>BSBM01000299.1:3395000-6113333 GCA_027924585.1 Larix kaempferi
ACTGAAGGGGCCTTACCACGCCGAATCTGATTATGGAGCCTAACCTGTTGGGTACATCAAGTGAGGCCCTTATATATCAATGCATAGCCACCTGAGTATCTGACCCTGAGACCTTCTTACAACTCACAACACTCAACCACTTGAGCTAATCCATCAGGCTATTTTCAAGATTTACTATACATGCAAGATGTTATCGTTGTTTGAAATATTAATATTTACATATATTACCATCAATGCTTGTTTAACTAGTGACCTTTTATTTATTTATTATTTATTATCTAATTGCATATTTACTTTAAAATTTAGAATTATTTTAATGATTTAATATAGTATTTAATCAAACAAATTGATGCAGAAAATTAATCAAATTTGATTCATATTTTTTTATGCTTTAATATGCATGACGTTATCACTATATAAAATGGAAGGAATGATTATTTTGTTAGATTTATCTATAATGATTTTAATTTTACCAAAATTAATGAACATTTTATTAAGAATATTTAAGAATAAATTTAGAAAATATAAATTAATCCAAAAAAATCGATTTAAAATATTAATCGAATTAAAGAATCATTGATTGGATAATTTAATCAAATTTGTAAACATGTTCATCAACATATTGTATCTTCTTTTATAACAAATAATCCACCTTAGAAAGTGGTTAAACATTATATATAATAAAATCAAATGATTACCACAAAAATGACATTATATGTTTATAATCGGGGTTAAACATTATATAGCATCTCAAATTTAAATGAGTGATACATCTAAAATTTTAGTTAAAAATAGAGAAATCATTTATCATACAAAGTACATTTTATAAATCGAACAACATCAACATCAATATGATATTAAAAGATTAGTATATATGAACAATAATATCAAAATCAATATATGGCTCACGGAGCATAGATGATGAATAAGTGTACTGTTAAGGCACTCCTTGTGTTAGGTCACTGGTTCGAAACTCAGTAGGTACTAGCTTACAAAAAAAATCAAAATCAATATATATGTTAGATATACATCACAAATATGTCAAATATAACATCATATTTTTTTTATAAGTTAACTTCTAATTGATCTTTGATATACATAATAGAAAGAGTTACATCATTATAATCTTGATTTTCTTCATGAAGAGAGAGTGCAAGATATGCATCAAAGATCAAAATATCGTAGTAATTTATTAAAATTTTAATATAGGAAAGTATATTAAAGAAATTCAAATAGAAATTCAATTACCTAATACAATTATAATTAAAAAATAAGTTATTTTGTTGAATTAATTAAAAGTACTAGACAGCACACACAAATAATATCAAAGAATCAAGGAATTTTTTCTTGATTAGTTAAATTAAGAAAATAATAATTAAACTAAATCATAACCAACTCTGTCAAATTAAATGTTTCTTAAATCAAAATGGTTTGTGTAACTTCATTGTTATGCGAACATTATGAATAAAGTTATATATATATATATGAATGAATGAATGAAAAAATCAAGAAGCACCAAATGAAATAAAATAAATTCAATTAATTGTAAAAATACTAAAGAAATTCCTATAAAATTATCTATATAATTTGCACTCAAAAATATGTTAGTCTCTAGTAGAGTTTTGGGTCCCCAATATTTGAAGTTTCAATTTTTCTTAGGAGATAATGTTTTGGAAAATAATTGATTTAATTTTGAGAACACACACATATCTCCTTATTATAAGGCTTTCTTCTTATAAATTGATTTTTATTTGATATATTTCTAAACAAAAGCCATGAGGTGGCAATGTTCATGCAGTTGCTAATATTTATATTGCTATAAGATAGAAGCTATAAAATTATGATACTTTTGCCACAAAATTGTAATAGAAAATAAAATTCTTTTGCCACAAAATTACTTAGTCATCAAATCCATTTCTCAATGTTTTGTTAGAACAAGGATAATTGGAAAAGATGCAAAACATGTAGTAAGCATCCTTCTCCATGATTAAAGACCCAATTTGTACATCTTAAATATGGATACATCCATGTGGACTTAGAGAAGGGTGTAGCATAAGTGAAAACACACAAATGAATTCACTGAAAAGGGTCTAGAACAAACAACCTTCACCATGACCACACAACCAAATTCAAATGCAAGTGAAATTTAGCCCTTAAAGAGATGATTTTAAGTAAGACCTAGCATAGTTCTCTTAAAGCAAAGTTCTAGCTCCCTTGGATATTGATGAATATTGCTCTTAGAAAGAATGTAAGAAGGATGCAAAGCTTCAGAAAGTCAAAGTTGTTGATGGATTGTACAAATGGTGAAAATTAAATTTCAAATCTAACTATGTCACTAATTACGAAAAATTGTTTGGAGACAAAAACTCATTCTAGAAAAGTCATCTTTACATGCATTCATAGGGAATTTAACAGCAAAAAGAAGAGCAATTTTCAAAAAAATATATTAGGGTTTTGAAAGTTGCCTAATTGAACAAGAATTCAGGAATAATATCCCTTTGTAAACAATTCAGACGACTAATTTTTATATATTTTTTAAGATTATGTCATAAATTAGACTTTCTAAACAACTAAAATGAATGACAAAGACAAATAAACGGATTTTTTCCCCTTTTGAAATATAAATAAACATGTATACTATTAGGGTTTTGAAGGTTGCCTAATTGAACAAGAATCGAGGTTGCCTAATATCCTTTTGTAAACAATTTAGAAGATTATTTTTTATGTTTTTTAGATTATGTCATAAATTGGACTTTCTAAAAAACTAAAATGAATAACAAAGATAAATATATAGGTTTTTTTTTTAATTTCCCTTTTGAAATATAAATAAATATACATATTATAGAAAAATATATGATTAAATTATAACATTAAAGATTATCATATAGATTTCCTAACATTCATCATATTTTTGTTTTTGTGTGTTCTATTGCAAATCTTCTCCATCATTCCTGCAAATGATTAACAAACTTGAAGATCAACGAAAATGTAGTTGTACCATCCAAAATTGAAAAATGAAGTAAGTGAATGGTATAAAATTTATACTTATCGGCTAACTTCAACAACTGCCACTGAACGGTGATGAGACTGAGCACTTATCTCTACCAAAGCAACTATACAACCATATGTCCACCCAAAATCATGACATTCAGTTGAGCTTTTCCTCCTAAGAAAAACCATTAGACACTAGATAATCATATCTCTACGCCCGTACATGTTAAAATACCAATCTCAGTCAAGCACTGAAACATACAAACCATTGAATCATAGTTCTATTTATGGTATGTGTTCGTGGTTGAAGCTTATTTTATGCAGATCTTATTTTGCTATCATGCTCATGCAAAACCCTTCATTTCCGCATACTCATACTTTCTGATTTGATTAACAATTCTATTCAACAACAAATTTTGACGGAAATTGACATCCTTTTATCCATTTCAATGTGCAAAAGAATATTCATAATGCTAAAGTTGAAGAGACTCAATAAATACATTTGCTTCAACCCTAATCGATACACTCGATTCCTTCTTATTCAGGTTTGTTCGATTTCAAACATAGAGGTCAACATGCTGAATGTCAAGCATGTATGAAAATAAAACAAAAAATTCAACACCAGAAGAAATAGAAAGAACTTCCTTCTTTGGGAATGTTCTCACTACCAAGAAGTGGTACTGGTCTAGAAGTTGTCCATATAGGTCAAAGGTCATTCATCCTAGGGAGAAATTTGCCCGAAACCCCTTTCCGGCAATTTACTGCCGATGGACAAACTAAAAGAGAATTTATGCCAAGTAAATCCTCTGCCCCAGACCAATAGGTCTTAGATGAAATAAAACTTGCAAATTGGGGAAATTTACAGCAAGTTCATACTGCAAGAAATATTGATGATATGGCTCAAGATATCTTATATCTTAAGTCACAAATTGCAGAACAAAGACAGCATATCAATGATGTTGAAACCAAGCTAAGTTTGTTGGATCATCTTCTTCATGATTCAACCACAATAAAGATAGAAATTGAGGAAGCTTCAGCAAAGCTTGAAAGAAGATTGACTGTCCTAGAAGATATCTCTGCAAAAATAGAGAATCTTAAGAAAAAATCATACGTGGTTCCAGACCATGTTCTAGCTTTAGCTTCAAAAAAACACTCACAAAAGCCTAAGCATCATAAGAGTCTTTCCTTGAGTCAGTTTACTATACCAGAAGATGAAAGACCAGAATTTGACTTTGGAGAAAGTAATGCTATGAAAGCTGAAGTAGAAGAATGGATCTCAGAATTCAAAAAGTTTAAACCTGTCTTAGATCCCAAATATTCTGCTAGTCTCAATGCTTTATAAGTTGGTTTCGCAGAAGCTCATTCGTCAAACAGAGTCCAATCCTCTGGTCATGCTCCTCATCAAGCTTCCTTTGATACTCATATGCCGGATGCAAATGCATCTGTTGGTACTCCTAATAAATTCCATTTTGGAATAAATAACATGAACAATCTATTGTCACAAATGCCAGAACAACCGGTTTTGAATATCCAGTGTCAAAGCCGGGATGATATTAAAAATGCGATAGAGTTATTGGGACAATGGATTATGTATAACAAACAACATGACACAAATCTCATAGGCCAAATGATAGGTATCCAGTTAGTTCCAGGTCTTTCAGGCCTAGCCTTTGATTGGTGGAGATGGTTACCTCAAGAAGCAAAAAATGAAATGCTTGCTGTTGATGATGCAGATGAGCAAATCTTGAAGGCCTTAGGTAGAGAATTCTATGGTCCTGATGATGGTGAAGATTATGACCATCTTGCTTCACTTTTTATGTCTGCTAGATTGTGTGATCTAAGTAAAAGTGAAGAATACTTTTGTTACATGCAAAAATGGTTGATTTCCTCAGGAAAATAAGGGAATCCTTCTTATTTGAAGCATTATCTTAGAAGCTTTCCAGGACATGTTCCTGATGCAGTAGAACAAGCTCTAAAGGATAAAAAGGTAGAGCTGAGATCGCTGTCACTAGCCCAGTTGCATGCGCATATTCTTGAAACATGGAAAGAGCATTGTTTAGAGCGCAGGGTTAGTAAAGATTTTAAAAGGAATAAAAAAATGTACTTAGCCTTCTTCTGTAAAGATGTGGCAATGATGCCCAATTGGGGGTACGGTTCCCATAATCATGGACATTTTGGTAAAGAATCCTGCCATTGTAAAAAGAAGAAAAAAGGATTCTATTCTTCCATCCCCAGATATCATCTAGAGAAGCCTTATCGACATAAGTCTAAGCATGGTTATAAACACAAACATTATGGTAAGAAGTATAAGCCTCAGTATAAATCTCATAGATTTGTCAAAAGACGTACTGAGAAAAATAAGAAAGATGTTTGTTATATCTGCGGGAAATCAGGCCATTGGGCCAGCCAATGTCCAGACCGCAAAGCCCGTCCAAGGCTTGCCGCTTTTTTGTTCAAGTCTAGATCCTCAGTGGTGGGATCTCTGTGCTGTTACAGCTGATTATCCTCCTCCTTCTGGAGAAGTTTTATATTTGCCTGATGAATTTGACTGTGAGTCCGAATCTGACTCCGATTACTCAGTTGCTTTAGCTAAATTTTCCCTTGCCTCTAGTGAATCCAGTTCTAGTTCTGATGATAGTCAGGATGCAAATTTACGGGGGTGTATGCTGCCAGAGTTTGATTTTTCACTCAATATGTTCTCCTTGAATCCCGTCTACTCCGTTGAAAAATAGTTAGCTGAGATTGATCTCCAGTTAGCTACTATTCTTGTTTATAGATTTGTTGAAAGACAAGATCTAAGAACAGAGAAAGCAAGACTCTTAGGTCTTCTGGAAAAGCAGAAAGAGGTAAAGGGTAAACAAAAGATAAGTTCTCCTACACAGTCAGCAAGATAAAATCCAGCTGAGCTCTATGGGAACTACCCTGATGATCATGAAGATAGACAGAGTCACAGAAGGGATAAAGAGAAACTCTTAAGGCTGCAGTTAAAAGAGAAAAGCAACAAAATCTAAAGAATCTTGCCAGAGAAATAGAAGAATTGAAAGATATGATAAAAGTATTGGTCTTGGAAAAAGATCAGTCGTCTGATGATGATCTTTCAAAACATTTAGAACAAGCCATGGCAGATCCTAAGAAGAAAGAAGAGTCACCATCCTCCACTCCTCCTCACCCTCTTCTCCTTAGTCTCAACTTCCTAGTTGATTAGGTGCTTTTTCAGGTCCAAAGTTGTTCATTAGATTGATGTTTAGTCCACCTGAATATAAACCCTATTATGTACATTGTATGATTGATTCTGGTTGTCAGTTTAACCTAGCCAAAGGTTCAACCATTCCTTCATTTTATTGGGAAAAAAGCAAAGATTATGGTTTAACCATTGAAGGTACTCCTGTTTCCCTTACAGGAAAGGTTGAAGATTTCCCTGTAAATATTTCCAATGTTTCTAATTCTTTATCTTTGTTTAGATTAGATTCCCTCAAAGAAGGCTGTGTCATAGGTTATGAATTTCTGCAAAGAGTCAGTCCGTTTTCTATTGACACATCCAAGTTATTATTTTCCTGTACAATAAATTCCCATATTGTCATTTGTCCAATTACATTTGACCCTGTATATAATTGTAAGTCTGTGGTTGAGTCTGTTCCAGTCAAACCTCCTAAAATTGGTGATCGGCATAAGATGGAACGCTGCATAGCATATACAGAAGTTCACAACGAAAACTCTATGGCTTCCATCACAGAACAGTTGGTTAAGGTTTGATGTTCAGAAAGTCCAAATGCTTTTTGGAAAAGAGAAAAATATTTTGTCTCCTTGCCCGTTGATCCACTCCAAAAGATTAAGCCTATGAAAGCTTCAACTAGGATTATGTCTCCCTCAAAGAGAGAGTTCTGTGCTTCAGAGATCAAAGATCTATTAAAGAAAGGTTTGATTGAGCTGTCAAAAATCCCATGGGCATGTAGAGCGTTTGTGCTCAACAAACATTCTAAACAAAAGAGAGGAAATCCCATATTAGTAGTAAATTATAAACCTCTCAATGCAGTTCTCCAAAAAGTAAGGTATCCCCTTCCAGATAAATCTAGCCTGCTTCAAATAATTTTAGGTTGTACTATTTTCAATAAGTTTGATTTGAAATCTGGATTTTATCAAATTGGGATTGAAGCTAAAGACAGAATCAAAACTGCATTTGTTGTTCCCCATGGTCAGTACCAGTGGAAAGTCCTTCCTTTTGGTATAAATAATGCTCCTTCCAAGTTTCAGAAAAGGATGGAAGATATCTTTAGGGATATTCCATGGTTACTGGTTTTTATAGATGATATTCTTATCTGCTCCAAGAATCTGCAAGATCACTTAAAACATTTGCAAAGGTTTTATGATCTGGTGTATAAACATGGTTTAGTTTTGTCTTAATAAAAAATGGAAATAGGAAAGACAGAGATGGATTTCCTAGGATTTAAGATTAATAAAGGTCAGGTCATTTTGCAAAAGCATGTTCTTAGTTCTTTTGAACATTTCCCTGATCATATCTTAGACAAAACTCAGTTACAGAGATTCTTAGGAAGCTTAAACTATATCCAACCATTTTATAGAGGACAGGCTACAGATATTCATATCTTGCAGCAAAGGTTGAAAAAGAATCCTGTCAAATGGTCTGAAGCAATGACTTTGGCAGTCAAGAAAATAAAAGCCAAAGTTCTGGAATTGCCTGCTCTTCATCTGCCACAAGGATCAGGAAAATTGATAATTGAAATAGATGCTTTTGCTACCACATGGGGTGGTGTGTTACTTGAAGAAATTGCAGGAAAAGAAAACATTTGTGGATATGGCTCTGGTTCGTTTAAATATGCTGATTTGAATTACCCAAGTAGCCATAAAGAGATCCTTGCAGTCAAAAAGACTGTACAACATTTCGTTCTATTCCTTAAACCAGTCAAGTTTGTCATAAGAACTGATTTGAAAATAATGCCTGGCATATTTAAGAATGAAAATTTGATGGCCGAGAATAGCAGTTAAAATGGTTTATATGGTTGTCTAATTTTGATTATGAGATTGTGTATAAACCAGGTTATCTGAATTGTCTCGTTGATATGTTGACGCGTGAGACATTGCAACATCCTCATGTTGCTGCTTTAAATATGTTTTCGGCTGGTGCCTCTAGTTCAAGTGTTGACAAAGCAAAAGCTCCTGTACAACAAATTTTTCAGCCAAGAAATTCCCTTTTCCTCGAGCCATGGGATGAGAGTCTTCCTCTTGTAGAAAGAAGACAATTGCTTGATTATGCAGGAAGACATGAAGCTGAGAAATATTTGGATTTGACCTTAATCAGTCAAATTCAAGAAAGTCCCCTAAAATCGAAAATTTTAGAGAAATGGGAAAGGTCTGCATTCAGAAGTTTCAGCAATGCCTAGGAGAAGCTGAAACAATGCAAAGAGCTCTAGATCAACTGCAACGAAGAAAATGGTGAACCAGTGTGGTATGTCGACATTGGTAATGGTAACTTGACTTGGAGAAGTTATAACTTAATTCTACAGTTTTTCCAAGAAGAAAGATCAGTTGTGATCTATGGCAATCTAGGAAATCTGAGGAATAGATCTTGATCAAGATGGAACGAGATACTACTTGATAAATTATACCCAAGGGTTGATTGGGTAAATAGGAGAGCTAACTTCATTCTGCATCTGCAAGCAGCTATGCAAGTAGTTGATCAAAATAATTGGTGGTTCAAGTTTTTGCTCCGCCATCATGGTGGCCGCTATACTAGATTGGAACATACGGTGTATATCAATCAGAAGTTCATCAAAAGGGATCATAAAGGAAATTGTATTGATTCAAAATTTCATACGAGAAGATTGCCTTTAGATTTCCGTGTCGAATATTTATTCGAGGGAGAATTCCTATGCGAGCCAAATGACATCTTATACGGTTCTGATGTCGAAAGGTGTTTTAGTCCTTGGCTCTATCCTCCTCCGCCTCTTGAAGAAGATGCTCCATATTTTGATGACTCACAGGATCTAGATGCTGCTATCGCCGAAAGAGAACTTGATGATTTTCTTGATAATGTAAGTGATTTTGACTGTACCTGTGGAGGACAATTTGTTGGCACCAAAAGAGTCTTCCTGTGCTACAATGCCCATGATCCTTACGATTGATAAGGAATCTTTTGTACATTTTGCTTTATGTCATATTTTGTAATAATGAAAGCCGTGGTGGGCCGGTTAAAGCATCCACTTTGTTAAATTTTGTTGGGAATCTGTCTCCCATTAAGTTTTTAGTTGGCCCATTTAGTTATGTTGTCGGCCATTGGTTTGGAGTCGTCCGGGTCCCCATATGGCTTTGCCTCCAAGGGAAGAGATAATAATGGTGCGGTCCAACCATTACCCCGGATTCCCTAGCTTTAGACTGGTTAGTGCCAGTAGTAAGTAACTTGTTGACTGGATAGAAGTGTTATAGAAGAGAGGTCCAGCTATCATTTCATTCATTTAGTTTTTGCGTCCTCATGTGTTGAGAGGTCTGCAAGTCTGGGTCTAGAGCCGAAGCCTTATGCTCTGCAAGTTTCCCTTGTGGTATAACATTGCATCAGAAAGCCGAACGCTCAGGTTTGTAATATCTGTCTGTATTTAGGGTGTTAGTAGATATATTCCAGTGCCTCCAGGAAGCCTCCGAGTAGGATTCAGTTCTGCTGTTTCCCAAAGGTAAATGAGCCTAGAACATTGTATCTAGACACATAGCTTGAGTCGCAGTGATGAGCTTCGCCCTCCGAAGTTGATTTGCTAGTTTGTAATGTGTGGCTACAAAGTTTTCAATAAAATTTTTGATGCTGTGATGTGGAATTGCTCTCAAAGTTCTTAAAGTCGATCTTGGCGTTGCTTCGTATTAGAGCCAGAACAAGCTTTATTCTTGTATAATCTATATTATTTATAAAAAGAAGAGTCACCATCCTCCACTCGTCCTCACTCATCCTCTTCTCCTCAGTCTCAACTTCCTAGTTGATTAGGTGCTTTTTCAGGTCTAAAGTTGTTCATTAGATTGATGTTTAGTCCACCTGAATATAAACCCTATTATGTACATTGTATGATTGATTCTGGTTGTCAGTTTAACCTAGCCAAAGGTTCATCCATACCTTCATTTTATTGGAAAAAAAGCAAAGATTATGGTTCAGCCATTGAAGGTACTCCTGTTTCCCTTACAGGAAAGGTTGAAGATTTCCCTGTAAATATTTCAGGTGTTTCTAATTCTTTATCTTTGTTTAGATTAGATTCCCTCAAAGAATCCTGTGTCATAGGTTATGAATTTCTGCAAAGAGTCAGTCCGTTTTCTATTGACACATCCAAGTTATTATTTTCCTGTACAATAAATTTCCATACTGTCATTTGTCCAATTACATTTGACCCTGTATATAATTGTAAGTCTGTGGTTGAGTCTGTTCCATTCAAACCTCCTAAAATTGGTGATCTGCATAAGATGGAACGCTGCATAGCATATGCAGAATTTCACAAAGAAAAGTCACCATCCTCCACTCCTCCTCCCTCACCCTCTTCTCTTCAGTCTCAACTTCCTAGTTGATTAGGTGCTTTTTCACGTCCAAAGTTGTTCATTAGATTGATGTTTAGTCCACCTGAATATAAACCCTAATTGGTGGTTCAAGTTTTTGCTCCGCCATCATGGTGGCCGCTATACTAGATTGGAACATACGGTGTATATCAATCAGAAGTTCATCAAAAGGGATCATAAAGGAAATCATAATGATTCAAAAGTTCATACGAGAAGATTGCCTTTAGATTTTCATGTCGAATATTTATTCGAGGGAGAATTCCTATGCAAACCAAATGACATCTTATACAGTTCTGATGTCGAAAGGTGTTTCAGTCCTTGGCTCTATCCTCCTCCGCCTCTTGAAGAAGATGCTCTATATTTTGATGACTCACAGGATCTAGATGTTGCTATCGCCGAAAGAGAACTTGATGATTTTCTTGATAATGCAAGTGATTTTGACTGTACCTGTGGAGGACAATTTGTTGGCACCGAAAGAGTCTTCCTGTGCTACCATGACCATGATCCTTATGATTGATAAGGAATCTTTTGTACATTTTTCTTTATGTCATATTTTGTAATAATGAAAGCCGTGGTGGGCCAGTTAAAGCATCCACTCTGTTAAATTTTGTCGGGAATCTGTCTCCTATTAAGTTTTGAGTTGGCCCATTTAGTTATGTTGTTGGCCATTGGTTTGGAGTCGTCCGGGTCCCCATATGGATTTTCCTCCAAGGGACGAGATAATAATGGTGTGGTCCCACCATTACCCCGGATTCCCTAGCTTTAGACCGGTTAGTGCCAGTAGCAAGTAACTTGTTGACTGGCTATAAGTGTTATAAAAGAGAGGTCTGACTCTCATTTCATTCATTCAGTTTTTGCGTCCTCATGTGTTGAGAGGTCCGCAAGTCTGGGTCTAGAGCCGAAGCCTTATGCTCTGCAAGTTGCCCTTGTGGTATAACATTGCATCAGAAAGCCGAATGCTCATGTCTGTAATATCTGTCTGTATTTAGGGTGTTAGTAGATATATTCTAGTGCCTCCAGGAAGCCTCCGAGTAGGATTCAGTTATGTTGTTTCCCAAAGGTAAATGAGCCTAGAACATTGTATCTAGACACATAGCTTGAGTCGCAGTGATGAGCTTCGCCCTCCGAAGCCGATCTGCTAATTTGTAAAGTGTGGTTGCAAAGTTTTCAAAAAAATTTCTGATGCTGTGATGTGGAATTGCTCTCAAAGTTCTTAAAGTCGATCTTGGCGTTGCTTGGTATCAGAGCCAGAACAAGCTTTATTCTGGTATAATCTATACTATTCATAGGACGCAAAAACTGAATGAATGAAATGAGAGCTGAACCTCTCTTTTATAACACTTCTATCCAGGTAACAAGTTACTTACTACTGGCACTAACCGGTCTAAAGTTAGGGAATCCGGGGTAATGGTGGGACCGCACCATTATTATCTCGTCCCTTGGAGGCAAAGACATATGGGGACCTGGACGACTCCAAACCAATGACCGACAGCATACCTAAATGGGCCAACTCAAAACTTAACGGGAGACAGATTCCCGATAAACTTTAACAAAGTGGATGCTTTAACTGGCCCACCATGGCTTTCATTATTACAAAATATGACATAAAGCAAAATGTACAAGAGATTCCTTATCAATCATAAGGATCATGGGCATGGTAGCACAGAAAGACTCTTTCGGTGCCAACAAATTGTCCTCCATAGGTACAGTCAAAATCACTTGCATTATCAAGAAAATCATCAAGTTCTCTTTCGGCGATAGCAGCATCTAGATCATGTGAGTCATCAAAATATGGAGCATCTTCTTCAAGAGGAGGAGGAGGATAGAGCCAAGGACTGAAACACCTTTCAACATCAGAACCGTATAAGATGTCATTTGGCTCACATAGGAATTCTCCCTCAAATAAAGATTCGACACAGAAATCTAAAGGCAATCTTCTCGTATGAACTTTTGAATCAATACGATTTCCTTTATGATCCCTTTTGATGAACTTTTGATTGATATACACCGTATGTTCCAATCTGGTATAGCGGCCACCATGATGGTGGAGCAAAAACTTGAACCACCAATTATTTTGATCAGCTACTTGCATATCTGCTTGTAGATGCATAATGAAGTTAGCTCTCCTATTTATCCAATCAACCCTTGGGCAGAATTTATCAAGTAGTATCTCGGTCCATCCTGACCAAGATCTATTCCTCAGATTTCCTGGATCACCACAGATCACAACTGATCTTTCTTCTCGGAAAAACTGTAGAATTAAGTTATAACTTGTCCAAGTCAAGTTACCATTACCAATGTCGACATACCACACTGGTTCACCATTTTCTTCATTGCAGTCGATCCAGAGCTCTTTGCATTGTTTCAACTTCTCTTGGGCATTGCTAAAACTTCTAAATGTAGACCTTTCCCATTTCTCTAAAATTTTCAATTTTAGGGGACTTTCTTGAATTTGACTGATTAAGGTCAAATCCAAATATTTCTTAGCTTCATGTCTTCCTGCATAATCAAGCAATTGTCTTCTGTCTGCAAGAGGAAGACTCTCATACCATGGCTTGAGGAAAAGGGAATTTCTTGGCTGAAAAATTTGCTGTACAGGAGATTTTCCTTTGTCAGCACTTGAACTAAAGGCACCAGTTGAAAACATATTTAAAGCAGCAACAGGAGAATGCTGCAATGTTTCACGCATCAACATATCAGCGAGACAATTCGGATAACCTGGTTTATACACAATCGCATAATCAAAATTAGACAACCATATAAACCATTTTAACTGCTATTCTCAGCCATCAAATTTTCATTCTTAAATATGCCAAGCATTATTTTCAAATCAGTTCTTATGACAAACTTGACTAGTTTAAGGAATAGAATGAAATGTTGTACAGTCTTTTTGACTACAAGGATCTCTTTATGGCTACTTGGGTAATTCAACTTAGCAGATTTAAACGAACCAGATCCATATCCACAGATGTTTTCTTTTCCTGCAATTTCTTCAAGTAACACACCACCCCATGTGGTAGCAGAAGCATCTGTTTCAATTATCAATTTTCCTGATCCTTGTGGAAGATGAAGAGCAGGCAATTCCAAAACTTTGGCTTTTATTTTCTTGACTGCCAAAGTCATTGCTTCAGACCATTTGACAGGATTCTTTTTCAACCTTTGCTGCAAGATATGAATATCTGTAGCCTGTCCTCTATAAAATGGTCGGATATAGTTTAAGCTTCCTAAGAATCTCTGCAACTGAGTTTTGTCTAAGATCTGATCAGGGAAATGTTCAAAAGAACTAAGAACATGCTTTTGCAGAATGACCTGACCTTTGTTAATCTTAAATCCTAGGAAATCCATCTCTGTCTTTCCTATTTCCATTTTTTATTGAGACAAAACTAAACCATGTTTATACACTAGATCATAAAACCTTTGCAAATGTTTTAAGTAATCTTGCAGATTCTTGGAGCAGATAAGAATATTATCTATAAAAACCAGTAACCATGGAATATCTCTAAAGATATCTTCCATCCTTTTCTGAAACTCAGAAGGAGCATTATTTATACCAAAAGGAAGGACTTTCCACTGGTACTGACCATGGGGAACAACAAATGCACTTTTGAATCTGTCTTTAGCTTCAATCCTAATTTGATAAAACCCAGATTTCAAATCAAACTTACTGAAAATAGTACAACCTAAAATTCTTTGAAGTAGGATGGTTTTATCTGGAAGGGGATACCTTACTTTTTGGAGAACTGCATTGAGAGGTTTATAATTTACTACTAATCTGGGTTTTCCTCTCTTTTGTTCAGAATGTTTGTTGACCACAAACGCTCTACATGCCCATGGGCTTTTTGACGGCTCAATCAAACCTTTCTTTAATAGATCTTTGATCTCTGGAGCACATAACTCTCTCTCTGAGGGAGACGTAATCCTAGATGAAGCTTTCATAGGCTTAATATTTTGGAGTGGATCATAGGGCAAGGAGACAAAATATTTTTCTCTTTTCCAGAAAGAATTTGGACTTTCTGAACAACAATCCTTAACCAACTGTTCTGTGATGGAAGCCAGAGACTTTTCTTTGTGAACTTCTACATATGCTATGCAGCGTTCCATCTTATGCAGATCACCAATTCTAGGAGGTTTGACTGGAACAGACTCAACCACAGACTTACAATTATATACAGGGTCAAATGTAATTGGACAAATGACAGTCTGGGAATTTATTGTACAGGAAAATAATAACTTGGATGTGTCAATAGAAAACGGACTGACTCTTTGCAGAAATTCAGAACCTATGACACAATCTTCTTTGAGGGAATCTAATCTAAACAAAGATAAAGAATTAGAAACACCAGAAATATTTACAGGGAAATCTTCAACCTTTCCTGTAATGGAAACATGAGTACCTTCAATGGCTTAACCATAATATTTGCTTTTTTCCCAATAAAATGAAGGAATGGCTGAACCTTTGGCTAGGTTAAACTGACAACCATAATCAATCATACAATGTACATAATAGGGTTTATATTCAAGTGGACTAGACATCAATCTAATGAACAACTTTGGACCTGAAAAAGCACCTAATAAACTAGGAAGTTGAGACTGAGGAGAAGAAGGTGAGTGAGGAGGAGTGGAGGATGGTGACTCTTCTTTCTTCTCAGGATCTGCCATGGTTTGTTCTAAATGTTTTGAAAGATCATCATTAGACGACTGATCTTTTTCCAAGACCAATACTTTTATCATATCTTTCAATTCTTCTATTTCTCTGACAAGCTTCTTTAGATTTTGTTTCTTTTCTTTTAACTGCAGCCTTAAGAGTTTCTCTTTATCCCTTCTATGACTCTGTCTATCTTCATGATCATCAAGGTAGTTCCTATAGAGCTCAGCAGGATTGTATCTTGCTGACTGTGTAGGGGAACTTATCTTCTATTTACCCTTTACCTCTTTCTGCTTTTCTAGAAGACCTGAGAGTCTTGCTTTCTCTGTTCTTAGATCTTGTCTTTCAACAAATCTGTAGACAGGAATAGTAGCTAACTGGAGATCAATCTCAGCTAACTGTTTTTCAATGGAGTAGATGGGATTCAAGGAGAACATATTGAGTGAAAAATCAAACTCTCGCAGCGTACACCCCCCTAAATTTGCATCCTAACTATCATCAGAACTCGAACTGGATTCATTGGAGGCAGGGGCAAATTTAGCTAAAGCAACTGAGTAATCGGAGTCAAATTCGGACTTAGAGTCAAATTCATCAGGAAGATATAAAACTTCTCCAGAAGGAGGAGGAGAATCAGCAGTAACAACACAGAGATCCCACCACTGAGGATCTAGACTTGAACAAAAAGCAGCAAGCCTTGGACAGGCTTTGTGGTCTGGACATTTGCTGGCCCAATGGCCTGATTTCCCGCAGATATAACGAACATCTTTCTTATTTTTCTCAGTACGTCTTTTGACAAATCTATGAGATTTACACTAAGGCTTATACTTCTTACCATAATGTTTGTGTTTATAACCATGCTTAGACTTATGTCGGTAAGGCTTCTCTGGGTGATATCTCGGACTGGAAGAATAGAATCCTTTTCTTCTTCTTTTTACAATGGCAGGATTCTTTCCCAAAATGTCCATGATTATGGGCACCGCACCCCCAATTGGGCATCATTGCAACATCTTTACAAAAGGAGGCTGAGTACATTTTTTGATGCCTTTTAAAATCTTTACTAACCCTGTGCTCTAAACAATGCTCTTGCCATGTTTCAAGAATATGCGCATGCAACTGGGCTAGTGATAGCGATCTAAGCTCTACCTTTTTATCCTTTAGAGCTTGTTCTACTGCATCAGGAACATGTCCTGTAAAGCTTCTGAGATAATGTTTCAAATAAGCAGGATTCCCTGATTTTCCTGAGGAAATCAACAATTTTTGCATGTAACAAAAGTATTCTTCACTTTTACTTAGATCACACAATCTAGCAGACATAAAACGTGAAGCAAGATGGTCATAATCTTCACCATCATCAGGACCATAGAATTCTCTACCTAAGGCCTTCAAGATTTGCTCATCTGCATCATAAGCAGCAAGCATTTCATTTTTTGCTTCTTGAGGTAACCATCTCCACCAATCAAAGGCTAGGCCTGAAAGACCTGCAACTAACTGGATACCTATCATTTGGACTGTGAGATTTGTGTCCTGTTGTTTCTTATATAGATTCCATTGTCCCAATAACTATATGGCATTTTTAATATCATCCCGGGTTTGACACTGGATATTCAAAACTGGTTGTTCTGGCATTTGTGACAATAGATTGTTCATGTTATTTATTCCAAAATGGAATTTATTAGGAGTACCAACAGATGCATTTGCATCCGGCATATGAGTATCAAAGGCAGCTTGATGAGGAGCATGACCAGAGGATTGGCCTCTGTTTGACAAATGAGCTTCTGCAAAACCAACTTCTAAAGCATTGAGACTAGTAGAATATTTGGGATCTAAGACAGGTTTAAACTTTTTGAATTCTGAGATCCATTCTTCTACTTCAGCTTTCATAGCATTACTTTCTCCAAATTCAAATTCTGGTCTTTCATCTTCTGGTGCAGTAAACTGACTCAAGGAAAGACTCTTATGATGCTTAGGCTTTTGTGAGTGTCCTTTTGAAGCTAAAGCTAGAACATGGTCTGGAACCACGTATGATTTTTTCTTAAGATTCTCTGTTTTTGCAGAGATATCTTCTAGGACAGTCAATCTTCTTTCAAGCTTTGCTGAAGCTTCCTCAATTGCTATTTTTATTGTGGTTGAATCGTGAAGAAGATGATCCAACAAACCTAGCTTGGTTTCAACATCATTGATATGCTGTCTTTGTTCTGCAATTTGTGACTTAAGATATAACATATCTTGAGCCATATCATCAATATTTCTTGCAGTATGAACTTGCTGTAAATTTCCCCAATTTGCAAGTTTTATTTCATCTGAGACCTGTTGGTCTGGCGCAGAGGATTTACTTGGCAGAAATTCTCTTTTAGTTTGTCCATCAGCAGCAAATTGCCGGAAACGGGTTTCGGGCAAATTTCTCCATGGGATGACTCGATTCCACTTAACAAAAATATTCTACTCGGAGAGAATAAGCACCGAGTCTATGAAGTGTTAGTGGATATGAAAACAGACGTGCCCTTCGTTTCTCATTCGCCATCGAAGAAGGGTCCTTTTCGCTTTCAAGAAAAAGAACTTTGGAATCTTGGGCCACTATTTCAATGTTAAAACAATGAATCAGATAGGCCGTTTATTGTAGGAAAAATTTCAGGAAGAAACGCAAGAAACCAAGATGTAGTTCTTAGAAGCAATAATTAAGAATACCTGTCATGTTGAATCCATCCTGAAGTAAATCAGAAGATAGGAAACGTAAAATTCCCCATGCAGTTTACCAACATAGTAACCAAATATAAGTCGTAGTTATTTTTTTCTTGGAAAGCCCTAAAAGGCATAGTCAGGATCAAGAAAACTCTTGACTAATTGCATATAACAGCCGGGATATAGGTCCTTTTTAGACTTTTCGCCATGTTAAAATTATGTTTAGCTACAGTGTGGTTATTTCATGGAGGGTTTTCTTTGTTGTGAAACTGAAGAGTAGTCCAAATGACAATGATGCCACAAACTTCGTATTCTAGAATAGTGAAAATGATCACTACCATTATTGAAAAATTATTTCAGAAGAAACAATGGAGTGTTGACAAACTTCTATCTCGATACAACAAACAATGGAGTGTAATGATTATGAGAGAATAATACATTCTCCATCATATCCTTTATTTAGAGTGTTTTGATCTTTCCACGTAAGCTAAAGGTGGTGGCCGCCATGGTCCTCTTGCATATGACATAACAAGCAAACAAAATACCATACAAGAAAAATATTCATACACTGAAATCATTTCAAGCATGGGGTACCAATATCTGTCAATTGATAGCTATCAAAGTATTTTCGATTCAATTTTCAGTGCTCACCATGGTATTTGTTTTTATGTCAATTGTCCCAACCCAATTCTCAATTATTCTCTGCTAACCAATGCAAGTAATAAGATGAGATTAATGCCTTTATTTTTAATTCTATAATAGATAGATACGTGGGATAGTTCAATGCAAAGAGGAAGAATAATATTGTCTAGATGAAAACCCATTGAAATCAAGGCCCACGCAGTGAGATAATTGAATGAAGGATTCCAACACTAGAACAGTGTCGAGCCTAGATCTAATCTCAGAAGCAGGATTTGAAGTCAGTTGGTGCAACTATAGAATGTGATTGACATGCAATGCTGGTGGTGGCTAATTCCGATGGTCTTGGTAGGATTTGTGGGTCTGATACAGAGTGGGATCTCAATCCAAAATCCATTTTTATCATTGAAAACCATATAGTCCAATCTTGCTAACTATGTTAGCACATGCTTTGATAATTATGAGGCCTGATACATGGTAATTAAAGAGGATCAATTACTTTAATCAAAATTCCACCAAATTAATCTCTTATTAATCGTGTAATAATCCTGATAGGATAACATGATATGAATTGTATATTAATACTCCTGATAGGATAACATGATATGAATTGTAACCACTGCTAACAAAGAACATGCTTCAAAGCGACTCCACCTTTGAAATAATAGGCATAAGAGTTTCTTACGAAAATCAATAAATAAGTAGGGATATTCTTCCAAATAGTTAACCACTCTCAAAGTGACATCGTACGCTCACGATAGCAAAAAAATAGTGCATTTTACGGTCCAAAAGAAACACTCGAAGAGCCATGGAATTATGGCATGGACTTCTCAGTACTCTAATGCATTTACTATAGGTTTTAATTACTGACACAGTAGGGTTTGTAAGGAACTGACTAGTAAAACGATAATGTTTCCAAGGACCATACAGGTAGAGCTGCACCAGGGCGAAGTTTGTTTTGGCGACTTGTACCAAATTCATGGCCACCTGACCACCGCTTCTTAACTCCGAACTCTACTATCGCCTAGTGCTTGTGGCCAACACAAATGAAATCATAAAAATGTCGAATCCAATAAAGTTTAAAATAATTACAAAACCCTGCTACATCCTACATGGTCCCATCATGACATAAGCACGCCACCGTGTCATGGGAAACACTTCCGGAAGATGACATCATCATTTATATCAATAACATTCCATATAAATATATTTTATTAAAATTATATTTATTAAAATATTCATTTTACAAAATTTAATCATGCAAAACTAAAAAAATTGTATATATACTGATGAATTAATCACAAAGTGCGATTACTATATAGTGCCCTGTAGGGACATAATAAGAATCTATAATAAGAAAGGCACAAAATAAGTCACATAAAGACAAACATCTTCCTATTGTCACAAAAATGCACCACTAAATAGAGTTGTCTTTGGACAAAAAGGACGCAAGTCTAATATCCAAAGATTAAAACATCTTTCAAAAGCCCCCCCACAAAAAAACAAAAAACTCCTCATTAAAGTCATGAGAAGAAAGAAGTGTATCCACAAGCTTCCACGGTTCCTTCCATAAGTTCTTCCCAGTGAAGAACCCCTTCTTCCCTGCATAAGGCTTTCTTGGAAAGAGAATCTGCAATAAAATTATGATCCTTGTAGATGGGTTCAATATTCAAGGTATGAAAGGAAGCCAATAGCAAATCACTCTACTTGTACCATTCGAGAAGAGAAAGAACTTGTAGAGTGCTCATCTTTTTGGCCCAGTTCACAATGACCAATGAGTCACCATAAATTTTCATAGTATCAATGCCCAAAGTAAACGCAAAATTGACAAGGCACCAAAGAGCTAAAAGCTCAACTTTTGTGTTTGTAGCTTTACCACAGTTCGATTTTAGCTTGTACTAGTGTCGATCATTGATTTTCAAATAAATACCTACTCCGTAGAAACCAAACTGTGAATCCCCATAAAAATAACATGTAGCTCCCGAGGAAACTGGATGATTAAGAAACTACCTCAACCTTTTAACTTTAACCGTCACAGGGACATAGTCTTTATAGCTGCTCAAAATCCTCAAACAACGAGGAAACAAATTGATAGGTTTATCTTCAAATATAGCATAGTTCCTTGTTTTCCAAATATCCCAACATATGAAAGTAGGGAGAAGCCTGTGCAGAGGAGAATTTTTGTACCACTTTAAAATGTTCACTTCAAAAGAGTCTGAACGCCAAACTTGAGAAAATTTGAGAATTTCAAAGATGGTATTCAAAATATTTTGGCTGAAAATATTTGGACCCATCCAAACAATGCAAATTGTCCCATGTCAATAAGAAATTTTCAAAGGACAACCATAAGAAAATTTTAAGTTTTAGTGGAATATGCCATTTCCATAATTTAACAAACCACCATTTTGGAACATCAAATGAGGCATAATTTGCTATTATTTAAAATACAGGTTAACATAGGAATTTAACATATTATTGTTGAAAGTCCACTAAAATTAACTAAAAAATATTATCAACCAATACTAGACCATTTAACAACAAAAAACCATACTCAATGAATATCACATAAAGTGATCAAGACCAACGAAATGTCAATTATAATAAGATTCATTTTATAATTGTTAATATCAATAGTTTACTTAATGATAACATTCTTATTAATCTTTAAATATCATATTTGATTTATATACAACAACAACAACAACAACAACAAAATAATAATAATTTTATTATAATTAAAAATTGCTATAAAATAATAATAATAAAAATTACTATAACATAATAATAATATTATCTTATTATAACAACATTATGATATAAAATATATTTAAATTAAAGTGAACCTTTTTCAATTAAACATTAACACACTCAAAATATACAATAGCTACCTAGATTCAATCAAACCTTAATCATATATTAATATTATTATGTTACTGATCTTAATTGTAATATAAGAATTAAAGTATTTGTCCTCTTTCCTACCCTTTTTGCTATATATGTTGATGAGTTAGAAGATTGTTTAAAAGAGGCAGGCTGCACACATGGCATTTGCATGAATTACCATCATCCTCTTTCTTTATGTTGATGATATTGTTCTTCGGGCAAGATGTCCCTCTAATCTTAATAGACAATTAAGAATTCTCAAAAGAAAATTCTCTAGTATGTGCATGACTTTCAATACCGTAAAAACCAAAACTTTATGTTGATAAAATATAATAAAGTCAGGTGTGCTCCTTTTTTGTATGATAATAACAACTTGGATGAAGTGACTTCCTACAAATATCTTGGGATTGATATCCATCACAAGCTTAACTGAAACTACAACATAAAGAAAAGAATCAATGGAGGGTGGGGAGCTTATTTTGGTTTTGAAAACAATTGTAAGTCAGAAAAACTTGTCATGTGGGATAAAATCAAATTCCGCTTTGAAAATCTTGTCACCTATGTTCTCTTGTATGCGTATGAAGTTTGGGGTTGCAGCCTCTCTAAAGAATCTTGGAGAAGGATTGAGCAAATCCAAAAGCATTTTATAACTTATAATCTTAAAATTAAAAGCAATACACCATATTAAATTCTCTTGATTGAATTCGGTCTTTCCTCCATTGAGATCATAACTATGACTAGGTACCTAATGTAGAAGAACAAATTAAATAACTTTGAAGACGAGATACTTTTGAAAATTGCTTTAAATTCCAGTAAAAACCACCTAAGGCTCAAGCAAGGTTGGCATAAAAATGTCATGTCTTGGTTAAAGATGTGGGGGATTGAAGAAAATGTCACTTTGCAAAATATAGATGTTATTAAAAATATTATTACTTGGGTGATTCCACGAAGGTGGTTCACCATTTTTGGCGTGCGAGAGCCAAAAAAATTGTTTTCCGTACCCTCGATAGAGGTATTTTCAAGCCCTCGATCGAGGGTTTGAAAATACCTCGATCGAGGGATTCAAAATACCTCGTTCGAGGGCTAGGTTAAACCCTTGATCGAGCAAATGCTCGATCGAGGGCTTGGTTAAACCCTCGATTGAGCGATTGCTCGATTGAGGGTTTGAGGCAGAAAAAAACAAAAAAAAAAACAAAAGCAGGGCCCTGCCTATCGGCCACCCCTGTTCAAAAGCGATAGCGCATACAGTGTTGATTACGACGGCAACAAACCCCTCGATCGAGCGTCCACAACTAGCACAGCATGCCCCACGTCCACCTCCATCCACCTCCGTCCGCCATGGCTTCGAATCCACAAGGTAAGTGGATTTCAATCCATGTAATTTGTTTTTCAAAAAAACATGAATTTTATTTGTTGTTTGTTTTCAAAAAATCCCCAAATTTTATTTTTTTGTTTTAAAAAAAGCCCTAAATTTGATTTGTTTTGCATATAAAAATGGCTATTTAAAACGTAGATTTTATTTAGTTTTTATCAATTTGTGAATGTAACCCTTGAAAACGAAAACCAACATTGAAACCAAAAACTATTGAAACAAAAAACCATTGAAACTAAAACCACCATCGAAACCAAAAACCATTGAAACTTAAAAACACCATTGAAACCAAAACAAAAACCATTCCAAAACATTTTTTGTTTTAAATTTATGTTGTATTTATTTTTTTAAATTAATAATATTTTTTTATGTCAACCGGTAGCATTTCATTGCATAAATGCTACCGATTTTATTTTAAAATGTGTTTTGACAAGTAGGAATGCTGCCTGGTTTTTTTCAATCCTCTAAGAACGCCAAGAGGATTGAAAAAAAAAAACATATTAGGTTGTCAAAACAACACCAAAACGACATGTAGAAAACTCATTAACCAAATAAATTAGCGAGAATTTAAAATTATAAAAAAATTATTATTTTATATATAATTATGAAACAAATTGAACATAAATATAAATTTAGTAATAATATAAATTTAATATTATATTTTATTTAGTCATAATAATATATTTTCTAAATATTTAATATAATAATAATAAAAAAATTTCATATATAAATTTAATATCAATATTCATAAATTTAGGTCTTTGTAAGATTTTGTTGTGTTAAAATTCCTTAAATATTTTAAGGTTTGCCTTCTAAATTTTTTTTTTTTTATTGACATTATCAAAATATAATATTTATAAAAATTAAGAAATTAAATATTTTTAATATTTATAATATAAAACTTTATTAATTTAAAAATTAAAAGAATAATATTGATTCAAAAATATAAACATAAACCATAATAAAATATTAATAATATTAATAAAAGCAATAATTTATTCTTAATAAAATTAATAACATTATATAAACGTATATTTTTATATTTATACATATAATATCATATAAATACTTATATATAAAAATTATTATTGAAAATTGGATGCCAGGATAGTATTGGGTGAGTATGACGGGCGTATCTAGGGTTTTGCAGGAAAAGACTGCAAAATCTTCTGGAGTTGGTCGATGTGATGGCGCCTTTGGATGTGGAAGGGTATGATTGGCACCTTCCTGGTTTACGGACGCTTGTTGGTGTATGGGGGTCCTTGTGTCAGAGATTTTTTTGGTGGAGGCCAGTTGTCTTTCTGCTGCGGACAGGTGCGGTTTTGTACTGGTTGTTTCGGTGATTTAGCCATGAAGACCTCGGTGGGTGGGGTTTCTTCCCTTTCGGGTCATTTGTCTGGTCCGGTGGTTGAACCCTGGTTTGCATCCCATACTTCTTCTGAACGCCGAGATGGTGGGAACCCTTATCTGGTGGTGGAACCCCGGTCTGCAGCTCATACACCTCCTGTGAGACGAGATGGTGGTAACCCTAATCTGGCTGGGGTGAAAGATAAATGTCGGCGGAAGGTGAAGACGCTTAAGGCTAGAGAAGGGTTGGAGAGATTTGTTATCCCTACGGCGGCAAATCTGGAAAGGGTGGAAATGCTCGCGGATAGAGCGTTGGTGGGTCGCTTGGAGTTTGTTTTTGGTTCAAAAGTGGAGATAGTTGAATGGGTGAAGGAACATTGGACGCTGGTGGTGGGTAACACACCGCGGATAAATTTACTGGTAAACAAATGGATTTTGTTTATTTTCCCGTCTACGGAAACTATGCTGCGGATTCTTGAAGGGACATGGCTGTTCAAAGAAGGTTCGTTGAATTTGAAGAGATGGCATATAAATTTTGATCCGGTTCATGAGCGTTTGGGTATACGTCATTTATGGATGCTAATACCCGGACTACCTATCGAGATTTGGACAGAGGAAATTGTGGAGGGGTTGGCAAACTCTGTGGGCAAGTGTATTAGGGTTGACAAGAATTCTATCTATGGTATTGATAGACGTTATGCAAAAGTGCTGGTGGAACTTGATGTGCGTCTGGGTTTGCTGAAAGCTGTTGAAATTGTCTGGGGGGAGAAGCGCTAGACCCAGTTGTTGGATTTTTTCAAGGTTCCGTTTCGATGCTTTCATTGTAGGGAGGTTGGCCATATCAGAACTAAATGCCCCAATCGTCTGGCTAGTCCGAAGAAAGTGGAAAGCAAGGTACATGCATTCCTGTTGGAGAATTTGATGGATTCTCAAAAGCTGGCTTCGCCGAAGACTCCTGCTATGGGTAAGTTAAATTTTTCACTGGATGCTGCCTTTACTGATCTTTCCAAAGAAGAATTAGATTTTATTTCGGATAAAGAGTTGGAATTGGATAAGAGGATTTCTTTGGGGGAGGTTCAGTTAAGACATGGCTTGTCTAAACATGGGCCTACCTTTGGTGTTGATGGGGGTGGCGAAGGTCCGGTTTCGGCGGTTGGGTTTCAAATTATATTGACTTGACCTTGCCTACTCCCAGGTCTGATAAGGTTGAAGATTGCCTGTTATCTGTCGCGGGGACTAAACCTTATCATCCTTTACAGTGTCCATACACTCCGTCGAAGGGTCTTAATATTGGGGATAAATTGTGTGTGCCGGATGTATTTGTTTGTGAGTCAGCTGAGATTTCTTCGGCTAAACCTGTGGATGTGGTTGTTTCTGCTGTTCTGGGGGACCTAGGTATTAGGGAGAAGTGTATTTTGGAACCTCTTGATATTTTTTCAAAAAACCCTTCTCGGGACTCCAATACTCTGCCTATTCCACAATTTCAGAATGTGACGATAAGGAAGGCAAAGAATAAGAAAAAAGTCACTGTACCTGGGAATTTGTAGTCTGAGGGGTTGGATTTTGAGAATTGTGATGCTAATGATGGTTTAGTTTCGGGTCTTAGAGCACAGTTGCCCGGTGATGATAGTTCTTAATGTCTATCGTCTCATTGAATGTGCGTGGGTTGGGGGGGGTTATTAGGGCTAGGGCCCTTTCCAACCTTTTTTCGGATACTAGACCTGGTATTGTATTACTACAAGAAACTATGTGCTCGGGTGCCGATGCTGTTTCTAAACTTGGTTGTATTTTACCCTTTTGGGAGATTGCTGCTGTGGATGCCTCTGGATTGTCCAGGGGGTTGGTTGTTGCCTAGAACCCTCAGTTATTTTCTTTCAGTGCTTACAGGACTGTGTGGGGAATTCTGTTGAAGGGTTATTGCATTGGTTTGAACCTTTGTTTCTCGGTCTTCAATTGTTATGCTCCTTATTCGAACAGGCAGAGTTTTTGGCATTCCCTTTCTGGTTCTGGTCTTTTGAATGATAAGGATCTTATTTTCACAGGCGACCTAAATTTTACTTTGTCTCCATTGGAAATTTGGGGAAGTAAAGCGAGACTTGATCCGTTGGCGGATTTTTTCAGTAATTTATTGTTGAAGCATGGACTTATTGACATTGAGCCGGCAAAATTAAGTCCATCATGGAGCAATGGTAGAGGGGGTATTGATGGTGTACATAAACGACTCTATCGTTTTATGGTGAAGTTGTCTCTGTTAGAAAAGTTTCAAAAATATAGATCTTGGGTTCATGGTAGCAAGATATCTGATCACTGGCCCATCTTTTTTCAGTTCGATGATTATGGGGGAAAATATTTTGTTCCTTTTAAATTTAACCACTCCTGGTTGTTGGAGGAAGACTTTTGTAAGTTGGTTAAAGATTTCTGGATTTCTGCGAATGTGGAAGGTGGGAATCCATTAGATATTTTTTGTAATAAGATGCACAATATGAAAGTTGTTGTGAAGGATTGGGTGATGCAGAAGAAGAAAGCTGATAGGATGGAGTTGGCTGATATTGAAGATGAGCTTTAGAAGATGTATAAGGATAATATGGAAGGTGAGGTGAGTCTTATGGATTTTGAAGTTGTCAAGCAACTTGAGAAGAAAAGAGATGCAATCCTGCTCAAGGAGGAGATGGAATGGCGGTTAAAGAGCAGGGCTGTATGGATCAAACATGGTGATCAGAACACTAAGTTTTTCCATACTTTTGCGTCGGCTCGTCGGAATATGAATACTATTTGGGATTTGACCAATGCTGATGGTGATTGTGTTTCTGGGGATGAGAGTTTAAAGTTGGAAGCTGTCAGGCATTTTGGAAATGTTTATAAAGAGGAAGGCATTAGTGATCTGAGGGAACAAATTAAAATTGTTGAACTCTATCCCAGGTTTTTTACAGAAGAGGAGGTTGCTGCTCTTGGGGAGGAGGTTTCTCTAGAGGAGGTGGAAAATACATTGAAACTTTTCGCAGGTGAGAAAAGCCCTGGCCCGGATGGGTGGCCAGTCGAGATTTACTCACATTTATTCGAGATTATGGGCCCGGACCTGTTACAAATGGTGGAACATACAAGATTATATGGCTTCACTTCTGGTGCTTTGAATTCTTCCTTTGTTACTCTGATTCCAAAAAAAGGCAAGCCTGAACACTTTGGTGATTATAGGCCTATTGCCCTATGCAATCTGGCTTATAAGTTAGTTTCAAAAATCATTGCGCAGAGGATTAAAAGGGCTCTCTCGGATCACATAACTGCTGAACAGTTTGGTTTTTTGCGCAATAGACAGATTCATGATGCCATTGGGGCATCTCAGGAATTGCTACATTCTATAAAGAGTAAGAAGATGAGTGCTATGTTGCTCAAACTTGATCTGGAAAAGGCTTATGATCGGATTAATTGGACTTTCGTAAGGATCATTTTGATCCAAATTGGGATGCCCCCGTTGGTGATAAATTGGATCATGTCTTGTGTTAATTCGACCAGCATTGCTATTCTGATAAATGGTTCGCCATCATCTTTTTTCAAGTGTTTGAGGGGCATTCGACAGGGATGTCCATTATCCCCTTTATTGTTTCTTTTAGTTGTAGATGCTCTCAGCAGGATGTTAAATTTTGCCAAACAGGAAGGTTTGCTGAAAGGTATTGCTTTGGGAGTAGATTGTGTTTTAACACATCTGATTTTTGTGGATGACGTGTTGTTAGCTGGAATGGCTTCTGTGGCAGAGTGGAGAGTTTTCAGGAATATATTGAATTGTTTTTGTCGCATTTCTGGGATGAAGATCAGCCTGTCAAAGTCTAATTTTTATTACCTTAATGTGGTTTCAGATGTAAGAAATGGTATTGTTTCTATTATGCCATACAGTTGTCATCCATTAGAAGACGGTTTCAAGTATTTGGGTTTTTTCTTGAGACCCAATAATTATCATATCAAGGATTGGTGGTGGTTGGTTCGAAAATTTGAGGCTAGGATATCCCATTGGGATTTCAGATTACTTTCGGTGGAAGGCAGATTAACTTTGGTCAAGGCTGTTCTGATAGGTATCCCTGTATATTGGTTTTCTCTCTTTGAGGTTCCATCTTATATTATGAATATTTTAAGGAGGTTGATATTTAACTTCTTGTGGACCGGCAGTATGGATAGATCATCTTTGGTGATGACGAGTTGGGAGTTGGTCTCTAGACCTGAACTATTTGGCGGCTGGGGGATTAAGGATCTTAAGTCCTTCAGCATTGCACTTAGAGCTAAAAGTTTGTGGCGGTGTCTTTTCAATCACAATCCTTGGTCTAAGATATCCTTTGTGAAATACATTAATATGAATTTGATAGAGTGGATCAGATTGAAGATGCCTTTGGTTTCTGTTGTTTCTCCATTATGGCGGGGTCTGTTAAAAGTTTCGGGTTGGATCATCCGAGACCTGAGTTGGCATGTTGGCAATGGGAAGACCATCAGGGTTGGAAAAGACTTCATTCTGGGTATTAATGATCATGTCTGTCTCTCAAATAGGATTCTGGATTATATTAATATTTATGGTCTATCTCTCCTTCATAGTATCAGGAACCCATTTGGACAGACATATTGGTTACAGTCTTCCGATTTGGGTTTGGTTGGTGAAGATGCTTACTCTTGGGATTCATATATTAGTACTCTTAGTTCGGCTGGTATAAATATTTCAGAACATGAAGATAGATTGCTGTGGTGTGGGAATGAAAAGTATGGTATTGTTATAGCAAAAACCACATATGCCAGGATTATGCAGGCAAAGTACATATTTCCACAACACTGGTGGTATAAAAAGATTTGGAAGTGGAATATTGCTTTGAAACATAAATGTTTTTTATGGCATTCTTTACAAGGAACTCTAAAAACCTGGGATAATCTCTCTAAGCATGGATGGAGTGGACCAAATTGGTGTATCTTATGCAAGGAAGATGTTGAGTCTATAAATCATCTGTTTGTTTTCTGCTCCTTTGGAAAGAAAGTATGGGACCTTTGTAGTACAAAGTTGGCATGTTTCAAGTCTTGGGATCAGATTGATTTCGGGGGAGCCTTGTTGAATTGGTCTCGTGATTCCAGTGTCACTATACAGCTCCCTGTATTTATTACTTGGGCTATTTGGCATTTCAGGAATTTGTGTACTTTTCAGGATAAACTGCCGGATGTTGTTGCTTGTGGTCTTCTTGCTACAAAATTAACTCAACAGTATTTTGAAAATATTGCACCTGTGGTGGAAAGAAGGAATGAACCTTTCTCCTTTTTGGTAAACAAACCTACTTTGTTCTTTGATGGGGCGGCTCAGAATGGGTTGTGTGCTGCGGGTGGTATTATTTTTCTGAATGTGGATCATTATTATACCCTGCGCCTAAACTGTGGAAATGGCAGTAATATGAAAGCGAAACTTATAGCACTGTGGTGTGTTCTGAAGTGTGCCAATATTTTTGGGTTAGTTAATGTTATGGTTTATGGTGACTCACGGGTCACGCTAAAGTGGGCAGTCAAAGAGTTTGACATAAATGTTATAGCACTTTCACACTGGTGTAGGAGGACAAGAATGGAGATTGACAAGCAGGATCAGATCTCTTTTGCTCATATTTATCGAGAACACAATGAACAGGCTGATAACTTATCAAAGCAAGCTTTATCTGGTATTGAAGGATTTCTTCATTGGGAGGAGTGGCTGGATTCTAGTTTGCTGGAATGTGGCGAAATTTACTTCTTCTAAGAATGATTTTTGTCTTTTTGAATATCTTTGTAAAGACTCTGTCTATTCTGAAGTGTTCAGTCAGGACTGGAAATTTTGTAAATTTTGATATGAACTTTGGGATCACGGATGTGATTATGCAGATAGTACCTTTTTTTGAAGAAGGTGAAGATCATTGTACTATTTGATTCAATGAATAGCAATAGTACGCTTTTTTTTCGGTTGAAAAAAATATAAAAATTATTATTGTAGTGTTACTCTCACTTTTTAATAATATATGTACATTTTCCTTTTAAAAAACATGCTTAAGTGTATAAAAATAGAATACACACTAAGTTTCCTTCCATTTCACTACACTAAATATTCAAAATATATATGTATATTTTTTAATTTTTTAATAATATATATTATATAACATTTGAAAAATAAATATAAATATTACAATCATTCTTAGGACATGGATATGGATCCTGACTCTTAGAAGGTGGAGTGAAAGGAAAGGGAGTGTCCGCCTAGTATGGATGAGAGTGATTTACATCAAACTAAATCTAAGGTAGTGCAACATTTTACTTCTTACCGATGTTATCTACTACTTGAGTTTTTTTCTTCTCTTAATATCTTCAATTAAAGAAATGTTCATAGAGAAATATTTTAGAAGTTCATGGTTTGTCTTCCTATGCCATCATATAGTGATGCATAGTTTTCACATGAATTCATGGGAAACATATTTTATTACATGTTAAACTAATAGTACATTACATAAAAAGTTAACAACATTGTACTTTACCTCCATTCACACAACTCCTCAAAGCCTACACAAAGTAATTCTCTACCATGTAGATTAGCCACACAAGACAAACCATCTTTTAATTAGCGGAGGGTTTGCTTATTGCTTCCTCCGCAAGAGATATGACCTCTTGGCACCTTGTGGGAGTTTTGACTAGCCACACATATCCCATGCTCCATTTGAACATTCTTAAATTGGATTTACACACCCTCTTCAAATATGTGGTTACTTTAGGATGTGATAGGTAGAGTCAACTTGTATTCCTAGGTGCATATACATTCGCAATCATAAGTGAATTGTTCTCTCAAGAGTCCATATATGTAGCTGGTGGAAGAAACCTTCTATATATTTATGGATAGAATATTCCTTTAGGGACTACGATTCAAGTCTTCTCCACTAGCCATGTCCAAGGGACTAAGGACAAAATGCCTAGATACATAGCACCATGGATATCTAAGAAGGTCATGCATAGTGTTTCAAGGAATTGTTCATATATTTGGATGATTCAATGGTTTCTTTAAGGTCATGGACATGGTCTTCTTCCCTCGAATGTTATTCCAAAGTCCCTAGGACACCTACATAATCCTCCTTCCTTCCTCTTATGACTCCAGTTATGGCATTAAGACCCATACCACTATTGAATAACTCTCGATTGTGCCAATATCCAAATTTTATGCCAAAGATCCAATTTAAACATCTATGCTATGGTTCATGGCCTTGAACATTTCCCATTACCCTAATAATCTTATGTTAGGGTATAATTCCCTTAATTTCTTCCTTAACCATGGTCCAAAACCCATCCCTAGTGCACAAAATTGAATGTTTCCATCCATATCCAACTTTAAATGTAAACCCATCACTAGTAATCAAAAACTTAAAATGACATTAATTCCTACACATAGAGACTAAGAATATTTTCAACAAGACATGTGTGTCGACCATATCTATTGGTCCTAGATTCCTAAAATATTATTTTAGGGCCCAATGTAGAGGTCCATAGGTCCATGATTGCTCGACTAGTATGAACTTATGAGATTTATAGGTCCATGGTTGTTCATTCAAATTGATTCTCGATTACGAGAAGCATTTCCAGATAATAAAACAATTCCTTTTGGTGGTAGATACATCATTCATTTGGGATAACTTGGTCAATTACCTCTTGTGAGTGATAACCCTATATATGCATGGAACACAACTGAATTTTTTTATCACATAGTCCAACCCTCTCCCAATGATAAACACATAGGATTACGATGTTGTTACTAACCATTCCATGCATAGACACATTAACACTACACAGTCACCAATCATGCCTTTACATAAGAAGAACTTGCATCATTATCTATAATCAAGTAGGATCATCATTACAATATGAAGCAATAGGTTAGTATGCATCATACCTTTACATAGGTTAGTATGGTTCAGTTTAAAAGGTAGATTATTGAGACTCAAACATGTAGCGAGCCCCAGTTGAATTAGGCTTGATTCCATTTCCCCTCCATCCCATACCTGTATGTTGTCGCAACAAGTGTTGAACAACTAAATTTGATGCTTAGGCCCCTATGATGCTAGCATTGCTAATAAAAATGACATCGAAATTGAAATTGGAAATTGAAACTGGAATTGAAATGTAAATTTGAAATTGAAATTGAAAATGATATTGATATTGGAAATTGAATTTGAATTTTGAAATGAAATTTGAATTGAAAATCAAAAATTGAAATTGAAATGAGAAATGAAAATTGAGAATTGGAAATGTAATTCAAATTCAAATCGAAATTGAAACTTGGAATTTGAAATTGAAACTTGGAATTTGAAATTGAAACTTGGAATTTGAAATTGAAATTTGAATTTGAATTGTGAAATTTGAATTTGAATTGTGAAATTTGAAATAGAGTTTAAAATTTGCATTGAATTTGAAATTTGAATTTGGATTTGAAATGCGAAATTTGAAATTTGAATTTGAATTTTAAATGTGAAATTTGAACGAGAATTAGGATTAGAAATTGAAATGTGATGCAGAGAGTTCTGAAGAGAGATCTTCATTGCTTCGTGCTCCATGACGCACGAGAGGATCTGACGTTGCCCAAGAGGGCGTCCATCGACAACGCTCCCGTTCGCCGAGCAGTGCAACAACAGGAGAGCTAGTGTGTCAGTTCCTCTTGAGGGCATACATGTTGATCCCCAGGTGGGGGATGGGAGGCAAGAATCAAGTGCATCAGGTGCGTATTTTTTGTTAGATACATTTTCAGTAAATTTTTAGTATGCATTAAATTTCAGTTGCAAGTTATAATATATATTTTTAGTAACATTTGTGTTTTGGTTTGGATCGTAGGTGCCCCATCAGGGGGATCGTACGCCGATGAGGTCGTACGGATCACTCTCGATGATATCACTTCCCAGTGAGAGTGGGTGAACTCATGTGTGTGCACATTGAGGGAGGATTCTCCCACATGGCGATCTTTATCCATGATGTTATCAGCAGTTGATGAGATGTTGGCCCTCTACAAGAGGGTGAGACCTCTCAGTGACATTTGGCATCATACATGCCAGAGGAGGAGACGGGATGTCATTGGGATCCAAAAATGGGAGGATGTCAAAGTTTCCATAAGAGGGCATGACGTCAAGGGTACTTTGTTCGACATCCCACTTGACCACCTTTACGGTCAACCTATTAGACTCAGGGAGTTTAAGTTGGAGGCTGCTGCACCACATCTATATGATAGATTCGTCGGAGCATGGGGCATGTTCCCCCACCATGACCAGGTCTCGTTGTACTTTGCAAAACATGTTTATGCAGAGTTTGTTTTGGACATGCACCCAGATTACACCAGCACAGTGTCCGAGTTCTATGGGGTAGGTAGGGGACGCTCCTACCAATGTCCTGGAGATCGGAGAGACCCTACCTTTGTGCCACCCCCTCCGAGGTTAGTACCGTTTCCAGAAAGGACAGTTATCAGGTCGGAGGATGTGGCACAATCATCCCAGCTTGCTGCAGAGGCTAGACAAGACCTTGTAGAGTCGGTGTTCACGGCCATGGGCAGTGCTATTGTTGTTGTGCATGGAGAGGCATCTAGACCACCCCCTGCACCTGCAGAGCCAACGATAGAGTACCTCCCTAGTGACATGATCAGGAGTTTCGATGGCGAGGCCCTACTGGGGTATGCTGAGTTAGCCTGAGATGCATACTTTGAGTTGTATTGTAGATGCGTTGCTATAAGACAGGTATACTTTTGTACAATTATGTATATATGTTCTTCATGTTACATCATAGTAATGTCATAAATTGAATGGTTAATAATACTTAAGGGAGTTGTATTCTATTGATCCATGCAGGGGACCCCATTCATGGATCAACTCTTTGGTAGCGAGCCATCGATTGGTCCATTCGCTCAACCCTACCCGCGGAAGACAGTAGTCGAGGTAAGTTATAATTTATGTTCCAATTTAATTTGTGTTTGAATATTATTTCTCAGTTTAAATAATTTGTGTTTTATTTCTTAATTTTCAAGATTTTATGTTTTAGATCATAACTTCAAATTTATTTCAAATTGTACAGGGCAAAGGAAAGGGGGTAGATCCTGATGATAGACATGAGGACCGTGAAGGTCCTCATGAGCCGGGTCTAGACACAAATGTGAGTTTTAATTTATGTTCCAATTCATGTTATTTAGTCACATTTAGTAACTGATTTTTGTACTTTATGTTTCAATTTTTGAATTATAATTTAAATTATGTTAAATAGTTTTAATTTTTAATAAATCTAACTTATTACATGTAATGGCATATTACACATGCATCACTACGGGAGGGTGTTAATGCAACAATGGATTTCACATATGATTGGGATGCAGCTCGATTACATGGTCCTGATGAAGGGCCATCTACTTGTATTCCTACCCAGGTCTCGGATAACACCATTGACTCGACAGATATGGATGTATTCCTTCATGGTTTACCGTTTCATAGCCAACATCGATCTACTACACACGAGGGAAGTTAGAGGGACGATCAAGGGCCTCGTGGGGGTAGTGGCCAATGAGTTGATGATCTATACATTTCCATGTTCTGGATATTTTCATATTTTATATATTTTCATGTTTTGGATGATCTATATATACGTTCTCATGTTTTGGATATGGATTTCTATCATTTATACATGGACTTTTATCATATATGGACTTTGGATATGGACTTTTGGATATTTTGTATATTTTATCATATTGATGTCTTCATGTGTATTTTGTATATGATTTGAAATCATTTGTTTTTTATATTAGATCTGGATATAGTTATTACAGTTACAAATTTATGTTTTGTCGTTTCAAATGCAAATTTAATGTGTAGTTACAATTTAGTTCAATTTAAAATGCAAATTTGGACTACATTAGAGAACATCTTCCAAAATTTAGAATTGAATACATACATTACGTTTTAAAATTGAAATTACAATTCCAATTCAATTACAATGTAAAATTTCAAATTTAATGTGTAATTTCAATTCCAATTCAATTACAATTTAAAAGCTCGTTTTCACCTACATTACAATTGCATAAATGAAATCAACATGTAAACTTAGAATACATTTGAAATTAATAATTGAAATTACAATTACATTATGTTGTCTACACATTACAATTCAATTACAATTTACGCATTCCAATTCAATTACAATTTAAAATTAAAATCTCAAATTTAATGTGTAATTTCAATTGAAAATTCTATGTGTTGTTCCAATTTACAAGTTCAATTCCAATTACATTACAATTGCATTTGAAATAAAAATTTTAAATTAGAATACATTGTACAATTTAAAATTTAAATTTTACAATTTTACATTTTATAGATGTATTTTAAATTCTCAATTGTATTTGAAATCAAAATTTAAAATTAGAATACATTTGAAATTGAAAATTGAAATTGACATTTTGCATCATGTTGTCTACACATTACAATTCACTTACAATTTCCACATTCCAATTCAATTACATGGAAAATTTAATGTGTAATTTCAATTGAAAATTCAATGTGTTGTTGTATACAAGAATGTTTTTGTCCATTGAGAGTGTGAAATATCCCTTGAGACAAAATTCTCTAATTACAAGTTATATAGAATGTAGGTAATCTTTGTGTTCTTTTCTTTTAAGTGTGTGCTCTAATCTTAAGTCATAAAAGTATGGTTTGTTTTCTTGGCAATGGCCATATAATACTAACTAATTTCTCTCAAAGAGATTCCATGCCTATGCGTGCAAAACTGCATGATAAAGATGGTTTTTGATGCATGTAATCCAAAAATTGAGAAGGTTTGATGGTTAGAAATTATAGTGAATGTTTGTGAGTTGCGCCAACAATGGGTATTGTTTGCATGAAAATATATTCAAAGATTATGTGTAAATGCCCTTTAGTTGAATTGTACCCTTTATCTCCTATGTTATATTCCATGTAGCACCAAGTGCCAATATTTTTATTAAATGGAATGAGGAGAGGCAAAACAAATTGGTCCTAACTTTGATATGTTCTTGATAACAAAACTAATTGATTATTGTTGAATGAAACATTTTTTCAATACATTGGTATTTGATAATATTTTTATATAATTGATAATGAAATACAATGTAATTGATGAGGAAATACAACGAATGGATTATAATGTATAAAATTTTGCAAATTTGAAATTAAAATTTAAAATTAGAATACATTGTACAATTCAAAATTTAAATTTTACAATTCCACATTGTATAGATGTATTTTAAATTTTCAATTACATTACAATTGTATTTGAAATCAAAATTTAAAATTAGAATGTACATTACAATTGAAAATTGAAAATTTACAATTACATTATATTGTCTACATATTACAATTCAACTATCTATTATATCTTTAATATTGTTTTTAAAGCATCTAAACAAATATCTATAAAACTATTATGGATGAAGTTCATGGAGAATTGACCGTACATTCAAGTGTATTCACATTGGAGCACCATGGCCCAAATTTCTCAAAAGCCTCCCATCTAGTATTTGTATTCTTGACATTAAAGCATCTACAAAAATACATTTATAAAACAACCTCCACAAAAATCTCCAAAAACATATTACACAAGACAACATGAAAACTATGCCAATGATGTAAGTGGCACACATGTAACTCATTCATCTGGCCAATGGGTTATAGGAATGCAAGTCTCCATAATACGATCATGGTTAGATTCTGTCATCTTCCATCTCTTTGGCTCACCTCTCTTCACCTTGATTTCTGTTAGATGTATCCGAGTTGCCACCACCAAATGACTGTATTGACATGATATATATTCAAGCATAAAATCTCTATAAATAATATGAGCACCCTGTTTTTTCACTTTTTCAAAAAAGTGTCCCATTAGAACCACGTCTCCAGTTTGGTATGTGAAGTCCCCATCTTGGTAGGGTCGCACCAACCTAATTTTTATTTGCGTGCACCGCATCAAATAGTATGCCACATTTTCCTGGTTGTGGGGGGGTGCAATGACAATGAATACATCACTTGTAAGATACAATACAAATATTATTCAAATGTCCTACATTCATTTCTACAACATTTGTATACGTGTAATATATAATGAACTAATTAACTTAATGAAGACTCTTGTAACTTCCCTAACCATATCAGAAACTCGATCATGATCTAATGAGACCATTGCCTCTTCAGTGTGCATCTCTTGCCATGTTGGAATTGAATGTGGGCCCTTTAGATTAAGAGAGACATATTTCCATGGTTTCACATATACATCATTTTCATAGTGATCAAGTCCGCATCCATTTGCATCAATAAAAAATCACAAAAACAAGCATACTTCCTTGTTTCAATGGAAAATATGTCACCCATGTCTTTACTTCGAACATATTGTAATTCCCTCATACATGGATGGTCTCACAATACCACGACATGGATCTATTAACATCTCCAAGGGAAACATTGTCACGAATCCAAATTTCATAAAATTTAAAATTTTTCTAAGCGGTTAATTACCCATACATGTTATGCGGAAATGCAATGTCTCAGCATTTAAATCTACTTCATAATTAAAAGGCGATCATTAAACATCTCATAATCTATCATTTAATAAACTAATTGTCTAATGACAAGAAAATATCGTAACACTTGAATATACATTCATCAATATTTATATTCTGTATTCAGCCGTGTCCATAACTCTACATTTGAATGGTGTTTTACCATCTACTTTACACAACCTCTTCCATCATTCTTACATGAGTAAGAGAACAATATCCTACTAAACCGAGAACAACGTGAATCAATAAGTTATTTGTTTCATACAACATTTTGGCTGAAGACAAGTGCACCCTAAAATTAATATGATGCATGCATAATAGAAATTTCAACCATTCTTAGATATGTCTACAAAAACGCCATCCATCCTAAATCCATTCAACATATAAAGACACATAAGAAAATATCAATTGTAAACACATATGCTTATGTGAGGAAAAAGGTCATCATAGTTAAAAGAATTGAAAACACAAATACACATAATCAACATGAATCAAACTGAATAATAATAAGGCACAAAGAGAAAATACACAAGATGGAATATCATCATAAGGAGAGACTATTTTTCACCTGGTTCACCCACTCCTTGGGCTACGTCCACAAAAGGGTTGTTGCTTTATTAAGAGTCAAGAATCATAAGATTACATCAGCAACATGGTTGTTGCTATGGTTTTCTTTCAATTTTCTCACCACCTCTATGAGAGTATTTTCAAAATATCCCAACACTAAAGATCATCAGTTTCGCTACTTTATAAAAATAACTAAAACTTACCATCATTGCTAACCCTTACTTAGAATATACATTATACGTTCCAAGTAGGATAATGGTCATAGCTCTCCTTTCAAATGTTAAGTTAAATCCTATGTACGTTTCTACTATTTTCTTATTCATATTCATATCTACATATATGCTTTACTACAACCACTAGGTATGAACATGGTCTAAAACCCACAAACTAGTGTACCATTCACCACTAAACTTGATCCAACAAATGGGTAAGGTTTTTACTCTTATTATTATAATACAAGAGAAATTTACATCCACTATATAATATCATTCAAATCTTTACTCTTAGGAATTATATCCACTATAAATATCATTCAAATCTTTACTCTTTTTATTATAATACAAGAGTACTTTTCATCCAATATATGATATCATTCAAATCTTTACTCTTTTTATTATAATACAAGAGGACTTTTCATTCAGTGTATGATATCATTCAAATCAGAAGTCTAATCCCTGACTAAAATTGTATTTAACATCACTTGGTTTAAATATATAATATACATTATTCTAGCATTCGAACTTAGAAGTTTAATCCGTAACTAAAATTATAACTAGCTTCACTTGGGTTAAATATATTATTATATATTAGGTCGTTGTCTTTCCACAATATGCTCCACCGAGATAATTCTAGCATATATGTATAATGAACTGGTCATCAAGACTACTTACTCCAATCGCAGGGCATAAAAGATTGCTACTTCTTATCCCCTACTCCTCATCCATTTAAGAGGGAGCACGCTGGCATGAACTTGAAAATAGAGGTTAAAAGTCGCTCAACACTTAGCACAAAAACAAAGTCAGAGATATACATAATGACTAAAATTGTAATCAAAACAAATGAAGGTGAATACTACTAAAAGTGTTTGCAGCTACATTTGATCACCGATTTTTACTTTCATTTAACATATAAAAATTTGAATGCATCCCTTCATAAATGAAGGAACTAGGCAACGATCAGCCATAACTTAGGTAGGAGCAGGCTTTTAAATTGTGTCTGGTTACTCCGTGGTAGCATGCATTGAAGGAATACCGATCCTTCCACAGGGGAGATCATTCAGGATTTTCTATCTACGTTTAGTGAAAACGCTGGGATAAAAATGATGATAATGCATAAGAAAAAAAAATAAAATAAACCCGAGCTCAAAAAAAATGCCAGGATAATATATTGAAACCTGTTTTTTTTTGTGTTTGTTTCTGCAACAATACTCTTTTGGAAACACAATAAAATTTTAAGTGGTTTCTTCGAGACAAAGAAGAATGCCGAGAGATCTGCGATATTCTTCACACAATCATAAAATGAAGGCAATAACATATATTTACCGTGTTAGTACCTAGGTTTCTCAGATACAATTTCTAACAGGGTTTGAAGGTGGTAATGACCAACATCACGCCGACTTTGGTATGCCACGGTTGCGTTAGGCTGAGTCCAAATGGGGATGGATTTTTAACGCCTTCACAGCTTAACTAAGCAGTAAGGAACTCAAGTTCAAACACACAACGGATCAGCTCTACTCGTGGTGGCTTATAAGAGTAGATATCAGGCCGCCATATATACACTGGTCAGACTTGGGAGAAAACGAAACCGAAACCTACAAGGGGTATCCTTTTCGACCCAAGTGTTTTACAGCAAAGCCAGTACGGACATTCTATTACAAACGACCGAGGATTAAAAACAAAATCTCCTTCATGACTAAAGCAAGTGAAAATCATCTGACCATGAAGTAAAAGGGGATAGGATTCTATGCTGTCCTATAAATTGGACGCAGGGGGTTCAATTCATGGGATTGGCCTTAAGCGGCTTTCTCAACCCTGTGTGCTTATAATAATGCCTGCGTTTTTAGCAGAGGTAGAATATATACAAAAATACAGTTTAAGCAAGATCTATCTCGGATCGGCTTGTCATACACACATCAACCTTTTTTTTGGAGCCCTAGTTCATATCTATAAGTTTAATACACGATCTAGTCAAAACGGATAAAAAAATCAAACTAGCACTAAATCCAGAGACTACCTAAATGCCATTGCTGAGATTCATACATTGATCCGCTTTTCTAGCCAGACGTCAGCTCAGATAAAACACAGTGAAACGTTAAAGAGATTACTTAGACAGAGATCAACTGCTTCGGATACTTGCAGAGTATTATCATTGGAGGGTATGGAAATGCATTATTTATAACTGAAGGAAATCTCAAGACACAAGAAATACTCAGGTGCATAAATACGCTCGTATTAACGTAGAGTATGCTTAGTGAAATCATTAGCTAAGTCACAAAATAAATTAGACTATAATGCAAATAGTTTAGACTAATAATTACGATTGTTGTTCGGAATGAATAAGAAGAAAGTAATACCCGCATATTCATATGCAGAGAGATAGACAAAGAAATCGGTTACATTGCAACTTCCCTTTGTCGATCGTAGATCAATAGTTTCTACAGAGATACTACTCCACATTGCACAAATACCTAATTTCGATCTGGATCTTACTCTGTCGCAGAGACAGCGTTCTTCCTCGCCGAGTTGCTAATTCTCCCCCCCCCCCAATGCAATGGTCCATCCTCTCTTAAATAACATTGCCCTATTGTTTTAATATTAAACAAATGTTGCCACTTGTCGACGGAGCTACCCACAATATTCTTTTTACGAGGTAACAGCGTTCCTCCTCATGGGAGTGGGCGATACCTCCAAAGGACCTCTCCAAAATTTAACAAGTGGCGAGCGCATTAAAGCTCCACTACATCAAGGCTCTACTCCTTAATCATTCTAGGTACTCCTTCTTAGGCACTACACGATGTGCTCACTTAAGAATTATTAAATATTAATTTAGGCTATAGTTAGCCATTCATATTTGTGAGAAGTGGTAACGTATTCACTATATGTGAATAATGTATTGGATTATGTCTTCGCAAGGACTAGAAGTTATACTGAAATTCATACTTACTCACATGCATTGTCACTTGCTTTGTTCTATACCCGAAAGCATCATGACGATACTTATTATTAAAATTAAATTTATTATGATTACTTAACTCCAACGCTTGGAAGTTATAATAATACTTAGTAATATATATATATATATATATATATATATATATATATGTTATGGAGTCTTTATTCATTAATCAAATGAATATTAACTCATACTATTGGTCTCTCATTTGAGTACGGATTTGTAGGTATAAACCATAGCCATTTTTCTTGTAAAATCTTGTCCTACTCTACTCATTTATCGAAAGACTATTTATTCATACGAATAACAAATAACTCTTCATAGCAAGTTTAATTATATTTATGTTTACTCTAATGCACGTCATAGGACCTCATTAGTAGTCTCTCCACTTACGACTCATCCTAACTTCAGGACGATACCTAAAGTACTTAGGTAGTTGGGTAAAATTTACTTTTTGTCAAGTGCCTGTGGCACCAAGATGACTCTTGTCCTTAGTAACTATAATCACACTGCTTCCTAACCTTCAAACCCTTACCTTAGTGGAGTGAGTAGTCTGTCGTTTTGTTGTGTTATCCCGAACAATTTCAACCTAGGAAAATACAATCAACCATACATGAAGGTCCACTGGTGGGGCCTTGTCTTTGAGCTCCTCACCATGGCCTATTTACACAATTACATTTACAAACTAATAACAATAGGGGTGAAATTGAGGGATGTTACACCCTCCACCTCTTAAAGATAACACCGTCCTCAGTGTTCAACTGTTCGTCTTTTGCACCCTTTTCAAAATACTTGGTATCTTTTATATGGAGTAAGATCAATTTATAAGAACTTATTACTTAGATCTTTGTCGCAAGTCACCCAATCTATTTATAACAGCCGTTAGATTGTCCTTTAGGATGGTAGGTTAATGCGCGGAATTAATTCGAAGCCACATAAGTTTACTATTTAATTATAATAGTTTAGGTCTTCTACTTAGGGATAAACTCTAATCGTATGGCGCCCTAAGATTCTCATGGCTTTTTTTCCATCTCATCTTTTCTTTTGGACGGGTTCGGTCATTCATTGTTTAGTCGCATTTACTTTTCTTAATTTTTGTAGTCTTAATTAAGACTTATAATCATGACACTGACTCGAGGTCCACTGGTGGGGCCTTGGCCTTGAGCTCCTCACCATGGCCTGTTTACATAATTGTAATTATTTTACAAAAATAATAATAATAATTAGGGTTAAATTGGAGGGATGTCACAAACATCCAAAAGAACCTGCATGGAATTCAGTTTGTCATATGTAAATTCCTATCGAGTATGTCTTCTTTTGGAAATGATGATATTGAATGTTATTAGCTTATTAATTGAGTTTGGAGTTTATTACCTGCACACCGGCCTTGCTTGTTCGCGACTTTGATGTCCCAAATGATGTGTGCACCAATCAACTACTTCAATGGAGCATTTGAGTCGGGTTGCACCATGACTCATCTGGTACCTCCGAAGTGCTCGTTTCACACATGCACCCCTGCCATCATGTTCACCCTTTCCATGCCCTGTCTCAAAAAAGCTCCAGGTGTGTCGGATTCCTGTCTATTTGTGAAGGTGACTCAACCAATAAAATGAGCGTGCTGATTTGAATTGCCCTGCACACCCATCTGAACAAATCCAATGTTCAGTAAATGATACGCCTCTCTGCCTGAATGAATCATAAATCAAACCAAAGCAATGTTGAACAAACAATGTGTCATGCTCACGATCATCACTAACATAAAAATGGCACTCCTTGATCACTTCACGTGACTGAGGAGTGCTATCCCTACCATCAATGCTTTCTTGAGCATGTCTGTACAATACATGTATGAAGATAGACACCTGGTCGGAGTGATAGTACTCACTCTATATCTCTCTTTGAGGATCAAAGGTGTAGTTCTCCGTAAAGTCTACGACTTATAAGATTGTGCCGGGCTCAAATACCTCACGAAAATGTTTGAATTCTGAAGCTTGCTATTTGGACCTATGGGAGTGCTTTATGTTTTTATAAATCTGACTTTGAAACTTCTCCATGAAATCTGAAACAGGAATCTCATCATCAAGCAAGTCGATCTTCTTGGATAGCACAGATGAAGAAGATGTTGGATTCATGGTGACGTACTCGTACCTCTTCCGCCTAACAATGATATCTGACAATCCATTGTGTGTTGGATTGATAGGAAAGTTCCTATGGAACAATGTCAAATCACCGCATTCATGGCATTTTCTACCACCTACACATCTCTTATTGAAAAACATGTGTTTAGGATTCCTGTTGCATAGTATCACACAAATAAAATAGATCGCACTGTGTGAGGAGCTAGTACACCATTCCAGTGCCTTATGCAAAAATCCACAAATGTGTCATAGTATGGTTGAAATTCAATGTGGTACCAACAACAACAAGTGTCACGAATCGTATTTGGCCTAATATACCACGGTTTCAATTTGTTGAACATGCTAAATGATATTTGAACACCAGGATTGGTTTCTTGGAATTCCTCATAAAGTGAAAATCCCATCATCTCCATCACATGCTTACAGTGCTCCTGATAAATGCCTCTAGATAAACGTTATCGTGGGACATGCTTTTGATTTGGAATAACACGATAATGACTATCCCAAAACTCTATCACCTTCTCTCTAATGCCTACTACCATCCTGCCTCGATAGGGTTCCCTACAAATAAGAGCCCAACAAGCAGCTTCATCATTTTCATCTATCCAGACCCTAAATTTAGTATATTTGAGCAATGTTCTTTTTGAAATATTGCAATGATGCCATTGTTGATACCTTTCGATTTCTTGAGGTGCTTTGTGCCACAACAGCCATTGTAATTTCCCTACGAGCATCTCGGGTATCATTGTTTCTTGATTTTTCAAATGAAGATAATGCAGTTCTAACATTTTCTATTGCATTCTTGCATGTCTTTTTTGTTTTAACATCTTGAAAACCCAACAACTTTGTGGCACATTTCAATTTTTTGTGTTTTATCAACCCATGTAGGATTTGAGCTTGTGCTATCGTTGAATGTTAATCAAAATATGACTTGATTATGTTATTGACATGCTCTCTAACTCTCTGACTAGGGATCGAGTTCCCAATCTCTTCTTGTGCAGAAACAACTGCACAATCCTCTAGAAAATTTTCACCCCTTCCAACCCCACTACAACTCCCAATTATACTTTCAATGTGAGAGGGAAAGGTGTCATGTGATGGTTGATCAGGATCATGAGGGGGCATAGGGTCATGTGATTCTTGATCACTATGATCTGATGTCTGACCATAATCTCTCCCTACATAACATGTAAATTAACAAATTGAAAATTGGTTACTTGATAGTTGTGCATTGAACTTTAAAATTGCTAGTAACTTGAAATTTGATGTGGAAATTGAAAAATTGAAAATTGCATGTGAATTGAATTTTCCAACTAATACATTTAGCTTGAGAATTGTACTAAGTAAAAATTGAAATTTCTAGTAACTTGAAACTTGAAATTGCACAAGTAACTTGAAATTGCTAACTTAATTAAACTTGAGAATTGTTCTAGAAGTAAAGTTTGAAATTACTTGTAACTTGAAATTGGTAGTAACTTGTACATTTAACTTTAAAATTGCTAGTAACTTGAAATTTGTTGTACATGTAAATTAACAAATTGAAAATTGCTAGTGACTTGAGAAAAATTCGGTACAAGTATTGAAAATACATTAAAACAAAAAAATTGTTTGTAACTTAATTTCAAAATAACTAAATATGTACATGCAACTTAAAATTGTAATGTATTTAGTTTGATAATTGCTAGTAAAGTTTGAAAATCAAGTATATATATTTAACTCAAGATAATTATTAATAACTTGATAAAAATTATTGTGGGCATAAAAATTAATATCATTTATAATCATCACATTATATAATTGTGGGCAAATTTTCTTTATGCAATTTATGTCCATTTTTTTTTTTAAGCTGCATAAAAAGATTATATTATAGTATAAAAAAGAGTACAATCTTCAGGAGAAGCTGAATATAGTGTTCTGGCTCGGTTCAAGGTGCCAATATTACATAAAAGTGCAGTAAAACCAATCTTAGAGAGATAAACTAGATAACCACCGAACAAGAAAGACAGTATGAAACTACAACTATGTACAAGCCATAGTAGACAAAAACAAAGAAACAGAGTAGTAAAACCAGGTGTGCAGTGCTCATGACAGGTCATCTCAGGAGCTGGCTTCTACACCTTTGGAGTCGTGTATGTCCTTAGAAATGGGGTAGGGGCCAAAGAATTCATCCGTCCACTGCTGCTCTGGGAGCTTGATGGGCAGAGGCTCGATTTTACGTGGGAGAATTGCTGTTGCTTCATTTTTACGAATGCGCTTGTGCTGGGCGATGGCGATCGTAGAAGGAACTGGGAAAGAAGTCACGGGAGGGGAAGCACCTTGCACTACAATGGCTATTGGAGAGTCAGGATTGGAGGTGTGTCCAGGAGAAAGAGCATGAACGACGTCCTTAGAAGCGAGGCCCAAAGAATTGTGAAGAGAACTACTGGCCGCCTGCTCAACCGTGTGTAGAGCATGTCCATTTTACTTTTACATTACAAGAAAAATGTTATTTTAACTTTATGGTATAAAATAAATAAATAAATATTTAAAATACAAGTTGCAAATCACCACAAAGAATAAATGATTACTACACTTCTATCCTAGAATTTCAAGGACAACATCATGCATCCCATATTGTATATACGTGAAATAAATTAAGATTGGTCTTTTACCCATGATAACATACCTATTATACTCTAATTGTGGGGAAGAAAACATTGATTTAGAGATGAATACGATATTTAATTAAAAACATTGTCGTGATAAGAATATAATAAAATATTAGCTTAGGGGTTCAATTCTTCATGGTAAAAGTTCCTATTGGTTAGAGCTTCTTTGTTCTATTTTGGTATTTTTTATTTAAATTGCAATTTTAATTTTAAGAAATTGTGACTTTGGAAATTACAAATTCAACAATCAAAAGATTGAGCATAAATTGCAATTTTGACAACTACTATGTCACAATTTCAAGTTTCAACAAGCATGTGGTTGATAATAAATTCACATTTTTTGTAAGAAATTTAGATAAGTACATATTGAAATTTAAGGAATTTTTTTAATTCAAATTGCAATTTCAACTTAAATTCCAATTTTGACATTCCAACAATTATGACAATTAAAAATTTGGCAATTCCAACAAATATATGATTGAGGAGAAATTCATAATTTTTAATGCAAAATAACATTTTCATTAGTTGATGATTTTGCAATTTCAACAATAGACAATTATGGAAATTGTATTTTTTATCATAAGTTGCAATTTAAGGATTTTTTATCAATAATGCTTCACATATCAATGCAAGGTTGCAAACATTGCAAATATTTATTTCCAATTTGTCCTAACAAAATATATGATTCTAATCATTAATCTTATCATGGTGATATGTCATGTTATGTAAATAAAAGTATGTGATAGATGGAACTTTTAAATGGAATTTTTTTAAAGTAAACATTATAATTAAATAGCTCTTTGAACATTGATTTGTTTTCAAATATTCATAACTATGAAAATATTGCCAACCACCATAACTATGAAAATATTTATTTATTTGTTTTCATATTGAATAAATTATAACTAATACATTTAACTATCATAACATGTTCATTTCAAAATATTCATTCATTTGTTTTCAAATTGAATTTTCTAATAAAAACAAGAATTGAAATTACATTTAACTTGAAATTGTTAGTAACTTAAAAAATTGCAATTAGTTAAATATGTACAAATTAACTTGAAAATAATGTCCAAGTGTACATTTCATTTGAAAATTATTTTAATAACATTGAAAATTGTTAGGAAAGTTTAGAAATTTGAAAATAGTTAATATGTACATACATTTTAACTTGAAAATAGAATCTAAGTGTACATTTCATTTGAAAATTGTTGGACAATAAAATTGAAAATTGTTAGCAACTTTGAAATAATTTGAAAATTGTTAAAGCGACTTTGAAACATAATTTGAAAATTGTTAGCAACTTTGAAATAATTTGAAAATAGTTAAAAATATGTACATATATTAACATGAAAATATAATCTAAATTTACATGTTTCATTTGAAAATTGTTCCAATTTAACATTTGTTAGCCACTTGAAAATTGTTCATTTAACATAAAAATTGTTGCAAACTTTGAAATTTAAATAACAAGTGAATGGAATAAATAAGAATATCATTACAAATAAATATGAAACAAATTAAATTATGAAATTTAGTTAAATTTATTGGAAAATTGTTACTAATTTTGTAAATTATGTAGCATGATATTTAAATTATGATAGCATGTAATTCAATAATTTACCTTGGTTGTCTTCCATTGGAATTTGTTGCACCAAATGTGCATCTTCTTCTTCTCTCAAGTTTGCTCTATGTTGTCTCATCCTTTCTCTAGCCTTCTCACGCTCTTAATTGTCATTACCTTAAGGAGCATGCTTTCTTTGTGTTTTTCTCTTGCTCCCCATCAAACTATAATGAAAACAAACAAAGGTTTAGTCAAATTGTTATAACAAACAACAATATGTTAGTATGAAATCTTGAAATATGTCTACAAAGAAATCTTACATGCCTATTGAGCTCTAATTCAACAACATCAAATTGGCAAAGCTCTAATTCAACAACATCAAAATGGCAAAGCTCTAATTGAAAATAAACTAGCAATGAGTTGAATGAGTCAAATTAGTGTTTTTGATGAATTGTCTGCTGAATATATAGAGGTTGGTTGATATTTTTACGAGAGAATGGTAGTTGGAAACATTAATTGTCCAACTCCCTTCCCGGGCTTGTTTTAATATTTTTTTTACACAGACAAACCCTCGATCAAGCAAATACCTCGATCGAGGGCTTGAACATACCTCGATCGAGGTCTTGTTAAACCCTCAATCGAGGTATTTTAAATACCTCGATCAAACAAATAGCTTGATCGATGGCTTAAAACACAGGCCAAGAGCCCTTTTCACTGCAGAATGAAACTTTTGCCTCCCTTTCTGAGGGTTAAACCATGTCATTAAATGTCCATTAATGGGTGGACTTGATACCATTGGATTCGTCAATGAATCCTCTATCCATATATATAAAAATTTTGAATTTTTATCTTCATATGTCTTTTGTTTTTTAATTTCTACTAAAACTTACCCTAAAAAACCATGTCGACAACTTCGATTGAGCTCAAAGATAAATCCACAACATTCAAAATACACATCTAAAAAAATTGAAAAAATACATAAGCACTAGATAAGCGTGTCCTTTTCAAAAGGGTATTTTTAGTTTTGCAAATTATATAAACAATCAAAAGATTTGGTGCACGAACACACATGTGTGCAAAATGTGACTGAAATATTCATTGTTCAGTTTCAAAAAAAATAATAAATATAAATTTTTGAGAAAAAATAAAAGAAAAATAGGTAAGCACTAGTGCATTCTGTCTAGATCATGTTCACATATTTCATTTTTTTAAATTATTACTTTAACATTAAATTATCGTGCATGAACACAAACTACTTGTTAATTGCTCTTAAAATTTTTAAGTACACACGTTTCATTAAATGAAAATTCAACACGATAAATGACATTGGTATATTTCGGAAAAAATATCATTGGAAAGCCAACATAATTCTCTACATTTCGTTTTTCAACCGCATATCAAAATTCATTTGGCAAATATGAGTTTCGAGGGCTTCAATTTAATACATGGGTAAAATTTTCATTTTTCACTGTCATATTTGGCCAAAAAGAGTTACCCATCTTCATGGAATCACCCACTTTGAAGTTCAAGAGAAGTCGGGGTGTGATGAAAATTTAGAGGATAAAAGAAAATTAAGATATTATGAGGAGGTCATTAACTCTAATCTTGAAGATCAAAAGTATCTCGTAACTAATGCAAAGAAGAATGTCCACATAGATAAAATAAGAAAAAACTTTCATGAGCTACATAGTAAAACATGACATTGGACCTTTCCTAAAACTCTGTGGGTTGAAAGGATTTGTCATCTTTGTGAGATTATGAGCACTGATGATGAAAAACACTTCCTCTTAGATTGTTGTGCCTACACCCACATAAGATCTTAGCTTCAAAATTTTTATTACAATATGAATCTACCCAACCTCATATCCATCAAAATTATAACAATTGGTCTAAGTGGACATTAACTATCATCATCATCATCATCACTATATTGATAATAGTATTGTCAATAATATTGAGATTTTTTATATTTTTGTTATAATAATTATAACTATTTTTATTAATAATGATGAGGATAGACCTACTTGTATTATATTTTTTTTAATTCTCTAGAGTTTCATCACACATCTCTTTTTAAACTTTGAATTAATAACTATAAGTATTATAATAATTATAATTATTAATATTGATTTATGATTTTTTGTTATTATTATTTATTATATATTTTATTGAATATTAATTATTTATATTTTGTCTTTTGATTCTTATGTCCACGACATCATTAGTTAACTTAGTAGGTGCCGAATGCATAATTTTTATTTTCCATTCTGCAAAGTTTTCCAAAGTCGAGTTTTTATACAATGCTACCTCCCATATTTCGTCAGCCGACATCATTCATCATTGCTTACTGCTTACTGCACTGTAGGAAGAACAAGGTTGTTTTCACAGTTCGAGTTTGTTAGGATGACAGGGTTTGTCCTTTTAGTCCGGTGCGCTTTTAGCTTTGCTCTATGCCCCAGTTGGATGAAGACAATCAGCAATGGAGATAAGCCCTTGGGATTTTTTCCATATTCGAAAAAAGATAACGTTTGTGAACATCTGATGCAGATGACTATCCATCCAACTACCACGAACATAAACAAAAGAAGAAGCATTGTTTGTGCAAAGCAATATTCAATTTCTCATATTTACTGAGAGTTTTATTATAATTTGTAATAAGATGAATGTGGCTTAATTTAACTGCAAACATCACAACGCCGACTAATGAATTGAAACTTGACCTAACCATGATATAATCAAGATGGGAGACACGAGCCATGATCCAGCATTTGAGGACGTGATCTTCAATATTTTGACACTGATTCTTTTCAGTGAAATTACTAGAGCAACACGATAGTGCTAATGGAATATTTTAGAGTGGATAATACAAATGGTTTTACCAGCTAAGACAGAGCACAACACAGTACCAACCAACAATGTAATGGCTGTGGATAGAGCAACATAGTGTTGATTCCTTTTATTTAATATATATCGAAATGAAGAAAAGGTCAGAGCAAATATGGAGTATTACATTGGATGCCAATACAACTATATAACCAAGGTATACACAAAACGTCCACTTGATCTTTTATTTGGCCACTTATGCCCTAAGTGATACAAAAATCATCGATCGCACTGGACAACTAGATGGTAAGAATGCTAAGGATGAGAGCATATCTTTGAACGCAGTGCACGCACCTTCTATATGCCTCCCACGCATCAAAAAAGAGCAACAAACCGAATACAATTGCACAAACGCCCAACGACCGGATTGCATTTTCTTTCTCAATAAAATAAAAATAGAATAATACATCAGTGACAGTTAATATTTCAAAATATTTGTTTTTAAATTAGTATAATAATAATTTTTTTTTAAATTTACCATACATAATTTTTATATTTATTTGCATCATTCCACATACAATGCCTCGTATTCTTATTTAAAAGGGAACCTTCCTGACACATCATTTAAACCATGGGATCAAGTCCCTCAGCCTCGTTACACATCAGTTTCGTTATGGTTTGTTGTGTATCAAGTAAGCTCTCTCTATGCTTCATATTCTTGTCCAAATTAAGGGCCCCTCCTTACACATCAATTAGACCATGGGGATCAGTCATATGTTACCCTTGTTACGATTCATGCCAATAAAACCAACATTACAATTACAAGATCGAATACCAAAGAAAGCAACGAGGGAGGAGAGAGGTTGGTAATAATTTATTTCATCATATATAAAATAAAGATAAATATATTGTGGATTAATTTTAAATGGTTCAATTAAAATATAAACGAATAATTTAAAAATAAACACTTGAGCAAGAATAATTTAAAAATAAACTCTTGAGCCACAAGCGACAATGTCCATGGCAATTGCCAAACAAAGAACACTTGTCTATGCTATTGTCCATGGCAACTGCCAAACAAAGAACACTTGTTGTTGGGTCAAATTCTAAGCCAATGGAATCAACTTCCTTTGTTATTTCCTCTCCTGCTATCTCTTGTTTATTTCAGGTACAGAAATTGGGAATAAATTCCAATTCACCAAATATTCGGTGTAAGTGTAATATGAATACGGATTTTTAGTAATGAAAAATTAAAGTTTGAAAACCAATTTAAAAAAAAAAAGACAAACTTAAACCCTATAAAACATAAATAACATTCAATTTATATTTTCTTATTAAAATAATTATTAATAACTAGTTGCCTCACTCACACTTGCCATATGGCAGGTTGTTGAAATTATATTTTTTTGTTTTTTAAATATATTTGATTTTATTATATAAATGTCTTTATCGTATATTCTTGAATACTCGATTAAATTTTTTTAGATATATAAGTAATCTACTTCCGTATTTTATTCCTACTAGATTTTTTCATTACGTATTTTTTCTGTATTGAATGGTATTTGTATCCGTATTCATACTCGAATTATGCTACTATGATATAGACTCACCATGTTTCTTATTGTGACAATATTATGCATGCAACATTCAAATAGCTTTTGAAAATGCTCTTTATCGTTTGTTACCTAAGGAGTCATGGACATTGCCGCTTGTGGCTCTTGTTATTATTAGCGTTATTATTTTTATTTCATATTAAAAATTATAGGATTTTTTATAGAGTTATTTTTTTAGAGGGTGGTGTTGAACCACATTATTAAAAGTGGTTGGTCATTAATTGACTGATGTCATTTTATACATTTTGAACTAATAATATTGATTGACATATATATACCACTTTTAATGGATGTGAAGTTTGGGGTTGAAACATCTCTAGAGAATCATGATTGAAAAATGTTTTGCAACATAGTCTTAAAATTAAAGACAATACACCCTATCCTATACTTGTTATGAAAGTCCTCCTTTAAGAGGATGCCTATGACTACACATCTAATGTACAAGAACAAGATAAACAACATGAAAGACAAAAGGCTCTGTAAGAGAAGTTGTGGTGCAATAAAGGTGATCAACCCTAATTTAGAGATCAAAAACATGTCACTTTTTAAACTAGCATAAGTAAGAAAATCAACATTGCTATAAGAATAAGTCATATAGTAAAATAAGGTGTGGAAAAATCTGATATGGCTGAAAATGAAAAACAGCTTCCCTTTTTTAAAATCTTATCCAATGATTTTTTTCACTAATTATTATAAATAAATAATAAATAAAAATATCAATTTTTTTCACCAATTATTATAAATAAATAAAAAAGCTATTTCTATAATTCAATTTCGTATTGTTATTGTTGTTATGTAATTGCGTAGCGATTGAAAGTTGTAAATGTATTTCAATTGGAATAAAAAGACTCGCTCTAAGGTAACTACAATCATGACCAGAGATCACTTTCATCTCTCCACTAACGACGTCGCTTTTGCAATGAAAATTTTCAAGATTTGTTATAGAAAAATCAAACACAAGTGTTTACGGTGGTGCATTTTGAACGATCTTCAGATGAGGTTATGTTTAACTATGTTTCAAAATGCACCAGAAAGAAAATCTATCATCATATGAACAAAACAAAACGTAGCCAAGACAAGCAAGGTTATCATCTTTTATGTCTCTTTCAAGAAAAGAGGGGTATGTTTATTAGTCCATGAGGTAGGCAGAAATTATATGTTCCAGTTTATGTTATTAATTTGAATAGTACAAAAGCATTTCTAAAATTTGGCTATAGTTTATTGAATGTTGAATGAATTTATTATTTATTTGTATTTATTTAATAAAATATATTACTAAGTGTGAAACCCTAATTGGTGGAGATTGCTTGATATGACTAATTTTATCATTGCCAAGGATTAAGAAAAATAAAAATAAAATAAAAATAAAACATAACTTTAAATTTACAAATATAACATCTAAATATTTTTGTTCTAGTGGATTGACAGTCATCATAATGGTCAGGTTGGCACACAAGCATCAGAGTTGACATGCAAGGGATGATTCTAATCTTTTTTTTTACTGTCTTGTTTTGTGTTGGATATGAGGCAATTGAGTTTCCCAAAATGAGAGCAGCGTGAAGTAACCTCTGTGTTGGATATTTGGTCTGTTTCTGTGGACACGGTTACTGGTTATTAATGTCATTTATTACAGCAGGGTGGACTGCCGGTCATGGTCCCGGGCTGGTGTTTTTATTATAGATGTGTTGGTTTCAAGGTATTTTGCCATTTGAATTGTTTGCGGGGCTGGTGTTTTTATTATAGATGTGTTGGTTTCAAGGTTTTTTTGCGACTTGATTTGTTTCCTTGTTGGGCGAGTTTCGACTGTTTCTGTAGCTGATTTCGGAGTTCTTGGTTGCTGTTGCTCAACGAGGGTTTCGAATGAGGATGCTGGTTTGGAATCTCTGTTCTGTTGCATTTTCTTCCAAAAAGCAGCGGTGTGTGCCTTGTTCCATTGCATTGTCAACTTGGTTGGCCAAGTCGGTTTTCTAGATTTTTTTATCTGCAATTTGTTTTTGTATGTGCATCTTCTTGTGCTTTAAGGTAGCTTTCGTGAAAAACATGTATGGAACCTTTGTTCTCTTCTAGTTTTTAATGGGGTTCACGCGTTAAAATAATTGCTCTCTTTTTTCCCTCTTAAATAATCCTGCGGTTGTTCCTCGGTTGTCTTCAGCTGTATGATGTGGAGGATGAGGTGCTGTATGATGTGGAGGATGAGGTGGATGCCTCGGTGTATTCGTATTTCTGCATGTATGTGATAAATGTGGGTGTAAAAACCTAGCATAGAATTTACTTCTGGAAGATTGAAGAAAACCATCCTTGTTTGGAGCAGAATTGGTTTTCCCCTGTGGCTTGATATGCTGACCCTTATCATCCCATACTTTACTCTTCTTGGGTTTCTTCTTCCCCGGCTCTTCTTTGGAGACTTTTGCTGAATCAGTTTTCTTGTTTTTTACTGCAATTTCTGTAACTTATTTACATCAAAGGCTACTTTAGTAATTTTCTGAAAACGACGGTCTTAACTCTTTTTGTTTTCTAAATTGGCTTTGCCATTTTCTTTTCCATTAGACAGTGAATTTAGTCCCGATTTCTTGGTCGCTTTATGAGCATGGTCATCATCGACCCCAGTTTTTCTCTCAGCTTTACCAAGACTTTTTCCTTCCTTCGCCGGAGATCCATCTTTTTTATTTGCATTTTGCCCAGGTCTCCTTGACGGAACCTCAGGTAGGTTATTTTGCTAGTTCATTTTCTTCAGTTCTTAGGCTCTTGCCTCATACTCTTTTAACAGCTTCCTAAATGTATCATCGAAATCCATGTAAACCGTCAGCTTTGGATTGTAAATTTCTGGAAATTCATGCTTTAGTTTGTCTAATAGCCCATTCACATACAAAAGATGCAATATCCGCTTATAAACAACCACAAACACCAAACCTAGTTCATTATGAAATGTCCACTTCAGAGTGTATGAACCCCAGGGCTGTTGTATTGATAAGATGCATCGCCAGATCTTTCCTCCAAAAGACAAGACCGAATAAGAGCATCAATAGGCGAACCTTTAAGAACATATCCAAGCTCTTGGCATGTCCAGAGAATTAATCTGCCTCTGGTGAAGATCAGCAATTGCTTGAGCATTTTTACACTCTAAAATGTCAAAATATTTTTTAATCTGCAGAAATTAATAAGAAATCAGAATAACATTGTTGATGTGTTATACGTTTAAAACTTCCTCTTGACTTGCTGATGTCAACAGAGAACTAAGAATTGTCATTTTGAGCTAGATCCTCATAAAATTGTTCAAATTCAATAACTTCGTTCTGAAGCTGTGATATATTATTTCAATTTTGCAGGAAATTCTTCAATTTTTCTCTGGAATTTGCTGGATCGTTTATATTTTTCCTTAGTTTTTCTTCTGGCCAACGAAATTTCTCCTAAACCTACAGCCAGATCTAGTTTTTAAATTTTGTATCAAATCCTTCAAAATTTCCTTAGACAGTACCTAAATTTGTATATTTTGCTATAAATACATTGTCTTTGTGTGAAATTCTATCATTCAAGTCCTTGGTCGGACAGATTTATGCTGTATCCTGTGAAAATTAGAAAACGAAATATAGTTTCAGTATAATTCATGCTCTGATCACCCAGATTTATTCGTTCAATAGGCGAAATAAAGTTAACAACACGGCCTGAACCAACACAGTTTTTTTCATTAAAATCTTAAATACAAATTCTCTAAATTTACAGCCAAATAATGTAAAGTTTGTATGAATCCATTCCCGGTGAATTAAAAACTAACATGCAAGCCTTACGGTGATATCCACAGTTTCTGATCAAATTACTGAGACCAGTGATTTGGCAGTAGTAGAAAAAGGATATGACATTGAAAAGACATTAAACTGTTGCCATGTTTTGTAGATGGTTATTTTGTATTTTTTTCTAGAAATCTAGTGCTTTCTCTATTGCAAAGTCAATTAATATTTAAATAATGAATATGTAAATCACCTGTGTTTAATACCTTTAAGCTATTTTGTGGTTTCTTATCATAATTGATAGTGCTTTAAAATATTTTCTTGTTTGCTTAAAAATTTATTACTGTTGTAAGATTTTATAAAAACTGGTTCTATTTGTTGGTTCTTGAAATAGTTTGAAATAGTAACTAGGATTATAATGTTTGTAATAGTATCTCTATTATGTCCTCTATTTTGATCATGGAAATGGATAAAGGCTTATCCACTACATCAAAAAAAAATGTTGAGACAAGGTCAAATCATCAAATATCCCTTTGGATATATCTCCATCTCCTGAGCCAGTGACGTACCTAGCCAAGGTGCTCACCTAGTTCTATAAGAAGATATTATGGATACGATGTTTATTAATTACAATCTTACATCTGTTGAAAATAAGCATTTGAAATCCTAACTACTAAAATATACACCGTTGAAAAGTAATCTTGCTGGAAAAATAGGAAGAATAAACCCTGACAGAAAACACTAATCTCTATCTGAGTTAATATTTTTCCTTTGAATCTGAAAAATACTACCTTTTATTCATCTCCCTTATTCACAATGATCAACACTCTACATCAACGATATTCACTTCCGATTGTGATGTGCCCATCTCAGGTTTAGACGATATTTAAGATTTCCATACAATTGGTGGTTAAGTGTGCAACAAAGACAATTAAAACGACGACAATTGTACGACAAACATACGATTGGCCTAGCAGTTGTTGTAATAAAATACAGCTATCACAATGGCGACTCTGACTTCCTTCAACGCAAATGGCAGTTGGCTTCTATTCACCAAAATGATGGCTACAACAAATAAATAGCAGCTTGGCCTGATGCAAACAAGAAATCAACGGCAACTCCCTTCGATCGATGACTAATTAGAATGGTAGCTTTCTTTTTGACACAATGCGACAACTTGACTCTTGTGTTATTAAAGCTTTGACCAGGATTTATTTTACTTTATATCACTATAGGTGTTAGTAGCTCCTTTTACAACGATGGTTCCCATGTGATTTGAAAACAACAGAATATCCCTTGCTTGATATCCTTTGTCTAGCGGCTAGCAGAAATTCTGGTGGTTTCTTTCTTTCTTGAAACAGTAGCTTCAACAATCTTGGCGGCTCTTCTCTAGTATTACAGTCATGGATTTCAGCTGTTCTATGCTTCTATTTCCCAAGACAGTCCACAGACAGTCTCCTACAGTAGCTCGCAGTAGGCTTTTTTTATTACCATTGGGCATGATCTTGCTCAAATATGGTCGCTCCCTTACAATATCTATTATTATTATTATAAAATATCCTCTATTCTCTATTACAAAGTCTAGTTACTCTTCTAAAGCTATACAAACCTCTTCTCTATGGTTATCTCGTTATTTCTTGGACATTTTGTAATAGCTACTGAGATTATGAAATCTCAATTTCTTTTCTTAGTTATTGAAAAATTAGTTGATATGTAAATAGAGAAGAATTGATTAATATATAAATCAATTAGTATGTAATGGCTCATAGGTCTGATGCAACTACCTCTATGATGATGTAAAAGATGAATTCATGTCAATAAACTTGTCAATGTTGAGCAATTTGAATTTTCAAATATCTCTGTCAAGTGTCAAGATTCGATTTTGAATGGAAATGATTTGAATTAGAACTAGTTACCTTTATTGAAGCAAAGCTACGGGGTTAGATGCCAATTGGGTTTGTTAAAGAAGCTTCAACTAAATTTGTAAAGAGCTTGATTAATTATGGTTAGGTCATTAGCCATATATTTAAATTACACGTCACATTTTTAAACTCCACCAATAAGAATTTGTTTTTTTAGAGATAGTGGCAGAATACATTGATTAATCATATTAGCAATGGCATATGTCTATTGTCTTTTTTTTATGCATTATGAAACTTGTTCTGTTGTTAATTTTGACATTAATTAGGATTATCAAGTGTTTATATTCTGACATTTTGCATTATGAAACTTGTTCTGTTGTTAAGCAATCATAAACTGATTTTTCCATTTAAATGGTAAAAGGTCTTGTTTCAATTCTCCCTTCACTATTTATGTTTTCAATTAAACCATTGTTTTTGTCTCTTCTCTGAGCCTTAGTTGTTTCAATATGTTTACATCATTTCCGTTTCAAAGGATGCCATAGAAATTTATTGAGTTGTAATTGCAATTGTCCAATTCCATTTCCATTTTGAACCCGCTCATGGAGAAGTTCAAATCCATCTTCAAATCCCTATCAGTATTCCTGGTAGTTGCATAACTGCTGCTACATCATCTTCTCGCAACACTCATGTATCGGAAACAACAACTATATGGCCTTTGCCAACTCTAAAAGAAAGTGGAGCAAGCCATATTTTATTGTTAAACTTGTCTTAAACTATGTATATCTGAACTCTTTGCTAAGTTTAAGTAGGTGTAAATGAGTGAAAGGCTAAGTGCATCGCCATCATACTTTTCAAATCACATCTAAAATATTTAGATTTGATAAAGGCATTCAGTTTTACGACAACTTGAATAATAGAATACAGATGGACGAAATTAGACATGGTGAATGTGTGTTTTGGGTTGATAAAGCTGGTTTTTATATAGTGATAGTTGCTTTGTAAATGTTTATATTAACACTTCCTATACCAATTGACCATAAGAAGTTTCTAATTTATTTTTTTAATAGCAATTTGATGCAATTCTTATTCATTGTTTATGGTCATGATAATTTTTATTAAACCTTTGATTTAAAATGAGCTGGTTGTTGAAGATTTCAGTACAGTTAAACTTTTGATGGAATTCTTATTCTTTGTATCGTCATGATTATATATTGATAAATGTAATTGGTTCTATGGCATCTTAAATATTAGAACACATATTGGTGCAGCTAGACATTGTGAATATGGTGTAGATAAAGTCCGTGCATCATCATTGATTTTTTGAGATGTAGTTGTAGATCCTGTAAACCCAGTTGATGGTTCTATTCCATATTCATATCAAATCCATAACTGTAACCAAAGATGTGCGGTCAATGATTTGTTTCTTTTAACTTTGAATGATGAAATTGTCGTTTTTTGTTTTTCACATCTCACAAAATTCAATGGAGTTCTATTGGTATAGCTTCCAATGCTAACTTGCATAATATTATTGGCTACTAATGCTTATTTAGAAACTAAAGCCTATCTATTATAATTTTTTCACTATGGACAATTTGACAACAATTCTAGTGAGGTAAATGCACACAATTTTGCATAACTAGCCTAGGTATTGGTTTAACTCCACATTTACACCAAGCCATCTATCAAAGTGTATTGGTTTAACTTCACATTTACACCAAGCCATCTATCAAAGTGCACTGGTTTAACTTCACATTTACACCAAGCCATATCAAAGTAAGAAAACCTAGAAATAGTTCTTTTGCTAAAGATAAAGGTTCTCGCATATGCATTCTTAAAGGGGCTTCTGCTCATAGCGATGAAGATGTAGATAGAATCATTTGCATTTTTTCCTCTTTTACCAAGTTTTTAGTCCATGGACATCCATGTATAAATCACAAATACCTTGCTAAGCAAATAGATTATGAAAAAAAAAACATTTCCAGATGACATGAAAAAAACATTGCACATTTTCTTTCTTCTACTACACATTTGCATTCTACAAAATTGCATTATGGGCCATGCTCCTTTACATTGCACATTGGAGTATGTTTATTTTTATATTAATACATGAGTCTCATTGACATATTGAAATTCTTGTGACGTGTACAATTGATTTCTAGATGATAGACATTATTTTACCAAATTCCAAGAGGATGTAGCTACTTGAGTTTCCTAATCATCATTATCAACATTAACATATGATTTCTTGGTACGCGTAGAGCACTCATCAAGAGGTGGCGACATTAACATAGGATTTCTTGGTATGCGTATAGCACTCATCAAGAGGTGGCGAGAATGATATTGGGAGTGAGAGCGGCAGCGTGAGTGTTCTTCAGTTCTAGTGCTACTGACTTACTCTTTGGAGGATGCAGCTTCTTGAGTTGCCTAATTATCATTATCAACATTAACATAGGATTTATTGGTATGCACAGAGCACTCATCAAGAAGGTGGCAAGAATGAGAGTTAAAGTGAGAGCGACAGTGTGAGTGTTTTTAGTTCTAGTGCTACTGACTTACTATTTAGCTTCTGGCTGCAATTCATAGCCATTTGTTGCAGCTACTTGATCACATGGAGACAGGGAAAGAGAAGGCAACGTTAGTGTGGTTGTGACAACAGTTTCCTCGATCTCTTTAGGAGTAACAACTGGTTTATTCTGGAATGGAAATGACTTCGATTCCAGAAAGAGACCATTAAGCGCCTTCTGCATGAGTTCCGAAAATGCACGAGTTGACTATCCATCGTGGATGGTAGGGTTGAGAACATCATGAGTGAGTCCATGAACGACCAAGAGATTGTTTTAGTAGAGATCAGGGATAAGACAACCACATTGTTAATCATGAGCACCAGTTCTTTCATGTTCTGGTTGTCTTTGGTAAGCATCAGGATCTAATTCTACAAAAGCATGTCGAGGCGTGTAACATCAGGAAGGAAATTGAGCTTGTAATATGATAACTTGGTGCTGACAATGTGGTATTTGACGATGTCCATGAATTCTTTTGACAAATTCGAAGACAAATCTAAGGAGTAGAGAGTTGTGTCCAGTGGAGCGAAGAATGTGTATGAGGTGCTTGTGGAGGAGAGGATATTTTGAATGTCTGAAGGGCGTTGGCGAAGAGATGGTACCTCATTGCCCCTTGTTTTGGTTGTTTCTCATGTGCTCGATGTCAACTCATTTGATGGTTCTTTCTTAATTTGGTTGAAGACCCCAAAAACCCTAGTCCTTTGGTGAGTCCTTTCCAGTTATATATTAATTTGTTGTGATATCTTGGCTGTGTTGGGGAGACTGTTGTGGAAGCCCCTACTCCATGCTTCCTATTATATCTAGTTCTAGATGTAGTTACTAGAACCTATTTCATTCAAACTTCCAGCTTGTTTGAATCACCACAAATGTTGGACACCTCTAGTTCTAGAAGCACATCAATTATTGAGATCTAGCATCCCTTCAGAATTCCATTTTTCCAATATCAGTTCCTCAAATCAATAATGTTTGGATCTTGATTATGTAAGTTCTTTGACTTGAGTCCCTCTTAGAGGCTTATGATATACATAGTTGTAATAACCTCAGTTTTAACTTGGAATGTATTTAATCAAAATGATGTATATGATGCAAATATGCTAGTATGTTTTCCTAGTGTGGAGCTCAATGCCAAGGCCCAACTAGTGAATGGCTAGGCATGTATGATGTATATATTTTTATTTGGACCATATGGTTGCCTTACTATGCCAATTTGAAATGTATGTAAATATTATGTTGAAAATTAATAAAATGATCCAAGATGGATATGTAAAGAGCACTAGAGGGGCTATGATTCCACCAGTCGGGAAGAGGAAGGGGGATTATGGGAAAACCGAACCTATGCTGCCATGTGTCAACCTTAGAACTCATCCAAAATCTGCCATGTTTCTTAAATGATCCAATTACCTTCTTTTGATTATTAAACCTAATCATTGAATGCATGTGTGAGGTTGGTGGGGAAAGGCACTTCATGTAGTTATTGAAGCATGGAGGTTGTGACAGTTATGTCAGTTGTCAACTATCATATTTCTTCTATGGTCATAAGCTATGTCAGTTGTATTTTCACCCTTACCTCATATCCTTGAAGTCAAGACTCTTTTGATCATTCTCTCGTGCATTTTCCTATACTACATGGAGTTTTCCATTGATGTTCATATCCATTACCAGAATGTGTTTAACCCATAAATTCGAATATGAAGATAGAGATGTATTTTTGGAAGGGAAAATAGATGGTTGTAGGTGAGCATGGAGGTCGGGAAAGATAGGAACCTTTACCCATTGAGTTCTTATACTCTTGGATGCTTTAGAAGCCAAGAATTAATGTTGCAAGAGGTTGACTCTATTAGCATACAAACATGTTGGACTCTTAATGCACACATTGGTAAGCACGGTAAGTGTTGGATATCCCGAGAGAACTATGGATCATTGAAGGGAATGGACTTCCTTGTGTTCTGTGGGATAGTTTGAAGGATTTCCATGTCTGTGATGTCTTAGTGAGACCCCTATAGAACTATGGTTGAGATTTTTGGCTAAGCACAGTGAGCAGAATGGGTTGTGGGCTGAGAGATAGAATCCAGGTGTTTCCTTTTCCCTGGTGGCCTCATAGCCCATCTTGGGGGTGGCCTCTCAGTAGAAAGAGTATATGCTTGATAGAGTTCCTACGGCTGGGTGGAAAATCACTCTTACACAACTAGTTGCTTATATATTCTTTGTTTAAAGATAAGTATTCTATGTGCAATGATTTTTATTGGTATTCATGTGATAATTATGCCTGTAAATTTCATGTTGTGTGTGTGGACTTAGTTCATTCCACTATGTGTTTTATTTTCATGTCTGCACATGCATTTTAGTTGTTAATAATTTGTAATTTTGCTTATGGGTGAAATTTAGAGGCCTTGGTTTAATGTAATGTCCCCTATTGTTGGTCGGATTGAGGGTTGGGGACGTTACAATAGTGATTTTTCATGTATTAATCGGGTTCCTTCGGGCCTAGATCTCATTTTTCATGTTTGAGACATTGATACGAGCATCCAGATTCCCTCCTTGTCCATATATTTGAGATTATATGAACCTTTATATTTGTAGGTAAGGACCCTTGTAGTCCACGGATATTTTTCCTCAAGCGGTCTCCATATTTTGCGTCATCGTCACACTTATCTCCTATAAAAAGAGATTCCTATGATATATGTCCATCATACGATGAGCTCTTGGCCTCACACATTAGGGGAAATCTGTTAACAACTAAATTTTCTCAGCTAACATGTCATATGCATGTCATCAACCCCATCACCCTTATATGTCATCATTTCACTTCATTAAACTCGTTGGACCTTGAGATAAGTTAAAAAACCCAAAAAATGAAATCAATCTTAAAGGAGGAACTTTAGAATTAGGTCACTCATATTAATTCGATAAGAGTGACCTAGGTCGCTCATATTACTTAAATTTGAGTGACCAAAGTTGCACAAACCTCCAAAATAGACAGACCCAAGCGCTGAGTTTGATTTTTGACCATCTAGTGACTTCGTGTCTGACAAAATGGAAGAAGGATTGACATGAGCTCTACGTGGCCTCAATCGAGTGATGAATCTTTCGCCTAAAAACTTAACCCTATATTATCACTATTTCTACTACTGCACTTATAAATGAAACCTCAAAGTCCCTCATTCCACATAATTCTCTATTTGTTTGCTCAAGTCGTTATTCTTCCAGATTCCCTTCGAGTTTGAAGATAACTTTTTTAGTTACTTTCTCACTTATTGGAGATCCAACTTGTGACATGTGGTCGGAGGATTGCAAGACTGTCAGGAGAACCAATCGACCCTCCGTCGGATAGCTACATGGGGCCCTGTCACTATGCTTTTGAGGTGAGGCTTTTTCCTGTATTATTTTATCTCAATACAAAAGAAACATTCTTTATTCTTTATGTATTGTCTCTACATGTGTATTGCTTAAATGAAGAATGTGAAAGTTGCTTGTTTAGTTTAGTTTTGCCTCAAAAGTACTCTTCTTTGCTTAGTTTATAGTTATATTTTCATTGTTTTTCCATTAGGCTTCTTGAAACTCTGCTGAGGTTACAAAAATCCTCAACAAGTTCCTTTTGGCACGAGCATGTGCAAAAACATATGCTACATACCTTTTGTATTTATCATTCATGCCTCAACAGAACTAGAGACAATGGAACTAAAACCAATGCTAGGTTTGTACTTTTGTGCCTTTAATAACCTCCTTGATAATGGTGCCAAAATGTTGTTTACTTTAATTGTCTTTTTCAAACAACTAACTGTCCATTTACATTAATTTTCAACCTAGGGTGCGTCTTGTTATTTCAAGGTTATCATGTAAGGTATATGTAGGAAACATTTTCCTTTTCAACACTGATTATCTATTGCTCACATAACTAGAATTGAAAGCATGCTAATTGAAACACCCTTGTTGTAAATAAAATCACACTATTGAATTGAAAATACACACAATTGTAAATGCACTCTTATAGAAATAAAGGAACACTCGCAGAAATGGAAAGCACACTCCAGAATCAATGCAACATCTCTTATAATAAAATGAATGGTTATACTCAATAAATCGTGACAGAGTGTTAATAAGTTTCATAGTAACAACAACGATTAATAATGAAAATAATGCAGAAACAATAGTAACAACTAACATCTTAGAATTAATTAAAAAATGAACTAACTATTTGTAAACTATCTATTTAAAATAAACACACAACAACAACACCTTCTCAAGGAAGGGGACCCTTCCTCCTTTTACTAGGGCTATTGAAACAAATTAAAATATACACATTAATGATATGTAGAAACCAACATACTCATTCTATTATCAAACTTGGAAAAATTACAATGAAGTTACAATATTGCTTTGTTCGAAATTGTCTTCTTTCCTAACACATTCTATCAAGAGAGACCATCCTTTTATACATTTGTTAATAATAATATTAATAAATGAAATATCACAATGGTTTTTAGAATATACTGATTCTCAAGCTATTCTTAACGATACTTAGGATAGTATTAAGCCTTACATTCGTTAAGTTGTTACAACTGATTGCTAATAAAATGTTTTCATTAATCCATTAAATCGTTGTGACAACTAAGCTATGTACCTCGTGGAGGGATTTACTAAATACTTCCACATATAACCCTTATAGATGTGTTTTCCATTATACATGAGTATCAACCGTAGACCAAATACGAGTGACAACAAGGAGTTCTACTGGAGTAATCGACTACCATAATGATTCAGGAGTAGAAACATCGTGGTTGTGAAGGAGTAACAACAACCAACCTTTTCGACCTTCCAGTAGAGATTCTACACAAACACTTTGTGTGTAGTATTAACCAGTTACTAAACCCATTAGTAACCTCATCGTTCATTAAAATAATATTGTATACAAATAAATTTGTATCTCAAGTAAAATCACAAGATCACGAGTGATATGGAATCAAAAGGACAGAAAGAGAGACTCATATATCTTCAAAACAAGGAAAAACGATAACAAAAATGGTACATTTCTTAGACCCAACAACATGCACTCAATTTAATAGGGGTATAGGAGAATTCAAATATCATTTTTCACTGGTTTGAAAGGTTCTACCATCACCATGGGCATAAAATCTTAGGTTGCTTAGAGAGAAAGCTTATTATGAGGACCTTAAAGCTTGTCAAAAGAAACATTGATACGTTTGAGGATAGAATCAATTCTCTCTTACGAAATAAAATTGTTGATTTATTGATTTCTGATTTTACTGTGTTGTCTCTAGTTATGATTTTTCTTAAGTATTAGTCACCCATTTCATATGAATTATATTATGAACTAGACATCGCTTATAGGAAAATGTTAATATTTGTTCATCCAATGGAACATGATTTGAGTAATATTATATGATACAAGTAAGGAAATAATGCAAGTAGAGAAGATATCTTCATCATAAAATTCACAGAGGAAGTCTACATGCCATAAAAGTTGTGGTTGAAGGGACAAGTGGAAGAACGACAATTGACAACTAGCTCATGTACAAAATTTTCTTTAAGATAATTTGCATTTAATTTGTTTAAACTACAATTGGTTAAAGTTATGTATTTTCAGGGAAAATGGTTAGAATGGTATAACCAAAAAATAGTTGGAACTCGGGCTATTTATCTCAAGAAAATTATTGAAACAAGGGTCAGCTAGGAAAGAATTGGAATTTATTTTCTAGTTTGTTGATAATTAGCCGAAGTTTCATGATAAAACAACTTAAGTCTTTTTCACAATTGTGAGAAGGAAAGAGGACTCATCCGTTTGTTTTCCTAGTTTGTAAAATTTTCTTGATTTTTATTCGCAATCTCTATCGAGTTACTTTTTATCTATGAAATGAAACTAGTTGGAGGAGAAATTATATAAAAAATACATTACTTGCTCAATATTTTTCTATGTGTTTTCCTTTACCTTTTTTGTTGAAGTTTATGTGGGATAAGTTTGAATGGTGAATTATGTGTATTATCTCATTGTTTTATATCATATGGAATTTGAAATGTGTGAAATAATGTTTCAACGTATTTTGTAGCAAGTTTTATTACAGTGCCATAGTATTTTCTATTTCACTATTCATAATCTAGATGTGCTTTGATGCTTTTAGGTTTTATGAATGTATGTCTAAACTAGATTTCTTACTACAAAAATGTTAAGATTCAATATGCTAAGACAGAAAATATCAGCATTACATCCCATTTCACAATAATAGCATATACAGGATCACTGAAGAAACAACAAGCACAACATAAACACAAGAGACACAGATTTATCTTGGGAAACCCTCATGGGGTAGAAAACCCAGCAAAGCTTCCTCAATATAGATGACTAGCAATATACAAAGATGCAAACCAAAGACATGATCTCCTCCTCCTCCATAGCAGACCTCTCTCTCACAAGTGCGTTACATTTCAAGTGAGGGAAGTGTGTGTGTAATGAGGAACACACCTCCTCTATTTATACACATCTCCGACTTGTACTTTATGTTAACTAGGTTGGCCCCAACTTTAACACTGGGTTAAACACCCCACTACAACTGACTGGGATGACCCCACTAGGGTGGTCTAACAACCCTTTGACCCACATAACACATATAGGGCCAACCCCCACTAGGGAAGTCTAATAACCCAAGTTACCACATTCTGACAGAGGAATAAACATCTCGGGATATACAATAAGATCTTCACGGAGGAATGAAACATCTCCGGAATAATAAAGTACAAATATAATATTCTTAGAAGTTACAATATCTCAACAGTCCCCCTTAACGAGAAGGATATTATAACAACATCTACAGGAGCAAGGAGTCATCAACATGATACATCTATAAATCATTGGAACCTTTATCAACATCATTAGTAACTCAACCAGTTACTGGAACATCTTTAATACTGGATCTTTATCTTCTACAGCACTCAAATAGCTACAGCAACATCAACATATGAATCCTCACGATCATCAGCATCGTCATCACACGATCATCAGTATCATCATCACCCGATCATCAGCATCGTCATCACACGATCATCAGCATTGTCATCACACGATCAACAACATTGTCATCACACGATCACTAGTATCGTCATCATACGATCATCAGCATCGTCATGACCCGATCATCAGCATCGTCATCACACAATCATCAGTATCATCATCACATGATCATTAGCATCGTCGTCACATCATCTCGATCTACAACATCTGGATCATCACGATCTATAGCATCTGGATCATCTCGATCTACAGCATTTGGATCATCACGATCTACAGCATCTGGATCATCTCGATCTACAGCATCTGGATCATCATCTCGATCTACATTATTAGCAACATCGTCATCTAGATCAACACGATCAGCAGCATCGTCATCTAGATCATCAGTATTAGTATCCACACCAATACAAGTATACGCATCATCAATACAAGTATACATACAAGTATCCTCATCAATACATATCATCAATACATCAATACAAGTATCCTCATCAGTCAAATATAAATAATAGCAGCATACCCTGCAACACACACGATTATATTGTAGGATGATCAATCCCACTCTCTTTAGGACATAGGCCCATGGATGATACAATCCAGATCAAGTTCCAGGATGATCAATCCTTATCACTTTAAGACAAGTCTCATGTCTAGGGACGATACAATCCCATCACGTACATTTTGAACCAAGAGTCCAGGGATGATACAGTCCTATCATCAATTCTCAGAGACAAATGTCTACAGATCAATTCTGCGACCAAATTCCGGGGAAGATACAATCCCCTACATGTTCATTTAGGACTTCATTCTCGGAGACCCAGTCTATGGCTCAATTCTGGGACCGAAGTCCAGGGAAGATACAATCCCCTACCTGTTCATTCAGGACTTCATTCTCGGAGACCCAGTCTATGGCTCAATTATGGGACCAAAGTCCAGGGAAGATACAATCCCCTACCTGTTCATTCAGGACTTCATTCTCGGAGACCCAGTCTACGGCTCAATTCTGGGACCGAAGTCTGGGGAAGATACAATCCCCTACCTGTTCATTCAGGACTTCATTCTTGGAGACCCAGTCTACGGCTCAATTCTGGGACCGAAGTACGGGGAAGATACAATCCCCTACCTGTTCATTTAGGACTTCATTCTCGGAGACCCAGTCTACGGCTCAATTCTGGGACCGAAGTCCGGGGAAGATACAATCCCCTACCTGTTCATTCAGGATTTCATTCTCAGAGACATCTTGTCTATGGATCAATTCTGGGACTGAAGTTTGGGGAAGATACAATCCCCTACCTATTCATTCAGGACTCATTCTCAGAGACATCTTGTCTACGGATCAATTATGAGACCAAAGTCTGGGGAAGATACAATCCCCACCTGTCCACCAAGGACTTCATTTTCGGAGACATCATTTCTATAGTTCAATTTCAAGGGACCGAAGTCCGGGGACGATCCAATCCCCACATGTACACTAAGGACTTCATTCTCAAAGACATACGTCTACGACTCTCTTTAGGACTGAAGTCCAGGGATGATCCAATTCCCACTTGTCCACTAAGGACTTCATTCTCTAAGACATACGTCTACGGCTCTCTTTAGGACTGAAGTCCAGGGATGATCCAATCCCCACTTGTCCACTAAGGACTTCATTCTCGAAGACATATGTCTACGGCTCCTTTTACATGTGTTCAAGGATGATGAAATCCCCTTGTCAACTTAGACCCCGTTTAAGAAGCATCCACCAACCTCTCTATCGGCATCACCAATATAGGTATCCACACCATCGACCTCACTATTAATGCAGGCAATCTCATCATAGGTGATCACATCACTCCCCCTTTCGAGGAGGGTCCTACCAAGCTTGTCTCAGAAAATACTCAAACTTTACTTGAGGTAGAGGTTTGGTTAGTACATTGGTAACTTGTTCACTTGAGGTAGAGGTTTGGTTAGTACATCGGTAACTTGTTCACTTGAGGTAGAGGTCTGGTTAGTACATCGGTAACTTGTTACAAATTTGAACTTTATAGTTCCTTTCTGCACCATATCTTGTCAGATCTCTATGTGCTTTGACTTATCATGGAACACTAGATTCTCTGCCATCTTGATACAACTCTGTTTGTCACATAGGATCACAATTTGGTCTATCTCTAAGTCAAACAATCCTGAATCCATACTTCTTCACAACTAGCAGAGCAAGCAGCCATATATTCCGCTTGTGCTGAGAGCCACACTAGACTGCTTCCTGCTAAACCACAAGATCATGGCTAATCCCAGACAATAACATCCTCTTGATGTGTTCTTCGTGTCTGATACACTTTCTGCTTAATCAACATCTTTGTAGCCATCTGAAGTCATGATCTCCAAGATAGCATAGATCAAAGTCTATCGTATCCTTTAGGTACCTCATCACATGCTTTGCAACTATCAGGTGAACACATCTAGTTTCCACTAGATACTGACTCAAGGTGTTCACAACAAAGCATATATCTGACCTAGTATTCGTTAGATACATCAATGACCCAATAATTTGTCTATACAGAGTTATATCCACTAACTCTGATGAGTCATCAGCTAACAACTTCAAGTTGGAATCCATGAGAGTGGCCATCAAGTCCTTTTAGTATTTCTCAGCATACTTTCCTTGGTTGAGAAAGATTCCTTCTGAGCCTTTCCATACTTCCAGACCTAGGGAGTAATGCATCAATCTGAGATCTTTCATTTTCATTTCTGCAGCCATCTATCTGTGCCATCTCTTGCCAGATGGGTCTACTGATATGAGCCTCAATATCATTCGAAATTTGTGGTGATTTCCTTCTTGCATCTATGTCATCTGTGTATAGAAACCATATTCAACCTTGTAGCAAAGGTTGAGATCCACATCACCCATGGTGATCATTAAGCTCATCAATTGACTATCGATCCTGGGTACCCATACAAAACCTGATTCACACTTCTTCTTTAATTACACCATTAAGAGAATGGTCTTATCTAGCCACTTGGAGAAAACATCTCATCATGATTCTCTTCCTCTTTCTAAAAGAATCTTCTAGCCACGAGCCTTCTATATTTTGTTTGATTTGTAAATCTTCTTGTTGAACATCCATCACTTGTTCTATGTTCATCATTCTTCATGATCTTTCCTACAAATCAAAATTAAGTACATGATTAGTAATACTTCATAATCATGAAATCATGTTGACATGATAACCTATTATGCATACAGATATCATTTACATAGTTATGCAACTATCTTGACCAATACTTTGGCACAACACTTTTCTATATCCTGTATGCATACAGTGGCTATCTAGATGCCTTCCATCTCTACCAAAACATACTATCGAGAGTGTGCACAGCTCTCAGCATGTCAACAAAGAGGTTTCATTCTAGACAAGCAACAATGGAATGTTTGTCCAACTTACCAATCATATGCATATTAGTAGTATACTGTTCAATGCTATATGAATGTTTACACTCAGCATGATATATTCTAAATATGCATGCAATCTATTATCAGCAATATCATTTACTGTTTCAAATAACAACTCAAATACTTATCTTTTATGTTTGTGTGGTTGCCTCCCGCTTGATCTTCTATATGTCTTTTGAACTTCTATTCATTCTGTACCACTGTGCATGCTCAAGTGTGCACTAGTGTCATCCTCATGATCTCATACACAAACATACATTCATTAGTATATTCTCAATATTATCAAAACATTATAATTCTAAATAATCTTGAATATGTATAGTCATGATAATAAACATTAGTATTCAAGGTTTCAGGGAAGTCTTCTTTTACTCATGCATATTTTTGTTTGATCATAGGACTCTTCTGGTTAGTTAAATCATCAATCAAGATAAGAGACATAATATGCATAAACCCTTGATTACTAACTTTATGAATAAGCATAACCAATCATACCAAGTATACTTATATAAGGGATCCTAACACAAGGTAAGATTCTAACATGACATAGGAAAACATACCTGGATTAGTATACCTGCTTAGTTATGTCTATCATACCTAATCAATATCTTCTTTGTTCGCTTCAATGATTTAGAGATCCTATGTTGGAACCTGCATATCTCATAGGTTAAGCATAATAGAACAAAGTCATACATACCTCGTAAGTAGAACTTCTATGTGATCAAATATTATGGATGAGTCTTTGTCTTCATGTTGTCATGGTCATGGAACTTGATTTGTCTTTCGTGATGTACCTGTATCTTGTTAGTAGACAACATCAACCTCATACAACACCACAGTGCATTAATACAATCATATAGCCCTAATCAATTCACATACTTTTACCAGGGTGATAAGACAATTCTAACATTAATCAAGATTGTACTAATCTAAATAATATGAAGAAAAACATATTATGAACTTAATCAAGAATCAGATTTCAAGACATACTTGTATCTCCTTAAGTCATACCTATCGATATTTCTTGTAGTCTTCTTATGTAAGGCCTTAGCCTCAACTCCCCTTGAAACTGGATCTAGAGCTTGATTAGGGTTTTTTAGAGAAACCCTAAAAATTCAATCTTTGACTTTCACACTTCTAAATGGATGGAAGGATGTGTCTTGCTGAGCTGATCAAACTTGCATACTTAAATTTTGAAATCTCCAAAATTTGACCCCCCAAAATTGCCTTTGAAACTTCTGGATCTTCTGGACAGGATCCCGAACTAGGGTTTGATGGAGCCCATCCTTCTGCCTAATCATAAGGTTCGATACAAGGCTCTAAACTCTTATTTTTCTGAGGAGCTTCCAGCCATGGTCACAGACTTCAAAAATTCCAACTTTTGTTGAAGCCCTAATTTTCCATCTTTCCGATCAAAATCTCGAATTGGGGTTTGATTAAGCCTGGTCTTCTACCCAACCAAAAAATTTGATCTTGGTCTCTAAATTTCATTTTTCCTGAGTATCATTCAGACGTGGACTCCGATTCCAAAAATTCCAACTCTCTCTGAAACCCTAAATTCCGGAAGCCATGAATGAAGATGCTCAAAAAATAATTATGTTTTGACAGAAATATGTACTTGATTTTTTCTGTTGTAACTCCAAAATTTTCGATCCGCAAGGTATAAATTTTTTTTATGTGGTAGCCTGACCTGTCATCTTTCCATCTCAACAGGTCTGACGTCAATTGTATTTTTTGAGAGAGAGTTATGCCAAGTGTCGCAACGTGACCTGTTTATGGGATAAAACAGGAGAGTGAACTTGTATGGCATGCCACGTGTCACTGGTTCAACTTAGGCCTCTGAAAATGTTTTATGAGAGAGTACAGTCTGTGTATTACCTGTCACTTTTTACAAAATTTCATTTGGAGCTTCCTAGCCCAAGTTATGACCTTTTTTCCCAGGCCACCTGATTTTGACTGAGATTTGGAAGAGGCAGAAACCCTAACTTGTACTGATCATAACTCACAAAGTAAAATGAATATGAGGGTATCCTTTTGATACAAGGTACCTGGGGATGTTATCTACGACCTATAAAGGTTTCAGATCCTAAACCTTCAACAAAATGTATTTATAGTGAAAGTTCCATAATGATTGGTTTTTGCTATACAAAACCCTAACCTTCAAATTGTCGCAAGTGTCGTAAGTACCATACCTTTCCTTCCTTCAGGTTAGCTCTGATACAATGTTAAGATTCAATATGATAAGACATAAAATATCAGCATTAAATTCCATTTCACAATAATAGCATATACAGGATCACTGAAGAAACAACAAGCACAACATAAACACAAGAGACACAGATTTATCCTGGGAAACCCTCATGGGGTAGAAAACCCAGCAAAGCTTCCTCAATATAGATGACCAGCAATATACAAAGATGAAAACCAAAGACATGATCTCCTCCTCCTCCATATCATACCTCTCTCTCACAAGTGCGCTACATTTGAAGTGAGTGAAGTGTGTGTGTAATGAGGAACACACCTCCTCTATTTATACACATATCCGACTTGTACTTTATGTTAACTAGGTCTAACAACCCTTTGACCCACATAACACATACAGGGCCAACCCCCACTAGGGTGGTCTAACAACCCTTTGACCCACATAACACATACAGGGCCAACCCCCACTAGGGAAGTCTAATAACCCAAGTTACCACATTCCGACAGAGGAATAAACATCTCCGGATATACAATAAGATCTTCACGGAGGAATGAAACATCTCCGGAATAATAAAGTACAAATATAATATTCTTAGAAGTTACAATATCTCAACAAAAAATACATTTTTCTTCTATAATTATCATTGTTTTTGGACCACCTACCTCCATTATTGATTTATCCTTTTTGTCATAATTCAGATATTATGAAAAAAATAATAGGTCATAAGGTGCTGCACATGGGTTACTATTGGCCAGTATGATTTCGGGATGCAAAGAAATATGCAAAGGGATGCAATAGTAGTCAGTGAAGGGCTCAACCCATTCATTCCGACGAGATGTTGTCACAAGAACAACTGGTAATAGAACCCTTTGAGAGGTGGGCTCTCAATTTCATGGGCCTAATCAATCCCCCATCATGTAAATAATATTATATCATGGTATGCACATACTATGTAACCAAATGGGTCGAGCAAAAATATCTTCCAAGAGCCACAAAGTAGGCTACTATGGACTTATTATATGAATAAATATTTGTCTCGGCACAATTTACAGGGAAGAAGACTGAGGCACTTCTTCAAAATTATAGGATTAAACATCGAGTCACTTATCATATCACCCACAATAAAATGGACAGGTCAAAAGCACCAACAAAGTATTGGAATATATTCATACGATGGCCATCTATTTTCATGACTAGGATGATCGATTGTCGGAATATCTATGGGCCTACATTACTACTTGGAGAAATACAACATGCTTCTCCCCATTTGAACTGGTGTATTGCAAGTACCTAATAATTCCAATCAATTTTGAAATAATCACACTTAGAAATGCTGTAGAGGTCGTTATGGATTTGACAGGAGCATAGAAGCATCGAATAAAATAGATCAATTAATGTGATGATATTCGCTTGGTTTCATTGCAACGTACTGATATTATGTAGAAACAACGTGCTAAGTGTCATGACAAGATCATTAAAAATAAGTTGTTCTAGCTAGGGGATTGGTCACTTTTGTATGACTCCGGACTCAAGGATTTCAAGGGAAAAATTCACACCAAATGGTTGGGCCCTTATGAGGTAGACACACTCTTTGATGGCAGGACTATTGAACTAGTAACAAAATATGAAGATCATACCCCACTACTTGCTAATGGATTTGTATGTGGTTGTATCATCATCCATCCTCGAAGGATTGTTTCATTAAATAGGTTTCTTCCAGTCCACACTTAGAAATGTTGTATGAGGAGGAACAAGCCTACACGCCTTCACCTGCATGATTTCTTTGATCCAAATTATAAAATAAAAAACTAACTATGAAAACCCCTTCAGGGAAAAAATGGAAAGATGTTAACTGAAAACCATTTCATTGGTAGTTGGCATTTGATAAAACACACGTGTATAGCAATATCGTCCAATTAGGACATAGAAAATTAAATTTGCAATTATATGAACGCATGCACCTACCAAATTTAAAATGGGAAACTTGCCAAATTTGAAGAAAAAGTCTATGCCACCCTCACATTGCCACATGCACAAGCTGAAAATAAGTTGCATCCATAGCACTATAACAAGACTACTTGAAACTACCAATTGAGATAACTACAATCCACATGAATGGGAGGTTCGGTGGTATGTCATGAACTAGAGGATGTAGAGAAGTTGTGCCAAAAGAGGTTAGTTTACCCGTTGTTCCAAATAACACGATGGACAATATACTTTGAAATAAGCAGGGCTTCGACGTAGAGGTAACACTGGAGTTTGGACAAAACCTGAATGATAAAAAATACACATTAAGGGTCGTAGAGGTGGTGGTAACATAAGAAAGTATATAAGGGTGACATGGCTCCCTCAAGAAGGTGAAATTTGGTTTGGTAGGAGAACACCCTGGTGCAAGAAACAAACAAATTCAATGGGGAAGGAGAACTCCTACAGCGTTGAGGGAATGGTTATGCCAAGGATTCCTTACCTACCATATGGAAGGATGTGCCCTTTTTATCTAGAAATACCTACAGGTGAGGGTCATTATCAGGTAATATTTGCTTAGCATCTCAAGCTATTTTCACATGTAAGGAACAAAATCCACTTGAAAATTCCTTAATTTTTAATGGGATCCATACAAATCATGGAACATATGGAGAGAAGTACAAAGAACCCTCTGGAAGCATTAACAAACCATGGCCTTGTTAAAATTTTGTTCCTCAATGCCCTCGAAATAGACAAATGTCATGGAGGAAATTGTTGGGATTACCTGAAGGTTCAAAAGAAAAGAAACAGGTAGAAGTAGAACATGGTGAAGTAGAGGTTAAGGAAGTAGCCCGAGGTAGAACAAGTGATGAGGAACAAACTACAGAAAATAGGAAAGAAGAATAAGGAGAAGTGTATCTGGAGGAAAAGCAAGTTGAAATGGAAACAAGGGATATGTTTGAAGTAATGAGAGTCTTAGGAGAAGTGGGCTAGAATGATGACTATAAGGAGGGTGAATATGAACAAGGGGTTGACTATCCTATGTCGTCACTTGCAAATAGTGACGTAGAAATCATTGAGAAGAGCCCCATAAAGAAATATTGGAAGCCTTGTATGGTCTAATAAGAAAAACCTCCAACACCTCCTACGCTGCAAGGATGAAAAAAGTCAACTGAATAATTTGTGCCATTTTTTCCAAGGAGGAGAACAATATTGATGGGTCCCAAACCAATGAGAGTGGAACCACCTATTATTACCCCCTTAATATCCCCACAACAACCAATTGGAGGGGAAAGTGGTAATGTGAAAGTTGTTACAAATGGACTCGAGGAAGAAAACCCTCTTATTGTTACTGCTCAACCAATCGTAGCTAGTCACACGTTGTTACTTTAGAACAACCTATTGAAATAATAAGCAATTTTGAGGTAGTGATTGGATTAGAAGAAGTACCCGCAACTTCACTAGAAGCAATGATGGAGGACCCCATTCCTAATACAAAAGAACAGGGCATGGATGCAATGAGGGATGGGGAATCTATTGCATAGGAGCCGATTGTTGAATCACCAATTGATACAGAAGTTGTTACACCAATTCCTGTCAAGATAAAAATGGAAGAAGGAGAGGCGAGTGTGCCTAAAGCTATGAAAGGTAAGAAGAAGCCTCCTTCTCTGATTAAACAAGTTGTGAGGTTAACGAGGACTAATAAGAAATTCAGACAAAGAATTAGGGAGTTGAAGAGGAAAATAAAATAATTATCTTGAAGATTGCATGGATAGACACTCTTTTTGAAGCAGCTCATCATTTTAGTAAGTCGAACTCTCCAAGGAGGAAGAATACTGTGAAGGTAAAAGAGGAACCTCTATCATATTTGGGGCATATCTTAGGATTTGTTCAATATAATATTGCAAACACTCAACACAGGATGACATTTACTCAGATAGAGGTTGAAACAAGGGAGATTGGAGTTTTTACTTCTGAATTTCCTTCTCCTATATTTTTATAGGAATAGCTTGATGAGTGGAAGGAATTAGTAGTGTCTTATCATAAGGGAATGGTTCCTTTGAAGGACCATATATAAATCATTCGGAGGATGGAAAATAAAATGGATGATGAGCTAACTTTTTACAGGAGGGAAAAGGAAAAATTGGAAGAAGATTAGAAGAAGTTGAAGGATGCACATGAACGGGCTAAGAAGAAGGAAGAAGAAAAACGTAATATAGGATCACTTGTTCATGATTTTATGAGATGTAGGATGCCTTCTCCTATGTATGCTCTATTCCTTCTAGAACAATTCATCCTTTTCCAACTCACAACTATAATTGAAGGTAAGCCTTATGGTTCACTAATGCTAAGATTTTCTGGAGAGCCTTTTATGAGGTTGATGTAATCACTCAATATTTCCTCTGTGAATTTTATCTTCATGATTTTATTCTCCCCTTTAACAAGGAATTCAATCCTACACACTATATAGTGGATCTCCATTTAAGTGCTTTGTATCATACTCATTGCACCAGATTAGGTCAAAATTGGCCTAGGAGAATGCAGATAGAAGTTATACTACAATGTTTGAATTGAGGGAGAGAGTAGATCATGTTAATGCTGACGGTTTTATTAGATCTCAAGCCCCGATTATGAGATCCCCATATATTTATGGATATTAGTTATGGACATACAAACAAGGGTCCTTAGTCAATGTGTTGGTTGTGTTAATGATTTGGCATCTGAGGCCTTGTACGGATGTAAAAAGAGGTGGGACGTGTCCAAATTGGCAATTAAAAATAGGGATCCTTTTCAGTTCCCAAATATTAAGAGGGAAATGGTGTGATTGATTAAATACCTCTAGTTCATTGAACAGAGGGGCCCTGGCTGGATTGGCATGGAATTTTATTTGCCTCTCATTTGGTTGCACCTGGATTAGTATCATCATATGTATGAAATTTCAAGGGAAGAGAAACATTGGGCCATCGAGGTAATGCAGCAGGATTCAAAGTTCCTAGCGAAGAAAAACATGAGGCCTACTAGCTAAGCACACTACGTGAGACTTACTCTTGGGATTATCAGGATCTCATATAGGATTGGTTGCATGAGGAAATGTTGTAGAGCTAGTTGGGGGTAGATGTTGAGACTATAAATATTTGAACCTTGTTTAAAAGCCACCTTGAAGTCATCCTTCATCCTTTTTGATACTATATTTTCTATAACTTCATGTTCCAAACCAAGGTACGATCTTTTTATGTATTTCATAATTTTGAGTAGTAATATAGGCTTATTAAATAGTTTTGTGTTTGATTTTGGGTTACTAATTGAATGGCTTGAAGATATGTAATAGTAGGATGAAACATGGTGATGTATTCTTGAATAATTAGATGCTGCTACTCTTGGATGAGCTCGAAGGAATGTGCTATCCCTTCTTGATATGTTGTTACTCCTAGGTGTTGTTACTTCCTAAGTTACGTTATTGTCATTTCCATGATCTTTTGGATACTTGAGCATTTGGTCTTTGACTGATGCTCAAGTATAGGATCATATTGCCACCGTGGCAGTGTTGAATCAACACGAAGACTCAGGAGTATCAGATGTTGCAACTACTTATATTTACGACTATGTAACAAATTATTTTATTTTGTATATCAGTTGTGACAACATGAGCATATAATAGATTATGTGCTATGTATTGATCAGGACGACCTTGAGAATAAAAAATCTTTGATTCTCAAGGAATTTAGATATCCTATTTGTAAGAGACTGTTAATTTAGAGAGGAATACAGAATTTGAACCCTCTCGTGCTCAGTGGGTTGGATAAGAGAGATAATAGGAGGTTGAGTAGTAGACTGCATAACTCATTTTATCATTCCATTTTTTTAATATAAGATATGCTAGTTCATGTGATTTGAAGTATTAGGTTGTGAGTTGTTTCGGTAGCACTGATTGGAAAAGGAAGAGCCCCCTTAGATGACCAGGAGCAACCATTTCATTTGATTTATTAGATAGGTTTATTAGAGTTTGCTTTATAATTTTGAGTGCTATGGTTTATTGCTAGTATGTGGGATTGTTATTCACCTTCTATAAGTTGTTGATTACATAAGTTGTTACTTGAAGGGTTGGTTAATTATTGGCAGAATTTATAATTTTGTTATTGTTGTTAATTTTAGAACTTGGTTAATGGATAATTCCTATTATTGTTGTTACTTCTATAGATTATAGTTTCATTCATGTTGTGCATCTTGATTGAATTTCCATTTCACAGACAGTCTTCCCTTTGCATATTATTGTATGTGCATTCTCTTTAAGAATTATTGTGCACCAAGGATTCATTGGAGTGTTGTGAGTTATTGTGACAGAGATTTGACTCCGTGGTTGTGAATTCCTTCCTTTTCCAGTAAGATTTGCGTGGATTTCATATTACTTTAATTTCAGCCAGAATTGCATAGATTTAGTGTGATTTCCTTTCCAAGCAAGATTGAATGGTTTGGGTGTGATTTCCTTTCTTTATAGAAGCAGTGTTTATTTGACAATCTTTTATAATATTTTATGCGATGCAAGAAGTGTGTTTCCTTTCATAAAATAATCGAGTGATTAAATATCATTTATTTATAGCATGATCATTTAGATTTTCTAGCATTAAAGAAGGAAATTGCATCATGCATAGACTTTTCACATAAACTTGAAACAAAAGACGATTCTTGGTTTGATAATTAATGTGAGTTCTATTTAAGTGTCCTAGAAATATAGTTAGAAATCCCCAATAGTGGATCTAGCTCATTCTTCATTGATATTAATGGAAATAGATCTAACAAGTAGAGGAACAATAGGACAATTCACTTGGATTTGACCATCATCATGGAATATGGAAAAATGGATCCAAAAAAAATGGATGGTACTAATCAAAGGGAATCTCTCCCATTTTTTCTATGGTAGAGGCTTCAAGGAATTTTTCTTTGAACATCAAGAAGATAGAGATTTCATTTTCAGAAATGAGCCATACTTCTATGAAAATAGAGGAATGTATTCAAGTCGATGGAAACCGAAATTTGATCTGGATATGGATGTGCCCTCAGTGGTTCATGTATGGGTTAGGATTCCACATTTACCACTCCATTGTTGGGGAGATGAATCCTTAAGATATTTTGGGAACAACATGGGAAAATACATCAACAAATATAAACCCAAAGAAGGTATGTTCACATGTGCAAGGATATGTGTAGAAGTTGATTTGCAAAGAGGTTTGCTAGAATCAATCTTCTTATCATTATACAACTAGAGGCACCTTCAAAAACTTGATTACGAGAAACTCCCATTTAAATGAAAAACATGTCATGAGCATGGACACTTCATGAAAAATTACAAGAGAAATCAAATTGAACCTTAGAAATCCATGGATAAGGAAGATAAATGGCATAAGGTAAAAAAGAAACAAAATATTGTGAGGTTGGTAGTTGCCTCCTTTGTTATGTCGTATTCTATTCCACCTCCAATTATATTGAACTCTCAATATATATACTCCCCTAAGGGGTACTTTGCAACAACTTTGCAAAGAATCCCCTCTCTTAGCATCACTCTCATTCTGAGTCCAAACAAATTTGCATCTCTCCACTAGGAAGAAACCCCTCTATAAAAAAAATCGATCTGATAGTGGAAGTTCCTCAAGTACCGAATCCCCCTCCCTTTACATATTATTTAGCATATGATACTCATGTTAATTATATTCCCCTTTATTGTACCACTCAACCTATCAGGATCATCACAAGATGAGAGGTACATCGTCATGTGATATAAGCGGAAAGTGGAGTAGCCAAGGAAGAAAGGTCTAAAAAAAACTAGGGAGGAAAACTACAAAAGAAAGAAGGGAAGAGAAGGCTAACAAAGAAAATGGACTTGGCACACATGCTACCATTGAAAAATTATTTGGAAGCAGCGATGCAATATAAAGACAAGGAAATAAATCCCAACTCCATGGGGAGGTAGAAAATCCCAACAATCTAAATTAAGTGCATCTCCTAGAATTGCAAGGGTTAGGAAGCATAATAAAAGAAACAACCCTAAAATATATAATATACAAATAAAAGACAGGCATAATCTTACTCTAAGAAAAAAATCTAGGAGTAAAAGAAATGATAAACATATCAAATATTAAGTGGAGCAACCGCGAAGGAAAAGTAGTCAACTTGAGGGGTGCCTCAGGAGGAATCTACACTTTTGTGGAACCCATGATATTTTTCCTCATAGAGTCACACATAGTCAACATTGGCTCTTCACAGTTCTTGTCAATCAACAATAAGGTATTCACCTCAATATTTTTAATATTTATATGCCCCTGCAATACCGGGAAAAGCTCATTTGATGGTCCTCTCCTCACAATTATAACAATTTTGATACAATTGGAAATATAATAGTGGCTGAAGATTTCAACATCACTCTGAATAATAAAGAGAAAAGAGGAAGGAGTGTAGTGATAGATCCCTTCAGGGAACACTTAGAATATTTTATTTCAGATTGGGATTTAGTCGACATCAAACTGACAAAGGGGCGTTTCACATAGTCCAATCATGTTGGATACTAATCCTTCGGGATTATTATCCTGATGTAAAATTGTAAATAAATAAATTTACATCTTCAGTTATGAAGATGCAGAGGAGCTCACCTTTGGAGAAGAAAAAGGTCACCCTTTTCATGGCATATATAACTCTTTCTCATTCAAATAAAATGCAATTCGGAAGTTATCCTCTAACGGTGCTATCATATCCTAGCAAGGTTCTGCCATAACTCCTGCATGGTATTCCCGCTCAAAATGTTTTTTTTATGTAGTTCTACATTCCCACAATGGTTCTATTCCCTTCCGTATTCCCTCGATGTGATTCATCTTCACGATCTTTTCTTTGAGTATACGTTCCTCTACTAAGACCTGCAGTTGCTCAGAAACCCTAAAAAACGAGTCAATGAAATGAAGATATTTATTACATGGTCAAAATTGGCCAACTGGACCAAGTGAGCTCACCCACTCACCTCCAATTCACTTTACAATGGAGCCTCATCAAATCTTGTAAGGGATTCTTTACATGCAATATCTTGGGAAAATACCATGGGCCCAAAACTATGTGCTAGACCTAAACTACCTTTGACTCACTCCCCATTCAAGGAGTAAAGATTAACTTTAACAATCCCCCTTCAAGGAGTCAAGGTTAACCTTAACAATCCCCGTTTAAGTTCATCTACTTGCTCGTTTTTTTCCATGTTCCTTTTAGAAAAATGGCCTGAGATCTTTCCATTATAGATACTCCAAACCATAGCTTCCAAGGGATCTCTAACCTTGCTCATTCTTTTTCCATCCACTCACAAATCTGCACCTTAAAGCTTGCAAAACCAACCTTTGGAGCTCTATGTAACTTGATCCATGTGAAGCTCCAGAAGAACACCGTTCTTCGCTTCTACTCGTATAACTACAAAAAACCTTCCCAGGGACTCGATCCAAGACCTCTCAGCACTCGAAGTCACTCTCTCATCACAATCCCCATGATCGACGCCTTGATTTTTTTTGTGTGTTAGAAGATCAACTTCTTCACAATACTCCACCCATCAAACATTATTCGCTAGTGCCTCCACGACCTTCGTGTGGGCATCATCTGCACATACACTCATTAACCCCCATGGCGATCAAGGGATGAACATAGATCTAACCATCGACCCATACTAGGAAACCACGATTCACACTAGCTTCCTTTCCCTCGTACTACAAAACATGTAGGTTTACCGCTTGTCTTCATCATAGTGGCGGCCGTCAACGCCTTTCCTCCAACGTACAAGGTCATAGCCGTCCTCTCTCCTTCACTATGGATATGATTGATGAGGTAGCCTCCATCTACAACACGTCCTCAGATCCAAGGCAACTCCTTTGACCTAAAAAACAACCCCTTGACGATCCCTTCTCATCTGCAGAAATTCCTCAAATCGTTTAAGAGATATCGGGTGTCCCTTCAACGCTTTTCCAAGCACTCATATTTGCATTTTTGGGCTCGTTTCTTCCCAAAAAGACACCGTTTCCAACATGCACGCCATTTTTTTTTCTACGCCCAGGCTTTGGATCCATGTATCAATTTCTGCTCACTTGCCCATTTAGCCAGCTTATAAATTTAAGGAACAATATGGGAATTGACAGTCCAACCAATAGATTGGTGACAATTGCACATAATTGGTTGTCGAGGGAGTAAACCCACAATCTGATCAATGTCTTTCTCTTCATATTGGCACAACGGTGTCTTCAAGCGCCCTACACACGACCATATCTCTACCATTCTGTGTGGCTCTAAAATCGTACACCCAGGTAATTGCGAGATCACAACCTTTCTTCTCGGTAGTCGTGCCCTCCAACAAAATGGCTCACGTGATTGCCTTCTGGAGGTATTTCCATCCTCCGATTCCCTTGGCCTCCACGCATGACTAATCCTCCACAACAAATGGATGCCCTCTCTCTACTAAATCTTACATAACTGCCACAGGCATCTGATCTCAGAATTCCTCCACACACGAATCAATCTGGCAGCCAGGGTTTCATGTATGCAACAACAAATTCAATTATGACACCAACCAGATCAGATCTATGATGAGCTTCTTCTACACACTTCCACTCACAGCATTCTCAACGAGCGCTTTGATACCACTTATTAGGTTTATGAGCATAAAATATAATAACTTGCAAGAGAAATAAAATATACAACAAGTAACCACACACTTGAGACACATAGGTTATCTTGGAAAACCCATGCCTATAAAAACTCGAAAAATCCGGCCAATTGAGCTCACCCGCTCACCTCCAATCCACTTTACAATGGAGCCTCCTCAAGCCTTATAAAGGCTTCTTTACATGCAATACCTTGGGAATATACCACGGGCTTCCAAATACCATGGGCCCAAAACTATGTGCTATACCTAAACCACCTTTGACTCATTCTCGAGTCAAGGTTAACCTTAACATGTTCTTCCCAAACTAAAAACCATAATTTGTGAGGGTATCCATGCCCTCTTCCTCATGACCTGCATATATGTCTTTTACACACACTTGTGCATACATGGATTCTCTATATACCTTCATTTTCATGTGAAATGGGATTCTTTGTATGTTCCATTTGTGGGTGAAGTAGGGTTGAGCACATATAACTATTCATCAACTTATAACAGAAGCAGTCTACATGCAGAGAGACACCATCAACTGTTTTTGTAGTATAAATAAATAACTAGGGTGCGAATTTCCCCTCCACAAGACTATAATGCATGACACCTGCATGCAGTGTGTGGTGGTTATTTATTCATTTGTGGTCTCTGCACAAAGGTTCATAATTTGAAATTTTCAAAACGCACCAACTGAGGGATTGGAGGAAGAAGCTTCTGTGTATTCATATATTGGTATATCCTCAAGTATCTCTCCACAATGAGACTCAACTGCATAGGTATAATCTGTTTTGTGGGAGAACAATGTATTTTTATGCCAAGGGGCCTTGTGAATATATGCGATATAAACCACAATGAATATAGCACACCTAAGTTAGGGATATTCTGATCCCTTGTGCAAGGATGTTAGAATTTTTATCTAGCATAGAGTGGTCTCTTGAAAATGACTCGCAGTTTAACTTGACATAGCATGGTAGAATATGACCAAGCTATCGTATGAAGAAGGTACATTGTCCTCTAGTATTTTGTGGCATGCTAGTTATGGGAACATAAACTATGATATCTATGATTGTTGAAGAAGAATGGTGTTTCCATTTTTCCCACTATTCCAAAGCAGTTGACACAATGTGATTCTTGTATTCTTGGTAAAAATAGTAAGCATCCTTTACATGATTCCAATTACAAAGCATGTAGAAAACTAGAACCGATTCACTTTGATTTGTTTACCCCTATGCTTGTTTTCTCTGCTAATGGTAACAAGTAAATCATGAATTTTATCGATGATTACTCTAGGATGTGTTGGGTGTATTTGCTGAAAGACAAATCTCAAGCATTTGAAACATTTAAGAACTTTCATGTATGTATTCTAAATGAAACACAATTGCTTATTGGTTCCCTTTGTATTGAGAATGGAGGATAATATACAACAAATAATTTTGAATCCTATCTTAGAAAACATGGGATTAGGCATAAAACCACAATTCCATACAAGCCCTAACATAATTGTCTCACGGAAAGATTGAACGTGACTCTTTTGAATATGGTTACTTCCATGATGTCTTTTAAGAATGTAAAGTTGATGTTTTGGGTTGATGTAGTTCTGTGTGCAATTTATTTGAGAAACAAAAGTCCCACTAATGTTCTTGTAAACAAGATTCCATAGGAAATGTGGTATGGCCGAATCCCTCTGGTGAGGCATCTCAAGGTGTTTGGTTCCACCTACTGTGCCTTGATACCCAAGGAACAAAGAAACAAGCTTGGTGCATGGAGTCAGAAATGCAATTTCTTGGGGTACTCAAACACCACCAAGGAATATCATCTTTACAATGAGGTGAACAAAAAAATTACTCTTTCGATATATGTCATTTTCTTTTAGATGAATAAAAATGACAAGTCTATTGAGATGAAGCTTGATCATATGTAAACATTTACCCATGTAAATACCTTTCATGAAGTTGATAATGAGATTCCACATCTTGAAGGGGGGATCCCTATCTTGGACCAATCTTTGGAATCTCCTTTTGTAGCACCATTACCCTCTCTTGGAGAGACCCATGAAGAAGTTCCTACCACTTCACCAAAACAGAAGGATCAACTAGATGATGTGATTGAGAGAATTAGAATACCAAATCTTGAAGAAAATGAAGCACCTCTAGCTGAGAAACCTAGACCCTCACACAAAGTGCCAAAATGGGTCACAAAGACACTTAAAAGTCTCCATTTGGATGAAGTTGGAATATGGGAACAAGAAGTTCAATTAGACAAGAAGATGGAGGATATGTAGATGGTCCAAACTCAGGTGATGTAGAAGATATGTATGTTTCATATGATTTTGAATTGAATTTATATGCTAACCTTGAACCAACTTCTTTGAAGAATTTGTTGCTCGTGACTAGTGTAAAGAAGTCATGCATAATGAGTATGGTGCTATCATTAAGGATGGAACCTAGAAGTTGGTGGACCCTCCATTTGGAACTAAACCAATTGGATGCAAGTGGGTATACAAGAACAAGTACATATCAGATGGTTCACTTGAAAATCACAAGGTGAGACTTGTGGAAAAATATTATCCACAAAAGGAAGGAAATAACTATGAAGAGACTTTCTCCTCCACAACAAAATGGGATACTATCCACACCTTATTGTCTTTGGCTACACAAAATGGGTGGAAATATCATTAGATGGATGTGAAGATTGTTTTCTTGAATGGAGACCTAAAAGAGAATGTCTTCATGTCTTAGCCATAAGGCTTTGTTGTCAAATGGAAAGAACAAAAGGTATACAAACTCATGAAGTCATTGTATGACCTAAAACAAGTGCCTCACGCATGGTACAAAATTCTAACAGAGCATTGTTTGAAGTTAAATTGGAATTTTTTTTAATCTTGATGATGCAACATTCTTTTTAAAGAAAGTTGGAATATCTATTGTATATCTTGTGGTGTATGTAGATGATCTTTTGATGATAGGGAACAAATGGAAGTTATATTACATCCATAAAGAAAGAAAGAATTGAAGAAGGGCTTTGAGATGACAGATTTGGGACACCTTCATTACTACTTGGGAATTGAAGTGACTCAAAAACCTAAGTATATATTCATCTCCTAGAAGAAGTATGTTGGAGAAGTATTGAAGATATTTGGCATGGAAAAATGAAACCCTCTCTCTTCTCCAATGGAACAAAACTTGAAGCTCACATCAAAAGAAGGGTATTAATTTGAGGATGTGACCAAGTACAGACAGCTTGTTTGTGCTTCCTTACCACCACCAAACCAGATATTTAATTTGATTTGGGATCCTTTCAAGGTTCATGCAAAAACCATGTGAAGGACATTGGACTACTGCCAAAAGAGTTCTAAGATACTTGAAGGGGACTCAAGACTTTAGACTCAAGTATTATAAGGTTGATGAATTCAAACTTATTGGGTACTCTGATTCATAATTTGATGGTGACAAAGATATGTGAGTATCTACTTTAGGCTACCTCATGAGTCTTGGACCAAAAACTACCTCCTAGAGATCAATAAAAAAGTTAGTGAACTAGCAGATTCTACAAGAGAGGAAGAATATGTGGATGCTATAGAAGCAACAAAGGAAATTGTGTGGCTCAGTAAAATACATGAATATTCCTAGGAGAAACAAGAGAAATCAACTCCCCCACTGATCAACAATACTTTTGCAATCAATTTGTCCAAGGATCCCATATTACATGATCAAACCAAGCACATCAACATGAATACCATATGATTCAACATGATGTAGAGCCTAAGGAAGTTCATTTGAGACATTGTTCCATGAAAGAGCAAATTGCAGACATATTCACCAAAGCACTTGGAAGGGAAAAGCTTGAAAATTTTAGAAAGATGCTTGGAATTGTGAACAACCCTTCCTATTAAGGGGGGGGAAGTTGGATACTAATCCTTTAGGGTTATTATCCTTATGTAAAATTGTAAATAAATAAATTCTCATCTTCAATTATGAACATGAAGGGGCACTCACCTTTGGAAAATGAAAATCCAAAGGTCACCTTCTTCATGTATATATAACTCTTTCTTATTCAAATAATTTATGCAATTAGGAGTTGTCCTCTAACAAATTGCAAACTAGGTCTTGGGCATATTGTTGTAAGGTTGGACCACTTCCTTATCCAAAGTGATCTACTCAGAAATCAATCAATAACCTCTTACATCATTCCGTCCATGGTCTCTCACCATAACACTATCATGCTAATTGTACAAGACCACCCTAACTTTGGACCCATCCCTTTCCATAGTCAACCGTACTTAATGAATGGCAACTAAAGTGAACCAAAACCAATATATATCAATTATAGTGAAATTACTTTCACAATTGTTAGTATCAATTTAATTAATAGTAATATTATTATTATTTTTTAAATATCATAAGTTTTTAAAGGGTGAATTTAATGCTTATCCTTTTAATGGGCGAGTTTAATGTTTGAACTACTAGTAACCAAGCTATTCTCTTAGGCAAAGCTTCCAACCCTAATCCTCTATGGTTAGATGAAGACCTGTCTTTAGCCAACAAATACAAAAGAAATCCTAAAGATTTAGGGGAAATTTTGTTTGGTTATGAGCTAATAAAGATTTGTAGTGATCAAGATCTAATTATTTGCAACACTTTGATGAAATGGTCTAATTCAAGCCAAATGACTAGCATTCACAGGCTTGGAAGTAGTGTGGTTCACTATGCCATTTCCAATATCCCTTTAAACAACCAAATAATAAATATGGACATTTTAAATGACCATGAACCTGACTCGGATCATAGACCTCTAATTATAACTCTCAACTTTGTTATGCATAGTAGTCGCATAGAAACAAATTCTCAAAGCCAAAAGTACTTAATATTCAACAAAAATAAAAATGATCATTTTTTAAATGATTTAAATAATAATTTGTTTCTTCTATCTAGTAGGGCAATATAGAATACCTTTATCATAATTTCTTTGTAACCCTCTCTTCTTCCATTAATAAATTCTCTATTGAAGTGTTATATAAAAATAGGAGCTAGATCAAAAGTATCTTTCCGTATTAACCAGTTCGAAGAGGAAAATTAATATAGCCAAGTTAAGACTGAACTCCCATGAGCTTCACATTGAAACATGGCACTAGAAAACTCCTAAAACATCGTGTGTGGAAATGATTTGTCATCTCTGTGAGACCATGAGCATTGATGATGGAAGCCACTTTCTCTTATTAGAGTGCCCTGTGTACAACACATTTGATCATATTTTCATAATCTTTACCACAATTTAAATCCTCCCTAATCTTCTAACATGTCAAAACTATGGATACCTACGAATGCTTCTTTCTAATCCTTTTGATCATAGGAATAAAATTTTACAGCGATCCAATTAATCTCTTAAGGTCACCTTAAGGTTCGATAGACTAAGTGGGTCTTAGTGGACATTAATCATCATCATCATCATCAGAAATATAATGAACAACCCTTTGTATGACAAAGAGTGTAAAATCACAAGAAGAGAAATCAAAGAAGCTATTGAGGAGCCCCTAAATGTTGACAAAATAAACATGTACAAATCCCTCATTACAAGAGGAAAAATGATCTATATAAATAATAAGTAGGAGAAGCTTTTACACCTTTCTAGCTGGTTCCTAAGAAATTCTGGAGAGAAATTCTAACTATCAAGACTAAAGGGAATAATATGATTATATTGAAGGACTAGAATTCCTATCTTAAGAAGCTTTATGAATAAACTGTCATGGTCAACATCCAACCCCTTTTTATAGAAGATGAAGTTTTTTCTTTAGAAGATATAGGTTTTGGGATTAAGCACCTCATGAATGGGAAAGCTAAGGACATCGAAGGATACCAAGATGAAATCCTAAAAATTCGGGGGTCCATCCTCATCCCCACGTCCACAAGCTCTTGAACCTAGCAATCAAGCGAGGATTCCCTAAACCTTGGACTTAGAGCTTTATTGTACCCATTTTTAAAAGTGATGATAAAAATAACCCCTCTAATCATAGTACCATTATGATTATCCCTCTCTTATCCAAGTTATATGGTATTATTTTGGAAAATAAGATCAACATATGGCTAGAAAGTCAAGGTAAAAGAGATAAAGGGAAAGCCAGTTTTAGAAGGCATCATTCCACCATAAACCACCTCATTACTCTCAAGATCATTGCAAGGGAATATTGCAATAATAATATCAATCTCCTTTCCTACTTTGTGGACTTCATGAAATATTTTGATACAATACCTAGAAAGAACTTGTGGAAAATATTAGAAGAGTTAAAGGCTCCTTTTGAGTTGAGAGCCACTGCAATAAGGTTGTGTGAGAATGTCATTACCAAGTTTAAGAACACTGAGGGTTGGTCGAAAGATATTAATTGTAATATAGGATTTAAGCAAGGCTTCCCCCTCCCCCTATCATTTTTGGTTTATTATACATTGATAAGTTAGAAGGTTGTTTAATAGAGGTAGGTTGCACTGGCACGACGTTGGCGGGAATTGTCATTATCATTTTTATTTATGCTAATGATATTGTTCCTATAGAAAGTTGTCCATCTGATCTTGATAAGCAATTAAGAATTCTCAAGGATTTATGTTCCAAGGATAATTTTAGGGGCAAAATTTAGCCCATGGGCTATTTTCCATGTTTTTTTCCAAAAAACGATTCGTCAATTTGCATTTTTTGAAGCCCCATTTCGCCCAACTTTGATGGGGTAAATTTTTTTCACTCTAAAATTCGCCAAATTATTATATAAACAATATAAAATCCTTAAAAATTTAAATAATTTTAGAAAAATATTGCCAAATATTTTATAGTTGACATTATAAGAAATGGTAAGATTCGCCAAGGTTTATACATTTTTAAATAAGTATGGGTTCTTAAAATTATCTATGTCCTGCTCTAGTATGGGCATGACCATCAATATCCACAAAACCAAATTTATATTGATAAAACCTAGTACGGTTACTTATGCTCACTTTTTGTATGATAATAGCAACCTGGAGGAAGTGACTTCCAACAAATATCTCGAGATTGATATCCATCACAAGCTTAACTAGAATCACAACATCGAGAAAAGGATCAATGGAGGTTGGAAAATTTATTTTGGTCTTTAAAAAAATTGTAAGTTGATAAACCTTGTGATGTGGGATAAAACAAAATTCCTCTTTGAAACTCTTGTCACCCTCATTCTCCTGTATGGGTATGAAGTTTGGGGCTGCATCCTCTCTAGAGAATCTTGGAGAAGGTTTGGGAAAATATAGAAGCATTTTATAACTTACAATCTTAAAATTAAAAGCAATACACCATATCCTATTCTCCAGATTGAAGTTATGCACTTGGATACAGTAAAATTAAAAGCACTACACCATATCACATACCTCCCATCCTCTTCAACATCACCCGTTATCCAAACGGACCTGATTGATGAGCAGATCTTCATCATTTCGTCTGACGACCCTTGGTACGGAGACATTTTGACTTACCTTCGTACGCAAAAATTTCGACCACACATCGATCGTGATGGACGCCGTCGCATACGACACCATGCCCCCCGATACCTCTTGTTAGGGGATGTACTTTACCGACGCGGCGTTGATACCATCTTACGTCACTGCCTATCCCATAGTGAGGCAGAACAAGTCCTCAATGATTGTCATAGCGGTGCCTGCGGAGGCCATTTCTCCGGCATGGCCACCGCCCAGAAAATCATTCGGGCAGGTTATTTTTGGCCATCATTGTTTACTGATTGCATCACCGTAGTCAAGCATTGCCAGAACTGCCAACTATTTGCCCCCAAAGCAAGAACCCCCCCCCGCCCCCCTTCATCCAGTCATCACTGTTGGACCATTCTGCAAATGGGCCATCGACTTCCTCGACTGCAACCCCACGTCAGCCGGCGGTCACAAACACATCGTTGTGGCTGTAGATTATTTCACCAAGTGGGCAGAAGCCATGCCGACCTATAATTGCAAAGCCGACACTGCAGCACGGTTTTTCTTCAACCATGTTATCACTCGTTTCGGAGTGCCCAAGCAACTAGTCTCTGACCACGGCTCTCACTTCGAAGATGCCGTCTGGAAAGAATTATCAACCATGTTGAAATTTGAACACCATTTCTCTTCCGCTTACTATCCCCAAGGAAACGGCCAAGTCGAAGCGATCAATAAAATTTTGAAGACCATTCTCCAACGTACTGTAGACAAGCACAAATCCAATTGGCACCACATGCTTTTCCCGGCACTATGGGCCTACCGCACCTCAACCAAAACCGCCACCAGTTTTACCCCTTTCCATTTAGTTCACGGTGTCGAATCCGCCCTCCCTATTGAGTTCCAAATCCCAGCCTTACATATCGCCGTTGAACTCCTACCGGACACTTCCCCGATCGAGCAACGTTTACTACTCCTAGAGCAGGCCGATGAAGATCGGCGCACAGCCATTCAAAACATGGAAGCAGCTAAACAACGATCGAAGCTAAGTTACGACAAACACGTCCACCCAAGAACCTTTTCTGAGGGAGACCTTGTCCTCGCTTACGATCAAGCTCATGATAAAACCGGAAAGGGAAAGTTCGTGTCTATGTGGCAAGGCCCCTACATCATACAAACCTGCCTCGGGCAGGGGGCATACATTCTGACCGATTCAGAAGGAAATCCCCTACGCAACCCATGCAACGGGTTGTACCTTAAATGATTTTACCCATAGAAAATCTGATAGACACCATCGTCCATTTTAGTATAGGCATACTTTCTTTGTTCACAAAAAATTCAAAAAACCTAAATATTTGTTTTTCTCTGCATGACCACAGATGGAGCCTCTTCCACTCTGCCATGTCGGTTTCGCTGATGGTGCAAGCCGTTGGTCTCCCAATCTCGCCTCCGCAGCTTGGGTAATATATTCCCCTTCACATGAATTAATTCACATTGACGGAGTATGTTTAGGTGCCACCACCAATAATCAAGCTGAATACGATGCCGTGACCGGTCTCCTGGCCGCAGCTCTCCAAATGAGCATCCGTCACCTCAACGTTTTCTTGGACTCACAGCTCCTCGTTTCCCAGCTCAACAATGATTACCAGGTACGTGATCCCTGTCTTTTCAGAAAATTCCTGTGCACTAAACAAATGGTTAGACAGTTTGAATCCATTTCATTCACACATGTCCCAAGACACCTCAACAGTGTAGCAGACAACATGGCCAACAATGTCCTCGACTGGCACACCAATCACATCATATCATATCCGTAAACAAAATGCATCCATGTGCATAACATGTGCCTCCACGGGCATATCCATAAACAAAATGCATCCACGTGCATAACATGTGCCTCCATGGGCATAAAACAATAACCAAATAATGCATCCACATGCATAACATCTGCCTCCACGGGCAGACATAAATAACAACATACTGTATCCAAGTGCATAACATGTGCCTCCACGGGCATATACAAAAGACAACGGTGCATCCACGTGCATACACGACAATATATCCAAATATATATCCACATATATATATAAACCAAATAGTCAACATGTCATAGGTGCCCTCAGCACCCGATATAAAAAAATACATCTGTCATACAAAAATGCTTCCCCATATGCTCATCAGCATTTGGGGGCAGATACAATATCATCTACTCATCTGGATCCCTAGGATCCTCCGGCTCCTCCTCCGCTGGCCCCGCCGGGTCATGACGAGCCCGAACTCTCCGCTCTGCCGGCCCCGCTGGGTCATCCCATAGACGGATCCTCATCTGAGCCGGCTCTGCAGGTTCATCCCGAGCACCACCCCTGTGCCCTGCCACAAACACCGCCGTCCTCAACAAGAGCGACCGCCACTCGGGCGGCGCACCGAAACAACCCTCCAAAATATCCCGATCCAGGTCTCTCCAACCATCCTCGGGGAGTCCAGATAGGATCCGGGCAAAGGTTTGTCGGACACCCTCTATGGCGTCATCGCGAGGGCCAACCCCTCGCCCACGAGCCGCAAATCCCCCACCACGCGGAGGAGGTACCGCTGCAGGTGGATGGGCGACCACCATCGCCGGCCCCTGACGAGCCACGTAGTCAGGCGGTGGCACTGGACCCACATCTGCACAAAGCAAGTAAACCATCACATACTATACAACTATAATCATCAATGATAAACCAAACAACATATGATATAATATCAAATAAAACACAAAACATACCGTCTAAACTCTAGGCCTGTCCTGGGGCACGAGGCATCTCTGGGTCACCTTGGTAGTCCATGCCGGTGTAGGGGTAGTCCTCAATCACCAGGGGCATCTGCTCCCACTGCTGATAAAAATCCTCCGTGAAGAAGCCGTGGACACCACCGCCGCCACGAGGCATCATCTGCCCCCATCTCATCATACGAGGCTCACTCGGAAGACCAGCACGAATGGGTACCCGTGGCCGCAAGGTCGGCACCCGCTCGAAGAAAAAACAACATAAAAATGAGGCATAACAAAACTCGCCTCCCTCTCGAACGGCCTTGTCCAGATCTCTCCGGACACCCGCCAGAAACATCTACCCCCAGGCATAATATGTCCCCCGAAGAACGGAGTCCACCATCATCGTCTATCCCCCAGACATACGATGTGGCGCAGCAGCACCCAATATCCGCAGTACACATGCACCAATAGCTCGCATATCCCACTCATGTAGGGATCACAGACTAATAGAGCTGTTCTGCAAAACAGCATCATCGACACAGAAAGTCTGTAACAGGTCCTCCATATCTACACCTGGAGGGATCCTAGGTAAGAGATCGCCCACCTCACCCAAACGAGGCAACCCAGTCAAAAAATAGACATCCGTGAGAGTGATCTCTAACCTCTCACCCCCAATGATAAATGCACCCTCCGCCGACACCCACCAACTCACTAGCTTGTTCAGGAGCCGTCTCACTGAACGAATAGGCGGGATCTGAGCAAACTTCAAAAGTCCGCTCATAGCTAGAGTCTGTCTCACCCCTGCATCAGTCTCAATCCTCAACATAAGATCATCATCGATCTCTCGCTCCCGCCACGAGGACTGTGGTCTCCTCAACATCCTGCCAGAAAACAGAAGAAATTTTTAGCCCCAACAAAAAATTCTTTTGAAAAAATCCCATCGCGGCTTTTACACAAAAATCCGCGATGCCCATCGCGGCTTTTACACAAAAATCCGCGATGCCCATCGCGGCTTTTCCACCAAAAGCCGCGATGATCATCGCGGGATCCATGCAAAAAACCGCGATGAACATCGCGGGTTTTGGCCGGACAGTCGCGGTGAACATCGCGACTATCCCCCATGAACCCGCGATGAACATCGTGGGTTCCAGCCTCACAGTCGCGATGAACATCGCGACTGTCAGCCTAAAACCCGCGCGGTTCATCGCGGGAACAGTCCCGAAACCCGCGATATTCCACGTTCGAGAGTCAACATGGAATTTCGCAGCCTTCGGGGGCCCGCCGCCAAACAAAAAAGACATAATTGACAAGGCTAAGGCAAATAGAGTTACCTGCAACTCGCTGAATCGAAAACCAACGGTGAAATCTCCCGAAAATCAAGAAATAGCTCTGACAGCTCTATCAAACTCGCACGTAACAATGACAAGTCATTTGGGCCCCACGCCCTATTTATAGGAATTCCACCAATTTTCCAACAACCATTGCGGTATCATACGAAGTCCATTTCTCAAACCGTGGGTACCGTTGGAATCAGCACAGCGAGAACTTCATGCAGGTTCCTTCTGTTTCCCGTTTTCACGGGGTCCATTTTTTGGACCATTTTTTGGCCTCTCTCGTTGCCTCGGTTTGCGTGCCACATCGGCCGTTCTCCGTTCTGGACGTGTCATATATCACCGAATTCAATTTTCCGTGCTCGTGATGATGCTTGAGATCATTTCTCGCTGTCACGTCCCGATTGTTAGAGCATTTTTTCCATGCCCCCTCGTCGCCTCGGTTTGCGTGCCACATCAGCCGTTCTCCATTTTCGACATGCATTATATCGTCGGATTCAGTTTTTCATGCTCGTGATAATGCTTGAGATCATTTCTCGCTCTCACCTTTAGATGTTTCGGACATTTTTCCACGCTTCCCTCGTCACCTCGGTTTGTGTGCCACATCAACCGTTCTCCATTTTTGGCGTGCCTTATATCGTCGGATTCAGTTTTCCGCGCTCGTGATGATGCTTGAGATCATTTCTCGCTGTCACGTCCCGATTGTCAGGGCATTTTTTCCATGCCCCCTCGTCACCTCGGTTTGCGTGCCACATCGGCCGTTCTCCGTTTTCGACAATCCTTATGTCACCGGATCCAGTTTTTCCGCAATGATGACGATGCTTGAGACCTTTTCTTGCCCTCGTCAGTCCATTTTTGTTCGGTATAATTTTACCCCTTTTTCGGGCCGAGCAACCCCTTTTACGAAAAAGGCACTTAGGGAGTTTCTGTTAAGCTCTTTTCTGACTCCTACAAACAATGAAAAGATTGCCGAGCAACCTTGTTTCCTTTCATACTCGTTAAACGTATCTGAAAGGGCGTCTACCTGGTATAAGTTTACCCCTTTTCCGGACCTTGTAGACTAATTACGAAAAAGGAATACTCTAGTCACATCGGCTAGAAGAGTTCTCCATCTACATCATTTTATGCTTTTTCAGGCCTTGGAGACTAAAATACGAAAAAGAACACCAATAGAGTCCACTTACCGCTTTCAGACTCTCTAAACATGAAAGCAACCATGAGCACGAGCCGTCCTGGGCTCACAAAATCCACAGGAACGTACCATTTCAGAGCACACTTTTATCCCTTCTTAGAGCTCATTAAAACTACGAAGAAGGAACCAATGGTGCCTATTGGCGCCACGACAGATCACATCTACTCATATGGCAGCTTCCCCATTTTGGTCGCCTTTGCTCAGAGTATTCTGCAGTATGTCACCTTGATAATCCCTCGACGACACTTATCAGCTCGTCTTCCCGCCCAGAGTCAATATATACCATTCAGTCGAAGCAATGATCCCCACAGCTACAAGTCAGTCCCCTACGCTGCCAGGTCAACCATGTCATCATGCTCTGAACAAAGGAAGTTTAAGTCTACCGAGTTATTTCCCATTCCCACAAGTATTTCAGTCCTACCATCAGTACTACAACACTGCAGTTTTGGCACCTCGCGCTTCTATCAAGGAAACATCATTGCTTTGTTAGTTGCTGGTCTCCCTCTGTCGACGACAACCACATTGATTCCAGAGGATCGACCTAGAGGTCCCTGTGTCTTGGACTCATCACCATTTTATGATGAGTGCCTACGAATCATTTCGAGAGGAATCTTCAGTGCCTCTCCAAATGATTGTTTCTCACATGCTCGACTCCAACACCTTGATCGCATCATTGAGACTCGCACAGGGTATTCGTCCATTTCACTTATTAGTCGAAGACCCCGGATACCTCCTGACTCCTCCACATTCAAGAGTCTTCCTATGGATAAAACCAGTTACACTTTTTCTATAGATATCCGGGTTGCGCATGGCGACAGTATTCAGATGTACCCCAGTTTCATACTCCCTTGAGCATACAGTCATATTATTTCCCAGAGATGACTCATAGTCTTTGAGTCCCTATAGATGTTGGACACCTTCAGTTTCAGCAGTTCATCAGTTATTCCAGTGTATCAGTTATTGAAATCAGTTATGATCAGCAGTATATCCCAAAATAATGTCCCCCCTGGACCATTATGATGTACCAGTAGATTCTTTATGTATTAGATCCCCCTTCTTGGGACTAATTGTTATGTATATGTCTTGATACGAGCATGGGAATGCCTGCCTCGTCCATTATCAGAGATTATACCTCATTCATATTGAGGCCATGTAATATTTTTTGTTTTTGCAGCTTCCAAGGGCCGTGACTCCAGTCTCCAACCGGTCTCTTCTCTCCACTAAAACCCCAGAAAAAGACAAATGAACTACGATGTCTATCGGCCATACGATGAGCTCCTGCCCTCACACATCAGGGGGCAATCTGTTAACACCCAAAAAGTACTCACTAGCTCATTTCCCTATTCACATGACCCATTTGTCCACTTTTTCACCATCTGAGCCTCTGAAACCAACAAAAGGTCACCAAAAGACCCGAGTACACCCCTTTTTCCATTAAAAAAGATTATTTTTCCTAAAAAAGCATAAAAAACCCTAAAAAAGGGTCCAAATTCCCAAAAATATTAAAAAGGGAATTAAAATATTAATTTTATTCAAAAAAGGAAAAAGGAGGGAAAAGTACCTAAACCATGTTGGTCAATACCATTTGGTTTCCACAAAACCACAAATGGTATTCCCCACCACCAAAACCTATAAAAAGGTGGTAGGGGCTCCTCATTTCACATCCATCCATTATCTCATCCTTATGCTGCTGAAATCTCCCTTGAGCAGTTTAGCCATTGAAGCAACCTTGGAGAAGGAGACCTCTTGGAGCTTGGAGCCACTCATCTTGGGAGTTGCTCTACATCAACCTTCACCATTGGAGGTAATACTATTGCAAGCACTAGCTTGCCCCCATTTTCAAATACAAATTTATTCTTTTATAGTTTCTTGTTCTTGTTTTTAAAATATTTTCATTATTTGCTTATATTCTTGCATAGATCCATGATTAGTTTTGTTTAGATTAGTTTCTTGTTTAATTCTATTGAAACTGCTGCTACTAGTTAACAGGTGCCCATAGCACTAAGCCTGGTTGCAAAACCGGGCCAACAGGTAGTTCCCCCATTGAGAGCATAGCTATGATTCGGTACCTAATGTACATGAAAAAATTAAATAACTTGGGAGACTAGAGATTTTCAAAAATTGTTTTAAATTCCATTCAAAACCACCTAAGGCTCAAGCAAGGTTGGCATAAAGGTGTCATGTCTTGGTTAAAGATGCGGGGGACTGACAAAAATGTCTCTTTGCAAAATAGAGATGATATTAAAAATATTATTACTTCAAAGTTCAAACAGAAGTTGTGGTGTGATGAAAATTTAGAGGATAAACAAAAATTAAGATATTACAAGGAGGTCATTAACCCTAATCTTGAAGATAAAAAATATCTTTCTATTTTAACTAGCATAAAGAAGAAGATTCACATAGCTAAAATAAGAACTAACTCTCATGAGTTACATAGTAAAACATGACGTTGGACCTTTCCTAAAACTCCGCCAGCTAAAAGGATTTGTAACCTGTGTGAGACTATGAGTGTTGATGATGAAAAACACTTCCTCTTAGATTTCCCTATATACACCCACATAAGATCTCAGTTTCAAAAAAATTATTTTTTTTCTTACAATATGAACCTACCCAACGTTCTATCTCATCAAAATTATAGTAATTTAGGAACACCCCTCTCCAAGTTTTTTGAGCACATAAATAAAACTCTAAAGCAAACAAGTAGTTCCTTAGTTTTTTTTTCACATAAAAAAAAAACTACAACTTGTTATTCATTAGGAATCAAAGTTGCAAAAATATTTACATCTTTTATCTGAAATGCCATATGGCCAGCGTAACTCCCCATCCAACCATATTCAAAAGAAAAAACATGTTCCTCCAACTATCATTTCCCCACAGGCTCACACACCATAGACACATAAGCTGAATACAAAAATATCTACTTTCAAAATGGAAGAACAAGTAATTCCTTACTTTCTTTCTTAAAGTATGAATAAACCAAAATTGATTTAAGCAAACATCATCATCATAAATCATTTTAATAATATAAGGTTTTATAATCAATTATTTTTTATTTATTTTTCAATAAAACACATCATAGGAAACCCTCAGGTACTTCCATGTAGGGACTTCAAGGGAGGCCCTGCGCACTCAACCACTTGAGCTAATCCATAAACTTTTATAATCAATTATTATAATAACAATTTTGTTATTAATAAAAAATACTATAATATAATAATAACAATACTTACAATTTTACTATTATTAAAAATAATTCTAACATAATAATAGCAATATCAACCATATTAAAAGTGATAGTTATTTCATTATTATAATAGTTTTATTATTGTAACAACCAAATAATAATTATTTGTTGTGAGTTAACATATATTTAAATTAAATTCAACATTTCCTTAGAAACATAATCAACATATCAATAGTGATTTATTATTAGTAATAATATAATATATTAATATTATTATGTTATTCTTATTGTACTAAGAGTAGGTAGGTGTTCTATGTGGAGAAGATATTGTAACATTGTGTAACTATGTGTAACATGATGTTCTCATAAGAAAAATGCAAATGATGTAGGTTTAAATACAAAATTAAACTATATTGATTTCATCTTAAACCTAGGTGTATGGAGAATATCAGGGATCAAATACCTTGAGGTATACATTTTTTCATAATATGTAAAAAAGTAAAGATAAAAAATATTTACACCTTAAAAAATTGGATATCTCCCTAGTTATAACTTTAATAACATTATTGATTATTTATATTATTATTATTATTATTATTACTATAAGAGAATTATTTAAAAAAAAAAATTATAATAATGATAATAATTCATTAAATTTTTATTGCACCGAGTGAAACGAGGTGTTCTACAGCCTAGTATGGGGGAGATGTTCTAACGTGTATGTACCGTTACATGTAGCGTTACATCTAATAAAACGTAAAAAGTAAATTTTTTAATTAAAAAATAATTAAAAAAATTCATGTCAGCTAAAATATTATGAAAAGTAAACTCAAGAAATTAGATCCCTTTCAGTTAAGATGGATCTATGCTGGTAAATAATTAATTTATATTTTTTATTAATGATTTTGATTGTGGATATCATTTTACAAGTTCTTTTCACAAATAATTTGGATTAATATATATATTACTTTTAATAAATATGAAATTTGAGAATATATAAGAAATCAAAAAACATTTTATAACATTTAACCTTAAATCTAAGACAATACACGATACACCCAATAGTATATATATAAAAGTAACTCACTCCTAATTAATGATCAGCATAGATAACTTTCAGCTCTCCGCCATTTTTCTTAATGATCAGCAGAGATAACTTTCAGCTCTCCACCATTTATAGAAAAATGGTGGAGAGCTGAACATAAGTGTTGAAGGTGGGGCATTTTGAACGACAAATCCCAACTAGTTTCAACGATTTTCAAATGAGATTGTGTTCAACTACATTTCTAAATGCGCAAGAAAGAAAATCAATGATTTCAAATTTTTTGAAGTTTGAATGGTAATACTGACAACCGATAGATGAAACAGTATTGAGATATAATTCTGTGAGTTAATTTAGAAAACAAAACGTAACCAAAAAGTAGGATAAGCAAGGTTACTCTCATAATTTTTTCTAATTTGGAAGTATCTAAATCAAGAAGAGCTAGGTGCATTTCTCGAGTTAATGATGTTGACAATAAACCGTATTAAGTTTGTTATGTGATCGTGGAAATACAATGAACCACACGAAAAATGAAGTTATTTTGCTCCCAATTTACCTTGGAAAAAGAAAACGACTCATAATTTTTCTTCTCATGATATCACCATGGTGAAGGGAGTTTCTACCAGGTTCTAATTTCATTGGTTCCAATCCATTGCTTTTGTAAATTAGTCAATTTACTTACAGCTATAAAACACTCAAAATCCTCATCAAGCCATTAATTAGACATAATACTATTTTTCGTTGCTATGTACAACATAAGAAGGTTCTAATTTCATTGGCTCCAATCTATTGCTCTTGTAATTATCAATTTTCTCACTATTTAACACTCCAAGCCCTTAATTAGCCATTGTACTCTTTTACTCACTATTTAGCACTCCAAACCCTCACCCTCATCTAGCCATTGATTAGCCATGTTACTCTTTTCCGTTGCTATGCATAGTGGAAGAAAGTCTTCTTTTTCTTTGCTCAATAGTGTTTCAAAGATCTTAAGTTTTGGTGTTCTTCAAGGTAGGTATAAAGAGTTTAAATTGTTGGCTACCTTCTAGGCATAACCTAGAGGAGAAACACTTGGTTCCAAATAATTAGTAAGAAGCAATAACCAAATTGCATGTTTAATGATGTTTTCTTCAACTATTTTGGACATTCAAATTTTTTTTCTTCCCTCAAACCATCCCATTTTCTCTCACATTTTTAGCAACAAATCCCCCAACTTTGGAAAATTCTTACCAACCACTACTCAGTAGGATTCTCTTACTCTTCGAAGCATTATATCCATTGGTTTCACACAACTTATCACATTATAAAGGGGAGAAAAATCCCACCACGTGGTTTTTGGCCCTTTTGCTTTTGAGTACCATGCTTTGTTGGTAAAATAGTTCTAAGTAAAACTGGATGCACTCGAAGGTGATACCCATTTATGTGGATTTCAAGCATAAGGTGCAAGCCAACAAAGTGAAAAGAAACTTGAGCAAGATATTATAGGTATTGAGGAATGTAATTCCTCACTACAAGGGCAAAAGGCAATGGAAATATAAATGCATTGTAAATACGTTCGAAGGTAGTGGGTGGTACAGAGTAAAGTCCACTTTTGGGTAACCAATATCAGAGTAGCTCTTGGACCCATGAACCACCTAGAGAAATGACTATAAAATGGAGAGACAACATGGATTATCAAATTCTTGTTATTGCTATGGGTTACCTTGGTGAGATTGTACTAGAGTTTTGAGGTTTCATTTGTCTATATGTAATTCTATGTCTAATAGGTTGTTGATATGGGAATGCCAAGTTCTTCCTTTGTTGAATAGTGTATTTTATTTTGATAGAAATTAATGGAACGGTGGTGTCGCTTCTTATTTTGTTTGTATGTCTAATTTATATGGATGATGCTTATATCTTGTTAGATATAACTTATGGTGCTAATGAATGAACTTGCATGGATCCAATCTCGTATGTATTTTGTGAACATAACAGATAAATGTGATGGTAATATAGCACATGTTAAAATGGTTATGCTAGTGATTGGGATGGATACTATGACAATTTGAGTCATTTCCTCTATTTTGTTAGATATCACTACATTGCGTTAATGTCTCTATAATATGCATTTGGAGAGACCTTCCTTGTAACCCTCAAGATTTATATGCTAGTAGTAGAATACAATCCATATGTTATACACCTTAGTGGACCACAACACTTACATAGACTTGCAAGATTGGTTTGATGAGTTGATAAAACTATTTTAAAATATTAGGCATCCTTGATTGGATGATACATGCCAAATTTTAACAATCTTCGTCATTTGAATTTATATCTATGATGATTTCACATTGGTCTTTCCAATAAATATGTATGATTGGTTGAGAAGACTACAAGAGGACCCAATGTTTATTTGGAGAGAGGGAATATTTATCATCTGGCATGCTCATAATTTGGTAGAGATGTAATGGTGTGGAGACTCAATTGCAAGAGATGTAGACTACTAGGTAAAGACTTCCATATAGGTTTACATCTTGGAATTTGTTGTGGAAATGAGCCAATCCTTCTCTTGAGCTAAGTAGTTGTTTATGGAGAATCCACATGGAAGGTTAGTGAAGGAAATTTCCACATGGGTAAATATGTTCATGGTGGAGAAGGAGATGTTTCCCTTCACCCTTGTATCATTGGAAGAGTTTAATGCCTTGCACTAAGAGATGTTATGGGATGGGACATGTAAGGATGAAAGCATGAATGAAGAGAATAAGAGGAATGAACCTTGGCATGCTTCTATAACTGATCATTGGTGGTTGAACAAAATGAGGATGATATGGGGAAATAGTGAAGCAAAATTCCATCTCATTAAGTTTATACTCCGTACTGAGAATTTATACTTACATCATGTTTCAAAAGTGTGATTTGTTTCCAAACATGTGCTTATGAGTTGCCAATAGTGTCATTCTTAGTTTCCATTAGTTTCATTATCAATTCTCAATGATGTGATTATCATTTTCCAAAATTGCACTTAACACTCTTATAATGTATAATTACTGAATTTCATGAGTTTAACATGTGGTTTTTAATATTCACATCAAGTCATGTATAGTGATGAAATATATTGCTTGGTGTATTTTTTTAGAAATCAAATATACAAAGCAAGTAAAATGAATTCATTTAAATATGTTCTTATCTATTAATATTTAAACTAGATTACACAATATTTGCATGCTAGCATAATATTCCAAGGCATATTCATCTTATAATATTTATAAATTTCTCATTGAACTCGCATCCCGAGTTAGGAGATAAAACATCATTATATCTCTTTACACAATAGAAATAAATTTTATTTCATCATTTCATACATTTTTCACTTTTTAATATATTCTAATTACCATATGTCCCTTTTCACTAAAACAAATCCTTATTTGCATTTTCTTGTAGTTTTCATGCCCATATGATGCTCTCCACATCCTTTTTGTCATGTTTATATCTTCCAATTTTCTACTCTTTAGTTTTTTGTACCCAACTGCATATCCTCCATTGAGTTTCCATGAATGAATTAGAACCGTGCATCTCTCAAAACCATCCATACCTTTTCATACCTCACCTAATGTATTTTTTAACCATATTATATTATGATTTAGTCTTACAACAAGCATATAATCTTTCTTCACATATTTCTTGGACCAAAATATACTATAGGAATATTAAAAGAAGGACCCACATATATTTCATCAATATTAGGGATCATCTGACTCTTGGTAATCATCCATGAGATATGGTCATTAGTTTTTTTCTTTTTTTTTGCTAGAATCTCACTTACTTGCAGGAGTGACCTTTGGTCTAAGAAACCATGACCTAGGGAAATCTAAGTTGTCAAAATCACTCAAGGATCGCACCCATCCTGGACCACACCAACCCTCAACTGGTTGGATTTTCGGTGTCTCCTTCCAACTAGCTTGAACCTAATAGGACTTGAACCTAGGTCGCCCTGCTGACAAGACCCACACCTTAACCGAATGAGCTAGCAAAAATTGACAAGGACATTAGTGATATCATTGATGATGTCTAATTCTTATATTGGTTTTGGCTAGAAATAACCTCTTGGCCTCAACTTATATGTAATGCCATGTCTAATAGGTTGTTGATATGAGAATGCCAAGATTGTCCTTTGTTGAACAATGTATTATTTTTTATAGAAATTAATGGAATGGCGGTGTCACTTCTTATTTTGTTTGAATGTATGATTTGTATGGAAGGTACGTATATCTTGTTAGAAATAAATTATGATGTTATTGAATGAACTTGCATGGATCCAATCTCTTATGTATTTTGTGAACACAACAGATAAATGTGATGGTGATATACTCCATGTTAAAATAGTTATGCTATTGATTGGGATGGATAATATAGACATCGTAGCTTCTTTTTCTTTTTCCTGGGGTTTGGAGGAGAGAAGAGACCGATTGGAGGCTGGAACAACGGTCCCATACAAACTGCAAAAACTGAAAATACATGGCCTCAAAAATGAATGAGGAATAATCTCTGATAATGGACGAGGCGGGCATACCCATGCTCGTATCAATATATATAAATTACAATGAGGAGGTCCAATGGGATCTGAACAATACATGTAGAACTGTTGTGTACATCATAATGGTCCAGAGGGGACACAATGCTGTGATATACTCATGTTCAATACCATTGTTGATCTAAATAAATGATACGTTGGAAAAAAATAACAACCATTCTGAATGTGGTGTCAGAAGTGTTGATGAACTGCTGGATCTAAAGGTATCCAACAATTGTAGGGACTCAATAACTGTGAGTCAAAATCTGAAGAGTATATGGAACTATATACTCGAGGAAGTATATAACTAGGGTGCTTCTGAATACTCTCGCCAATCGCAGCCTGGATATCCACAGGAACATGTAACTGGTTGTTCCTAAAGTAGAATCACCAATGTGCTAGAGTCAGGTGACATCCGGGGTCTTCGACTAATAACTGAAAGGACCATTACCCTGCACGAGTCTCAACGATACGATCAAGTTGTTGACGTCGAGCATGTGAGTAACAATCATTTGGAGAGGCACTAAGGAATCCTTTCAAAATGATTCGTAGGCACTCACCACTGATGGTGATGAGTCCAAGGAACAGGGACCTCTGGGTCTATCCTCTGGAATAGATTGGCTGGCGTCAATAGAGGGAGACCTGCAACTACCAAGGAAATGATGTTTCCTTGATAGGAGCGCGAGGTGTACAACCAAAGTGTGATAGTACTGATAGTGGGACTGACATTCTGTGGGGATGGGGAATAATTGGGGTCATAGAGTAGGGGGACTCAAACTTCCTTTGTTCAGAGCATGATGGCATCGATGACCTAGCAGCATATGAAACTAACTTTTAGTTATGGGGATCATAGCTTAAGGGATCAAGGGTAAATACTGCAGTGGGAGTGACTCTGGGGGATAAAGTGACGGATGATATCGAGAAACTCTCAAGGTGACACATTACAGGATACTTTGAACAAAGGCGACCATAATGGGGAAATTGCCAGATAGTGTGACTAGACATGATCTATTGTGGCGCCGAGAGGCACCGTTGGGGGATTCTTCATGGTTTAAGGAGCTCCAAGAAGGGATAAAAGTGTGCTCAAAATGGTATTGTCGTGTGGATTTGTACGAGCCCAGGATAGTTCATGCTCGTGGCTACTTTCGAATTTAGAGAGTCTGAAAGCAGTAGGTAGACTCCAAGGGGGTTCTTTTTCGTGTGTTAGTCTCCAAGGCCCAAAAAAGCATAAAATAATGCAATGAAGAACTCTTCTAGTTGATGTGACTAGAATATTCCTTTTTCGTAATTAGTCTACAAGGTTCGGAAAAGAGGTAAACTTATACCATGTAGACGCCCTTTCAGACACGTTTAGCGATCATGAAAGGAAGCAAGATTGCTCGGTGATCTTTTCATTGTTTTAGGAGTCAAAAAAGAGCTTAACAAAAACTCCCTAAGTGCCTTTTTCGTAAAGGAATTGCTTGGCCTGAAAAAGGGATAAAATTATACCGAACAAAAGTAATGGCTAAGGAAGGAGGAAGTGTTCAATCGAGGGACAAGTATGGGAACCAAGAACAATGGTGGGGGGGAACACTGATGGGGCCTCCTTGTGGGTTGATGAATGGTAGAAAAACAATGCCATAATTGTAGTATGGATGGAGCAGAGGGCTCATGCATAAGACGTGATGTACAAATTTGTAAAATGTGACAGAGACCAATGTGGCGCGTGAATCAAGGCAGTAAGGTGTGTGGAAAAAATGCTAAGAAGTTTTTAGGTGAAAGCAAAAAATGATCTCAAGCATCATCACAAGCGCGGAAAACTGAATCCGACGATATAAAATTTGTCAAAAACAGACAACGGCTGATGTGGCACGTAAACCGAGGCAACAACGGGCATGTGAATAAAAGCGCGACGAATATGGTGGTGAGAGAGAGAAATGATCTCGAGTATTGTCACGAGTGCGGAAAACTGAATCCGGAAATATTAAATTTGTCAAAAATGGACAACGGTCGATGTGGCGCGCAAATTGAGGTGGCTCAAGGCATGTGAAAAAATGCCCGAAAAAGGGCATGGTGAAATCGGGAAACTGACTATACCACCGTGAATTTCTCACTGTGTTGAATCCAATGGTACCAATGATTTGAAAAATGGGCATTGTATGACTCCGGAATGGTTGACTGAAAATGGGTCAAATGTCTATAAATAGCAAGTGGACCCATAGTGACATGTGTCATTTTTAGTATTGAGTTTGATAGGAGATTTGAGTTGGTCAGAGCTATTTCATCATTTACGGGAGAACCGACAGTCAGATTTTGATTTCGTGAGTTCCAGGTAAGCCTATTGGCCCCAACCTTTAATTTTATTCACTTTCGGGGGGGAATTGGGTCTTAGGGGTGGCGCATTGGTCACTTTGGGTGACCAATGGGGTTTATCGCGACTCTTGAGCCTTTTTGTGCGATCTGGATCATGGATTTGGCCATCACAGTCGCGATGTGGATCGTGACTGTGGTCTCCACAGTCACGATCTACATCGCGACTGTGGTCTTCACAGTCGTGATGTGGATCACGACTGTGGTCTCCACAATCGCGATTTGGATCGTGGCTATGGCTTCCACAGCCGCAATTTGGATCACGATTATGGATTCCACAGTCGCGATTTGGATCACAGCTGTGGGCCCCACAACCGCGATCTGGATCATTTGCTAGGGGAAAACTTATGGCATGTTGCTAATTTAAAATTTTCTTGTTTACGTGGCAAGATGCTCAGGCTGTCGAGGGCATCGTGGAGGGAGAGATATATTTCGGATGCTCTGATGTAGATCATCCATGGGAACCATCATGCACAGGATGCTTTGGCTGTGGGCGGACTGCTAAAGTTCACCCAGATTCCCCTTATGCGTTCAGCAAATTTGTTGCTGAACAAGTTGATCGGGTTCTGGGACCCGGATATTCAGGCCTTTATAGTTCAGGGTGAGAGATTGGATCTCACCTTGACAAATGTTTATTTTCTGACTGGATTGCCCCGCTTGGGTGTGATAGGGGATACTCAGCCCAGGATACCGGGTGATGTTGATATAGAGGATCTACTTGAGATATTTTTCCATCTGGGGTGTCATGTGCATGCTAGTGCACTGTTAGTTTCTAATTTGTGGGATTTGGTGATGCGAGTAGTTGCGACTTGCATACTACAAGTACTTGGAGCACAGGCGCCCCACTGATTGTCGAGGGGGAAGATGTCATTGGTTCATCAGGTTATGACTGGGACATACTATAACTGCGGGCAGATGTTCCTTGCCTATGTTCAGTGAAAGCTGAGCAAGGTGAGGCTACAGGGTGGAGAGTTTAGCTATGCTTCATTTCTGTGTTGCTTCTTTTTTGAGCGGGTGTCGACATTGCGGCCCCCTGTACTGGTCCGGGAGGGTGAGATCAGTGAGCCACAAATGGTGCAGTGGGGAGAGATGATGTGCCGCAGTGGTGGTGGTGTAGTTAGACAATTCTTTACTTTAGAGATGTATGAGCAGTGGGAGCAGATGCCTGTTCTATTCGATGATTATCCATACCAGACTATGGATTACCGGGGGGATATTGAGATGCCTTGAGCTCCAGGTCAAGCCTGGGGGACAGATGGTACATATTTGTTTTCGGTTTTTCTCGTTTAGCATATCATGTTTGTATATTCTGCTATGATGAGAGCTAGAGGTGTTTTCATGATGCTGACGTCTCCTAGTGTTGGTTATTGCAGATGTGGGTCTGCGACCTCCACCGGGGCATCAGGGCCGCAGGGGTCGTGTGATGGTGGTGGCACCTCCACCACCGGTGCCACTTGCATGAGGAGTTATACGCCGCCGGGGCGATGATGTAGAGGATGTATGGGATACCATCGATCGACTACTGGAGGGTGTGGCAGATGATGGCTAGAGGGATTTAGACCAAGAGGTGTTAGACTTATGTTTTGATGCTCCACGAGAGTGGAGGTCGATTTTGAGGCGGATAGCGTTTTTAGCAGCAAGGAGGAGGGCTAGGGACCAGTATGATCCAGAGGAGGAGGAGACAGAGTAGGTGGCAGGCCCTGATGACGAGGATTAGGATATCTTTTACTTGCCCCCAAATGCTGATGAGGATATGGGGACGTTTTTATGGATATGTATTATGTACGGCTGATGTACTTTTTGTATATTCGGGTGCTGAGGGCACTCTTGACATTATGACTATATGATGATATATATATTTATGCACACAAATGCATTTTTAATGTTATATTCGTGTATGCACGTGGATGCACATCTATCATTGTTTTTATGTTTTGTTGCACGTGGATGCAATTGTGTTTCTGTATGCCCGCAGAGGCACGTTCTATGCACGTGGATGCACTATTTGTGTTTTTGTATGCCCATGGAGGCACATTTTATGCATGTGGATGCAATACTATGATGGTTTCTTTTTGGTTTCTTTTGTTTGTTTACATGATTTTTTTATGCCTATGTGCTGCATGTTTTGATGTCCTACATGGTTTGGTTGACGTGCCAATCTAGAATGTTGTTAGCCATTTGGTCTGCTACACTATTGAGATTTCTTGGAACATGAGTGAATGAAATGGATTCAAACTGTCGAACCATTTGTTTAGTGCGCAGGAATTTCCTAAAGAGACAGGGATCACATACCTGGTAACAGTTGTTGAGTTTGGAAACAAGAAGCTGGGAGTCCAGGAAGACATGAAGGTGACTTATGCCCATCTAGAGGGCAGCGGTCATGAGACCGATCACAGCATCGTACTCAGCCTGGTTATTTGTAGTAGCACCTATGCACACTCCATCGAGGTGAATCAACTCATGTGAGGGGGAATAGATTACCCAAGCTCATGAGGCGAGATTTGGAGACCAGTGACTTGCACCATCGGCAAAGCCAACATAGTAAAGTGGAACAGGATCCATCTGTGGTCATGTAGGAAAACAATAATGTAAGTTTTTTTGAAAGTGGATAGTGAAAAAAGAATTAAAACTATACAATATGGATTGTGGTGTCCAAAATATTTTATGGGTAAAAGCGTTTGAGGCACAACCCATTGTGAGGGTTGCGCAGGGGGTTTCCTTCTGAGTTGGTTAGGATGTATGCCCCATGTCCAAGGAAAGTATGTATGATGTATGGGAATTTCCACATGGATTCAAATTTTCCTTTGCATGTTTTTTCATGGGCTTGATCGTAAACGAGTACTAGGTCTCCTTCATTAAATGCTTGTGGGTGAACATGTTTATCGTAACTGACTTTGGATCGGTTCTTCGCGGCTTCAATGGTTTGGAGGGTTACGCAGCGATCCTCGTCAGCTTGCTCCAAAATAAGTAAGCGTTGTTCAATTGGTGAAGTGTCCGGGAGGAGTTCGATAGCAATATGAAATGTCGGGATCTGACACTCAATGGGGAGGATAGATTCTACACTGTGAACCAAATGGAAAGGGGTGAAACCGGTGGCAGTTTTAGTGGATGTGCGGTAAGCCCACATTGCAGGGAAAAGCATGTGATTCCAATTGGACTTATGTCGGTCGACAGTGCGCTGGAGGATTATCTTCAAAATTTTGTTGATAGCTTCGAATTGGCCGTTCCCTTGGGGATAGTAGCGGGAGGCGTATTGGTGTTTGAATTTAAGGAGGGTTGATAATTCTCGCCAAATAGAGTCCTTGAAGTGAGAACCATGGTCTGACACGAGTTACTTAGGTACTCCAAAACGAGTAATAACATGGTTGAAGAAGAAGCGGGCTGCAGTGTTGGCTTTGCAGTTGAAAGTAGGCATGGCTTCTGCCCATTTGGTAAAGTAATTGATGGCCACCAGTTGATGCAGGATTACACTCCATGAATTCGATGGTCCATTTGCAAAAGGGTCCAACGGTGACGACTGGATGAAGGGGGGCGGGGGGTGTTCTTGCCTTGGGGATAAAGAGCCAGAAATTTTGGCAATATTTGACTACTGTGATGCAATTGATGAATAATGAGGGCCATAAATACCCTGCACTGATCACCTTTTGGGTAGTGGCCATTCCTGAGAAATGGCCACCGCAGGAACTGCTATGACAATCATTAAGAACTTGTTCCACTTCTTCTCGTGAAAGGAAACGTCGTAATATGGTGTCAACACCATGTCGATATAAGACATCACCTAGGAGGAGATAACGGGAAGCATGGTGCCGGATACGACGGTGTCCGTCATGGTCAACATCGGGTCAAAAAAAATTTGTGCGTAGGTAAACCAAAATGTCACCATACCAAGGGTCATCTGATGAGATGATGAACAAATGGTCGTCAGTTAGATTAGTATTGACCGAAGGTGATTGTGATAGGGATGGTAGGTCTGTAATTAGTTGAGAAAGCGCTAGGGATTTGGTACTCTTAGGGGTTGTGAAAGCTAGGTCATATTCTTGTAAGATAGTAACCCATTTAGCAACACGGCCCTACAGGAGGCGATGGCTCAAGAGGTATACCATGGGGTTGGAGTCCATGACAACTTTAGTATGGCTCATAATGATGTAATGTTGCAACTTCTGTATTGAAAAGATGACGGCGAGGGCCAGTTTCTCTTCGTATGGGTAACGTAGTGGTGGGCCAGATAAGGTTTGGCTCACATAATAAACGACATGCTCTTAATGAGCAGGGTCTTCTTGTACGAGAACACCTGAAACGGCATAGTCAGACGCCGAAACGTAAAGGATGAAGTCTTTGGATAAATTCAGAGGGGAAATCAAAGGGGCATTGGTGAGAGCCCTCTTCAGGTCATTAAAAGCTCCTTGCGCTTGTTCATCCCACACAAAAGGGATGTGGGTACAGAGAAAACGAAGGAAGCCATGAATCGTCATGGCATAATCTGGGACAAAACAGCGGAGGAAGTTAGCTTCCCTTGTAGGCTCTGTAACTGTCAAAGTGTTCATGGTGATGGGAGGTCTAAGATGGCTAGGACCTTTAATGGATCGACTACGATCCCTTTTTTTGAAATGATGAAACCCAATAACTAGCCTGCTGGAATGCAAAATACACACTTGAGTGGGTTCAAGTGATTTGATATTTGCAACAACGTAAAAAGACTTGTCGGAGGTCATTCATATGATCAGAATGTTTTTTCAATCAGGCCGTGAGGTCATCAAGGTATACCAAGATAATGTTAACCAAATCATGGAAACAATAGGTCATGGCCCACTGAAAGGTGGCTCCAACATGTTTAAGACCGAAGGGCATAACACGGTAAGCAAAAGTTCCCCATGGGGTGGTGAAGGTTATCTTGTATTGATCTTCTTTACGAATGTGAATTTGGTTATACCTAGAGAAACCATCCATGAAAGATAGTATCTCATGCCCCGCGCATGCATCGATAAATTGGTCGATAAACGGCACGAGGAAGTTGTCCTTGGGACAAGCTTGGTTTAGGTCACGAAAGTTAGTACAAACATGGACAGTGCCTTGCTTCTTGTTAATTGGTACTGGGTTAGAAACCCAAGTGGTGTAGGATATGGGGTAAATGAAACCTGTTGTACGAAGCTTCTCAATTTCCACTTTGACGGTGGGAAGCTTAGATGGGTGGATGGGACGTTTTTTTTGGCGGACAGGTGGTATGTTGGGCCAAGTGTCGATATGGTGTTCTACTATAGCAGGATCAAGACCCGGCATCTCGGTGTAGGACCATGCAAATACATCGCGAAACTCTTGGAAGAGTTTCTTGTAAGCTTGTACCTCATCCTCTGTGCATGCTGTGCCAGAGGAAATGAGTTCAGGTATTTTGGGCTTGGTAGAGATGTCAACTTTAATGACGGGTGAAATATTGGCCATATTGCCTTCCTCAAAGGCATCAGGAGCTGGGATTGGATCTTTAAACCAGTCAACCTTGGTGGGAAGGAAATCCTTGGTTTCAATGGAGAATTGATTTGCCGTGGAAGAGGTAGATGCCTCAGGGATGAAATATGATTGATGGTGCATATCATCCCAGGGGTATTTGGGTGCAGTAAGTGCTTCGAGTATTTCTTCATCATTGCGGAAACACTGTGTCATCAAATCGGTTGACTGAGGCGTGCTGGTGGATGAAATCATATAAATGATATTAATTTATTTCGAGGAGGAAGATGTTTGGGGGTATATTTCCTCGATGATGGGAGGGGATGTTTCTAGGTCGGCATTATTCAGTTCATATAAAGCTACTCTGTAATCTAGGAGATCAGGACAATGATGTGAGTAATGGTTGTAAATGCCACATATTGCACAAGGGTGATTGGTATGCAGTGATTTATCGCGAGGCTAAGGGGGAAGTTCAAGTTTGACAACTGGAATGTTAGCATTGTCATCCAACATTTGCATGTGTTCCTGAAGTGTTGGTAATTGTGGGCATTGATGGGTAGCATGGCCTATGTCATTGCACAAAGAGCATTTAGGGGAGCACGAAATGTTGGGGGATTATTTGCTAGCTTTGGAATAGGTGGGGTAGTGTGGGTTGTAGGTGTAATAGTGTAGGTTTGCGGGCCTCTGCCCCTAGTGTGACGAGGAGGAGGAGATGCATTACTAGATGTTGATGCGGTTCTCACTCCTGGAGGTGGTCGGTTCGTCACAGTGATAGGTTGGATAGGTTGTAAAATGACATTCGATGTTGGTGGAGGATTTGGGTTGGGCAAGTACCATACAGGTAGTCCTAATGTTAATCCTGGAAGATTGATCGTGGCCATTATTTGGGTGTTGATGGCTCCTGAAGGGGAAAATAGGAATGGGATAGTGTGAATCGGTGTTGCTCCGATATGACTGGGTACTGAGGGTGGTTGCCGCAGTAAAGGGGGATGTTGGTTATGTGCCTGCATATTGTGCGAGAGGGTGCAAAAATCATATATCTCGGATATCCGCATAGGGGGTGGAATGGATTGGAACATGGAAGTCATTGGTGATTCTAAGTAGATCCCCGGTCCTACTGTCGAGACGAACGATGTAGGTGCATTCTGAACGGGTTGTTCAATCATGGGGAGAACATTTTTCGAAGCAGCGGGGGCATTAGGATCGTAGTATGGTATTTGATCAATCTTGACCACATGTCCCTCATGGGTGAACATCATGATGCGGAAGACGGATGAAGCGATGACCTTCATGGCATACATGTAACTGCGACCTATTAAAAGGTTGTAATCAAGCTGAGCATTGATAACTTCTATATCGATAAGGATTGTTTTTCCACCTAGCTGAACAGGAACATTGGCCAAGAGGCCTTAGGGTTGAGCTGAACGACCAACGTAAGCTCTTAATGCGGGGGTAGATGGATGCAGTGTTGGAGATCCAAGCTTCTGCCAGAGAAATGTCAACATTACGCAGGTGGAGGCACCTTCATCGATGATGCATCGATGAACCATAAGGTTCTGAATGGAAACATAAACTTGGAATGCTAATGTGGAAGGAAAACTTGGTTCGGCTTGGTCTAAGTCAAATGCGTTCATTCGTGAGTCGTTAGGCTCTATTTCTCCAATGGCGGATAACAATATTTTTCTTTGTGCAGGACAGTTTCTTAGGACTTCTAAGGAAGACATAGCAGCGGGGGATGTTGATGTAATTGTAACTTCGGAATGTATTTCACCTATGTATATTGTACTCCTATAGAGATGTTATTATTCCTCTATACGGAAGTGTCGTCATTTATATTGTAAGTGTCATAAATTATACTTGATGGGTTATTAGACCACCTTGTTGGGGTTGGCCCTGTATGAGTCGTGTGGGTCAAAGGGTTATTAGACCACCCTATTGGGGGTTGGCCCTATTAGCATTATGTTAAGTGATTAAGTTGAGGCCGACCTAGTAAAGGTTATTAGGCAAGTCAAGTCAAGTATAAATAGAGTGCGGGAGGCACTCTATTTGATCATTTCACTTTCTCACTCATACACTCATTGAAGAGTGGCACACTAGTGGAGGAGGAGAAGCTGCTGCTAGGAGACTATCTCTTGTACTTGGGTTGTATCATTGCTCTATCTATCTCTAAGGAAGTTATTGGGGTTTTTCACCTTTATGGTTTTCCCCAAGGAAACTCTGTGTGTCTATTGTCTCATGTGATTGCTTGTTGTGATTTATATGATTGATATGATGTACTTGTTATTCTCTCAGTAAAGATCCTAGAGTATATTGAATTAATGCTCAAAAATTAACATGCTATCAGAGCTAACCTGAGAAGAAGACACTATGCAGCTGCGAAATCTAGGGCTTCTTGTTTTTGGGTTTCTCTCCACAGATCTTGAAAGGTGGGAGACTAGATTGACTCTCCTCAGCAAGGCGCATCTTTTTGTCCAATCAGAATTCAATTCTGAGCACTTTCAATTTTGGCCCTAAAAATTAGGGTTTCCACAAAAAGTGGAATTTCTGAAATCTGAGACCATGGTTGGAAGCTCCTCAGAAAAATCGAAGTTTAGAGCTTTGGATCAAAATTTTTGGTTGGGTGAAGCTCCGGGAAAATCAAACCCTAGTTTGGGGTCGTGTCGAGTGAAGCCAGAAATTAGGGCTTCTACAAAAGTTGGAATTTCTGAAATCTGAGACCATGGTTGGAAGCTCCTCTAAAAAATCGAAGTTTAGAGACCAAAATCTAAATTTTTGGATGGGTGAAGCTCCGGGAAAATCAAACCCTAATTTAGGGTCCTCCCGAGTGAATTCGAAAGTTTGAAAAGCAAATTTGAAGGGTGAAACTTTGCAGTTTTCAAATTCTGAGTATACCAGCTTGATCAGCTCATCAAGGTGCATCTTTCTATCCTTTCAGAAGTTTGAAATTCAAAGTTTGAATTTTTAGGGTTTCTTTGACAAACCCTAATCCAGCTCCAGATCCATATTTCTGCAAATCAAGTGGTAAGACCTAAATATTTTCTATTTCCATTTGAAGTATTCTTTAAGATGTCTCACCACACCAAGCTTGAGGATAAGCTTGAAGGGGCTGATAACTTCCAAGCCTAGAAGTATAGGATTAGGTCAATCCTAGAAGAGAATGAGTTGGAAACCTACATAAGTGATGAGGTTCCTGTCCCAGAGGGAGAAGAGACTAAGGACTTACACAAGAGGAACTTGGTCAAGGCTAAGAAGATCATTGTTGATTCTATCAAATACCATCTCATACCACATGTGTCATCTCTGAAGACACCTAAGGAGATGTTTGACTCCTTGACTAAGTTGTTTAAAGGAAAGAACATAAATCAGAAGATGACTTTGCGGAACCAATTGAAAGGGGTAAAGCTTCAGAATGGAGAGACGATACAATCTTACTTCTCCAAGGTCTCTCAAATCAAGGAACAACTTGAAGCTGTGGATGCAGTAGTGGAGAATGGTGAAATTGTTATGACCACATTGAATGGGCTACCCAGGTCATGGGAATCCTTCATCCAAGGAATCTGTGCAAGAAAGGAATTGATCTCTTTCAATAGACTATGGGAGGAATGATCTCAAGAAGAAGCTAGGCTTGTGGCCCTAGAAGAAAAGATAGGAATAAAGATCAAGCTCTTACAGCACATACCAAGAAGAATTGTCTTAAGAACAAAGAGGACAACAAACAACAACAAATACTGCAAGCAATCTGACATGTATGACTTACAGGTATGTTTTGAAATCTGTTCATGATTAAGTTTATAATATGATTGTCTTCGTGTTATTGAGTTTAGTAACAATCTTGTTTAATTTTAGACTTGTCTTATCACCCTAGTAAAAGTATGAATGTATGATAGAAGACATTCATTGATTAGGGTTATGACACTTATGATTGTATTATGATTGTACTAATGCACTGTGATGTTGTATGAGGAGAATGTTATCCGCTAACATGAAGGTACAAATCAAGTTCTAAATCAACACCATGGTGACATGAAGACAAAGACTCATCCATAGTCATGGATCACTTAGAGGTATGTATATTTTGGTTCTAAATGGTTAACTTATGAGTTATGCAGGTCATTGAAGAGAACAAGAAAACATTGCTAGACATAACTAGCAAATATGATAACCATGTATGTTTTCTTATATCAAGTTAGAATCCTACCTTGTGTTAGGATCTTATACTTTTGTATGAGTATTCTTGAAGTTAGAAGTTTAAGTAATCAAGGGTTTATGCATATTATGTTTCTTACCTTGATTAATGATATGACTAATGAGAAAAATTCTATGTTCAAATAAGAACATGCATGAGTAAAAGAAGTACTCCCTGAAACCTTGAATACTAATGCTTGTGATAAATTATCTGTGTTTGAAATGATCATGACCATACATGTTTAAGATTATTTAGAATCATATTGTTTTGATAGTATTGAGATTATACTAATGGATGTATGGTTATGTATGAGATCTTGAGGATGACAAATTCATGACACTAGTGCACACTTAAGCATGCATAGTGGTTCAGGATGAATATAAGTTCAAGGATAGGTAATCCAGGAAGCAAAGATCAAGAGGGAGCACACTCTAGTAGTTCCTGCAAGGAAGCAAAGATTGAGAGGGAGTCCACCCTACAAGCAAACAAAGATAAGTATTTGAATTGTTATTTCTTAAATGATGTTGTTCATTCATGCACATATTTATGTTCCTAGATTTAGGATGTATTTTATGCATTAATGAACAAAATACTACTAATATAGTAATGGGTAAGTGGCCTATGGTACTGTACAACATTCCATTGCTACTTATCTAGAATGAAACCTCTTTGTTGACATGTTGAGAGTTGTACACACTCTTAACAATGTTCTGGTAGAGATTGGAAGGAATCTAGAAATTTACTGGATATGGATAAATGTTGTATTGAAGCATTGGCTAAGATAATTGCATGATTGTATGACATATGTCTTTATGAGTAAGAATTTGTTTTGAAATATATAAGTTTCTAATATTGCAATTGAATTTGATTTGTAGGAAAGATCTTGTACAACCACCTACAAAAGAAGGACTACAACATTTGTTCCAGCAACGAAATTCAAAAGAAAACTATCTATTAAGGACATTGAAGAAACTGAAGTTCCCAGGATTCGGGATGCAGTATTGGAAGAATGCCATGATCAGTCAATCATGAAGAATGATGCTTGGGATATGGTCCCAATACCAGAAGGGAAGCTTGTTGTGACTTCCAAATGGATCTATAAGATCAAGCATGCTGCAGATGGCATCATAGAGAAATATGAAGTGAGGTTTGTAGCTCATGAAGAGACTTTTGCTCCTATAGCCAGATACACTTCCATCAGAACAGTACTTGCTCTGGCTATAGTGATGAAGTGGAAGATACACCAGATGGATGTCAAGACAACTTTCTTGAATGGTGTAGTCGAAGAGGAAGTGTATGTGGAGCAGCCACTCGGTTTTGAGACACATGATAGGGATTCATATGTGTGCAAGTTGAAGAAATCCTTGTATGGCTTGAAGCAAGCTCCTGGGACTTGGTATGGTAGGATGGACAACTTCCTATCTAGTTTGGGCTTCACCAAGAGTAAAGCAGATTCCAACCTTTACTACAAGGTTGAGGAATGCAATCGAGTGATACTACTATTGTACGTGGATGACCTATTTGTAATAGGTGAGGATAGATTGATTGCCGATACAAAGAGGAAGCTTGTTTCCGAGTTTGAGATGAAGGACTTGGGAATGACGCACTACTTTCTAGGCATGGAGGTGTGGTAGAGTGTAGATGGAATCTTCCTTGGACAAGGGAAGTCTACAGTAGAGATCCTGAAGAGGTTCGGGATGATGGACTACAAGGCCATGGCCACACCTATGGCATCGAACCTGAAGCTTATGTGTGATGCTTCATCTGAGCCGGTTGATGTTACTGTGTATCGTCAGATGATTGGGTCCTTGATGTACCTGATGAACATGAGACCAAATATTTGCTTTGCGTTGAACACATTGAGCCAGTTCCTGATGGATCGGAGAAGTGTTCACCTAGTTGCTATAAAGCATATTCTGAGGTACCTGAAGGGTACAGTTTATTATGGGCTCAAGTGTGACGCGAATCAAAAGTTTAACCTGTAGGGTTATGTTGATTCGGACTGGACAGGAAATGCTGTAGATAGGAAGAGCACTTCTGGGTGCTGCTTCAGTATGGGATCTAGTGTGATCTCTTGGTTTAGCAGGAAGCAGTCCTGCGTAGCACTGAGTACAGTCGAAGCAGAGTATGTTGCAGCTTGTTCGGCTAGTTGTGAGGCAGTATGGCTTAGGAAGCTACTGTCTAAGTTATTTGATCTCCTGTTTGAGGCTACTGGTATCTTTTGTGACAACCAGAGTTGTGTGAAGCTGTCTGAGAACTCGGTGTTACACGACAAGTCGAAGCACATTGAGATCAAATATCACTATATCAGGGATATGGTGCAGAGAGGAGTAGTGAAGCTCCTGTATGTTGCGATGGATGAGCAGGTTGCAGATGTGTTGACGAAACCACTAGATAGAGTGAAGTTTGAGTACTTTAGAGAGAGGCTTGGTGTTCTTCAGATTGACGACACTTTAAGGAAGAAGTGATGGACACATTTGCAGGATCCATTCCAAGCATGGTGAGAGGAGGATCATTCCCATGGTTGTGGATGTAAGCGTTGTATGATGAGCATCAGGAAGACGCTCCAATTTCTGCTCTGTATGATCAGTTGGATCATGTATATGTATATGCATCATGTTGGATGCTTGTTATGATCAGTTGGATCATGTATATGTATATGCATCATGTTGGATGCATGTTATGATCAGTTGGATCATGTATATGTATATGTATATGCATAATGTTGGATGCTTGTTATGATCAGGTGGATCATGTATGATGATATGTATCAGGATGATGTTATGATGATAAGGTTGATCATGTGATCATGTACATCAGGATGATGTATGGTGAGTATCAAGTTGATACTCTGTGGTTGTGGACAAGTTGTGCAGGTGAGCATATAAGTAGACCTGGGAGATTCGATAGGTTGGGCTGTGTGCCTGTAATAAGTCATGGGATTCTCTTTCAAGGAATTGCTCTGGGAGGACATATAAGTAGACCTGGGAGATCTGATAGGTTGGGCTGTGTGCCCATAATAAGTCCTGGGATTCTCTTTCGAGGCATTGTCCTATGGCATATAAGTAGACCTAGGAGATCCGATAGGTTGGGCTGTGTGCCTGTAATAAGTCCTGGGATTCTCTTTCAAGGCATTGCCATGACAACATGTAAGTAGACCTGGGAGATCTGATAGGTTGAGCAGTATGCTTGTAATCAGTCTTGGGATTCTCTTTCGAGGCATTTTGGTGGGGGTCACATGTAATATGTCCTGGAGATCCGGACAGGTTGTGCTAGTCACGTAAAAGGCCTCGGATTCTCTTTAGAGTTCTTGCTAGCCAAGACACTCTTTTAAGGTTTTGTGACGTTCACATGTAAGTAGACCTAGGAGATCTTTTCGGTCGTGCTTCAGCACATAAAGGATCCTGGAATACTCTTTCGAGGCATTGTGACACACGTAATAAGTCTTGAAGATTCCACAGTATGGCCAGTTATGATGAAGACCTACAGGTGGTGGGCCTACATCCAGCATGAAAAAGGGATGACTCTGTAGAAATTCCTATGACGAGTAGATCGTAGATTGATTGAGATAGCAGCAGCAGTAATGATGATGATGATTCGATGATGATGATCCAGAGAAGAAGACTTGTGCTAACAGATCTGTGTCAAGAAATACCTTCCTAGTGAAGAGGGAGTGTTGATGTAATTGTAACTTTGGAATGTATTTCACCTATGTATATTGTACTCCTATAGAGATGTTATTATTCCTCTATACGGAAGTGTTGTCATTTATATTGTAAGTGTCGTAACTTATACTTGATGGGTTATTAGACCACCTTGTTGGGGTCGGCCCTGTATGAGTCATGTCGGTCAAAGGGTTATTAGACCACCCTATTGGGGGTCGGACCTGTCAACAATGTTAAGTGATTAAGTTGAGGCCGACCTAGTAAAGGTTATTAGGCAAGTCAAGTCAAGTATAAATAGAGTGCAGGAGGCACTCTATTTGATCATTTCACTTTCTCACTCATACACTCATTGAAGAGTGGCGCACTAGTGGAGGAGGAGAAGATGCTACTAGGAGGCTATCTCTTGCACTTGGGTTGTATCATTGCTCTATGTATCTCTGAGGAAGTTATTGGGGTTTTTCACCTTTATGGTTTTCCCCAAGGAAACTCTGTGTGTCTATTGTCTCAAGTGATTGCTTGTTGTGATTAATATGATGTACTTGTTATTCTCTCAGTAAAGATCCTAGAGTATATTGAATTAATGCTAAAAAATTAGCAGGGGACTGAGCTAAGTCTTCCACAATATTATAATTTGAGGTGGCACAAGCGTTAGGGTTATTGTTGATCTGTTGCAGTGGGAAGCGAGGGGCTTTAGGGCCTCCATCTAGCGACATAGTAGGTATGCATAGTGGCTGATCAATTGGAAGGGTGTTAGTGCTTGGATCAATGGGCATATTTTCAGGGGTGGGGCCGTATTGGTTTCGATGTGTTTGGAAGTTGATGTCATTTGATGAAATCATTAATAGATGGTGACTACCTGAATCTATGTGTTGATAATCAGTTGCAGCATAGGTGATTTGATGTTGTGGTGCCACAGATCCTTGTGGGGGATCCATTGGACGGGTATTCACCACGCCTTTTGTAGGTAAAGGGTTTTGCAACACCATGGGTTGCGGTTGAGGAGGTGGCGCTGGCTGTGCCACGTGCCCTTGGCATTGGGCGTCATCAGTCCATAGTTGGCGTGCTTGCTCTAAATGGGGGAAATTGTGTGTGTAAAGGTCGTATACCAAGCAAAAGGAACATAGATGGTTTGTTCGTAAATTTGGGTTTTTACCCTGTTTTGGTGGTTGATCAGGGTTTTGGTTGGCAGGGGTGGCATTGTTATTATTTTGAGGATTCTGTGGTTGACCTCCTTGGTTTTGAGGTTGGTTGTTCCCGCGGTTGCGTCCTCTTCCACAATTCTGTTAACCTCCTTGATTACATTGGTTGTTCTGGTTTTGGGGTTGGTTTTGCTGTGTATACACTTGCCCTTGGGCAATAGGAGGATTTTGAGGTCGCGCAAGTGCTAGAGTAGGCTGTGGTGGATAGTAAGTGGGAGGATTCGGAGGTGGTCCATGCACTTGTTGTGGTTGTTGGCAAGTTTGAGCTATTGGAAGTGTTGGAGAAGAAGGTGTTTCTTGTGGAGGGTAATAAGACGATGGGGCTTGTTAGTGTGTGTCATGGGAGCATATGAAGTTGTAGCTCCGGGATGAGATGTGGCCCGTGAAAGATCGAGGCCGGTATTATTGGGGATAATGGAAAAGGGTTGTTGGTTTTATGCAACAGCTCCAATGATGCCATCGGCGGCATGGGATGCCCTCGGCACGTCATTCGGAGAGGAATCGCCATGGGGGGTGTCAGGTAAAATTGTATATAGGTAGCCAGATTGGGCGTAGATTAAATCAAACTACTAGGCTTTGAGGATGGCTTCTTCTTCCAATTGGGGTCGTTCAAATGCCACATCTTTGGAAATTGCTGGAAGAAGAGATTTTAGGAACCAATCCAGAAAAATACGGTCATCTAACTTGATCTTACATAGACTTTGGCGTTTACGCCACTCATGAATATGGTCCATGATGTGGGTAGCCATGTTCTGTCTATAAGACAAAAGGATTTGTACTCCCTCTTCATAGCGGACGGGTAGTTGAAAGAACTGTAGGAAGGTCGAGGCGAGGGATGTAAAGGTGGGGTGTGTCCCATGAGGTTGCTCGATATACCATTTGGCTATCGAGCCAGTGAAAGTCCTTTGCAACAAACGTAAGCGAATGGAGTCATCTACAATTGAGTTTGAGGAACACCATAGATGGAATGACATGATATGATTTTGGGGATCTTCCCCAGCCTTCCCCTCAAAATTTGGGATGTCTAATGGAAGTTTTGTGGGCATGTGAGGCCAAGTAGGATCATGTCTAATGGGGTGATTCATTAATTTTTCCAGGTCAGGGAGGTTAAGACTAGCCATGAATGGCAAGCTGGTAGAAGAATGTGACGTGGTCAGTGGGGCGTAAGTGTTGGTGGTAGCATTATTGATCAGGCCACTGCCCCCAAAGGGGATTTTAGCGGGGGATGTGACCCCCAAACAGATGTGTAGTGTTTGTTTGAGAGGGGCTTGCACCTCCAAGTGTAACATGGGTCACAAATGGGTTGGGATTGGGTATAGTAACAGTTGGGTTTGGTATAGTAGCAATGATGGTAGTTTTATGTCCCATCGAGGGCATACCCAGAGTAGGTGTGGGTCCCATCGAGGGCATACCCAAGGTAGTGGTGGTCACAGTAGTGGTTGGGGTGGTGGTAGATTCTCCACCAGCAGTCCCTGTAAAGAAGGGGTTGGAAGTCATGTCATCCATGGGGCTAGTCGGTGTTGTGTATGTGGGGTTTTCTGATTCTGCCTCAGAGTCAGATGTGAAGTGAGGGGCGTCAGAATCGGGTGACGAGGCTTTATGCCGATGACGTGTGGAGTCAAGTGACAAGGCTCTACGTCTATGATGAGTGGTTTCAAGTGAACCGTACTGTGGGGGTTCACCCCGGAAGCGCCGAGAATGTCTCAGGGACTCAATGGTGATAGTCAGTGAGTGAAACTTGTAGGTAGTGGGGAGTGTAAAAGCTCAAAAACCCTAATGCAATTGTGTGTGCAGGAGGGGAGTGCAAAAACAATGGCAATTGGGCCAACAACCAAACTCAAAACACTTATTATAACAGTTGTACTATAGTAAGTGGAGTGATAAAAAGGGTGGTCAGAAAACCAACAGACAAACAGCTCCTACAAAATAAAAAATGGTGTACTCGCCAAACCAAGGGGAGGTAAGGGAGCATGCAAACACCTAACTAAAAAGGTATTATGATTCGAACAAGACCTATCCTCTGCAAGGTGATGAAATCCAAGTTAGACAATACAAAACGTAGAACCAAAGGCTAATGATATCCCCCTACCGAGAGGGACACTGGTAGACAATCCTAGAAGAAAGGCCACTAAGATACCCCGTTCATGACATGTCCAGAAAGGTGAATCCGCATCTTTTGTTATATCATCGTTGTACTCCCACAAGGGTGGTACAATGAGAACAACGAGTAGGTGTCCTTTGGTGACTGAATGGATTGCGGTATTCCACTCAGGCCTCTGGATCCAGTCTTACTACTTTGACCCTCCGAAGGGAGAGGCCTTTCCGACAAGTTGGTGTATAACCGTGTTAATAAGTACTAAGGGATTTTGGTACCCTAATAGTCAACAACTATGTCTCAAATGAAAGTGAGTGAAAGGTGTTATTTGGATACCTATCCCCTCAATCTTACCTAACTACAATGTTATTTTGATGTTCCCCAAGTGGGGTTAGAAGGTTGGTTGAGTTAGATATATTTTAAGGCTCACTTTGATTAATGGTGACAGAGTGTGTGTACATGTGGTTATGTACCGAAATAAAATGCCTCACTTGGGCGAATATTTATCAAATCAAAATGTTGATTTTAATTTGAAAATATGAAAAAATTAACTGTAAATGCTTTACCAATTTATTTTTCAATAAAAATACTGAAATTTTTTCTAAAATGATATAGTAAAGCAAATAACAAAAAAAGTAAATGAATATATAGGGATGCAAGTAAAACAGTAGGCTGTCAAAGTGCGGGGGAGATGGCTGTAAAATATGGGCTGAAATGGGTGATGAAAATTCAGACGGAAAATTGTAGGGTTCGGGTCGAAATCACAGCTGTCTGAGGCAAAATTCGTGATCTAGATCGCGACAATCTGGGAAAAAGTCGCAATCTGGGAAAAAGTCGCGACCTGTGTCGTGGTTGGGGGCTGTAAGTCATGATATGGAATCGCAGCTATGGGTCGGAAACTCACGATGTGGATCGCGGATAACATGGAAAAACTCACAATTTCGAGTTAAAACACAGAGTTTTGAAATCGTGGCTTTCGGCTAAAAAGCCGCGATCTGGATTGCAATTGTGGGTTTAAAAACCTGCGATTTTCAGGATGGAAAAAGTCACCGAAAACGAAAGCCGAAATTTAAAAATTGGGGCTGTAGAGGCTGTAGTAAAGGCCAAGGGCTAGGGCAGCAAGCTATAGGCTTAGTGGGAAGCCCGATCTACAATTATAAAGCTAAATAACAACAAAAATAAGAAGAAATCTAGATCTAACCAAAGATTCAAAGATATAAAGAAAAGCAGAGTCACCAAAAACTGTTACTTGGGTTTTCACCCAAGCTTGTGCTACTGAGCACCTACTAACTTTGTAGTAGCAGTTTAGATTAAACAATAAAAATAAATGTAAAAAGTAAATATTGATCTAACATTTGCAAGAAAGTAAATCTAGATTAAGAACAATAAAAAACTAGATCCATGAGAGAAACAATAAAAAACTTGATATTTTCTATTAATGGGCAAGCAATGGCTTGCAATGGTTTACCTCATTGGTGAGGTTGCTGGAATTCTTGCAGCAGTACGAGAGTAGTGCTCCAATGCTCCAATAGTCTCTCTCTTCTCCAAGATGCTTCAAGGATGGGCCAAGGGTTTACTCTCAATGAAGAGCTTCAAACTCAAAAAGAATGGGCAAAGCTCAAGAGCAATTTTGGCAGCATGATGATAGGATGAATGTGTATGATTAGTGAGGAGCCCCTGTCACCTTTTTATAGCTTTTGGGTGATGGAGAATACAACCATGGTTTAAGGAAACTAATGGTATTGGAAAAAATGGTTTAGGTTTTATTTTCCTCTTTTTCCCTCTTTTTTCCTTTTTTGAATATATTTTTGAATTTTATTCCCTTTTAATTGATTTTTGGGAATTTTGGACCCCTTTGGAGGGTTTTTTGTATTTTTTGAGGAAAATTAAATATTTTGAGGAGAAAAAGATGGATTTTGGTCTTTTTGGTGACCTTTTGAAGGTTTTAGGGTCTAAAATGGTAGGAAAAGTGGACAAATGGGTCATGTGCATAGGGAAATGAGCTAGTGAGCACTTTTTGGGTGTTAACAATAACATGCCTTGGGAGAGACCTTTCTTGTAATCCTCTAGATTGATATGCTAGTAGTAGAATACAATGCATATGTTGGACACCTTAGTGGACTCCAACACATACAGATACCTACAATATTGCTTTCATGAGTTGATAAAACTATTTTCAAATATTAGGCATCGTTCACATGGAAGGTTGGTGAAGAAAATTCCCACATGGGTAAAGATGTTCATGGTGGAGGAGGAGATGTTTCCCTTCACCCCTGTATCATTTGAAGAGTAAACGCTTGCACTGAGAGATGCTACGGGATGGTACATGTAAGGAAGAAAGCATGAAGGAAGAGAATATGATGAATGATCCTTGAGGCATGCTTTTATAATCAATTGGTGGTGGTTGAAAAAAATGAGGATGATATGGGGAAGTAGTGAGGCAAACTCTGATTTCATTAAGTTTATACTCCCTAGTGAGAATTTATACTTACGTCATGTTTCAAAAGTGTTATTTGTTTTCAAACATGTGGTTATCAGTTGCCAATAATGCCATTCTTAGTTTCCATTAATTTCATTATCAATTTTCAATGATGCATTTTTTGTTTCCAATAGTGTAATTATCATTTTCCAAAATTGCACTTATCACTTTTATAATGTATAATGATTTGATTTCATGAGTTTAACATATGGTTTTAATATTCACATCAAGACATGTATAATGATGAAATATATTGCTTGGTGTATTATTTTAGAAAACAAATATCCTATAAAATAAATGAATTCATTTAAAAATGTTCTTATCTATTAATATTTAAACTAGATTACATAATGTGTGTGCATGGTAGCATAATATTCCAAGGCATCGTCATCCTATAATATTTATAAATTTCTCATAAAACCCACATCCCAAGTTAGGAGATTAAATATCATTACATCACTTCCTATAATATCTATAAATTTCTCATAAAACTCAAATCCCAAGTTAGGAGATTAAATATCATTACATCACTTTAAACAATAGCAATAGATTATACATCATCATCTCATACATTTTCCACTTGTTAATACATTTTAATTACCACATATCCCTTTTCACTTATTTATTTTTATCCTTCTTTGCATTTTCTTGTAGTTTTCATGGCCATATGATGCTCTACACATCCTTTTTGTCATGTTTATGCCTTCCAATTGTCTAGTCTTTAGTTTCTTTTCCCACCTTGCATATCCTCCATTGGGTTTCCACCAATGAATTATAACCTCTCAACACCATCCATACCTTTAGATACATCACCTAATGCATTTTCTAACCATATTGTTTTATGAGTTCTTAAGACTTACAATGAGCATATAATATTTCTTCACATATTTTCTTGGACCAAATTCTACTATAGGAATATTACAAGAAGGTCCCACATATATTTCATCAATAGTAGGGATCATTTGACCAAAGTAATCACCCATGAGATAATTTCATTGGTGATATCATTGTCAGTGTCTAATTCTTATATTGGTTTTGGATAGAAAGAACATCTTGGCCTCAGCGTGACTAACCAAGGGAACATCTAAATCCTTCAAAACATTTCCAAATATGTTGTAGTTTGAAGCCAATATTCTTCCACTACTACAATAAAATGAGTAATATATGATTTTATTCCTTTCTTCAAGTCTTCCATGTCTTTTAGAGTTTTGAATGGTGATTATGTAGGTGTTCCCTTAGGAAATTTTGACTTGACATTAAACTCTTTTTTCAATAGATTTATGCAACAAGACCAATGATCATCCCTAATAGTTTCCTTATATTGCATGACACATATGCCATCAACGATATTGAATTTGAAATATTGAGTGGATTTTATGCTTAATATCTTGTGACTTCCATTTAATAAGAATTACCCCACAAAGGCCTTCAAATTATAAACCTCCTAATCAAGTATGGAGTGAACTTGATTTCATATTGAACTATTGATGCTCATTTCATTAAATTTAGACATAGGACATAAAATCTAGACTAAAAAGTGCATAAACAAACTTTCTAAAGTGCAAAATCGAGTTCAAAAAGTGCAGAACCAAGTTCAAAAAGTGCAATTTTCGAATCATTTTGAACCCCAAAAGTGCAAATTTTTATTTGAAAAGTGTGTTTTCCAATTATGAAATGTGATTTTTTATTCAAAATGTGTGATTTTTTATTCCAAATGTGGGATTTTTTATTCAAAAAGTGTAATTTTCAATTCCAAAAGTGTGTTTCAATTTCACAAATGCGTTTTCAATTCAAAAAATGTAATTTTCAATTCCAAAAGTGTGTTTCAATTTCACAAATGCGGTTTTCAATTCAAAAAGTAAAAGTTACAAATTTCAAAAGCATGATAGTTGAGTCTACTAAATGTCAATTTTAAATTTCGTATAGTTAAATAACGATTCCAAATATGCCAATTTTATTGTTATATCACAAATCTTACTTGCATTTTAACAACGCACAATTAAAATTTTCATTTCTTCTCCATTTATTTATAGATCATACACCATTGTCAACGCAACCATTATCATCATAAAATGTTTTGAATTACTTTGTTTTATATCTAAGAAGTCGATATATTTAACAATGTGCACCATATAAAAAGTTTTCCTTGATATACAAAAATAAGATAACATCTTGATGGTGTTTATCTAAACAATATCTACACAACTCTTTGACACTCTTTCATGCTCTAAATGAATATATAGGAGACACAAATTTACAAACCTAATTAAATTGAAAATAGATTATATGAAACCCAAAATTTTTACTTGGAAGCCTTAATTGTTAATGAAAACCATCCAATTTAATCAATTTATAATCTTTAACAAAAAATATCAATAAAAATTAAAACAATACGTAAGGAAAATGTAAATATGTAGCAAAATACATCAGCTTATTCAATATTCTAAAATATCTATGCCCAAATTTCCTAAACCATATAAGTGGAAAATGTGATTTTAAACCCAATTTTTTTACATGTGAGTGTTAATTATTATAAAACCATACAATTTATTCAATTTATACGCTTTCACAAAATTATTTCAATAACAAAATTAAAACAATATGAATGAATAAAGTAAATATGTATCATCTTTGGTATAAGTGATATCTTAATTTGACACAATTGCATATAATATGTACTATTTAAATAATTGAAATATCTAGGAAAATATTTTTTATATACATGATATTTGGCAAAAACAATTATAAAGAATAAAGAAACACTACTCTCATCTTTATTTCTAATACACTGTATAAAAGTCTACATATATCATATTTGAGCAATGGAATATCTAAATAAATACACATTGTAAATAAAATACACATTTTATGCAACTCCACATTTATACTATGTGACCAATGAAATAGGTATTGCACTATCTAAATAAATACACATTGTAAATAAAATACACATTTTATGCAACTCCACATTTATACTATGTGACCAATGAAATAGGTATTGCACTGTGAACATTTCTAAGGGGATTTATAAACATGAATGGAAAAATGAAAGGAAATTTCTAAACATAAGTGAACAAAAAATAAATTAATGAGAAATGGGATTTGAAAGAATTAAAAAAAAAAAACAAAAGGACAAATACAGGTAGAATAATAAATTATATTCATAATAAAATAAAAACATTTTAAACAAGAAAAAGAGAGAAAATTGCTAATAAAAAAACCTTGGAAGAAATGCAAAGAAGTTTGATAGAAGAAAAAAAATTTATAGGGAGAGGGAAAAGGAAAAAAAACAACTAGAATAAGAGCATGTTATTCAAAACAAAAGAGAATCGTTCTAAACTAGAATAATGGAGGAACTTGCTAAACAAGAAGCAATCACAAAGAACCATGACATAAGAGAAATTATATAAAGATAGGATAAAGGACAGAAACAAGTAGAATAATATATTTTTTTTCATAACAAATAGTATTTTCCAAAACAATCCATAGAAACAATTGCAAAGAAATTTGAAAAAAAAAATAGAATAAAAAAATTGATTAATTATTGCTTCCATGAGAGAAAACTATTATAAAGGATATGTTAGTCGTCACATGTAGATAAGAATAGTTAGACCATAATATAATGGAACAAAAAGGAAGTATTGGTCTCTCCTTTCACTAGATCCACCTCTTCGGTGGATCCATCATTTTAGTAGATCCGACCACTATTACCAAAGTATAAAAATAGACGTCGACACCATCATTAAAGATGTGATGGCTAGATAATCTTCGTTCCTTTCCCTATGAGAAAAATAAGAAAAATAGGTATTGTCTAACTCTTTTATGATAAATTTGCAACTGAAGGAAGGATCGACCAATCCTTTTAAAACATATCATTTTTTATGGAAAAATAAAATATAAGAGTAGGTTGGTTCGGTAAGGACCCTATAAGCATGGTTAGGAATAACATATATTGAACAATAAAGGAAGGGTTAGATGATCCTTTCAATGGATCCATAATTTTGGTAGATACACATAAGCTCTCCAAAGTATCGAATGAGACTTCGACATCATTATTAAATATGTGCTGGGAAACCAATATCCTTTCCTTTCCCAATGAGAGAACTATTAAAAAGGTATTGTTGTTGGACTCTTCTACATTAAATCTATGATAAAGGATCATTTTATCCTTCCAAGACATATTGTGTTTCTGAGAGAATAAAATTTAGGAGTAGGATGGCTCGGTGTGTACAGTATAGAAGGTGTCGGCTAAATCCTCGACAAGATTTCTATAATAGAAAAAGTGTTGGCCAACCCTTTCATATACATTGGACCCATATTTTATGTGGATTCTTCATTTTGTTAGAGACAGATAAGCTCTCCAAAGTATAGAATAAAAATTTGACACCATCATTAAATATGTGTTAAGAAACCAATAACCTTGCCTTTCCCTATGAGAACACTTTTTAAAATGTGGTGGTGTCCCTCTTCCACGTTAAATCTATGATAAACGATGGAAATCCTTCCAAAATATATCGTGTTTATGAGAGAATACAATATCGGAGTAGGTGGCTCAGTGTGTACACTATAAGATGTGTCATCCGCCTCCTCGGAAAGATTTATACAATAAAAAAGTGCCATCCAACCCTTCCATGCAACCCCTTTATTAGGGATTACAAATACAGATGAGGATTGTTTGATTGACCATTTTACCAGATGTAAGAGAAAGTATTGGTTGATCCATCCACCCAATTTATCTCGATGGTTGATCCAACCTTAGGGATGTGTTGGTCGATGCTTCCAATGCATACCTAGAGGGCATGACACCATTGTTTAGGAAATGTCGTCCAACCATTATTTGCTCTCCCTAACTGCGAGAACATTATAGTAATTATGAACCACTGATAGATGAAATAGTAGAGAGAAATCATTATGCCATGTCTAATAGGTTGTTGATACAAGAATGTCATGTTTTTCCTTTGTTGAACAATGTATCTAATTTTGATAGAAATTACTGAAATGTTGTATTTACATCTTATTTTGTTTGTATTTCTGATTTATATAGATGATACTTATATATTATTAACTTATGATGCTAAGGAATGAACTTGCATAGATCCAATCTCTTATGTATTTTGTGAATGCAATGGACAAATGTGATGGTAATATAGTACATGTTAAAATGGTTATGCTAGTGATTGGGATGGGTACTATGACAATTTGAGTCATGTCCTATATTTTGTTAGATGTCATTCCATTCTCTTAATGTCTCTATAATGTGCCTTGGGATTGACCTTCCTTGTAACCCTTGGGATAGATATGTTGGTAGTAGAATGCAATGCATATGTTGGACACTTAAGTGGACCCCAACACTTACATAGACCTACAAGATTGGTTTCATAAATTGATCAAACTCTTTCAATTATTAGGCATCATTAATTGGATGGTACATGCAAAATTTCAAGAATCCCTTTTTATTTGAATATATCTATGAGAATTTCATAGTGGTTGACGCAAGGCACCTTCGACCAGAACGTTCTTGCTTAATAATACACACCACACACACGTTCACATAGACAAGATGCAAACAACATGCCAGAAGTTGACTTATATTACTTCTCTAAATTGGTTACAATGCAAACTGCAAGGAAATGAAATAACCAACGAACTGTCAGCCTTGGCCGTTACAACATAGAAGTAACTGTGTTCTATCTCAGTGTGTCGACCTCACCCTCTCTTGGTCCACTGCGGAACTTTGAGCTATGGCTCGATCTTCTCTGCGTTTGGAAGCTGTGTCACTGTTCTCTCCAGTCTATAGAAATTCTCCCTAAACTTTGCTCTACAATCCCAACACAATGGAACTGTCCCCCTTCTCTGCGCCTATGCACAAGCCTTCTACCCTGCTGCTGCTGTTCCCGAGACCACTACGATATCTGAGACACACATCCTCTGTCAGCCGATCCTTCCATGATTCTGCAGACCTACAACAGAAAGCGTCCCAACCATGCTGCACAGCCTCTACCTGTGACGACATCTGTCATGTCTTCACCCACCTGCAATAACTGATATTAAATTCCTTAGCAACCCTGAAATGTTTCCAAGTACTCTCCTGAACTTCTACGCTCCCCTCTGACAAGCTACAGTAATCCATCATGTCGACCATACTGTCCTATTTCACTTCGACTCAACTGTCGGCTTAGTTCACAACCCAAGGCTTCTCTAGTCCACCCCTTCCTCCTCGCTTGGCTCATGACCAAAACTTGTCGATATCGCTATCCGACAACATGTCGACCTTACTGCGACTTTGCAACAACTTGTCGCCTATTGACATTAACATGTCGACTATTGACCTCTTTCTCTCCTGTTGACTACTTCGACAACTTCTGCTCGACTCGTTGACTTCTACAACCAACCTTTTCATTCGCACCAGTGGTCGTCGGCACTCCCTCTGGTTGGTCTCCTCATGTCGATCAACTTTGATTGATCTTCCTAGGCCTTGATGCTCTTGCATCAGACTCCCCAGGTGAAAAAGAACTCAACTGCTCCATCAGTCTCCTGAACTCTTCTTCGGAAATCCATGTCACCTCCTACAACTCATCATCCTTCCATCGCACCAAGTATTCTTTCCTTCACGAAATGCGCATATGCCCGACTTCGCGTTCCTATTACTTATGTGATCTCTTCCTTGTGTCGATCTAGAATCTGCGTTGTCCAGTCAATCTTCGACACTTCTGAGCTTCCGCTGCTTGAACCTTCTTCGAACTTGTACAAATCTGAGACATTAAACATTGGTGAAATGCTCAAGTCATTCCACAGCTCCAACACATAAGTGTTGTCCAAAATTTTCTTCAGAATCTTACATGGTCCAATCTTCTTTAGCTTCAGCTTGTTATAGGTTCCTGTTAGAAATCTCTCATTCTGCAAATGAGCATAGACGAAGTCTCCTTCACTGAACGACTTTAGTCTCTTCTTCCTGTTGGTTCTCAACTTGTATGCCGCGTTGCTCTTCTCGATGCACTTTCTCACATCTTCATGCACTTCTTTCATGTGTTCTGTGAATGATTCTGAATCTGCGCTTTTCCTAATTTCTTTCGGCAACTCGACCAAATCTACCACTCCATGTGGGCTTCTTCCTTGAACAATCTGGAATGGGCTCAACCTTGTCGAAAGATTCAAAAAATTGTTATAAGCAAACTCTGCTTGCGCCAACACATTCTCCCACTTCTTGGGTCTACCAGTCATCAAACATCTCAGAAGGTTTCCCAAACTTCTGTTCACCACCTCGATCTGTTCGTTTTCCTGCGGATGATATGTCGAGCTAAACTGCAACTTCGTGTCCATTTTCTTCCATAGGTTTCTCTAGAAATGTCCCATAAACTTGGTATCTCTGTCTGATGTGATACTCTTCGGCAACCCATGCAATCTAACTACTTCCTTGAATAATAGTACAACAATGCTTGTGGTGTCACTTGTCTTCTGACATGGAATAAAGTGTGCCATTTTTGAAAACCTGTCGACTACAACGGATATTGAGTTGCTTCCCTGCTGTGTCTTCGACAAACCTAGCACAAAATCCATGATGAGGTGCTCCCATGGGGTATTCGATACTAGTAACAGTGTATACAACCCCGTGTTCTGACTTATCCCTTTTTCCAACTAGCAAACTCTACAATGTCGAACCCACCTTTCGACATCTGTCACCATTCCTGGCCAATAATACTTCTCTTTGACCAATGTCTTGGTCTTGTTGATTCCAAAATGACCTGCTAATCCGTTGTTATGCAATTCTCGAATTAGGTTCTCGCTAGCTAATCCTCTGGGAATGCACAACTGATTTCCCCTTAACAGATAGCCCTCTTGGATAAAATAATCCAAGTATGGAGTTATGTCGACACTCCATGGTTCACGACAAGCTTCCCATGCTTTCACAAAATCCCCGTCGGTCGCATACTCTGTCTTTACCGACTCTATTCCTGTTGCCTGAACTATTGTCGTGTTGAGCAATGCAACTCTTTGACTTAGCGCATCGGCAACCTTGTTTTACTTGCCCGACCTATGTCGCAACATGAACGTATATCCCTGTAGGAACTCGACCCATTTCATGTGCTGCTGATTTAACTTCGACTAAGTATTCAGATACCTTAGTGCTTGGTGATCTGTGTACAACACAAATTCCTTGGGCAACAAATAATGAGTCCACTTCTTCAACACTTGGACAATAGCATGAAATTCCTGGTCATAGACCAAATATTTCTGCTTCGCATCATCGAACTTCTCACTGAAGAATGCAATTGGTCAGCCCTCGTGGCTCAACACTGCTCCAATTTCTATTCCACTCGTGTCGCAATCGACCTGGAAAACTTTGTCGAAATCTAGGAGCGCCAACACTGGGCTCTCAGTGACCTTTTCCTTCAATTTTTTGAAATCTCGTTGGGTAGCTTCCATCCACTTGAACTCCCCTTTGTGCATGCACTCTGTCAATGGTGCCAAATCCGACTAAATCCCTTGATAAACTTACTGTAGAATGTGGCAATTCCATGGAAACTCCTCACTCCAGTTGTGCTTGTTGGTTTAGGCCAATCCAATATCGCCTTCACCTTTTCTGGGTCCATCACTAACCCTTTACCTGAGATTACGAATCCCAAGTATACTAGTTCTTCCTTCATGAAGAAACACTTTTGCAGGTTCACCATCAATTTCTCTTCTGCAACTTCCACAATACCTGTCGAATGTGTCCCAAGTGTTCTATCTTGGTTTGACTGAAAATCAAAATGTCGTCTAAGTAGACTAGGACAAACTTTCCTAAGAATGGTTTCAGTACTTCATTCATCAATCGCATGAATGTACTGGGCACATTAGTCAATCCGAATGGCATGACTAACCACTCATATAGTCCTTCCTTCGTCTTGAATGTTGTCTTCCATTCATCTCCTTCTCTAACTCGAATCTGGTGATAACCACTCTTCAGGTCTATCTTCGTGAAGTACTTCGCTCCACTCAAACAATCCATTAAGTCGTCCATTCTCGGCAATGGAAACTGATACTTGATCGTGATTTTGTTGATAGCTCTGGAGTCTATACACATCCTCCATTCTCCACCTTTCTTTGGCGCTAATACTACTGGTACCGTGCACGGACTCAGACTCTCTCTGATCAACCCTCTATCCAACAACTCCTGGACCTGTCGGTTGAGTTCCTGACCTTCCGTCAGACTCATCCTATGCGGTGTTTGGAAGACTCGACCCTGGAATCAAGTCGATCTGATGGGATATTCTCCTTGTCGGCGGCAATCCCGTCAGTGTCTCATCGACTACTATGCTTCGATCGTCAAGTATCTTTCCGACTTTGACCATAATTTTCTCCTCCATTGTCACCTTCTCAACACATGGTCCCTTCAGAATGATAGGATAAAACCCCAACTGTTTTCCCTCTTCCGTGAGGAGTTCTTTCATTGAACACATCAGCACTCGCTTCTCCCAAAAGTTGCTCTCGCCCTGCTTACCGTCGGCTGGCTCCTCCGACTTCTGCTTAAGAGTCCTCTTCATGCCATTTTTCCACACTATGACTGTGTTGGCTCGACCATCATAGATCATTTTCCAATCATATTTCCATGGTATTCATAACAACAGATGGCACACGTCCATTGGGATTACGTCACACAGTACACCGTCCTCTAACTTCCCGACCTTGAAGTTAATCAGGCACTATATGGTAACCTTCACATGGTGTCCTTTTTGCAACCATGAGATCTTGTATGGGTGTGGATGTTCTCAACACTTTAACTCGATCTTGTTGATCACCTCTATCGACACAAGATTCTTAGTGCTTCCACCATCAACTATGGTCTTGCAACGCCATTCATTGATTCGCACCTTCGTTCGAAAGATCGCCTTTCGTTGTGTCGGCTCTTGCTCGTCGCATTTGTCTTCTTGAACCAATGTTTTGTTGACCGTCAAACTTTGGTTCCTTCTTTTCTCCTCTCTACTGTTGTTGGATGTTGACTCTTCCTTCTCATAGACTTGTTCATCTCTTCGACGTCTGGGATTCAACTCCTCTACAGCATGTAGGTTCTCTAGGCATTCATATGCTTTGTGTCCCACTCCACGACACTTATAACAAATTATGGTTGGTCTGTTAGCTCCCTTTCTATCGGACGGACCACCTCTACCATACGCACCTCGACTGCGGTTTTCATGACCATCGCATCGATTTTCTTGAGCTTTATCCCTTGTTGATGTCCCTTACGCATGTCAACTATCTTTGACATTTTCCTTCTTGTAACCGCTACTTTGGCCTTTTGTGAAAACATCCTTTGCACCCCGACCGGTCGTCCTACCTCGGGTCTCTGCGGATTTCCTCGACAGTTTCTCTTCTTCCTTCAGAGCTAACTGGTAGGCTTCACCCACTGCTCTGAATCTTGACATGCTCAACTCATCCTGAATGGCATATTTCAACCCGTTCACATACCTAGCGACAGCTTCTTCTCTTTTTTCGGTTTTCCCTGACTGAATCGACAATCAGTAGAACTCTTCTGTGTACTCCTTCATGGTCATCTCTTTTGGTAGAAAGTTCTACAACTTCCTGAACAAGGAAATCACATAGTTGTTTGGCAAGAATTTCCCTTTCATCTTGGCGACCATTCTGTCCCAAGACTTGATTTTCTCCTTTCCCTTCTTGACTCTGTCAACCTGTACATTGTCCCACCACAATGAGGCATGACCCTTCAACCTCAAACATGCAATCTTAACCCACATAGGATCCTCAATATGCTCTATGTCAAAGTATTTCTCCATTTCTCTGAACCAGTCAATCAAGTCTTCTGGATCCATAGTTCCCGAGTAAGTGCGAACATCTATCTTTTCTCGACCTCTCATATCTGTCATAAGCTTGGTGAATTTTTCTTCTGGTTCATCTCCTGTGACTTCCTGAGCTTCCACTTCTTCGAATTCCTCATCTCGGTGGTCTAGCGCATCAGGAATACAACCATGCCTTTTATTTTCTTTGATCGATGCGACTCCACTTTTCAAAGTTCGCATTGTTCGGACACACTCGTCAAACATCTCACGATCAACCGTGACTGTTGCGCCACGCACTCTTCATCCTTGAACATTAACGCCTCTGTGAGCCATTTTCAACCTCTGCTGAAACTCCCACTCGTCCAATCGCAACCGAACTTCGGAAAGTCATGCACAACTCTACCCAACCTCAGCTGGAGCTGTTCAGCGCACTTGCAGGCTTAATACCACTAATGTTATCCTTCCAATCTTAGGATTTCTCCGCTCTGATACCAACTGACGCAAGGCAGGTTGGTATCGTCGCCTTTCTCCTTGACAGGATTCTTTCTCCTGCTCTGATACCAACTGACTCAAGGCACCTTCGACAAGAAGGTTCTTTCTTAACATTACACACCACACACACGTTCACATAGACAAGATGCAAACAACATGCTAGAAGTTGGCTTATATTACTTCTCTGAATCGGTTACAATGCAAACTGCAAGGAAATGAAATAACTAACTAACTGTCGACTTTGGCCATTACAACATAGAAGTAATTGTGTGCTATCTTAGTGTGTCAACCTCACCCTCTCCTGGTTCACTGCGGAACTTTGAGATATGGCTCAATCTTCTCTGTGTTCGGAAGTTGTGTGACTGTTCTCTCCAGTCTATAGAACTTCTCCTCGAACTCTACTCTGCAATCCCAACACAATGGAACTGTCCCTCTACTCTGCACCTATGCATAATCCTTCTACCCTACTGCTGATGTTCTTGAGACCACTGCGATCTCCGAGACACGCATCCTCTGTCATCCGATCCTTCCATGATCCTGCAGACCTACAACTGTCAGCATCCCAACTATGCTGCATAGCCTCTTCCTGTGATGACATATGTCATGTCTTCACCCACCTGCAATAAATTCTACTAACTTCCTTAGCAACCTCGAACTATTGCCAAGTACTCTCCTGGAATTCTATGCTTCCCTCTAACAAGCTACAGTAATTCGTCATGTCAACCATACTATCCTTTGTCAGCTTCCACATGGAAGGTTGGTGAAGGAAATTCCCCCATGGGTGAATATGTTCATAGTGGAGGAGGAGATGTTTCCCTTCACCCCTGTATCATTGGGAGATTGAATCCTTCAACCGAGAGATGTTATGGGATGATACATGCAAGGATGAAAGGATGAAAAAAGAGGATAGGATAAATACATCTTGTAACATACCCATTCACCTCTTTTTTCCATTGAGACCACAAGATACTCAAATCACTTACACAATTCACCACTAGCACCCAAATTTTTTTTCCATAATTGTCATTGTCAATTTAACATCGAAAAATAAACATACATGGTTTCCCAAATGATCATATACATATATTACTATTTACATGAAATTCAAGCAGATAATGCACACATAACATGCCAATCTATTTCCATGCATTTAGACATTTGTGAAATGATAAAAATCAATATGTAAACACATATATAAATTCATAGAATTTTCATACCCAGTAAGGAACTTATATTTTAATTGTCCAAGTGGATGTAGGTCAAGGACGTTACTTGTGGTCATAGGCTAAGCCATATCTTACTTTGATGTTCCACCCCCAAGTTGGGGATATCAAGACACAAGGGAAAATCTCTTTCCAACCTTCTACACAACTCAATTACTCTTGCAACCCACCCCTCATGCAACCCCCTAGTGTACAAAACCCCTCCACAACTATCTCAATCCTTAATTCTCCTTCCCCATCAACCTATACAATGCTAGGAACAAGCCTCCTTCTATGAGCTAACAGTTCCTTGGGAAGCCTCTAATTCCTTTTTGGTGCTCCATCACAAGTCAGACATGAAGTCTTTGAATTGGGACTCCAAGACTCAAATTGATGCTAGGATAAAGTGCCCTACCCAAGGGAATTCTATCCTAGCACCAATATCTATAGGTCAATGGCATGAATAGGTCGAGTTATTAACAAGAGTCCTCCACAATATAATTCGCAACAGAGTGTAATATTTAGCAGGAATGTATCCCATGAATAGAATGAATGACTGACCCCTTTCAAACTAAACTCTCACTTTTTATATGCATGGTTTAGATTTCCATAAGGCTTCTCCACATGTGACCATTTCCCCCCTATTAATTCCCTTATAAGGAAATTAAATAATTCTTTAATAAAATAATGACTCTAAATCATTGATTGGGAACTTGGTTAAATTGCTAAGGCCAGGGAAATAAGCTAAACCCACCATGGTCATTTTACCTTATATGATTGTCACTTCGCCTCTTGTGGTGTCATAGCCTCCCATCTCTTCTTCATCCTTCTTCTTGTACAACCATTAGAGATTTTATATTAATATTGAAAATGTACATATTTACAATAGCTTGGTTACCCTGTACCATTTGTTTCTAGCTTCTTATTCTTTTCATCAATAATATACCAATTTACATTATGTGGTCAAATTGGGGTGTTACATTCCCCTCTCCCTTAATTTATGGAGTGTCATCGGTGCATCACCAACACTATGTACATTTAAAAATACTTCATCAAAACTTCAAAATAGTTGTGGGTATAGTTCCCTCATGGCATCCTCTAGCTCCCTAGTCACTTCTTCAAGAACATTTGCCACATCATTCTCTTCCTTCAAGCTTTAATACCATGTCCCCATGCCTTTGACCTTTTTCTACATACACCATGCTATCATGTTTATTTCTTCTTTCATTTGATGTCTATCCGGACGTCAATGCTCCACAATTTCTTTCACCGCCTTGAGATGCTTCCAAAGATTTAGTATTCTAACATATACATACAACAATCATAAATGTAAACATGCATGTCATAGCCATTCATTTGCAATAATTATTCCATTTATAGGAATTTCAATTCATAAAGGAAGCATATATATTCATAACACAAGATCAAGTATGCAAACCATCACAACACTTACATGTATGAATATATCTCCTTGATTCAAATGGATGCCACAAGAAAGAATTAAACTCACAACTCCTCTTGGCACACCCTCTATAGATATCCTAGTCCATATCAATCCTCCCCAATCAACCTACACAAAGCAAGGAAAAATCCCCCTTCTTTGAGCTAATATACCCTTAGGAAACCCTGAGTTCCCTTCCAATGCTCTAGCACATGCTGGCCAGTGAATATCTATGCTAGGACTCTAAATATATCATGAATTGTTTGCAACAGATCATTTAGTTTCCTCTTCTCTACAAACACTCTCTCTCTAGGCTCATGCATTCCCTTCTCTGAGTTAGCAATCCCCTGGGTGATCCATCATTCACCAAGTCTTTCTTTCACAAGAAGAGCACAAATCATAGGGTTCTTGTGTCCTTATAGTGGCCTTCTTCCTAGGATTTCTAGCTTTAGCAACCATTATCTACCCTCACTAGATATATCCATCATCTCATATGTATCATACACATAAAGTTACTATGAGATTTCATCATAAAATTTCAATAAAAAAATTAAATTTGTTTCATATGGAAAACATATTTCAAAACTATGAGATTCATTCTCATGATGTTTAGCTCTTGCAGGCCATAGCTCATGGTCTTCCTACAATGTGTCCTCCTGACACAATTCACACGCATCCAAATAGTCAATACATTAATAACCAAATTCAAATATGAATCTACAATTATGTTCTCTACATAAATCAAAATTTTAATTAACTATCAGGTCCTCCTCATAGTGTTTGGATCTTGTAAGTGGTAGCACACTATCCCTATTTATGGTCTTACACTCACTACCATAACTTGGACATCCACCTAACACATGTCCTCTTGACATAATTCTCAGACAACCAAAAAATCATTATTGTTTTCATTATTTAAATTGCATTGCTTTACCCACAATAATAATGAGATGATCTCATAATTACAACACCAATAATTCAATCATTTTTAGCTTTCAACATTTTAAATGCAATGAAATTTCATTCACCATATATGTATTACCATCACATCAAACATTCTCACAATGCAATCAACACATGTGACAACATGCACCTTCACATAATATACTTATGCATATTTACTCAATGCGTCCTTGCATTGCTTCAAGAATGCCATAATGTCAACCCATATTCTCTCCCATGATAATTTGAAGGACTCAAACACCACTTTGAAACATCATCCATCTACCTCCCCAGTTACTTGTTTGATCATCTAGATACCCCCCTCTTTAGTCCAAACACAACACCAAGAATATACTTCTTTAGTGATCTTCAATGTTGGTAAAGAGCTTGCTATCCAAGACATTGATCATAAGAAAGGATATCATTTGATACTTGTGTGACTCTATAGTCTTTCAATTTTCTACAACACATGGCCTCACACATGGTTATCTCACATGGCATCTATTTCCCAAGCATGAGTATAATACTCGTTTTCAATGGTTATTAACTCTTAACCATTGCATTTAATCATGACACACTAACTCATGAATCCATCAAAATATTCTAAGATATTTTCATGCCCAACTATTTATTCCTTTATCGCAATTGTGTATCAATAACATACATGCATTCAAATGTCATCATGAACATATCAATGAAGATATCAAGCATCATTGAAGGACTTCTTACCCAATTCCATTCAACACTCATGCAACACAGGCATGGCCATTTCCATACATAAATGGTTTCCATCCACACCTTGGATGTTACCTAATTAGCTGGTGTTTTCATGGAAAATTACATTCTTCCCTCTATCAATCTCTTGAAAACCTCTTTCCTTGTTTTTAATGTGAGATTTATCTCCACAAGCAACTACGTCATCAACATCTTCAACCAGGTTCTCAACCCTTCTTGGTTATACAAAACATCAGAAACCATACTTAGTTATCATGACATACTCATTTCATATAACAACATATCAATCTTATCCCATATGCAATATCACATACATGCATTTCAAGCATATTCTCATGCACTCTAACACATATTATTTCTCAATATTCCTACTAGTGCATATGCATTCCAGTTATGTTACACTCTTGAATTCTCATGCCATAAATCTGTATACACATAGCTACTTTCTTAACAAAGAGAAATACAAACAATGGAAAAGAAAAGAATTAGGGAGTTTCTCCCTCTCCATTCATCTTCATAGCATGGAATTCCACTGCTTAATTCATATCTTCCATGGCCTTTCTTCATAGCATGGATTTCCAATTACATAATAGACCTATTGTTGCTGCAACATCCTTCCCCAAAAAAATTTTGAAGATATTTGGGGCCCCTCCTTCTCCCACTCTTGTACCAAGTTTTCCTTGTCATTTAGAGTTGTTTTCTCTCTCTAACTTGGCATTGTTTCAACGCTTACTTCCAAAGGAGTTTTCTCATTTTTACTTTTCTAAGGAAAAGTTTTAGAAAGCGCAGATTTTAGTCCTAAATCACCCGTTGTAGCGCAAGATCTAACCTTAAGCCCTCCGCCTGGCGCATTCTTGGACTCTAACTCGGCCGTCGAAGGCACGGTTCCTACTCTTATCACTCCCGCCTTTGGAGTTGTGCTTTGCCTTCTTAGAAGAGTTAAGAGTTGGTGCATTTCTCTCAGTGCAAATCGTGGTGATAGAATTGGAGCCAACAGCGCAGGAGCTATACTTATCCCTCCCGCTTGCAAATCTGCGCTTTGTCTTTCTCGATATCCCAAGTTTTGGTGCAGTTTTATGATCGCAACCGTAGTGACAGGATCGCCGCTTGAGCACAAGATTTAAGTTTTGTACTCGGTGCTTGGCGTGAAAAAGATCTCCTCGATCCTTGTGTACTGGTGGAGTTGGTAGGTTCTTTAATAAGTCCATGTGCACTTTTAATGACGGGAGTTTTCGAGCCCTTTGCTCATAACTCCGCCAGTTTGTGGACGTACGCGACATTAATTGCCACCCTTATTTAATGTATCCAAAGGGTGTTTTAAACTCATCATCTCATTCGCAATCTCTAATCAAGGCTTACATTTCGAAAGCAAAACTGCCATTCGTTGGACACCTATGGAAGCCATTACCTGTCTCAGAACGGTCGCCAGTCTTCGAAGAACCCTGCCAGTCTGACAGGTAGGCACTTCTCCCCTTTCCTCTTGTTGTTTCCAAGGTTTCTACCCGGTTAAATAGATTGTTTGACATATTCCATACTCTGTAAGAAGCTCCTGGGAGCACAACCTATCCTTTCATCCTCTTACTCTAAAGCAATGAGGATACAAGGTCGCTGCATGCAAACCAAGGCATGGATGGCCCTATCTCACAGGCACGTGGGGTTTTTCCATTTGTTTCATTCTCGGCGTTCCAGGTTTATTGTTCAATTCTCGTAGAGCTCTCATTCCAAACTTAAACCCCACATTCCCGCACGCCCCTAAAAAGAAAATTCAGAGCCAAGCGAAGCTCGCGTCATCCCATAGCCTCACCTAAAAGTTTTTTTTTATGATTTCTGGATGCATGTTAGCTCGTTTCCGTTCAAGTTTTTATCATGCGTAGGGTCCTGTTTTTTTCTAAAAAAGCATGAGTGGTTTGTCCTACTCTATCCAAAAGGCTTGTGGTCTGAACCAATGCTAAAAGGATAGCTTGGTCCCTTGGTCATTCGTCTAATGCCGCGCCTTAGGGTACTGAAGCTAAGGAAGCAAAAAGATTTTGTCCTTTTACGCCCAAGATGCACAAAACCCATGCTCGGCCCAAACCAACTTAGGATATGTTGAAACCACCCACCGAGCCAACATGGAAGCTCAATAACCAAGCCCGGAGTTTAACTCATAGAGGCCAGCAACTATGTGGTTTTTTCCCATCTTTGTGCAAACTCCACTATCAAGTGCCAGCGCATAAAATCATTCATGCACTAACGCACGTAAATACCACTTACAAATGTTTAGGCATTGGCGCAGAAATAATGTTAGGATGGCGCATGTAGCATTTTAAGCAATAGCGCATAAGTATTTTTTGGCTGGCGCATGTTAAAATTTAGGCCTTGGCGCATAAATAATTTTAGGTTCCTAGCGCAGAATTTCTCTTTGGGTTTGTGCATCCTTGTAATCATCTTTGCACCATTATCGTTCCGATTCCATCTTTGTGCCATTCATTTTACAACGCACAGGTGTCCACACAGGCTTACTGGGAAAGTTTAGGCATTGGCGCAGAAATAATGTTAGGATGGCACATGTAGTATTTTAAGCAATAGCGCATAAGTATTTTTTGGCTGGCGCATGTTAAAATTTAGGACTTGGCGCATAAATAATTTTAGGTTCCTAGCGCAGAATTTCTCTTTGGGTTTGTGCATCCTTGTAATCATCTTTGCACCATTATCGTTCCGATTCCATTCTTCCCAGTAAGCCTGTGTGGACACCTGTGCGTTGTAAAATGAATGGCGCAAATAAAGGATTACTTTACCACCCCCCCACCATGTTGATGTCCTTCTTATTGTTACAAACTGGCTTGACTATGATAAGCCTTATACACATAAAGTCAAAGTGACTGTGATCCTAAGCTATATTTCAATTTGTCTGATAAATGAAATAACAGTATCTTGTGTAGCTTATTGACATTTGCTTCTAATATTTCTCATATTCTTCAACTGTGAATTGATAGCTGAGATGGTGATATAATTGATTATTTTTTAAGCAACCTCCATGATGTGAAAGTAATATATTCTGAATCTTGCCATGACTGTTGCACATGCTTAAAAATCTTCTCACTAAAGCCAGCTCTGTCAAATTTTCTGTCACTTTGCATTTTAATAGTTGGCTGAATGTATGCATACTCCTTATTGACATTACCTTGCTCACCATAGGATTATCATGCATAGGAGGTCAGCAAAGAAGAAGGTCGCGCATAAAATAAACGCAGACTCAGATGTGGAAATCCTATTAGATACTTCTCTCGACACGATATTTGCTGACACACAAGTTACCACTGGTGTTCCCCCTGGGATCTCTGCCCCTGAATTTCAATGGGGCGATCTGTATAGGTTCATTATGGCTTAGGATAGTACAACAGCCTCCATAGAGGATGCTTTGTTGTATGCCAACATCCGAAGGTCTTGTTTGCATAAGACAACAACTCGTCCCGAATTGTTCCCTTGTTCCGAAGTTATTGGATGGCTAATTCCCCACATCTGGACCGACACAAGGCTCATGAATGATAAAAATGGGTTGAACCTAGCATCTTTCGATCCCGAGCATGTCGCTGCTGCCTACATATTTCCTACACCCAGAGCTTGTTTGGACAATGATTGGATAGCAAGACATCCAATGGACCCCCTAGAATCTGCTCGGAAGATGACGATAAACGACAGACAGATTAGGAAGAGGCAGAACAATGAGTATGAAAGCAGCCTCCTAAAGACCCCTTACAGACTCATCGTGTTGATGTTGAGTCGACTCTTTGGCATGCCTAATGGCAATGTGTTTAAGATCGGATGGGTGCCGGTGATGTTTCATATAGCCATGAATGGCACCATCTTTAACTGGGCTGACATAATTTCACACAGTTTGGCCTCGCAACTGACAATGGCCCAGGGAGGACTAACCCAAAAAAGGGCAGAGTTTCTCATGTCTTCATACTTGATTGACTGTTTGTTAAGCAAGCATATGTTCCCGGACTTGGGTTTCTCGTGGAAGCCAAAAGAAACTGCTCTCTTCATGGCTTATCAATGTACATGGGCAAGTAAATACGCAAACCACTATAAACTGATTTGCGAGAGATTTATCATGCCATTGTACCAGCTTATTTTTATAGAAGAGCTAGATTGTATGTCGGAGAATGAAATTCCTATCATTGAAACATTCGGGGATTATTATCACACTGTCGAGGGCACATACATTAGGATGAGTGGAGGAACTCAAGCTCCATTTATGTTCCCTCGGTATGTTACAAATTTTGTAGTTCACAAGGAGGCTGTAAGACAACTCTTCGGCACCGGCGCAATAAGTAAGATCTTAACAAACCGAAAGAAAAGCATGTATCCTCCCATGCCATTTACCATCGGAGCTTACAGCCTTCTGAGAGCAAGAGACGGGGAAAACTACACTCAAGGATTAGAAGTTTTCCATTTTGGCACAGTCCCTTTCAGAAGGCATGACCCCTGCGGTACTTCCAATCAACATTGTATAGACCTCAAGATTTCTTTTGAATATGCTCATGCTATGGACCTAAATGAGGAATTCTTCAGGAGCGCCTGCAACCTAACTGTGTTAGGGAAACGTTACAAGAAGACAGGCGTGAAGAATCTGAGCCCCAAACCCGTTGGTCTGATCCAAAGGGAGCGGGAGGCATCAGCCTCGCAATCAAGGGATCCGACAGGACTTGAGCAGGAGGAGTAGGACAGAGTGCTCCAAGAGAAATCCCTCAAGTAGCTGCAGGATCAAGAAGAAACAAGAATTCAAAATGAGTTGACAACCAAGCTTCAGCAGGAAGAGGCTGCTAGAGTCCAAAGAGAAGAGGAGGATAGGACCCAACAAGAGCAAGCTTTTCAGTTGCAACAACAGGAAGAAGCTGCTAGGGTCCAAAAGGAAGAAGAGGACCGGATCCCCTAGGAACAACCTACCAAGAAGCAACATGAAGAAGAAGAAAGGCTCCTAGAAGAAGAAGTAGCTAGATTATAGACACAACAGGAAGAACTAGCAAAAGAGCAGGAGAGGGAGTAGACCGAAAAGTCTCCCGAGCCGGAACCATCTACTCTGAAAGACATGGATTTAGACCCACCATTGATGTACTCTCCAGGGATAACTCAAGAAGGGATGGCTTCTACAAGGGGATTAGCACTGACCCCATATAACCCCAGGAAGCAACGCAAAGTAGCAGACCTAGATACTGTATATTTCCATGAGCGAAAAAGGGCCATTATTGATAGGAGGGTAAAGAAAATGGAAATCGGGGTTGACAAATACGAATTCAGGATATCAGAGACCACATTGGTCCAAGGAACTGATGCCGACTCCTCGTTCCAAGCCAAATGCACTGTGGCATCGACCGAGGCAAGTAAAGCCAATATTGATTTTTATTTTAAGATTAGAGATGATAGGAAGAGGGAGGTGTTGGAAGCAAATAAATTGAAAGATAAATACAATGTGTTGGTAGAAGAGTAGTCAATGCTAAATTCAGGAGTTCTCCAGCTTAAGAATGAAAAAAACTCATTAGAAATGCAGTTGGCCATCTCGGAAGATGAGCAAAAGAATTTAAAAGCTCGCATAACAGAATTAAAGAACTCGAAGCCAGCAGAGCTAAACAAGTTGACCTCCACGAGCATGAGTATGAAGGACTGGTTAAAGAAAAGGAGCAATTATTGGGTCAACTCAAAGATGCAGCAGAAAACAAGCAAGATCTACTCACCTTTCCCAAACAAGCATGTGATATGCGGATAAAAGCTCATCAGCTGCTAGTATAGATCTCACATGAGGTTTGCAGCGTGAAAGAAATCATTAATAAAATGTCAGCCATCGAAGGCGGAGCTTTGAGGAACAGGGACAAATTTTCCAAACATGTGGAGGAATTAAAACGACAATTTGAATGGAGAAAAGGAAAGTTGGGATTCCCCTCAAACTTGCATGCCTCCATTGAAGATGAATATGACCTAGATGTGGGAATTCTGGATTTCAGTAGAGACTGTGGTGCCAGGCTAAGCATGGAGATTAAAAGGACTATCTGCAAGTGTCACTCTTTCTACTCTAAAATTAAAGAATCTTTCGGCAAGTGCCACTTGATCCTGCCGGAGACTATCTATGAATTCCCAACACAAGAACAACGACTGACTGAATTGCAAGGTGAGTTGGACCAGGATTTGGAATACATTAGAAAGGTAGAGGTGATGACCCAAGTTGAGCTTCAACAGTTCGTTGCTCAGCATGCTGTACATATTTATTTTTTAGAAGCCATCACTCAAGAGGCTACAACAGTGGTAGCATAGGTCAAATCAGATCTACGCAAGCATGAAATTGCGTCAAAGGCGACAATATCTGTTCAGGGAAAGATTATAGTGAAAGAGATTACTCAATGGGCCACCCACATCCAAAGTATAGAAAGCCAAGCATCTGCAAGCGATCCTGTTGGTGGGGACGGATCGGCAAGTCAGCAGAAGGAAGCCAGTTGAAATCAGAAATTTGCTTGTTTTAATAATTCCTTTATTTTGTAAATACTTTAAAGGGACAGCTGGCTGTCATTTTTGTCTCATATGAAAAGGCTCCTATGAATCTGGAAAAGGTGAATTGTGCACTAAAATCCAAATTAGATGATTCTAGAGTTAGGGCACACCTGTCAGCCAAAGGGGCATTTTGTAAAGCTATAAATAGAAGATTAGAAGAAGAATAGAGGGACTTTTTGCAGGGGAAAGGAATTTTCTAAGCTTGTACGAACTACTTTGCACTTGCTCCAAGAAAGCAAATTTTACCTAATAAGAGCCTGGCGAGGACGTCTTTTGCCTAGAAATGTGTATTGGATGTCTGCTGGATTATTCTTGTGATATTCATATATTACAGTGAGATCTTTCTTTGTTGTTCTGAATTATTTCTGTGCAATGAATGATTTTACTATTTTATGTACAACGATGTTTCTCCTAAATGAGTAATTGAATGTATTAATGTGAATTAAAGTTATCTTTAATATCTTTAATCTGCTACTGAAAATGCTTCTTTATGGCTATCCATGTAATCTTTAGAGGTTTCTTTCAGTACATTTCTCATATTTACAATTTGTTCATTGAAAGGATAGATTAAATTTGCTTATACTGTTTTAGATTAATTTAGATTAGTTACCTGCATTTAGCTTAGGGCACTTGCATATCATCTTTAAAAATAAAATGCATATACGGTGGATCGGGCCGCAACTGGTATAAAGAATAAGAAACTTTAAATCTTACGGTAGCTGGAACAGTTAACCGGATGAATTCCCCACACCAAACGGTGGACAATCTAATTGGGATAGTTTACCGGGGAGAATCCCTTTCTGATTGATGCTGTGATTTCCAAGGCATCAACAAGATCATTAGCTACAATATTCTCACCCAAATAGAAATACTTAATTCATCTATAGGTTATACTTGCTACTTCAAAAATATACAATTCTATTTTATAAACAAAATAGGGATTTAGGGTGAGGAAATCTCCCTTGTTTTCATGTCCTCCTTATTGACCATATGCAGCTTTTACTGTTGCAATCAATTTTTATCATCCATGTAGCTACCTTGATGCTTTGGGTCACCTTTGCATTGTGTCCGTTTCCAAGGTCTAGTGCTCCAATTCTCTTAAGTAGTCCTAGAAAAACCCAGCTCGACATCTTCTTATCCACAGATGCCTTTAACCTTATCCAATTCTAGAATTTTTTTCTATACATTCCTTGGAAAATTTATTATCCAACTCTACTATGTCCCAAAATCTGTCTCGCAAGGAAAATCTATACAATGGAGTTCCATACTGTCACGTCCCCTCCCATTGGATTCCAAACCACAGAGGGAACATGACCGTAACATGGGGGTGTCTAATTCTTCCCCAAAGCCATAAGAGTAAATTTTTGTCATTTAAATAAAATGCAGACTTAAATTATACAGTGGAATTAAACATATTAACACGCGGATAGAATGGAATGCATCAGCAAATTTAACCCAGGCAAATGATGAATCAATCATACATAGAGTCAATCCCATTCTCATACCATTCATAGATTTCATTTCATTTTCATTAAGAAAATCATTTAAGTTCATTAACATGAACAATTAACATTAAGAACAGAACACATAATGATCATAATTTAAACCACAGAGACTACTTATCTTTGAGGAGAATCTATCCAACAACTGGCTATGCGAGAGCAACGTTCCACCCAACCATAGATCTATGTCCAGCCCATATTCTTTCAGCTGAGAGATCACCCCCGAGCTGGGTTGTGTATCTTCTAAGAAGGAACTAGATGGGCTCACTCACAACCATGGTTTCACTCAATAGTTATGCTAAGCCAACACACAGTTGGGTTTATCAAGCATACAAGAAGATAGAGGAGGGAAATGCTAATCCAATGAGCTCAACCACAGAGCTACAGGCATCTCAAGTTAATTCAAACAGTCAAGGCACCCACAGTACCTACCACACCCAACACAAGGAAGGTCCCCTTCTCTGCTGCACAGTCCCTCAGGCGTCCCTTCCCTCCAATCCTCTTCAGGGTGGGCATAGAAAGGTCCAGCTTCCAATTCCTTGAGATTCTAGCCTTCACTAGGTTTATCAAGCAAACCCAACCTCTGCTCAGTCATTCACAATTGGATTTCTCACAATTCTGTCATCAAAATAACTCAATCCCATCACTGGTTTTCTGGGCTATAAAAACTGATTTTTCCAATGGATTTTAGGGTATCTAATACTCTCATTTTTTCCCCAAGGTTCATATCTATGGATCCCCCATTGGATTTCACTGTCAAATACCAAATCTGGGTGTTTATGGCTCTTCAAAATGTGGGTTCTTGCAAAGTTGCAATTTCTAGTTTTTCTCACTACTGAAAATTCGTAATGGATGAAAACTGAAGCTAGATATTCAACAATGGAATGGGAATGAGGAAGAAGCAATATCCATGAGGTATAGTGACTTGTGGTACAAGAAAACAGAGCCCATACTCTGCCATACGAATTTCTGGGCTGCTTTGTAAGTCGTCCCATATTAGCCCATAGTATTGACCCATAGTATTGGACGCATATGCTTTGTAAGTCGTCCCGTAGTATTATATGTCCCATGGTTTTGCCCCATAGTATTAGGCATAGACTTAGTATATATAAGTGTGTGTTGAGGTCATTGAAGGCATTGTGAAGTTATTTGTATTGAGCTTGCTCAAAGGAGGTTGCCCCCTCGAAGTGGCCTGCGATCAATATAAAATTGATTCTGAGTTCTATCATTTCTGCTATTTCGCATATTCTTATTAATTAATTGTTGCAGGTGCTTCACATCTGGTATCAGATCACTTTCTTGGGCTCGTTGGGTGGAATTTCTGCCAATTTTTTTTTCACATCTGTTGCAAATTCGGATCTGGGGATAACCCCTATCCGCTTAACTGTGGGAAATACTTGGGCATAAGCCCTAAAACTCATTGTGAGGAGTACCATAGGAACCCCAAAGTAGCTAGCCCATTGAGAGGACCTACCAACGAAAAGAGCAACGAACCCTACCTGATTGACTAGTTCCCACTCGTGAGGTAAACCAAGAGCTGTCATTTGTGGCAAAGCGGTTATCAGTTTTACCTGAGCCATGGAGTGAGGGGTACTGCCCCAATACACAAGTCGTCAGACATCATTGGTGGCCGAGTGAATCCCCTGAACCGATAGGAAGCCGCACATACCTGGGGTCCATATCTATTTTCAACTGAACTGTTGCCGATCACTTCCGCTCCAGATCCAGCCATTTCAGATCTATTCTAAAAGCCATTCCAGATCCAGTTTTCGTTTTAGATCCAGCCATTTTTGATCCCTTCCGCGTCGTTGCAGATCCCTTCCGCACCGCTGTTGTCGATCCATTTCTGTAAAAAAAAAAAAAACTCTTGGTTGTGGTTGTCACCTGCGTAGGAGCAAACACCATGGAGGAAGCACTTGCAGCCATCCAAAACAAACTCCAAGATCTGGATGAAAAATTTCTCAGCCTCCATCTTCAGCATTCATCCATGAACAATAACCGACAGCCAGAATCTTTTGCAGCCACCGGGTTCTCTTCTTCCAGCAATTTTTGTGGGCCGAAGCTTGATTTTCCTTGCTTCAATGGTATTGATCCGACTGGATGGATATATCGAGCAGAACAATATTTCAGTATGCATAATACTTTTGATGTCCAGAAATTTCCACTTGCATCCTTTCATTTGGAACACGAAGCCCTTCAATGGCACCGTTGGTACATCAAAGCTCATCCCGAACCAAACAGGACAGATTTTTGCCAACTCCTTTTGCCACGATTTGGTCCTAGTGCTTTTGATGACTTCACAGGAGCACTCACTAAACTTCACCAAATTGGCACAGTGAGAGAGTATCAAACAGAATTTGAGAAACTATCCAATCACACAGAAGGATTGTTTGATGAATTCTACAGGAGTTGTTTTATCAGTGGTCTCAAGGATGAAATCCGCTCAGAGATCAAAATGTTCTGTCCCAACACAATGATGGAAGTCTTAGGGTTGGCTAAGTTGGCAGAGGACAAGATCACAGCTCAACAATGCTCCAAACCCACCTTTGTTCCCTTCAGAAATATGGGTTCCCAACGACCTCCCATCACGCCTGCTCCTCAACCAACTCCTATCAAGCATTTGTCTGAAACAGAGATGCAGGCACACCGAGAAAAAGGGATTTGTTATAATTGTGACGAGAAATTCACTTGGGGACATAGATGTATTCAACAAAAGCTCTATCTCTTGGATGTGGATTCTCCGCCTGCCTCAGAACTTGATGAAGAAGCTCCAGATATAGTAGATGATCAGGTCGACATTAAACACCCACCTGTTGACACCCCATCTCAGGACAACCCACCCAAGATCTCTCTCCATGCTATAATCGGTGTCACCACCCCACAAACAATGCGAGTCAGGGGATACTTCAAGAAGCTCCCTCTTACCATACTCATTGATTCTGGTAGCACTCATAACTTCATGGACCCTCGAATTGCCAAATAGGATGATTGTTTTGTCCATCCTTGCTCCAACTTTGAAGTCATGGTTGCCAATGGGGCACCTTACCTTGCAAGGGGAAGTGTCATAATGTGCATATCTCTATGGAAGATTATAACCTGCGCTTTGACATGTTTTCCTTGTCCTTAGGCGGATGTGATGTGGTTTTGGGCGTTCAATGGTTACGCACACTTGGCCCCATCTTATGGGATTTTGCTGAACTTCGGATGCAGTTTTCAGTCAATGGGGCACAACACAAATTCATGGGCTTACAACCAGGGTCTCTCTGCATCATCAGTTCACATCGCCTGGAAAAAAATCCTTAAGAAGAATTCACATGGTGTCATCGCTCATCTCCATTCCATTCAGATGCACCCATCAACAGTGTCTACTACTTCCTTGGATAGATATGCAGGTGTCTTTGCTGAACCAATGAACTTACTGCCTTCAAGAGACCTTTCCGGTAAGAATTTAGCCACATCTACCTCTCAGAAAGAAATGATGGCTATTTTGCATGCAGTACAGAAGTGGTAGCCATACCTATTAGGGAATTATTTCTACATCAAGACTGATCTCCAGGGTCTGGAAAATTTTCTGGAACAATGGGTCTCCTCCCCAACACACCTGAAATGGGTTATCCAACTCATGGGTTATCCCTATGCGATCACTTACAATAAGGGTAAGGACAATATGGTGGCAGATGCTCCTTCTTGCACAATTGATGACCCAGTTTCTCTTACAGTTATTTCTCTGCTTGTTCCAAATTGGTTGCAATATGTTCAACAGGGCTATCTCTTCTATGAACTCCATGCTTCTTCATCAGTAGGGCACTCTGGGTTCTTCAAAATGTATGACCAGGAACAATGTAACTTCTTTTGGCAGGGACTGAAAATGACAATTCAATAGATGGTGGCTGACTGTGATACTTTCCAGGTTTACAAGGGTGAAACGACACTCCTTTCGGGATTGCTCAAACCCTTGCCCATCCCTACACAGCTTTAGCTAACTATTTCTATGGATTTCTTAGCAGCGCTCTGGTGGTACAATACCACATCTCAAAGGACACCATATGAAGCAATCGATGGACAGAAACCACCAGTTCTTCTTCCATACACCCTTAGTAGCTCCCCAGTTCAGGAAATTGACTCGGTTCTTCGCAACCGCGATCAGATTCTTCTCATTCTGCAGGACAATCTTCACATGGCCAGAATTCACCTGAAACAACAAGCCGATCAGCACCATTCTAAGCGCATCTTCCACGCAGCTGATAGGGTTCTTCTTCATCTACAGCCTTCCAATCAATCCTCCTTGACACTCCAAAGGCATCAGTGGCCCGAAATGCAACCCAAGGATGTTACCGAGGAACCACTCCTTTAGATTCTGCAGCAATTTCTCCAACCAAAGCTTTGAGGACAAAGCTTTTTCTAAGGGAGAGGGGGTGTTAGGAACCCATGTCAACCCCTCTCTTTACTATGTTAGTATATTGTTGTTGGACGCATATGCTTTGTAAGTCGTCCCGTAGTATTTTTTGATCCATAGTTTATATTAGCCCATAGTATTGACCCATAGTATTGGATGCATATGCTTTGTAAGTCATCTCGTAGTATTATATGTCCCATGGTTTTGACCCATAGTATTGGGCATAGACTTAGTATATAAGTGTGTGTTGAGGTCATTGAAGGCACCATGAAGTTATTTGTATTGAGCTTTCTCAAAGGAGGTTGCCCCCTCGAAGTGGCCTGCGATCAATATAAAACTGATTTTGAGTTCTGTCATTTCTGCTATTTCGCATATTCTTATTAATTAATTGTTTAAGGTGCTTCACACAACCACTTTTGGAGAAACATAACTATGAGTAGATCCTAGATTAATCAAAACAGAAATAGATTGCTTAGCAATCTTACCTTCAACTTCCACCACTAATGATTGATGATCTGCCTGATGATTATCCAATGCTGCATAAATTCGAGGCGTTTCCCTTGCCATGTACTCCACTGTAGCTGCTCCCTTTAATTTGTGCAATCTTCGGGGATTATCCTTCCGATGTGGACAATCCTTTAACATGTGGTTCTCTCCACATCCCCAACACTGAAGTGGTCCTTTTGATGCGTTATCTACTGCTACTATTGGTTTGAATCCACTCCTTGCTTGATGCCCCTGTGGAAAGGTTTTGGGCTGACTTTTGAATGGTGGCTTGAAGCCACTTTTCTTTTGATCAAACCTCCCTCCTGGCTTTCATTTCCATGCTGGGTTAACCTCTGATTTTTCTTTATTCTACTCATAGCAATGCATTCTCATTCTAATGGCTTCATCAAGACTTGGTGGATTAACAAACTATTGGTTGTGGAGCCAGATCTTCTAGTCTCATAGATGATATTGTATCAGCCGTGTTTGTACCTCAGTTCTGTATGATATGTAGGTGGACTGTACACTCACCCCAGCGGGGGGGGTGTGGGGGGCATCGCCCCCCCATGGGGTTCCAGGGGGGGCCATCCCCCCTGGCTGGGGGGTCCGGGGGCAGCGCCCCCGAGAAATGGGGGTTCGGGGGAAACGCCCCCGAAGAAAATTTTTGGGGCTGTTTTTGCCAGCTATTTTGCGGGCCCATGGTTTTTGGGTATCCCGTGGTATTTTCCCATTGTATTTCCCTTATAAAAGAAAGACATTGTAATACAGCTAGGGTTGTTGATGTATTAGGTTTTATGCATTGTAAAGATCTTTGAGATCAGGAGAGAGACTGTGAAACAGAGAAGAGGAAGTGCAGCGGTTGTGCTGCAGGTTGTATCCCTTCATCTTGCTGGACGGTAATAATAATAAGGACTGGAAAATTCAGTGTGGACGTAGCCCAAGTTGGGTGAACCACGATATATCTGTGTCTCTCTTGTAATGTGTATGTGATTATATTTGCATTTCTGTTTATTGCTATTGCTCTGCGATCCTGTTTTTCTAACACAAACTCAATTCTGTCTTTGAAACTTTGAGGTAGGCTTCCAAGGAAGCATTGGATCTTTATCCTCTCATCTTTGATATAGTCCACATACCTCAACAATTCCAAAAATTTATGGACATGTTCTTCCATATATTTTTGTCCCAACCTCAGTTCATTGAACTCTTTTCTCTTACTGTCATAATACCTAGCAGAAAGGTATTTTTCCTTGAAATACTTCTTAAATCTTTCCCAACTGATCTTCCTTTCACTGAGCCCTTTTACTTGCAAGACGTTGTCCCACCAAATTGAAGCTCTACCATTTAGATTGTAAATGGCAATTCTGGCTTTTTCATTTCCTGAGTAGTCTTGGATTCTGAAATATTTCTTCATGCCAATAAGCCATGCCTCTGCCTCTTGGCTAGTCTTTCCTTCTCCATCAAATGTGGGAGACCTTACCTTCCTAAATTCTCCTTGTGGGATTCCCTTGAACTTCTTTCTTCCATCAAATCTCTTGGGCATATGCCTTGGACTTCTTTGAGAACCTTTGGAGTCACATGATCTGCTAGAAGAAGATCTAGAGGAAGGTGTTATATGCTTCTTGCTCACAGAACTCTTCCTTGGGCTAGGAGTCCTCTTCTTTAAATGACCTCTAGAGCGATTCTCTGCATCTCTTCCTTCTTCACCCACATTTCTTGGGTTGGAACCAAGGTTTATCCTCTACTGCATATCAGTGAGGCTTTGCAAGATAGCAGCATTGAGTTGGTTTTGTTCTTCCTCAGCCTTCATCAATCTTTCATTGAAACTCACCATGGTTTCAACCAAATTCTGAGGAGTTATTTGCTCCCTCCTCCCATTGGATTCAATCTCAGCATTCCCTTCTTGCACATTTTCTCCTAACATATCCTCTTCGTGCTCATAAGGATCCTGGGCATCATTTATGGTCACCATTTTCCTGTATGTTGCTTCTGCTACAACTATTAAATCTTATGAGCTGCAAGCACTGTGCATTACGAAAATATTTATTAGACATCATAAGAATTCATATAGAAATATAAAACATCACTAATTATCATCATCAAACTCATGGAATCATTTACAGAGTTACTATGTCTTCATTCTTTTTGCCCATTCATGCAATTCTGGAAATTGCCCATACTGTCAACAATTTGACAAAAACAGTCACTGGCACTTTTCTTCTCTAAATATCTATGATGTATGATAGCTCCATTCAAATTCTGGTTGTGTACCCTTATTCAATGTTGGATAATCTTTCCAATGCCTATCCACGTGCTCCATTCCGACATCGGGTGTGGAAACTACATTACTTCAAAAATGACAACTTCTACCAAAATTCTGCACTTTTTTACACAATTGTATTTTGGTCTGGAATGCCAACTTCAGCAACCTGTGGAAGAAAATATATGAAGAATCATGAAAAATTTTACATCGGGCGAAGTTAGGCCATATAGCAAGGAACACTCAGCAACTCGCGGATCTCTCTTCCGATCCACCATTCATCTTCTATTAAATTCTGGGTTTGACTACTTTTCACTTTAACATTTTCCAAAATTTTCAAATTTTGGGCCAAAATGGTTATTTCCCAAATGGTGCATTTCTAGAAAATCTTTGTCTAACAAAAAATGTATGTTTTTATGAGAATAAGAAATGTTGAGTGCAGTAAATTTCTTGAATCTTTCATCTAAGGTCTCGTTCATCTACTGCAAGCTTTTCAAAATTCCAAAAACGTGACCAAGAATAGTGCTTTTTGGCCTTCTTGCACACCCCAACTCCACATCCATTGGATTTTGGCTCCAAAATTCCAAAATTAACACCATGCCTGCTCCATGACCGCTCCCTATCAGTTTCGGCTCAATCTGACCTTTTGTCAAGCGTCAGGACACTGATTTGTAAAAGCCATTAATCCCAAATTTATGCCAAATTGGAGCATAATGGGCTCGGGATCCTCACTGGTTCATTTATGGCCTTCGTTAATGGCCTCAGAATGCCACTAAACTCCTCAAATTCTGAATCTGCATGCTCCTGTAATCCAAAAATCAAGTTTTGGGCTTTATTTTTTTTTTGGCACCCCGCATTTCGCATCCCGCAACCCAAAATTGCGGGTGTTGAAAGTCAAGTCGCGTTCACGAAAATGTAACCATCCCGCAACCCACAACCCGAAACTCGAAAATTGCGGGTTCGGAAAGTCAAGTCGTGGTTATGGAAATGTAACCATCCCGCATCCCGTAAATACCACTCTGTCACGTCCCCTCCCATTCGATTCCAAACCACAGAGGGAACATGACCGTAACTTGGGGGTGTCTAATTCTTCCCCAAAGCCATAAGAGTAAATTTTTGCCATTTAAATAACATGCAGACTTAAATTATACAGCGGAATTAAACATATTAACACACAGATAGAATGGAATGCATCAGCATATTTAACCCAGTCAGGTGATGAATCAATCATACATAGAGTCAATCCCATTCTCATACCATTCACAAATTTCATATCATTTTCATTAAGATAATCATTTAAGTTCATTAACATGAACAATTAACATTCAGAATAGAACATATAATGATCATAATTTAAACCACAGAGACTACTTATCTTTGAGAAGAAGTTGTCCAACAACTGGCTATGTGAGAGCAACGTTCCACCCAACCATAGATCTCTATCCAGCCTATATTCTTTCAGCTGAGAGATCACCCCCGAGCTGGGTTGTGTATCCACTAAGGAGGAACTAGATGGGCTCACTCACAGCCATGGTTTCACTCAATAGCTATGCTAATCCAACAAACAGTTGGGTTTATCAAGCATACAAGAAGATAGAGGAGGGAAATGCTAATTTGGTGAGCTCAACCATAGAGCTACAGGCATCTCAAGTTAAGTCAAACAGTCAAGGCACCCATAGTACCTACCACACCCAACACAAGGAAGGTCCCCTTCTCTACTGCACAGTCCTTCAGGCGTCCCTTCCCTCCAGTGCACTTCAGTGTGGGCATAGAAAGGTCCAGCTGCCGATTCCTTGAGATTCTAGCCTTCACTAGGTTTATCAAGCAAACCCAACCTCCGCTCAGTCATTCACAATTGGATTTCTCACAATTCTATCATCAAAATAACTCAATCCCGTCACTAGTTTTCTGGGCTATAAAAACTGGGTTTTTTCTAATGGATTTCGGGGTATCTAATACTCTCAATTTTTCCCCAAGGTTCATATCTATGGATCTCCCATTGGATTTTACTGTCAAATACCAAATCTGGGCATTTATGGCTCTTCAAATTGTGGGTTCTTGCAAAGTTGCGATTTCTAGTTTTTCTCACTGTTGGGAATTCGTAATGGATGAAAACTGAAGCTAGATCTTCAACAATGGAATGGGAATGAAGAAGAAGCAATATCCATGAGGTATAATGACTTGTGGTACAAGAAAACAGAGCCCATACTCTGCCATACGAATTTCTGGGCTGCCCATGCTCCATTGAAGCCATGGACTGAATTCTTCAACAACTTCCTTACAACAGAATTAAATGTCAGCAAGGGAAGTCAAATGGGTTCTCACAATGACATTTGGAAACATATGGTTCATCCCCACAACCCCCTCACCACTCGCTAGTGGATACACATGGCCCCTTCTCATTCGCTGCTTCCATAGCTAGTTTTGGTATTTTATTGAAATATTAATATTTACATCAGTTACAATATTACATGGCTTAATAGCACATGGATGAGAAAATATCAAATACTTGCATTTCTAAATAAAATCCATGAATACACTCGCAGGGCCTTGGCCTTGAGCTCCACGCTATGGAAACATACATCGCACGTATACAATATTTACATTAAAATCCATTATTTCATAAGGGTCAAAATTGGGGTATTACACTTACTCCCTTGATAGAAACTTCCAAGTAAATTGAAGTTCATCATTCACTTCACATTCTTTACACATAAGTTGTTGGTTCATATCCCACAACTCTATCCAGCATAAACAAAAGCTTACCTGTTATGGTAGCTTACACATCTCATCCATGGGCAGGGAAAATTTTAAAGATACATAATTTTCTCAATGTGTAGAAACCTTGGCAAATCTTACTAATTCTTAAACTTGCAACCATAAAATGTTTGGTGATTTTTTTGTAAAAATATTCAAATTTCTAAGGACTTGATATAGTTTTTGGATAATTTGGGTGACTTTTAGAGAAAAAAATTATCATGAAATTTGGGCAAATCATTTTTTAAAAAGGGGAAATTGGCAAATCGTTTTTGGTAAAAAATGGTTGAAAAATATCCTATGAGCTAAAGTTTTCCCCTAAAATTTTCCATGTCCATGGGATACCTTCACTATTCATAATGGTAGATTCCCTCCACCATCCAAGTCCTTTTAATGGCCCTTTTCTTGTGAATACATTGTGCCTCTGATGCTCTACAATTATTACATGGTTGTCTTTCTCTATACTAAGGGTTTATGGTTTACACCCTTCTTTTATGCATAGAAATTTCATTTTATACAAATTGATATTTCTCATACCTTTGCTTTTTGTTATTGTACCAAATAACAACTACAACAACTAAGAGATCCACATCTCTTTTCTTCAATTTATTCTTTGCAATTTAAATTGCATAAGATGGTTATAATCAATGCATTATATCATTCTTTGACAATGCAATAACATCTTTATTTACTTATAATCCATAATTTTATTGATGAAAATTTTCTTGCTTATTCAAATAAGCCAACATCCTCTCCTAGATGTTCCATCCTTTACATAGGATATACAATCCTTTTCGGTATTGTTTATGTAACATTAGTAGCATTTCCAACACACTACAATGTTGTGATTCAGAGTCACTTCAACTTTAGCAACCAAGTGCTCTTAATCATATGATTTGCTTTTCCCACACAGATATCTTGACCTTTGTCATCTTCTTCGTGGCTAGAAGCTCACCTTCTTCCATTTTACTCTTATGTCATTACATTTTAATTTGCAATCTTGTATGTCATTACATTTGTTAGGTAATCTTTAATACAAAAATTCAAATAGAAATGTCCATATATATATATACATCACCCAATTAATTGGAAATATATATATTCTTTTAATTCTGGAATTCACCCAATTTTATTAGGATTTGGTTTAGTTTATAATTTTTATCATTTATTTGGGGGGCTCTTCGCGATGGTGATCTACGGTGGAGGTTCTTCGCGAACATGCGAAGGAGTATGAACATACGGCAGTAGGTTTCTATCATTTTAACTTTTCTGTCATAATATCCACAAGTGAGATCCAATCTAACCAAGATCTCACCATTGAGAAGGTCAGCTAGAGGTACAAAAGGCATCTGATCAGAAGTGAGAAGAGGTCATGATGTACCTTGATGAAGTGGACTATGAAGAGGACCCCCAGAATGGTCTTGTTTTCTGCACGGATCAGGAAGTTCATAGTACGGGAGGTATGTTGGACACACGTGAGGAATTGGCGATACAGAGGGAAACTCCACCACCCGAAATAATAATGTTAGACAACACTCCAAAACATAATGCAAGTGATAGCTCCACATCGAACTCTCATCAAGAACAGAAGCCGAGGAAGGTAAAAGAAATCTGTTCAAAGCAGGGATGTGCAGAATTAACAATCAGGAAATATATACAGATAGAAAAAATATTGACATATCTAAACCTGGCCCTGGTAGGAATATTTTTTGGAAAGGTGACAGGAAGAGATTCATTACATAAGTGGATGGACTGTAACTAGAATGCTTGCTTGGGCTACGCTCAGGTTTTCCATGTTATTCCGCGTGGATGGTTCTTAGTTAAGCTTCGACAGGAGGAGGATAGCCAAAATATTCTGAAGCGCAATTGGTAGTGGGGTCCGTCAGGCTTAATTCTTAAAAATTGGAGGGTGGATTTCAATGCAAGGAAGGAACCGCATAATCAACAACAGGTATGGGTCATTCTGCCAGGTTTACCAATGGTTTTTTGGCAGAAACCGATCCTAGAGGCAATTGGTAAAAAGCTTGGCAGATTTTTTTGCCTTAGAAGAGGAATGGGAGACCAAAATTGATCGTAGGTGCACTAGAATACTAGTAGAAATGGATATGAGAGAAGGATTGTATGAAGAAATTACAATTGAAATGCACGGGAGCATCTGGACTCAGAAATTAGATTACTGGAAGCCACCATTTAGATGTTTTAGCTGTCGAAGGGATGGGAACCTACATAAGGACTATACTATTCGAAAGCTAAATGTGTGCTTAAAGAAGGTATAGGTAAAAAAGGATAGAAACACCTCCCCTACCAAATCAATATAAGATGGAAGAATTGTGAAAGGTGGTGGAGAAATAGAACAGTTGAGGAACGTAGAAGAAACATGCATGGATAAGGGGAAGGACCAGTCGTCGTATGACACTCCAAACAATACGGGGGACCATGCAGAAGGACAAGCCCATAAAGAGGAAGAGAGCAGGACGCAACATGAAAACAGTCCACCCCATGACAATAAAGGTACTAACATTGTTCACCCTTTTGGAAATTATGTTTTTCTTAATAATAAAATTAAGGAAAATGAAGAGGTAGAAAGGAAGGTATTACCAAAGGATTTAAGTCAACATCAAGTACCTCTTCTCCGCCTATAAGGAAAAAATCGATACCTACAAAAAACCAAGCTACACACAGAAAAAAAAAAAATGATTTAAGATCAAAAAGTGTGAAGAAGGAAGAGGAAGAACAGGTGTCCACGGGGGGATTAGCCCTCAATCCCATTCAAAAGTCACAGGTCGGAAGGAAATCCTTGCTCTCCAAGGCACAAAAACAAGCGATGAAGGACATTAAACAAGGAAAACAAGCAACAATCAGTCGGGCTCTTAGAGTGGAAAAAGCCCATAGCAAGGGCTCTTAATGCTAATTCAATCCTTTAATGCAAAAGGGCTAGGGGGGGCCTCCAAGAAAAATGCCCTCAAGAAACTAATAAGAAACATAAAACCGAGGGTATTTTTAATCCAAGAGACAATTATGGAAGGGAAAATATTGGAAGAAGCAATCAGTGACTGCATAAAAAATAGGAAAATGGAAAGCATCGATGTGGAAGGACATTCTGGTGGCCTAATCACGGCATGGAGTCCAAAGGTAAATGCGCTTTTAGTATCGCGTTATGACTCCATTTTGGAGACTTTATTGGAGGATGGGGAAACATGACTCTCATTCATGATTTTAAATGTTTATGGGTCCTTCTATGATAGAAGGGTGTTTGGGAGTCTCTTGGAAATTTGGGTGCCCAGGAGCATTCAAATGTAATACTTGGGGGAGACCTAAATATAACATTCTCTACGAATGAAGTTTGGGGGAAGAATGCGAGGAGTGATGCTATGAGATATTTTTTCAACGCTTTTTTTGAGAAAAAAGGATTGATAGACTTAGAACCACTGAAAATGGAGCCAACCTGGAGAAATGGGAGAGGAGGAGATCAGGAAATATCCAAAAAGTATAGATCGTTTTCTGGTGGATGAAAAGCTAGTAAATGAACAACTGGTACTTCAATCAACGATTGAAATAGGGGGAATTTCAGACCACTGGCCAATAGAATTAAAAGTAAAAGTCTGGGGAAAAAAATCCCCTCCTCCCTTCAAATTCAACCCCCTTTGGCTTGATGAGGAAGATTATAAAACCCTAATACTGAACTCATGGAAACCCCTAAAGGAATCCCAAATCCTCTCCTTCATGCAACAATTTGTGGATAATTTGGTGAGGATGAAAAAAATTTCGAAGGAATGGGATAAGAAGCATAAAACCCTCTTCCAGGAAGAGCTTAAGAGGGTGGAAAAGAAAATTGAGGAGCTATATAAAAATAATGAGAATGGATTTTTTTCTACAGAAGAAGTGGAGACTTTAAAGAAATTAGAAGGTAAAAAGGATTCTTTGCTAACAAAGGAGGAACAAAAGTGGAGATTAAAAAGTAGGGCATTGTGGCTTGTAGAGGGAGATAGAAATACCAATTTTTTTCACATATTTTCTTCACATCGAAGGAGAAAAAACACTATTACCAAAACTAGGGATGAACGAGGCAACTTAATTCAGACATTTCAAGAAAAAGCGCAAGCAGCTGTAGAACATTTTCATGCTATTTTTACAGAAATTGATGGATGCCCAATAACCGAAATATTGGAGGTTTTAAGGCTCTTTCCTTGATTAATCTCAAAGTAAATGAATGACGATCTCACGAAAGAAATCACGGAAGAGGAGGTAAGACAAGTTCTTCATTCGTTCGAGAAGGGGAAGAGCCCATGACCGGATGGTTTCAGTCTGGATTTCTTTCTAGGGTTTTATGATTTATTAAATAATGATATACTAGAAGTAGTTAAGGAATCACAGAATTTGGGGAAATTACTGGGATTTATAAACTCAAATTTAATAAAGTTTATCCCAAAGAAATAGAAATCGGATTCCTATGATGATTTTCGACCAATATCTTGTTTCAATATGATATATAAGGTGATAGTTAAGATCATTCCCCAAAGATTAAAGCCAATTTTGAGTGAGATTGTATCAGAAGAACAGTTCAGTTTTTTGTTTAATAGACAGATACATGATGCAGTCTCATTGGCACAAGAGGCCATACACTCTATTAAGAACGAAAAGCAATGTGCCTTTGCACTCAAGCTGGACCTTTCAAAATCTTATGACAGGGTGAACTAGATTTTTGTGAGGTTGTTGTTAATTCAAATTGGAATTTCCATGGAGATGGTAGAATGGATAATGGGATGTATTCAATCAAATTCCTTTGCGGGTAATGATAAATGGATCTCCATCTAGTTTTTTCCTCCCAACTAGAGGAATAAGGAAAGGATTCCCCCTCTCTCATTTCTTGTTTTTACTGGTAGCTGAAGCCTTGATTCATTTAATACATAATGCCAAAGATACAAGGAGGATAGAAGGAGTCAAGGTATCTATCACAAAAGAGATTACTCACACCCTCTCTGTAGACGATGTCATTATCTTTGGGAAAGGTATTGAAGGAAATCTCAAATTCTATGCCTCTTTAGTAGATAAATACAAGAAGGAAACAGAAATGGTAATAAACCTAGAAAAATCAAGTCTAGGTCATAATTAATTTTCAGAATATTTGATACAGATTACAAAAGAGATAATCACTTTCCCAACAGTCTCAATCACAGAAGGATTCAAATATTTAGGATTCTTCCTAAAACCTAACTATTATTCCTTTCAATATTGGGTTTGGCTATACAAGAAAGTTGAAGCACAAATCTCAGCATGGACAAATCGTTTTCTATCTAGAGGAGGCAGATTAGTACTACTAAAAGAAGTATTACAAAGTATTCTGGTATACTGGGCATCCATTGCCTACATTCCTAAAGGGATACTAACGAAGATAAGGAATAACTGCTTCTCATTTCTATGGGCAGCTAGTAGGCAGACAAAAGGAATCCCTCTAGTAAAATGGTCAGCTCTATCTCTTCCAAACGAACTTGGAGGATGGGGCATAAAAAATACTACCTTATTTTTCAAAGCATTGGCAGCAAAATCATTATGGAGACTAGCACAGAGCCCAGACATGTTGTGGGGAAGGGTAATGAGATCTAAGTATTGCCCTGATTCATCAATTGTTGAATGGTTCAGAAACCCTATCAAAACCCACAAAAAGGGTCAATAGGGTGGAAAGCGTTGGTGTTGGCCTTTCCATTGGTAGAAAGTTGGTCTACGCGGAAAATCGGGAATGTAAAAAGTGTCAGAATTGGTGAAGACCCATGGGCAGGGGAAGGGGAAGATTACAGGTTGACAGATACCTTAATATTACAATTGAGAGCACAAAGGATTCTTGTTTTAACTGATGCACAAGCACAACAACCCCAACAAAAAGGAAGAGTCAGATGGAAATCATCGCAGGACCTCATACTAGCTAGAGCAGAAGCAGGGGAATGAAATAGATACGTTAGTAAACTTGCATCAAGCTTCGTTCACTTCAATGAAGACAAATAGGATAAGTTAATATGGACCAAGAATGTAGTGAATGGAGAATTCACAACAAAAAAAGGATATGAAGCTACAAGTAAGGAACTGGCAGAAGGAGAAAAAAGATGGTGGTGGGAGAAAATATGGAAAATTCACAACCCTTTGAAAACCATTATAACATTGTGGCTATCATTAAACGACAAACTGCTAACTTGGGAAATTTTGAAAAAAGAAAAAAGAAAAAAAAAGAGGATCTCAAGGGACAGGCTTGTGTGTTTTATGTAAATCACAGGAGGAACAGACCTCTCATTTGTTTAGTTCTTTTACTTATGCAGGAGACGTTTGGGACTATGACTTAAAGACCATATTCAGTGACAGAACACCTACAAGAAGCAATGCAACCTTGGAACAACGAACACAAGAATGGTGGCAAAATGATGGGGTGTGTTGCTATGATGCCTTTCCTTCTCTTTTTCGTATCTAGTATATGGGAAGCTCGAAATAAATCAATATTTCAAAACAGATGGGTTCCTTCTGACATCACGTCTGCGTTGTTGATGCAAAAAAATTGCAGGAGCATAAAACCATCCCCAATCCAAGCAAGAGACGTGTGATAGTTGCCCCGGACATAGAAAAGATCCTTCCATGGGATTTTTTCGACGAGCAAGTTAAGGTGAACCGTTACTTGGAGGAGCGGGAGGTGTCATATATCTTTCAGAAAATAAAAAGCTGTGCATCAAATTTGCTACGGGAAGAGCTACCAACAGCAGAGCAAAATTAGTAGCTTTATGGGCAAGTTTAAAGATCGCTAAGGACAAAAAAATTAAAAGGATACAAATTTATGGTGACTCTAAAATGGTGATAGATTGGGCTAAAGATCAAAGCAATATAATAGCACCACATCTGCAATACCTGTTAAATGAAATACGTTCAATAAGGGACTTCTTTGAAATGATATATTTCTTACATATATAGAGAGAGAACTCAACTCAGAGGCAGATATGCTATCCAAATTGGCATTAGCATTTCAACCAAGTCTTATTGAATTAGAGGAACATAACAATGATCAAGTCACCAAGTCCTTTATTTTGATGTAAGATGAATAAGGAGGCATGGAAAAACACTATCTCAGAAGCTAGAAAAACGGGATACTATAAGAAATATGCACAATTATTACAGAGTAGACAATGTTTTGCAATAGTTTTTGTAGTGATAAAGAACAACATTTTGCATTGATGTAGCCTTAGGGGCAGTCCAAATGATGTAAGCTCAGTAGAGCAGTGCATGTTCATTCTATGAATAAAAAGTTTTTTTCTAAGGAAAAATATATATATATATATCATATATTTTCTCTTTTAGTTATGGAATTCACCCAATTGACATTTCTGTTAAGTAATACATCCAAGTCCCTTTGTATTTAATTCCTGGAAGGATTTGTAATTATATCATGTGCTAAACCTATTCATATTTATTCTCTTTTTGATAAGATTTCCAATGACTATAGGCATGCTCTATGTGGAGCTTTGAGATGAAAGTTATAGCCTTTCAAAATTCATAATTTTGCCCAATTTTATGTTCTTATAGCTACACTTAGAGCAGGTCGAGGATAGCACCCTCATTTTTTTTAGATATTTTGATTTCATGCAATTTGGAACATAAGATCAACACTTGAAATTTGACTGTGGAAACCATGCTTATTTTCATTACCATAAGTGATAACGAATCATCGAGAAAGTGGTTTTCAAAAATATTTTGTTGGAGCTATTTCCAATGAAAATTTGACACATGGATACGTGGTATCCACCCAATGAATTTCCCACTCTAGTATGTAAGTTGCGGGTGCACTGCAAATCATAATCATCGATCGTGAATGCCTTCACACATGTGAAACATGTCGCTACGTGAACGGTCATGATCTCATCTATCTGTGGGACCAAATTAAATCTTGGCCATTGGCGCGAATGCCCCTCAAATAAGACATGATTACCTTCTCATGTGAAAATGGTCATGATCTCCCAATAAAACTTGCACAATCAAATATCCACCATCTGCAACATGGGTACCTTTATTATTTCGTGTGCACCTTGTCTTGCGTGAATGACCAGATCTTTCTTGACTCAACTTGCATGATCGATCTAGGCCATTCATAGCAATACCCCCTCCATTAAGCTCCGATCACATTTCGATGTGTGAATGGTGTATATATTACATATGTAACTTTACCACTCAATCTAGGCCATTCACAGCATACCCCCTCATATTAAGGTATGCACACTTCCCTTTTGCATGGATGGTCATGATCTTACGATCAAAATTGAACAGTGTAATATAGATTGTTTGTGATGGGGTCATTTCTCCACTGCAATATGAATTCTAGAATATTCATCGAAGAATCTAAGATTCACTAGGATACCAAAATTCCACCAAGGATTTTGCTGGAATTTGACATATTCTTCCCTGTTCCAGCTAACAACCGAATCCCATCCATCTTATTAGGATGCCACCCATGCATTCGATCCCCTTCTGTTGCTACCACATGTACACTGATTTCCACGTGGATTTTCCATTTCACACCTATTACACGTGGCTGGTCCATGTCATACCTATCTATGTGAAAAATGTGGGGCCCACTTGAAAAAATCTTGAAAATTTTAAAATTTTCATAAACACTTAAATTTCGAATATATATATATATATATATATACACGCGCACACACACACACACACACATGTGAACATATGGTTTTAATGGAGTTACACTGGGCATATTTATGTCAACAAGTGTCTACTAAATCTTGACACTTTGCTAATAAGAGATAATACCTAGATTTTCCTTTGACTGTAAAATTCCTCTTCATCAACCAATAGATCTAGTATTTTTCATCCATTAAAACAACTAGTAATTTCCAACTATTTAATAGAACTATAATAATTCCTTTTCCCATGGTTCAAATTTGCTAGAATATCCTTATACCCAACTTGTACCATTACATATTTTTATCTCACCCGCCTCCATGTTGAATCTAATAATGCTTTTGATCATTTTATACCACAATTTTCTTAGGGACATTTCGTCAAATAGTTACTAGACAAACTGTAATTTTTCCCAAATTACACAAAACCCTCTCTAAAAATTTGAAATTTTACTTCACACACCCTCCAATCCTGCCTAACCATTTGAATAACTGCTCCATTATTCAGTTAAGCCTTGAATTGAACCATTGGAGGATTCCACACCAATTTTATCCAAAATTTCCACACATTTTGTCAAACATTTTATGTGAAACCCCTAATTTTGCAAATTCCACTCACACATTTTGCCAAACACTTCTTGTGCAATCTATGATTCTTCTATAGAATCAAATTTCATCCCATTAAGTCCCAATGTGAAAATGTTGACTCTGATACCACTCTAACAACCCAATCACCTCTTCCGTCCATTGAGACCACGATGTACTCAAATCGCTACAAAATTTACCACTGGCACCCAAATCCGTTTTACATAATTGTCATTATGAATTTAACAACATAAAATAAAATTAATACATGGTCACCCAAATGATCATATACATATATTACCATTTATAGGAAATTCAAGCAAATAATGAAAATATAACATGCCAAGTTATTTCCATGCATTTAGACATTCGTGAAACATTAAATAATCAATATGTAAGCATAGATATAAATTCATATCATTTTCACACACAACAAGGAACTTATGTTTTAATTTTCCAACTGGCTGCAGGTGAAGGACGTTCCTCCTAGCCATGGGATCTTTCAAGCCATATCTTACTTTGATAGGCCACCCCCAAGTTGGGGCCATCAATCCACAAGGGAAAATATATTTCCAACCCTCTACACAACTCTATTACTCTTTCAACCGACCCCTCATGAAACCACTAGGTGCAAACAACCCCATCCAAAACTATCCCAATCCTCACTTCTCCATCCCATCAACTTGCACAATGCCAAGAACAAGCCCCTTCTTTGAGATAACTGTCCCCTCGGGCATCCTCTAGTTCCCTTCTGGTGCTCCAGCATAGGTCTTACATGAGGCCTATAAATTGGGATTCCAAGGCCATAGACTGCAGGCCAAGTTCCTATCCAAGGGAACACTATCCTAAGACCAGTCTCTCAAGGTCAATTGCACAGACATGTCAAGTTATCAACAAGAGTCCTCCATAGGATACTTTGCAGCAAGTGTAATCTTTAACAGGAGGGTATCCCATGAATAGAATGAATGAACCCCCTTTCAGGATAAACTCTCACTTTCCATATGCATGGTTTAGATTTCCATGTGGCTTCTACACATGTGATCATTCCCTCCCTCTTAATCCCCTCTTAAGGTAATTAATTAATGATTTAATTAATACATGGATCTCAGTCATGGTTTAGGAACTTTGTTAAATTGCTAAAGCTAGGGAAATAAGCTAATCCCACTGGGGTCATTTTCCCTTAGACCACTATCACTTCCCCTCTTGTGGATTCATATCCCCCCTTCTATTATTTGTCCTTGTTTATGAACAATCTACATGAGCGGACTCAAACAAATCTACCTAGTCCAAATGGATCTAAAAAAAATAGATACACAATACTAGTTACTTTCCTAGATCAATAGAAATACTAGACATGTCAAGATGTGGCTTACCTCAAGTCAGCAGTCCCTTTCTCCTTTCTACTCCAAGCTCCAAATTCTTCATATATTTAGCTGCAAAATCATGTCAAGCAAGTGGAAACATACAAGCAATAAAAGCATATGAACATGAATTGATCTAGATTAACAGTTAAGGAGGAAAATCCTAAGTATTATCAACACAACAACACTTATGGAAACAACTTGTATGAATGCAATAAACAGAAGTACATAGGGAAGAAATGTCACAACCCAAGACTTAACGTTGCAACTTCCATCCAACAATCCTAGCCTCCAAGATAGAATGCTTGTCTCCCAAAGGATGAATGAGGATCACCTAGAATAATTTCACCACCATAAGAGTACTATGGTCCTTCCTCCCTTTACAATGGAGAGGGGTGTTTGTATATATAGGGATAAAGGGATAGAATAGGTTGAATATTTAGGGGAGAGTTCTAATGGATCGCCTCATTAGGTTAGGGGATCAAGAGCCATATTTCCTAGCATCTAGGGATAGACCTCCATGTCACCAAGCTTCTAGAAATCGCTCGAAGTTTCCTTTTATCCAATTTAACCAAATCCAAACACACTTTGCAGGAAGGAAACCTACGTCAGAAATGGGTCACCGCATTGTGTACATAGGCATCATGCGTCACCAACACGCTCTGATAAGGTGCAGAGTGCACCACCAAGGTGTCGACGCTCCTTGCTTAAAGGCAGGGTGCGTTGGGATGACAACAAAAGATGGAAAGGGAAGGACAACAACCTTTCTATTAGTGTTTTAGCCAAGGAAATTTAGGGATTAAGGCATGGAGCTGATACATGACTCATGATGACGATATTTTGGTGTAACAGAATGCCCCCCAAAGCATGAAGTTGGTAAAATAAAACATGTGAAATGCTTTGGAAATAAATGAAAGGGATGGAGGCAAGAATCATCGGTTGGAAGATACTACTGCAAAACAACTGACTCTGATATATGCATCTCACATGACTCATAACATGGCTTCCAACCAATACACTGCAGATCCATGATAGCAGAGACGGACTAAACATAATCATGGATACTAGACAAAAGTGTAGATCCATGGCGAGATGGTAACATAGCCTCAACCAATACAAAGTGGATCCGTGTGATATGACTCAAAACAATCTCCAACGCAACTTGAGTGAGATTTATGACTTAATCCAGGGTCTTCAAGCTGAACCTACAATGATATGAATCTAACCATGTGATTACAATGTCTTGGAGTCGAACATGGTAGAAACCACTTGATTACCGGTCATTGATGTATACCGTTAACAAGTGTGAGGGAAATCACCATTGATGTCAATGATTCCCAAGGTATCATGGTACATACCGCCGAATATGAATCAATGAGCTGAGGTCGAACAACCGATGGAATCTTTCAATCAAGAGTCAATGATGTGAAATCATGTTGAAAGTGAGGTAACCTTCTATTAAAATATGCAGGCCCAAGGTACTTAATTGGTTTCTAGATTCAATCCTCGGATGATGTGTTGAAGTCGACAAGGATGAATCCATCGAAGGAGGGCCATGATGAATCCCCCATCGTCGACCCGAAATGAGATCAAAGATGTTTTGGGGTAAATCGGACTGTAGAGAAATATGTGAGACTGACTTAGGGAAAACTAACATGATAGAAGGTAGAATGACTGCAGATAGTAAAACGATGAAGAGACATCTCTTGAACATGGGCATGGCATGACTCGGTAGTATTGACATGACGATAATGATATCAACCGCTAATGCGATTGATGAAGGAAGCATTCTTTGGATGACCCAAAGGAGTAAAAGGACTCATGGAATTGATGTGACCCGAGGACAAGCAAATTACCCAAGTACTGAATGCATATGCAGATGAGTGCCATGTTCAAGAGTGACTAAGTACTGCCATGACTACAATGAAACACAAATTATTTCCTTATCCCCCATCATGATTGATGAGTACCTCTTTTGTTTTATAACGAGATTAAGGAGGGTAAAAATGCTCGGTATAGCTCATCCTTTAAACGAGTCCAATCCCAAATTTTTTATGAACCTGATATAGGAGGGGTTCGTCCCAAAACGAGCCCTTCGATGTCAGATTTTAATGAGTCCAAAGAAGGTAAACTCGGCGTCATTTCACATTTAGAGAGTCTAAAAGGGAAATAAAGAAAACTCCAAAGGTTCTTTTTTGTAAAGGTTAGTATCTTCACCCGAAAAAAGGATAAAATAATGTGAAAATAACTCTTCCAATCATGATTAACCAGAGTGCTCATTTTTCGTAAATAGCACTTCCTGGTCCGAAAAAGGGGTAAACTATCACCAGGAATGCGATCATTCAAATAATTTTACAAGCATGAAAGCATCAAGTTCGCTTGGGGGTCTTTTCATATTTAGGGAATCTGAAAAGAAAGAAAAACTCCAAAAGGTTCCTTTTTCATGGGAGTTTTACGAGCCCCAAAAAATGATAAAAGATAACTAAGTGACTTATTCTCATCGTTTTATGAGCACGAGAAAGAACCAAGAGTAAACTCGGTGCCATTAATGTTTGATTTTAATGAGTGGCAAAATAGCACAAAAACGCTCAAGAGTTGTTCACACTTGATAACAAGCATGAAAAGACCACAATAGTCGCCGAAAAGTTATAATGTTGCTTTACTTTACCTATAGACTCAAAAAACTAGGTCAAAACGACAAATTAGGTGTTCAGACACAAAAATATTACCAACTATAGTAAAAATTGACCCATAAAAGAATAAATGAAAATAAGAATATTTCACTTTTGATATAAAAAGGGTCAAATAGTAAAAAATATTTTCCATTTTTTTTTACCAAATTGGAGTGAAAACACCATTTGGAGTGGATTTTCAAGCATTGGTTGCGGGAGTTTCAACCGGTCATTTTCAACACTGACAGCATTAGGTAGGCCTAAACCTTGTCTTCTTCATTTGTAGTGGATTAGATTTTCATTTAATTTTCATTTTTTGGGTTTTTGAGCTTGTAGAATGGGGGGATTTTGCGTCCTCTGGGCAACGCACTTTCTCCTTACGGGAAGTGCATCGAGGGCTCTCTGATGCACTTCGCGTATGGGTAGGGTGTGTTGTCGGTGCACTGTGTGAAATGATGGGGTGTGTCGGCGCAATCTGGCCCATAAAACTAAGAAATTTGCTCCAAAAATCCAAGCCCAAAGGAATGTGATATTTTAGGAATAGGATCACTCAACAGTAGCAGACCTCACTAGAATTCACTCATGTAGTGCAGAAAAAAGAAGAATAAATGTTGAATCAATAATCACTCATTACACAGAAAATGGAGAAAAATTGATGTATCATACATCAGCTGTAAGTTGGCACTTTGAATAATGAAGAATATTGAATACAATACAATAACTGTCAAGAGAATTCGAATAGAGCAAAGGTCATTCGAATTATCCTCAGTGTGTAGCTTGGATAACATTGGAGACATCATCCAATCAGTAGTGGCAGTCATAAATGGTCAATAGTCTATCAAATGAGTCTAACTGAGTCTAATAGAACCATGTGAGCACAAATCAGGGGATGGAGACTCCAAAGAGGGCACATGAGGTTTTCATAAGGTCAAGTGGCACTCCAGAACTAGTCAATTGAGAGCTACACTAGGCAGTTAGGATGAGCAATAAATGGAAGAACTTGTCAATCAATGCTCTAATTGACTGTTAAACTCCCGGTAGCTGAGATAAGGCACACATGTCATCCAGGTGAGGAAAACAAGGCGCATCAGGTAGGTAGGAGGGCTACTGGGGGATGAAGACAAGCTCTAGGAAGCTAAAAGTAGGCTCTAGACCTGCTGGGGAGACCACCAAAATGATGACTGGATGCATGCAAAATGCATGCATGCATTCATGCAAAATATAAAAATGATGGTGAGAATATTCCAACACCATCCCTCAAGCTATACTATGAGGTAGTAATTGAAAACTGGAAAAAGTAGGGCCCTGGTTACTGAGACCAAAGGTCACCCCATACAACAATCTAAATAATAAAAGAGGAAAGAGGGAAAACCTAGTGGGAAGAAATCCCTCCCTCAAAATAGACTTAAGGATGCTAATGCAACATGTCATCACTCACATCGGAAGGAGGCAAGTGTCCTTCTTTTCCAAATAAGGATCGATCGATCTCAAATGGATCAGTAATGTGAGAAAGATGAAACCTTCCATTCTGATAATATGATCTGTTTCTCCGTTAATCAATTGGATCACCAACAAGATCACCGGCAGATCGTAGAGTAGTGGATTCCCATCTCGGAAGAGGAGGATCATCAGGTGAGAGATCATCAGGTTCTTGTGGAATTGGATCTCCCATTCACTCATCTTCTGAATTAGTTGCTAGATCTTCAGGTTCTTGTGGATATGGATCTAGCATTCGCTCTTCATCATCATCACTCTCATACTTTGAATATGAATTGTCATGTGATGAAGATTTGCTCTCTTGGATCTCATCAAGCAGTGGAGGTGTAGTAGGCAAGCTACCATGCTCAACAGGATGAGCATCATGAAGAGGCCATTCCTAAAACTGTACACTCCTATCAAATGAAGTCATAGTAGAGGGATCAAGTAACTTGTAGGCCTTTGCATCCAATGCATAACCCACCATAATGCACTCTCTTCTTTGTGGATCTAGGGCTCTCCTTTTCTCAGTTGGAATCCTTTCCCATGCTTTGGATCCAAACACTCGAAGATGAGACACATCAGGTTCGTATCCTATACATGCTTCGAAAGGAGTAATGTCTTTGAGTCCCTTGTGAGGAACTCTATTATGAAGATAGGAGGCACAGTTAATGGCTTCTTCCCAAAGACTATGGTGCAACCCTTTCGACTTTAGCATGCAAGTGGCCATTTCTTTCAATGTTCTATTCTTCCTTTTAGCAACACCATTCTGTTGTGGTGTATAGGGAACAATATGTTGCATCTCAATGCCCTATTCAACACAAAAGGTTTGGAAATCACCCTTAGTGTACTCACCTCCATTGTCAGTGTGAATGGATTTTATCCTCCAATCTGAAAACTTCTCTACAAAAGACTTGAAAAACTTGAAGAAACCAAATACTTTTGACTTCAATCTAAGTAAATATACCCATGTGAATTTGGAATAATCATCAATAAAGGTGAGTATATACCTTGCTTTGTTTAGAGATAGATCTGGAAATGGCCCAACAACATCACTATGGATGAGATCTAGAGGATGAGAGGCTCTCCTTTCCTTCCCCTTCTCAAATTTCTTCTCAGGATGCTTGCCCATTAAACAACCATGACACTTCCCCTTGGAAAAATTGATCTTGGGCAGCCCATCAACCATCTCCTTTGTATGCATGTCTTGCAAGTATTGATAGTTAAGATGCACAAATATTTCATGCCACAATCTGCTTTATTCATTGGCATGACTGTGGAGAGCATATTGCCTTGAGAGAGGTAAGAAGTGTGAGAACTCATGTAGCTTCGACTTATGATTTGCAGCTCCTTTTGCAATGGTAGATCCTAATACTATGTCTTGAATTTCGACCTCATCTGTAATACCCCCTTTCTGACTCTTAGGATGTATTAGCATTTAATGTAAATAATGTGTACATGTGATGTATGTTTCCCTAACGTGGAGCTCAAGGCCAAGGCCCCGCTAGTGAAAGCCTGAATTTTGATTTAAAAGGCAAGCATTGATATTTTGATGCCCATGTGCTCTTAAGCCATGAAAATTGTAAAAATGATGTAAATAAACATCATGCAATAAAATTCCAAGACTGGCTATGGAGGCAACGAATGAAAAGGGGCCACGTGTATCCACTAGGGAGTGGTGAGGGGGATATGGGATGGAACCATAGGCTGCCATAGGTTATTATGAGAACCCATTGACTTCCCTAGATGACATTTATTCCTATTGTAAGGAAGTGGTTGAGATGTCAGCCCATGGCTTCAATGGAGCATGGGCAGCCCTGAAATTCGTATGGGTAGGTATGGACTCTGTTTACTTGTCCCACAAGTCACTCTACCTCATGGGAGGTTGCTTCATTCTCATCCCCATTCCATGGGGGAGGGGGCTAGCATCATTCCTCATCCAAAAACGAGCTCCCAGGAGTGAGAAAACCAGAAATCGCAACTTGGAATGAACCCGCGTTTTGGGAAGCCAAAAACGCCCAGAATGGGTATTGGACAGTGAAATCCAATGGGGGATTCGTTGGTATGAGCCTTGGGGCGAGTTTGGGAGCAATAGATACCCCAAAATCCATGGGAAAACCCAGTTTTAACTGCCCAGAAAATCAGTGACGGATTTGGAGTTATTCGTGACAGAGTTGTGAGAAATCCAAGAGTGGATGTATGAATAGAGGATGGGATTGTTGAGTCCAGCTTGAAGTGTATGTGGCTCTGGGATTGAGCTTAGTGGACTAGCATCCTCCTCCATCTCTTATTGCATGCTTGAAAAACCCAACTGTGTGTTGGCTTTGCATGGCTGTTTGAGTGAAACCCTGACTGTGAGTGAGCCATCTAGTTCCTCCTTAGTGGATACACAGCCCAGCTCGGGGGTGATCTCTCAGCTGAAAGAATACAAGCTGGACAGAGATCTATGGTTGGGTTGAACGTTGCTCTCACGTAGCCAGTCGTTGGGCATCTACTTTTCAAGATAAGTGTTCTGTGTATTACAAATTATTTGCATTTTGTGTTCTGCAATATGTTAAATTCTCCATGTTTAATGAAATGAATTGATTATCTTAATTGGGAATCTATGCATGGCATTGTAACGAGATTGAGTCTCTATATGCTGAATCATCCTCTGCTGTGATATATATATATATATATGTTAGGCATTACTGTTTTACGTGCTTGCTAGTATATTTATTCCGCTATGTTTATTTGAAGTATGAGTCTGCACACAAGAAGTTATAAATTATCCATGCATTTCTTAGTAATGATTGAGGCTGAGTCTGTAAAAATCCCGGTGTGTTGTGAACGTTTCCTTCCCTGCATTTAAAAGGGTAGAAGGGGACATTACATCATCAGGAGAGAAGATCACCCTGTTGGGCTCTCTAGTGTGGTTCATCTGATATACAGAAAGTAGATTAGCAGTGAGAGTGGGGACATAGAGTACATCCGAGAAGTATCCATGATCTAATTTGATTCTTCCAATCCCTTCAGAAGAGACTTCAGAATCATTCCCCAACATAATGGATGGTCCAATAATAGCTTCGAATCCAATGAAGAGATCCTTGGAGGAAGACATGTGTCTTGAGGATCTAGAATCTATGATGAAGGAGGATTGAGTTGATGCACCTGCCATGAGGGCATGGAATCTCTCTTTGTTCTCTGATCTAGAAGGTTCACTCTCTTTCTTCCTAGCACATGCAGGTGCTGGAAGATTATTTTTCTCAAGAAGTGAAGCCATGAGATCTATGGTCTTCTTCATGCATGAACTTTTAGGGTGATATCCTCGATTACAATATGTGCACTTGGATTTCCCCTTCTAAGTGTTCTCGTCCTTCTTAGGATTCGAGGCTCCATCTGATTGTATGGGAGCCTCCTCTTGCTTTTGTTCATTCAACTTCCTATCGGATATTTTTTGTTTTCCTTTTCCATTCTCTCTCCTTGACTCAGTAGTTGAAAGAGTTGAATCCAACTTGGCTTTTATCACTCCCATGTGAACTAGATTCTCCTCCTCAAGAGTTAGAGATTGGATGAAGTCTGCAAGCGAAGGGAACTTCCATTTTGGAATGGACATCTTGCGTAACTGGAAGGTCGAAACAAACACTGAATAATCAAGGCATAGCTTTGACAGGATGGCAAGGATGAGTTGTTTTTCTTCCTTCTCAATCCCATACCTCTTCAACTGTGAAATCAAGTTCTTGATATTGTTGAGAAACTCAGTGATAGTTTTGAAACTGCTTGGGCTCATGGAGATGAGCTCATTTTCCAACTTAGGACCCTTCAAGCCATCATTCTAACCAAGAATAGATTCAAGGTTGTCCCAAACCTCCTTTGGAGTCTTCAAATCGATAACATGAAAGTGTAGGTCTTCAGAAATGGAGAGTAGCAGCAGTCCTACTGCTTCATCAAGCTTGTCTAAGTACTTGGATTTCTCTACTACACCAATGGGCTCAATTGCAGAGCCATTCACTACTCTGGAAAGAATCTTTGACTTCAAGAAGATGTCCATTTTTTCCTTCCATTCGAAGTAGTTGAATGAATTCAACTTGAGATCCATGATACTGCAGAATTCGAAGCTGAAAGAGAGGAGATTCCTGCAAAACAATGAGAATTATGAAAAGAAGATCTGTTGCAATTCGAATTGAACACTGTCTTAGGACACTGAGCACATATGACTAAGTCCTTCACACCTGGCTAGACTTCATTGGTGCTCTAGTGAATTCAAGGTAATAGCACTAGGATTTGTTGTGGAAACTCAGAGGCTTTTGGTGCTCAATGAAAGACAACTGCTCAAGGAACTGTTGCAATGGCTGCAACTGCTACTGTTGCAATTCGAATAACTATTGTCAGTTCTGATACCATGTGATATTTTAGGAATAGGATCACTCAACAGTAGAATACCTCACTAGAATTCACTCATGTAGTGCAGAAAGAAGAAGAAGAAATGTTGAATCAATAATCACTCATTACACAGAAAATGGAGAAAAATTGCTTTATCATACATCAATTGTAAGTTGGCACTCTGAATAATGAATAATATTGAATACAATACAATAATTGTGAAGAGAATTCGAATAGAGCAAAGGTCATTCGAATTATCCTCAGTGTGTAGCTTGGATAACATTGGAGACATCATCCAATCAGTAGTGGCAGTCATAAATGGTCAATAGTCAGTCAAATGAGTCTAACTGATTCTAACAGAACCATGTGAGCACAAATCAAGGGATGAAGACTCCAAGGAGGGCACATGAGGCTATCAGAAGGTCAAGTGGCACTCCAGAACTAGTCAACTAAGAGCTACAGGCAGTTAGGATCAGCAATAAATGGAAGAACTGGTCAATCAATTCTCTAACTGATTGTTAAACTCTTGGTAGGTGAGATAAGGCGCACATGTCAGCCAGGTGAGGAAAAAAAGGCACATCAGGTTGGTAGGAGGGCTACTGGGGGCTGAAGACAGGCTCTAGGGAGCTAAAAGTAGGCTCTAGGTGCTGGGGAGACCACCAAATTGATGACTAGATGCATGCATGCATGCAAAATATAAAAATGATGGTGAGAATATTCCAACAAGGAATAGCAAGGTTCTAATACTTATTTAAATGTTGTTTGGACAAGTTTGGGTCACCAAAATGGTTCAGTTGAAAGAAAGAGAACATGAAATGGAGGATGCCCAATCGGAAAATGATCATCATTCCATGAACACGCTTCAACAATGTGGTTTGCTCAAATTCATTCCAATCCATGGCATGAGAGCCCAAGTGCCATTGTTGGAATACATGATCAGACTATGGGATCAAGACCAACAATACTTCCGATTTGGTGTTCATACATTGACCATAGATGTAGAGGACATCTATTTCCTAACAGTGTTGTCTAGATGAGGTGTTCCAGTTTTGTTATCATGGCCACGTGGTAGTGACCAATCCACGGAGAGCCTAGTGGCTCATTTTTGTACCCCTGGTACTTAGATGCTTGCTGGGAATATTCCCATCAAGACCGTGAGGGATCAACCACTGCACACTGTTCTCTTCACCATAGAGAGAGTGGCGGGGATCAGGGCTACTCACCAAGCCACAAAGGCGTACATGTTGTATGTTGTTAGAGTGCATGGCCCCAATTGTGTTCAACTAGTGCAAGGGACTCCTCGTGAATCTCAAAAATCATCTCACCAAGTGTCATAGAGGTGATTTGAAACAATTCGACTATGGTTCCATTGTAGTTGTGTTCTTCTTGGAACGAGCCCCGTTGTTGCATCCTTAGATGGAGATAGAGGATCTAGATCCGAGAGATCCTCATATGGTACGTTGGTATGAGGTTATGGCCAGCCACGGAGGTGGGGTGCCCATCATCAGTTATGGTCTTGCGTTCTTCAGATGGTTGCGGGGACAACTCCTCATGGTCGAGGATTACCCATATGTGGGCACAGACTTTAGAGGTGACCCAGACTTAGCTCTTCCCGAGGGGCAGCAATGGGGTAACCTAGGTAAGAACGACAACTCTGTTGTATTTTTCATTTTATGATCTTTTGATGTTTTTTAGAGTAGTACTAGTAGTTTGCATATGGTTTGTGCAGATGTTGGTCCGTTTCGACCATTGGGTGCTTCTCCGATTGAGCGGAAATTGGTGGTACGTGACATAAAGGCTGCACACCAGGATGCGGCTGAGGAGTTGGTTGAGCTGGAGGAGAAGCTCCAAAGATTGAAGTTGTACATACTAGACGCCTCTATAGATGAGTTACCTCGTCGTTACCAGCGCCAAACTGCAGGAGTTTCAGCATGTTTTGTTCAATTGCTCCATAGAGTAGTCAAGGCCATCATCTATTATCATGAGAATCTTAGGGATTAGCTCATGTGATATGTATATACTGAAAGCTACAAGCTTCAAAAGTTTTGTATCTATGACCTGCTGAAAGCTCATATGCTTCAGATTCTGTACCAATACTACATTTTTTGTATCATACCCACACGATATATATATATATATATATATATATATATATACGAAACACTATTCATGGTTTTATATACTATGTTTCATTGATCATTATGGGATCTTGTGTATGCTTAACTTATATTATGAATAATTTACATGTTATGTCGTTTTTTATGCATCTTTTCAATAGAATGTTTATGAATGTGCAATGTACCAATCCAATATGAAATTGGCCAAGGAGTCAGCGACAGTGGAGTCGTGTCTCTAGTTATATGCAAGTATTGAATGGTCTCAAAAGACCTCTCCAAGAGACATACTCATCAGAATAGACGGAGTAGCATAGGATCACGGATAGCGTAGACCCGGTTAAGATGGGAGACCACTAATTGTGAGTCAAGGTGGACTATAATGTGGTCCATACCCAGGGAAAGAGCATCAGTCAACAATCCAATCACCGCATGATACTCAACAGCATTGTTGGTTGCGTATCCTAGATAGCTTCCCCCTGGAATAATGAGCTCATAGGTAGGGGAATAGAGTACCCATGCTACTGAAGCGAGACTACGGGTATGCCGGCTAGCACCATCCGCAAATCCAAAACAAGTTTCCATCTTCACATCCAGGAATAACATGGTATAAGCATACAGAAAAGAACCTAACCCACTTGAAGTAAAGCGTCACACCACACAAAACACACATCATGTACATATATACATAGTACTAATGCATAAAAGACTTAGGCATAGTACCGCTTCAGGAAGAGTTAGACCATTGCGAGGATATCCTAAAGATATCACGTCATAGTATTCTAGTTCATATGCTCCCTTCTCCAAAACACTCTTAACTACATATGGACCATTCCACATGGACTCAAGTTTTCCTGCCCCTAGCTTATCATTTTTTTGGTCGTAGGTGCGGACCAAATCTCCCTTGTTAAAGATACGAGGTTTGACCGATTTGTCATATTGGGCCTTGATGGGTTTCTTATGTGCTTCATTAGAAAGGGCTGCATCATGGCGAATCTCGTCGAGTTTATCCAAGTACAAAAAATGTTCTTCCTTGGCAGTGGTGTTCGCTAGAATTTTGACTACAAGTTTCAATGACGGAATCTCGCACTCAATAGGTAAGACTGCCTCCATTCCATAGACTAATTAGAAGGGTGTGAATCTGGTGGCAGTTTTAACGAAAGTTCTATATTCCCATAGGGCCAAAAAAATCATATTGTGCCAGTTAGACCTATGTGTACCCACCATGCATTGGATCATGGTTTTCAAGACCTTATTGATGGCCTCTACTTTTCCATTGGACTGTGGGTAATACAGAGTTGATCTCTCATGTCAAAAACCCAACCTGACGCTTAATTCGTCCACCATCTTGTTTTGGAAATGTCTTCCATGATCAATGACGATGGCCTGAGGAACTATGAATCACGCAATGATGTGGTTAAAAATAAAGAGTGTGGAAGTTTTGTTGTCTTCATTGTATGTAGGCATAGCCTCGGCCCACTTGGTAAAATAGTCAACAACACCGATGACATAACCATGCCCCCCGGACGAGGTAGGATTACAATGCATGAAATATATGCCCCATTTAGCAAAGGGGCCGACGAAAATAATGGGATGTAGTGGGGTAGGATGAGAGTGATTTTTATGATGAAAAAGCTGGTAAGGAGGACACTTCTTGACAACTTCAATACAATCTTTAAAGATGGAAGGCCAATATTATCCAGCACGTAGTATTTTCTAAGTTGTAGCCATCCTGGAAAGATGACCACCACATGCCCCTGAGTGACAATCATTCAGAACGTGTTCATCCTCTTCATGAGTTAAGCATCGTCGAAGGATAGAATCAACACCACGACTATATAAGGTATCACCGATGACTAGGTAGTACTTTGTGTGGTGACGTACACTACGGTGGTCGTCACGAGATGATTGAGGATTGAAACGTTGGGTCTGGAGATACAAAGTGATGTCTCCATACCATGGGTCATAAGTACTTATGAGAAACAAAGACCCGACCGGGAGGGATTCAATGGGATCAGTTCCCTGATCATTACGGGGATGGTTGCAGATAAGCTCCACAAAAACCAAATACTTTTTATACTTGGCCTTCTAAAACTGGAGGTCAAATTCTTGAAGAATTACGATCCTGCATGAATACTTCCCCCCCAGCACCTAAAGTGTGAGAACGTGGTACATAGGGTTAGAGTTGGAAATGATAGTGGTAGTGCAGAGGAGGATATAATGGCAGAACTTTTGGAAAACAATTACTTTTGCGAGAGCTAGCTTCTCAACATGTGAGTACTGTGTTTCAGAGTCAATGAAACCCTTACTAAGGTAGTAAATCACATGTTCCTAGGTGTTTCTATCCTCTTGGACCAAAACCATAATGATAGTGGTAGTGGAAGCAGCAAGATAGAGGATGTAATCCTTGGTGTAATTGGGCGGTTGTAGCACAGGTGCATGGGTGATATCATGTTTTAGGTTGTCAAAGGACTATTGAGCATAATCATCCCAAATGAACGGGACGTACTTCTTTAACAATCTCATGTATCCCTATATTTTCTCAGAAAAATTACACAAAAAAATCCTTAAGTAGTTTCCATTCCCCTTCAAACTCTGTAGTTCCAATATATCCATTGGGGGTGGCAGAGAAACAATGGCTTCCACCTTCAGGGGATCAATGTTGATCCCATCTTTCGAAATGACGAAGCCTAGGAGGCGTCCAGCCTTGACACAGAATATGCACTTGTGAGGGTTTAGATGGATATTATACCGCTTGCATCTGAGGAACATTGTTGTCAGATCGTCAATGTGGAACTCACGACGATTCGAATGGGCAGGAAGATTGGCAATATACGGTTCTACAAAGTACTTCACATCGTGGAAAGCGTACAACATAGCCCGTTGGAATGTAGCACCATCATTTTTAAGGCCAAAAGGGAGTTTGTGATATGCAAACGTACCCCATGGGCATATGAAAGCAGTTTTATGTTGATCACTCGGGTGGATCTCAATCTGATTATAGCCAGAAAATCCATCCATGAATGAGAAGATGACGCTTCAAGCACAAGTGTCGATGATTTGGTTGATAAACGGGGTAGGGTAGTTTTCCTTGGGATAAGCCTTATTGAGGTCCCTGTAATCAACACAAACCCTAATGGTGTCATGTTTTTAGTAACGAGGACGAAATTAGAGGCCCAGTCTGTCAAGGGAATAGGATAAATGAAACCAACCTTTAGCAACTTTTCAATTTCATCCTTTATAGCCGCATTTTTCCTAGGGTGCACTGGACGTAATTTTTGTCGAATGGGTTTAGCATTGGGATGTGTTTGGATCTCATGTACAACGATAACAGGATCGATCATGGGCATTCCTTGTAGCTCCATGCAAATATGTCGCAGAACTGTTTGAATAAGGTCGTATATGAGGTAATCTCTTCAGGAGAGCATTTTTGGCCTATAAGAATATGTTCCACGACTCTGCGTGTGGCTGGGATGTCGATCGGCAATGTAGGCATAATGTTTTCCAAGTTACCCTAATCGGTTACCATATCAAAAGTGAGGATAGGATATTAGGGGTAGGGAAATAAATATGGCGAGTTGATTGTTTCAATGTGGTTCTCCACTGAATCTAGCGGTGGGAGGAAAGACGATCAATGGTGGATGTCTTCCCATGGGGTTTCATCCACACTCATTATCTCCATAATGGACTCGTTGGAATGATAATTCCGGAGTAGAGGATCTAGTAGGGATGAGCTTCGCAGCAAGGGTGGAGAACGAGATGTAGATTCCACTGAAGAGTGGTCATCAGGTGCTTATTGGATAGCCTTGTAAGTAGCTTCCACTGGTGTGAGAGGCATAACATATCCAATCGAGTCTAAATTGTCGATATTGGGCACGAGCCATTGGTCAATGGAGCTGGATGGTGAGGGGATCATAGAAGAAATCATGTTCACTGTGGAAACATGGGAAGGGGGATCCAGTGATGGAAAGAATCCCATGAGGGATGAATATTTACCCCCACACTCTCATATATCTACGACAAATGACCTAAGAGTGGTACATTGTCCGCAGGGTGAGTAGTGGTGTCCAGTGTACAAAAATCTAGTTGGTTGATAGTAGCAATTTTCCCTTGGTAGGGAAATTGTACGATGTTGAATACTGAGGATGCGACCGCAGTCATGGAATAAAACCAATTACGACCGAGGAGTAAATTATAATCCAATGGGGCAGCGACTACCTCCACATTAAAGGAAATGGTCTTGCCCCCCATCTCTATTGCCCAAGCTTGTAATAGCCCTATGTGGTTGGAATCTATGACCGTCAAATGCTTTCAAAGTGGTATGGGAACGGTTCAAATCGGAAGAGCCAATGGCTCACCAAAAGGATAACAACATTACCGAGGTGGAGGCTCCTTCGTCTAAAACATTACGATGGATGCTTTTCCTAGCAATGTTGGTGACAATTTGGAACGCACGTTGGTGGGAAAGCCTTGGTTTGAAATACTCAAGTCGGAACATAATGGTGTTTGAGGAATCAGGGTCTACAAGGCCGATAGAAGTGAGGAGAGTCTTACGCTAATTAGGACAGTTTTGTAAGACTTCCAACGTCGACATAGCACAAGGATCTTGCGCTAAGTCCTCTACAATGTTGTATTTTTGAGCAACCCGAGCATTGGGATTGAAAACAACTTTTTTAATCGTGCTCTTGGGTGGACGTAGCACTAAATCAAATGAAGGTTTCTCAATATTGAGAGGACCTTGAGGCGAGGGAATGTTCGATGTAGAGGCGGAAGATTTTTCAGTATTACTTCCGTTGGATTCCTTAGTTGGGACTGAGTCATAGGAACGTGATCGAGTGTTCAAGTTGAAAGCTTCACTACACATCATGATAATATGAGCGGTAGAGTATGGTTCTCCTTAAGAAGGAGAAGGGTTTTGCGCAATCATATGTTGTTGTTGCATGGGGAAGGGATCAGTTAAAACTACGGGTGTCGAATTCCCTTTGAGGAACTTTTGGACCTCATCCCGATGTGGGCACTCTTTGGTGAAGTGGTCGCCACCGCATAGTAAACAAGGATACTTGACCTTTCGCTTTTGTTTGGTGTTGTCGGGATTGTTATGTTTGGGCTCCTGCTGATTAGAAGACTTTTTGTTTTTTCCTTTGTTCTTCTTTTTACCATCGAATTTCTGAGGTGAAGCAGATTGGACTGAATTCACTTCTTCAGTGGCATCAGGGATGGGTGATCTATTGGTGTTGTTATCGTCCTGTGATGGGGGTGGATTCGAGCCATGGTGGCTATGTGATCCACCAAATTGTGAAGCAGGATGGTTCTGAATGGAACCAATGATGTCGTCGACATGAGGTCCCGTGGATGGTTTTGCTGGGTTGTATGTAGGGCGAGGAGCACTTGTAACAATATCATATAAAGTGTTAGATTAGGCATAGACCAAGTCTAAGTATTGGGAAGGTGCTATAGCTTGTTCCTCTATGACGTCCCCACCCATAGTGACATCTTTGGATGTGATAGGTAGTAGTGACTTAGTAAACCAATCTGCAAGGAGTTGGTCCGGAATGGGAGCTTTGATCAAACGTCGTCTATGCATCCACTCATGAATAGGATTGGAAATGTGAGTGGCGGTGGTTTGTTGGAGAGAGGTCAAAATATTTGTACTGTTCTCGTAACGGATTGGTAATTGAAAATGTGTCAAAAATGACATAGCCAAGGATCGGAAATCAGGAACAGAGTGTGGTGGTAATTCAATGGACCACTTGGCAGCAGTGCCAGTGAGGGTTCGCTAGAATAACCTCAAACGGATGGAATCATCCATTAAGGAGTTGGAAAAACACCACAAATGATAAGTAATTACATGGTTTTTTGGTTCCTCACTGGGTTTTTCGTCAAACTTGGGGATGTCAGATAGTAACTTCACCGGAATGGATGGCCAATTTGTGCCATGATATATGGGATCGTTATTTAATCATGATAAGTATGGTAGTACTGATAGGGATGTGGATACTGGTAGTACCGATAGGGAATCAGTGTACCAGTAGGACCATGGACCTATTGGTCGTAAGGTCCTCCTGTAGGAAATTGTCCATGTGGGGGTGGGCCACATGGGTTCAGAGGTGGACTTGAAGGGGGTCCGCCTCCATCAGCATAAGGTGGTCCTCCACCAAAAGGTGGGGGTCCGCTGCCTCTGGAGTAAGGTGGTCCTCCACAGAAAGGTGGGGGTCTTCCTCCTCCAGAATGGGTGGTCCTCCAACAAAATGTGGGGGTCCACCTCCTTCGAAATGTGGTGGTCCTCCACCGGAAGGTGGGAGTCCTCCTCCGGAATGCGGTGGTCCTCCACCATAAGGTGGGGTTCTGGATCCTCCAGAATGGGGTGGTGGTGGTGGACCAGATGGTGGTGGAGGTGGTGGGCCAGCTGGTGGAGGTGGTGGGGGTGGTCCACCGGTCGGAGGTTCGGTAGGTGAAAAATTATGGTGTCCCCATGGGGTGTTTGGGTTTCTAGGATAGGGTAATCCAGGAAAAATATTTCCTGGATAGTTTTGTCCGATATGATGTCCTGGAAAAACATGGCCTCATGGGGGTTGGGTACAAATAGATTATCCCCCCATATGATGTGTCCACGTAGGTTGTCCCATGGTTGGAAGAGGAATTCCAACCATACTATATCTTGGATGTGAAGTATAGCCTTTGCTCATGGTATGACTACTAACTAGGTGATGTCCCCCAGTTAGGTTAGGTCCACTAATCAGGGGTTTCCACCAGTTGAAAATTTCCCACTTACTGGATGTCGACCACCAATACTAGGTTGACCCATAACGAAAGGTTGGCTACTAACAAAGGGATTACTTCTGCTTGATTGTAAAGTAATAGGTAGATTATATCCTCCCCTCGAATTTTGAGGTGGGGAGGTGGAGGTAATGTCCCATAGTTAATAGCTGTCGAAGGTTTCCCTTCAGAGGTTGGGGTCAAACAAGAAGTTGAACTGGTCGCCTGACGTTGAGGTGTACTCGTCGGAAATGATGGTTGACCGGTTTCATAGGTGGTCATGGCGGGTGCAGATGTTTCAGGTGAAGAAAATGATAAGGAGTGAATAGGGGAATGTTGTTCGGTGCCTGACACTTCCAGGTTAGATGTAAGTGGAAAAATATGTCGCCTAATTTGTTCACCAAATGTTCGTAAACGATCAATGGTTGCGTAAATGGGTGAAAAATAGACATCAATAGGTATTCATGGAGGAAATTGAATTGGATTTTGCACGATTGGAAGTGACTCAAAATAGGAGACACGTTGTCCTAGAGAAGTGTCCCAAAATGTTTCAGTTGGACCAAAGGCTGTTGATACAGTTTCATCTTGGGGCTGAATGGAAATCCAGTCCATAGCTCCAGGATGTCCTTCCACCGAATGATGGAAATATGTGTCATGTGAAGCAGGTTGTTCAACAATCACAGGACCCATAGGGCTAGTGATATGTGTATGTGTGGGGATTGAATAGTTCATCCCCGACTCCATGGTGCAAGTGTCTTCTTCACGTGACACAGATGTAGTAGGTTGATCCATGTTTTCTCCCGCATTCGCCTCCCAGTTAAGGTGATATTCAGATGGCAATATCAAAATCCTTCGGGATCTTCTCAAAGGTTGATCATCCAGAGTGACAAAACCAAAATTTCTTCTAAGTGTTTTCTATACAAAAGAAAAATGCAATCCAAAATATACACAAGCTAAATCTGCAAGCAAACTTATGTGATGGGTGTGGATTCGATGGTCTGGAACCTCACGAGATTATCAAGGCGGTGCAACATGCGATATACCAGAGGGTCCAACAGTTATACTCGTCCCAATCTTTCATAGCACTAACCAGGGAGGATTAGGACCGTACCCTTGACCGTATAACCCGACTACTTGAAGCACATGCGTAGTAGCTCCAATAGTGTTGTTCTCAGTGTATTTCCACGCCAAGACGGCCAATAGGTTAACTCGGATGGCTACAGGAATCCTAGAAGGGTCTCCCGATATACTCAAGGTACGTGGGAGCTTGAATCTGTAGTGGTGTCTTCTAATGCACAACTGTACGATATGATCCTTCTGATATACTACCGAGTACGTGAAGTACCTTTCGATATACCCAAGGGTACGTGAAAGGTTTTTCGATATAACTCTTGGTACGTGGAAGAACTACAAGCCCCAGGGATGCAGTGCAGGCAATAAACGACAATTGCCACGCTTAAAGACGTTGGAACATGTCTCTAACCTATCACACAAGTTCCTATGCAATTTTAACCTAACATTACTAGTAAATTTTATCTTTTATAGTTAGGTGAATGCATGAGGTGTAGGAAGGAATTTAAAAAGAATGCAACCCTGAGCTATATGCGAATGCATATCTTTTCTTTTCTTTTCTTTTCGATGAAATCTATCTACGGTAAGGAGAAATTTTCTTTTTTTCTGATAGTAAAAAGTAGACAAGTACCCCTATACTTCAAAATCAACCAAAAGACAAATGAAGCACTCTTTTCACTAAGCCAACAAAGACAATGAAATAACACACACCCAATCTTAAATGTTTTCTTTTTCTCTTTTCAAACTTAAACAAATCTACGCTAAGAAGAAAAGGAGGATTCTCTTTGGATGCAATAACTTCAATTTTCCGAAATAAAGATGAACACGTGGAAGAAAATAAAAAATGCAAGAATCTTTCAATCTTTGGAAACACTTTGTAAAAGTTCTAATGCACTTGAAATTTTCAAAGAAATGAGAAACAAGTTTTCATAACTAAGAAAATGCAAGATAATAATGATGCTCTAAAAATTTTCAAATATGTTTTGATGATAGATCCCAAAGCATGAAAAATCTCTAGAAAAATTTCAAGAATGAAACTCGAAATGAAGATAATGAAAACTTTTTAATCTTCTACACATATGTGCTCAACAGATCTGAGAATGATGCCACTTTCCAGATCCAGATTTAGAAAATGAAAGAATACACTACTGGAACATTTAAATAACGAAGAATTCCCAAAGAAGTAATATTACCCAAAAAATCTCAATAACACTCAAAGCACACAAAATCAAGTAGAAAATCACAATAGCAAAGATGAGAAGGATCAAAAGTCACATCGAACAAATCGAATAGATCTGATGTAACGATCGGGAGTCACAAGATTGAGTACGTTGATGGGGGATTGAAATTTCCCACAGCAACCGGATCACTCGTTTGACTATATAGGACTTAGATCGACACAAAAAATTCACAATCAAGCCAAATAACAATACATGTTGGGTCTAGGGGTTCTGTGACCGTAAGGTGCAGTGCACAGAGCTCTGAAAATCAGACCAAAAACCTAATGGAGAAAATTTTGACATTGGGTACCAAGCAATAGAGGGAGACGCGCCCTGCTATTATGCACCAAAGTGTTGGGAGGTCCAACAATGCACTCTGCACATTGGGTAAGTGCATCAGTGACGTAGGTTTCCAAATACCAACAAGAGTCAGTGATGCAGTTTGTTCACAGGATAAGTGCATCAGAGATACAGTGACACAGGTTATACACAACCCAAGTGCGTCAGGAGGGGATCAAGCAACAAAGACAAAAGGTTCTCCAAAAATAAAAGGATAACACGTCCAATACTGATCTTGAACAAATTCTGGGTAACCGAGAAGTGCATTGTGAATTTTGAGACTTTGTCAACAGCACTATGTCTGTCGATGAAATAGTGGAAAAGTATGGAATAGCGACAAGGTTTGAGGCCTGTTGACGTTTGGTACAGCCCGAACGGGTCAAATCAGTTAATAATTGTAGCAATTAATCCGCGGCGGACGCCGCTGCAAATGGATGACGACGCAATTAATGACCAATGAGTGCACGGGATCCGATAAATGAGTGAAGGATTCGACGGATGATTTGGAAATCATTATCCAAGATCAAAAATATGGAGGGGAAGTGAGAAATGGAAGCTATAAATACACACACACAGGGATAGTTAGACTCTATGTGCCTTGTGTGAGAGTTAGTGAAGAATTTTTAGAAGAAGAGGTAGAGCGAAGACTGAGCTCAGAAAGATACAATGGCGCACTTCATTTCCAGCATGAGCACACAAGATGCACCAAGGGAGAGGATGACAACTGTTCACGAGAAATCGAATATTGCATCGGCGTGGATGATTAGGAAGAAGAGAGTGCCAATCGACCGGTGTTTACTTACCGAAGGACGAAGCGGGATACTCGTAGCTCAGCATGGGCTTCAATTGCTCGAGAAAAGGCAGGCCTTTCGACCACCACAGAACCAATGCCAGGGGCACTATGGCTCTAGTGATGGATGATCACATTTGTGAAACGAATGTGCTGGAACAGGTTCAAGCTGAAAAACTCAGTTCTCAATTTCTGTGAAATAGAATAATTCATCCCATATGCTTGGAGCATTTGGATTTCACACACCTCGTCCACTATGGATGCTAGAAATATTGTTTCGCAAGACAAAGAGGAGTATGAAGTAGCATCAGTCACGGTGATTAAAGCTGCAGCCAAGGAACTGGTTGACCAAATTAGGGAGGCTTACGACGAGTTTAAGATGCAAGTACACGTACCAGCAATTTCCAGTTGAGGTGGCTCGAGGGCAAGCCACAATTTTGTGTTGGGGTCCTATTGGAATGGGTCCAGAGCGCACAAGTTGGTACCACCAAACGATGAAAGGGTCATCAAAAGGAACAAGGACCAGTCGCGAAGTATAAAATATCCGATAAATGCAGAGTATTTGGTTAAGTTAGTTAGTAATGGGTCATTTGGCACATTTTGTAACGACCAAGTGAGCCTATAAATAGGAGTGATTTTAAGCATTGTAGGACAATATATCATAGCATCTGGTATCGTCGCAGTTTCTATTCGATCATAGTATCTTTGTAGATATTCTATCATTGTATATTCGATCCATCATGATCTATCTTTTTGTAGAGTATCTTTTGCGGAGTATCAATTTGCTTTGAGTTTGTACTGGTTTTGCGATGCGGAGTTTGTAATAGTTTGATGGATAATGAATGATTGATAATTCTATATCTCTATCTCTTTGTCTTGTATCACAGTGTCTTATGTTTCATTGGAATCGCAGTTATGTTATGGACTGCAGATTCCTTAAGCATGTTTTGATAATTTGTTTAATTAGTTAACTAATGTGATGATAATGTGATGTTGTGAATAAGGATAATGGTTAATAGGTTGGTAATTTGATGTTTTGATGCGAACGTAGATATCCGTTTTAGGTGTGAATGAGTGTGAGATAATGCATGTCCTCTTACAATTGCAGAAACTTGGTTCCCGCATCCCCCTCAGACATCTAGGGTGAGACTTCATTCGCTCTACGGATGTTGCTGGAAAGGGTAAAACCTTTTTGGGCTTATGTTTAAGGGAGTCTGTGTCGATGTTTGTTGACAGCAGTGCGAAGTGAACCCCTATTGACAGGACTATGTCAACAACACTACTGAAATTTCTACATCAATTGTGGAAAAGTATCCTTCCTCCATAACAGAGGAATATCATATCATAGGAGCCATGCATGCTAAACAATTAAACATAGTCACAAATAATTTACAATTATGTTTACCAAATACTTGTCAATTGTAGCATTATATACATAATCATTGAAAATATAAAAAAATATTTCACTCTAAACTCATCCAAGAAACGATTCCACATAGGAACCTTTGTCGATCCATAACAAGTATTCCCACAACAAGAGAATCGATGAGGATCAAATGAAATAGAACTATAATGGCCAACCCAACCAAATGTCATGGTCTACCTAGAATCGATGGTGTGGATTGAAGGCTCTACCCCAAGAAATACAAAATACTTTGTAAATAGATCTTAATGAGATGTTGCGATAAATATGCTATGTTGAATTACACTATGTGTTTGAGTGGATATTTTAGTGATAGTGGCATGAATCCTATCTCCAAGCTGAGGTGGAAAGGGGCACTAGAGTTAGGAATATTTATAGGAAGGGGCAATCCTCTCAATTGGTTATGCCTAGCCCTTTCTCAATCCTAATCAATGCTAATATGAACACCCTAGAATTTGCCAATATCAAAATAATTAACACGACAATCTATAGTTATGAACAAAATACAATGGAGCATCCTTGTTATTGTAGGGAAGTATATCAAATATGATAAACCACCTATCCATGTATTTATATTTCCATGGAAGGTATGTGCACTAGTCCATGCAAAGATGCATTTTTCTCGTATAAGGGGTTTGTATGGTTCTAGGGTCAACAAATAGTTCAAAAATAAACTCATTGGTTATATGCATATCTTTCATTGTTATGAAATATAACACATTACATGAACTTGGTGTAAAAGGATTTACCCCATTCTCAACTCTACATGTATCCAATGATATCATTATATAGTAAATGGATGTAACAACCTTTAGATAAAGGTATCAATGACATCTCATCAGTGGATAAGGATGAAAACTCATAATGAGGTGATATCTAACTTTTTGATCATCTATGGACTCATAGTCTAACAATCACCTCCCAGTCATAAGTCTAAAAATTATACTAGTGAGGCAACAAGAACTAGTGCATAGACAAGTATCGTTTCATTCTTCAATCTGAAAATTTTGAATTGAGATGCGATGAATATATCCTTGCGAAACCACCAATATGGATGTTGAGTGGTTCATTTGAAATTATCTTTGAAAGACAAAAAAAAAATTGGAAGTGAAATACTACCATGACTAAGCATTTCCCGATTATTTTGACAATTTGATCTCTTACCAAGTAATTTAGATAGAAGAAGATGGTGTCTTTTCTAATTGGTGAACAAATAGGATCACCATTATACTATTAGTGAACAAATAGGATCATTGAATTTCTGTCTATATTTAGACACAATTAGGTGTCAAACAACATCCCAAATAATAGTTGAAGAGCAATTAGAGGATTCTAGATAGATTCCATGATAGATCTTCTTAAAAATATTGATTTGATTAGATTGATTGAATTACGGATAGAGTATTGAGGAGATCAATTTCCATGTTGGAATTCCCAAATTTTGATTGAATGTTGATTAAGAGGACTTCAAAACTTGAATCATGGATATCATCATCAATATTCCCCCCTATCAAGTGCAAGGTAAGAAGCATGTGGAAGGGATTGGAGCTTGAGATTTGGATTCTTCCTCAATAACTCTTTTATCATTGTAGTGAATACCATGTATCTGGTGGTTTTGATTGACCACCGATCAATTTTATCAATGTATGTGGTGGTTTTGGTTGATCACTAACATTTTTACTTGATCAATGTACTCTCCCCATTAAGGTGAAAGAGAGTTCCTATATGTTTATTCAATTACTTCTCCCTTGAAGGTACAAGGCAGTACCATTTGGAGTCAAATTTTAATTTAAATTAGAATAGGCCCCAAAAATGTACAAAAATATAATTTGTAACAATTGATTGAAATCCATGTTCTTTTCTATTTTCTTTATGGAAATATGTATTAGCTTGTGTATGAACTCGATGGTAAGACTTATGTAGCATATTTATTTGTTGATTCCATAGCCAATAAATTATCTTGACATAATGAACTATTTTGTTTTTAGTCTTCTTACTCTTTTGCCGTTTGTTTGAAAGATGATTTGTCTTCCCATGATGAAGACAAGGATGGAAAATAAAACATTGATTCTTTTGTGACCAACTTGAAGACAATGTTGGCACTTAGCATTCTAATGTTGAACTAAAACAAGTGAAGTGGAATATAATTGAAGGAATCCTACGCTATGGAAGTGGATTGGTCTATACTAGTTGGGAATATGAAAGGTAATTTCCTTATCATATCCGAGTCCTATTTGTTTGTTTCTTGTCACATATTTTTTCCCAAGGTCTAATGATAGGCTTGGAAAGATTATTCTGGGCCTTTTTTTAAAATATATATGGAAGTTGATTTACTAAATGATATTGCACAATTGAAAGGTTTTCATTAGTGAACTCTGTGAAAATCCTCACAGCAAATCTAAGAGCTAATGTATACCTCACAATGAAAGAATTTAGGAATAAGATTAAGAGTGGTCAATGCAGTAAAATGAGCAACAGAATAATAATATAGTAGAACTTAGATAGAAGCAAAATAACTTCACACACACTAATTCATTAATCACAAATGGACAAATAAATAATACAATGCATGAGGATTCGAATGCCAAGGTGGCAATTCAAATTAGCCTTCATGGAGTGATCAAAAGATCACTAGAGTGTCATTGGAGCATAGTTGGAATTCTTCATCATCATCATTGGAGTCATCAATGCTCAAGTTACTGTCAACCATCAGTCAAACTGAGTCTAACTGAGTGTGGTAGGTGTAAGTGAGTGTAACTAGCACTAACTCAATGAAGGAGGCTTAGTGGAGGGCGCATGAGGAGCTAACTGGAATCAGAATGGGCAGTCTAGTCTCACTGGAGGTCCATCGGAGTGATACAGTCAGTTGAGAGTCGGTCTTTCCTTAAATCAAGGAAAGAATTAAAGATAACTGAAGTGCAACTGAGTGGTAGGTGAGAGAGGACGAGTGGCTTCCTAAAATCAAGGAAGAAGGGCACACTAAGCTCTAGGAGGGCTAAAACTGATCTGAGAGAAATTCCTGGGGGGCTGGCTAGGTGTGGGACTAATGACTAGGATGCATGCAAAAATGCATGCAAGACTGAAACTGCAAATAATGAAAATGTTGGTAGGACTAGGATGGAGTATATGAATATCCTAACAAACTCTTGAAATTGAAGTTCAAGTATAATTTCAACTTCATTTTTTGTTGTACTATTGTGTTGATCATGTACTAACTCTTAATTGGAATATGGAATTGGAAATTGATGGACATCAAATTCGAATAGTGGATTGTTTTAAACAAATACTAGATCATAATGTTGAAGAAGTTGTTGATTATTGAGCTATAATTCATCTTGTTAGAGTTGTTATTGAGTGTGAAGAAGTTCAACTTTGGATTATGAAACTTGCAAACAAGTTAGAACATATTGTGATTGTGTTGCCTTCAGCAATGAGTATTGGAATGTTCATTGACTATAATAATTCTTAACTTCGAGACACTTGAAATACAATATGCTCAATTTTTAAAAAATGGATTGACTCGACAAAAAAGTGAGGGATTCTTGTTGGCGCAAAATGGATATCGGGGTTCTTGTGCAGGTTCCAAGGAATGGTGCCTCTATAGTCTAGTCTGGTGGCATTTTCAATCCCTTGAAGGATAAGGTCTCACCTGAAGCACAACCTAGACATATGTATGATGATGAGGGGTAACTATAGGGATTTATTGTGGCTTGTTCCATTCATTCACAATATCAAAACATACAGATATCATACATGATTAATCATACATATACCAGAGTTACACGACATATAGAAAGAAAAGAGAAAGAAAAATCATGCATTACATACACATAAATTTTAAGGAGCCCAATGATATTCATTCATATTCAATAGAAGATCTCTGATACAATGGATTCATATGTCTCTGCAACCTAAAGAAACAATCCAGGAAATGATGCATCGCAAAGTCAAGTACATTATCAAAGCCCACAATCCCATTACCTGATTACATAGCCCAAAACACATATTCAATTGAGAGAATTTCCTTGACCATAACTCTGATCTCCTGGCTCTTATTCGATCCACTGCTCACTTCTGCCACTTCTGCTCATCCTCTCTTTTGTCTGCTTTCCTTATGTTCTTTATATATCTGCTTGTGTGGACCCAAAATGGTTGTAGATGCTAATTGCTTGCCATAACTTATACCTTATTTTATGTGCGATCTTTCGTAGTTATCTTCCTTTCCAAAAACAAAGAATCCAACACTTATTGCAAATCCACCCTTGATAATAAGACCCAACAGTAGAAATTTAGACTAAACAATTGGAGTGTGTCGGGTTCAACCAAGAATGCACCCAACAATTCCAATGCAATTCAACTTAATTTTTTATTTGGCCCTTGGAAAAAAGAACTATTGCAAGTTCCAAATGTTGAACTAATGTTGAGTGAGAAGTTGAATTAATGCAAATTGGGCTTAATGTTGATATAGATTTGGCATTGAATGCAGATGTGATCAACAACTTAAATGCTTAAATATGTTTTCCAAGTGTTTGATTTCATGTGCTTGATTGACATTAATTGTATGTTCTTGAATTACATTAACTTGACTTCGAATGCAAAATTTTAATTGATCCTTATATGATTTTGCTTGTAATATGAAGTAATGGCTAGGAAAGAACACCATAAGTCCAATGCCACTGAAGCACATAAAACGTTGTTGTTCCCTCTAGTCAAATTTTGGCCTTGGAGCAGCTATTTTCGGAGCGAAAGAAAAGCAACAACTGGAATGGGAGAGTTGTTGAAAGGAGGATCAATATTTTGATCAACACCAGAAAATGATAATTATTATTAAACTTAATACAATTAACTCTTAGTACTTAAGAATGTAACAAGGAGAATTTCATTTATCTTTGAATCTCATTACATAACCATGATGATTTCATATTTTACCCCAATAAAGTTATAATTCGAATGTAAAACTCACGTAGCCATTATACTTTCATTTTTTAGCCCAATAAAAATTATAATTCAAATGTAAAACATTTGATATTCTTACATTTGAAATAGCATACATAACCCTATACTTTCATTTTTAACCTCAATAAAACTTAAAATTCAATTGCTATTCTTATACTTGGCATAACATATATAACCATGACACTTTAATCATTTTTACCCAATGATACTTTCATTTTTTACCTCAATAAAAACTCATAATTCACATTTAGCTTTATGACACTTTAATTTCCGTGGCTCTGCATGGCCAATTTTGATTGGATGAAGTTTGTCCCTCCCAATGGTGGCTTCTAGTGGCCATCTCATAACCCCACTTCTGTAAAGTGTGTGTTTTTCTTCTACATTAATGGAAAAGTGAAGCATTTTATTAAAAAAACATTTTATCTCGAACATGATTGTAAAAATCAAACGTGATGCTTCATACATTTTTCCATATATAATTCTACAAGCATTTTGGTTTTATCTAAACTTTAACTTATGAAAAGCTTCCCAAAATTATATAACATTATAATATTTTAAACCTCCAACAAAGCCCATTAATATCTAGTTACGAACTCTTCCATGATGTCAACCTTTTTATTAAAGCAAACCAAAGATAAAAATTATTTAACCATACTTGATGTTGTTTATCATTCTTCCTTTCAAAATTCATATTTCCTTTTAACTTTAATAAATAAATAGTTTCCATCTAGTAAATTTTCGTTATCATTTCTTTAAAACTATCCAAATAAAATGTCTACTTACAAGTCTTCTTAATTTTGTTCTAATTTGATCAAAGTGGAGGAAATTCCAAAAAATGATTTAATTGAGCTTTTCAATTAAAAATAACAAAAATGAAATTTTATAAAAGAAAAAATGCATTTCTCTATTATTTATAATAATTGTAAATATAATATTTATAACTAATAAAATTAATAAAAAAACATTTCTCTATTATTTATAATTGTAAATATAATATTTATAAATTTATAACTAATAAATTTAATAAAAAATAGAATATTATATATCTGATTTTTTATCTTAACATTTACATTAATTACATTAATTTATAATAATACTTTATATTTCAATAAAAAAATAAAAATAAATACCTTTCTTTATCTTTTAAGAAAAATTAAGTAAATCAATTTATTATTTTTTTCAATAAAAAAAACTATAACTTATTATTCATCAAAAATAAATCAAAATTACAGAAACCTACAAGTTTTAAACAGTTTTTATAACAGTATGAGAAAACACTACAGTTTTTTTAACAATATGAGTTTTAAACAGTTTTTATAACAGTATGAGAAAACACTATCCTTGAATAAAACCAAACAGAACATCTTAAAACCATAATGTCATCATCCAATTCCTCAAAATGCATCTAACCATCCATAATACCAATAGTCTATCAGCTAATCACCATAAGTAAAATCACCATACTTAAATCAATTTCAATTTACAATTATACAATTATAAGGTAAGCAGTAAAGTAAGGTGTTAGTCATAATAGGATAGTAAATTAATTTTCAATTATATGATGTTAATCATAATAAGCTAAGCCGCCATTTCAATAACCTTTGGAAAAATGTTCTCAGAGACATGAAATAATCGAAAACGAATGAAAAACAGAGGGAAATATGAAATAATCGAAAACGAATGGAAAATGGAAAACACAGAAAAATATGAAATAATCGAAAACGAATGGAATTTACTGAGGATACAATTAAAAAAACGATTTTATTAAATAATTTATTTGGAATTTACTGAGGATACCATTAAAAAATATTTTATGAAAAATTAATGTAATTAACCATGAAACTAAATACAAATAAAAAGACATTCACTAACGCTTCCATACATCATCCACGATACACCATGCTAATATCTTTCGTAACCCAGATGTTACTCAAAGTAAAATTCAACTTATAAAATATATATAACTTCAATCACTCCATGCTTATACCCGGATCTTATTCAAATTTCACCTGTAAAATATGCAAAACCTCAATAAACACAAACAATAAATAATTAATGCAAGGGTCGTAAGGCCCTTAAAATAGACATGCCGCCCCTTGGAATGATTCAAGTACTCATTCAACAACTCCTGTTTCGCAGCTTTGCTTTTCATATACTCAGTCTGCCTTCCTCCTGTTTCGCAGCTTTGCTTTTCATATACCCAGTCTGCCTTCCTCCACGCATCCAGGCACGCGACACTGTAATTTGTGGCATTTAAATACATCAAGCTTCTCCAAGACTCCAACCATGTCAAATCTTCAACATCCTCCACCTCTTCTAGCTCGCAGCACCCACGAACACTTAGCTTCCGTAGCTTTGTTAGCATAGCCAGCCCCCGTATGCTCTTCAGCTTCACACACTCCACTGCCACAACACCTCCAAAGATGTCAATGTCTCCATACTTGGCAGCTCTTCTAACATCCCAGCAAAATTTAGGATTCTAAACTTTGTCGCGTGCTCCAACCCCCGTATGCTCTTCAGCTTCACACACCCCTCTGTCACCAACACCTCCAAAGATGTAAATGTCTCCATACTTGGCAGCTCTTCTAACTCGAACATCCAAGCAACATTTATGCTTCTAAGCTTTGTCGCGTGCTCCAACCCCCGTATGCTCTTCAGCTTCACACACCCGGATGCCCACAGCCTCTCCAAAGATGTCAATGTCTCCATACTTGGGAGCTCTTCTAATTCGGACATCAAAGAAACATCTAGAATTCTAAGCTTTGTCGCGTGCTCCAACCCCCGTATGCTCTTCAGCTTCACACACCCCTCTCCCCGCAACACCTCCAAAGATGTCAATGTCTCCATACTTGGCAGCTCTTATAACTTGGACATCCCAGCAACATCTAGGATTCTAAGCTTTGTCGCGTGCTCCAACCCCCGTATGGTCTTCAGCTTCACACACCCCTCTCCCCTCAACGCCTCCAAAGATGTCAATGTTTCCATACTTGGCAGCTCTTCTAACTCGGACATCCCAACAACATTTAGGAATCTAAGCTCCAAAGATGTCAATGTTTCCATACTTGGGAGCTCTTCTAACTCGGACATCCCAACAACATTTAGGAATCTAAGCTTTGTCGCGTGCTCCAACCCCCGTATGCTCTTCAGCTTCACACACCCCTATGTGGACAACCCCTCCAAAGATGTCAATGTCTCCATACTTGGCAGCTCTTGTAACTCAGACATCCCAGCAACATGTAGGATCCTAAGCTTTGTCGCGCGCTCCAACCCCCGTATGCTCTTCAGGTTCACACACCCCTTTATGGACAACCCCTCCAAAGATGTCAATGTCTCCATACTTGGCAGCTCTTGTAACTCGGACATCCTAGCAACATGTAGGATTCTAAGCTTTGTAGCGTGCTCCAACCCCCGTATGGTCTTCAGCTTCACACACCCCTCTCCCCTCAACGCCTCCAAAGATGTCAATGTTTCCATACTTGGCAGCTCTTCTAACTCGGACATCCGGACAACATTTAGGATTCTAAGCTTTGTCACGTGCTCCAACCCCCGTATGCTGTTCAGCTTCACACACACCTCTGTGCACAACTCCTTCAAAGATGTCAATGGCTTCATACTTGGCAGCTCTTCTAACTCGGACAACCCACGAACATTTAGGTTTCGAAGCTTTGTCGCGTGCTCCAACCCCCTTATGGTCTTCAGGTTCACACACCCCTCTCCCTACAACACCTCCAAAGATGTCAATGTTTCCATACTTGGCAGCTCTTGTAACTCGGATATCCCAGCAACATCTAGGATTCTAAGCTTTGTCGCGTGCTCCAACCCCCGCATGCTCTTCAGCTTCACACACCCCTCTGTGCATAACTCCTCCAAAGATGTCAATGGCTTCATACTTGGCAGCTCTTCTAACTCGGACAACCCACGAACATTTAGGTTTCTAAGATTTGTCGCGTGCTCCAACCCCCGTATGCTCTTCAGCTTCACACACCCCTCTCCCCACAACACCTCCAAAGATGTCAATGTTTCCATGCTTGGCAGCTCTTGTAACTCGGACATCCCAGCAACATCTAGGATTCTAAGCTTTGTCGCGTGCTCCAACCCCCGTATGCTCTTCAGCTTCACACACCCCTCTGTGCAAAACTCCTCCAAAGATGTCAATGGCTTCATACTTGGCAGCTCTTCTAACTCGGACAGCCCACGAACATTTAGGTTTCTAAGCTTTGTCGCGTGCTCCAACCCCCGTATGCTCTTCAGCTTCACACACCCCTATGTGGACAACCCCTCCAAAGATGTCAATGTCTCCATACTTGGCAGCTCTTGTAACTCAGACATCCCAGCAACATGTAGGATTCTAAGCTTTGTCGCGCGCTCCAACCCCCGTATGCTCTTCAGGTTCACACACCCCTTTATGGACAACCCCTCCAAAGATGTCAATGTCTCCATACTTGGCAGCTCTTGTAACTCGGACATCCTAGCAACATGTAGGATTCTAAGCTTTGTAGCGTGCTCCAACCCCCGTATGGTCTTCAGCTTCACACACCCCTCTCCCCTCAACGCCTCCAAAGATGTCAATGTTTCCATACTTGGCAGCTCTTCTAACTCGGACATCCGGACAACATTTAGGATTCTAAGCTTTGTCACGTGCTCCAACCCCCGTATGCTGTTCAGCTTCACACACACCTCTGTGCACAACTCCTTCAAAGATGTCAATGGCTTCATACTTGGCAGCTCTTCTAACTCGGACAACCCACGAACATTTAGGTTTCGAAGCTTTGTCGCGTGCTCCAACCCCCTTATGGTCTTCAGGTTCACACACCCCTCTCCCTACAACACCTCCAAAGATGTCAATGTTTCCATACTTGGCAGCTCTTGTAACTCGGATATCCCAGCAACATCTAGGATTCTAAGCTTTGTCGCGTGCTCCAACCCCCGCATGCTCTTCAGCTTCACACACCCCTCTGTGCATAACTCCTCCAAAGATGTCAATGGCTTCATACTTGGCAGCTCTTCTAACTCGGACAACCCACGAACATTTAGGTTTCTAAGATTTGTCGCGTGCTCCAACCCCCGTATGCTCTTCAGCTTCACACACCCCTCTCCCCACAACACCTCCAAAGATGTCAATGTTTCCATGCTTGGCAGCTCTTGTAACTCGGACATCCCAGCAACATCTAGGATTCTAAGCTTTGTCGCGTGCTCCAACCCCCGTATGCTCTTCAGCTTCACACACCCCTCTGTGCAAAACTCCTCCAAAGATGTCAATGGCTTCATACTTGGCAGCTCTTCTAACTCGGACAGCCCACGAACATTTAGGTTTCTAAGCTTTGTCGCGTGCTCCAACCCCCGTATGCTCTTCAACATCACACACCCCTCTCTCCACAACACCTCCAAAGATGTCAATGTTTCCATACTTGGCAGCTCTTGTAAGTCGGACATCCCAGCAACATCTAGGATTCTAAGCTTTGTCGCGTGCTCCAACCCCGTATGCTCTTCAGCTTCACACACCCCTCTGTGCATAACTCCTCCAAAGATGTCAATGGCTTCATACTTGGCAGCTCTTCTAACTCGGACAACCCACGAACATTTAGGTTTCTAAGCTTTGTCGCGTGCTCCAACCCCCGTATGCTCTTCAGCTTCACACACCCCTCTGTGCACAACCGCTCCAAAGATGTCAATGGCTCCATACTTGGCAGCTCTTCTAACTCAGACAACCCACGAACATTTAGATCTTTAAGCTTTGTCGCGTGCTCCAACCCCCTTATGCTCTTCAGCTTCACACACCCGTATGCCAAAAACTCCTCCAAACATACCAATGTTTCCATACTTGGCAGATCCTGTAACATATAAGAGTCGAAGCTTTGTACACTGCGCCAACCCTCTGATGCTCATCAGTTTCACACATCCCGTTGCCCGCAACTCCTCCAAAGATGTCAATCTTTCCATACTAGGCAGCTCTTCTAATTCGGAGCACTCTACAACCTCCAGCCGTCGAAGCTTGGTCAGCTGTTCCAACCCCTGGATGCTCTTCAGCTGTTCCAACCCCTGGATGCTCTTCAGCTGCACACATCTACCTGCCGAGAACTCCTCCAAGGGCGTCATAACTAACTTTATACCTTTCCTTTATCTCAGTGGGAAAACTCCCCAATTCGTCAGTCCAGTAAGATATATCTCTTCCATAAAGATTTGCCCCAAATACTTTTAAAGACAAGGGCAATCCATTACAAGCTTCTAAGAACCTATCTACAATGGATTCAAATCCCTGGCGTGGATAGGTTTGGCTGAAGGCATAAGAGCAGAAGAGCTCTCGTGAGTGTTTTTCATTAAGCCCTGTCAGATTGTAAATTGACGAGTTTTCGACTTTTGAGGCTATGAGAACATGTTTATCTCTAGATGTAATCACCATTAAGCTACCTGAGGGGAGATCAACACGCAAAAGTGCATTCAGCTGATCCACATGGTCTACGTTATCTAAGATTACTAAAACGTTAGACACATTGTTAGACGCAAGGGTATCAGAAGATTTCCCTTGATTCCAGTCCAGTCCAGTCAATCTCTGAGGATGGTTTCTGTCCAAGAAGGCATTAGAGGATATGAGATTATTTATGTGCTCTTTGAGCATCCCTGTCCCTTCATCAATATTTTTTATTGGCTTTTATCCAATCCAGACAAACTCTTGAGAAGTTCTTTCTGCAACGACATTAGAGAGCCTTTATCTGCATCAGCTTTGACGTCAAATAAAAAGCAGGATCTCCGATAATCTGATTTCTTCCTATTGAAGAATTCTTTTGCTAACGTAGTCTTTCCTACACCTCCTAAACCCCAGATCCCCAAGAGCTGAGGTAACCCTCTCCGCTGTTGCTTCAATAGGGCTTTGTCTTCAAAATCTATCAGCTTCTCATCCAAGCCTGTTGGAAATTGGGCCACGTACAAGTCTGGCGTTTTCAACATTTCCGACAGACGCTTAGCAACCTTATCTAGAAGCTCCAGCTCTAACTCCACGCTAGTTATTGAGAAGAAAATAAGTAGTGAGAAACAAATAACTATGTCCATTTATTAAACATAAAATACTACCATATAGGAAGAGAAGAGAAGTTTGAGTTCTTACCCATTGCAATTAGTCTCCAGCTCGAAACCGCTGTACTCTGCAACTCAATGCACTGCATTTCTCCAATTTTTTATAATGTTAGAATCATGTCGCCCCTTCTCTGCATGCGTTTGTATGGTTCTAACAGCGTGTTCAATTTGGGATGTAATATTGTATCCAGCCTGCATCTCCCCCTCGTCCATAAAGGCCGACAATCCATTATCGAGAAGGCGAAGGTAGAGAGACCTCGCGAAGGTTTTCTTCACATCGACCCCGCGATGGTTTAAGAAAACGGCGTACGATTTGTCGTTGGGATTAGCAGCGGTGGCGGCGGAGGCGGAGGAAGCGGTGGAGAAAGATGCAGCCATTGCGAAATGGAAAAACGAAAATAAAAATGGGAGTGATGACGCGAATCCGCGATTTGCACTGGAATAGGATTTGCACTGGAATAGTTGACTCAGGGTTTCAGAAGCGCGCAGAGATATTGTGGGAGAAGCCACTCAATTTTGACCGCGTTTTTCAAGAGATAACCATTTTGCGTAGTAAGGTACGGTGGTCCCAGACATCTTCCACTAAAAGATAATAATGGGAGACGTGTCAAGCCTACCAGTTTGCGTATCTTCTAAGCTGACCCCCACACAAGACGTGTCAAGCCTACCATTTTGCGTATCTTCTACGCTGACCCCACACAAGACGTGTCAAACCTTACAACTCTTCAATTATACCCTAGGTTTATATCAACATTTTCCTTATCTACTTTGATATTAAATTTTATTAATGCAATACATCACATTTGAGATGTATTATATTTAATTAAATAATTATTCGATATATATTTAAAAATTTTCATCAATAATTAGTATTTTGTATTTATATGTATTTAAATCAATGTAACTCCTAAAATTTAGGAAGCTCTTTCTTAGAATTTGAGTGAATTCGTCTCCAAATAATAAATTTAATTCGATTTAATATTCATTTGAATATATATATTCAATCTATTTAATCTAAGATTTATTCAGTTTTTATGAAAATCAGAATTTAAATAAGAGCCTTCATAAAACTAATTCCAATATCCATCCCACAATTTAGTAAAAAAATCAAGATAATAAAAAACCATAATATGCACACAGAATTAAAAACAACCTATAATTATTACATATTTTATTTATTTTAATTGGTATAAACATTTTATTAGTAAAAAATCATATTATGAAATTAATTAAAACATATATTTTATATCATCCCACAATTTAGTAAAAAAATCAAGATAATAAAAAAGCATAATATGCACACACAATTAAAAACAACGTGTAATTATTACATATTTTATTTATTATAATGGGTATAAACATTTTATTAGTAAAAAATCATATTATGAAATTAATTAAAACATATATTTTATATATTACAAAGTAATAAGGGAAAAAAATTATATATTACAAAGTAATAAGTAATGGAATGGGCTAAACTCTAGACAGAATGCACCTTTACCGGCGATTTTCACCGGAATCCGGCGAATGGGAAATTGCTGAAACTGCAATTTGGGTTGTTTGAATTGCAATTTTGGTTGCAGGAATGGCTTCAGCGACCTCGAAAACCCCTGGGGCACCTTGATTATGCAATTCTAGCAACCCAAAACTGTCATTTAAACAATTTCAGCCGGATTTTCGCCGGAAAAATCGCCGGATTCTTGGTGCATTCAGTCTAGAGTTTAGCTTACTCTATAAGTAATTAAAGTTTTATAAATAATTAAGTAGTAGTTCTTCACAGATTGCAAAAGAACCTTGAGTAAACCTCGTCTCCTTCCTGAGCATATTCCTGTCAATTGATGGTGAATGAAAAGGATGACGGTTCTGATGGTGTCTGCTGACCTCGACCTCGTGGTCGAGTGATCTGCCCCCTAGGGTTTCTGGCAACCATCAGAGTTTGCCCCACTGGTATTGTACTTCCCCTGCATCTCACGGTCCCCCTGCTCTGAGCGACACCCATGTCTTTTACTTAGGGAGGGGCAGAGATCCCCTCCCATACGGCCGCCCTCACCCCATCTATCTCACCGCGTTTCGCCGGCCACACCTCCTCTATACGGATCGGCTCTAAGGACATTCCTATCCCTGTTGCAGACCAGCTCATATCTATTTCGGATATCGGTCAGATCACACCACCAACATGCAGTGTTCAAGGTACCAGCACTTGCATAGCCCACTCAGCAGCCCGACCAACTCTGAATCTTTCACCTGAAAGGATTAATGCTAGATCTCAATATTTGAAGGATCACGCTCTCATATGCAAGTTCATGGGCATCTGGCCTACGGAACAAGCCCTCAAAGGATGGATCACCATAAAATGGAACCCTAAAGCCCACTACGACTTTTAGCTTGGCTCCAAAGCTTTCTGGAAGACAAAGCCAAGGTGGAAAATCATGGCCCCTATTTTTTCAACTCCGCTGGTCTATACATGAAAAATTGGATTGAAAAATTCTGCCCAGAAAAAGATGATTTCACTTGGGCACCGGTTTGGATCAGAATGTACTCCCTCCCACAGGAATACTGGGATGAAGAAACCTTGAGAGACATTGGAAACACCCTAGGAGCCTATGTCAGATCCGTAGACCAGACGAAACTCCATAAATACACCTTCTATGCCTGGATATGTGTTTACATGCACATTGCAAGCATACCTTTGGATTATGAACACATACCTTTCAGATGCCGCAAATGTCACGAACATGGGCACCTCTTCAGAGACTTCCCTCTAAAAAAAACCCTGAAAGATGACCTCAAGAAAGATGTCAAAGATTCAGATGGCTTCTAAAGATCTGGAAGAGCTAAACATCACAGCCGCAAAGCAGCACCGGAGAAAAATAAAGCAGAAATCCCCTCGACGAGCAATAGTTTTGAGATCCTCGCTGAACAAATGACAGACCAAGAAATGAGTCACAAGAAGCAGTCAACCGCCAAGGAGCTCAACCCGAAGAAGCCTGAGAATTAGGATCACTCAAAAGATCAGGATGCCCTTCTTGCTCAAGGAAAACTTGCAGGCCCAGTCGATCCACCAGGTACTTCTTCTAACCCTCAAGATCCCCTCCGGACATCACCATGGATGAAGAAATGGCAGAGCTCGATTTGGGAGATCATGACCTTCTTGGGTTGGAGGACGCATGCACAAAAAAATATGTTGGATCCATCCTGCTCAGTCAAATACAACTCCTTAAAGAATCCCTTGTTAAAGTCAAAGCCCATGACAAACTTGGAATTCATAATCTCCCCCAGAAAGACAAGCCAAAACTCTTAAGGGAGCTCAAGAAAAGAGGAAGGAAATCTGATCTGCAACGTATCAACCTGCTGGGCACCAGACTGGTAGAATCAAGGCAATACGCCCAGCTTACAGAATTCTTTCCCTCTCTTACCCCCAACTCTCAATGAAGATCATATCGTAGAATATACGTGGAATCAATGGTCCTTCCAAATGTCATATGTTGAAAAGAAAAACCTTTTAGATTATCCCTCTGTCCTTTTCCTACAAGAAATGAAATGCTTCTCTGAAACCCTTAGCCTTCTCCTATCCAAAATCTGGAGAGGCTGCCTTTGTTTTTCCACTGATGCCATTGGATATGCCGGTGGCATCGCCATAGCCTGGAACCCTTCTGTTATAACCCTGGACAATTATGCTATTATTTCCCATGCCATCTCTGCCTCTTTCCATATCTTGGGCTCAGGCCTTCATGGCCACCTCCTCAATGTCTACAGCCCTTAGCCCCCTTCCCTCAAATCCCAACTGCTCAAATTTCTTGGTTGGTTCACCTTGTCCCACATTGACTCACCCCTTGTCATTGGGGGGGACTTCAACATGATCACTGCCCTCGAGGATAAGAAAGGAGGGCTCCATTCGATGTCTACATAAGATATTTTCAAAGCTTTCATGGCCAATAATAATCTGGTAGACTTGCAACCTTCTTCAGGGTTTTTTACTTGGAACAACAGAAGGGGCGGTGTTCATCAGATTTCCAAACGTCTCGATCACTTTCTGATCTTTGAGAACCTCACTCTTGCAGGAGGAATCCTCGCCTCTTCTATTCTCCCTTCAGAAGGCTCGAATCACTGGCCCATTGACTTAACGTGGCAAAGTCTTGGTGCCCACCCCCACAGGCCCTTCAGATTTGAGAAATTTTGGCTCTCTCATCCTGATTTCCTAGATGCAGTCAGTGCTTGGTGGTCTGAGATGCACTTCACAGGAAAATCCAAAATGTCCGTCCTCTGGCAGAAACTCAAAATCCTTCGTTCCAATCTCAAGAACTGGAACCGCACTACTTTTGGTGACATCTTCAAAGACAAGAAGCTAATCGAAGAAGAAATTGATTCCCTCCAATGCATTATCATGAATGATGGTCTCTCTCAGGACCACAAACTAAAGGAAAAAGATCTTGTGGAAAAGCTAAATCAACGCTGCCTCCAAGAAGAAATCCTGTGGAAGCAAAAATTGAGAGTCGCTTGGCTTAAAGACAAAGATCGCAACACCACTTTTTTCCATCGCTCTACCCTTCATCACAGAATGCACAATCATATCAACAAGCTCAAAACGGATTTCACAGAGGTCCTGGAGGAGCAGAAGGATATTGAACATGAACTCACAAGGTTCTTCCAAGATCTCCTCACAGAACCCCGTGGTTCTAGATCCACTGCTATAGCTCAGGTTACTCACCACATTCCCCCCATCATCACAGAGGAACACAACGCCTCTCTAATGCAGCCAATCTCATTACAGGAAGTTGAAACTATCGTCAATCAAATGGAAAATGACAAGGCACCTGGCCCCGATGGCTTTACTACCAACTTCTTTCACCACTGCTGGGACCTAATCAAGATCGAGGTTTGGGAGGTAGTAGAAGAATCCAGACATAAGCAATGGGTGCTGTCGGCCCTCAACACCACTCACCTCTCCCTTATCCCCAAAGAAAAAGAGGCCTCTCAACCTAGTAAGTTTCGGTTGATCTCTCTCTGCAATGTCATCTACAAGATCATCTCTAAAGTTGTCGCTAATCGTCTCAAGCCCTTTCTACCCCTTCTCATCTCCACTGAGCAAACAAGCTATGTAGAGGGAAGACAGATCCTTGATCGCATTATCCTCGCTCATGAGGTCAATCACTCCCTCAAAGTCCACCATATCCCTGGCATGCTCCTAAAGCTGGACCTCTCCAAGGCCTTTGACAAGCTCAATTGGGATTTCATACGGAAAATGTTGGTTGCCTACGGCTTTAGCCCCGCTTGGACCAGTTGGATCTCCTCCCTCTTTTCCTCTGCTTTTTTCTCCATTCTGGTCAGCAGCTCCCCCTCCTCCACCTTGACCCCCACCTGTGGCATCCGTTAAGGCAACCCCCTCTCCCCGTTCCTCTTTATCCTTATGGCTGAAGGGCTTGGCAGAATGATTCAAGCTGCAATTGCATCTGGCTCCTTATGAGGCCTATCCCCCCATGGAGGCGCCCCCATTGCCTACAAATAGTTTGTGGATGATAATATCCTGTTCGGCCACCCCTCCGTCCGTGAAGCTCACTCCTTTCAAAAGATCCTCAAATTCTTCTCAGAATCCTCCGGCACCTCCATTAACCTGGACAAGTCTCAAATATTCTTCTTCAACATTGATGCTATCTCCAAACGCAACATTTCTCGTATACTGGGCTTCGCAACCTCCACCTTACCCACCAAATACCTCGGAGCTCCCCTCTTCGACTTAGTCGTTAAACATTCCTCCTGGAAGGAGCTTTTTAACAAAATTGAAACCCGCATCTCCTCCTTGACTTTCCGCTCTCTCAATCTTTCTTATCGCCTCACTCTCCTCAAATCTGTCCTCCAGTCCATGCCCCTTTATCTATTTTCTGTCCTTGAAGCACCCAAGTGGGTACTGAAGTCTCTCTGTAAGATTCAACGGTCCTTCCTCTGGGGCAAGAGCCAGCAAAACAACAGGTGGGCCCTGGTGGAATGGCAAACGGTCTGCCTTCCTAAGTGTGAAGTGGGCCTTGGTTTAAGAGATCCGGATATCAATAATGAGTCTCTTTTAGCTAATATTTGGTGGAGGTGGATCTCCAATAATGACTCGCCCTGGGCTCAATTGTGGAACAAGAAATATGCCCTTAATTGGGATCCCTCCCAGTTGATCCGGTACGGTTTTGACCCCCCTAGATCTTTGATCTAGAGGGCTGCAAATTCTCAATGGGCTCTTATTCAACATCATAGCTTTTGAGAAATTAAAGATGGTACCCTGGCTCTGTTTTGGCGGGGTTCCTGGCAGCAAATGCCTAAACTTAGCGGCCTCCCCATCTGTGGAGAGACACCAAATTTATGGCATGCGACTTCCAACTTAGTCGTCCGCGACTTCTGGGACCCAGTTGATTCTTCCCCATTCAGAACCTGGAAGGATCCTAGGCCTTGGCAGCCTGGATTAGCACCTAACATCTTTGAGACCGTCTGGACTGATCTTCAATCTAGAAAAATTCGCATCTCTCCTGGCAAGGATATCATTCACTGAGGGCATCTCCCCAAGGGATCCTTTATTGTCAAGGAAACCTATTCCATTTTGGCTCTCAAAGATGTTGACATACCTTTTCCTCTCTGGAAGAAGATATGGAATCCTTCTCTTTGGCCAAAAGTCTCAACTTTCCTCTGTTTGCTCACTCACAGACGCATTGTTACTTGGGATAATCTACAGAAAAAAGGCTTCATGGGACCTTCTCATTGCATCATGTGCCACCACAACGTTGAGAAAATTGACCATTTGCTCGACACTTGTGACATAGCCTCCATGCTTTGGGACAGGGTGGCAGAAACATTCAGAAAATCCAACAGAGCCAAAGGAGATATAATCAGCACCTTTCATCAACGAGAATTTGACCCCTTTCAAAGCTCTCAACTCAATAGACTCTGGGAGCTCACTCCAGTATTTGTAGTCTAGAGCATCTGGAAAGAAAGAAATTCTCGCATCTTCGAAGGTAACTGCAAAACTATTGACAATATCTAGGATACTCTCAAAGGCAACATTCAAGAAACTCTTTTCTCAGTTGCGTGGCACACCTCTAATAAACCCACCACCGGTTTGGAGAAAAGAATCCTCCACAATTGGAACTTCAAGCTTCAAGTCTCCCCCACTCTCAGGAAAATCACCGTCTTACGCACCTCTAGCCCATCCCACTGGTCCCCCCTGCCATGGGCATCAATAAATTAAATTTTGACAGAGCCTCCAAGGGAAATCCGAGCTTGGTTGGATTTGGCGGAGTTTTCCGTAATCATGATGGTCAAATCGTAAGAATCTTCTATGGAAACATCGATCACGACAGCAATAATGTAGTTGAGCTGGAGGGCCTCCTTCAAGGCATCATCATAGCCAAATATCAGAACCTCCACCCCCTCATTGTGGAAGGAGATTCACAGTTGATCCTCGGTTTGGCCTCCAAAATTCAAAATGGCTCTCTCATCTCCAAAATCTCTTCGAGTTGAAGGCTGGAGCACAAACTTCATAGACTTTCTTCCACCATGAAAGATCATAGAGGTATCACCTTCCATCATGTGATGCGCAAGGCCAACTCTTTAGTTGACCATTTAGTGAATGAAGGAGTCTCCAACAACCTCCCCCTCTAGGAAGGCATTCTTAGTGACTCCCCCTCGAACCAGGTCTCGCAATTCTGCATGGCCCAAGCAAGGAAGGACCTCTCCCACCCAGATGTGGGTGCCACCTGCCCTCCATCTAGAACCGACACGCAAGAAACTAGGGGTGCCACCTGCCCTCCTGACAGCGTGGCTCTCACACCTGGCTCCTGTCCGTCGCTAGCGTTGTTCCCATTCTCCCCTCATTAATTCCCTGTCCTATCCAGGCCCTTTTGGCCTCCTCGCGCGCTTCGAATTTCATTCTCCCCATGGCTCGGTTGTCGGCATTCACTTTGGCTCCTTTCTCCATGTCCCATCCTCTTAACTGGCTTTCACTCTGGCTCATTTCGCACAGACGCTCCATTACTCTGTCTCATGTGAGTTCTGGAAGCTCTCACCATGGTTTTCTTGATATGGGCCTCCCACTCCATGCCCTTGCTGTCATTACTTGCATTTTCTATCCTCTTCCTGTTGCCTCTGCCGAGAGCTCTTCCTCTTCCCTGTTCTCTGGCAATTCTACTGACAACGCCATGACTCGCATGCGAGGTACTTCCAAGCACGACGCTAGTCACAATGTTGGAAAAAATACCACTTCAACTGAGAAGGAGAAGATGGCCAACAGTGGGTATGAGAACAATGTCTCTGTTCCAGTCCGCAGGCTGGTGGACGATTGGGAATCTCGTAGTGTGGCGGAAATTCTGGCATTCGGCAACCAGGGCACCCAGGTAAACTATTACTAGTTGATAAAAAATATGTTGGGTACTTTGGTGGAGGAAATGTCAACCAGATGGAACATGGCCAAAGTGGCTATCATGGATACCAGAGCGCATATGGCCCATTTGGGTGGAATTCTGGCTGCCTTGGAGGCCAATTTGGCTGGTTTGCGTTACTCTTTGTTCCATCATTCTTCTCCCCCCCGTGATTCTGGTCCTGCTGCTCACTCTGAAGGTTTGGCTAGAAACCCAAACGTCCAAGTTGATGGTGTTGTTACTGCCACTAACATCCACACAACTGACAGCTCCCTGCCTGTTTGCCTCGATGGTGCTGCTGCGGTTGGCTCTGCTCCAGTTTTAGGCCCCTTCTCAGGCCCGATTTCTCTTACTACGGGGGTGGTTCAGGGGGCCTCTCCACCTGGAACTTCCTTCCTGACGCCCTCAATGATTGACACCTTACACTACAAACGAATCATAAAGTCTAAGGACGACGCCACCACTCAACGCAAAACTAAACCACTGCCCTTCAAACTCCCAACCCATAATTGGGACAAGGACTTCTTGGCAGCTTCCCCATCATTGAAGATGATCCTAGCACTCAGAATGCAGAAGGCAACACTTAGAGCAACTTTGGGTGAGACTAGCTCTCTTTTTTGTGGTTAACGTCATGCATCCTTCTTTGTTTCAGCTTAAACGTCTACTGTCAGATTCTAGCTTTTCCTTCTAGTCTAGTTAGTCTATGTTTTTACTGGTCGGCTATAATTATGTCAATACTACTCAGCCCACTGATGAGCAGGACTATGGAGGTTCCTACTTGCTTTTTCTGCTTCGTGAGAAGCTTTTGAAAGCTCATGAATCTACAGATTCTCATGTGAATGTAACCTTTTTTGTATTATAATATATCTTCTTTATGCTGCTTACAAAAAAAAGTAGTAGTTCTTCACAAGTAATAATAGTTATCTAAATGATTAAGCAATAATTATTTATTTTAGAAGATTGAATATTATTGTATATTACAAAGTAATCGGTAATTAAGGTTTTATAAATGATCAAGAGTTCTTTACAAGTAAAAATAGTTATAGAAATAATTAAGCAATAATTCTTAACGTAAGAATATCTAATTTTCTTATTGAATTCTTAATAACTTTTCAATTAAAAAATCAATATTTATCTTTTATATATTCTTTCTTCTTAATTTATTTTTTATTTAATTATCCATATTTATTTTCAATAATCAATATTTTTATTTATAAATAATATATATATATATATATATATATATATATATATATATATATATAATTTATTAAATTAACTAGATTGTAATTTTATTCACATAAATTTAAAATAAAATCTATTTTATTATAGCATTGTTAGATGCACTTTAATTATAAAAGTATGTGTCTCTAAGCATATTACAAAGAGACTAGCATTTACTCAAATAGTAAAATCCTTGGGACCAAGCAAAATGTTAAAGATACTCTATAGTAACCATTAAAAGTGATGAAAGCTTAATCTTAGCCTAATCATTTCATTAATTAACGAAGATGGGTATATAAAAGTAATAAATTAATACATTTTAATTGAAGTAGGATTTTGATATTTACAGGTAGATTGAATTTAATTATATTCTTATGAATGTTAGTAACTTGTTTTTGTAGAAGATTGAATTTAATAAATATTAAATGAAGTAGGATTTTATTTTTATGACCTTTAGTAATTTGTTTAATTAGTCATTTCATGTACAAGTGAAATGAAGAAAATACGAGGTAGAAATAGAAACCTATTTTATCATAACTTTTGAAATTTAAAATAAAATATCATCTGTTTTTCACAACGTGTAGGAATTATATTTATAAAAAGGCTCTTGGAAATCCAAATAAGATCCAAATTTTATGGCTCTTGGGAATCCAAATAAGATCCAAAATTTGTATGAAAACAAACTCATCTAACACATCTAGCATTCTTCCATCAAAGAGATAATGGAAAACCAACAATGATTCCTATAGCTATTCTTTATCACTACTTCATGAGTGCATGAATAAATTTTGAGCAACTAAATGCATAATAAAATGCAAAAGTAATACATAATTAATGATTTAGGAAGAGCTCTTTTCCCATTAAAAATTGTAGAATCAAGAGTTTACTAATGACCCAATAAATTATTTGTTGCATAATCTTTTTCTCTTCGCTCTTTGCTGGATTTCCTTCCCCTTGTGAGTGGAGAAGAGGAACGAGAACATTTCTTCAACATCTCAATAAAAGAGAAAGAATATGTTGTTTTCTATGAATATGTGCACTAAAATGGGGGTGTTGTCAAATGGGCCTTCAACTCCTCCACTACGATATATACTTCCTCTTCATCTTCTATGTCCTTTAAGTATTTTATTGCTTCTTCATCTTCCTATGCTTCTTCCTCTGCCTCATTTTCATTTGATCCAACTTTATTTTATGAGGGGGGGTTTATTCTTACTTTTGATTCTTCTTTCATTGTTGTCATGTTCATTGGTTCTACTTATATCCCTAATCTAGACCTTTCTCCCATAAAACCATGAATAAAGGTCCATATTCTACACAAGTGAGCATTACTCGAAAAGTACACAGTCCTTTGGCCTAGCCCTTGAGTAGTTCATGAATGGATTACAAAGCACTAGGAGCAGGAGGTCAGTGAGGTTACTGTCTTTTCCATGGGAAGAGAATTCTTTCTATTTTAGGTTGATAGCAAGGAGGAGAGATATCATATTTAGACCAGGTCCTTATTTTATGGGGTCCAAGGGTTTTTTCCTCTCTCATTGGACTTTAGATTTTAATCCATAAATGGATATTACTATAGACCCTATGTGGGTTAGGCTACCATATTTTCTCATGTTCTTCTGGGATCAACCCACCCTTAAGATATTGGAGACAAGTTGGGTTATTTTATTAACAAAGTTGATCCAAAAGAAGGCATCAATTCTTGTGCCATAATTTGTGTGGAAATAGACCTGTAGAAAGGACTTCTGGAGCTGATAAAGCTTAATATTATAGGATGGAGCCATCAATAAGAATTTGATTATGATTAGATCCCATCAAAGTGCAATTTATCATACGAATATGGACACTTTGCAAATAAATGTCCAAGAGCCTAAGAAACTCATACTTCTCTAAAGCAGACTCAAAACCAAAATAGTGAAGTAGAGAAAAATTCATTTAAGCAGGCTTCCAAAAGGCATAGAAATAAGAATATGAAGGGATCATAGGACATTAAATGAACTCAACATGTCCCATCTACCATAAATAGATACAATCCTCTTCAAATTCTAAAGGAAGCGAAAAAAGAAGGTGATGAAATAGATCCTTCGATGACCCCTGTGGAAAGGAGTTGAACAATTAATGTTGTCCAACCACCATTCCCACGCAAAAAAAAACAACGGACATTTATATAACCACTAAACAATTTCCCAACAACGCTTGTTTAAATCATTGTTAGTTTAATTTCAATTAGATCTATGTGAATTTCCTATTGTTCAATTAGATTTCATTACACATGTAGGAAGCTCTTTGTAGATCTACTTCAAATTCAATATTAACATATTGTTGTTTGTTATAACAATTGGAATAAATCTTTGTTTGTTTTCATTCAACCTTGATGAGGAGTAAAAGAAAACGACAAATGAAGCATGCTCGTGAACAAAACGACGATGAAGAGTGTGAAAAGAATAGGGAAAGGATGAGGCAACAAAGATCAAGGTTGAGAGAAGAAGAAGATGCACCTTTGGTGCAACAAATTCCAATGGAGGACAACCAAGGTAAATTTTTGAATTACATGCTACCTAATTTAAATTTCATATTTTATATTTCTCTAATAATTAGTTATATAATAACTATTTTTTTTGGTCTTAGCCTTAATATATTTTGTTTGTAATAAGATTCTTAACAATTTGTTATTTAGATTACAAAATTAGTAACAATTTTCATAAAATTTTAACTATTTCCTAATCTAATTTGTTCACTATTTTGTTTGTAATGAGATTCTTATTTATTTCTTAATTTTGTTATTTATATTTCAAAATTTGTAACAATTTTCAAGTTAAATAGATAATTTTCAAGTGACTAACAATTTTCAATGTTAATGGAACAATTTTCAAATCAAATGTACACTTGAATCCAATTTTCAAGTTATTAAAATTTTCCAAGTAAAATGTACATTTTTCAAACTTTAATATAACAATTTTCAAATTAAATGTACACTTTTCAAGTTATTAGTTTAATTTTCAAGTTGAAATGTACATATTTAGCTATTTTCAATTTTCTAAGCTACTAACAATTTCAAGTTAAATGTAATTTCAATTCTTGTTTTGTTATTTGTTAAGAAATTATTTGTATAGCCTCATGTGAGCTCGAAGTCTCAACATTTGTTGATTGAAATAACTATTAATTTCTCATTTTAGAACCCTCATTTTATTTGAAATGAACATTGTGATAGTTATGTATTAGTTGGAAAATTCAATTTGAAAACAAATGAAATGAACATTTTGATAGTTATGTAGTAGTTGTAAAATTCAATGACAACAAATAAAATGAACATTGTGATAATTATGTAGTAGTTGGAAAATTCAATTATCTTGTTTTTAATGTATTTTCAATTCTTGAATCAACTTTTTCTATGAATGTAGGGATCAGTTACATATTTTTTCCTTATAGTAAGTTATATGTTATTTATATTTTAAAATTTGTAACAATTTTCAAGTTAAATGGATAGTTATGTATTAGTTGGAAAATTCAATTTGAAAACAAATAAAATGAACATTTTGACAGTTATGTAGTAGTTGTAAAATTCAATAACAACAAATAAAATGAACATTGTGATAATTATGTAGTAGTTGGAAAATTCAATGACATACAATCAAATAAAATGAACATTGTGATAGTTGTGTAGTAGTTGGAAAATACAATGACAACAATAAAAATGAACATTGTGATAGTTATGTAATAGTTTGAATATTCAATGACAATAAAAGGGTTGTAGATTTTGTCAAATATCAAATTCTTCCTAACATTTATCTAATTAGATTTGGTATGTGCTATGTGGTATGTGTATATCATAATATCTTAAACATCTACTTAAAAAATCAAATCTTGTTCTTATAAATATACATAACAATGTGTAATAATTTGTAACAATTTTCAAGTCAAAAGGATAGTTTTCAAGTCACAAGCAATTTTCAATTTGTTAATTTCCACAAGAAATTTCAAGTTACTAGCAATTTTAAAGTTAAATGTACAATAATCTAGATAGGGTTGAGATGTTAGCCAGTAGGGATTTGGGTGGTAGGTTGGAATTTACTTCTGGTAGCCCGAGTGAAATTCTTTATTGGTTTAGCAAATTCTGGGTCCCTATTGTGGGCATTGCTCCTTGGGTAAATATTTTGCTGAACAGATGGATTCTTTTCATCTTCCCTGGACCGGAGCACCTGGGTGAAATCCTGGATGGTACCTAGCGCTTCAAGGAAGGTTCCTTGATCTTAAAATGTTGGCACATTTCTTTCGATCCATTACGGGAGAAACAAGTTCGTAGACACCTTTGGATGCTTGTCCCTGGTTTTCCCATTGAGATATGGAAGGAGAATATACTTATTGGGCTTGACAATACGGTTGGCATATTTATAAGGGTGGACAAAAACTCTTTGTATGGAATGGATAGGCGTTTTGCTAGGGTTATGTTAGATTTTGATATGAGCAAAGGTTTACCTACGGAGGTTGAAATTGTGTGGGGATATCACACTTTGAGACAAAGATTGGATTTCATCAAAATCGTTTTCAGATGTTTCTATTGCCGGAATACAGGTCACACTCAAGCCAAATGCCCATTTCTCCTGGGTCACTTACGGGAAGATTCACATTTGCAGGAAGATAGGCCTTTGTCTCTTGGCCACTACAAGACATGCCCTAGTTTCACTAGTTCTCAGGTTTTATTACCGGATAAGTGTTCTCCTTCTTCTTCAACACCTTATAAAGATGTTACTAAAGCTGAGTTGGATTTTATAATTGATGCTGAGAAATATCTTGAAAAACGTATCTCTACTAGTGAGGTCATTTTAAATTTGGTAAATCCATCTTTATTAGTCTCGACTTCTTTATCTCAATCACAGTCGAAGGAAGATCCTCCATTGACTATTGACGATTTATTGCCTTATAAAATTTTTGTGAGAAAAGGTTTATTGGATGGTTTTGAGGAGGAGGGTAGGGTTGAGGAATTTCACCTCTTGAATTCGACGGAAGATCCCCCTATGTCTTCTGTTGATCCACAAGAAGGGAATATGCATGTGCGATATGATAAGACATCCGGTATTGTGGGGGATGATTGTCTTACACCTTTGCCAGTATTTTCCAAGAATCTGTCCACAAATTCAGATGTTATTCCTATTCAAACTACGCGTTTTCAGAATGTGACCATTAGGATAAATAAGAAGAAATCTATGGTCATGAAGGATGCAGATGTGGCTCCTACCTACCAATCCATTACTACTAGACTTGAGGTAGATAAGAAAGAGAGTAGTAAGTCTAGTTCTTCTGGAGTGCTTAGAGCTTTGAAACCCCATAAGACTAGTATTTAATGTCAATTTTATCTTTGAATGTTAGGGGTTTGGGTAAGGATGCTAGGGATAGGGCCTTAACCAATTTATTTCATGCTACTAGCCCGGGAATTATTCTTCTACAGGAAACTATGTGCGAGGACTCCTTTGTTGTATAAAAAATTGCAGGAATCCTTCCTGGGTGGGAGTTGTCAGCATTAAGATCCGTTGGTTTGTCTGGAGGTTTATTGGTGGCCTGGAATCTTCTTATTTACTCTTTTCGTGTTTTTAGAACTCAATGGGGAATTTTAATGGAGGGATGGAGCATGACCTTAAACTTAAAACTTTCAATTTTAAATTGTTATGGACCCTACAAGGAACGACTTGGTTTCTAGGATTCATTAAAGTCTTTTGGTTTATTGAATATAGACAACTTAACTATTGCCTAGGAGGTCTGGGGTTCCTTTGCCAGATTGGATGATTTGGATAATTATTTCTCAACTATGATAGATACTTTTGATCTTGTGGATGTTTACCCTAGTGTCCTCTCACCTACCTGGACTAATGGCAGACTTGGGGTTGATGGTATACATAAGAGGTTAGATAAATTTTCGGTTAAAGAATCTTTTCTTGAATTTGTTCAGAGGTACAAGACTTGGGTTGGAGATGCAAAATTTTCAGATCATTGGCCGGTCTTCTTTCAACTTGATGATTCTGTGACTGCTATGAAGTACCCTTTTAAATTCAATTGTTCTTGGCTAAAGAATGATGAGTTTTGCTCCTTGAGTCGGGACTTCTGGCTTAAGAATGAGTTGGATACTGACATGAATCCTTTGGACTCTTTTTGTTTTAAATTGAGGAATCTCAAAGAAGTGGTTACCAAATGGACAAAAGAACAGAAAAGAAGGGATTTGATGGGGATTAAGGAGTTGGAGGAACAAATACATTTTTTGCATATAAATTTTTTTGAAGATAATTTGGAATGTGATGCATTTGCCAAGTTAAAACTTCTAGAACAGAGAAAGGAAAATATTTTGAAGCAGGAAGAAATGGAGTGGAGGCTTGAAAGCCGAGCTCTTTGGATAGAACTTGGTGATAAGAACTTAAATTTTTTTCACTCATTTGCTACATACACGAGGAATACTAATGCAATTTGGGATCTAAATGATGAGCTAGGGAATTTGGTCATGGGTTTGGAAAATTTGCAGGATTCAACTAAATGTTTTTTTAGTAATATTTATTTGGATCCTGGTCATTGTGACCTGAGTTCATAGCTTAAAGTTGCTAGACTTTATCCTAAATTTTTTTATGATCAAGAAGCCAGGGATCTTGGTAAGGAGGTTTCTTTGGAATAAATTGAAGAAACTTTAAAAATCTTCTTAAAAGAGAAGAGCCCTGGGCCCGATGGTTGGACAGTTGAGTTGTTTTTACATTTTTTTGACATTATGGGTGCTGACATCTTGAACATGGTGGAGTTTACTAGAAAAAGTGGATATACCTTAGGGGCTTTGGACTCAACATTTATCACTTTGATTCTTAAGTGTAGCAATCCTAAAATCTTTGGGGACTTTAGGCCAATTGCTTTATGTAACTTGGCATGCAAGTTAATCTCTAAGATTATTGCAATGCGTCTAAAGCCTGCACTTTCAAAATATATCTCATACGAACAGTTTGGCTTCATTCAGGATCAAAAAATACTTGATTCTATAGGTATTTCTGGGAACTTTTACATTATATAAAGAAAAAGAAGATTAAATCCTTCCTTTTCAAGATGGACCTGGAGAAAGTGTATGACAGAGTAGATTGGGTCTTTTTGAGTGTCATTTTGATACAAATTGGAATCTATCCTCTGGTCTTAAACTTGATTATGGCCTGTGTGTCCTCAATGAATATGGTTGTGTTGATTAATGGAGCTCCATCAAGTTTCTTCAAATGTTTGAGGGGTATTCGACAAGGCTTCCCATTGTCTTCACTTTTATTTTTGCTTTTTATTGAAGGCATCAATAGATTGATTAATCATGCAAAAAATGAGGTACTATTAAGGGCTTAAAAATTTCAAATGGTTTATTTCTTTCACATCTACTGTTTGTAGATGATGTTTTATTAGCAGGGACTGATTCATTGGAGGAATGGGATAGTTTCAAGGAAATTATTAAAATATTCTATGATGCCTCAGGTATGCTTGTTAGTTCCTACAAATCCAGTTTCTTTCAAAACAGAGTTGAGGAATCAAGGATTGAAGACATCTTGGGGTTGCTTCCTTACAATTTGCACTATTTGGAGGAGGGTTTCAATTATTTAAAATACCTTTTAAAACCTAATGGATATCTAATCAAAGACTGGAAATGGTTATTAAAGAAGGTTGAATACAAAATTACCTAGTGGACCTATAGAATTTTATCGATTGGTGGGAAGGTCACACTAGTCAAAGAAGTTTTGATAGGTATACCTGTCTATTGGTTCTCACTTTTACATGTCCCTAGATTTATCATTAATGCGTTGAGGAAATTACTCTTAAATTTTATTTGGTCCTGAGGTTTGGAGTGTTGGATTATCTAGCAATACTGAGAGGGGGGGGGGAATCAGTATTTCCTTCTTTTTCTTTTATTAAAAAAATTAGTATAAGACACACAAAGAATCAAACAAGTTAGAACACAAGATTTTATCGTGGAAACCTCAAAGAGCAAACCACAAACTCAAACTCACTAATAAGATGAATTTTACAAAATTGTTTATCTACTACTACAGAAGGGATGCAGCAACACACCATTTTTTCCTGCTGTTACAAAGAAGGATGCTACAACACCCCGGAATTTCTGCCTGCTGCTATAGACAAGGATGGAACAATACCTTGTTTTCCACCTTCTATTGGAAGGAGGCTACGACCCCCTGTAGGATTTCTGCCTAACCTAGCACCACCCTTCCACCCTGATATGTTTTTTTCAATCTTCCAGATCTATTTTTCAACTCTATCACAAACTTTTCTTCATGCCACTGGTCTCTGCCTCATCTAGCTACTACTACTATCTGGATTACTGAGACACCTATCTTCCTCTTTAAACTATTATTTAAATACTTCTTTCATACCTTTACAACATCATACTTTTTCACTAGTGATGCCCTTTCAATCTGCAAATGTGCCTTCTCTTCAAATGCATCCCTTCAACAAAAGTGTATCTTCATAAAACACATTCCTTCATTTGTTATACAGTCACACCCTTTCACTGAATTAACTCTGTTTTTAATTTATTATAACTTTGTTTTTAAGACAATAATATTATGTTTGTTATATCTCCCTTTATTAGTTAATGCATGCTCATCCAACGCATTACTTAACTAAAAATCACTTCTCTATTCTAACTTATACAGTCTCATCCTTTTTAATAAACATAACTTTGTTTCATGCTTCTACAAAAATAATACTCTTTTTAATATATTTATGTTTATAACTTATTCCTGTAGCTTTTCCAAATTTAATTATGTTTAAATAACGCTTCAAGAATCTCAACTTTAGTTTATTAGTCATGACCTTTTTAATTGATTATAATTCTGTTTATTAATTAAAACTTCATCATTTTAATTCCGTTTTAATAATAAACAGTTTTATTTTGCAGGCATTTTTCTTCTTTAAGGAAAACTTATTTTTTCACTAACTTGGCAGATTCATTTCTCGCACGTGTGACCTCCAGAGAAGAAACTGTTGGTTGTCGAGCCTGATATTCCAGTCTCATAGATGATGATTTAGCTGTGTTTGTACCCCAGGTTTGGTTATGATCCCAGCACACTCCCTAGGGGGTCCGGGGGGCGCGGGGGCCAGCGGGCCCCCGAAGGAAATTTTTGGGTTGTTTCGCCAATAGATTACGGGCCCATGGTTTTGGGTAACCCATGGTATTTTCCCTTTGTATTTCCCATTTATAAGAAAGACATTGTAATACGACTAGGGTTGATGTATTAGGTATTATGCATTATAAAGATCTCTGAGATCGTGAAGAGAGACTGTGAGACAGTGAAGAGGAAGTGCAGCGAATGTGTTGCAGGTTGCAGGTTGTATCCCTTCATTTGCTAGATGGTATAATAATAAGGACTGGAAATTTCAGTGTGGACGTAGCCCATCTTGGGTGAACCACGATATATGGTTGTCTCTCTTGTAATGTGTCTGTGTGATTATATTTGCATTTCTGTTTATTGTTATTGCTCCGCGATCCTATTTTTCTAACAAAAACTAACATCATGGATAGATGCACATATCAACAGGATACAACCTGACAGTCTTAGATTAATTTTATCATTAACACCTAAGATCCGGCATGCATTTTCTTGGGGCAACTTAGGCAAATTTACCAGTACTAGAGTAGTGCAAATCAAGTCAGAAGGCACTTTTGAAGCCTAATAACTTTACCATTAGATACTTTATGGACAAACCACTCATATGGTTAGATGCAAAACCAAACAATCTAAGTCCCCGTACCCTTAGAATAATTTTATACATCATATACAGGAAATGGAAGGGATTTTACAGAGGCCACTTAGGCAGATTTGCAAGGAGATTTTATACTTAGACAATTTGTCCGAACTCTAAGGTGGATTTTTTGTTTCACCAAAACCATGAAACAATGATACCAGAGGATGTAATGCACCTTACTGAGCACAACACAACTTATTTCACCTTCGGATTCAACTTTTGCTGACCTAGGCATGCATTTTACTGGAGCAATGCAAATCAAGCTGAGATTAACTTTTGGCAGATCCATATCTTCTTCCTTAGAGACTCATTGGACAATCCAAGACCATGGTTGGATGCACCAAATAACATTCTAGAGATCCATGCTCTCAAACTTATTTAAGACATCAACCACAACAGATCGAGAGCATTTTATTGAGGTCACTGAGGCAGTTTTTACTAGTAATTCTATACTTGGACAATTTTTCTTAGACTAGTCCAATCTGCCTAAAACACTGTTTTGGCATATCCATAACTTCTCCCTCAGGCAATTTCAAGTCAAGATGAGGACATGGTCAGGTAGAAAAAACACCAACCTACAAGATGACCATATGGTGCAGGCATTTTATTCAACCCACAAGCTATGGCGGGCATTTCCCTAAGGCCACTCAGGCATATTTTCTACTTTGGTGTAAAAGCAATCTGAAACCCTGTTTTGGCAGGCTGTTAACTTTGTCACCAAACACCCTCTATGCAAAATAAAACCATGGAAAGATAGCCTCTTTGAGGTACGACAGGTATTTTCCCATGAGGTACAACGGGCATTTTCCCAAGGCCACCTCCCATGAGGTACGACGGGCATTTTCCCAAGGCCACCTGAGCTAGTTTTCCAACGCTTAGTCATTTTCAGGAATTTCTCCAAAGTTTATCCTGAAACCCTATTTTGGCAGATCCATAACTTTTTCTTCAGACATGCTTAAGGAAAACTGAGACCATGGTCAGGTAGAAAAATCAACAGACTGCAGCCTGACCATATGTTGCGGGCATTTATTTTAACCTATCATTTATGGCAGGCATTTTCCTAAGGCAGTTTTGACTAATTTTTCCATACTTAGTCAATTTCCTGATTTTCACCAAATTGCCATATTTGTCAGAATATTGTCAAAATGAAACAATGACTTCCTGATAGCACCATAACACCATCAGATGTATTTTAAACTTCATGCCACATCATCATACATGCCATGCCATGTCATCATATCTACCACATCATCATACAAGCCATGTCATCACTCTCTTTGTTATTCCTTTGTCTTTCACTGAGTTTGCCTTGCCATCGTGTCCTTGGTTATTCCTTTGTCATTACTGAACTCCTTTGACATCAATGACAACCATATTCAACATGGAGCGCTCCAGTTTGGTAATGGCTGGGTGGGAAAGGATTTCTTTACCTGAACGTTATGGTGGTTGGGGGATAAAGGATCTGGCTACTTTTAGTGAGGTGCCGAGACTTAAGAGCTTTTGGAGAGGACTATTTGGAAATACTCTATGGTCAAAAGTTCTACAGGTGAAGTATATTAAAGTTGATGTTGTCAATTGGATAAGGAATCCTAAGAAAAAAATTAGAGGTGCTTCTCCTATTTGGACAAGGTTTCTCAAGGTATATAATTGGTTGGCTAAAGACCTATATTGGCAAGTAGGAACATGTAAAGAAATTCTAGTTGGTATTGATCCAATCTTGGGTCTAGAGGAAACTTATAGTCTGTCTGATGAGATTCTTACTTTGTTAAAGGATTATGATTATGTAAATCTGGACAGAATTAAGAAAAATTATAGGAGTGCATCTTATAGTGATTATTGGTTGAACACAAAGGATTTTTGTATGAATGGAAGAGCAGCGCATGAATGGGACCGTTATATTCAATCTTTAAATTCTGCAGGATGCAGAAGAAATTAGGAGAAGGATAATATTATCTGGATTGGCAATGCAAGCTTAGGAATTGTAACAGCTAAGTTAGCTTACAGATCGATTCTAAAAGAGAGATGCATTTTTCCTTATCACTGGTGGTACAAGCGTCTATGGCAATGGAAGCTTCCCTTGAATTTTAAGTGCTTCATGTGGTTTTCACTTCAAGGGATACTAAAAACATGGGAAAATCTCTTGGAAAAATGATGCAGGAGCATCGAGGCCTAGGCAGACCAGTCGAGGTTGATTGACATAAAGGGAGCCGACCATCGGGAGTGCCAATGACCATTGGGTCGGGGAGCAGGTTAACTTGTCGAAGTCAACAAGTTGAGCAAGAGCAGTCAGTATGTGACTGACCAGAGCAATGCACAATGAATGTTGTGGGGTCGAGAGTCGACAGGTTATGGTCGACCAACGACAGGTGAAGCGAGACGTCGGGTAATCGGCAAGCGGTCGAGCTACGACATGAAAGGTTTGGCGGAGCTAAGCGCGGAGGAAGGGAAGGACTGGCGAACCATGGGAGATAAGAAAGTAAGCCGACAGGAAGGTCGAGATGTGACCGACTACTGTAGTAGGGTCGGAAGAGCAGAAAGTCAAGAGGACTGTACCCGGTAGCTGTTCGAGGTTGCTGAGGAAGTTAATACAGTTATTGCGAGTTGGTGAAGGACATGGTAGGTGTCATCATGGACAGAGGCTATGCAGCATGGTTGGGAGCTGACAGTTGCAAGTCTGCAGGATTTGGAATGATCGGCGGACAGGAGGATGTGTGTCTTAGGGATTGCAGTAGTCTTGGGAATAGTAGGAGTAGGGTAGAAGATGCAGGAGAGGAATCAGTTGAGGAGGATTCCCCATCTCTGATCAACCGCATTAGAGAGCAGAGCTGAGAAGAGTTGTGAAGAGTCACACAGGCCGAAGAGTAGAGAGTTGAGATCAAGCCATAGCTCAGCGTTCCGTAGTGAACCAGGAGAGGGTGAGGTCGACACACAGGGAGAACACACCACAGTTACTTCTAAATTATAACGGTTGAGGCCGATTGTAGTTAGTTATTTGTTTTCAGTTATTCCGCATTGTAACTGATTTCAGAGAAGTAATATAAGCCACTTCTCGCATCCTATTTTACACCTTGTTTGTGTAAGCATTGTGGTTCGTGTCATGCGTATTGTTAAGCAAGAACCTTATCTCAGTGAGGCGACTTACGTTAGTTGGTATCAAAGCCCAGAAGAGAGTCCAGTTGGGAAGATGACTATACCAACTTGACTTGCGTCAGTTGGTATCAGAGCCCGGAAGAGATTCCGATTGGGAAGACGACTATACCAACCTAACTTGCGTTAGTTGGTATCAAATCCTGGAAGAGAGTTCGGTTGGGAAGACGATAATACCAACTTGACTTGCGTCAGTTGGTATCAGAGCTTGGAAGAGAGTCCGGTTGGGAAGATGACTATACCATCCTGACTCGCGTCAGTTGGTATCAGAGCCCGGAAGAGAGTCCGGTTGGGAAGACGACTATACCAACCTGACTTGCGTTAGTTGGTATCACAGCGGAAGAATCCTTAGAGTTTGAGGAAGTCCGTGATATTGAGCCTGCAAGTGAGTTGGACAGCTCCAGCTGTGGTTGGGTAGAGTTGTGCACAACTTGTTTAAGTCCAGTTGCGATTGGACACGTGAGAGTTTCAGCAGAGGTTGAAAATGGCTCACAGAGGCATTAACATCCGAGGACGGAGAATGCGTGGTGTAATAATCGTCACAGTGGATCGTGAGATGTTCAACCAATGCATCAGAATGATGTGGACTTTGAAAAATGAAGTCGCAGCGATCAAAGAAAGCCACAGGCATGGTTGTATTCCTGAGGTGTTAGACCACAGCGATGAGGAATTCGAAGAGGTGGAAGCTCGTGAAGAAGTCGTAGAGGAGCTAGAAGAAAAACTAATCAAACTTTTGACGGATATGAGAGGTTGGGCAAAGAAAGACGTGCGTACGTACTCGGGAAGCCTGGACCCAGAAGATTTAATCGACTGGTTCAGAGAAATGGAGAAATACTTCAACATAGAGAAGATCGAGGATCCTAAACGGGTTAAGACTGCATGTCTAAGGTTGAAGGGTCATGCCTCGTTGTGGTGGGACAATGTACAGGCTAACAGAGTTAAGAAAGGCAAGGAGAAAATCAAGTCTTGGGACAGAATGGTTGCCAAGTTGAAGGGGAATTTCTTGCCGAACGACTATGTGATTTCCTTGTTCAGGAAGTTACAGAAATTTCGACAGAAAGAAATGACCATGAAGGAGTACACAGAGGAGTTCTACCGATTGTCGATTTGGTTAGGACAAACCGATGAGGGAGAAGAAGCTGTCGCCAGGTATGTGAACGGCTTAAAATATGCTATTCAGGATGAATTAAGCATGTCAAGATTCAGAGCAGTCGGCAAAGCCTACCAGTTAGCTCTGAAGGCAGAGGAGAAACTGTTGAGGAAATCCACAGTGACTAGAGGAAGGATAACTGGTCGGGGTGCAAAAATTGTCTCCGCGAAAGGCCAAAGCAGCGGGTAAAGGAAGGAAAGTGTTGAAGACAACCGACATGCAGAAGGGACGTCGACAAAGGAGAAAGTGCAAGAGAACCAATGTGATGGTCGTGAGAACCGTGGTCGTGGTGCGTATAGTCAAAGTGGTCCATTCGACAGAAAGGGAGCTAACAGACCAGCCATAATATGTTACAAGTGTTGAGGGATGAGACACAAGGCATATGAATGCCCAGAGAACCTACATGCTGCAGAGGAGTCGAAGCCCAGACGTCGAAAAGATGAGAAAGTCAACAAGAGGGAAGGGTTGGCATCTAACAGCAGTGGAGGTGAGAAAAGGAAGAACCGAAATTTGACAGTTCAGAGAGCTTTGATCCAAGAAGATCAACGCGACAACACAGAGCTGGCACAATGGAAGGTGATCTTTCAAACGAAGGTGTGGATTGGCGAATGGGGATGCAAAACCATAGTTGATGGCAGAAGCATGGAGAATCTTGTGTCCACAGAAGTCATCGACAAGATCGGGTTGAAGTTTCGAGAGCACCCACACGCATACAAGATCTCATGGTTGTATAAGGGACACCATGTCAAGGTGACAAGACAGTGCTTGATCAACTTTCGAGTTGAAGGATTAGAGGACAGTGTATTGTGTGATGTAGTTCCCATGGATGCATGCCATCTGTTGTTAGGAAGACCATGGAAATATGATCGAAAAATGATCTATGATGGTCAATCCAACACAGTCACAGTGTGGAAAAATGGTGTGAAAAGGACTCTTAAGACAAGGCGAGAAGAGCAAGTCGACAACAAGCACGATGAGAGAAATCTTTGGGAAAAGCGAGTGTTGATGAGCACCGTGAAAGAATTCCTCGAGGAAGAAGAAAGAAAGTCGGGATGTTTTGTGATCATTCCAAAAGGACCATATGTCGAAAGAACGACCAGGGAGGAGGATATTCCAGTCGAAGTCGAGAAGTTGCTCGAAGAGTTTCATGACATAATGGTTGATGAGAAATCGATGGGATTGCCTCCCATAAGGAGCATATCCCATCAGATCGACTTGATTCTAGGGTCGAGTCTGCCAAACAAAGCACCATATAGGATGAGTTTGATAGAGGGTCAAGAACTCAACCGACAGGTCCAAGAGTTGTTGGACAGAGGGTTAATCAGAGAGAGTCTGAGCCCATGTGCAGTACCAGCAGTATTGACACCGAAGAAGGGTGGAGAATGGAGAATGTGTACAAACTCCAGAGCCATCAATAGGATCACGATCAAGTATCGGTTTCCATTGCCGAGAATGGACAACTTGATGGATTTCCTGAGTGGAGTGACATACTTCACGAAGATAGACTTGAAGAGTGGATATCACCAGATTCAGGTTAGAGAAGGATATGAATGGAAGACAACATTCAAGGCGAAAGAAGGGTTGTACGATTGGTTAGTCATGCCATTTGGGTTGACTAATGCACCCAGCACATTCATGAGACTGATGAATGAGGTGTTGAAGCCATTCTTGGGAAAGTTTGTCGTAGTCTATTTAGACGACATTTTGATTTTCAGTCGAACCAAGGCAGAACACTTGGAGCACATTTGACAAGTATTGCAGAGATTGCAGGAGAAAAAGCTAATAGTGAACCTGCAAAAGTGTTTCTTCATGAAGAAGGAATTGGTGTACTTGGGGTTTGTAATCTCGAGTAAAGGGTTGGTAATGGACCCAAAGAAGGTGAAGGAAATAGTATATTGGTCGGAACCGACAAGTACGACTGGAGTGAGGAGTTTCCATGGACTTGCCAGTTTCTACAGGAAGTTCATTCGAGGATTCAGTCGGATTTGTGCACCATTAATAGAATGCATGAGAAAGAGTGAGTTCAAGTGGATGAATGAGACCCAGAGAGATTTCGACAAGTTGAAGGAAAAGGTCACTGAGAGCCTAGTCTTGGCGTTCCTAGACTTTGACAAAGTTTTCCAGGTCGATTATGATGCGAGTGGAACGACTTTTGGAGCAGTGTTGAGCAAGGAGGGCCAACCAATTGCATTCTTTAGTGAAAAGATGAATGGATCAAAATAGAAGTATTCGATCTATGACCAGGAATTTTATGCTATCAGCCAAGCATTGAAGAAGTGGAGGCATTATCTGTTGCCCAAGGAATTTGTGTTATACACAGATCATCAAGCCCTGAGGTACTTGAACACACAGTTGAAGCTAGACCAGCGACACATGAAGTGCATGGAGCTACTTTAGAGGTATACATTCATGTTACGACATAGGTCAGGCAAGTCGAACAAAGTTGTCGACGATAGTTCAGGCAACAAGGATAGAGTCGATAAAAATGGAGTATGAGATCGACGAGGATTTTGCGAAAGCATGGAAGGCTTGTCGTGAACCTTGGAGTCTCAACAGGACTCCATACTTGAGTTATTTCATTCAAGAAGGCTATCTGTTCAGGGGAAGTCAGTTGTGTATTCCCAGGGGATCAGTGAGGAAGAACCTAATCCGAGAATTTCATAATGGCAAGTTAGCGGGGCATTTTGGCATAAAAAAGACAAGAGCACTAGTCGACGAGACGTATTTTTGGCCAGGGATGATGACATATGTCGGAAAGTGAGTTCGACAATGTCAAGTTTTCTAGTTGGCAAAAGGAAGCAGTCAAAATACGGGTTTGTATACACCATTACCAGTACCAGATACCCCTTGGGAGCATCTTAGCATGGATTTTGTGTTAGGATTGCGGAAGACTCAGTAGGGAAGCGACTCAATATTTGTTGTAGTCGACAGGTTTTCGAAGATGGCACACTTCATTCCGTGTAAGAAGACGAGTGACACCACAAGGATTTCTGTACTATTCTTCAAGGAGATAGTCAGATTGCATGGCTTTCCAAAGAGTATCACGTCAGATCGGGATACCAAGTCTATGGTACATTTCTGGAGAACCCTATGGAATAAGCTGGACACGAAGTTGCAGTTTACCTTGGCATACCATCCGCAGATAGACGGACAAACTGAGGTGGTGAACAGAAGTTTGGGAAAACTTCTGAGATGTCTAGTGGCCGATAGACCCAAGCAGTGGGAAAATGTATTGGCACAGGCTGAGTATGCATACAACAATTCTGTGAATTAGTTGACAGGATTGAGCCCATTCCAGATTGTTCAAGGGAGAATCCCACACGAAGTGGTGGATTTGGTTGAGTTGTTGATAGAAACCAGAAAGAGAGTGAATGCAGAATCATTCGTAGAGAATATGCATGAAGTTCATGAAAATGTGCGAAAGCGCATAGAAAAGAGTAATGCAGCGTATAAGTTGAGGGCCGACAGGAAGAAGAGACTAAAGTCATTCAAAGAAGGGGACTTAGTCTATGTATATTTGCAAAAGGAAAGATTTTCGATAGGAACATACAACAAGCTGAAGCTAAAGAAGATTGGACCATGCAGAATTCTGAAGAAGATTTCGGAAAACGCTTATGTGTTGGAATTGCCAGAAGACTTGAACATTTCAGCGACATTCAATGTCTCAGAACTATACAAATTTGAAGAAGGGTCAAGCAGCAAAAGCAAAGAAGTGATAAGCATCGACTGGACAGATCAGATTCCAGACCGACACAAAGAAGAGATCGCAGAAGTAATCGAAGAGCGCGAGGTTGGGAGAATGCATAGCTCGCAGAAGATGGAATAATTAGTGTGATGGAAGGATGATGAGTTACAGGAGGTGACACGGATTTCTGAAGAGGAGTTCAAGAGACTTACGGAGCAGTCGAGTTCTTTTTCACCTGGGGAGTCTAATGCAGGAGCATCGGGGCCTAGGAAGACTAGTCGAGGTTGATCGACATAAAGGGATCCGACCAGCAGGAGTGCCAATGACCACTGGGCCAGGGAGCAGGTTGACTTGTCGAAGTCAACAAGTCGAGTAGGAGTAGTCAGTATGTGACCGAACAGAGCAGCGCACAATGAATGTTTTGGGATCGAGAGTCGATAGGTTATGGTTGACCGACGACAGGTGAAGCGAGACATCGGGTAGTTGACAAGTGGTCGAACTACGAAATGATAGGTTTAGCGGAGCCAAGCACGGAGGAAGGGGAGGACTGGTGAACCGTAGGAGATAAGAAAGTAAGCCGACAGGAAGGTCGAGATGTGATCGACTATTGTAGTAGCGTTGGAAGAGCAGAAAGTCAGGAGGATTGTACTCGGTATCCATTCGGGGTTGCTGAGGAAGTTAATACAGTTATTGCGAGTTGGTGAAGGACATGATAGGTGTCTTCATGGATAGAGGTTGTGCAGCACGGCAAGGATCTGATAGTTGCAGGTCTGTAGGATTTGGAAGGATTGGCGGACAGGAGGATGTGTGTCTCGGGGATTGCAGTAGTCTCGGGAACAACAATAGCAGGGTAGAAGACATAGGAGAGGAATCAGTTGAGGAGGATTCCCCTTCTTTGATCAGCCACATCAGAGAGCAGAGTCGAGAAGAGTTGTGAAGAGTCACATAGGATGAAGAGCAGAGAGTTGAGATCGATCCATAGTTCAGCGTTCCGTAGTGAACCAGGAGAGGGTGAGGCCGACACACAGGGAGAACACACCACAGTTACTTCTGAATTGTAATGGCTGAGGCTGATTGTAGTTAGTTGTTTGTTTTCATTTATTTCGCATTGTAACCAATTTCAGAGAAGTAATATAAGCCACTTTTGGCATCCTTTTTACACCTTGTTTGTGTAAGCATTGTGGTTCATGTCGTGTGTAATGTTAAGCAAGAACCTTATCTCAGTAAGGCGACTTGCATCAAAAAAGGATGGTACTAGCCTAGTAGATGCGTTCTTTGAAAGAATAATGTTGAAACTACTTACCACCTCCTTGTGGAGTGTGAATTTTCGAGAAGCATCTGGAACTTGTGTTGTTCTGCACTAAGAATTGAACATATATGAGGATATGAAAATTTTGATATGTGCATGGTTAATTGGACCAGAAAGTGCAGATCACATCCCACAATTCCTGTCTTTATTTCTTAGACTATTTGGTACATCATAAACTTGTCGTGTTTGAAGATAAAATCCCTTGTCTACAGTGTTAAATTTTTAGAATTTACTTCAATCTGATCTAGGATCTTAACTGAGAGAACAACATGTACAACAAATCTACAGCATATCAATCATGGACACAATAATGCAAGCACACAAGAGACACAGAGTTTACTTGGGGAAAACCATAAAGGTGAAAAACCCCAATAACTTCCTTAGATATAGATAGAGCAATGATACAACTAGAATACAAGAGATAGTCTTCTCCTAGCAGCAGAGCCTCCTCCTCATACGTGCACCACTTTCTGAATGAGAGAAGTGTGTGAGAGAATAGAATGTATAAAATGAGAGAGACACACTCTCTATTTATACACTAACTTGACTTGACCTTTACTCAACTAGGTTGGCCTCAACTTAACCACTTAACATAATGCTGACTGGGCTGACACCCAATAGGGTGGTCTAACAAACCTTTGACCCACATGGATGACCCCCAATAGGGTGTTCTAATAACCCTTCGACCCACATGACTTATACAGGGCCGACCCCAACAAGGTGGTCTAATAACCCATCAAGTATAAGTTACGACACTTACAATATAAATGACGACACTTCCATATAGAGGAATAATAACATCTCTATAGGAATACAAACACTTCTGTATAGAGGAATAATAACATCTCTATAGGAATACAATATACATATATGTGAAATACATTCCGAAGTTACAAATACATCAACACTCCCTCTTAACTAGGAAGGTATTTCTCGACACAGATCTTCTAGCACAAGTCTTCTTCTCTGGATCATCGTCACTGGATAATCGTCATCAAGTCATCGTAATTATCACTACTGTTGCTATCTCAATCAATATCTGAATCTACTTGTCATAGGAAGTTCTACAGATCAAGTCCTTTTTCATACTGGATGTAGGCCCACCACCTGCAGGTCTTCATCATCACTAGCCATACTATGGAATCCTCAGGACTTATTACATGCGTCACAAAACCTGGCTGCAGCATCCCAGGCTATTACGAGCACACAGCTCTACCTATCGGATCTCCCAAGAGCACATTACATGTGACCCATCACAAAACTTGGCTGAAGCATCCCAGGCTATTACGAGCACACAGCTCTACCTGTCGATCTCCCAGGAGCACATTACATGTGATCTCACCACAAAACCTGGTTGAAGCATCCTAGGCTGTTATGAGCACAAAGCTCTACCTGTTGGATCTCCCAGGAGCACATTACATGTGGTCCACCAAAAAAACCTGGCTGAAGCATTTGAGGCCTTTTTCATCCTGTCCAAATTTCCCAGGAGCAAATTACATGTGGTCATGGCAAAACCTGGCTGAAGCATCTGAGGCCTTTTTCATCCTGTCTAGATCTCCTAGGAGCAAATTACATGCCATAGGACAAAACCTTGCAAGAGCATCTCAGGATGTTACGGGTACACAACTCCGACCTGAAGATCTCCCAGGGCACAAATTACATGTCCTCCCAGAGCAATGTCTCGAAAGAGCATCCTAGGCTGTTACAGGTACACAACTCTGACCTATAGGATCTCCCAGACATGCTCATCTGCACAACCTGTTCCATGACCACAAAGTATCATCCTGATACTCACCATACATCATCCTGATGTACACATGGTCATCCTGATCATCATCACTGCATCATCCTGATGCATGTCATCTGAAGAAGCTCGACATCCACGATCATCTTGATCATACAATGCATCCACCTGATGCATACCAAGTATCTACCTGATACATATCATCATATACAATGTATCTACTTGATACATACATAGATACATGATCCACACAATGTATCCATCAACATACATGATCTACCTGATCATACCTGATACATATACAGATACATGGTCCAAGCATTCAACATGATGCGTACATACATAAATGTAAATGATTCAACTGATCATATCTAGCAACCAACATGATGCGTACATACATAAATGTAAATGATCCAACTGATCATACAGAGTAGAAACTAGAACATCATCTTGATGCTCATCATCTAGCACTTACATCCACAGCCATGTGAAGGATCCTCCTTCCAGCATGCTTAGAATGGCTTCAGCAAATGTCTTCATCACTTCTTCCTCGAAGTGTCGTCAATCTGAAGAACACCAAGCCTCTCTCTGAAGTATTCGAACTTCACTCTGGCTAGTGGCTTCGTTAGCACATCTGCAATCTGCTCATCCGTCGCAACATATATGAGCTTCACTGCTCCTCTCTGCACCATATCCCTGATATAGTGGTATTTGATCTCTATGTGTTTCGACCTGTCGTGGAACACCGGGTTCTCAGACAGCTTCACACAACTCTGGTTGTCACAAAAGATACCAGTAGTCTCCAGCGGGAGATCAAATAATTATGACAGTAGCTTCCGAAGCCATACTGCCTCACAACTAGCTGAACAAGTTGCAACATACTCTGCCTCAACTGTACTCAGTGCTACACAGGATTGCTTCCCGCTAAACCAAGAGATCACACTTGATCCCATACTGCATCACTGCCTGCCCAATCTGAATCAACATAGTCCTGCAGGTTAAACTTTTGATTCGCATCATACTTGAGCCCATAATCAACTGTACCCTTCAGGTACCTCAGAATATGCTTTAAAACAACCAGGTGAACATCTCTCGGATCCGTCAGGAACTGGCTCAATGCGTTCACCGCAAAGAAAATATCTAGTCTCGTGTTCGTCAAGTACATAGAGGACCCAATCATCTGATGATACATCATGACATCAACCGGATTAGATGAAGCATCAAACATAAGCTTTAAGTTCGATGCCATAGGTGTAGCCATAGCCTTGCAGTCCATCATCCCGAACCTTTTCAGGATCTCTACTGCATACTTCCCTTGTCCAAGGAAGATTCCATCTACACTCTGCCACACCTTCATGCCAAAAATAAATAGTGCATCATCCCCAAGTTCTTCATCTCGAACTCAGCAGCAAGCTTCCACTGTGTGTCGGAAATCAATCTATCTTCACCTGTAACAAACAAGTTATCCGCATACAAAAGTAGTATCACTGGATTGCCTTCCTCAACCTTGTAGTAAAGGTTGGCATCCGCTTTACTCTTGGTAAATCCCAAACTAGATAGAAAGCTGTCTATCCTACCATACCAAGTTCTGCACATATATGACTCCCTGTCGTGTGTCTTAGAACCAAGTGGCTGCTCCACATACACTCCTTCTTCAACTACACCATTCAAGAAAGTTGTCTTGAAATCCATCTGGTGTATCTTCCATTTCATCACTGCAGCTAGAGCAAGTACGGATCTAATGAAAGTGTATTTGGCTACAGGAGCAAAAGTCTCTATGCTACCACCTGCAGCATGCTTGATCTTGTAGATTCTCTTGGAAGTCACTACAGACTCCCCTTCAGGTCTTGGGACTGCATCCCAAACATCTTCATGATCGACTGGTACTCCTCAATCATGGTATTCTTCCCAGATCCTGGGAACTTCAATATCTTCAATATTTTCAATAGATAACTTTGTTGCTAAACAAATGTTGTAGTCCTTCTTTTGTAGGTGATGGTATACGATCTTTCCTACACAACAAGTTAAATTGCATGATTAGAAAACATCTCATGGTTTTCAGAACAAATTCTTACACATAAAGAAATATGTCATACAGTCATGCAATTATCTTAGCCAATGCTTCAATACAACATTTATCCATATCCCGTAACTTTCTATATGCCTTCCAATCTCTACCAGAACATTGTTAAGAGTTTGCACTACTCCCAACATGTCAGCAAAGAGGTTTCATTCTAGATAAGTAGCAATGGAATGTTTCATAGTGCCATAGGCCACTTACCCATCACATGCATATTAGTAGTATACTGTTCATTAATGCAATTATTATAATATGCATAATACACAACCTAAGTCTAGGAACATAAGCATATACATCTTTGAATAACATTATTTAAACAAACAAATATGTAAGAAATGACAATTCAAATACTTATCTTTGTTTGGTTGTTGGGTGGACTACCTCTGAATCTTTGCAACTCCATTCTGATGTGGATTGTAAGAAGTGGTCAACTCCCTCTGAATATCTGCATCCTTTCAGAAACTACTGAAGTGTGCTCCTTTGCTTTCTTGCAGGAACAACTAGAGTGTGCTCCCTCTTGATCTTTGCTTCCTGGATTACCTGTCCTTGAACTTATATCCATCCTTAATCACTATGCATGCTTATTAGTATCATCATTGTGTTATCCTTGAGGTCTCATACATAATCACACATTTATTAGTATAATCTTAATACTATCAAAACACAATATTCTTAAACATGTATAGTCATGATCATTCATAGATAATAAACATTAGTATTCAAGGTTTCAAGGAAGTCTTCTTTTACTCATGCATATTCTTATTTGATCATATGACTCTTCTGATTAGTTAAATCATCAATGCATAAACCTGTGATTACTCAAACCTATACCTTCATGATTCTTCTGGTTAGTCATATCATCAATTATGGTAAGAAACATAATATGCATACAACCATGACTATTCAAACCTATGACTTCATGAATAATCATTATCAACAACACAACAGTATAAGATCCTAACACAAGGTAGGATTCTAGCTTGATATAGGAAAAACATACCTAGATTAGCATGCTAGCTAGTTATGTCTAACATACCCGCATAATGTCTTCTAGTTCTCTTCAATGACTTGTGCTAGTAACCTGCATGTCTCATAAGTCAACCATTGTAGAACCAAGTTATACATACCTCGAAATTAGATCTTCTATGTGATCCACGACAATGGATGAATCTTTGTCTTCATGTCACCATGATCATATGTTCGTGAACTAGAACATGATTTGACTTTCTTGGTGTACCTTTTGTGTTAGAGAACAACATAAACCTCATACAACACCATAATGCATTAGTACAATCATAAGTGTCAACACCCTAATCAATGAATATCTTCTATCGTGCATTCATAATTTTATTAAGGTGATGCGACAAGTCTAGATTTAATCAAGATTATACTAACCGTAATAATATGAGGACAAATATACCATAAACTTAATCATGAACAAATATCGAAACATACCTGGATAAGTCATACCTATCGAGATTGCTTGTAATCTTCTTATGTAAGGCCTTAGCCTCATCTCCCTCTGAAACAAGAACTTCTTCACTTATGAAGGTGACCAATCCATCTTCTTCTAGGATTAACCCAATCCACTTGATTTGCAAGAACTGGACCTGGAGCTGGATTAGGGTTTGTCAGAGAAACCCCAAAAATTCAAACTTTGAATTTCAAACTTCTGAAAGGATAGAAATATGCGCCTTGATGAGATGATCAAGCTGGTATGTTCAGAATTTGAAAACTGCAAATTTTCGCTCCTCAATTTTGCCTTTGAAACTTTTGGATTCACTAGACGTGACCCCGAACTAAGGTTTGATGAAGCCCACTCTTCTGCCCAATCAAAAGGCTTGATCCAAAGCCCTAAGCTTCTACTTTTCTGAGGAGCTTCCAGCCGTGGTCATAGATTTCAAAAATTCCCATTTTTACAGAAGCCTTAATTTTCCACTTTTTTGATCAAAGTCCTGAACTAGGGTCTGATCAAGCTTGACCTTCTGCCCAACCAAAAATTATGATCTTGGTCTCTAAATTTCTATTTTGATGAGTATCATTCAGCCATGGTCTCTGATTACAAGAATTCCAACTTTCTCTGAAACCCTAAATTCCGGACGCCATGAATGAAGGTGCTAAAAAATAATTCTGTTATGATAGAAATATGTACCTGATTGTTTCTGGTGTAACTCTGAACTTTTCGATCCACAGGGTCTGAAAAATTTCCTGAGATATCCCAACTTGTCATCTTTCCATCTCGACAGGTATGACCTCAATTGGATTCTCTGAGAGAGATTTATGCCAAGTGTTGCAACGTGACCTGTTTATGGGATAAAACAGGAGAGCAAACTTGTACGGCATGCCACGTGTCACTGGTTCAACTTCAGCCTCTAAAAAATGTTCCTAAGATAGTACAGTCTCTGTACTACCTGACACTTTTTATGAAATTTCATTTGGAGCTTCCCATCCCAAGTTATGACCTTTTTTCCAAGGTCACCTGTTTTTGACTCAGATCTGGAAGAGGCATAAACCCTATATTGCACAAATCATAAATCACAAAGTACAACGAATTAGAGGTTTTCCTTTGGATAAGAGGTACATGGGGATCTTATCTTTGACCTGTAAAAGTTTCATATCCGAAATTTTTTCCAAAATGGATTTATAGCGAAATGGATACGATGACTGGTTTTTGCTATATCAAGCCCTAGCATCGTAAATGCAACAAGTGTCATACAGGCATATCATGCCTTCTTTCAGGCTAGCTCTGATACCATGTTAAATTTTCAGAATTTACTTCAATCTGATCTAGGATATTAACTGAGAGAACAACATGTACAACAAATCTACAGCATATCAATCATGGACACAATAATGCAAGCACACAAGAGACACAGAGTTTACTTGGGGAAAACCATAAAGGTGAAAAACCCCAATAACTTCCTTAGAGATAGATAGAGAAATGATACAACCATAATACAAGAGATAGTCTTCTCCTAGCATCAGAGCCTCCTCCTCATAAGTGCGCCACTTTCTGAATGAGAGAAGTGTGTGAGAGAATAGAATGTATAAAATGAGAGAGACACACTCTCTATTTATACACTAACTTGACTTGACCTTTACTCAACTAGGTCGGCCTCAACTTAACCACTTAACATAATGCTGACTGGGCCGACACCCAATAGGGTGGTCTAATAACCCTTTGACCCACATGGCCGACCCCCAATAGGGTGGTCTAATAACCCTTCGACCCACATGACTTATACAGGGCCGACCCCAACAAGGTGGTCTAATAACCCATCAAGTATAAGTTACGACACTTACAATATAAATGACGACACTTCCATATAGAGGAATACTAACATCTCTATAGGAATACAAACACTTCCGTATAGGGGAATAATAACATCTCTATAGGAATACAATATACATATATGTGAAATACATTCCGAAGTTACATATACATAAATATGCAGTTGGATTGCATTATGTCTATGAACTTACATATGGCATATAAGCATGGAATAAAGCCTCATAAAACTCATAAAGTCGACATCTTTACTCCTAAGTTCACTAGTTCTGTCCTTTTTTTGATGGTGAGACAACAAACGGGATCTGTGCAGGTAGGGGAATTATTTTTTTGAATCAGGATCATTATTTCACCTTGCGCCTCAACTATGGTGTTGGTACCAATATGAAGGAAGAACTTCTTTCCCTCTGGTGTGTTTTAAAAGTGGCTAACATTTTTGGTCTTGTTGATATAAAGGTCTTTGGTGACTCTAGAGTCAATATAAAATGGGAAAGTGGAGACTACAATTTCAAAGTGACTTCTCTACTACACTAGTGCAATAGGATCAGGACTGAAATCAATTAGATCATCAATATATCCTTTGAACACATTTTTAGAGATCATAACTCCTTGGCATATAAAATTTTGAAGCAGGAAATGGAAGGTGAGGAGGGCTTCTTGTTTTAGGAATAATTTCAGGGAACACACATCCAGGACATGGGTGTGTTAAGCTTCTTTGATTGAGATGATGTTTTGAAAATTGTTACAATACTCCTGAATCTTTTGGGGAATGGGAATACCTCTCTTCTGTTTTTTACTTTTATTCTAAAGGTTATGAGCTGATAATAGCTAATATGTTGGTTATGACATGAACATCATTGTACTATTTGATTATTTTTGAATATCAATAGTATGTTTTTTCCACTGAAAAAAATAAAAAATAAAAATAAAATTATCAAGTTAAATTATACATACTTTATTTTCAAACTTTACTAACAATTCTCAAGCTAAATGTACAATTTCAAGTTAAATATATATTTAGTTATTTTCAATTCAAGTTACAAACAATTTTCTGGTTTTTAATGTATTTTCAATTCTTGTACCATCTTTTTCTATGCATGAATGCAGGGATAAGTTATATTTTTTTCCTTATAGTAGCATAATAAGGAATTACAAAAAATAATTTGTATAGCCTCATGTGAGCTCCAAGTCTCAAGTCATTAGCAATTTTAGATTTATTAATTTCCCTGTAACAAATTTCAAGTTACTAGCAATTTTAAAGTTAAATGTATGACTATCAAGTTATTAACAATTATCAAGTTAAATACATATACTTGATTTTCAAACTTTACTAACAATTCTCGATCTAAATGTACAATTTCAAGTTAAATACATATTTAGTTATTTTGAATTCAAGTTACAAACAATTTTCTTGTTTTTAATGTATTTTCAATTCTTGTACCAACTTTTTCTATGCATGAATGTAGGGATAAGTTTTATTTTTTTCCCTTATAGTACCAGAGTAACGAATTACAAAAAAATATTTGTATAGACTCATGTGAGCTCCAAGTCTCAAGGCACTAGCAATTTTCAATTTGTTAATTTCCATGTAACAAATTTCAGGTTACTAGCAATTTTAAAGTTAAATGTACAACTGTCAAGTTATTAACAATTATCAAGGTAAATACATATACTTGATTTTCAAACTTTACTAACAATCTCAGGCTAAATGTACAATTTCAAGTTAAATACATATTTTGTTATTTTGAATTCAAGTTACAAACAATTTTATCGTTTTTAATGTATTTTCAATTCCTGTACCAATTTTTTCTATGCATGAATGTAGGGATAAGTTTTATTTTTTTCCCTTATAGTACCATCGTAAGGAATTATAACCAATTCAATAATCAAATCTAGGAGCTTACAAATCAAAGAATAATGAGTGTGTGTATGTTGTGCATATGAGTAAGTGCAACAATAATATAATAATGTTGATGTTATCACATTAATGCCATGAAATTCTATTATGGAAATCAAATTTAAATATTATGATGATGGACACATTAAATGCTTAAGTTGCATTTGTGTCTTCCGCATTTCAAAACATTTCAATTTGGTGCTTTAAAATTAACCTCCTTGCATAATGCATTTTTGATAGAAATTCCCTTCAGATGAATTTTGATTTTGTAGGGATATATTATGGTAAGCCATCACATCATTATGATCAAGAATCACATGACCCTGTGTGCCCTCACTATCCTGATCATCCATCACATGAAATTTTTCCCTCTCACATTTCAAGTATAATTGGGAGCTGCAGTGGGGTTAGAAGGGGTGGAAATGGTCTAGAGGATTTTGTACTTCACACACCCTCCAATTCTTCCTAACCATTTGAATAAATATTCCATTATTCAGTTAAGCCTTGAATTGAACCATTGGAAGATTCCACACCGATTTTCTCCAAAATTTTCCACATACATTTCGTCAAACACTTTATGTGAAACCTCTAATTCTGCAAATTCCACTCACATATTTTGCCAAACACTTCTTATTCAATCTATGATTCTTCCTATAGAATCAAATTTCGTCCCATTAAGTCCTAATGTGAAAATGTTGGCTCTGATACCACTGTATAACAACCCAAACACCTCTTTCTTCCATTGAGACCACGAGGTACTCAAATCGCTTGCAAAATTTACCACTGGCACCCAAATTCGTTTTCCATAATTGTCATTATCAATTTAACAACATAAAATAAAAATACATGGCCACCCAAATGATCATATACATATATTACCATTTATAGTAAATTCAAGCAAATAATGAACAAATAACATGCCAAGCTATTTCCTTGCATTTAGACATTAGTGAAACATTAAATAATCAATATGTAAACATATATATAATTTCATATCATTTTCATACACAACAAGGAACTTATGTTTTAATTTTCCAAGTGGATGCAGGTGAAGGACGTTCCTCCTAGCCATGGGCTCTGTCAAGTCATATATTACTTTGATAGGCCACCCCCAAGTTGGGGCTATCAATCCACAAGGAAAAATATTTTTACAACCCTCTACACAACTAAATTACTCTTGCAACCCACCCCTCATGAAACCACTAGGTGCAAAAACCCCATCCAAAACTATCCCAATCTTCACTTCTCCATCCCATCAACTTGAACAATGCCAAGAACAAGCCCCTTATTTGAGCTAACAGTCCCTTGGGCATCCTCCAGTTCCCTTCTGGTGCTCCAGCATAGGTCTTACATGAGGCCTATAAATTGGGATTCCAAGGAACAGACTACAGGCCAAGTTCCTAAGACTAGTCTCTCAAGTTCAATTGCACATACATGTCAAGTTATCAACAAGACTTCTCCATAAGATACTTTGCAACAAGTGTAATCTTCAATAGGAGGGTATCCCATGAATAGAATGAATGAACCCCCTTTCAGGATAAAATCTCATTTTCCATATGCATGGTTTAGATTTCCATGTGGCTTCTGCACATGTGATCATTCCCTCCCTCTTAATCCCCTCTTAAGGTAATTAATTAATTATTTAATTAAAGCATGGCTCTCAGTCATGGTTTAGGAACTTTGTTAAATTGATAAGGCTAGGGAAATAATTTAGTCCCGCCGGGGTCATTTTCCCTTAGACCATGATCACTTCCCCTCTTGTTGATTCATATCCCCCTGTCTATTCTTTGTCCTTGTTTATGGACAATCTACATGAGCAGACTCATACAGATCTCCCTAGTCCAAGTGGATCTAGAACAAATAGATACACAATACCAGTTACTTTCCTATATCAATAGAAATACTAGACAAGTCAATATGTGGCTTACCTCAAGTCAGTAGTCCCTTTCTCCTTGCTGCTCCAAGCTCCAAAGTATTCAAATCCTTAGCTACAAAACCATGTCAAGCAAGTGAAAACATACAAACAATAAAATCATATGAACATTAATTGATCTAGATTAACAGTTAAGGAGGAAAATCCTAAGTATTATCGACACAACAACACTTATGGAAAGAGCTTGCATTGATGTAATAAACATAAGTACATAGGGAAGAAATGTCACAATCCAAGCCTTAACATTGAAGCTTCCATCCAACAATCCTAGCCTCGAAGATAGAATGCTTGTCTCCCAAAGGATGAATGAGGATCACCTAGAATAATTTAACCAACATAAGAGTACTCATGGTCCTTCCTCCCTTTACAATAGAGAGGGGTCTTTGTATATATAGTGATAAATGGATAGAATAGGTTGAATATTTAGGGGAGAGGTCTAAGGGATCACCTCATTAGGTTAGGGGATTGAGATCCAGATTTCCTAGCATCTAGGATAGAACTCCATGTCACCAAGCTTCTAGAAATTGCTTGAAGCTTCCTTTTATCCAATTTAACCAACTTCGACGCACTTTGCAGGAGGAAACCTGCGTCAGAAATGGGTTGCCGCATTGTGTACAAAGGCATCATGCATCACCAGCGCGCTCTGCTAAGGTGCAGAGTGCACCACCAAGGGGTTGACGCTCCTTGCTCAAATTCAGGGTGCGTTGAGGTGACAACAAAATATAGAAATGGAAGGACAACAACCTTTCTGTCTGTTTTTTAGCCAAGGAAATTTAGGGATTAAGGCATGGAGCTGATACATGACTCATGATGATGAGATTTTGGTTAACAATCCTTCTTCCTCTACAACCATCAATGATTTTATATTAATATTGAAAATGTACATATTTACAATAGCTTGGTCGCCCTTGACCATTTGTTTCTAGATTCTTATCCTTTTCATCAATATTATACCAATTTACATAACAGGGTCAAACTGTGGTGTTACATGTCTTGAGGCATGCGTCTATAATCAATTGGTGGTGGTTGAACAAAATCACGATGATATGGGGAAGTAGTGAGGCAAACTTCCATTTCATTAAGTTTAGACTCTCTAGTGAGAATTTATACTTACATCATGTTTCAAAAATGTGTTTGGTTTTCAAATGTGTTCTTATCAATTGCCAATAGTTCCATTCTCAGTTTCCATTAGTTTCATTATCAATTCTCAAGCGTTTTTGTTTCCAGTAGTGTGATTATCATTTTCCAAAATTGCACTTATCACTTTTATGATGTATAATAATTGGATTTCATGAGTTTCACATGTGGTTTTTAATATTCATTGGAAAGTCATGTATAATGATGAAATCTATTGCTTGGTGTATTTTTCTTAGAAATAAAATATCCCAAGCAAGTAAAATGAATTCATTTCAATATGTTCTTATCTATTGATATTTAAACTCGATTACATAATGTATTCATGGCAGCATAATATTCCAAGGCATCTTCATCATATAATATTTATAAATTTCTCATCACTAGTACAACATGGGTAATAAGTGACTAAAAGAATGACTACAAATTGGAAATAAATGACTACGCTCGGCCATGTGACCACTGGTGACAAATTAGCAGTCACTTATCTCCCGAACAAATTGGTCATTTATCACTTGGTCATAAATTTATTGAATTGCTTCAAGCATTGATCATATATTGAGTCATTTATTTGGTCATTAATTGTCACTACTTGGTCATTAATTGTCGTTGTTTGGTAGCACATTTAGTCATTGATTGTCGTTAACTGGTCATTTATTTAGTCATTGATTGATGTTACTTGATCCTTTATTTAGTCATTGATTGTTGGTAACTGGTCATTTATTTAGTCACTAATTATTGCTAACTAGTCATTTATTTAGTCACTGATTGTTGTTAACTGGTCATTTAATTAGTCATTTATTTATGTCGATAGGGAACAGAGGAATCGAACCACCTACCTCATGCTTGTAATGCAGGTGCTCTTCCATTGAGCTAGAACCCTTAAATAGAATCAAAGTTCACATTGAATCAATGTTCACACTGAATCAATGTTCACACTAAAAATATATCACAATCCCTTGATAGGTCAATCTAGCATCAATGCAATCAAGGTATCATTATAATGTCGTACATAATAAAATAAGGCCTGAAGTCTAAATTGATCTCTAATCCTTTCGGTGATCCAACATAAAATTAATTATGCATCACAAACCAATCATTTCTGAAATAACTAATGGGAAATTGACTTGAGGAACCTAAGGAAAAACTTTGACAAGGCTAAAATTATTCAAGCATGCACTTGAGGGAAAACTTTGAAAAGGAAAAAATGCTTGAGCAACATAATGAAAATGCTCAAGTACAGAAGGAAAAGGTTTTGAACTAAAAATGAAGACTTACTAAATAAAGCCTCTACATACTAGGGACAATAGTTAGTAAATAAAGCCTCTATATTTTTATTTTAAAATTTTATGTTTTATATGTATAGATTTTTGAAATGCCTAAATGCGCAAATCTCCCATCCCAAAAACAAATTTTAAAATTTGTTGCACCAATAACACCCAAAATTTTGGAAACTTAACATTGTGGCTCCTAATTTTTTAAACTGGTAAATTTTCTCGTTAAAAACATTTTATAGAATATATCACCGAGAAAACAGAAAAGAGATTACAATGCAAATACAAAATACACAAACTCAAATTTTCAATAGAAACAACTCTCAAAATATATACAATTCTAAAAGCTTCCTAGAAATTAAAATATTCCACATCAAAAACACAACTAACTTCTCAGAGTGGTAAGTACTTCATCCATCACAAGATTGTTTGAAGATGTGGATTGGTTTGTTTGATTGGCCTGATTTTATAATAACATTCTTTACAACTTAAAACTCAGACTATGGATTATTGAACATTTCTATGAGATCATCTATAAGGGAAGTAAAATCATCATTCGTCTTGGATGATGGAATAATTGGATTGATAATTAAGAACATGATTCCATTCTTTTTAGAGGGTGTATATTTGAGACTTCAAGAGAATCTGTAAAAATATGGACACTCCTTGAAAACCTCTGGAAAGTAAGTATAACCTTTTCAAAGTACATACATTGACACATTTGCAAGGGTTTAAACTTTAACAAAATTTCTAATACATTAGTTTTTGAAATGAAGTGATAACTTAGAAAACCAAAACAACTGAGAAAGTTTACATGTGAAATGTCCATCTAACAAAAAGTATATATTGCTAGGAATTCATGAAAGAGCAATTGTGTTATTGTTGGTACTAGTAGCTCAAAAAATTCCTTTTATGATAGGTGACACATTAGAATATTGGAGAGCTATGACCATTGATACCATCATAGTTTCTGCCAAAGTCACTGCCCAACCTTCATGATGACGAGTGCCAATAATTAGTTGGAAAATTTGATATATTTGGAATCCTACTTATGAAAACTATTGAAACGAATAGGGATCTAGCATTGGAGACACATGCCATTAAGCTTCCTCTTCACAATACCAACATTGCAACTACAAAATAATCCTTAAATTCAACTAGGAAACATGTATCCTATAGGAAAATCAAACAAGCAACACAAACAGAGAGAAGAAGATATGAAAAGGGAAAATATATTTATTGAATATAACATCACAATTTCAAGACTTCAAACATATTTGTAGAAGTATTTTTAGAAGTTTTAAAAGATTCTACGAAACTGAATAGATTCATAACTGCCCAATAACACATTTATACTATTATTTATAATATTTCTATTCCAACAAGCTCCTTTAACTTAAAAAACATTAAAAACTGACTTAAACCTTCTAAGATGCCCCCCTCCCCAAAAGGAGGAGGGGAATTTTGACTAACTTTTTGATGAAGAACATCTTGCAACCAACTGCAACATATTGATGAATGGTATACACTGGTACTCCTATTTGTTTTTTGTTCATCTGATTTTGAACTCACAGTTTGGCACAATCAACTCACCTAGGGAACTGCCACTAAACACCTCCAAATTATTCTCTTTGCTAGGAAATGTCTGTCCACCCCCTAGTTTTTGTTGTTTGATATGGAAATAGCTATGAAATGCCATGGAAATGTGGGCCTACATTTTTGGGATGCATAAACAACTTAATACATAAAAAATAATAAAATCTAAATAAAAAAATACAAACTCGAAAAAATGCAAAGTTCAAGTTATAAAAAGAGGGTTGAGTAGCTTGGAGAGTGCATAAATATTTGAAAGTGTTATTGTAGGTTTGGAGATCCCTTTTTTATTTAATGTACTATTCAATATGACCTAGGTGGAAAGGTCTTAATCACCTGAGAACTTGGGCCTCTAACATTAAATTTTTATATAATCACCTTTTGAATTCTAACATCTTAGGACAAATTTTAGTTGTGTACTCATTATCTTTTGTGTTCTCAATCCCATGGTATGGTGTTTGAATATAAGTATACCAATGTTATTTATGTATTTATTTATTTGTTGGTAAATCCCTTTTGACTGGAGAGGGTTAAGAAATCCTTACAAGATCAATTATACAACATGATGACCTTTGGATGTGGAGCTGTGACTGGGGTTATCTATTTCATCCAAGCCAATAGGGATTTGGACCTAGACTCATATGAAAACACCAATTAGCATGGGGAATGCCATGAACATCACCTCCATAGTATAAAATAATTGGTGTTTAGTGCATTAACACAACCTCACATCTTAGAAATACTCGGTTAACCACATTTATCATAAGGAATACACTTCTTGGGTTTCGAACCTATGTCATCATCATGGCATGTGATCCAACACACTACTAGACCATAACTTAACAAAAAAATGTATCAATATATTATAATTCTTTGCAAACTATTATTTGGTTACTGGTAAATAAAAGAAGTACTCACGCCTTACCATGGTCTCATACTTCACTTTATTTACTTTTTGTATCTTGCTTTATGTTTATAGGATCCCTCTTGGTGCTCCTTCTTTGTATCGACATCATTGTATTCAACAGTCCCATTAACCTACTGTTGTGGTCATTTGTTGGATACTAATAAAATTATCTTATCTTATTATTATCTAATATACATACATAGGAGAAATATACATGGTGTTTTTACAAAAAGATTAAGTAGAGTTCGATGTTCATTGTATTGTTTGATTTTCAATATTTCTCTACAATCTATCGATTATATCATAAACCAAAGCTTTCATATTCCTTTATCAAAGTATTTAATATTTAAATGTATGATATTCCTTATAGGACAGTTTGGAACTGATTGGATTGTGATTCTTTGTAATCATATTTGTTCAATTTTTCAAAGAGAGGCAACTTCATATTTAGATATATTCTTCACATATGTTGAATATAGAATTTCTTTGCAGGCAGTTCATATATTTAACACTATGAAGGGACACTTGAGTCCTTGACCTTGTAAGATCAGGATCTAATTTGAATGAAAGCTTATACCCTAGAGAAGATCTAGAATGATTTATTCTGTCTTACTTACAAGCATGCATGAAAATAGAGATAAAAGTAAGGAATCCATTTTCTATAGCTATAGGGGTGAGCTACTGCTCAATACCTGTTAATTTTTCAGAATTTACTTCAATCTGATCTAGGATCTTAACTGAGAGAAAAACATGTACAACATATCTACAACATATCAATCATGGACACAATAATGCAAGCGCACAAGAGACACAAAGTTTACTTGGGGAAAACCATAAAGGTGAAAAACCCCAATAACTTCCTCAGAGATAGATAGAGCAATGATACAACCCAAGCATAAGAGATAGACATCTCTTAGCAGTAGCTTCTCCTCCTCCACAAGTGCGCCACTCTCCAAAGAGTGTGTGTGAGAATAGAATGATGAAATAGAGTGCCTCCCGCACTCTATTTATACTTGAATTGACTTGCCTAATAACCTTTACTAGGTCGGCCTCAACTTAACCACATAACACAATGCTGACTGGGTCGAAACCCAATAGGGTGGTCTAATAACCCTTTGACCCACATGGCCGACCCCCAATAGGGTGGTCTAATAACCCTTCGACCCACATGACTTATACAGGGCTGACCCCAACAAGGTGGTCTAATAACCCATCGAGTATAAGTTACGACACTTCCATATAGAGGAATAATAACATCTCTATAGGAATACAAACACTTCCGTATAGAGGAATAATAACATCTCTATAGGAATACAATATACATATATGTGAAATACATTCCGAAGTTACATATACATCAACACTCTCTCTTAACTAGGAAGGTATTTCTCGACACAGGTCTTCTAGCACAAGTCTTCTAGATCATCATCATCATCATTGTTGCTATCTCAATCAATCTCCGAATCTATTCATCATAGGAAGTTCTACAGAGCCAGTCCTTTTTCCTACTGGATGTAGGCCCACCACTTGCAGGTCTTCATCATCACTGGCCATACTGTGGAATCCTCAGGACTTATTACGTGCATCACAAAACCTCGAAAGAGCATCCCACGCTGTTACGAGCACACAACTCTACTTGTCGGATCTCCCAGGGCTAGTATTATATGTGACTGTCACAAAACCTTAAAAGAGTCTCTTGACTAGAAAGAACCCTAAAGAGCATCTGAGGCCTTTTTCATCCTGTCCAGATCTCCAGGACTTATTACATGTGACCCCCACCACAAAACCTTAAAAGAGTGTCTTGCCAAGCAAGAACCCTAAAGAGCATCTAAGGCCTTTTTCATCATGTTTAGATCTCCAGGACTTATTACATGTGGTCATGTCAAAACCTCAAAAGAGAATCCTAGGACTGATTACGAGCACATAGCTCAACCTATCGGATCTCCTAGGGCTAGGATTACATGCCATAGGACAAAACCTCAAAAGAGCATTTGCCAGATATCCTAGGGAGCTATTATATGCTAGCGGCAAATCCTAGTAAGAGAATCTACAAACCTCCCAGGTCTAGGATTATATGTCCTCCAAAGCAAAACCTTGAAAGAGCGTTTGCCAGATATTTTAGGGCCAATATTACATGCCATAGGAAAAACCTCAAAAGACTATCTGCAAACCTCCCAGGGCTAGGATTATATGCTTATCTGCACAACCTATTCCACGGCCATAGAGTATCAACCTGATACTCACCATACATCATCCTGATGTACACATGATCATCACGATCATCATCACTGCATCGTCCTGATGCATGTCATCTGGAGCAACATCCTGAAGCTCGTCATCCATGATCATCCTGATCATACAATGCATCTGCCTGATGCATACACAGTATCTGCCTTATACATAAAATCATACATGATCTACCTGATCATACAATGTATCCACCTGATACACATACAAATACATGATCCACCTGATCATACCTGATATAGATCAACACACATGATCCACCTGATCATACAATGTATCCACCTGATACATATACAGATACATACACATGATCCAACTGATCATATCCATCATCCAACATGATGCATACATACATAAATGATCCAACTGATCATATCCAGCATCAACATGATGCATACATACAAATACAGAGTAGTAACTGGAGCATCATCCTGATGCTCATCATCCAACACTTATATCCACAGCCATGGAAGGATCCTCCTCTCACCATGCTTGGAATGCTTTCAGCAAATGTCTTCATCACTTCTTCCTCGAAGTGTCATTGATCTGAAGGAAATCAAGCCTCTCTCTAAAGTACTCGAACTTCACTCTGGCTAGTGGCTTCATTAGCACATCTGTAATCTGCTCATCTATCACAACATATAGGAGCTTCACTGATCCTCTCTACACCATATCCTTGATATAGTGATATCTGATCTCTATGTGTTTCGACCTGTTGTGGAACACTAGTTTTTCAGACAGCTTCACACAACTTTGGTTGTCACAAAAGGTACCAGTAGCCTCCAGTGGTAGATCAAATAACTCAGACAGTAGATTCCATATCCATACTGCCTCACAACTAGCCGAACAAGCTGTGACATACTCTGCTTCGACTGTACTCAATGCTACGCAGGACTGCTTCCTGCTAAACCAACAGATCACACCTGATCCCATACTGAAGTAGCACCTAGAAGTGCTCTTCTTATCTGCAGCACTGCCTGCCCAATCTGAATCAACATAACCCTGCAGGTTAAACTTTTGATTCGCATCATACTTGAGCCCATAGTCAACCGTACCCTTCAGGTACCTCAGAATATGCTCTATAGCAACCAGGTGAACATCTCTCAGATCCGTCAGGAACTAGATCAATGTGTTCACCAAAAAGCAAATATCTGGTCTCGTGTTCGTTAGGTACATAGAGGACCCAATCATCTGACGATACATCGTGACATCAACCAGATCAGATGAAGCATCACATAGAAGCTTCAGGTTTGATGCCATAGGTGTGGCCATAGCCTTGCAGTCCATCATCTCGAACCTCTTCAGGATCTCTACTGCATGCTTCTCTTATCCAAGGAAGATTCCATCTGCACTCTACCACACCTCCATACCTAGAAAGTAGTGCATCATCTCCAAGTTCTTCATCTCAAACTTGGCAGCAAGCTTCTGCTGCGTGTTGACAACCACATACAAAATTAGTATCACTGGACTGCCTTCCTCAACCTTGTAGTAAAGGTTGGAATCTGCTTTACTCTTGGTAAAGCCCAAACTGGATAGAAAGCTGTCTATCCTACCATACCAAGTTCTACACATATATGACTTCCCGTCATGTGTCTCAAAACCAAGTGGCTGCTCAACATACACTTCCTCTTCGACTACACCATTCAAGAAAGTTGTCTTGACATCTATCTGGTGTATCTTCCATTTCATCACTGCAGCCAGAGCAAGTACTGATTTGATGCAAGTGTGCCTGGCTATAGGTGTAGAAGTCTCTTCATACTCAATCCCTCTTTCTGGGAGAAGCCACGAGCTACAAACCACGTTTTGTATTTCTCCATGCTACCATCTGCAGCATGCTTGATCTTATAGATCCATTTGGAAGTCACAGCAGAATTCCCTTCAGGTCTTGGGACTAAATCCCAATCATCATTCTTCATGATCGACGAATCATGGCATTCTTCCATTACTTCATCCCAGATCCTGGGAACTTCAATATCTTCAATAGATATCTTTGTTGCTGGAACAAATGTTGTAGTCCTTCTTTTGTAGGTGAAGGTATATGATCTTTCCTACAAAACAAGTTAAATTGCATGATTAGAAACATCTCATAGTTTTCAGAACAAATTCTTACACATAAAGAAATATGTCATACAGTCATGCAATTATTTTAGCCAATGCTTCAATACAACATTCATCCATATCTTGTAACTTTCTAGATGCCTTCCAATCTCTACCAGAACATTGTTAAGAGTTTGCACTACTCCCAACATGTCAGCAAAGAGGTCTCATTCCAGATAAGTAGCAATGAAATGTTGTACAGTGCCATAGGCCACTTACCCATCACATGCATATTAGTAGTATACTGTTCATTAATGCAATTATTCTAATATGCATAATACACAACCTAAGTTTAGGAACATAAGCATATACATCATTGAACAGCATTATTTAAACAAACAAATATGTAAGAAATGACAATTCAAATACTTATCTTTGTTTGGTTGTTGGGTGGAATCCCTTTGAATCTTTGCAACTCCATTTTGATGTGGATTGTGAGAAGTGGTTGACTCTCTCTGAATATCTACATCCTTGTAGAAACTACTGGAGTGTGCTCCTTCTTGATCTTTGCTTCCTGGATTACCTGTCCTTGAACTTATATCCATCCTCGATCACTATGCATGCTTACAAGTATTATTATTGTGATATCATCGAGATCTCATACATAATCATACATTCATTAGTATAATCTCAATACTTTAAAACACAATAATCTTAAGCATGTATAGTCATGATCATTTCAAATAGAAATAATAAGCATTAGTATTCAAGGATTCTTATGGTTAGTCATATCATAAATTAAAGTAAGAAACATAATATGCATACACCCATGATTATTCAAACCTATGAATAATCATTATCAATCATGCCATGTATACTTATATAAGAGATCCTTTCACAAGGTAGGATTCTAACTTGATATAGGAAAAACATACCTGGATTAATATGTTAGCTAGTTATGTCTAACATACCCACATGATGTCTTCTTATTCTCTTCAATGACTTGTGCTAGTAACCTGCATATCTCATAAGTTAACCATTATAGAACCAAGTTATACATACCTCGTAAATAGATCTTCTATGTGATCCATGACAATGGATGAATCTTTGTCTTCATGTCACCATGATCATATGTTCTTGAACTAGAACATGATTTGTCTTTCTTGGTGTACCTTTCATGTTAGCGGACAACATAAACCTCATACAACACCATAATGCATTAGTACAATCACAAGTGTCAACACCCTCATCAATGAATATCTTCTATCATGCATTCATAATTTTATTAAGGTGATACGACAAGTCTAAATTTAATTAAGATTGTACTAACCATAATAATATGAAAACAAACATACCATAAACTTAATCATGAACAAATCTTGAAACATACTTGGATAAGTCATACCTGTCGAGATTGCTTGTAATCTTCTTATGTAAGGCCTTAGCCTCATCTCCCTCTGAAACAAGAACTTCTTCACTTATGCAGGTGACCAATCCATTCTCTTCTAGGATTAACCCAATCCACTTGATTTGCAGGAACTAGATCTGGAGCTGGATTAGGGTTTGTCAGAGAAACCCTAAAAATTCAAACTTTGAATTTCAAACTTCTGAAAGGATAGAAAGATGCGCCTTGATGAGCTGATCAAGCCGGTATACTTAGAATTTGAAAACTGCAAAGTTTCACCCCTCAAAATTGCCTTTGAAACTTCCGGATCTTCTGGGCAGGATCCCAAACTAGGGTTTGATAAAGCCCACCCTTCTGCCCAACCAAAAGGTTCGATTCAAAGCTCTAAACTTCGATTTTTCTGAGGAGCTTCCAGCCATGGTCATAGACTTTAAAAATTCCCATTTTTGCAGAAGCCCTAATTTTCCACTTTTCGATCAAAGTCCCGAACTAGGGTCTGATCAAGCCCGGCCTTCTGCCCAACCAAAAAATCTGATCTTGGTCTCTAAATTTTGATTTTTATGAGTAACATCCAGTCGTGGTCTCCGATTACAAAAATTCCAACTTTCTCTGAAACCCTAAATTCCTGAAGCCATGAATGAAGGTGCTCAAAATCCAATTCTGTTTTGACAGAAATATGCACCTAATTGTTTTTGGTGTAACTCCACAATTATGAATCCACAGGGTTTGAAACTTCTACTTGTGGTATCCCGACCTGTCATATTTCCAACCCCATAGGTCTAACCTCAATTGGATTCTCTATAAGAGAGTTATGCCAAGTGTCGCAACATGACCTGTTTATGGGATAAAAAAGGAGAGCAAACTTGTACGGCATTCCACATGTCACTGGTTCAGTTTAGGCCTCTGAAAACGTTACCTGAGAAAATAGAGTCCGTGCACTACCTGTCACTTTTTACTAAATTTCATTTGGAGCTTCCTAGCCCAAGTTATGACCTTTTTTCCTAGGTCACATGTTTATAACTCAGATCTGGAAGAGGCAGAAACCCTAGATTGGATAGATCATAAAACACAAAGTACAATGAATTAGAAGCTTTCCTTTGGACACAAGGTACATGGGGATCTGATATTCGACCTGTAAAATTTTTCGATCCGAAAACGTCGCCAAAATGGATTTATAGTGAAAGTGCTACGTGATTGGTTTTTTCTATATCAAGCCCTACCATCGCAAGTGCAACAAGTGTCATACATGCCATACCATGCCTTCTTTCAGGCTAGCTCTGATACCATGTTAATTTTTCAGAATTTACTTCAATCTAATCTAGGATATTAACTGAGAGAACAACATGTACAGCATATCTACAGCATATCAATCATGGACACAATAATTCAAGCACACAAGAGACATAGAGTTTACTTGGGGAAAACCATAAAGGTGAAAAACCCCAATAACTTCCTCAGAGATAGATAGAGAAATGATACAACCCAAGCATAAGAGACAGACATCTCTTAGCAGTAGCTTCTCCTCCTCCACAAGTGCGCCACTCTCCAAAGAGTGTGTGTGACAATAGAATGATGAAATAGACTGCCTCCTGCACTCTATTTATATTTGACTTGACTTGCCTAATAACCTTTACTAGGTCGGCCTCAACTTAACCACATAACACAATGTTGACTGGGCCAACACCCAATAGGGTGGTTTAATAACCCTTTGACCCACATGGCTGACCCCCAATAGGGTGGTCTAATAACCCTTCGAACCACATGACTTATACATGGCCGATGCCAACAAGGTGGTCTAATAACCCATCAAGTATAAGTTACGAGACTTAGAATATAAATGACGACACTTCCGTATAGAGGAATAAAAGCATCTCTATAGGAATACAAACACTTCCGTATAGAGGAATAATAACATCTCTATAGGAATACACTATACATATATGTGAAATACATTCCGAAGTTACATATACATCAACAATACCTACCTGAGAGGACCCTTCCAGCCAACTGACCTTTCTCTTCTCTTTTCATGGTTATCCCAATGTGCAAGATCCACTTTGGGGAAGTAGATCAGTTGAGACTAGGTATACCACTAGAATTTTCTTTCAAGGCCTTAGATGAAACTAGATAACTGAAGTAAAAACAACATAATGCTTATCTCCATGGACGGTTACTTGGTGAAGACTGGTTGCTTGAACTCCTGGCATACAAATTGGGAGAAGCCTTTATCTTCTTTTCCCATTTCTTTCATGTGTTTAAATTCTATCTTAGGGAGGAGATATTCTACCTTAAATCTTTCTTTGTTACCATGTCTTAATTTATTTAAAATGAAAACCTATGCTTTTACATATGGTAAATATGGAAATAAGCTCAACCCACCCTCACACACTTCAGCAAATAATAGGGTTTGCGGGTTGCTTTCATGTGTTTAACTTCTATCTTATAGAGGAGATATTATACCTCAACTCTTTCTTTGTTGCCTTTCCTAATTTGTTTTTAATGGGAACCTATATTTTTACAGATGATAAATCTGAAAATAAGCTCAAACCACTCCCCCACACTTAAGCAAATAATAGGGTTTTTTGGTTGCTTGTCAATGCCATCACATTAGTTTTTCTGAAGGCTACACCAATAGTTAATATAATCTATAACCACATCTAGAAAATCCCACATAGGAGAGGAACATGCCTGACATCATTTGGACCTGAGTCATTTTCACAAGTTACAAAAACCACTTGAAGGATTTGAATTTGGGTCATTTTCACAAGTTACAAAAACCACTTGAAGGATTTCAACCTGGGTCATTGTCACAAAAACCACTCCAAGTTGCTTCTAAAAAACAACGTAACAGACTCATAGTCATGTCTCCTTGTTAGACATTGCAATGTTTATTTTAAAAAGTTCCATAATGTTATATTTAATTGGAATTATTGTTAATACATATGTAATATCATATTATGACAATTTATGAGTTGTAATTAATTAGGTTGTTCTTCATGGGAATGACAAAACCGAAAGGTCTCCACTTTTAATTTTCATAAATTTTAATTTTAATATTTTAGTGTTTCCAGTGGGGTCCTCTAAGCCAAATATTTGGGAATCCCTTATGATGTTCCTTATAATTTGGGAGTTTCTTCCACATGTCCTTGAGATGCATATCCCCATTCCATGAATTCCCGTGTCCTGAAAACTTGGTGGGACATTGGAGTAGAGTCAATATGCATCCAATAACCTTTGCAGGTGAACAATGAACATTATCCTTGCATGATCAGAAATGTTAATGTTGACATTGATGGAATTTAGGCTCTCCAATTATTTAACACCCATTGAATTAAATGAATTAGAAACCAATGAGTCACATCCTTCCTTGCATATCATTGATCCACAAATAAAGACACACGTAAATTTTGAATCGAATCACTGGTTCAACCTCAAAGTAGAATTTTCCCATCTTATAAATCCACTTTCTTGGGATTTTACAATCACCAATCCACATTTCAATTCAACTTGATGCTAACTAGCATAGTATGTGGTCACTAATTTGATGGATTTATTGATATTAAAATATGTTTCTTTAATATTTGGGATTGAAACCATGGTTGGAAAAATAAGGAAAATGTCTAATTGCTAAACTTGAAGTGATCCCTCTCGGCCTTGACTATGTAGTGTGTGGATGTTCCTCAACCAAGTTTGTAATCTCCATGAATGCCTATTGTGTCCATCAACTAAGATATACATCCTCCAACTGAGAAGAAGCATGTGGCTTGAAAGAGCTATAAGATGTAATGTGACTTTGATTATGTGCTAAAGATTAAAGATTTTCCAAATCCCAACTCTATCATTTTTTTATTATCATTAGAGTAATGGGAATAATATATATTAAAAAAGGGTTGTGGGAAGACTTGAAAAACCAAGATTTACATATAATGCGTCCAAATCCAATTCAATTTTTGCTTCTCCAATGTGACATGTCATATACAAAATATATAATAGGGAAGTAGTATTCTACATCCAATAACTATTCCACTATATCTAAAAGTGTATTGTCTAATATACGGTCCAAGAAACCATAAACATGAAAAGAACATGTAAACTTATAAATCAAAGTTATGCCCAGAATGGGCCTCCTACATTAGCATATTGTCATGCTCCATTCCATCTCCTCTTGGACTAGGGCTGCTCGTCTATTCCAAGAATAGTTTGTTGCGCGATCTCTTCATCACCATCATTTTCTTGGACATAACTTGTTGATGGTATTGGAAGACCTATTGAATACTATGAACCCAAGGATCATATTAAAAATGCATTTCAAAATATTTGGCCAATTTTTCATATTTTTCTTCCATTTAATCATGCTTCTTTTCCTACCATCCCAAATGAATACTTAAATACTAAATTGAGTGTCTCAACCCATCTATATGATTGTTCATTCCGTGAATAATCTTAATCATCTCCCTGTTCTCATTACCCTCGTCATGCCCTGGGTTGGAGGGGTGAGCCATTGTCAAACTGAAGACCAAAGAACCAAAATTTTCAATAGTTTTGAGACTAGGAAGGGCTCTAGGATTATACCAGAATTCTGGACCCACGCCCCTTATAGGTAGGTACCCAATTCACAGTAATGCATAGAATTGTAAAAGCCCCAATCCGACTTATTGTACCTACAAATCTAAGACATGGCCTCCACAGGAAAGAGAAAAGGCATACATCTAGATGTCCAAGAGTTAGGATAAGGCACATGATGAATAAAGAGAGAGGATGGAGACCTCAAGCAACACCAGGACTATGCTACTTGAGATTGCCTGCATAGACCGCCCAAAGTCACCTTCCTTTTCTCATCACCTTCTATCCACACCTGTATAATCAATATCCCACCTTTCTTAACAAAATTTAATTCACAGAGTTTAAAATTCATGATCATGAGAGTGTAAATGCAAGGAAAAGAAGGGCACTGGGCATGAGGGGGGTAGTTAATGTTGAGAAGACCCCCGTCTATTCCTTTCGACATCTGTGCCAAGTGTTATACCCATGCATAAATTCAAATGATGTAGTGTGAGACCTTCAATATTGATATTGTGATACATAATACTAAGGAATCCATTACCTAACTGGGGGTCCCCATTTTTAACCAGGACCCCCTTGTCCAAACACACTGATGCACTTTCCTTTCCATCAAGAATTTGATTAGGTGTTTGTTGCACATGATAAAACTTGACATTGTTAATCCCCTCTAAATTCTAATGAATTATGTGCATGAATATATGAACAATTTTCGTATTATCTTCAAAATATTAAATCAAAATTCAGTCAGTTCAAGATGGGATGTGCATTCTATGAGCCAAATATTGTGGGAATGATGAAATTTCATAATAACTAGTGTGCACAATTATTTTCCCATGCCATTAGGATGTTTAAAATATATGTAAATTCCACAGACAATCCTAATCTGTTCTAAAACCAGGTGTTGGAATAGATCTAACCCTAATTTTATTTCCATGACCTCGGGCTTCCTAAAACTAGATGCAAACCACTCAAACTAAAACCAATTCTCCGATCCATTGGATTTTAAGGGCCCTCAAAACATTAGATATTTAAGTTAAATTTCAGTCATCAATAGCATATCTTGTATCAAGTCTAATTGCAATGAAAGAGATGTGCTTTTTAAACCTGTATCGTAGGGCCACTCTGATTTCAATGAAAGGGAGATGTTTTTGAAACCCTTTTTGCAGAGACACTCTAATTTTAGTAAATGAAGGATGTGTACAGAGAAAAAGGGTTAGAAGCTTACCACTGTCATTGATCAACAACAATTTTATGAGATAATCTGAATCTGCTCGACCTATCATCGTGCGGTCCCAAATCCATTTCTGATACCTTGAGCTACGCATTAACAAGAGCTCACCCGACCTTTTAAATCCTTTGGTCTCTTCCAGACAAATTTAGAGCTATATCGAACCTTAATAAAACCCTGACTCAATTGTACAAACCAAATCCATATTGAAGAAAACAACAAAGAAGAAGATGAAAATGTCGATTCAAATTTTTCGTTCCTCCTTCCCTCCCTGTGCGAACCAACCCTTGGACTGAATTCTATGGGACGACGAAGTATTTGAGGCATACACTAAGGAATATCTGGATAATTTTGTTTAAAATATTTGACGGGGTTCGATCCTGAAACCTATGTGAGTATTTTAGGATGAAAAATGTCTCCCTCTCCCTCCTACAATGCCCAAAACAAAAACAAAATGGACTCTATGAAATGGAAAAAGAGACCAAGGCCTTTTCCTTAACCCACATTTAACCAAACCAGGATTAGATTTTAAACTATAGTTGGACTCTGAGCCAACCCCACTCCCCATCAAATGGTGTAAAGATGCACATAATACATGATGATTTAAGACTATTGGATTATGTCGAGAGGTTTTAAAAAATGTATAATGTAATTATTAATTTGGAATGAAATCTAATTATGTTGGTATTTTTTAATAAACGTGTAATGTAATGAATATATATAATGCAATCAATATATATACCATAGGATATATATATTGATTTTATTTATATATATTACTATTATAACTTAACTATAATATATAGAATAATTATATATTATTAAATTAATCAAGGATTCAAGTTTTGATTAGTCTAGCTATTGCATCGAGAGTTCTCAAGTGCTCTATAGCCAAGTAAATGGAGTAGGCTAAATATCATGGAGTATTCTTCCCTTTCTAGTAAGTTTTTTGACGAAATCGCACCGTGGATAATTGCAATTTGATAATGAAAATTTACAGTTTCATAAATTTTAACGATGTATATGGATTCAAAGGCCTCTTAAAAGAGGTCTCTGAATCTATATGCAATGTTAAAATTTACAAAACTATAATTTTTTTATAGTTTTGTAAATTTCAACGTTGCATGTCTTTGAATCCACTGTAGTGCTAAAATTTACGAAATTGTAATTTGGGGGTCTCTGAATCCATTTGTATTGTTAAAATTTATGAAATTGTAAAATTTCAATTTCATTAATTTTAACATTGTAGATGGATTCGTAGACTCCTCTCAAAGGTCATGAAAGGATTACATGGAGTCCTCTTCGAATAGATGATGATGATGCATTAGATGATGGCGATGGTGATGATGATTGTTATCATCATCATCATCATCATCATCATCATCATCATCATCATCATCATCATTATAGTCAACATCATTGTCATTGTAATTGGCATGATATAATTTTAATAAATATGAAAGAGGGAATGTGATGTATATATATAGAGTGCGGGAATGTAGGCTAATATTAATGCCCCCGTAGAGGCTCCATTAAAAGTACATGAGGCAGACGTCGTTAGTTTAATCCAATATTAAAGATCATAATCATGATCATCAAGATGTTTAAGAACACTAAAATGACTATGCCACTAAAATTGAATTACTTATAGGTAAGAAATTCTACTAATTCATACTCATATAGTTGTTATCTAGTCGCAGTTTTTATCCCATGACTAAATTAGTTGTTTATTTTAGTAATTTTTAGTTGTGATCACTTAAAATTGCTCAAATTTGGTCATATTTCACTTAAAAACATTGTGGTGACCAACATTTTTGGTGGTTTAGTCATTTATTTCCCACGGTGACCAATGTTTTTGGTCGCCCGGTCACTAACCACCCATTTTTCTACTAGTGCATAAAACCTACATCTCGAGTTAGGAGATAAAAGATCAACATTATATCTATTTAAACAATACAAATAAATTCCCTTTCATCATCCCATACATTTTCCACTTGTTGATATATTTTAATTACCATATGTCCCTTTCCATTTATTTATTTTTATGTTCCTTTGCATTTTGTTATAGTTTTCATGCCCATATGATGCTCTCCACATCCTTTCTATTCATTTTTATCTCTTCCAATTGCCTACTCTTTAGTTTTTTTACCCAACTCTATTGGGTTTCCACCATTGAATCAGAACCTTGCATCTCTCAACACCATCCATACGTTTTTATACATTACCTAATGCATTTTCTAACCATATTGTATTATGATATCTAATTAGTCATGCAATGATCATATGATATTTTTTCACATATTTTATTGGACAAGTTTTACTATAGGTATATTACAAGAAGGATCCACATATATTTCATTAATACTAGGGTCCATTTGCCTAAAGTAATCATCCATGAGATAAGGTTATTAGTGATATCATTTTTGGTGTCTAATTCTTATCTTGGATTTGGATAGAAATAACCTCTTGGACCCACTTGACTTACTAATCACATATCTAAATCCTTCAAAACATTTCCAATTATGTTGACTTTTGAAGCCAATATTCTTCCACTGCTACAATAAGATGAGTAATATATGATTTTATTCTTTTCTTCAAGTCTTTGATCTCTTTTAGAGTTTTGAATGGTAACATTGTAGGTGTTCCCTTAGGCAAGTTTGCCTTGACATTAAAACATTTTTCAATACATTTATGTAGCAAGAACAATGATCATCCTTAATAGTTGGCTTGTATTACATGACACATATGCCATCAAAAATATTGAATTTTAAGTACTGAGTGAGTTTTATGTTTATTGTCTTCTTAATTACGTCCAATAAGAAGTACTCCACAAAGGAATTAAATTAATAAACCTCGTAAATAAAGTATGGAGTTAAGTTAATATCATATAGAGCTATTTTGTATTAGACAATGATATGTGGTAGCAATAATATATCTTTGTTTTTTATCCAATTGAGATGATAACCTCCCATATGTTATATTTATATCTTCATGGGTGTGACCAACTAGGAGAAAACTTACATATATGACTATGAAAGTATCTAGTGAGTTCCCACATGTTACTAAATCCCCATATTTTTATTATGGTGATATGACATGTTTATAACCTGGCCATGTGAGGAATATTTAGACCATTCCCTTGGTGGGGCCATAAATTTTGCATATGAATTTCATTTTAGGTGCATGATAACTTCTTTAAAATATCTTAATGAGGATAATTTATTTTTTTGCATTGCATCAGGTAATCTTATGCTAACCCTCATCTTAACGAGGCCTAAAAAATGTTTTTTACAACCATAAAAATTCTTCAGAAGTTGATGACCAAATTGAAAAAAATCAATACCATCTTTGAGATGCCCCAAGTTCCCATCTCTCCTAATTAGTGAATTAATAAATTCACATGATACTCATGCAGATCCATTTTTTATCAATATGGATTTAATTTCTCAAGTTGCAAGGCCATTAAGATTACAAACTTATCCCACCATGGATGCCAAAAGAAGAAACTACAAGATAAATAATAATGATGAATCATCATTGCTTACTTTATTCACTATTGACTTTGTAGAAGATAAGAAAGATGTTGTATATCACCCTTTTTATCATTGCATCATTTACTATTTACGAACTCAACAATGTTCTCCTCATCTTGAACTTAACAAAAATTGTAGATTAATGTTCTCATCATGTTCAAGGGGCTATCGATTATAATATTCACATAAGTAGGCATTTTGACAAACACTATATTTTGATATTATCTTAAATTCATCATAACATGTGAGAATTTAAAACACTCAATTAATAGAAGGAAAATAATATCTATGCTCTTCCTCTACACCCTATTATCCTAACATTTCCTTTTTCCAAAATGAGGATTAAAATTTATTGGTTGATTAATCCTTTTTTTAGATGAAAAAATAAACAACTTGTTATTTATTTGTGAAATCAAAGTTACATAAATAATACATATGAGATTATCATCTCTATTCAGAGTCACTGTGAAACTAAAATCCATACATATCTAATAGAATTCCTGAGACATCCTACAAAACAACATTATTGCCCCTTATTAGATATTCATATCAAGAAACAAAAATATAGTAACAACACCATTATCAACAATGGTGTCCACAACATATTCTTCAAAAAATAAGTGATCGTCCATTAACCCCAAAGCCTCCTTACATAAACCGCTATCTTCTTGGTTTACCTCATGGTAAATTTGTGAAAAAGATATATCAACAAAAGACTTGATCAAACACCTCGTTCTATGCATCCAATTTTCCATAGGTATTGCATGGAGATCATACACACCAGCTTACCATTCAATGATAACCCGAGAGTCACCAAAAATTTTGATATGATAAATACCTCTTTTTAAAGCGAACCACATCAAACCCCAAAAGGAAAGAAGTTCCTCCCTTCTATTAATTCCTTCCCCAACACCCATCTTAAGTAAAATCTTATGATCCTTTTTAATATATAATACCATGCCTGCCCCACAGATTCCATGCTTTGACGCACCATAAAAAAAACCCATAAGAGATATCACTGTCAATTTCAAGAATTAAAAGTTTTATGTGCCTTTGATTCATAACATGAATTGGAAATTAATTTAATGAGCATAATACTCTTCTGCATATGACAAATTTAGAAGGCATAATATTCTAAACAATGAGATGATTTCTACATTTCCAAATCTCCCAAATAGTAAAAATAGGTAAAGCTTTATATTTTACCTTTGATTGGAACCATCTGTGCATACAATCTTCAAAAGTAATATCATTCCAATATTCATTAGTGTTGAAGCAGTGTTTGTATTTCATACCAAATAGCTATGAAGAAATGACAATGAAAAAGAATGGGAGATATCTTCCTCATCCCTTTTGTATCGAAAGCAAATACTTGGCCCATTTAAACCCCATTTTAGAAGATTTTTCCAAGTGAGTATTTTGCCTTCAAGATATAGCCATGCACTAGTACAAAATGAGTGATAAATGACCAAAAAACGACCAAAATCTGCATATAAATGACCACTTTTGAGTTGGTGACCATTGGTAGCAAATTAGCGGTCATTTATCACGCGACCAAAAAAGTGGTCATATTTAGCTTGGTCATTTATAGCTTCTCTTGTGGTCATATATTTGGTCATTAATTTGGTCATTAATTGTCACAATTAATGACCAAATTTATGACCACATTTTTTGTCACGTGATAAATGACCGCTAATTTTATACTAGTGGTCTCCAACTCAAAAGTGGTAATTTATATGCATATTTTGGTCATTTGTTTGGTCACTGATGTCTCATTTTGTACTGGTGGTCGTTTATATGCGAATTTTGGTCATTTTTTTAGTCATTTACCTCTATTTCTGTAGTGGTCATTTATCTCTTTTTAGTGGTTTCAGAATATATATAGGGCACATAGGAATCGAACCACCGACCTCCTACCTATAAGACATGTGCTCTTCCATTGAGCTAGCACCTTTAAATAAATTATATTATATAATTTTACATCAATGATCTAAGACACAAGCATTGTATCTTTCAAAATTAGGTTCTAAGTTCATCTACTCAAATGGCTTAACTTCATTGAATTTATTGTGTTATTTGGGTCAATAAAAGAAAACACTATGAAACAAAATAGAAGCATCTTAAAAAGTACTAAAAAGTAGCAACTTTGCCTCATTTGCATATTTTCGACAACTCTTACAATGGAGGAGTCTTTAACTGAGTTTGATATCAAATACTGAAGTTTTTTTAAAACTGGACAACTTAAGGACCCAATTTGTTTCATTTTGTTTTAATCTTTTTACAACAGAAAAATCATATACAATTATGTCAAGGAAACAAACTTTAAAAAGGGTCCTTTTGGTAGAAATATTCTTAAGATAAGCTAATTAATTTATTAATGTCCAAAAGATGACCACAGAAGTAAGTCACAAAATCACCTAATTAATTTATCACACACTGCAGTCAAAGCAGTCACAAAACTGTAAACCATTATTCCTAATCGTATATTCACCTACTTGTAGTTAATTCATAAACTGTGATAACCTTTAAATGGTATAAGGGAAAAGTCTAGGGGGAAAGTCTAGGTAAGTCAACGCACTCACAAACTGCAAACTAGAATTGTCAGTCATAACACCTATTCATAGTCAACTCATAAACCACTATAACTTTGAGACAGTATATCAACAAATTGCTTCAAATAAATTAGAACAACATGAACTCACCAGTTTATTTATGCCTCCAAAATAGTTGGGTCCGAGATGAAGATTGTTTGTAGCGTGCTATTTACAAATCCAATTGACCTTGTTCATAACAGACACTCGCTAAATTCCCTGCATAATCATCGCATGCATGCCAAGTCCTTGTCAACTAAAAATGCATTCATAACCATAAAAAAATTGTATCTTTATGCAGGTGCAGTTGTCAGAAACTATGCTTAATATCCATTTATGCAAAATATTATAGTGCATATCATCATTTGAAGGAGTGTTGGGCTTTAGAAGATAGTTATGGGGTAGGCCACACATTACCCAAGACATTGGATACATATTTGGAGGAGTTCTAATCGAGAATGTCTTAATCACTTTACAACTCACAACAGCGAGAGTATGAAGAGTGTATTAAGAGTATGTCTTAATACTCTCTTATCCTATTTATTTGGAATATTTAGTATATGAACCGTTGTGGTTCATTGCAAGAGATCCATGAACTCTTTCCAACAAATATCCCAAAGCATCAACAACTAACATGTATAGATAGGGGGCAAGTGGGAAATCTTGTCTGATTGAAACAATGAAGTGGGATGTGAGATATGAATTCATTACTCAAGTCAAAAAATTTGAATCATTAGAAAAAGGGTGTTCACCATGAAAATACCCATAGAACCTGTTCCAAGGCACTGTAACATTTCCATAATGAAGGACTTGTCAACTTTATCACAAGCTTTATCAAAAACTATTTTAAGGAACAAAGGGTGTTTCCTTGTCTCGTTGGACCATTCCATAGCCTCCCAAATAGAAAAAATTTAATGTCTAAAATATATATGCCCTATACAAATCAAATTTCTTAAAACCACAAAGAGCAAAAATATCTCAGATTTCACATAGACTGTGATATGACAAAAACCACATACAACAAAATAATGAAACAATTATAAGCTAGAAATTCAAACTTCACAATACAAAAACACTTGTTTAGAATTTATGACATTGTCCCTGTGTAATTCAGAAGTTATAGATCATCATATGTAAAAGACTTGTCATGTTTGTTGTTTCTGAGGAGTAATAGAAAGAACTGAAAATACAAGAACATGGGTTGGAGATTGGGGGGTTTCAAACCATGTACCTATTTTCCTCAATTTGAAAAGAACAATAGAAAACCATTACCCCTTTCAACTTTATTTTTGATGGGTTATAAGATGAGGAATTTCTGGCATTAGTCATTTAGGAATTTCCAATTTTGACTTGGACTAATAGAATTATTCACTTTTGCATTAGCTTGAATAACCATATAGGGGTTTTCTTGGTCAATTGGTGCATTATTCTTAATTGTATGTTCTAAAAAATTGGGAAAATTGATGGCAGAAGCCAAATCTGTCATTGTGTTATCACATACTATCGTTACATCAATACTAGCATTTGCTTTATCATACAATTTAGCATGAAAAAAACTCTCTTTACTGCTTTCAGAAGCCACAATTACATTGTGAAGATCATTTGCACTAGGACTGGCATAAGACTTGGATACATGTTCCAACTTAATTTCTACATATGAATTTTTGTACAATTCTAGTGCTCTCTGTGAGGTAAACCAACAAAAATCAAATTAATAGAGCATCTAGTATAATTGTTAAAGATAATTTACAATAGAAATAAGCCATTATGCTCATACACTGTTCTACTCAGAAAGTGAAAATGATAGCAAACTCACTGAACCCAAATATTAAATATTTTACCTCAAAGGTGTCCCTTGGTAAGCTAGGGAAGAATTTTGATTGCAAATTTAATTTGTTTAAAAAATCCTATGCATCTGCATCAACCTGCCATTAAAGACAATAAAACAAGCAACTGTCATTATCTTGAAAACATAAAGCAACATATTCCCAAAGGAAACATTTCAATAACCTATTATTTGAAGAACAATGGAAAGAAGCCATTCTACAGTATTCATATAGAATATAACTGCTGCTAGCAAAGGTAGAATAGCAACTATCACCTCTAGTTGGAAATTATCAGTTGCAGCTTCAGTATTCCCATCCATCAAAACAACATCACTCATAGAGATCATGTTCTCTTTGGAATCAATTGTTTGAACACAATCATTGTACAGCTCTGGGCCCGCTAAACCTGCAGATATGTCCAATTTGGATAAATACACAGACATAATGGAGCATGAGGTGCCTCAAATCAATATGTTATTCAAAAGCAATCTCTGACCATAGACACCATAGTTGCACTCAACAAACTCTCCCCAAGTCTTGGGATTCTTGGCATACTCATACCCAACATGCCCAAGGGTCAATAGTATGGAGAAACACAAAAACAATCATGTTTTTTGCAAATATGGTCTTCAGCGTAATCAATGAATACTCACCAATATGGTCTAAGAATAAATTTATCATTAAATGTGGAATCAAGGAATCCATGTTAGCTTTGAAGCAAGGAATCCATTAACATGACCAAAATAAACTAATTCTTTTAAAACATCTAATTCTTGAAACCAACGATTTCCTTCACACAATATAAAATCAATTCTAAATAAACATCTAATTCTTGAAATGAACGATTTCCTTCGCAAAATATATAATCAATTCTAAATAAACCATTCCTTAAACTAACAATTGTTTTGGTTAGTTTCATAAGGAATGAATCCTTTCAACCTTGGCCTCGACAGATTGAATGAGACAATCTTTTAAAACCAGTTTCATCAAATTTTAGGAAAATATGCAAGGAAAATTTTTAAAGGACAGATCGCTTAACCATTTGTGACAAGACCTATAATTCCATTTAAATAAATAATGATTGTAACTAGCCACCTAATTGTCAATTGATTTTATGACATGATAGGGATAACCTTTCATTTTTCATTGGTGTGGGCACTGGATATAAGTAACACCTCTGCAACAACAAGAACTTTGTTTTCAAATTTAATTAACACTCTATACCTAATGATTATCCACACCATGCACATGATTTCTTGTCATCGTCAGCATATAGGTGATGGCTATAGATGTGATGAATTGTGGTTGATGAGCAATCCGAATATAAATTTAAATTCCCACCTGCTTTATAACAAAATTACTAATTTTTATGCCAACTTACGGATCATGTGAGCACTGAACAACCAGTTCTTAATTACCAAAGATAACAATTTGCAAGACCTTCGACTAACACTCACAATACTCAACCCATAGTCAATCGCAATCATGCGTTAAGTTTATTTCACCATCTGAACTATCAGTCGCCAGTCTAATTGCTCACGATCACCAATGGAAATAGACCAGTAGCCTCCCGTGGATTGGTGGTAGCGTCGATCACACATGAACAACATCCCTTTGCGACGCCAACACCTTTGATAGTTTACCATCCATGTGGCTTTAATAACCCTTCGACCCACATGACTTATACAGGGCCGATCCCAACAAGGTGGTCTAATAACCCATCAAGTATAAGTTACGACACTTACAATATAAATGAAGACACTTCCGTATAGAGGAATAATAACATCTCTATAGGAATACAAACACTTCCGTATAGAGGAATAATAACATCTCTATAGGAATACAAACACTTCCGTATAGAGGAATAATAACATCTCTATAGGAATACAGTATACATATATGTGAAATACATTCCAAAGTTACATATACATCAACAATACCTACCTAAGAGGACCCTTCCAGCCAACTGACCTTTCTCTTCCCTTTTGATGGTTATCCCAATGTGCAAGACCCACTTTGGGGAAGTAGATCAGTCGAGACTAGGTATACCTCTAGAATTTTCTTTCAAGGCCTTAGATGAAACTAGATAACTGAAGTAAAAACAACATAATGCTTATCTCCATGGACGGTTACTTGGTGAAGACCGGTTGCTTGAACTCCTAGCATACAAATTGGGAGAAGCCTTTATCTTCTTTTCCCATTTCTTTCATGTGTTTAACTTCTATCTTATGGAGGAGATATTCTACCTTGACTCTTTCTTTGTTACCATGTCTTAATTTATTTAAAATGAAAACCTATGCTTTTACATATGGTAAATATGGAAATAAGCTCAACCCACCCTCACGCACTTAAGCAAATAATAGGGTTTGCGGGTTGCTTTCATGTGTTTAACTTCTATCTTATAGAGGAGATATTCTACCTCAACTCTTTCTTTGTTGCCTTGTCTAATTTTTTTTTAATGGGAACCTATATTTTTACAGATGATAAATCTGGAAATAAGCTCAAACCACTCCCCCACACTTAAGAAAATAATAGGGTTTTTTGGTTGCTTGTCAATGCCATTACATTAGTTTTTCTGAAGGCTACATCAATAGTTAATATAATCTATAGCCACATCTAGAAAATCCCACATAGGAGAGGAACATGCCTGACATCATTTGGACCTGAGTCATTTTCACAAGTTACAAAAACCACTTGAAGGATTTCAACCTGGGTCATTGTCACAAAAACCACTCCAAGTTGCTTCTAAAAAGCAACGTAACAGACTCATAACCATGTCTCCTTGTTAGACATTGCAATGTTTATTTTAATAAGTTCCATAATGTTATATTTAATTGGAATTATTTTTAATACATATGTAATATCATATTAGGACAATTTATGAGTTGTAATTAATTAGGTTGTTCTTCATGGGAATGAGAAAACCGAAAGGTCTCCACTTTTAATTTTCATAAATTTTAATTTTAATATTTTAGTGTTTCCAGTGGGGTCCTCTAAGCCAAATATTTGGGCATCCCTTATGATGTTCCTTATAATTTGGGAGTTGCTTCCACATGACCTTGAGATGCATATCCCCATTCCATGAATTCCCGTGTCCTGAAAACTTGGTGGGACATTGGAGTAGAGTCAATATGCATCCAAGAACCTTTGCGGGTGAACAATGAACATTATCCTTGCATGATCAGAAATGTTAATGTTGACATTGATGGAATTTAAGCTCTCCAATTATTTAACACCCATTGAATTAAATGAATTAGAATCCAATGAGTCACATCCTTCCTTGCATATCATTGATCCACAAATAAAGACACACGTAAATTTTGAATCGAATCACTGGTTCAACCTCAAAGTAGAATTTTCCCATCTTATCAATCCACTTTCTTGGGATTTTACAATCCCCAATCCACATTTCAATTCAACTTTATGCTAACTAGCATAGTATGTGGTCACTAATTTGATGGATTTATTGATATTAAAATATGTTTCTTTAATATTTGGGATTGAAACAATGGTTGGAAAAATAAGGAAAATGTCTAATTGCTAAACTTGAAGTGATCCCTCTCAGCCTTGACTATGTAGTGTGTGGATGTTCCTCGACTAAGTTTGTAATCTCCATGAATTCCTGTTGTGTCCATCAACTAAGATATACATCCTCCAACTGAGAAGAAGCATGTGGCTTGAAAGAGCTATAAGATGTAATGTGACTTTGATTATGTGCTAAAGATTAAAGATTTTCCAAATCCCAACTCTATCATTTTTTTATTATCATTAGAGTAATGGGAATAATATATATTAAAAAACGGTTGTGGGAAGACCCGAAAAACCAAGATTTACATATAATGCTTCCAAATCCAATTCAATTTTTGCTTCTCCGACGTGACATGTCATATACAAAATATAAAATAAGGAAGTAGTAGTATACATCCAGTAACTATTCCACTATATCTAAAAGTGTATTGTCTAATATACTGTCCAATAAACCATAAACATGAAAAGAACATGTAAACTTATAAATCAAAGTTATGCCCAGAATGGGCCTCCTACATTAGCATATTGTCATGCTCCATTCCATCTCCTCTTGGACTGGGGCTGCTCAGCTATTCCAAGAATAGTTTGTTGCGCGATCTCTTCATCACCATCATTTTCTTGGACATAACTTGTTGATGGTAGTGGAAGACCTATTGAATACTATGAACCCAAGGATCATATTAAAAATGCATTTCAAAATATTTGGTCAATTTTTCATATTTTTCTTCCATTTAATCATGCTTCTTTTCCTACCATCCCAAGTGAATACTTAAATACTAAATTGAGTGTCTCAACCCATCTATATGATTGTTCATTCCATGAATAATCTTAATCATCTCCCTGTTCTCATTACCCTCGTCGTGCCCTGAGTTGGAGGGGTGAGCCATTGTCAAACTGAAGACCAAAGAACCAAAATTTTCAATAGTTTTGAGACTAGGAAGGGCTCTGGGATTATACCAGAATTATAGACCCACGCCCCTTACAGGTAGGTACCCAATTCACAGTAATGCATATAATTGTAAAAACCCCAATCCGACTTATTGTACCTACAAATGTAAGACATGGCCTCCACAGGAAAGAGAAAAGCCATACATCTAGATGTCCAAGAGTTAGGATAAGGCACATGATGAATAAAGAGAGAGGATGGAGACCTCAAGCAACACCAGGACTATGTTACTTGAGACTTCCTGCATAGACTGCCTAAAGTCACCTTCCTTTTCTCATCACCTTCTATCCACACCTGTATAATCAATATCCCACCTTTCCTGACAAACTTTAATTCACAGAGTTTAAAATTCATGATCATGAGAGTGTAAATGCAAGGAAAAGAAGGGCATTGGGCACGAGGGGGGTAGTTAATGTTGAGAAGACCCCCCGTCAATGCCTTTCGACACCTGTGCCAAGTGTTATACCCATGCATAAATTCAAATGATGTAGTGTGAGACCTTCAATATTGATATTGTGATACATAATACTATGGAATCCATTACCTAATTGGGGGTCCCCATTTTTAACCAGAACCCCCTTGTCCAAACACACTGATGCACTTTCCTTTCCATCAGGAATTTGATTATGTGTTTGTTGCACATGATAAAACTTGACATCGTTAATCCCCTCTAAATTCTAATGAATTATGTGCATGAATATATGAACAATTTTCGTATTATCTTTAAAATATTAAATCAAAATTCAGTCAGTTCAAGATGTGATGTGCATTCTATGAGCCAAATATTGTGGGAATGATGAAATTTCATAATAAGTACTGTGCACAATTATTTTCCCATGCCATTAGGGTGTTTAAAATATATGTAAATGCCACAGACAATCCTAATCTGTTCCAAAACTAGGTGTTGGAATAAACCTAACCCTGATTTTATTTCCATGACCTCGGCTTCCTAAAACTAGATGCAAACCACTCAAACTAAAACCAATTCTCTGATCCATTGGGTTCTAAGGGCCCTCAAAACATTAGATATTTAAGTTAAATTTCATTCATCAATAGCATATCTTGTATCAAGTCTAATTGCAATGAAAGAGATATGCTTTTTAAACTTGTATCGCAGGGACACTCTGATTTCAATGAAAGGGATACGGTTTTGAAACCCTTTTTGCAGAGACACTCTAATTTTAGTAAATGAAGGATGTGTACAGAGAAAAAGGGTTAGAAGCTTACCACTGTCATTGATCAACAACAATTTTATGAGATAATCTGAATCTGCTCGACCTATCATCGTGCGGTCCCAAATCCATTTCTGATACCTTGAGCTACGCATTAACAAGAGCTCACCCGACCTTTTAAATCCTTTGGTCTCTTCTAGACAAATTTAGAGCTATATCAAACCTTAATAAAAACCTGACTCAATCATTCAAACCAAATCCATATTGAAGAAAACAACAAAGAAGAAGATGAAAATGTCGATTCAAATTTTTCGTTCCTCCTTCCCTCCCTGTGCAAACAAACCCTTGGATTGAATTCTATGGGACGACGAAGTATTTGAGGCATACACGAAGGAAGATCTGGATAATTTTGTTTAAAATATTTGATGGGGTTTGATCCCGAAACCTATGTGAGTATTTTAGGATGAAAAATGTCTCCCTCTCCCTCCTACAATGCCCAAAACAGAAACAAAATGGATGCTATGAAATGGAAAAAGAGACCAAGACCTTTTCCTTAACCCACATCTAACCAAACGAGGATTAGATTTTAAACTATAGTTGGACTCTGAGCCAACCCCACTCCCCATCCAATGGTGTAAGGATGCACATAATACATGATGATTTAAGACTATTGGATTATGTCAAGAGGTTTTTAAAAATGTATAATGTAATTATTAATTTGGAATGAAATCTAATTATGTTGGTATTTTTTAATAAATGTGTAATGTAATGAATATATATAATGCAATCAATATATATGCCATAGGATATATATATTGATTGTATTTATATATATTACTATAATATGTTACTATTTTAAATTAACTATAATATATAGAATAATTATATATTATTAAATTAATCAAGGATTCAAGTTTTGATTAGTCTAGCTTTTGCATCGAGAGTTCTCAGGTGCTCTATAGCCAAGTAAATGGAGCAGGCTAAATATCATGGAGTATTCTTCCCTTTCTAGTAAGTTTTTTGACGAAATCGCACAATGGATAATTGCAATTTGACAATGAAAATTTACAATTTCATAAATTTTAATGATGTATATGGATTCAAAGGCCCCTTAAAAAGGGGTCTCTGAATCTATATGCAATGTTAAAATTTACAAAATTATAACTTCTTTTATAGTTTTGTAAATTTTAATGTTGCATGTCTGTGAATCCACTATAGTGTTAAAATTTACGAAATTGTAATTTGGGGGTCTTTGAATCCATTTGTATTGTTAAAATTTATGAAATTGTAAAATTACAATTTCATAAATTTTAACGTTGTAGATGGATTCGTAGACTCCCCTCAAAGGTCATGAAAGGATTACATGGAGTCCTCTTCGAAGATGATGATGATGCATTAAATGATGGCGATGGTGATGATGATAGTTATCATTGTCATCATCATCATCATCATCATCACTATAGTCAACATCATTGTCATTGTAATTGTCAAGATGATGATCACTAATACATGCATCGATGTCATTGGCATGATATAAATCTAATAAATATGAAAGAGGGAATGTGATGTATATATATAGAGTGCGGGAATGTAGGCTAATATTAATGCCCCCCTAGAGGCTCCATTAAAAGTACATGAGGCAGATGTCGTTAGTTTAATCCAATATTAAAGATCATAATTATGATCATCAAGATGTTTAAGAACACTAAAATAACTATACCACTAAAATTGAATTACTTATAGGTAAGAAATACTACTAATTCATACTCATATAGTTGTTATCTAGTCACAGTTTTTATCCCATGACTAAATTAGTTGTTTATTTTAGTAATTTTTAGTTGTGATCACTTAAAATTGCTCAAATTTGGTCATATTTCACTTAAAAACATTGTGGTGACCAACATTTTTGGTGTTTTAGTCATTTATTTCCCATGGTGACCAATGTTTTTGGTCACCCGGTCAATAACCACCCATTTTTCTACTAGTGCATAAAACCTACATCTCGAGTCAGGAGATAAAAGATCAACATTATATCTATTTAAACAATAGAAATAAATTCCCTTTCATCATCCCACACATTTTCCACTTGTTGATATATTTTAATTACCATATGTCCCTTTCCATTTATTTATTTTTATGTTCCTTTGCATTTTGTTATAGTTTTCATGCCCATATGATGCTCTCCACATCCTTTTTTTTCATTTTTATCTCTTCCAATTGCCCACTCTTTAGTTTTTTTACGCAACTTACATATCCTCTATTGGGTTTCCACCATTGAATTAGAACCTTGCATCTCTCAACAACATCCATACGTTTTTATACATTACCTAATGCATTTCCTAACCATATTGTATTATGATATCTAATTAGTCATGCAATGATCATATGATATTTTTTCACATATTTTATTGGACAAGTTTTACTATAGGTATATTACAAGAAGGACCCACATATATTTCATTAATACTGGGGTCCATTTGCCTAAAGTAATCATCCATGAGATAAGGTTATTAGTGATATCATTTTTGGTGTCTAATTCTTATCTTGGATTTGGATAGAAATAACCTCTTGGCCTCACTTGACTTACTAATCACATATCTAAATCCTTCAAAACATTTCCAATTATGTTGACTTTTGAAGCCAATATTCTTCCACTACTACAATAAAATGAGTAATATATGATTTTATTCTTTTCTTCAAGTCTTTGATCTCTTTTAGAGTTTTGAATGGTAACAATGTAGGTGTTCCCTTAGGCAAGTTTTTCTTGACATTAAAACATTTTTCAATTCATTTATGTAGCAAGAACAATGATCATCCTTAGTAGTTGGCTTGTATTACATGACACATATGCCATCAAACATATTGAATTTGAAGTATTGAGTGAGTTTTATGTTTATTGTCTTCTTAATTACATCCAATAAGAAGTACTCCGCAAAGGAATTAAATTAATAAACCTCGTAAATAAAGTATGGAGTTAAGTTAATATCATATAGAGCTATTTTGTATTAGACAATGATATGTGGTAGCAATAATATATCTTTGTTTTTTATCCACTTGAGATGATAACCTCCCATATGTTACATTTATATCTTCATGGGTGTGACCAACTAGGAGAAAACTTACATATATGACTATGAAAGTATCTAGTGAGTTCCCAAATGTTACTAAATCCCCATATTTGTATTATGGTGATATGACATGTTTATAACCTGGCCATGTGAGGAATATTTAGACCATTCCCTTGGTGGGGCCATAAATTTTGCATATGAATTTCAGTTTAGGTGCATGATAACTTCTTTAAAATATCTTAATGAGAATAATTTATTTTTTTTCATTGCATCAGGTAATCTTATGCTAACCCTCATCTAGAACGAGGCCTAAAAAATGTTTTTTACAACCATGAAAATTCTTTAGATGTTGATGACCAAATTGAAAAAAATCAATACCATCTTTGAGATGCCCCAAGTTCCCATCTCTCCTAATTAGTGAATTAATAAATTCACATGATACTCATGCAGATCCATTTTTTATCAATATGGATTTAATTTCTCAAGTTGCAAGGCCATTAAGATTACAAACTTATCCCACCATGGATGCCAAAAGTAGAAACTACAAGAGAAATAATAATGATGAATCATCATTGCTTACTTTATTCACTATTGACTTTGTAGAAGATAAGAAAGATGTTGTATATCACCCTTTTTATCATTGCATCATTTACTATTTACGAACTCAACAATGTTCTCTTGAACTTAACAAAAATTGTAGATTAATGTTCATCATGTTCAAGAGGCTATCGATTATAATATTCACATAAGTAGGCATTTTGCAACCAAATCCATCACTCAAAGTCATGAAGGCTAGTGTTGACAAACACTATAATTTGATATTATCTTAAATTCATCATAACATGTGAGAATTTAAAACACTCAATTAATAGAAGGAAAATAATATCTATGCTCTTCCTCTACACCCTGTTATCCTAGCATTTCCTTTTTCCAAAATGAGGATTAAAATTTATTGGTTGATTAATTTTTTAGATGAAAAAATAAACAACTTGTTATTTATTTGTGAAATCGAAGTTACAGAAATCATACATATGAGATTATCATCTCTATTCAGAGTCATTGTGAAACTAAAATCCATACATATCTAATAGAATTCCTGAGACATCCTACAAAACAACATTATTGCCCCTTATTAGATATTCATATCAAGAAACAAAAATGTAGTAACAACACCATTATCAACAATGGTGTCCGCAACATATTCTTCAAAAAATAAGTGATCGTCCATAGACCCCAAAGTCTCCTTAGATAAACTGCTATCTTCTTGGTTTACCTCACAGTAAATTTGTGAAAAAGATACATCAACAAAAGACTTGATCAAACACCTCATTCTATGCATCCAATTTTCCATAGGTATTGCATGGAGATCATACACACCAGCTTACCATTCAATGATAACCCGAGAGTCACCAAAAATTTTGATATGATAAATACCTCTTTTTAAAGCGAACTACATCAAACCCCAAAGGGAAAGAAGTTCCTCCCTTCTCTTACTTCCTTCCCGAACACCCATCTTAAGTAAAATCTTATGATCCTTTTTAATATATAATACCATGCCTGCCCCACAGATTCCTTGCTTTGACGCACCATAAAAAAACCCATAAGAGATATCACTGTCAATTTCATGACTTAAAAGTTTTATGTGCCTTTGATTCATAACATGAATTGGAAATTAATTTAATGAGCATAACACTCTTTTGCATATGACAAATTTAGAAGGCATAATATTCTAAACAATGAGACGATTTCTACATTTCCAAATCTCCCAAATAGTAAAACTAGGTAAAGTTTTATATTTTACCTTTGATTGGAACCATCTGAGCATACAATCTTCAAAAGTAATATCATTCCAATATTCATCAGTGTTGAAGCAGTCTTTGTATTTCATACCAAATAGCTATGAAGAAATGACAATGAAAAAGAATGGGAGATATGTTCCTCATCCCGTTTGTATAGCAAGCAAATACTTGGTCCATTTAAACCCCATTTTAGAAGATTTTTCCAAGTGAGTATTTTGCCTTTAAGATATAGCCTTGCACTAGTACAAAATGAGTGATAAATGACCAAAAAACAACCAAAATCTGCATATAAATGACCACTTTTGAGTTGGTGACCACTGGTAGCAAATTAGCGATCAGTTATCACGCGACCAAAAAAGTGGTCATATTTAGCTTGGTCATATATTTGGTCATTAATTTGGTCATATATTTGGTCATTAATTGTCACAATTAATGACCGCTAATTTGATACTAGTGGTCTCCAATTTAGAAGTGGTCATTTGTTTTGGTCACTTATCTCTCATTTTGTACTGGTGGTCGTTTATATGTGAATTTTGGTCATTTTTTTAGTCATTTACCTCAATTTTTGTAGTGGTCATTTATCTCTTTTTAGTGGTTTCAGAATATATATAGGGCACATAGGAATCGAACCACCAACCTCCTACCTATAAGACATGTGCTCTTCCATTGAGCTAGCACCTTTAAATAAAATATATTATATAATTTTACATCAATGATCTAAGACACAAGCATGGTATCTTTCAAAATTAGGTTCTAAGTTCATCTACTCAAATGGATTAACTTCATTGAATTTATTGTGTTATTTGGGTCAATAAAAGAAAACACTATGAAACAAAATAGAAGCATCTTAAACAGTACTAAAAAGTAGCAACTTTGCCTCGTTTGCATATTTTCAACAACTCTTACAATGGAGGAGTCTTTAACTGAGTTTGATATCAAATACTGAAGTTTGTTTAAACCTGGACAACCTAAGGACCCAATTTGTTTCATTTTGTTTTAATCTTTTTACAACAGAAAAATCATATACAATTATGTCAAGGAAACAAACTTTAAAAACGGTCCTTTTGGTAGAAATATTCTTAATATAAGCTAATTAATTTATTAATGTCCAATAGATGACCACAGAAGTAAGTCACAAAATCACCTAATTAATTTATCACACACTGCAGTCAAAGCAGTCACAAAACTGCAAACCATTATTCCTAATCGTATATTCACCTACTTGTAGTTAATTCATAAGCTGTGATAACCTTTAAATGGTATAAGGGAAAAGTCTAGGGGAAAAGTCTAGGTAAGTCAACACACTCACAAACTGCAAACTAGAATTTTCAGTCATAACACCTATTCATAGTCAACTCATAAACCACTATAACCTTGAGACAGTATATCAACAAATTGCTTCAAATAAATTAGAACAACATGAACTCACCAGTTTATTTATGCCTCCGAAATAGTTGGGTTCGAGATGTAGATTGTTTGTAGTGGGCTATTGCCAAATCCAATTGACCTTGTTCATAACAGACACTCACTAAATTCCCTGCATGATCATCGCATGCATGCCAAGTCCTTTTCAACTAAAAATGCATTCATAACCATAAAAAAATTGTATCTTTATGCAAGTGCAGTTGTCAGAAACTGTGCTTAATATCCATTTATGCAAAATATTATAATGCATATCATCATTTGAAGGAGTGTTGGGATTTAGAATATAGTTATGGGGTAGGCCACACATTACCCAAGACATTGGATACATATTTGGAGGAGTTCTAGTCGAGGATGTCTTAATCGCTTCACAACTCACAACAGGGAGAGTATGAAGAGTGTATTAAGAGTATGTCTTAATACTCTTTTATCCTATTTATTTGGAATATTTAGTATATGAAATGCTATGGTTCATTGCAAGAGATCCATGAACTCTTTCCAACAAATATCCCAAAGCATCAACAACTAACATGTATAGATAGGGGGCAAGTGGGAAATCTTGTCTGATTGAAACAATGAAATGGGATGTGAGATATGAATTCACTACTCAAGTCAAAAAATTTGAATCATTAGAAAAAGGGTGTTCACCATGAAAATACCCATAGAACCTGTTCCAAGGCACTGTAACATTTCCATAATGAAGGACTTGTCAACTTTATCATAAGCTTTATCAAAAACTATTTTAAGGAACAAAGGGTGTTTCCTTGTCTCTTTGGACCATTCCATAGCCTCCCAAATAGAAAAAATTTCATGTCTAAAATATATATGCCCTATACAAATCCAATTTCTTAAAACCACAAAGAGGAAAAATATCTCAGATTTCACATAGACTGTGATATGACAAAAACCACATACAACAAAATAATGAAACATTTATAAGCTAGAAATTCAAACTTCACAATAAAAATCACTTGTTTAGAATTTATGACATTGTCCCCGTGTAATTCAGAAGTTATAGATCATCATATGTAAAAGACTTGTCATCTTTGTTGTTTCTGAGCAACAATAGAAAGAACTGAAAATACAAGAACATGGGTTGGGGATTGGGGGGTTTCAAACCATGTACCCATTTTCCTCAATTTGAAAAGAACAATAAAAAACCCTTACCCCTTTCAACTTTAGTTTTGATGGGTTATAAGATGAGGAATTTCTGGCTTTAGTCATTTAGGAATTTCCAATTTTGACTTGGACTAATAGAATTATTCACTTTTGCATCAGCTTGAATAACCATATAGGTTTTTTCTTGGTCAATCGGTGCATTATTCTTAATTGTATGTTTTAAAAAATTGGGAAAATTGATGGCAGAAGCCAAATCTGTCATTGTGTTATCACATAATATCATTACATCAATATTAGCATTTGCTTTATCATACAATCTAGTATGAAAAAAACTCTGTTTACTGCTTTTAGAAGCCACAATTACCTTGTGAAGATCATTTGCACTAGGACTGGCATAAGACTTGGCTACATGTTCCAACTTAATTTCTACATATGAATTTTTGTATAGTTCCAGTGCTCTCTGTGAAGTAAACCAACAAAAATCAAATTAATGGAGCATCTAGTATAATTGTTAAAGATAATTTACAATAGAAATAGGCCATTATGCTCATACACTGTTCTACTGGGAAAGTGAAAATGATAGCAAACTCACTGAACCCAAATATTAAATGTTTTACCTCAAAGGTGTTCCTTTGTAAGCTAGGGAAGAATTTTGATTGCAAATTTAATTTGTTTAAAAAATCCTATGCATCTGCATCAACCTGCCATTAAAGACAATAAAACAATCAACTCTCGTTATCTTGAAAACATAAAGCAACATAATTCCAAAGGAAACATTTCAAAAACCTGTTATTTGAAGAACAATGGAAAGAAGCCATTCTACAGTATTCATATAGAATATAATGGCTGCTAGAAAAGGTAGAATAGCAACTATCACCTCTAGTTGGAAATTATCAGTTGCAACTTCAGTATTCCCATCCATCAAAACAACATCACTCATAGAGATCATGTTCTCTTTGGAATCAATTGTTCGAACACAATCATTGTACAGCTCTGGGCCCACTAGACCTACAGATATGTCCAATTTGGATAAATACACAGACATAATGGAGCATAAGGCGCCTCAAATCAATATGTTATTCAAAAGCAATCTCTGACCATAGACACTATAGTTGCACTCAACAAACTCTCCCCAAGTCTTGGGATTCTTGGCATACTCATACCCAACATGCCCAAGGGTCAATAGTATGGAGAAACACAAAAACAATCATGTTTTTTGCAAATATGGTCTTCAGCGTAATCAGTGAATACTCACCTATATGGTATAAGAATAAATTTATCATTAGATGTGGAATCAAGGAATCCATGTTAGCTTTGAAGCAAAGAATCCATTAACATGACCAAAATAAACTAACTCTTTTAAAACATCTAATTCTTGAAACCAACGATTTCCTTCTCACAATATAAAATCAATTCTAAATAAACATCTAATTCTTGAAACCAACGATTTCCTTCGCACAATATATAATCAATTCTAAATAAACCATTCCTTAAACTAGCAATTGTTTTGGTTAGTTTCATAAGGAATGAATCCTTTCAACCTTGGCCTCGACAGATTGAATGAGACAATCTTTTAAAACCAGTTTCATCAAATTTTAGGAAAATATGCAAGGCAAATTTTTAAAGTACAGCTCGCTTAACCATTTGTGACAAGACCTATAATTCCATTTAAATAAATAATGATTGTAACTAGCCACCTAATTGTCAATTGATTTTATGACACGATAGGGATAACCTTTCATTTTTCATTGGTGTGGGCACTGGATATAAGTAACACCTCTGCAACTACAACAACTTTGTTTTCAAATTTAATTAACACTCTGTACCTAATGATTATCCACACCATGCACACGATTTCTTGTCATTGTCAGCATATAGGTGATGGCTATAGATGTGATGAATTGCGGTTGATGAGAAATCCGAATATAAATTTAAATTCCCACTCGCTTTATAACAAAATTACTAATTTTTATCCCAACTTACGGATCATGTGAGCACTGAACAACCAGTTCTTAATTACCAAAGATAACAATTTGCAAGACCCTTGACTAACACTCACAATACTCAACCCATAGCCAATCGCAATCATTCGTTAAGTTTATTTCACCATCTGAACTATCGGTCGCTAGTCTAATTGCTCACGATCACCAATGGAAATAGACCAGTAGCCTCCCGTGGATTGGTGGTAGCGCCGATCACACATGAACAACATCTCTCTGCCACGCCAACACCTTTGATAGTTTACCATCCAGGTGGTTTCGTTCTGGAAGTTGGCATGGATAGCACTGTAGAGTGCCTTCTTGCGTAACTAAGAGTGGAGCTGCATTGTGTGATACATGCAACCAACACCCTTCGATTTTCACAGGGTACAACCACTTCCATGACTCTCTCGGTGTTAGGTTGCACTACCAATCTTCACGTCGTAGCACCTGGTGCAGGGTAAACCTATGCCCCCTCCTGGTGCATGGAGGTACAGTCACAATGACATTCACAACAACTTATTCAAACCCACGTGCCATTTTCATCTAATTATAAAATTAGAACAGAATTAATTACTCAACTAGAACTCTGCTATACAATGAATATAATTAAGTAAAAGGCACTAGTGCATATCAATCTAATTCTTATTTTACTTTATGGTTTCATTATGAATGATTTCAAGCAAACAATAAATAACAGCTAGAGGTTAAATACCGTTCGAAGGTCATTAAGCATTTTGAATCTATCTTACATATCACAACTCAATGATGATTCCAAAATAAATAAATAAACATTGATAATAACAACAACATTTATCCGGATGTCATTGTTTTAATAATTAGTGAACTACGCCTGTGAATACACTATCTTTATTTACAATAGGAACTCCTAGTCAGTACTGGGAGTGTTGATGGAATTAGTGATGTTCGATCTCCACGGGACAATTCTCCAGTACACCGGCCCAACAACCCCTCCTATCGAGTCAGGCGTCGATAAACAATTTCAGATGGCTTCATAATAATTATGAAAACTCATGCACTGCATGTTTATATCTCTTACAACTGCAATGGCTTTGTTTATTGTTTTACAACTACATTGTATTCTCATAGTAATGGAAGGTGATTGTTCCTTTCCTTTCAAAATACTGAAAATCGTTTATAGATCACAAAAATTTCATTGATTCAAAATCCCTCACACTTAGTTATTCCTTGGATTAATCTATTATTGAGTTGTATCGAAATCCCATTGAGATCAAATTATGGTCTTGTATAAATATTTTCTTAAGTAGATCAGGCCCAATTCTATTTTTTTGTTCATGTATTATGAGTTAGCTTCGAGATGCGTGTTCCCATTACCAAAATATCGAATTTTCTAGAATCTTGATGAACTCATTCAAGGGAAAAGGGCGACAATTAAAAATTTACTGCCCAATACAAGAATATTTCTTTTCTTTTGCTAAGGACATGCCCTAGACCTAGCAAATACTTTGCTTTATATTTGACTTCCCTTTTTATCAAAACAGATTACTTCACCAAATAATTGCGCATTTGAACTTTGCGCAAATGCACAAATCTTAACTTTGCGGAATACTTTACTTTGTATAGATTGGGCACTTTATACAAATTACTTTTGCACACACTTTTAACTTTACAAAGATTAACTGCGCGGTTAACTTTGTATACCTATCTAACTGCGCATAACCCAAACTTAACAAACTTTGTATAAATGAACTTCACCCTAAAACATAAGAACCGAAATATATGTAGAAGTTATGTTAAACTAGGGCATTCACCACCTGAAATACTTGGGAATCTTGATTTGATTTACTGCGCGTAAATGTAAACAACATTTACTTAGATTAATATGAACTAGATGTGCATCATGCATACACAAACATTCTTGAGAATAAGTTCATGAAACAATAGACTAATATATTTACCAGTGTAAAATAGAGTAACTGTGCCGCAATACAGAGAGATGAGATTTCACTTCAATCTTTCACTTCTTACATAGAGCTTGGGCTCTTGAAACACTTCACGGGTTTTTCACTTCTTCTCTTATTCACTCCTCTCACTCTATCCCTTCATCTCTTACAGATCTTGGGCTCCTTACACATCTCTAACCTAATCTTCTGTGAATGATTTATATTTATAGAGTTTCATTTCACCGACTCAAGATGGCTTCGCTTGGAAGCTACAGGGTTTTATTAAAGACTATAATAAAATCTTACCTAAGAAGTTATGAGCTTGAGAAATACAACGCGGTTTCTTAAATACTAACTTGCCGTGAGCCAGATTGGTTGCAAATCGACTGACTGTCTGACATTGCAGACTGACAGAATGACCGAATTGGAGTCTGACAGAGCCGACGCATATCAGATACACTATGAGATTATTAATTATGATATTTCCAACACTCCCCCTTAATTATGAGCGGATGGGGATCTTTAAACAAATGTAAAATATTACAAAATATTTCAGAGCTGAAACATGCTCTGTTCATGACATAGTTCACTGTGCAGAACTTGTCACTCCCAAACAACTTCACAGAAATTGGAATGGGTCCTTTGCCAATGGTTTTGTAAATATGTCTGCAACTTGATCTTCAGACCTGCAAAATTCTAAACAAATTTCCTTGTTGTTTATCAATTCTCTGATGAAATGATACCTTGTGTCGATGTGCTTGGTTCTCTCGTGGAACACATGATTATTTGATAGTGCAATTGCTGAATTGTTGTCACAGTAAATGACTGTGGGTTCTTGCTGGTTCTGCCACAGATCACTTAACATCCTCCTCATCCACACTGCTTGACATGCGGCACTTGCAGCTGCAACATACTCTGCTTCTGCTGAAGAAAGAGTTACTATGGGCTGTTTCTTTGAAGCTCATGATACAACACTTGTTCCTACATGAAATGTATTCCTAGATGTGCTTTTTCTGTCATCCATGCTGTCTCCATTATCGTTCTCAGTGTATCCAATGAGTTTGAAATTTTCTGGGTTGAATACAAAATACCAAAGTCTTTTGTTCCACTTACATACCTCAGAATTCTTTTACCTGCTTGCCAATGCGATTCTTTTGGTGACTCCATGAATCTTAAGATTAGGCTAACTCCATACATGATATCTAACCTTGTTGCTGTAAGATACCTAAGGCTTCCAACAATCCTTTTAAATAGAGTAGGTGTTGAGATATTGTAACTTCAAAGAATATTATATTTGTACTTTATTATTTCGGAGATGATTCATTCCTCCGTGAAGATCTTATTGTATATCCAGAGATGTTTATTCCTCTGTCGGAATGTGGTAACTTGGGTTATTAGACTTCCCTAGTGGGGGTCGGCCTTGTATGTGTTATGTGGGTCAAAGGGTTATTAGACCACCCTAGAGGGGTCGGCCCAGTCAGTTGTAGTGGGGTATTTAACCCAATGGTTAAATACGATCCTACATGATTTGTGTAAAAGACAAGTTGGAGTAGTGTATAAATAGAGGAGGTGTATTCCTCATTTTACACACACACTCACTCACTTGAGAGTGGAGCACTTATGAGAGAGAGGTATGCTATAGAGAAGGAGGAGCTTATGCTCAGGGTTACATCTTTTGTATTTGCTGGTCATCTATATTAAGGAAGCTTTACTGGGTTTTCTACCCCATGAGGGTTTCCCAGGATAAATCTGTGTCTCTTGTGTTTATGCTGTGCTTGTTGTTTCTTCAGTGATCCTGTATATGCTATTATTGTGAAATGGAATGTAATGCTGCTATTTTCTATCTTAGCATATTAAATCTTAACATGGTATCAGAGCTAACCTGAAGGAAGGCAATGTATGGCACTTACGACACTTGCTTCACTTGCGGCAATTTGAAGGTTTGGGTTTTACATAGCAAAAACCAGTCATCATGGAACTTTCTCTATAAATCCATTTATGCGAAGGTTCAGGATCGGAAACATTTATAGGTCATAGATAACATCCCCAGGCACCTTGTGTCCAAAGGACACCCTCATATTCGTTGTACTTTGTAAGTTATGATCAATACAAGTTAGGGTTTCTTCCTTTTCCAGATCTCAGTCAAAATCCGGTGACCTTGGAAAAAAGGTCATAACTTGGGATAGGAATATGCAAATGAAATTTCGTAAAAAGTGACAGGTAGTACACAAACTTTACTATCTCAGGAAACTTTTTCAGAGGCTGAAGTTGAACTAGTGACACGTGGAACGCCATACAAGTTCACTCTCCTGTTTTATCCCATAAACAGGTCACATTGTGACACTTGGCATAACTCTCTCTCAAAAAATCCAATTGAGGTCAGACCTATTGCGATGGAAAGAGGATAGGTCAGGATACCATAGAAAATTTTTCTAGACCCTGTGGAGCGAAAAGTTTGGAGTTACAGCAGAAACAATCAGGTACATATTTCTGTCAAAACATAATTATTTTTGGAGCACCTTCATTCATGGCTTCCAGAATTTAGGGTTTCGGAGAAAGTTAGAATTTTTGGAATCGGAATCCACGGCTGAATGCTACTCAGGAAAATCAAAATTTAGAGACCAAGATCGAATTTTTTGGTTGGGTAGAAGATCGGGCTTGATAAAACCCCAGTTCGAGATTTTGATCGGAAAGATGGAAAATTAGGGCTTCAACAAAAGTTGGAATTTTTGAAGTTTGTAACCATGGCTGGAAGCTACTCAGAAAAATAAGAGTTTAGAGCCTTGGATCAAACCTTTTGATTGGGCAGAAGGGTGGGCTTCATCTAATCCTAGTTCGGGATCCTGTACAGAAGATCCAGAAGTTTCGAAGGCAATTTTGAGGGGTCAAATTTTGGAGATTTCAAAATTGAAGTATGCTAGTTTGATCAGCTCAGCAAGACACATCCTTCCATCCATTCAGAAGTGTGAAAGTCAAAGATTGAATTTTTAGGGTTTCTCTAGCAAACCCTAATCAAGCTCCAGATCAAGTTTCAGGGGGAGTCGAGGCTAAGGCCTTACATAAGAAGACTACAAGAAGTCTCGACAGGTATGACTTAAGGAGGTTCAAGTATGTCTTGAAATCTGATTCCTGATTAAGTTCATAATGTGTTTGTCTTCATATTATTTATTAGTACAATCTTGATTAATGTTAGAATTGCCTTATCACCCTAGTAACAGTATGAATGCATGTGAATGATAGAAGACATTCATTGATTAGGGCTATATGATTATACTAATGCACTATGGTGTTGTATGAGGTTGATGTTGTCTACTAACAAGATACAGGTACATCACGAAAGACAAATCAAGTTCCATGACCATAATAACATGAAGACAAAGACTCATCCATAATCTTTGATCACATAGAAGTTCTACTTACAAGGTATGTATGAATTTGTTCTATTATGCTTAACCTATGAGATATGCAAGTTCCAGCATAGGATCTCTAAATCATTGAAGAGAACAAAGAAGATATTGATTAGTGGTACAGAATGAATAGAAGTTCAAAAGACATACAGAAGATCAAGTGGGAGGCAACCACACAAACATAAAAGATAAGTATTTGAGTTGTTATTTGAAATAGTAAATGATATTGCCTGTAATAGGTTGTATGCATATTTGTATTCCTAGAATATATGATGCTGAGTGTAAACATTCATAGAGCATTGAACAGTATACTACTAATATGCATATGATTGGTAAGTTGGACAAACATTCCATTGTTGCTTGTCTAGAATGAAACCTCTTTGTTGACATGCTGAGAGCTGTGCACACTCTCGATAGTATGTTCTGGTAGAGATGGAAGGCATCTAGATAGCCACTGTATGCATAGAGGATATGGGAAAGTGTTGTGCCAAAGTATTGGTCAAAATAGTTGCATAACTATGTAAATGATATCTGTATGCATAATAGGTTATCATGTCAATATGATTTGATGATTATGAAGTATTACTAATCATGTACTTAATTTTGATTTGTAGGAAAGATCATGATGAATGATGAACACTGAACAAGCGATGGATGTTCAACAAAAGATTTACAAATCAAACACACTATAGAAGGCTTGTGGCTAGAATATTCTCTTAGAAAGAGGAAGAGAATCATGATGAGATGTTTGCTCCAAGTGGCTAGATAAGACCATTCTCTTAATGGTGTAATTAAAGAAGAAGTGTGAATCAGGTTCTGTATGGGTTCCCAGGATCGATAATCAATTGATGAGCTTAATGATCACCATGGGTGATGTGGATCTCAACCTTTGCTACAAGGTTGAATATGGTTTCTATACACAGATGACATAGATGCAAGAAGGAACTCACCACAGAGTTCGAATGATATTGAGGCTCATATCAGTAGACCCATCTAACGAGAGATGGCACAGATAGATATGCAGGAGATCATTCAATGCAGAGTGTGAATGATGTTCAGTCAGAAAGGGAGAATTGACAGTTTCTTGATAAGCTTGGGCTTTACCAAAAGAAAAGTTGTTCCTAACCTTTACCTTAAGTTTGTGGATGATGAACCTATCATACCATTATTGTATGACGATGATCTCTTTCTGACAAGGAATGAGAAACAGATCATGAAAAGAAAGAAGAAGATGGCTGCAAAAATGAAAATGAAAGATCTCAGATTGATGCATTACTTCCTAGGTCTGGAAGTATGGCAAGGCTCAGAAGGAATCTTTCTCAATCAGGGAAAGTATGCTGAGAAATATTAAAAGGATTTGATGTGTTGGAATGGCCACTCTCATGGATTCCAACTTGAATTTGTTAGTATATGACTCATTAGAGTTAGTGGATATAACTCTGTACAAACAAATTATTGAGTCATTGATGTGTCTAACGAATACTAGGTTAGATATATGCTTTGTTGTGAACAACTTGAGTGAGTATCTAGTGGAAACTAGGTGTGTTCACCTGTTAGTTGCAAAGCATGTGATGAGGTACCTAAAGGATACGATAGACTTTGATCTATGTTATCTTAGAGATCATGACTTCAGATGGCTACACAGATGTTGATTGGGCAGAAATTGTATCAGACAGGAAGAGCACATCGAGAGGATGTTATTGTCTGGGATCAGCCATGATCTCGTGGGTTAGCAGGAAGCAATCTAGTGTGGTTCTCAGCACAAGCGGAATATATGGCTGCTTGCTCTGCTAGTCGTGAAGTAGTATGGCTTCGGAATTGTTTGACATAAAAATGGACCCAACTGTGATCCTATGTGACAAACAGAGTTGTACCAAAATGGCAGAGAATCCAGTGTTCCATGATAAGTCAAAGAACATAGAGATCTGACATTTCTATATACAAGATATGGTGCAGAAAAGAATTAAAGTTTGAATTTGTAACAAGTTACCAATGTACTAACCAAACCTCTACCGATCCGATGTACTAACCAAACCTCTACCTCAAGTAAAGTTTTCCGAGACAAACTTAAACTAGTTCAGAAGGACCCTCCTCGAAAGGGGGAGCGATGTGATCACTTATGATGAGATTGCCCGCATCGATAGTGAGGTCGATGATGTGGATACCTATATTGGTGATGCCGATAGAGAGGTTGGTGGATGGTCCTTAGATAGGGTCTAAGGTGACAAGGGGATTGCATCATCCTTGAACACATGTTCTAAAAGGAACCGTAGACAGGTGTCTCCGAGAAAGAAGGGGGGATTGGATCATCCCTGGACTTCAGTCCTAAAGAAAGCCATAGACGTATGTCTTCGAGAATGAAGTCCTTGGTGTACATGAGGGGATTGGATCATCCCTGGACTTCAGTCCTAAAGAGAGCCGTAGATGTATGTCTTTGAGAATGAAGTCCTTGGTGGACATGTGAGGATTGGATCATCCCTTGACTTCAGTCCTAAAGAGAGCCGTAGACAAGATGTCTCCAAGAATGAAGTCCTGAATGAACAGGTGGGGGATTGTATCTTCCCCGGACTTCAGTCCAAGAATTGAGCCATAGACTGGGTCTCCGATAATGAAGTCCTGAATGAACAGGTAGGGGATTGTATCTTCCCCGGACTTAGGTCCCAGAATTGATCCGTAGACTGATGTCTCCGAGAATTCAAGATAGGACTGCATCGTCCCTGGACCTCGATTCAAAAATGTACGTGTGAGGACTGCATCGTCCTTGAACTGGGTTCAAAATGTACATGAGGACTGCATCATCCATGAACTGGGTTCAAAATGTACGTGATGGGATTGCATCGTCCCTAGACATGAGACTTGTCTTAAAGGTATGTGTGAGGACTGCATCGTCCGTGAACTAGGTTCAAAATGTACGTGAGGACTACATCGTCCATGAACTAGGTTCAAAATGTACGTGAGAGGACTGCGTCGTCCGTGAACTGGGTTCAAAATGTACGTGATGGGATTGTATCGTCCCTAGACATGAGACTTGTCTTAAAGTGATAAGAATTGATCATCCTGGGACTTGATCTAGATTGTATCATCCATGGACCTATGTCCTAAAGAGAGCGGGATTGATCATCCTGTAATATGATCGTGTGTGTTGCAGGGTATGCTGCTATGCATACTTGATTGATGAGGATACTTGTATTGATATTGATGAGGATACTTGTATTGATGATGTGTATACTTGTATTGATGATGTGTATACTTGTATTGATGAGGATACTTGTATTGATGATGTGTATACTTGTATTGATGAGGATACTTGTATTGATGATGTATATACTTGTATTGATGAGGATACTTGTATTGATGATGTGTATACTTGTATTGGTGTGGATACTAATACTGATGATCCAGATGCTGTAGATCGTGATGATCCAGATGCTGTAGATCGAGATGATCCAGATGATGTAGATCAAGATGATCCAGATTCTGTAGATCGAGATGATCCAGATGCTGTAGATCGTGATGATCCAGATGCTATAGATCGAGATGATCTAGATGCTATAGATCGAGATGATCCAGATGTTGTAGATCGAGATGATCCAGATGCTGTAGATCGAGATGATCCAGATGTTGTAGATCGAGATGATCCAGATGCTGTAGATTGTGATGATCCAGATGCTATAGATCAAGATGATCCAGATGATGTAGATCGAGATGATCTAGATGTTGTAGATCGTGATGATCCAGATGCTGTAGAACGAGATGATCCAGATGCTGTAGATTGAGATGATCTAGATGCTGTAGATCGAGATGATCTAGATGCTATAGATCGTGATGATCCAGATGCTTTAGATCGAGATGTTCCAGATGCTGTAGATCGTGATGATCCAGATGCTGTAGATCGTGATGATCCAGATGCTGTAGATCGAGATGATCCCGATGTTGATGATCGTATGATGACGATGCTGATGATAATGAGGATCCAGATGTTGATGCTGTTGTAGCTGTTCGAGTGCTGCAGAAGATAAAGACTCAGTACTAAAGATGTTGATTTTCCAGTATTGAAGATGTTCTAGTAACTGCTTGAGTTACTGATGATGTTGGGAAAGCTTCCAATGATTTATAGATGTATCATGTATGACGTTGATGACTCCTTGCTCGTGCAAATGCTATTATGATATCCTTCTCGTTAAGGGGGAGTGTTGAGATATTGTAACTTCAAAGAATATTATATTTGTACTTTATTATTCCAGAGATGATTCATTCCTCCGTGAAGATCTTATTATATATCCGGAGATGCTTATTCCTTCGTCGGAATGTGGTAACTTGGGTTATTAGACTTCCCTAGTGGGGGTCGGCCCTGTATGTGTTATGTGGGTCAAAGGGTTATTAGACCACCCTAGAGGGGTCGGTCCAGTCAGTTGTAGTGGGGTATTTAACCCAATGGTTAAATACGAGCCTACATGATTTGTGTAAAAGACAAGTCGGAGTAGTGTATAAATAGAGGAGGTGTATTCCTCATTTTACACACACACTCACTCACTTGAGAGTGGCGCACTTATGAGAGAGAGGTCTGCTATGGAGAAGGAGGAGCTTATGCTTAGGGTTACATCTTTTGTATTTGCTGGTCATCTATATTGAGGAAGCTTTACTGGGTTTTCTACCCCATGAGGGTTTCCCAGGATAAATTTGTGTCTCTTGTGTTTATGCTGTGCTTGTTGTTTCTTCAGTGATCCTGTATATGCTATTATTGTGAAATAGAATGTAATGTTGCTATTTTCTATCTTAGCATATTAAATCTTAACAGTAGGATCTACAATGGATCCATCATCATCCTTGCTCAATTTCAAACCTGTTATCACTGGTGTTGAAGCTATCGTGCAATTTAACATCTTGAATCTGTTCAAGACATCACTTGCATACTTGGATTGTGATATAAATATACCATTTTCAGTCTGTTGGACTTCAATGCCCAGAAAATACTTCATAAGCCCCAAATTAGTCATTTCAAATTCACTTTCCATGATTGTTCTGAATTCTTCTATGCCGAAATCACCAGTAAATATTAAATCATCTACATACAGGTAGACAATTAGCTTATTACCTTGCTGATTGATTTTTGTGTACAGCGTTGCATCACATTCACTTTTGTGAAATCCATTCTGAATGAGGTATGAGTCAATGCGACTGTACCAATCTCTGGGAGCTTGCTTCAAATGATCGAGTGCCTTTTTTAGTTTGTATACCATGTGTCCTTGTCCTGGATCTTCATAGCCTTGTGGCTGCTCAACATATATTTCTTCCTCCAGATAACCATTTAAAAATGCAGAGTTGACATCCATTTGATAAATAGGACATTTCTTTTGTGCTGCAATGGCAAAAAATGTTCTGATAGTGTCCATGCGCACTACAGGTGCAAAAGTTTCATTGAAGTCTATGCCAGGTAACTGAGTGAATCCTCTTGCTACCAATCTTGCCTTGTGCTTCTGCACATTTCCATCAACATCTTGCTTGGTCTTATAAATCCATTTCACACTTATCACATCCTTGTCCTTAGGAACATCAACCAATTCCCATGTTTGATTCTTCTGAATGCATTCTATTTCTTCATCCATGGCTTGTGCCCAAAATTTCTCTTCAACTGATTCTTCAAATGTTAAAGGATCATTAACTTGAGAAAATAATGCAAAACATGAGAATGAATTAGGTGTACCAACATCATATATATCGCGCAGACTTCTTGTCCTTGGTGGAGTTGCTGGTGTCAAACTGCGCGTGCTGCTTGATGGAGTTTGTTGCGCACTTGGTGTGTTTGATGTAGTAGCTTGAGCTGCGCCTTGTGTTGGAGTTCCTTGTGCTGGATCATGCTACGCAATCCTTGGAGTAGATGGAGCTACACAATTCTGATTTACCTGTGGTGTCTCAACCACATCTTCTGCACTGTCATCATGTTCAACATGTGACACGATTTTCACATTCTTTTCTACAGTTCCATCCCATGCCTCATTTTCCAAAAATTGAACATCTCAACTGATGATGAGTTTCCTTGCAACATGATCATACAACTTGTATTCTTTCGTGTTATCAGAATATCCAATAAAAATGCATTTCTGTACTTTATTGTCTAATTTTCTTCTTAGCTCATCTGGAACATGTGTGTATGCTACACAACCAAAAACTTTCAAATGCGAAACACTATGTTTCATACCTGTCCATGCTTTTTGTAGAACTTTGTTCTTCACACTCTTTGTTGGACATCGATTCATGATGTATACCGCAATTTCCACTGCTTCAACCCAATATTCATTTGACAGATGCACAGTGTCCAACATGCCGCGTGCCATCTTCGTGATGGTTCTATTCTTCATCTCTGCGATACAATTCTACTGCGGTGTATGCTGTGCAGTGAATTGCTTCTGTATGCCATGATTTTTGCAAAAATTTAAGAAATCATTTGACATATACTCACCACCTCTATCTGTTCTTAAGATCTTGATGCTATAACCACTCTGCTTCTCCACGAGTGCCTTGAACTGTTGAAAACAACTAAACGCATCAGATTTATGTTTTAGAAAATAAAACCATGTTTTTCTTGTGAAATCATCAATGAATGTGAGAAGATAAGTGCATCCTCCCATGGACGGTGTTTGCATCGGTCCACAAATATCGGAGTGCACAATTTCAAGTGGTGCACGAGCTTTGTATGACTTTCTGACTGGAGAAGTTTCTCTGTGTTGTTTGCCAAAAATACAGCCTTTACAAATTCTCTCTGGCTTTTCGATCAATGGAAATCCTTTCACCACGTCCTTCGTGTAAAATAGCTTCAACCCACCAAAATTCAGATGTCCAAATCAGAAGTTCCATAACCAGGATTCATCCTTCATTTCTATTTGAAATGTTGCTTGCATTGCGTTGTCTTTTTCTTCATCTGTGCAATAAATTTCTGCTTCTTTGCTTTCTGCTTTGAACGCAGATCCAGAATTTTCATTCTTTCTTTCATGAACAACTTGAGTTGTTTTTCCTCTTATGATGGGTCTTATCCTTAAAGGAAACAAGCGATTTCTTGTCATCTGCACCTCTGCTATTAACTAATTGCTTGGATATTTATCCTTGATCACACAATGCTTCCCTATGATATGGATTCTATAACCTTTTTCCATCAGTTGTCCGATGCTCATCATATTATGCTTCAGACCTTGAACATAATACACATCAGACATATATTTCTACTCCCCCTGTTTGGTTAGAATATCAACAGTACCCTTACCCAAAACAGTGACTTGAAAATTATTTCCAAGTGTGACATCAGTTTGAACTGATTTATCTAGACTCGAAAATAAACTTAAATTACTAGTCATATGATTGCTACAACCTGAGTCTAAATACCATATGTCATTTGGACTTTCTTGAACAACATTACATTCCAATGGAGATGCGCATGCTAAGAATAGTGAGTTGTTCCGAGCGCTGTTGTTGCTTGACTGTGCTTCAGCTTGTTTTCCTTGGTCACATTACTTCTTCCTGCATTCATATGCGAAGTGACCATACCTCTTACAGTAATGACATTGAATTTTTTATTTATCATACCTTTGTCCACTTGGCTGACTGGTGGTCTGATTCTGGCCTCTACCAGTGACATGCGCAGGGCTGCTGCTGTGACCTCCTCTGAACGAACTTCGTTCTCTGCCTCTAGAGTTTGATCTTTCTCTGCCTCTTCCATGACTTATGGATGACTGTGCTGCGAATGCACCTTCCAGCAATGTATTTGAACCACTGATTCTATGTTCATGATTGAGAAGTGAGGCTTGCAACTCATCAATGGTAAATGTGGACAGATCTTTGTTCCCCTCCAGGGTTACAACCAAAGATTCAAATTTCTTTGGTAGAACTCTAATAAATTTTTCAACAACTCTTTGGTCAGTTAGAGTTTCTCCATGATACTTTATTTGATTAACTATACCAATAACACGAGTGTAGAATGAGTCTACTGACTCTGTATTTTTCATTGACAGGGATTCAAAATCTCTTCTAAGAATTTGAAGTTTGGTAGTCTTTACCTTGTTCAAACCTTGATAGGCAGTTTCCAGTGTGTCCCATGCTTCCTTTGTTGACTGTGTTGTTGCTACTCTTGGGAGTATTGACTCATGTGTTGCTTGATGTATGTGGAACAATGCCTTTCCATCTTTCTTCCTCTGTTCCCTCAGAACATCCTTCTCAGCTTGTGTGAGATTGTTGTATGCTGCCAGATCTGCTGGTTTTGCATAACCATGATGGACTATTTCCCATACATCTTGACCTCTAAACAAAGCCTTCATTGTTAGAGACCAATATTCATAATTTTAACCAAAAAATATTGGGGTTTGCAAATTACCCGAAGTGGAAGCCATTCTTAATCACTTTTCCCTTATGTAAATACAATCTCTAATTTCCGTAAACTAGGCTCTGATACTAGACCAAGGGAAAAGAGCATGTACAGACAATTAAAAATTTACTGCGCAATACATGAATATTTCTTTTCTTTTGCTAAGGACATGCACTAGACCTAGCAAATACTTTGCTTTATATTTGACTTCCCTTTTTATCAAAACACATTACTTCACCAAATAATTGCGCGGAGATTGAATGCACAATTCACCTTTTTACTGCGTGCGGATTAACTGCGCGATTCTACTGTGCAGTTGAACTTTGCGCAAATGCACAAATCTTAACTTTGCGGAATACTTTACTTTGTATAGATTGCACACTTTATACAAATTACTTTTGCACATACTTTTAACTTTACAAAGATTAACTGCGCGGTTAACTTTGTATACCTATCTAACTGTGCATAACCCAAACTTAAACAAACTTTGTATAAATGAACTTCACGCTAAAACATAAGAACTAAAATATATGTAGAAGTTACTGTGCGTTAAACTAGGGCATTCACCACCATGAAATACTTGGGAATCTTGATTTGATTTACTACGCGTAAATGTAAACAACATTTACTTAGATTAATATGAACTAGATGTGCGGCATGCATACACAAACATTCTTGAGAATAAGTTCATGAAACAATAGACTAATATATTTACCAGTGTAAAATAGAGTAACTGTGCCGCAATACAGAGAGATGAGATTTCACTTCAATCTTTCAATTCTTACACAGAGCTTGGGCTCTTGAAACAATTCACGTGTTTTTCACTTCTTCTCTTCACTCCTCTCACTCTATCCGTTCATCTCTTACAGAGCTTGGGCTCCTTACACATCTCTAACCTAATCTTCCGTGAATGATTTATATTTATAGAGTTTCATTTCACCGATTCAAGATGGCTTCGCTTGGAAGCTACAAGGTTTCATTAAAGACTGTGATAAAATCTGTTGTGAGGAAAATACACCTATAGTTCAGGGGAGAAACTACCAACTTATAAGGATGAAAGATAGACCTACAAATGTTCTGCAAGTGCAACTAGTAAGCAAAGATATTTAGGTTAGAAAGATGTGTACCTTATTAAGAAGGTTGATCCCAGCCTCTCTCTTCCTTGCTCTTCAATGCTATTCAGTGTCACAATTCCCACACCTGCAAAACAACTTCATACCTTTCTCAAATACATTTGACTACATATATAAGACTGATATTCATGACAGAAAAAGACATCAAACTATAAGCAAACTGTAATCAAATCTAAGACACACATGAATAGGTCATATTTGGAAAGGGAAGAATGTCTAATCTTTATTAATGAATGAAGCAAGTACATAAAATTATACCTTCCTTCAAGCTTGGCACTTCACGAAACCTAGATTCAAGGTCTCCTGCTTCTATTTTCCAAGGATCCCAACCTCTAATCAGCTGTGCTAGGGTTTATCAAAGACTGAGGCACAAGAGAGGGGGATGAGGGTCTCCATTCCTCCAGCATAACATTGTTATGGGCTTGGTCCCCTCTCATAGCCCTTCTACCTTCCTTATATAGTCAATGAAGGAGAGGAAAAGTAGTTATAACTGATCAGGAGGTTCCCAAACCAACCCAATTTGACCAAAATTCAAGATTTTGACTGATTTAGGAAAGTACTCTACTCTTCCTATTGCAAACCAACGCACTTTTCAAGGTGGATGCTAATCTCTGCATATGATACTAGTGTTCATGTGGAAATATGGCCAAAACAGGGTTTTCTGATGATTTTTAGGAGGTGGTTTGGTCTAGAGATGTGTTCCTAAGGGTTATGACCATAAAATGGACCAGGAGTGAGGTAATTTCAACCATGTTAAGTGTCCCATATGACTCTTCCATCCACAAGTGTCCTGTTGTGTGACTAAATTTTATCTCAAGAAGTGTCGTCATGCGACCAAGCGATGCAAGTGTCGTCACGGACGGAGAAGTGTCATTTTAAGCTATAACAGATGCCCCCTAATGTGTGAGGTCAAAGGGAGTGAGGGAAACGATGGCCGAAATACATTATAAATAACAAAGAGTTGAATCATGGAAGCGAAGTAACCGGAGAAACCAAGAATCATAGTCTCAAATGAAGTACTTGAAAGCAAAGGCAATGTCATACAAACTCATCCTTGGGGTAACTATCCATGTTCAAATAGTGGAACATGACCTCCAAGCGGATACACTAATGATCCAAATATAGATGCATATATCATGGCCACTAGAATACAAGCATGGATCCATGAGGAACATAAGTGTAAACATAGCCACATAAATACAAGGTGGATCTATGTCAAAACTGGAGAACATAGCCATAGAGAACAAGCTGGATCTATGTCTCATCAAGAGCCAAAAAGAGTGTGGCTCAATCTTACGCAACTTTGGTGATAACATAAATAAGGTGATGCTATCGAGGATCCCAAGGTCTTCATCCAAAAACAACCCAAGGTACAAACCTATCCATGTGAATAAATGAGTTGATGTCAAACATGGGAGGTATCATTTGATTACCGGTCATTGATGTATACCGTTGTCAAATGTGAGGGTGTCCACCAATAATGAAAATGGAACCCAACGTACCTAGTACATTCAAGCAAGTGCGAATAAATGGTCTTGCCGTCAAACACTTGAAGAATCTATCGGATAGGATACATTGACGTATTCTCATATATCCAATAGCGAGGGGAAATGCCACTAAAGACTGCAATCCCCAAGGTACTAACCGAAACTCTAAAATTCATTCCCAGAGCACAATGAGTTGAAGTTGATGGGAAGAAGTCCGTTGGAAGGGAGGCCTTAAGGCATCCTCCATCATCCAACATGAGGGACACTCAACAGGTATGAGCTGATTTGGAGTAGGACTAAACACATGATAAAACATACTGACACCAAGGAATGGCCGATGCATGAGGTCAAGGCAACTACAGAATGGCCAACACAGGTTATATCCTTGAACAGTGAGCACGACACAAGAGTGACTTAGGGATCTTTTAACACAAAGAGACCACGATGCAAATATGCAATGTAGGAGACATTAACAGATTCTCCATATGATTGGAAGACTAACCAAACAGAGGAGTAAGAACTCTGAGATCAGGTTTACCCTAAGGCCAACACTAGAACTCAACTTGTTTGATAGACTCAAAATAGGTGCTTTGTTCAAGGAGATAGTTAGCTTGCTGCCATCATATTGAAAGATATTTTAACAATCTTCCCTTCCCTTCCCTTTTTCATTTTTTAACGAGCTTGACAAAGAACTAAAGCATGATCGACGGTATTTCATATTTAAGGAGTTTGAAAAACCTAGAAGAAAACTCCATACACCTATCCGTGGATTTTATATCAAGCCCGGATTGGTCTGTGCTCGGCGGTGTTTTCTTGCTTATAGAGTTGAAAAACTTAAACAGTCCTCTATCAACCATCTTGTGGATTTCACATTGAGCCCGAGTAGGTGAATGCTCGCTTGGTGTTTTCACATTTCGAGAGTTTGAAAACACTGAAGACGACTCCAAAGGTCCTTTTTCGTAAAGTTAGTCTCCTTCCCTGAAAAAGTGTAAAATAATGGAAGAAGAACTCTTCTAGCGCATACCAGAGTATACCTAGAGTATACCTTTTCCATAATTTATCCACCAAGTCCCACAAAATGGGTAATTCTATACCTAAGTGGATGTCAGTTCAGTTATTTTAACGAACCCGACAAGACAACTATGCTCGACAAACTTTTCCTATTTAAGGAGTCTGAAAAGGGCTTAAAAGAACTCCATAGGGATCTTTTCCGTAAAGGTTTAATGAGCCCAAAAAAGTAAACTCATGACCTCCTTACTATTTTTAACGAGCTCAAAGGAGAGACGAAAGAATGCTCAAAACCTACTTACTATTTTTAACGAGCTCGAAGTAAAAGTGGAAGAATGCTCGTAACCTACTTACTGTTTTTAACGAGCTTGAAGTAAAGGTAGAAGAATGCTCAAAACCTACTTATTGTTTTTAATGAGCTCGAAGTAAAAGTGGAAGAATGATCATAACCTACTTACTGTTTTTAATGAGCTAGAAGTAAAGGTAGAAGAATGCTCGAAATGGGAGGAGACGAGTGTCAGGGACATGCGAAACTAGCTCCAAGCGCATGGAACAAAGCTATGCCTAATGCAAGGAATATGAGCAAGATGAGGACACTCAGGGTGTGTCTCCTCCAGGTAAAAGGTGTCAAATTGTGAAGGAAAAATGATACAGGGCTTAGCGGAAATGAGATCAGAGATGGAGGCTTATATAATGAGCTAAAAGCGTGGAAGTTGGCATCAGGCTCATTAGCGCAAGCAGGATCATAATAGATGCATATGCAACTTGAACACAAAGATGGGAGCCTTATCAGGGATGGCCAAAAATATATGAGGAAGAAAGATATGAGGCTTCTTCTCAAAGTCATGGTAAATCTAAAAAGGCTCCCAATCCTATGAGAAAAACTCAGCATGGCCACCAAAATGGCATAAGGGTGCTGACTAGGGTGACCCATGTTAGGTAGGCTCTGCTGTCAGACTGGTGCACGATGCATAAAGATATGGCTAACACACCAATATCCAACAGGTTCGACCCTATGACGAATTCTGATGGCAAAAGTTTCAAATGCAACATAACAGTTGGGAAGGCTAAACCTATATGCAAGGTTCCGAATATACCTGACATGGTCGCACAAGGTGTCGAAAAGGTCCAATAAGCAAGTATAAATCCAACTAAGAATCCTGTCTCCAAGAAACATTAGTACTAAGATCATATCTAAAACATATGAAAAGAAAGACCTGATACAAGTCACTGTGGTAGAAATACTTTCAACTTCACTATCATCAACAACAGGCATAAACAAGGCAGAGTTTTCAAATGAAGACTCTATGGTACCCAAGCCCGATGACTTACAATCAACAAGATTGACTTCAGGATGAAGATCAAAATTGAAGGACATGATGGAATCTGCAGAAACAAATTCATCATCACGGGAGTTGAAAATTCTAGAAGCAGAATCAAACTCAGCAGGAACACCGATTTGCAGATCTATAGGAGAGCCCAAAGACTCAACAGTAGGAAGATCAGAATTTAAGGTCAAACCGGGGATGGACATAACTTCGACTAGATCAACATCCAAATGAATGGCAGACTGTACTATGGACTCTAGGAAAACTTCATCAGAAGGAAGTATATCATCCTAGATAGAACACATATCTAAACATTCAAATGGAGGTGTCACTTGGTCAAAAGCTGGGACTAAGTCCCGAGAGGGTAAGCATGAACTCAGAGACTTCTTCTCAGTAACAGTTGAACTCAAGGAACAATATGCCACATAATTCCCATGTGACATAGTAGTGCCTAATGATGAGGGATTTGATTGGTCTATAGTTGGGTAGTAAGGAGGATCAACGAATGCAAGCTGGTCGATAGTGACGATGCTTTCGTTATGAGGAAAATGTATCACACAAAAGAGAGTAGACACCACAACATGCATAGCATAAATGTAATCACGCCTGAGGATCATATCAAAGTCCACAGGGTCCTTTAAAACCATAAAATCAACTAAGACTGTTTTTCCACCCAAAGTAACAGGTACTTGAGAGAGGAATCCGAACGGTTCACTAGGTCTTATATCAAAGGTCAATGACCAATTAACAGCTGGAATAACATTAGGGAAACCCAAATCTCTCCAAGCATAAGCAGATAAGATACTAACAGAAGCTCCTTCATCTACAATGCATCAATCAACCGTATGGTTCTCGATATCAGCCTTTATCTGGAAAGGTGTCGAAGAAGGAAGACGAGGTTCGACTAGGCTATTCCAATCAAAGGAAACGATCCTAGGGATTGGTAGGGGTTCACATGGCACAAATGAAGTGTCCCCTTTTTCAGGAACATCCAAATGGGTAATGCAGAAAACTTCCGCAGTAGGTGCATCAATCTTTGCAGGACTGATGGGATCGGTCGAAGATTGCATCGATTCGATCACTTCACTCTCCGAAGGAAGAGTGGGGTTGACCAAGAACTCTTTTGGTTCAACCAATTTATCAACCAAAGGTTGATCTGACCATAGGTAATCTATAGACAACTCAGGAACAAAGATTCCTTCTGACATGGATCACACTCTTCGTGGCTCTGGAATGGCAGGGCATCGGTGAGTAAGGTGATATCCCTTACAAAGTTTACAAGGGAACTTTGGTTTCCATCCTATAGGTTGAGACTCATTTACAATGTTAGTACTCTCAGCATGACTAGCATTGGCTGACAGGTTGCCCCCAGCATGACTTGCAGTGGCTGGTTGCTCAAAAGCAGAAGACTTTTGAACTAAGGACCACACTTTTTGCACTTCTGGAAGTATAGGGAACAAGTAAGTAAGGTGGTCTCCCTCACAAAACTTGCAAGGGAACTTATACTTCTATTTATTTGGTTTGTCGACAATGTCAACTCCCTCAACATGAATTATAGTGGTTGATCTGGTGTCTCCAGTATGACTCACAGGAACTGGTGACTTGTCATTAATATGACTAGCAGTGATTAATGACGTGTCCTCAACATAACTGACAGTGGTTGAAGACAAACTTTCTGTGTGATTTTCAGTGACTAAAATTTTTCTCCCAGCATGACCTCTAGAGGCTGGGTAGGTGCCCCCTGCATGATTTGTAGAGGCAGGAGGCCTACCCCCAGCATGACTTGCAGTGGCTGGGTTGCTGCCCCCTTGTTTTGGCATCTTCTTCCTATTCTTCCTCCATCTATTCCTTTTAGACTGCTAGTTACTAGTATTGCTACTTTCGCCACATGAGGTAGAAGGAGGAGGAGAAGATGTTACTGGCAAAGAAGGCACAGGGTTCTAATGCTCTTGATTTGAGGTTCTTACAAAAGAAGCGTTAGGAGCATGCAAGGCATTCGGAGTGGAGAAAAACCAAACTGACATCCCTATAGTGAATCCAGGAAGATTCAGAGTAGCCATTAAGGGAGTACCAATGTTTCCAATGAATGGAACAGCACAAGGATCCCTTGGAACAGGGGTACCTTGATTGGTGCTCACCGGAATGCTAGACATAGTTTCCTGCTCAAATGAGCAAGAAGTTCTCTAAGGAAAATTAAGACAAGTAGCACAAAGAGCTCACCACTAAAAAAGGTCCTAAGTAAATCAAACCAGGAAAATAGATGTCTTCTAGAGAAGAGTCTGGGATGATGAAGGCCCAGAACAGATCAATGAAGGAAGAAGGACAGTTACCTAGGGTCCACAATATAATGACTAAGGGTGCAAGCGCTGGAATCACCCAATTGCCCTCCTAAAGACCTGCAAGGGATTTTCTCCCATGTCTATCCTAGGTACAACAGATATAACCCTCCTCCGTCACCTGTGTATGATCCTATGGTCAGATACTAAGGATACCACCACACCGAAAAATCCTGGGGGAACAGTCTCTGGTTGAATCAGAAGGCGTGGGTAGGGTAACTGAGCCCGAAACTCAAAAGAGTCCCCAAACACGATCCGATCCTGGTATATGCTCGAAACAGAAAGTAGGAGGTTTATTCCCAACAATCTGATCTCACATGACCTACTGCATAGATCCTAGGCAAGTTTTGAATGAGATGGGTTTACCTGTGATAGTTGAACTACGATTTTTGCGTAATGTGTGATCTCGGGTGGTTTAAGGTGTTTTAAACCCAAGATCCTAACCAAAACTAGTTGGTGAATAGTGTAACTTAGAAATGAAAATGTTACTAGTACATTTTATTAGGGTTAATTTTAAAGGTTACTTGCTTACTCAAAAAGTTAGTGGGTGTGTGAGAGTGGTTATAACAAAGATAGAATACTGAAATGAAATGTTTACCACTAAACAAATATTTTCTTTTCAATGCAATTCCTAAAGATACGATCTAGAATGTATATGCAAATGCAATTTTTAGTCTTTTCAAATGCAAGAAAGGTAAAAATAAAGTCTAAATGTACAAAATTAAAGTCAAAACCTAAGAATGCAGCTACTCAAACAAATAAGTATGCAAAAGAAAACTTCTTCTTTTTTGCTGCAAAGCACTCTTAAATCCTTTAAGCCACTTGCAAGGTACTCTACTCAGAAAATAAATCAAAATTTTTTATGCTTTTCAAAGGTGAGAAACAAAAACTGAAATTGAAGGTAACCTACTATCAAAGCAAAAGCAAAGAACTTTCAGGTTTCCTTATTGAAATAGTAAAAGCTACCAATATGAATTTCAAATTCTTATTGATGTAAGCATGCCAACCATTGAGAAAAGCATACGAAAACTACTTTTAGACCCAAACAAAGCAAATGACCTACAAATAAGTATGGTTTGGTAAAGTCAGGTCTGCACATAAACAGTGAAGTCAAGGTCCTGAACAGCAGCAAACACACTTGAGCTTTCACTACAAAAAGAAAACTAAAAGCATAAGGGAGGATAAGAAACCAATCTAAAGAGAAATTTCACTCAAATAGATACAAACAGGGTCAAGTAGACTCAGTAGGTTTCAAATCCAGTGGAAATGGAGCAAGCAGATTCAGTCAAACTCAAATCAGGGTACAAAACACCAAACTGGTCCACAACCCACCAACTTGGGTCAACAAGCCCCAAAACTTTACAAACAAGCCCAAAATGATCAAAGAAGGTCCAAATCATGAACAAAGGATTAGTACAAGGAGAGGAGACCACTTACAGTGGTTTAACTCAGACCTAGGGTCATTAGGGACCCCAAAAAATGCAGCCACAACCCCCCCAAACAGATCAAAACTCAAAAACTTAGTTATAGGACATGTACGCAACTGCCTATGAGGAAACCCAGTGCCCAAATTGGGGAATACACTATTGTGCTTCACAACAGTAGTGTCCATGTGGGAAAAGTTGAAAAAATAGGGCTAAAACCCCCCACACCTGAGCTAGTAAGGGTCTGTAAGGGCTAGGAAGGGTCTGTAAGAGCCAAGGAGGGTCAAACAGAGCCTAATAACTGATTCTAATCAAGAAATTGAACAAAGACCTTCAAACAAAACTAAATAAATGACCTTGGATACCCCTAAGCAGATAGGCTCGCCCCAGCGGAGTCACCATTCTGTTGTGAGGAAAATACACCTATAGTTCAGGGGAGAAACTACCAACTTACAGGGATGAAAGATAGACCTACAAATGTTCTGCAAGTGAAACTAGTAAGCAATGATATTTAAGGTTAGAAAGATGTGTACCTTATTAAGAAGGGTGATCCTAGCCTCTCTCTTCCTTGCTCTTCAATGCTATTCAGTGTCACAATGCCCACACCTGCAAAACAACTTCATACCTTTCTCAAATACATTTGACTACATATATAAGACTGATATTGATGACAGAAAAAGACATCAAACTATAAGCAAACTATAATCAAATCTAAGACACACATGAATAGGTCATATTTGGAAAGGGAAGAACGTCTGATCTTTATTAATGAATGAAGCAAGTACATAAAATTATACCTTCCTTTAAGCTTGCCACTTCACGAAACCTAGATTCAAGGTCTCCTGCTTCTGTTCTCCAAGGATCCCAACCTCTAATCAGATGTGCTAGTGTTTATCAAAAACTGAGGCACAAGAGAGGGGGATGAGGGTCTCCATTCCTCCAGCATAACATTGTTATGGGCTTGGTCCCCTATCATAGCCCTTCTACCTTCCTTATATAGTCAACAAAGGAGAGGAAAAGCAATTATAACCGATCAAGAGGTTCCCAAACCAACCCAATTTGACCAAAATTCAAGATTTTGACTGATTCAGGAAAGTACCCTACTCTTCCTACTACAAACTAGCGCACTTTTCAAGGTGGACGCTACTCTCTGCATAGGATACTAATGTTCATGTGGAAATATGGCCAAAATAGGGTTTTCTGATGATTTTCAGGAGGTGGTTTGGTCTGGAGATGTGTTCCTAAGGGTTATGACCATCAAATGGACCAGGAGTGAGGTAATTTCAACCATGTTAAGTGTCCCATATGACCTTTCCATCCACAAGTGTCCTGTTGTGTGACTAAACTTGATCTCAAGAAGTGTCGTCATGTGACCAAGCGATGCAAGTGTCATCACAGACGGAGAAGTGTCATTTTAAGCTATAACAAAATCCTACCTAAGAAGTTATGAGCCTGAGAAATACAATGCGGCTTCTTAAATACTAACTTGCCGTGAGCTGGATTGGATGCAAACTGACTGACTGTCTGACATTGCAGACTAAAAGAATGACCGACTTGGAGTCTGACAGAGCCGGCGCATATCAGATACACTATGAGCTCATTAATTATGATATTTCCAACACTCATATGGTTTCTTTCTACATACACACTCAGATGCTTGCCCCTACATTGCTTTGTGTTACTATAGCCTTGTAGGTCCAACGCTCATATATGGAGCTAGCTTTGTGTTAGTATAGCCTTGTAGGTCCAACGCTCATATATGGAGCTAGGTTTAAACAACATTGATTGGTAAGGCCCTGCATGCAACATTATCAATGGTGGCTATCCCTGGTAGGAGCTAGCCATCCATATAAGTAAGCTTGATCCAGCTTAATTAAGATGTCAAAATAAGATCCTCCACCCATAACACATAACAATACAGAAGAAGAGAGATATGAATGCGCTCAACCAACCGATGATGAGTGAGTTTCCTTGCCTCCTCCATGTTATGTCATGCACCTTCCTATGTTTCCTATGCTTCCACCCAGGAGGAGGTACAAACCCCTTCCCTATGAACAAATGTGTCAAATGTGTCAAACAGTCCAATGAATGCCACAAACTTCCACACAGAAAGGGGCACAAAATACTTTGTTCAATCGATTCCAAAATAACACAGTCGAGTTGAATACGAACATCAGCTTATCAAAAGCAAAAAAATAAAGAGGTGGGGAGATAGAACCTAAGGTGTCAAATAGGGTGATTGAACTACCCCCACAATGAGTAACTCACCCAAATCAAACGATGCAATAGAGAGAACCGTTACCATGGATGAAGGCCTTTTGTACCATTATGCTTCGTAATTGGGAAGCTACCAACAAAAAGAAGCTACCCACATGGTGGTGTTCCTACACGTCCATAATATTAAAAGGGGTGAGAAATAGATTGGCAACAGTGGCAGATCGAGGAAGAATATGAAAGGCTTATTATATTATGTATCTGAAGGCCCAGACATTGACACATTAAAAGTGTTGGAGAATTCTTTTGGGATTCCAAGAGAGAAACTATTTCCTGTTATAACAAACTCTGTAAGTTCATTTACTTCACATGATGATACAAGAGGCACTGCATTGTTTCCGTCTTGTAGCAACAAGAAACCATCAATATTAGAACTTGATGACAGCTGAGGTTCGCTGAATCAAATGAATTGCGATTCATAACAAGCTACGAGTTTACCTATACTTAATTAGGAAGAGTTATAACCAATATGTAACCAATATGCATGGGAATCATTGGACCAATAACATAACACTAGGATAGCTTCATTTCTACTAATAAAGCAATGGAAACCAATCTATCTGTTAAATGTAATGCTAGTTTAAGATTAGTTACTCATTTCCAGGGATAACACATAGCATATCAGCTTAAACTAAGTAATGCTTTATATTGAGTTACTTGAATCTGTATACATATGAGCTATTCATTATGGGAATAATAGGTATGAGATTGAACAACATATAAGCATGATAACAAGGACCCATGAAACACGCTTATTGAGATAAGCTTGTGTTTTATCATTGTATGCTTTGATTCTAGTCATATAGTAATCTCACATCTTACTCGGGTTACTAAATCATTACTGTGTTCATTAGCTTGAATACATCACAAGTCATGCCAAAGGTGTGACATGCCAGCTTTTGATTGGTCCACAAAGCTGTGACATAAAAAAACAAAGAATAAACAACTACCCCTACAATATACTATGCTTTTAACTATTTGGAGGTGGTACCTGCTCGCCCTGCCAAAAGAGAACCGACCAAAAATACCCTCTCTTGTTTGGCATCATTCATCCAATCGTTCTACTGGAACACTAGTTATATGCTTAACAAAAATAAATTTGAAGGGAAGCATGGTTACGGGGTTCAACATTTATGGGCATCTCCACATGTTTTAATGGTTCAAATGGGAACTCAGTAATGAAAATTAAAGGATCAAATGCAAATTGTTCAAAGATAAAATCAATAGAACCCACCTCAAGAAGAGAGAGTAAAATTCATTATCCACAGTTGGTGATATATTGAGAGAGTAAAAATTTATTATCCACAATCTATGATATCTTGAGAGATTAAATATTCATTATGCACAATCCATGATATCTTTCCAACATAAACTGTTGTCTGTGGTTTCTCGGTGGGATGGATGATTGGTATGGCACCTTTTGAAACATGATTTGAAGTTGCAGCTTGAGGAGGAAACTTCAAAATTGAGGGCACTGCACAAACTCCTGGAATTGGAGGTCGTGGAAGAGGTGTCACAACCATATTTCTTGGTGGATGCGAAGGAAAAGTAGAACGCACTATAGGAGGGTAGGGAGCTGAATATTGGGTCATACCTGTAGGTGCAACACCAAGCATTGGACAATGTTTATGTTAAAGCATAGATCACTTTCAATAATCAAACAAACACATCATAGTGAGAAGCACTTATACATAAACATATATTATAGGTGTGAGGGAAGGCACCTCCATGATCACTGCAGAATTCATTGCTACATAGCAACATAGGAATGAGTATGTTTTCTAACAAAATCCGCAGTCCATAATGCAAAAGAGAAAATAATTCAATTCAGGACAAAATATTAGGCCCTTTCACTTACCATCTTATTTAGTTTGAGTTAAAATCATCTAAACACTAATTTCTAAACTAAATATTTAAAAATCCAGAGACAAGAAGGATCTCACAGAAAAAATATAAACAAGTCTTCCTTAGCTACTAGCTTACCTAAAATTTTAGAAAATAATTTCCTAAATATAACAGTAAAACAAATGAAATACTAACAACACCAATACCTCAGTACTTGCTCATAAAATGTGATCCATTCTTGTTCAAATTAAGGAACCCCTCGTGTGTCACAATGCTCTTCATATGTAGAAGAAAGGAACCTACAATGTAGACTTGCTTTCAAATTCATACACTATAGAGAAGAGGCTATTGCTACTCACGTCGGCACGGCCTTTCATTCCTCCTTTGAAATTTGAAAAATATTAAACCAAAGCGAAATTCCTACATAGGACATAAAATATTTCCCAGCATTATAAAAAATTCAATAATACCCACCTGTTATAAAACAATATTCTTTCTCCGAGTTGGCCTTCTTTTCAATTTATTTAGGGAGTGGGATTTCAAGCTCGCAATAAATAATAGATTTGATGGGAACTCTCACCCTAAGTAGTTATTTTAATACCGAGGACACTGAAGGAGATCTAGAGATTTCTTCTGCAATCAGATTTAGGGAAGGCAATCTCTTTGCCCACGCGAAAGTCCCAGAACATGAAGTGCAGGTGTAGTTTGTCTCCGATCTTCCTCCAGTCTACAACTGGAACGAACATCTTCTCTTGGTTTGGTAACTCTAGGAATTAAATAATATTCTACCTATGGAAGGCATAGTGCTATTCAAAGGAAAGGTGGGGTTTCATCTGCAGCTATTGATGTGGCTGGGTACCCAGCGGGATAAGCAGCCGCATGCTACTGTAACATTTCTACATCATCGGGAAGGACCGTGGAAGCTATTGTTGATCCTGCAGCAAGGAGGGCATTGGAAGGAGACCAACTATTTAAAATAATTATTGTTAATTCAAACCCTATATCTACATACAACCGAACGTGTTTGCGGATTTGCTGTCTGACCCAACCATTGTGAGATTTTATGCAGGTATTTCGGTCCAGCTTGAGCTTCATCTCTGTGCAACTCATGCAGATCCATTGGAGTTTGGCTTTGAAAAATATTTTTTTTCATTTATTTTTCTTTTTCCCTCTTAATATCTTTTCTCATTTATCTATTCCTGCTAATTATCTTTTTCCCTATTTTGTCTTCTTTTTATTTATTTATTCTCTCTTTATTATATTTTATTATTTTTTTTAAATTTGTTAATATCAATATTGATATATATCATATAATAACTATATTATATTAATATTACATATATAGTATATTAATATATTAATTATATAATATATAGTATAGTGATATATGGAGTATCTTTAGCAGTTAAATTGTTGTGTAGAGGAAGGTCCCTTGTTCCACAAAAGGAGGTCTTATACACGACCTTGGTGTATCTTGGTGTCTCGCTTGGAAGTGACATTAAAAATAGATGATGATGGTAATGATATTAATATATTAATATATTGATTATATAATATATAGTATATTAAAATATTAACTATCTATCTATCTCTATATATATATATATATATATATATATATAGGCTATTTTTTACAGGGGGGGCATGAGGGGACTTTAGAACTTTCCAAACTGAGGCGCGAGGAGAACCATGTCGAATGTATGCATATGGATAATTAATGGAGGTTGTGAAATTGCCAATTTTTAACCAACGTGATGCAAAATACATGAACTTGCCGAAACTTTAACATGTTGTCGAGAGGCTCAAACGACAACGGTTTTGTTCAAACAAAATATGAACGTGATAAATACGATGAGCCAAACACAATGACACTAACTTCATGACATAAAAATTCCCAAAGGGAAAGGAAAAAAATATCCAAGAATCAACTCAACTACACTATGATGACACACATGATGTAACTTGGAAGACCTGTCAAAGGGATACTACAAAAGAAAAATGGTGAAATATTAAGGTATGTACATGATAAGCACATTGAAATGGATTTTATGGTACATATGGAATAAGCTTGTAAAAAAATTTAGTAGGTTCGCCTATGGTGTCATGTTTCTACACTTCGGAATCACGTCAATGTTGAGTATCAACACTATACTAGCAAGTAATACAATTTACATGTGTACAATTTCATTGTCAAAATTGTAATTTTCCATTGTCAGAGTGACACAACTAAAATTGACCAAATAAATGACCAATTCATATTCTTAATTTGTTATTGTTATGTGGTCATTTTTAGTTTAGTTAATTGTTACCTGGTCATATATTTTAACCCGTGACTAAATTGGTCATTTATCTTGGTCGTTTTTTGTTGACTCACTCAATTTTGGTCATTTATCCCTTGAAAAAACTATGGTGACCAATTTTTTTGGTCTCGTGGTCATTTATCTCTCATTTTGTACTAGTGATGTGAAAACTTTTATTTTCATAGGGATTTTCCATTTCCAAATATTTCTATGCCACCATTTTGCAAGAGGAGCTACATGTTTGTTCATAATAGTAGCATACGCTTTTCTAACAGTAAGTGTCCCATTAGCGTCATACCAATCCAAAGCAAACGTTCCTCAACACCAAAGAGGGTAGTACCCATGTTTTGGAGAGTCCTAACATAATTATTCTACTCATGTGAGACATCCTCGGATAAGTCCAAATCCTCAGCACATATCTAGTGTGCGATGAACCATCATTCCCATTTCGATATACTTGAGGGAGCACTAATATATTATTTGTATGAAGGTGCACAATAACATCAGAAGAAATTTTATAGCTATCACCCACACCAACAAATGGATCAATTCCCATGAAAACTTGAGTCCCCTTGCCAATTCTCCAACTTAAAAAGTCACCAATATAAGGAAAAGTATTGATTAGCCCCCTCCATATTATAGATGCATTCTGATAATAAAGAATGAGTTATCGGATCGATTGAATAGCAATATAAGTTTTTAAATATTTCTTTCTGATAACTGTACTCCATAGTCCAGCACTTGAAATTTCCTTCCATAGGATCTTTGTCTGTAAGGCTTGGTTAAACCAGTACAAATTTAAAATACCCCAACCCCCCATGTTCTTTGAACATGAGAGGCTTTCCCATCTTGATAGATGAAATTTGGATATATGTGGCTTTCCATCCTAGATAAAATTGAAGATCTTCCTTTGGATAGAGTTGATGATCGACATTGGAACCTTCATCGGGCCAAACCAATAAATTGGAATGCCCTCTAGTACTGATTGGACTAATATTAGTATTCCGCCAATAGATAACCAGTGGAAAACCCAATTATTAATTCTCTTATCAACTTTTTGTAACAACCAGTTCCATTCTTCAATGATATACTTATTTGATTTGAGGTAGTATCCAAGATAATTGAATCATGAGTGGAGTTCCTCCATTTTACATGGAATAAGATAACAAATATGATCACGACACTCTTCTTCTGAACAACTGTATAGAAAGCTATATTTTTGAACATTGATGGCCATTCTAGTCACATTGCAAAAATACTAAAATATAGATTTATAACACTTCCATTCATTAATTGTTCCTGCACCAAAAATAAAAACATCATCAACAAAAAGTAAGTGAGTAATAGATACGGATCTAGAAATTATGATACCTTTTCATATAATTTTTTTCTTCACCAATAATTTTGATTAAGACCTCGATGACTAAAATGAACAATAATGGAGACAAGGGACACCCCTGTTGTATACCTCTGCTACTAGAGAAATAGTTGGTAGGGGATCCATTGATCAAGATAGAAAAGGTAGAAGAAGTAATGCAAGCCATGATCCAAATTGAAACCTCAACCAAGAGCCCAATTTGAATTAAGACAAACCTCAAGTATGTCCAATCAATTCTATCATAGAATTTTATTAAATATATCTTCAAAATAAAAGCTTGAAGGTCCTTAATTTTAAGTGAGTGCAGACATTCTTGAGCCACCACTACAACATCAAGAATTTTACGATTGAAGAGGAACCCAATTTTTTTCAATGGAAATGAACTTCACCAAGATTGGATTGGTTCTGTTGGAAATTGTTTTTGTAATGACTTTATAAATTAAATTACAAAGAGAAATGGGGTGAAAGTTGTTGTACTTCTCTAGCTTGTCCTTTTTTGGTATCAGAGTGATAAAAGTGGAATTCATATTTTTTGGAATATAATCCTTCTTTCTTGATTCTTCAATAGCCATTAAAAGATCATGGCCAATAATATCAAAAAGTGAAGGAAAAATTCCACGATCTGGCCATCTAGACCGATATTTTTCTCCTTAACAAATTTTTTCATAACATCTTTAACTTCAACTAGTGTTACCTCACAACCAACCTTCTTCCCTGCTTCTTCATTAAATAAATTTGGATACAACTTAATAAGCTTCATCTGATCCTCAATATTGTTTGTTGTTCCCTATTTATATCTTTCTTTTAAGTGTAAGACAACAACTTCCCATACAGAAGAATTGTTAGACAAAAATTTTCCTTCATGATTCTTGATTTCCCAAATGGAGTTAATGTTTCTTCTCTGAGAAGCATATATCTGAAAGAATTTTGTATTTTGGTCTCCTTGAGCAACCCATGTCTCCCTGCTCTTAAGACGCCAAGTATTCTCTAATTGTTTTAGGATTAAAGCTTTATGTTGTTCCAACTTCATAATTTTCTCTTTCCTGCTTGCCAAAATATAGTCCTCATCAATAGAAATTTCTAAGTTTGTAAGCTATTCTTCAATACTATTCAGTTCCACTGACATAGATTTCTTCTTCTTTTTTTCCCACTTCACTACATCTTCTCAAAGGTACTTGATATTTTTTATCACTGATTGCAGTGGATTAAGGGTCTCTGAACAAAATATAGAAGACCAACGATCCTTAACAAACTCACTAAAAACCGCATCCTTTATCCAAGTACTGTTGAACTTAAAAGGAAAAAACTTGAAGTTATTTTCGAACTCCAATTGAAGTGTAATATCCTTGTGAACAAAAACTCCAGTTGGAATACACCAAGAGCGGTATCTCCCAACATCAGAACCAAAACTATCATTCATAAGGAAAATTGGAAATGGTTTACTATTGGCTAGGCCATCAATTCGCACATGACAATTTGATCAGGTAGGGGATAAGGTAGCTGGTCCAATATCAATTAACCTTGCAACACCAAAATTGTCCTTAAAATAAGTAGCCAAAGGATCAGAAACATGTCCACAGATATTTCCTTATCAGTCTTCATTGATCTACCATTTTTATTCCGAGTAATGATATAAGATTGCCTAATAGATTCAATAGGTGTTACATCCCTAGTTTCGCCAGAACTCACCTCAAAAGTAGGGAATGGGGTTTTATCAATAGTAGAGGGATTAAAATCAGGATTATCAATAGCCAAAAGTAACTGAATAGAAACCCTAATAGGACCAGCATCCATAGGGGAGGGAGAAATCGAGATTTTCAGCGCACGTGAGAAATCTACAAGACTCATATTTCCATAAAAGGGAACCCCCTTAGTATCATGGAAAATTTTAGGGGCTAATCTTAGCCCATGGGCTAAATTTAGGGGTTTTAAATTTTTAATGGGCTATTTTTTTTACTAAACACTTGTTAGGTATGATTAGCCCACATTTTATTTATTTATTTTTAATTAATAAAAGGTTATCCTCATCAAATTTAAAAAGGGGAGATAATATAAAATAATTTCGCCCCTCCAAAAAATTATTTAAACCTATGTTCGCCCACAAAATCACTAGGAAGCTCCCATTCACCCTCGATTTCTAGAAATGGCAGTTTCTAGGGGCTCTTTCACCTTCTATCAATCATGGAAATTGAAGTCAGAGTTATATTAGTCCAGATTTTATGGGATGAATCTCATTTTGCAAGTTGCTTAATGTCCATATGAGAAGAGCAGCTGATATTTACTATTAGGTCTTATAGTGACCCATTTTCACTTAGGAGAGTTTTGAATCCTATGGCCTCAGATCCAATGTTTCCCCATGAAACATGGGGATTCCGAAGCTCGCGATCGATGATGCAGAAATAATGTTTATGTGGGTTTTTTGGGGCATCATGCTTGGAGGCTGGGACTTCATTCATGGTCACGTATTTGGGTGTGTAGGGGGGCATGATGCTTATAATAACCAATGTCATTTTGTTTCTACTTGTATTTGTGTTATCCTTTCTCATACCAGCCATGGGTGGAGCAATTTGGAATCCCATTTTATTTGTTGCTTCATTTGCTTTCGGTGTTGTCGGGTATTTTGACATGTTTCTTATTTTTTTTATTGAATTTTATGGTTCTCAAAGGATTTTTGTAGGGTTGTCATTGTATTTTGTAGTTGGTTAGCATGTTGTTGCAGCGTGAATGTTTCTCTTTTAGTAATGGGGAATACATTAAATATAGACTTACAGAGCTGGAAAAATTGATATGTGAAGCATATGAAATGCTTAACTCTATTCTTTCTAGATGCCACGTAAAAGGGTGTATATGATGCTATGTTAGAATTGATGATACTATGCGTTATTTGACTGAATCTTCCTAAATTGAGTATGTAGAGACGTCTTGGGATGAATTAAGATACATAAGGCAAGTTGTTAGTTTCTTGGTAAGATTCTCCCACACTTGTGATTCATTAAAGCATACCTATATGCATTGGTATTTCTCTGTTAAAATGATCTTTGATAAGGTGTGTGCATAAATGAAGTGTCATTGGGCCCTTGTAATAGCATGGAGAGCTAAATGATGATCAAGATGTTGGTGAGAACTCATATTAACATTGATTCTATTTGTTGTGGTGATGAAAAATTTCATTGTTGTTTTCCAAGAATATTCCTAGAGTATGGTGAATTTCTATGTATTGCAATAGTTAGAGTGAGATACCAAACTACCACCAAAAGAGGGTTTGTTTTGTGATGGTTTATTAACATTTATCTATGGTTTAATATTTTTTGTATATGTTTTCCTATTACTATATATGGTTTTATACTTTATAAAAAAATTCACCAATACTTCACAAGATTTTATAATTTAGTAAAAGATTCACCAAGATTTAACAAGATTTCATAATTTAATGAAAGGTTCAACAAGATTTTAGAAGGTTTTATAATTTAGTAAAATATTTGCCAATATTTTACAAGATTATATAATTCAATGAGAGATTTGCCAAAAAATTATATATACATAATATCATATTGATAAAATAGCCTTAGGGGGGGGTTCTTAAAATTTTCCCTGCTTAGTACTGTTATCTTTTAGAATAAGAGAGTCATTTTCAATATGCTTTGAAACATCCATACAAGGCATAGAACCAACATGGTATTCCTCAAGAGGTGGAAAAAGTATCTTCTGAGCTTGAGGAGCATGTAAATTGTTGGACAACCCTAGGGATACCAAATTTTTAGAGACTTTCTTATTTTCCAATATTTCATTAGCAGAAAGAGATTTAATAAGAAGTGGCAAATAAATTTGAAACTTACCCATAAATTCTTTGGCCGAATTTTCATCCAGCGGAATGGGGAAAGAAATATTTTGCTCCATTTCTTCAGAATCATTTATCGAAGAGGATTCCTCAGCTGAATCAGTAAGACATTCATTGAAATCATATGAACAATCTTGACGCATATGACAGGTCATATGACATCTGAAACATAGAAACATAACCTTCTAGTAATCTAGTCATTGTATGAAAACCCCGTCCACCCATCTAACTTCAACTTCCTCAAGTAGTCCCTTAGAGGTATCAATTTCAACCAAAACCCTAGGGATTCCTCGATATGTAGCCATCAGGGTTGATTCCTCTATCATAATAAAACATCTAATAGAGTTCGCCAGGTCCATGAAAGCCTGAAAATTCCAACAATATAGTGGAAAACCCAGTAACATAACCCATAAATGTCTTTTATTTATTTTTTCCTTCCATGGATCAAGGGCCGAGTGCCATCTACAAAGAACCAAAGATATCATACCTATAATCTAGATCCTGGATAGTATAAGCTGCAAATATTCCTCAGAGATAAAGTGAAAATATACCCAGTCGTTGACTAGAATAATAACCCTCGGCACATAGTTTAGATTGGTAAAATCCTTCACCTTTGTTACTGATTTAGAGCCTCACTTAAGAGGGAAACCCTCTCCATTAAACGACAACGAAAAAATAACTTGTGAACTAGGGTTTGTATGCACATGGAACAAGGAGAAATTTGGTGAAGTGAATTTAGGGTCTGGAAATACTACTAGTTCCCCCCTCTCATTATCTGATCTGACAGGGCACGTGTGTTGTGACCAAAAAAGGAAAGCTAGTAAAAACTCACTTAAGTAAAAACCAAAACCCGCCACACCAAAAACTTACTCAAATAGAAAAAGTTTGAAAAACCTATCCCAAAGACCAGTACAAAAATATATTGCAGAGGTAAAAAAACTAAACTTCCCAGTTTTTTACTTGGTTGGTACTAGGCTATCCTTGTCGGATGGTTGGACTCCAAGTCTTCTGCATATCTTCTTCAGAATCTCGAGCTAGGTTTTCAGAAAAACCAAACCTCCCCAGATAATGCCTTTTGAATTGTCCAATTTGGGAAAACATTTAATGATAACATACTTTTAGTAGTGTGATTAATCCTTGGTCTAATTGAAATGCCCCAGTTTTGATTTGGAATGTTTTTCACCAAAATTATGAAAATGATGTAAATATGCTAGTATGGATTCCTAGTGCAGAGCTCAAGGCAACGGCTTGACTAGTGAATGGCTAGGCATGTATGATGTAAATGATGTTATTTGGACTGTACGGTTGTCTTGTCATGCTAACTCAAAATATATGTAAATAGTGTGATCATAAATAATAAAATGGTTCAAGAATGGTTGTGTGAAGAGCACCAAGGGGGATTTGATTCCACCAAAGGGGAAGAGGAAGGGGGTCTATGGGAGACTAAATCCTTGCTTCCAAGTGTCAACCTTAGAACTCACCCAAAATTATGTCATATGCCTTGAATAAGAAAATTATATCCTTTTTTGACTATTTTTCCAATTATTGAATGCATGTGTGAGGTTGGTGAGAAAAGTCACCTCATGTAGTTATTGAAGCATGGGGTTGACTACACTTTTATGTCACTTTTGTCATGACAGAATTCAGTATGTAGCAGTCAGGAGTCCTTTCTTCCATAGTTAGAAGCAATGTCAGTTGTCTTTTCACCATTTTCTCATAACCTTTGGAGTCAACCCTGATTCTCTCATTCTTGCATGCAAATTTACACTAGGAAGAGCTCTTTATTATTGTCCAAGAAATTACCAAATTGTTTTTAACCCGGAAATTCAAATTTAGAGAAAGAGATGCAAATTTGGAAGGGAAAATATATGGTTGTAGGTGAGTAGAGAGGTTGGACAATCTAGGAACCCTTACCCATTGAGTTTTGCTACTCATAGATGCTTGAGAAGCCATGAATTAGGGCTACATGTGGTTTTCCAATAGCATATAACAGGTTGGTCTCCTTCTATGCACACACTAGAAGCACCCAGCAAGATGGATCGCCCAAGAGAATTGTGGATTGGTGAAGGGGATGCTTGAGCATGGAAGGGTGTTCTATGGGGCATGTATTGTTGGAACCAAGGCTTGAGGGATGAGTGAGACTGTTGTAGAGCTCTGTATGAGCATTTGGCTATGCATAGAGAGTAGAATGGGTTGTGGGATGAGAGATAGAAGCATGTAGGTGTTTCCTTTTCCTTGGTGGACTCATATCCCAGCTTGGAGGTGGCCTCTCAGCAAAAAGAGTATATGTTGGACAAAGTGCCTATGGTTGGGTGGAAAATTGCTCTTACACAACCAATTGCTTGGATCTGCATTGGAAAAAGATAAGTATTCTCATGCATTTGAATATGAAATGGTTTTATTTAATGTATATTATGATTATGATGATAAATGCATGTTAGATGTGTGTGGATAAAGTTTAATTCCGCTGTGCATGTTTATTTATGTTTTTGCACACATATTTTATATGTTATGAAATTCATATTATGGCTATGGGACAAAATTTGGAAGCCCAAAATCAATTAATGTTCCCTCCCGATGGTCAGTTTGCGTGAAGGGAATGTTACATTGATTAATCCTCCAATTTCAACTAGTCATATTTTTATACCAATACCATTGATTATTTTACTGCGATTGACTATTTTATTTAGTGGGAAGAATTTGAAGAATTTGTCTGCCTAAAATATTCTAAGGAAAAAATCTATTATCTTTCTTGGAAATCAACCTCTTTTCACGGTTTGGGCTACCTCTCAAGGTTACTTGTTTTGAGTAAGTAAGTTGAATTCTACAATAAATGTAATATTAGCATTCTACCTCTTCCACTTATTATCGATAAGGAAACGACTAGGATAAGTCAATGAATAAGAACTTTAGTAAGATCATAAAGAGGATTGTTGAGGATCCTCATCATTGGCACAATCTATTAAGTCACGAGTAATGGGAAATTGACGCTACCATAACATGTAGCACTAGTGATATGCCTCCTTTAGATTGTTTATTGGAAAGAGCTCCTTAAATATCGCCTTTCGAAAAACGAAGTTGGATGCCAACCATTTAAAACAATGACATAACACCAAGTTGGCTTAGGAAGAACACAACAAATTTCATTATAAATCTAAAATTAAGGCAATAATTTTATGTTCTGGGACTATGTACAAGCCAACAACATCATAAGTTCCAAGAGCTATGGATTGTACCTTTTACAATTTATTATATCCTTGGCAACAAAACTATAAGTAGAATGATGAACAAGAATTGTTGGTATCATGCCCAACTAATGTATTAATATGAAACCCTATTATCGTGTGATCTAATGTATCAAATTTGGAGCCATATTATTGTGTGACCGAGTTATGCAAAATATTGATAAGAAAACAAAACACTATATAATATAAAAGAAAACGATAAAATTGAAGCAAAAAACGAAAGTGGGATTCAATTATTTTGAGAATTATGGCCATTATTCCATGATTTTTCCCTTTACTTCTATAGTTTATTTAGTTGTTTTTTTCACTTTTTTACAAGATTTTATGTGCTTAGTTTTCTATTTGCTTGATTTACTCATTTCTACTTATTTGTTTACTATTTCTTGATAGTTTTGTTAATTTCTTATTTTTGGTTTAATGGCCTCTCCTAATTTAAGTGAATCTAATTTTTTATCAATGATTTATGATTGTTGTTGAACTCACTTTGTAAGATTTAAAAAATAGTTATTGTAACATTAAACCTTGCCTATTATTTCAAGCTTTAGAAAATCCTAATCCTAATCCAAGTGAAGTACAAATTCTATTAAAAGTGGCATGAGGATCTTTCTCACATATTTTTATCTTTACATCTTCTTATCTTTTCCTTGCTTCACCCCGAAGCACCCCTTTATGGAGCTGTAGAATTCCATCCATGATGTCCTTGTTGTCTTTTTATTACCGTTATCAAATGTTTCCCACAAGTATGACTTGGATTTTATTTTGACCTATATCTTTTCTCTATTTTATTTTGACCTATCTCTTTTCTCTAGTATTCTACATTATTGATATGTGAAACTAGTGAATTCTAAGTTCTAACATGGATATGACCAACCATATCAATGCATCCGTGAAGTGTTGACCGCATTTTTAATTAACGATGTTGGAATCATAATGTTTTGAATCAATTCCAAAATATTTCACAATCATATGGGGATGAAAACTACAAAAAAGTGCAAAGGAACATAAAAATAAACAAGAGAAATAGCTGCAAAACAGCTAGTCCTTGCTTTAGAATTATGTAAATATTTTGTTTAATTAATAAATGAAATGAAAACATTTTATTAAACAGAAATTGGATACATTGAAATTAAAAAAATAAAATTCTTTATTGTATATATGAATTTGTGATAGTTATTTTATCAATGTCAAATCTTCAATATTTTTTTTTGTAAGTGTACATAGAATTTAATTAAGTAAAAGGATAAAATTACATGGCGACTAGGGATAGTGGGGCAATCCCCGTGTAGCAAAAAGAGCATAATTAGCAAGAGTATTACAGACCAACTTGCAGGTTATATAGAAGGTTTCCTCCAATGGCCAAACCAAAAAACAAAAGACAGTTCGAGCGAGATCTTTCAAAAAAGACATTAAACATCTCTTACAAAAAACCAGAGCGAAGCGGAGAGACCCGGTCTTCTCATCGAGCTCCCGAGCAGACATGGAAGAAGTTAAGCAGGAGGAAAATCCTCCAGAATGGGGCAACTCCCCAAAAAGTCGTCTTCCGACAGCTTCATAGGAAGCGGCTCAGTTTTTCAAGCAGCGAGGAGATCAGGCTCAACATGGCTGCACATCCTTTTGCAAGGCGAGGAGCCAATCGTGGAGGGGACCGAAAAGTGCACAGGAGGAGCCACTGGCGAAGCTGAAGTAGGAACAACTAGGAAGGGGTCTGTGGTATCAGTTGTAGCAGTAGCTGCCAACCCTTCAGAGGGAAAACTGCTAGAAATTGGGATGCCAGAGATGCTACCACCATCACCCCTGCCACCGAATTCAGCCATGACTGGGCTGTGGGTCATGGGAGCATGCTGGCTCCACGAGAAGGTGGCGTCAAGGTTGGCCAGACATTCGTCCAACTCGATGAGTTTGGCCCTAGTGGCCATCATCTCATTCCTAGCAGAACCTCAGTTGCCCAGCATGTCATCCAAAAGCTTGCTAAGCATATTTTTCATGATCCAATAGTGATTGATATTGCCTCCATTAGTGCCAGAGGCCAAGTGATCTGCAACTAGCTGCCCTTCCCACTCGTCAATCAAGTTGCGGCTAGAAAAGGAGATGCCAGTATCGAAGCCATCGCCAGAGGCAGGGGTACTTGTTGATGTATATGTAACTTCGGAATGTATTTCACATATGTGTATATTGTATTCCTATAGAGATGTTATTATTCCTCTAAACAGAAGTGGTTGTATTCCTATAGAGATGTTATTATTCCTCTATACGGAAGTGTCGTCATTTATATTGTAAGTGTCGCAAGTTATACTTGATGGGTTATTAGACCACCTTGTTGGGGTTGGACCTGTATAAGTTATGTGGATAAAAGGGTTATTAGACCACCCTAGTGGGGGTCAGCCCAATCAACATTATGTTAAGTGGTTAAGTTGGGGCCGACCTAGTTGAGTAAAGGTCAAGTTAAGTTAGTGTATAAATAGAGAGTGTTTCTCTCTCATTTTACACATTCTATTCTCTCACTCACACTTGGGAGAGTGGCACACTTGTGGAGGAGGAGGGTCTGCTGCTAGGAGAAGACTATCTCTTGTATTCTGGTTGTATCATTGCTCTATCTATCTCTGAGGAAGTTATTGGGGTTTTTCACCTTTATGGTTTTCCCCAAGTAAACTCTGTGTCTCTTGTGTGCTTGCATTATTGTGTCCATGATTGATATGTTGTAGATTTGCTGTACATGTTGTTCTCTCAGTTAAGATCCTAGATCAGATTGAAGTAAATTCTGAAAATTTAACATGGTATCAGAGCTAGCCTGAAAGAAGGCATGATATGGCATGTATGACACTTGTTTCACTTACGATGCTAGGGCTTGATATAGCAAAAACCATTCATCATAGAACTTTTGCTATAAATCCATTTTGGAGAAGTTTTTGGATCTAAAAATTTTACAGGTCGAAGATCAGCTTCCCATGTACCTTGTTTCCAAAGGACAACCTCTAATGCATTGTACTTTGTGATTTATGATCTGTACAATATAAGGTTTCTGCCTCTTCTAGATCTGAGTCAAAATTAGGTGACCTTGGGAAAAAGATAATAACTTGGGTTATGAAGCTCCAAATGGAATTTCATAAAAAGTGACAGGTAGTACACAGACTGTACTATCTCAAGAAAAGTTTTCAGAGGCAGAAGTTGAACCAGTGACACGTGGCACTCCGTACAAGTTCGCTTTCCTGTATTATCCCATAAACAGGTCACGTTGTGACACTTGGCATAAATCTCTCTCAGAGAATCCAATTGAGGTCAGACCTATCGAGATGGAAAGATAACAGGTCAGGCTATCTTAGGAAAAATTTGTAGACCTTGTGGATTGAAAAGTTCGGAGCTACACCAGAAACAATTAGGTACATATTTATGTCAAAACAAAATTATTTTTTAGCACCTTCATTCATGGCTTCCGGAATTTAGGGATTTGGAAAAAGTTGGAATTTCTCTAATCGGAGACCACGGCTGGATGCTACTCATCAAAATCAAAATTTAGAGACCAATATCATATTTTTTGGTTGGGCAGAAGGCCGGGCTTGATCAAACCCCAGTTCGGGACTTTGATCGGAAAGATGGAAAATTAGGGCTTCTGCAAAACTTGGAATTTTGGAAATCTGTGACCACGGCTAGAAGCTCCTTAGAAAAATCAAAGCTTAGAGCTTTGAATCAAATCTTTTGGTTTGGTAAAGCTCCGGGAAACTCAACCCCTAATTCAGGGTCCTCCTGAGTGAATCCAGAAATCTAAAAGGCAATTTCGAGGGGTGAAACTTTTCAGTTTTCAAATTCTGAATATACCAACTTGATCAGCTCATCAAGGCGCATATTTCTATCCTTTTGGAAGTTTGAAATTCAAAGTTTGAATTTTTGGGGTTTCCTTGACAAACCCTAATCCAGCTCCAAGTCCAGTTCTTACAAATCAAGTGGATTGGGTTAATCCTAGAAGAAGATGGATTGGTCACCTGCATAAGTGAAGAAGTTCCTGTCTCAGAGGGAGATGAGGCTAAGGCCTTACATAAGAAGATTACAAGCAATCTTGACAGGTATGTTTCGTGGTTAATTTTATCATATGTTTTTCTTCATATCATTACGATACAATCTTGATTAATTACTAGACTTGTCGTATCACCTTAATAGAAGATATTCATTGATTAAGGTTTTGACACTTATGAATGTACTAATGCATTGTGATGTTGGATGAGGTTTATGTTGTTCGCTAACATAAAAGGTACACCAAGAAAGACAAATCATGTTCTACTTCAAGAACATATGATCATGGTGACATGTGTTGAAATATTGTAACTTCAAAGAATATTATATTTGTATATTATTTAATCCGGAGATGTTCCATACCTCCGATGTGATTATACTATAAATCTGGAGATGGTTATTCCTCCGAGTTGGGTGTGGTAACTAGGGTTATTAGACCCACCATGTGGGGGTCGGCTCAGTCAGTTATAATGGGGTATTTAACCTAATGGTTAAATACGAGCCTACATGTACTTGTGTAAAATACATATCAGAGTAGTGTATAAATAGAGGAGGTGTGTTCCTCATTTGATACACTCACACACTTGAGGATAGCGCACTTGTGGAGGAGAGGTCTGCTATTGTGGAGGAGGAGATCATGTCTCAGGGTTTCATCTTTGTATATTGCTGGTCATCTATATTGAGGAAGCTTTGCTGGGTTTTCTACCCCATGAGGGTTTCCCAGGATAAATCTCTGTCTCTTGTGTTTATGCTGTGCTTGTTGTTTCTTCAGTGATCCTGTATATGCTATTATTGTGAAATGGAATGTAATGCTGCTATTTTCTGTCTTAGCATATTGAATTTTAACATGGTATCAGAGCTAACCTGAAGGAAGACAAGGTATGGCACTAACGACACTTCCTTTACTTACGACAATTTGAAGGTTAGGGTTTTACATAGCAAAAACCAGTCATCGTAGCACTTTCGCTATAAATCCGTTTTGGCGAAGTTTTCGGATCTGCAATTGTTACAGGACGAAGTTAAGATCTCTAGGTACCTTGTGTCCAAAGGACAACCTCTATTTCATTGTAATTTGTGATTTATGATCTATACAATATAGGGTTTCTGCCTCTTCTAGATCTGAGTCAAAATCAGGTGACCTTGGGAAAAAGGTCATATCTTGGGCTAGGAAGCTCCAAATGAAATTTCGTAAAAAGTGACAGGTAGTACACAGTCTGTACTATCTCAGAAAACTTTTTCCGAGGCCGAAGTTGAACCAGTGACACGTGGCACGCCGTACACGTTCTCTCTCCTGTATTATCCCATAAACAGGTCACGTTGCGACACTTGGCATAACTCTCTCTCAGAGAATCCAATTGAGGTCAAACCTGTCAGGATGGAAAGATAACAGGCCGAGATATCTCTGAAAACTTTTTCAGATGCCGAAGGTCAAATAGTGACACGTGGCATGCCGTACAAGTTCGCTCTCCTGTATTTTCCAAAAAAAGGTCACGTTGCGACATTTGGCATAACTCTCTCTCAGAACATCCAATTGAGGTCAGACCTGTCAGGATGGAAAGCTGACAGGTCAGGCTATGTCAGAAAATTTTTTCAGACCCTGTGGATCAAAAATTTCGGAGTTACACCAGAATCAATCAGGTACATATTTCTGTCAAAACAGAATTATTTTTTGGTACCTTCATTCATGGCTTCCGGAATTTAGGGCTTTGAAGAAAGTTGGAATTTTTGTAATCGGAGACCACGGCTGGATGCTACTCATCAAAATAAAAATTTAGAGACCAAGATCAGAATTTTTGGTTGGGAAGAAGGCCGGGCTTGATTAGACCCTAGTTCGGGACTTTGATCAGAAAAGTGGAAAATTAGGGCTTCTGTAAAAATGGGAATTTTTGAAATATGTGACCACGGCTGGAAGCTCCTCAGAAAATTAGAAGCTTAGAGCTTTGGATCAAACATTTTGATGGGGCAAAAGAGTGGGCTTCATCAAACCCCAGTTCAGGGTCACGTCCAGTGAATCCGAAAGTTTCAAAGGCAAAATTGAGGAGTAAAACTTTGCAGTTTTCAAATTCTGAATATACCAGTTTGATCAGCTCATCAAGGCGCATATTTCTATTCTTTCGAAAGTTTGAAATTCAAAGTTTGAATTTTTGGGGTTTCTCTGACAAACCCATATCTAGCTCAAGGTCCAGTTCTTGCAAATCAAGTGGATAGGGTTAATCCTAGAAGAAGATGGATTGGTCACCTGCATAAGTGAAGGAGTTCCTGTTTCAGAGGGAGATGAGGCTAAGGCTTTACATAAGGAGATTACAAGCGATCTCGACAGGTATGACTCATCGAGGTATGTTTTGAGATTTGTTCATGATTAAGTTTATGGTATGTTTGTCTTCATGTTATTACGGTTAGTACAATCTTGATTTTAGATTTGTTGTATCACCTTAACAAAATTATGAATGCATGATAGAAGATATTCATTGGTTAGGGTGTTGACACTTATGATTGTACTAATGCATTATGATGTTGTGTGAGGTTGATGTTGTCTGCTAACAAGATACAGGTACATCACAAAAGACAAATCAGGCTCCATGACCATGAAAACATGAAGACAAAGACTCATCCATAATCTTTGTTCTACTTACAAGGTATGTATGACTTTGTTATATTATGCTTAACCTATGAGACATGCAGGTTCTAGCTCAGGATCTCTAAATCATTGAAGAGATTGTTTAGGTATGTTGTACATAACCAAGTAGGTATACTAATCCAGGTATGTTTCCCATAAATCTTACCTTGTGTTAGGATCCCTTATATAAGTATACTTGGAATGATTGGTTATGCTTATTCATAAAGTTAGTAATCAAGGGATTATGCATATTATATCTTTTATCTTGATTGATAATATGCATGAGTAAAAGAAGACTTCCCTGAAATCTTGAATACTAATGCTTATTAACTATAATCATGACTATACATTTTCAAGATTATTTAGTACTATAATGTTTTGATAGCATTTAGAATATACTAATGAGTGTATGTTTGTGTATGAGATCATGAGGATGACTCTTGAGCATGCACAGTGGTACAGAATGAATAGAAGTTCAAAAGACATACAGAAGATCAAGCGGGAGGCAGCCACACAAACATAAAAGGAAAGATCATGATGGATGATGAACACTGAACAAGCAATGGATGTTCAACAAGAAGATTTACAAATCAAACAAAATATAGAAGGCTCATGGCTAGAAGATTCTCTTAGAAAGAGGAAGAGAATCATGATGAGATGTTTGCTCCAAGTGGCTAAAATAAGACCATTCTCTTAATGGTGTAATTAAAGAAGAAGTGTGAATCAGGTTCTATATGGTTCCCAGGATCGATAATCAATTGATGAGCTTAATGATCACCATGGGTGATATGGATCTCAACCTTTGCTACAAGGTTGAATATGGATTCCATACACATATGACATGGATGCAAGAAGGAACTCACCACAGAGTTCGAATGATGTTGAGGCTCATATCAATAGACCCATCTGATGAGAGATGGCACAGATAGATGACTGTAGAAATGAAATTGAAAGATCTCAGATTGATGCATTACTTTCTAGGTCTAAAAGTATGGAAAGTCTCAGAAGGAATCTCTCTCAACCAGAGAAAGTATGCTGAGAAATCTTGAGAAGACTTGATATGTTGGAATGGCCACTCTTATGGATTCCAACTTGAAGCTGTTAGGAGATGACTCATCAGAGTTAGTGGATATAACTCTGTACAGTCAAATTATTGGGTCATTGATGTATCTAACATATACTAGGTTAGATATATGCTTTGTTGTGAACACCTTGAGTCAGTATCTAGTGGAAACTAGATGTGTTCACCCGATAGTTGCAAAGCATGTGATGAGGTACATAAAGGATACGATAGACTTTGATCTATGCTATCTTGGAGATCATGACTTTAGATGGCTAATCAGATGCTGGTTGGGAAGAAAGTGTATCAGACAGGAAGAACACATCAAGAGGATGTTATTGTCTGGGATTAACCATGATCTCGTGGTTTAGCTGGAAGCAGTCTAATATGGCCCTCAGCACAAGCAGAATATATGGCTGCTTGCTCTGCTAGTTGTGAAGAAGCTTGGCTTAAGGATTGGTTTGAATTAGAGATAGAACCAACTGTGATCCTATGTGACAAATAGAGTTGTATGAAGATGACAAAGAATCTAGTGTTCCATGATAAGTCAAAGAACATAGGGATCTAATAAGATATGATGCAGAAGGAACTAAAGTTTGAATTTGTAACAGGTTACCGATGTACTAACCAAATCTCTACCTCAAGTGAAGAAGTTACCAACATACTAACCAAACCTCTGTCTCGAGTGCAATTTGAATACTTCCGAGACAAGCTTGGTGTAGCTCAAAAGGACCCTCCTCGAAAGGGGGAGTAGTATAGTCAATGATGATGAGATTGTCTCATCGAACAACAAGGTCGATGATGAGGTAACCTGTTCTCTACACCTAGATACTTAGAAATATTTAGATTTAGGACTCTTATGCTTAGAATACTTTGTTTTACATGCTTTTGATGATAGATGTATTGGTGAGAATACATGCTTTTGATGATAAGATGTATTGGTAAGAATACATACTTTTGATGACACATGTATTGATTAATGTACTCGTATGGTTGAGGATACTTGTACTTGTATTGATGAGAATACATGTGGGGATTGTATCATCCTTGAACATTTGTTCTAAAGTGAGCCGTAGACAGGTGTCTCCGAGAAAGAAAAGGGATTGTATCATCCCTGGACTTCGGTCCCTGAATTGATCCGTAGACGTATGGTCTCCGAAAATGAAGTCCTTAGTGGACAGTTGAGGGGATTGGATCATCCCTGGACTTTCAGTCCTAAATAGAGCCGTAGACGTGAGGTCTCCGAGAATGAAGTCCTTAGTGGACAGTTGAGGGGATTGGATCATCCCTGGACTTTCAGTCCTAAAGAGAGCCGTAGACATGAGGTCTCCGAGAATGAAGTCCTTAGTGGACAGTTGAGGGGATTGGATCATCCCTGGACTTTCAGTCCTAAAGAGAGCTGTAGACGTGAGGTCTCCGAGAATGAAGTGGACAGTTGAGGGGATTGGATCATCCCTGGACTTTCAGTCCTAAAGAGAGCCGTAGACGTGAGGTCTCCGAGAATGAAGTCCTTAGTGGACAGTTGAGGGGATTGGATCATCCCTGGACTTTCAGTCCTAAAAAGAGCCGTAGACGTGAGGTCTCCGAGAATGAAGTGGACAGTTGAGGGGATTGGATCATCCCTGGACTTTCAGTCCTAAAGAGAGCCGTAGACGTGAGGTCTCCGAGAATGAAGTCCTTAGTGGACAATTGAGGGGATTGGATCATCCCTAGACTTTCAGTCCTAAAGAGAGCCGTAGACGTGAGGTCTCCGATAATGAAGTCCTGAATGAACAGGCAGGGGATTGTATCGTCCCCGGACTGAGGTCCCAGAATAGAGCCGTAGACTGGGTCTCCGATAATGAAGTCCTGAATGAACAGGCAGGGGATTGTATCATCCCCGGACTTCGGTCCCTGAATTGATCCGTAGATGTGTGGTCTCCGAGAAGTGGGGATTGTATCATCCCTGGACTTCGGTCCCTGAATTGATCCGTAGACGTGTGGTCTCCGAGAAGTGGGGATTGTATCATCCCCGGACTTCGGTCCCTGAATTGATCCGTAGACGTGAGGTCTCCGAGAAGTGGGGATTGTATCATCCCCGGACTGCGGTCCCTGAATTGATCCGTAGACGTGAGGTCTTCGAGAAGTGGGGATTGTATCATCCCCGGACTTAGGTCCATGAATTGATCCGTAGACGTGAGGTCTCCGAGAAGTGGGGATTGTATCATCCCCGGACTGCGGTCCCTGAATTGATCCGTAGACGTGAGGTCTCCGAGAAGTGGGGATTGTATCATCCCCAGACTTAGGTCCCTGAATTGATCCGTAGACGTGAGGTCTCCGAGAAGTGGGGATTGTATCATCCCCGGACTTCGGTCCCTGAATTGATCCGTAGACGTATGGTCTCCGAGAAAGTGATTTTTGATGTGGTTACTTGTATCGGTAGGATACTTGTATTGATGATGTGGTTACTTGTATCGGTAGGATACTTGTATTGATGATGTGGTTACTTGTATCGGTAGGATACTTGTATTGATGATGTGGTTACTTGTATCGGTAGGATACTTGTATTGATGATGTGGTTACTTGTATCGGTAGGATACTTGTATTGATGATGTGGTTACTTGTATCGGTAGGATACTTGTATTGATGATGTGGTTACTTGTATCGGTAGGATACTTGTAATGATGATGTGGTTACTTGTATCGGTAGGATACTTGTATTGATGATGTGGGTACTTGTATTGGTAGGATACTTCTATTGATGATATGGGTACTTGTATCAGTGTGGATACTTGTGTTGATGATATGTACACTTGTATTGAATACGTGTACTAATGATGTGGATACTTGTATTGTTATGGATACCTGTATTGATGACGATGCTGATGATCGTGAGATGACGATGCTGATGATCGTGTGATGACGATGCTGATGATCGTGCGATGACGATGCTGATGATCGTGCGATGACGATGCTGATGATCGTGCGATGACGATGCTGATGATCGTGCGATGACAATGCTGATGATCTATTGATGACGATGCTGATGATCGTGAGATGACGATGCTGATGATCGTGTGATGACGATGCTAATGATCGTGTGATGACGATGCTGATGATCGTGAGATGACGATGCTGATGATCATGTGATGACAATATTGATGATCGTGAGATGACGATGCTGATGATCGTGTGATGACGATGCTGATGATCGTGTGATGACGATGCTGATGATTGTGTGATGATGATGCTGATGATCGTGTGATGACGATGCTAATGATCGTGTGATGACGATACTGATGATCGTGAGGATTCAGATGTTGATGTTGTTGTATCTGTTCGAGTGTTGCAGAAGATAAAGACTCAGTACTGAAGATGTTGATGTTCCAGTATTGAAGATGTTCCAGTAACTGCTTGAGTTAGTGATGATGTTGAGAAAGCAACCAATGATTTATAGATGTATCATGTATGATGTTGATGACTCCTTGCTCGTGCAGATACTGTTATAATATCCTTCTCGTTAAGGGGGAGTGTTGAAATATTGTAACTTCAAAGAATATTATATTTGTATATTATTTAATCCGGAGATGTTCCATACCTCCGATGTGATTATACTATAAATCCGGAGATGGTTATTCCTCCGAGTTGGGTGTGGTAACTAGGGTTATTAGACCCACCATGTGGGGGTCGGCCCAGTCAGTTATAATGGGGTATTTAACCTAATGGTTAAATACGAGCCTACATGTACTTGTGTAAAATACATATCAGAGTAGTGTATAAATAGAGGAGGTGTGTTCCTCATTTGATACACTCACACACTTGAGGATAGCGCACTTGTGGAGGAGAGGTCTTCTATTGTGGAGGAGGAGATCATGTCTCAGGGTTTCATCTTTGTATATTGCTGGTCATCTATATTGAGGAAGCTTTGCTGGGTTTTCTACCCCATGAGGGTTTCCCAAGATAAATCTCTGTCTCTTGTGTTTATGTTGTGCTTGTTGTTTCTTCAGTGATCCTGTATATGCTATTATTGTGAAATGGAATGTAATGTTGCTATTTTCTGTCTTAGCATATTGAATTTTAACAACATGAAGACAAAGATTCATCCATTGTCATGGATCACATAGAAGATCTACTTTCGAGGTATATATAACTTGGTCCTACAATGGTTAACCTATGAGACATGCAGGTTACTAGCATAAGTCACTGAAGAGAACCAGAAGACATTATGTGGGTATGTTATACAATGGTTAATCTACAATCACGGGTTTATGCATTGATGATTTAACTAATCAGAAGAGTCCAATGATCAAATAAGAATATGCATGAGTAAAAGAAGACTTCCCTGAAACCTTGAATACTAATGTTTATTATCTGTGAATGATTATGACTTTACATGTTTAAGATTATTGTGTATTATACTAATAAATGTGTGATTATGTATGAGACCTCAAGGATAACACAATGATGATACTAATAAGCATGCATAGTAATTAAGGATGGATGTAAGTTCAAGGACAGGTAATCTAGGAAGCAAAGATCAAGAGGGAACACACTCCAGTTGTTCCTGCAAGAAAGCATAGGAGCACACTTCAGTAGTTTCTACAAGGATGCAAATATTCAGAGGGAGTTGACCATATTTCTACATTCCACAACATAAAGGTGTAGAAGAAGCTACTTCAGCAGCTCCTGCAAGGAAGCAAAGAATCAGAGGGAGTCCACCCAGCAACCAAACAAAGATAAGTATTTTTTAATTATCATTTCTTGCATATTTGTTTGTTTAAATAAAATTGTTCAATGATGTATATGCTCATGTTCCTAGACTTAGGATATGTATTGTGCATATTAGAATGATTGCATTAATGAACAGTATACTACTAATGTGCATGTGATGGGTAGGTGGCCTATGGCACTGTACAACATTCCAGTGCTACTTATCTAGAATGAAACCTCTTTGCTGACATGTTGGGAGTAGTGCAAACTCTTAACAATGTTCTGGTAGAGACTGGAAGGCATCTAGAAAGTTGTGGAACATGGATAAATGTTGTATTGAAGCATTGGCTAAGATAATTGCATGAATGTATGACATATTTCTTTATGTGTAAGAATTTGTTTGAAATTATGAGATGTTTCTAATCATGCAATTTAACTTGTTTTGTAGAAAAGACCGTATACCTTCACCTACAAAAGAAGGACTACAACATTTGTTCAAGCAACAAAATGCAATGATTCGTCGATCATGAAGAACGATATTTGGGATGCGGTCCTAAGAAGAATGCAATGATTCGTCGATTATGAAGAACGATATTTGGGATGCGGTCGGCAAGAGCTGAAGGGAAGTCTGTTGTGACTTCCAAATGGAACTATCAGATCAAGCATGTTGTAGATGGCAGCATAGAGAAATATAAAAGTGATGAAATAGAAGATACACCAGATGGATTTCAAGACAGCCTTCCTAAATGGTGTAGTCATATATGTGTGCAGAACTTGGTAGGATAGACAGCTTTCTATCCAATTTGGGATTTACCAAGAGTAAAGTGGATTCCAACCTTTACTAAAAGGTTGAGGAAGGCAATCCAGTGATACTACTTTTGTATGTAGATAACCTGTTTGTTACAGGTGAAGATAGATTGATTGTCGACATGCAGCGGAAGCTTACTTCCGAGTTCGATATGAATAACTTGGGGATGATGCACTATTTGTTTTTTTGGCATGGAGGTGTGGCAGAGTGCAGATGGAATCTTCCTTGGACAAGGGAAGTATGCAGTAGAGATCCTGAAGAGGTTCAGGATGATGGATTGCAAGGCCATGGCCACACCTATGGCATCGAATCTGAAGCTTCTTTGTGATGCTTCATCTGAGCCGATTGATGTCTCTATGTATCGTCAGATGAGTGGGTCCTTGATGTACCTAACAAACACGAGACCGGATATTTGCTTTGTGGTGAGCACATTGAGCCAGTTCCTGACGGATCCGAGGAGTGTTTGCTTGGTTGTTGTAAAGCATGTTCTGAGGTACCTGAAGGGTACAATGGATTATGGGCTCAAGTATGAAGCGAATCAAAAGTTTAACCTACAGGGTTGTGTTGATTCAGATTGGGCTGGCAGTGCTGCAGATAGGAAGAGCACATCGGGATGCTACTTCAGTATGGGATCAGGTGTGATCTCTTGGTTTAGCAGGAAGCAGTCCTGCGTAGCACTGAGTACAGTTGAGGCAGAGTATGTTGCAGCCTGTTCATCTAGTTGTGAGGCAGTATGGCTACGGAAGCTATTGTCTGAGTTATTTGATCTCCCGTTGGATGCTACTGGTATCTTTTGTGATAACCAGAGTTGTGTGAAGCTATCCGAGAACCCAGTGTTTCATGACAGGTCAAAACACATAGAGATCAAATATCACTATATTAGGGATATGGTGTAGAGAGGAGATATGAAGCTCCTGTATGTTGCGACGGACGAGCATATTGCCGATGTACTGACGAAGCCACTAGCCAAAGTGAAGTTCGAATACTTCAGGGAGAGGCTTGGTGTTCTTCAGATCGACGACACTTCGAGGAAGAAGTGATGGACACGTTTGTTGAAGCCACTCCAAGCATGTTGGAAGGAGGATCCTTCACATGGCTGTGGATGTAAGCGCTGGATGATGAGCATCAAGATGATGTTCTAGTTGATGCTGGATATGATCAGTTGGATCATTTATATGTATATGTATGTATACATCATGTTGGATGCTTAGACCATGTATTTGTATATGTATCAGGTGGATACATTGTATGATCAGGTAGATCATGTATGTTGATATGTATCATGTATGATCAGGTGGATCATGTATGATGATACGTATCAGGTAGATACTTGGTATGCATCAAGTAGATGCATGATATGATCAGGATGATCATGGATGACAAGCTTCAGGATGTTGCTCCAGATGACTTGCAGCAGGATGTTGCAGTGATGATGATTAGGATGATGTATGGTGAGTATCAGGTTGATACTCTATGGCCGTGGATCAGGTTGTGCAGATGAGCATATAATTTGGCCCTGGGAGATTTGCAGATAGTCTTTCAAGGTTTTTCCTATGGCATATAATTTGGCCCTGGGATATTTGGCAAATGCTCTTTCGAGGTTTTGCTCTGGGAGGACATATAATTTGGCCCTGGGAGATCTGTAGATAGTCTTTCGAGGTTTTGCCTATGGCATATAATCTGGCCCTGGGATATCTGGAAGATGCTCTTTCGAGGTTTTGTCCTATGGCATATAATCTGTCCCTGGGAGATCCGATAGGTTGGGCTGTGTGCCCATAATAAGTCCTGGGATGTTCTGGCGAGGTTTTTCCATGACCACATATAATCTATCCCTGGGAGATCCTATAGGTAGATCTATGTGCTTGTAAAAGCCTAGGATGCTCTTGCGAGGTTTTGTGGTGACCACCTATAATATGTCCCTGGGAGATCCTATAGGTAGAGCTGTGTGCTCGTAATAGCCTGGGATGCTCTTGCGAGGTTTTGTGGTGAGGTCACATATAATATGGCCCTGGGAGATCCTATAGGTAGAGCTGTGTGCTTGTAACAGCCTGGGATGGTCTTTCGAGGTTTGTGATGCATGTAATAAGTCCTGAGGTTTCCACAGTATGGCCAATGATGACGAAGACTTGCAGTTGGTGGGCCTACATCCAGTATGAAAAAGGACTGGCTCTGTAGAACTTCCTATGATGAGTAGATTCAGAGATTGGTTGAGATAGCAGCAGCAGTGACGATGATCCAGAGAAGATGACTTGTGCTAAAAGACCTATGTCGAGAACTACCTTCCTAGTTAAGAGGGAGTGTTGATGTATATGTAACTTCGAAATGTATTTCACATATATGTATATTGTATTCCTATAGAGATGTTATTATTCCTCTAAATGGAAGTGGTTGTATTCCTATAGAGATGTTATTATTCCTCTATACGGAAGTGTCGTCATTTATATTTTAAGTGTCGCAACTTATACTTGATAGGTTATTAGACCACCTTGTTGGGGTCGGCCCTGTATAAGTCATGTGGGTCAAAGGGTTATTAGACCACTCTATTGGGGGTTGGCCATGTGGGTCAAAGAGTTATTAGACCACCCTAGTGGGGGTTGGCCCAGTCAGCATTATGTTAAGTAGTTAAGTTGGGGCTGACCTAGTTGAGTAAAGGTCAAGTCAAGTTAGTGTATAAATAGAGAGCATGTCTCTCTCATTTTACACATTCTATTCTATCACTCACACTTGGGAGAGTGGTGCACTTGTGGAGGAGGAGGCTCTACTGCTAGGATAAGACTATCTCTTGTATTCTGGTTGTATCATTGCTCTATCTATCTCTAAGGAAGTTATTGGGGTTTTTCACCTTTATGGTTTTCCCTAAGTAAACTTTGTGTCTCTTGTGTGCTTACATTATTGTGTCCATGATTGATATGCTATAGATTTGCTGTACATGTTGTTCTCTCAGTTAAGATCCTAGATCAGATTGAAGTAAATTCTGAAAATTTAATAGTACTTTGGGCTTTGTAGCATCTCCCACTACCACAATGAGAAATACCTCGCGGCTTGGTCATGGCGGATAGAGTCGTGAGAGTCCACAACCAGAAATACAACTGAGTATGAGGGTGCATAGATCCGAAACAATGTCGAGGAGAATCAAACAGGGTGTCGTCTAGGGTGTCCACTATCCCATTTAAAGAGAAATGAAACAGGTTCGCATGAGCCATAGTTAAGTGCAAGGAGCCGAAATGATGGAGCCGAGAGTCGAGGTGAGGGTCGTCTTGAATGCATAGAGGGCCGAGGTGAGGTCGAGTAGTATCGGAGTGGCAGCCAGATAAGCTGTGAAGGGACTTGCATGCAGAGGATCAGGAGGGAGCCATAAAGCCACATGTGTGAGGGCAGCCAGCTGTGAGGGAGGACAGGTGGGAGGTCAGACAGATGGGTGGGAAGACAGGTGTGGCAGCATGCAAGAGCTTGGGTAGGCAGGTGTGAGGGCAGGGGTGTACATGCTAAGATTATGGGCGCCTGGGACGAGTCACATTCCCCATGTTCCCTCCTCATGCCCTGCACATGGCCCCGTGAGTCATGCTGACACTCGCATCCGAGGGTCAAATCTTCAATATTACATTCAATTCAAATTATTAATATTTATACTCCTAGGTTATAACTTTATAATACTAATCATTTTTAATATTTTAAGCATCATCACTCTCTTCATTTATATGTAAATTAAAAAAATTATATCAATTCAAAATTCAAATATTTGTATGTATACAAAATTTTATATATATAAAGTTACAAAAAGTATCGTGTGAAAAAAAAATTATATATGAAGCTACAAGATATGCTTACCTTATCTTATATGCAAATTTACATGGCATTTTGCTTCTATTATGCCTTTACATGTTTTGTGCTTCCATAATGCACAATCATAATTTAACAAAACAAATAATTATGAGAATAAACCAATGCTCTGAATTTACTACAAGGACAATGCTATTATTTTTTGGACCATTTCCTGACCATTTTAGAAAATATATGAGCATCGCAATTTATGAAAACAAACAAACATATTTGTGGAGGTCAAAGTGAGTGTTAGTGCATGTAAATTGGCTATAAAGTATCCAGTCAGGAGTAATTTAATTTAATTTATTTATTTTGATTTTGTCATATGTTTTGTATGAGGTATTATGTCATATCATTTGTTTATATTTAATTTTTGTTAGTAATGAATCTCATTGGCATGATGTTATTACTATATGTGTAGGGAAACATTGTATAAGTTCTTAATGTTTATAAACAATTTTATGATCATTTTGGAACTATTTAAACTCATAATAAGGATAATAGTTTGTGGGTGGCTATTTTATTTTAGAAATTGTGAGTGAGTGTTGGAATCTCTAACCTTTTTTTTTCAACAGAAAAAAAGTCCCCTGCTATTCATTAATTGAATCAAAGGAACTTATAGTAGTATCCTATCCCAAGGATAGAATCAGTGGCTACTAACCCTACAAACTATTACATTTCATCCGATAGAGCATACCTCTGTTCAGAAGAGTTCCATATGAACCTATGCTGCTGAAGATTACAGCTGGATAAAAAAAGATACATTGTAGATCATAAACAAAAACCCGACATAGGTTCATATGAAACCTATTATAAATGTAAAATGTAACCTAGGTTCATAAACCTTTTGTTGTAATCTTTTGTTGTAATCTTGGAATAGGGATAACTTGAACCTATGTTTTTTTGTTGTTATTTTGTGCCAGAAATGTAAAATGTCATCAAGATTATCCCTATTCCAGCAAAAATCCATCTTTCGTTTTTGAGAGATTATATCCTAGAGTTGGAGAGTAGTAGGACAATTCACAAAAATATGATCTATGGTTTGAGCATTCTGTAAACACAGCAGGCAGACGTTTGGACCCATACCACCCCGACGCATGTAGTTGTCAATCGTTAATGCCTTATTCTTCATTAAGATCCAAATGAAGCACATGATTTTTAAAGGTGCATTCCAATGCTAGATTACATTATACCACCATAGACACGTTTCCACCGGCTGAGTTGATGCAAATGCAAGATACGCCCACTTGGTAGTGAGCTCGCCACCACTGTCATGCCAAGACCACTGGAGTCTATCCAGCTAAGAGTTAAGGGTTATTCCAGTGCTTGAAAGGCCTTCCACAAATGTGTTCCACTCCTGACCATCTAGACCCGTAATACCAATGGCATCCGCCATGAGCCAATAGTTGCTCAGATCCGAAGAGAGTGGATTCTTAGCCTAGTTGAGGAAAAGAAAATACTGAGAAAATAAAGCCTGAACAGTAGGTGGTTTAAGAACATAATTACATCCAAAAATAGGATCGACCCCTAATATAACCTGAAATCTGTCCCCCACCAGCTAGTTTGTGAAAGAATTGAGCATAGGAAAAGATTCAAGGAGGCCATTCCAGACATTAGAAATTTTAGAGTTTTCTTATTTGGCTTCCTCAACCATCCAATAATTGTCAAGCCATGAAGATATTTGTCTCGGATAACCACACCCCACAAACCCTCGATGTTAAGAGCACACCACAAGCTCTTTAGATGAAGAGCGTGATACACCCAATAAATATTCCTGATCCCCCATCCGCCATTAGCCTTTGGAACAACAATAGTATGCCAAGCAGTCAGATGCATACCCAAATGTTCTTTTTGACCACTCCACAGAAAGTTGTAAGTGATCCTGCGAATCTGATGCAATACAATGGACGACAGCTTGGCCAGAGTGAGCCAATAAATGTGAAGATTGGCTAAAAAAGAGTTAATCAAAATCATATTTCCACCCAGTGATAAGCCCTGGTAGTACCAAGGTTGAATCTTTTTTTCAGATTTTCCAATAATCCATTGCCAATCCAAGACCCTATAAGCATTAGGCTTGAGAAAATATCCTAGATATTTGAAGCCCTCCTCCAAAGCCTTAAACTCATTGGGGAGAATACCATTGATAAGATCACAGGTCCCAACATCCATCTGGAAATAAAAGAAACAAGAATTTGGTATACTAATGATCATACCTATAGCCGAGTAGAAGAGTTCAAGAATTGCCTTATAATGACTCCATTCCTCGAAAGAACTGGCTCCAAATATCAATACATCATCCACAAAGAGTAAGTGTGTGATGAAATTGTGCCTGAAGTCTTGATGCCAGTGATCAATCCCTGCGCCTTTTCCTTGTGTATGAGTCTGCTCAATCCCTCTATCACCAAAAGGAAAAGTAAAGGCGATAGAGGGCATCCCTGCCTCAGACCACGAGAAACTTTGAAGAAGGACGATGGTTTCCCATTGACAAGAACAACAAAATTGATGGAAGTGATGCATCCAAGAATCCAGTTAGTAATCCCCAAATTTGTTAAAATTTAATATGCTAAGACAGAAAATAGCAGCATTACATTCCATTTCACAATAATAGCATATACATGATCACTGAAGAAACAACAAGCATAGCATAAACACAAGAGACACAGATTTATCCTGGGAAACCCTCATGGGGTAGAAAACCTAGCAAAGCTTCCTCAATATAGATGACCATCAATATACAAAGATGCAAACCAAAGACATGATCTCCTCCACCATAGCAGACCTCTCCTCCACAAGTGCGCCTCTCTCAAGTGAGTGAGTGTGTCAAATGAGGAATACACCTCCTCTATTTATACACTACTTCGACTTGTCTTTTACACAAGACACGTAGGCTCATATTTAACCATCGGGTTAAATACCCCACTACAACTGACTGGGCCAACCCCTCTAGGGTGGTCTAATAACCCTTTGACCCACATAACACATACAGGGCCGACCTCCACTAGGGAAGTCTAATAACCCGAGTTACCACATTCCGACGGAGGAATAAACATCTACGGATATACAATAAGATCTTTACGGAGGAATGAAACATCTCCGGAATAATAAAGTACAATTATAATATTCTTTGAAGTTACAATATCTCAACACTCCCCCTTAACGAGAAGGATATTATAACAACATCTGCATGAGCAAGGAGTCATCAACATCATACATGATACATCTATAAATCATTGGAAGCTTTCTCAACATCATTAGTAAATCAACCAGTTACTGGAACATCTTCAATACTGGAACATCAACATCTTCAGCACTGAGTCTTTATCTTCTGTAGCACTCAAACAGCTATAGCAATATCAACATCTGAATCCTCACGATCGTCAGCATCGTCATCATATGATCATCAGCATCGTCATCACACGATCATCAGCATCGTCATCACATGATCATCAACATCGTCGTCTAGATCAACATGATCAGCATCGTCACATCATCTCGATCTACAGCATCTGGATCATCTCGATCTATAGCATCTGGATCATCTCGATCTACAACATCTGGATCATCTCGATCTACAGCATCTGGATCATCTCGATCTACAGCATCTGGATCATCTTGATCTACAGCATCTGGATCATCTCGATCTACAGCATCATAGCAGCATACCCTGCAATACACATGATCCAATTATGGAATGCTCAATCCCTCTCACTTTAAGACACCTCTCATGTCTATGGACGATGCAATCCAGATCTATTTACAGGATGATCAATCTTGATCCTTTTAAGACAAATCCATGTCTAGGGACGATGCAGTCCTTGATCCGTTTAAGAAAAATCCATGTCTAGGGATGATGCAATCCCGACCACAGTGCCAGTCCTTTTTCATACTGGATGTGACCTAGATCAGATCTAGGATTTACCGCCATAGAGCCAGTCCTTTTTCATACTGGATGTATCACATCTATAGAGCCAGCCCTTTTTCATGCTAAATATATCACATCTACAGAGCCAGCCCTGTTTCATGCTGGATGTATCACATCTACAGAGCCATCCTTGTTTCATGCTGGATGTATCACATCTACAGAGCCAACCCTGTTTCATGCTAGATGTATCACATCTACAGAGACAACCCTGTTTCATGCTGGATGTATCACATCTACAGAGATAGCCCTGTTTCATGCTGGATGTATCACATCTACAAAGCCAGCCCTGTTTCATGCTGGATGTATCACATCTACAGAGCCAACCCTGTTTCATGCTGGATGTAACCTAGAACAATTCTAGGATTTGTCACGTACATTTTGAACCAAGGTCCAGGGACGATCCAGTCCTATCATGTACCTTTTGAACCAAGGTCCAGGGACGATCCAGTCCTATCATGTACCTTTTGAACCGAGGTCCAGGGATGATCCAGTCCTATCATGTACCTTTTGAACCGAAGTCCAGGGACGATCCAGTCCTATCATGTACCTTTTGAACCGAAGTCCAGGGACGATCCAGTCCTATCATGTACCTTTTGAACCAAAGTCCAAGGATGATCCAGTCCTATCATGTACCTTTTGAACCGAAGTCCAGGGACAATCCAGTCCTATCATGTACCTTTTGAACCAAAGTCCAGGGATGATCTAGTCCTATCATGTACCTTTTGAACTGAAGTCCAGGGATGATCCAGTCCTATCATGTACCTTTTGAACCGAAGTCTAGGGACGATCCAGTCCTATCATTCAATTATAGGAGACCTCATGTCTACGACTCAATTCAAAGGACCATAGACCGAGGACGATCCAATCCCCTTACCTGTTCATTCAGGATTTTGTTCTCGGAGACGTCTTGTCTATGGATCACTTTAGGACTGAAGTCCAAGGATGATTCAATCCCCAAATGTCCACCAAGGACTTCATTCTCGGAGACATTATGTCTACGGCTCTCTTGAGGATGATGCAATCCTATCATGTTCACCAAGGACTTCATTCTCGAAGACATACGTCTACGGCTCTCTTGAGGATGATGCAATCCTATCATGTCCACCAAGGACTTCATTCTCGAAGACATACGTCTACGGCTCTCTTGAGGATGATGCAATCCTATCATGTCCACCAAGGACTTCATTCTCGAAGACATACATCTACGGCTCTCTTGAGGATGATGCAATCCTATCATGTCCACCAAGGACTTCATTCTCGAAGACATACGTCTAGGCTCTCTGTCGGCATCACTAATATAGGTATCCTCATCATCGACCTCACTGTCGATGCAGGCAATCTCATCATGAGTTATCACATCACTCCCCCTTTCGAGGAGGGTCCTTCTGAACTATATTAAGTTTGTCTCGAAAAACTTTACTTGAGGTATAGGTTTGGTTAGTACATTGGATCGGTAGAAGTTTGGTTAGTACATTGGTAACTTGTTACAAATTCAAACTTTTGGTTTCTTTCTGCACCATATCTTGGAACACTAGATTCTCTGCCATCTTGATACAACTCCGTTTGTCACATAGGATCATAGTTGGGTCTATCTCTAAGTCAAACAATCCTGAAGCCATACTGCTTCATAATTTAGCAAAGCAAGCAACCATATATTCTGCTTGTGCTAAGAGCCACACTAGATTGTTTCCTGCTCAACCACGAGATCATGGCTGATCCCAGACAATAACATCCTCTCGATGTGCTCTTACTGTCTGATACACTTCCTGCCCAATCAACATCTGTGTAGCCATCTGAAGTCATGATCTCATAGATCAAAGTCTATTGTATCCTTTAGGTACCGCATCACATGATTTGCAACTTATCAGGTGAACACATCTAGTTTCCACTAGATACTGACTCAAGGTGTTCACAGCAAAGCATATATCTGGCCTAGTATTCATTGGATACATCAATGACCCAATAATTTGTCTGTACAGATTTATATCCACTAACTCTGATGAGTCATTTGTTAACAACTTCAAGTTGGAATCCATGCGAGTGGTCATTCCAACATATCAAGTCCTTTTAATATTTCTCGGCATACTTTCCCTGGTTGAGAAAGATTCCTTCTGAGCCTTTCCATACTTCCACACCTAGGAAGTAATGCATCAATCTGAGATCTTTCATTTTCATTTCCGCATTAAATGATCTTCTGCATATCTATCTGTGCCATCTCTCGTTAGATGGGTCTACTGATATGAGCCTCAATATCATTCAAACTCTGTGGTGAGTTCCTTCTTGCATCCATGTCATCTGTGTATAGAAAACATATTCAACCTTGTAGCAAAGGTTGAGATCCACATCACCCATGGTGATCATTAAGCTCATCAATTGATTATCGATCCTGGGAACCCATACAAAGCCTGATTCACACTTCTTCTTTAATTACACCATTAAGGGAATGGTCTTATCTAGCCACTTGGAGCAAACATCTCATCATGATTCTCTTCCTCTTTCTAGGAGAATCTTCTAGCCACAAGCCTTCTATAGTGTGTTTGATTTGTAAATCTTTTTGTTGAGCATCCATCGCTTGTTTAGTGTTCATCATTCATCATGATCTTTCCTACAAATCAAAATTAAGTACATGATTAGTAATACTTCATAATCATCAAATCATGTTGACATGATAACCTATTATGCATACAGATATCATTTACATAGTTATGCAACTATCTTGACCAATACTTTGGCACAACACTTTTCCATGTCCTATATGCATACAGTGGTTATCTAGATGCCTTCCATCTCTACCAGAACATACTATCGAGAGTGTGCACAACTTTCAGCATGTCAGCAAAGAGGTTTCATTCTAGACAAGCAACAATGGAATGTTTGTCCAACTTACCAATCATATGCATATTAGTAGTATACTGTTCAATGCTCTATGAATGTTTACACTTCAGCACCATATTTTCTAGGAATACAAATATGCATACAACCTATTATAGGCAATATCATTTACTATTTCAAATAACAACTCAAATACTTATCTTTTATGTTTGTGTGGTTGCCTCCCGCTTGATCTTCTATATGTCTTCTGAACTTCTATTCATTCTGTACCACTATGCATGCTCAAGTGTGCACTAGTGTCATCCTCATGATCTCATACACAAACATACATTCATTAGTATATTCTTAATATTATCAAAACATTCTAATTCTAAATAATGTTGAATATGTACAGTCATGATCATTAGTATTCAGGGTTTCAAGGAAGTCTTCTTTTACTCATTCATATTCTTGTTTGATCTACTTAGTTAAATCATCAACCAAGATAAGAGACATAATATGCATAAACCCTTGACTACTAACTTTATGAATAAGCATAACCAATCATACCAACTATACTTATATAAGGGATCCTAACACAAGGTAAGATTCTAACATGACATAGGAAAACATACCTGGGTTAGTATACTTGCTTAGTTATGTACAACATACCTAAACAATCTCTTCAATGATTTAGAGATCCTGAGCTAGAACCTGCATGTCTCATAGGTTAAACATAATATAAAAAAGTCATACATACCTCGTAAGTGGATGAGTCTTTGTCTTCATGTTGTCATGGTCATGGAACTTGATTTGTCTTTTGTGATGTACCTAAACCTCGTTAGCAGACAACATCAACCTCACACAACACCATAATGCATTAGTACAATCATATAGCCCTAATCAATGAATGTCTTCGATCATTCACATGCATTCATACTGTTACTAGGGTGATAAGACAATTCTAACATTAATCAAGATTGTACTAATAAATAATATGAAGACAAACACATCATGAAATTAATCAAGAATCAGATTTCAACACATACCCGAACCTCCTTAAGTCATACCTGTCGAGACTTCTTGTAGTCTTCTTATGTAAGGACTTAGCCTCAAATCCCCCTGAAACTTGATCTGGAGCTTGATTAGGGTTTGCTAGAGAAGCCCTAAAAATTCAATCTTTGACTTTCACACTTCTGAATGGATGGAAGGATGTGTCTTGCTAGCATACTTCAATTTTGAAATCTCCAAAAATTTGACCCCTCAAAATTGCCTTCGAAACTTCTGGATCTTCTGGACAGGAACCCGAACTAAGGTTTGATGAAGCCCACCCTTCTGTCCAATCAAAAGGTTCGATCCAAGGCTCTAAACTCTTATTTTTTTGGGGAGCTTCCAGCCGTGGTTACAGACTTCAAAAAATTCCAACTTTTGCTGAAGCCCTAATTTTCCATCTTTCTGATCAAAATCCCAAACTAGGGTTTGATCAAGCCCGGTCTTCTACCCAACCAAAAAATTCGATCTTGGTCTCTAAATTTCGATTTTCCTGAGTAGTACTCAGCCGTGGACTCCGATTCCAAAAATTCCAACTTTCTCCGAAACCCTAAATTCCGGAAGCCATGAATGAATGTGCTCAAAAAATAATTCTGTTTTGACAGAAATATGTACTTGATTGTTTCTGCTATAACTCTGAAAGTTTTGCTCCACAGGGTCTGAAAACGTTTTCTGTAGTAGCCTGTCCTGTCAGCTTTCCATCCTGACAGGTCTGACCTCAATTGGATTTTCTGAGAGAGAGTTATGCCAAATGTTACAACATGACCTGTTTTGGGATAATACAGGAGAGCGAACTTGTACGGCATGCCACATGTCACTATTTGAACTTCGGCCTATGAAAACTTTTCCTGAGATAACTCTCCCTGTTATCTTTCCATCCTGACAGGTCTGACCTCAATTGGGCTCTCTGAGAGAGAGTTATGCCAAGTGTCTCAACGTGACCTGTTTATGGGATAAAACAGGAGAGTGAACTTTTACGGCGTGCCACGTGTCACTGGTTCAGCTTCGGCCTCTAAAAACGTTTCTTGAGATGGTAAAGTTTGTGTACTACCTGTCACTTTTTATGAAATTTCATTTGGAGCTTCCTAGCCCAAGTTATGACCTTTTTTCCTAGGTCACCTAATTTTGACTGAGATCTGGAAGAGGCAGAAACCCTAACTTGTACTGATCATAACTTACAAAGTACAACGTATCTGAGGGTGCCCTTTGGACACACGATACCTGGAGATGTTATCTACGACCTGTAAAGGCTTCAGATCCTGAAACTTTGCAAAAATGTATTTATGGCGAAAGTTCCATGATGACTGGTTTTTGCTATATAAAACCCTAACCTTCAAATTGTCGTAAGTAAAGCAAGTGTCGTAAGTGCCATACCTTGCCTTCCTTCAGGTTAGCTCTGATACCATGTTAAAATTTAATATGCTAAGACAAAAAATAGAAGCATTACATTCCATTTCACAATAATAGCATATACAGGATCACTGAAGAAACAACAAGCATAGCATAAACACAAGAGACACAGATTTATCCTGGGAAACCCTCATGGGGTAGAAAACCTAGCAAAGCTTCCTCAATATAGATGACCAGCAATATACAAAGATGCAAACCAAAGACATGATCTCCTCCTCCACCATAGCAGACCTCTCCTCCACAAGTGCGCTCTCTCAAGTGAGTGAGTGTGTCAAATGAGGAATACACCTCCTCTATTTATACACTACTTCGACTTGTCTTTTACACAAGACACGTAGGCTCGTATTTAACCATTGGGTTAAATACCCCACTACAACTAACTGGGCCGACCCCTCTAGGGTGGTCTAATAACCCTTTGACTTACATAACACATACAGGGCCGACCTCCTCTAGGGAAGTCTAATAACCCGAGTTACCACATTCCGACAGAGGAATAAACATCTCCGGATGTACAATAAGATCTTTACGGAGGAATGAAACATCTCCGGAGTAATAAAGTACAATTATAATATTCTTTGAAGTTACAATATCTTAACAAAATTGAGCCCAGCATTAAGAAGAAGAAGACGAAGAAATGACTAATCCACAAGGTCATAAGCCTTCACGAGATCAAGTTTAAAAACCAAAGATGATCCAAAACAAGATTTAGCAGAATGTATAGTTTCCTATGCAGTTCCGATGGCATGAAAAATCAAACATTGCTTAAGGAAGCCAAACTGTTCTGAAGAAATACCTTTGGATAGTCCATCCCGGATGCGGTCAGTTATAACCTTTGAAATGATCTTATACAGAAGGTTATAGAGGGATATCAGACGTAATCCTGGAAAGAAGAAGGCTCCAAAATCTTAGAAATAAGAGAAATAAAGGTCAAGTTTAGGCCACCACTGACACTACCAGTTTAACGAGCTTCCTCAACCAATTTGACCAAATCATTCCCCATCAAATCAAAAAACTGAATATAAAACTCGACGATTTCCCAAATAGTATTAACTTTTCACCTCATGTTCACATAATTGTGAAAAAAATTAGAAGTTTGATCCCCTGCACTAATCCATAGTGCTCTGCTCTTTAGCCAAATAATCTCCTCCTCTGAGCACAAAATGGCAGCCAGTTCATTCTCCAAAGATTGAATGATAGTTCCCTCAAGATCATATAACAAACAAAAATTGGGGTCAGAATGATAGTCCTGAATTTTCTCCTCTAAAATTAACAGATTAGCTTTCTGAATAAGAGCCTAATTATGAAGCCAAGGGATAACTAGCGTCTTCAATGATCTAAGGAAAGCTGGCAGTGCCTCCATTGCCCTCCCATGAGGGTTAGACCAAACAAAATCCCAATGATCACGAACCAGATATATGAAAGCAGTTTCAGTAGACCAAACATGACAATACTTGAAAGGGAAGCGATAAAGAGGAAGGCCAATCTGCATCCGGAGAAGAATAGGTTCATGGTCGGAGATACCAGCAGGAGTTATGCATGATGAATACTTGTCCACCAAATGATACAATGATTCACTCACAAAGAAGCGGTCAATCCACTTTGCAATATAATCTACACCCTTTCGGCCATTACTCCATGTGGGAGCTAACGGTTTGGGAAGCACATCAATGAGACCCTGGCACGAGAAAAAGTTAAAAAACCAAGTCTGAAGTGGATCCCCCCTGGCCCGTTGACCCCATATCTCCCCAGCATTGAAAGTGAGGTTAGTATCGCCAACAATGATCATATATTTTAAGGCCAACATACCACAATTCTCCAAAGCACTCCAGTAGGACTGTCTATCCAAGAAAGGAGCATAACAATTAAACAACTGTAATTCCATTCCCAGCTCCTGCTGTCTCCCTAAAAGTAAAATTCCACCTCCAACACAGAATGAGCGGAGGGAGAGTAGTATAGGATTCGATCCATCTATGTTATAGCTTGAAATGACACCTCTCTGTCCCTGACGACACTTGTTTCCCTTGGTCGCATGACGACACTTCTTGATATCAAGTTCAGTCACACAACAGGACATTTGTGGATGGAGGAGTCATTTGGGACACTAAAAATGGTTGAAATTACCTCATTCTTGACCCATTTGATGTATATGACCCTTAGGAACATTTTTCCAGGCCAAACCATCTCCTGAAAATGAGCAGAAAAGCCTGTTTTTGGCCATTTTTTAACATGAGCGTGACTCCACTGTTGAAATAGTAGCGCTCAAACCCTTTTGAGCGCAAATCCACTGTTGAAATAGTAGCGCTCAATTACATGTGTACGCGACTTTGTCTACTATAGATTAGCGTACACCCCTGTTTTGGTCAAAATCTCGAAATTCAAGTAAGTTAAGTTGGTTGGGAAACCTCTTGAGCGGTTATAACTTTTTTTCCTCTTCCTCACTGACTATATAAGGAGGGTAGAAGGGTCATGTGAGAGGACTAAGCCCAATTACAAAGTTATGCTGGAGGAATGGAGACCCTTATCCCCTCTCTTGTGCTTCAATTTTGGTAAACCCTAGCACAATTGATTAGAGGATGGAATCCTTGGAGAACGGAAGCAGGAGACCTTGAATCTAGGTTTCATGAAGTGCCAAGCTTGAAGGAAGGTATAACTTTATGTACTTGCTTTCATTCATTAATAAAGATCAGACATTCTTCTCTTTCCAAATATGACCTATTAATGTGTCTTAGATTTGATTACTGTTTAATTATAGTTTGATGTCTTGTTATGTCATGGATATCAGTCTTATATATGTAGTCAAATGTGTTTGAGAAAGGTATCAAGTTGTTTTGCAGGTCTGGGCATTGTGACATTGAATAGCATTGAAGAGCGAGGGAGGCAAAGCCAGGATCAACCTTCTGAATAAGGTGCCTACATCTTTAAACCCTAATCTCTTCATTTATTTGTTGTACTTGCAGAATGCTTGTAAGTCTATCTTTATCACCGTAAGTTGGTAGTTTCTCCCCTGAACTACAGGTGCATTTTCCCCACAATAGAATGGCGACTCCGCTGGGGACAACCTAACTGCTTAGGGGTATCCAAGGTCATTTCTTCAGTCTTGTTTGATGGTATTTGTTCATTTTATTGACTAGGATCAATTAGTAGGCTCTATTTGACCCTCCTTGGCTCTTACAGACCCTTCCCAGCCCTTGCAAACCCTTGGGGACCCAGGTGTGGTGGTTTTAACCCCATTTTTCCAACTTTTTCCACCTGTACGCTATTATTTGTACCACACAGTAGTGCCCATATGCTACTTTTCCTCTACACAATAGCGCCCATCCTGCTATGGGCGCTAGTTTCCTTCATACACAGTAGCGCTCAAAATCTGGGTTTGATTTTTTTGAGTTTTTGGGTTGTGGACCCAAATCTAGGGGCTATGGCTGCATTTTTGGGGTCCCTGATGACCCTAGGTCTGAGTTAAACCACTGTAAGTGGTCTCCCATCCTTGTACTGATCCTACATTCATGATTTGAACCTTTTTTGATCAATTTGGGCTTGTTTGCAAAGTTTTGGGGTTTGTTGACCCAAGTTAGGGGGTTGTGGACCTGTTTGGTGTTTTGTACCCTAATTTGAGTCTGACTGAACTTGCTTGCCCCATTTCCACCGGATTTGAAACCTCTTGAGTCTTCTTGACCCTGTTTGTATCTATTTGAGTGAAATTTCTCTTTTAGGTCGGTTTCTTATCCTCCCTTATGCTTTTAGTTTTTCTTTTGTAGTGAAAGCTCAAGTGTTTTGGCTGTTGTTCAAGCCCTTGTTTGCATTGTTTATGTGCAGACCTGAATTTACCAAACCATACTTCTTCGTAGGTCATTTGCTTCGTTTGGGTCTAAAAGTAGTTTTTGTACTCTTTTCCCAATGGTTGGCATGCTTACATCAATAAGAATTTGAAAATCATATTTGGTAGCTTTTACTGTTTCATAAAGAGAACCTGAAAGTTTCTTTTCTTTTGTTTTGAGAGTAGGGTAGTTTCAGTTTTGTTTCTTACCTTTGAAAAGCATAAAGACTTTTGATTCATTTTCTGAATAGAGTACCTTACAAGTGGCTTAAAATATTTTAGAGTGCTTTGCATAAAAAAGAACAAGTTTTCTTTTGCATACCTATTTGTTTCAGTAATTGCATTCTTAGGTTTTTACATTTAGACTTTATTTTTACCTTTTTTGCATTCGAAAGATTAAAAAATTGCATTTGCACATACATTCTAGATCATAGTTTTAAGACTTGCATTGAAAAGAAAAAGATTTGTTTGGTGGTAAATATTTCATTTTCAGTACTCATCTCTATTATAACCACTCTCACACACCCACTGCCTTTTTGAGTAAGCAAGTAGCCTTTAAAATGAACTCTAATAAAATGTACTAGTAACATTTTCTTTTCTAGGTTGCACTACACCAACTAGTCTTGGTTAGGATCTTGAGTTTAAATCACCTTAAACCACTCAAGATCACACATTACGCAAAAATCGTAGTTCGACTATCACAGGTAAATCCATTTCACTCAAAGCTTTCCTGGGATCTATGCAGTAGGTCATTGCAAGATCAGATTGTTGGGAATACTCCTCCTACTTTCTGTTTCGAGCATATGCCAGGATTGGATCACGTTTGGGGACTCTTTCGAGTTTCGGGCTCAGTTACCCTGCCCACACCTTCTGATTCGACCGGTGACTGTTCCCCCAGGAGTTTTCGGTGTTGTGGTATCCTTAGTATCTAACCATAGGTTCATACACAGGTGACAGCGGAGGGTATATCTGCTGTACCTAGGAAAGATGTGGGAGGAAATCCCTTGCAGGTCTTTGGGAGGGCGGTTGGGTGATTCCAGCACTTGCACCCTTAGTCATTGTATTGTGGACCCCGGGTAACTATTCTTCATCCTTCGTTGATCTGTTCTGGGCTCTCATCATCCTAGACTCTTCTCCAAAAGGCATCTATTTGCCTGGTTTGATTTACCTAGGACCTTTTTTAGTGGTGTGCTCTTTGTGCTACTTGTTTTAGTTTTCCTTAGAGAACTTCTTGTTCATTTGAGTAGGAAACTATGTCTAGCATTCCGGCGAGTGCCAATCAAGGTACCCCTGTTCCGGGGGATCCTTGTGCTATTCCATTCATTGGAAACATTGGTACTCCCTTAATGGCTACTTTGAATCTTCCTGGATTCACTATTGGGCTACCGGTTTGGTTGTTTTCCACTCTGAATGCCTTGCATGCTCCTGACGCTTCTTTTGTGAGCATCTCAAATCAAGAGTATCAAAACCCTGTGCCTCCTTTTCCAGTAACATCTTCTCCTCCTCCTTCTACCTCATGTGGCGAAAGTAGCAATACTAGTAACCAACAGTCTAAAAGGAATAGACAGAGGAAGAATGGGAAGAAGATGCCAAAACAAGGGGGCATCAACCCAGCCTCTGTGAGTCATGCTGGGAGAAAGCACCCTTCCTCTGCAAGTCATGCAGGGGGCACCTACCCAGCCTCTGGAGGTCATGCTGGGAGAAAACTTTTAATCACTGAAAATCATACTGAAATTTTGTCTTCAACCACTGTCAGTCATGTTGAGGACACGTCATTGATCACTGCTAGTCATATTAATGACAAGTCACCAGTTCCTGTGAGTCATACTGGAGACACCAGATCAGCCACTGCAAGTCATGCTGAGGGAGTTGACATTGTCAACAAACCAAACAAACAGAAGCTTAAGTTCCCTTGTAAGTTTTGTGAGGGAGATCACCTTACTTACTTGTGCCCTGTACTTCCAGAAGTGAAAAAAGTGTGGTCCTTAGTTCAAAAGTCTGATGCTTCTGAGCAACCATCCTCTGTGAGTCATGCTGAGGGAAAGCTGTCAGCCAATGCTAGTCATGCTGAGAGTACTGACATTGTAAAGGAGTCTCAACCTATAGGACAGAAACCAAAGTTCCCTTGTAAAATTTGTAAGGGAGATCACCTTACTCACCGATGCCCTGCCATTCTAGAGGCACGAAGAGTGTGGTCCATGTCTGAAGGAACCTCTGTTCCTGAGTTGTCTATAGATTCCCTGCAGTAAGATCAACCTTTGGTTGATAAAGTGGTTGAACCAATGCAATATTTGGTCGACCCCACTCTTCCTTCGGAGAGTGAAGTGATCGAAGAGATGCAATCTTCGACCGATCCCACCAGTCCTTCGGAGATTGATGCACCTACTACTGAAATATTTTGCATTACCAGTTTGGATGTTCCTGAAAAAGGGGGCACTTCATCTGTGCCATGTGAACCCCTACCAATCCCTAGGACTGTTTCCTTTGATTGGAATAGTCTAGCCGAACCTCGTCTTCCTTCTTCGACATCTTTCCAGATAAAGGTTGATATCGGGAACCATACGGTTGATCGATGCATTGTTGATGAAGGTGCTTCTGTTAGTATCTTATCCGCTTATGCTTGGAGAGATTTGGGTTTCCCTAATGTTATGCCAGCTGCTAATTGGCTGCTGACCTTTGATAGAAGACCTAGTGAACCTATCGGATTCCTCTGTGAGGCACCTGTTACCTTGGGTGGAAAAACAATCTTAGTTGATTTTATGGTTTTAAAGGACCCTGTGGACTTTGATATGATCCTCGGGCATGATTACATTTATGCTATGCATGCTATGGTGTCTACACTTTTTCGTGTGATGCATTTCCCTCATAACGAAAACATTGTCACCATCGACCAACTTGCATTCGTTGATCCTCCTTATTACCCAACTGTAGACCAGTCTGATCCCTCGTCATTAGGCACTACTATGTCACATGGGCCTTATGTGGCATATTGTTTCTTAAATTCAACTACTACTGAGAAGAAGTCTCTGAGTTCATGCTTACCTTCTTAGGACTTGGTCCCAGCTTTTGACCAAGTGACACCTCCATCTGAATGTTTAGATATGTGTTCTATCTGGGATGATATACTTCCTTCCGATGAAGTTTTCCTAGAGTCCATAGTACAGTCTGCCATTCATTTGGATGTTGATCCAGTCGCAGTTATGTCCAGCCCCAGTTTGACCTTAAAGTCTAATCTTCCTATTGTTGAGTCTTTGGACTCTTCTATAGATCCGCAAATCAGTGTTCCTGCTGAGTTTGATTCTGCTTCTAGAATTTTCAACTCCCGTGATGATGAATTTGTTTCTACAGATTCCATCATGTCCTTCAACTTTAATCTTCATCCTAAAGTTGATCTTGTTGATTGTAAGTCCTTGGGCTTGGGTACCATAGAGTCTTCATTTGAAAACTCTGCCTTGTGTATGCCTATTGTTGATGATAGTGAAGTTGAAAGTATTTCTACCACAGTGACTTGTATCGGGTCTTTCCTTACATATGTTTTAGATATGATCCTATTACTAATGTTTCTTGGAGACAATATTCTTAGCTAGATGTATACTTGCTTACTGGTCCTTTTCGACACCTTGTGCGACCATGCCAGGTATATTCAGAACCTTGCATATAGGTTTAGGCTTCCCCGCTGTTATGTTGCATTTGAACCTTTTGCCATCCAAATTCGCCATAGGGTCGAACCTGTTGGATATTGGTGTGTTATCCATCTCTTTATGCATTGTGCACCAGTCCGACAGCAGAGCCTACCTAACATGGGTCACCCTAGTCAGCACCCTTATGCCATTCTGGTGCCCATGCTGATTTTTTCTCATAGGCTCGGAAGCCTTTTTAGATTTACCGTGACTTTGAGAAGAAGCCTCATATCTTTCTTCCTCATATATTTCTGGCCATCCCTAATAAGGCTCCCATATTTGTGTTCAAATTGCATATGCATCTGTTATGATCCCGCTTGCACTAATGAGCTTGAAGCCGGCTTCCACGCTTTTAGCTCGTTATATAAGCCTCCATCTCTGATCTCATTTTCGCTAAGCCTTGTATCATTTTGCCTTTGTAATTTGACACCTTTTACCTGGAGGAGACACACCCTAAGTGTCCTTATCTTGCTCATGTTCCTTGCATTAGGCATAGTTTTGTTCCATGCACGTGGAGCTAGTTTTGCATGTCCCTGACACTCGTCTCCTCCCATTTCGAGCATTCTTCTTTTACTTTGAGCTCGTTAAAAACAATAATTAGGTTTCGAGCATTCTTATTTTACTTCGAGCTCGTTAAAAACAGTAAGTAGGTTGCCAGCATTCTTATTTTACTTCAAGCTCGTTAAAAACAGTAAGTAGGTTACAAGCATTTCTTCTACCTTTCCTTCGAGCTTGTTAAAAACAGTAAGGAAGCTACGAGCATTTCTTCCACCTTTCCTTCGAGCTCGTTAAAAAAAGTAAGGAGGCTATGAGCATTTCTTTCATCTTCACTTCGAGCTCATTAAAAATAGTAAGGAAGTTGTGAGAATTTTCCTATATCCTTTGAGCTCATTAAAAACAGTAAGGAGGTCATGAGTTTACTTTTTCGGACTCGTTAAACCTTTACGGAAAAGATCCCTATGGAGTTGTTTTAAGCCATTTTCAGACTCCTTAAATAGGAAAAGTTTGCTGGGCATAGTTGTCTTTTCGGGCTCGTTAAAATAACTGAACCGACATCCACTTAGGTATAGAATTACCCCTTTTCCAGGCCTTGGTGGATAATTTACGGAAAAGGTATACTCTAGGTATACTCTTGTATGCGCTAGAAGAGTTCTTCTTCCATTATTTTACACTTTTTCGGGGAAGGGGACTAACTTTAGGAAAAAGGACCTTTGGAGTCATCTTTAGGGTTTTCAGACTCTCAAAATGTGAAAACACCAAGCGAGCATTCACCTATTCGGGCTCGATGTGAAATCCACGAGATGGTTGATAGAGGACTATTTAAGTTTTTCAACTCTATAAACAAGAAAACACCGCCGAGCACATACCAATCCGGGCTCGATAAAAAATCCACGGATAGGTGTATAGAGGACTGTTTAAGTTTTTCAACTCTATAAGCAAGAAAACACCGCCGAGCACAGACCAATCTGGGCTCGATATAAAATCCACGGATAGGTGTATGGAGTTTTCTTCTAGGTTTTTCAGACTCCTTAAATATGAAAATACCATCGAGCATGCTTTAGTTCTTTGTCAAGCTCATTAAAAAATGGAAAAGGAAAGGGAAGGAAAGAATTTTAAAATATCTTTCAATATGATGGCAGCAAGTCAACTATCTCCTTGAACAAAGCACATATTTTGAGTCTATCAAACAAGTTGGGTTCTAGTGTTGGCCTTAGGGTAAACCTGATCTCAGAGTTCTTACACCTCCGTTTGGTTAGTCTTCCAATCATATGGAAAATCTATTAATGTCTCCTACATTGAAGATTTGTGTCGTGGTCCCTTTGCGTTCAAAGCTTCCTAAGTCACTCTTGTGTCGTGCTCACTGTTCAAGGATATAACCTGTGTCGGCCATTTTGCAATTGTCTTGACCTCATGTGTCGACCATTCCTTGGTGTCAGTATGTTTCATCATGTGTTCAGTCCTACTCCAAATTATCTCATACCTTTTGAGTGTCCCTCGTGTTGGATGATGGAGGATGCATTAAGGCCTCCCTTCCAACGGACTTTTTCCCATCGACTTCAACTCATTGTGCTCTGGGAATGAAGTTTAGAGTTTCGGTTAGTACCTTGGGGATTGCAGTCATTAGTGGCAGTTTCCCTTGCTATTGGATAGATGGGAATACATCATTGTCTCCTATCCGATGGATTCTTCAAGTGTTCGACGGCAAGACCACTTATTCGCACTTGCTTGAATGTACTAGGTACCTTGGGTTCCATTTTCATTATTGGTGGACACCCTCGCGTTTGTTAACGGTATACATCAATGACCGGTAATCAAATGATACCTCCCATGTTCGACAACAACTCATTTATTTGCATGGATAGGTTTGTACCTTGGGTTGTTTTTGGATGAAGACCTCGGGATCCCCGATAGCATCACCTCATTTATGTTATCACCCAAGTTGCACAAGACTAAGCCACACTCTTTTTGACTCTTGATGAGACATAGATCCAACTTGTTCTCTATGGCTATGTTCTCCAGTTTTGACATCGATCCACCTTGTATTTATGTGGCTATGTTTACACTTATGTTCCTCATGTATCCACACTTGTATTCTAGTGGCTATGATATATGCATCAGTATTTGGATCATTATTGTATCCTCTTGGAGGTCATGTTCCACTATTTGAACATGGACAGTTACCCCAAGGATAAGTTTGTCTGACATTGCCTTTGCTTTCAGGTACTTCATTTGAGCCTATGATTCTTGGTTTCTCCGTTCCTCCATGATTCAACTCTTTGTTATTTATAATGTATTTCAGCCATCATTTCCTGCACTCCCTCTGACCTCATACATTAGGGGGCATCTGTTATAGCTTGAAATGACACCTCTCCGTCCGTGACGACACTTGTTTCCCTTGGTCGCATGACGACACTTCTTGAGATCAAGTTCAGTCACACAACATGACATTTGTGGATGGAGGAGTCATTTGGGACACTAAAAATGGTTGAAATTACCTCATTCTTGACCCATTTGATGTATATGACCCTTAGTAACATTTTTCCAGACCAAACCATCTCCTGAAAATGAGCAGAAAAGCCTGTTTTTGGCCATTTTTTAACATGAGCGCGACTTCATTGTTGAAATAGTAGCGCTCAAACCCTTCTAAGTGTGACTCCACTATTGAAATAGTAGCGCTCAATTACATGTGTACATGACTTTGTCTACTATAGAGTAGCGTACACCCCTGTTTTGGTCAAAATCTCAAAATTCGAGTAAGTTAAGTTGGTTGGGAAACCTCTTGAGCGGTTATAACTTTTTTTCCTCTTCATCACTGACTATATAAGGAGGGTAGAAGGGTCATGTGAGAGGACTAAGCCCAATTACAAAGTTATGCTGGAAGAATGGAGACCCTTATCTCCTCTCTTGTGCTTTAGTTTTGGTAAACCCTAGCACAATTGATTAGAGGCTGGAATCCTTGGAGAACGGAAGCAGGAGACCTTGAATCTAGGTTTCGTGAAGTGCCAAGCTTGAAGGAAGGTATAACTTTATGTACTTGCTTTCATTCATTAATAAAGATCAGACATTCTTCTCTTTCCAAATATGACCTATTAATGTGTCTCAGATTTAATTACTATTTAATTATAGTTTGATGTCTTGTTATGTCATGGATATCAATCTTATATATGTAGTATATGTAGTCAAATGTGTTTGAGAAAGGTATCAAGTTGTTTTACAGGTCTGGGCATTGTGACATTGAATAGCATTGAAGAGCGAGGGAGGCAAAGCTAGGATCAACCTTTTGAATAAGGTGCCTACATCTCTAAACCCTAATCTCTTCATTTATTTTTTGTACTTGCAGAATGCTTGTAAGTCTATCTTTATCACTGTAAGTTGGTAGTTTCTCCCCTGAACTATAGGTGCATTTTACCCACAACAATCTAGAAGTCCCCCGGAGAGACCAGCAGAGTCAATAGCAACACAATCCCAATCAGTTAAAAAAATGCCAAATAAACTCTCGGGCATTGTATCCAGTAGTCACAGTCTCTTGCAGGGAAATAATATCAGGAACATGAATCTTAAGAAGTCTTCGTAGGGCTAGTAGTTTCGGGGCACCCCCAACCCCTCTAATATTAAGAGACAAAAGGTGCATTAATCGACCTTTGATTGGGCCGGCTCTGCTCTAAGAGGCCCAAAGGTATTGGAAATATCAGACGAAGAAGCTCCAACCCACTCCTCAACAAAAATCCCATTATCCAAAACACTTGCAGTACCCCCCATCCCAAACCTCCTAGCCAGGTCTTTTGGGCGAAGACCCCCATTTTTCTTCTGTAGAGTGACATTTGGGTTATCATTCGAGAAAGATGTAGACCTATCCATACTTCCCTAGTAAATCAGTAATGCCTCCTTCAGAATTCCCACACCATGCTTGGCGTCCTGTAAATTATACCTATCTGGGCCCAAATGAGCCATGATTTCTTGCTCGTTAACCAGCAGCTGTGAGTTCGGAGATAACATAGGAGCACCACTCAATTGATGGACCTGTTTATTAGGAAGATCCCCATAGTCCTTCATTGTTGAGGCAGAGTTATCTTCCACAGGTTTGTTCCCATCACGAAGCTTTAACTTAGCCAGTTCCAGAGGCGAAAGGGTGTCATAATAACTAGGAAATAAGGCATCGAGCTTACCCGAGAAAGTATCAGCTTCATTCTCCATCCCAGTAGTAGGAGTACCACCCACCTCCAAAGCCGAAGCATGTTCATAGTTCATGTTCATAGGGCTTGACTGTAACTGAGACCCCATACGCCTGGACTTCTCAGGGCATTTTTCTTTCAAATGACCAGCCTCTCTGCAGGTATGGCACATAAAGGGAACCCTCCAGTAATCAAGAGGTTTCCTGAAAACCTTCGAGCCCAAATTGACGGTGATAAAATTCGGGAGACCCAAAGATGTATCCATTTCCACCAGCACCCATGCAATCCGTTTATCTTCATGATATAGGGATTTGTCATCAAAGTAAATAAACCTCCCTAAACGGTTAGCGAGATCAGAAAAAATATCCTTAGACCAGAGTTCAAGCGAAAAACCCTTCAATAATACCCACAGATGTGTTGTTTGAGCCACCTCGGTCCTAGGGTTGAAGTCCGAATGCCATCACTTTAGACAATGTGATCCTCTGCCAAAAACCCAAGTCCACCCAAGGATCATAGAGGCATGTTCATCATCCAGAAAATGGAAGACCACCCAGTTGTTGACAAGAATATGGACGCAGGGACTGTAGGTGATAATGGGTTTCCAATAATCATTGACCCAGCTCAGTATAGTGTTCCAGTTGACTTCAACATAACAAACCTTCCCAACCATAGCCCTGACCGACAGACTGAGAACCCTGCCAAGTTGTACATCGCTACCAACCATCATTTCAAGCTTGACGGTTCTTATCTTGTATCCTTTCTGTGCCCGATATTTCCTGGAAGCAACACCCTTACTACGTGATGAACCCCCTCCCCGCCTATGAAGAATGTCAGGCTCAAAGTAAATGCTATCACACTATTCCTCTTTAGACGAAAACCTCTCCTCTCCAGATAAAGAAAATAATGGGTCTTCCCCATTATTAGTGGATAAAGGGTTATCCACAGGATGATTCCCCACATACTGTCCCCCAATAGTTGACCCTACCAAGGGCTCTACCATCATCAAAACAACCCCACACAAACAACCAATGGAGTTCCACAAGCTTCGATAAGACCTCCACACAAAAGCCCACAAAATGCAAGAGAAACCACAGAGAAATGACAGGCCTGTCAGTGTGTGAATAGTTTGACCCAAAAAACGATGGTCAATACCGGGTTAACAATCACTGCAGCAAAATCTCGTTCAAACCTCAACAACCACGAAACCTCCATCTAATACCTGTAACCCCTGACACTGAGACCCTTCATGACTTAAAGAATACCAGTAAACTGCCATGGCACCCTGCTCCTCCCAAATAACCCGATGCCCAGAATCTCTAACCCACATCAAGATGTATTAACAGTCTCGAATGTTCTAGTAGTAAGAAGTGATCTCTCAATGTTGATTATAAAATATTCATCTTAACCTATTCAATGAATGCTCCAACTCAGGTTAACATATTTTAAGAAATAAATGTTGACCTGGCATCTTTCTAAATTGTGTGAGTGTATGGCAGTGACATTCATACCACTTTCCTAGTGGCCACTACATAATCATCACTGTAATGACACATACATGTAAGTGTTGGATAAACTTTCCGTGTCATTACAATTATGCACACTAAATTCAAACTTGGGAAGGTTTGCCTACAAATTGTATTTATGGTTAATATTTCCAAATTATATTAACGTGCACTATGTTGGAGATACATTTCATGAAAATTGTGTCTATATGTATCATCAAATATATGTAAACACACATTTCGAAGTGCACTATGTAAAAGTGTGAAAAGTACACAACATTGTATGGTAAATTGTTAAAAAATTTCAGAGTTAAAATGCATTATGTATTTTTTAAAATCAATATTTCAGAAAAGAGAATTAAAGAAAAGAGCATTAAGATTAATTAAATTATTTTAAAAACAAAGTTGTTATTAAAAATGGTTTTAAAAAAATCCAAAAGTTAAAATGGATTATGTTTGTTTTAAAATCAATATTTCAGAATTCATAGAATTAAGATTAATTAAGCTAATTTTAAAATCAAAATAGTTATTAAAAATAGTTTTAAAAACACTAATTTTTTTAATATTATTACTGAAGATGCTTAAAGAACCCCTATGTTGCTTCCTTGCTAGACATAAGTTTGTGAATCTCTAGAGAAGAGACCTAAAAAATAAATTGATCTGTTGAAATTATGGAGAGTTTTGCCTCAAATTAACTTGAAAGGTGAAATGACATAAAACATGGAAAATAAATCTTAAGTTATTAGGATTTTCAATAATAAAAATAGGAAATACAAACTTTTATAATGCCATGCATTTGTTCATTCACTCTACGAACACAATAATAATGTGAATGCTATTAAATATGTGGGATAAAGATTAAGTTTCAGATCATATACCTCCAGAAGTTTTGTGTGAATATCATCCAATCTGTAAACAAGTGTGCTCTCACAAACAATTCGACCATCTTATGATGCAAAAAAATATACCTCTAGCACTGTGTAGTTGTAATGATGGTTCCTTCAACATTAATAGATCCATAATCAATTGATTTGGATATTGATAATTATCAGCAGTAAAGGCAGAATTTCCTGATTGAATGAATTTCTTATCCACCACATTATTTTCTACCTGCACAATAAAATATTTTCCAATCCTTTTATACAAATGGTGGTCCTGACCTATGTTACCAGAAATAAGAAACGGGAAATGGAACAAGAAACGAGAACAATACAAGAAACAGAGTTTACAGGTTTAACATATAATAAATGAGGAGAGAGAAAAACAACGAATTGAAGGTTAATACCACTCTGAAGTCAGGACCACTTGACATTAGTGAATTCAAGATCACACAGGTTCAATATTGCAACCTCCAAGGACATTAAAAAAAATCCAATTAAAGAGGTCCAATTTTGACTTAGATTACAAGCCTTGTTTTCATCTAGTAGGTCCAATAGTTGTGCTTCTTGCCACCACCGCATATAATTGTTCATTGAATACTTGATGCCATCCGTATTTATAACATTGCAATTTAAAAATGTAAAATAATTTATCTTCACTTGAAATCCACCTATAAATAATGTATGTGTGTTCCATTGAATCAATAACTGAAAATTCTGAAAATGAAATCATCATATGAAAATAAAAGGTTTAAAGCACCTTCCACGACATTGAATGCATGGCTCAAGGTCCCCTTAGGCTAGTTTTGGGTGAAAGTTGATTTTACTTCACTAGATTAAGGTAAATATAACCTTATTCTAGTCCCTTTGACCTTTCTTCTTCTGGTTCCCAACTAAGTCATTCAAAGGGTATATAGATACTCTCATCACTTAACGGGCTGAACCAGAAGGGGATAACTTACCCAATCAAAGAATTAGGGATCCCATAAAGGTCTTACCTTCTTAGCATAGAAAAATAAATCCACCCCTCTAGTTTCTTATGGCCTCTAATTAACTAGCCTCAACTCATAAAAAATCATAGGAGATGGAAGGATTTCATATTATAAGTTTTTTGTATTACTAAACATTGATTCTATCATGTATGTAGCATCCTATTATAAAATAGTATTTTGAAATCTTATTCGATTAACCAAAATAAAGTAGTACTTTCACCCAACTCAATTCTACCTTTCCCAGATTACTCTTTTTTTCCGAGCATATTTTAGCGCACACAATTCTATATGTCTCTTGTTTTCCATCTAAAATTTACAGAAGGTAAGTTTCATGCCTACTGCAATAAGGCCAGTCATAAGGAAATATCAGATCTACCTTCCCATCATTATGGTTAATCCATCTACTGCTAAAGGAAAGGCCTTATGGTTAATCCATATACTACTAAAGGAAGGGCAAACAATAAAAATAACAGATATCAATAACTTACAGAGAAAATTGCAGATATCAATAATCAAACTTGAACTCCATCCTTTAACCAACGATTATTCCCTTCGTTCAAAAAGGACTTCTACACCATGTCATGCCTCGAGCTCAAACTCTAGATTTTGGACAACAATTCTTCAGTTCGCTCAAACAGAACCTCGGCAGCTTAGCCAAAGAGTGCTTTGAACTTTGAAGTTTATGCAAAGGGGACAGGGACTATGCATTCAAAACCATTAAATTCTTCGTCTATGAAATTATGGTTTAAGTGTTGTACAAGATAACTACCCTCCACCATTCATTACTAATGGGAGACAAAAAATGACCCTGAAACGAGAGGAAACAGGATCAGTTCCTTGAGAAACAAATATCCATTTTTTGGGAAACCGTCCTGAGAAACAATCTGTTTCCTAAGAAACCGTTTTTCAATTCTAGAAACTAAAACAGCCATTTCCGTCACATCTCCATTTCTAGTGTGTTTTTTTTAAGAACATGAACTGTCATTCCGTTTCTCGTAACAGAGGTCCTGACCAATGGCTGGCATTTCCTTTCGTGCAGATTCTTTCGTTGAAGCAACCGAGCGATATTGGGATTGCAACACCTTGATACATGATGCATTCGGTTGCATTGAATATTCACTACAATTATATCGATATACTTTTAATATAAATCCCATTATAGTATAAGCCCAAATATAAAAAAAACAAAAGAAAAAAAAAATAATCTTCAATTCCCAAACCTGAGCCCACTTGAACAAATAACAATGGTGATTCATTTTTAATATCTTATTTTTATGGATAGTCACCACACACCCATTGCATGGACATGCGTGGCTCATAGAGAGGAACACAACTCATGTAAAGCTTTTTTCAGTGGGTTCTATATTTTTCTATATGTGCGACTGACATATGATATGAATGCTAGAGCAAGGGTATCACCCACAGAAGTAGTAGAGAAGGTAGCAGACTCTAAAGTGGCCTATATTGATTGGAGTGCTACTAGTACGAAGGAAATTCGATGCTTTCACTGATGTCTATTTGTATCCTCTGTTGCTTTGTATGTCGAAAACTACATATTAAGCTATTGGAATGGGTGCTCTACTCATATTTCAGATATTGATCGCATGATTGAAATCACGGTGATAACTGCAGGTATTCCCACAACTTAACAGGACTTAAGGGATCGACTGAATAAATTATGCGACCCTACTACCAAAAGGGAAAAAATAAGCTTCTCTGACGGCCAGAAAAGCACTAGGAGAATATCACGAGCTTTGTCCTTTTGAAAACTCTGGTGGATCACTTACAAAGGAGGAACATGGCTTTGGCTTCTTAAATAAGTGGGTTATCAATCTAGCGAAGAACTGGGGAATGGTAAACTTCAGGAAGCTTCTTAGTGACCTGGTAAAAATCATACTTTGGAGGGTTAGGGTTAGTGTTGCTTAAATTTCGGGCATATATGATTGATTTAATATTGCAGGCATGCAGTTTAGGGCTAACCTCGCTATGCATCTTGTTAAGGCCATGAGGCACCTACTCATGAAGAGCCTCGACCTGAGATCGAGTCTCACTATCCCCATGAAGTCAAGGGTAATGTTGGGCATACTACCAAGTCTTATTAAGAAATTAGATATTGAAATCCGAGGGTAGTAAATTTTAGGCATATATATACTTTGTAACTAAGAAATTCACATTCACTATTCATTATTCAATGATTATTTAGTAATTGAGGTAGTGAGTGTCAGTAATTACAAAGGTAGACATTGTACATATATGATTTAGATATGAAATTATATCTTCATTTGAGAAAGATACAAAATCATATGAAATAATATCTTGGTTTGATGCAAATAGCCCTGGTAGAGAGATCGTACTATGCCAATTTAAACTAATTTTGTATTGCAATTTTAGATGCAAGGCTGCACCATATTTATGACTTGAGTGGATGGAAGAGTGGATGGACAAGACATGAGTGGTTTTTTATAAACATTTTTAAGATATATCATATTAAATGAATGATGGCGGGGTGTTTGTATTAAATACTTGACAACATGTGGCAAGTTTTTATTTTTTGTTTTTTATTTTTTATTTTTTTATTTTTATAATTCAACAATTATTTTTCACACTAGGGAAAATTTTTCAAATTCCTATACTGCACCAATCACAAAAATAATTGATCTAATTTTGAAAACTTTTAATTTTTTTTTAATTTTTAGTAGATTCATTTTTAATAAAAATTAAAAAAACTTTAATAAACACTAGGTAAAAATATTTGCAACCAATGCTAGTCAAAGAAATTTGGTGACCAACCAATGCTAGTCAAAGAAATTTGGTGACCAACCAATGCTAGTCAAAAACATTTGGTGACCAAACGATCGCTATAATCCCTGTGGAGCATCGATATAATCCCTGTGGAGCAGGGACTAATAAATGAAATGGGACATATGGTAATTAAAATATATCAGCAAGTGGAAAATGTATGGGATGATGACTGGGAATTTAGTGCTATTGTTTAAAGAGATATAGTGATATTTTATCTCCTAACTCGAGACGTGCGTTTTATGAGAAAATTATAAAAGTTATATGAGAAGAGGCCTTGGAATATTATGATACCATGCAAACATTATGTAATCTAGTTTAAATATTGATAAATAAGAACATATTTAAATGATCCATTTTATTTTCTTGGGATATTTTCTTTCTAAGAAAAATACACCAAGAAATATATTTCATCATTATACATAAATTTCTAGTGAATATTAAAAACCACATGTGAAACTCATGAAATCCAATAATTATACATTATAAAAGTGATAAGTGTAATTTTGGAAAATGATAATCACACTATTGGAAACAAAAAATGGAATAATTGAGAATTGGTAATGAAACTAATGGAAAGTGAGAATGGCAGTAATGGAAATTGAAACATTATGTAAGTATAAATTCTCACTAGAGAGTTTAAACTTAATGAAATGGAAGTTCACCTCACTACTTCCCCATATCATATCGATTTTGTTCAACCACCACCAATCAATTATAGAAGCATGCCTCAAGACTCATTCCTCCTATTCTCATCCTTCATGCTTTCATCCTTACATGTCTCATCCCATAACATCTCTTAGTGCAAGTATTTGCTCTTCCAATGATACAGGGGTGAAGGGAAACATCTCCTCCTCCATTATGAACATATTTACCCATGTGACAATTTCCTGCACCAACCTTCTATGTGTACCATTTATAAACAATTACTTATCTCATGAGAATAATTGGATTATTTTCACTGCAAATTCCAAGAAGTAAACCTATATTGTTGACTTGGTAGTAAGCACCTCCTCTTGGAATTTGGACTCGTGACATGGTTTAACAGCCTCTCATGGATCTGTTAAATCTGGTGGTTGTATCATAAACTAACAGGTCAAACTTTTGGTTTATAAAAACACATGGGCCAACAATTGGTATCAGAGTGGATTTCTTCATAAATATTCTAATTGTTGGAAGGTAGATCTCAGGAGCACACATGGATGGACAATAAATTTTTTCTACAAACAAGGCTTCATTGTTTAATGAAACTAACTATTCCTTTTGGAGTATAAGGATGTGAACATATCTAATGTACTTTGGTTTCAATATTTATCAATTGGTCATGAATGGTTATTCAAACCCAACGACTCCACCAATAGATGTGGTTGGGAATAAGTCTAGTGTAAACAATGCAAAAGCCATGAATACCATCCTATGTGGTTTATTAGAATCTGAGTTTGTCAATGTGATGCATTGTAAAATGAAAAAAGAAATTTGGGACAAATTTCAAAATATCTATGAAGGTGATGATGAGGTTAAGAAAGCAAATCTCCAAGCTCATAGAATTCAATTTGAGAGTCTGAAAATGAAAGACAAAGAAAATGTTGCATACTATCTCCTCCATATGGATAAAATTGTCAACACCATCAAAGGACTTGGTGAAAAGGTTGAAGAATCGATGATTGTACAAAAGGTGTTGATGTCACTCCCCTTAAGATTTAATCCCAAAGTATTTTCTATTGAAGAAATGAATTATCTTAATATATTAACTATGGATCAATTGCATGGGATTCTCATTGCATATGAAATGAGAATTCAAAAGGTAAATCCATCAAAAAGGGAAGCAAACTATTTCAAATCCTCAAAGAAGATAAAGAGCAAAGAATAGAAATCAAGTGATTGTTCAAGTTGTGAATCAAATGTAGAGGAATTACATTTTGTGAGAAAACTCAAAAAAGGATCTACAAAAGAGGTTAGTGATTTGTCTGAAGAAAGTAGTGAAAGCAGTTCCGATAGAGAAGAAACTCTCTTTATGGAAATCGAAACAAATATTTATGAAGACAAAGAGAAAGAAATGAAATATTTAGAAGTAAATGTTGAAATAGATGAGGAAGTGGATCTTGAAGGAGAACTCATGTGTGCCTTAAGTGAAATAAAGAAACTGAGGAAAAAGAATTTGAAACAAAAAGAGAAACTGAGGAAATACAAAGAAGTGGATCATGATTCAAAAGACAAAATGACGCAAAGCCTTGAAGAATTAGAAAATATAATCACAAATTTAAAGGTTCAATTAGAATAGGAAATAGGATAGAAGAAGTGGTGAGAATCCAACTGAAAGAAAATGAAGAAAATTGTGAGAAGTTGAAGATGAAATCACTTCCTTAAGAAAATAATTTGAAAAACAAAGTGCTTAGTTGAATAGGAGCTTGAAGTTTGAAAGGAGTGTTGAAACCTTAGATCATATAATCAATTCTCAAAGGCCACCATTTATTAAGAGTGGTATTGGCTATGATAAGAGATATATGACCACCAAAGAAGATTCAAAATATGTAGAACCATCAAAGAAAGTAAATAAAGAAAATTCTAATAGCTATGTTGATGTACTCAAAATCTCCATTAGTGACGAGGATAACAAAAGGAAAGAAAATAATGTTCCACAAAAGATTGGCATTCCTCCTAAGGACAACAAGGACAGAATCATAAGTTCTTTTCCATCAATGCAACCTCACATTCTTTCTTTGGATATTGTTTTTTCTATAATCATTTTGGTCAAAAAACAATAGATTGTAGAACACATACTAGAAACAATCGTGCATTGAACAAAGACATAAATTCTTATGAATATCAAACATAAACTATAATTCATCTGTCCTTTTATTTGATTACAATGTTGTATGCTATAAGTGCAACAACTATTGGCATATAACATGTTTTTGTAGAAGTGGCATTAAAGAATCTCCTAGACAAAACAACGATGTGGATACCATTTCTAAACAAAAGAAAGAACCCATAGGGTCTTGGAAAAGGAAGTAGGAGCAAGAGATGTAGAAGAAGGAGGAATATGTACTTGTGCAAACTTCCCTTCGTGCTCAAAGAAAACGAAATCAATGGTACATTGGCAATGGCTTCTCAAGCCACATGAAAAGGGGGATTAAAACAATTTTCTTAGTTTAAAGAAATAAAAAGGAGGTAGTGTTACTTTTGGAGATAATGCCTATGCCAAGATAGTTGAAAAAGGTATTGTTAGCTTTGGAGATGAGAGAACTAAAGTGAAAAATATATTTCCTTTTGAGGACTTAAAGCATAATCTTCTTAGTGTCAACCAAATGTGTGATCAAGGACACACTCTCACCTTCAACTCCCAAAAGTGTGAGATAAGAAAGGAAAGCTCAGGAATATTAGTGCCAACAACAAAAAGAACTACAAACAATGTATGCATTCTAAATAGATTAACGAAATAAAAATGTTGTATGGGACAAATATATGAAAGATGGTTATGGTATTGAAGAATGGGACATATGAGCTTTGACAATCTAGTAAAAAACAGCACTAAACAAGTAGTGAGGGAAATGCTAAATATTACTAAACCTTCAAACAATCTATACAAGCAATGTCAGCATGATAAACAAACAAGAGTAAGCTTCAAATCAAAATAGTACATAACAATGAATCCATTGCAACGCATTCATATAGATCTTTGTGGATCTACAAGAATTAAAAGACTACAAGAAAAAATTATTTCATGTTGCTCATTGATAATTACTCTAGAATAAAATGGGTTATGTTCTTAAATGAAAAATCTGAAGCATTGAGAAGTTCAAATCATTCAAAGCCTTGGTTGAAAATGAAATTGATTTGAAAATCAAGTGTTTGAGATCAGATAGAGGTGGTGAATTTTTCAAATGAATTTGAATAATTTTATGAGACTCGTGGAATAAAGAGACGCTTTTCAGTTGCAAGAACTCCACAACAAAATGAAGTAGTAGAAAGGAAAAATCGATATGTACAAGAGATGGAAAGAACAATGTTGAATGAATCCAAGCAATCATATAGGTTTTGGTGAGAAGCACTCAACACCATATTTTACATTCTAAATAGAGGGAAAATTGAAATCAACACCAACAAAACACCTTATGAATTATGGGAAGGTAGACCAACAACAGTTAAATACTTCAAAGATTTCGGAATCAAGTGCTACATAAGAAGAGTTGATGAGGATTTGGGAAAATTTGACTCTAGAACTGATGAAGGTATATTTATCGATTATTCATTGAGAATCAAATCCTACAGATGTTACAATACAAAATTGTAGAAAATCGTATAGAGTGCCAATGTAAAAATTGATGAAGGAAGGAATCAGAAGGTGAAAGCAAAAGAAAATGTTCAAACAGGTGAACTAAGCTGCAAAGAAGAAAAGAAGAAGAGGGAGAAGAAAATGAATAACAAGAAATAGAATGCTAAGATACAAAGACACCATCTATATTTCTCTAAGGGAATTATTCAAAAAATATAATTCTTAGTGATGAAGATATGAGAGTTCAAACTAGAAGAAGACTAGCAAGTGCACTGAAATAGGAAAAATTCTCCTTGCTATATGAAATAGAGCCTAATAATTTTACAGAAGCTAACAAAGACAAAAATTGGATTGATGGTATGGAAGATGAGTTGAATCAAATTGAGAAGAATGAAATGTGGGAACTTGTTCCAAGGAAAATAGATAAAAATGTAATTGGAACCAACGGGGTTTTCAAGAACAGGTTGAATGAATATGGGAAAGTAAAAAGAAATAACGAATGACTATTTTGTAAAGGTTATGCTCAAGTTTACGGTATTGATTTCAAAGAAACCTTTGCCTCAATTGCAAGACTATAAGCTATCATAATATTTTTTGGCATTTGCATGTTTCAAGAACCTCAAAGTTTATCAAATGAATGTCAAGTCAACCTTTCTAATGGAAATATGGAAGAAGAATTATATGTTGAACATTGACATGGGTTTCAATTATCAAATAATAAGGATCATATATGTAGATTGAAGAAATAACTTTATGGGTTAAAACAAGCTCCCATAGTTTGGTATTCAATACTTGATAAATACCTACATCAAGAAGGTTTCAGAAGAGGAACTATAGACAACAATATCTACATCAAAACATAAAATGAAAATATGTTAATTATTGTAGTTTATGTGGATGATATCATTTTTGGAATTAATGTTGATAGAATAAGCCAAAAGTTTGCAAAAGAAATGCAAAAAGAATTTGAGATGTTCATTGTTGGTTAATTGTCATTCTTTTTATTTGCATATTTCTGAATCCAACAAAGGCATACTTATTTCTCAAACCAAATACATCAAGGAGATGTTGAATTTTTTATAATGAAAGATTGTACACCTATTAGTACACCCATGATCGTAGGTTGTAAATTAAGCAAAGATTATGAATCTCTTGAAGCAAATCAAACACTATATATGTCAATGATTGGTTTCCTATTGTATGTGACAACTTAAAGACCAGATATCATGGAAGCAATCACATTGGTTGCAAGATTGAAAGTTGTACCAAAGGAAACACATGTGCAAGTAGTGAAAAGAATATTCAGATATCTAAAGGGAACATTGGACTTTAGCTTGTGGTATGAAAGCAGTAAAGACTTTACTCTAATATCATTTATAGATGTAGGTTGGAAAAAAGGTGTTGATGACAAGAAAAGTACATGTGGAAGAGCCTTGTTTCTAGGTAAAGGTCTTGTGTCATGGTTGAGAAAGAAACAAACTTCAATATCTTTATCCACAGTAGAAGTCAAGTATATTGCAGCAGCAACATGTTGCACACAAGTTATGTGGATGAAGAAAACAATGAAGGAATCAAAGTAGAATATGATCATCCAATCTCCGTCATCAACGACAACAAAAGTACAATCAAGATTTCAAAGAATCATATTAGGAACTCAAATATGAATCATATTCCCATCAAGTGCTAGTTCCTAAGAGAAAAAGTATCTGAACAAAGTGTCAAGATGGAATACATTGCTACCAAGGAGCAAGTTTCAGAATTTTTTGCCAAACCCCTTACTAAAGAAACATTTGAATATATATTAGATAGAATTTGGGAGTGATATCCCTCTCATATCATCAATAAAGGAGAAGCAAAATCTTAGGGGCGGGGATTCCTTTTCCACTGATGCCAAAGGGGTAGAAATGCAAATAGGGGTAAAGTTGTAGACATGGGGAGTAAGGTGGATTATGCATTTCCATCAACAACAAAGGGGGGTATTGTTGAATATATTTTGTCATTGATGTCAAAGGTAAATATTCAAATATATGTATTCAAAGGTAAGGTGAATTTAATAAAATAAAAAAAGGTGTATTAAAAGGTAAGGTGATTTTCATAAATAACAAGAAAAAAAAGTGTATTAAAAGTGAAGGTCGATTAAAAATGAAGTTACATGAAAGTGACTTAAAAAGTGTATTAAAAGTGAAGGTCGATTAAAAATGAAGTTACATGAAAGTGACTTAAAAAGTGAAAGTGGATTAAAAAGTTGAAGGTGGATTAAAAATGAAGTTTCGTGAAACTGGATTAAAAAGTGAAAGTGGTATTTGTCCATGGTATTTAAAAGAGGGTGCTCGTAAACGACAAAGGGTTAAAAAAATGAGGGGATTAATAATTAATGAAAGTCATGTATTATCAAATGAACATGACTATTCATATAAGGTTAATGATAAAGAATAAAAGGAGTAGAGTATTGTGAGAAATAAGTGTGTGAGTGACAAATGTAATATCATCCTATATAAGAGGTATCGCTCAAGAAGACAGATGCTTGTGAAAAAGGTTGAGGAGTGAAGACAGAAGATTAGTCAAGAAGTGATTTGAAGATTTGATCTGGGGTTCTAGTAGCATGTAGATCTGATAAAGGAAGAAGTCACAAGCAGGCCCAATGAAGACAAAAGAAACACACATATCTGATAAAGGAAGAAGTCACAAGCATGCTCGGTGAATACAAAAGAAACAAACAGATCTGATAAAGGAATAAGTCACAAGAAGGCTCGATGGAGACAATATAAACAACAAGATCTGACAAAGGAAAAAATCACAAGCAGGCCTAGTGAAGGAAGAAGCAGCAGGTAGACCTATGAATGAAATGCATATGAAAAAATTGTATACTTGGAAGTAGGTATTTGGTTCATACAAACAAACTGCAGTGGATATTGGTGTCTCCAATAGATCGGTGCCTACAAATAGAAGTGAATATTGGTGTCTCCATTAGGTCGTTTCCTACAAAATTTGTAACAATATGTTGGTGCCTACATGAATTTATAAATATAAGCTTTTGTGGTTTTTCCTGAAAGGGTTTCCACGTTAAATTCTATGTATTGTGATTTGATTTTATATTTGCTTATTTTTTTAAAGTTAATGAATGATTGATGAATACTTTGTTAAAGTAAAAATTATCTTATATTGATTCACCACACCTTCTCTGTATAAGCATAAGTTCAACAACTGGTATTATTGCCAAAAATTTGTAGGTTTGAGTTTGTTGGTGTCGAGTACCTCAATTGGTGTTGAGGGCGATATTGTTGACTTGGTGTTCAACACCTCCTTTGAGACTCATGACATGGCTTAACAACCTCACGTGGATCTGTTAACTCTAGCAGTCATATAAAAAACCAATAAGTCGATCTATTGTTTTAACGTCAAACTTGGGCCAACAATGGTGGGTTTTACTTAGTAATCTACATCTCTTGCAACTAAGTCACCACACCATCACAAATCTAAAAAATTATGACCATGCTAGATGATAGTTCTCCCCTCTATCCAAATAAACAATGGGTTCTCTTGTAGTCTTCTCAACCACTCAGATTTATTGGAAAGACTGTTATGAATATGGAAATGATGGAAAACATACAATCAAACTATGAAAACCTGAAATAAAACACTATAAATATCTCATAGATATATTCAAATAATAAGAGATTCTTAAACGTTGGCATGTACCATGAAATCAATGATGTCTAATAATTGAAAAGAGTTTAATGAATTCATCAAACTAATCTTGTCGGTCCATGTAAGTGTTGGGGTCCACTTAAGTGTCCAACATATGCATTGTATTCTACTACCAACATATATATCCCAAGGGTTACAAGGATGGTCTTTCCCAAGGCACATTATAGAGACATTTGTTATGGAGAAAACTTCCTATGGATTGGGGTAGACCACAACAGAGAGCTGACTACCATAAATTAACTCAATTCTCAATGCTATGCTATATAAATGACAATGCTAAGATAATGAAGAATATAACCAACCTCGATCCAAATGTTTGGTGTAGATCCTCCTTGGAGCTTTCAATTCGTGCACTTGAACTTGCGAATTAGTCTTGACAGCCAATATACAACAAGCGCATGTAATATATAAACGACATTAACACCATCAATAGAAATGGTCCATGATATCATAAGTAAATGCAACCCAATGTAATATAAACAATATTCACAACATTAATGGACGAGAATATGAGTATTTCTATTAATAAATAACAAGAATTACAATGTGATATGACCTCTTGTCGGAAACCAATCTGAACCAAGAACTGGGTCTCTCCACTTGTGCCTCCACCACTTCAATCCTCCATGGAATGGAAAACTCAAACTATGATAGGAGTTTGGAAGGTGAACATAAGAGGTTCACAACAACAAGGATTAATGAGTGTAGACTCAAGATGTGGCAAAAATCCACTAGAGTTATCTTGCTCTCTCTTTCTCCTCCCTTCCATATGCCATATGTGCTCAATATATAGTCCTCCCAAAGGTAAGTGAAAGGACACATTGAGGAATTTCGGGGCAAATGGAGGGCCAAAGGTCACCCTAAGACCGCTTTGTGGGAGTAAAAAGTCATTTACTAGATATTTTTACCATTTTAATTGTCACCTGCAAGCTATAGTGGTGCAGCTCGCAGGTACGCTGGCTAAAGTGGAACAGCTAGCATACAAGAAGAAAAAATAGGGAAATAGTGTATTTGAAGGATATAAAGTGGATCTAAGTCAGTGAAATGGATCCTGAAGGCCAAAGAGTAATGATGCTCACAAGGTGGAAAATTACATTGTAACAGAAGCCCCCTAATGTGTGAGGTTAGAGAATGATGCTACGATGGCCGAAATACATTATAAATCTCAGAAGTGGAGTGATGGAGACACAAGTGGAAGGAGCAACTCACTCGTCACAATACAATAGTATCTCTGAATACATGCCGATATAGTACAACAATCTGATACAATGGTCATGAATAAGAAGTACATAATGAATATCTGTCATAAGTGATCATAGCCATGATCCCTCTATAGTAAGATATGGTCTCCTGCTGAAAAGGAAACAACTAGTGCAAACTGGAGGTACAAACTGTTGATATCTGAGAGATGATATCTCAGATGTATAGTCATGATCATACGTAGCATACTGAATGCCACTATCTCCTGGGGTCTTCTACAAAAATCATCTATGGTGCAAGTCCCATCAAGTGACTAAAGGAGTTGAGGTCGAACTTGATGTGACATCATCTGATTACCGTTCAATGATGTATACCGTTAACAGACGCGAGATAACCCACCAATAATGAAAATGGGCGTCAAGGCACATAGTACAATCATCAAAGTGTGAATAGATGTGTTGAAGTTGAACACTAAGATGAATCCATCGATCATGGGACATTGATGTATTCCCAAAACTGTCGATGACGAGACAACCTACTACTAATGACTGCACGCCTCAAGGTACTCAACTAAACTCTAAGTCTCAAATTCCGGAATAAATGGGTTGAGGTCGACTGAACGAAACTCGTTGGAAGGAGGGAATTAAGGCATCCCCCATAAACTAGCACGAGGTACCAGCTACGCTGAAAGATTTGGAAGAACTCAGGTGAAACGGACTAACTCAATAAGGATGGCCGACATGCAATAGTCAAGAGATCTGAGGAGTGGCCAAATCTGGTTTCAGGACTTCCTTTGAACAAGAACATGAGCAGATGGATAGACTCAGGCAACATAGATTTGACATAACACTGTGCGATGCAAGAGGCATCAACAAAGGGATCCATGGTGACTGGAAGCTTAACCAATCGGTGGAGTAAACTGAGAAACAAGTACAGCTCCTAAGGTCCAACTATAGTCCCGACTCATAATGTATGGAGTGGAATGAATGCTCTATTCAAAGGCGACACAACAACTTCCAACTAGAAGTAGTAACCATAATCTCGTCTGGTTTTTTGGAATATTTGATTTTTTTGGTCTTTTTCATATTTGGAAAAGCTTGAAAAAGAATAAAATTACTTATAGTACAACAATGGAGGGAACGAGTGTCAAATAACGAGTAGACTAGTCCCAAGCAGTGGAACATACCTATGATCAATGCAAGGAAGCATGTGCAGGATGTGGACACTCGGGGGGGGGGGGGGGGGGGGTGTTCCCTCAGGGTCTAAAGGTCATCAAATTGTGAAATGAAAATGGAAGCTCTGCAGGGCTCGACAGGGAAAGTGCTCAGGCACCAGGATAATAATTGAGTAAGCGGGAGCCTGCACAAGGCTCAAGTGGCAAGCAAGATGATGCAATGCAATCACAACTTTATATAACTGGGGGAGTCCTTATGGGAGATGGCCAACATAAGACAAAGTAGAGTATGAGTCTTTATCACAAAGTCATGGAATAACTACAAAGGACTCTAGATCTTAAGGACAAATAACGACATGGGAACCATAATGAAAAAGGGGTTCTAACTAGGGTACCCATGTTCGAAAAGGCCCTATCGCCACACAATGACACTTCTATAACATTGTGAAGGTTCTGTGTCAGTTAAGAAGTGGGGTCGCACCTAGGGTTTATGTAAAATGGTCAAAAGGTCAAATGCATAATGCATGTGAAAATGCCAGGTGTGAAATATACCTGCCGTAGGTGCGAAACAATCGAAAACAACTCTCGCCAAAGAAATCTGGTCAAAAAATGCTACTCCAAGACATTATATTAGTCCAAAACAGTTTAAAATGGCAAAAACTATAGAGAAGTGGGTTTTCAAAATTATAAATAGTAACAAAAAATTACAATTTACAATTCATTTTCACTATTCACCCAATTTGGAGTTTTGTGGTTAGTTTTCACCTCGAAGTTCAACTGCTGATTCTGGGAGCTACGGGCATCCGTTCGTCGAGCCATCTAGAGCAAGTTGGTTGTCTCATCCATAGCTTCAATTTGATTGTTTTTATTTGAATTTTCATTGGTTAAAAATTTTAAATGGCCAAGCCCTAAATGGTCATGGCGGTACCCGCGGGCTACTAGCATACGGGTAGCAGGTAGGGCTAGGTACGCGCTGTCAACGCATGCGTTGACTGCAAGTACTCGCCTCTGTGAGATCGTGGGTACAGCCGTGGAGTTGGTTTTTTAAATGAAATTGACTAAAATCTTTGCTTTCTCTTCCTCCAAGATGGTTCTAGAGTAGAGAGAGAGGGAACATGACCTTGTGGATGAGGGCGTTTGCAACGATTTACCTGCACAACAAGCACTACAAGCATGTGGACTTTACAAATTTTGGAACATAGGGGGTTTGAGGGCCCAAAACCTATTGCTCCACTGATTGATAGACTACTGGGACATATATGCACAAAACTTCAACTTGGATGGGAAAATACTTTCCTTGGAGGTGGATGATATCTACTTCATTACTGGTTTGTCCTGCCGAGGTGAAGTGGCAAGCCTTCGATCTTGTACTAGGGGTGGTGGGATCACCATTCCTGACTATATCAAGCGGTACTGTGTTCCCAATACTCGGACAGTGGGGAGTCAGGTGCCCATCAGAGCCATAGTCAATCTGAGCATGAAGATTATAGTGGCTAACCTAGTGCGGATTACAGGTTCGGTAGTTCTTCACTAGGCATCTAGGCCAGTGATGTTCTATGTCTCACAGTGTATGCGGCCCATGGTTTATGACTAGTGCACAACGTTACTGGGCTCCATGAAGAATCAGTTAACGGAGTGCAAGCAAGGAGAGGAAAAAACTTTGGATACGGAAATATCTTATGCAGCTTGTTCTTTGAGCGAGTTCCGGGGCTTAGTCCGAGGGTTGAAGTCCCTCCTCATAGTCTCCGCGACCCAGCCCTGACCTAGTGGGAAGAGGTCTTGACGCGACAGGGTGGTGGCCATCAGGCATCACCGTACACAGAGGAGTTCTTTCACTGGTGGGACCGGTAGGTCATAGCTATAGATGACTACCCCTAGGCAGGGATAGACGTCCGTCATGATCGTGACATGCCGCTTCCAGCATTTGGAGACATTGGTGAGTACTCTTTTTTTTATGTTTTTGTGTATTAAATTTTTTGGATTTTTGATTATAAATGTAAATGCAAAAATATTTTTAGGGGTAGTATCATATATTGATGTTTCACTGTTTGCTCATAGAAAAGGGTCCAGTTAGACCACAGGGCTTCCTGAGACATCGTCAACGGGGTAGGGGTGATGAAGTAGTGGGTGATACAGCAGAGCGTACACTACAGACTGTGCGGGTCAACCTTACACGGATGACCAACAGGGTACCACAGATAGAGATAGCGTAGCTACCAAAGGACATGCAACGCCATGTGGTGGGGGTACTGAGAAGCTGGGTGAGACTACTGCAGCACATAGAAAATGCAGTGCATTATTACTATCAGACGCATCCTTTTGAGGCGGCAGCTACACCTCCTTGTAGGGATTAGACATCTCAGAGTCCCATTTTTGTATCGATATGTATATTTTTGAGAGCTACGGGATCCATTTTTGTATTATGACACTACCATTTTGGACATATTATTTATAAAAAACTATGGTTCTCCGGTTCTACTATATGTGTGTATGCACAAATGTATGAATGTATCTTTTATTTGTGTGCTTCATTATGAATGTGACAAATGCCAATCTAGGACATAGTTAGCATATGCATCAGATATATGATTAAAACTTCTCGGAACATGATGTATGTAATGGAAACAAAATGTCGTTCCAAGAGTCTTACCCTTAAGAACCTCTGTAATAGCGTAGGATCCCTCACATGGTACTGATCATTCAACTGAGACACAAGCAATTGTGAATCCAGGCGGACTTCTAAATACTAGATACCATGTGAAATAGAATCCTGAAGTATCTCAATCACGGCACTATACTCAACCACATTGTTAGATGTAGGACCGAGACAAGCACCTCCTGAAGACACAACTAGATGGTCAGGTGAATAAATAACCCAGGCAGCAGAAGCAAGCTGCTACGTATGACGGCTAGCACCATCCGTGAATCCTAAGAACGTAGGAAATTCCGTTGACATCTGTCAATCAAACAGAAGCGAATTAGCAGTCCCAAAAACCAAAATAAATCTAAAGTATGTATAGAAACAACTATACAATAGTATACAAAAGTATTAGCTCGAACTAGAAGCTCAAGCATAATACCGCTTGAGGTAGAGCCCATTCCTAGGCTCCTTCAAGACGTTCCCCTCATAATCCTCTAATTCATAGGCTCCTTTTTCTAGGACACGCCTCACGATGTAAGGACCGTGCCACATGGGGTTAAACTTTCCTGCCCCCAGGGGTTCTTTAGCTTGGTCATATAAGAGGACCAAGTCACCTTCAACATATTGCTGGGGACGAACAAACCTATCGTACTGAACCTTGACACGACGTTTATTGGCATCTATAGCCACGGTGGCATCTCGAAGTTGCTCGTCAAGCTGCTCAAGGTGGATTAAATGTTGCTCAATATCCGACGTATCAGGGAGGAGCTCTATGGCCAGTTTTAGCAAAGGGATTTTGCATTCAATTTGTAAAATCGACTCCACACCGTGTACTAGCTGAAACGATGAGAACACGGTGGCAGTCTTGGCTGTGGTTCGATACTCCCACAAAGCAGGATATAACATAATATGCATGTTGTTCTTGCTTTGTTGGATGGTACATTGGAGAATGGTCTTTAAAGACTTATTGGCTGCTTCTACCTGACCATTCGCTTGGGGATAGTAAGAAGATGAGTGTTCTTGATGAAACCCAAGCTTGAGTGACAAATCCTCCATCATTTTGTTCTGAAAGTGACTTCCATGGTCAGTTACAATCTCTTTCAGAATATCGAATCGAGTAATAATATGATTGAACATGAAATGGGCTGCTGTAGCACCATCGGCTTTTACGGTAGGCATGGCCTCATCCCATTTGGAAAAGTAGTCCACAACCACTATGATATGGTGATGCCCCCCAGCCGAAGCTAGTTTGCAATCCATGAAATCCACCCCCCATTTGGTGAAGGGACCGATGGTGACGACCGGATGAAGGGGCACTAGATGCGAGTGTATATTCAGAGAAAACACCTGGCAAGGGTGACATCTCTTCATAGCGTTTATACAATCTTTAAAGATTGAAGGCCAAAAGTAACCAGCTCACATAATGTGTTGGGCTATAGCAAGCTCGGATAAGTGACCACCACACACCCCAGCATGGAAATCATTAAGTACACGCTCCGCTTCTTCATGAGTCAAGCAACAAAGGAGAATAAAATCCTTTCCTCGATGATACAAAGTGTCACCGACGATAGTATAATCTTTAGCATGATGTTTCACACGTTGTCGCTCGTCCCGTGAATAATGCGAAGGAAACTTCAAAGTTTGGATATATACAATGACATCCCCATACCAAGGGTCCTCTAATGAGATAAGAAATAAGTGTTCATCCACAAAGGAATCTTCATGGATGACATCCTCATCAAGTCTCGGAAGGTTTGACATAAGCTCAGCAAAAACCAAGGATTTCACTGACTTCGCCGAAGCAAAATCGAGATCAAACTCCTGAAGGATAACAATCCATTTATTGTACTTCCCCCCTATGAGACGTCATGATAGCACAAACTAAAATGGATTGATATGCGCTACAACCATGGTAGTTTTAAGCATGATATAGTGTCATAACCGTTGGACTGCATGGACAGTCGCAAGTGCCAACTTTTCCACGTAGGTATATCTCAGTTCAGTGTCTACTAGATTTTGACTAGGGTAATAGATCACATGCTCAATGAGCACATCATCAACCTGAACTAAGACTATGCCAATCCTCTCTTGAGACACAACCACATAAAGTATAAAATCACGTGCGAAGTCTAGTGGAATAAGCATAGGGGCTGATACCAAAGCTTTCTTAAGGGCATCGAAAGACTCTTGGGCTCGCTCATCGCAGATAAATGGTGTGTCTTTCTTCAACAAGCACGCGAAACCTTTGGTGAGACTAGCATAATTGACTATAAAGCGACTTAGAAAAGTAGCTCTCCCCTGGAGGCTCTGAAGTTGAAACAAGTTGAACGAAGGAGGCAACCGAAGTATTGCCTCAACTTTAAGAGGATCGACTATAATACCCTCTTTCGAAACTATGAATCCTAGAAGGCAACCTGTCCTCACATCAAAGATGCATTTATTGGGATTCAATCGAATCTTGTAGCATATACATCATTCAAGAATCAAACAAAGATGCTTGGGGTGGTCCGCTCTCTTGCGAGAATGGCCGGCAAGATCATCCAAGAAAACCTCCATTATATGTTTAAGGTCGTGAAAGGCATGGGTCATAGCTCGCTGAAACATAGCTCCGGCGTTTTTAAGGCCGAAGGGCATTTTCCGGTACACAAATGTACCCCAAGGACAAATGAAAGTAGTCTTATGTTGGTCCTCGAGTTTGATTTGAATCTGGTTATACCCCAAAAAGCCCTCCATGAACGAAAAAATCTCACTTCCTGCACAGGCATCCAAGATCTGATCAATGAATGGAGTGGGGAAATTGTCTTTCGGACATGCACAATTCAGGTCTCTAAAATCAGTGCATATGCAAATCATTCCCTGCTTCTTATCCACATGAACGGGGTTTGACACCCATTCGGTAAGGGGAATGGGGTAGATAAAACCAACCTTGAGCAGTTTCTCCACCTCTGCCTTGATAACGGCTTCCTTTCTAGGGTTAACAGCACGAAGACGTTGTCGAACCGGTTTAGCATGAGGATACATTCTAATCTCATGTTCAATAATACTGGGGTCTATTCCTGGCATCTCCTCATATGACCAGGAGAAATCTTCCTGAATTTCTGTAAACAATTCAATGTAAATGGCAACCTCCTCAGAAGAGCAATCATCACCGACGTAAACGTTCTAAATCTTTCCGAGAGTGCGAGAGATGTTGATCAGTATAGTCGGGGAGATATTAGCCATGTTCCCCTCCACATAAATCTCATGTGAGCCCAAAAGAGCCACAGTGTGACCAACCATCTCGGCAAGAGTCGTCCTAAGCTCTTCTTGCTCGGCGGGATCAAGGTTGGGAAGGAAATAAGAGCGATGATGCATATCCTCCCAAGGTCTCTCACTACCACACATGGCCTCGATAATAGATTCATCCGAAAGTAAAGTACCATCAAGGCAATCATGCAAACAAGACGATTCAACTGCCCAAACCGACAGCGTAACGAGATCTTCTACTTCTATCCTGGAAGAGCGGAGATCCAATTCTACCATGGCTTGTTGAATATCTTGATAAGCAAGCTCAGCAGCAGACAGTGGCATAGACATCCCGATGTCCGCAATGTCTCCAGACATAGAACCCGTGGATGGTAAGGTCCATGGATCATCAAAATATGAAGTCCGGAATGGTACATTATGCAATGGGGGAGACGCATCGTCGGAAATGGTTCCAATAAAATTAATGGGTGAAGGGAAATCATAAGATACCATCAATGAAGGATATAATCCAACACCCATGTTCCCAGTTGCCGGTTGAGAATTTGTAACTTGGGAGACCACTGATCCCATGGATGTTGTGAGAGAAGGATTAAAAAAATCCAGCTGGTCGATTGTCACTATCTTGCCTTCATGTGGAAAGCCAATAACTCTGAATACAATAGACGCGACATCTTTCATAGTGTACATCCAATTCCTACCCAGTAGAAGGTTGTAGTCGATGGGCGCATCAACCACCTCGAGTTCAATAGGCACAAGTTTACCTCCCAAGCAGACAACAAGGGAAGGGATAATCCCATGCGGCTTAAATGAACGACCATCAAATGCAGTGAGCATGGTCCTATATGTGAGTAGAGGAGGAGAGCCAAGAGCTTTCCAACAAGATATCACTGACACAGAAGCACCTTCGTCAACCACCGTTCTCTTGACGAAATTCTGAAGGCACTCCACATGGATTTGAAAAGCCACGTGATAAGGTAAGAGAGGTTGAACATCAGTAGTGTCAAACTTGATAAAGTTGGGACTCACCCCATCCTGAATTCCTAAAGCACCCAAAAGGGAATGCCTTTGAGAAGGACACGCCTATAAAACTTCAAGAGCCGACATGGCACATGGAGTTTGGCCCAAATCTTCTACGATGGAGTAGTTTTAGGTGGCTCGAGCATTGGGATTATGTGTAGAGTGCTTAAGAACACTTTTCGGTATCCGCAGCATAATAGAGGGCTTCTCAATATGGAAGGAATTATCAAGAGGAGGTGGAGGCTCATTCCCCGAATTCGGTTGTGGTGCACCATAATTGCGTTGACGAGTAGTAACACTAACCTCTGATTGGACCATATTCACGCATCCATAGCCACTAGTATTGGAAGAGGACGTTATAGTCTCATTAGGTCCATAACTAGTAGCGGGAGCATGTGAATCCATGTTCTGATGATGAGGAAATGGATATTTAAACACGACTGGGCTCTGTGCAAGATGCTTCGATGCTTCTTCTATTTGAGGACATAAGTGAGTAAGATGGTCTTCCCCACAAAGCTTGCAAGGGAATTTCACCTTACGCCTAGGTTTACGATCATCGCCAGCATTTCTGCCTTCCCGAGGAGGGTTGGAATTATCCTTACGAGGGGTATTGCGATTACTATTATTGTTCCATTGTTTCCACCCTTACGGTTGTTTCTCCCCTTCTTCTTACCACCAAGTTTCTAGTTACCCGATGGGTGCATCGATTGCACAATGTGTACATCAGACGACGGGGTGGAAGGGGACAAGGTGTGAACTTGTTTGGGAGTAGACTGGTTAAGCGACAAATTTTGCATTTGATTAGCCACCAAATCTACGGGGCGAGTACTTGTGGATCCCACAATGCCATCGGCATGCGGTCTGGGAACTAACTTGGGATCATGTCGTGCTTGCAGTGCGTCAGGAATAATGTCATACAAAATGCGAGACTGAGAATATAATAAATCTAACTGCTAGAATTTTAAGATGGCTTGTTCCTCAGTCACAATGTCGGACATCGAAACATCCTTAGCAATATATGGAAGTAAATACTTGAGGAACCATTCCAACAAACATTCTAGAGGAATGTTGGCTTTCACTAATCTCTTCCGTTGATGCCATTCTTGAATGTGGTCAGAAATATGCGTGGCCTTATTCTAACAAAAGGTAGACAAAAGTTCAATACCTGTATCGTAGCAAACCGGCAACTAGAAATGATCCAAGAAAACCAAAGCGATCTCATTGAAACCCCTATAAGTGCTCTCAGGCAACTCAACATACCACTTCGTAGTTGCCCCAGTGAGGGTGCGTTGAAATAGTCGCAATTGAATGGAGTCGTGATTAAACGAGTTGGATGAGCACCAAAGGTGAAAGGTAGTGACATGGTCACCCGGATCCTCACCACTCTTCCCCTCAAACTTGGGAACGTACGAAGGGATATTGGTAGGGACCGGAGGCCAATTGGGATCGTGACACACTGGATCGTTCGTGAGCTTCGAAAGATTTGGAAGATTCAGTCGTGCAAGGAACTGGAGCTGCGGCTAGAAAGCTTGATTATAAGCCCCCATAAAAGGTTGATTGTGTGGAACCGAAGCATAAGATGGACCATAAGCTTGACCATGACCAGTAAAATGTTGATTATACGGACTTGACTAACCATAAGCTTGACCATGGCCATAAGGTTGATAACCTCCTATGACCTGACCTGTGTGAGAGTAAGCAAGTATATATGCGTTTTGAGCACGATATTGGGGTGGGTTGTACTGATGGCCAGCACCGACTGTATTGTAGTAAGGGTTGCCACCATAATTATGGGGCATATACGTACTATTCATAGCAGGAACCGTGTTGTAATAACCTTGATGGTAAGGTATGTTCCCACCCCCTACATAAGCATTATTAGTAGCGTGAGCAGTCATGTGGTGACCATAATCATGAGATGTATTCCCAACCCCAACATTGGTGTTACTAGTAGCAGGAATGGTGGCGTTGTGACCATGAGTATGAGGTATATTCCCACCTCCTACATTAACATTACTAGTAGCAGCAACAGACATAAAAGTGTACGGTACATGTCCACCCCCATGATTGGGAGGAATGTTAACATTCATGAAAGTTGTCCTTGGTTGACGGGTAGAGGCATGTGTGTTGAAATGTGGATGGCGAGTCATATTTCGAACAGTGTTCCTATTAGGATGGGTAGTCGTAGGAGGCAGTTGTCTTCCAATGTTTTCATTGTTAGGAGGAATGTGACCGATCCCCATACTATGTGTGTGAGTGGAAAAAGTGGTGCCCCCGGCAAGGGTGTTGCCCCCAGTGGGAGTGGTGTTCCCCCCAGTGGGAGCAGTGTTGCTGACACCATGACTAGTTCCAGCATGACTACCAAATGCAGTGGAAGGATCAACTGTGTTGTAATTAGGCATACCAAAAGAGAGGGGGGTAGCGTTGGTCGTAGGACCTATGTCATCATGTAACTCTGGCATCCCATATAAATAATTATGTGGAAACAAAGGATCAAACGGGTCAACCTCGGGTGGATCTGGACCAAACAAACTAGGTTGAGTCTCGAGTGGATCCAGACCAAACAAACTAGGTTGGGTCTCAGGTGGATCACCCCCCCATGGCTCTCTAGGAGTAGGGGTGTCTGAAGTGTGTTCAACTCTACCCGATGGACTAGTAGGGATTTATCCCATGCCCAAATGTCTAGTCATGACGTCAACGACGTATGTTTCTTAAGAATCCGAAGACTCGGAGGGGGCCTTCCGGCATCCCCTATCAATACGGCATGTAAGCTCGGCAGCCGGTAAACCAACCAACCGATGAGATTGACAGAGAGCACGACTCCGCGCTATGATATCTGCGGAGAGACTATAAAATCAAAAAGTCCCCTAATGGCCAAACTATCAATCAAAAACATAAAATCAAGAGCACACACCTAGAGAAACTACAGCCAAGAGCAGACAAACAGTGTGTCTAAATGAACTCTCAACACTAGAGCTGGTATGTCTCGCCTAGAAGAGGCTTGAGACTCCCAAACTGTAGCCGGAGGTAATAGAATCAGTTATAAAGGTTCCCAGGCTTCACTGCGTGCAAAGGGCCGTAACCCTCGGCAACAAACAATTGTGTTGTCCAACCCCTATCTGACTCAGGACACAAAAAATATAACCAATGCAAGTACCCTATGCGATACATAGGTAAGGAAACTATGGTCACCATAGTATAACCAATGCTCAGGGGGGCAGTTGCAGGTGGGATCCGTTGTATGTGCAGGGTAGCTAAGCCCGAAACTCAAGAGGGTCAAATCCCCCAAGAGTCCCTAGATACGAACAAACCCTAGAAATATCTCCCACGTTCAGTCAGTATTGGAGGGCTATCTCCGCAACCAACCTCCCGTGACCTTGTGCTTAACTCTGGTTTGAGTGGAGCTTCCTGAGAACATCTACGTATACCATGGATTTAACCACTCCCTGGTCAGACACATGATGTTTCGTCTAGTAGTCTTGGATTGTTTACTCACAATGATCTATTCCAAGACTCTAAACCTATGCTAGTTGGTGTACCCTATAAATAAAATTGTTCTAATCAATTTTAAGATTAAGCGTTAATTTTAATGGCTGTGGTTACTCAAAGGATATGGTCGTGAAGCTAGTGATATATATGACTCAATAGTATGCAAAATCATCAAACTCTAGACTCATCTATCCATTAAAAACAATGCCACTAGAATGAAAATCAATCCAACGGTTTCGAAAATAAAAATGCAACTCTTTTATATTTTCAATGCACAAGCAAAACCTAAATGAAAGCACAAGCACTCAGATGCAAAATGAAGTACATAAAAGTAATTTTTTTTTGTATTTTCACTTATAAGCAAAAGGAAAATGCAAAACTATTTTTTTGTATTTTTCAATATAATTAAATGAAAAATGCGAGCAAAAGCCTCACTATTTAGTTACAGAAATGCAAGGGAGATCACTCAAACAACCTAGTAGATCCCAAACAGTAAGACTCAACCAAGGTAATGAGCTAAAAAATTAAAAATGGGTAAAAACCAACAAGGCTCAAAACCAAGAGAAAAAAGGAGTTCTGGTCACGAACAAGGCTTGGAACAGTTAGGAACAAGGCCAAAGAAGACTCTGGAACACTCAAAACCAACCCAGCAACAACCATAGGTCATAAACCAATCACCCTCGGAGTTGTACAATACTGTCAAAGGAATAACTACGAGTACCCGCGGGCTACATTGTAGACAAAGGAGGGTAGACGCGGGCAGAACTAGGCTCACCCGCGTATAGGGAAAAGCAAATGAGCAGAAAAAGAGTCCAATGGCTCAGAAAAAGGCTATTTTCTATAGTGTATCCTAACGACAAATCAATGACACAGAGACTCGACACACAGCAACTCTAAACAAGGACTAAAGCCTAAAAATCCCCCAAAATGGATATTCTCCCCAGTGGAGTGGCCATTTCTGTTATGGAGAAAACTTCCTATGGCTTGGGGTAGACCACAACAGATAGCTGACTACCAGAAATTAACTCAATTATCAATGCTATGTTATATAAATGACAATGCTAAGATAATGAAGAATATAACCAACCTCGATCCAGATGTTTGGTGTAGATCCCCGTTGGAGCTTTCAATTTGTGCACTTGAACCTGCGAATTAGTCTTGACAACCAATATACAACAAGCACATGTAATATATAAGCGACTTTGTCATCATCAATAGCAATGGTCCATGATATCATAAGTAAATGCAACCCAAAGTAATATAAAAAACATTCACAACATTAATGGACGAGAATATGAGTATTTCTATTAATAAATAACAAGAAGTACAATGTGATACGACCTCTTGTCGGAAACCAATCTGAATCAAGAACTGGGTCTCTCCACTTGTGCTTCCACCACTTCAATCCTCCATGGAATGGAAAACTCAAACTATGATAGGAGTTTGGAAGGTGAACATAAGAGGTTCACAACAACAAGGATCAATGAGTGTAGACTCAAGATGCGGCAAAAATCCACTAGAGTTATCTTGCTCTCTCTTTCTCCTCCCTTCCATATGCCATATGTGCTCAATATATAGTCCTCCCAAAGGTAAGTGAAAGGACACATCGAGGCGTTTCGGGGCAAATGGAGGGCCAAAGGTCACCCTAAGACTGCTTTGTGGGAGTAAAAATTCATTTACTAGTGATTTTTACCATTTTACTTGTCACCCGCGGACTATAGTGGTGCAGCTCACGAGTACGCTAGCTAAAGTGGAATAGCTAGTGTACAGGAAGAAAAAATAGGGAAATAGTGTATCTAAAGGATATAAAGTGGATCTGAGTCAGTGAAATGGATCATGAAGGCCAAAGAGTAATGATGCTCACAAGGTGGAAAATTACGTTGTAACAACATTAAGACAATGGAATGACATCTAACAAAATAGAGGACATGACTTGTCATAGCATCCATCTCAATCACCATCATAACCATTTTAACATGTACTATACTAGCATAGACCCATCTTAAACTCGGGTCTATCAAGCACAGAGAGAAATCCAATTTCTTGAGGTGTAATTTTTTTTTTTATCTTAAATTTTTTACACATTAATAAAAAATTTACACCTCAATATATTTGATCCATGCTTGATATATCTAAGTTTAATATGAAATCAATATAATTTAACATTTGTTGTTTAATCCAACATCATTTTTTTATGGGAACGGCATGTTACATAAATTTACACGACATTATGCGGTACAACTTATCCTCCGTACTGGGTTGTAGAGCACCTCTCTACTCTCGATTCAATTACCATCACGTTTATCTATTGTGTTCACAAAATACATAAGAGATTGATCCATGCAAGTTCATTCATTAGAATCATATGTTATCTCTAACAATATATAAGTATCATTCATATAAATTAGAAATGCATACAAAATAAGAAGCGACACCACCATTCCATTAATTTTTATCAAAATTAGATACATTGTTCAACAAAGGACAAACATAACATTCTCATATCAACAACCATTAGACATGGCATTACATATAGACCAACAAAACCTCAAAAATATGGTACAATCTAACCAAGAAAACCAATAGCAGTAACAACAATTTGACACTCAATGTTGTCTCTCCATTTTATATCCATGTCTCTAGTTGGGTCATGGGTCCAAGAGATACTATGATATTAGTTACCTAAAAGTAGACTTTACTCTATACTGCCCAATACCTTCTAACATGTTCAGGATGCATTTATCTTGCCATCGGCTTTTTCCCTTGGAGTAAGGAATCGCATTCCTCAATATCTATCACATTGAGGGAATTCGCAAAATAGGCATCACCTTCCAATGCGTCCATTGTTACTTGGCACTACTTTATTGACAAAGCATGGTACTCAAAATCAAATGGGCCAACACCAATGTGGTGGGATTTTCCTCCTATTTATAATGTGAGAATTTGTGTGAAACCAATGAGTATAATGCTTGGAAGAGTAAGAGATTCCCATTGATTGGTTGTTGGAAAGAGCTTGTTAATGTTGGGGGATTTGTTGCTAAAACTGTGAGAGAAAATGGGATGGTTTTGAGGGAAAAACCTTGGATTGAAAGTCCAAAATAGTTGAAGAAAACACCATTAAACATGCAATTTGGTTACAACTTCTCACTAAATATTTGGAGCCAAGTGTTTCTCCTCTAGGTTATTCAGAGAAGGTAGCCACCAATTTAAACTCTTTCTGCTTATAATGAAGAACACCAAATTGGAAGATCTTTGAAAAACTGTAGATAAGAGAAAAATAATACCTTCTTGTGTTGTGCATAGCAACGAAAAATAGTACCATGGCTAATTAATGGCTAGATGATGCCTTGGAGTGCTATATAGTGAGAAAATCAAGTCTAAGTTACAAAAGCAATGGTTTGGACACAGTGAAATTAAAACCTTCTTGTCTTGTTTTGTGCATAGTAGAGTACCATGTCTAATTAATAGCTGCACCAACATAAATCCATCTTAACTTTGGCTCTACTAAGCACTGAGAGGGATAAAATCTCTTGAGGTGCAAACATTTCCTCAAGTTTATCACTCTAATAGGAATTTACACCTCAATAGAGGAAATGTTTGCACTTCAAAGGATTTGATCCCTCTTGCACTTGGTAGAGACGGAGTTAAGATGGATCTATGATGTTATATACTCCATTATACCATTGCTCCTTTACCTTCTATTCATTCAAGATTATAAAATAAATTTTGTTTTAGGATCCAAAAATTGGTCAAAAATAGACATATGTTAGATGATGCCCCTATCACAACTGACAAAGTAAAAGATTGTTTGGAGGCTATTTATTTAGACGTGAACCTGTAAAGTTATATATTTTATCATGAGAAGGGGATTGCTTCACAGTTGTTAGTTTTATTAATCCATTCATTTCCTCACTAAACATACATATGTTGCACTATCAACGTAAGAACTAGTTGAAAAAATTTTACTTCATATTTAATAAGTGATGTCCATGTTGTTTACATAAACATATGAGTAAAGCGCTTGATATGTCCATTATTGTTGTTTCTCCACAGAGCAAAGGCCCCATTTCTTTCAAATTTTATTTCTCCTCTTTGAAGGTAAGTAAGATTGTAATCACATCATTATTAATCATACTTTCAGACGTATGGATCAAGCACAAGGTTTAAATGGCAAGTTTTGTTAGGGTTTAAATGGCAAGTTTTGTTTTTTAGCATGAAGAATTACAATCAATCATAACTTTTATTTAACTCGATTATATATTTCAATAAATACTAATTTGTTTTGCTAGTTCTCGCATGATAATGACATTATATAAATGCTGGTGGAATAAAAAGTTTAAATGCATACAATTCTACAACTAACCATGATAGGATAATGTGTTTGGTTTCATAAATGTTGGTGGAATAAAAAGTTTAAATGCATACAATTCTACAACTAACCATGATAGGATAATGTGCTTGGTTTCATAAGTGTTGGTGGAATACAAAGTTTAAATGCATACAATTCTACAACTAACCATGATAGGATAATGTTTTTGGTTTCATAAATGTTGGTGGAATCAAAAGTTTAAATGCATACAATTCTACAACTAACCGTGATAGGATAATGTGTTCGGTTTCATAATATTTTTTAATATTTGTTTTTTTCGGCCTTTTGTTTTTGGACTTACATGTCCCATGTCAACATTATCTTATAAAAGTGACACATCTCACCTTCTTTATTTATAAAAAAACGTCTCTAGACATAATAGAGATTTAGATTGCTATATAATGAGAAAAATTGACTAGGTTACCATACCAATGGATCGGACCCAATGATATTAGAACATATTAGAAACTCCCTTCATAGTGGTGTTATCATGAGAAGCAAAATTATATGAGTCGTTTTATTCGCTAGACAAATTGGGAGCAAAATAACTTTACTCCATTTTTCGTGTGGTTCAATATTACATTCGTCATTGTATTGTGTAATTCTTCTTAACACTCTAGTATCTAGATAATGAATAGAATCACATGTATGTCGTCGTTACATTATATATGTGGCAGTTTATTTTCTAGGGTATTTTCTAAAGGATGGGGGTGGCAGGTGCGGGTGGGGTCTTGTTTGATCTCGGAGGAAATAAAATTGAAACTTTCTCATGGGGATTAGGAAGCAGGACTAACAATGAAGCTGAATGGCTTGCTCTCATCTTCTCATTCAATATGATCTCCTCCCTCAGCATTGATAATCTTAGAGTTTATGGGGATTCTAGACATGTCATTCAAATAATGAGAAGGGGTGTTGCTCCTCAAGGGTCGAGAGCTTACAGGTACATGCAAAGAATAAAATCTAATCCTCATTTTTCTAAGACCTCTTTCTTCCACATATGTCGAGCGAACAACAAGATAGCGGATGCAACGGCCAACAAGGGAACGTTGTTAGACATTGGGCACATGGAGGGTCTCAATGGTGCCTTGGGGTTTCAATTCATACCCTAACCTATTTGTTAAATGGTCAACATTGTTATGGTTAAGGAAAAGGAGGGGTCTAGTGGCTCGAGGGTCCCCCTCCCCCCGTCTTCCTCCGTCGGTGATGTTCCTCGTGCCCCTGCCACACGCCACCCTCTCCCTCACGCATGGCACATGGCTCCTCGTGGTGCTGTCAGCTCCCACGAGCCGTTAATTACTCTACCACCTGCCTCTCCCTCGCAGTGCTTCGAAATGGCTCGTCCCCTCACCAGTGCGTTGAACCAGCTCTCTCTCGGCGATTTGGGTTCTCCTCCCTCCCGTCCTAGTCTGTTAATTCACTTCAGGGATGGCACCATGCAAAATATAATGGCGGCCATAGCCGCACTGAGCCGCACCATGGTTGAAGTCAAGCTCTCAGTGTGAAACACGTATAACGCAATCTGTACCAGTGTGGATTAGCATGAGGAGATGGCTAAGGATTTAAGCTATGCTGTGAACCAGCTCGCATGCCAGGACTCCGGAATTGACGACCTGGAGAAAAATTTGTTTGAGCTTATGGGCAAGGTGGATAATTTGCAGGAAGACATTGCTGTCATCACCGGAAAAACACAGGGAAGCTGCATCCATGACAATCTGACAGTCAATCAGGAGATTAAGCAGGAAAAGAAGGATGCAGCTTCTGTCTATTTCAAAAGTTGTGGATAATTAGCAGTCTTAGTCCAGGTTCCACTTTTTGATGTTTTAGACTCTATGTTTTTTTGTATAATCCTCAACAATCAGTTTATCAGGGTTTACCCCTGCTCTATTTTGAACAGTTTTAGAAAGGCTTTGTTTAGAACCTTTACAGGCAGGCAGTTAGAAACTTTAGCTCCAAACTTTCAGGCACTTGCTACTCTGTCAATTATTTTTGAAAGCTTGTAATGAATGGCTGTGCACAGCCTTTATAAATATACCTATTTTCCCTGTTCTTGTTAAAAAAAAAAGGTATTTTCTAAAGGTTAAAGCTGACAAGCTGTAGAGTTATAAAGTTGAAGTTCGTTAAAAAGGGGCGTAAAGTTAGTTGTATGTCGTCGTTACATTGTATATGTGGCATTGTAAATTTCTTATTTTCAAACCGTATATATATTTTATTAAATATCTCATTTTCCAAACGTAAATATATTTTGTCGATAGGCGCTTTAATGAGCTTTTCTATGTATATGGAGTGTGATTGCGTGCTTTTAATTAGAGATTAAGGATTAGCGGCTTTGATGAAAGATCAGGGCATATTCTTTCGTCGAGCACATGATCGAATGGCTCAAATTTAAGGTTTGCTAATGGGTTACCTAAATGTTTTTACTAATCAGACTTTGGGTTACCATTTTTTTTTGGCTAATCACAATGTAATCCAACTGTTGCCACCACGTGAGGAAGGGAATCGATCGATGATCCGTTGTGGAAGGGAATTGAGAGGCGAACATGCAGAACAACATTCTGTTTATGTTGTCTGTTTATATGCTCCCCCAAAACTAACCAGAGGAAATCATTCATCATGGATCATGGTTGGCAGATTGCATCAATGGATCAGATCAGGAAGTTATGGCGGATTTCATCAATGGATCAGATGGCGCATTGCATCAGTGGCTCAGATTGCGGATTGCTCCTACTATTGTATTAATAATCATGCTTTTGTAAATCATGCAGGAGTTGGATCAGATTAGGAAGTTATGGCGCACTAGGAAAAACTATGGAGCTGTGGTGGGCGGTGCTGGTTATTGGCAGTGCGATTGCATTATGTCGTCATATAATTAAAGGTATTTTAACCCTCAGTTGAGATATCAATATTAAATTCACAAATTATAGTCATTTACATTTCAATACTTGATGTGAAGCCAATGGAAACCCAAGCATAATGTTAAGAGATCAACATCCCTATATCTCTTACACTCGTCGATTTGGATCTCAGCTGTAGATCAGACATACTTCAAAAAGGAAATCATTGGCCGATCGGCAAGGATGACTTCATTGGCATTAGGTGTATCAGTGATAGATCCACCTAAAAATAAAATTTTGACAAGACCTCTCTCGCCCATCCAATGCCTCTTTCATCCGAGTGGCTGCCCATCAATTTCTAAGATAATAAATTTCAGGCATTAATGTCTACAGGAATGATGGCTTTAGGCCATCATACCTGTAGACATAATCATGACCAGAGTTGAACCAACAGAGGAGAATCATGATCAGAGTTTAACCTTTTAAGCTTTGCCTCCCGCTTTTCCATGATTTGTTTGGCAAATGGCAATTGGTATGGGAGATCCAAACCTAAGATTTTAGCTTCTTTTAGCATTGCAGGAAATACTATTTCAAATCCAGTCGGCCTGTGGCCTGCAATCTCTACAAATTTTAAACTATTCGCAGTAAAGAATACACCAAAAGTAAAATCGATCATAGGGATTTAATGTACAAGGTTTAGAGGATCTCTCCGTAGGCAATTGTTCGAACACAATGGAATTAATCTTGCCTAACTACGTAGGCAAGTATACAGTAAGGATTCACAGATCAACAATATCCCACGAATCCGATAGTTCAAATACCTGTGAGCTGCATGCAAAAGAAAGACACCAATGTTACCTTTAAGCTGCATGCAAAAGAAAGAATATTGAGTCAAGTGATATTCTTTTCTTATATAGGCTCATGTTCTTATCTTTCTTACAGCTTTCCAAATGTACCTTATTTCCAACCGTTGATCGCATGTCTTTGTGATTTGAGCTGTCAGATCTTGTGCCTCTTATTTCCCATGGCGGTATCCGTGATCCCAGATAGTGGTTTTCCTTCCTGGTTTCAACTGCATGCGGATCAACCATCGTCTGACACCTGTTAAGGTGGTTTGTTTACCACGACCACCCTTTCCTTTATCGAGTGCGCACTTCCCATGATGTGGATGAATCAAATCCCTTGATCTTTTCCTAATGCATGTCGTCCATCTGATTATCGTCAAGACATGGCGCATTTCCTGTATATTTCTGCATCCGCCACATGCCCATGGCCCACGTTTTCCCATATTATTCTTTGGCGGTTCCGCATGGCGCTTTAGTGTTTTGTGATACCACTATCGCGTCAACGAGGGGCAATAACAGTGTGCCACGTACTACGGTGGTATTTTGCCCGCAACTGCTTACCATATTTTGCAAACGAGCTTTTCTAGCAGTAGGTATCTGCAAGTTTTCCCCATGCTACATAGTTGGAGAAAGAGGCAATGTACGCAAAGTGGGTTGGATCATAGCAGGATTTTCTCTGAATTTTACTATGAATAAAGGATATTTTGGGATTTAAATTTGATGTAGGTTCTCGAAAAGTCAGTTATACGAAGAAGTCACAGGTCATTAAAGAGTAGGTAGGGGGGCAATTTTAAACCTTTTAACAATATCTTGGTATATATTGGAGGTTGCTTTTAACTAGCATAACCTATCTAAGAAAATCTGCGAGACATTTCGTATCTGTCATTTGGTTTTTCATTAGAGATCTATTGGATCTACATCCATGCATCAACCCTTGAAAGTAGGATGATCGCTATATTTTATGATTTGTTAATGATCGGTGGCTTTCATCGCTGGTATGACAATTTACAGCATATTTAAAACTTTATGTAGGCATGGTATGTATAAATTACCCAAAGATACCAATGTTTCCACACCTGCTAGCTTGTGTTTCCCCAGTCACTTGCATGCTGCAAATAGTATATCGTAGCCCATTTTCTAGATGGAACAGGAATGCAAACTGCTTACTCCAAGGACAATCTTTAGTAGCAATTGAATTTCTATTTTTGTGCATACAAATTGTCTCATTGATGCAGTCCCAGGGTTGTGCAATTATCATGAATAATTTTTGGATGGCTCTAAAATTGTTATAAAATATTTGAATATAAAAGAAAGTACTATATAATTGTTCGACAGATGTCCAAGTATATTTATCTTTGAGTTCATAGTATGTCTCTAGAAAAATGAGTCTACAAAGTATAGTCTATGATTTCTGCAAGCTATTACACACATTATGCATAAAAAAATAAATCGATATTGGTTAATAGATCTCACAAGATCTTAGCTACTAACTCCTCTCCAAGTCAAATACGAGTTTCAAAATAAATTTAGCATTATGCATGAAGCGTATATGGAAGTGGAAGTCTTTCTCATATATTTGGTCAAAATTGGATATGACTAAAAGTTGAAAGGATGTTTAATACTGTAAGTTTTTAAATTAATAAGTATACCATGCCTAGATACAAAAAGAGAATGTGCATTAAGATAGCATATTAATAATGGTAATCTTCTTTTCATTATTGTTTTGATTTATTAATTGAGAAATGCTATGTATAATTTAAACGAAGATATGCTCGCCCTAAACTAACCAGAGGAAATCATTTATCATGGATCATGGATGGTAGATTGCATCAATGGATCAGATTAGGAAGTTATGGCGGATTGCATCAATGGATCAGATGGCGGATTGCATCAGTGGATCAGATCAAGGATTGCTCCTACTATTGTATTAATAATCATGCTTTTGTAAATCATGTAGGAGTTGGATCAGATTAGCAAGTTATGGTGCATTAGGAAAAACTATGGAGCTGTGGTGGGCGGTGCTGGTTATCGGCATTGCGATTGCATTATGTCGTCATATAATTAAAGGTATTTTAACCCTCAGTCGAGATATCAATATTAAATTCACAAATTACAGTCAGTTACGTTTCAGTACTTGATGTGAATCCAGCAGAAACCCAAGCATAATGTTAAGAGATCAACATCCCTGTATCTCTTACACTCGTCGATTTGGATCTCGACTGTAGATCAGACATAATTCAAATAGGAAATCATTGGCCAATTGGCAAGGATGACTTCATTGGCATTGGGTGTACCAGTGATAGATCCACCTGAAAAATAAAATTTTGACAAGACCTCTCTCGCCCATCCAATGCCTCTTTCGTCCGAGTGGTTGCCCATCAATTTCTGAGATAATAAATTTTAGACATTAATGTCTACAGGTATGATGGCCTAAATCCATCATAGCTATAGAAATAATCATGACCAGAGTTGAACCAACAGAGGAGAATCATGATCAGAATTTAACCTTTTAAGCTTCGCCTCCCATTTTTCCATGATTTGTTTGGTAAATGGCAATTCATATGGGAGATCCAAACCTAAGATTTTAGCTTCTTTTAGCATTGCAGGAAATACTATTTCAAATCCAATCGGCCTATGGCCTGCAATCTCTACAAATTTTAAACTATTCGCAATAAAGAATACACCAAAAGTAAAATCAATCATAGGAATTTAATGTACAAGGTTTAGAGGATCTCACCGTAGGCAATTGTTCGAACACAATGGAATTAATCTTGCCTAACTACGTAGGAAAGTATACAGTAAGGATTCACAGATCACCAATATCCCACAAATCCGATAGTTCAAATACCTGTGAGCTGCATGCAAAAGAAAGATGCCAACGTTACCTTTAAGCTGCATGCAAAAGAAAGAATATTGAGTCAAGTGATATTCTTTTCTTATATAGGCTCCTTTTCTTATCTTTCTTACAGCTTTCCGAATGTACCTTATTTCCAACCATTGATTGCATATCTTTGTGATTTGAGCCGTCAAATCTTGTGCCTCTTATTTCCCATGGTGGTATCCGCGATCCCAGATAGTGGTTTTCCTTCCTGGTTTCAACTGCATGCGGATCAACCATCGTCTAACACCTGTTAAGGTGGTTTGTTTACCGCGACCACCCTTTCCTTTGTCGAGTGCACACTTCCCATGATGCGGATGAATCTCATCCCTTGATCGTTTCCTAATGCATGTCGTCCATCCGATTATCATCAAGACATGGCTCATTTCCTGTGTATTTCTGCATCTGCCACGTGCCCATGGCCCACGTTTTCCCATATTATTCTTTGGCGGTTCAGCATGGCACTTTAGTGTTTTGTGATACCACTATTGCATCGACGTGGGGCAATAACAATGTGCCATGTACTCCGGTGGTATTTTTCCCGCAACCGCTTACCATATTTTGCAAACGAGCTTTTCTAGCAGTAGGTATCTGCAAGTTTTCCCCATGCCACATAGTTGGAGAAAGAGGCAATGTATGCAAAGTGGGTTGGATCATAGTAGGATTTTCTCCAAATTTTACTATGAATAAAGGATATTTTGGGATTTAAATTTGATGTAGGTTCTCAAAAAGTCAGTTATACGGAGAAGTCACAGGTCGTTAAAGAGTAGGTAGGGGGCCAATTTTAAACCTTTTAACAATATCTTGGCATATATTGGAGGTCACTTTTAACCAGCATAGCCTATCTAAGAAAATCTGCAAGACATTTCGTATCTGTCATTTGGTTTTTCATTAAAGCTCTATTGGATCTGCATCCATGCATCAACCCTTAAAAGTAGGATGATCGCTATATTTTATGATTTGTTAATGATCGGTGGCCTTCATCGCTGGTCTGACAATTTACAACATATTTAAAACTTTATGTGGGCATGGTCTGTATAAATTACCCAAAGATACCAATGTTTCCACACCTGCTAGCTTGTGCTTCCCCAGTCACTTGCATGCTGCAAATAGTATATCACGGCCCATTTTCTAGATGGAACAGGAATGCGAACTTCTTACTCCAAGGACAATATTTAGTAGCAATTGAATTTCTATTTTTGTGCATACAAATCGTCTCATTGATGCAATCCCAGGGTTGTGCAATTATCATGAATAATTTTTGGATGGCTCTAAAATTGTTATAAAATATTTGAATATAAAAGAAAGTACTATATAATTCTTCGACAGATGTCCAAGTATATTTATCTTTGACTTCATAGTATGTCTCCAGAAAAATGAGTCTACAAAGTATAGTCTATGATTTTTGCAAGCTATTACACACATTATGCATAAAAAAATAAATCGATATTGGTTAATAGATCTCACAAGATCTTAGCTACATACTCCTCTCCAAGTCAAATACGAGTTTCAAAATAAATTTAGCATTATGCATGAAGCGTATATGGAAGTGGAAGTCTTTCTCATATATTTGGTCAAAATTGGATACGACTAAAAGTCGAAAGGAAGTGTAATACTGTAAGTTTTTAAAATTAATAAGTATACCATGCCTAGATACAAAAAGAGAATGTGCATTAAGATAGCATATTAGTAATGGTAATCTTCTTTTAATTATTGGTTTGATTTATTAATTGAGAAATGCTATGTATAATTTAAATGAAGATATGCTCGCCCTAAACTAACCAGAGGAAATCATTTATCATGGATCATGGATGGAAGATTGCATCAATGGATCAGATCAGGAAGTTATGGCGAATTGCATCAATGGATCAGATGGTGGATTGCATCAGTGGATCAGATCGCAGATTGCTCCTACTATTGTATTAATAATCATGCTTTTGTAATTCATGCAGGAGTTGGATCAGATCAGAAAGTTATGGCACATTAAGAAAAACTATGGAGCTGTGGTGGGCGGTGCTGGTTATTGGTAGTGCGATTGCATTATGTCATCATATAATTAAAGGTATTTTAACCCTCAGTCGAGATATCAATATTAAATTCACAAATTACAGTCAGTTACGTTTCAGTACTTGATGTGAATCCAACGGAATCCCAAGCATAACTCTAAGAGATCAACATCCCTGTATCTCTTACACTCGTCGATTTGGATCTCGGCTGTAGATCAGACATACTTCAAATAGGAAATCATTGGGCGATTGGCAAGGATGACTTCATTGGCATTAGGTGTACCAGTGATAGATCCACCTGAAAATAAAATTTTGACAAGACGTCTCTTGCCCATCCAATGCCTCTTTCATCTGAGTGGTTGCCCATCAATTTATGAGATAATAAATTTCAGGCATTAATGTCTACAGGTATGATGGCCTAAATCCATCATACTTGTAGAAATAATCATGACCAGAGTTGAACCAACAAAGGAGAATCATGATCAGAGTTTAACCTTTTAAGCTTCGTCTCCCGCTTTTCCATGATTTGTTTGGTAAATGGCAATTCATATGGGAGATCCAAACCTAAGATTTTAGCTTCTTTTAGCATTGCAAGAAATACTATTTCAAATCCAGTCGGCCTGTGGCCTGCAATCTCTACAAATTTTAAACTATTCGCAGTAAAGAATACACCAAAAGTAAAATTGATCATAGGGATTTAATGTACAAGGTTTAGAGGATCTCACCATAGGCAATTGTTCAAACACAATGGAATTAATCTTCCCTAACTACGTAGGAAAGTATACAGTAAGGATTCACAGATCAACAATATCCCACAAATCCGATAGTTCAAATACCTGTGAGCTGCATGCAAAAGAAAGACGCCAACGTTACCTTTAAGCTGCATGCAAAAGAAAGAATATTGAGTCAAGTGATATTCTTTTCTTATATAGGCTCCTTTTCTTATCTTTCTTATAGCTTTTCGAATGTACCTTATTTCCAACCGTTGATTGCATATCTTTGTGATTTGAGCCGTCATATCTTGTGCCTCTTATTTCCCATGGTGGTATCTGTGATCCCAGACAGTGGTTTTCCTTCCTGGTTTCAACTGCATGCGGATCAACCAATGTCTGACACCTGTTAAGGTGGTTTGTTTACCGCGACCACCCTTTCCTTTGTTGAGTGTGCACTTCCCATGATGCGGATGAATCTCATCCCTTGATCGTTTCCTAATGCATGTCGTCCATCCGATTATCGTCAAGACATGGCGCATTTCCTGTGTATTTCTGCATCCGCCACGTTCCCATGGCCCACGTTTTCCCATATTATTCTTTGGCGGTTCCGGATGGCACTTTACTGTTTTGTGATACCACTATTGTGTCGACGCGGGGCAATAATAGTGTGCCACGTACTCCGGTGGTATTTTGCCCGCAACCGCTTACCATATTTTGCAAACGAGCTTTTCTAGCAATAGGTATCTACAAGTTTTCCCCATGCCACATAGTTGGAGAAAGAGGCAATGTATGCAAAGTGGGATGGATCATAGCAGGATTTTCTCTGAATTTTACTATGAATAAAGGATATTTTGGGATTTAAATTTGATGTAGGTTCTCGAAAAGTCAGTTATACGGAGAAGTCACGAGTCATTAAAGAGTAGGTAGGGGGCCAATTTTAAACCTTTTAACAATATCTTGGTATATATTGGAGGTCACTTTTAACCAGCATAGCCTATCTAAGAAAATCTGCGGGACATTCATATCTGTCATTTGGTTTTTCATTAGAGCTCTATTGGATCTGCATCCATGCATCAACCCTTAAAAGTAGGATGATCGCTATATTTTATGATTTGTTAATGATCGGTGGCTTTCATCGTTGGTCTGACAATTTACAGCATATTTAAAACTTTATGTGGGCATTGTCTGTATAAATTACCCACCAATGTTTCCACACCTGCTAGGTTGTGCTTCCCCAGTCACTTGCATGCTGCAAATAGTATATCGCAACCCATTTTCTAGATGGAACAGGAATGCGAACTTCTTACTCCGAGGACAATCTTTAGTAGCAATTGAATTTCTATTTTTGTGCATACAAATCGTCTTGTTGATGTAGTCCCAGGGTTGTGCAATTATCATGAATAATTTTTGGATGGCTCTAAAATTGTTATAAAATATTTGAATATAAAAGAAAGTACTATATAATTGTTCGACAGATGTCCAAGTATATTTATCTTTGAGTTCATAGTATGTCTCCAGAAAAATGAGTCTACAGAGTATAGTCTATCATTTCTGCAAGCTATTACACACATTATGCATAAAAAAATAAATCGATATTGGTTAATAGATCTCACAAGATTTTTAGCTACAAACTCCTCTCCAAGTCAAATACGAGTTTCAAAATAAATTTAGCATTATGCATGAAGCATATATGGAAGTGGAAGTCTTTCTCATATATTTGGTCAAAATTGGATACAACTAAAAGTCGAAAGGATGTGTAATACTATAAGTTTTTAAAATTAATAAGTATACCATGCCTAGATACAAAAAGAGAATGTGCATTAAGATAACATATTAATAATGGTAATCTTCTTTTCAAATTGGTTTGATTTATTAATTGAGAAATGCTATGTATAATTTAAATGAAGATATGCTCTCCGAAAACTAACCAAAGGAAATCATTTATCATGGATCATGGATGGAAGATTGCATCAATGGATCAGATCAAGAAGTTATGGCAGATTGCATCAATGGATCAGATGGCGGATTGCATCAGTGGATCAGATCACGGATTGCTCCTACTATTGTATTAATAATCATGCTTTTGTAAATCATGCAGGAGTTGGATCAGATCAGGAAGTTATGGCACATTAGGAAAAACTATGGAGCTGTGGTGGGCGGTGCTGGTTATCGGTAGTGCGATTGCATTATGTCATAATATAATTAAAGGTATTTTAACCCTCAGTCGAGATATCAATATTAAATTCACAAATTACATTCAGTTACATTTCAGTACTTGATGTGAAGCCAGCGGAAACCCAAGCATAACGTTAAGAGATCAACAGCCCTGTATCTCTTAAACTCGTCGATTTGGATCTCGGCTGTAGATCATACATACTGCAAAAAGGAAATCATTGGCCGATCGACAAGGATGACTTCATTGGCATTAGGTGTACCAGTGATAGATCCACCTGAAAATAAAATTTTGACAAGACCTCTCTCTCCCATCCAATGCCTCTTTCGTCCGATTGGTTGCCCATCAATTTCTGAGATAATAAATTTCAGGCATTGATGTCTACAGGTATGATGGCTTTATGCCATCATAATTGTAGACATAATCATGACCAGAGTTGAACCAACAGAGGAGAATCATGATCAGAGTTTAACCTTTTATGCTTCGCCTCCTGCTTTTCCATGATTTGTTTGGTAAATGGCAATTCGTATGGGAGATCCAAACCTAAGATTTTAACTTCTTTTAACATTGCAGGAATAACTATTTCAAATCCAGTTGGCCTGTGGCCTGCAATCTCTACAAATTTTAAACTATTCAAAGTAAAGAATACACCAAAAGTAAAATCGATCATAGGGATTTAATGTACAAGGTTCAGAGGATCTCACCGTAGGCAATTGTTCGAACACAATGGAATTAATCTTTCCTAACTATGTAGGCAAGTATACAGTAAGGATTCACAGATCAACAATATCCCACGAATCCGATAGTTCAAATACCTGTGAGCCGCATGAAAAAGAAAGACGCCAACGTTACCTTTAAGCTGCATGCAAAAGAAAGGATATTGAGTCAAGTGATATTCTTTTCTTATATAGGCTCCTTTTCTTATCTTTCTTATAGCTTTCCGAATGTACCTTATTTCCAACCATTGATCTCATGTCTTTGTGATTTGAGCCGTCAGATCTTGTGCCTCTTATTTCCCATGGCGATATCTGCAATCCCAGACAGTGGTTTTCCTTCCTGGTTTCAACTGCATGTGGATCAACCATCGTCTGACACCTGTTAAGGTGGTTTGTTTACCGCGATGACCCTTTCCTTTTTCAAGTGCGCACTTTCCATGATGTAGATGAATCTCATCCCTTGATATTTTCCTAATGCATGTCGTACATCCGATTATCGTCAAGACATGGCGCATTTCCTGTGTATTTCTACATCTGCCACGTGCCCATGGCCCACGTTTTCCCATATTATTCTTTGTCACAGATCAACCAAGAGTGAAGATTTACAAGGCAATACATGAGTCACCATATCTCCCCAGATAATTTAGAAAACATCATGATAAATTAATTTATATTAAGATCCTATGAATGTTATCTTATTATTTTATAAGGGATAAATGTACTTTTGAAGTTGGCATACAATTTCTTGTAGACTTTGTTTACTATCTTATGTTAATTAAAGATTTATATTTAACAAAATTACTACAATTTATGGATGCGTTGATTATTTAATAATGAATTTATAAAATGAAAAACTTTATGAATAATGAAATTTGTATTTTCATTATTGTGTTGTGAAAATATATATTAGAATTTGTATTTTGGTTTCGTAATATCTAAAGATATTATGAATTTAGAAAATGATAATCTTTAATTTTTTTATTAAAATATTCTTTTAATTTAAAATATTTAAATTTAATTTTTTTATTATTTTTTTTATGAGAAACAATATAAATATATACATATATATATATATTCTTCTTACATAATTTTAAGTTAGAAAATTTTAATTTATAAAATATCGACATTTTAATAATCAAAATTATTATTTTTAATTAATGTATTTAATTTTTTTTCCATTAATTTAAAATATTAATTATCATTCTCCTATAAGAAAGACTAATAAAAATGGTATCAAATCATATCTTAAAATAATTTTCAAGTTATATTGAAAAGTTAAATTATTTGAAAAACTATGATCTGATTTTTTAATTTAATTTAATTTTATTGTACATTATTTAAATAACACTAATTCATGATATATATTAATGAATTTGATTTATAGATGTGTTAAAAAAATTAAATTGTAAAAAAATTTAATATCTTTAAAGTGATTAATAAATTTAGGTTATTAATATAATTTCAAAATAATATTTAAAGTGATTAATAAATTTAAGTTAATATAATTTCAAAATAATATTTATTTAAAAATAATTTCTTGTTTATATAAATATAAAAAAGTTAATAAAATTATAAATTTCAAAAACATATATATATATATAATTATCTGCAATATATTAACCATTCATTATATCATTAAAAATAGATATATACATTTAAATAGAATTATAGAAAACAAGTGTTTAAAAAATTGTAAGTAGTTTAAGAATGGTTTATAAAATAAAATAAAATGCTTCAATAAAAATAAACATTTTAAAGAATTTTTAATTTGACGTGATTTAACTAGGCGAATCAATCTTAGTCATTCATACATAACCATGGTCAATAAATGTGACCATCTTAAAATAAGGTCAACCATAGTTATTTATTATAAAACACATCTAAGAATTATTAATAAAATAAAAATAAATTTATACTAACTACACACATTCTATTAATATTTTACACTGTTCTTCCTTATTGCTTAATTGAACATTAGGTTGAATTCAATAATGGTGAAGTCAACCATGGATTGAAGTCATTAATGTTAATATTATTAATGGATTTATGTCAACCATTACATTGAATTCAACCATGGAATGAAGTCGACCATGGATTCACTTCATACCAAGATTTTAAGTTCGAAATAAAAGATTGATATATATATATATTATCAATGCAATATACAATATATATTTTATAAAATGGGTGTCCTCTAACAAATATACCTTTGTTAATAATCTCTTTTAAGAAATAAAAGATTATAAGATCCAAATAAAAAATTGATATATATATTTTATCAATGCAATATATAATATATATTTTATAAAATGGGTGTCCTCAACATTAGAAATTTTTACATTTTTAAATAAAATAGAGTCATTTTTAGGTATTGGAAAAATTAATATAATCAATATTAATATTAATATTGATTATAAAATGGGTGTCCTCTAACAAATATACCTTTGTTAATAATCTCTTTTATGAAATAAAATAGTCATTTTTAGGTATTGGAAAAATTAATATAATCAATATTAATATCATCATTAAATTCTATATACATCTATAAATTATCATTAATATTATTATTAGATTTCTATAACCATATAATGCAAATTTCTCAGAAATATATAAATAATGTTTCTTTTTTCTTTTGTGATAGTTAACTTCTAGCAAAATTCCATATATCTTTGTTAATAATCTCTTTTAAGAAATAAAATATTATAATTTAAAAATAAAAAATTGATATATATATTTTATCAATGCAATATATATTTTATAAAATGGGTATAATCTAACAAATGACAAAGTTGACAGTACCAATTTACATATAGTAATTTTTCAAAACACTATTTAATATTTAATTTACATATATTTAATGTATTGTTGTACACAAAATATATTAAACATACATTTTAATACTAGGTAATGGTTAGCTTTGTTTTTTTTCTTATATTTATCAAAAACTTTGTTGAGGCTTTATGAGTAGAGTTTGCATTACAAGCTTTAAAAAATGGTGTAGTTTAGTAGAAAAAATTAACATATTTGCAAGATTATTGTGCAAGAAACACTAAATTCACGTGCTCCAAGGTTTGTTAGCATATTGTTTTATATAGTTTTTTAAGATAAATATATAATTGATTTGGTGGGTTATTCAAAGAGTTGTTAGCATTAGCATTAGCATTAATATAAAATATAATGAAAATAATAATAAAAACATAAAATTAACAACATTATTAGTACATGATTAGCATTAACATTAACATTAAATTCAAACCTACCTTAATGCCAACAATGCTTATACAATGGACGACCAAGGTTCAAATTCAACCTTGCTTAAAAGGCAACTATGACTTCAAGTCAACCATGCCCCAACAATGGTGAACCATGTATTTTAAGCAAGGTTAACCTTGCTCAAAGTCAACCCTGCAAATATAATGGTTGACAATGGTGTAATATAGTCAACCTTAACTTAAAGTCAACAATGGCTATACAATGCTCAACCATGCTTCAAAGTCAATCTTGCTTAAAATTCCATTATGGATTGAAGTTAGCCATGGTTCACAGTCAACCCTGCTTGAAAGGAAACTACTGGCTAAAGTCAACTATTGTTTTAAGTTAATCATGGTCAAACTCAATTTTGCTTAAAAGTATACTATGTATTAAACTCAACCTTTCTTAAAAGTCAACTATGGACTAAAATTAACCATGGACTGAAGTCACTTATGGATTCAATTCAACCATTGTTAATCAAAAGTGAGGGAAGCTCAACCAAAGTTAACCTTAGTAAGCCAAGGTCAACTGAAAGTCAAATATGGTTAATCAAAACATCAATAATGGTCAACCGAATAAAAGCATGGTCAACTAAATTCAACCATGGTCAACCAAATTCAACTATGATCAACCAAAGTCAACCATAGTCAACCAAAATGAACCAAAATTCAAACAAAATCAACCACATGTCAACCAAAGTCAACCATGGGTTGCCATGGTAAACTAAAGTCAACCATGGTCAACCAAAAGTTAATCATGTTCAACCATGGTTAATCATGGTCAACCATTGTCAACCAAAACTAAACTAAAGTAAACAAAATGCAACCATGATCAACTAGAATCCAACCAATGTCAACGATGGTCAGTTAACGTTAACCATGGTTAAGCAAAAGTCACCCATGGTCACCAGAATTCAACCATAGTAAACCAAAGTCTACCATGGACAACCAAAGTCAAGTGTGGTCAACCAAATTTAACTGTGGTCAACCAAAGTCAACCATAGTTAACCATGGCCAGCTATGTTCAACTTAAGTCAACTATAGTTAAACAAAGTTAACCATATTTAATTATGGTCAACCATGGTCAAACATATTAATCCATAGTCCTCAAAAGTCAACCATGTTAAACTTTGGACAAACAAAGTCAATTGTGTTCAACCATAGTAAACTAAAGTCAATGTGGGTGAATGATAATCAACCATGGTCAAGCATTGTCGACCATTTTCTATTATGTATTAAACTCGACCTTTCTTAAAAATCAACTATGGACTGAAATTAACCATGGACTAAAGTCACCTATGGATTCAAGTCAACCATTGTTAATCAAAAGTTAAGGAAGCTCAACCAAAGTTAACCTTACGAAGCCAAGGTCAACCATGGTCAACCAGAAGTCAAATATGGCTGATCAAAACGTCAACCATGGTCAACTAAATTCAACTACAGTCAACCAAATTCAGTTATGATCAACCAAAGTAAACCATGGTCAACCAAAATGAACCAAAATTCAAACACAATCAACCACATGTCAACCATGGGTTGCCATCGTAAACTGAAGTCAACCATGGTCAACCAAAAGTCAAGCACATTCAACCATGGTTAATCATGGTCAACCATTGTCAATCAAAACTAAAGTAAAGTAAACAAAATGAAGCCATGATCAACCAAAATCCAACCAATGTCAACCATGGTCAGTTAACATCAACCATGGTTAAGCAAAATTCAACCATGGTTTCCAAAAGTCAACCATGGTCGCCAAAAGTCAACCATAGTAAACCAAAGTCTACCACGGTCAACCAAAGTCAAGTGTGGTCAACCAAATTTAACCATGGTTAACCAAATTCAACCATAGTTAACCAAAGTCAACCATAGTTAAACAAAGTCAACCATATTTAACTATGGTCAACCATGGTCAAACATATTAATCCATAGTCATCAAAAGTCAACCATGTTAAACCTTGGACAACCAAAGTTAATTGTGTTCAACCATAGTAAACTGAAGTCAATGTGGTTGAACGATAATCAACCATAGTCAACCATCATCGACCATTTTCAACCATAATCTACTGTCACTAACCATGGTCAACTAAATTCCAGCATGGTCAACCAGAGTCAACCATGGTCAACTAAATTCCAGCATGGTCAACCAGAGTCAACCATGGTCAACCATAGTCAACCATGGGAAACCACCATTACCCATGGTAAACCATGTTCATCCAAAGTCAACCAAAGTCAACTATACTCAACCTTACTCGCTCATGGTCTTGACCATGTCCTCCCATGTTCAGTTAAAGTCAACCATGGTGTACCATGTTAACCAATGTTCAACCAAAGTCAACTATGGTCGACCATGGTCAAACATAACCATCCATAGTCAACAAAAGACATCTAGGGTACACCATGGTCAACCATGGTAAATCATAGTGAACGATGGTCAACCAACTTCAACCATGGACATCTAAAGTCAACCATTGTTAACCATAGTCATCAAATTGAAACTAGGGTCAACCATGGTCAACCATGGTTGTCCATGGTCGTCGAAAGTCAACCATGGTCAATTAGAGTCTGCCATGGTGAATCATGGTCAACCAAACTCAACCATGGCTAGCCAAATTTATCCATGGTTAACCGTGGTCATCCAAAGTCAACCATGGTCAACAAAATTCAACTATAGTTAACCATAGTCATCCATGGTGAACCATGTTCAGCCATGTTTAACCAAAAAGACTTTTCTTAAAAGTCAACTATGGATTGAGATTAACCATGGACTAAATTCAAGTATGGATTCAAGTCAACTATTGTTAATCAAAAGTGAGTGAAGCTCAACCAAAATTAAGCTTAGGCAGCCAATGTCAACCAGAAGTCAACTATGGTTGATCAAAATGTCAACCATCGTCAACCAAAGTAAAGCATGGTAAGTCAACCTTGGATTGAAGTTGAGCTTTCTTAAAATTCAACTATGAATTGAAGTCAACTATGGATTGAAGTCAACTTTGGATTGAAGCCACCTTTCGTAAAAGTCAACTATGGATAAAATCAAACCTTGCTTAAAAGTCATATGTGGATTGAAGTCACCCTTTGATTGAAGAAAACCATGGATTGAAGGAAACCTTTCATTGAAATCGACCTTGCTTATAAGTCAACTATGGAGTGAAGTCAACTATGGATTGAAGTCAACCATGGATTGAAGGAAACCTTGGTTGAAATTCTCCCATGGATTGAAGTCAACCTTACGTAAAAGTCAAATATCGATTGAAGACACCCTTGGATTGAAGTCAAACATTAATTTTAGTGAACATTTCCTAATAGTCAACTATAGATTGTAGTCACCCAGGGATTGACTTCAATCCATGGTCAACAATGATATGTCATCAACCATGGTTAAACGTACTCAACCATGGTTAACCAAAGTGAACCATGCCTACCCATTAGTTAACTATGTGTTGGTCCTCTATTTTGATTACTCAGTATAATGTTTTCTAGCTTAAAGTCTTAATGGAATCAAATAATAATCAGTTTTGTTGTATCTGATTGTGTCTTTTTGGAGGTCAACACTGCTAAGCTATGGTAAGTGATTTTTAATTGCTTGTTTGTTACTTTGCCTTTGTTTTATGCATATGATTGGGCTTTAGGTTTCATTTAATGATAGGTTATTAATAAGTTTGTTTCTCTTCTATGCAGGGTTCTTTTGCTGCCCGACTCCATACCTGTCTCAGCGTTCAAAGGAGGATTTATGCAGAGATTTGGGGATTCGATCTACAATGAGGGCGTTTTTCCTGGATTCATCTCATCTTTTAGATGTTTGTGAGGATTGCTCAGCTGCTATTTTAGGGATGATCTTCGATCGAGGAGCTGTTGTTGTTTTCTCTTTAGCAGTATGTGTATATTGGGGAATCTGAGCTCCCATTTTTGGCTCAGATATGCCAAGATATTTGTGGGGTTGTTATCCATGTCGATCCTTGTTTCCAGGACGATCTCACTCTATATATTCAGTATAAAGATGACTCTTGAAACCCTGAGACGGAGGAGGATGTATTCAGAGAAGCTGTAAACTCTATTTTTAATATACTCAGTGTTTATTTTCCTTTAAGAGCTGTGATTTAAATTAGCAGGCGTTGAGGGCAGGGCCCACCTTCAACACCGATTCTCTGTATCTATGCGTGGTTTGTATTTCTGTAAGTAGGGTAAAACTTATATACTTTAGTACTGTTTCATAACAGAATGGTAATGGTTTTGTTTGCTCGTGCTTTATGATAAGGCTTGTGTTGGCAGAAAACAAATGATTATTATGTGCACTCAGTTTGGCTATAGAACCGAATCAATGAATTAATAGGAGTGTTTTTATATTTCGATCTCATTAGTCTTCAGTGTGGATGGTTGTTTGGAATATGGAATGCACAAATCGTGTGGAGGATTTGATCTAGGTTATTGTAGAATGAAGGATTACAAGTAGATTGGGTTGTACATTTTTCACATTACCAGCATATAGCGATATATTGATAGCTACAGGATTGGTTCGGACTCTTCTTATTCACAGAATTGTAAAATGAATTAAGGAATGGTATGAGTTTAGATATTCCATTTGATTTCCAGTGTGTGTCGTAGTATTGACAATGAATTCGACTCTAGCTATTAAAAACCTTTTTGTTGTAGCATGAGAGTAATTAATGAATAGCCCATTCTTTTACTGTTGAGTTTGTAAGATTTGAACAACATTTGCAATATTGAGTAGAGGGTTTGAAGACCGTAGTCATAGAGCATCTAGGGTTTGTCTCTTTTTGAATGAAAGATTGAATAAAAGCTGAAGCTGTACTTGAATGAGTCTTGGGAAGGAGTCCTTGTTTATAATATTGTTCCCTTGAATCGATAATTAGTTTCACAATATGTATATGTAAACCAAACCAGTGAATGTTTATTACACAGCTCTAACATCTATTGATGAGCAGAATTTGAATAGTTTTGGTGTTCTCTTGTGTGCATTTGTATTCACAAATCATAAACAGAGTATATTAGGATATCACTAAACAGTCAAGCTCTCCTTTGATAGACTGTGTGTGTTGACAATTCAAAGTTAAAAGGCCATAGGTTTACTTCATCTTTGGAAATATTTGTGTGGATTTAAGCATTAGATTTAGAGTTCAGATAGGAAACAAGGTTAACTGAGGTCAATTAAGCATATGCATTTGATTGATAAATCTTTTCCTTAGCAGGTTGAATGTTTTGAAAATAGACTGTAGTTACTATAGCTTAAGTTTGCTGTAGAGATTGTTAATTGCTTTAAAAACTGCTGTAGCTTAAGATTGTATTTATTTTCCTAGCAGGCTGTTGCAATTTGATAATTCTTTGTTGGTTACTGTAGGCTACTGTAGGCTATATTGAGTTCAACAGTGAGATAGGAATCAGTAAATTAGTTTTCTTTTCTATAGAACAGATCTAGTGATCCTTGGCATTGATCATTTAGTGTTAGCTTCATTTTGTTGTAAGTAGACTAGAGTTTCTTGAGGAATGAGCATTGAGACTACTTTGCCCGCACATATAGTGTAGCAGCTCAAAGTTTATGCACCCTGGTTGACAATTAAATCAAGGTAAATTAACTATCATTAAAATTAACCAACACTATGGTTTAAAGTCAACTCATAATTTTACAACCTTTGTCGACCATGGTTAACCAACGTTGTCAAATTCAAGTTTACGATAGTCAGTCACGATTAACATAGTTAACTACAAAATCAGAAAGAAACATTTATATATTTATTTCATTTATTTACTTATATTTATTTATTTTGACTTTATTTCATTTATTTACTTATATTTATTTATTTTGATTTTATTTCATTTATTTCTTCATTATTTAATTTCAACTTTTTTATGCTTTTATTTATCTATCTATTTTATTAAATATTATTGGTTAATAAATTAATATATATTAATTAAGAATACAAATTATTTTACTTACTTATATTTATTTATTTTCATTTTTATTTCATTTATTTCTTCATTATTTAATTTCAACTTTTTTATGCTTTTATTTATCTATCTATTTTATTAAATATTATTGGTTAATAAATTAATATATATTGTTGAATAATAATAAATATTAATACTAAATAATAATCATAACTAATAATATTAATATTAATCATATCTATTAATATTAACATATTTTATTTACTATTTTTTTATTTAATTATAATTTATTCATGCTTATTTATTTATTTATTTTCTTATCACCTTATTTATAAAGTTAGATTTCTTTTACATATAAATAAAACTTTCATAGCATTTTAATTCATATACTTAATAATATTTTATGCATATTTCTTAAGTAAAAAAGAAAGCTTGATATGATCAAAATTGAATTGGTTTTGTCTTTTACATTATTTCTTTATTATTAAAAGTTATCATTTAACGAAGTTATTTGTAAATGTCTGAAAGTTTTTAGTTTGTTAATAATAAACAAGAATGCTCATCCATGAATAGCTATAATCAACAATAATCAACCATGGAAAACCATGGTCAACAATGAATAACCATGGTTGACCATAGTGGACATTTCTCAACCACCATTGGCTATGGTCAATCATAGTCAATAATGAACACCCATGGTCAACAATGGTTTACCGTTAATAACCATGGTCAAGCATAGTAAACCATGAACAACAATGGTCAACAAAAGTCAACCATATTCAATTAAACTCAACGAACGTCAACCATAAGTAACCAAAAGTCAACCATGGGATACCATGGTCAACCATAGTTAACCATGGCCATAGTCAACCATAGCCAACCAATAGTTAAGAAAAAGTCAAGCAGGGTCAACGAAAGTCAACCATAGCAAACTAAACTCCCCCAAAGTCAACCATAGTCAGCCAAAGTCAACCATGATCATAAAACTTCAACCATGGACAACCAAAATTCAATGAAAGTCAACCATGGTCGACTAAAGTCAACCTACCACGGTCTATAAAATTCAACCATGGCTGACAAAATTCAGCCATGGTCAACCATGGCCAACCAAAATTCAACCATGGTCAACCATAGCTAACCAAAATTCAAGCAAAGTCAACCATGCTCGACCAAAGTAAACCAACCATGGTCGACCAAAGTAAACCAACCATGGTCAACCAAAGTTAACCATAATTAACCAAAGTCAACCATAATCAACCAAAGTCAACCATGGTCGAGCAAAGTTGACCAAAGTCAACCAACCATGGCCATCCAAAAGTCAACAAAATTCAACCATGGTCGACGAAAGTCAACCAACCACGGTTGACAAAATCCAACCATGGTCAACAAAACTCAACCATAGTCAACCAATCATGGTCGACCAAAGTCAACAAAGGTTGACTAAATCCAACCATGTAAAACCAAAAGTCAACCATATTTAACCGAAGTCAACCCTAGTCAACCAAAGTCAACCATGTGCAACCAAAACTCGACCAAATTTATCCAAAGTCAACAATGGTCAACGAAAGTTAATAATGGTGAACTAAAGCCAACTATGAATAATTAAAAGTCAACCATGGTTAGTCAAATTTAACCATGGTCAACAATGGTGAACCAAAAGTCAACCATGGTGAACCAAAGTCATGTTCAGCCAAAATTCAACCATGGTTGACCAAAGTTACTCAACTAGAGTCAACCAAAGTCAACCGTGGTCAACCAAAGTCAACCATGGTCATCCAAAGTTAACCAAAGTCAACTATAGTCAACTGAAGTCAACAATGGTCAACCAAGAGAAACAAATGTCAACCATGGTCAAGCATAGTCAACCATGGACAACCATAATTAGCCATTCTCAACCATAGTCAACCAATGGTTGGCCATGATCAACAAATTCCACCACGGTCAACCATTGTCAAACATTATCAACCATGAGCAACCATGGTCAACCATAGTAACCCATGGTGAACTAAAGTTAACCATGATAAATCAAAGTCAACCAAAGTCACCCATGCTCAACCATGGTCAACCATCATCAACCATGGTAAACGAAAGACAAGTTAACCAAATCCAATCATGGCCAAGCAAAGTCAACCATGGTCAACAAAACACAACAATGGTCAACAATGGTAAAGCAAAGGTCAACCAATGTCAACCATGGTAAACCAAAAGTCAACCATTATCAACCAAAGTCAACCATGGTTGACCAATGTCAACCATGGTCAACCATAGTGAGATACAAAGAGAGATTAGTTAACCCTGGTTGACCATGGTGAACCATGGTTGTATGGTTGACCATGATCAACCGTAATAATAATCTTAATTCCTTTCTAATTTGTTCATGGTTGATCATAGTCATCCATGGTCCACCATAGTCAACCATAGTAAACCAAAAGTCAACCAAACTTGCCACGCCGCATTGTCACAATAAATATTATGATTTATTATTCACAACACATAACCAATGATACTATTCATACAGGACACCTAAACAATGGTACTATTCATACATGTAACTATGTTAGATAATAAATTAGTTCATACTAATATTAATAAAAAAATTTATTATTATTAAAATTGTCAATCCTCATTATAAATTATTTTCATTTATTAATGTTATAGTTATATTTTCTTATTTTCATTTACAATTTTTTTAATTAATAATTAATTAATAACAATAATTTATTATTATTATTATTATTTAAATTAATTTATTATTTTCATTTACAAATATTATAATTATATGGTTTTTAATAATTATTTTTATTATTATAAAATATTTTTTATTTTATTTTTTATATTTTATGATAATAATAATAATAATTATTATTATTTTACAATAATAATAATAATTATTATTTTACAATAATAATAATAATAATAATAATAATTATTATTATTATTATTATAATTAAATAATAATAATAATAATAATTATTATTATTATTATAAAGAATGAAATAAAATAATAAATTATCATTATTATTAATATTATTCTTATTATAATTGTCTATCCTCATTATAAATTATTTTAATTTATTATTTTTTTCTTATTTATAATATAAAAAATAAAAATAAAAAAATATATTCTTATCTTCTTATTTTATATTTTATTAAAATATTTTATAATAATAACAATAATAATATTTTCTTATTTATCATTTTTTTTTAAATATTTTATAATAATAAAAATAATTATAAATAAAAAAATATAATTATAATAATGTATAAATGAAAATAAGAAATTAATTAAAGTAGTAGTAGTAATAATAATAATAATAATAATAAAATCTTAGTATAACCAATATTATTAATATTATTATTATAAAAACATGTCACATTACACTATATTGTTTACAAAAATTGTATATGTACACCATACTACTTTTTTTTTAATTATTATTATTATTATTATTATAAGATATTTTAATATTTGTTATTTAATAATAATAACATCAGGTGTTATTATTATTATAATTAAATAATTATTATTAAAAAATATATAATTCTTCAATAATAATAATATATATTATTATTATTATAATGAAATAATTAGTGTTATAAAATATTTAATTATTAAATAATAATAATGAATGTTGTTATCATGATAATTAAATAATTATTATTAAAAAAATATTTAACTATTACTCTAAATTATTTATAATTCATTAAACATAATTATAATTATTATAAATTATAAATTATTTATAGATGTTGTTATCATGATAATTAAGTAATTATTATTAAAGAATATTTAACTATTACTCTAAATTATTTATAATTCATTAAACATAATTATAAATTATAAATTAATTATAATTTATTAAACATAATTATAAACTATTTTTTTTTTTTTAATTTATTACTATAATTTATTTATAATTTAGTAATTATAATTATAAAATAGTAATACTTATTATTATTAATATTTGCACAACCATAATATTAATATTAAAAATGATGAAATATTCTCAATAGGTTGGTAGTCAACTAGCAAGCCATATTAATATTAATAATATGGCTTATTTTACTATTTTATTTTTTATTTTACTTCTATTGAAGTTTTTTTTTAGTTATATATATATAATTTTACTTTAATTTTAATTTTTTATTTAAATTAATTAATTAAATAAATTTAATTTACTTTATTTTAGATTTTATTTTATTTAATTATTTTTATTATACTTTATTTATTTCATTTTATTTTATTTATTTTTTATTCTATTATATATATATATATATATATATATATTACTTTATTTTATTATTTTATTTTACTTTTTTTTAATTTTTTAATTTTTTACTTGACTTTATTTTTATTTAATATAATTTAGTTTATTTGTAATCTATTTTATTTTACTTTACTTTTAATTTAGTTTGGTTTATTTGTATTCTACTTTACTTTTATTCTATTTCTTTATTTTTCTTGATTTCTTTTTTTAATTTAATTTATTTTAATATTACTTTATTTATTTTTTATTTAATTTAATTTAGTTTATTTTAATATTTTTTAATATTTTTTTTTTTTTTTTAACTAAATATGTATTTCTTTTCATTTTTATTTCCAAATAATATTTTTATTAAAATTTTAATTTCATTATTTTTTCCCTGCGCTGGCTGTCTACTGGCAACAACCACATTTTTAAATGTGTTTGATATTAGCTGATCGACGTATATCAACCACTTTTTAAATGTGTGGTCATAGTTGATATATGCCAATCAACGAATATCAAACACATTTAAAAATGTGGTTGTTGCTAGTTTATTGTCGATAAGAAAATAATTTCGTATAATGTAATGTGTCACTTCCTCTACTGCAGTTTTGTAAACTTACTAAATCCATGATCGCACAACAAACTTAATACCGTTAATTGTCAACATCATTAACAACGATTCCAACGGTAATGAGGCGAACTCGACGATAATCGAGTGACTTCCCACCAGGGATCAAATTTGAAGGGTGGGGTCCCATTTCACTTTGAAGGGCTTAGAGATATTGAACCCTTCAATGCTGCCATGTAAAAATAAGTCATTCTTTTCATTTGAAAATGTACTAGTACATCGAAATTTCATTGTTTACTTACGTAGTAAAGTTGAGAGGTTTTATTTTGCATTGGATATAGTAGCACTGAACGTTATATATGTCATATAACACAACTATGTTTCGCCCCGATCTAGATGCTCGGTATTTAGGCCACTATGCCACATTTTCCATCTTAGCAGTTTCCCAAATTGATCTTGCCTCTTAAAATTTTAACCAGTATAATAATACAGTTAACTTGCTAACCCCATTCCAATCCAACTTTCATCCTCATGGCCAAAATTAATAATATTTTGCTCTTTCATGATCTACTTGAACATGAGGAATTTATTAGTAAAACATAACTTAGAAGACACATAGAAAATCCACTTTCTAGATGTTCAATGTGAATTTCCATAACTAATTTTATAGATCTTTTTTTTTGCATCAAGCTACAGTTAGCTTGCTAGCCCAATTCCAATCCAATCCAACTTTTAACCAGTATAATAATATTTAATACCTCTTAAAATGGGTTCTTAGGCTTCTTCGAATAGTATGAGCTCGATGAAGGATTGGGTTCTTCAACTCTTCTAAAAGCAATGTGATGCTTATTCTTGGAAAAGTTCAATCCTTGTAAATCACTAGTGTTCTTCAAACTAATATAAATTCTAGCCTAGTTAACAATGGAAAAAATGATAATGTAAGCAAAAAAAGGAAGAAATTGTTTCAAAAGCCAAAAACATTAGACGTTGGGTCTGGTCTATATCTGTTGCTAAATTAGTGAACAATAGAGATGTATGCAGAAAGGCAATAAAAAATGTGAAGGGAAAGAATCTGAATGGTAAAAAAAAATCACTTTGTTGAATTGAGGACCATAATTCACTTTCATGCACCTCTATCAAACAACTACATTGCCTATGCCATTTATAATCCTCCTTCACGCAAGTCTATTAGAGAGAACAGTTCAACAAAAAAGTTGGATTGGATTGAAAACTAATAGCAAGTTTCTTTGTCACTCTAATTGTGTACCCTACGGCATAATTGAAAACAATATATGTTTTAATTTCTCATTCAACACTATGAATGCCACATGTACTTGGGATAGAATAAGTTTAAGCGCTCCTTACATGTTACATGCTATGTTATGGTTTGAGCAAAGAGAACTATCCGACTCCAGGCAACTTTTGTTCTCAATAGCTGATTAAGGACCCTGGATGCTTCTTCTCTATATCCCTCCCCCTAGATCTCGTTATACATACTAACTCTGCGGTATGATGGAGTAGAGGATGGGTAGTGAAGCATACGTAAAACGTAGGTAGAACAAGTAGAGAGGAGATGCATAGATGGTTGAAGTTCTTGTTATATGGTTGAAGTTCCTGTTCTATTCCAGACCAATCGATAAGGGAAACAAAATCAAAAGGTAAAGTAGCACTGTCGTTCTAAAAATCAAGTTTACAAAAACATTTTTTCCCAGTTCGTACAGTCGAGTGCAAAAGTGGGCACTGGGCCTTCTAAGCAAATTGCCAGCTTTCAGCATTGTCCTTCACCAGATGTTGTTGCATATTCTCAATCATAATGAAATTTGATAGCTAGTTGGGATTGTAAGTGTAGTAGCATCGGTGGTATTCATATTAATAAATACCAATAATCTTAAACCGTGTACTAGAGGAAGGTGTCGATTCGACGACTGAGCAATTGGGGAAAATAACTCATGCAATACAGTTTTAGATCCAAAGTTTGGATTCTTGATATGACTCATTAACTAGATGTGTGGAGGTTGTCAAAGTGGGAACTTCCCCAAATCCCCAGTCTTTTTGGTAAAGCTGGGGGGCACAATGCGCACACTTGTTTCTCATAGGGCTGCAACCGTGGCCAGTGGCAGCTGCACAGGGAAGCACTCGGTTTCAGAGTGAAAACAATGGTCTTCCTTGTCCCCTCCATTTCAGAAAAGTTAAAGGGCAGCTAAATTCTCGAGAGCTTCGATTGGGAGACAATGGAAAATAGGGCAAGACAAGGAGCACATGGAATCATATGCATATAAATAGAACATATGAAGAAACAAGCAATTGTTGTTGTTGCTACAGTTGGGAATTGATAAATGTCGTTCTAAACAACCTCTGACAGATATTTGTGACAAACCCACTCTCGGGTCTAGGCTTCAAATTTTAATCCTTCAAGGCCCATTTGAAGTAACAAAATTTCAGTCAAATAATAATATTGTGTTTGAACTTTGAAGTTACAGAATTTTAATCAAATAACAAATTTTTAAATAATTGATGGGATCATGAATGGATAAAGTGATGTACATATCTGTAAATTCATAGGATGTCAGCAATCCAGTCAACCTTCAAGTTGAGCTCCTCAAAGAAAATGAATTTCTTTATATATGTTTATGGCAGGCTAGCATTGGCAGCTTCGCTCTACAAACTCTCCTAGAGGACTGGAGGAGATAGAGTAGGTGGAACTTGGAAGTAGCTCGACCACAGTGGAGTAGGGGTATAAGAAAAAGCTTGTTTGTATTCCTATAATATTATATATTGATGGTCGGAGCCATGGAAGCATGGAATTTGAGCATTGACTTGATACAACAAAGAAAACACAAGGTGGGACTCAGGAGCCGCAGGATTGACTTAATACAACAAAGAAAACACAGGTTGTGAGGTTGGAAGCTATAGACGGTAGGATTAACTTGATACAAAAAAGAAAACACGGGGTTGTGGGTAGGGGCCATGAGCAAGAGCAACAACCTGCAACATTACAAGAAGTTTCTGGATTGTGGATTTTGTCTGAAATGCCAAATTCGGGGCACATTAACATAATATATTATACATTGAATACTCAATTAACTCATGGAATCAGAATTCATGAAATGGTATGTGATAATTGGTAACTTGGTAATCTCGCTGCCAAAAACACGTATGAGCCACCAACCATGCTTAATAAAGTTGTTGCTGCCATTACATGTGTTAAATACATAACAGCTCGCTGAAAACACAAGAACTTAGAAGCGTTCAAGCCATGGGTTGCACAGTGTAAGCCCATCCACGTAAGCTGGTCAATGATATTATTAGAGGCCCAATGGTCCAAGATCCATCGATGATTGAACACGTGGATACACTACAAGAAAAAGGGTATTTTAGCTTCACATTAGCACCACTATTTCTAAAGAGTTTGAGAAATCCTCAATTTTCAAATTTTGGTGCAAAAGTGGTGATATTGTGGGGATACGCATGTGGTGCTAAAATTTATGGTGCAAAAGTGGTGTTTGTGAAAAAGTTGATTTTGGTGTTAAATGAATATGTGGCCTTCCATGGTGTATGGTGCAAACCACCAAAACCAATCCTAGGTGGATTGAGATTTTGTGGTGCAAAACACCAAAACCAATCCAACATGGATTGCTCCTTTCTCGTGCTAAACACCAACCAAAATTATTATTATTATTTAATATGCGCAAACTTGTATATGGTGCAAAGCACCATAAAATAATAAATAATACAAAAATAAATATAAATCATATAATATATATATATTGTGCAAGCTGACTATATAGACATGGAGCTTTATTTATTCCACTTTTTATTAATTTTTCCAGTTTTTATTATTTCCTCGTGATAGGTATGGGGCTTTATTTATTATTTTTTTCCACTTTTTATTATTTCCTCGTGATAGGCATGTGGCTTTATATATTATTTTTTCCACTTTTTATTATTTTTTCCATTTTTATTATTTCCTCATGATAAGATGTTTTAAGATTTGTTTTAATGGAATTATCAGATGCACTGACATATATTATTCTGACGATTTCTAGGTAATAGGTAACATCGTAAAGCATTATCTCTACGGGAATAAAATCTGAATAAAGATCTCCCTTCAAATAACCATGAGATAATTTACCAATTAACCGCCCAACCTACAATGATATTTTTAATGAAGAATAAACTTTGAAATCGTCTCTCCCATCCTCACCATCGCTACTCTCATCGTCCATGGAACAAAACTGAAATTGAAATTAAAATCGGTAGAGGAACAAGATAAGTCGAGTTCTTGCAGAAAATTAAAGTATTCACACGCCTTACTATTTCTACAGAAGCAACATGATTGTTAACAGGTTCAGCAAAGACATTATGAGTAGTTTTACAACAACATCATCAAAATTGTATGATTAAACAGAAAATAAATTAACACTTACGAATTTGCATAAAACATAAAATGAACAACATAAAAAAAAACTCAAAACCATCATCAAAATTCTATTTTAAGGGTGAATGGGATGTAAATTCCAAACCTATATATCATCAAAACATTGAAGAATTTATTAGTAACTAAATTGCCAACTTTCATTATTAAGGCTATTTTTAACCAAGTTTCAGCGTGGGCTATTTTTATTGTCGTATCAGTAACCGTGATTGTTCACTTTGACAAAGGAGGCAAATGCATGCCCGGGAAAAAGATTCAATCTACACTTTTGGCATGTTGTGGACAGAGTTGATGTACGGATTGAGACTGGCATTTTAATTGGACTAGGTTTTTAAAATCCTAACAACTAGTCAACATAAAGGTGCATAAGCATAACGGTAACAGAAAACATCTGCATAGTTGAAAATGAGCCAACTGAAAACATTTGAAGTTCACTCACATCACATCAAATTGCATAATTGCATACAAATTGTAGGCTTACAGTCATCAGCATTAATAACAAGGTTAATTAAACGATTTGCAGAGGAAGCTGCTTCTTCCAAACCCCTAAAATTACAAAAGTAACTTCACTTCCATAGTATATCTTTATGCCAAACCCCATTGTTACTCATGTTTTTCTGCTTCTGAACGGGCCAAGGTGAAGGCGCTGGTAGCACGCATAAGTCTTGGACAGCCATCCGTCTTTTTAATCAATAGTTGGCGGGACAACAAAGTGGTGGTATGCTTGTGATCATCTTCATTAAAAAAAAAAACCTGCTCCGGGACTCTAATTCAACGCATTATGGGACTGGCTCTCTATCTAGTTCAGATGTGGTGGAACTATGGTCTTTGGCACTCGAACCGGTTATTCCGCAACTGGAATGGAAGATCTACTAGGGAAGCCTTCACCTTGGCTCTGCCTTTGACTCTACTTATTTTCTTTAGCTAGTGCCCGCCATTCTTCGACCTCAGTATAAGTGCTTAAGGCATGAACAAAACTAGCCATCATCGAAAGCTCGTCCAGGGTGATTATCTGCTAGCGGCGAATCTATCGTATACCGCAATCTGAACGGCATAAAAGGTGAATCAGCAAGAAAAGAACCCTAAAGCGAATACCTAAGCGTAGGAGGTAAGACTGCTGTTGGCATTGAACCCATAGATCGAACGCATCCATTTTAAGCCCCTGTTAGCTGCAGAGAATAGCCAGAACTGCAAAGATCCTCAGCCGTCACACAATGCTAAGGGTGAATTCTTTCGCCATTCGCATGGCAGAGCAGAGGGCGGCTAGGGTTGTAACCCTAGCCTCCTTGTAACCCTAGCCGCGTGCAAAAGGATCAAAATCAACTCTCAAAACTCAGGAGAGCGGGGAAAATGACTTGTAACCCTAGGCGCGTGCACAAGGATCAAAATGAACTCTCAAAATTGGGGAGAGCGGGAAAATGAGTTTTCTTTGGCTTTTTAAATGTTTATAATCATAGTATTAATAAACTATTTTATTAACAAACAATTTTAGTAACGATTGTAATCTTTTTAGATGGATGGGAAATTAAATTTTAATAACTATTATATTAAGAAAGAATTTTAGTAACTATTCTATTTTTTTTTTTAAATTAAATAGATGGAAAATGAAATTTCCATTTCCATTTCCCTTTTATGATAATAAAGGGTTTTTTAAAGTTTCCAAAACATTTATTAACTATTTTAAAAAGCTATATAATTTTTCTAATCTTGAAAAAATAAAAACTCCAAGATATAAAAAACATGGAATGGATAATTATAATTTAAGAAAAAAAACATTAAATTTCTTAATACTAAAAACTTTAACATTTTAATAAAAAAAGTGATCTAACTAATATACCTTGTAAACAATTTTTGAATGTATAGATGACCATACTTCTGTTCAATAATGACATTATTTGCATATTTTGAAGTAAGTAGATAATAAATAGTTGGACCTTAGGTGATTTGACCTCTTTTGAGGAATAACAGATCTAGAGTCCAGATGGAACTACGTTCACTTTTCAAAAATCCATATCTAGTAAGGACTGAGAGGGATCAAAACAAAGCTAAAGTACAAATCTATCAATGCTTAAAATATGAAGATTAAGAGGGATATATTTTATTTTATATTATTATTATATATTTTTATTATTATTCTCCATAAACCTAGATGCACTCATTAGTCAATGCAAGGAACATAACTAGAAATGAGGGAAGTGGATCTTCAAACAAAATCTATGTGTGCATACATAGTGGATATGTGGTAGTTATGTGGTAGTCCCACCGTTCTATGATAATAATATTAGATGTCATAGATTTTTTTGTAACCATTCATACAAGTTCCCACCAAAATATAGTGTAGAGGAGGAAAAATGATTCACATATGAGTGTGTATGTAACCATGTATTCTACCCAAAAATGGTGGTTGGTTACTCTTATAATAGAGTTGTACCACCATGTAAATGAGCCATTGATCAATTCAAGTGTGTAATCCTAACATGCTTGAGTAAGATAATACCATGGGGTGAAATGTGTAGCCTAAATATGTGTCTACGTATTCTCATGAGCCTGACATACATCTATCATCATATGGAATTGATTGATTGTGTGTTTGTAATTATAGAAAAATGGAAAAACCCCATGAAATTCACCCTAGAATTACTAATAAGGTGCCATTAAAATCAAATAAAGAGAATCCCTTGTCTTTTAGTTTGTCAAATGAGTTGCATGGAGTACATGTAGATAAGATAACTCACCTTGAAAGAATGGTGAATCCAATGGTTGATGTTTCCTCCTCCTCTACCACCACCATGAATAACAAAAACATTATCTCCAATTCATTATAGACTTTATGATGGCCTTACCTAAAATTGCTTCTTATTTCCATTTTGAATGCTAGTCCTCCACTTACTCTATAATTGCATTATCCAACAAACTTCTCACCCCAAATGTTTTAGAATGTAGATGCATATTTGAATTGAAAATATTAATATTAAAGATTCAAAATTTTCACTTTTTCCTTGTTACATTCACTGCAGTTTTACTTGTGAGAAAAATTTAAAGAATCTTTACTTAAATGGGATGGTTTTAGGATTTTCCATGTGTTATGATCCTATGAAATTCGTATAGTTTGATTCCTCCTTGAACCATGTGCATAGCCTTGCGAACCATAACTAGTTTTGACAATTGTTTAATGGCATTGATATCCCCACTCAGAGATTAGAGATACTATCAATATATCATGTCTAGTGCTTTGAGCCAGCATTCACAGCCTTAGATTCTTAGAATATTCTTTTATAGCTTGCACCTCGAGTACTCTTCTCTAACCATGTCTAAGACTTTGAGACACTAAGAAATCCCTAATGATGCACATATTAGCACTCTAAGTTACACATATCATTGGGAGGTCATATACTATGCTTTTAGGTGTTAATCATGGACTTAAATTCCTAAAAAAATCCTTTAGGGACTAAGGGCCGAGTTTCCTACCCCAACCATGTCTAGAGCCTTGAGACCCATACCTAGTTCAAAACCATAATAATGGCACTAATATCACTACTTGTAGGTGAAGAATAACCCCAAGAAATCATGCACGATGGTTTTAGGTATCATGTTTGGACCTAGATGCCCATAATATTACTTTAGGGATTAAGGATTTGGTTTCCTCTCTCAACCATGTTAAGGCTTGTTAACACTTAGTTGTGGTTGCACTACTAGAGGGTTAATGTCCACAAAGATTCCATCAAGATGGTTATATTGTATGTTGATCTAGATATACACATTGATTAGAGTTCTTTCCAAAGCAATTAAAAAATTCTAGGACGTTTATTTCTAGCAGTTACTTTTTCCAAGAAACTAAGATAGGGGGGCATGTGACATTGATATTCATGCATTCATGCCTCTTGTATATAGACCCATGAGACCCTTATCATACTCCTGTTCTCACCCAAACCCTAGCTACATCCCCTTGTGTACAAGTGGTGGAAATCTATTATTGTGACAAGGCTAAAAAAAAGGAATGCATTGAAAATGCATAAACCTTGCATGAATTTGCCCATTTGGGTTCAGGTTAAATTAAATAAAGTATTACAGATGGGTGACAAAACCCTAGTTGGTAGATCTTGTGAAAAGAGAATAGGTGGATCCCATTATCGGGCTACTTTACTCACAAGTGGAAGAGGTGGGATTGATCGACATAGCCCAATTGGCACTAAATGCTACCCAGAGAAACAATTGGGTTGGGGAGGCTTAGGTAGTAAAAATATTAGACATTTCTCATTTTTAGTCTATTTGGATACCCTTCTAAACTCATGCGTGGGGATTTGAGGAATTTTTCATGGATTTAGATGCCTCAATGATTTCTTTAGGGCCAAAGGCATGGTCTTCTTCCCTGGGAAGTCATTCCCAAGGCCCTAGGATAGGTACATATTGCTCAAAGCCACCTAATGGCACGTATATAATCAATCATAGGCCAATGATACCCCTAGGATCCCATGTGTTTTTGGTGGAGACATTCTTATCCTTGAATGGTTGGTTGCAAGATTCCTTTAGGGCTTGAGGTTTAGGTCTCCTCCATTGACCATGACCAATGCCTGAATACCATAAGACCTAGATATATGACCATGGATACCATGCATGGTTCTTTGAGGCATTGTTCAAGGATTCATATGCCTCAATGGTTTCTCTAGGGCCAAAGGCATGGTATTCTCTCGTAGAATGTCATTCCCAAGGTCCTCGGACACCTACATAATTCTAAAAACCACCTATTTGTGTCAATATTTGGTATCATTTGTCGATGATCCCCCGATTCCATGTGTGGTTGGTGGAGGAAACCTACTTAACCCTAGATGGCTATAAGATTCTTTTAGAGCTGGAGGTTAAAGTCTCCTCTAATGACTATGTCCAAGGCCCAAGGGCTAGAAGACCTATATGCATAGTGCCATAGATACTACTGCAAAGTCATGCATAGTGCCATAGATACTACTGCAAAGTCATGCATAGTGCTTCAAGGAAGTGTTCATGGCTTTGGATGCCTCAAAAATTTCTTTAGGGACAAAGGCATGGTCTTCTTCCTTGGAAGACCATTCCCAAGGCCTTGAGACACCTACATACTTCTTAAAAGAACCTAATTTCACTGACATCCTCAATCATAGGCCGATGATACACTCAGAATGCCATGTGTGGTTAGTGGAAGCAACTTCCTTATCCTTGGATGGATAGAAGATTCCTTCAGGGATCGAGGTTAGGTGTTCTCTGTCGACCATGTTCTTCCTTTAGGTCCCTAAGTTCAAGTTTCCTCCATTGACCATGTTGAAGTTTCCAAGGCCACAAGACCTAGATACATAGTTCCTTGGATACCCCTACGAATTCATTTATGGCATTGTTCATGACTCTAGATGCCTAAATGATTTATTTAGGGCTAAAGGCATGGTCTTTTTCCCTATAGAACCATTTTGAAGGCCCTAAGAAGGCCCTAAGACACATACATACTTCTCAAAACCACCTAATAGCATCAACATCCTCAATCATAGGTTAATTATACCCTAAGAAGGCCATGTATGGTTGTTATAGGCAACCTTCTTAGCCCTGGATGGCTAAATATTTCCTTCATGGCCTGATGCTCCCATGTCCCCAAAAGTTGGATACATAGTGCCGCGGTTACCCCTACAAATTCATGCGTGGTGATTTGAATATTGTTTCATGGATCTTAATGCTGCAATGGTTTCTTTAGGGCCTAGGGCATGGTATTTTTCCCTAGAATGTCCTTCCCAAGGCCTTGAGACACATACAAATTTTTGAAAACCACCTAATGGCACCGATATAATCAGTCATATTCCAATGAAACCCTAAGGAGGCCATGTGTGGTTGGTGTCGGAAACATTCTTAGCTTTGGATGGATAGAAAATTTATTTAGGGCCCGAGGTTTAGGTCTCTTCCATTGACCATGTCCAAGACACCAAGGCCCCATGACCTAGATACATAGCACCATAGATATGGTTGAAAAGTTATGCATGGTGATTTGAGACATTATTCATGGATCTAGATGCCTCAATGGTTTTTTTTAATGGAAACATTCATGGTCTTATTTCCTAGAGAATCGTTCCCAAATCCCTGAGATACATACATTTTTCCCAAAACCACCTAAAATCATTAATATTATTAATCATGGGCCAATGATACCTCAAGAGGCCATGTGTGGTTGGTGGAGGCAATATTCCTAGCCTTGGATGGCTAAAATATTATTTTTGGTCCAAACATTCAAGTCTCTTCTCCCTACCATGTCCAAGGCCCCAAGGCCCTAAGGCATGGATGTACATTGTGCCACAAATATCTCTATGAAGTCATGCATGGTGATTAGAGGCATTGCTCCATGGATACAAGACCTCATGAGACAACTTGTTATTGGTGGAGGAAACCTTCTTAACCCTATATGGTTAGAAGATTCCTTTAGGGCTTGAGTTGTAGGTCTCCTTTATTACCATGTCCATGGTCCTAAGACCACAAGACCTAGATACATAGCACAATGGATACCCATGCAAAGTCATGTGTAGTTATTTGAGGCATTGTGCATGGATTTATATGCCTTAATGGTTTCTTTAGTTCCAAAGGCATGGTTTTCATCCCTATAATTCCATTCCAAAGGCTCTAGGACACCTTCATAATTCTTAAACCACGTAATGGCACCAACATCCTGAATCATAGGCCAATGATACCTTCAATAAGCCATGTGTGATTGGTGGAGGAAACCTACTTAGTTCTAGATGCCTAGAAAATTCCTTTAGAGCCTAAGGTTTATGTCTCCTCCACTAACCATGTCCAAGTCCTTAAGGCCACAAGATCCAAATGCATATCACTATAGATACCACTCCAAAGTTGTGCATGGTGGTTTCAGGCAATGTTCGTGGCTTTGAATGCCTCGAAATTTTCTTTAGGGCCAAAGGCATGGTCTTATTCCCTAGAACATCATTCCAAAGGCCTTAACACACTATATACTACTTAGAACAACTTGTTGTCACCAACATCATAAATCATAGGCTAATAATACACTCAAGTGGCCATGTGTGGTTGGTGGAGACCACCTCCTTAACTTCAGATGGCCATGTGTGGTGCTTTCTAGCATTATTTATGGCTTTGTATGCCTAAATGGTTTCTTCAGGGCCAAAAGCATGGTCCTCTTCTATAGAGTGTCATTCCCAAGGCATCGAGGCATGTGTCTAATGATAAAAATTAACTATTAGCATTAAAAACACTAATACCCTCAAGAGGCCATCTATGATTGGTGAAGGCATCCTTCTTTGACACATATGGCTAGAAGCTTCCTTTAAAGACCTATTTTTAAGTCTCTTTCATTGACCATGCCAAAATCCCTAAGTCCACAAGACCTAGATACATAATTCCATGGATATCCCTACAAAGTCATGTGTGGTTCTTCGAGGCATTGTTCATGGATGTGGAATCCTCAATGATTTCTTTAGGGATAAAAGCATGCTATTTCTCCCTAGAACTTCATTCCCAGCATGCTAAGACATGTACATACTCCTAAAAAAACCCTAATGTCACTAACATCCTCAATCATAGGCCAATGACCTTTGAAAGGAGATGTGTTGTTGGTGGATAGAACCTTCTTATCTCTATATGGCTAGAAGTTTCCATTAGAGGTTGAGCTTCATGCCTCATCCCATGACCATTTCCAATCCCCCAAGTCCCCAAGACTTGGATACATAGTGCCATGGTTACCCTTACAAAGTTACGCATGTTGCTTTAAGGCATTGTTCATGGTTTTGGATGCCTTAATGGTTTCTTTAGGGTGAAATGAATGATCTTTCCCCTAGAATGTCAGTCCCAAGGCATTGAGACACATACATATTTTCAAACCCGCATATTGGAATTTTCAACCTTAATCATAGGCCAATGATAACCTCAGGAGGCCATGTTTGGTTGGTGGAGGAAACCTTCTTAGCTTGGATGGATAAAAGATTTATTTAAGGCCCAAGGTTCAAATTTATTCCACTGACCATGTCTAAGACCTCAAGTACCTAGGACCTACATACAAATCTCAATGGATGCCCTTTCAAAGTCATGCATGGTGCTTTGAGGCATTGTTTAGGGCTCTAGATTGCTTAGTGGTCTATTTAGGGCCAAAGGCATGGTATTCTTCTCTATAGCATCATTCCTGAGGTCCTAATACACCTACATACTTATCAAAAGCACATAATGGTGTTAATATCCTCAACCATATGACAATGATACCCTCAAGAGGTCATGTGTGGTTGGTTGAGGCAATCTTCTTAGCCTTGGATGGCTATAAGGTTCCTTCATGACTAGAGGTTCAAGTATCCTCCCTTGACCATGTCCAACTCCCCAAGTCCCCAAGAAATGTATACATAGTGGCATGAATATCCATGCAAGGTCATGCATGGTGCTATAGGCATTGTTCATCTCTCTAGATGCCCCAATTGTTTCTTTAAGGCCAAATGTTTTCCCTATAACATCATTCCCAAGGCCCTGAGACATGTGGATACTAGTCAAAAACACCTAATGGCAATGAAATAATAAATCATAGGACAATGATACCTTCAAGAAGCCATGTGTTTTTAGTGGAGGGAATCTTCATAGCCTGAGATGGATGGAAGAATAATTTAGAGCTAGAGATTTAGGTCTCCTCCACTAACCATGTGTAAGGCCCCAAGGCCACAATACATAGATACATAGTGCCATAGATACCCCTCTGAAGTAATTAATGTTTCTTTTAGGTAGTATTCATGGATCTAGATGCGTCAATGATTTGTTTAGGGCAAAAAATATGGTCTTCTTCCATGGAACATAATTCCCAAGGGCTTAATATATGTACATGTTACTTAGCATCACCTAATTATAACAACATCCTCAATCATAGGCCAATTATACAACTCGGAGGTTGTGTATGGTTAGTGGAGGAAAACTTCTTATCCCTAGATAGTTACAAGCTTCCTTTAGGGGCAAAGGTTAAGGTATCCTCCACTAACCATGTGTTGTTGTTGGAGGAAATGTTCTTGGTGGAGGAAAACTTCTTAGCCCTGGACAGCTAGAAGATTCCTTTAGTGGTCGATATTTAGGTCTCCTCCATTGATCTTATCTAAGGATAAAAGGCCATAAGGCCTAGATACATAGTGTCCAAATGGATTTTGATCCCTTAATGGTTTCTTTAGGGATAAAGTCATGGTCATCTTCTATGTAATATCATTACGAAGGCCTTGGGACACCTACATAAGGATATTGCTTTACTTTTATGACTCCAATAAAGGACTTGAGATCCATCCCTTTATGCAAAAACTCTTTATTATGCTCATATCCAACTATTATGTCAAATATAAACTTTAAATGGTGTATGTTATGGTTCAAGGTCTTGGTCATTTCCCATTACCTCAATAATATTATGTTAGGGTATAATTCTTTCAATTTCTTCCCCAAATATTTACCTAGACCCATCGCTAGTACACAAAACCACATATTTCCACCCATATACCACTTTGAGAATAATGATATCTTATACATTGCATGATCTTCTAAGTGATAGTTTGAGTCATTTCTATTAGCCCGATATGCCTAAAACCATCCTTTAGGGCCTAGTTCCTGTAATTCCTCTCATGACTATGTTTAAGGTTTGCATACCTAGTGTCACTTATATGAATTCTCAGATGCCAACGATAGTGTTTGGAGTTTATGGGTGCAGTTTAAAGCTTCCCTTAAAGTTTAAGGCCCAAGTTTCCTCCTATGACATTTCACAAAAACCTAAGACTCGTGCATACTAGCAAAAAAATCATATTGGTGTTGATTTCCTTACTTAGAGGTAAATAATAACCCCAATATGCCATGTGTAGTGCTTTGAGCTGTTGTATTTTTCCTTGGATGCACAAAATATTTTACTAGGGAATAAGGCCTAGGTTTCCTCTCTCAAACACGTTAAGGGCCTAAACACCCATATATAGTGCTTAAAAACAAGCTCTTACTTACAAATTAATACCCCCAATATCAAGCCAAGGATACACTTAGGAGGCCTTATGTGGTGTTTCAAGGTATACTTGTTAATCTTATATGCCTAGAGGTTTGCTCTAAGGTCCAAGGCATGGGGTTCCTTCCTTAATCATCTCTATGCCCTAAAGACTTATAGCTAGTTTTAGTTCCTCCAACTCTCCCCATTATCCCTATTATAAGGCCATGGATATTCTCAAAAAATAATTTGTGTTAGTGTGACAAATCATTATTATCCCTACATACCCAGAAGTTTAATTTAGGCTAAGGCCCATGTTTCTTCTCTTAACTAGGTCAAGGGCCAATAGACCTATCACTAGTGATCAAAACCTTATAATGCAATCAATATCCACACATAGATGTTAAGAATATTCTTAGGAATATATGTGTGTTGACCATATTTCTTGGTCCTAGATTCCTAAAAGATTCATTTAGGGCCCAATGAAGAGATTTCCTCCCTCGAACATCTCCAAGGATTTGAGACACATGCCTTGTGCACAAAGCCTAGTAATGATATTAATATCCATTAGAAAATTTAATAATATCAATAAAAACATGCCCTATCAAATAATGAAATCTCAATTCAAATCATTTTTATTAATATTGTTTAATAGTAATAAAATTAAAAATGGTTGTATTTAATTATTTGTCAAATTTAAGAATCATGGGTATTTATTTGCTTGAATAGTCGACTTGAGCTATTTAAAAAATAATTATTTGTGAACTTGTTGTGTTTGTAGTGCAACACCTCATAAATGAATCATGTGAGCTTGTTGGTTTAAATAGTGATAAAAACAAATAATTGAATTTGCTCTGATTGTGGTTTAAAACCTTATAAATTAATCATGGGCATTTATTTGAATGAAAAAAACTTGAATTAAGATATTACAAAATAAATATTTGTGATGTTGTTGTGTTTATGGTGCAAATCATTATACTTAAATCTTTTTTGTACATGTCCATGTGACAAATATGAGCTTAGCCCCACTATATGGTACTTGACAACGTGACATTTCTTTATGCTTAGGATTTCTTTAGGCTAAGGCCTATGATTGTTCGTTCAACAATGTCGAGGGCCATTGGACCTATCCCTAGTGATTATAAACTTATAATAATGTGAATTCCCATACTTAGAGGCTAAGAATACTCTTAGGAATATGTGTGGGGACCTTTGTGGTGTCTTTCTTGGTCCTAGATTCATAAAAGCTTCTTTTAGGGCCTTAGCTAGAGGTTTTCTCCATTGATCATATAGATGGATCTGAGACCCATGTCTTGTGTTAAAAACCTAATAATAATACTAATTTCCATAAAAAAATTTAAGGAGATCAAAATATCTCAAATGAATAATCAAAGTTAAATTCAAATAATTTTATTACTACTTTATAATAGTAATAAATTAAAAATATTTGTTTTTATTTATTTGTCAATTGTATTTATATGTTTAAATAATATAAAAAATGAATAAATGAATTGATCTATTTTCCAAATATTTTTTTTGAACTTGTTGTGCTTGTGGTGTAAACCTCATAAATGAATTACGTGAATTTATTTGCTTAAATATTCTAAATATAAATATTTGAACTTCTTTATTTGCTTAAATATTCTAAATATAAATATTTGAACTTCTTGTAAGTATGGTGCAAAAATTCATAAATTAATCTTTCATCATTTATTTTAATTGATAAAAATATAAATAAATATTGAATTGGGTTATTTTCAAAATATTTATTTGTGAATTTTTTTATGGTGCAAATCCACATAATTAAATCCTACATGTACATGTCCATGTGGAAAATAATAGCTTAGCACCACTTTATGGTACTTTCCAACGTGGCATTTCTCATAAAGGTAAAACTCAATTTCCAATAATATTAACTAATATAACACCATATTAACACCACAAAATATAAGTGGTGTTAATACCATCACTTTAGCACCACAAAATATAAATGGTGATAATACTACCACTTTGACACCACATAAATGTAAGTGGTGCCAATACCACCACCTTTACACCACAAAATATAAGTGGTGCTAACTTGTGGTGCTAAAAGATGGATTTTCTTGTTGTGATATTGGAGAGTAACGAGTCCCACTCCCAAGCGCATTCCCAATTTCGCACTGAAATCTGTCAATGGGTGAAATTCAAAGCTACCCTTCTGTTGCAATTTTAAAGAGTAATGGTTAATTTAATTATTGAAGGGCTTACCATAAAATTATTTTTTTTTGCAATTTGAAGTGATCTTCTATTACGTGTAAAATGGCCTCTCAAGGGCCGTGAAGGCTTCAAATTTGAAGCCTACTTCCCACTTTGATTTATTTCATGAGATTATGAATTGAATAAATATCGATGCATACAAGAGCTTCTATCACCCGTCCTTTGTATTTGTGAATTCATACGGGAGCTTCTACCACCCATCCTTTGTTTTTGTGTTTCATAGCTGCCATGACCTCTGCAACAACAAGAACATTAAAGAGAAAGAAGTCCGCCGTCAGTTCACGATTCGACACAGAGGATGTGATGTCGATCAAATATTTCCGGCAGCGGTGTGATCTTGCTTTGTTTTTTATGTTATCGCTCCTCGCTTTCATGGGATTTCTGGCGTTGATGCTCGTTTTCTTTCCAATCGACGATGTAGTTCCACAGGAAGAGCAGTCGATTGAGCCCATGATCACCGCGCTCAGAGTGTCCGGGTACCATCTTTTCACCAACGCCCTTCAGATGACTGACATTCAAACTCTCCTCTTCTCCACGGGCATCTCATACACATTCTTCGCTCCACCGGACGCAGCTCTCTACGCCTTGGATCTCTCTTCCAAGTCTTCAAAAGAATACATGGACGTCGTCAAATGCCACGTTGTCAGCACCAAGTTATGGTATTACGAGCTTAGCCGTCTTCCCAAAGCTGCGCGCCTCGACACGCTTCTGCAGAACCGGAGCCTGAAGGCAGAACGTGAAAGAAGCGGCGCTGATCATGGTTAACAATGTGGCTGTCTCCTTCCCTGACCTCCACTACAACTACCGCTTGGCCGTTCATGACCTCCAGAATAAAGCAGCTGTTACTCCTAAAGAGATCGAGGAAATTGCTATCACAACCGCGCCAACGCTGCCTGCTACTGCCCCGTCTCCGTATGATCAAGTAGCTACAACAAATGCCTGCGATTTGCAGCCAGAAGCCTAAGAGTAAGTCAGTCACGCTGTCGCTCTCACTCTCATTCTCATTCTCGCCACCTTCTTGATGAGTGATCTGTGCATGCCAAGAAAGAAATCCTCTGTTAATGTTGATAATGATGATTAGGCAACTCAGGCAGCTGTATCATTCATTGATGTAATCCATACACCTCATCTTAGATTTCAGTTGAATGACATCCAATTGTGGAAGGCAGTTGGAATTTCGTAAAATAATGCCTATAATCTAGACAGAAATTGTACAGGTCACAAGATTTTCAATAAAAGTAAATGCATACTCCTCTTTTCTTGAAAAATACATGGAAATTGTAAAAAGTCCGGTACGTTTTGCGTTACGTTTTGTTTTCTAAATTTACTCGCAGAATTATTTCTCTACTCTTTCTTCTCAGTGGTTCAGAATTGCCAATCAAACTTACGAGTTTTTATCAACGTAGTAGATTTTTCTGATATAGATTTTTCTTTTTCTTGCATTTCGAAATGGAGTTGAACAAAACCTCATTTGAAAATCGTTGAAACTAGTTGGGATTTGTCGTTCAAAATGCACCACCATAAACACTTATGACTGAGTTTTTTATAACAAATCTTGAAGATTTTCGATGCAAAAGCGACGTCGTTGGTGCATAGCTGAAAGTAGATGATTGTAATTATAGCTGAGACTGAGGTTTTCTAATTCCAAGTGCAATAAGTAATTAAGTAACTAGCACATTTATCAGTAAATTGGTTTTTAATCACTTAGTTTTGTTTCGACAAGGGTAAAGTCGAGTGTGATTTGAACTAGTGATGTGATTTATAATATGTAACTTCATATCAATTGAAAGGCCAATGAACCACACCCATGCAAGCAAAAAAATGTGATTTACTAATTAAAAATAACCTTGAAAAAAATTTAATAAATTATTATCATTATATAAAAACATAAAAAAAAAACTATCTATAAAAAAATCCTATTATTATTATTATTATAACCATAATAATAATTATTATTATTATTATTATAATTAAAAATATCAATAATATTATTCACAATATTTTGAATAATACAACTAAATATTAATATTATAATGATAATAATAGTTAATATCTATGGAAATCAATTTTATTCTATTTAACAATAACTTAATAATACTAATATATTAATACTAAATTGTAATAACATAGTGTGGTTAAGGCTTGCTGAACTATTATATATTGTGTTTTTCCAAAGAAAAGTATATTTTATATTTTGTCACATATTAATTAATTATTAAGTTCAAGATGTTATAATAATAAAATTTTATTTAAACACTGTTATTATTATTGATATTTTTTTTCAATCAAGTATTTTTTTTTATTAAAAATGTGTAGCTAAGCGATCTAGCAAAATTACATTTAAGAGTTTATGAGTCTATGGCATGTCGAAAAACAAAATTGATAGCAAATACTAAAAGCTTATTATTGCAGATGAAAAAATTTCATGTGACTAAGGAGAATTAACGATTTTGATACAAATTTTATTGTAGTAAATCGTGAAGAAAAATCATAAAAACCAAAGAAACTTGCAAAACATGAGTCAAATTATGTGCAATTGGAGAAAGAGCCTTGTCTAAAAATCATGCTTGGAATTTCCTGTTCCTACTTAATCGTTGTTGAATTTCTTGAAGCCATGCTTAGCTAGTGCTCAAGGAGGCTCAAACATCGCTCTAAATCCTAAATTGTCCTTCCTTGGGCTTCAATTTTGTGGGCGGACTCATTCTCCTATGTTTGATGCTCCCTCCTTTCTTGAGAAGCCTCCCATTCAACTGATGGAAATGTTTTTCATAAGTTCACTCATTGGATTTCGGGTAATGTTTTAATGTGGAAACCTAGTGCTACCGAACTTACTTTCAATCGAGCTGTTCTTCACCCCATGAAATGGAAAACAATCTGATCCACTCTCACTATCCGCCATTGCAGATTCCTCAACCAAACGCTTCCAATTTTTGTCACATCAACTTCTCCCATTGTGGATGTAGGGACCCTTTGAGACCCTCTTTAAAATAAAAATTCAAACTAGCATATATATGCGATGGATAAAGTCAACCAAATATTTAAACTTAGCTGGATTAAAACAGATCTAAATCAAAGCATTGTTTTTTTTATCCACAGATTCAAAATTAAATAACAACTTGAATCATTTTCTTTTAATCAACTAATACCATGATTCAAGTGAATAGCCAAAAACTATAAGTAACAATTGTATCGACCTGATATCTTCTTGTCGCAGCCTACTTAAAGCTACAGAGAGCTGTCAAAGTCCCTTCGCAAGTCCATTCCTCAATTTCCAACGCTCGAGTGTCGACCGAAAACCACCCTACCAATCTCGAAGCGTACTCTTCTTCCCTTGGGATTCCCAAGCCACAATGGGGTTGAATGAGAGAATATGCTAGCATAGTAAAGGTGTGTATATTGCACTAAAATGGATCCCAAACCTATTCTCATAATGACGAACCAAACTCTCAGCGGTCACGAGATAAAACTGGCATCATCTATCCCATCCAACTGCAGGCAAAATAGGTGTGTGAGCTCCACGCCTTCCTCCCATTTTAATGGATTTGAGAACCTTTCCACGTGTCCCTCACATGCATAATTAGGAATTGAGTAATTAATTTTGTTTTATTATTCACTCACCTATATGTCACATTGCTAACTAATTCATATTTTTCCATTTATTTATTAATATTTGCTCTCACTTACATTCCTAGATTCACAAATGATTCCTTTGATTTCTCCATTCCATCTATTTTTTTGTCTATGTGCTTGGAATTCACTAAGTCTTAATTTAATAATTCAATTATTTTTCTTTATGCACAAGTTTATTCTATTTTCATTTTTATAATTTATGACTTTTACATTTGCACATAATTATTTAAACTTGTTTTTATTTTATTATTTTAAGATAAACATTCTTACCCCATAATATTTTTATTTGTCAATGTGTTGCATTATGAAGGGAAAATCAAGGATTCCATGACTTCCTTCATGCCCTTCAAATATCCCTTTTTTCCGTGGTGGGGATTGGCGCGACGGTTGAAACCACATTAACGTAGTCACGTCGAATCCGCTAAGAGGCTCATGGTTCTTGCGGAATAAGGCGATGTCCATATTACACTCCCTTTGTTTGATCCTCGTGAGTGACCGAGTCCACGACCTACCCTCACGGAAACATGCACCTGACAAGCAAAATTCTTTCTCACTTTTCAACCCGTCGCATGTAGTAAATTGCTAGTCTTACTGACATCTTGTCCCCATTCTACCCCATTACCTTAATGTGGACTGGTTGGAAATGATAATCATGTGCCTACACTCATCAAATCCACGTTCATCACATAGTTCATGCAAAATAATAAAATATAAATTTATCACATTGTATCACCCATACCATATATGGGCTCAATCTGGATCCCATGTGACATTTATGCCATCTTACGTTAATTCGCACCTGTTCTTTCCTATCACACTTGGAAGAACTTGTCAAAGCATTTCCAAATCTCTCTCTCTCTCTCTCTCTCTCTCTCTCTCTCTCACACACACACACACACACACACACACACACATCATTTGCATGTATCATATCACCGATGGTTATTCATTAGGTCCACAAATCCATTACGATCATTTATTTCTAACATGAGCAAAATTATTAATTGTGATCTTCATGCAACATAAACTTTTTAAGTTTTAACATCAAGACACACAATATCCATTTGGGTCATTTGGGATCAAATACCCTCAAATAATTACATAACATAATTCACATGTCTAAGCAATATCATAATCCAAATGTCTAAGTATAATCAAAGTGTCTAAGAAAATGGGGTAGTACATACTCCCCCTGTTCAAGAAACTTCATCCTGAAGTTTATAGAAAACCTTAATAAGTTATTATCGATGTACATATCATTTTCATCATAAATATGTTGCAAAATTTGATTACTGGCATGGAATCCTTAGAAGTCCTTAACTACATCATCACATAGTAAGGGGTAGGGTATTGCAATATTTACTTACTAGAAGCATATTTATTCCATCATAAATTAATTATGAAATGCAATAATAACCTTTAATCAAAATAAGCGAGATATCCTTTGTCATAAGTCTACAATAAATTCATATACTTCCCTCTAGGTCGAAAATTTACATTTATTTCCTAATTGTTTCTAAACTCATAAAATTCTCAAACTAACTCTTCGATCAAAATCTCTTTCTATCGAATAAATTAATGAAAATATGACTAGCATCAATTTTTGGAATGGTGAAAATTCATTAGCCTTGACACTGTTAAAAGTTGCATATAATAAGAATGACTAAGAATTACCAATAGAATGCTTATTGTGAAGATAATAGAACATGGCCTTACCTTACCTTTCTTAAGTGTGAGATTTTGGCAAGTGTGACTAAAAAAACCAAGATGAATGAAGTGTATATGCTCCAAACACTTGGAAATGCAACAAAATCTACCAAACCTAAACAGGTGGTCCAGTTTAGAGACTGTTCCAATTAAATATCCTAGCTCTTCTAATGGACCCTGGTGCGTTCCTTGACATGACACTATGGAGATAAGGAAGGCATGCCACAACTACTATATAAGCTATAAAACATAAACTAGGTCAACATGCAAAGGTTAATTTAAGTTATATTAAACTACTAGACAAACCATAAAAGATTATGTAAGGTAGATTAGCACTTAACATTAATATAGTTTATCATTAAAATGTTCAAGTCAATTACATCATATCTATGTGTATAGCAATAATGTATGAGGGCCACATTGTAGGCACATTAATAACAACTCAACATCAATGATAATTGTTCATATACATCATCATCAAAGAGTAAACTACATCATATCAATGCTATGGCACATCAAAATTCAAAATTGCCACACATTGTAATCAAATTACAACTTTCTAGGAAACAATTAACATACTTCGTCATCAATGCATGCAATATCATAAAGCACAATGATGACGTTACCCATTCATACCAAATGAACAATTCACTAAATGAATAATTATTTATTAATGAAATCTGTAATTATGACTTACTTTCAAATATTAGAATATGGGAAAAAAAGATTCTTAGAAAATGAACTTCCATGATGAAGCTCATTCTATATTTTCAAACCCAATCCATTCAATATAGGATACATTCATTTTTATTGATACATAAGTTAAATGGACTCTTTTATGTGTGTTTTCATTTTTTTTTGTTTTTTTAAGATGGCTACATTCCATTCGAGTGTTTACTAAATAAAATCTATAATAAACATTTAATATGCAAATATTAAAATAAGCATAAGCAAAACAATAGAACAAATAATATTAACTTTCAGATAGATATTGTAAACCCATATACAAATATATATTTATTCCCTTATATAACCAAATGATAATGATTGTAACCACATATATATATATATAATCATACGTTTATGTATACTCCTCAAATAATATTTTTAACATAATATTACATTCAAACATAATGAATATAGACATATATACGTATATAGGCTTGATTCCTCGTATGAATTCTAAATAAAATTTATGCCCAAAATTCAAATTGTTTTATGGTGTAGTTAACAGTCCGCCCGGATCGAACTAGAAAATGCTACAACACGCATGGGGAGGGCGAGTGCCTCACTGGAGGATCTAAAGTTCGATTTTAGGAACAACTTGATTTTGGGAAGCTGAGCATTGAATTTTAAAACATATTATAGCTATTATAGAATTATGCTAGAATGATTAAAATAAAGGAAACATATGCGCAATTTGAACACTATATACAGACAAATAAATCACTACAACGATGTACATGATCTTAGTGCAGGTACATGAGATGATACCAAACGAATGATTAGAGGGCATACAACCCCAAGGAAAATGTCATTTAGAGATTATTGCATCAATCAATCATATAGATATGAGGACACTACATTTATACTACAATTTGACCTCTAAGAATTTGAGTGAGTTATTGGTAAGTGTGACGTCCCCAAACCTCCTGGTGGCTTTCAGAGGCGATGGGAGACCACTGAACCATTTATTTTTAACAAATAACACTGATTTTCACACATAGTCGCAATGGTCGTCGATTCGCAATCCACAGTCTCCTTCCTGCAATCCACATTCAAAATTTGGAACTTGGATTCCCAAAATACACAACGTTGAAAAAGCGCTCCTCTGACTTCCGCATTTTCGCAATTCCGCAATCCATGATGTGGAACTCGGAAAGTCAGAGCGTCCATTTACCCGACATTGAACAATTACGATCCCAACTTCTGCTTTCCATAGTGCGGAAGTCGGAACTGCCGAGTGCCCAATCCTCCAGCACTGTAGAAATGCACCTCCACATTCCGCATTTCCGCGGTGCGAAAGTCGGAATTGCGGAGCGCCAAAGTGCCCAACTCTCCAGAAGTATGGTCCCGACTTCCGCATTCCGCAATGCGGATGCGAAAAGTCAGAAGTTGGCCATGTCATGTTACAACCAATGTTTCAAGCTCATAACTCCTTCATCCTTGGTTCAAATTGGACAAGGTCAGTACCGTTGGAAAGATCTTGGAGAGCTCTATCCAATGGTGTAATTCCCCACAACATATGAGCACTCTAAATCTATCATTTTTCCAACTGAAACTCTATCCATAACCTCTTCAATGTGCCTTTAGCCTTCTGCAAAGAACTCTGTCTGACCCCTGCCATGGCTTCTCCCTTCACCTGACCCACATGGGGGTCCTAAGACACCACAGGGGCTATCTAATTTCTTCCCCAAGTCTAGGTGAAGCTAAGCAATCCCTCTTAAGGGTGGATGCAATGAATACATAAACACATATAATGAAACTAGAACTAGTCAACACACCTACAACCTGCAAGGTTAGCCATACCACACACTCATGAAAATGATGTTCAAAGAATTCATACATGCATTTAGCCTCATACACAAGCTTATAAATGGTCTTCTCATTGATCAATTCCGTGCATTGACTCATTCAATAACCTGAACATAACAAACATAGCATAACATAGGGAAATCAAATCATTTTTACACTACATAAACACTTATATTGAGAATAAATCTTTCTTAGGCAATTGGCTAAGTGAGAGCAACTTTCCACCCAACCTTAGGTCTCTTTCCATCCTATACTCTTTCAGCTGGGATACCACCCTTGAGCTGGGTTGTGTATCCACTAAGGAGGGCTAATGGGCTCTCTCACAGTCAAGGTTCCATCCCAATGCTAAGCCAATCTACAGTTGGGTTTATCAAGCATACAAGGGAACACGTGTTAGGATATTTAGACACTTAGGAGTTAGTTAAAATCAACTTGTGTAATATATCTGTTAGGAAAAATGTGTTTCTTTAGTATGCATTAGTATGCATTTATAAATATTTAATCTGACGGTCACGATATGTTGTGATCCGATGGTTTAACTTCTCTTAGATCATACCTAACCTTGATTCGTGGCTTAACACCCGATTGGTCCATGATCTCTATTTAAAGAGCATGGAGGGTCATTGTTTAGTTGATCGATTATGAGAAGTTCATTTGTAACTTTCTTTCTTTGCATAATAAATTACTCCATAGAAGCTATTTGGCTAGGGCCATGGAGTGTTCCCCTCTTAAGAGTTTAAACCATGTCAAAACATTGGTGTATCGATCTGTGATCTATTTGTGTGAAGTGGTTTCTCTAGGTGTTCGGTCTTTTGGGAGTATCCTATGTACCCGAACATGGTATCAGAGCTTTTATGAAGAGCCGCTTCTGGTTATGATCTAGATCTTGAACTGTTGTTGCCGAAACTTGAAAGGGTTTCTAGTTCTGGTATTTCTGTGCATTTATGGGCTGTGGGAGGTGTTCCATTGTGTCCGGAGCGCCATTTCCATTGAGAAATAGTTTTCGTTTGATCGAAAACGGTTCCCAGTTGCTTCAGAAACGCGTATTTCATCAGATCTGAAGGTATAATGTTATAGTGACGCATTTTTTTATTATTTCTGTTTAAAAAAAAAAACACTCATATTTTTTCAATTTATATTATTATATTTTTTTAGTTTTGGATTGTTGCTTTCTCTATCTGCATATGCTCTTTGCCATGCACATTGTGCGATCTCGGCGAATCAGAAACAGAAAGGGAAAAGGGTTTTTCTCGGTTGCGTATGCTCTTTGCCGTGCACTTTGTACAATCTCCGCATATCAGAAATAGAGAAAAAACGTAGACTTTCTAGGTAATCTAATGAGATCTAACCCCACAAGCGTAGATTTTTTTGTTTTGTTTTGGTTTATGGTGTGATTTGCAGGAAAAAAGGCAAGCACGAAAACCGAGCAAGAAGAGTTAAAAAAAAAAAACCCCTTCCTTCTTCCCATATTTTACATACCTTTTAATCTAACTCACTTGGTTCAAAGTTGCTTTATTCCTTAATAGGTCTTGAGTTCAAGTATTAGGAAGTTACTTTTAAAAGAAAAAGTGCATGCAATTTCTAGTTCTATTTTCTCTATCTGCCACGTCACTATTGGGGACATCTTCAACATTTTCTTTGATCAAGCATAACTTTATCATACGAAGTCCGTTTTTAGTGCCATTTTTCTTAAACCGCCTATTTTTTCGAGTTCTTTGCATCTAGACTATTGTTTTCTGCCTTTACAACCATTAATTTACAAATATGGCCACCCCTTGTGATATTCTACTTACCAGTTCCAACTATTTTTCATAGAAATCTCGTATGGAGGATGTTCTACGAAATAAAGGACTTTTCATAATTACTTCAGGGAAAGAAACATAACCTACTGATGATGATAAGAAAATCAAATGGGCAAATAGATGTGACGAAGCTCATGAATGGATTGAGATGTCAATCTCTATTGATTGGCAATTCCACATATCTGGAATTGATGAACCTGATGCTGCTTGGGACAAGTTGGAATCTTTGTTTGGTAAACACAATGAAATTCAAGGTCACCAACTCGAAAATAAGTTTATTTCTTTAAATCCAAGTGATTTTCCATGCATACAAGATTATTTAAATATAAGTACAAAACTCTTAAACTTTTATGTGAAGAATACAAGATTAAGAGGGAAGACAAACAATGCATTTATCATATTCTTTCCAAACTTGGACCTGCATATTCTGTTTTTGTATCTACATTTTGCTCCATGAAAGAATCATTGAATGCAGCTAGCTATCAAGAGCCTAGTCTTGAATCCTTTTGTGATTCCTTAGTTAGAGAACAAGATAAACTCATCCATCTTGGTATAATTAACAATGTAGATACATCTGGGAAATCCTTATTGTCCCAACAGAAAGACAAGTCCAAGCCTCCCATGAAACAAAATTTTCGTAATAATAAGTCAAAGAAGGGTCCCAAACCCTCTCAATCAGCTCCTTCTTTAAAAAATGACAAATAATTCAAGCCAAAAGGCAAGAAGATTGAGCGTCATTGCAACTATTGCGGGAAAGATAATCATGATGAATCTAAGTGTTTCAAGAAGATGGCAGCCTTGGAAGCAGTAATGAAGAAGCACCACATCAGCCTAGATTCGCCTTCAGAATCTACCTCTCATGGACATGCACTTTGTGCTTCTGGTTATTTTTATAATGCATCTTCTTCTTCTACTTCAAATGCATGGCCCATTGATTCTGGAGCATTTTATCATATGGTTAAGGATCAAGCCATCTTTTCTACTATGCATGAATATAACACCAAACAAATATTTGTTGGTGATGATAGATCTCTAAGTGCTGTAGGAGCTGGAACAGTTCCAGTAGATAATGGTCATTTCAGTGATGTACTATGTGTTCCAAGAATTTCCTGCAATTTGTTATCAGTCTATCAAATCACTCATTCTGGTGAAGGTAAAACTGTGATGTTTGCACCTCACCAAGTTGTAATCAAGGATTTTAAAGATCCTCAACAGGTCCTAACTACCGGAATTGTTGATGATATTACCAGGTTGTACAAATTTAACAACTTTGGGTCATCACCTTTTCCTTCAGTTTTTGTTGCTCATAGTGATAACTTGAGCAAACTTTGGCATGAACAATTTGGTCACTTAAATTATCGCTCATTGAAACAACTTGTAAAAAAAATATGGTGACAGGTCTTCCGATGGTATCTTCCAGGGATGGTGTCTGTTTCGGTTGTGTACTCGGAAAACATCATCGGGATAGTTTTGACAAATGTGCCTCTTGGCACGCCTCGGTTCCCTTCGAGCTTGTGCATAGTGACTTGTGTGGTCCTCTTCCATCTGCTTCCTTTTTTTGTTTCAAATATTTCTTAACTTTCATTGATGATTACACCAGATGCACTTGGGTTTATTTCCTAAAACTTAAGAGCGAAGTATTTAACATATTCTTGGCCTACAAGGCCCTTGTTGAAAAACAATCTGGTCATCAAATTATTAAGTTAAGATCTGACAATGGAGGAGAATATGTTAACAAAAAGTTCACTACTTTCTGCACTGAACAAGGAATCCAACAACAACACACTGTTCCATATACACCACAACAAAATCGTGTAGCTGAACAGAAGAACCACACTTTAAAAAAAATGGCTAATTGTATGATCCAATCTAAGGGACTAAGTCTTCAATTTTGGGCTGAAGCCATAAATTGTGCAAATTACATAGTTAATCGCACCCCCACTAAATCTTTACAAGGTATCACACCAGAAGAAGCATGGAGTAAAATTAAACCAGATGTAAGTCACTTCTATGTGTTTGGTAGTGAAGCATGGACTCACATTCCGGATGAAAAACGGAAAGCATTGCAGCCTAAAAGTGAAAAATGCATATTTGTTGGATATTATGAAGATGTAAAAGGTTATAGACTTCTTCAACCACATTCTCATGATGTAATAATTAGAACAGATGTTAAATTTGATGAAAATCTCTTGGCCTGCGAGCCTAACTCAGCGATTGTGCCATCTTTGGCCTGTAAGCCTAATTCGGCGATTGTGCCTTCTTCTTCTTATTCCAACTTCCTTGACAGGTTTCCAACTCTAGTTTCAGATGATGACAGTGAGAATGAAAATCCACCTCTACCTGCTCATGTTCCTCCAGTTGCACCAGCACAAGTGCTTCCTCGATGGGTTCGTTCAACATGTGAAGTAGCTGGTGATCTTGCCGGTGACCCTAAAGAACACTGTCGAACACGTTCTCAGTTTCAACGCGCCTCTTCTCTTTTGGCTCAAGTTTTCGAGAATCATGATCTAGAAACCTTTGCAGAAGCTTCAGGAAATCCAGATTGGGATGCAGCTATGGATGAAGAATATCGTTCCTTAATGGCGAACGATACTTGGGATCTTGTACGTCTTCCAAAAGGAAGAAAAAATGTCAGATGTAAATGGGTCTATAGAACTAAGTATGCATCAAATGGAAGTGTTGAAAGACTTAAGGCAATGTTAGTTGCCAAAGGTTTTTCCCAAGTTGAAGGGATTGACTACAATGAAACTTTTGCTCCTGTCGCAAAAATGAACTCCATCTGCCTTGTTCTTTTCCTTGCAACCTTACATAACATGGAAGTCCATCAAATGGATGTCAAGTCTTCCTTCTTACATGGTGATTTACAGGAGGAAATTTACATGGAACAACCTCCTACATATGTTTAGAATAACTCTAGCCTTGTCTGTCACCTTAAGAAATCTTTATATGGCCTTAAGCAAGCTCCTAGAGCTTGGTTTGCCAAAATGGATAGCTTTCTCCTTGACACTGGTTTTTCTAGATGCCATTCTGACCCCAATGTCTATACCAAGAAAGTAGAAAACCATTTCATCATACTTGTTCTATATGTTGATGACCTTATTCTTACTAGTAGTGACCCTAAGCTTATAACCCATGTGAAATCCAGTCTTAAGCAAAACTTTGAAATATCAGACTTAGGACATTTGCATTATTTTCTTGGTCTCCAAGTCCTGCAAACCAAAAAATGAATCTTTCTTTCTCAGTCTAAGTTTGCTTGTGACCTTCTTCGTCGTTTTCACATGGAAGATTGTACACCAACCCCTTCTCCCTTCCAGTCTGGAGTCAAACTTTCTGCCACTTGTACTTCATCTGAAGTAGATGCCACCTTGTATCGTCAGCTTGTTGGTAGTCTCTTATACTTGACTCATTCCCGTCCTAACATTTCCTTTGTCGTTGGTCGTGTTGCCCATTATATGCAAACGCCTCATGAAAGTCACTAGAAGTCAGCTAAAAGAATACTTCCATATATTTGAGGTACAATTTAGTTTGGGATTCATTACAGTACAGGGGGGAAACCTTTGTTGGTTGGTTTCACTGATTCAGATTGGGCTGACGATCCTGATGATCAAAGTCTATTGCAGGTTATGTTTTCAGTCTGCGATCTGGACCCATCACTTGTGCTTGTAAGAAACAACAAGCTCTTGCTCTTTCTTCAGCAGAGGTAGAATATCGAGCCGGAGTTAATGCTAGTTAGGAAGCTTTATGGTTTCGATAGATCCTTTCAGAGTTTGGATTCGAACAGCAGCAGCCTACTCCACTTTGGTGCGACAATCAAAGTGCCATCAAGCTTGCCAAAGATCCAGTCCTACATTAACGCAGTAAACACATTGAGCTACATATGCACTTCATCGGAAATCTTGTTCATGATCGTGTTCTTGAAGTGCTCTTTTGTCCTATAGATGATCAAGTTGCAAACATCTTCACCAAGTCTCTTACAAAAGCAAAGTTTTTTAAAATTCGATCTATGTTAGGAGTTCAGGAACTTTTCATTAAGGGGGGATAGGCTCTAATGCCTCCTTCCTTCTCCTAATAGTGTCACTTTTGTAAATTCTTCAATCCTATCCCAAGTTGTTCTTAAGGGGGGATGTTAGGATATTTAGACACTTAGGAGTTAGTTAAGATCTACTTGTGTAATATATCCGTTAGGAAAAGTGTGTTTCTTTAGTATGCATCAGTATGCATTTGTAAATATTTAATCTGGCGATCACGATATGTTGTGATCCGATGGCTCAACTTCTTTTAGATCATACCTAACCTTGATCCGTGGCTTAACACCCGATTGGTCTATGATCTCTATTTAAAGAGCATGGAGGGTCATTGTTTAGTTGATCGATTATGAGAAGCTCATTTGTAACTTTCTTTCTTTGCATAATAAATTGCTCCGTAGAAGCTATTTGGCCGGGACCGGGGAATGTTTCCTTCTTGAGGGTTTAAACCACATCAGAACATCAGTGTATCGATCTGTGATCTGTTTGTGTGAAGTGGTTGTTCTAGGTCTTCGATCTTTCGGGAGTACCCTGTGTACCCGAACAACATGGGGGATGCTGCTAAGCCAGTGAGCTCAAACACAGAGCTACATGCATTTCATATCACTCAGCAAACATGGCACCCACATTACCTACCTCACCCAACAAAAGAAAGGCCCTCTTCTCTGTTGCAGAGTCCCTCAAGGCCCCTTCCCTCCAGTGCTCTTCAGCGTGGGAATAGAAAGGTCCAACTTCTTTTTTCCTGAGACTTTCAACCTCCATTGGGTTTATCAAACAGATCCAACCCTATGTTTGACCTTTTGCTCTGTTATTCAAGTTAGAAGCTTCTTCGGGTTGCAACCGAAACTCAGTCCCACAACTTGGTTCTTCTACTGTCGGATCAAGGCGTCCTCACGGGTTTTATAAGTTGTTCAAGCTCTATATTTCACCCCCACGGTCTGATCCATGGCTATCCCAACCAGTTCACTTCCTACATAAGGTTTCTTGGGCATTCTCCGCTCTACAATTCGCATATACTCAGAATCGCGATTTCCTCTTGTTTTCTTCACGGCTGGGCTCTGCAATGCATGAATGACTTGGGTTGTTGGTCAATAATGGGATAGGGACTAGGACGATCGAATTCCCAAGAGGTTGAGTAGCTTAAGTGGCAATCAAAACAGATTCATACCCTGCCATACAGATCGTAGGGCTGATCCATACTCCATCGACCTCATGGACTGGTTTTCTCAACCACCCTCTTACAGTAACATTAATGTCAGCATGGGGAGTCAAATGGGTTCACAAATTGACATGTGGCAGCATGAGTTCCAATCCCATAACCCCTCACCTCTCCCTAATGGATACACATGGCCTCTTCTCATTGGTTTCCTCCTTAGCCAATTTTCTTGGTATATTATTGCAGTAATTAATAATTACATCATTTACAATTATCTCATGGCTTCACAGCACATGAATTATCAAAATGCCAAATACTTGCCTATGCAAATAAACCTAATCATCCACTAGTGGGGCCTTGTCCTTTAGCTCCACACTAGGGAAAGCACACATTGCATGTACACAATATTTACATTGAAGCCAATAAAGCTTAAGGGGTCAAAATAAAGGTATTACAGTAAATTGTTCTAAAGGCGGTTATTTTAAGTGCAATACCAATTCAAAGCAATTTAGAATAAAAACTTGACACGAGATACAATAATGAAATTTTTTCAATGACGACCAAAACTCACCACATAAATTGTGTTTGCAATATAGTTATTGAAGTAGAATACTTCTCCACAAATTTCTCACAGTGCACAACACTAGAGTAAAGATATATTTAATAATAATTCAAACTAATAACAAACTTTTTTTTCTCATATCCACTTGCCGCGAGTATTTGCACATGGAAGTGTGCATCATTCTCATGCCTAAAAAAAATAATATCTGTAGGTTGTATATAGTCAGCAGAAACAGATATTTCTAGTTTTATGTATGTGTACCTATGGAATATGAGTAAACACTAACCTTTTTACCATCTAATGCTAGTGTGGTACAAGTTATTTCTTTTTTTTTGGGAGGTTCTCATAATGCCATTTGGTCTTGTATTTTATCCCATTTTATTCTATCTACAGGTTTTTAAATATTGTACTGTTCAGATAACTACATGTGTTATAGATTTTTATTTGTTTGAAAATCCCTTTACCTTTTATGTAACTATAGATTTTTCAGGCACATGGAGTGCAAACTTGGACCTTCATAATTGGTCAATGCTATTTTTTATATCTTTTTATTTGTTTGAAAATCCCTTTACCTTTTATGTAACTGTAGATTTTTCAGGCACATGGAGTGCAAACTTGGACCTTCATAATTGATCAATGCTATTTTTTTTCACAGGAGGTGCCTTAAGCTTATTTTAAACAAAGTAAAATAAAGGGTTGAAGAGATGTAATATAAGAAGGCCCAGAAGGTCACTTATGGCATGCAAGATTATATTGTTATGATATTGCATCATTTTTCAAAGAAGGTTGGGAAATATTTTTTACAAAGAGAAGTTGGGTGTTATTACATTCTAGGGTGGAATTTACCATAATTGATGAAAATCCTTCCGCCAAAACCTTGAAGAATGATGAGCCATGCCCATAAAAATGGCTTCTCAAACATTTCTCAAAACAACCCTTACAACTTTTACCATCTGCCATTGTCAGAAATATGCAACTTTAGCCAATTTTCAAACCTGCGATGCAATTCAATGCCTATTCTCGGTGCTTGTGATTATGCTCCCAAAGTTTAATTATTTCTCTTTATATATTTTTCTTTCTCTCAAATCTGATTTATATATTTTTCTTTCTGAAATCTGACTAGTGGATGAAAAAATCTAGCTAAACTAATATTCAAGTCCAACGGACCACCTCTCCGTGGAAACTCTATCGTTGATATTTAACTAGTGGATGCACTCTTAAAGTATAAAAGTGAATAAGCATGGGATTAGGCCCTTGCCATGTCTTGTGAACAAAGGTAGTTCTTACCACATAGAATTCCATGTGAGATAAAGGCATCCATTTTGCCTAACTTCAAATTCCTCTTCACCCATAGGATATGATACTCAATGTGTTTGCAATCAGTCACCTCATACAATAACAAGGCCTCAAAAGAAAATGAAAGTGAGGAGCATTAAATAGATTACATAAAAACTCAAACCTTTGAATTAGTGAACCTTCTTTTATATATATATATATATATGAGCCCTTCTTATACACAATGACTTTTAAATATGCACTGAACAAATTGAAAGCCAATCTCTATCTAGTATCTAACTAATAACTCCTTGTCGAAAAATGGAGATAAGGAATTGTATAATCATTCTTCTTCAAAAGGTTTTGAGACATAACCATCCATGCCATCTTGTAGGCATTCCTCTTAGGTTCCAAATGTTGCATCTACAATCATGCCAAGATTGGTGCATGCCTTGTACTGTTGGTAACCAACATTTTACTAATGTTGCTTGTACACTCTACGTTGGCATAATCTGTCACTTAGCTTCAAACCGATGAGTAAATTTTTATTATTTATTAGTTATTGATTTTAGTCTTCCTTTCTAAATGGGCCACTTCAATTATATTAATGGAATTTGAAATAACCTATATTTTTATTGCTAGAATATGTAATGGTTGCCTATGCTTGGTAAAGGACGAATTCAACGAGTTATTGGAAGTTGCCATTGGCACCCATTCAAAGAAAACATTACCTAACCACCCATAAAAGACAGAGAAAAGACATTAATAGTGGCCTTTCTAACTTATATAAAGAAATTGAAACCCATACCTGTAGCCCACTAACCACTTGACTTCTAAAGGAGAAAGAAAAAATCCATCCAACTGAACACAAGTAAATAATTAGTATTTTGTCTCAAAACAAAAACTATTTCATTGTGCCCTCAAAAGCTGGAAGTTAGAACTCGGTTGGAACCTACCGGATTATTAGGTAGAACTCGGTTGGAACCTACCGGATTATTAGGCCTCTCTTCCATTTCCAAAGGGGCTGATCTTCGCCTTTGGCCATGAACTAAACTTGAACTATGTTACCTATGAATTCAACCGCCTGAACTCTCAAACTGGAAGTGGGAACTTTACTACTGCCTTAAAGAAAAGACAAGGATGGGTGAGACATTTGATCTCATGACTGTTGACAACAAATCTAGGAGTGAATCAAGAATATTAAAATAATACAATTGATCTAGTTTAATCACCCTTAAAACTTACTCATTGATATATCACAAATATAAAATATGGATCACTTAAGCCTACAAATCGATGAATCACGATTGTAACCATCGGTTAGAGAGAATCCAATTCTTATTAGTAACATATCATCACAACAACTACCATATTTGATACCTTCACCCACAAGGAATTATAAGTGCATTGGCTTCCATGCCAATAATAATATGCTAATTAATAAACTAGCAAGCCATATTTATTAATAATATGGCTTATATATCTTAAATCGCATGTATCAATCATGATCACATATTTAAAAGTGGTTGATACAGTCTTCAGGACTGTGGGATAGTCTCCTTTTTTGACTAATCCTTTTTTCTATATGGACAGAATGTAACTCTGGGGTAAAGGTTCTTGATGTGCTAATTTATGTTTATCTGTTAGACTGCAAGGATATTTATAGTTTTGGACAATATGATATTTTGTAAGGAAGTGGACATGATAGCACATGGGTGGGCTGGTTAATGTAAGAGACTTGTATATGATTCGACAGAAGAATCAGTTTTTTTGTACTATTTGATTCAATATGAATAACAATAGTAGTTTTTTTCGCTGGAAAAAAAGTAGTTTGGGTATATAAACCATATTATTAATAAATATGGCTTGCTAGTTACCGCTTGGAAAAAGAATGGTGAATTAATATTATTTTATTTTATTTTATTTATTAATTTTATCATAATTATTATTATTACAAAATAATAATATTTATTAATATTAGTAAATAATATATGTTAATATTAATAACAAATATTTATTTATATTACATTTTTTTTACTACAAATATTAAAATTTATTTATTAGATATAAATACTTATTTAATAAATTTTTTTATTAAACATTTACCTTTAACCATGTTTGACTTCAATCCATAGTTTATTTTTAAGGAAGGTTGACTTGAATCCATAGTTGAATTTGAATTAAGGTTGACTTCAATCTAAGGTTGACTTTGAACCATGGTTGACTTCAATCCACAAACACATTTTTAAAAGTGGTTTGATTGACTTTGAACCATGGTTGACTTCTATCTATAGTTGACTTTAAGCAAGGTTGACTTCAATCCAAAGCTGACTTGAATCAAAGGTTTACTTAAATCCATGTTTGACTTCAAACCATAGTTGACTTCAATCCAAAGCTGATTTTTAAGCAAGGTTGACTTCAATACTTGAATCAATTATTGACTACAATCCAAGGTTGATTTCAATCCATATTTGACTTAAATCTATAGTTAATTTTTAAGCAAGCTTGACTTCAATTAAGGGTTGACTTCAATCCATTGTTGAATTCAATCAAAGGTTGGATTCAATCCATGGTTGACTTCAATCCATGGTTGAATTCAATCAAGGTTGACTACAATCTAAGGATGACTTCAATCCATAATTGAATTTTAAACAAGGTGGACTTCAATCCATGGTTGACTTCAATCCAAGGTTGAATCCAATCCATAGATGAATTCAATCCAAGGTTGACTCCAAGCAATGGTTGACTTCAATCCAAGGTTGATTTCATTCCAAGGTTGGCTGCCATCCAAGGTTGACTTTAATCCAATGGTTGAATTCAATCTATTAATAATAGTAACATTAATGAATTCAATCCATGGTTGACTTGAATCCAAGGTTGAATTTAAACCATGGTTGACTTCAATCCACAAACACACTTTTAAAAGTGGTTGATTGACTTTGAACCATGGTTGACTTCAATCCATAGTCGCTTTTAAGAAAGGTTGAGTTCAATCCATAGTTTCAACTTTTTAGCAAGGTTTAATTCAATCAAAGGTTGACTTTAATCCATGGTTGACTTTAATCTATGGTTGACTTTAATCCATAGTTGACTTTTAAGCAAGGTTGAGAACAATCTAAGGTTGACTTGAATCCATTATTGACTTTAGTCCAACATTGACTTCAATCCAAGGTTTACTTCAATTCATAATTGACTTACATCAAATGTTAACTTCAATCCAAGGTTGACTTCAATCCATGGTTGAATTCAATCAAGGGTTGACTTGAATCCATGGTTGACTTCAATCCGTGATTGACTTCAATCCATGGCTTACTTCATTCCATAGGTGAATTTTAAGCAAGGTTGACTTCACTCGAAGGTTGAATTCAATCCAAGGGTGACTTTAGTCCAAGGTTGACTTTAATCCATAGTTGAATTCAATCCATGGTTGTCTTAAATGTTGACTTCAATCCAATGATTGACCTCAATCTGTTAATAATACTGACATTAATGTCTTCAACCATGGTTGGCTTCAATACATGGTTGAATTCAATCCAATAATAATAGTAATATTAATGACTTCAATCCATGGTTTCCTTCAATCCAAGGTTGAATTTCAACCATGGTTTACTTCAATCCAAAAACACACTTTTAAATGTGGTTGATCGACTTTGAACCATGGTTGAATTCAATCCATGGCTGCTTTTAAGAAAGGCTGACCAATCCATAGTTTCAACATTTAAGCAAAGCTGACTTCAATCCAATGTTCACTTCAATCCATGGTTGACTTCAATCCATAATTGACTTCAATCCATGGTTGATTTCAATCCATAATTGACTTCAATCCATAGTTGATTTCAATCCATAATTGATTTCAATCCATAGTTGACTTATAAGAAAGGTTGAAATCAACCTAAGGTTTACTTGAATCCATTGTTGACTTCAATCCAACATTGACTTCAATTCAAGGTTTACTTCAATCCATAGTTGACTTTTAAGCAAGGTTGACTTCAATCCAATAGTGAATTTTCAATCCAAGGTTGACTTCAATCCATAGTTGACTTTCAAGCAAGGTTGACATCAATCCGATGTTGAATTCTATCGAATTTTGAATTCAATTCAAGGTTGACTTCAACCCATTGTTGACTTCAATCCAATATGACTTCAATAAAAGGTTGACTTCAATCCTAGGTTGATGTCATTCCAAGATTGACTTCAATCCATGGGTGACATCAATCCAAGGTTGACATCAATCCAAGGTTGTCTTAAAGGTTAACTTGAATCCAAGGTTCACTTCAATCCATTAATAATAATTTAGCATTAATGACTTCAATCCATGGTTAATCAAATGGTGACTTTAATCAATTATTGACTTCAATCCAAGGATGACTTCAAACATTGGTTGACTTCAATCCATAGTTGAATTTTATGTAAGGTAGACTTCAATACAAGGTTGATTTCAATCCAAGTTTGACTTCAATCCATAGTTGACTTTTAAGCAATGCAGACTTCAATCCAAGGTTGATTTCAATCCATGGTTGATTTCAATCTATGTTTGACTTCAATCCATAGTTGATGTCAATCCAAGGTTGAATTCAAATCCAAGGTTAACCTTAATCCATGGTTGGATTCAATCCATGGTTGGCTTCAATCCAAGGTTGGCTTCAATCCAAGGTATGCATTTGAGAAAGGTTGACTTCAATCTAAGGGTGAATTCAAGCCATAGTTGACTTTTAAGTAAGGTTGACTTAATTCCATAGTTGAATTTTATGCAAGCTTGACTTCAATCCATGCATGAGATAAATCTACATTTGACTTTTAAGTAAGGATGACTTCAATCCATAGTTGGCTTCAATCCAAGGTTGTCTTCAAATCAAAGGTTGCATTCAAGCCAAGGTCGACTTGAATCCATAGTTGACTTTCAAGCAAGGTTGAATTCAATCAAAGGTTGACTCCAATCCATGGTTTACTTAAACCCAAGGGTACCTTCGATCCATAGTTGACTTTTAAGCAAGGTTGACATCAATCCATAGTTGATTTTTAAGCAAGGTTGACATTAATCCATAGTCGACTTTTCAGTAAAGTTAACTTCAATCTAACGTTGACTTTTATTAATGTTGATTTATTTTTAATAAATAAATATTTGTCTTAGAAAGGTTGACTTTGAACATCTCATGGTTGACCACATCACATCAATGACCATGTTTGATTTTGATCAACACTGGTTGACTATGTTAATGTTGGTCAACCATAATTAACATTAAACAATTATTGACATTTTAACATGGTTTACATTAAACCATGGTTAAGATGTTTTTTTATTAATGTTAAAATTATTGATATGAATATTATTAATAATTTATTTATTAATGTTAAAATTATTGATATGAATATTATTAATAATTTATTTATTAATGTTAAAATTATTGATAGGAAAATTATTATTATTAATGTTTTTTATTAATATTAATGTTTTCTATTATTGTCAATGTTTATGTATTTTTATTAATGTCAATATAATTATTAATGTTTTCATTAATGCTATTATTATTGATATGGATATTATTAGCAATTTTTTTCCTTAATGTTAATATATAATTGATATGAATAACATTATTATTAATGGTTTTAGTGATGTTAATATTAATAATTTTTATGATTTTTTTAATTAATGTTATTGTTTTTTAATTAGTCCTAATGTTTTTATTAATGTTAATATTATTGATATGAATAATAATATTATTAATGTCAATATCATTGATATGCATAATAATATTAATGTTAATATTAATAGCACTTCAATCCAAGTATGACTATAATCCATGGTTTACTTCAATCCAAGGGTGTCGTGGATCCCATAATTGATTTTTAAACTTAAACAATTAAACATTAATGGTAATGTTAATGGTTTATGGTTAACTTTAGCTTGCCATGGTTGAGTTGGTTAATAATGGTTAAACTATGGTTGACCATTGTTTGGGCATAGTTGACTTTGACTTTTAAGAAAGTGTGACTTCAATCCATAGTTGACTTTTAAGCAAGGTTAACTTCATTCCATACTTAACTTTTTTTAATGTTGACTTCAATCCAAGGTTCACTTCAATCCATGGGTGACTTCAATCCATAATTGACTTTTAAGCAAGATTACCTTCAATCCAAGGTTGACTTCAATCCACAGTAGACTTCAATACATAGTTAACTTTTAAGCAAGATGGACTTCTATCCAAGGTTGACTTCAATCCAAAGTTGTGTTCAAGCCAAGTTTGACTTGAATCCATAGTTGACTTTTAAGTAAGGCTAAATTCAACATCAGGTTGACTTCAATCCAAGGCTGACTCCAATGCATGGTTGACTTCAACCTAATGGTGTCTTCGATCCATAGTTAACTTTTAAGCAAGGTTGAATTCAATCTAAGGTTGGATTCAATCCAAGGTTGGATTCAATCCAAGGTTGACTTCAATCTATAGTTGACCTCAATCCATAGTTTCCCTTTAACCGCAACCACATTTTTAATCCATGGTTAACTTTTAAGAAAGGTTCACTTCAAACCATAGTCAAATTTTAATCCATCGTTGACTTCAATCCATAGTTGACTTTTAAGCAAGGATGACTTCAATCGAAAGTTGACTTCAACCCATAGTTGACTTTAATTCAAGGTTGACTTCAACCCATATTTGACTTCAATCTATAGTTGACTTTTAAGCAAGGTAGATTGCAATCCAAGGTTGACTTCAATCTGTGGTTGACTTCAATCCATAATTGATGTCAATCCAAGGTTGACTTCAATCGAAGGTTGACCTCAATCCATAGTTGGCTTCAATCCGTGGTTGGCTTCATTCCATAGTTGAATTTTACGCAAGCTTGAATTCAACCGAAGGTTGACTTGAATCCATGGGTGACATTAATCCATAGTTGAATTTTAAGTAAGGTTGACTTCAATCCAAGGTTGTGTTGAAGCCAAGGTTGACTTGAATCCATAGTTGACTTTCAAGCAAGGTTGACTTCAAACCAAGGTTAACTTCATTCCAAGGTTGACTCCAATCCATGGTTGACTTAAACCCAATGGTGCTTTCGATCCATATTTGACTTTTAAGTAGGGTTTACTTCAATCTATACTTGACTTTTAAGCAAGGTTGACTTCAATCCAAGGTTGAGTTTGATTAATGTTGATTTATTTTTAATAAACAAATATTTAGCTTCCTAAGGTTCACTATGAACATCTCATGGTTTAGTACATTGCATCAATGACCATGTTAACTTTGGTTAACAATGGCTAACTATGTTAACGTTGGTTAACCATGGTTGACTTTAAACAATGATTACCATTTTAACATGGTTTACATTAAACCAAGGTTAACAAGTTCTTTTATAAATGTTAAATTTTTTTATATGATTATTATTAATAATGTGTTTTTTTATTAATGTTAAAATTATTGATATGAATATTATTAATAATGTTTTTTATTAATGTTAAAATTATTAATAGCAATAATAATATTATTAATGTTTTTATATCAATGTTAATGTTTTCTATTATAGAAAAGGTAAATATGTTTTATTTATTAATGATAATATTATTTATATGAATATTATTAATAATGTTTTTTTTTAATGTTAATATAATTGATATGAATAACATTATTATTAATGTTTTAAAATGTTTTTTTATTAATGTTAAGTTTTTAATTAATGTTAATATTATTAATATGACTAATAATAATATTAATGTTTTATTATTGTTATTGATATTATTGGCATGGATAGCATTAACAATGTTTTTTTTAATGTTAATAATATTGATATGAATAATAATAATATTAATGTTAACATTAGTGTTATTTAATAATAATAATAATAATATTGTTGGTAGTTATAATTTTATTAATAGTAATATTAATAAGCACATTATTGATATTATTGTTAATTTCACTTTTAATAATATGCATTAATAAAATAGGATTTTAATAATATACATTAGTAAAATAGGGTTATCATCTATAGACATTATCGAACGTGTGAGAAATTCATTTAGTTTTGGGTGATTATATGGAGACATTATCGAAAGTCATGCAATTTTTATTAGATACTGTATGGACCTAATTCATGGCTTAGAAGATATTATTTTGATAGATATTATAATATATATATTTATTATAATTAGAGGCAGTATTATATGGAGCATTATAAGGGTTAACTAAAATGTTCCTGATTAGTCAGAATTCGGCAGAGTAAGAATAGTTGAAATGGTAATTTGAATTAAAATAGGGCATTTAGTCTAGGAGAGGCAATTACGATTGTTGAAATTGCAGAAACATGGAAATAACAATTTCCAGGAAGAAATTTGATCCTACTCGACATTACAGTGAAGAGCAGTCTAGGTCTGTTAATATTTTGGATGTGAAGAGAGTAGACCCATCTGTACCTACCTTAACCACAGAGCTGTATAATGGCTAACTAAAACGCTCTGTAGAGCAATTCTGGATTAAATTGCAATTTGGAGTATTAAGATCGCAATTTCGACTAGCTAGGTAGTTTTAAAATTGGGCAATTAGTTTAGAATAGTCAATCCCAATTGCTGAAATTACAAAAATGCGAAAATAACAATTTCCAGCAAGAATTTGGCGTTTTGGTTGTCTTTTATTCTAAGCATAAGAAGGAAAATGCAAAAGAAAGATTTATTGTTAAGCCCGAACGAGAGCAAGAAAATTAAGGCCTATACTTATCCATGGAGGAGAGCATCAGTCATCCGTAGCCTGCATTATTATTATCCTACATTACTTATTATCTGTCTAGTTATTTAATTCTGTCTGGTTTGTGATAGTTCAACTTGCAATTTGAAGAACAACATATAATTAAATACCAATGAACAACATAGAATTATGTTGTAGGAAGCCATGCAGGCGGGGACCCATGCTCGCGGGAGTCATGTTGGTGGGATTCATGCAAGTGGACGTCATGCAGGAGGCAACAACATTGGTGCTGTGGGAGGTCTGGAGAATTCGGTGGTTGTTGGGGGAGAGGAAAAGGATCGTGCGCTCTCAGGGATGCGTGGCAAGGGGATTGCCACTCATACTTCCCCATCCATTCCACCATCAGACAGTTGGCATGCAAGAGAGTGCGCAAGGAAACAAAGAATATTGTTCTTCCGTGGCGTAAAGTTGACCCCCAGCCTGCCAAGAGGTCGGACCAGGAGGCTACGGAGGAGAACAACTTCAACATTCCAATTCTGGAGGAGATTCCCCCAATGATACAACTACAAACAAATAAGGTTCCAGAGGAACTTTGCGACTTTCAGTTTTCTTACCTTAGCCTGCTTACTCTTGACCACCATTACCACTCTTTCCTCTGTATTTTTTATTTCCATTATCTAATAGAACATTGCAGCTTACAAAAAAAAAAGAAAAAAAAAGTGATGAATGCAAATTAAGTTGGAAATTTAATAGTTTATTATAGTTATTTAAAATTTGATCCGGTCATACAATGAATAGACCTACTCTTATTTTGTAAATGAACTTAGAATTTGTTCTTATTTTGTAAATATTAGTTTATTCTTTGTTCTTATTCATACAAGACCGATATCTATACAAAAAATGTTGTATATACATATCTAGTTAAGATAATTCGACATTGAAGACTCCCTTCCCATCATTGATATATGGATCGGATCCAATGAACGAACCATGGATTTTGTGAACAATAACCAATTATGTGTTCGGTTTTGGCTAAAATCTATTTGTTCATGAATGCAAACCTATGCTTCGAAAACAAAAAACTTTTCAACATAATAATATTTTTCTTTGTGTATATACAACAACTAAAGATAAAACAAAATTAAATTTCAGATAAATAAATATTCAATAAATGAATTTTTCACAAAGATGTTAGCCTCCAAATTTTAATTTGGATATAAAAATTGAAAAGTAATTATTTATCCTCAAAAATTATAAAAACATTATAAAATTTATAACATTATATATATATATATATTTTATGAGAAAAATGATAATTTTTCTTTTTAATAAATAAAAGTCTCCCCTAAATAGTGATATTCCCATAAATTCAAGACAATACAATAAATAAAAGTCTAGAAAATCACATATAACGCTGTTACATCACAATTTTAAAACTATTAAAAGTTTTTAATTTTATTTTAATTTAAAGTTGTTACATTACAATTTTAAAATATTAAATTTTTTTAATTTTATTTTAATTTACTTTAAGATTTTTTTTTTTTTTTTTTTCCCTATCAGAAATTTACTTTAAGATTTATAAAGAAGGAAGTGAAAGGTTTTTTTTTCTTTTAAGTTTTGAAAAAAAACATTATCAAACATTGTTTTTTTAAACATTAATATGAAAATGAATGAATATAAATTTGTTGTATTAAAAATGAGTGACACAAACGAATATATATATAGTTCTCAAAATTATAAAAAACACTATTAAAAAATGTGTCGATGAAGTGGATTATGGTTAATGCAATGTCTGCATGGTGGTGTATAGTCTAGGGACGCGCTAAGTGCTTCGAGGTTGTTCTCTTGAGCCCTTCAAAGTCGGAAACTACATCATAGAAAAATATGTCAATGAAAGTTGCCGGAATATGCTTTTGCTGCGTCGTAGTAAAAATGATTGGTATGACCGGATGTGTTAGCCCTCTCTAGCCATACGAAGGGAAAGGGAACGTGTGGAAACTACAGCATTAAAAATATGTGGATGGAAGTTACCTGGAAGATACTTTGTTGAATCTATTTTCCGAATTTACCAAAGGCATCCATTCAAATAATGATTGTAAGAAAATGATGGCAAATTGAAAAAGTAACGTCCTATTGTGTTAATGTTATTTCCTTATCAAATGATTCGATGTTTTACCTTCGACTCGGAGGGTCATTAATGTTTTAGTCAGCCATGGAAGGAAAAATTATTAAGCTAATCTATGAACTATTAATATTACATTATTATCATCGTTGCAGGTTACATTCATATAAAACACATACATGTCGTTTAGGAAACCAAGGCTTTGAATCTCTTCGACATCTTATAGAACAACTTATAAACTTATTACATATAACAACTTATAAACTTATTAGAGAAGCCAAAATTTGGTTTCACCATAAATTATATTCTTCCTAACATAATGAATTCAATGGTTTTATTGTTAAAATATGGAACACGGATAAAAGAGGAGAAATACAATGGGAAATAGCTTTCCTTCTCAATATTAACCACAAGTATATATAGCATTACATCACACCAAAAACCACAGGGAAATACTATGGAACAACAAGGTGTCCTAGTCATACTTAACTAATTAATGCATCAATAACGGAGAGTGGACCGATGAGATTACAATTCTTAACATCCATGAGGATGAAGACATAAAAACCTTCAGTTATTGATCCTTCTCGAACACTCTCACTCCATGCACAGTTCTAAGAACCTTGGGATGTGAAAACACAATCAAACGAAATGATTGAATGGGTTCGGGCATTTTGGGAAAATATTTAGATTAGGGTTAGGTTACCTGATAGACCGTTATCTCGACAGTGAAACCATTGATAATAAGTTCCAAATGAAGTCCTTCTCCAACGTCCTCTGCAATAGTGTGTGGTGCTTATTGCTTACGTATATCTCTAGATCTTGAGTTGTACGCCTGCAGCAGCTTCTAGATGCCATTGCATTGAATGTGTGAGGCATCCCAGCCCATTATTATGTCCCCTAAGGGGATCATCTATGTTTCGTCCAACTCCTATTATTATGTGTCTTAACCCTATAAATTTTCTCTAGACTATAGACAAACTATAGTTGAAACTGTTTAATATTTTGTTGAAATTTTAAAATTAATATTTTTCAAAACTCTTATTGGTGGTGGCAAGATATACATCAGCCTCGATTCTCCCTTCCCAAGAGGGGGCTGCGGGCTGACCTAAACTGAGGAGGGGCTTCTAGTAGAGTTTTTTCTACCAAGGAGCTTATGCCAGTCCTTTAAAGCACCTGCAATTAAATTAAACAAAAAATAGTTGGTTGGACACGAAACGATGGATAACTTAGGATTTGTAGGAGATATGGCTGCAAATATCATCAGTTTTGGTGTTTCCCATGCAGGCCTGCATTGGTCTGAGAACCCATGGAGCCCCGAGGTCTGAGTTTAGTTTTGAGATGGTTCCACCTTGTTCACATGATATTCGGAAATTCGAATGAAGCTAACCAGGAGAATCAAAAAATGAAAGATTCGTTAAAGAAGTGAGAAAACATGTTTTGTGTTAATTAAATGCGCTGCCTGTCACAACACATGCCAGCATGTTTTTACTGCCATTGATAATATAGCGTGTGAGGGCATTTAATTCGTGCATCCACTTTGAATAGGGTTTTCGTGCCCCAATTAATTAATTTACCATAACAACAGCAGGTGCCTGCAAGCCTTACACGCGACTGCCATTTACTCTCTATTTTGTACGTCCCCCGAAGGATGAAAATGATGCGCTCATTATCCCTTACCTCGTTCATATAAACAAAATGACATGACAATAACACTTGAATTTTCATACGATGAGTATTGTTTTTCTCCTCTAAAATTTGAATTTAACATCCAAAGAGATTTTTGTGAGGTAGAGCTATTGCAGAGGTTGCATTCTTGGTGTTATTATTCTATTTTGTTTCTCTGCTGCAAATTTAGCACTGGTCAGGATTTGGAAATATGCTATAGGCTGCTTCACATACCTTCTTCTCATCAGCTTCAGCATCTTTTTCTTCTTGTTATGTTCAGGTTAGTTCTGATTCAATTCTTTAACTTTCTCTCTTGATTTATAGGCTAATCATGAAGCTTTGTGTTAAAGGTTTGTACTAATCTCCATATTAACCTTGGATCTGTTATGTTATCCTGCTATAGGCATCGTATACCTAGACGTGCCAAAAACCCTAACGAAAAAATCTCTTAAATTTTATTACAGTCTTTTCTTCGTTCTCTTAGGATTTCTGGAATGTCCAAATTATGGAGAGATTTGTAATGCGGGCCTTCATTCTTACAAGAAATTATCGGAATGGCAATTATAGGATTATCATTAGAAAGAGGGAACTATGGTTTTTTATATCATTAGTTTCTTATGAGTTTTTTTATATCGTTAGTTTCTACAGGTTCTAAGAATATCATTCAAATTCAAGAACATTATGCCATGCTCGAAGGAATACATTAGTTTCTTCATACTGAGTTTTGTATATACATTAGTTGTGAGGTACCCGACCTTGAATATGATGAGTTGGGGTAATGTACTAATTTAGTTTTGTCACCTGGTTTGTTATGGATCAGGTTGAGGGTTGAATACTCAAGTTTCATTTTTGGTTGCGGGTTAAGCTTACTTTGGTTCATTGAGCTAGATTAATAACTCAGTTACTTTGTTGTTTGTTTTCCTTTATATTTATAGGCCGGTGTCCAATTGAAGTCAAAAATTTTCTTCCATCTTTATGATAAGATAAAGACCCGTTCCTCTGGAGCTCTTGACACGTCTACCGGGAGTAGCATTTAATCCTTTGCAAATTTCCATTGACTTCATTACGTGACCTCTGGTGGTGTTGCATGAGTGTAAGAAATCCAATATCTGGGCTATAGGATGGAATATCGAGCTTATCAATGTACGCAGTAAGTTTTTAAACTCAACAAAATAATCTTGTTAGAATATAAAACTTCCATCACTTTACACATTTTGTATAAACAATATTTTAATTGAAACAAACGGCAGGATTTTGGTTACTAAATATGGATAAATATATTAAATGTTTCAGGGTTAATAATATGTTCAGCATTGGGATGTTTGCTCAAGCTTGGTGTATAAGCAAACAAGGACCTCTATTCGTGGCCATTTTCAACACAGTAGGCACAATCATCACTACAATTTTTGAGCTTATATATTTCTTCATGTCTACCTTCAAGTTGGAAGGTAAGTAAAAATGCATGGAATCATAGACATTATTGATGGTTTTTTCTTTTCAGTATCTCCTTCAATTTTTTATACACAATTATATTAAACTAGTTCTCATGGAAATTCATCATCCTGAATATCATTTTGCTAAGGTTGTGCACTATTCTAACCACCCATAGAGTTGTTCAGCAAAGGAAGAGAATGGAGAGAGCCCAGATTTTCCATAGAAAAAAAATGATAAAAAAATGCGATGAAGCTTAAGACCGGGGTTCGCGTCAGCTCTACAGAAAGAGCTGCTACTACAACGTAAATCAAATGCAGGGAGTGAGGATGGGGTGTAGGTAATACAACCGTCATGAATACCAGAACTCGCTTGAGCAAGTTTGGCCAGTTCATAGTTTTATTATATATATTAATTAGTGGAGAAATACCTTAAATTTATTTGAATTTATTAAATATTTAAAACAAATTAAGAAAAATAGGACATAATATAATAGATTATCATAGGTACATATATATTTGTTTTCTAGGAGCAATGTAACACCGCCATATTTTTGTTTTATAGGAGCAGTGTAGCACCACCGTAAGATTTGTGCTTTGCAATTACCAATTTTAGGGCGCAGAAGTAGAAATGAATTTCTATTTGTTCAGATAGAAATGAAATAATTAATCATGTTACCACTCTTTTGTCCAAATGGAAATTCAAACAAACCCTGCAATGCCCATATGAACCTCTTAGCACCCTCTTAGGCATAAGCATACACAAATGAATCCATTACTGGGTGTGCTCTAATGTTTGAAATTTGATGTCCAAAATATATTTACATTATTTATCCAACAAATAAACGCTCGCATTAATTGTGCTCGAGGCAAAGAGGGTACTCTCACCTCTTTCCTTCTCCTTTGCTTTTAATAGGAAATTGTGTTACATTGGTCATTTGTTGAATCTGAATAACCCCCATTAAAGTAAAAATGAGCTAAAAAGATGACCAACTATAAGGACTCATTTCATGTGGTTAAGAGATCAATCCATTCTATTCGAGTGAATAACCCTATGAAACAACCTTCTCGAACCAAGATTCAAACTTAGAGTTGGTACTTGGTCAATGAATACTGCCTTCACATTATTGTCTCCACCTCTAATAGAAATAGAATTAGTTGTAAGTTATTTGCAAAGTATACAAATATAAATTTAATTAAATAATCATTCATAATTCATTCCATTCCATCTATAGACACTTTTTGTAGCCCATATGAGTGAGATGTATAAGTTGTAAGATATATATATATATATATATATATATATATATATAATTTGGTTGAGTGGTCAAAGTGAAGGTTGTTTGTTCTACCTATTTTAATGAAGTCATTTGTGTGTTTACATAATTTTTACACCATTCTCCAAGTATATATATATATATTTTAATTATTTTTGTCTTGACAAAACATTGAGTAGCCAAGTAGTTTTGTGGAAACAAAATTTTCTTTTCTATTACAATTTTGTGGCAAACTATCATATTTCTATAGCTTCCATCTTGTAGCAATATAATTCGAGTTATGATTTTGAAGAGAAAAACTAGAGAGCAAAGAAGGATTTGGAGTAGTGAAAGCCTTAAAATAGGGTTTGAAGAGAACAGGGGCACCGACGCTGGCATACCTATCAGCCTTGAGACGCTCATATTCTTCATCTAATTCTATCAACACCAAGAACACCTTGCCTATGGATTGGACTGCTTGTGTTTTCAATATCGAAATGAAATGCTTTGGCTTGCCCAGGTTGTTAATGTTAATGAATGCAAAACTAGAAAAGCTGACTGGAAAAACCTATTTTTTTAACCATTGAAAAACCAAATCATTTAATCTATTAACCTTCATTATTCCCCTACACGATTGATTAACATATTAACCTACACGAAATATTAACCTATTAACATCTTATTTGAGGTATATGACAAAACCCTTCATCCTAGCTGCCCATCCTTAATCAAGGATTAGAAGACCATGTTGACCCTCTTGGGAAAATTCTCATTGAAGATGTCGTTGGCATAATCACTATCAATCACTGCAATAATGACTTCCACTACATATTATCCAACAACTAGAGTATACGCTAATGGAGGCTTACAACAAAGCTATCGCACCACTGGGATCATTAATTGTGTAATGCATTTCATCTTGATTCTTGGATGAGGAATAACCAAGAGTATCGGATATGGATACAACCTCAGACATAAATTATTTGTTGGATATAAGTATTTATTCAAATCTAACCACATATATTTACTAAATAAACATCGCATTGATAATTTGGTTAAGCAATAAGTCAACTGTTAAAATATATAAGACATAAGCAAATAGAATATAGAACATAAATGGGTATATTCATTGCCTTCTGATTATTAAAGTCAAGCTTATATAGGATTACATAACAACAATACTATTGTCCAATACTATGGGACAGCCAAGTGTCCTAGTCAACTAACAAACTCAACTAATTAACCAACTCATGACCATTGAGATTACAATTCTTAACACACCCCCTTAATCTCAAATGGGATAGTATTCTCAGCACTATCAATGCCTAAGTGCTTTCTATGAAACTCAAATGCAGATGTTCCCAAAGGTTTGGTAAACATATCAGCTAATTGATCCTTAGGGCCACAAAACATCAAAATAATCTCTCCATTATTGACTAACTCATGTATAAAGTGATAGCGAGTGTGAATGTGTTTACTCTTTCTATGAAACACATTATGTTTGGACAATTGTATGGCATAACTATTGTCACAATAAATAGTTGTTGGTTCTTTTTCTGTGTGTCCCATATCCTTCAAAAGTCTTCTTAGCCTAACTGCGTGGCATGTTGTTGTAGTTGTTGTGACATATTCTGCTTCTGCAGAAGACATATTAACAATGGGTTGTTTCTGAGAGGCCCATGAAATCAGACTGGTACCAAAATGGAAAGCATAGCCAAATGTGTTTTTCTTATCATCAATACTGCCTGCAAAATCACTGTCAGTGTACCCTGTAAGAGTATTGTCTCGTGAATGAGAGTACCAAGTCCATAACCAATTGTGCCTGCAACATATCTCAGATTTCTTTTACCAACTTTCCAGTGAGAGTCTTTGGGAGACTCCATAAAACTAGAGATCAAACTTACAGCATACATCAAATCAGGTCTAGTTGCAGTTAAATACATTAAAATGCCTACCAATATTTTGTAAATTGTGGAATTTACTTGTGGTCCTTCATCATTATTGCTTAACTTGGTTCCTGTAGCAATGGGGGTTTCTGTTGGTTTGCATTTATCCATTCTAAATCTCTGCAGAATGTTTGTAGCATTCTTTGGTCAAATTCTGATAGATGAAGATGCCATTTTTACTTTGGTCAAATTCTAGACCAAGGAAATACTTCATGAGACCAAGATCAGTCATTTCAAACTTCTTTTTCATGATTGTCTTAAATTCTTCTAGCATCATATTTCCAGTATAAATCATATCATCAACATAAGGACATATAATCAAAATGTTACCTTGCTGATTTGTTTTGACATACAAAGTGGGTTCATTGCTGCTCCTGTTGAACCCACTCCTGAAGGGTACTCTTCTTCCCTTGGGACCCCCATCGGCACCACGTTGACACCTCTAGGCTAGGGGGGATAATAGATTACCTCGACCCTGGGATATGGGGCATGCTCAATCTTTTTGAACCTTCCCCATCACATCTATCTCAGCACTTCAATGATCCCATTTTTCAATCCAACACATATGTGATCCACAATGACAAACCCCTGCATGCACATAGCATGGGGGCAGGTCATTAACTCTGCTCATTTTTTAACATGCGTGATCTCAACCATTTTTGAGGTCACGTGTCACTTTTATATTTGATTTGATTTGATATGCCTAGTATGCTTTTCGCATGGGTCATCATTTCTCCCCACCACAACATCCTTGTTTCGGTGGGCTCCCCGCTATTTATAGCCATTTTTTCCCTAATTTTTGTTTTGACCATTCTGGGGTCATATGAACTCCGTTTTTCGCACCGTTTGCACCGTCGGATTCATAATTCCATGCTCATGATGATGCTCGATATTTTTTCTTGCTCTCACTCAATATTTTTTTTGACATTTTTTCCATGCCTCTCACCGCCTTGATTTGCGTTCCACACCAGCCGCAGTCATTTTTCGCCATTTTTTCTATCGCGGCCTATCCATGAGCCCTCTGATCCATCCATACTGCAGTTATTACATTATTTTTCCACCATTCATCAACTTGCAAGGAGGCCCCATCAGTGTCCCCCCCTCGCATTCGTTCTTGGTTCTCATAATTGTCCCTTGATTGAACACTTCCTCTTTGCCTGGCCATTACATATGTTCGGTATACTTTTATCCCTTTTTTGGGACGAGTAACTCCTTTACAAAAAAGGCACTTAGGGAGTTTCCGTTAAGCTCTTTTCTGACTCCTTAATGAATGAAAATATCGTCGATCAATCTTGCTTCCTTTCATGGGCGTCTATCTGGTATAAGTTTAACCCTTTTTCGGACCTGGTAGACTAATTATGAAAAAGGACTAGTCTAGTCACACTGGCTAGAAGAGTTCTTCATTGCACACTTTTATGCTTTTTCGAGCCTTGGAGACTAACACATGAAAAAGAAGCCCCTTGGAGTCTTCTTCTTGCTTTCAGAATCTCTAAAGTTGAAAGAAACCCCAAGCATTCACCATCCTGGGCTCGTATAAATCCACCTAACGGTACCTTTTCACCATTTTAGAGTCTTCTTATCGCTTTCAAAATCCTTAAAATTGAAAGCACCCACGAGCATGAACTGTCTTGGGCTCGTACAAATCCACACGAAAATACCATTTTGAGCACCCATTCTATCCCTTATTCAAGCTCCTTAAACCATGAAGAAGGAAAAAACGGTGCCTCTTGGCGCCATGACAGATCATATCTAGTCCCCACATCATGGTAGCACCCCCAATATGGTCTCCTTTGTTCAGATTATTCTACGATGCGTCACCCTTAGAGTCTCCTGATATCCCTCATCAGTTTCCCCCCCTGAGTCTCCCTCATTTCACTCACAATCCCTGGTCCCCAGTTCACTCACAATCGCTGGTCCCTTAAGCTATGATCCCCTTCCCTGAAGTCAGTTTCATATGCTACCAGGTCATCCTTTCCATCATACTTTGAACAAAGGAATTTTGAGTCCTGCCACTATGTGACCCTTGTCTTCCCCCCCTCCCCCCCACAGTATGACACTCTCACATCTAGTACTATCACCTCTTGGTTGCACACCTCGGGCTCCTATCAAGGAAACATCATTGCCTTGGTAGTTGCAAGTATCCCTCTTTCGACGCCAGCACATCTATTCCAAAGGATAGACCTAGAGGCCCCTGTACCTTGGACTCATCTCCATCAATGGTGAGTGCCTACAAACCATCTGAGAGGATTCCTTAGTGCCTCTTAGAATGGTTGTTTCTCATGTGCTCGACTTCAACTCCATCATCGTACCATTGAGATTTGTACAGGGTATTGGTCCCTTCAATTATTGGTCGAATACCTTGGATGTCCCCTGACTCTATCACATTGGTGAGTCTATTTGGAAACCCCAATTTTAGGTTTCCAAGGATTTTTGGGTTGCATTGGCGATAGTATTCGAAAGCACTCCAGTTATTTGCATCCTCAAGTACCCAGTTCAGATGCAGTCCAATGTACCTTTGAGATTACGACTCTCAGTCGTTGAGTCCATATAGTTGTTGGACACCTTCAGATCCAGCAAAGCATTAGTTGTTATAGTACCGAATTCAGTATAGATGCCATTGTTTCCATGTATCATTTCTTTGGATCAGCCATGGTTGGACCATGATTATGTCCCCTCTGGACCATTATGATGTACACAGTAGTTCTCTATGTATTATTCAGGACCCCTTTAGACCTCATTATTATTTGTATATCTTGATACGAGCATGGGTATGCCCACCTCGTCCATATATTTGATATTATTCATCATCCATTATTGAGGTCATGTATTTCCAGTTTGTATGGAGCACGTGTTCCAGTCTCCAACCAGTTTTTGCTTTCCTCCATCACAATGCTCATACCCCTGGAAAACGACAGAACCTATGATGTCTATCGGACATACTATGATCTCCCGCCCTCACACATCAGGAGGCAATCTGTTAACACCCAAAAAAATTTCACTAACTCATCTCCCTAGTTAGATAACCTGTTTGTCCACTTTTCCTATATTTTTGGCCTCCAAAACTCTGAAAAACCCTCAAATGGTAACCAAATTATTTCCCTCCTCAATTAATGAAATTCCTTCAAAAAAGGTCAAAATCCCACAAAAAGGGTCCAAAATCTCCAAAATAAATGAAAAAGGGGAAAAAAGTCAAAATAAATTCAAAAAAGAGGGAAAAATCCAAATACCATTAGCCAATACTATTGGTTGCCCAAACCCATGGGTCAATACTCCACCACCCAAAAATCACTATAAAAAGGTGATGGAGGCCCTCCATTTCACATCCATAGTCACTCTTCATAACCTTATGGTACATAAATTCCTGCTGAACTTGAGCCTATCACCTTGAGCTTTTGTTCCCCATTCAGTTGAGTCTTGGCCACCTCTTGAGAATTTGGAGAAGAGCTAGGAACTCTAGAGATCCGGTGCACTACTCTTCACGCATCTACAAGGACTCCAACCACCTCACCATTTGAGGTAAATATCATTGCAAACCCTTGTTTTCCCATTAATACAAAAAACATCAATTTCATTCATGGGTTCCTCTTGATTCTTTATTTTTTTGCAGTAGTTAGATTGATTTTTATGTTATCACTTGCACATGTCACTCTTTTAATATCTAGTTTATATTTATTATCATGAACTACTACTAAGGGTTCCTGAATCCTTAGTAGGTGCTCTTTAGCACGAGTTGGTGTGAGAACACCAACTACAGTGAGCCACAAATTTTCCATTGGGTCAACTAAATTCGACAGGTATCCCACTGCAAGGAAGCCTACCTATCCAACCTATGAACCCCATGGTTCCTACCTCCCAATTCCCCCAAAAACCATATATGGGAGTTCCAACATATTTCAATTTCCCATCTCAATCGACCTTAGGTCATACTGGTATTCTAATGCCTTATCAATATTAACAGTATCCACAACCACACTAGCAATTACCCTTTCTAGATACTTTGGATATTCCAAACTTGTTGCAATTGAAAAACGATCCCATTCAACATGCATCATTTTGGCCTCTGATATCTTCCAATATCCCATCATACATTCCCAAATTTGATGGAAAACTTGGTGAATATCCTAATAACCATGTAATGAATTATCATTTATGGTGTTCCTTGAACTCTTTAATGGATGATTCAATCCGTTTGAGTATTTTTCAAAGGACCGTTATTGGCAGTACAACTAAGTGGTATATTGAATTACCATAACACTTCTTCGGAGATTTCAACTCCCTGGCCATGGCATTTTTGACACATTTTCAATTACCAATCCGATACAAATCCAGTACTGAGCTTTTAATTTTTATAAGACAGTCCACTTCCACTCATATCTCTAAATCATATGTAGGCATCAACTCTTCATTAAAATTAAACTCATTGTTCCCTTGAGTAAATGGCTCGGGAAAATATTGAAGAGTTCTAATATCTGATGACTTATTTGTATCAATGTTTTGGTTCTTTGAGGCTTCTTAAGACTACTAAATATGTTCATTAACCTCAAGGGATGGAAGATGAATTTGAAGATTGAAATCCTGATTTTTTTCATTTTCAATCAAAGAAGAAACTGATGTCTGCTGGATATTTTCCCGAGTATCATGGAAACTAGTCTCTACTATTTTTCCTATGTTAGGAACCCATGTCAACCCTTCTCTTTACTTTGTTAGTATATTGTTGTTGGATGCATATGCTTTGTAAGTCGTCCTGTAGTATTTTTTGATCCATAGTTTATATTAGCCCATGGTATTGACGCATAGTATTGGACGCATATGCTTTGTAAGTCATCCCGTAATATTATATGTCCCATGGTTTTGACTCATAGTATTGGGCATAGACTTAGTATATAAGTGTGTGTTAAGGTCATTGAAGGCACCGTGAAGTTAATTGTATTGAGCTTGCGCAAAGGAGGTTGCCCCCTCGAAGTGGCCCGTGATCAATATAAAAGTGATTCTGAGTTCTATTATTTCTGATATCTCGTGTATTTGCATTAATTAATTATTGCAGGTTCTTCACATCTGGTATCAGATCACTTTCTTGGGCTCATTAGGTGGAATTTCTGCCAAATTTTTTTTTTGTTGCATTTGTTGCAAGTTCGGATCTGGGAATAATCCCTATTCGCTTAACTGTGGGAAGTACTTGGGCATAAGCCCTAAAACTCATTGTGAGGAGTACCACAAGAACCCCAAAGTAGCTGGCCCATTGAGAGGACCTGTCAGCGAAAAGGGCAATGACCCCTACCCGATTGACTAGTTCCCACCCATGAGGTAAACCAAGAGCTGTTGTTTGTGGCAAAGCGGTTATCAGTTTTACCTGAACCGTGGAGTGAGGGGTACTACCCCAATACACAAGATGTCAGACAACATTGGTGGCCGAGTGAATCCCCTGAACCAATAGGAAGCCACACATACCTGGGGTCCATATCTATTTTCAGCTGAACTGTTGTCGATCACTTCTGCTCCAGATCCAGCAGTTTCAGATCTATTCTGAAAGTGGTTCCAGATCCAGTCGTCGTTTCAGATCCAGCCGTTTTTCGATCCCTTTTGCGCCATTGCATATCCATCTATTGTGGATCCCTTTCGCACTGCTGTTGTCGATCCATTTCTGAACAAGTGTATAAAATTCTGTTTTTCGGCCATATCTCCCTTGTTTCAACTCTGTTTTCCCTGAAACTTCACTGACATCCCTGCAATCCCATTCTGCATATTTCATTCCTGAAGACCCTATCGCAAATTCCACTTCCCAAGACCAGAAATCTCACATTTGTCTATTTTTAGGGTTTGTCATAACTCCTTCAATTTTCATCCAAACGCCTTCAAATTTTGCCACCGTGTTCCTTTCTTAATTCTGCTTCTTTGTCCCTCTCTACCAAATTTTCTCATTCTTTCACCCCGCTTCTAAAATCCCCATTTTTTGCCTCCCTGTCCATCAGAAAGTGTCCAAATCCTAGTCAAACCCCAATTACCAATCCGAGTTTTTCCCAAATCCAAATTTCCCTTTACTAAATAAGCTTTTGTTTGTGTTTTTCTATCCATTTCCAAAAAAAAAAAAAAAACTCTGGTTTGAGGTTGTCACCCACATAGGAGCAAAAACCATGGAGGAAGCACTTGTAGCCATCCAAACCAAACTCCAAGATCTGGATGAAAAATTTCTCAGCCTCCATCTTCAGCATTCAGCCATGAACAATAACCGACAGCCAGAATCTTTTGCAGCCACCGGGTTCTCTTCCAACAATTTTCATTGGTCGAAGCTTGATTTTCCTCGCTTTAATGGTACTGATCCGACTGGATGGATATACCGAGCAGAACAATATTTTAGTCTGCATAATACTTTTGATGTCCAGAAAGTTCCACTTGCATCCTTTCATTTGGAACAGGAAGCCCTTAAATGGTACCGTTGGTACATCAAAGCTCATCCCGAGACAAACTGGACAGATTTTTGCCAACTCGTTTTGCCACGATTTGGTCCTAGTGCTTTTGACGACTTCACAAGAGCACTCACTAAACTTCACCAAACTAGCACAGTGAGAGAGTATCAGACGGAATTTGAGAAACTAGCCAATCACACAGAAGGATTGTCTGATGAATTGTACAAGAGTTGTTTTATCAGTGGTCTCAAGGATGAAATTCGCTTAGAGGGTCAAAATGTTCTATCCCAACACAATGATGGAAGTCCTAGGGTTGGCTAAGCTGGCCGAGGAAAAGATCGCAGCTCAACAATGCTCCAAACCCACCTTTGTTCCCTCCAGAAATATGGGTTCCCAACGACCTCCCATCACGCCTGCTCCTCGACCAACTCCTATCAAGCATTTGTCTGAAACAGAGATGCAGGCACGCTGAGAAAAAGGGCTTTGTTATAATTGTGATGAGAAATTCACTCAGGGACATAGATGTGTTCAACAAAAGCTCTATCTCTTGGAGGTGGATTCTCCGCCTGCCTCTGAACTTGGTGAAGAAGATCTAGATATAGTAGATGATCAGGTTGACATTCAACAACCGCCTATTGACACCCCATCTCAGGACGACCCACCCGAGATCTCTCTCCATGCTATAACCGATGTCACCACCCCACAAACAATGCAGGTGAGGGGATACTTCAAGAAGCTCCCTCTTACCATACTCATTGATTCTGGTAGCACTCATAACTTCATTGACCCTCAGATTGCCAAACAGGCTGATTGTTTTGTCCATCCTTGCTCCCACTTTGAAGTCATGGTTGCCAATGGGGCCACCTTACCTTGCAAGGGGAAGTGTCACAATGTGCATATCTCTATGGAATATTATAACCTGCGCTCTGGTATCTTTGCCTTGTCCTTAGGCGGATGTGATGTGGTTTTGGGCATTCAATGGTTACGCACACTTGGCCCCATCTTATGGGATTTTGTTGAACTTTGGATGCAGTTTTCAGTCAATGGGGCACAACACAAATTTATGGGCTTACAACCAGGGTCTCTCTGCATCATTAGTTCACGTCGCCTAGAAAAAATCCTTAAGAAGAATTCACATGGTGTCATTGCTCAGCTCCATTCCATTCAGATGCACCCATCAACAGTCTCCACTACTTCCTTGGATAGATATGCAAGTGTCTTTACTGAACCAATGAGCTTTTTTCCTTCAAGAGACCTTTCCACTAAAAGTTTAGCCACATCTACCTCTCAGCAGGAAATGATGGCTATTTTGCATGCAGTACAGAAGTGGTAGCCATACCTATTAGGGAATTATTTCTGCATCAAGACTGATCCCCAGGGTCTAGAAAATTTCCTGGAACAATGGGTCTCCTCCCCAACACACCTAAAATGGGTTATCCAACTCATGGGTTATCCCTATGCGATCACTTACAATAAGGGTAAAGACAATATGGTGGCAGATGCTCCTTCTCGCACAATTGATGACCAAGTTTCTCTTACAGCTATTTCTCTGCTTGTTCCAAATTGGTTGCAATATGTTCAACAGGGCTCTCTCTTCTATGAACTCCATGCATCTTCATCTGCAGGGCACTCTGGGTTCTTCAAAATGTATGACCGAGAACAATGTAACTTCTTTTGGCAGGGACTGAAAATGACAATTCAATAGATGGTGGCTGACTGTGATACTTTCCAGGTCAACAAGGGAGAAACGACACTCCTTTCGGGACTGCTCAAACCCTTTCCCATCCCTACACAGATTTGACCAACTATTTCTATGGATTTCTTAGAAGCGCTTTGCTGGTACAATACCACATCTACAAGGACACCATATGAAGTAGTCTATGGACAGACACCGCCAGTTCTTCTTCCATATGCCCTTAGCAGCTCCCCAGTTCAGTCAATTGACTCAGTTCTTTGAAACTGCGATCATATTCTTCTCATTCTGCAGGACAATCTTCACATGGCTAGAATTCAACTACAACAACAAGGCGATCAACACCATTCTGAGCACACTTTTCATGCAGTTGATATGGTTATTCTTCCTCTACATCCTTCCAAGCAATCCTCCCTGAAACTCCAAAGGTGTCAGTGGCCCGAAATGCAACCTGAGGATGCTACCGAGGAACCACTCATTCAAATTCTGCATTAATTTCCTCAACCAAAGCTTTGAGGACAAAGCTTTTTCTAAGGGAGAGGGGGTATTAGGAACCCGTGTCAACCCTTCTCTTTACTTTGTTAGTATATTTTTGTTGGATGCATATGCTTTGTAAGTCGTCCTATAGTATTTGTTGATCCATAGTTTATATTAGCCCATGGTATTGTCCCATAGTATTGGGTGCATATGCTTTGTAAGTTGTCTCGTAGTATTATATGTCCCATGGTTTTGACTCATAGTATTGGGCATAGACTTAATATATAAGTGTGTGTTGAGGTCATTGAAGGCATCGTGAAGTTAATTGTATTGAGCTTGCTCAAAGGAGGTTGCCCCCTCGAAGTGGCCCGTGATCAATATAAAAGTGATTCTGAGTTCTATTATTTCTGATATCTCGTGTATTTGCATTAATTAATTATTGCAGGTTCTTCACATCCTAATGATAAGATATTTTAGACAGGACTTTGCTAATTTCATCATCCATTAGGTATTTGTCATCAATATCAATTCCCACATGTATATTCCCACAGAAATTTTCAATTAGAATTAAAGATGGATATCTCTCTTTATAATTCTTACAAAATGCTGCATAGAAATCTTCAAGGGAATATAGACTAGCAAATTGCAATCTTTCATACCAAGATCGTGCGTTTTATTCTAAGGCTTCCATAAACATCTGTTATAGGTTAAACTTGCACCTCTCTGTCCGTGATCACCTTGAGCTACTGATCACACAAAAGGACAACTTGGATGGAGGAGCATGTTGACCTTAGATGATACTTTGAACTCACTCCATTTCTTGACATTACTGGAAAAACCCCAAAAAATATCATTTTGAGATATGAGCGCTACTCTACTCAAAGAGACTAGCGCCCATACGCTACTCCAGTGTATAATAGTAGCACCCATATCCTAGTTCACGCTACTCCTTCTCAGCATAGTAGCGCTCACCATTTAAAATCGAATGAGCGCTAGTTGACAAGCACTAAAGTAGCGCCCTATACGCTACTTCACTGAACAAGTGTCGCATACATCTTAAAAGATGTTTAAAAATAAATTAATTTCTCGAGGAGGATTAGTTGCTAGTAGTTTCCTAACTCCCCCAACTTACTCCATAACTATACATCGACCAGAACTACTTCTCTAATCTTATAAATACAAAGAAGATTAAGGGAGAAGGGTTAGAACCTAGATGTGGAGATGAATTAATGGAGAAACTTTGAGACATAGAAGCTTGCATTGGAGGAGTTGATGCTGAAGATATCCAAGCCAGAGAAGAGCCAGAGCCCAGAATCAAGTTGCAGGAGCCTGTTTCATGATCAGGTATACTTGTACATCATTCTACTTTTGACAATAAAGGTTGAAGTGTCTTTCTTGTTCCAATTTGAATGTGTTCTGTAACGACATCTTAATTTGGATCTGTTTTGGTCAATGCTGAATGTTAAACATTGTTTTTGTTTCTTTCATGCTTTATATATTGTCCAAAACGCTTTGAGAAAGGTATTGTTATTGCAGGTTTACTGAAGGGAAGGTGGATTTGGAGGTTGAACACAAGATCAAGTAAAAGCTGGGATCAAACTTCGATTGAAAGGTTTGTTTCTAAATCCATAACTTATTTATTTTCATAAAAATATTTGCAATATCATCAATACACTTACCTGTCACCCCAACCAAGTTGATAGCATTAGTTTCCTTGTTATAGGGTAGATTCACCTTAAACAGACTGGCGACTCCGCTGGGGAAAGTTGAGTTTTGGCTCTAGGAAACCTTGTTGTTGTTTGTCTTCTTAGATTGTTTTGACTTCTTTGATGTGTTAAGAAACCTTGTAGGTATCCCCTGACTATTTCTTGCTGCTTTCATCAGTCTTTTGGTTTAATTCAAAGTCAGTTTTTTAAGCTTTTGAGATATGAGTGCTACCCTAGTGTATATACAGTAGCGCCCATACGCTACTGTTCCATACATACAGTAGCGCCCATCTCTGTAAAGGCGCGAGTTTCCCTACTGCACAGTAGGGTACACTTTCTGAAGCATTCTTTTTTGGTTTGCTTGAGTTTTAGCCATTCTTGGGGTTTGCTAACTTTGCTTTTGGATCCCTTTGACTGTCATATGAGGTTTTTAACTGTTGTTTAAGTCATAAGAACCTTTTCTTGAATTTTTTTCCATCTTTTGAATCGCTTGTTGACCTTCGGAACTTTTGGACTGCTTGTGACTTTTTGGAAGACTAGGTTGTGTTTTGTGTTGAGCACTTCCACTTTTTTAGACCCTGACTGCATGTTGCTAGTTTACAAACCTGCATACTCCTGTATCCGCTGTTTGTGGTGATGTTTGTCTGCTCTTTACTCAGCCTATCCTTTGTTTTAGGGTTTGGTCCGTTTTAGAGCTTCTAGGGTGTCTTCCGATTTGGTTCATTTCCATTCTCCCTGGACTTATTATCTTTTTATGGTTGCAAGTGCGTTTAAACAGCTGTAGGCTAGTTCATTTCTCAGTTTCTTTGTGTTAGTAGGGCAGCTTGCTTGTCTACTTTTGCTTGGCATAGTGGTCTTGCTAGGGGTAGATACTTTAGGTCAGTCCTTTTGTGTCTTTCTCCTTTGTTTTCTCCCACTTTGTTTCCAAGTTTAGAGGTTTTTTCTTTGCAAAAAACCAGTAGATCAAGTCTTTTTCAAGCTAGGGTCTTGATAGCTATAAGCCTAAGAACTTTTTAGCCATACTTACACACATTGCACATAAGTTTTGTTTTGCTTGCCATTTTTATAAGTTCTTTTTCGTTTATAGAAAAAGCAAAAAAATTGGTATTTTAAGTTTAAATAAAACTTGTTTTTTGTTGTTACAAGATAACTTAGGATATTTTGTACAATTTAAAAAGGAAAGCAAAAAAAAAAAAAATTTAAGTAGGTTTGCTTAGATTTTCAGTTTTGGAAAGAAGTAAATAAAAAAAATGAAAAGAGCTTTGTTGTAGAAAGTTTTGATTTGTATGCACTTTTGTTTTCTTGTTATAACCACGCCACACAAAAGCACTACCCTTTTTGAGTAATAACAGCCCTAAAATTTGTTAATAAAATGAACTAGAAACATTTTTTCTTTTTAGGGATACACTACACCAACTAGTTTTGGTTAGGATCTTGAGTTTAAATCACCTAAACCACTCAAGATCACACATTGCGCAAAAATCATAGTAAGACTATCACAGGTAAACCCACCTCACTCAAAACTTGCCTGGGATCTATGCAGTAGGTCATTGCAAGATCAAATTGTTGGGAATACCCCTCCTACTTTATGTTCGAGCATACACCAGGATCGGATTGCGTATTGGGGACTCTTTCGAGTTTCGGGCTTAGCTACCCTGCCCACACTTTCTAATTCGACCGGTGACTGTTCCCCCAGGAGTTTTCGGTGTTGTGGTATCCTTAGTATCTGACTCTAGGTTCATACACAGGTGACAGCAGAGGGTATATCTGCTGTACCTAAGACAGACGTGGGAGGAAATCCCTTGCAGGTCTTTGGGAGGGCGGTTGGGTGATTCCAGCGCTTGCACCCTTAGTCATTGTATTGTGGACCCCGGGTAACTGTCTTTCTTCCTTCGTTGATCTATTCTGGGCCCTCATCATCCCAGACTCTTCTCTGGAAGGCATCTTTGTTTGCCTGGTTTGTATACTTAGGATTTTTTTTTAGTTGGCGTGTTGTTTGCCCCCTAGTTGTAGTGGCCACTAGGTTCTAGTCTGTTATTTTATATTTATAATCACGGAGAATCAAGATCTTCGTAGATCGAGGAGGTTTCAAAACCTTCCACCACTTAGGACTGAACCCTTACAACCAGCTAGATGACAGCGAGTAAACCTCGGTATTTCTTCAGAAATTACTCCTGAAACTGAATTTCCTAAAGAAATTCTTGTAACAAAAAACCTTGAAATTGAGGTTCCTAAGGAACCACTACCAGGTACCACAGATCAGCAACACTTTAGTACAGTTGAGGTGGAAGATCTTACATCTGCGGAGTATAGCACTCCTTTCAATCCTCCTTTAACCAATACTAGAATTCCGCTTCTGTCACCTGTTGGTTTCCAACAACCCCATTTCAGTGCAGACAGTTCCTTACCTGGACATCTGATGTCTAATCTAGGAGGTGAACAGGGAGTTCCCCAAACTCCCACTTTGCGTATGAACACCAACACAGTAAATCCCTCTTTTACTGCTACACCAAGTCAGGCACAAACCACATCTGTGTCTACTCCATCTTTCAGTTTCAACACTGGTACATTAGGTATGCCTAGTTCGACAACGATGGCCTCTATTCCTACACCTACTATTGGACCCAGCAGTACAGCCAACTGTGCAGCACCTCCTACTTCTCAACCGTTATATCAGATTCCTAGTACTTGGATTTACACACCTGTTGTAGGACCAAGTGCTTATGCAAACATGCCAGTCATGGGCACCATGACTGCACCATCCACATCAGCTTCTATTGGTTTCAATACCTTTGTAGGCCCTAACATGAATCAATGTAGTATGCCTACAAGTAATGTCCCTTTTTCCTTATTTTCAGGGGGAGGGGGTAATATCTTTAACCAGCAATATGGCGGGTCTAACACCCAGCCACAATGGACGAACCCACAAAGCACTAATCCACTTTCATATGGGTGGGGAAATTTTAATAACTCTTTTGCACAACAACAACAGATGGCAGGGGGCAACCCCTACCAACAAGCAGCTGGGGGCAACCCCTACCAACAAATAGCTGGGGGAAACCCCTATCAACAGATGGTAGGTGGAAACTCCTATCAGCATATGGCCGGAAGCAACCCTTATCAACAGTTGGTTGGGGGAAACCCCTACCAACAGACGGCTGGGGGAAACCCCTATCAACAGTTCATGGGTCAAACTATGGGTAGTTCCCCTTTTGCGACCCCAACCTATCAAGTACCGTCTTACTGGCCTCGTCTACCATTTCTGGAAACTTTAAATTTGCCAGATCTTTCCAAACTGACAAACGATCCTGTGTGTCATAATGCAGCATGGCCATCAGTTCCCACCAAGTTACCTTCGGACATTCCAAAGTTCGAAGGAAAAGCAGGTGAAGACCCTGGTGACCATGTCACTACCTTCCACTTATGGTGTTCCTCAAATTCGTTAAACGAAGACTCCATCAGATTGAGATTGTTTCAAAGGACCTTAACCGATGTTGCAGCCAAATGGTACATTGAGTTACCTACAGCAACATTCTCTAGTTTTGGGGATCTTGCCACAGTCTTTTTGAATCACTTCCAGCTTCCTGTTCGGTATGATGTCGGAACAGACCTTTGTCTACTTTTAAACAAAATAAAGCCACTCACTTATCTAACCACATCAAGGAGTGGCGAAGACGGAAGAGGCTCATTAAGGCCAACATACCTCCGGAGTTCCTTCTTGAGTGGTACTTGAAATCACTCCTTCCTTACATTTCTAAGGAAGTAGCTACATCTGGAGTATCCAATGAGGAAGAAGCCATCTTAAGGACTCAGCAGTTAGACCTCGTGTATGCACAATTTGGTTTACTGTATGAAATCATACCCGATGCACTGCGATCGAACATCGATCCGAGTAGACCAAAACCTGGACCACATGATGACGGCATAGTGGGTTCAGTTGACTCTGCAGCTTTCGAAGCGCTGACTAAATAGGTTCATGCCTTATTAGTCAAACAATTGACTGCAGATGTTTCTTCCGTCACGACCTCTCCTTCTACTTCTGATCCTGTCAATCAAGTTCAAAACATTCAAAAGGGCCCTCGGCAGCCCAATAACAAAAAGAAGGGCAAGAAAGGAGAGGGGAACCAACAAAATCCCAAAAAAGACAATGCCGAAGAGGGTAACAAAGAGGAAAAGAAGGTTAAGTTCCCTTGTAAACTTTGCAAGCAGAACCACCTTACTCACCAATGCCCTCTGCTTGAAGAATCCCGGAAGCTCTTAAGAGAAAAGAAGCCTATCGTCCTGAAAGATCCATTTCCTAAAGGGCAGGGCTCAACTTCTGGCACCTCAAAAACTGGGGGCACTACACATGCAACGATTGATCAAACATTTATAAACATGGTTAATTCAGATGCACTTTTGCAAACCAGAGCCAGGAACTATACCCCGGAAGCACAGAAAAAAGATAAGGAGATTCCAGAATCCTCCACTCCACTTCACATACCTGTGGACCCAATGCCCAAGATTCTGAAAGGTGTCTTGAAGAGGGCATCGCACAATCCCAACACACGGGCTGCTTCTAACTACAATGTGGTTGAAGATTTAGCCCAGACCCCCTGTGCCATGTCTACTCTAGAAGTCTTGCAAAGTTGTCCTTTACAACGAAATGCACTTCTGGCAGCTATTGGGAGTATGGAATCCTCTAACATGTCTACGCGATTTGATATGACTGATGTCAAATACCGGTTACCCTATCACGTTGCCCTTCAAGTCGAAATCGTTCATGGTCCAATGACCATTAGACAAGCTGTAGTAGATGAGGGCATGTCGACTTGCGTTATGTCAATTTCTTGTTGGAAAGCTCTAGGTTCTCCCGAGTTAGCCCCTTCTAACACACTGCTTACTGCATTTGATGGCAGAAATTTTCGTCCACATGGATTTTTGCCATCATTTGATGTTACTTTGGCTGGTAAGACAGTTGCTATTGAAGTAGAAGTTCTGGACGCTCCGCTTGATTACAATATGTTATTGGGCAGGAGTTGGACTTATGCCATGCGAGCTATTGCATCGACAGTTTTTCGAGTGGTCATGTTCCCATTTGAAGGTAAGATCGTTACAGTCGATCAACTTTCTTTCATTCAGAGAAACAACCAGACTTCTTCGGAAACCACAGTTCCATTGATTGATCAAACCACCCTAGTTGGCGAGAGTTTAGGAGCAGGACTTTATGGGTCACTAATTGGCACTTTTGACCTATCGGCTCCTACCTTATTCATTGGTACTAAGGGATGTTCATCGCCTGAAACTTCCATGGTCAGTTTAACAACTAATTCTGAGTTTCTCTCAACTAATACAAACCCCTCCGGACCCACCCCTGTTGTAGAAGTTACCCACTTGGATTCTTATCAAACTATAATAGAACATATGTTGTCTGTCGAACCAAACATAGATTGTGCCACTACTCAGATACCGGACTCGATCCATTCTCTCGACAGTTCAGAAACTACTTTACCTTCTGATGAGGAAATGTTAGAAGCCCTGACCGACCCAGACCATCCTCGTGAACTTATAAATCCCGTGTCCTTCTTGTTTCCTTTTCTTAACTTGTTAGAGAGAGGTGAATTTTGTTCACCACCCGATGAAAATACTGATTTCACTCCTTCACAAGTTGGTGTTATTGAAGCAAATAGATTGCATACCTCGTTGGTGAACATTTTCACTGGGGTCAATGGAAACATTTTCTTTGAAACGGGATGTTATCTCGATGAAATCATTCCGTATACCAATCTTTTCCGTGATTTCCATAACATCTTTACCCGACCTCACAAGGAGGATCCAGGCATTGACCCTACCTGAAAAAGTATTATGCTTAGGCTGAAGTACTTTTTCTTGTAACATAGCTGTATATTTTTGTAAAGCTAGTTTTTGTTATGCTCGTTAGGTAATCTTATGTGTGTCTCGTTTCGTGTACCAGATGTCAACCGAACACTTCTTAGGATTCGCTGATGGCGCCAGTCACCACACCTGTCAGTTGACTGCAGCAACTTGGGTCATTTATTCACCCACTGGCCAACTTGTTTCTTTGGGGGGGATTTGTTTGGGTCCTACCACGAATAATGTGGCTGAATACAGTGCAGTTATAGAACTTCTTCGAGATGCTCTCAGTCACGGGATTTCACATTTGGAGGTAAGGCTTGACTCACAATTAATTGTATTTTAGTTAATGGGTGTCTATCAGATTAGGGATCCTGGATTGCTACGTCAGTTTCTACAAGTTAGAATTTTGGAAAGACAATTTCATTATATTAGATATGAAAACATTCCAAGAAGTTTAAACACATTAGCTGATTCATTAGCAAACTATGTGTTATACTGGCATTTGCATCATACATGGTCATAAACAACATTGCACACATAAAACACATACACATGTAAATAACCGATACTGTATATAGCCGATACTGTATCAAAAAAATATGAGTTTTGAGTCACAAGTCTATCAAGTCAAGTCATAAAAGTACAAAACTGGGCATAGTAGCCTCAAAAATATATACATAGTATGTATTCCTCTCCTATGGAGAAGGAGGGACCTCCTCCTCATCTACTGCCTTGCGATAGCAAATGACAAGCCTAGCTATTTTCCGCAGCACCCTAAGCCATGCTGGGGGCACCCCAACAACATCTTCCTGCATATCAACAGGTATCTGATCCATACGACATGCAGGAACTTCGTGAGTCAACTGACCTATCTTTCTCTCCAGGGTTCCCAACATAGCATCTGCTGCAGTAATATCAGCTGGCCTCACAAAGATGGTAGGATGTCCCTCAGGACGAACAGGCCCAACATTTGCATGTGACACTTGATTAGAACTTCAAAATTCATTCATAAAAATCAAATATTTGAAAAGGTTTGAAAAAATCAAATAATCCTCAAAATTTAAACATACCAATATCTCCCCAAGCTCCACCTGGAGGAAGCACCAGTTCTGTATCATGACGGAAATCCAATCCAGCATATGGAAACTGCTCAAAAACGGGTACTTGCCTCTCCCATCACCCCCCGAAATCATCAATATGATAATAATAGTGACTTTCCCCACCACCTTGGCGGAGGAATATATCACCCCAACGGCCTAGTCTGGGCTCACGGGGGTTAACCTGAAGTAGAGGCATCCCCAAACTGATAGCAGGCATCCTCTCAAAGAAGAAAGTACACAAAATACTACCGTACCCAAAATTCTTCATTGTGCCGGATTTGCAACCTGTCAATTGAGACTTCATGTTTGCTAGTAAACTAGTACACCAATCATAGACATGACCATGCAAGCATTGTACACCAATATGCATAGAGTGCCTGGAGGCTAAGTGTTGTGAAGCACTACTTGCTACTCGGTTGATCATGCTCACTATCACTTTCAAAGGGAGACCGTCAATATTTGAAATCAAGACTTGGCTTCCCGATTTCTCAGCTCCGGAAACACAATATGTATTCACGTACTCTTGCACTGATCTTACACCCACACGAGAAGACCCTTTCAGATTGATTACATCTCCTCTCCTTGAGAGACCAGTAATGAAATATATGTCATCAACAGTAAGCTCCAGAATTTTCCCACGGATGACAAAGGTATTGGTATCCACATCCCAATACTGAATCAGTCTTCGAAATAGTTTGTTTAAAGCCCTCATGTTTACGGTTCGGTAAAAATTCAACAAACCGCATCTTCAGAGAGTGTGGAGGGTGGCCGGATCTTGCATGGCCATCCTATCCATGTCCTCATGCTCCCTCTCCCTCCATTGAAGGACCATCCTGCACAAAAAACCAAATTTTTTTTGAGTCTCGGCGCTTGTAGGTAGGTTTTCAAGTATGTACGCTACTGTGTATACTACACAGTTGCGTATAGGCGCTACTCTGCTTGAGCACAGTAGCGGCCATTGCGTTTACACGCTACTGCTGTGGTTACACAGTAGCGCCTGCGCAGCAACACTTGTGAGCATCACGTTGCAAGCCATTTTTTGCTAAAAAATTGAAAAATAAACCATGAAAATGCAAGTCAGGTGGATTTTAACTTACTTGGTGGAGGAAGATTGCCGGTTGGATACTTAGTTTGATCGCAATGGAGATTTGAAATTTGAAAAAGGTTGCCCCAATCTTTTCCCTACAAAACAAAATTGAAAATTGATTTTTAAAAAATGAAATTATATATAAATAGAATTTTGATTTTTACCCATAATTGTTAATTTTCTATAGTTTCAAAATTTTCAAAAATCCCTAATTAATCAATTGAAACACACAATATGGTATAATACTAATCCAAACTCAATTTTCATTTAATTTTTGTCGGTTTCGTCTCCTAAGTTACAAAATTCATGATGATAGACCTTGTCAACTAGCTAAATATTTCAAATTCACATATTATTTGAGATTTTTGCCACATCGACTAATCTTTTGTTGAAGACCTAGTTTTGGCAGAGTATGAAAATATGATCCTAGAAGCTGAACTTTAAGTCATTTTAAGCTCTTGTTTGGACTATCTAAACCTAAACAAGATTGCCGAGCAAGCTTGTCCTCTTTGAGCTCGTTAAAGTAATCGAAGGCTCATCCACTCAGGTATAGAATTACCCCTTTTCCGGGCCTAGGTGGATTAACTATGGAAAAGGTATACTCTAGGTATACTCCTGTATGTGCTAGAAGAGTTCTCCTTTCATTGTTTTATACTTTTTCGGGGGAGGAGACTAACTATACGAAAAAGGACCTTTTGGAGCCTTTCTTTAGGGTTTTCAGGCTTTCTAAACATGAAAATACCAAGCGAGCATTCACCTACTCGGGCTCGATGTGAAATCCACGAGAGGGTAAAAAGAGGATTGTTTAAGTTTTTCAAACTCCTTAAAATTGAAAACACTGGCGAGCAAGAACAGATCTCGGCTCGATATTAAAATCCAGAGATCAGTAAATATAGAGTAATCTTCTATCTCTTCTTCGAACTTTATAAATAATGAAGAAGGTACTGAGTCTTCCTCCCATGGGCTCGTTAAACTTTTACATGGTTGGATCTATTGAGTTTTCATTCTTTCTTGGACTCATTAAAACAGCAAGAAGGGTATTCTTTTATCTAAAAAGAATAAGGGACGGGAAAGACATATCATATCTTCATTGTCAAAGGAAGTTTCAGTCAAGTTCTATCCTTGAACACAACACCTACTTGAGTCTATCTTGTCGGTTGGGTTTAGTTTTTGGCCTCAGGGTGAACCTTTCCTCCGAGTTATTTACTCCCCCGGTTGGTTATTCTTCCAACCATATGGAGGGTCTGATAATGTCTCTTACATTTCAGACTTATTTTTTACCCCATTATGTTAGAAACTGCCTGAGTCATTTGGTGTCGTGCTCAATGTTCAAGGATATACCCTGTGTCGGCCACTCTACAGTTTACCTTGAACTCATGTGGCGGCCTTCCTAGTGTCAGTCTTGTTACATATTATTCCATATCAGCTCTTACTAGTTGAGTGTTCCTCGAGTTGGATGATGGAGGATTCCTTAAGGCCTCCCTTCCAACGGACTTCTTCCCATCGACATCAACTCATTATTCTGGGATTGAAGTTTAGAGTTTCGGTTAGTACCTTAGAGCTTGCAGTCATCAGTGGCAATTTTCCTCGCTGTTGAATGATGAGAATACATCAATGTCTCTTCTTCGACAGGATTCCCAAATGTTTGACTCCAAGTCCATCTATTCACATTTGGCGAATCATACTTGGTACCTTGGACCCAATCATCATTATCGGTGGAAGTCCTCGCGTTTGTTAACGGTATACATCAATGACCGGTACTCAAACGATACCCCCCATGTTCGACTGTCAGCTCATCTATTCACATGGTTAGGGTTTGTACCTAGAGTTGTTTTGGATGAAGACCTTGGGATTTTGGATGACATTACCTCATTTTGTTATCACCCAAGTTGTGCAAGACTGAGCCTCACTTATATTCGGCTCTCCATGAGACATAGATCCAGTTTGTTGTTATGGCTATGATCTTTCAGTTTGACATGGATCCACGCTTGTATTCCAAGTGGCCATGCTTTATATACATCTCCTTGTTATGTATCAGAGATCATGTTATATCACACTGCACATCTATATGATGTCAAAAAATGTAATTGCTAGCTGACCTTGATCTTTGTTGCAGGTGTTCTTGTGACTTGTTTTCTACGGTTCTGTGCTCCTCCTCTGGCTTTGGATTATAATGTATTTCGGCCATCGTTTCCCTCTGACCTCACACATTAGGGGGCATCTGTTATAGGTTAAACTTGCACCTCTCCGTTCGTGATCACCTTGAGCTGCTGATCACACAAAAGGACAACTTGGATGGAGGAGCATGTTGACCTTAGATGATACTTTGAACTCACTCCATTTCCTGACATTACTGGAAAAACCCCAAAAATATCATTTTGAGATATGAGCGCTACTCTACTCAAAGAGACTAGCGCCCATACGCTACTCCAGTGTATAATAGTAGCACCCATATCCTAGTACACGCTACTCCTTCTCAGCATAGTAGCGCTCACCATTTAAAATCGAATGAGCGCTAGTTGATAAGCACTAAAGTAGCGCCCTATACGCTACTTCACTGAACAAGTGTCGCGTACATCTTAAAAGATGATTAAAAGTAAATTAATTTCTTGAGGAGGATTAGTTGCTGGTAGTTTCCTAACTCCCCCAACTTCCTCCATAACTATACATCGACCAGAACTACTTCTCTAATCTTATAAATACAAAGAAGATTAAGGGAGAAGGGTTAGAACCTAGATGTGGAGATGAATTAATGGAGAAACTTTGAGACATAGAAGCTTGCATTGGAGGAGTTGATGCTGAAGATATTCAAGCCAGAGAAGAGATAGAGCCCAGAATCAAGTTACAGGAGCCTGTTTCATGATCAGGTATACTTGTACATCATTCTACTTTTGACAATAAAGGTTGAAGTGTCTTTCTTGTTCCAATTTGAATGTGTTCTGTAACGACATCTTAATTTGGATCTGTTTTGGTCAATGCTGAATGTTAAACATTGTTTTTGTTTCTTTCATGCTTTATATATTGTCCAAAACGCTTTGAGAAAGGTATTGTTATTGCAGGTTTACTGAAGGGAAGGTGGATTTGGAAGTTGAACACAAGATCAAGTAAAAGCTGGGATCAAACTTCGATTGAAAGGTTTGTTTCTAAATCCATAACTTATTTATTTTCATAAACATATTTGCAATATCATCAATACACTTACCTGTCACCCCAACCAAGTTGATAGCATTAGTTTCCTTGCTATAGGGTAGATTTTCCCGCCAACAACATCTTCATCAAGTAGTCTTCATGGAACTCAACCCCTAGCTGTCACATCCCCCAAAATTCATAAAATTTAAAAATTTTCTAGACGTCTAATCGTCAATAAATGTTGTGCAAAATATAAAATTTATGTAGGACATCTATAATTATTGTTTTAATAAAAGCATCATAATAACAATCTCGTAACTTTTAACATTAATTATTCAATTGTACTCATTAATAAAACTTCACTTGCCGACATAATATCCTCTATCTTGTCGCAAGCCACCCTAACTATCAATATACAACTCTTATTTTATCGTAAAAGCATACTTTATCCAATTCCTTCTATTAGTGCAAAGATCTAAAAATAAAATGGACATTACACCAATTCAAATGTAGACCAACTATCCTTTAGAAATAATCTCTATTCTATTATGATAAGCTTACTTATGAACAAGGTCTTTAATCAACAAAATTAATAACAACTAACCCATTTATGTTTAATTCATAATTTACTTTTGAATCTCTTCATGAAGTTCTTAAAGTATGAGAAGTATATAAAATTCATTAACTATTTTCTTGTGAACTCAAATATGCTTAAACGATGAAGACATCAGGCCAACATAACTTCAAAGTCAATTTAAACAGATATAATATATAAGAGAGAAGCCATCATATACAACCATAAGGTATCAAAAGATAAGCACACAAAAAGACGCATACAAAAGAGAACGTTTTGACATGGTTCACCCACATCTTGGGCTACATCCACAAAGGTTTGAGTCATAAATTTATTAGTCGATGAAAAATGATTACAAAGGTATGCAGCTCAGTTATTGACTGAGTTGTCGACATACAATAGCATATTGCTTGCTTGAAGCTTCTCATATAGAGGGCGCAAAAAGAAAGGTTATTTCTCAAAGGTTTACAAAAAGGCAACCTTTGACTATCTCTTTTATGTTTTCCAACAACGAAACCTTTAATATATATAAATGTACTTATATAATCATAGACCTTCATGGATTATTTCAATTTTCCAATTTATATATATAACATGATATATATAAGATACAAGCATAAATACTATGATCTATTCATTTATCCAAAAGAAAAACACTTCAATGATTTATCTCTACATCCAAACATGGATAGAGCATACATAATAATAAAGCTTATATATATATATATATATATATATATATATATCTTTATCTTTATAATACTCTATTAGCTTTCATTGAACTATTAATATTTTATAATGCTCCACTAGCTTTTATTGAACTATTAATATTTTATAATGCTCCACTAGCTTTTATTGAACTATTAAACATAATACATGATGAGAAAGTCTATATACATATAAAGGAAACTTGATAAGCTTTCCACTAATTTTCAATGAATTATTAGGCATAAGATGATTATACATAAATTTTTAGAGCCTATAATTATAAATGTTAAACTCCACTCAACAATAATATAATCCTAAAAATGATTTTAATCTTTTTAGATATTAGGATACTCTAATAGATCTATTCTATTTCAACAAACTATTGCTATTTTAAAATAAGGACAACCTCCTTTTTCTTTTTATGCTAACATGTAATAACTTGTCAAAATCTAAAATCTTCTTTAATTGAGTTTAAGATTCTATGCAAGTGCTTGACCTATTTTGCGTTCTATTTTTTTTAAACTTCTACGTTTAAGATCCACAAACTTCCCATAGTTTGTTTTAGATATTGTGTTATTAAAATGATGTTTTGACCTCATTTTAACTAATTATAATGCATTACAATACTAATCGACTTTCACATTGCCTTCATCGAGTACACATTATATCATTACATTATATAATTAATTTGTCACAAATATAACATTGGTATGCTACATTATTACATGTTCAACCTTCGCTAGTACAATTATTAACACACATATTATAATTTTATTTGCGAATTAACCTTCATATGTTACACTATTAATAAACCTACTATATTACATCATTAATTAGAAAGGGTTCCCATTATGAAAATTGTCACTATAATGAATTAGTGCGCTATTACACATTCTACGCTTCGTGGATATATACCGCAAAATACATAGCGCAAGGTATTATGACACGAATCATCTCCCACCTAAATGACACTAATATAAACATTCGTAATATATTTATATAAATAATTTCTTTAAAACAGTTCTAGAGTACCCTGCCACGTGTAATCCATCACTTATCACTAGGCTGGCATAGGCGTTCTTTGAAAGAACACGCTTAGGTAGGGTAGAGATCTATCAACGACAGTAATTAACTACGATGGCAACATACTGACCAGAGACCTCGCCGAACTGGCGTTACCTATGGTTAATGGTCCTACACGGATCGGAGTTAACGCCACGGAGATCTCCATGAATAGAACTATGAAAAACGTGATCTCTGTTTCCACAATGATCTCATCTAACTAGGCAGTGCCCTCTTTCTACAGAAAAACCGACCCTTTTTAAAAAAAACAAGGATAAATAAAATGTTACACACTGAGGTACCTATTCATTAATTTTATTAAAGAAATATGATTGGCATGGGTCAAAGTTCTGAGCGATTCCTTTCCAATGTAATCTCCAGACTTAAAGCGGAGCTATCATAAAATATATATATTTATATCTATCAATCGGGGAATAACTTATATTCTCTGATATATATATAACATTTTGCAGAGAGTGCTCAGATGTAAAACTTCAACGCTTCAGAAAATCATACCCTTCAACAGACTTTAGCTGCATACGAATGTTGTTCTAATGGAAAATATGTTTCGAAAAGAATAAGCGATGGTAAGATCTAAGATAACCTTGTCTTCTAAAATTTCTTAAGCAACGAAATAGGCAAGAGATAGTTCCCGCTTATCGTTTCTAAGGCAGCGAAGTAAACAAGGTAACACCTACGATGACTCTAGCTAGATCAACAACAAAAGAAAATGTCTGGCATAACTTTTCTAAAACAGTGAAATGAAAAACAGTAACACTCTTAAATTCGTATCCCACACAACCAAATCTGTGAAAAAGAATTCAGATCTATATTGATATATTAATGCTAGCACTAAACCCCTAAATTAGGTAAAAAATGTTGTTTAGATTCATACCAGATCGCTGGCATGAAATACTTTGTTAGTAAAGTGGCTGATAGAGATAGATTGTACTCAATTGCTTAATAACACCACTTTCAGATTGCTCCTCTCCTCTCGTCGAGACTATCCGTCCTGCGATTTGCGATTCACTTCATCCAGGTCTTCTGCTATCCACTGTCAATCTGATATCTATCTCCATGCGTTGGCAGAGATAGAAATCGTATCCCTCTTGTCGAGGCCGAACCTCCAATACCTCCCATGATCCCCGCTCTTGCTCAGGGTAACTATATAAATTTTCTTACTTTCGTAACCTCCAACTCTCCTCTGGTCATTAATATTAATATGCACAACATGGTTGGCAGCAATTCCACGCTAGATGGCGATCCATAATAATTTCATCCAAGCAAGTGGCAGCCTCTCCCCATCTTCTCGACCGTCCTCCTTAACTGAGAAATGACCCTTGAACACATGGCAGCCGACCTTAAAACAAATGGCAGCTTAACATTGTCGACCTCTCCACTACTGAGATACTACTATGAAAGTTTTTAGTGGGATGGTTGCCAATAAGTATTTGTAGCAACGACCCTCTATCCCCGTCTTGGAAGCAACTTCCCAGAAACCATTCATTAATTTAACTTCATTAATTCACGCCCATCATGCTAAGCCTTTAAGGCGGTTGATTGTGGAGCTGAGAAGCATCGAAATCAAGGCAACAATTATTCACGCCACCCATTAAAGAGGAAGATATCTATTACTCTCATGAGGGAATGCACTACTTATAAATTAATTATACATAAGCGTATAGTTACTCAACTAATTGTTGGAAAGGATGGTTCTTTACGTGGATGCCTTCGTATAGGATAAAGATAATAACATATAAAGTTTTGCATGGTGATTATTATTAATCAACATCATAAGTTTTTACTCCGGCTTAAATGTGGAAGAGGTTCGAATATGAAGGCAGAGTTGCTGGCGTTATGGTGTGTAGTCAAGGTTGCACATATTTTTGAGCTTCCAAGGATAAAAATCTATGGAGACTCACGGGTCACCATAAAATGGGCTCGAGGTGATTACGACATTAATGTTTTGGAACTTGATGGCTGGTGCAGAAGGATTAAAGATCTACTCCGGTCCTTCTCCTCTTTTTCACTGGAACATATCTTCAGAGAACATAATGAATTAGCAGATCGGCAGTCTAAGCTGGCACTGGATGGGATTGAGGATTTTGTGCTTTGGGAGGAATACTGGGACCATTTGGTGATTAATGAGGGTTCTTATAACCTTATGCTTTGACTCTATCCTCTGCTCTATGATTTCATCTTGGGAATGTTGACTTGTTTGCATTTTGATTATTCCTTTGGGAATTCTATTAGCGGCTAGCTGGTATTTTTGGTTTGAAGGACATCATTTGATAGTCTTGTATCTTTAAGGGATATAGCCGTATTTCCTGAGTTGTATGTGGATCATGCTTGTGCTGGAGACTAATCTGTACTATTTGATTCAACTTTTTGAATAACAATAATATGCTTTTTTTCGCGAGAAAAAAAGAAAAAAGAAAAGAAAAGAAAAAAAAAAAGAAAAGAAAAAAGTATATTCAGGCTAAAATATTGGATGGTTTAAGTATTATATTTGGTATTTTCATATATAAATATGATATGGCTTCTTTTAGGCATGGTTACTTTTATAATGAAGTGAAGTGAACTTCAAAAATGAATACTTTTAATAAGATAATACCAAAACATGAAGTATTAAGAAGAGGCAAAGTTTATAGGTACTAAATTAACCATCACTAAAACTTTATATAATAATAAGCATTCTTTATATACAAACTTCATACTTATTTAAAATAAGTATTCTATTCCTTAGTTAAATAAGTCTTATGTATCACTTAGGGAAGGTTTTAGCCTTTTTAAATACTAGTGTTAAAACAATGTATAATAATAGATCATATGACCATGTCCCTCTTATATCTTTTTAATTATGTCATATAATACTCACCTAACATATATATAACTTTAGTATAAAGGATTAATGTTAATCCCTATATTTTTTCAAAGGAATAATTAAGAGTATCTTCCTTTCTTGCACTCTTATTAATATTTAGTGTTAATAGTTAGTCAAAACATTACTCCAAGTACCACTGGTGGGGCCTTGGCCTTGAGTTCCTCACCATGGCTATTTACAAAAATCATATTTATATTTGCAAGAGAAATTAACAATAAGGATCGAATTTGTGTGATGTTACACTAGCCTACATATGTGCATGTGAAATTTGACCAAATGAAAGGCAACATCATCTCTTTCCTCATCTTTAAATATTGGTAGATATTTTAACCAATCTATATAGGGCATATGATTTGGAAAACCTGGAATATGTGAAACCAATCTATACAGGGCATATGATTTGGAAAACCTGGAATATGTGAAGGATTCATAGGAGCATACCTTTTAGCAACTAAACCCATTTTGAAAGAAGTAAAGTCACCAAGAACTTATTCAGGCTACTGATTCTTCCCCGGTGGAGGCCCCATAAAATATTTAAACATTTGGATTCTTTGAAATTGGATTCGCCTGTTGAATGATGCACAACCTCTTTATGTCTGACTACTGTTCACCATCAACAATCAACTCTAATCTTTGTCGTTATTTCCCAGGGAATATTTCACCTTTGGTCCCTGGCAACAATGCCAGAACGTTATCACTCTACAAAATCCCTTGGATGTGGAAGGAAGGGGCATAGGTAACTATTTCAAACCAACTTGTAGACTAGAAGCTAGCCCTTCCAACCTAGATAGGGCTCTCTCTCACAACTCAGTTTCCAGAAGCTATCTTTTAATGGCTAGTGGTGTAATCAAAGCAACATGTAGATCTTATGTGGGTAGGTTAGGGTTTTGGGTGTTTTGCAGTGGTGGGATCATGAGAAAATCCCCATTGGGTGTTGATGTATATGTAACTTTGGAATGTATTTCACCTATGTATATTGTACTCCTATAGAGATGGTATTATTCCTCTATACGAAAGTGTCGTCATTTGTATTGACAAGTGTCGCAAGTGTCGTAACTTGCTGTGATGGGTTATTAGACCACCAAGTGTGGGGTCGGCCCTGATTAATGTAACCACGGGTTATTAGATTGAGTTAGACAAGTCAGCCCTGCTAGGTTATTAAGCAGGTTAGGTCATGTATAAATAGAGTGCAGGAAGCACTCTATTTGATCATCTCATTATTCACTTCTACACTACTCGGAAAGTGACGCACTAGTGGAGGAGGAGGTTCAGCTGCTAGGAGAAGACTATCTCTTGTACTTGGGTTGTATCATTGCTCTTTCTATCTCCAAGGAAGTTGTGGGGTTTTTCACCTTTATGGTTTTCCCCAATGAAACTCTGTGTGTCTATTGTCTCACGTGATTGCTTAGTGTGATTGATATGCATTGTTATACTTGATATGTTGTACATGTTATTCTCTCAGTAAAGATCCTAGAGTATGTTGAATTAATGCTCAAAATCTAACATGGTATTAGAGCTAACCTAAGAAGAAGACACTGTGCAGTTGTAGAAACTAGGGTTTCTTGTTTATTGGGTTTCTCTCCACAGATTTTGGAAAAGCAATATGATAGATTGACTCTCCTCAGCAAGGTGAATCTTTTTGTCCAATTAGATCTCAATTCTTAGCACTCTTATTTTTGGCCCTAAAACTTAGGGTTTCCACAATAATAGGAATTTCTGAAATCTGAGGACATAGCTGGAAGCTCCTTGGAAAAATCGAAGTTTATAGCTTTGGATCAAACTTTTTGGTTGGGTGAAGCTCCGGGAAACTCAAACCTTAATTCAGGGTCCTCCTAGTGAATCCAGGAAGACTAAAAGACATTTATGAAGGGTGAAACTTTGTAGTTTTCAAATTCTAAGTATACCAGGCTGATCAGCTCATCAAGGCGCATCTTTCTATCCTTTCAGAAGTTTGAAATTCAAAGTTTGAATTTTTAGGGTTTCTCTGACAAACCCTAATTCGGGAGCAGATCCAGTTTTCAGCAAATCAAGTGGTAAGACCTAAATATTTTCTATTACCATTTGAAGTACTCTTTAAAGATGTCTCACCACACCAAGCTTGAGGATAAGCTTGAAGGGGCTGATAACTTCTGAGCATGGAAGTATAGGATTGGGTTAATCCTGGAAGAAAATGAGTTGGACACTTACATAAATGAAGAGGTCCCTATTCCAGAGGAAGAAGAGGCTAAGGCCTTATACAAAAGGAATTTGGTCAGCGCTAAGAGGATCATTTCCGATTCTATCAAAGACCATCTCATACCACATGTGTCATCTCTAAAGACACCAAAGGAGATGTTTGATTCCCTGACCAAGTTATTCAAAGGGAAGAACATAAATCAGAAGATGACCTTGAGGAATCAATTGAAGAATGTCAAGATCCAGAATGTAGAGACTATGCAGTCTTATTTCTCAAGGGTCTCCCAAATAAAGGAACAACTTGAAGCTGTGGGAGAAGATATAGAAAATGGAGAAGTGGTAATGCCAGCTCTTAATGGCCTTCCTAGGTCATGGGATTCCTTCATCCAATAGGCCGTGGGAAGAATGCTCACAGGAAGAAGCTCGAATTGTAGCTCAAGAAGAGAAGATGGGGAATGAAGACCAAGCTCTCACAGCACACTCCAAAAATCATGGTGACAAAAAGACTCACCATCATGGCAAGAAAGAAAGACATCACCATCAGAATCAGAGGGGTAGTCCCAGACATCGAAGAAACATGTCCTATGTCCGTTTCTATACATGTGATGAAAAGGGACACTATTCCAAAGACTGTCCCAGAAATAAGAAAGATGGTTCTCACAAGAAGAAGAACATCAAAAGAAGACATCGTGCTCATGCTACAGAGGATGATGAACCTCCCAGGAAGAGGGCTAGAGAAGATAGTGAAGATTCTTCAAGTGATGAATAATATGTTTTGATTTTTGCTCTCACTAGAACCATTACTCATGGAAGTAATGATTGGCTTATAGATAGTGGGGCTTCTAAACACATGACAGGATTCAAGGAATCCTTTATGAACCTATCTGAACATGAATCACCCCACAAGGTGAAACTTGGGGATGACTACTAGTATCCAATAAAAGGGAGTGGTAAAGCCTCCTATAAACTAGACTTTGGAAAATCTATGAAGATGAAAGATGTGTTATATGTTCCAGGTCTCAAGAAGAATCTACTCTCCATATCTGCATTGGATGCAAAATGCATGAGGGTTGCATTTGTAGATGGTCAAGTCCTAATGTGGCCAAAGGGTAAGACTATAGATGATGCAGTGGCAATTGGAGAGCAAGAGGGAGGATTATACAAATTGAAGGGCCAACTAGAACAAACCATGGTCCATGATTCAGTAGAGCCAAGCGAACTTTGGCATAGAAGGATTGCACACATGCACTATAGGGCATTACCAATTGCAAGCAAAGCAGTGGAAGGTCTTCCTGAAATCCAGACAAAGCATGAAGGCGTTTGCAAAGGTTGTGCAAAGGGAAAGAACACAAAGAAGACATTTCCAAGCAGTGAAAGCAAGGCAAAAAGAATCTTGGAAATCATCCACTTTGATGTATGCGGTCTGATGTCATCCAGTTCTCTTAGTGGGTATGTATACTATGTTTCCTTCGTTGATGATTTCTCTAGGAAGACTTGGGTTTACTTCTTGAAGAACAAAGATGAAGTGTTTGACAAGTTCAAGGAATTCAAAGCCTTGATAGAAAATCAAACTGACATGAAGATCAAGATCTTCAGATCCGACAATGGCAGAGAATTCAATTCAAGTGACTTCAAGAAGTTATGCAGTGATTCAAGGATTAAGAGGGAGTTGACTACTCCTTACAATCCACAACAAAATGGGGTTTCCGAAAGGAAGAATAGAACAATCATGGAAGTAGCTAGGGCAATGCTTCACGACCAAGATATACCTATGCACTTATGGGCTAAAGCAGCAAGGACAACTGCATATGTGCAGAACATAACACCTCATAAGATACTTGACAAAAAACACCAGAAGAAGTGTTCAATTGTAAGAAACCAGAAGTTAGCCATCTCAGAATATTTGGTTGTCTAGTATACACTCACATCCCAAAAGAAAAGAGGACAAAGTTGGATCCTTCAGGAAAGAAGGGCATATTCGTGGGTTACAGTGAAAGCTCGAAGGCTTACAGAATCTACTTCCCAGGATTCAAGAAGATTGATATCAGTAGGGATGTAACATTTGATGAAAGCTCATCATACATCAAATCAAGGACAACACCAGTTGAAGATAATGAAGAACCCAGAATATCCAGATCCCAAGACACCATCATGAATGAAACAGTTCCTGAAGAAGATTGTGAATTGGAAGATCCACAACAACTTGTAGATCCACCCCGTGAGAAGAACTCTCACAAGAGGAAACCAACATGGGCTAGAGAGCTCATTCAAGATGCAAAAAGGTTTGGTATTCCAGAAGAGGAACACAGAGAAAGGAAAAGAACAAGATCACATAACAGCTATGTTGCTTTACTCTGTGACATAATGAACAAAGAACCTTTCAGTTATGAAGAAGCGACAGAAAAGAAAGAATGGAAGGATGCCATGGTCGAAGAATACCAGTCGATCATGAAGAATGATGTTTGGGATGTGGTCCCAAGACCAGATGGGAAGTTTGTGGTGACTTCCAAATGGATCTATAAGATCAAGCATGCTGCAGATGGTAGCATAGAAAAATACAAGGCAAGGTTTGTAGCTTGTGGCTTCTCCTAGAAAGAAGGGATTGATTATGAAGAGACCTTTGCTCCTGTGGCCAGATACACTTCCATTAGATCAGTACTTGCTCTGGATGCAGTGATGAAATGGAAGGTACACCAGATGGATGTCATGACAACTTTCTTGAATGGTGTAGTTGAAGAGGAAGTGTATGTGGAGCAGCCACTTAGGTTTGAGACACATGACCGAGAGTCACATGTGTTCAAACTGAAGAAATCCCTGTATGGTTTGAAACAGACACCCAGGACCTGGTATGGCAGGATAGATGGCTTCTTATCCAGTTTGGGCTTTACCAAGAGTAAAGTGGATTCCAACCTTTACTACAAGGTTGAGGAAGGCAATCCAATGATACTACTATTGTATGTGGATGACCTGTTTGTAACAGGTGAGGATGACCTGTTTTAAGTATTATATTTGGTATTTTCATATATAAATATGATATAGCTTCTTTTAGGCATGGTTACTTTTCTAATGAAGTGAAGTGAACTTCAAAAATGAATACTTTTAATAAGATAATACCAAAACATGAAGTATTAAGAAGAGGCAAAGTTTATTGGTACTAAATTAACCATCACTAAAACTTTATATAATAATAAGCATTCTTTATATACAAACTTCATAGTTATTTAAAATAAGTATTCTATTCCTTAGTTAAATAAGTCTTATGTATCACTTAGGGAAGGTTTTAGCCTTTTTAAATACTAGTGTTAAAACAATGTATCATAATAGATCATATGACCATGTCCCTCTTATATCTTTTTAATTATGTCATATAATACTCCCCTAACATATATATAACTTTAGTATAAAGGATTAATGTTAATCCTTATATTTTTTCAAAGGAATAATTAAGAGTATCTTCCTTTCTTGCACTCTTATTAATATTTAGTGTTAATAGTTAGTCAAAACAATACTCCAAGTACCACTGGTGGAGCCTTGGCCTTGAGTTCCTCACCATGGCCATTTACAAAAATCATATTTATATTTGCAAGAGAAATTGACAATAAGGATCGAATTTGTGTGATGTTACACTAGCCTACATATGTGCATGTGAAATTTGACCAAATGAAAGGCAACATCATCTCTTTCCTCATCTTTAAATATTGGTAGATATTTTAACCAATCTATATAGGGCATATGATTTGGAAAACCTGGAATATGTGAAACCAATCTATACAGGGCATATGATTTGGAAAACCTGGAATATGTGAAGGATTCATAGGAGCATACCTTTTAGCAACTGAACCCATTTTGAAAGAAGTAAAGTCACCAAGAACTTATTCAGGCTACTGATTCTTCCCCGGTGGAGGCCCCATAAAATATTTAAACATTTGGATTCTTTGAAATTGGATTCGCCTGTTGAATGATGCACAACCTGTTTATGTCTGACTACTGTTCACCATCAACAATCAACTCTAATCTTTGTCGTTATTTCCCAGGGAATATTTCACCTTTGATCCCTGGCAACAATGCCAGAACGTTATCACTCTACAAAATCCCTTGGATGTGGAAGGAAGGGGCATAGGTAACTATTTCAAACCAACTTGTAGACTAGAAGCTAGCCCTTCCAACCTAGATAGGGCTCTCTCTCACAACTCAGTTTCCAGAAGCTATCTTTTAATGGCTAGTGGTGTAATCAAAGAAACATGTAGATCTTATGTGGGTAGGTTAGGGTTTTGGGTGTTTTGCAGTGGTGGGATCATGAGAAAATCCCCATTGGGTGTTGATGTATATGTAACTTTGGAATGTATTTCACCTATGTATATTGTACTCCTATAGAGCTGGTATTATTCCTCTATACGAAAGTGTCGTCATTTGTATTGACAAGTGTCGCAAGTGTCGTAACTTGCTGTGATGGGTTATTAGACCACCAAGTGTGGGGTCGGCCCTGATTAATGTAACCACGGGTTATTAGATTGAGTTAGACAAGTCAGCCCTGCTAGGTTATTAAGCAGGTTAGGTCATGTATAAATAGAGTGTAGGAAGCACTCTATTTGATCATCTCATTATTCACTTCTACACTACTCGGAAAGTGACGCACTAGTGGAGGAGGAGGTTCAGCTGCTAGGAGAAGACTATCTCTTGTACTTGGGTTGTATCATTGCTCTTTCTATCTCCAAGGAAGTTGTGGGGTTTTTCACCTTTATGGTTTTCCCCAATGAAACTCTGTGTGTCTATTGTCTCATGTGATTGCTTAGTGTGATTGATATGCATTGTTATACTTGATATGTTGTACATGTTATTCTCTCAGTAAAGATCCTAGAGTATGTTGAATTACTGCTCAAAATCTAACATGGTATCAGAGCTAACCTAAGAAGAAGACACTGTGCAGTTGCAAAAACTAGGGTTTCTTGTTTATTGGGTTTCTCTCCACAGATTTTGGAAAAGCAATATGATAGATTGACTCTCCTCAGTAAGGTGAATCTTTTTGTCCAATTAGATCTCAATTCTTAGCACTCTTATTTTTGGCCCTAAAACTTAGGGTTTCCACAATAATAGGAATTTCTGAAATCTGAGGACATAGCTGGAAGCTCCTTGGAAAAATCAAAGTTTATAGCTTTGGATCAAACTTTTTGGTTGGGTGAAGCTCCGGGAAACTCAAACCTTAATTCAGGGTCCTCCTAGTGAATCCAGGAAGACTAAAAGACATTTATGAAGGGTGAAACTTTGCAGTTTTCAAATTCTAAGTATACTAGGATGATCAACTCATCAAGGCGCATCTTTCTATCCTTTCAGAAGTTTGAAATTCAAAGTTTGAATTTTTAGGGTTTCTCTGACAAACCCTAATTTGGGAGCAGATCCAGTTTTCAGCAAATCAAGTGGTAAGACCTAAATATTTTCTATTACCATTTGAAGTACTCTTTAAAGATGTCTCACCACACCAAGCTTGAGGATAAGCTTGAAGGGGTTGATAACTTCCGAGCATGGAAGTATAGGATTGGGTTAATCCTGGAAGAAAATGAGTTGGACACTTACATAAATGAAGAGGTCCCTATTCCAGAGGAAGAAGAGGCTAAGGCCTTATACAAAAGGAATTTGGTCAGCGCTAAGAGGATCATTGCCGATTCTATCAAAGACCATCTCATACCACATGTGTCATCTCTAAAGACACCAAAGGAGATGTTTGATTCCCTGACCAAGTTATTCAAAGCGAAGAACATAAATCAGAAGATGACCTTGAGGAATCAATTGAAGAATGTCAAGATCCAGAATGTAGAGACTATGCAGTCTTATTTCTCAACGGTCTCCCAAATAAAGGAACAACTTGAAGCTGTGGGAGAAGATATAGAAAATGGAGAAGTGGTAATGCCAACTCTTAATGGCCTTCCTAGGTCATGGGATTCCTTCATCCAATAGGCCGTGGGAAGAATGCTCACAGGAAGAAGCTCGAATTGTAGCTCAAGAAGAGAAGATGGGGAATGAAGACCAAGCTCTCACAGCACACTCCAAAAATCATGGTGACAAAAAGACTCACCATCATGGCAAGAAAGAAAGACATCACCATCAGAATCAGAGGGGTAGTCCCAGACATCGAAGAAACATGTCCTATGTCCGTTTCTATACATGTGATGAAAAGGGACACTATTCCAAAGACTGTCCCAGAAATAAGAAAGATGGTTCTCACAAGAAGAAGAACATCAAAAGAAGACATCGTGCTCATGCTACAGAGGATGATGAACCTCCCAGGAAGAGGGCTAGAGAAGATAGTGAAGATTCTTCAAGTGATGAATAATATGTTTTGATTTTTGCTCTCACTAGAACCATTACTCATGGAAGTAATGATTGGCTTATAGATAGTGGGGCTTCTAAACACATGACAGGATTCAAGGAATCCTTTATGAACCTATCTGAACATGAATCACCCCACAAGGTGAAACTTGGGGATGACTACTAGTATCCAATAAAAGGGAGTGGTAAAGCCTCCTATAAACTAGACTTTGGAAAATCTATGAAGATGAAAGATGTGTTATATGTTCCAGGTCTCAAGAAGAATCTACTCTCCATATCTGCATTGGATGCAAAATGCATGAGGGTTGCATTTGTAGATGGTCAAGTCCTAATGTGGCCAAAGGGTAAGACTATAGATGATGCAGTGGCAATTGGAGATCAAGAGGGAGGATTATACAAATTGAAGGGCCAACTAGAACAAACCATGGTCCATGATTCAGTAGAGCCAAGCGAACTTTGGCATAGAAGGATTGCACACATGCACTATAGGGCATTACCAATTGCAAGCAAAGCAGTGGAAGGTCTTCCTGAAATCCAGACAAAGCATGAAGGCGTTTGCAAAGGTTGTGCAAAGGGAAAGAACACAAAGAAGACATTTCCAAGCAGTGAAAGCAAGGCAAAAAGAATCTTGGAAATCATCCACTTTGATGTATGCGGTCTGATGTCATCCAGTTCTCTTAGTGGGTATGTATACTATGTTTCCTTCATTGATGATTTCTCTAGGAAGACTTGGGTTTACTTCTTGAAGAACAAAGATGAAGTGTTTGACAAGTTCAAGGAATTCAAAGCCTTGATAGAAAATCAAACTGACATGAAGATCAAGATCTTCAGATCCGACAATGGCAGAGAATTCAATTCAAGTGACTTCAAGAAGTTATGCAGTGATTCAAGGATTAAGAGGGAGTTGACTACTCCTTACAATCCACAACAAAATGGGGTTTCTGAAAGGAAGAATAGAACAATCATGGAAGCAGCTAGGGCAATGCTTCACGACCAAGATCTACCTATGCACTTATGGGCTGAAGCAGCAAGGACAACTGCATATGTGCAGAACATAACACCTCATAAGATACTTGACAAAAAACACCAGAAGAAGTGTTCAATTGTAAGAAACCAGAAGTTAGCCATCTCAGAATATTTGGTTGTCTAGTATACACTCACATCCCAAAAGAAAAGAGGACAAAGTTGGATCCTTCAGGAAAGAAGGGCATATTCGTGGGTTACAGTGAAAGCTCGAAGGCTTACAGAATCTACTTCCCAGGATTCAAGAAGATTGATATCAGTAGGGATGTAACATTTGATGAAAGCTCATCATACATCAAATCAAGGACAACACCAGTTGAAGATAATGAAGAACCCAGAATATCCAGATCCCAAGACACCATCATGAATGAAACAGTTCCTGAAGAAGATTGTGAATTGGAAGATCCACAACAACTTGTAGATCCACCCCGTGAGAAGAACTCTCACAAGAGGAAACCAACATGGGCTAGAGAGCTCATTCAAGATGCAAAAAGGTTTGGTATTCCAGAAGAGGAACACAGAGAAAGGAAAAGAACAAGATCACATAACAGCTATGTTGCTTTACTCTGTGACATAATGAACAAAGAACCTTTCAGTTATGAAGAAGCGACAGAAAAGAAAGAATGGAAGGATGCCATGGTCGAAGAATACCAGTCGATCATGAAGAATGATGTTTGGGATGTGGTCCCAAGACCAGATGGGAAGTTTGTGGTGACTTCCAAATGGATCTATAAGATCAAGCATGCTGCAGATGGTAGCATAGAAAAATACAAGGCAAGGTTTGTAGCTTGTGGCTTCTCCTAGAAAGAAGGGATTGATTATGAAGAGACCTTTGCTCCTGTGGCCAGATACACTTCCATTAGATCAGTACTTGCTCTGGATGCAGTGATGAAATGGAAGGTACACCAGATGGATGTCATGACAACTTTCTTGAATGGTGTAGTTGAAGAGGAAGTGTATGTGGAGCAGCCACTTAGGTTTGAGACACATGACCGAGAGTCACATGTGTTCAAACTGAAGAAATCCCTGTATGGTTTGAAACAGACACCCAGGACCTGGTATGGCAGGATAGATGGCTTCCTATCCAGTTTGGGCTTTACCAAGAGTAAAGTGGATTCCAACCTTTACTACAAGGTTGAGGAAGGAAATCCAATGATACTACTATTGTATGTGGATGACCTGTTTGTAACAGGTGAGGATAGATTGATTGCCGACACGAAGAGGAAGCTTGCTGTCGAGTTCGTGATGAAGGAATTGGGTATGATGCACTACTTTCTTGGTATGGAGGTGTGGCAGAGTGCAGATGGAATATTCCTTGGACAAGGGAAGTATGTAGTAGAGACCTTGAAGAGGTTCGGGATGATGGACTGCAAGGCCATGGCCACACCTATGGCATCAAACCTGAAGCTTCTGTTTGATGCTTCATCTAAGCCGGTTGATGCTATGATGTATCGTCAGATGATTGGGTCCTTGATGTACTTGACGAATACAAGACCAGATATCTGCTTTGCAGTGAACACCTTGAGCCAGTACTTGATAGATCCGAGACATGTTCACCTGATAGTTGCAAAGCATATTCTGAGGTACCTGAAGGGTACAGTTGACTATGGGCTCAAGTACGAGGTGAATCAAAAGTTTAACCTGGAGGGTTATGGTCATTCGGATTGGGCATGCATTGCCATTGATCGGAAGAGCACTTCGGGGTGCTGCTTTAGTATGGGATCCAGTATTATCTCTTGGTTTAGCAGGAAGCAGTCCTGTGTGGCATTGAGTACAGTTGAAGCAGAGTATTTCACAGCTTGTTCAGCTAGTTGCGAGGCAATATGGCTTAGAAAGCTATTGTCTGATTTGTTTGATCTCCAGCTAAGTGCTACTTATATATATTGCGACAACTAGAGTTGTGTGAAGTTGTCGGAGAACCTAGTGTTCCATGACAAGTCAAAGCATATTGAGATCAAGTATCACTATATCAGGGATATGGTTCAAAGAGGAGCAGTGAAGCTCCTGTATGTTGCGACGGACGAGCAGATAGTCGATGTGTTGACCAAGCCATTGGCCAGAGTGAAGTTTGAATACTTCAGAGGGAGAATTGGTGTACTTCAGATCGAGATACCTTCCAAGGGGAAGTGATGAGTCTAGAGACACAGATGCACATGGGCCATTCTCGCATAGTGGTAGGAAAGTACTCCTATGGTGTAGATGTAAGGGCTGGAGCCATTCTTACATGGTGATAGGAAAGTCCTCCCATGGTAAGTTGTAAGGGTTGGAGCCATTCTGACATGGTGGTAGGTTGGTCCTCCCATGGTCATTGATGTAAGTGCTGGGCCATTCTGACATGGTGGTAGGTTGGTCCTCCTATGGTCGTTGATGCAAGTGCTGTGCCATTCCGACATGGTGGTAGGTTGGTCCTCCCATGGTCATTGATGTAAGTGTTGTGCCATTCCGACATGGTGGTAGGTTGGTCCTCACATGGTCATTGATGTAAGTGCCGTGAGCCTTTCCCGAATGGTGGTAGGAAATTCCTCCCATTTCGGTTGATGTAAGTGCTGTGTCTCACATGCTAGTAGGAAAGTCCTTGCATGTTGGTAGACTGGGTCTCGTATGGTGGTAGGAAAGTCCTCCCATACTGGAGACATTGTGATGTGCATCTAGGTTGTGCTCTGTGGACGATGACGATGATCTGAAGACGATGATGTGATAGTATGGTACACAGGTTCTGCAGAGGCATATGATCAGTCCTGAGATGCTCTTGTAGGTTTTGCAGAGGCAGTGTAATCAATCCTGGGAGATCTTGCAGGTTTTGCAGAGGCATTGTAATAAGTCCTGAGGTTTACCTACTTGATGGCTTGCTCGTAGAGATGTTGAAGACCTACATGGAGGCTAGGCCTACATCCAGCATGAAAAAGGGCTGGCTCTGTAGATGATGAAGACCTGCAGGTGGTGGGCCTACATCCAGTATGAAAAAGGACTGGCTCTGTAGAACTTCCTATGACGAGTAGATTGGAGATTGATTGAGATAACAGCAGCAGTGACGATGACGATGATTCAATGCTCCAGAGAAGAAGACTTGTGTCGAGAAATACCTTCCTAGTTAAGAGGGAGTGTTGATGTATATGTAACTTCGGAATGTATTTCACCTATGTGTATTGTACTCCTATAGAGATGGTATTATTCCTCTATACGGAAGTGTCATAATTTGTATTGACAAGTGTCGCAAGTGTCATAACTTGCTGTGATGGGTTATTAGACCACCAAGTGTGGGGTCAGCCCTGATTAATGTAACCATGGGTTATTAGACTGAGTTAGACAAGTCGGCCCTGCTAAGTTATTAGGAAGGTTAGGTCATGTATAAATAGAGTGCCGGAAGCACTCTATTTGATCATCTCATTATTCACTTCTACACTACTCGAAAAGTGGCGCACTAGTGGAGGAGGAGGTTCGGTTGCTAGGAGAAGACTATCTCTTGTACTTGGGTTGTATCATTGCTCTTTCTATCTCTGAGGAAGTTGTGGGGTTTTTCACCTTTATGGTTTTCCCCAATGAAACTCTGTGTGTCTATTGTCTCATGTGATTACTTGGTGTGATTAATATGCATTGTTATACTTGATATGTTGTACATGTTATTCTCTCAGTAAAGATCCTAGAGTATGTTGAATTAATGCTCAAAATCTAACATTGGGAATGGAGTCAACAGGTCAGAAAACAATCATAAGGGTGATCAATGACTATTTGTAGAATGATCAAGGAAGCAGAGGCACGATAGCCAATATATCCTAGTCAATCAGATTGCTGAGGTGTGGGGGCAGAATTGAGGCAAACATTTCATTAAATCAGAGCATCCAGTGATGAATTCTACTTTAATTTTTGAATAAATGATAATGAAAATTTTGTTAGAAAGTGTTGAAACAAAGCATCAAGCCAAGGATGAATTTTGAATACAATAATTAATTCAAACATTGAAGATAACACATAAGATGGAAAAAATCGAAAGATACACATTCACGAAGGATAACATAGACTAAGAAAAATAGACACATGAATCTCTGGTAAAAGCATTCAGTACTTCTACATTGATATATTTCATTAAACTTAGAAAGCCAACAAAAATCCAATATTCAATATTTTTTTCTCTCCAAAATCCCCACCCTTTGGATCTTCTAAAAACATGCCACATATAAGTTTACAATTGTTGTGCATTAAAGAAAACCTTAAATCCTTTTGGCTGTTACTAAAAATAGTAAATGGCCATAGAATTGCCATGTGTGTAAATTAACCTAAAGTCTAGACTATGACTCACGAGCTGTTGTCTAGTCAACTAATGGTGAAGCTGAGAAGAACCGCTTGCTAATTGACTAATAATGAAAACCAAGAAACATGACAACTTCATCCTTCACTCGTTTAGATTGTCTTGGCGTAGATCATATTCCTATGAGATGTCCAAAATTTAGGGATCAAGTTGATTATGTCCAGTTCGACAACTCCTGTAGCGTACTCTAGTTGTCCCCCACTATAAAATATATAGAAGTTGAGTTTCAGTCATTTTTCCAGCGCACTCCAGTCATTTTACCTAATATGCACTGCAGAAGTTAAGCTACAAAACTTCCATAGCGAACTTCTCTGCTTTTCGTGCGTAGACGCTACGGGAGTTCTGGAAACTGTCGAAAATACGGAAAAATAGGGCTCAAAGATCCCTTTTAATCCCTCCAAAAAAGACACCTATGCAAAAAATGAGAGAGGTTTTTATGTATGAACTAGTTCTTGAGAAAAACCTCTTTCAAGTTGTTGATATCAATCACCAATTTATTTGAATCTATGCCGAACGTTGATGACTAAAACAAGAAATTATTTATGCTGAAATTATGGAAAAAATGGCTTCAAATATCCATTTTAATATCCCAAAAAATGACACCTGTGCAAAAACTAAGATAGGATTTTTTTATTTGGCCTGTTCTTGAAAAAGGCCTCTTTCAGTTTAAAAAAATTTGTTTCCAGTTGCTTTTAATATATACTTAAAGTTGATGACTAAAACAGGAAACTACAGAACTTTTGTAGCACTTTCTGTTGTTTTTCTTCTGCTGGCTCTACGGGATTTCCAGAACTTCTATAATGACTTCAGTTTAAAAATAGGCCTCCACGCTAAAAAATTATGTAGGTATCATTAAACATCATAGGATGCATAGGTATGGGTGTGGACATTTTTATTTAGATTCAACACAACCTTGTCAGCATTAGACCACCCTTCTACACCCACTTTAGAGATGATTATGACTTTTACAACCTAGCTCACTATCAAAAATTTTCCACCTATATAGTAAAACTCTTGAAGGTTGACATAGAAACAAACCAAACTTGGCCAAAACTTGACAAAAATCATAGCTGAATGATTTTACCATGATGCATTTATAAGTGCTAACACCTTTAAAGATCCTCTCCTCCATACCATCCTAATTATGTCAATCCTCTGAATATCCATGATATCCTCTTGTGACCCAAATGTTTCTTCATGGTGGTTTGGGATCCAAAATCCTATAAATGAAGCTCTTACCTTGAATCCCACACATGGAAAGTATGCTTGGAGATGCCATCCTTATGTTAGCTTGATTCCCAAAGGGTCTAGAAGGGAAGCTTAGAGGAATTTCTACCGCAAGTCAGGTATACCATTTTACATGCTTCTTTATGGCTTTCCATCAATACAACTTGAAATATTTCTCCCATATGTGTGTTTATTTACATTTATGCTTACTCTTTTTGTATTCAAAGTAAGTAGGTTGCTTTATGCTTAAATTGTAGAAGGAAGGTAGTCCTTTGTGTTGTCTCTATGAGATATACTCAGCTTTGGAGATTTGGACACCAAACCTAAACATTGGAACATCGAGGACAACAGTCAGTAAGGAGGGAAGTCATCTACTCTCATTCACTCCTCTTCTTTCGTGTCTTGTTGTATGCATAAAGTATAGTTCTAGGAGAAAGTTAGAGTCCATTTGTTTTGCTTTTGTCTTGGATTAGGGATCTAGGGAACCTTCACATGTACAAGAGGGATTCTATCTATCCACAGGGAGAATTTCCTACAACAATGAGTAGTGTGACATAAAGTTTCCTTTGGTACTTTGGGAGTACAATCAACATTAAGTTATAATATCTGAAAGGGACCACTAGTAGGGGATATATCATAAATTTTTGGTAGAGAGGATGAGATCGCATGTAATACTATTGGTTATGAGTTTGAAGGTGAATATCCATAGAATTCATGTAAATGTTTTGAAATGATGGATCTTCATGTTTTCAAGTGCTAGATAGTTGCTTGGAAGAAAATGATTCCTAATTAGTAAATACTGACCCTTGAGGTGAGAAGGGATTTTGCAACACCATCAACTAAGAAGTGGTTTGGTTGGATGCCTCCCTACCCTTATGGGTGTTTACCATTATAACTAGTTGTTGCTTCTTTTAAATGAAGAATTGATGGTAACTTAGGGAAATGATGAGTGTATGACAATATCAACCACAAATAATGTAAGGGTCTTTAGTTTGAATCTACTTATTAGTTCCTTCCTTGGGTGGATTATTGGAATCTATATTATGAGTTGTAATATTGTGGTTATCCCCCACATTAGCAGGTTGATTAGGTGGGATTCCCCCATCCCCTTGATTTTGATTATACATATTATTCTTCAGTTTGTTATTCCTCCATTTCTTCTAGGACTTCTAGGGATTGGTTATGCTTTGTTGGGGAATCTTGGCCTTGCTAGGGAGAAACAATCTAGCTAAACTAGATTGATTTGAGATGGGGACAATGAGGATTGAGGTGTCATGAGTCATATCGGAGGAATAGGAGAAGGGTAATATGTATTTTAAGGAATGGGGTCATCATAAGAGGTGCTAGGACCATATGATGTGGAGGCATCATTGCATAAGGGCTAAATCCTTCCCATCTTTGACAAGTTTATGCTATTTCTTTGCAACTGATAAAGAGCCCGATAACACCACTAAATGAAGAACTATGCATATGTGGAAGCACATAAGAAATTGAGTAGAAGGTGTTGGAACTTAAATGAGAAGGAAATGGTCCATAATAAGGCATATTAGGCATGGTATAGGACAGATTTAGATGTCCATTTGAAGGTTGGTCATAGTACATGATAACCCCACCATAATGATTACCATACATGATAGTATCAGTAGGGAAATTCATTTAACCAAACTAATTGTAGGTGTGTGTAGCAGACTGTATATTATTGTTAGTGGCATGGGATACCATAGAATAGACTACTCAGAAGAAATATTACAAGGAGCATCGAGGACAACAATGTAAAGAAACCTAGACTTGCCATAAATAAGTTCAAATTGTTGGACCTTAACGATGCTTATTCTTCTATTTGAGGCATAGTGGTGGACACAAATTTGACAATGAGAAGAAGAAAGGAATTCAAAAATAAATATAAGAGGATAGGGCCTTTAAATTATATTTTACATAAGCTACATGTTCTATGCCACTCATGGATTTGATCAATGCAGATATGGGTGGCTATAGTTTAATGGAAACTAGTGAGAATCTCAACTCTTGCATCATGACAAGATAATGATTGAAAGAATGTAAGGAAATCCTTAGTTATAGACTCAAAGGTGGCATGAGTGATTGTTAGTTTATTAAAATACCATTTTGAAACAACTCCAATGAGGGTGCATTGAAATTAGCTCATCCTAACATAATCTCATGTGATGTTATTGGATTAGCACCATAGGTGAAAAAACATGATATTGTTGGATGGATCTTATCCCACACAACCTTCAAAATTAGGTTTTTCACATGGAATATTGGTTGGAATATATGTCCATGAATGCTCATGCTAGATAGGATCATCAATAAGTTGATCCAAATTTTGAAGATTCAAGGTAGTCTTAAATGATAAATTTTGGTTTTGGTTAGCTCTAGACATTGCGTATGATGGAACAATAATGGATGTGGTAGATGTAATATCACTTCTTTTGGATATACTAGCTAAGGATGAAACCAATGTGGAAAAAATTGAAGGAGGACTAGAGGGAAATAAGGAACAAAATGTGAATCTTTGATGTAAAAGTATTCATCAAATGGTTTTGAAAGAAAAAGAAACTAGATTAAGATTCTAATAAAATTCCTCTAAAATCATGTATAGTAAATGGGTCTACAAATCACTCTTAATAACTAGTAATGAATTCCATCATAGGAGTGAGTGAAGGTATGATATAGATAAATACAGTGAGGGGCACTGGGTGAAACTACCAAATTTCTATGGTCTAAAAGTATCTATCTCAGGTGCCCCTCAATCCCATGAAATTCTCCTAGTAGGAACATATTATTGGCCACTAAGATGCCTATTGAAAGATTTGGTTAACTCTATCAATATCTTAGTCCCGACCTAATCAAGCACCAAAAAGAGTGTGTGTCCCTCACTAAACATGTTGTGACCACATCTATTTGAAAGAGTTTTAAATATCACAATTGTGACTCAATGTAAATGCTTGAAGGAAATTATTTGGGTTGCTATCCCCATATTCTCAACCTAACAACAAGATTCTTTTAGTCATCAAGTGAGGAATTTAGTTGGTTAAGTTAAGTTGTTGATTTTAGAAGGAGGATTTTGGTCTGAAGAACCAAGCATATATGTTTAAGGTGTGAAGTATGTGTATAATGTTCTAAACAACTTGAAATGAAACACCAAATGAAATTGCAAAGAAGGAAAATAAATGAGATTGACAAATATTAAAAGAAAGGAGTTGTTTCTTTGTAACATTGTTTCCGTTAACTCTTTGAGCAATTCAAATGTAATAGACAACGAATTAATTCTAAATTAATTCTAAAAATGAGCAATGTCATCCTTATTAAATCCTACGGGCTAGTCCACATAAATATACTCTGTGATATATCTATATAACAAATCAATTTTGGCATCCATTTGATGTACCTATGATCCAAACCAAGCAACAAGTGAAAGAATTAGTTAAACAAAATTCATCTTTGCAAAAGGGAAAATGCTTTAGTGTAGTCAATGCCTTCTTATTCATAAAAACCCTTTGATACCAAAGGAAATTTATTTCTTTTAATATAATCTTCATATATGCACTTGTTATTATACACCCATGAACATGTCATCGTATTCTTTCCTTGAGGCTAAGGACCTAAGCCCCATCTTTAATTATTCATTAGATAATTATATGCATTAGTTCTGAATTCCTCCATTCAAGTTGGCCATCTACATATAGATATGTATCAGGTACACATGCCTCAAGCACATGCACCTTTAGAGAAACATCACCACAATATTTCGAAGTTATAGTCTTTCTTGAGTCATTTCCATTAACACCAACATCTTCAATTGTCTTAGTAACCTATCCAAGAAGACAAAATGACGAAGGAGTTCCTATGCCAAACTCGCCATTAGTGGATTGAAAAAGGTTCAAAAACTTGTGATTGACACTACTGTATAACATTGCCTGCAATTAAGTTTTGGTTAGAGGGGTCAAATGTTCAATCAATGGTCTTGTGTAGTAGTCAATCAATCTAGAGTTATGTAAAATATACAAAGGATCACTACCCAACAAACTAGAAGTGAAACTCAAATGAGTCACACCTAAGGTCATCTCATAAAAAAAAACATCTCTCCCACAAATGATCCCCTATTTGTCTGGATCAAATAGTCTACAAGGATTTGACTCTCCAAAGTATCCCATCATAATACAAGCACGAATGTTTCCATCTAACTTCTTTTTTTATCATCTAAAATGTGATCCTATGCTACGCATTCAAATGTTTTGAGGTGTTTGGTTAAGGGTTTTGTCCTACTCCATTTCTTAAAAGGCGTCATGTCCCATACTTCTTTCTCCATAATTAGAATCAACAAATATTTTGAGCATTAGACAACTTATACCCAAATTCTATTTGGTAAACCTTTAGCATGAAGCAAATGTTGTGCCATTTCAACCAATATTTGATTATTCCTTTCTTAACACCATTTTACTAAGTCTTGTAAGGTACAAACCTTTACCAAGAGATAACATGTTCTAACACATAGCTTTCAAACATTTCCCTCATATTCTCCTCCATTGTCTGATCTTAATCATTTCATAAGTTAATCGTATTGATTGTCAACAAATGCCCCACATTTCATGAATTTTTGAAATATATGATCTTTTTTACTCAAAACATATACCCAATTATACATGGAAAATCATCAATTAAAGTCAAAACATACCTATACCTACTAGTGATGGTCAATTCAAGGAACACACATCCTTATAGACAAGTTCCAACCGAGTCTTTACTCTCCAAGATTTCCATGTTTCAAATTTATTCAAGTGATTCTTTCCAAGAATGCATCCTTAGCATGCACCAATGTGGGGAACAACCCTAAGTAGTCCAACAACCATGTCATGTTTCATCACCAACTTCATACCATGTCATGTTTCACCATAAGATGTCCAAGTATTTCATGCCAAATCCTGTTGTAAGGCCCGAGAAGCACTAACATAGAACATATAATTGTATGTCATACCTTCTGAAGTCTAATGTTGTAATTCAATCAAACAAACAAACAATACATCTCCTTCAAGCATCTTGACTTTCTCTTATAGGTCTTTATAAATCTTCAACATGCTTTCTCCATATGTCCTAATTTTCCACAATAATGATAGATGTCCCTCTTCCTACCTTTCTTAGTCAATCCTTAGTTTCCATGCTTCTTCTTAATGGTCTAGTCAATGTAGTTCCATTCTATATACTTATTGATTCCCCAGCCACTTTCTATAGAAAACTTCCAAGAATGAAATATTTTATCTAAGTATAGTATTATAGGCGAATATTTTGGTGTGATAAAATCATGTATGCAGATGATGTAGGTGAATATTCAATAAAAATATATACAATATACTATTTATTCTTATAATTTTTGGAAAATATTATCAATCTAAGCATATTTATAAATTTGTGCATGGATAAACACAAAAATTAATGATATTTCAATTAAAAAGCCATCAATTAACAAATCATTTCTTGAAAAAATTACCAAAAAATAAGCAATTGACAAAAATTTGCCACTAAAAGATACGCTACCTCTTTCTCTCTAATTTTATTTACTTTTTCAATTCATCAAATGGACCCATTCTATGAGCTAACAACCCACTCTTACCTGAAGAAATTTTTAAGAAGAGTTGGTGTCTAAACATATTATTATAGCACTTTAGCACAAATAAACATAGTTCAACATACAATACGAAACACAAAGAACAAAAAGAGTTGTATAAAACAATTGCATGATAGATCAATCCATAAGACCATAAAGTATAACTAACTTTCTTAAAGCAAGGAAGATGAGGCTCACTTTGATTAGCTAAGTCATACGACAAACTCCTTGAATTATGGCTCAATCTATGCACCAATTAATTGACCAATTGAAAGCTCACTAAACCTTTCAATCTAATTGATTGTTGATTAATTGTCTCGAGAAGATGCAGAGATGTTATGAACTTACTTACCTAATTGTTCCAATAGAAGAAGCAAGCAAGAGGGAAATAAACTTTTAACAATTAAAAGATGTGAACGTGGTTTTCTATCTTTCCAATAAATTTCCACAGCATAACCTTGCTATTTTTCCTCTTGTGAAATTAATACAACATCATGCCTTTTTATGTAGATAAACAATGCAATCTTATTATTTTTTCACTTCTTGTAAAATGCAACTCCATAACTCCTTTATATAGATGAATAATGGAACACGACTCTATAACTACCTTCAATATAAACTCTTCTCTTTCATTAATGAAAATCCATAATTTTCCTTAAGATTATGGAAGACTAAGTGATTGACATTGAAAAAAAAAGAGTTTCAAAATAAGTTCATATGTACGGGCCAATATTCACTATATATGTACTAATCAGTCTTCACGATAAATAATATTTAACTTGCTGTAAGTCATTTAATGCAAGTGTAGCAAATTTGTTGACTTTTAACTTTCAAAAAGCTGTCAACAAACTTGCTGCAACTGCATTAAATGATTTACAACAAATTAAATATTATTCACCCAAAAAACCCACTGCATTGTCTAAATCATGCCGTGAATTTACTGCCTACGAAATAAATTATATAAACAGTCTGAGCAGAATAAGTTAGCCTTCGCACATGGTCAAGAAAAGCATACTGCAGGTTCGCTCAAAGGTTATTATGAGGGTGTTGTTTTCAAACGATGTGGTTTGCTCAAAGGTAATTACAAGGATATTGTTTCCAAACTATGTGCAGCCTAGGCCGGGCCTGACATAAATATGGAAAAGGGTTGACAATTGTATTTATAAAAGCTGGCAACTGTCCTTGTATCCAATAACATTGTCTCACATTATTAAAATTTAATGTTTTACGGCACTGAAATTTAAACTACCTCTGCTTTGGAATGGAATGCTTCATGTGTGCAGGACGGGGGTTTTGGCCTCTGCGCTGCTGCGCTACAGGCAGAGCCGCCCCTCTTTTCTCCATGTGCGGAGTCTAAGTCTAGAGAATACAAAAATGCCATGTCATTATATGATTGGTGCATTAGCCTTATCTGGTGAGGTAAAGTTTTGACTTGATCTGGTACAATCTGAATTGTTTCAAATACATTACATTAATCATCTCTGAATGGTTTCAAATTTTCAATTACATTAATCCTCTGCAGTGACATTTATCGTAAAAATGGTCGAATTTATTAAATAACGGCAGTCCATGCAAATTGCAGAAATGGGTACCTATATCTGTAAAAAGGTGAAATAAATACCTGCATCTCATCTGCAGTCACGCAGTCCCACATGTCATCTGTAGTCAATTCCAGCTTCTTCGAAGACTGAGGAATGCCAGCTCTGGATTGTATAGCCTGCATTGAAATATTGTGGGGATTTAAGATCGGCTCTCACATGCCAGCTCTGAATGTATATTCATTTAATAATAACGACGTATATACTAGTCAGGCAGCATTTAATGCTCTGGTGCAGCAGGTAAAGACTGTCGAAGTTATTAAATAACGCAGTCCCCGCATATTGCAGAAATATGTATAATTGTAAAAAATGAAATGAATCATTTGTAGACAATTCCAACTTCTTTCGAAGACTGAGAAGTGCCAGCTCTGGACTGTATACCCATTGGACATATTGTCAGTATTTAAGATCGCCCCTCACATGCCGACGACAGTGAGTCAGATGATTTCAAAGATTCATACGATTGATTGGGACGTGACTTTGTGTTGAGTGTTTTTCTGTTAATTCATGTTCCAGTGCTCGAATTGGACTTAAAACTATTAAAATCGTCCAAATAAATCATGATTTGAGTATAAGTAAAACTACGGGCGTTTTGGTTGTCATGGTTCTTGTTATGCCGTAATTTGTCCATAATGGCGGTTAATATTAATTTTATATTGTTTAAATTATATTTTTAAATGTATTAATAGATTCTGTGTTTTGAAATAGTCAAAGTATTTAAATTATATAAATGTAAACACTATTTTTAAAATTTTATAAATTTCTTAACAAAAATATTATTTTCTAAACCTCTTACAAAAATGTCTGTAAAGAAAGAACGAAAATGTAATGTTTTAAAAATTCTAACCAACACTTTCCAAATGCTAATTGGCAAAATATCCATAACCTTTGCAAATGAACAACAAAGGTGGTAATATCCCTTTAGTCAATGAATTTGGAATTTGCAAATCTCTATAGTCCATAAATTTGGTTTTGCAAATGATTTTGTTGATGAGGAGCATGAAAAGGTTTTGCATGGAATATTGTAACCAGTCTAGATCCAAATTCTTAATATTTATTATTTACATTATGATAATTCTCGTAAATGTATTTGTGTTTTCAACTTAATCTGTTTCTTACAATGCTGATCAAACTCCAGTTTTGTGTCACCGCCCACGACTGAAACCAGCCTAGATCCAAATACTAGGCTCTATCAAGCGTCGAGAGGGATCAAATCTCCCGAGGTGCAAACCTCTTCTGAGGTATTGCACTCAAGGAGAGGTTTGCACCTCGGGAGATTTGATCCCTCTCGGCGCTTGATAGAGCCTAGGATTTGGATCTAGGCTGGTTTCAGTCATGGGCGGTGACACAAAACTGGAGTTTGATCAGCATTGCAAGGAACAGGTTAAGTTGAAAACACATATACATTTACGAGGATTATCATAATGTAAGTAACAAGTATTAAGGATTGAGTAAATTGTTAAACTGGAAAATAGAGACAATTCGCCTATTTTTTTTTTTCGATTCTCTTTTTGTTGATCTATGTTTCGTTTTGTTTGTTCTTCTATTGTCATTTCGTACATTTTGATTTATTTGTTGTTCTTCAAACTGATTCTTTTGTTCTTCCAATTGCTTCAACTTTCTCCAATGATACGCTCTTTGTCGATCAACGTGTCATTTTCTTTTTTCTTCTTGTTCTTCTGCTGTCAATTCGCCTAAGTTTTTTTTTTTCGATTTTCTTTTTGTTGATCTGCTTTTTCTTTTGTTCGTTCTTCTCCTTCTTCTGCCTTCATTTCGTACATTTTGATTTATTTGTTGTTTCGCAACTTGATTTCTTTGTTCTTCCAACTGCTTCAACTTTCTCTCTCGACACACTCTTTGTCGATCAACTTTCTCTCTCATAGCATCTTCCACATGCAAATCTTCCATTTCTAGTTAAGACTCTATATCAAAAAGTTCAAACATTAACATATACACTAAAATGTATGCATCGATGAAATCCACACTAAAATTTATGCATCCAGGAAATCTACACTGAAATCATTGCATCCATGGTATAACAACTACATTGAAAATTATGCAATAAAAAAACCCCATACACTGAAATCTATGCATCCATACACTGAAATCAATGCGTCCATAGAATGACATCTTCACTGAAATCAATGTGTCCATAGAATAACATCTTCACTGAAATCAATGCATCCACAGAATAACATATACATAATCCTCAATATTCTTTTTGGAGTGTCTAACTTTCTTAAATGTAGGTCCTCAGAAATGTATGGGGTTTTTTTAATAATTGGAGTTTAATCAATACTGGGAGGATTGAACCTTGGAGCTCACACCCACTATCCCAACACCCTTACTACTATACCACAGGTAGTCCCTATTATGCATGCCAAATAATTTATATATATAACTGTGACATACCTAAATTTAATATAAATATTAAATTTAATGTAAATATTAAATTAAATTTAATATAAATAATTAAATTTAAATATATATTTAAAATTAAAATTAAATTAATATATAATTTTAAATTAAAATTATTTTATAAATTATATTACAAATTATATTGCATTAAAATATAATATAAAATAATGTAACATTAAATTACATTTTAATATTAAATTTTAAATTAAATTTTAATATTAAATTACATGGGATTTGTAGGTGCAGGCAGTAGCGGGAGGGGAGGAGGACATGGTGGAGGAGGGGCAGACTCAGTGGAGGGGAGGAGGGGAGGGCTGGGCAGGGGGGAGGACGGTGGCTGGGCAGGGGGGAGGAGGGGAGGACGATGGAGGAGGGGTGCGTTGTGGGAGGAGCAGGACGTGGTGGAGGTGAAGAGGGGAGGGTTGTGCAGTGGTGGGAGGAGGAGGGGAGGATGGTGGAGGGGAGGAGGACGCGGTGGAGGAGGAGGAGGGGAGGGCTGCGCAGGGGGGAGGATGGTGGATGAGGGGTGCGGCGTGGGAGGAGCAGCACGTGGTGTAGGCGAAGAGGGGAGGGTTGCACAGTGGTGGGAGGAGGAGGGGAGGAGGACACGGTGGAGGAGGAGGAGGGGAGCGCTGCGCAGGGGGGAGGAAGCGGTGGAGGAGGGGTGTGGCGTGGGAGGAGCAGGACACGGTGGAGGTGAAGAGGGGAGGGCTGCGTAGTGGGAGGAGGAGGGGAGGACGGTGGAGGGGAGGACGCGGTGGAGGAGGAGCGTTGGAGCAGTGGGAGGAGAGCTGGAGCAGTGGGAGTACGCGGTGCAGTGGGAGGAGAGCTGTGAGTGGAGTTGGAGCTGTAGCTACAGAGGAGAGGAGGCGAATTTGGATTTGGATTTGAGGAGGTCTGCGGAGCTCCTATATTTAAAAAAATTATATTACCTGATCAGATTGCTCCTCTCGAATTGCTCCCCTGAGAATAATTATTTTTTTTTCTATTAGGCCAACATAATATTTACGACCTTACATTATTAGGCCGACATAATATTTACTACTTTTTACTTTAATTGTTACTTGAATATTACAAACATTACAAACTTTATAATGTTATAACGTTACTAATGTTACATCACGTTACAAGATCTCTCCCATAATATTCACTATTCACTATTATTTTTTGTCGACATGTTTCTAATGTTATAACGTTACATCACGTGACGAGATCTCTCATAATATTCACTATCACTATCACTGTTATTTTTTCCACGTTATAACGTTACTACCGTTATATCACATTACAGGATCTCTCCCATACTAAGCTGTAGAGTGCCTCTCGGCACAAAGATCTTGGTACGGTTTTGTTTTTGTTTTCTTTATGACAATGACGAGGCGGTTCCAATGGGTAACTTAGTAGTTATGCTCATTGGACATATAGTAAACACTCAAAACAGTTCTGGTTATTATGCTAAGGGTATGTGAATGCAATTGAAAAGATATTTATGTCTATGTTGGACCTCTACTTCTGGAACCTGTCGAATTTCTTGGAATTTCTTCACCATTCGGAAGCCTAGTAATGTTTTGAAATCATAGAAAAGTGAACTTAGATCTATGATTGAAATGATGTTATGTAATGGGACTCAAAGTTAATTCGTTTTATGTGAGCTTAAGTTTGTAGTGACTTTGAGGATTACTTTATTTTTCATTTCAATATTCAATATGAATAGTATTATATTGTTTAATTGTCTTTATAGGAGTTGATGATATAATTGATGATCGCTGATTGAGTTCTAAAATTGTAAGATCATCGTTATAATTTCATCTTTATGAATTATTTTTGGTCTTCTATTAAATATATTTTTATATTTATTTGATATCTATGTTGTTTTTTAGATTTTAAAATTTAATTGTAACTTAATATAGAGATAAAATAAATTATTTTCAAATTTAAAACAGTTTGATTTCTATATATATCAATATAAATGGTTAGATGATTAAATTATTAAATAGAATTCGGTTGATCTTCATTCTTATTATCAATTGATAAGTGGAGATTTTAATTAATTTATATATTAGTTATTCCTAATTCTTTCTATTAAAGCCATGGCCATTTTCAATAATAAGCTTTGCATATTGTTGTCTCGTTTCCTCTTAACAATTTGATTTGATGATGATAAATAAATAAATGGATTAATTTTTAACAACTCAAAATCCACAACTTCAATATATTGAAAACAAATGAATAATGTTTCAAACACAATAAACAAAATCAAGTGGATGACGGATTGAGTTCATGCAACAAAAGCAGGCCATATTAAATAATTAGAAAGTATTTATTTTATATATAATTTTAAATAATTAGAATGTATTTATTTTATATATAATTATTAAGAATTAAAAGGTATTTATTTTATATATAATTATTGAAAATTATTAACATGTATTGTGCAAGTGTTTCAACAAAAGTTATTGTTGATGGCTTATTTGATCATTTGAATACTTGTATTTCTATGTTTCTTTCACATATTAACATGATCATGATTTGTTGGAAGCTGGTCTTTAATTTCAACATGACCCATATAATGGTAATGTCTCTGGACATTTTAGCTTTTAAAAAAAATGTATTTGGTAATAAATGAGAACAAATTGAGATATTTATTACATTCTAATTTAATTTTAATATGACATGGCATTATAGTATGAATATTATCACATAGCTCAAATTTTATGATAAATGAGGTTGAAGGGGTCTAGATGGTTCATCAATGACAAGTTCATATGTTCCATCCAACAAGAAAAATGAAGAAAATTATAGGCTTAGTGAAGAAAGCAAGGAAGCAAGGTGAGACAATTCACATTCTTAGGTTAACTCGCTTCTCCTTTTCTCCAAAATATTAATGCATTGTAATGCATGTCAGTGCATCACTTGGTAATGCTTCCATCATCGAATAATTATGTTCACATAAGTATTTTTCTTTTACCTTCTCTGCATTTGTAACATAAGTCTATCATTGTTTTGCATATATATATATATATATATATATATATATATATATATATATATATATATATATATATATTAGTCACACTATTTAGTTTTTCATAATTATCATTGCAATTTTCTTGATAATAGTAGTATGCATAACTTGGCTAAATATGCCAACTTAACCTATGTCCCCACTTGCCTCATAGGAGTCATTACAATGACTTGAGGTCTCATAGCTTTGTTTTCTTGCAAGTTCATGAGTAGCTTTAGATTCCATACCATTATTGACTAGATATGTCTATCTCTCTATGGTTTCATGATAAAGACTGTGGTTTCATGATAAAGATGATAGTTTAGGATTAGATTGTGATAGGTTGCTTAGAGAGATTGTGAGAGGTTAGTAATAACTTAGTAACAAGTTGAAAATATTTATGTTGTCCCTTGGTCGAGACATTAACTGTATACATCCATGTTGTTAGAAAAATGTCAATGGCCTTACGCAAAAGGATATTCTCTTTGCTAATAGCCTCTTGTCATTTCATCTTGTAGCAACACTTATTGGAAACGTCGGGGACATTGCCACAAGATCCTGCCACCACTTGGCCCTTGTTTTGATTATGTTTTTGCAAGAGATATTATTTGGGGGATAAAAATGTGATTTTCATATAAATAAGTTTGGATATTATCTTTTTTTGTTTATATGGAAGCGTACTTTCTCCACAATAAGTAGAAGAGAGCTGGTAGGTCATACATATCCAATTTAAGAGGGCTAATTGAGTAACATATCCTCTTTTCTCATAATGTTACAGCTCATAGTGACCAAAGGGAGCACCTAATATCCATTTTTTTGCAACCAAAGGGAGCACCTAATATCCATTTTTGTGCAACCAAAGGGAGCTATGTATACATTATAATTTACACATAAGCATGCACACTACACATAGACATGCGACCAAGGGAGCTCTGTCATTTTGAATGCTCATTGGTTCAAATATTAGTTATCTATCCATACAATCCCAATCATCCATACAATCTTCTATCCATTTCTTGCTAGTTCGAATGCTTGTTGGCTCGAGACCTATAGCAAAGCATGGATGGATAACTGGTGTGGATAGTTGATACAGGATAGACAAGAGACATGTTGGACACTGATACGAACTCCGGACACTTTTTTACAAAAAAATATTTTTCTAGGAAGGATGTCGAACCCAAAAGAGGTCCCCTCCCCACCCAATAAGTGACTTAGGAATGAAACTGGAAGTTAAGGATGCAAATCGATATTCTAAAGAAAGCACTCAAACCAGTAAACATTCAAACTAAGGAAAGCACTCGAATCGGTAAACATTCAAACTAAGGAAAGAACTTGAACTAATCATTCGGTTGCATCGATCTCTCAATCATGCCCTTCAAATAAACAAGAATATACTGGCATCTGTGGGAGACAGACCTTAAGATTGGTACTCAGTTGGGCACTTTTGAGGGAGACGGACTAGTCATAGGTGAACTAAATTCACCTAATGATATACAATTTGGGTTGTGCACATTGGAGGGTCATGGTCTTCGACACCACTAGTTCTTCCTTCATCTCGAGGCTGTGTCGCTCCTATTGCAACTTCGTTCATGCCCAATATGGACAATTGATACTATGATATATAAGTCCCAAGTGTTCTCTAGGTTGTTGAAGTTGTGGCACAATAAATATATTTACATAACCTTACATGTAGTGACTCCTACTTCCCTCACTCAACACATCCCTCTATACTTGTCTCTTCCTACTTTTGCAAATTGATGTGTTCCTCTACACTTGTTTCTAGTATGCTTTCATAGATGTTCACACCTAAACACTCTATGTGTTTGTGCAAATGAGTCTAGAGAAGAAGCAGAGTTCCTGAGATGAATCTTGAGTTGATTTAAGGAGCCAATTATTAAAATACATCTAGACATGCTTTCCCTTAAGGTGCTTAACTATGGACATTTGTTCTCATACATGAATCTATGCCTCTAGTTTACATCTAAAATATATCACTTATTCAATGTGTTGTAACTTGACACATCTCAGTTTTCAACTACCATGCTTCGATAGGAGTCAATCTGTTTTAACATGAGTCATCTCTAGATATTACACGTGGTATCTCATAGCTTAAGAATCAATAACACTCGAATTTGCAGTGGGCTATGCTTTTATCTATGGAAAAAGACGGAAATGTAGGATGTTGTTATAACAATGCCAGGATTTCTATGTAATTAAAAAAATAGCTCGAAAATTGCACACAACAGATCGATACATGATTCCTCAATGCAAACTGGTATTGATTCCTCAAGAGAGAAAAATAGTAGGTGTAGGAGACCCTGAGGCCCTCCTTGGGTAGGGTGGTGGGATTAAGAGTAGGGATATTGTAGTGATTCAAATTGAAAGCATTAGTGGAAAAAAACCTACATCGAAATTGGAGTGATGAAGGATTTCTAAGTGAATCACCCCACTAGATTTTGTGAAAAAATTGTTGCATGCAAACATAAAGGTAAGGTAAGGCTCAGAGAGAGTAAGGGGACATATTATATGAGAAGTGTCCATTATGGTTTTCCCTCAAGGATCCCAAAGACACTTGTGGAAAAGGGAACATCATCAAAACCTAAATTGATTCACAGTGAGAAGTGGAGAATTATTCAACTGGGTTTGTAGGAGGTATTTACTAATAACAAAAATCTAGAGATCTCAAATGAGAATTTCCATTCCATGAGAACTCCATCTATATAAGGATATCAGTTGATGAAAATGACAGATGTGAAATTAATGAGGAATTACACTATTAAGGATCATGAGAAGCAAGCCATTCAAACTAACAGTGCCTTGAATCTTCCATTGAAGGAGGCAAGGAACCGGGGTCAAGGATGAAGTTGGCACATATGCTCTCTTGGGTGGTTTGGGGATTGTTCTAATCAAGACTAGTTGGCATGTTGTGGCCTTTTTCAAAAAGGCCATGATTAAGTAGGTATATGTGGACATTGGATATGGCCAGGAGTTTGAGGGCCATGTTGAGGTAGGAAATAAAATAAAATTTCACACATAGAGCTTTTAATTTATCAAAGTTGCAGTAATCTAATTTTTTTTATGTCTCATATTTTTTTGAATTTCAAGAGTTTTATCCTTCACAATAAAATAATATTCACTTCACAAGTATGGTTTTAAAGTAAAATATTTCTATGAGCATTGTGGAAACATCACAAAATCGGGTACAAAAATTTGATACTAACTTAAGTTTAAGCTTATCTAAATTGTGATTGCAGATGTTATTGTTCCAAAAAAGAGCTACTTGAAATTCTAAAATGGAAACATGTGAAGCTAGGTTATTATCAAAGTAAGCTTCCACAATATTAAAATATATGAGATTAATTTTGAAAAATATAAATAGGTCACTTGGACATACGAAAAGAAGTAAGAAATTGCTTTGGAAGAATAAGCTTCTCCTGATAATGAAAGAAGTTGCTCTAGAAGAATAAGTTGTTCCAAGAGAATTTTCTCTAGTCCAAGGAATAACAACATAAGGCTTATATTCCACAAGAATAAGTTGCTCCAAAAGATTAACAAAAGAAGTTGCTTTGCTCCAAGGAATAGAAACATAAGTGTTTCGTTCCAGATCAATAACAACATAAGAAATCCATTGTAAGTTGCTCAAGCGGCTCCAAGGAATAATGACATAAGAATTCCAATGTTCCACTGAACACCTACATAAGAACATAAGAAAATATATAAATCTCCAAGGCACTCCAGGATAGTGAATAGATTGTAAAATTTAAATGCAGTGCAATACTTTCTTTTGATATGGATTGCCGATAATTATTTAAATATGAATCACAAAATACTTGAGAATCATATTGTGAATTGTTGTCTACCAATAATACTATGCCCAAAGTTCTAATATATGAAAATTAAAATATTGTATACAGTTTCACATATGTATTAATGGGATTTAATACCAAGATCCAATGATCCACCATCCCTAGAACTCAACTACCATATGGCTTATGATCTTATTAAAATAATCTTTATAGTTTGGCATACATATTAATGGATCCTAATATCGAGATTAAATGATCCTCCATTTGACAACTTTGCCACTAGCCCCACAATAAGACCTCAAATTCCATGGCCAATAATAATTGAAAGAAATGAAATTATTAAGTCTATTATTTAATAAGGAAATTAGAAACTATTGAATTAAAGTTTGTTTAAAAAAAAATTCATAAGTGAAAGCACGATAATGGAAGGTTAATGTCGAACTCAACGTAATAGTTCCGCACTTTGAGGAAGGACTAATAAGTGCAAAAGATATCCTTACATAAGCCTTGAGACTAATACATGCAAAAGAGATCCTTACAACAACCTTGTAATTTGAAATCACACATGGGTCCTTCATCCTGTGGTATAATGACCTAGTGTACGGTTACGCTATATGGATTCCATGACAACTACTTAAAAATTACACTACCAAAATTTGGTTTGGCTTAGACAGGGATCACACATTTATGCACCCACGAGGAGTGGAACCAAAATATTTCAAGGCAAAGTCACTTCCTTTATGCTTTACCTCTACAACCTTTGACAAAGAAGTTACTAGTAGATCAGGAATGACCACCATGAAGACACAAAAATGTACCATATATATATTTCCCCTATCCTTATTCACAGTTGGAAAAAAGTGCAAGGATGGGTCTGCACTTACGGAATCCTAAATCGATCTACCAACCCCGCTCCCCCTACCCACCCCACTTTCACTCCCCTTTCATAGATGCTAGAAACCCTCTCATATACCTCCATGATTCCCACAAAGTTCATGTGTAACGTCCCCCTCACCCAATCCGACCATCGCGAGGGGACGCTAAGAAAACCTGGGCTTTCAAATTTCACGCCAAGTTCATAATACGTTTTTCACCAATGCAATGTGTGCAGAAATGTAAATAAAACATGCACAACAGAATTTTAATCTATCCACACACACATCTAACATGCAATTACAAGCATAGACATTACAGGCATCAAATAAAACATTTCCATATTTAAATACATAAAAATACTTATCTTTATCCAATGCAGATCCAAGCATCTGGCTCTGTAAGAGCGCTTTTCCACCCAACGGTAGGCACTATGTCTAGCATTTACTATTTATGTTGCTGAGAGGCCACCCCCAAGTTGGGTTATGAGGCCACCGGGGCGAAGGGAACACCTATAGGCTTCTATCTCTCAGCCCAAAACCAATTCTGCTCTCTATGGTTAGCCAAATGATCATACAAGCTCTACAGGGGTCTCACTCAGCCCTCACAGCCTTGGCTTCCACGATAACTGCCCCACACAACACCCTTCTTGCTCAGGCATCCCCTTCACCGATCCACAGTTCTCTTGGGCGATCCATCTTGTTGGGTGCTTCTAGTGTGTGGATAGAAGAAGTCCAACCTAGTATTGGTTGCTATAGAACCACTTGCAGTCTCAATATGTGGCTTCCCAAGCACCTACAAGCAACTGAACTCAAGGGTAAGGGTTCCTAGCTTTCCCAACCTCTCTGCTCACCTACAGCCACAATACCCACTTCCAAATATGCAACAAGGTCTCCAAATTCGAATTTTTGGGTTCAAAACAACATGGTAAATTCGTGGACAACAATGGAGAGCTCTGCAACCTCTAAACCTGCATGAGAGAATGAGACAAATGAGGGTTGACTCGAAAGGGTATGGGGAAATGGTGACAAGAAAACTGACATAACTTATGGCAGTAAGGAAAGGACTCCTGGCAGTTGAAGACTGAATTCTGTCATGATAGAACTGTAACAAAAGTGAAGTCAATCCCATACTACAATATCTACGTGAGGTGGCTTTTCCCACCAACCCCACACATGCATTAATGATTGGAAAATGGTAAAAAAATGAGATATTTGGATTATTCTCAACACATGACAGAATTTAGGGTGAGTTCTAAGGTCAACACATGGCAACATACGATCTAGTCACCCATGGACCCCCTTCCTCTTCCCCTTGGTGGAATCATATCCCCTTTTGGTGCTCTTTACACAACCAGTTTTGGACCATTTTATTATTTATGCACATAATATTTACATAATATTCCAAATCAACATAAAATCCAATTAAACAGTCCAAATGAAATATAAACATCATACATGCCTAAACATTCACTAGTCGGGCCTTGGCCTTGAGCTCCGCACTAGGAATTCGCACTAGCATATTTACATAATTTACATAGTTTGGATAAATACATTCCAAGTCAAAACTAGGGGTATTACATCATGAAATTCCCTTACACTTCTGGGTGGCCCTAAACGACCCCACATCCCTAAACCCCCCACTACGACTATTCCCCCTTTCAGAATTTCCACCCCCACTATTCCCAACCCCCTCTACAAGCTTCTACCACCTGCTAGACAAACATAGCCAACTCCTTCATCTACCTCCCTTCCCATTCCCACAGGAAAAAATCTTGGTTCTACGCAAGAAAAGAAAGGACCTATCATTGACATTCCAGATGATCCACCCCCTTCCATTCATCATACCCAAAGATTTCCCATTCTCTATGACTTGCAGAAACATACAATTGAATCCCAAGAGAATCGATAACCTTCTTCACCACAAGACTTAGGTAAAATCATATATGAATCTTTCCTCAATCCACTAAAGCACATCGCCAGTGGCACAAGTGACAATGGTGAAGAGAAGGAAACCTGACAACAACAGTCCAAAGGAAAAGTAGTGGTACTGCCACTTTAGGACACTATAATGGAGGAATCAGGAAGCGGACAGATTCTAAAGGAATACCCAACCCGTCAATGTAGGCTCAAGTACAACAACTGACGCATAATCTAGAAAATTGTTGCATGATGATTTAGATATGTTAGGAACAAATTGATATTGTTCCATTTTTTAGTGAAGCCACCCATCCGAAGATTATGAAATGTGGACAACCACATCAAGAATATAAGGCCCAAATGATGGAGCAGTTTGCACACTCCATTGCTAGTGGATTTCCCCCATGCACACTTGCCCCAGGTGTTGCGATTCTCTATCTGCCAAAATACTCCATGCAACACTATTTGAACAAATCAGGAGCACCATGGTAGAAGCATAACGAATATTAGTTTGGGAAAAAAATGAACATATATCCCTTCAACAATCCTACTGTGATTCCATAATCTAGTTGGTGAATGCAATAGAAGAACATGATTAGGAGCATCTAGCTCGTGTTGTTGTGGAATGCACTGTCAAATACCTTTGTGACCGGATGAAGGAAATGTGGCCCAAAGTTTACTAACTTGTCCTTGAGGTACTGGAATAGATATCAATTGTCGCACCTAAGGAGAACCTTCAACTCCTTTGTGAGCCTTGGCAACAATTAGAGGCAGATAAAGCAGAGTTGCAGAAAGAGGTGGCCACAATCCAAAGCCATGGAGATGAGCAACAACTACAATTGATGGCACAAGTTCCTTCTTGATCCGGAAACAAGATCTTTGCTACTCTATGACATTAACATGAATTGCATAAAGAGCATGAATGAAGCTCACAAATCCATAAGAAGAGAACCAAACAGCATAGACAATACACACATAAAGACAACAAGTTGATAACGGAGTTCGTCCAAGATGGACTACGTCTCCGGGCCTGCTTCTCAATAGGAGGGCCGATCTATAATCTCAACATAAAGGCAAAATACATGGCAATGATACAATGATACCTTGGCGACAATGGCCAGGAAGAGAACCGCTGCCCAAAACACAACAAGACTGCTTCCAGCAACTCCGAAGCCTGAAGACGGTGTAAAACGAGTATAAACACTCGTACCTTCCTCCTGCAGAGCTATGCAATCTCCCTTCTCTCCTTTAGCTACAAAGTCTCTACTCCAAAGCATGAGCTCAAAGGCAAATAAGAGGGGTTTATATAGCCTTGGTTGGCCCCTCTTCACATTTTCCTCATGTTCTCTTTGGTTACAACAAATTTGCCCATCTTGGCATGGAGTTACAACTTCCAATTTAGTTGGGTTTCTATTTCAATGCAACTTTTATGTCATATAGTTGGTAAGTTGAAAACTATACCAACTATCACAACCTTTGGAAGCATCGGATGCTTCAGCATCTTTTGCTCTCACAACCATGAGCATGTATCTCTTATTAGTGTTGATGAGTCTCTTCATCTGTCCTGCACTAACAAGAGTGGTGTTAGCCTTCATACTGTGAGCTCTCACAATGTACTCCACCCCATTTTTGGTGAGATGGTACTTGTTCTCATGACGGAAGAATACTGCTTTTCGATCATACAAGTATGGGCTTCCCAATACGATACCGCAGATGTCAAGAGGAACAACATCTAAGTCCACCTCGTCGATCAACTTTGAAGCAATAGCAAACCTTAACCTGCATTGCTTAGTCACCTGTAGCTTAGCATTATCACATACCCATCCAAGAGGGTAAGGCTTGGGGTGAGGTTTAGTTTGTATGCCCAACTTCTTAACAACTGATTCTGAGATCAAATTTACTTGAGAACCCGGATCAAATAATGTTTCAATCTTTGTATGCTTAGACACAACTCTGATATGAAACAACTCACTTCTTCTTTTATCATTTTCTTTAGAAACATGAGTAGAACTTGAACCAGTATGAGGAGTTTTGTTACCTTGCATTCCCACGGCTGTAATCATGGTTTCGTCACCTGAGTCGGAACCCAAATCTCGTTGCGTTGTTGCAACGGTCTTTTTCTTCTTTTTGCCTCCATAATGCTTTGGCCTTTGTTCAGGATGCAACTTCCAACAACTTTCTTCACCATGCCCATCAGTATCGCAATGGTTGCAATGGGGCTTTCCTCCTTCCTTCTTGGCAGTAGCTGTCTTCTTGCTCTTGTCTTTTTTCTTGAACTTGTGGTGGTTGTTGGGCTTGAAAGGCTTCTTTTGATGGTCTTCTTGCAAATGCTTCCCCCTGTTCTCAAGATGAGTAGCCTGAACACTTGCTTCATCCACACTAGTAGGATTCAACAACAGCAAAGTATGGCGTAGATAATGATGAAGAGCACCAATGTACTTCAAAAGAGTGTCAGGAGAATCTAAAGCAATATTCAATTCTAAAGCTTTCTTTCTAAATTCTTCAGTAAAACTCTAAACAATCTGACCCTTGCCTTGTCTAAAACTTTGCCAATCCATCATTGCCTTCTGAACATAACCCAACGGATAAAATTGCTTACGTAAAGCAGAAATAAAAGAAGACCACGATGAGAGAAGATTACCCATTTGTTTGCTACCTTGCTGAAGCTTGCTTTCCCACCATACAAGTGCGGTGCCTGTCAGCCGAAGTGAAGCCAACTGAATCTTCACATCTTCTTCTTCGATCTGCTGGACTCGGCAATAGACCTCAATTTGCCTTATCCAATTGTTTAACTTCTCTGCATTCGCTTCCCCATTGAACATGGGCAAATCAAACTTCACATCGAGCTTCAATAAGGGCTTCTTTTGAGGCTCTTTGTGAGGAACCTTGGAATGTTGAGAATGAGATGAGGAAGAAGCACTTGAACTTGTGCTTGAAGCTGAAGGTGAAGAGGGAGGCTCAGGAGGCCCTTCGCCACCTTCCCATTGGTTAACTGAAGCGTTGCCTTCGTCCTTCAATTCTTTGTCTTCCTTCTTTACTTCACTGCCTTTTCTTTCTTTTGCCATGCGTTCTTCATAGTCTGCAAACAACTTGTCTACCTTGTCGGCCATCATATAGAAGACCTTGTGAAAGTTTGCCTCCATCTCGATGCGGGCATCATTAGCATCCATCTTCCTCCTTCGGTGTGCACGTCCGATCTCGGAATTGTAAGTCTCTAATGTACCCTCACCATCTTGCAGTTTAGCCCTCGTGAGCATCCACACTCACAATCCAACGTCAAATAGACCTGCTCTGATACCACATGATCCGGAAACAAGATCTTTGCTACTCTATGACGTTAACATGAATTGCATAAAGAGCATGAATGAAGCTCACAAATCCATAAGAAGAGAACCAAACAGCATAGACAATACACACATAAAGACAACAAGTTGATAACGGAGTTCGTCCAGGATGGACTACGTCTCCGGGCCTGCTTCTCAATAGGAGGGCCGATCTATAATCTCAACATAAAGGCAAAATACATGGCAATGATACAATGATACCTTGGCGACAATGGCCAGGAAGAGAACCGCTGCCCAAAACACAACAAGACTGCTTCCAGCAACTCCGAAGCCTGAAGACGGTGTAAAACGAGTATAAACACTCGTACCTTCCTCCTGCAGAGCTACGCAATCTCCCTTCTCTCCTTTAGCTACAAAGTCTCTACTCCAAAGCATGAGCTCAAAGGCAAATAAGAGGGGTTTATATAGCCTTGGTTGGCCCCTCTTCACATTTTCCTCATGTTCTCTTTGGTTACAACAAATTTGCCCATCTTGGCATGGAGTTACAACTTCCAACTTAGTTGGGTTTCTATTTCAATGCAACTTTTATGTCATATAGTTGGTAAGTTGAAAACTATACCAACTATAGACAAATTATGGCATTTTATATTTAAATGTAACTTAATACCCAACCGAACTATGGCAAATGGCAATAAATTCGTTATAACATTGTATAGCTTGTTGAACCCACCTTTAAACCACATGTCGAATAGGTCGTGGGCTCCACGGGGCTAGTGGCCCATCCACTTGTAGTACGTTGTGCTGTTACCATGTTATACGGGCCGGTCGGAGCTCCAAGTTGTGTGCAGAGAACGGACGAGGGGTTGGGGTTAGCCCCAACCCCTTTTTACGCCCAAATAATCACTGTGTCAACTTTAAATATAACATCTGCCAAGTCAATACCAAGCAACACCGTAGCCCGGTTGGTGAAGGCGATAGAGCTATATACAGGAGGTCAGGGGTTCAAACCCGACGAATAGCATAATGCTTTTTGTTCAACCATTGAGACAGTTTGGGGATGCCACATGTCGCGATATGATTGGGCCACTTGTACCGCTAGTTCGGATTCCGTACTGCCACATCACCTTCCGTACTGCTGACTGGATTGCCACTTCATCGTCCGTACATGACACGTGTCATATCCTGATTGGATTGTACTGCCACCTGTCTGTCCGTACAACTGCCATGTCATCCATCCGTACTATACGGATGCCACGTGTCACCCTGTCAGTGGTGCCACGTGGCACCTCTTTTTGCCAATTTTCCCTGTTGACCTTGTAGAACAGAACGCGATAACTTTCTCATACGGAGTCCGTTTGAGGTGAAACGAACGCCGTTGGAATCATCTCAACGAGCCCTTCGATCTAGTGTTGGTTTTGCTGATATTGGAGGACTTCAAAAATTTTGCCTTCTTGGATCCTCCTGGATCACTTCTTTGATCCAAGAAGTCTCCAACACTCAAGGTCGCTTGCAGCAAACAACCTAGTCTAGTCAATAAATTTTCTCAGCTTTAAACAATTGAGTTGGAGAGCAAGCAAAGAAACATTGACCAGTTGAAGTCTTGCACAAGAAAATTAGGCAACTAAATGATGAATCTAGGACCATCACAAATCTCTTAGACTAGCAATGGAAGTATGAGGAGGCATAGTAGGTTGAAAATGAGCTTGATCAACTACTTGATCAATTACTAGCCACCAAGAAGACTCTCGATGACTAGGAAACAGAAGTGCAAACAACATTGATCCAACTACAACAACTCAACTTGTTTATGGATGCGGAGTGGACTCGGTTGGAAAAGAAATATCCCACTACACTAGACAATGATAATGCCCAACCGTTCATAGCTGGTGCCAATGTTTTGATGGGTAAATGGACGATGAAGGTCGAAGAGTTCAAAGCTTTTTAGAGCCACGTAGTCATAGAACTTCCAGAGTTCGCCCCTTCATTTGAAGGATCGATATAAGAAGATGCACAAGGATCAGAAATGTGGTAGAGTTGACTCGAGGGCGAGCTAATGATTATGGTTAGGGCCCGTTGGATCCTTCATTTTTTGGATGGGCCATAGTCATGGAATAATACATGAAGAACAAGGAGGAATTTGTAGAATCCGTTAGGATTGCAAGCATATTGGGTTCACTCTCGTGATTATAAAAGTGCAAGACATGAAGGCACTAAGACATAAAAGAGACAATATCGAAGAGGTCAACAATAAAGTAGTGAAAGCGTCGACCAAGCAACAAGCCAAATATAGTACATTAGTCGATTATTAGTTTTGGGTTTTCTATCTGGGGTCATGGGATTCTGAGTTCTATTTATGTATCCAGATCTGCGATGGGTCATTCTGCACAGTGAAGGTTAAGGATGTAGAGTCTATTGTATTGAATATCTGTGGATTAATATGAAGATTATTGGGCCCCATAAAATTTTTGTGTGTATGTTATATGCTATGTGCAGTGAACGTATCCGTTCACTAAGTTAACCGTGTCCGGTTAAGGGTTAAGAAGAGAGACCGTCTTCCATATTTGAGATAAATGATAATATATTAGATGATGTTGATAAATTACAATAAGATCGCCTTTTATAGGGCTTGAACAAGCATAGTGAAGGGTTACGCCCTTTCACTAGTAACCTAATAATCTATTAATTTATAAATAATAATATTAAATAAATATTCACAGCATTGCCTTCCCCTTAGGAAAGCTTTGTCCTCAAAGCTTAGATTATTGTTGTCGTCTTTTCATTCTCGTTTTGTGTTGAAACAATGTCATTACTTCCTTTATGTCTTTTTTAGAACTGGTATTAGGTATATGCTTGGTATTTATGCAATAGGGTGTCATCTTCCTTTCATTTGTAACTTGAATTTGTACTCCATTATGTTTATTATTGTTATCCCATTTTCCTTGTACATGAATACGAGGAGTATTTTTGTGACTGACCATATCAAGCCTTGTTTTAGAAGTCGCTTGTCCTACGATATTTAGGATGTCATCATGTAATGTTTTCATTTTATTATCCTTACGAGTTATCTCGAGAAGTGGTGTTTCGTGAGGCTTCTCACACTCAAAGTCACCTGATAGTGTTACATTTAGGTTTCTCCAGGGTGGTAGAAGAGTTAAGGTAGAAGATGAATCTACAATATCTGATTCCTTTGACTTGGATTCCTTTGCATATTGTAGGATCCATTTTTCATCATTGTATGGATCATCCTTATTGTCAATGATACTGGCTTGACTCTCATTATGATCTTGGTTGAGCTCATTGTTATCAAAAATATTATTGGTATTTTGGTCATCCCTACGATATTTAGTCTCCTTGTCTGGTTTATTGTCTTGATCAATTTTGTTACTCTCACTTTTGTTGACATAGTGGTCCAACATATCTGAGTTACTGATATGGTTTGTATTAGACCTTAGTTTTTGTAACATTTCCATTATGGTATTCTGGTTCTGTGTCATGATGCTCAAGTTTTGTGCCATGGTGCTTATGTTCTATGTCATCGCACACATCTTGTTATCTAACTCTTTTTGTTTCTCGTGCATGATGTCTACTTTGTCATCAAGTTTTCTCCCTAGTACTAGAACAACATCTTCTTTAATTCCTTTCTTAAATGTCTTGTTATTTTTCGTTTCTTCTTTGAATTTTTCTTGGTTGGCAACGAGGGCCTTGATGTCCTTTTCCAATTTCTCAAGTTTGTCTTTTAATTCCGCCATGGCCTTGGACCTTGTATGTGGAGGTGTGTACTTCACGCTATTTTGGTTTGTGAGGGGTGGAAAAGTCTTTTTACTAAGGATGGTGAGATTTTAAAAATAATAATTAATTATTATATTAATTATAATCTTTATTTGTTTTAATAATAATAAAAATAAAGATTTGAAATATCATAATACAATATTATAATTTTTTTGTTTTTGTTTTATTGCAGGTTTAGGTGGAGGTGGGAAGATGGAAGCAGGGCGAGGGTGTGGTGATGAAGAGGGAGGGAGCTAGATGGGTGGGCATGGAGCCGAGGGGCATGAGGGCCGTGGAGCTGCACAGGGAGGTGCAGATGCAGGAAGCACATGGGAAGGTGGAGAATGGTGGCTGCAGGGAGCTACGGGAGGAGCAACGAGGGGCGTGGGAAGGTGGAGAATGTGGTTGGAAAGAGGGCGGTGGTGGCTAGCGTGCATGGAAGGAGTGATAGGCGGAGGAAGAAAGGCCGGTAGTGGATCGGCGTAGAGTGAGAGGGTCGAGCAGGGAAGAGCATGGGGAATGGGGGAAGGGGGGACTACGAGGACAGGTGAATGGGGAGCACGCAGGTGGATGGGGGAGTACGCAGGCAGAGTGGGGAGCAGAGATGGCGAGGGGCGGAGAAGGGCTTAGAGGTGGAGAGCGTGGATGTGGAGAGTAGCGAAGGACTAGAGGCGTGAGGGCATGGTAGAGGGTGCCGGAGATGGTGAGGCACAATGAAATGGCTAACGCAGGGTGTAGGTTGATGGATCGGCGTGGTAGGAGGGAAGTGTGGGAGCGATGGTGAACAATACCACAGGGCAGGTGAAAGAGAAACATGGGAGGATGACGTGGGAAATGAATGAAGCATGGAGAGTGGCAGGAGAACAAATGAGAAACCGTGCAACAGGAGATGGAGCGTGAACTGCGGGGGAAGGTGGAGAAGTAGAAGAGGCTGCGTTGGTGATGTGGAGAATAGGACTAGGAGTGTGCAGCGGAAGGTTGGTGAATACGGTGGAAAACGAGTCCTGTTGTTGAGCAGCAACCAAATGGATGAAATCCGAGCAGCCGAGAATCAAGCCAGTAACCGTATCCAGTTGGACTTGAAGGGAGAGCCGAAACCGAGCTCTGAATGCAACAATCGTATCCGGTTGGACTTGAAGGGAGAGCCGAAACCATGCTCTGATACCAAATGCAGTGAACGTATCCGTTCACTAAGTTAACCGTGTCCGGTTAAGGGTTAAGAAGTGAGACCGTCTTCCATATTTGAGATAAATGATAATATATTAGATGATGTTGATAAATTACAATAAGATCGCCTTTTATAGGGCTTGATCAAGCATAGTGAAGGGTTACGCCCTTTCACTAGTAACCTAATAATCTATTAATTTATAAATAATAATATTAAATAAATATTCACAGCACTATGAATGTTTTCCATTGTATATTATTCTTTTCTTTATACAAGTTGTGTAACTCTATTATGAATACATATGGATATATGATGAATACATGTCATGGAATGGAAAATATAAAAGTTGTAAATGTCTATCTTTGTAGTTAACCCTCCTTATCATTAACAAGCCTAGGAAGTGGTTCGGGTGAAACCTTTTCATTCGGGGGATTAAATATGCCAACACACTGGACTATATTGGGCCCCCGATCTTATTCAATTTTGCACCAACATGAAGGATAATAATTACTCCTGCTAGTCATTATTGATGAGTCAAGAAGTTGTTAGCTTTGAGTAAGTTCCGAGATTTTCATTGTCAAAATTAGTGCATTGTATATGGACAAATAGTTGGTAGTTAGGTCATTTTAGAGAAGTCTCCGCATATGTATTTAAGCATGTTATGAAGTAATGAAAATGCAATGTAGTGTTGTGTGCCTCTGCTGTGTATTTTAATAAAATGCTCATGGAGGAAAAATGTGATGTAGGTTGTAACAATTTACATACCTTATCATTGTCAAAAATAATCTCAAAGCATGATTACCTCCATTGCCAATGAAAAAGATACCTATCATTCTTCTTGGCCACCACCATTTGATATAGTTTTCCAATAAGCTTTGGGAATAGCAGATTATTAGTTGTATATTCATCACTAGATTTACCTATCATTCTTCTTGGCCACCACCATTTGATATAGTTTTCCAATAAGCTTTGGGAATAACAGATTATTAGTTGTATATTCATCACTAGATTTACCTACCAAAAGAGCACTAATCATAATGATTACAATTTATGTGTAAACTCAATAATTTCCACCATGGACTAAACTCCATCATTATGATAATTACATATATCTCAAACAACAGAACACATCACATCACACAACCTTATTCAAAGTATTTTTGTGTGCTTAACATAGCTTAGTTAAAATGAGAACCCGACATCTTAAAACTCTAGTTGACAAGCTTTATATATGGAGTACACTTGAGCTTCAAGCATGTACAATAGTAGAACGGTTTCCCAATGAGGATACAATATATTTTAGTGTTGAGTAGACCTAAAGCTAGAGTTTGAATACCACAGTTTAAGGGAATAATGCCAATGATAAATAGTGAAGTTGCATTTGCTTTGTTCCATACCATTTAAGTAGGAATTCGATTACATATTGCTCTAAAATATTATCCGTCTATAAATCTCTCAGAAAAACGAACCATTTCAATTTTTAGAAAAACACATCATGTTGAATTGTACTCGCTTTAATGTCTTCTAACACAAATTTCATGAATCAAAAGTAGAATAGAAATATCCTACACTCACATAGTTGCCTCATGTGAATACATGTGAGAGTGGGCTATAGTATTAATGTAAGAATCCATGTCACAATGTTTTCTTGTGCCACCCTTCAAATGAATTGATGATAGGATAATATTGTTTGAAAATTTGTAAATTTCATACGCAAATCATATGCAAGGAACCGTGTACATATCCACTATCCAAAGTTTATTCAAATGGAGTTCAGTTTATTATGTATTAAGCAATTTATTAAGGTTTTGTTTTATTGGCACAAGATTATATGCTATAAATTATACAATTGATTTTTGAATATTTCAATATAAGAATATTGATTTTTTATTTTTAATATAATTATTTATCGTTAACATAATGTTATAAGTATTGAATATTATTTTAGATAGTTTAAATGTTTTAATTAAACTTAACCATTTTAAAATGGATCTATTAAGCATATCAAGGAATTAAATTTCTTGAGCTTTAAATTTTTTATCTTATTTTTTTTTTTATTATGAAAAAAAGGTTACACTTTAAATTTATGTTTATTAGCACATACTTCTTTGGATATCATGGGTAGATCTCATAATGACTCGGTTGGGATGGCACCTGTCGGGGGTGTTCATGGTGCCTCACTAGCTATCAGTGGTCAACGTAGTTCAAATTGGTGTATTATTTGGAAGAGTCAGTCTTCAATTTGTGGTAAAGAGAGGTGGATCTGGGCTAGTCCTAGTAACCTAGTTGTCTATATGCCTTTAGAGGCTGCGGGGAGGCTGGTGTGGGTTCGTTTTCAAGGGGGTCGTCCTCTCCGGTTACCCCTGAAGTTAGGGTTTTGGACACGTCTATTCCTCGGCCTATTGGGGAGTCCCAAGAAGGGGCATTTTGCAGAAGTCGTCGGAGTGAGGAACATGTTCGCGCCCCTAGATGTATCAAGGATGAGCGAGCGAAGAAATTGCGTGCACTCTGTGTATTGGGAAAATACGTAACTATGGGTATGGTCCAGGGTCTCTCCTCGAAGGATTTGTTGGGTCGATTCGAATATGTGAAGTTGAATTGTTAAATTTTGAGCATTAATTCACAATACTCTAGGATCTTTACTGAGAGGATAACATGTATAGTATATCAATGCATAACAATCATAATAAGCATGACAAACATCACAAGAATCAAAAGCATGAGAGACAAGAGACACAGAGTTTCCATGGGGAAATCCCTAAGGTGAAAAACCCCACAACTTCCTCAGAGATAGAGAGAGCAATAGCTCAACCAAAGTACAACCAAAATACACTGAGATAGTCTCCTAGTAGCAGATGATCCTCCTCCTCACTAGTGCGCCACTTTCTGAGTGAGAGAAGTGTGAGTTTCCGAGTGATCAAAATAGAGATCTCCCAATCTCTATTTATACTTGTTGGTTTTCCCGGTGACCTTATGGGGCCGACTTGTCTATCTAGGTACATCAACCATATAATATATATTTCAGGGCCGACCCCACACATGGTGGTCTAATAACCCATCGGCAAGTACACACACTTGTGACACTTGTCAATACACATGACGACACTTCCTTATAGAGGAATAACACATCTCTTATAAGGGTACAATAAATATATATGAAATACATAGATGAAATACATTCCGAAGTTACATATACATCAACACTCCCTCTTAACTAGGAAGGTATTTCTCGACACAGATTTGCTAGACAAGTCTTCTTCTCGGGATCATAGTCATCGATGCATCGTCATCATCATCGTCACTGCTGCTGCTATCTCAACCAATCTCTGACTCTACTCGTCATAGGAAGTTCTACAGAGCAAGTCCTTTTTCATACGGGATGTAGGCCCACCACCTGCAGGTATTCGTCATCACTGGCCATACTGTGGAATCCTCAGGACTTATTATGTGCATCACAAAACTTTTAAAGAGTCTCTTGCCTAGCAAGAACCCTAAAGAGCATCTGAGGCCTTTTTCATCCTGTCCAGATCTCCAGGACTTATTACATGTGACCCCACCACAAAACCTAGCAAGAGCATTTCAGGATGTTACGGGTACACAACTCCGACCTGAAATCTCCCCAGGGAACAAATTACATGTGGTCACCACAAAACCTAGCAAGAGCATCTCAGGATGTTACGGGTACACAAATCCGACCTGAAATCTCCCCAGGGAACAAATTACATGTGGTCATGGAAAAACCTCGAAAGAGCATCTCAGGATGTTACGGGTACACAACTCCAACCTGAAATCTCCCACGGCACAAATTACATGCCATAGGACAAAACCTCGCAAGAGCATCTCAAGATGTTACGGGTACACAACTCCGAACTGAAATTTCCCAGGGCACAAATTACATGTCCTCCCAGAGCAACGTCTCGAAAGAGCATCCCAGGCTATTACGGGTACACAACTCCGACCTCTGGGATCTCCCAGACATGCTCATCTACACAACCTGATCCACGGCCATAAAGTATCATCCTGATACTCACCATACATCATCCTGATGTACACATGATCATCCTGATCATCATCACTACAACATCCTGCTGCATGTCATCTGGAGCAACATCCTGAAGCTCGTCATCTATGATCATCTTGATCATACACTGCATCCACCTGATGCATACCAAGTATATACCTGATACATATCATCATACATGATCCACTTGATACAAACAAATACATGATCCATCTGATCATACCTGATACATATCAACATACATGATCTACCTGATCATACAATGTATCCACCTGATACAAATACAGATACATGGTCCAAGCATCCAACATGATGTATATACAAAATACATACAAATGATCCAACTAATCATATCCAGCATCCAACATGACGCGTACATACATATACATATAAATGATCCAACTGATCATATCCAGCATCATCCTGATGCATATATACACAAATGTAAATGATCCAACTAATCATACAGAGCAGAAACTAGAACATCATCCTAATGCTCATCATCCAGCGCTTACATGCACAACCATGTGAAGGATCCTCCTTCCAACATGCTTGGAATGGCTTAAGCAAATGTCTCCATCACTTCTTCCTCGAAGTGTCATTGATCTGAAGAACACCAAGCCTCTCTCTGAAGTACTCGAACTTCACTCTTGCTAATGGCTTTGTCAATACATCTGCAATCTGCTCGCTCGTCGCAACATACAGGTGCTCCTGTCTGCACCATATCCCTGATATAGTGATATTTGATCTCTATGTGTTTCGACCTGTCATGAAACATTGGGTTCTTAGACAACTTCACACAACTCTGGTTATCACATAAGATACCAGTAGCATCCAGTGGGAGATCAAATAACTCATATAGTAGCTTCTGAAGCCATACTGCCTCACAGCTAGCTGAACAGGCTGCAACATACTCTACCTCAGCTGTACTCAGTGCTACGCAGGACTGCTTCCTGCTAAACCAAAAAATCACACCTGATCCCATATTGAAGTAGCACCTAGATGTGCTCTTCCTATCTGCAGCACTGCCTGCCCAATCTGAATCAACATAACCTTGCAGGTTAAACTTTTGATTCACATCATACTTGAGCCCATAATCAACTGTACCCTTCAGTTACCTCAGAATATGCTTTACAGCAACCAGGTGAACACTCCTCGGATCTGTCAGGAACTGTCTCAATGTGTTCACTGCAAAGCAAATATCTGGTCTCGTGTTCGTCAGGTACATCAAGGACCCAATCATCTGACGATACATAGAGACATCGACCAGATCAGATGAAGCATCACATAGAAGCTTCAGGTTTGATGCCATAGGTGTGGCTATGGCCTTGCAATCCATCATCCTGAACCTCTTCAGGATATCTATAGTATACTTCCCTTGTCCAAGGAAGATCCCATCTGTACTCTGCCATACTTCCATACCTAGGAAATAGTGCATCATCCCCAAGTCCTTCATCTCGAACTCGGCTGCAAGCTTCCACTGCATGTCGGCAATCAATCTATCATCTCTTGTTACAAACAGGTCATCCACATTCAATAAGAGTATCCCTGGATTGCCTTCCTCAACCTTGTAGTAAAGGTTGGAACCCGCTTTACTCTTGGTAAAGCCCAAACTGGATAGAAAGCTGCCTATCATACCAAGTTCTGCACATATATGATTTCCTGTCATGTGTCTCAGAACCAAGTGGCTGCTCCACATACCCTTCTTCTTCAACTACACCATTCAAGAAAGCTGTCTTGAAATCCATCTGGTGTATCTTCTATTTCATCACTTTTATATTTCTCTATGCTGCCATCTACAACATGCTTGATCTGATAGATCCATATGGAAGTCATAAAAAACTTCCCTTCAGGTCTTGGGACCACATCCCAAACATCATTCTTCATGATCGATGGATCATGGCATTCTCCCCATATCCTGGGAACTTCAATATCTTCAATAGATAATTTTGTTGCTGAACAAATGTTGTAGTTCTTCTTTTGTAGGTGATGGCACATGATCTTTCCTACAAGACAAGTTAAATTGCATGATTAGAAACATCTCATAGTTTTCAAAACAAATTCTTATACATAAAGAAATATGTCATACAATCATGCAATTATTTTAGCCAATGCTTCAATACAACATTCATCCATATCCTATAACTTTCTAGATGCCTTCCAATCTCTACCAGAACATTGTTAAGAGTTTGCACTACTCCCAACATGTCAGCAAAGAGGTTTCATTCTAGATAAGTAGCAATGGAATGTTGTACAGTGCCATAGGCCACTTACCCATCACATGCATATTAGTAGTATACTGTTCATTAATGCAATCATTCTAATATGCACAATACATATCCTAAGTCTAGGAACATAAGCATATACATCATTGAACAATTTTATTTAAACAAACAAATATGTAAGAAATGGTAATTAAAATACTTATCTTTGTTTGTTTGTTGGGTGGACTCCCTCTGAGTCTTTGTTTCCTTGCAGGAGCTGCTGAAGTAGCTTCTTCTACACCTTTCTGTTGTGGAATGTAAAAAGATGGTCAACTCCCTCTGAATATCTGCATACTTGGAGAAACTACTGGAGTGTGCTTCTTCTTGATTTTTGCTTCCTTGCAGGGGCAACTGGAGTGTGCTCCCTCTTGATCTTTGCTTCCTGGATTACTTGTCCTTGAACTTATATTCATCCTTGATCTCTATGCATGCTTATTAGTATCACTATTGTGTTATCCTCTAGGTCTCATACACAATCACACATTCATTAGTATAATCTTGATACTATCAAAACAAAACAATCTCAAGCATGTATAGTCAGGATCATTTCAAATAGAAATAATAAGCATTCTTATGGTTAGTCATAAACATAATATACCTAAACCCGTGATTACTCAAACCTATGACTCTTATGGTTAGTCATATCATCAATTAAGGTAAGAAACATAATATGCATAAGCCCTAGATTACTCAAACTTGTAACTTCAAGAGTAATCATTATCAATCATACAAAAGTATACGATATATATAACAAAAACATACCTGGTCATCATATTTTCTAGTTATGTCTAGCAATGTGTTCTTGTTCTCTTCAATGACTTGCATAACTCATTAGTTAACCTTTGCAAAAACAAATTATACATACCTCTATGTGATCCATGACTATGGATGAATCTTTGTCTTCATAGCATATTCAGGTTGTCCCCTTAATTTATACAATCCTCCCTCTTGCTCTCCAATCACTACTGCATCATGGATTGTTCTACCCTTTGGCCACATTAGGACGTGGCCATCTACAAATGCAACCCTCATGCCTTTTGCATCCAATGCAGAGATGGAGAGAAGATTCTTCTTGAGCCCAGGTACATAAAGGACTTCTTTCATATTCAAAGATTTTCCAGAATCTAGGTTGTACGAGGCTTCACCACTTCCTTTGATTGGGTATTGATAATCATCCCCAAGTTTCACCTTATGGGGTGATTCATGTTCAGATAAGTTTACAAAAGATTCCTTAAACCTAGTCATGTGTTTGGAAGCCCCATTGTCAATTAACCAATCATTACAACCATGGGAGATAGTACCTGTGAGAGTAGAGATTAGAACATACTCTTCTTCACTTGATGAGTCATCATCACTATCATCACTTTTTGCCCTAGCCTTCTTCTTTGGAGGTTCATCATCTTCGGTAGCATGAGCATGGAACTTTCTCTTGCTGCCCTTCTTCTTGCTGGAGATGTTGTTGTTATTCCTTTTGTTCTTGGGACAATCTGAAGCAAAGTGACCCTTCTCATTGCATGTGAAGAACCTTAGATCCTTCTTATTCTTTTGGTGATAGTGAGTGGACTTCTTGTAGTGAGAGTGCTCCTTCTTGGGCTTGCTTCTTTTGGTGTGAGCTGCGAGAGCTTGATCTTCACCACCCATCTTTTCTTCACGACCTACAAGTCTAGCTTCTTCTTGAGAGCATTCCTCCCACAGTTTACTGAAAGAGATCAATTTCTTTCTTGCACAGATTCCTTGAATAAAGGAGTCCCATGACTTAGGTAGGCCATTCAGAGTGGTCATAACAACTTCACCATTGTCCACTACTTCATCCACAGCTTCAAGTTGTTCCTTGATCTGAGAGACCTTGGAGAAGTAAGATTGAATGGTTTCTCCATTCAACAAATTGACTCCTTTCAATTGATTCCGCAGAGTCATCTTCCGATTTATGTTCTTCCCTTCAAATAACTTGGTCAGGGAGTCAAACATCTCTTTGGGTGTCTTAAGAGATGACAAGTGAGGAATGAGATGGTCTTTGATAGAATCAACAATGATTCTCTTTGCCTTGACCAAGTTCTTCTTATGCAATATCTTAGCCTCTTCATACTCTGGGAAAGGGATGTCTTCTTTTATATATGAGTCCAACTCATTCTCTTCCAGGATTAATCCAATCCTATGCTTCTAGGCTCGGAAGTTATCAGCCCCTTCAAGCTTATCCTCAAGATTGGTGTGGTGAGACATCTTAAAGAGTACTTCAAATGGAAATAGAAAATTTTTAGGTCTTACCACTTGAATTGTTGAAAACTGGATCTGGTCCCGGATTAAGGTTTGTTGGAAAAACCCTAAAAATTTAAAATGTGAATTTCAACTTTCTAAAAGGATAGAAAGATGCACCTTGATGAGCTGATCAACCTGGTGTATTTAGAATTTGAGATCTGCAAAGCTACACCCTTCAAAACTTCCTTTCTGTCTTCCCGGATTCACTCAGGAGAGCCCGGAATTAGGGTTTGAGTCTCCCAGAGATCTACCCAGCCAAAAACCTCGATCCAAAGCTTTGAACTTCGATTTTTGCAAGGAGATTCCAGCTATGTCTTCAGATTCCAGAAATTCCTATTTTTGAGGAAACCCTAATTTTTAGGGCCAAATCTGAAAATGCTCAGAATTGAATTCTGATTAGACAGATAGATTCACCTTGATGAGTAGAGTCAATCTACTATACTGCTTTTCCAAAATCTGTGGAGAGAAACCCAATAAACAAGAAACCCTAGTTTTCGTCACTGCACAATGTCTTCTTCTCAGGTTAGCTCTGATACCATGTTAAATTTTGAGCATTAATTCACAATACTCTAGGATCTTTACTGAGAGAATAACATGTACAATATATCAATGCATAACAATCATAATAAGCATCACAAGAATCAAAAGCATGAGAGACAAGAGACACAGAGTTTCCGTGGTGAAAACCCTAAGGTGAAAAACCCCACAACTTCCTCAGAGATAGAGAGAGCAATAACTCAACCAAAGTACAACCAAAATACACTAAGATAGTCTTCTAGTAGCAGATGATCCTCTTCCTCACTAGTGCGCCACTTTCTGAGTGAGAGAAGTGTGAGTTTCCGAGTGATCAAAATAGAGATCTCTTGATCTCTATTTATACTTGTCTGTTTGCCCAGTGACCTTATGGGGCCAACTTGTCTAGCTAGGTACATCAACCATATAATATATATTTCAGGGCCAACCCCACACATGGTGGTGTAATAATCCATCGGCAAGTACACACACTTGCGACACTTGTCAATACACATGACAACACTTCCTTATAGAGGAATAACACATCTCTTATAAGGGTACAATAAATATATATGAAATACATAGATGAAATACATTCTGAAGTTACATATACATCAACATGAACAGGGGATAGATTGTGGAATGGATTATGAGGGTCTGGAAGCATCTTATCCATCATGTCCCACGGGTAATTTTGTTGGTTAATGGGTGGATTTATTTTCATTTCCTTTCCGAGGAGAGAAAAAGGGCCATCGAGACGTGGTACTCGGTGGTGGGAAATGGCTCACTGGTACTTTACCATTGGCACTCAACTTTCAATCCATGGAAGGAGAAGCTGACTCGTCATCATCTATGGGTTCTCTTGCCTGGTTGGCCACTCCACTGCTGGAACTTTAAGGCTTTCATGGCCCTCGGAAACTCCATTGGTAACTTCATTTTGGTTGAGGAATCAAATCTCACTGCTAATGACTGTAAGATGCCAAGGATTATGGTTGATTTTGATACCTCGGAGGGTTTGTTGGAAGAAGTGGAGGTTCAGTGGGAGGTGGGGACCTTCTTTCAAAGGCTGGATTATTGAAAAGTCCCATTTAGATGCTTTTGATGTCACAAAATAGGGCATATGAGCTATTCATGTCCTAGGGTATCAAGGTCATTTTCCGAGGAAACTTCGTCACAGGAAGAGTTGTCCAGCTGGGGCGACCAAATCAACTTCCCAATGTCGTTTAATGTCTAAAAGGAACATCTTTTTCTAGGTAAGCTTTGTGATTTCCTTCCCTTAGTCGTTAAAAATCAGTCTGTTGAGGAGGTTCTGGGTGCTTTATATCTTTCTGAAGGGATTTCTCCTATTTTGGACATGGCTACTAATGTTAAACCCTTAGACCATGAGGTTTCATCTATGGGGTGTTCTCAACCGTTACATATTCATCTGGATGATCTAGATTCCCCCGGTGGGTCTCCCACTGTTAAGGGAGGGTTGGTTTTTGAAATTGAGGCTACTATTGATTGTTCTCTAGTTTTCCATCTGGGTTCTCTGGAGTTTTGTATTTCATCTACCTCTCTAACAGAGGATACTTTACGAGATCCTAGGGTTGATTTACCTCTTGAAGGGGGGTCTATTAAATTACCTATCCATACCTTGCAGGTATGGGGGGGACTGTGGAGGAGGGGGAATTTTCTATACCCATTAATTCCATTAGATTTAAAGATGTCACTCTTCAAAAGAAGACCAAGCCGAAGGGTTCTAATGAGGGTTGGGAATAAACTAAATGGGTAAACCCTAGAGTATCCTCTATTACATCAGTTGCGACTGCATTGCCTTTTGATTCACCTTTTACGAATCATCCCAGGGCACTTAGAGCTAGTATGCCCCCTCAGGATGGTTCTTAATTCTTTTTCTATCTCTCAATATTAGGGGTCTTTGTAGTTCACCCACCAGAACTGCGTTGAGGCGTTTATTGGATAAATTTCAACCCGGGTTTTTGTTGTTACAAGAGACCATGGTTTCTCGGGTCAAAGCCTGTGATTTATTCGTTAGGCTTAGACTGTCTTGGCGATGTTGTGGCTCAGATGATCTTGGTCATTCCAGGGTCCTTTTAGTAGCGTGGGATCCCTCTGTAGCTAACTTTACCTCTTATCTTACCTGTGCAAGCTTACTGATTGAAGGTAGGGTCCAGGGGTTGGAGAGGAATTTATTTGTATTGAATATTTGTGGTCCTTATTAGAACCAAAAGGATTTTTGGGATAAAATTGTGCTCTCGGGTCTACTGAATGATCCTTCTCTCATATTGGCTGGTGACCTGAACTTGACACTACAAGAAATAAAGGTTTAGGGTTCGAAAGCCATTATTGATCCTATGGATCATATTTTCTTGATATTTTTTAGCATGCGAGATTAGTGGATGTGGTGCACTCTGCCATGACCCCGACTTGGTCTAATGGTAGGTCTGGTTGAGATAGGGTTGCGAAATGACTTGACCGTTTTCTGATGGTTGATCAGTTGACTCTGGTCATGGGGAGATTTAGATCATGGGCACTCCCAACCGGCATATCAGACCATAAAGTTATTGGATTGGAATTGGACTATGATTCAAAATATTTGACCTATCCTTTTAAATTTAATCGTACATGGCTTGTTGATCTGGATTTCTGTCAGTTGGTGTCATCACACTGGGATAATTCTACTCAGTTACAGGTTACTTCTCCTATACAACGGTTGATTAAAAAATTGGATGTATTGAGGAGTATTGTCATTAAATGGGAAAGGGCGAATCTGAAGGAGCTAATATTAGGAAATGGAAGTAGGCTGGAGGAGCTTGGTAACTTGATGTATGATGATCTCTTTTCAATTGAATGAAGGATTGAGGTGACTAATTTGGAGGGCTGTAAATCTACAATTATTGCATAGATTGAGTCCACATGGTGATTAAAAAGCAGGGATCTTTGGACTGTTGAAGGGGATGCCAACACTAAATTTTTTCATAGATTTGCTTCCTAGCGCAAGAACATAAAATCCATTTGGGAGTTATGTAAATCTGATGGGGTTGTTATATCCAATCCTGAAGACCTCCATATGGAGGCTATTTCTTATTTCCGCAATGTTTGTAAATAGATGCCTGTGCAAAATCTAAATGAACAATTGAAGGTATTGGGTCTATATCCTAGGTTTTTTTCCCATGAGGATGGCTTGTTGGTGGGTAGGGTTGTTTCTAGGGATGATATATTGGATGTTATCAAGAAATTCACTAAAGATAAAAGTCTTGGCCCTGAAGGATCGACTGTGGAATTCTTCATTCACTTTTTTGATTTTATTGGACAAGAGATTCTGGATGCTATTGAGGAAACTAGGTGGAAGGAAATCATACCGGGCAATATTACTACTACCTACATTACCCTTTTTCCTAAAAAGGATAGACATGTGGATTTCAATGATTACAGACCTATTCAATTATGCAATTTTATATATAATATTATTACCAAGATCCTATCTAATGGGATTAAATTAAACCTCTTGAGAAGTGTATATCGTCATAACATTTTGGGTTCCTTGCGTCTAGGCAAATCTTAGACGTGGCGGGGATAACTTAGGAGGTGATGCATTCTTTAAATACCAAGAGGATGCATGCATTCTTAAAATGGATATGTCGAAATCATATGATCGTGTGGATTGGTCCTTTATCAGGTTCGTGCTTATACAAATTGGATTAACTGTTGAATTCGCTAACTGGATTATGTCATGCATTAGCACTGCTTCTTTTGTAGTGTTGATGAATGGAAATCCTACATATTTCTTTGATTGTAGTAGGGGACTTAGACAAGCTTTCCCCTTATCTCCATTATTGTTCATTTTAGTCATAGAGGGCTAGCGCAGGCTGATTACTAAGGTAGAGGAGTACAAGTGCATTAAAGGTATTAAACTCTCTCGTGGTCTTTTCATCTCTCATCTTTTATTTGTTGACGATGTTTTACTTCTAGGATGGGATATCTCTCTGAATGGCTCTCTTTCAAGATCGTCATTGACTATTTTTGTAAGGTCAAAAGGATGGTGGTTAGCACATAGAAGTCTATGTTTCTCTATAATTCTTCATCTAATGAGATATGTAGTCTTATTAAGGAATTATTCCCTTTTTGTGTGGAGGCATTGGATGCTGGGTTTAAATAATTGGGTTACATGTTAAAACCTAACAATTATCCTATTGAGGATTGGAATTGGATATTACAGAGGATTGATAAGCAAATTAGAAACTAGTCTTACCATCGGCTCTCATTAGGGGGAAGATTGGTACTGATATTTTCAGTGCTGCAGAGTTTGCAGGTGTATCAATTTTCATTATTCATGGTATCTAAGGTGGTTATGGATGGCATCAGGAAGAACAAATTTCACTTCCTTTGGTCGAGGGGTCAATTTCGTCGCAAGATCCATTTATCCGCGTGGGACAATCTTTCTCTACCTAAACTATTTGGTGGATGGGGTATTAAGAGAATGGATTGGTTCAGTTACGCTCTCAGATCCAAAAGACTTTGGCATTGTTTGCTTGGTTTGGGTTTATGGATTTGTGCCATTAAAGCCAAATATTTAAGGGGATTATCGATCACTGTTTGGATCAAAAAGTCAAAACCTACATACTATTCGGTTTCTTACATTTGGAGGTGATTACTTAAGACATTCCTATTGATTGGGGACTGGATTAGTTGGCATGTTGGTAATGGTATTCAAGCCTTTGTTGGTATCGATCCTATTGCAGGACTGGAGGGTGACTATAGACCATCTAGCAATTTAATTCAACAACTACATTCTAAAAATATTCATGTCCTTGCACATGCTATTAATATTGAACAAGGCTATAGCAGTCGAGGTACCTGGTTATGGGCTAGGTATATTGGACTCATTGGCGATGCCATGGAGGAATGGGATGACTACACGATGAGACTTTTTAAAGAAGGTATCCTTTTAAATCAGAAATCGGATGTGTTGATATGGCATTGGGGAAGTGCCAATGGACATCTGTCAGCAAAGAATGCATATTTGGTGATATTGGAATAGGAGGGAGTGGATACTATGTGCTAGTGGTTTGGAAAACTTTGGCGTTTAAAGATCCCTCTGAATATTAAATGCTTTATGTGGCTTTTTTTTAAGAACAATATTTTATGCTGGGAGAATCTCCCGAAACATGGTTATAAGGGGCTGAGTAGATGTATTTTTTGCCTCGGGGAGGGGGAGAAGAATTTCCATTTGTTCTTTCAGTGCAGGTTCTTTAAGGATATTTGGATGAGCCTGTGTATCAAACTGAACCATTCCGATTTATGGGAGGGTACCTCCTCGATTGATTATTTCTGGAATTGGTTGTTGGGTAAGGTTAAATTCAATATTCTACCTTGTTTTTGTTTATGGGAAATATGTCTTACTAGGAATCATTGTATCTTTAAGGATAGGAAGCCGGATGTGGATTTGGTGGTTGGTAGGATTCAGGCACAATTACTCAACTCCGGATCTAGATCAAGAAATCCACATAGAAGGATTATTCTTCAGCCTATTTTTCATGAGGGGTTCATTGTTGGTTATTTTGATGGTGCATCCTAACTGGGTGTATGCAGTGCTGGTATGTTACTATATTTTAAAATGGATCGGCATATTAGGATGCAGATGGCGGTGGGACTGGGAAGTAACATGAAGACATAACTGCTAGCTTTATGGGGACTATTGTGGCTTCCTAGACATAGGGGTGTCTTTTGTATAAAAATATTTAGTGACTCACAGGTTATTGTCAATTGAGATATGGAGAAAGCTAACCTGGGAACTACCTAGCTGTCTCACTAACTGCGTAGAATCCGATTATTAATTTCAGAGTTTTACGATATCTCTTTTCAGCACATCTTCAAAGAGGCCAATACATTAGCGGATATGCTCTCTAAAAATTCCATTGGGACTATGTGTGGCTCTATCTTTTTTGAGGAATTCTTGGCTGGAATCATAATGGATTCCAGTTTTTTTGATGTATGCTTTTGATTTCTGGGTTGGATCTGTATGGATTGCGTCGATGGTGTTATTGCACATGGGATGATCATCATACTACTTTGGACTCATCACGATACTTGGGATTTGATGCTATAATGTTGTTTCTATTGGCTAGCTATGTTAGATAGGTATATGCCATCAAGTATATTGAATGGTGGACATTGTATGTCTTTGTTATCTATAACTTTGATTTCATATGGAATAACAAGTTATTGCTTTTTTTCTTCTTGAAGAAAATATAAACTTTCTCCAAATTATCCAAACAAATATACTTGATAAAATATTTCTTTAATCTCACTTAAAAACATGAAAATAAAATATATTTAAAGTAACATATCATTGTTAATCCTTTGTTATTTAATTAAATGTGGATGATTATTACTTTTATTGATAATCCTTTACTATTTAAATTAAATGTTGATTATTATTTTTATATTTAAAGTAACCTATCATTATTAACTCTTTATTATTTGAATTAAATGTTGATGATTTATTTAGTATGAGATAGTTAGTTTGCTTTCATGATATAGCAACCATTTCTTTTTTTTTAAGCGAAAAAAAGCATACTATTGATATTCAAAAAGGTGAATCAAATAGTACATAACAGTTCATGTACACAGTCATAGATGATTATCAAATTATACTAACATATAACCTTCCAATCCAAGGTACTGCAAATGCTAAAAGGTGTTGCATAGGAAACATACAGCTCCATCAACCAGTTTATAAGGATTAACTGATGATAACAAAAATATCCAAAAAGAAAGAAGGGTGAAAATGCGAAGCTGGGAAACAATTTCGTGACAATCCACTTTTTTTTGGTTAAAATTTCTAGTTTCTTGCCCGAGAAAAAAGTCAACATATTTTCTCGGGCGAGAGTTGTAATACCTCTCAAGCGAGACATTAACCACGGTTAAATTTCTCTCGCCCGAGAGTTTTTCCATAGTTAGATTATTGGTCGCCCGAGAAGTTTTAATTTCTCGTTCGAGAGTATAACCATATTTTTGATATTGAACTCTGGGACAAGTTTCTCGGCCGAGAGTTTAGATTCCTTTTAAACTCTCAGGCGAGAAATTTTTAACTATATAAATGCAAACCCATTTCCCCGCTAGTCACCGTGTCATTGTTCAACCGGTTGCTGTTTGTCGTTCAACTCCAGACTGTGTTGCTATATCGTTCAAAGACATACTGTGTTGAAATAGCGAAGGGAAGGGAACGACCACCCATGACAACGAAGGGAGCGACCACGCGAAGAGGACCTCCACCGCCAGTTCGAACCCCTTCTTTGCACAGGTGTGTATTCAATTCGAACACTTTCTATTCGGTTTGAAACTAAATCTAAACACGAGGCTTTATCGAGACAAACTCAAGGAAGTGACAATATTTGATGAAGCTTTTGATATGATCGTTAGGATTTTAGTTAGGTATACATAGGAATTGTGAAGGTCAGTATCCAAAGAACTCCTACTTTCCTTGAGATAATGCTTCACATCTAAATGAAAAGAATGAATCTAATTGAGGGATAGGGTCAAAAAAATGCATCTGGCCTCATGGTAAACTGTGCAAAGTATCAATCTCAATAACACGTCAAGAATAGTTACATGTTCTAGAATAGAGCTTATGGCAGGCCCTTAGGTTTTATTTTTTTTTATTTTTGGGTGACCTATTATGGACCACAAAACTCAATGATCTCTTGGGTGTCGTTGAAGAGTTGTGAAGTATGGAAACATTGGTATCTTTGGGAGCGTTGTGGGAGGGTGTACCTATACAATTAAATTCTATTTTTTTCACTCCTGAAAACCCCTAGTAATATCACAGAAAGATCCAAATACAAAATATTTTTTCATTTTTTTTAAAATTATGAATAGATGGTACGGATTCCTTTAATTTACCTCAATGCTCAAATGTATATTTTAATTCAGATAATTTATCATGTAATGAAGACTTCATAGTCCCACTTCCAAGCTCCTTTCTACGTTTAAAAACCCTCATAATGAATACTTCCCACTACCACTACCAAGCTCATTGTTGCTTTTAAAATCCCTTGGTCTAGATAAAGCAGCTAGCCTGGAAGAAACCAAAAGTGCTTGTATCGGATCCTGAGATTTGTCTAATAATTATGTCTTTGAATCAGACGACGTAAGAATTGATTCCGCCTCTGTCATGAGGAAGATGACGGATGGAAATGTAATATGTTTGGATAGTTGTGCGTACATAAATAATGTTGGGAACTGTGATGCACCTGCAACAATTAATTAATAAGAATATGCGAAATAGCAGAAATGACAGAACTCAGAATCACTTTTATATTGATCACAAGCCACTTCGAGGGGGCAACCTCCTATGAGCAAGCTCAATACAAATAACTTCATGGTGCCTTCATAGGTCTCAACACACACTTATATACTAAGTCTAGGAGCCAATACTATGGGTCAAAACCATGGGCCACTACAAACTATGGATCAACAATACTACGGGCGACTTACAAAGCATATGCGCCAACAACAATAACACAAACTATTGATCAACAAATACTACGAGACGACTTACAAAGCATATACGTCCAACAACAACATACTAACAAAGTAAAGACATGGGTTCCTAACATCCCCTCCCCGTTAAAAAAAGCTTTGTTCTCAAAGCTTTAGATGTGGAAATTGTTGTTGAATCTGAAGGAGTGGTTCCCATGTAGCATCCTCTGGTTGCATGCTGTGCCACTGAATTAAGACCTCTGTGATAGAGCGAGAGCGAAGTTGACGCGTAGGCCGATTGAGGATGGCCTCCGGCTCCAAAAGGATGGATCCTTCATTATCCAGTTCGGGTAAAATCGTTTGTCCACTGATGTTGGTGCCAAGAACTTCCTTCAAACAAGAGACATGAAAGACTAGATGAATGCGGGAAGAAGGAGGAAGTTCCAATTTATAAGCAACGGACCCAATCTTCTGAAGAATCCGATATGGCCCATAGAACTTTGGAGCGAGCTTATGACGCCCTTTGAGTTTCAAGGAGGATTGCTTGTACAGCTGGAGATGAAGAAAAACCATATTGCCGACTTGAAAAGTGCGCTTAGAACGGTGCTGATCAGCTTGTTGCTTCATGCGATTTCTTGCCATGTGAAGATTGTCCCACAAAATGCGAAGAATCTGATCACGGTTTCGAAGGACCGTGTCAACTTCCTGAACTGGTGAACTGGTGGGGGTGTATGGAAGAAGAAATGGAGGTGCCTGACCATAGACTGCTTCATATGGGGTCATTTTAGAGGCAGTGTGGTAAGAGGTATTGTACCAGCATTCAGCGAGAGGGAGCCACTTTGCCCACTGATGTTGTTGTTCCGAGGTGAAGCAACAAAGATAAGTTTCCAAGCATTTATTGATAATTTCAGTCTAACCATCTGTTTGTGGGTGATACCCTGAACTCATCTTCAGTTTGGTGCCAGTGTGGAGAAATAGTTCTGTCCAAAAATGACTGGTGAAAGTCGCATCACGATCCGAGACAATGGAAGAAGGGATGCCATGAAGACGAAAGATCTGGTCCAGGAAAATTTGAGTGACGGAGGAGGCTGTATAGGGATGGCTGAGAGCACAAAAATGACTATATTTGGAGAGGCGATCAACCACAATGAGAATCACTGTCTTCCCGCCAGATTTAGGGAGCCCTTCAATGAAATCCATAGAAATATCAATCCAAATCCGTGTAGGTATGGGCAAGGGTTCAAGCAATCCTGGAAGAAGTGTTGTTTCACCCTATTTGCACTGGCAGGTATCACATTCGGCCACCATCTGTTGAATTGTCCTTTTCATGCCTTGCGAAAAGAAGTTACATCGTGCTCGTTCATACATTTTGAGGAACCCAGAGTGCCCTGCCGATGGAGAAGCATGGAGTTCATAGAAGACAGCCTGTTGAAGATCTGTGCTCTGGGGAAGCACTAGATGACCCTTGTATCGCAGAGAAGCACCATCCCAAGAGTAATGTGGTACAACAGAAGGGTTGTTGGTCGAGCATTGGATGATTTTAGATAAGGAAGAGTCATTGACATAACCCTGTTGAACAGATTGCAACCAATTTGGAACATGCATAGAAATAGCTGAAAGAGAACCTTGGGCTTCAAATGTGTGAGAAAGAGCATCTGCCACAATATTGTCTTTACCCTTCTTGTAAGTGATCTCATAGTCATAACCCATGAGTTTGCTAACCCATTTCTGTTGTGCCGGGGAGGAGACACGCTGTTCCAAGAAATATTTCAGACTCTGGTGATCAGTCTTGATGCAGAAATGATTCCCTAATAGGTATGGGCGCCACTTCTGTACTGCATGCAAAATAGACATCATTTCCTTCTCATAGGTAGAGGCAGCTAAATTCTTACCTGAAAGGGCTTTGCTAGTGAACGCAATGGGGTGTTCATCTTGAAGGAGAACAGCACCAAGTCCATTGCCGCAAGCATCACTCTCAATAGTGAAGGGCTTGGAAAAATCGGGCATGGCTAGAACATGTGTAGTACACATAGCTTGTTTTAGTTTGTCAAATGCACAGTGAGCATCAGGTGTCCATGTAAAAGCATCCTTTTTCAATAGAGCAGTTAATGGAGCTGCAATCTTCCCATAATCCTTGACAAACTTGCGGTAGTAGCCAGTCAACCCCAAAAAACCATGAAGGATCTTAAGTGTCTGAGGATGTGGCCAATTGTTCATGGCATCGATTTTGGCAGGATCCACGTGAACCCCTTGTGCTGAGATAATGTGCCCGAGATACTCAACTTCCTTCTATCCAAAAACACATTTAGACTACTTGGCATGGAGATGATGGTCAGAGAAAAGTTGCATGGCAAGATCCAGATGCTGGAGATGTTTATCCCATGTTTTACTGTAGATGAGGATATCATCAAAGAATACCAGAATGAATTTCCGCAAGTAGGGTCGAAATATTTTATTCATTAAGGCCTGGAATGTGGAAGGAGCATTAGTGAGGCCAAAGGGCATGACCAAAAACTCATAATTGCCATCATGTGTGCGGAAAGCTGTTTTAGGGATATCATCCTCATGAACCCGAATTTGATGATACCCAGAACGAAGATCCAACTTGGAGAAAAAGTGAGCCCCATGAAGCTCATCAAGAAGCTCATCAACAATAGGAATTGGAAACTTATCCTTGATGGTGAGGTGATTAAGTGCTCGGAAGTCAATGCAGAGGCGCCATGACCCATATTTTTTTGCGGACAAGAATAACTGGAGAAGAAAAGGAACTAGTGCTTGGGCGAATAATACCTGCTTCTATAAGTCCTGAACGAGCATTTCAATCTTCGCTTTTTGGTGAAATGGGTAGCGATATGGCCTGATGTTGGGAGGAACGTTGCCAGGAAGGAGATGAATATGATGGCCTTCTGGCCTGGAAGGTGGCAATCCCACTGGTTTAGCAAAGACACCTGTATATCGATCCAGAATTTGTTGTAGATCCAAAGGAGCAGTGGAGACTGCTGATGGTTGCATCTGAATGGAATGGATCTGAGCGATGACACCATGTGAATTCTTCTTGAGGAGTTTTTCCATGCGATGTGAACTGATGATGCTGAGAGAACCTGGTTGTAATCCTGTCAATCTGTGTTTTTGTCCATTGAGGGAAAACTGCATCCAAAGTTCAGCAAAATCCCATAAGATAGGGCCAAGTGTGCGTAGCCATTGAGTGCCCAAAACCACATCACATCCACCTAAGGTCAAGGTAAACATGTCAGAGCGCTAGGTATAATCTCCCATAGAGATACGCACATTTCGACACTTCCCTTTGCAAGGTAAGGTGCCCCCATTGGCAACCATGACTTCAAAGTTGGAGCAAGGATGGATAAAACAATCAGCTTGTTTGGCGATCCGAGGGTCAATGAAATTATGAGTGCTACCAGAATCAATGAGTATTGTAAGAGGAAGCTTCTTGAAGTAACCCCTGACCCGCATTGTTTGGGGAGTGGTGATTCCAGCTAAAGCATGGAGAGATATCTCTGGCTGGTCATCTTGAGACGGAGGGTCAATAGGCGGTTCCTGAATGTCGACCGGAGCATCCAGTGTTTCTGGATCTTCATCACCAATTTCAGAGGCAGGCGGAGAATCCACATCCAAGAGATAGAGCTTTTGCTGAACACATCTATGTCCCCGAGTGAATTTCTCATCATAATTATAGCAAAGCCCCTTTTCTCTATGTGCTTGCATCTTTGTTTCAGACAAATGCTTGATAGGAGTTGGTCGAGGAGCCTGCGGTATAGGTGGTCGTTGAGAACCCATATTTTGGAAGGGAACAAAAGTGGGCTTGGAGCGTTGTTGGGCTGCAATCTTGTCTTCTGCCAACTTAGCCAACCCTAAGGCTTCCATCATTGTGGTGGGACAGAACATTTTGACCTTAGAGCGGATGGCATCCTTTAGACCATTGATAAAACAACTCCGGTAAAAATCATCAGACAATCCTTCGGTGTGGTTGGCTAGGTTCTCAAATTCGGTTTGATACTCTCTCACAGTGCCAATTTGGTGAAGTTTAGTGAGGGTTCCTGTGAAGTCATCAAAAGCACTAGGACCAAATCGTTGCAAAAGGAGCTGGCAAAAGTCTGACCATTTGGGCTCTGGATGAGCCTTGATGTACCAACGATACCATTGAAGAGCTTCCTGTTCCAAATGAAAGGATGCCAGCAGAACTTTGTTGACATCAAAAGTATTATGCAGACTGAAATACTGTTCTGCACGATAGATCCATCTAGTTAGATCAGTACCATTGAAGCGAGGAAAATCAAGCTTTGGACCACAGAAATTGCTGGAAGAAGAGAACCCATTGTCTGATGAAGACTCGGACTGCCGTTTGTTGTTCATAGCTGAATGTTCAAGATGGAGGCCGAGAAATTTTTCATCTAGATCCTGGAGTTTGGCTTGGATGGCTGCAAGTGCGTCTTCCATGGTTTTTTCTCCTGCACGGGTGACAACCATAACCAGGAGTTTTTTTTTTTTGATTGGGTAGGAAAACAAAAACAGAAACTACTTCAGTAAGGGGAAATCTGGACTTGGGAAAAAATATGAAGGGTAATTGGGGTTTGACTAGGTGTTGGACACTGTCGACTAGACAGGGAAGCAAAAATGAGGATTTCAGAAGCGGGGTGAAAGAATGGGAAAATTTGGCAGAGGGGGACAAAGAAGCAGAATTCAGAAAGGAACTCTGTGGTAAAATTTGAAGGTGATTGGGTGAAATTTGAGGAAGTTATGGCAAACCATAAAAATAGACAAATGTGGGATTTCGGGCTTTGGGAAGGGGAATTGGGGATAGGGTCCGTAGGAATGAAATATGTAGAATGGGATGACAGGGGTTCCTCAAAAGTTTCAAGGGAAACAGAGTGAAAACAAGGGAGATATGGAGAAAAAACTGAATTTTATACTTTTTTTTTTGTAGACTGGAGCGGCTACGGCTTGGAAGGGATCTGGAATAGCGCCGAATGGATTGAAAATGGCTGGATTTGGAACGGCTTGCAAAATGGATCTGAAACAGTGCAGCAGTGATCGACGACAGTTCAGCTAAAAGTAGATATGGACCCCAGGTATGTGCGGCTTCCTGACAGTTCAGGGGTTTCACTCGGCCACCAATGCTGTCTGACGGCTTGCATATTGGGGTAGTACCCCTCACTCCACGGCTCAGGTAAAACTGATAACCGCTTTGCCACAAACGACAGCTCTTGGTTTACCTCACGGGTGGGAACTAGTCAATCAGGTAGGGGTCGTTGCCCTTTTCGCTAGCAGGTCCTCTCAATGGGCCAGCTACTTCGGAGTTCCTGTGGTACTCCTCACAATGAGTTTTAGGGCTTATGCCCAAGTACTTCCCACAGTTAAGCAGATAGGGATTATTCCCAAATCTGAACCTGCAACAGATGCAAAAAAAAATTGACAGAAATTTCACCCAGCGAGCCCAAGAAAGTGCTCTGATACCAGATGTGATGCACCTTCAACAATTAATTAATAAGAATATGCAAAATAGCAGAAATGACAGAACTCAGAATCACTTTTATAATGATCACAGGCCACTTCAAGGGGGCAACCTCCTATGAGCAAGCTTAATACAAATAACTTCACGGTGCCTTCATAGGTCTCAACACACACTTATATACTAAGTCTAGGCGCCAATACTATGGGTCAAAACCATGGGCCACTACAAACTATGGTTCAACAATACTATGGGTGACTTACAAAGCATATGCGCCAACAACAATAACACAAACTATTGATCAACAAATACTACGGGACGACTTACAAAGCATATGCATCCAACAACAACATACTAACAAAGTAAAGACATGGGTTCCTAACAGGAACTGCCACTATCCCTATTTGAGGAACCTTTGCAGGACCATCTCTGAAATGATAAGAGATGTCTATGTCTTATGAAATTGCACAAATATCACCCTTGGATCTCTCTAAAGTCACTAATGAGCTGTCTCTTTTGCAATAAATATTTTTCATTAGAGCTCTCAACTGCTCTTTGTGTTAATTTGAATAGAATTTGTGTCTTCTATTTTACGCTTTAAGTAGGGGATGAGATATCATGAGAGCGATCTTATGTCTTCTTTCTTTCTACTTCAGCTTTCATTCAACCAAAAACCAATCATCCTTTGGAACATACTCAGATAATGTCTACATGCAATAGACATGCTCAGCTAAGTCATTTCCTTGATTGCAGGTAATATGTAAAGATGTGAAACCTCGACGGCCACAAACAATACATACCTTCACCTTACCATAATTGTTGGCCTTGATAGGAAAAACATTTAATGAAAAGGAGGAATTTCATCCTCAACGCTGGTCAGATGAATAGTTTTTAAGGTCATATTTATGACTTGTTAGATAAACCAAGCATGGGAGATTTTACAAAAAATGAGAGTGCCACTTCAGACTCTGTGATATCATATGGAATTCTAATTCAGGGATTAATGGGGTGAATGAGAATCTTTGAAGCCCTATACGTCTTAAAGCATTGATATATCAAGGTATCCCTAAAGCCTTTTCGCACAATGTGACATAAGATATTCTAGGAGTGTTTAATGTTGGAAGTACTTCCCAGTTATCTTTTATAAAATAAATATATATATAAGAGATACTATAGAGAGAAAAATATATGGAAAAGATGGTGCGATTGAGCTGAAAATGAACAATGTTTAGTGTTGAAAATATGTTAAGCTAGATGATACACACAAAATTGTTGCATACAATATGTGTGGAGGAACAGTCCACCAAGTGAAAATAAATGCATCCATACAAAAGAAAAATGAGCGGCTTTGGTAATCTAGGTTCATAGATGTCGTACTGGAAACACTTGGGAAAACCAGTGTGAAAAGATCATAATAACATTGTATGTAACCGGCTTCTAGACAAACATACTTCCACACCCTGCCATACTTCAACACCCTTCCTAAAATTTGCTCAACGATTGTGTCCTTGCAACAACCCTTACTAATCTTCAATAATCAACCCTTTAACATAATCTTATGCATTGTTAATGACTGCCATTTTTATTCCTTCAACTAGGTCTATATGATCTTCATGATTGTCCACCAACAGACTCCAAAATAGTGCAGTCTTCCAACATGCTTCACAATGCCCAAGAATATTGATAGAAAGGTTATATATACACACAATAAAAAATTCCCTTTTGTACCATTGGATTTGTATTCTTTACAACTAATGGAATTAATTCATTTTTGTTGTTACCTTCTGCATATGATCTCCATGATGGCTCATTTTGCATTCTCGGATGCACAATTTTCATACATTTTGTTCAGCATGCAAGACTACCTCTGATTTGACTTTAGGGATAGTACACCATCATTCTTGAATACTAAGTTTTGGATCCTTTCTTCTTGCTTCTTAGTATCATTCTCAACTAGGTTTAGCTAACACATCTCTTTTTCTTCTTCCTTTCTAGACAACTTGTCTTCACTGGCTTGAGTATGCTATTTTTTATTCCACACTTTAATGACTTTTTGCCTGCAATCTCTTGCAATGTGCCCATATTTATGACAACTGTAGCATTCAATGTTGCTATTCATCCTGCTATTCTCATCTTCTCGATATTGGTAGCTGAATTCAAGATTGCAGGAGTTATTTTTTTGGCTTATGTTCTTCAACCACTGCTTTATTTGAGTAGATATCTTCTATCTTGAGCCATAGTTATCTCGCTGAGGTACAATGTCCCATCTTTTCTTTTACAACATCTGATAATCCATCCAATATGGCTTCCATTGCCATATAATTTTTCTTCCTTTCATCCTTTTGTGCTGTAGTTCTTACTTTGTTTGGTGGAGTGTGACCGGTGACAATTGATTTCCATATGTCATATCCTACTGCCCCATTCATAACCTATTTGTTTCCAAAGAACATTGGTGCCCCATTCATGGAGAAAGTCACTTGTCCATCCATTGTGTGTAGGCTAGGATCTACTTCAAGTTGGTTAGACTTGTATGAGGGACCTTCTCTGATACCAATTGTTGAACACACCAAGATATTGAGAGGAGGGGGGGTGTATCAATATCTCCACAATTAGCCATGCTTTTATCTTATAAACAACCTAACCTACAGGCTAATTAAGAAATTTGGAGTCCTAAATTCTTATGACTCCTATTAATAATTGGAGCATGGTATGAAACCTCCAATAGACATGTAAGGGCCTATAGAAATTTTGCATTGGCATATACACATAATGACAAGTAGCATAAATTGGATTGGAAAAGCCATTGCTTGAGTTATTGTTGGATATTTCAAACAATTGAAGGCTTACTAATTATATTATCTTATAGAATATGAATGAATTGGTATTTTATGGTATGTTATATTTGCTAAAAACTTGTTAGGATTAATTGGCCTTATTTATAATTTTTTTATCTTTTTTTCCTTAAAAATGATGAGAGATATTTATTGCATTTTCAAATTCCTGGAGATATTATAAAATGTTTGATTTATCATTTTTTCTTAACAAGGACACATGGATCGTCCATAGACATCTACCATCAGTGCTAGACGAAGACATGTGATGCAGTCAGGTATATTCGATTGTTAATCTGAAATATATTTATCTTGTTTGACATGTTCTGACATGATTTTAATGTGAGAATTTATCATCATGCACAGTTGCACAATGTTAATTTTGGTAAATTTAAATTTGACATGTTTATTAATCTGTGGAAAATTCTTATCATGCACAGCTTCTCAACTTCAGGGTGAAGCAAACTTGGCTTCTATGCAACGACACTCCGTGAGGTTATCATCAGGCAACTTCAATTGTTATTCAATGCATGCTTAAGTCTATATAAACATAAACATTCTTTTACACATCTTTCTAAGATCTTGTTGTGCACAAGTGGTGTCTCTCACAATGACAGATATCTGTCTAAGCGGTTTACAGGTGTTAGTGGACAAACTCAGACCACACGCGTAGCGTCTTATTCTTCAAATACGCCATTGCCAGGTAGAGATTGTTTACATACATTCTGACTAGAATTCTTGTTTGACATGTTTTTTAATATGTAGAAAATTCTTATCAGGCACAGCTTCAGGGTGAATCAAATTTGGCTTCTATGCAATGACACTCCGTGAGGTCATCGTCAGGTAAATTCATTGTTATTCAATTCATGCTCAAGTCTATATAAACATAAATATTCTTTTACACATCTTTCTATGATCTTGTTGTGCACAGGTGGTGTCTCTCACAATGATAGACGTCTGTCTGAGGGGTCTACAGGTGTCAGTGGACAAACTCAGAGACACGCTTAGTGTCTTATTCTTCAAATATTCCATTGCCAGGTAGAGATTGTTTACATACATTCTGACTATAATTCTTGTTTGACATGTTTTTTAATATGTGGAAAATTCTTATTAAGCACAACTTCACAGCTTCAGGGTAAAGCAATCTTGGCTAGTATGCAGCTAAACCCCCTAAGGTCATCTTCAGGTAAATTCAATTGTCATTCAATTCACGCTCAAGTCTATATAAACATAAATCTTCTTTTACATCTTTCTAAGATCTTGTTGTGCACAGGTGGTGGCTCTCAAAATGACAGACGTCTATCTGAGGGTGGGTCTACAGGGGTCGTTGGACAACCACAGATGACACCCTTAGTGTCTTATTCTTTAGATACACCATCGCCAAGTAGAGATTGTTTACATTCATTTTGAATAGAATTTTTGTTTGACATGACTGTTTTATTTGTGAAAAATTACATGATTTTTCGTGTAAACTTACATGTGATTGCCAATTTTTGGTTTCCTACAGGGGCTTCTGGACATTCTAACAATAATGATGGTGCAGAAGACTTTATTTCTATTTCGCACCATGTTCATTCTAATGCAGAGGTTCCATCAGGTATTTATAATGAACACATTTTATTTAAATGTTTATAATTTGATCAACAAATTATATATATAGTTTTTAATAATTGCACATGCATTTTACTTCTTACAGGGTTTGTTGCTCCTGATCCTAATCCACCTCCCCAGACAAGGAGAGGTCGTCGGGTGCATCAGTATGCTCGCAATGAAAGATATGATCGTCTTTACAGTCATCTTAGAGATGTTCCTGAGGAGACTCCTTGGGAAGACAACATTGCTATGCTCACTGTGGAAGAGATGAAGGAGCATTCCTGAAGATTGCACGCATAACTTCACACTTTAAATATCTCTTTTGGTACTCAACAGTGTCTCTAGATTGTTTTGCACAATCTGAATAGTTTGATCGAGACATATCTTGGGGTTGGACCATCAACCCATATTTTTCATGACATGATGCGTAGGAGGCGATTGTCAGTGATGGGTCGCCACAAGTTTGAAGAAATAAAAAAAGTTGTCACAAAAGAAATGGTCTTTTCATGTTTTGACTTGCGGCCTGAAGACAAAAAACGTCTAAAGATCGCAAGATTCAATGATCCATTGATTGCACCCCATATTTATTCCAGGTTCCTGTGTGCATATGGGAAGTTCCCAAATAATGACGAGGTTCCTTAGTATTTTGTTAAGATGTTGATTGCAGAGTTTCGGTTTCACATGGACCCTGACTATACAGATACGGGATCCACTTTCTATGGTGCTGGAAAAGGTCGTACATATGAACGACCTGATGCATGACGAGATCTTCAGTATAGGCGTCTGATGCCTTGTTTAGTACAGCCACATCCTAGAGTCGTTTCTTTTCCAGAGGAGTTGGAAATCACATCCCAAATAGCAAGAGGGGCGAGGGAAGAGATAAAAGAGCATGTTGGGGCTGCACTGGCAGGGGTGGAAATCGACATAAATAATATCCCATCTTCAACCAATATGGATGAAAACCCATTTGATGATTATTCTAATGATCATTTGAAAAGTATGAGTCGATTAGAGCTTGAGCAGTATGCAATGTACTGTAGAGACAATTATAAGAGAGTCATTGATGGACAAGATCAAAATAGAGGCATGGTACATAAGTATGCAATAATATATGAAATTTATTATATGAAATCTAATTTTTTTATTCTCCAAATCTATTGTCTATAAATTATATGAAATTTATGCAGTATACCAAGTTCATGTATGATGACGAATTTGATGATACGGATCTTCTTGACCGGGAAGAAGCGGAGGCTAGTAGCACAAACATAAATGCTAAGGAAATTATAGTTTCACAATTTCCACAGGGGACGCAGGTATTCATATTCTTGTATCATCCATTTTCCTTTGAGATTGTTGATGGTTTGTAGAAGCTATGATCATTTGTATGTATTCTTATTCAACTCATTGTCTTCTATTGGGGGCTCATGTCTTCTTTCTTGAGTCTATTGTGGATATTGTTGATGTGTGATTTCTTCTTTGCTACATTTATACCTAGTGGGTTGTCTTTGTGTCTCTTGTATTCTATTTTGTTGTAGTGTGATTTTTTGCTTGTTGCGTTGATACCCAGTCAAATTGAGGCTCAAGGTCTCATTTGTTGTGTGTCCAGGTAGAAGGTTTTCATATTGGTGGTGTAGGAGGTTTTCTTTGAGCTCATGTATTTTGTCTTGACTATATCATCCCATTGGGTAGAGGATGTGGGTGTTATAGCTTGGGTGTATAGAGGGCTCTGCAAGTTTGTGTTTTGGTTCAGCCAATGTTGTGTGACTTTCTGTAAGCTTGTGGTTTGGTTCAATCAATGTTGTGTGACTTTGGAGCTTGGGTGTATGGAGGGCTCTGCAAAATCTATGCCTTGGTTTATCATTGAGTGTTGGCTGTGTAGAGCACTCTAGACAGCGTACATCAGTTGGTTTCCCATTGTGTCTATGTGTTGTGAACTATGCCTTTGGATCTGATGTAAACTGCTACTTTGGAGCTTGGTTGTGTGGAGGTTTGTGCAAAATGGTTATCTGCATATATATTTAAATCCTTGTTTGAGTAAAAAAATCATTCTAATGTAGATTTTGAATGCCTACAATTGAGTATCTTTTTTTTTGTATAAGTGTTTGTTTCCATGATTTTGATGCATTGTTGAGCAAAAAATCCTTTGTTCTAACTAGGTTGTGAGCTAAACGACAAGCAATGATTAGTAGCGAGACTAGCATAAGGGTATTCTAAAGAAACATAACCTATTAAAATTTCTTGGAAGCAAGTGGTAGCAAACAATCTCTTTGGGATGGATCTTTTTCCTTCTTGAATGCTCTCTCTCAAAATGGTGAATGAAGAGCACTTCTCTCCTTGAGGAAGCAAGCATGAGGGCAATGAATGTGAGATATGGAAAAGTGAGATTTATGATCTCTGAGCTCATTTCTCTAGCATAACTTTTCAAATCTTATTCTCCTTAAATGCTACCCATGGCTTTCATTTATAGGCAAATTATGAGCTCTAATGAATAACTGGTTCAAATGCGAATGCTTTTCATTTGAAAGTAGGATCCTATTGCTTGATGGGGATATTAAGGAATCCATCTTACTCTTCATTGATGATTTACAGGCTCAGATTTATCTTGTAATCCCTCATAAATATATTCAAACCAAGCCTATGAGCCTTTAATGCATCCAAAAAGGTTGAGTTTCAAATACATACTGGAATTGCATGGGTATTGAAGGATAACCTATGCAATACTATGAGTATTGAAGGATAAATCATGAAATACTACAGCCGAAACACAATGATAATTGTGCATTTGACCTAAAAAAGGGTTTTATGAGGTTTTCTTTAGCTAAATGAGGTGAGTAAAGTAACCATGAGTTAGTAATTCTTTACTGCTTTTGCCAAATGATAACGCTTCTGCATATTTTTTTGAAATTTAACGTATGAGCAAAATTAAGGTGATAATAGTTATCACCTAATGTGTGAGATTAGGAGCACCCATATAACCACAATACATCATTATTTTGTTGTTATCATGTGCTTGTGTGTTCTCTTTGTAAAGAGAGAGAGAGCTTAGTAAAAAAGGAAGGACTTCCTATGGAAGAGTGATGAAGGCCTGGTAGAAAGGCCAGAAAGGCTTGAATCTGTGGATTCAAAAACAACTAAAAGTTGTTAAAGTTGTTAAAGAGTCTCTCACAATTCCTTCAACAAACTTTGCTTTTCAATCTCCCTCCTTTAGCTCTTACCCCAAGTAGCTCTTAAATAGATTTTGGCTTTGGGTGTTTAGGAGAAAAAGTACAATGTCAGATTGAATCGAATTCATTAGTTTAATTCATTTCCTTTACACTTTGGTTTTCCATATTTTCTAAGAACTTTCACGATATTTTGATCTTTTTGCACTAAAATGACATATTTCATGCAATTTTGACCACTTGAAGCTTGTGTTTTTTTTATTCTAAGCTCATATTTAGAAAATTAAATCACTGTAGTTTCCCTTGGTCAGGATATGTCAATAACCATGTGCACCTTTCTTCTGGGAAAGTAGCACTTGGGCTATGATATTTTGTCTATTTCAGTGTTCTATCTTAGTCTTCATGTTGCGAGTGAACCTAGTATGTGCTTTCGGCTCACACAATTAAGGGCATTAAATTAATATTGTGTTAACATTTAGGTACCAATGTAAAAAAATAAGGGGTCCTAGAAATTTTATCCATGTTAGGTTCCCAAGTACACAAAAATATAAAGGTAAAACCCAGTAGGAACCCCCGCCCCCACACACAAGAGGATAGAAGTGAGATCCACCATATGGATGGTAGACAATCTCCAAAGACTAGAAAACATTAGAAGCCAATGAAGCACGATCTGATGATGACATATCATAATTTGCTCCAATGAGTGTGTTGAAGTTGATACTAGTCGACAACGATTAGATCTCTTCAAATAACTAAGGTGCCATCCTACACCAATATGGTCAAGCTAGTTCAGAGTGCTTCCAAAGCATAGATGCAAACACCATAAAATTCATCTGTTAGTGGTGAAATGGGTCATAAATGTGGCCTAATTAGTCATTTTCAAGAGCAATGAAAATTGTTCTCATGTATCATGGATGAAACACATATGTAGGATTTCCTCAATCAATTGATCAAATGCTACCATGACCAATCGTATGTCCAACCACAAACAATCTTTGGAGTTGGTACCTTTCCAAGATGTTTTCAAATATGCATCTTCAACATTTAGTTGAAAAAAAAGAAACTAGGAAACATCATGAATACCATAAAGGAGAAGAATGTTGTCTCTGATCATTATGTTGAGGATGTTGATATGTGGATGATGTAGAACCTAAAGCTAATGCTGAAGAGTTTAATGTTTCCAAAATATTTGATGTTGGAAATTCTTATAAATATGAAGCTAGTGTCGAATTGGGCTAAGTGGGATCCAAACCTATATCAATATGTAGTGTAGGAAGTGGATCCCGCAAATCAACACTAGAAGATTAATCAAATGTGATGGACTCTAGTGATGGAACAAAATGAATATGAGTAGTAGACAAATCGAGACGAGTTTCTAATGTTGATGAAGTGCCAACAAAACCAAGTCTAAATTTTGTTGGTCTCACCATAGGACGAATAATATTTGTGACCCCTTATCCATTTTTACCAAGTCCTCCACCAATGTAGCCCATCTTCAAAAGTGATTCGGACCCAAAGCTACAAGTATGCACCTCAAAAGAAGATGCTAGAATCTCACGAATCCCAATAGGTGCATTATCTGCAGTAAAATATGTTGTGTAATAATAAGAATTTGTATAAATGAATATAGACTATGTAGAGTCAGTAGTAAGACTTGAATAAAAATTTCATTTTCAAAATTAGAAAATTAGGAAGTACTATTAGAAACAAGGGTTTGCTGCAAATGTGCCTGCAAAACAACTATAATATATTCGTTCTCTTTTAAATCAACCAAAAACTGTTGATTAAGAAAATTGAATTTCTTCTCCATTTCATCAAGGAGAGTGGTCCAAGTATTGGCTTTAGCTTTATGTTGTTATTTTAAACCGCCAACAAGTCCACAATCCTTGAGGAAATAGGTACTAATGCTTTGAAGACCAATATTTGATTTCTCTTATTCACTTCAAAGTTTATTAACTTCCTTGACAAGGTTTTGATTGAGATTGTGAACATTGGAAATGATCAGGTCTTTGTCTACCATTGCAAAAAAAATTCCATCAATCTGAAAATAATCCAAATTTGAACAATCCGCTATGGCTGCAAAACATAGCTTAAAAACACAATTTTTGGGCCCATGGGAATCTAGCTGCAAATACAATCATAACTCCATCTATAGGTAATAAAATCAAATTGTATCGAAGACCCATTTGATATGACAAAAAAAAATGATGTATCTCAACTTGTGTAGTGAGAAAAACCTTAGCGAAATTGAGGGTACATGCGGACACATTGTCATTAATACCTCTAAGATTCATTTGATCATATCTTCCTTTATAATGGTGCATTTAAACCAACAAATGGTGGGGTGTATCATTTTAAACTTAAAAAGTAAAAATGGATGACACATTCCCTGACTCATAAGAGCTTTATTTTTCCTATCTTTCTCCTTGTATTAGGAACCACATATTTCTACTCAATAATTTTTTTTCCAAGAGCTAAAAGTTGGAGTTTGTCTTGAGGCTTTATTAATGAGACATGTGTTGTTATTTATCCTGAACCTGGAAACGTTGAATCGGGTTCTTTGGTTGGTTATTCAAACTCCAGTGAAGATCCTTCACTTAGTGAAATAGAAAATAATGCAAATAATATTTGTGAGGTTTTAGATGTTCTTATGGCAGAGCATAAAGTGGATGAAGATCTGGCTATTTTAGATGCAGAGAAGTGTAAGGCCATACATTCAACTATGATCATTGTCACCATTTATAAATAAATGAATTGTACTGTAAATATATATATATTAACTTGTATACATACATATATATATATATATATATATATATTAACTTTCATTTTGACTTTGCAGCCCACTGAAAACCAGGAGCCATTGGTGTCCTGGTCCGAAGGTTGAGATGGATCTGTTGTAGTTGTAGATCAATAGTCACAATTTTTGCGATGGTAAGAAATGACCAATGCCATGACGATCATTTTTGGTTACTTGAACATAGTTTCCTTGTGACTGAGGAAGCTTCTGGCGATCAAATTATTTGGTTATGGCAGGTATTGGAATACCACTTTTGTTTTTGTCATGTATTTATAATATAACTGAAAATTCATGCTTGTCCTATGTATCTGCGAGGGAACTCAGTGGATTTAATTGTTTCAGACCATTGGATGAAAACTTGTATATGATCCAAAAATATCGTTTGATGTAAGGCAAATACAAATAGTAACAAGATTTCATAAATAGTAACTTTGTCTAGGGTGCAAGGACTTGATTTTAAATAGTAAGAATTGACATCAGTATGTCAAGCTGTTGATTCAGTGTCGTTTTGTGACACTAGTTGCAGATCAAATTAAATGCTTTGCTCAGGGAATTTCTGATTTGCTTGGGAATTCAACACCTCAACAGTTTCTTTGAGCTTTAGAACCTGAAGATATGGATCTAATGTTTTACAGAGAGGGTATGTTGGATTATGTGTAGATGATTGGAGGACAATCTATGCAACTTCTGAAGGACAACCTATGCAGAGATAACAATTTTTGAAGGACAATCTGGGAAACTTCTGAAGGACAATCTGCGCAGAGATCAAAGTTTTTGAAGGATAGTCTGTGCAACTTCTGGTTGCTACAGTTTTAAATTTTGTCTTTGGATATAGTTTTATGTTTTGCAGATGAACTAGTTACTCCACTGATATGTGGACAGTTGTGTAACCTCTGACAATAAACTAGTGTGTATTTGGCAACATGGCTATTGCAAACATCTATTTAACAGCTTCTATTTCATGTTGGGGATATTTTGGGGATACCATTACTCACCTTTAAGCCTCCTTGACCAGCTGTAAGCTTATGACATAGTCCAGAATCCTTTCTAAACTTGTGAGTAGGGCTGTACAGGACTTCAAAATTAGCCGACAAATATGTAAGTTGAATATTGTGCAATGCCTATATTTTTATGATACCACAATAATACTAGTCCACAAAAATTCGCAAAAAAATTATGCAACTTTTGTTTGTCCTTAGACTTGTTTCACATTTTAAATAGATTTTCATACTGAAATATGTAAACTGCTATCTATGGTACCACTAGAAGTGGGCAACTTCATTGAGTTATAGGTAATTAATTGGCCATTGGAATTTTTGTAGGCAATGAAGGCAGGGAAGGAGGTGAAGGAGGTAAGGGTGGTTGAGCCCTGAGGGGTCCTTGAATTACATAAACATGTTAGTTTACATGTTTCTCAACCGGTGTTCTCAACATATCCAAAAGGTCCCATTTGTCTCAATTCCTGTGCAGTAGTATTTTTTGTATATGGTTGACGTGCATTGATTAGGCACACTAGAGTAGGCACATTATGTTGTAGGAATATTGTGCCTGTCATCCTTATGCATGGATACCTGATTGTACTCTTAAAAACCATCCATAATCAACTTACAATGGCACACTAGGGTTTAGTTATTCTTTGAATGCATAATCAACTTACAATGGTTTGAGAAATTTCAACATGGTAGCAGAACACATTTTTTGAAACTTTCCAGGAATCCGTGTATGGATAGAACTGGAACAACAAATGAGAGAATTTGTTGGAGAATTTCAGGGGTGGGATACCCAAGCTTCAGTAAGTGAAGTAGAGGTGGACCTAAGAAGGATTTAGAGGTGAGATGCTCGGGATCTTCCAGTAATTGGAAGGTTGTGCTTGATCTTAGTTGCTGATTAGTTTTTGTGTTTGTTTGAAGAGTTGCAATCATAACTAATCATGGTCTCTGAGACTATTACATTTTGGAGGGTGCTTCCAACTTTGTTCCATGGAATTGCAGGTTGTGAATTCTCTTGGAAGAGGTTAAATTGTCATACTTTGTGGATAAGGATTTCATACTTCTCACAGATCCCAAGGATTTGCATTCCTAGTGGAAATAGCTTCTACCCACTTTGTGAAGTAATCAGCGGCCATAAGAATCCATCGATGCTGGCCACCAGAATGAGGATTTATCTCTTTGATAAAATCAAGGCCCCACTGCTAGAAAGGCGCTTCCATCCTAATTGTTTTTAGAGGTAACGATTGTAGCTTTAGCTTTCCGGCAAACATTTGACATTCCTTGCATGCCCTAACAATCTTGCTGGTATCAGAAAATAGAGTGGGCCAAAAATAACCCGCTCGCAATATCTTATGAGCGGTCTCTCTCCATGCATGATGTCCTCCACACATACCCTTATGAAATTCATGAATTATGCCCTCAGTCTCCTGTTCTACAATACAATTGAGTAGGATGCCCAATGGGTCTTTCCATAAAAGGTAACCATCCAGAACACAGTATTTGACAGCTTTGAGTTTGAGGGATCTTATCTTAGATTTTTCCATTTCAGGGGGATAAGTAAGATGATCCAAATAGTAAACGATGTCTCTGCACCATTCTGAATTTATAAACTTCTCGATTATCTAATCGGGAAGGTTCTGTTGATCTTCCCTGCTGCCATGCTCGAGGAGTTGGTCGATCAAATTTATTTCTAGGACCTGATAATTTGATTCTACTAGCAGTTTAGCTAACCCCTTCCCTTTTACCAACTTGGTAGGTTTAATCTCCATATCGTACTCCTGGATCTTGGAGATCCACCTTCCCCTTCTCCCTTCACTATCAGGTTGACATAAGATATCCTTAATGGTCCTCCCGGGGACATGAGCAATGATTTTGGAATGCAAAACGTAGCTCCTGAAAGACTTGAGTGATTTGACCAGTGCATAGGCCTGCTTCTCCATTGTGCTATACTTTAATTCTGCATCTCTCAGGGCTCAACTAAAGAAAGCAATAGGTTGTTCATGCCCTTCCTGATTTTTTTTCAAAAGGACTGCTGCAATAGTGACCTCAGACGCAAAATAAAAAATTAAGAAATCCTTGGTGTAGTCTGGGCTAGTCAACACAGGTGCCTCTCCCAGGGAGTTCTTTATCTGTTTAAAAGAATTTCTCACAGCTGTGGTCCATTTTATCTCAACATCCTTTCTTAGCATGTCAGTAATCTCTTTCATTATTTCAGCAAAGTTAGGGATAAATCTTTGTCAAAAATTTATTTTACCAATGAAAGATTGTACCTCCTTTTTATTTCGTGGAAGATCGATCAACTTAATAGAGGCCACTCTCTCTAGGTCTATCCTCACGCCATCTTTGGAAAAAATGTGACGAAGCAGCTTTTCTTCCGTCATGACGAAAAAAGACTTCTTTGGACTGAGAGACATGCCATATTTTCTGCACTTCTCGAAAGTTTTCTTTAGGTGCTGAAGATGCTCTTGGTCAGATTTAGAAAAAACTGTCATATCATCCAGGTATATAATAATGAATATGTCCTTTTCGCCTATAAATGTTATGTCCATGGCCCTTTGGAATGTTGCCCCAGCATTCATATGGTCGAAAGGCATTTTGTCATACATGAATGTTTCCCATGGTGTAGTGAAGGCCGTCTTTTCCTGATTATCAAGGTGCATTGCTACCTGGTTATATCCTGAGAACCCATCCATCATGGATACTCGGGTTGACCCTACCACCTTTTGTAAAATATGATCCATTTTGGGAAAGGGGTAGTTGTCCTTCAACGAGCATCTATTCAGATTTCTGAAATCGGCTCATAATCAGATCTCGCCGTTCTTCTTTCTGGCCGGTACTAGGTTAGCCACCCATTCAGAATATCTTAGGGGGGTAATGATTTTTGCATCAAGGAGCTTTCTTACTTCTCCTTCAATCACTGGCGATAGGATAGGGTTTACCTGTCTCAACTTTTGTTTTACTGGCTTAGCATCAGGTTTTAAGGGGAGCCTTTGTTGTATTATGGTAGTATCATAGGTTCTGAGGTCTTCATAATTCCATGCAAATACATCTGCATAATATTTAAACAATTCCTCATACTTTTGCCTCTGCTCGCTCATGAGGGATTGAGAGAGTTTGATGAATTTGGGGTCCTCCACGGTACCAAGATTTAACTCTTGTATGGCCTCCATGGTTGGTTGTGTTTCTGGTTTGACCGGGACATCATTTTTGTCGAATAACTGCTCTGATGGAACAAGTCCTTTTGGAATGTAATTATTTTTTAACTGTAGGACCTTGTGCCCCACGACCTGCTGTGTGAATTTAGAGCCTTTTGTATCTTTTACCTGCAAATTATTCTCTTCTAGTTTTTTGGAATCGACATCCACCTCGGTACTTGAGAATTCCCCGACCAATTGCAAGAAGCATTTAATTTGTTGGTCATCCTCAAAGACCTGCTAACTTTTGACGTTGTCGGGAATGGAGGGATAGTATCTCATCTCAATTTCATAGTTTAGCTTCAGCTTTTTGGGAGGGTTGAAAGAACTGGCCATCATGGCCAAAGCATCGGCCTGTTGATTTTCTTCCCGAGGGATGAAAGTAATGTTAAAGGCATCAAAGAAGTTCTCAATAACATCCCAAGCCAGATTTCAATAGGCTCTGAGTTTGGGATGCTTCGTCTGATAAACATTTCTAATATGATTTACCACGAGCTCAGAGTCTCTGAAAACCGCTAGATTAGCAATTCTCAAGTCTTTTGCCGAATTCAAGTATTTGGACCTAATGCTCTCTTGGATGGTGAAAATATTATGAAGGTTCTTGAAGCCAAATACTTGAATTTTATATTGTGTTGAATTTTAGAGTGGATTATGTGTCATTCTACTCTTCCAGTGAATGTAGTGGTTGTGGAGGTTAGAGTGCAATTTGCTTAGAGTGGGGTTGTCATTCAACTTGCATTACCACATAAAATAAAAAGCTTGTAGAGTCTCCATACCCACATTACTCAATTTATTTTTTATAACAAGAGTATAAAAAATGATGTAATGTAGAGAAGGAAAAATGATGCAATATATGGTACTAGAATATACAACAATAGATTATTCATAAATGAGAGTTTTATGGACCATATATTTCATCAACATGGGCCATTATGGAAATAAAAATTGTGTTCTATATTTTCAATGCAATTCTAAGTGCAACCCTTTTTAAATTCTAGTCATCAACATGCATCAGATTTTCTATTCTAATTGGTTTTCAAGAAATGACTACATGTTGGCATTACCAAGACCAATGCTCAAGCAAAGAAATAAGTGCACTTTGTTGTGATGAAATGTTTAATAAAAAAAATTCATTTAGGTCTCAAAGTGCACAATCTTTATCCTTGCACTCTAACTTTTCTAACCAAACAATGCTTGCAATGTCAATTAAATGGCGTACTTTGTGTGTAATCTCAACACCCTACTCTGCTTAGATTTCAAGGCCCTATGTGTTTTATTCCAAATGTGTAATCACTACACTCCTAGACAGCTACGCAAGAACACATGCATACTCTACTATTTGGAGTGCAAAGAGCCATGAAGACTATCTAACTTGTGTGCTATCATTTCAAATACCATGAAAGAGATTCTCTTAAGCACAACCGTCGTTTAGCATTTGAGTCACTCCTTTGGCTACTAGGGTTTTACAAGCAATCAATTCATTTCCATAATCATCTTTTTCTTTATTTAAGTTGATCATGCATAACAGACTAAGCCTAACAAGATCTCATCTAAGATTACTTTTTAGAATAACAGACTACAAAAAACCCTAAAATATTCACATAAACCTCTACAAACTTTCATAGCAAACGAAGGTTTCAACAAATAAACTCTTGCACAAGTAATCAAATATTGGGAGCACAATACCACAATGTTGTTAAAGAACAAAGTCCAAAAATTGACAATGATGATGGCAAGAGCAATCTCCAAATGGTGTAGTTTAAGGAAAAATGTTGAAGGAGTCTACTGTTGTCTATCTTAATGTTTTTTGCAATCACTTTATCCCACTAATACATCCAACCTTAAAAAGAGCTTCTCTTAGTTTTAAGAATTATATATATTCTCTATTGACGAGGCCAACCACGTTAAGGTGGAAGCTCATTTGGCCCCAACCACCCACCCACCCATGCATCAAAGAAAAAATTCATCAACCTTGATGTGTTCTTGAATTATATGAAATGTGCCAGTGGCAGATTTTCAAGAATGGCATTATGATATTCTATCGACAATTTCCATTGTCGATGCTTGGAATTTTTCCTACTCTTCACTGCCTTCAACTGCAATCGGGCTGCTATGACCAAATGACTATATTGAGCACATATAACATCTGACTCGTAGTCTTGAAAAGGAATATGGTCTTTACATTTCCTTACTTCTGCAAAGAAATGTCCCATTAAAACCATTGAACCCACTGCATACGTATAATTTGACGGGTCTTTAAATTCTTGCATCAACATGCTTTTCGACCTAGTGCATCTCAATAAATAATAATGCACATTTTCTGGATTATCTGCTGGTGCAATGACTCAAATACATCACCTTCTCTAACCAAATCAGAAACACGATCATAATCTTTGTCAATCACAACCGCTTCATTGTCGCACTCTACATCGCTAATATTTCCAAATGGGGCAACGGTGTCAAATATTGGTGTCTCCATGGTTTCACAAATTTGTTAGTTTGGTTTTGACACTCATCCAAATACTTTTCATCATCAATACATGCATGACAGAAGCAAGAGTACTTTCGTTTCTCGATTGCATGTATATTTTCCATTTTCTTACTCCTAATGGAGTGTAAGCCCCTTGTTTTCAGGATTGTTGTACAATTATGTGGCATTGATCTGTCAACATCGCCCATTGCAATATTCCAGAAAAACCTTCTCACATTACCCATCCTTTCATTGAATTCATGGCTCAAATTTTGTTTGCACCAATTAACAACATCGTTTGAATTTGCAAGGCGAGAAGCAGAGTGATTCATTTGATATCTCCTAAGTGCATGTTTCACGCAGGCCCCAGCACCATCATGTTCTCCTTTTCCATGTCCCATTTCAAAAAAGCTCCATGTGTGGTGAACATCCATGTTTCTATGAAGGCGAGACAACCATAAGAATGATCGTGCATATTTAAATTGACTAGCACAACCATCTAACCACACCCAATGTTCTTTAAAAGTGACCCTTATTCTTGATAATTCTTCAAAAAGCAAACCAAAACAATGCTGGACAAAAAATGTATCATGTGTACGATCATCATTGATGTAGAAATGGTACTCCTTAATCACTTCACGATTATTTTCATTGCTATCAAAACCATCGACATCAAGCTCTGCATGTCTATACGTAATATGCACAAGTATAGATACCTGATCTGAATGATAATACTCACTCTGTATCTCCTTTTGCGGAGTGAAAGTGTAATTTTCAGGAAAATCGACAATGGATAATATTGTTCCTTTTGGAAATTCATCTCGTGATTGCTTGAACTGTAAGTCCCACCATCGTGCAGAGTGAGAGTGCTTGATATATTTATATATTTGATCCCTGAACAAATTCATAAAATCTGTCAAAGAGATATCACTTTCAACTAAATTAAGCTTTCTTGATGTTGCAGTTGAATCTGGAACTATAGTATAATCAACATAAACATATCTCTTCCATTTCACAATGTGATTTGACAATTGAGGATCGTTTGCATCAATGGGGTAGTTAGCATTAAAAAGGGCCAAATCAGAACATTCATCACATTTTTTACCTCCGATGCATTGCTTCTTATAGAATACTTGATCAATCCCTCGCGCACATAATATTTTAGATACAAATTCATGAACACTCGAAGGAGGGGGGTTATTTGGCCAACACTGCATGCCAAAAGTTAGAAATGTCTCATAATATAATTCAAATTCTACATGGTATCGACAACAACATGTGTCACGAACAATGATGGGCCTGACATACCATGGTTTAAGTTTCACAAATGTGCTAAGGGAAATCTTCACATCGACATTACTCTCAATAAAAGTTTTGAACATTTCCACTTGAGTGACCGCTGTTATGTGTTTGGCATGAGTTTCATAGTTTCCTTTCGATATACGACGTCGCACAACATCCTTTACATTTGGTAAGACACGCGAGTTTACATGCCAAAACTCTTTCACCCTGTCCCTCACATTATCTAGAAGTCTATCTTGATAAGGTTGCCTACAGATAACACCCCAACATGCAACTTCATCATCCTCATCTAAATGAACCCTAAGTTTTTATGCTTCCATAAACTTTTTTTGATGTTCTTAACATTCTTGCAGTCGTAGACAACAAACGATTGGATGTAGTGTTTTTTGCCACAACCCCTGTTAGAATTGCTTTACGAGCAACCATGATATTATGAGATCATTTTCTTACAAGTGATGCAAGGAACGAGGTCAGATTTTGTGATACAATTTGATTTGATTTAGCCTCTTTGGCACTTTGAATTCCCAATAATGTAATTGCATCTCTTAGACATTGTCGCTTTAACAAACTATGTAACAATTGAGCTTGTTCTATGACAGAAATACCTTCAAAATACTTTTTGACTATATTATTTGCTCTATAACGAGCTGTATGATCAGGCATCAGAGGTCCCATTTCTTCAATTTTACTTGAATCCAAATTCTCCAAAAAATTATCATCAATGACGATATTGTTGCAGCTTCCAGTTAATCTCTGTAAATTGGTAACTGTGGTAGGATGTTGTATGTTGGATGTTGACCCTTCATAAAAATAAATATAAATTTATAAGATTGTGAACTTTCAGATCAAATATATATATATACTCAAGTATTATAAAGAAAATTATAAACATATAAAATATTATTTACTCACCAATCATGGTCTCAATATCAACGCTACCCATGGTTTGCTCCACATTTGTCATTTCCTCGTCACCTCAATGTTCCTCATTTCTTTCATCAACGTGCTCCTCGACTATTTGGATTCCTTCATCACTGCCATATGCATTCACATTTTGCATTTCTTCGTCATCGCCATGTGAATTCACATTTAGCATTTCTTCGTCACCGCCATGTGCCTCCACGTTTCTTTCCATTGCTCTTTTTGCTCTTAAATTTCTCATAGAAATATGAGATCTCTCTTTCCTTGTCTTTTCATCAACTCTGGTGCGATCATTTTTTTTTCACGTTTCTTTCGGTTTCCCATGTTGAAAGAAATAAAAACCTAAAATCCAATGCATGAAAATATATGAGAATTGAGAGTTATATGCTGAAAAAAAAAGAACAGTACAATGACCCAATAAGTGTTTTTCATTCAAAATGAAATAGTTATTATTATGGCCAAATAGTATCCAAAAACCTCTTCAACGTGAAATAGTTCTTATGCATGTAAAATGAATACAAAGCATTGATTGATCTAACCTTACCTTTATATAAAGAATACCATGATCATATAAAACAACAATTTCAGAATAGTGCAAGAATTGTTATGTGCTTCAATCTCAATTCTTTAGATCTCAAATATTCATCAAAGACATGTGATACTACCAATCTTAAAACAATTCCGAATGTAATCAAAATCCTCATTATGGGTGATTCAAGAGAAAAAGTAGTGAAAACTTAGTGAATACAAACAAACGAGGCCTCTTTTAAGGAATATTTCACCATGCAACAACCAATACAATTCGCACAAGTACTAATTCTAAAAAATAAAAGTACTAATTCTAAAAAATAAAGAATAATGTGATGAAAACGTTCTCAATGGAAATGTACTAAAAGATTTTGCTTATCAAACAAAAAATAGTCTTCATTAAAAGCACTAAAAATTTACTTTAAATACGAATGAGTTTAATCTCCAAACTTTGCTTGATAGAAGTGGTGATTTGTAACCCTTTTCAAGTGAAATTTACCATTTTATAAATATATAAGATGAGTTCAAGGTTCAACAACCAAGATTCTCGGGGCATTTTGTAACACAACTCTTGGGTGAGACATGTTATAAACTCTGCGACGAGAGTTTAAAGCAACTTTCAATCGAGAGTTTTCGTTAACTCTGGGTTAATCTTAGAGCGGGAACAACTCTCGCCCGAGACATTTTAAATCTCTCGCTCGAGACATTTTATGGGCCGAGAGTTTTTGGTCAACAGTTCCAGCACCATTTATGCAGAATTCATAAATGTGTCACTTTAACAAGATCGAACCATTGCAAAACATGAGAATTACATGTCGGAGTTTATACCAGTAGATTCGTCATTCAATCTACTTTCTCATAATATAAAATTTTTTGAATTTCATTTAGGATTACTATTTTTTTCTATTTTTTTACTAAACTTTATCATTAAAAAATTAAGTGACTGAAAACTCAGTCACAATGAAAATTCAATATCCTCACAATGTCGAAGCCAATTTTTTTTAAAAAAATACAAGGATGTTCCTTGAAGTGTCCTCTTCAATGGGTTGGTTTTAGTTTGTTTGATAAGAGTAACATTTGAAAGAAAATATGAAGACAAAAACATGTGTTGAAAATGCACCATTTTCTGAACATACGTTGTTTCGATAAATAATAACAAATAGTTCCCAAGTCTTAAAATACTCAAAATATAGTCCAGGATCAAGTTTAGTGTGTGTAGCTTATGAGCCTACAATTTTGTTCCCTAAAATGAATAACCATCTATCAAAAAACCGTCGTCAACACAGGTCACTCATTATCCTTACCGAAAATTTTCAAGTATATGCCGTTGGTTGACAACAAATTTGTTCCACGATATGTCCATAAAAAAATTAAAAAAAAATACGAGTAGAAAGATAATTCAATTTTGTAAAACCCTTGTGTTTAATTCAAGTTGAAATTCCTAAGGGAGATATGGGTTTGAAGAGGTCGAAGTTGAAAAACATAAAAATTATCAGTTTTTTTGGTAAAAAACAAGCCAAAATTGTTCCCAACTTCATGTTTTCACCTAGAAACAAAACTACTTTGCAAAGAAATCAAAAGAGCCGCTATCACAGAGATGAGACTCCCGGAACTCTTCCCAAATGATGACTCCTTCAACACCTTCCAAAGCTTGCTTGGACATCTTGTCAGCATATGAGTTTTGTTGTTGATAGATGTGTTCGAAAGTGATGTTCCTGAAGTATTTAGCCACCATTTCTTTATAAATAACTTGAGTCTCTTTGGCGAGCGTGGAGATTAATTTATCCCTTCATAACTTTTAATATACATCACTCTTAACGTAATTGCTCATTTTCATTAAAATTTATCTTGATTTTAATTTAGAAAGATGACTTATAATACATTATATTAATTTTTTTAATAACAAGAAGTAATATATTTTACATCATAGATTATTTAAATATTAAAACTCAATATATTTAACAATATAAAATATGTATATAATAATTTGGAAAAGGATAATTATTTGCTAGTTTTAATGTTTTGATTTATTTTATTTTATGTTTAATAAATAAGTTATTACATTGAGAAGGCACATTTCTATAGCCCGAGTGTTTTGACATAGTGGAGCACTAAAAAATAAAAATAAAAAATAAGAATGCATTCATCAGCACAGTGTGTTGTAGCATAATGGTGAGAGGGATGTGGATGTTCCCATGAAGATGGGTAACACTTTTTGGAAAGCAGAGGGTGGAAAAAAGGATCTCAATCGAGCTTTTGTTAAGCCCTCGATTGAGCCTTTGAAGCTCAATCAACTCGATTGAGGGATTAAAAAAGTGCTCTATTGAGCCAATTAAAAACTCTCGATTGAGCATTTAATTAACCCTCAATTGAGCTCTATTGCTCAACTAATGGTTTGATAAAACCCTTGATCGAGATCTATTTCTCGACCGAGGGTTTGATAAAAACCTCAATCGAGCTCCTAAAAAGTGTTATAAAATCGTAAAGCAACCGCCAGTAGCTTATTATCCAGGTGGCTATTGTTCAAAGTCTCAAACTAGCTATTGGAAACAACTCGACCGAGGGTCTATGAGTTCGATCGAGGGTCAATGAGTTGGACCGAGGGTTTGTCAAGCCATCACCAACATCCACCACCAATGAGTCCCTTGTGTTTCCATGGCCTACAGACGAGCAGGTAATATCGAAAAACTCTTAAACCCTTAAAAAATAGTTTTTTTATTTAGTTTTTGTAAATTAATTAGTGTATTTAAAAAATTATTTGTAAAACTAATTATTTTCATTAATTGTGTTTTGTAATATAAATTTTTATTTTAGTTTATTTAATATTTTAATTTAGATTTTGTTTATTTAGATTTAGTTTTATTAATTGTGTTTTCTAATTTAGTTTTGGATTTTGTGTGTGTGTGTGTGTTAGAAAAAAAAATTATAGTTTGAAATTCAAGGATCATAGAATCAAAGTTAAATATACTTAGTTCCCAAAAAATCAAATGATGCTAATGTACGTGCTAGGTGGTTAAAGATTTTCCTAGGATGTCATGTGTGTTGGTTTAAGGTGTTGTTTTTTGTCTTAGATGCATGAAAGATTAATTCAGGGCCTAAGGCCAATGTTCTTCCATCAACTTTAATATTCATTTAGGGACAAGTTTAGGTTTTCAACTCAATCAAGTCCATGTCCATACACCCATACATACTACTCTAACACTTAAATACTACCAATATCCTCAATGTAAGAAAATGTGTTGTGGATTAAGTGTCTTTTTTAAACTTGGAAGCTTAAATATTCTTTTAGTGAATAAAGCTTTGGTTTCCTCCTCAGCTGTATCCAAGCCCAAACAATCATACTTAGTATCAAACACTTCCTAATAACACCAATATTCCCACTTAGAGGTAAGGATACATTGATCAAGAGGTCATATTTGTTGGGACAAAGTGTCATTCATGCCCATGGATGCCTAATAGCTTCCTTTAGAATCCAATCCCTAATCTTTTTCTTCCAACCATGTTCAAGGCCACCTAGTCCTCAAAATATCCTAGTGGCAAGCACATCCCCATTCAAAATACAATGATACTATTGGCAGGTCATATATGGTAGTTTGATTATTGTTGTTATATTTTGTCTCGCGATACTACACATACTGCTAAAAAACACTTAATGTTTTTTGTATACATGTTCCAACATAAAGGTAAAGGATATCCCCAGCAGGTCATGTGTAGTGGTTCAAGGTGTTGTTCTTGGCCATGGATAGTGAAAATATTCCATTAGATCCTAAGGTCTAGGTTTCCTCCCCCAAACATGTCAATCTCATTGCAAATATGTTTAGTTCTTAAAACCTCCTAATAGCATTAGGATATAGCCACTCTTACACCAATGATACATTTAAGAGGTCCTATGTGGTTATCTATGGTATCTTCTTGATCTGAGTTTCTTCCATTGATCATGTTTATGGCCCTAATACTCATACATCTAGTGTTATTTCCTCTTGATTCTTCCCCTATCCTTATTCTAAGGCAAAGGATCTTTTCAAGAAGTCATTTGTAATAGTTCAACATATTGCTCTTAACCATCGAGGTGTAGAAACTTCTTTTTGTGTCTACGACATAGGTTTCATCGGGTATCAACCATGTCTAGATCCATTATTCTTATCCCCAGTGATCAAAACCACTACTCTAGAATAGCCACTTGTAGATAAACTTTTGTAAGGACCCCCATTTCAGTTTCCCCAAAAAGACTTCCACGGAATTGGAAAATATAAGTCTAATTAAGTTTATAACTTCCTGTACGATTTTTCAGAAGAAGATATAGAAGCCACAGATCTAGTTCTACCTATTGTAGTACATGAATGTCAATATATAGAACTATATACTCAGATTTATACATTTTCAAAAATATTTAGGAAAATAAATAAAATAAATACTTCAAACATGTTTTCGACGGTTGGTTCAGTGAATCGATGGAGTCCTCGAAGTAGTTTCCGCATGATCCAATCCAATCTCCTGACGAAGTACCGAGTGACCCCTCGGTTGACCTCCCTACCGTATCGGGGTTATTCTTCTTCACCCCGAACCCCCGAGCAAATGGGGTCGCAAGAACACACACACTAGCCTCCCGAAAGGATCTCCCAATCCCCGTTCTGGTTAATCCCAACTCCAAGGATCATAACATAATCTGAGATTATGATGACCATCCAGCATTAGGGAGCAAGAGATGTCCTTCTCTCCTTCTCCTCCCTCATTATATAGCAAAAGCATGTGTGCCAAGTGTCTGTCCATGCACATAATTAATTTAATTTAATATTTTAATTTCCAATATTCTCAAATACATGTGTCTTCTTAATGTCTTTATGTGCACCTAAATCCCTAGATCAGTGGGAGTTAGGTGTAGAAGAGTCATACTTCTCTTTTGGTTCTCATTTAGTTTACTTAACAATCTTTTAGTTAGACTTATTGCTTTCTACTTTTCTTTCTTTTTCTAATATTAAGATTGAATTAAAAGATGATTCCTTTTACTAAAAGTATAATCTATTTTAAATTTCCTCTTTACAAAATAATTTAAATGAATAATAAAATTAATTAAAGTAAAATCTTGAATAATAATAAAAGAAAAACAATTCTTTTATTAATAACCTATTTCAATTCTTTCTCAAAATAATGAAGTCAATTAAATAGAATCTTTAATAGAATAATTTAAAATAATAAAATCTATAAAATCTTTTGAATAAATAATAATTTTTCTTAATAATAAAATTAATCAAATTTAATATAAATAAAGTCAATATCTTCAATTCTTTTTCAAGTTGATAAAATCAATTAAAATGAATAATTCAAATTAATGAAATCAATTATAAAAAATAAAATCTTGAATAGAATTATTCAAATTAATAAAATAGAACAAAATGAAATAAAGTATTTCTTAAATCTTATGTGAAATTTTCATTTGCACCATTGATTAATTTTCTTCCTCTCGTTCTTGTCTAGGTACCTCTTCGGTGGGCCCTTCTGACAGTTTCATTTCTTCCTTCTTATGGGGAGTACTGCGTAGCGACCGGGAACCATTACCGCGATCTCTCAACTACGCTCTTTGGAGACTAAGGGATGTTGAGGGATAAGGATCTCCTTATTGCGCGCCCCTCAACTCATCGTATGCGACCAAATCATTATGGCCTTTCCCATACGGTATACACTTCCCTGGGTGAGCTGAAATGGCTTCACTCGTGCGTGGATTGCTAATCCAGGGTCGACAGTCAGTCATCGTACCCCTATGTGTTCTTTTCCATTCTTGCAACCCTTATAATTCCATTGTGGGTCAGTCAGTAAATCATCTTACCTGCTACTGCACACACACACACTCAAGCGCACATTAGTAGCGCTGCACTATGAAATATTTCATCATCCATCATAATATCTTAGTCAGTCGGGCATATATTTCATTCATCCTTTTCTCTCAATCAGTAAATCATATTTATCATTCATCATTCTATCTCAATCAGTCGAGCATATGTAACATTCAGTCATCCTATCTCAATCAGTCGAGCCTATCTAACATTTAGTCATTCTATCTCAATCAATCAAGCATATCCAACATTCAGTCATTCTATCTCAATCAGTCAAGCATATCTAACATTTAGTCATTCTATCTCAATCAGTTGAGCATTCATTTATTAAGTAAAGTAATAGTTTCTATAACTGTCGTTCAAGCATTTTCAAAGTAAATTCAAATGGTTCGTGTTTTACTTAGCCGGTTCATTTCAAAACTAGTACCTCATTATTCTAAACAGTTAAGGTACTGAGGCGGGCATTACAACTTTGCTCGATGCCCCATAAGAGATAAAAAAAAAACCTTGAGGAAACAAATTGAAGTAATCCCCACAGAATTAGAAGCTCTTCCCATATATTTGTACTCCGTTAATCCTATGAAAATATTTATATAAACCCAATATTTTGAAACTTGTCACTTGTACCTGTTGACAAAAATATTCAAAAATACTTAAATTCCTCGTTGAAGGAATTGATGTATCTATTTTCAGTAAGTCTTCAAAAGAAAACCCAACGGAGAACTGAGACCAGTCCATTGTAATTTGAAGCTTAGAAATCACCTTTGTCTAGACTATACATGAAAATGAGCATTCCACAAAAAAGTGTTTGGCAAACTCTAGTTCATTTTTACATAAGATGCATCACCATGACAACATTATCATGTAGTGAAACCATCTGAATCATTCCCTTCATCATTCTCATCATCCTAATCGTCATTATCACTATCATCATAACATCATGAGATTCGTATGAACATCATAATATCATTTTATTCAAAGGATGACATATATGATTTTTATTCATTGTTTCATGCAGATCGTTCTCTAGAGAATGGTTCTTCCCTCCACCAGCCGCGATCATCAAGACGATCTAGTACTATAGTACCCTCCCCACGTCATGAAAAGAATCGTATGTAATTTGTTCACATATAGTGTTGTTTTAATTGAATTACATATATAGAAGTAAAAATTATTGTATACATGTACATGTGTTTAAATATTAATTGTTGTTTGTATCTAGGCACCCCACCATCCAGGCCATCTAGCGATCGTCCATCTGACAACATGGTGGCTAGTGCCTTGCACGATGGCCATAACCCATTGACCCCCTCAAAGCACAGTGAGGAGATTCATGATCACGCATGTACATTAAATTCATATTTATTTATTTTACTAATCTATTAGTATCTTTAAATTTTCTATCGACATTTTTTACTTTGAATGATACATTTTTTATATATCTATCTGGTGTTGATTCTAGTTTTGATGCTCCTTGAGAGGATGAGATAACCAGGATCATGATTGAGGAGATCATATCACAGTTTGATTGGTTGTGCATCCAAGTACAATCCATGTTCCATGACTACCCATTGGTACAGTCAATGTCCATGATGATCAAATCAGTTGATGAGTTGTTGGTAATTCACCAAAAGGCAGGGCCTTTGAGTGACATCTGGCAAGCTACTTGTCGGAAGAGGAGGGACCAAGTATTTTGTCTTGACAAATGGGAGGTGGTGAAAACAACAATAAGGGGAAAGGATTTCAAGGGCACTTTGTTTGAAATCCATTCAGATCGCACTACTAGGAAACCGCTCAGACTATGGGAGTTTAAGTTTGAGGTTGTTGCGCCTCATATTTATGATATATTTATTGGAGCATGGTGTGTTCCCCCACCCTGACCAGGTCAAATTCTACTTTGCTAAACATATTTATGTGTATTTTGTTTTACATATGCATATTGATTACACGAGTACATTGTCACATTTCTATGGAGTCGTTCGGGGACACACTTGTCAACGTCTAGGGGATCATAGAGACCCTACTACTTTACCACCCAATCCTAGATTGATTCATGCCCCTAGTCGAATGCTTCTACAACATGTAAACGTATTCCAGTTATCACAACTCTGAATTGAGACACGTCCTTTGATGGAGGGTGCCATGCGAACTACATTGGGTGGTGTTATTATTGTCATGCAGAAGGAGAGGTACAGACCAGCCCCTGGACCTACAGATCCTGATTTACTATGGATGGATGATTTGGATATTCGATTCCTTGACTATGAGTCTCTAGTTTCATATGCTATACATGCCTGGGACTCGCACTTTTGTATGTTTTAGAGATCCAGGACATTGTCAACACAATAGGTATATTTATGTACTTAATGTTTTATTATTATACATCGTTAAATAATAATATTTAATACATATACATATAAAACAATCAATTGAGTAATACTAATTTGTTTTTGGTTGCTCCATGCAGAGGACCAACTTTATGGATTCACCTTGTTCCACTTCTCCATTGGTTGGCCAGGAAACCATTTCCCCCGATGATGTCCCCATGGTACATATCCTAGTTCCTATCCTTTTAAATTACATACATGTGTATAATTGCAATTATTTTATCGTAACTTTTATCTTGTCCTTTTCTCAAATTGTACAGGGTAGAGGAAAAGGGATTGCAAAGGAGCGGGAGATGTTGCAGTCTCCTTTAGATTTCAATCATCGACCACTATTTGATGAGGTACTATAACTTATGTGTCAATGAAATGTAGAATTCAAGTTGATGTTTAATTTATAATGTTCATTAATTATTCTTTTACTGATTACATGCATCATGTACCATACACAGGCTCATGTATAGTTGGGAATCGATGCTCCAGTGATGTTTAGTGAGGAGTGGGAAAGGTTCAGATTCAACATCATCCTAGTGAGGCTCCATCGACTCAGTATTTTCCTGGAGATACCACACAGGACAATTTGGAAAATCTCACCATGGACTCGAGCCAGGTAAGTTGATCCATCCACTTAAAATTTTAAAAATATGTGTTCTTTTAAATTTAAGTATTATTTAAATCTAGAACTAACTTACAGAGTTCATTTTTTTTTAAATTTTTGTAGTTTGAGTCTTTAGACATCTATTTCAATCACATGTCGTTCCCACACCATGGGCATGGTGCAGGAGGTACTAGTGGTGGGGATGACCACACGACCCATCAAGGGCCTGGTTCCCATATTGGATGACAGTGGTTTATGTTGTGCACTATTTTTATTGTTATGTCCACATATACACTAAAGTACTTTTTTATAAACTTGATGGATTATTTTGTATCATATTTTTTCTTCATGGATATACGATGTCTTATGTTTATGTCGACATGATTTATTTATCTTGTGTTTATGTTTATGTGCACATGTATGTTAACTTTATCTTATATTTATGTCGACGAGTGTATGTTATTTATGCTTATGTTTTTGTCAACGAGTGTATACATGTTATTTATCTTATGTTCAAGTACGCTATTTATCATATGTTCATGTTTACAATGCATGATGTTGATTACAATTTACAAGCTACAATTACAATTACAAGTTATAGTGTAATATTTAAATACAATTTCACAATTTACCAACTCACAATTGTACAATTACAATTTAAGAAAATTAGCATCACTAATGTTAGCCCCATATGTTGTTCAGTTATGTTATCCCTATCTGTGCTTCAATTATGTTATCCCCATATGTGTATCGTATATCACAGACATGTGTTTCCTATATTTTACCCTTAATATGTTAATCCAATTCTTATGTGGGTTATGGGTTTATGTGTGTTGGTTATTAGTTTGATTAGTTGCTTATTTGTATGTAAATTAGTTGGGTTAGTTCAAGATTATGTGTTTTTCTTAAGTGCGTTAGGTGTCTATGTGCGTTAAATGCTTGTGTGGATTGAGAGATAGAGGTGTTACGGGGTTCAAGGGTAGCATGTGAGATATACGGGGGGTTGAGGTTATGAGGATTAATGTTACGGATAAGTGTTTAGTTTAATTTTCTATTTTAACACTAAGGTGTGTTTCCTATGTACATAAAATGGGTGCATCACCTATGCACATATTTTATGTTTATTAAGTGAGCATCGCCATCATAGTAAAGTTTAGCATGCTTCTGTGGGTGACCGACACTCAGTTGGATTGGTTGCTTAAGTGTATCGTGTACATATGTGTATTACAAGGTGAATTAGGTGGTTAGAGTTGGGGGGGTAGTGGGTTATGTGTTAGGAGGTTTAGGAATAGTAGGTTAACTAAAGGTGCTTGAGGTTACAAGGATTTAGTGGTATAGGGTTAACGAGATCAAGGTAATTGTTTTGGTTTCCCTTATGTGGGATGCATTCAAGTGAGTGGCATAACTGTATTAACGCCACCCTCACTGCAATTATGAATGCTATTAAGGAACTGGCCACCGTATCGACTCACTGACAAGGATCTCCATTGGTTGTGTCTTCATGCCTCGACCTCTAGAAGTGAAGCTTGTTGCACAGCCGAAGGACTCTCATGTGCATATCATGAAAATTTCAAATGATGTCTAGAATGATACTATCAATGGTGGTTTTTTGTCTTGTTATAGTAATAAGAGGTGTCATGTTTGTTTTTCCAGATCTAATGGTTGTAGTTCTAGTTAGTTCCTACATCTTGAACTCCTTAAAAGTTATACTTTTGGGCTAGCCAGGAAATCCTGTCTTGAGACATGTGTCTAAGATTTAGAAGCTCAGATGATGACTCTATAGTTTTATTTTTCAATATAATATAATGTATATAGTCTTAAAAGAAATAATTGTAAGGAAAAGTAAAATTTAAATTTCACTTTATAAAATGTTGACTTGGAAAAAAATAATAATAACTTTATTTTAAACACCATTTTTAGAATATCAATATTAAACAAAAACTTTTAAATATAATGACTAGAAATAACGATTAATTAAATGATTTTTTAAAATATAATCATTCCAATGTAACACATATTTTAGGGATGATGTGATATTCCCCGAAAAACATTGGAATTGTTATTATTATTATTATTATTTTCTGCTTTAACTTAGGAAAAACATCTATGACCATGGGTTCAACGTTGTGGAAACATTAAAAAATTATTATATTTTTATTTAATAAAATAGGATACAATTTGGTACACCTGTTGAAGAGGACTACTGCTCCATAAGAGATTAGCAAGTGGCAGCAAGAAAGAAGACACTTGGCTGAAAAAACTGCTTTTCTCCAACAATCATATTAGACAAGATCCACCAAAATCAGGGTGGGTAATCTAATGAATGAAGTGGGAGATTGTGGCAAAAGTCTTGGGAAAAACAATATAACAAGACACCAAGGGGAAAACACGGGATGTTGTGTGGTGTGAGAAAAGTATCTATTGTGAATTATCATAGAGGTTGAATTATGTTTAAGTCCACAAAAAAAGTTTGATGTTATAGATTCCAGAGGGAATTCTGCATTGCAGAAAGATTGTTTGGCTGAGCTAATTCTCTTAGGGAGCAATAGTGGCTTGGGGGTGAAGAGGGGGAAAGTGATTTGGCTGTCCTACTTCGATGGCTGGGAGGAATGGGTGTACTTATTGTGTTTTTCCTAGATATGGATTCTTAACCTTACTCAAGTTTTTATTTCTTTCTTTTTTGTCTGGAAAATTTTAGAATTTATCTTAGATTCTAGTTGGATTGCAGACAAATAATCAGTTCTTTGATGGGGAATAATCATTCAAGAGATAAGGGAAAATTTAGTATTTTCTTAGTGATATTCCTTATGTTCTCTTTATAAAAAAGAATTATTGTGCAAAGATGTTTAACACAGAAATTTATGGAATAGATGTCACTATTTTCTTTTTGGAAAATGATGGATGTTAAACCCTAACCTTATTCTTTTCTAGGGTTATTGTTTAAGTTAAATAGTGTTGGTTCTTACACATTATCTTACATATGTGTAAAACTAAAATATCGGATTGGATAGGGTTTAAATAAAAAATCAGAGTCGAGATGCTATTTACACACTTGATATATATAAAATAAAAAACAACCTCAACAGAGTCTCACACACATTTACATATAAAATCGAAATAATTTTCAACAAAGACGAAGGGAGGGTTTGCATAATTATTCAACAGACTCGAGAGACTGCTCACACTTATATTTGTGTGTGTGTGTTTTCAAAATAATTTAAATAGACCCTAAGGGTTTTTTTGCATGAATATATATTATCAACATAACTTAAACTGAGTTGAAAGACTGCTCACGCATAAACACATATATTATAAAAAATATTTCCCAACAGAGCCGAGAGGCTGTTGTGACAATGATTATGGCCAAAAAAAACTTCAACAAAGCGAGAGGGGTATTAGGATAATTATGTATGGTCAAAATAACCTCGACAAAGACGAGAGGGCTGTCGTGAATAATTACGTATGGTCAAAATAACCTCAATAGAGACAAGAAGGCCATCATGAATAATTATTGTATAGGATCAAAATAACATAGGCAGAGCTGAGAGGTTATCTATTTTATATGATCATTATAACTTCCACAAAGGCGAGAGGCTTTCTACATAATTTTATATACTCAAATAACCAGATCCAAATCCGAATAGGCTATGCATTACCAAATAAACATGCCATATTTAGAACCCAAGAGGATATATTTTTTTCCATAGATATAATCGCATTCCAAGAAACAAGCCATTGGAAGAGAGTGAAACAAAACACGAATCTATATCAAAACACTAATTTTGATCGAAAACACAAGAACAGAGTAAGCGTTCTGAGAACGCTATATAAAAAAAATTGCTTAATGGATTCAAGGTTTCAAAGTTTTTACATTTGAAGATTACGGCTAAGACGTTACTTTCCTGATAAAAAATAAATAAAACACAAACTCTAGGGTGCAAACCTTTATAATTTTCTCTACCCTGAACCGAGTCAACTTTGTTGAGGCCAGAATCCTTTTACATTTCTAAGGGAAGGTCTCATGCGACCAATTTCATAACTATAGGTTCACCTTGTTGATACACCATAACACCGAATTGGGTTCATGCGTGGCCATGTTCAGAGTAGATCAGAAAAACAGGCAAAAGGATTAGACCTTGGGAATAGGTATGCATCCTCAGAAAAACTTCACCAATGTCTGATACAGAAAATGGAAAATTGGTATTCCAATTACTCTTTCTCTTAATATCGTGCAAGCCTTGCCTCCAGAGGCTACGTTGAGGAATTAATTTAAGACCTGCCACAATCAAAAACTTCCAGTCAAGACTTGGAATTTAAACAGAAGAAAAACTTATAAGGAAAAACAAAAGGGAACGAAAATAGTACACTTCTCTTACCTACGCTACTTCAACATCTTGATATTGAAGGTATAGGGTCCAATGTTAATTTATAGAGTTGCAAAAAAGTTTCCAGATAGGGGCCGAAGCCTTGCCCCAAAAACCTGAACCAACTGCCCGTGGTTTTCTTGTCTTCCAAATTGAAGAAGCATCCAGAAAAAACCCTGGAAAAGGGTGTTAAACCCTCGCTAGGAATCCCGACACAAAGAAACAGTGGTAAGTTTTCCAAGTGGAGGATTGATATTTCAACGTCCTTGATTTTTATCCATTTGTCCATAGTTCGACTTTTCACAGCTACAAAAAGATAACTTTACGACCTTGTGTAAAGCTCTAAAACAATAATTCAATAGACCTTGTGGTAACCTGGGATATAGCGCATGCTTAGGACCATCAAGGGATTAATTTAAATTTGTAAAGAATTTTAAATGGAAAAAAAAACATGGTGAGTGCATAAACTTAAGGGTGCGTTGTACCTTAGTCTTTTACATAAGGTTGTGATTTCATGTTAAGGGTATGTTTACACATTGATTTTTGTTTTTTATTTTATTAAAAATAAAACTCTAGTAGATAATTGTAGTATAAGCACAACCATGTAATTAGAAGGACTCTTCACTCTATTTTGGTGGTAAGCATGTTAATGGTTGAAAGGAAAATGACTAAATAAGATTATTTTATGTGCCAAAAGGGTTCATTACATATGGTATCAGAACGTTAGGTTTCAACGCTGGCCTCTCTTGGGTTTAATATAGAATATTTCCGATAGTTGAAAACTAACAGAATTGTTGTTGCCAAAAATTTATTCTTACTCGTAGGAAGAAAAATATAATTGTGTTTCAGGTTAGGTAGCAGAAGAACCTTCTAATGGAGGACCATAACCTAACAGGGAGAAAGCCCGGAAGAAGATATTTGGGTTGACTTAAATGAGAGTAGAGGATAATTTGATATTTTCATGATTTTAAAACTAATAATGCACATTTTTTAAATAATCAGGAAGAGATAAATGAAGCCTTGTTAAACAAATTATTAGAAACAGAATCCAAAGACCATACCTCAAGTAATAAAAAGAGTAATCTCTATAAGAGGAAAACAAGAAATTATAAAACCTCCTCACCTGAATCTGAATTGGAAAGTAATAACTCTACTAAAGAATCAAACTCAGGAGAATCTAGTAGTAGCAGTGATGGAGGTCAAAATAGAAGAACAAAAGGGAAGAAATATAGAAATGAAATTGATGGCGAATTTAAGAAAATTAAACCTCCTACGTTTGACAGGGAAGTCAAAACAAGGGAGGATGTTGAAGCTTAGTTATCTAGATTGCATAAGTATTTTTATATTTACAATTACTCTGGAAATTTAAAAGTAAAAATGACTATTTATAATTTAACTGGTAAAGCAAACATCTGGTGGCAAGACCTTAAAAGAGAAAAAAACATTAGTGAGCAGAAAATAAGCTTGATTTGTTTCTTAAAAATACTTCAAAAAACAGTATTTATCAGAACAATATTACGAAGGAAAAGTAAAAGAGTTTTACGAATTAAAATTTTGCGGCATGAACATGAATGATTTCTGTAGTAAATGTTTGCACTTATTAAGATATGTACCTTACATAATGGAAGAAAAGCCAAAAGTACAACGTTTCTTAAGTTGTTTTCCTATTACCTATAAATATAGGATCGAATTTGATAATCCAAGGACATTGGGCGAAGCAATGCGTAAAGCCAAATTAGTTTTTGAATAGTCTAGAAACAAAAATGAACAGTCTAAAACATGGCCAATAAATGAAAAGTATGACCCAAGAAAGAAGAATTTTAAATCTTTTAGAGGAGAACAAAATAAATTTCAAGGAAATCAATTTAAAATAAAAAACCCTATCATTTTGATAAAAAAAGATAAATCTGTAGGATTCAAAAAGGTTGACGATGCTTCCAGAGAACCCTTAAAGTGTTGGGGCTGTAAAGAAAGACATTTTTACAGGGACTGTCTCTAGAAGAAGGACAATAGGAATATACATACAGTCCAAGATGCTACAATAGTGGGGGAAGTGGGAAAAAGCTTTTCAAGGATCAATACAGATTTGGATAATTGATAAGAAAATCATCAATATTCCATGGTGGAGATCGAAGGTAAGTTACTTGACCAATCTGTTTCAATTCTAATAGATCCTAGAGAAAATTTTTAGTTATATATCACCTACTTTAGTAGAGACTATGAAATTGAATAAAGAAAAGTTTGACAAATCCTAGTTAGTGCAATTGGCCACTGGCACGAAAAGGAAAGTAACTAATTACATTGAAAACTGTAAGTTTTTCATGAAAGATTTTCAAACTTCATCCAAACTCAATATTTTTTCCTTAGGATCTTCCAATATTCTGATTGGTATGGACTAGTTAGAAAAGCATAAAGTCATTCTAGATTGTTATCGCAAAACTTTTACACGTGTTTATGAAATGAACAATAAACATCTTGTAAAAGGAATAAATAGAGTTGTCACAATACATGAAATTTCAGCCGTACATTTGAAAAAGTGTGCAAGAAAAGGATGTAAACTATTTGATGTTCATTTGATTGATAATAAAAATGAAAAGAGTGAACCTGACTTGGAAATTTTCCATTACTGCAAGAATTTAAGGACGTGTTTCCGGAAGAGATTTTGGGTCTACCTACAAAAATAGATATTGCTTTTACTATAGAATTAATACCTAGTTATGTACCTACCTCTAAAGCTCCATACATAATGAACACCATTGAATTAACTGAATTAAAAATGCAATGACAAGAACTCCTTGAAAATAAATATATCAGGCCTAGCATGTCTTTGTAGGGAGCACCAGTGATTTTCATAAGAAAGAAGGATGGGACTTTAACGTTGTGTATAAATTACTGGCAACTAAATAAGATGAAAATTAAGAACCGGTATTTGTTGCCCCTAATTGACGAACTCTTTGATCAAGTTAGAGGCGCGACAATATTCTCCAAGATCGATTTACGATCTGGATATCACCAAGTAAGGATCAAAGACAAAGACATTTATAAAACTTCCTTTCGAACACGTTATGGACATTATGAGTTTGTTGTCATGCCCTTTCGGTTGACTAATGCTCCAATCTCGTTAATGTGATTAATGAATAGTATTTTTAGTAAATACTTAGACAAATTTGTTTTGGTATTCACTGATAACATCCTCATTTATTCTAAGAACAAGGAAGAACACGAAGAATATTTACGAATTGTGTTACAAACTTTAAGAGAACAATAATTGTTCGCAAATTTTAGTAAGTGTGATTTTTATCAAGAAAATATTCATTACTTGGGTCATGTTATATCCAAGGAAGGGGTAGTTGTCGATTTGGATAAAATTAAAGCTATTATGGAATGGCATGTTCCTAAAGATGTATCAGACATTCGGTCATTCATGGGTATAATTGGTTACTACCGTAGATTCATCAAGGGATTCTCCAAAATAGCTTACCCCATAACATCACTTCGAAAGAAAGGAACTAAATTTATTTGGTCTAACAAATGTCAAGAAATATTTTATAAGCTCAAACACCTCCTCACAAAAGCACTAGTATCTTGAAGATAGTTGACTTGTACAAATATTTCGTAGTATGCACAGATGCTTGTAAGGAAGGTATGGGAAATGTATTACTTCAAGAAGGGCTTGTTTTCAATTATGAGTCTAGGAAACTAAAAGGTCGTGAAAGGAATTATGTCACTCATGATTGGGAATTGGAAGCTATAATTCATGCATTAAAATTATGGAGGATTTACATTATTGGGAAAAGGTTTATTTTAATGTCTGACAATATAAGTATGAAATACTTGTTTGATCAGTAAAATTTAAACTCGCGCCAAGCGATAAGGCTATCATTTATAAGCAAATACAATTTTGAAATTAAGCATATAAAGGGAATGGAAAATAAAATTGCAGATGCTTTGAGTAGGCATGAAAATCTAGTTTTTACCACTATTGTTAGCAATTATGAATCAAATTTACAGACTAAAGTTAATAATGCAATGAAAAATGATGTAGAATATCAAACCATCAAGGAAAAATTGGAAAATAATGCAACAAAAAAAGGTATGGTAGATTTTAGATTAGGGAATGAAGGATTAAATTTGTTTAAAAATAGGTTGTATATTCCAAATTCCGAAGACATTAAGCAGTTGATTTTATCAAAACTACACAAAAGTCCATATTCTGGACATCCGGGATATCAAAAGATGATCATGATGCTAAGAAAAGAGTTTTACTGTCCAAACATGAAATCTGAAACGACAGAGTATCTATCCAAATGTCTAGAATGTCAACAAGTAAAAACATAACACCAACATCTCGTAGTTTTACTTCAACCTCTACCCATTCCAGAATGGAAATGGGAGGTTATTAGTATGAATTTTATAACAAGTTTGCCTAAAAATACTAGACAACATGATTCCATTATGGAAGTTTTTGATAAACTGAGCAAAGATGCCCATTTTATTCCTGTAAAGTCAACTTATAAGGCAATAAATATTGTAGATATATTCATGAAAGAAGGTTTTCGTTTCCATGGTATTCCTAAAGTTGTTATTTCTGATAGGGATGCTAAGTTTATAGGGAATTTTTGGAAACTTTTATTCAAAGGACTCGATACACAATTAAATTTCAGTACTTCCTACCATCCTCAAACAAATGGGCAGACCGAATGAACAAGTCAAGTCTTAGAAGGCATGCTAAGAATGTACGTTATGGACACGGGGACTTCACTAGAAGGAAATATAATACCACGTTCATTCATATTGCGGTATTAAATATTAATGAAAACCTAAAAATTATATTGCTTATATATTAAGGGGAAAGGGTTTTTTTATTTAATGTAACAATACAAAAATACTTTGGGGTCTTTTTTATATGGGCAGGATGACAAATATCCACCAAATGGAGATGGCGGGATCACGGTTGGATGAGAAATCGGGTTGAGGCAAGGCTCAGGCTTACCAGTACGTAGGGAAATCGCGTCTTGAGGCATGCTTGAGGCTAGGGGTTTCGTGGTGAAGTGGGTTTCCAGTCGATCATAGTTGAGAGACAATGGTCATTGATAGCCAGTTGTTACCAATAGCACTCAGCCAGTTGTTACCAATAGCCTTAGGAGGCTCTAAGCCTCTAGGTCCTGTTATAGGCCCTCGATAGGCCTTGGGGGCTTGAATACCCAACCACTCGTGCCTATTACATGCCTTGGGAGGTTTATTCAACCTCCTAGAGATTGTTATAGGCCCTAGGGGCTTGGATACCTAGCCAACAACAGGCTTACTCAGCGATTGGGGAACTGCAACATGCAATCTAAATGTTGTACTATGTGCATTGGCTCTAGTGACATACAAGAAGTGATCTCCTATCTCTTCATTAGACCATTAAATGTTGCAAATCATAATGATATGTGGTTGAGTAATTGCATTGTGGGTGAAGTAATGTGCATCCATGATATACATCGAAAGAAGCAAGGTGCCTTGTAGAATGCATGTGGGGTCATAAGAGGGGTATCATATCAATATACTAGGTAGAAATATAAAGGGGTATAAAAAATGTTAATCCAAAAATTGATACATACAATATCTAGTGAAAATAGGGGTTTTTTTTAAATTGGGAAGGTATATTGGGAGGGGGTTAAAAAAAATGATTTTGGAAGGTATTTTCCAATATTTAGTGAAATTAGGGGTATTGTTTCATATGCCATGATCAAACGTGCTATGATAGCTGTTTATTGAGTGAAGCCCCCGTGGTTATGGGCAAGCCTACAAAGTGGGAAGACTATTTACACTCGGTAGAATAATTTGCGTATAATAACGGCTACTAGTCATCCGCAAAGATGAGTCCTTTTGAAATATTGTATGGCAGGAAATGCAATACCCCTATCTCTTGGGAAAATCCTATTGATAGGATGGTATTAGGAACTGATATGCTAAAGGAAATGGAACAAATTGTAAAACAGGTACAACAAAATATCAAGGTGTCTCAAGACCGGCAAAAGAGCTACGCTGATCTAAAAAGAACTCCAAGGGATTTCAATGTTGGTGATCATGTTTATTTAAAAATTAGACTTATAAAAAGTTCCATTAGTTTGGGAATATGTTCAAAACTAGCCCCAAGCTATTGTAGGCCTTTCGAAGTATTATCCAATATAGGGCCATTAGCCTATCATCTTGCACTTCTTGCCACAATGAAAGTTCATAATTTTTTTCGTATATCCCTTTTGAAAATATATGTTCATGATACTACTCATACTATTGATTGGAACTTGATACAGGTGGAACCAAAAGGAGAATTTCTTGTGGAACCCCTATGCATCATAGATAGGAGGGAACATATACTCTGGAATCGATTCATTGCTTACGTAAAAGTGAAATGGAGGCACCTTAGTCCTGAGGACAATGTTAAAAAAAATGGGGATAGGATGTGATATTCCCCCAAAAAAATTGGAATTATTTTTATTATTATTCTGCTTTAACTTAGGAAAACCATCTACGACCATGAGGTCAACGTTGTGGAAACATTAAACAATCATTCTATTTTTATTTAATAAAAGAGGAGACAAGTTGGTACACTTGTTGAAGATGATTACTACTCCATAAAATATTAGCAAGTAGCAGCAAGAAAGAAGACACTTGGGTGAAAAATTTGTTGTTATCCAACAGACATATTAGACACGATCGACCGAATCAGGGTGGGGAATCTAATGACTGAAGTGTGAGATTGTGGAAAAAATCCTAGGAAAAAAATTTATAAAGAGACACCAAGGGGAAAACACAGGATAATGTGTGGTGTGAGAAAAGTACCTATTGTGAATTATCATAGAGGTTGAACTCTATTTAAGTCCACAAAAAAAAAATCTATTACATATTCTAGAGGGAATTCTGCATTGCAGAGAGATTATCTGGATAAGATAATTCTCTTAGGGAGTAGTAGTGGCTCGGGGGTGAAGAGGGGGAAAGTGACTTGGTTGTCATATTTCTATGGCTGGGAGGAACGAGTGTACTATCTGTGTTTTTCCCATATATGGATTCTTAACCTTACTCAAGTTTTTATTTATTTTTCTGGAAAATTTTAGAATTTATCTTAGATTCTCGTTGTATAGTTGACAAATAATTAGTTCTTCGATGGGGAATAATCATTCAAGAGATAAGGGAAAATTTAGTATTTGCTTAGTGATATTCCTTATGTTCTCTTTAAAAAAAAAAAGAATTATTGTGTAGAGATGTTTAACAAAAAAATTTATGGAATAAATGTTATTATTTTTGTTCTGAAAATGATGGATGCTAAACCCTAACCTTATGCTTTTCTAGGGTTATTTTTATATTATTGTGTAAGTTAAATAGTGTTGGTTCTAACACATTATATTACATATGTGTAAAACTAAAATATCATATTGGATATGGTTTATTATAGTAAATTGAAAATCGGAGCCGAGAGGCTATTTACACACTTGATATATATAAAATAAAAAACAACTTCAACAAAGTCTCACACACATTTACATATAAAATCGAAATAATTCTCAATAGAGACAAAGGGTTGTTTTGTATAAATATTCAACAGAGTCAAGAGACTGCTCACACTTATATATATGTTTTCAAAATCATTTAAACAGAGCCAAAGGGTTGTTTTTGCATAAATATATATTATCAACATAACTTAAACTGAGTCGAAAGACTGCTCACACATAAACACATATATTATCAAAAATAGTTCCCATAGAACCGAGAGGTTGTTGTGACAATGATTATGGCCAAAATAACTTCAGCAGAGCTGAGAGGGATATCCGGATAATTATGTATGGTCAAAATAACCTCAATAGAGCCGAGAGGGTTGTCGTGAATAATTATGTATGGTAAAAATAACCTCGAAAAATCCAAGAGGGCCATCGTGAATAATTATTGTATAGGATCAAAATAACATCGACATAGGAAAGAGGCTATCTACATAATTTTACATACTCAAATAATAAGATCCAAAGCTAAATAGGCTATGCATTACTAGATAAAAATGCCATATTTAGAACCCAGTATGATATATTCTTTTCCACAGATATAATTGTATTACGGGAAACAAGCCATAGGAAGAGAGTCAAATAAAACACAAAGCTATATCGAAACACAAAGTTTTCTCTAAGACAAAGGAAAAGAGTAAGCGTTTTGAGAACACTATATAAATAAAATTGTTTAATGGCTTCAGGGTTTCAAAGTTTTTACAATTGAACATTACGGCTAAGCCGTTACTTTCTTGATAAAAAATAAATAAAACACAAACTCTAGGGTTCAACCCTTTATAATTTTCTCTACCTTGAACCAAGTCAACTTTGTTGAGGCGAGAAGCCTTTTACATTTATAAGGGAAGGTCTCGCACGACCATGGACATACCTGTAGGTTCACCTTGTTGATACACCAAAACGTTGAATTGGGTTCATGCACGTCGATGTTTAGAGTAGATCAAAAAAATGAGCGAAAGGGTTAGGCCTTGGGTAGAGGTATAGATCCTCAGAAAAACTTCACCCATGTATGCTGCACAAAAAGGAAAATTGGTCTTCCAACTTACTCTTTATCTTAAGACCGTGCAAGCCTTGCCTCCAAAGGTTGCATTGAGGTAGTAATTTAAGACTTTCCACAATAAAAAACTTCCAGTCAAGACTTGGAAATTAAACAGAAGAAAAAATTATAACTCTAAGCTAAGGGTATATTTGAACATTGGTTTTTGTTTTTCTATTTATTAAAAATAAACTTCTAGTAGATAATTGTAGTATAAGCGCAACCCTGTGATTAGAAGGACTCTTAACTCTATTTTTGTGGTAAGAGTGTTAATGGTTCAAAGGACAACTGCTAATTTTTTTTTTATGTGTCAAATTTGGGATTCATTACAGATGGATATATTTACCATTTTTATGCAAGTTATTACAATTTCTTCTTTTATAAAGAGATCTACAATGAACATATCAAATGTGTTTGATAATTTAAAGGATTTTGACTCCCATGGTGGAATCTGATTGTTAAACATGATTGTGATTATATGCTCAAGATACGAATCCAAGATATAATTATCAAGCATCATATGTTTACATGAAACAAATATCTCTTATATATGTGTCCACAAATATCTGTGTATGATTTTTTTATATTGTTTTTTTAAACATTTTGAAATTTCTATGAAGGAAATCCTCTTTTATGTGTGTTTACAAAAAATTATAATATTGACATTGTGTATGAAACTATTTATTGTCATTTTCAACATTTTAAAATTTTTCCAAGAAAATAATAATAACTCAGTTTTTAGGAAATTTATTTATTTTAATATGTATATATAACTATAAGAAATTTACATGTCCAATTACAAAGTATACTCATTATTAATTTCTTTGAAATTGTAACTTATTTATTTATTTTTTAATTTTTAATAGTTGTAAAAATTGACAGAACATAATGACTTGTTTCTAGTCTTTATTCTAGTTAACTATTAACTATTAAAATTACAATATAAATTATTCTAGTATACAAAATAAATATCGTATTATCTTAATACTAAGATTCGTTATTCGAGACATATTCAAGACCAATTGACATGGATTTGACAAAAATATTGAGTGGCATAATTGTATTGCATAGGTTTGTCACCTATGTGTGCCTTTTAATTCGTAGGTATGATTAGAGGGAATGAAGAAAGGCAGAATGAATGAAAAGGTGAGAGAACAGTAGCTCGATCAAACATTTTAAAAGCTCATTTGAGCAATTTAAAAGCTTGATAGAGATATTATCTCGATTGAGATAATAGCTTGATTGAGCCTCCTTTTAACTGCACATTAACCCTCGATCAAGCTATTTAAAAATCACACAAACACTCGATCGAGCTTTTATAAAAGCTCGATCAAGGGCTTAAAAACATACTTTTAGCCCCCTTTTATAAAACAAATTATGTTCAATGTTATCAAACCTAAACTCTAGCCTAGGATGCAACTTAGATGACAGAATTCATACCAATGGATCCATCAACGAATCATCTAGTCATTGGCATATAATTTATGAGTTTCTAAGTTCATATTATAATTTTTTAAATTTTCTTATGAAACTTACATTTACAAAACCATATCAACAACTTTGAACCAACACAAAGATTAATCAACAACGTAAAAAGTAAAAAACAAAAAATACATACGCCCCACACTAATGCGTGCTCCTCAAAAGAGTATTTTTTTATTTTTATTTTTCGATCTTTGTCACCAATAAAAAGACATTTGCTTGCACACACGTGTATGAAATGCAATTAAAATTTTCAATGGTCAATTTCAAAAATTAAAAAAATATATAATTTTCCATCATAAATTTAAAAAAAATGTGTGCCTTTGTGAATTTTGCGTAGATTATGTTCATATATATATATATTATGCAGTTATCACTAAATTATTTTATATCCACACAAGCCACTTGTAAACTTTTCTTGAAATTTACAAGAACACACATATCATTAAATGTAATTTTGGCATATTAAATATTTTATTATTTAAAAAAATATAGGTGGAAAGACAACATAATTCCCTACAATTTTTTTTCTTGTTGCGTGTCGAAATTCAAAGACATATATGAGTTTTGAGGGCTTCGATTTAATGAATGAAGAAACAAATTGATTTTTCACCGTCACTTTCGACCAAAAAGTGTTACTCATCTTTATGGATTCGCCCATCGTGTTGTAATTTAGTGGTGAAATTTTTGTATATTTGATCCCTCTCAGCGCTTGTAAAACCAAAGTTAGATAGATCTATACTGACATGATAAAAAAATGAAATATTTCAATTTAAACTATTAATATTTCATATGAAATTATAAATTTACAATTTTTATTAATTTAATGAATTGTTATTTGTTAATAAATTAAAGAGCATAAGATTGAATAATTCGAACTCTAAATTATTGATATATTATGTTTTTTTTTTTTTTTTCATAAATAATTATAATTAAATATATTTTAGTTTATTTATCAATTTTAATATATTGTATATATTTTGCACATATACTTCATTATCAATTTTAGTATATTGTATAGATTTCACGTCAAATTCTTATTAAGATCATATGAAGATTCTCCAATTTATGGTTTTAATGTTTCACATGTATTGAAAATTATTATTTAAATGTTTATTTAATGGTTTAAACATGTGACTTGTTTTTCATTTGAGGTTTGATAATATGGTACAATTTCTTAATAATTATTTTGGTATATCTTAATATATATTTTCTCCTCTATTATAATTATGAAAATTCAATCATATATAAATAGTTGTAATTGGAGATATTGATATCTAACTATATTATAATTATGAAAATTTATTTATATATATAAATAGTAGTTGTAATTGGAGATACTTTAATAATAACTATTTTCACTTATAATATCATTTTCTTTTTTCATTTTTCATTTTATCTTATAATTCTATTAAACATAAAAAGTTCATCTTGTAATTTTTTTTATTTGTATTTCATTTTACATGTTATACAAATTTGATTTTACATTAATATAAAACAAATTATAATATTTTTCAAAGTTTAATAATATTGATATATTAAATCTAATATTTCGAAAATATAAATTATTTTAGAGAATATTTGAAATTTGTTTATTCTAATTTATGATTGGTTGAAAGTTATGAAGTAATAACTTACCCCTCCTTATATGTGAAATTGTTAAAAATAAATAATTATTAAAAGATTTAAAATTCCAAAAAATACTTAAACCTTGGTCTTAATACTATTGTTACATTAATAATAATAAATACTATCATTTACTACAAAAATAATCTAGACATATTATCATTATAAATAGGTGTAGTCTAAATATTCTACTTTTCAGCTTTCTTCGAGCATAGTCCCAAGGGTTAGCTCAATTGGTAAGACGTGCAAACACTCTTCCAACATATTTTTCTTATTGGAAATCTTAAAAAAATCTTAAAATCATATATATTAATTATGAAAATTGCATAATTTGAGTGTCATGAAGTTTTGAATGACTAATTTTTCAGTATAATAATATTGTGTTTTTTTATTTAGTTATTTGTTGTTTAGTTTACATTAAATACTAAATTTGAAAATTACGAAATGTTAAAAAAAAAGAAAAAAGAAAATAAAGAATAAGGTAAATAATTATTTACATAAAATTGTTTTTTATAATAAATAAAATTAAAATTAATAATAAAGTTATTTAATATTTATTTTAAAAAATATTAAATAATAAATAATAAATTATAAATGTAGAATCATTTTTTGATGTTTATATAATAGATTAGGATTTTGTAATGATTTACATTTATTACAATGGAGAGGGATTTGCTCTATATTATTGATAATTAAAATTATATGAATATGCTTTATATAAAATTAGGACATATTTTTATATTATATTATTATAAAACATTGTTTTATGTATTTTTATTTGTAATATGTATATGAATATGCTCTAACAAGACTTTGGATTAATGAAATTTGTTAAAATTATAACATCATTTTAATCTAGAATTCTTAAAAACTCTTTAATATGTTTTTATTTCCTTACTTACTATAAGGAAAATATAAATTATAACATCTCATAAACAATTTTATTTTCAAAAATTGTTCATAATAAATTTAACAAAAACATTTATTAATTAGACAAAACATAAATATCTTCAATATGTTTTTATTTTGTTACTCACTACATAAAGGAAAATTACAACATACTCATTACATATAGGAAAATTACAAGTTTTAGCATCTCATAAACAATTTTATTTTCAAAGATTATTCATAGTAAATTTAACAAAAACATTTTTTAATTAAACAAAACATAATTATATTCGTAAGGCAAAGACTAACTTGCAGCTATTCCCTTGTTTTAAAATATTTTTATTTAATTTTTTTTCATATGGATTACTTTACTTGTATCATTTATCTAAAAACATTTTTTTTTCACAATGGTTACCTATCCACTATTTTGTACTTGTAAAATTCAAAAATAGTGAAAATGAGGTGGGGTCCAAATTGTGCCATAAAGCTATTTGAGAGGAGTAATCTGATGTATATTTGGCAGGAATAATATGATGTATATTTACATATGAAGAGAAGGTATAAACACTCACTCACATATCATGTAATGGGTCCACTCACAAGTCCCAAAGTTTGGCCAGATGCATTGGTACTAAAAAGGTTGTACTAAATTTCGCCTGTGGGTGCAGAGAATGGTAGTTGTGTCTGCAGCGCAATAAATCTTTGAAACTGTAGAGCAGATCAGAGTTGAATTTCCATTTGGATTTGTGTTCATATTTCATTGGATTTAAGGGCGTTCCAAATCCAATATCCTTGTGTACTAAAATGCAACATCTATTATCATGTTGCCATAAAATTGTAAGTGTATCCAAAAATAGATCAATAAAATAAAGGTGAATAAATAAGAAGTTTAATATTTTATATTTAGAAGATTGACTATAATTTAATTGTGTAATATTTACTTTAAATTTAATATTTTATTTTTATAATATTTACTGTAATTTACTTTACAGTGTTATCGTTCTCTATTGAAATTTGCTATTTAATTATTTTAAAAGATATCATTTTTAATTTCAAATAAAAATAATAAATTAATAAATTTTCATTTTAGAACACCCAAAAAAACCAATCCATATATATATGTGTAGTGAACAGCCAAGGGTGTCAATTAATTAATGAAACTAAGCAGTCGGTGCAGAATGCAGAAAAAGGTGCGACTGTAAGTGAAACGAAGAGGTGCATGTCGTCTACTGTGAATTGAAGCTTCTTCTGAGGAGCGAAGAATGGCAGCAGTACTGAATCGTGAATCCAATGGAATATTGTGGGGATTTAAAGGAGGGTCAGATTGGGTCTCACATGCAGTGCGTCAGACAATTTCAGGGACTCAAAGTCATACCGATTCATGATTGGATGCCAATTGCGTGTTTTTTGTTCAATAGATTGGCCCCGCAGGGCAGCACTTTTGGTTTTCTACGGGGTGTCAGCTGTCAGAATTCTAACACACCCAGTGGTCCTGCTGTTCATGCACAATACGTGGGAATGACCGCTGTCCGGCAGCCCTTAACGTTACCATTGATGCTCCAATTTCGAAAAGCCTTAGCAGACGATTTCGTCCGTTCTCCACATCATATGTTTTTTGCCCTATCTAATAAAAAAAACTCATATATTAAAGAACAATAGTTAAATTTACTTTTTTTTCAAGAACTTGGTCTTCTTAAGGAATCAAAGTTACATTATGAGCAAACAGAAGAAGTAGCTATAATACAGCACATCCTCATAATCCAGGGAACCAATGGATGACCCTTGCTTCGATGAAGCTGCTAGTAACAATTACAAAAAGACTACAATCCAGAAAAGTTACAGTAATACTCATGCCTTATATTCAATATACAAAAACAACAGTATCCAGAAAACAAAACACATCCCCCAAAACCAAAACAGCCTCCGAAGAAGATGTGGCTGTAATGCAAAAGTCCCGAACTGGGACGATGTTAGAACAGCAGGTAAGATCCTTCTTCCAATAGAGCATTATCAAACCATTCCTCGAAGTAGAGACAACCACCCATTTGGCCAACCGCCACCTTTGATAACCTGTCTGCATCGGAATTGAATTCCCGGTAGATATGTTGGAATGAGATCTGCTCAAAAGTATCCTTCAGATCCTAAATTATGGCGATCCATTGTCGTAGATGAAGTACATTAAGAGAAGACTTCCCATTGATCAATTTGATAATACATTGAGAATGGCCAGCCACTTGAAGTCTTGGGAGGCCTTTCTTCCTAGCAATCCATAGAATGCCCCATAAGGCAAGCAATTCCCCCTGAGTGTTGGTACCCATGCCATCACCCATCCATAAGAAAATTTTATGCCCCAACTTGATGTCTAAGACCATGCCCGCTCCGCAAATACCATCATGCTGAGCCCCATCAAAGAAACCCACCAAAATATCAGAGTTGAAGCACGGCGGAATAAGAACCCTGGACTTAGAATTAACCATCTGTTTGGAGTAAGCTTTGTACAGGGCGATAGCTTTTGTGGCAACCCAAGAGTGAGTAGTTGTAGTTCCTTAAAAAATAGTCGTATTTCTGCTAAGCCAAAGCTCCCAGATAACAAAAAAGGGGAGATCACGATAGAGAGACTTCCTACCCAGCCAACCGCGCAGAGTATCCTGAAAGTTATCCCTAGTCCATTCATCTATGAAGTTCAGACAATGTTGACAATATTTCCAAACCATCATGAAGTAAGGGCAATAAATAAAAAGGTGTGACACCTATTCCACAGCCTTGGTGCAGAGGATACAATATCCCGGTCCTATGAAACTGCATAGAGTATCCTGAAAGTTATCCCCAGTCCATTCATCCTTGAAGTTCAGACAATGTTGACAAGATTTCTAAACAGTCATGAAGTAAGGGCAATAAATAAAAAGGTGTGACACCTATTCCGTAGCCTTGGTGCAGAGGATACAATATCCCGATCCTATGAAACACCGCTTGAGCAAATTGTCCCATGTGAGGACCTTATTTTCCAAGCACAACCATAAAAAACAACACAACTTCAATGAAATTTGCCAACTCCAAATTTTAGAATGCCACGAGACCGGTTCCTCGACCACCTGTTCAGATACAATGAAGTCATAAGCATGTTTAGCTGTTATGATGCCATTTGAGTCTTTCCAATCCCAAATCAATTGATCGGGCTCATCCTTTAAACGAATGCCAGCCGCCTTCAATTTGGTAACATAACACTGCCACTCATCGGCTTCAGAACCAACAAGACCCAGATCGTCCGAATGGAGCCATAAGGAGGAAAAATCATTCAGTTGTCCTCCAGAATAAACCTGGGATAAGACCTCGGTCTTCTGGGAGTGCAGAGATCTTAATAGCGCTGTTGATAAAATCATCTTGCAAGCCCATTATCGGAACGATGCCGTTATGAGCCCAAATACCACGACCCACATTCCAACAAAGACGCTTCTTCAAGATCGGGAGAGTTTTACATTAGCCTCTCCAAATAGCAGAAGCATTAGGGTAGATCGCTGCAGTGTAACGTATCCAAATATAGGGAAGCGACGACTTGAGATATTTCCTTCTAATAATATCACTCCATAAGGTAACGCCAAAGAGAGCATGCCACAGTGTTTTAGCCCCTACGGCATCGACAAACCAGGCCAAGTGTTTAAGACTCCCGTTAGTCCCAGAGACATTCTAAAGCTGTGTTTTAGAACTGTGCCTGAGCATCAATAATCACTTCTGAAAACTTTACTGAATCAAAACATAGCTGACAAAAAACAATGTAGAATTCCAATCTTGAAATATGAATGGACAGTATTTCAATGTGCCAAGAAATCAAACTTTGAGTGGTAAATGGAGAATGAAATGGTGCAAGATAAAGGCACTGTGAAAGTAAAGCTTTATCCTACATTTACAGCATGACGTGTTGATCCTGGGAGAGGAATTCAATAGCCTTAACAAAATGAGCACAGAACACCACTGAGTAATACGAGAATATCACTTTAAGACAAATCAGCATGAACACTTCAATTACCAATCCTCTTAGAAGAAATACATTTAAGCATAAGCACTCATATAACATTCAGAACAACTCTGCAGATCATACATAAATGGAAGAGATGAAAAACAATAGAAGGTACTAACTGTGCACATCAAAACTTTGAATCTATCAAGCTCCAAGATAGGGCAATAATATGTTTCTTTCTGTATTGATCAAACTATCCAATATAAAAGTAATACTTCTTACAAAAGAGAGCCGACCCTTTGGCTACTTCCTACTTGGCTATATATAGCCTTCCTACTTATCTAAACATAATATGTTACAATCAGTTACAGCTCAACAGCTTAAATTTTTATGTTTATACTCCTTAATAGAGTTTGTTACAATATTAGTCATAGGGAAATTACTGGTTATCCTTATGACCGTGACCCGGGACCACTTTGCCTACAAAGTAGTACGTCTGGCTTGACGAAGTTCGCATTACCTTAAAATATAAGGTATCAACGACGTAACGTATTTCAAAGCTGCGAAGAAACTTTTACACACTTGTTGGACCACCTACGGCCTGATGAAGACGTAGCTGTGACCATACCATTGAGAAATGCTGCTTTGCAGACCTCTACTGCTTCATTCTTCCATCCCGTCCAAGCCCTTTGCTCTCGGATCGTTCTTTCGACGGGACATAAGCTTAACTATGATGCCGAGCTATGGAACAGAACTTGATTCTGCCACTGCTTAGTTAGAACTGCTCAGGTGCTACTGTTTCACCATTTGGTCATCCCTCGCTGGGACCGGCATGTCCCCTTCTTCTGTGCTTCTGCATATGGAAGGCCCATCTCCATTTGAACTGACAAAATAGCTGAACCTTCCTTAGACATCTCGGGTGAGACCTCAGGATTTTCCTGTTTGGTTTCCGACGAGTGTATATCGGCAGGCTGTTCATGGACGTTGGTCGTTCGAACCCTTAGTGCTCCTGGTGAGCCTCCTCTCGAGATGAAATGCACCATTGAAAAACCCCTGTCACTCAACTATTCAAATTTAATAAATCTGGAACAATCTGCACGTCTTCGGCTTCATGTTCCGAACCGATGAAGTGCAGGAGCCTCGACAGACAAAATAGGCCAACTTGGGGGTATTTATAGAGTCATCTGAACTATCCTCGGTGAGTGAGCTTGTACTGCCACAATAATTGCTTGACCACCCCTCCGGGCTTTGCATGCTGGGAGTGAACTATAGCTCGTACGGTGCCAGTGGCATAAATGATTACTCAGAAGAGTCACTTCAAAGTGATAGCGAAGATGACAAGACAAAAACCCATTAGCGGTTTTCAGGCCCCTTGAAAAGTGGTTTAAGAAACCCACTCCAGGACCCTTGAATGATCTTGGGACCGCCACGTGGAGACTGTGGTTTTGAGTTAGGAGCGAACTGAGCATGGTAAAATTTTCGTGGTTTTAACCCCTTACGCTTTTCTGACCGTTGATTTGTCGCCAGGAAATCTCGAGATTCGAGCCAAGAAGATGCAAGTCCTTTAAGATGGGTCCCGCTTAGCGCAAGGCCTCCCTGTCAGCTACTTTATAATTTTTTGAAACCATTATGATGGCTAGGTGGTTTTAGGTCCCTTGAAAAGTGGTCTACTGATACCGTCGAGAGGCCCCTGAATATTTCGAAAGCTGACACATGTCAAAAGTGGTTTTTCTGTCAGAGACCATCCGAGCTAAAAACAATGAAGCGCATCTGAGAGTCCTGACCATGCCTGCTTTAAGTTGGCTCATGCTAAGCCTTTCTGATCCTCGACCTCATACCCTCCAGCTGCTATGGCATGAAACATTTAGCTTTATGCGTGCCTTTTGCTGCTCTAACTCCTTTCTCTGATGTCCTCTTTCGATCTGGTGATGGACCTCCGTTCGGCTGATAATATCACTAACATTGGCTTCAGTGGGGACAACCTCTTTCTTCTGGGAGAGGTTGAGAACAGTAGATCAGTGCCTTTTATACCATTGGGTTATGGAGTCATGATTGTTAAAAATAGAAACATAACTATAGAAAAATAGTTAGAGAACAGGCTACAAAAACTTCTCATAACTTTCTAAAGAACAAAAAAGAAATAAAAATATGTTACAAGCATGATACAATGGTCTCGTTCACAGGGTAAGATATGGAACTTAGTAATGAAAGAACCGCTTTAGGAATCTCCCATTCATAGGGTTCCCAAAATGTTCACCATTTAGTTGAGCAAGCTCATATGTGTTGTTGTCTTGAATTGTGGTGATTTTGAAAGGACCCAGCCATAGGTTATTGAACTTCCCATGTTTAGACCTTGGCTCTCTTCTGGCATCCCATTTCAGAACAAGATCTCCAGGATGAAAATCTCGGGAAACCGCCCTTCGGTCAAAAGTTGCTTTCATCTTGTCCTGGTATATTTTAATGGAGTCATCCAGTTTTTCCCTGGCCTGCTTAATTCTATCAACCGTTGAATTCTTCTTTCCATATCATCTAGATCCTCATTTTTTGATTGTAGCAGCTTCATTACCGGGAGGCCCAACTGGATCAGGATAACAACCTCCTTTCCATACACCAATTGAAATGGCGAAGTGCCTATAGCCCTTTTGATGCTGATTCTATCTGCCCATAATGCAAATTTCAAATAGGAGTCCCAGGCCTTTTTGTTTTTGCTGAGCATTTTCTTAATAATAGTGACCAAACTCTTATTGGAAGATTCAGCCAAGCCATTTCCTTGTGGGTAGTATGCAGTTGAATGGATCAATTCAATATTATAATTTTGGCAAAAGTCCATCATCTTATATGACTTGAAAGTTGGAGCATTATCTGTAAGTATTTTCCTTGGGCAGTCAAATCTTGCCAAGATGTTTTCTTCTAGGAAACTTATGATAATTGAGTCATTTGAGTTCCTAGTGGGAATAGATTCTACCCACTTTGTGAAGTATTCAGTGACCGTAAGAATCCATCGATGCTGGCCGCTAGAATGAGGATTTATCTCTCCGATAAAATCAAGGCCCCACTGCTGGAAAGGCGCTTCCACCCTAATTGGTTTTAGAGGTAACGGTTGTAGCTTTAGATTTCTGGCAAACATTTGACATTCCTTGCATGCCCTAACGATCTTGCTGGTATCAGAAAATAGAGTGGGCCAAAAATAACCCGCTTGCAATATCTTATGAGCGGACTCTCTCCACACATGATGTATTCCACACATACCCTTATGAAATTCATGAATTATGCCCTCCATCTCCTCTTCTACAATACAATTGAGCAAGATGCCCAGTGGGTCTTTCCATAAAAGGTAACCATCCAGAACACAGTATTTGACAGCTTTGAGTTTGAGGGATCTTATCTTAGATTTTTCCATTTCGGGGGGATAAGTAAGATGATCCAAATAGTAAATGATGTCTCTGTACCATTCTGAATTTATAAACTTCTCGACTATCTGATCGGAAAGGTTCTATTGATCTTCCCCGCTGCCCTTCTCGAGGAGTTAGTCGATCAAATTTATTTCTAGGACTTGATAATTTGATTCTACCAACAGTTTAGCTAACCCCCGCCCTTTTACCAACTTGGTAGGTTTAATCTCCATATCGTACTTCTAGATCTTGGAGATCCACCTTCCCCTTCTCCCTTCACTATTAGGTTGACATAAGATATCCTTAATGGTTCTCTCAGGGACATGAGCAATAATATTGGAATGCAAAACATAGCTCCTGAAAGACTTGAGTGATTTGACTAGGCATAGGCTTGCTTCTCCATTGTGCTATATTTTAATTCTGCATCTCTCAGAACTCGACTGAAGAAAGCAATAGGTTGTTCATGCCCTTCTGGATTTTTTTGCAAAAGGACTGCTGCAATAGTGACCTCAGAGGAAAAAGAAAAAACTAAGAAATCCTTGGTGCAGTCTGGGTTGGTCAATACAGGTGCCTCTCCCAGGGAGTTCTTTATCTGTTTAAAAGAATTTCTCGCGGCTGTGCTCCATTTTATCTCAGCGTCCTTTCTTAACATGTCAGTAATCTCTTTCATTATTTCAGCAAAGTTAGGGATAAATCTTCGTCAAAAATTTATTTTACCAACAAAAGATTGTACCTCCTTTTTATTTCATGGAAGATCAATCAACTTAATAGAGGCCACTCTCTCTAGGTCTATCCTCACGCCATCTTTGGAAAAAATGTGACCAAGCAACTTTCCTTCCATCATGGCGAAAAAAGACTTCTTTGGATTGAGAGACATGCCATATTTTCTGCACTTCTCGAAAGTTTTCTTTAGGTGCTGAAGATGCTCTTGGTCAGATTTAGAAAAAACTGTCATATCATCCAGGTATATAACAATGAAGCTATCATTTTCGCCTATAAATGCTATGTCCATGGCCCTTTGGAATGTTGCCCCAGCATTGATAAGGCCGAAAGGCATTTTGTCATACATGAACGTTCCCCATGGTTTAGTGAAGGCCGTCTTTTCCGGATTATCATGGTGTATTGCTACCTGGTTATATCCTGAGAACCCATCCATCATGGATACTCGGGTTGAACCTACCACCTTTTGCAGAATATTATCCATTTTGGGCAAGGGGTAGTTGTCCTTCAACGAGCATCTATTCAGATTTCTGAAATCGACGCATAATGAAATCTCGCCGTTCTTCTTTCTGACCAGTACTAGGTTAGCCACCCATTCAGAATATCTTAGGGGGATAATGATTTTTGCATCAAGGAGCTTTCTTACTTCCCCTTCAATCGCTGCCAACAAGATAGGGCTTACCTGCCTTAACTTTTGTTTTACTGGCTTAGTATCAGGTTTTAAGGGGATCCTGTGTTGTATTATGGTAGTATCATAGGTTCTGAGGTCTTCATACTTCCATGCGAATACATCTGCATAATCTTTAAACAATTCCTCATACTTTTGCCTCTGCTTGCTCGTGAGGGATTGAGAGAGTTTGATGGATTTGGGGTCCTCCACGGTAGAAATATTTACCTCTTGTATGGCCTTCGTGGTTGGCTGTAATGCTAGTTTGACCGGGACATCACTTTTGTCTAACAACTGCTCTAATGGAACAAGTCCTTTCGGAATGTAATTATTTTTTAACTGTAGGACCTTGTGCTTCGCGACCTGCTGTGTGAATTTAGAGCCTTCTGTATCTTTTACCTACAAATTATTCTCTTCTATTTTTTTGGAATCGACATCCACCTCGATACTTGAGAATTCCCCGACCAGTTGCAAGAAGTGTTTAATTTGTTGGTCGTCCTCAAAGACCTGCCAACTTTTGACGTTGTTGGGAATGGAGGGACGGTATCTCATCTCAATTTCATAGTTTAGCTTCAGCTTTTTGGGAGGGTTGAAAGAACTTGCCATCATGGCTAAAGCATCGGCTTGTTGATTTTCTTCCTGAGGGACGAAAGTAATGTTAAAGGCGTCAAAGAAGTTCTCAATAAGATCCCATGCCAGATTGCGGTAGGCTCTGAGTCTGGGATGCTTCGTCTGATAAACATTTCTAATTTGATTTACCACGAGCTCAGAGTCTCTGAAAACCGCTATATTAGCAATTCTCAAGTCTTTTGCCGCTCGGAGACCAAGGATGAGTGCTTCATTCTCCATGAAATTATTGGTGGTGTCAAAATCTAGCTTGTAAGATAGACTGATTTCATCCCCCAATGGTGATGTCAATACCGCGCCAGCTCTGGATTTGTCTTTGGCGGATGCCCCATCGAAAAAGAGTTTCTAGACTATATTATGAATATTTTCAGTAGTTGGTTCGGTCGCTTGAACATGTGCAATCTCTTCCTCAACTGAGTCTCCTATTGATAGTATGTAACAACCCATGTTCTCATCAGTAGTGTATATCGGATAATTCATGGGACTATCTTGGTCACTTATAACATAGGCGAACATGGATTCCCTGTATAACCGCCTGGTTTCTCCAGCAAAAACGAGAATTGTAGCATACTTCATGTCCATTTGCATGGTTCCTCCTAGCTTTTTAGCCCGGCTTCTTGAAAAGAGCATACCTATTTAGCTGGGACATCTGCTACCACCACGTCCATCACCATGCTCTTGGCTGGTATCTGGGCAAGAGTGACCACCATGTCTTTTATCATCCCTATGCACTTTACCTTTCTGGAATCTAAACTGTAAAGGTCATGGTAGGGTCTAGTGATTTCCAGTCCCAGCTATTCCATGATAACTTTGGGAATTAAATTCTGAGATGCCCCAGAATCCAGCATGCAGTTGTGTAGAAGCTTCTCATGTACGTTCAGGGTGACGTAAAACGAGGCAGTGGGATCTTCTTTACTATCAATGCGTGGACCACACTGAAAAGAGGGAGCCTCATTGTTAAGGTTTATGGAATCTTGCTGATCAATGTTTTCAGCTCGGTGCAGCATCTTGTCAATCTGGCCCTGGTACATAGGATTTCTTATTAATTCCGTCAAAGGAATCGCTATCTTTAATTTGTTCAGATCTTGTTCCAAACTGAAAGAGGTATGCCCTTCTCTGGGGATTGGTTCTATTCTCTTATGGGGGCTTATACCTGGCTAATTTTGGACCTCTGGGATCATGGTTTCAACTTCTTTATCTCTAGGGAGGTATTTTTCTTTGGGTAAGGAAGCTGATTGAGGGGGCTTTGTTTGGACTGACTTCTGTGGGGATTTTCTAGGAATAGGTCCACTTTGCTTCTGCGTCGCTTCTAGCCTCGGTCTTAGATTGTCTTTCTTTTGCATTCTTTCAGGCTGAGTGCTACACAAAACAAGATGATCCTCCAGGAACTCATCACTTTCTTGGGAATACAAAAGATCTTAGCCATCTTCCTCATATAATAGTGAACTCTCATAGTCCTCTCTGGTAAGGTGCATGAGGTGGGAATCTTCTTCCACCCAATTTAGTTGTTCTTCAAAATCTTCATAACCTTGCTCTGCAGTAATCTCGACCAGATTGTTCTCTTTTTCACAAACAGGAGGCTTGAGTGGTTGTTCATTGTTTCTCTTTTCTCTATATGCTATATGTGGATTAAAGGGCCTTCTAAACTAATTTGGCGGGCGAGGAGGGGACTGTCGATTAGGACTGCTACCCTCCAATTCCATTCTAGTGACCTTGTTTGATAGGTTCTTGATGATACGAGTCATTTCATCAATATTTTCGTCTCGGGAGTCTCTGATTTCTAAAGGTACCGCTTCCTCTTTGGTCATCCCTTTGTCTCTGGGTTCAGTATCACTAGTCATTTTAATCTTGCCTCCTGCTCTCAGTTTCCCTTCGACGTCGATGGCATCATCCTGCATATTACTGAGCGAGATTGGTCTTCTTTCTCTTAACATTATGGAAAAATCTAAAGAGAAAGCGGTTGTATAAGTGACTCGAGTTGCGGCTTCAGTAGGACGAATGTCTCCAGGGATTCTGAAATATTGTTTGTTAAATCTTGCCGTGAAATCGACCACGTTTTCAAAGCCGCTTTTCTTCAGGGCCGAGAATTCTGTTAGATAATATAAATTGTCCCGTTTAACTCCCCATTTCTTGACAAAGGTGGCTTCCAATATTTCCATAGTGCTAATGGAGGCATTAGGTAAAGATCTAAACCATTTTCTAGCCTCTCCTTCTAATGATTGAGCAAAAATTCTCATAAGTACATCATCATGCTAGATCAGGATGTTATCCGTGAAATCTTGAAATCGATCTACATGGTCCTAGGAAGATGTCCCTTTACTGCCATCATATTTTGGCAATAGCTTCAGGTAATGGGTAGGCATATCATTTGGGGGTGTGGGTAACTGCAGAGGTCCGTCATGGATTTCCACCCACCTCGATATTCTGGGTGGTGGTGGTGGTGGAGGTGGTCCTCCACCTCCTCCTCCTGACATGAGCTGGCTGGTGTCTTGGATTTCTTCCTGTGAGGTAATGAGGGGATTGGGCGGATTGGTATGAGCCGAATCTTCTTCGTTTTCAATAGGGATATTTTGGAAGCTAGGAAAATCACAAGGAGTGCGAGGATCTAAGGGAATATGTCCACTTGTTGGGGTTCAGACAATAAATTCGGATTGAGGAAATTGGGGGGCGAACAAAGGGGAAGAGAAGCTTCGCTGATAACTTGGTGAAGTAGACTAGTATCTCCCACGTCTATGTCTCCAAGAAACTGAGTCTTCAAGGGCCACAAATTCTTCGTGGCTTGGGTTTTGGCGAGTGTGTCTTCGTCCAGATTCCAGGTTTGGTACTGTGGACTTGCTAGGTGGATAACAGCCCGCAACTCAATTTCATCCACCATGAAACTGAGAGTGTATAATTTTTTCATTATACCCAGGGAAGATATATCTTCTTGATTGCGTCCCCGGCAATGGCGCAAAAAATGATGTTAGTCCCAGAGACATTCTAAATATGTCTTTTAGAACTGTTTCTGGGCATCAATAATCACTTCTGAAAACTTTACTGAATCAAAACATAGGTGACAGAAAACAATGTAGAATTCCAATCTTGAAATATGAATGGGCAGTATTTCAATGTGCCAAGAAATCAGACTTTGAGTGGTAAATGGAAAATGAAATGGTGCAACATAAAGGTACTGTGAAAGTAAAGCTTTATCCTACATTTATAGCATTACGTGTTGATCCTGGGAGAGGAATTCAACAGCCTTTACAAAATGAGCACAGAACGCCACTGAGTAATACGAGAATATCACTTTAAGACAAATCAGGCACATCAAAACTTTGAATCCATCAAGCTCCAAGATAGAGCAATAATATGTTTCTTTTTGTATTGATCAAACTATCCAATATAGAAGTAATACTTCTTACAAAAGAGAGCCGACCCTTTGGCTACTTCCTACTTGGCTATATATAGCCTTCCTACTTATCTAAACAAAATTTGTTACAATCAGTTAGAGCTCAACAACTTAAATTTTTACGTTTATACTCCTTAACAGAGTTTGTTACAATATCAGTCATAGGAAAATTACTAGTTATCCTTATGACTGTGCCTCGGGACCACTTTGCTAGCAAAGTAGTACGTCCGACTTGACGAAGTTTGCATTACATTAAAATATAAGGTATCAACGACGTAACGTCTTTCAGAACTGCAAAGAAACTTTTACACACTTGCTGGACCACCTATGACCTGATGAAGACGTAGTTGTGACCATACCACTGAGAAATGTTGCTTTACAAACCTCTGCTGCTTCATTATTCCATCCCGTCCAAGCCCTTTGCTCTCGGATCTTGCTTTCGATGGGACATAAGCTTAACTATGATGTCGAGCTGTGGAACAAGTCCCGATTCTACCACTACTTAGTTAGAATTGCTCATGTGCTACTGTTTCACCATTTGATCATCCCTTGTTGGGACCAACATGTCCCCTTTTTCCGTGCTCCTGCATACGGAAGGCCCATCTCCATTTGGACTGACGAAATAGCTGAACCTTCCTTAGACATCTCGGGTGAGACCTCAGGATTTTCCTATCTGGTTGTTGGCGGGTGTACATCAGCAGGATGTTCATGGACGCTGGTCGTCCGAACCCTTAGTGCTCATGGTGAGCCTCCTCTTGAGATTAAATGCACCATTGAAAAAACCCTGTCACTTGGCTATTCGAATTTAATAAATTTGGAACAATCTGCACGTCTTTGGCTTCATGTTTCGGACCAGTGAAGTGCAAGAGCCTCGATAGACAAAATAGGCAAACTCAGGGGTATTTATAGAGCCATCTTAACTATCCTTGGTGAGTGATCCTGTACTGCTGCAATAATTGCTTGACCACCCCTCCGGGCTTCGCACACTTGGAGTGAACTGTAGCTCGTACGGTGCCGACATCATAAATGATTACTGGGAAGAGTCACTTCAAACTAACAACGAAGATGACAAGACAGAAACCCATTAGCGGTTTTCAGGCCCCTCGAAAAGTGGTTTAGGAAATCCACTCCAGGATCCCTGAACAATCCTGGGATTGCCACATGGAGACCGCGGTTTTGAGTCAGGAGTGAACTGAGCATGGTAAAATTATCATGGTTTTAACCCCTAACACTTTTTTTACTGTTGATTTTTCGTAAGGAAATCTCCATATCCGAGCCAAGAAGATGCAAGTCCTTTAAGATGGGTCTCGCTTGGCACAAGGCCTCCCTGTCAGCTGCTTTATAATTTTTTGAAACCACCATGATGACTAGGTGGTTTCAGGGCCCTTGAAAAGTGGTATACTGATACCGCCCAGAGGCTCCTGAATATCTCTAAAGCCGACACGTGTCAATAGTTGTTTTTTTGTCAAAGACCACCTGGGATAAAAAAAATGAAGCGCTTCTGAGAGTCCTCACCACACCTGCTTTAAGCTGGCTCTTGCCAAACCTTTCTGATCCTTGACCCCATACCCTCCGGCTGCTATGGTGTGAAGCATTTATCTTTATGCGTGCCTTTTTCTGCTCTATCTCCTTTCTCTGACGTCCTCTTTCAATCTGGCGATGGACCTCCCTTCGCCTGATAATATCACTAACAACCCCAACCACCAATGCATTTAGGAAGAGAAATATGCTGCCAGGCCGAGAGATTAAATTTAGAGTGAATAGCGTTATCAACCCAAAGGAACTGAAACATATGTTTTCAGATTCCTTCCAAAATAGACTTCGGCACCAATGCCATGGACATCCAGTAAATTGAAATACTCTGGAGGACAGAGTTGATTAAGAGTAATTTTCCTCCCAGAGAAAGGAAGCTGTAAGTCCAATTGTTAATGCATTTATCCACATGGTGTACAAGCCAATACCAATCATTGATAGTGTAACAATTCGACTTTAGAATAAATCCAAGGTACGAGACCCCATCCAACAAAGGCTGCCATTGAAAAGGAAACATGGATTGCACCTGCTATCCGAAAAGTAAGTCAGGTTCTAGATCAGAGCTGATAAATAGCGTGGACTTAGGAGGACTGATTTGCATGCCAGACGCAATAAAAAATAGCTTAAGGATGTCAGAAAAATAACTCCAATCCTGCACCGAGCCCCTTCCAAATATTAGTACATCATCTATGAAAAGAAGGTGTGTAATGGAAAGCCCCAGAGACAGTTGTATACCAGAGAAATGTTTATCCTCTTTAGCCAATTTGAGTAGTAGGATGAAACCTTCAATAACCATCAGAAATAGAAGAGGAGAGTGCGGGCAGCCTTGCTACAGGCCCCTATCCCCCTTGAAGAACGCGGTGGGGTGACCATTAACTAACATGAAAAAATTTGCACTAGAAACACATCTGAGAATCCAGTTTGTGGCTTCATATGGAATACCAGATTGAAGGAGAATGAACCTGAAAAAAGTCCAGTCAACCCGGTCAAAATCCTTCACCAGATCCATTTTTAATATAATAGCCTTCATCTTCTTCTTCTTAATCGAATGAATGCATTCTCAAGCCACCCCAATGGCATCCAAGATTTGTTGGGTAGAAAGAAAGCCAAACTGTTCCTTAGACATACCAACGTCCAAATAAGGTTTGATCTTGTTTGCAATAATTTTTGTAATAATTTTGTAGACCACGTTACAAAGAGAGATAGATCGGTAATCATTAAAGCCAGAGGGCTTATCTTTTTTAGGAATGAGGGTGATGAATGTGGAGTTGAGGTTACCAGGTACCACACCCTTGATCCAAGATTCCTCCACCGCTCTGAGGATATCTTCCCCTAAGAGATCGAAGAAATGGATGTAGAACTCCACCATCCAGCCATTTGGTCCCGGGATTTTTGCCTTTTCAAAGTGCTTAAGAACAGAGCGAATCTCAGCCAAAGTGACCTCAGCATAAATTGAGGTGCCAACCTTTGCAGGAAAGATGCGTGGGTAATTTCCAATCACTTTTAATTGTTCCTGTAAAGAGTCTCTAGTCTCCAATGTATAAACAGACTTGAAAAAATCCATAGCTCCATGTTCCATGAAGCATGGTCTCGTAGAGGGCACCCATTGGAATCATTTAATTCCCAAATGGAATTAATATTCCTTCTCATACTGGCATAATTTACAAACAACTTGGTATTTTTATCGCCGCATTGGATCCAGAGAGCCTGGTTCTTTAGGTGCCAAGCTTCTTCATCTTGAAGCAAGATCTTCTGTTTTTTGGATTCCATATGAGACCGGAAGGCCATTAAATCAGTAGAGAATAGACCATTTAAATTCTACCCCAAAGAACATAGCTTTTGTTCGATAGAAACTAATTCCTCCTGCTTTCTGACCGTCCTCTCCTTATGCCATCGAATGACATCCAATTTCAACATATTGATTTTGTAGAGCAAAGAACTAGTGGCTGAGTTGAATGGCTTAAGAGAATACTTCTTCCACTGTGTATGAACCAAAGCACAAAAATCATCTTCAAGAAGCCAATGGTGATTAAACTTGAATGGGTAGCTCTTTTTAGAGACATTCAAATCAAACTCCAGGAAAACAAGTCTATGGTCAGAGATACCTGTAGAGATTGACCACGACCTGAATTTACCAAGACAATAACTTAGATCCTCAGCAATTAGGAAACGATCAAGTCGCTTCGGAACATCAAATTTTCCTAATTGACCATTGTGCTAGGTAGGAACCATCACCACCGGAGCAACACCAATAAGTTTAGCTTCATCGAAGGAAGCCCTGAAAAAATCAGAAAGGGCATCCTCCTGACGTCTCGAGCCCCAAATCTCCAGGAAGGAAAGAGTAAGATTAAGATCCCCTGCAAGGATCAAGGAGGGGTCATTAAGACTTCCCTTCGAGAACAGGTTTTTCCAAAACTCCTTTTTATGGTTGTATGGTCCATAGAGATTAAGAACCCTCACCTTACGGTCTAGATTAAGGAAAGAACCCTCCAAAGTATGCTCCCATCCACAGAAAAGGAGGCAAAATGGGAAGTACGGGGGTTCAATGCAGAAAAGAATCCCCCCGAAAGACCAACGGTGTCATGAGCACAACAGTGCTAGGAAGGAAAATTTTCAGGAAGACTTGACAAGCTTTAAGGGAAGAGATCATGGTTTCTTGGAAGAGAATGAGATCAGGATTTGTAGTAGTAATTAACCTCTTAAGGGCAGTTTGCTTTGATCTACTGCCAAAACCCTAGATGTTAAGAGTTAGGAGCAACATTAAGGAACAGGATCCATAGGTACATCTGCTCTAAGAACCTCAAGGCAATACTTAACCAGAGACGAACAGTGCAGGGCCCTACCAACAGCCATAGCTTCAGATAAGTGAGGATTAACAAAAGAGGGGGATGATTCGACATCGCAATGCAGAGGAGAGTCCAACAACAAATTTTTACCTTTTTCTTCCGTGTAGTCACATTTTGGAGTCTAATCGAGGGAATAGGAAGGATATCATCAGACCCAGGCATACCTGAGAAAATCAGGATACTAACACGATGGGAGTCCCCACCCTCTGTGAATCACAAAATCCCTGAGCATAAGTGGGAGTGGTGAGGGGATCACCAAAAACAAATATGCCAGCCAGGGAAGAAGGACAAATCCCTGAACCATCTAAGGGAAGAGCAGGAGCCGAAGGCCCAGTGGAATCCACGGGAACCCTAAAATCAGTCAAAATAGTAGGTGAAAGAGCCACAATGATATCGGAGGGAGCAAAATCCTACAAAAAACCCTCGAGCAAGGAAGACTTAAGATGAGCGGTAGACATAAATTTCTTAAAGACATGAAGGGATTCTAAAAACTTACTTAGTATAAGAGTGGCCAAGGAATGCTCCAGTGGAACCAGGATCAGAGAATCTGAATCCTTTGTATGAGCGGACTCCGCCGAAAGTTTGGGAGCTTCTGAGACTGAGTACTCCAGTAATCCAGGGAAGGAATCCCTGCAATGTCCAGTCAAATGACACTTGAAGCAACGAAAAGGGACCTGCCAATAGTCCAACAGTTGAGTGAACACCCCATCTTTCCAATGGATCTCTATTTCATTGGGAAAACCCATGGAAACCTCCATCTCCACCAATACCCGCGGCGCACGCCTATCAATAGCGATGAGAGTAGATTCCTCAACCAAAATTAAATGACCTAGGGCATTAGCCATAGTCATAAACCCACCCAAAGACCAGCAATGTAGAGGAAAATCCGACAGGATAACCGATAAATGCCGCTTAGCCGACTTCTTGGTCTTAGGGTTAAATCCTGAGTGCCATCTAGAGAAGACGAGGTACCCTTGCCTAATGACCCAAAAACGGCTCTCAATCAAATGGAGGCTCTCCTCGGTCAGAAAGTGAAAACTAAACCAACCATTGCTCAATGCATTCACCCTAGGGATGTATTGTATAATAGGTTTCCAAAAGATGCCCATCCAATTTACAATCTTGGAGCGAGAGAGCGGAATGAAATCAAAATGACCAAGGAGGGTACACTTAGATAGCCCTAATACCATGTCGAAGGTAACGTCCCTTCCCAACACGCAGGACAGTTTGACTTGTTTAACCTGTTCCACCTTAATCCTGCATATGATGCGAGCACGGTCCCCTAATAATGGCTGATGGGGAACAAAATTACCAGGCCCTCCCTCCCCACGGACCTTACCAATATAAACAACCCACTTAGACTAGTTGGAGGACCACCCTATATCCCCCCAAGTCGATGGTAATATTCCTGCACAAACCACTGAAATGCAAGGGTTGGCCCGAAAAAGACTCGAGGAGCATGTAAAATAATCTGACCCATTAGGATGGAGTGCATGTGATCCCCTTCTAACAAGGGAGTAGGGTTGAGACCAGTCACATCAACGAAAACCCTAGCAGCTGACATCTGACCGAGAAAACTGACAAGTACCAGTAACCTGAATAAAAAATAATGTAAGGGACTGAGGCACAAACAAAAAACCCCCGAAAACCATACTCAACAGAAAACCATCCCCATCAAGGACCGGCCAAACAGGTTCAGAGCGAAACAAGGCTAAAAATACGGAAGAAAACATAAACAAAATACAAAGGTAGTTTCCCACTTTTTTAAAACATGGTTGGTACTAGACTAATCGTAATGATTAGTGGACTCCAAGTGGACAGGCCAGTGATGCTAAGGAAGGGTAGGAATCACCCAAGACCAAAAAATGAAAGACCACCAACCTAAAACCCTGAACCAATGCTCCATCACTCAGAACCAACACTCCATCACTCAAAACCAACGCTCCATCATCGTTGAACGATTGATTGTTAAATTTACTTAATCTAGGTGTTTTAAAAGTATCATAGAATAGGGCGTTGAACCTATTTATACAGTCAAAAGAATAATTTAAATAACATAAAATTTATATTAATTTTTTTTTTGTCTATTTTTTTATTATTAGAAGGACCTAGATTCACGTATGAATATAGTATCATAGTTTTCTATAATGTTAAATTTTAGTTGATACTTATACTATATGACTTTTGATTAACCTAAAATATGATGGAGTTAAGTAATTATATTATAAAGAGGTAAATTTTCATTAATAATATATTTTTCACTTTAATTCATTTATTTATTTCATTAAATTAGGAAAAAAATAAAAATGCATAATTGAAGAATGTTAACATCTGATTGATTATTTGAGAGAATCAAAGTATGATTAGAAATACATCTATTCAAATAAAACATAGGAAGATAACAACATTCCTCCCAACCATCCAATATACACTCAATTAACTATATATATATATATATATATATACAAACTCAAATTTCACTATATAATTTTTAATTATCCATTATAATTATAAATGGGTTATAATATCACTTGTATTTTTGTTTTGAAAATAAGGTTTTCATACCAATTCATGGTTCTACCTTCCATAATGTGGTTTTCACACCCACCGTTCACCTTATATAACTACTTAACATTGCTTTCTTATTTACGTTCATGAGTCTCTGAAATAAATGTTTTCCTATTTCAATTCCAAACTTCATAATGACAAACATGAAAGTAGGGATTAAAAAGTTAAGATAGTTTTTTTTCAAAGGCTAAATTGGAAAGTGAGTGTTTATTACAATTAATAATAATCAAATTTTTAAGGTTATGGTTTAGTTAGACATTAAATTGATGTATAATATCTCTTTGTTCGTGGGAAAATGATACTATCACAACTTCAAGAGCGTGACACTTATTTTTTTTGTTTTTGAGCCCTCCAAGAGCACGCGACACTTTCATGTCTCAAAGCAAGGATTTGCCCAGCTTACATTTATTGCACGTAAACTACGCCTTGCAACTCGAGATTGCCCATACCTATGCCTTGACCTACAATACTGAAAGATCACACCTTGCCCTAGTCAAGAAGTCATCTAATAGTTTATGTGCAAGATTATGTTCATTACTTAGTGATTTTGAACATTTATTCAATATTACATAACATCTTAGTTCATATCATATAGCATTGCAATATAAAGAACAATTACCACGAACCAACAATCCAAATGCACATATAGGCTAAGGTATGGAAGAAAAGCACCAACAATCTTTATTATGAGAATAGACTTAGACAATGCGTGAACATGTCTCCACCAAAACTGTCTAAACAACCCTTCAAGCAAGTATGCGTTACCACCAAGTAGCTCATCCAAAGCACCTACATTGTTTGCATGTTCACCCTCTGCTATGTTTGTGAGTCTGCCTCATTGCATCGCATGCTTGCCTCAACACATGACCTACCTTCTCCATGAACTATGTCAAGCTAAGTCTGACCTCCACATGGATACCCCATAACTTAAGCCTGCATTGGAATTCTTACCTATGTCTAAGTTCATCCAAGCTTGTTTCCTCCAATCTTGACTCATTACTTGAACTTGATTCACCTTGGATGAATGAATGACTTGAACTTGCACTCACATCTCCTGTACATAGTGGAGCGACACCCACTGCCTATATTTCTCTAAGGAGTGCACCAACAAACACCATCAAAGAATCCCTTTCCAACACCAAATTCAAGTGCATGACCCTTCACGAGTCCACATACATGTTTGCATGAGTCCGATGAAGCCCTCCATGCCTTCATGCACCTGATGGAGCCCCAATGCTACTCTTTGGCCCACTTGAGTGGTTAAGTTACTTTCCTAGTCAACAAGTCCACCAAGCCCATCACTAGCCTATCCTCTCGATTATAATCCCACAAGAAACCATTTACCACATTCTTTTCCATATCTTGGATTCCTTGGGTCTGCATTTGACTCAATACATGACCAAGCCCAACGTGGCCCCAAGCTTATATAACGACATGTTCCCTTCCACACTTAGCTAACCATTGTGTCTCATACAAATTTCTACCTTGCCATGCACAAGAACTTTAAGTCAACGATTTACCCAATGTGCACTACACGTGCCATGCCTTGGCTAGCTGGCAAGGCACACTTTCAAGCTCAAAAGACCTTCATGTGCTTCAAGACATCATCAACCCAACGTTGGATCTAGGTCGAGGTCATGGAAGGAATTGCACCATGCTAATAAAGAAGGAGTGAATTCCTCTACTTCCCAAGGTCCCAACACCCTCCCCCACTCAAATTTATTGTCATCCCCGACATCCTTCACACAAAATCTTGTCACACAAACTTGCCTTCAAAAGTCACTTCCAATTACACTGTTTTCTCTAGAACTATCAAGCCTCAAATCTCACGTGGAATTCTAAGCACCAATGTATTGAACTTCTGCCCAACATTATCGTTGACTCTCGCTTCAATGCTCCCTAGCAAAACATAACAAGTTGCAACCTATGCCAAAGATTGCACCCTACTGTTAAAATCACAACTCCAAGAACCTATGTTCCTCAATGCCCACTTCTCAGTCTTACACGTCCAATCACGATTTCCTTCTTCAATCACTTCACAATGCCTTCCTCAAGATGACACTGTCAATCCAATATCCATGCATGGGTACATGTCTGTACCATCACAAATTGCCATGTTGGGTAGGTAATCCAACTCCACGCAAATCTTGTGATGTTGCACTACTCTATGAACTTGCTAAACCAGCATCACTGCCAGGATGTTGTCATGCACCACTTTTTGGACTTCAACTTTCGTCCTCCTAAGACTTCTTCCATACTCATAGACTTCAACCTTTCACAAGTACTTCAATGAGTGTGTTCACTTTACACTCCTAAATTTTCTTCGTTTCTGGCTACTCCTACCCACCAAGGTCAAAAGTTCTTGCTGAACGGACCCACAGGTCTACCAAGTCTGCCAAATTTGCAAGTGAGCCTTCTCACCCCATTTCAATGCCTTAGCCAATTCTATTGCTACCTTCAACTTAAAAACAATATTCCTTGCTGACTTTTTCCCTAATGCACCCAAGTTTTCTTGAACTCCGCGAGTTCCTACCTTAGTGCCTCAAGCTCCTACGCAAGTGCGATCACACAATTGAAAATCGATCTTCTTTGGTAGGCTCACTCACTGTTTTGTCCTATCCACTTAGCCTAACTATGCACCCTTGTTCACCAAGTGTGCACTCCAAACTTTGCATGATAATGTATGCCCAAAGTGTCTACATTCTAAAGATTTTGTGCAAAGGAGTATGCACCAATACTTTCATCTCCTTTGACAACCAACTATCATGGAAACATACTCAAGTTTTCCCAATGAGAAAACCTTCATTCACAATATATGGGAGTTTCCACCTTCCCTGTAAACCTTCCAATTCGAGTCGACAAGCCTTCTACTCATGTTTTCATGGTTTATTTTTTTACAGTTCATATTCATCCACTTATAACTAGGCTCAACATGCTTATAATTCTTAGCAAGCGCCCTCTCCTTTGACTGTCATTGCACTGTTGTTGAAACAATCCAATGCCTCAAATATTTTGGATAGGGTGCACTTCCTTGGCCCCTTTCAATTCATTTTTCCAATCCACGATATGCATAATGAATAAGTCACCATCATGTGCGTCCTACCTATCTCACAAAACACGCCTTCTTACAATGGTCAAACCATCATTGTCTTTAGGCACCTCTATGGGTGACACAAGATTCATTGCTCTCACCAAGGTAAGGAACCTAATAAGGATTTTAATCACCCAAAAGGGTTGGAAAATGGCTTCCAAGGCCACTACCAACCAACAAGATGCTACTATGTTGCATATCCTCAATGATTTCTTGTACCAAATATTTCCCAAGTGCCTTTGTTGAACCTCTATTCAACCAATACTGCGATTTAGTACCACAATGGCCAAAATCAATGTGCTCTTCTTTGCAGGCCCACCTAGCACCTTGATCCACATGCACAAACTACTTTTATGTAACAACAAGTTGACTCGCCCCCACTTCATTAAGGAGCTTCTAGCCATCATAGGGGCCAATTTGTTCACAACCATCAATTGTCCATCCGACCATCGAACGAATTCAAACACTTGCGTTTTCTTTTCCCATACCTCTCATCAAGGCTTCCAAAGCATTCGATGTTCCCTTTTTTGTTTGATTCCCTTGCTTTGCATCCAAGTTTCCCTCCAGCAAAGTCCAAGTCCAATCGTAATCACTTTGGTAAAGTTCAAGCCAAGAAACCTCCTTACATCTGTCTCTACGCAAGTTTGGCTACCACAATTCTTTTTTGTAGGCACCTCCACTACACTAAAAGATCCCAATCCAGGTTGCAGCTACACCCAATGCTTCACTTGGGCCGCCAAGACTTCCAACTTTGTTTTCCAAGCTTCAAACCATAGGTTGGTCTACACCAACCTCTTCATGTGAACATCACATGACTTATGGAAATTTTTCTTCCATTGGTCCAATCTCACCTTCATGGTCTTCACCTTAGTCTCTATTAACCCATCTACATTGTCCATGTTGTCCCATAGACATGGGTTGTTTCAATAAGTGTTTCAAAAGATTACCATGCAAGATTCCACCAAATCTTACCTTATCTTTGTAACTCTAGTCACTTGGCTTGCCCCAAGCACACTATCCAAGGGGTTGTCCAATTGATCTCTTCGCACTGCAAGCCAAAGCTAGTATGGTCTCCCATACAACTTAGACTAGCTAACTAGTACAAGGTATTCCACACTGGAAGGATGACTGATGTGTAAGTAAACATCGTTGGAGTAAAGACAATTGTGGAGTTTGAAGTGATTGAGATATTGGAGGATATTGATCCCTACCCAACATTGTTTGGGATAGATTGGGAATTTGATAATAATGCTATTTTGAACCTAAAGCAAAGATGCGTTTCCTTTGAATCAGAGGAAATGCATGTGGTAGATACTTTGGATGCCACAGAAGGAGAAAGATATACAGATCTGGTTTAGGATGACATTAGGAGTGTGGAGATAGAGAACATATAGAATATTACTACCAGAAAAATAAGATTATATAAACCCCACTACGGATGGAGAGATCAGTTGGTGCAGTCTCCATTCTTTTGACACAGATTTGCAAGATGCAATGGATCATTAACAGAACCAACTGTATTAAGTATCCACAAGGAGATGTGCATGGATTACAAAGTATGTGTGTTGGATTGGGTCAGAGTTGTGCGATCCACCAATGTTCAATGGAATAGAGAAAGTAGATACTTTCCTTGAACAAATGCAAGCTAGAGTTCTAGAGGACTGACGAGTATAAGTAATTGATGTTGTCACCCGATGAACTCACGCACGATGATAGAAGATGTATAGATAGTATTTGAGCAGCTAGGAAGATGTGGAAGCATGCATTAAGGATGGGTTCCATATTCCTTTTGCAGATTTGGAGCTTCTTAACAGATTCAAGGGTGTTGGGAACCTCATAGAGCACCTTGAGTTTTGTCAACAAAGATGGGAGATGAAGAGTGTACTGCATAGTTAATGGGTTCACTGATTCTATCATATGTTGGATGTCATACCGCATAGTTGGCATGTTCAATAGGAAAGAAGGAGGAAGACCAAAGGTTGGGAAAAGGTGTCTATCGAATTTACTACCACATTTCCATTTAGTACTAGAGATAAAAACATGGCTAGGGATATCCATCGGATTAAGCAAGTTATCTTTGGAGAAATTCTACAACATGATCTAATGCAATGGATAGTCTGCGCTTACCATCAGGACTTGTAACGACTGAACAAACCAATTTATTGTTGCAAAGTCGATAGTAAGGATCTTGATGAAGACGAGGATAAATGCAACATACATATTAAAGAGACTATTGGAGAAAGCATGGTGCAGGATAAGCCATCTTCTAACACTATTCCAGAGTTCATAGAGCCCCTCAAGACAAATAAACATAACATTGGAACTGAGGAGGATCCCAAGATGGCCATAATAGGAGGATACTAGGATAAAGAGATCATTGCCCATAGTTTTGACCTGCTGAGAGAGTTTGAAGATATTTTTCTACGTAGCTTCTTAGATATGAAAGGGATTGCAGGAGAAATCAGATAAATGAATATTTAGCTAAAGGAGGGGGCGAAGCCCGTAAATAAGAGACCATACAGATTGAACCCCCACTATAAGGAAAACGTGTGCAAAGAGCTAGACCGCATGCTAGATGTAGGGATCATATTTCCAGTGGAAGAATTGGATTGGATCAGTCCGATGGTGGTCCAGGATAAAAAGACTGGAGAAATCCACATCTGTGTGGATTTGTGCAACCTAAATGCAACATGTATACATGATTCGGTTCCTACACCTTTTATAGATGAGGTTTTAGATAACGTAGGGGGTTGTGGATCCTATACGTTCACTGATGGATTCTTTGTTTACCATCAAGTGCATATAACTGAGGAGGATCGCACGAAAACTACTTTGGATACCAAGTGGGGCTATTTTCCCTACAATGTCATGCCGTTTGGACTGAAGAATGCACCAATTGTGTTTTCCAGGATAGTGGTGGCCACATTCAAAGAATTCATGCATAAGTTTTTGGACGTTTATCTAGACAACTGGACATTGTTTAGTTTGTTGAAGGATCACATGTAGGTCTTTAGACCCATGTTAGATCGCTGCAAGAAAATGCATATCTTGTTGAACCTGAAGAAGTGTATTTTTTGTACCTCATTTGGCATGTCGTTGGGACATGGTGTGTGCAAGGAAGGTTTGTTAATCAACCTGAAAAATATTTCCTTCATAGTAAATCTGTTGGCCCCAACACATGTGAAAGTATTGTGCGCAACATTGGACCATACTGTCTATTACAAAAAATTCATTAGAAACTATGCCAATATTATATCGCCACTAGAGGAGTTGTTGAGAAAAGAATTTAAGTATAATTGGACGTTGGAGTGCCAATAGGCACTAGATACTCTGAAGGATAAATTGGTGATTGGACCAATTCTCATCTTTCTAGATTGGACGTACATGTTTCATGTGCATGTAGATGCATCATTAGTAGCATAGGGAGTAGTCCTAGCACAACACAGGGAAGGAGACATTGTTCACCTCATTTCTACAGACAAAAAAAAAATTATACCATGATTAAGAGGGAAGGATTGGCGATGGTATATGCATTGTAGAAGTACTAACACTACTTGTTGGGGAGTGCCTTCAAGTTTTTCATAGACCACTCTGCTTTAAGGTACTTGGTCAACAATCCAGTGTTGGGGGGGTGCATTTGTCAATAGCTACTCCTATTTCAAGAGTTTGAGTTTGAAGTAGTTGTTAAGCCTGAGAAGCACAATGTGGGTCCAGATAATTTATCAAGACTTGAATCTGGCGAGGAAGGAGGAAGTTTGGATGACGATATCCCTGACATGTAATTGTTTCACATTGAGGTTGTACCAGATCAGTTCAATGAGATAATAACATTTCTGGCTTCTGGTCACACACCAAAAGAGTATACAGTTGTGCAATGCATACAACTAGTTACATGTAGCGCATATTTCCAATTGATTGTAGGACAACTCTACATGTAGGAGTTGATGGCATACTACAAAAATGTGTACTAGAAAATGAAAGGATGCTTCTTCTTAGGGAAGCACATGAAGGCATAGTTGGAGGGAATTGTGTAGGGAAGGCTATTGCGCATAAGGTGTTGCATACAGGATTGTGGTGGCCTTCATTGTTCCAAGAAGCTAAGATGTATTGCAAATAGTGTGATGTTTTCCAGTGAGTGGGAAAGCAGTCGTGCATGGATGAGATGCCTCTCTTCCCTGTCACTATGCTTGATCCATTTGAGAAATGGGATATTAATTTTATGGTTTTGATCAACCCACTAGCATGTAGAACTAGCACTAGATACATCATCACCATGACAAAGTACTTGGCAAGATGATTAGAGGTTGTGCTAGTGAAGGATTGTACTGCAGAGACCATTGCGCAGTTCATATTCGAGCATATCATTACCAGGTTTGGTTGTTCAAAGGTGTTGATGAGCGATCAGGGAACTCACTTCTTGAACTCCACCATCTGCACGCTCATAGAAGAGTTCATGATACACTACTAGAAGAATACCTTGTACCATCCACAGGACATTGGTACAGTGGATGCATTGAATAATATTTTAGAGTAAGTTGTTACAAAGGTTTGCAAAATACAACTTGATGACTAGGATCAATGCATTCCAGTAGTGTTGTGGGAATATAGGACAGCGTCTAAGAGGATCATGAAGTAGACCCCATTCAGATTGGTTTATGGAAAGGAAGTAGTAATGTTGCTAGAGTTTGTTGTCCCTAGCCTTCACATAGCTTTAGCCACAAAGATGATAGATGATGAATCACTTGTGTGCATATTGGAGGACCTAATGGAACTGGAAGAAGATTGATTCATTGTAGGGTTCAATCAAGCCGTTGATAAGCAGTGACAAAAATCTTAGCATGAGAGGAATAGAGAAAGACCCTGGAACCTAGCGTGCTAGTGCTTATGTATGACAATAAGTTTCTAAAGAACCTAGGATAGCTCAAGATGAGATGGTTAGGTACATTCCTCTAGGGTGCACGGCTAAGACAATATCATCTATGCGACTGGAAGATCTGGCTCCACAACCAACAATCTCCCACTTGGAGACTGATCACAACAACTCCACCGCTATTGTACTTGCTAGACCTTAGACTTGGCAAATTTCTCATCTTCACCTTCATGCTAGAAGGCCAACTAAAACTGAGAAGGAACCCATTTTCTCTCTAGTCACTACCTTTGTGAACATATCTGCAGGATTCTGGCTAGCGTGTATCTTTTCCAGCTTCAACAGTTCATCTTCCAGTACAGAGCATATGAAATGGTACTTGAGCTGTATATGTTTAGTCCTGGAATGGAATGCTGAGTTCTTTGCAAGATGAATGGCACTCTGGCTGTCACTATACAACCTGCTATCCTTCTGCTTCTTACCCAATTCCTCCATAAACCTCTGCAACCAAATCTTCTCTTTACTGCCTTCCAATGTTCTTTACCTGGATTGTTCATATATCTGCTCACAACTCCCACTGCTTGTGCAATATCTGGTTGTGTGTACACCATGGCATACATCAAGCTGCCAACTGCTAATTGATAGGGAATCTTGGACATGTAATCTGTCTCTTCCTATGTCTTGGGACACATTTCCTTACTTAGACTGAAATGGCTGGCCAAAGGTGTACTAACTGGTTGTGCATTCTGCATTATGAACCTTTCCAACACCTTTTGTATGTACTCACTCTAAGACAATGTCAATTTGAGATTTTTCCCGTCTCTCGTTATTCTCATACCAAGGATTTGCTTTGCAGCACCCAAATCCTTCATCGCAAATAAATTAGCTAGCTTCCTTTTGAGTACATTTATATCCTGTATGTTAGACCCTACAACAAGCATGTCATCTACATACAATAACAAGATAATATATCTTTCATTGTCTAGCTTCTTGAAATAAATACAGTGGTCAGAATGACATCTACTATAACCTTGTTCTGTCATAAACCTGTCAAATTTTAGATACCACTTCCTTGGAGCTTGCTTCAATCCATACAAACTCTTTTTCAACCTGCATACCAAGTTCTCTTTACCTTTGACCTCATACTCTTGTGGCTGCTGCATATATATCTCTTCCTCCAAATCCCCATAGAGAAAGGTTATTTTTACATCTAACTGTTCAAGATGCAAATCTTCTACCGCCACTAGACTTAAGATAGTACTAGTTGAAGTCATCTTAACAACAGGAGAAAATATTTTATCAAAATCTATAACTTTCTTCTGTGCAAACCCCTTTACAACAACTCTCGCCTTGTACCACTTGTTACCTCCTTCTTCTTACTTCAACCTGTAAATCCATTTGTTCTGTAATGCTATTTTACCAGTAGGCAACTGAATCAGATCCCAAGTCTGGTTTCCTACCAATGAGTCCATCTCCTCATTCATGCCTTGCTCCCACTTCTTTCTAGTTTCCACCTGCATTGCTTCTTCATAACATTCTGGTTCACTAGCATCATTCATCAACAAATAATACATTGAAGGAGAGTATCGTTTAGGGAGTCTACTTAACCTGGTAGATCTTCTTGCAGTTGCAGGAGTTTTAGGTACTTGCTGTTGTTCTTGATTTTCTGGCACCTTTGGAACTTCATTTTCTTGAATTTCATCAAGTACTGTGTACTCTGTGTTTTCCTTTTCTTGTTTCTTTCCCTGCAACTGATCTTTATACATGACCTTTTCATTGAATATCACATCTCTACTCCTGATGATTTTGTTATTTTCATAATCCCATAAGCGATAACCAAATTCATCAACCCCATATCCAATAAAGGTACATTTCTTGGATTTAGCTTCAAGCTTTGTTCTATTTTATTTATCAATATGGACAAATGCTTCACAACCAAATTTTCTCAGAAATGAGTAGTTTACCTTTTTATCTGTCCATGCCTCCTCTGGAATACCACCATCCAAATCACTTGAAGGTCTTATGTTTATTAAATAAACAACAGTATTTACAGCATCCGCCCAAAACTGTAAGGGAAACCATGCATGCAATCTCATACACCTTGCATGCTCCATGATAGTTCTATTCATCCTTTAAGACACATCATTTTCTTGTGGTGTTCTTGGGACTATCTTCTCTCTACGAATCCCATGGTATGAACAGTAACTATCAAACTCCTTGCCCCAGTACTCACCTCCATTATCAGATCTGAGACACTTCAACCTTTTTCCTGTCTCATTCTCAACCAAAGCTTTCTACTTCTTAAAAGTAGCAAACACATCAGATTTTTGTCCAATGCAATAAACCCAAGTTTTCCTAGTTGCATCATCAATAAATGTAACATAATAATGAGATCCACCAAGAGATTGTACCTGAGCTGGTCCTCATACATCTGTATGCACAAGCTCTAACTTTTCATTCTTCTTCTATTTCCCAACCCTGAGAAATCTGACTCTCTTCTGTTTTCCATAAACACAGTTTTCATAGAATTCCAAACTTACCTGCTTCAAATCTAGCAGCAACTTCCTTGAGTGGAGAATCTGCATCCCCTTCTCACTCATGTGGCCAAGCCTATGATGCCACAATGCTGTATCTGTTCCCGTGGAAGCTAAAGAGATAGAATGGTTAGTATTATGAGGACATAAATACAACGTACCTACCCTGTCTCCTTTTGCTATCACCATTGATTCTTTAGTGATCTTCCACCACTTTTCTATAAATGTAGATAGACAGCCGCCATCTCCCAACTGCCCTGTTGAGATCAGATTTCTTTTCATAGTAGGAATATGCCTAGCATATTTCAACAACCAATCAGTTCCATTCTTAACTTTTATCCATACCTTACCAATTCCAACAATTTTACATGGCTCATCATCAACCAATAAAACATGTCCAAAATCACTCAGAACATAATCATGAAAGTATTTCCTATGGGGTGTAGCATGACATGAAGCCCCTAAATCTACTACCCAATAATCACTAGTATTATCTAATGCAAGAATCAAAGCATCTTGTAACACATCACCTACTACATTTGCTTCTTGGGTAGTTTCCTTATGTGCATCTCCTTTCTTCTTTAGAGATTTGCAGTCTTTCTTCAGATGTCCTTTCTTTCCACAGTTCCAGCACTCTATCTTTTCCAATCTGGACTTGGATCTGCCCTTTTTAGAGCTGTTGCGATTACCTTGGCTCTTTCCTCTCTCCTTTTGTCTTCCCCTGCTCTCCATGGTCAACGTATTACCTGATGTCTCACCTGTGCTTTTTCTTCGCGTTTCCTCGCTAAGAATAACACCAATAACATCATCAAATTTCAAGGTGTTTGAACCATAGATAGAGTTACAGCCATGACCAAGCTATTCCAGCTTTCTGGCAATGAACACAAGATTAGAAGAGCCCTAACCTCATCATCAAAGTTCACACTTACAGAACTTAGCTAATTTGTAACCGTATTAAACTCATTTAAATGATCAGTAACAGATCCACCTTCAGACATCTTCATATTAAATAAACACTTCATTAGAAATACCTTGTTGGAGGTGGAGGGTTTTTCATATAGCTTACCCAATGCACTCATCAAACCATCTGTTGTCGTTTCTTTTGAGATATTGAAATCCACCGACGAATCCAGGCTCAATCGTATTGTTCCCAGAGCATTTCTATCAAGAACCTCCCATTCTTCGTCCTTCATGGCCACTGGTTGCTTTGCTCTTCCTCCCAATGGCAAGAATAGATCCTTCTAGTACAGATAGTCCTCCATTTTCATTTTCCATAACTAGAAGTTTTGGCCATTAAACTTCTTGACCTTAAACTTTCCTTCTTCTGCCATTGCTCCCACTCGAACCAGAAACCCTAGCTTCCTGCGGGTTTATCTTCCAAATAGACCTTTGGCTTTGATACCAATTGTTAGTAAAACAGGATCACAGAGCAATAACAATAAGCAGAAATGAAAATATAATCACACAAACACATTACAAAAGAGACACAGATATATCATGGTTCACCCAACTTGGGCTACGTCCACACTGAAGTTGCAAGTCCTTATTATTATTCTATCCAACAAAGTGAAGGGATACAACCTGCAACACAACTGCTGCACTTCCTCTTCACTGTCTCACAGTCTCTCTTCCGATCTCAGAGATCTTTACAATGCATAATACCTAATACATCAACCCTAGCCGTGTTACAATGTATTTCTTTTATAAGGGAAATACAATGGGAAAATACCATGAGTTACCCAAAACCATGGGCCCAAAAATTGTTGGTGAAAACAACCCCAAACGTTTTTCTAGGGGGCGTTTCCCCCCAACCCCCATTTCTTGGGGGCACTGCCCCCGAACCCCCATTCGGGGGGGCTTCGCCCCCGCACCCCCATAACTCGGGGGCGTTTCCCCTAAACCCCAAGGTTGGGGAACGAGTGTACAGTCCTCTAGGGTGCATGGCTAAGACAATATCATCTATGCGAGTGGAAGATCTGGCTCCACAACCAACACTATGGTCCATAGGGGCAGGAACACATGTAAAAAAAACACATAGAAGATGTATTTAGCTTCATTAGAATATGTGGTTTTAGTTTCAATCATGATGTCATATGTTTAGTTCCATTTTAGTTACCATAGGATCAAGTGAAAAATAGCACAACATCAAGGTTAAGAGTTTGTTAGCATTAGTTGAGAATGTTGTAAATCAAGCAGAGCCAAGTCATCAGTTGAGTCATGAGAAAATTTTCCAGTTCCACACAATAGTGCATGTCTAGAAAGTAGTGCACCACCTATCCATCTGTTAGTTAGTTAGTCAACGTTCATCATTTCGCCATTCATGAAACCACTATCCATCACGTCATAGTCATCAACTCAATAGTCATGAAGTCATCATGCAACCATCCATTAGTAATCATTCCATTAGTCATACCACACCTATCAGTAATATTTTGTGTCAGTCACAATCATCTTTTCCAGATTTGGAAAGACTGACAAAGGATAGTTTCATAAAGAGGAATTTCTACAATAATCCATCTTTAAAAAAGGTAACAACATAAAGGATAGAGAAGATTTGCTATCAATCCTAGAAAAATCACCCACATGAAGGAAGTTGCAGGAACACAAAAAGAAAGGTATCCTTCATGAATGAAGGTAGCGGCACATAGAGGAAGAGAGACTCGGTGAAAATTTAGCCATCCTATCGAGCATTCATGGAGAGGGACGCACAACAATCAGGATCGTATGTGTACAGTTCCCCATCCTGTCCAACATTAAGGAGGCACGGGGGAGAGAGAGAAGTCAATGCTGTAGGAGAAGCCTACCTTCCACAACCGGCTATAAGAGAAGACGAGGACAAGGGAAGGTGCACTAGTGTGATGAGTAGTGAAGAGTTGTAGCGAGAGTTCTATTGTGATGATTGTGATTGAGCTATGAGAAGAGTAAGTCTGACTATGAGTAAGTATGCTTGAGAGTAAGTGTGCAGTCATAGCCACTACCCCAATACCATATAAGGGACGCACCAAGACAAAAGCCACTAATGAATACATGATGTCGGAGGTACCAATTCCGACAAAAGTGAACATTAAGGGAGCACTATAGGGCAGGGTACCCTTTTTGAAGTATTCAGACTTCAATATCCTAGACGACACATAGTTTCCCAAGCTGACCATGGAGAAATATATTGAAGTAAGGTGTGATGCCGATGAGACCGAGAGTGTGGAGCCACAATCCTGTGTGTGTTTGTTGCATTAGTCGGGGATAATTTCCTTGATGGATGTCCCACAATTTGGATGGGGTGAATCCATAAAAACCTGCACAAGGTTCCTCCAGAGTCGTCTATATGGAAGGTATCCATGGCTCAAGAAGAAGTATGAGATCACCGATACAGTGCTTCGGTTGGTCTCTGGAAATGGAAAGGTGTGGATACGATGGAAGTTATGGCCTACACATCCGCATAAGAGGTGTATAGGAAGTATAAGACTCATCAAGGGTCACGAGGTTGTATAATATTGACGATATCAGAGTATCAAGTCCGATTTGCAATGCAGATCCTTGCGTGTAAACTCCTGAGAAAATGCCGCAAGGATGAGTGCCCGACAAGAGTAGTAATCACAGTAGAGCAGTGTGCCATGGGAAACATACCTGTGACAACAATTATCACAAAACTATCTGGATGCACAGGACCATGGAACTGAGTTCCAATATAGATAGGTCCCATTGATCATTCTGATAGTGGTATGGGAGCCAGCACCACACCACACCTATGAACACCTACTCAATAAGACTTTGTCGCGGCAATTTTTTTTTATTTTCAACTGCTAGCAAACCAAGGAGTTATAGGCTGATGTAGAGACCACATTCCAGATGTGGTATACTAGGATGCTCAACACAACATGAGAGTCTTTTAACATCATGTAGAGCATTGTGGACCAATTTAGGGACAAAGTCCTCTTCAAGGTAGATTGCCACAATGTTCTTATTGTACCACGCGAAGAGCCCAAGGTTGAGCACATACTGTCATTTTGTATCACTATCGAGGATCTTGAGAACACAGTCATGTAGTGGACGCAATATCTACAATTCCTTTCAAACTATGATCTAGAGATTCTGGAAGAAGCAGGTATAGAGAACAAAGGTCCTAAGGGTAAATCCAATAGCTCAAATCCACCAAGGAAGTCACAACGATTGACCAAGAAGCGCAAGTGCAAGACACTTCAGCCGTAGCAGGCGGAGGACCCATAGAAGAAACCAAGGAAATACCCTTCCCCACCACTAGTGCAAGACCTAGAGGAGGAAGAAGAAGTTGAATATTTGTTTCCATCAGTTCAAGTATTGGGAACCAGATCACTTGGGTCTATTCGTTTGAACATTTTTTAGCAGTTCAGGGAGGTGCTAGAGAATACATTAGAACAAGAACCTGAACAAGTGCCTAACCACTCCAAGGAAAATTTTAGGGGCGGAATTTAGCCCATGGGCTATTTATTGGCCTTTTTTCCAAAAACAAAATCGCCAATTTGCCTTTTTGTCAAACATGATTAACCCAAATTCTATGGGATAGTTTTTCTTACTCTAAAAATTTCCAAAATTGTCCAAAAATTGTGAAATGTCCTTAGAAATTTGAATATGTTGGCATATATAACTGAGCTAGAGGTTTCGAATGTAGACCCAAGTACTTCGCGGTTCGAGGAACCAACAAAACCCCTATTCACCGACCCTTTTTGCAACAGACTGCGAGCAGCCTGAGATCTCACCTGAGGCGAAGCTAAGGGGGTGGTTGCAGAATCAAGTTTCCACAACCTGGTGATGCAAGTGTAAAAGGGATTGATGGGCAGCGCGATAAGGGACTCTTACTATGGACAAAAGACTACGCAAAGTCTCTAATTCGCGTCAGATACTCTGGCAAGCTGCGGCGCTTGCGCTACCAGCGCATCCAAGGACTGCGCGGTATTGGGTACTTCCTGCATTACAATGATAAGTTAACAACGACTTATCTCGTAGCGCTCTTAAAGGGGTCAATGCATCGACTAAACCATGCATCTTCTTCAAGAGTTGATTAACTCTAACCAATCTTACTTAACATTCGTTATCCATTCAAAAACACTTAGATTATTATCTTTATGGCGTATGTAAATGAACGAAACATATAATACTGCACGCTCCAATGCTGCGCTCAAATCCAGTGTTCAACTATGTGATTAACCAATAGATTCATACGTTCAAAGACTTATAAGTGATGAATACTTAACATTCATCCACTCATGCATTACTTAACATATTATTCCCACCATTCCTACGGAGAATACATATAAAAGAAATCACATAACAGATAACTGCGGTATTAAACATCCATACTAAGAAAATGAACAGTGCAAACACAAACAATCACACTACACAGTATTTAACGTGGTTCACCCCCCGGATGGAGGCTATGTCCACAAGAATTGTTGTTAAATTAGTCTTTGGGAAGGGTACAACAGTTCTTAGTCTGCGCACTCAGCTGCAGACTCTCTTCTCTCTCAACTAGATCTCTACGCACTTATTTTGCAGAGTCTTTACAATAGCACTACGATTTAAAAGATGCAACAATATTCAAAGCTTAACAAAACAAAGAGTTAACCCTTTCCCATACAAAAGTTCCCTTATTTATAGATCATGCCCGTAGGTCATGTCTTTACAATTCGTAGGCAAAAACCCTTAGGTTTACAAAACTGTCACGGTTTCCCCAATACCGGATTGTTGGCTCCTGGTAGCGAATATTCCATCGTGGCGGTCTTCCATGCATGCTTCATGTCGCTATCAACCTTCCTATTGTGCGTGTGCCAACAGGTCGCTTTCAGCAAGCGGTTCTTCCTCTAACGGTTTTATGCGACTGGCTCAAGTAGTGGCATCTTCCGCGTGTGCAACCAGTCGCTTTCTTCCCGATTTGTTCTTGTCTGCTACTTAGAACTCCTGGAGCATCTTTACCAAAAATAGACCACCGACGGTCTAACCGGAACACATGCCATCTTCCATCCAACACTCTATTTTGCTGGCATCCCGTAGACTGGACACTTCGCAGCACTGTCTCCTCGCAGCTTCCTCCGTTGTTGTGCTGCGCGCAACTTCGCAGCATCCCAAAAACTTATGCAAAATTGTCTTAGCTAAACTGTGCTTAGATCTGCAGTTCCAAAACACCTTCTTGCTCAAAATCTCGCCACTTGGGCCAGGCCCAACAGGCCCCTAACACTTACATGTGGCTCACCCCCGAGCCACCTGCAACTTCAGTTTCCCCGAATTATTCTATCTCCTGTGGAGCTAGCTTCGCAGCAGACTTGTTATATGTGCCGATGAGTTTTTCTACTGCATCCATCGTATCTTGCTCGACTTGCCTGACTGTATCCATCATTTTCGGTGTTATCTCATCACCTAACTGTCCTTCAACCTATTCCTAGTTCTCGCGCATCTCTTTTAACTTCTCCTCGATCTCCTGCGAGATCGTGCTATTATCTTCCAGTAAGGGATACAACCTATCTCCTAATTCGGTCTCTTTTTCCCGTAAGGTCTGCACTTCCTTCTTAAGCACATTGATTTATCTATACTTCACAAGCTTGTCTCTCGGTAGCAGGGCCTTTACTTTCGCATCCAACCTCTCCAAGTTAGCTTGCTTCTCTTTCGCTGCATTCTTTACTTGCAGCAATTTTAGGTCTTCTTCGAGGGCAGTGAATTCCTTCGACACTGCTTCCAATAGATTCTGGCACTTAGCCACTTCGGCAGCAATATTCTCTATTGCGACCTTCACTGCTTCTGCTATGAGCTGCTGCTCATTCGGTGGGGTCTGAGGGTTTATCTGCTCCTTCAAAGTAGCGATATTAGCCTCATGCACAATCTGCATATCCTGCATATTTGTCTTAAGATGGGTGACCAGATCGCCAATCTTAACAATAGTATCCCTAGGATCTACCTGGACCTCGAAGTCATCTATATCGTCTGCTACCGCAATAATCGTGGACTCTAGTCTTTTTCGACGATCATGCTCATCCTGTAGCTTCATAGTGTTCCGTGAACTAGATTCTTCCAACTGCCGATTAACTGCTTGCAGCTCAGCCTTCCCCTTAAGCGCGTCAGTGGTTCGCTCATGCATTTCCTCCATACACTGCAGATGTAAATAATGCAGGCCCGGCAGTGGTATTTTTGTCAAGTCAAGCTCCACATGCTCGACATCCTTTGTATCCAACATGAGTTGCTCTGGCATAGGTAAACTTACTGTTATCGGGTCCAGGTGGACGATACGGGACTTCGCATGAATGACCATGGTTAACTACGGTGTCTTCTACTGCGAAGTTCCTCCCGACTTCCCTTCAGACTCGAGTCACGCGGCGGAGGTAACCTCTTGTGGACTTCTTCAATTTTCAGCGTAATCCCCTGCAGCACGGTTAGATTCTTTTCCAGATTATCATGTATTGCCTTATCCATTTTTTTTTTATCTGACATCAGATCTTCCATCTGCTCTGTGAAATTCACCCTGATTCTTTCATAATCATCGCTTTTGAGTACTGTGTCCAACTTAACCTTATCAACTTTCTATTTCTTCCTTGCCCCGTTTTTCTATCTTGGGCTCTTAGGTTCCTTTCTTTTTCCTATCTCCTTCTCTTCGGTAATAGGACATGGAATAGGCTCATCCTCACCGGAGTCACTTGTGACGTCTACAATTTACACACGGAACTCGGCAGGCCACTCCTTCATGATATTGTCGATATCCTCCTCGTCCATATGGTAGTTCCCTTGAAACCATTCCACCTTCTTCTTCTGTGCCTTTGCTGAAATATAAACGCTACGCATGTCAGCATAAAAATTCACAATGCGGATGTACCTACTGGTTACCTGCTTTGTTATCTGCGGCATCAGCATGATTGCTGCGCGTAGCTGGTCATAATACTGGTAGAAGGCCTCAGCGTTGGCGTGCTGTCTTTGTGAGTTCAGATTTTCCCACAGATTGGAGTAACGCGGTCCTTTGCGCTCGTTGGTATTGGTGATTACACCAACGTAATCCTTGAGCTCCTTCCAGCCGACAAAAGCGATCAGTACTATAAGACATGTATAATGGAAATTCCCTCCGTTGAGTTGCGTGTCATTGAGCTCCTCCAGAAACTCATTCAGAAGGTATTGACACCAATTAAATTGTTCTCCCTCCACGGTTGAGGCACTGAGCAGTACTGCTCCAGCGCTTACCTCCAATGGTTTGCATGTGTGGAGAATCTTTCCTGCTAACAGTTGCGTGACAAATCTTATTTCCTTATTGTTTGTGCCAAAAATTGTTTCTAAGGCTACAGAAACAAGCTAACACAATCTCAAGAGTAAAACTCAATAAATAAAACAAAGTTTAGGGTTTTTTGTATGATTTAAATGGTTATAAACTTTGAGGACAGTCAAGGAATACATTCAAAAGAAAAGTAAAAACTAATTCATAAACAAAAACTGATAAAGATGTATAACATATCACATGAGATCCCACAGAAAGAATGTGCCGAGGTTCATACATAAAGGATAAGCATCACCAGAAAACAACATTAACTAGCAATGAATTTACCATTTAAGAAGCTAAAGAAGCTCAATAACAAAGCCAATCACAAACAAAATGGAGGGGAAAAAGTCATATATTTCATAATTTTATCAGCTAATGCTCATAAGAGTCACAGTACTTATCTCTCAAACAAGTCTGAAGATACAATGGATTCTGCAGACCTCCTGATGCTCCCCAAAAATCAGAACCCTTCTTCAGTCCCTTTGTGTATCTTTTATAATTACAAAGAAGTGGTTCTATTTCCCCTTCATTAGGTCGAAATTCAAACTTCCTAGCAGTTACATTAACTAACTAGCTCAACTAATTAACTAAAAATAGCAAATCGGATTCCTGGCAAATATGGTGAATTTCTGGAAAAATAGGTGTCAAAGAAGCTTCCATATCTCTCAATTGGTGACACCTGTGTAAACACTGAGAGAGGTTTTTGTTAATGGGTCCGTGATGGACAAAAACCTCTCTTGGTTTTTAAAAATTCATCTCCAGTCAATCAGAATCGGCCCCTCAAAATGAACACTAAAACAGGAAAATATTAAATATTTAAAATCCCTGGAAAATAGGCTGCAAAGATTAAACTGAATCTTTCAATCCTTGACAGCTGTTGCACAAATGAGAGAGGTTTTTGTATATGAGTATCTTATGAACAAAAACCTCCTTTGGTTTTCAAAAATTCCTCTCCATCAGCTCGCGGTCTGCATTTGACTTCAATAACTCACAACAGGAAAAACGCGATATTCTTGTAGCGCTTCTTTGATGAATTTCGGCTCCAGCGCTACAAGAAAAACTTCAACACTGTTTTGTTGCTTTAAAACAAATTTATATCATTTTGCATGGGATCTTGAGGCTATCAGGATTAAACTTGTACATGTCCTCACTTAGAATAAGATTTATGAGCTTCTTATTTGATATAATGAACTTTTAAAACCCCTCATCAAAAACAAATATAAAGCTTTAAAATCTAAAAACTCAAAAGCAAGCCCAAAATCTTATAAAAAGCCTAAGGAAAACTTACTAAGGAGAAAAAAATCAAGTTAAAGAAAATGAATAACTTAAAATAAAGTGCAAATCAAACCAAAAGTGCAAATCAAACCAAATTTGAAGAAACAAAATACTGACTTAACATGAAACAAAATACTAACTTAACATCTGGCTCCAGCTGCGGGATGAAGACCTCCCTGCGAGGCTTCAAGAACTTGAAGACCAGTGACTTATCCATTGGGCTATGAAGTCTTATTGTGATTCACTCACCGGTATGTACAATGATCAGTGAAAATGCTCTTATAAACTGTAAAAATGTTTGAGGAATCGCCCTTTAACAGGGTTGGACAACTCCTCACCTTCCAAGGACTGCAAAATAAAGGTATTGTTCTCTAAAACCTTTGATACCAGAAAAGGGCCAAACCAAAGATTATCAAACTTACCATGCTTACCTTTCTGCTCCTTTCTTGCATCCCATCTTAGAACCATCTCACCTTCTATGAAAGTATTTTCCTTAATATTCCTGTCAAACCTGTTTTTAATCTTGGCTCTGTACAACTGTGTTTTTTCATCCACCTTAGAGATCCTCTGAGCTCCACTTACTTGCTGCAAAACCTGTTCAATATTGGGAAGAGGATAGTTGTCTTTTAATGATGATCTATTCAGATTTCTGAAGTCAATACATAGTCTAATTTCCCCATTCTTTTTTCTGACAGGAACCAAATTAGCAACCCAGGAAGAGTACCTAAGAGGCACTATTATCTTTGCATCCAGCAGCTTCTTTATTTCTTTTTCACTTGCAGGGAACAAAGCTGGATTGATCCTTCTTAGTTTATGTCGGAAAGGCTTAACATTGAGCTTCAAAGGGGCCTTGTGCTGAATAATTACTATATCATAAGTTCTTAGTTCTTGATAAGACCAGGAAAATACATCTACATGTTCTTTCAAAAGTTTGATATATCTATTTCTTTGTTCAGCTGTCAGAGATTTAGAAATTTTTACCAACCTGGGATGTTCTGCTGAGCCAATATTGTAGTCCTCTACATTGTCTTCTGAAGATTGAATTACTGGCTTTGAGGGTGTATCATCCTTTGTGAATATTCTTTCTAAAGGTACTAAACCTTTAGGAATGAAATTGCTCTTCAACTCAATAATCTTATGTCCTGCTATCTCTTCTGCAGCAAACTCATTTAACTGTTCATCATTTTCATCTTCTTCCTGATCAATTTGAGTATTTGAAAATTCATCTATAAGATCAAGAAATTTTTTTATTTCAATGTCATCTTCAAAAACCCTCCAGTGCTTCACATTGTCAGGGACACATGGTCTATACCTCACTTCTATAGGATACTTTAGTTGAGTGGTTTTAGGAATTCTGAAATGTGTGGCAGACAGGGCTAAAGAATCTGCAGTCTCATTATGATTCCTGGGAATATGAGTGATATTAAATGCTATAAAATAGTTCTCAAGCATATCCCATACCTCATTTTGATATACTTTCAGCAAACCCTGCTTTACTTGATATTTGTTCTTCACCTGTTGAACAACTAGTTCGAAGTCGCCAAATGCAGAAATCTGCTGAATTCCCAAATCTTTAGTAGCCTTCAATCCCAGTAGCAGAGCTTCATACTCGGCAGTGTTGTTAGTGGTAACAAACTTCAATTTATACATGAGTTTCACTGTTTCACCCCCAGGGGAAATGAGTAAAACTCCAGCTCCAGCACCCTCTTTGCATGAGGATCCATCAAAGTACAACTGCCACAATGCATCTTCCTCTTCTCTGCTGCGTTTTACATGCTGTTCTTTTTGCACTTGTAACAGACCAGCAGAATTCTCCTCTTCACTAAACTGTAATATGCATGAACCAAGGTTCTTGTCCACAGAGTACATTGGGTGATTGCTAGGGTTTTTATCATCTGTGACTATGTAAGCAAGCTGTATCTCTCTATAAATTCTTCTATTTTCTCCACCAAAAACAGGAATGGTGGCATAAGAGAGGTCCATCTGTAATGTTCCCCCAACCTTCTTAGCCCATGACCTAGATAGAAGCAATCCAAATTTTGGTGTGATGTCAGCTACCACAACATCCATTATCACACTTTTCATGGGAAACTGAGTAAGGTTGACAACCATGTCTTTTATTACTCCTAGACATTTTACAGCTCGGGAGTCAAAGGCATATAAATCATGGTAAGGTTTGGTGACATTAAGGCCCAAGGCTTCCATTACAGCTTTTGGCATCAAGTTATGGGATGCTCCTGAATCTAGCAGGCAATTATGAATCATCTGCTCGTGTACAGTCAAGGTTATATAGAAAGGAGGAGAAGCACCAGCCTCATTTTCAGTCTTTTCAGCCAGAGCTGACCCAATGAAAATTATAGGGTTTTCTTCCTGCAAATTAACTGTATCTGAAACTGGCTGATTACCGGGTATATTCATCACTTTCAAAACTGTATTCTTATATGATGGATTCTTTATTAACTCAGTCAAAGGTACAGGAATCTTTAACTTTCCCAGTTCATTCTCCAAACTAAAATTTTGGACAGATTTGTTTACCTCTTCAACTTCAGCATTCCTCTTCGATTTTTCAGCAGACTGCTTCTTCTCAATAACAGGATCAACTATTTGTTTAGCAGGAACAGGTGCAGCAGGAACAAGTGCCCTCTTCTTTGGAGCTTGAGCCACTTGTTTTGGACCTGATCTAAGATTTAGGGTCTTTTTAGGTGGTCCATTCTGATGAATAGCAACAGTTATAGGAATATTCTCCACATCTACATCATCTTCAGTTTCAAACATGTCAGCAGTGTAACATTCAGAATTAAAAAAATCTTCTTCAGTAACAAAACCTGTAAACAATCTATCTCCATTGTGGTTCATGTCCTGATCAGTCTCAGTTTCTTCAAAGAGCGGCTGTTGATCGATTTCTTCCTCATCAACCAAATTATTTTGAAAAGGTGGGGGTACTTTTTGATCTTCATTTTCCCTCCTTTCTCGCTGGATATCATTATTCCTGCGCTCTCTTGGCATGAATCTAGGAGCAAACTGCCTTCTGAACTGATTTTGGTTGTTTGGATTTCGATCAGCTTCTGGAGTAGGTTTACTAGCATTCTTCTCAAGTTCTAACTTATTTAGTTTTGCAGTAAGATTCTTCACCAGCTTAGCCATCTCATCTATCTTGGCTTCAGCAGACTGAGAAGCAGAACTTGCTGTAACAACTTCTTTCTTTCCTTTTCTTTCATAAAGCTCCTGGGCTATTTCTTTCTTAAGTCTGTTTGAAGCTAGTAAATTAGACTCTACCTCCAAAGCTGCATCTTGCATGTTCAGCAGGGTGATAGGTCTTCTTTCTCTTAGTAACAAAGAAAATTCATGATCAAAAGCATTTGCATAAGTTAACTTAGCTGATGTTTCTGTAGGTTTAATTTCTGCTGGAATTCTACTGTACATCTTGTTAAACCTTTTGGAAAAGTCTGCAACAGTCTCATCTTTCTTTCTTCTGAGAGCTCCAAACTCAGTTATATAGTAGGTGTGATCCTTTGTGTCTCCCCATTGTCTCATGAAAAGATCATGGATTTGTTCAATGATAGTAATTGAGTTAGCAGGCAAGTCTCTAAACCATTTTCTTACATCCCCATCAAGACTCTGAACAAATACCCTCATCCACACATCTTTAATCTCAATGTTTTGATTGTCAGCATAACTTAGGAAAGCCTCCCAATGTTCCTCAGCAGTGATTTCCCCCTGTCCATTGAACCTAGGCATATATTTCTGATAATCACCTCCAGGAAATGCATGTAAAGGCTGAGGTAAAACTAATGGTGCATACCTAGCTGCAACCATCCGGTCCATCATATCCATGGGTGGGTTTTGGGCTGCCATTTTGGTACTGACTAGCTTGAAAGATGTAGAAGTTTGGCTAGAACCTTTTTGAAAGGGATTCTTTCCTACTTTCAACTGAAAGATAGGTATTTTATCAGGAGAAGAAGTTTTAGCTTTCAAAAAACTTTGAGGATTAGTAAAGACCTGAAAAGTGCTTTCAGGGATGATAGGTTTTATCCAAGGTGAAGTTTCAGCTGAACTGAATGATATGCCTAACTGGTCAGGGTCACAGGAGGCTAGCAAAGATTGAGATTTTCTGAGTTTATTTTCTATTTTCAAGATCTATTCAGGGTCTGTCACACCCAATTTCAATGGAGAAACAGGCCTGTTCCTGGTCCCAATCCCTTTAGAAGCCACTGTGACTACTTTTTGGTGAAAATAGCCTTTAAAAGATCTGATTCAAGTCCACCTCTTAAACCAGTAAAACTGATGAGTATCCCAGGGAAGATATGCTTCAGTTTCGTCCCCGGCAACGGCGCCAAAGATGTTTGTGCCAAAAATTGTTTCTAAGGCTACAGAAACAAGCTAACACAATCTCAAGAGTAAAACTCAATAAATAAAACAAAGTTTAGGGTTTTTTGTATGATTTAAATGGTTATAAACTTTGAGGACAGTCAGGGAATACATTCAAAAGAAAAGTAAAAACTAATTCATAAACAAAAACTGATAAAGATGTATAACATATCACATGAGATCCCACAGAAAGAATGTGCTGAGGTTCATACATAAAGGATAAGCATCACCAGAAAACAACATTAACTAGCAATGAATTTACCATTTAAGAAGCTAAAGAAGCTCAATAACAAAGCCAATCACAAACAAAATGGAGGGGAAAAAGTTATATATTTCATAATTTTATCAGCTAATGCTCATAAGAGTCACAGTACTTATCTCTCAAACAAGTCTGAAGATACAATGGATTCTGCAGACCTCCTGATGCTCCCCAAAAATCAGAACCCTTCTTCAGTCCCTTTGTGTCTCCTTTATAATTACAAAGAAGTGGTTCTATTTCCCCTTCATTAGGTCGAAATTCAAACTTCCTAGCAGTTACATTAACTAACTAGCTCAACTAATTAACTAAAAATAACAAATCGGATTCCTGGCAAATATGGCGAATTTCTGGAAAAATAGGTGTCAAAGAAGCTTCCATATCTCTCAATTGGTGACACCTGTGTAAAAAATGAGAGAGATTTTTGTTAATGGGTCCGTGATGGACAAAAATATCTCTTTGTTTTTAAAAATTCATCTCCAGTCAATCATAATAGGCCACGCAAAATGAACACTAAAACAGGAAAATATTAAATATTTAAAATCCCTGGAAAATAGGCTGCAAAGATTAAACTGAATCTTTCAATCCTTGACAGTTGTTGCAAAACTGAGAGAGGTTTTTGTATATGAGTATCTTATGAACAAAAACATCCTTTGGTTTTCAAAAATTCCTCTCCATCAGCTCGCGGTCTGCATTTGACTTCAATAACTCACAATAGGAAAAACGCGATATTCTTGTAGCGCTTCTTTGATGAATTTCGGCTCCAGCGCTACAAGAAAAACTTCAACACTGTTTTGTTGCTTTAAAACAACTTTATATCATTTTGCATGGGATCTTGAGGCTATCAGGATTAAACTTGTACATGTCCTCACTTAGAATAAGATTTATGAGCTTCTTATTTGATATAATGAACTTTTAAAACCCCTCATCAAAAACAAATATAAAGCTTTAAAATCTAAAAACTCAAAAGCAAGCCCAACATCTTATAAAAAGCCTAAGGAAAACTTACTAAGGAGGAAAAAATCAAGTTAAAGAAAATGAATAACTTAAAATAAAGTGCAAATCAAACCAAAAGTGCAAATCAAACCAAATTTGAAGAAACAAAATACTGACTTAACATGAAACAAAATACTGACTTAACACTTATCATCTATTTCTTCTGTTTGGAAGCACCTCTTCCCCTTGATGGCTGACTGAGTTTTTTTCATTTTTTCCACCGCTTCTTTATCCTTTCTCTTCCCTTGGAAGAATTGCTTGGGATGCTTACCCCTTTTACTTAACCCAGTAATGCAGTGGATGATATCAATAGTTAGGTCAACATTGCGATTGAGCCACAAGTATCCCTGGTGAATGCGTTCCATCAGTGTGCACACTACTACATTCAGCTCTGGAGACCTATCGAAATGCGAAAGTTTGAGTAGATTGAGTAGCCCAGAACGGACTACTCCGAACAGCCAACTTTGAGTGACCAGGTTAAGCTCCCCCTTTGCATCCTTTTTCCAGCACATATACTGGTCCGGTTGGAACTGTGGAAATTTCCTCTCATTAGGATCCTCCTTCTGCACTGCAAGCAGATCATAATTCTCCCATCTACATTCTGGGATTTTACCCAACAAGTTTTTCTCCACCTCAACATGTTTTGAGATCGGCGATAGTGGTGTCTCATATTTGGAATTCTTCTGGAACTTGAAGACCGGTGCATCCAGAGCATGTGGTGAAATGTAGTCTGGGGTTAAGGTCAATGGTATCTCCTTATCCATTAGCGATGGCTTCAGCGCTGTCGACGCCATCTTAGGTACCTTCGTTCTTGGTGCTACTGGGTTTTTTCCTCTATCTTCCATCACTTGACCGTGTCTTGGTGAGTGTCTTGATCCCTAACCTGGTTCAAATACAACCTTCTTAGTTGGGGTTCTCATTAACCCTTCGATCCCCCCGTATTGGAATACCTTCACAGTCTCTTGGATAGTAAACTCTTCTTTTATTGAGGTCCACTCAGACATCCACTAGGAAATTCTCACAAGTTTTCAGATAGCTTACAAACAATAAATGGGATAGAATTGTTCGCAAGAAAATTCTAAGTGTCTAGTAATGCCCACGAGTCTGAATGCAGAATTAATTATAGGCACAGCTGACCCTCCTCCGTGCCCCTCAACGTCTAGATGAGCATTAATTTTTGTATCTGTTGGCCAAATCCGGTGGATCTTTCGATCCTTTCCGTCATCAACTTGCTCAGAACGGCTATTTGTGCGTTAAATGCCCAAGCGGTTGCTGGTAATGGCTATATTCTCCAATCGACACTATAACAGCTATTTTTTTGAGTGTTGAGTCAAACTGCGTGGCAGGTCTTGATGGCTCCTTCGTAGTCTCTTCGCGGTGCCTGATTTCTTGCCTCTGAACTGAATGCCTTTCCTTGTTTACTTGCTCATCGCAATTTCCTTTTGAATGTCGCAACTGCGCATTTCCTCTTTTATTTTCTCTTGTATTTTTTTTCCTTCCGTGCAACTTCAGCAGTGCTGCACGGTATGTGTCTCTTGATCATACAGGATTCTGCGAAGCTTGAATATCGTGGTAAATCTTTAGTCGGCTTCCATTTATCAAACTTGGCAAAGTATCTCCAGCTAAGGTAGCTAACTGAACTGCGCCACCGTTAGTAACATGCATTACAGTATATGGGCCAAGCCAATGCATCTTAAATTTTCCAGGAAATTTCATAAATTTTCTATCATACAGGAGGACTAGATCACCTACCTGGAAATACTTGTTCTTGATGTGGCGATCGTATCATGCTTTTTCCCTTTCCTTCTGCACTTGTTGGTGAAAGCCTGCGATGAAGCGATCCTCCTCCAAACCAACCAAGTGTAAGAGTCATTCCTCCAGCGCGTCGCGATCTTCCATGCCTGTAAACACTGCTATTCTCAAACTAGGAACAATATATTCCATTGGGATTATTGCTTCTTGTCCGTAATCCAATCTGAAAGGTGTATGGCCTATCAATTTCTTGCATGTGGTCCTGTATGCCCATAATACAGATGGAATGCGCAGGTCCCAATCGTCCTGATTGACGTTGCATATCTTGGTTAGTGCATTCTCCAACACTTTATTGAATGCTTCAATAGTTCCATTCTCCTGTGGATGATAAGGTGTGTTGCGCTGATGATGAACGTGGAACTCTTCGGTTAAAGCTTCAATGGTTCTATTCAAAAAGTGAGTGCCTTGATCACTCATCAAAATCTTCGGGCATCCAAACCTTGTCAGGATGTTCTAATATATAAAATCTGCGGCTGTAGTTGTGCTACAGTCTTTCACTGGCTTCGTTTCCTCCCATCTAGTGAGGTAGTCAGTTGCACTAATGATATACATCGCACTAGTTCTTTTCCCTAGTGGGTTAATAGGATCCACAAACTCAATGGCCCATTTCTCAAGGGTCTGCAATGTCAACTGCGGATTTAATGGCATTTCATCTCTACATGATGGCTTTCCTATCCTTTGGAAAACATCGCAACTCTGGTAATGTTCCTTCGAGTCTTTATGAATTGTAGGCCACCATAGCCCTGCACACAATATCTTCTGTGCGGTAGCTCTCCCTGTGAAGTGACCTCCTGCGAATTTTGAATGTGCATCAGCTAATATGAATGTTTTCTCATGTTCTAATACACATCACCGCAGTACTTCATCCAACCCCAGTTTATATAACTAACCTGCGATAATGGTGAAGTTTGCTGCTCACACTACCAGCTGCTTCTTTTGCTGCGTAGTGAACTCTGTGGGTGCGAACCCAGTGGTCAAAAAGGCTATGATGTCCTCATAATAATCATCAACAACTTGTATGGAAAACAACTACACATAAGGCAGATTGTCCTCCAAATTCGTAGGTTCCTCTCCTGACTCAATTCTTGATAGATGATCAGGTCCCAAATTCAAACTTCTTGGCTTAACCACAATTTCAAAGTCATACTCCTGAAAGAGTAGTAACCATCTGCATATGCACCCCCCTAACATTGGCTTATTGACCAGGTATTTTAAAGCAGAATGGTCAGTGAACATATAGAAATGCACACCAAGCAAATAATGCCTGAACCTCTGTAGCGCGTAGACCATAGCAAGTCCTTCTCTCTCAGTAGTGGTATAGTTATTCTCAGCGGATGATAATTTTCTGCTGGAAAATGCAATGGGATGATCAATACCTCCCTCTCATAGTTGAGCAAGAACAATGCCCAATGCTATACATGAAGCATCAACATGTACATGAAATGGCTTCTCCCAGTCTGGAAAAACTAGGATCGACGCAGTGACCATCTTCTCTTTTAGTGTGTCAAAGCCTTGTTCGCATTCTTCGTTCCAGATGAACAACACATCTTTCTTTAGCAGCTTCTCCATAGTTGCGGCTATCTGCGCATACCATTTTATGAACTTCCTGTAATAACCGGTATGCCCCAATGTACTGCACAACTGCTTGACTGAATTTGGTATAGGCAAGTTTACAATGACTGCGATCTTCGCAGGATCAACCATCAAGCCCTGTTTGCACACAATGTGTCCCAACAAAATTCCATAGGGCACACAGAAAACACACTTCTTCAGATTCAATGAAATTTGATGCTGTCTACATTTTTCTAGCATCATCTTGAGGTTCGCGGCATGGTTCTTCAGTAAATCGAAAATAGTCCAATCATCAAAATAAACCTCTAAGAACTTATGTATGAAGTCTTTAAATGCTGTGACGACCACTCTAGAAAATATGGTAGGTGCGTTCTTCAGACCAGAAGGCATCACTGTGTATTGGAATGACCCCCATTCTGTAGCAAAAGCAGTCTTGTGCCTATATGCACAATCAATCCTGATATGATGGTATCCATAGAATCTATCAGTAAAAGAATACGCCTCATTTCCTCCAATGTTATCAAGCACTTTACTGTGAAAGGGGTAGGAAATGGGTCATGCATCAAAGCATCATTCAGTTTTCTGAGATCCACATAGATCCTGATCTCACCCTCTTTTTTCTTATCCCAGATAACCATCGGGCTTATCCACTTAGATTCTTCAACCAACTCAATGATCCCTACATTGAGCATCTTATCAAGTTCTGTCTTAACGCATTCTTTGTAGTGTGGGTTCAGTCTATACGGTCTTTGCTTCACAGGCTTCGCGCCAGGGTTAAGAGGAATTTTCATCACTCCTAAGTCTCCCATAATACCTTTCATCTCTATGAACTTGGTCGGGAATAATTCTCGATATTACTGTAGTATACCCATGACCTCCTCAATTGTGTCTTCATCCCAATAGTCTCCGAAAGCTGTGAACTCTGGCTCTTCGCTGGTGCCAATGTTCACTTTTCTTGTTTTCACAGGTCCACTCATATCTGGAATTTCCAGTGGAGGTCCTTCTACTTTGCATGATCCCTCTGATTTAGGTATCTGTATGTTGCGCAGGTCCTCCTCATCACTTTCTGCTTTATCCTCACAGTCCTTAGCGATGTGATAACAGTCCAGAGCGTGATCTAACTGCTCCTCCTATTCTGGTTGTAGGTGCGCAGGCACGCTATTTGCTCCAAAGAATTCTTCTAGAGTCATGTTTTCTTGAGTACAATATGGGCTGAATTCTTTCCTTAATAATCTGCAGCGCATAATTGATACTTGGATGTTCGTACTCGAAACTGAAATCCTGCTGGAAGCTCGTAGTTAGGACAGGCCAATCTGCTATGCCCCTGTGCAACTCCAGGTCTAGGTACCACTTCTCCGGAATCGGTTCCTCCAGCATGTACACAAACAGATGCACCCATTTTGTTTGTGGTCCTTCCACCCAAGCTTGTGAGCAAGCTTCAATATGATCCCTTGGATCTGTTTGTCCATTATATTTTGCAAACAGTAGTGTAAGCTTCTTAGCAAACCTGATTTGCATCTTAATTCTACACTAATCCCATGTTGTCAGTGTCTTTTTATGCGCAGCCCACCATCTGAAAGGTGTCTCGTGCAGTGCCATGTCTAATGCTGATACGCGATATTCATCTGCAACTGCTGCAGTATATTATTTGATAAAGCAATAAACATTAGATGAACCATCGTAGGTAGGGATTGGAGTTACCTCTTTGCCAATCTAGCGGAGTGACTTCATGATCCGCGCGCATCTCCTGGAAGATACTTCATGCAATCTGCTTTGCTAGTTTTCCAGTCCTGCATCAGAATCTGAAATGCAAGAGCTGTCACAGCGCTAGCTGAGTGTTCCATCCACAGTTGGATTGATATAGTCAGCAACATTAGTTGTCATCTTGTAAATACGGTCCAAGTCTTGGACTCTGGATTCCTCCTGAATCGGTTCAACGTATTGTTCACCATACAAAGGGTCCAATGGCGCGATGACCCTGATATCATTTCCTTCAAATATCATTTTCATAGTCTTCAAATCAATAATGGAAGAGTTAGTCATTTCCCAATCGATACCCAACAGTGCTGGATAAGGATGGCTATCATCCACGATTTCAATTACTTCGAAATATGCATAGTTGCGCACTCCGTCAATGTCAACGATGGTGTTGGGTAACCTCCCCAAAGGTATAACTATCCCTTGATTAGCGATTCTTAACTGTAGTGGTGACTACTGTAACTTTGGTTTTCCCATCTGATGCCACGTCTGCTTGGTCAAGACATTTACTTCAGATCCAAGATCAAGAATGATCTCATCCATCTCGTAGTCCCCGATCTATGCAGTGAGCCTCATTTCCCTTCCTGTTGTTTTAGGACTCTGAATATTATGGACTATGCCATGGGAAACCCCCTTCTCACTGCGTGGCTCGTGCTACCTGAGTAGTTTTTCAAATTGCATGAAAGCACCTGCGCTCTTCAATAACTTCATGCAGCTCCGTAGGAACTGCGCAACAGAGGTCCCTATATCTGTTGCAGTGCTTGTTTGATCATATGCCGCTGCCATATCCTCTATTTGTGGTACTTCACTATACAACTGGGTTCTTAGTGAGGTAGGTGGTGGTGTTTTGAACATGTCCCGCACTTCCTTGAATGCTCCCTTATTTTTTTGTAAGTCCAGATCCGGTGTTCTCCCATGAACTTTTCTAATCCATACTGGTTCACCAGGAGTCTGCTTAGGATCGTGCGTTCCTGAAGTCGAAGCTTCTGCACCTCCAATTCTTCCTGTATCAGTGCCACTGCGTGTTACCACGTTTACACTTGGATCCACAGGTCTTCTCACTGCTGCGATCAATTGAATGTTGGGATTTGGTCATTCTGTCCTTCTTCGTTTCTACATTTCTACCTCTCGTACAGGGCAGTATTCAATAACATGCTCAAATGATTTACAATAACTGCACGTAGTGCATGTATTTGTACAATCTCTATATACATGACCTGGCTGGCCATAGTTATAACAAATTACCTGTCCGCGACCTCTTCCTTGGGCTGGGCCAGCATTTCTTCCTCTCCCGCGGTATCCACCACCACGGCCTCTATATCCACCTTGATCATAGTGAGCATTGTCTTGTTTTGGCAGATTTTCTTCTTGGACGCGATACATTCCAACACCTCGCATTGCTTCCATATCTTGCTTTCTTTCATTCATGAGCTCATGTGCACGACAGTTGGATTCATCATGTCCAACTGATTTACAGAAATTACAATATAAGTTTTTTGGTGTTTTTACATATTTCTGTATTAGGTAATAGTCCTTAGGTCTGTGTCCTCTGCTTCTACAGATTTCACACCACGGTGCCTTGTTCTGATTCATCGGGTTCGGCGCACCACTATTGAGGTAATGTAAAAATAAGGGGCAGTGTTCTCTGGTGTGGCCCTCTCCTTGACATCCTATACACTAGACCTCATGCCTCTGTTCATATCTTTGTTCCTTTCCATTCTTCATTCCTTTTAATTCTAATGTTCAGGTGGTCAAATTGTTCTAGATCTGAGACATTCTAGAGCTACTTTCACCGATCGGTGAAGCCTCTAGCTTCATCGCAATCTCCAAGGCCTCTGCCCGTGATAGAACCTTCTGCTGCATCAATGGTTGTCTGATGTGGGGCAACAACGCAGCGATGAACCATTCCTGGTGTTGTTGTGGAGCTATAACAAAGCTCACTTGGTCTAACAATGTCTTAAATTTTTGGTCAAATCCCCATAACATTTCAGTAGGTTTCTGCTTAATTTCTTTTAGATTTGTTATGCACTGCGACTCAGATTTTGGTTTCTTAAACTCTGCTATGAGTGCAACCTTCATTTATGTTAGGGTTCTCGGCTGTGCCTTAGAATATTTCATAAACCAATGCAATGCTCTATCTCTGAAAGTAGTGATGAGCTGCACTCTCTTCACAACATCATCTTGAACTTTACACTCCATACGGCTTCACATAGAAACTAGTGCTGATCAGTGTCTTCTAGACTCATTCCTTTGAATATCGGAAGTTTTATATCATTATATGTCATGCTCCTTCCTGGTTGTGTATCACCCTGAGTAGTGTTTTGATTCTGTGCGGGGTTCTGAGCGGAAAAAGTGAATATGGTACTCGGAATAATGCGAGGGATATTGGTCTACGGAATATTCTAAGACTGGGTATTCTGAATTGGACTTGTCTGAGTTGAGATGGCCTGGGAACCCGCTCCTGCGGTTTTACCAGTAGTGACGTTCTGTAGGGTGGGCTGCGCTATGCTCGTAGCGGGTGGGTTCTGAGATAGGGATGGCGCAGTTTTTGCAACTGACGGGTTCTGAGGTGTGATAGGGTGGATGATGGCCGATGACGGTGCGGTCTAATTGGTAAGGTCACATGGTATTTTGGTATTCACATGGAGTCCAGGTCCTCCGGGATTATTTTCTTTATTAAACTTATATCTCTTTCCACTTCTCATATTATGGGTGTCTTCGTCAGAATCACTAAATATACCTTCTACCATGATAGATTCAAAAATATTACTGCATTCTTAAAACGACTTTCTTAGCTAAAAGCATTTTAATGTATAGACTGATATTGTTCAGGAACTTAACTTTGAATCCTTCGAAAAAGTATGCTTTAGCTTGGATGTAGGATTTCAGCGTGTCTACAGCAAACTCTATTACAAATCCTTCAAGTATACTATCAACCCAGAAGTCAACTGCTCGTGACAATGGGCTGTCTATTGCTTTGAGCTGCGTTGTGAGATCTGGAGTCCACTCTATAGGTACTCCCCGTTGAAAAAAGTTTTTCCTTTCTGCGAGTCATGATATCCACTCATGTAGCTCATTTCCAAATGAAGCCCAGAATATCTCGTGAATATATTTCCACAAATATCTGTTCAACCACTGTACGTCAGAGAGACGTGGGTGTCTGTTCTCTTTCTTTGCAAAATATCTTTCGATCTTATCAAACCAGTCCCAGATCTCTTTCTTTTCAGGATGCCAATTGTTTGAACCCAATAGGAACTGGTATTGTTCGTCACACATTACTTTCCAACTACACTATCGCATCACTGGTCTTAGCATGACAATAGAACCATTTGTTGGTGTATATAACTGAGCTAGAGGTTTCTAATGTAGACCCAGGTACTTCGCGGTTTGAGGAACCAATAAAAACCCTATTCACCAGCCCTTTCGGCAACAGACTGCGAGCAACCTGAGGTCTCACCCGAGGCGAAGCTAAGGGGGGTGGTTGCAAAATCAAGTTTCCACAACCTGGTGATGCGAGTGTAAAAGGGATTGATGGGAAACTCAACAAGGGACTCTTATTGTGGACAAAATACTGCACGAAGTCTCTACTTTGCGTCAGATACTTCGGCAAGCTATGGAGCTTGCACTGCCAGCGCATCCAAGGATTGCACGGTATCTGGTACTTCGCTCGTTATGACGATAAGTTAACAATGAATTATCTCACAGCGCTCTCAAAGGGGTCAGTGCGTCGACTAGACCGCGTGTCTACTTCAAGAGTTGATTAAATCTAACCAATCTTACTTAACGTTCTGTATCCATTCAACAACACTTAGATTATTATCTTTATGGCGTATGTAAATGAATGAAACATATAATACTGCGCACTCCAACGTTATGCTCAAATCCAACGTTCAACTATGTGATTAACCAACAGATTCATACATTCAAAGACTTATAAGTGCCGAATACTTAACATTAATCCACTCATGCATTACTTAACATATTATTCCCACCATTCCTGCAGTGAATACATATAAAAGAAATCACATAACAGATAACTGTGGTATTAAACATCCATACTAAGCAAATGAACAGTGCAAACACAAACAATAACACTACACAGTATTTAACGTGGTTCACCCCCTGGATGGAGGCTACGTCCACAAAACTATTGTTAAATTAGCCTTTGGGAAGGGTACAATAGTTCTTAGTCTGTGCACTCAGCTGCAGACTCTCTTCTCTCTCAACTAGATCTCTGCGCACTCAGCTTGCAGAGTCTTTACAATAGCACTAAGATTTAAAAATCCAACAATATTCAAAGCTTAACAAAACGAAGAGTTAACCCTTTCCCATACAAAAGTGCCTCTATTTATAGATCATGCCCGTAGTTCATGTCTTTACAATTCATAGGAAAAAACCCTTAGGCTTACAAAACTGTCACGGTTTCCCCAAAACCGGACTGCTGGCTCTTGGTAGTGAATATTCCATCATGGCGGTATTCCACGCATGCTTCATGTCGCTATCAGCCTTCCTATTGCGCACGTGCCAACAGGTCGCTTTCACCAAGTGGTTCTTCCTCTAATGGTTTTATGCGACTGGCTCAAGTAGTGGCATTTTTCGCGTGTGCGACCAGTCGATTTCTTCCTGATTTTCTCCTGACCGCCACTTAGCAGTCCTGGTGCATCTTTACAAAAAATAGATTGCCGATGGTCTAACCAGAACATGTGCCATCTTCCGTATAGCACTATGCTTTGCTGGCATCCCATAGGCTGGATACTTCGCAACATTGCCTCCTCGCAGTACTGATCCTTGCAGCTTCCTCTGTTGCTGCAATGCGTGCAACTTCGCAGCATCCCAAAAACTTATGCAAAATTGTCTTAGCCTAGCTGCACTCAGCTCCGCAGTTCCAAAACACCTTCTTGCTCAAAATTTCCCCACTTAGGCTAGGCCCAACAAAATATTTTTTTAAAAAAATCACCAATTTTTTTACAATTGCATAAGATTCACCAAGGTTTCGACACTTTGAAAAAATTATGTATCCTTAAAATTTTCCCTAGACCACGCATGGGGGAAACCAGAGAAGATGTACCAACAAGAAGGACAACATAGTCCTCCACAGCAGAAAGTGGTCAAAACCAGCATTGAAACACTCCCTGAGGTCATCCAACAACTGTAGTTGAACATTGGCATGGCAGAGATGCTCTAGAAAGACATTAAAGAGAAGCTCAATGAGCTGCAAATGATACTACACATTGCGCCAGGAATATCGGTGGTGTAGACATCTGAAGCTATCGACACCAATCGGGCATATGAGCTACGTAATCAAGATGAAGGGGCCTTCCACATAAATGTGAAGGTGAACCCCTTGGCTATCACTTCAGTCCAGCCAAAGGTAACCTTAGATACATATCCCTTACAATACAATGAGCTGAATTGAGATATCCACGGAGCTTAGTGATATACATGCATATCTTGGCCTATCCTATGCTGGATTCAAACATGCACATAAGGAAGTTGTTTTTGCACGAGATCAGCTGGAATATGAAGTAGACAAAGCATACAATGCACTCCTTGCTCCTAGCCAACCACCTACCAGTCATCTCCAACTCATGGAAAATATTACTCACATTATATACACAGTGGTTGCACTCCAGTAGGAAACAACTGAAATTTGGGTGTAGATCAAGTTGGAGCCATCCTTGGAGGAGTTAGAGCTTGCACAAAAAAATAAATATGTAGCGGGTTCCCGAGACTAGACCAAACAAGGAATCATGACCTTGGGTAGGGTCATGGATTACAACTTTAAATTTTGGAACCATATGATGTACTTGAGTTGTAGCAAGTGGATCATCGAGTACAAGGCTAGTACATACTAGTAAGTGCAAAGAAGCAAAGTTTGGTGTAGTTGCCACTTTATGCCAAGAAAGAGGTTATGAAAGAGATTAGTACACTGACCAAGCAGATTATAGCAAGCACATAAGAGCAACAGATGATCACGAATATTTTTTCTGAGGCCCAAGAACAAGCATAGAGACATTTTGACAGTTTGTCAGAACTCTAGGTCAAAGCTAATGAATTTATTCCCATGGCAAAGAAAGAAAAACTAGAAGCTGGAAAGAGTAAGGAGAATGATGTCAACTTGTTCATGGCATGGCTCAAGGATATCACCAATGATATTGAGTCAATTCAAATCAATTTTCAACAATTTGTAAGTGACCCATGTACACGCCAGCCCTCAGTAGCAGCATTAGAACCATGAGTTCTGTGGCTCGAGGCGAGCCACATATTAGTGTTGGGGGCTTGTTGGTTCCCAAGTTTTGGACTAGTCATTGTGCCCTGATCTAAACAATCATAATCAATTGTACTCTAAAAGAAGTCAATTATGATGTTGTTACACCAAAATCTCGTCATTGTGAGTTATGTGTCCTTGACTTTCCCTAATTTCTAAAAAGCATGGATCTCAAATTGTCTAAGGGAAGGGAGTTGTTATGGTTTTTTCCTTATGTTTCCATGCTGACGTACCTTGCACATTGAAAAAGTGCGTCAGAACTTTGATGATGACTCGGTCTACACATTGAAAAAGAGCGTCCCTGACACCTAATTCCTTTGGAAAAAGTGCATCACCCTCCAAAGACGCATTCTGCCTGTAGACAAAGTGTGGCACTGTGAGTTAAAGGGAAAAAGAGAATCTTCGAGAGTCTTCTAGAAGCAGTCTCTTCGTGCAGATGTATGTCTGAAATTTTAGATCCTCAGTGTCTGAAACTTCAGCTTGTGGTAGACTGACCCGTCACATTTCCAACCCCACAGGTATGAGCTTTAATGGATTCTCTGAGAAAGAGATATTCCAAGTGTCGCAACGTGACTTGTTTATGGGATAAAATAGTATAGCGAACTTGTATGGAGTGCCACGTGTCATTGTTTCAACTTCGGCCTCTGAAACCCGGATCTGTCAAACTACCATCCATGCTCTAACTGTCTCTTTTTATGGAATTCCATTTGGAGCTTCCTATCCCGAGATATGAACTTTTTTCCTAGGTCACCTGTTTAGTACTACATTCTAGAAGAGGCAAAAACCCTAACTTGTACGAATCATATCTCACAAAGTACAATGAATTTTAGGATGAGATTCAGACAAAAGGTACATGAAGATTTCATCTTCGACCTATAAAAGTTTCAGATCCTGAACCTTCTCGAAAACGGAGTTATAGCGAAAGTTCCATGTAGAATGGTTTTTACTATACCAATCCCTAGCTTCCAATTTGTCGCAAGTGCAACAAGTGTCGTAAATGCCATGCAATGCCTTCCTTCAAGCTAGCTTTGATACCATGTTAGTTTTTCATCATTTAATTCAATATGACCTAGGATCTTTAACTAAAATAAAAACATGTACATCATATCAAGCATAAGAGACAAGAGACACAAAGCATTTCACCGGGGGAAACCAAGAAGGTGAAAAACCGTGCAACTTCCTCAGAGATAGAATAAGCACCAATACAAAGATCACCAAGATGAATCCCAAAAAGATAAATGTCTGCAACAGCTACTCCTCCTCCACTTGTGTGCACTCCTCCTCTCTCTCACTAATGCGAATTGAGTGAGTGAATGAATGAATAGAATGAGAGAGACACACTCTCTATTTATACAATGACTTGAATTGCCGTTTACTCTAATTGGGATGACCTCCCTTAGGAGAGTCTAATAACCCATTACCACTTGTCACTGGGCTGACCCCACTAGGTTGTTCTAATAACCCTTTGGCCCACACTAGGCCGACCCCTCTAAGGTGGTCTAATAACCCATCAAATATAAGTTATGACACTTACAATATAACTTGCGACACTTGCAAATACAAATGATGACACTTCCAATCGGAGGAATAATACATCTCCATTGGGGATACAATAAAGTACAATTGTAACACATACAATATATAAGTGAATATATTCCAAAGTTACAAATACATCAACACTCCCTCTTAACTAGGAAGGTATTTTCTTGACACAAGTCATCAATACATATAGGCACAAGTCTTCAATACTGGAGCTAGATCATCATCACTGGATCACGGAGCATCATCATCACTGCTGCTGTACTCGTCATCTCGATCGCTGGTGTTATCTCTCAATTCTTCTCATCATAGGAAGTTCTACAGAGCCATCCCTTTTTCATGTTGAATGTAGGCCTAGCCTCCTACAGGTATTCATCATCTTTGCGAGTGTGCAATCTTGTGGAATTCTTAGGGCTGATTACATGCATCAACAAAACCTTGAAAGAGCATCCTAGGACTTTTACGAGCTTACTGCTCAACCTATCGGATCTCCTAGGATCTTTTACATGTGACCTTCACAAAACCTTAAAAGAGTATCTTGCAACCTACAAGATCTCTAAAGAGCATCCCAGGATCTTTTCCGTGCCTAGCACAACCTATCCGGATCTCCAGGATCTTTTACATGTGAACTCGCAAAACCTTAAAAGAGTATCTTTCCTCCTACAAGATCTCTAAAGAGCATCCCAAGATCTTTTCCGTGCCTAGCACAACTTATTTGGATCTCCGGGATCTTTTCTATGCAACTGCACAACCTGTCCATGGTCACGAAGTATCATCCTGATACTCATGATCCCACTGATCATATTCTTCACATGGAGCATCATCCTAATGATCATGATCATACTGATCATCATCATATAGTACATGCTCCTGCCGCACAACATCTGGAGCATCGACCTGATGCTCATCACATATGATCGTCCTGAGCATCATCATACAATACGTCACCCTGATGTACAATATCTGGAGCATCGACCTGATGCTCATCACATATGATCATCTTGATCATCATCATACAATACATCATCCTGATGTACAACATCTGGAGCATCAACCTGATGCTCATCACATTTGATCGTCCTGATCATCATCACAACATCGTCCTGATGCATTTCATCTGGAGCACCGTCCTGATGCTCATCACACATGATCAACCTAATCATCATCATAGCATCGTCCTGATGCATATCATCTGGAGCATCGTCCTGATGCTCATCACACATGATCAATTTGATCATCATAGAAATATCTAGAGCATTGTACTGATGCTCATCACAAAGCTCTTACATCCATAGCCATGGGAAGGATCCTCCTACCACCATGCTTGGAATGGCTCCTGCAAATGTGTCCCATCACTTCCTCCTCGAAGTATATTCTATCTGAAGAACACCAATCCTCTCTCTGAAGTACTAGAACTTCACTCTGGCTAGTGGTTTGGTCAACACATTTGCAATCTACTCATATGTCACAACATACTGGAGCTTCACTGCTCCTCTCTGCACCACATCCCTGATATAGTGATATTTGATCTCGATATGATTCGACTTGTCATGGAACACCGGGTTCTTTGACAAATTCACACAACTCTGGTTGGCACAATATATATAAGTAGCATCCAACTGGAGATCAAATAAATTAGACAGTAGCTTCCTTAGCCATACTGCCTCACAATTGGCCCAACAAGCTGCGACATACTTTGCTTTGGCTGTACTCAGTGCTATGCAAGATTTCTTCCTGCTAAACCAAGAGATCACACCTGATCCCATACTGAAGTAGCACCCCGAAGTGCTCTTCCTATCGGCATCACTTCCTACCCAATCTGAATCAACATAACCCTCTAGGTTAAACTTTTGATTCGCATCATACTTGATCCCATAATCAATCGTACTCTTCAGTTACCTCAGAATATGATTTACAACAATCAAGTGAACATGTCTAGGATCCTTCCAGAATTGGCTCAAAGTGTTCACCGTAAATAAAATATATGGTCTCGTGTTCGTCAGGTACATCAAGGACCCAATCATCAGATGATACATGATGGCATCAACCGATCCTGATGAAGCATCACTCAATAGCTTCAGGTTCAATGCCATAGGTGTGGCCATGGCCTTGCAGTCCATCATCCCGAACCGCTTCAGGATCTCTACTGCATACTTCCCTTGTCCAAGGAAGATTCCATCTACACTCTGCCACACCTCCATACCTAGAAAGTAATGTATCATACCCAATTCCTTCATCTCGAACTCGATAGCAAGCTTCCTCTTCGTGTCGAAAATCAATCTATCCTCACTTGTCACAAACAGGTCATCCACATATAGTAGGAGTATCACTGGATTGCCTTCGTCAACCTTGTAGTAAAGGTTGGAATCTGATTTACTTTTGGTAAAGCCCAAACTAGTCAAGAAGCTGTCAATCTTGTCGTACCATGTCCTGGGTGCTTGTTTCAAACTGTACAAGGCTTTCTTTAATTTGCACACATGTGACTCCCTGTCATGTGTCTCAAAACCGAGTGGTTTCTCCACATACACTTTCACTTCGACTAAACCATTCAAGAAAGCTGTCTTGACGTACATCTAGTGTATCTTCCACTTCGTTACTGCATCTAGAGAAAGTACTGTTCTAATGGAAGTGTATCTAGCTACAAGTGCAAAATTTTCTTCATAATCTATCCCTTCTTTTTGGGAGAAGCCACGAGCCACAACTGCCATCTGCAGCATGCTTCATCTTATAGATCCACTTGGAATTCACAACAGACTTCCCTTCTGGTCTTGGGACTGCATCCTAAACATCATTCTTCATGATCGATTGGTACTCCTCGATCATGGCATCCTTCCATTACTGCATCCTAGATCCTGTCAACTTTAGTTCTTCAATATCTTCAATAGGTAGTTTTTTTTTAACTTCGTTGCTAGAAAAAATGTCGTTGTTGAGTCTTGGTCGCTTGTTCTTCGAAAAAAGTCTCTCTTGTAGGTGATGGTACACGGTCTTTCTTACAAGATAAGTTCACTTGCATGATTAGAAACATCTCATAGATTTCAGAACAAATTCTTACACATAAAGATATATGTCATACAATCATGCAATTATCTTAGCCAATGCTTCAATACAACATTTATCGATATCCCGTAACTTTCTATATGCCTTCCATCTCTACCAGAAGATTGTTAAGAGTATGCACAACTCCCAACATGTCAGCAAATAGGTTTCATTCTAGATAAGTAGCAGTGGAATGTTGTACAGTACCATAGGCCACTTACCCATTACTTGCATATTAGCAGTATCTTGTTCATTAATGCAACTTTTCTAAAATGCATAATATACATCCTAAATATATGAACATAAGTATGTACATGACTGAACAACATTATTTAAGTAATCATATATACAAGAAATGACAATTCAAATACTTATCTTTGTTTGGTTGTTGGGTGGACTCCCTCTCAATATTTTCTTCCTTGTAGGAACTACTGGAGTGTGCCCCCTCTTGATCTTTGCTTCTTGGATTATCTGTCTTTGAACTTATATCCATCCTGGACCACTATGCATGCTTAAGTGTGCACTAGTGTCATCATCATCCTCAAGATCTCATACATAATCATACATGCATTAGTATAATCTCAATACTATCAAAACATTATGATTCTAAATATGTATGGTCATGATCATTTCATACACAGGTAATTTATCACAAGCATTAGTATTCAAGGTTTCAGGGAGTACTTCTTTTACTCATGCATATTCTTATTTGACCATTGGACTCTTCTAGTTTGTCATATCATTAATCAAACTAAGAAGCATAATATGCATAAACCCATGATTATTAAAACCTATAACTTCATGAATAATCATTATCAATCACACGAAAGTATACTTATATGAGATCCTAAGACAAGGTAGGATTCTAACTTGATATAGGAAAAACATACCTAGATTATCATGTTTGCGAGTTATGTCTAAGATACCCAAACAATGTCTTCTTTGTTCTCTTCAATGATTTAGAGATCTTGTTCTAGTAACCTACATATCTCATAAGTTAAGCATTGTAGAACCAAATTATACATACCTCGTAAGTAGAGCTTATATGGGATCAATGGCTATGGATGTCTTTTCCTTCATGTCACCATGTTCATATGTTCTCGATCTAGAACTTGATTTGTCTTTCTTGATGTACCTTTCATGTTAGCAGACAACATCATCCTCATACAACACCACACTGCATTAGTACAATCATAAATGTCATAACCCTAATCAATGAATGTCTTCTACATTCACATGCATTCATACTTTTACTTGGGTGATAAGACAAGTCTAAAATTAATCAAGATTGTACTAACCTCAATAATATGAAGAGAAACTTAATCATGAACAGATTTCAAAACATACCTGTATCTCCTCAAGTCATACCTATCGGGATTGTTTGAAGTCTTATTTTGTAAGGCCTTAGCCTCATATCCCTCTGGAATTGGAACTTATTCACTTATGTAGGTGTCCAAATCATTCTCTCTTAGGATTATTCCAATCCGCTTTGATTTGCTGAAACTAGATCTGGAGCTGGCTAGGGTTTGTCAGAGAAACGCTAAAAATCCAAAATTGGAATTTCAAACTTTTGTCTAGATAGGGAGATGCAGATGACGGAGGCGAGCAAGATTGTGTGCTCAGATTTTGAAAACTCCAAAAATTGACCCCTCAAAATTGACCTGTGAGTTTTGGATCTGCAGCTTCTGTCAAATTCTGGTTTTTCTGGTCAAAATCCCGAACTAGGGTTTGATAGAGTCCGGGGTTCTACCCAACCAAAAACTTTGATCTTAGTCTCTAAATTTCTATTTTGACAAGGAGCATCTAGCTGTGGTCTCAGATTCCAAAAATTCCAACTTTTGCAGAAACCCTAATTTCCCACAGCAGTGACAAACCAAAAATGAAAGTGCTCAGAATCCAATTTTTTTTGGACAGAAATATATGCCATATTTTTTCTAATGTATCTATGAAATTTTGGATCCTCAGTGTTTGGAACTTCGAGCTGTGGTAGAATGACTTGTCACCTTTCCAACCCCACAGGTCTGAGCTTTAATGGATTCTCTGAGAGAGATATATGCCAAGTGTCGCAACGTGACCTGTTTATGGGATAAAACAGTATAGCGAACTTGTACGGAGTGCCACGTGTCACTGTTTCAACTTCAGCCTCTGAAACCTGGATTTGTGAAACTACCATTTGTGCCCTAACTGTCTCTTTTTATGGAATTCCATTTGAATCTTCCTAGTACGAGATATGAACTTTTTTCCTAGGTCACTTGTTTAAGACTGCATTTTGGAAGAGGCAGAAACCCTAACTTGTACGAATCATATCTCACAAAGTACAATGAATTTTAGGATGAGATTCAGAAAAAAGGTACATGAAGATTTCATCTTCGACCTATAAAAGTTTCAAATCCTTAACCTTCTCCAAAACGGAGTTATAGCGAAAGTTCCATGATGAATGGTTTTTACTATACCAAGCCCTAGCTTCCAATTTGTTGCAAGTGCAACAAATGTCGTAAATGCCATACAATGCCTTCCTTCAGGATAGCTCTGATACCATGTTAGTTTTTCATCCTTTATTTAAATATGACCTAGGATCTTTAACTGAAAGAACAACATGTACAACATATAAAGCATAAGAGACAAGATACAAGAGACACAAATCATTTCACGGGGGAAAACCAAGAAGGTGAAAAACCCCGCAACTTCCTCAGAGATAGAATAAGCACCAATACAAAGATCACCAAGATGAATCCCCAAAAGATAAATGTCTGCAGCAGCTACTCCTCCTCCACTTGTGTGCACTCCTGTCTCTCACTAATGCGAAGTGAGTGAGTGAATGAATGAATAGAATGAGAGAGACACACTCTCTATTTATACAATGAATTGACTTGCCTTTTACTTTAACTGGGATGACCTCCCTTAGGAGAGTCTAATAACCCATTACCACTTGTCACTAGGTCGACCCCACTAGGGTGGTCTATTAACCCTTTGACCCACATTGGGCCGACCCCTCTAAGGTGGTCTAATAACCCATCAAATATAAGTTACGACACTTACAATATAACTTGCGACACTTGCAAATACAAATGACGACACTTCCAATCGGATGAATAATACATCTCCATTGGGGATAGAATAAAGTACAAATGTAACACATACAATATACAAGTGAATATCTTCCTAAGTTACAAATACACCAACAGAGATCGGTTAGTTTCCGCACTGGTGGATTGTCTAGAAACGAAATTGGAGACCATACTGGAGATTCCCATAGTCTTTAGGTTGTTTTAAGTTGTGATTTGCATTGTTTTTTTATTATCCTCTTAAAACCTTCCATTTTGTGTCATTCATTTGGATCTGACTTCCTGTGATTCACTGGGTCATCCAGTCTCTGTTAGGGACCCTTTACTCATTTAGTTAAATTTATTTTGTTTGGGATTTTTTATTTTTTCAATCTTAGATTTCGCTCAATGCACCTAGGCGGTGTTATACCCGTGTCACTATAGTTCTGCCGCACTCTTCCTTAAGAAAAATTGTGTCACCGATGCACTTGTGTAGTCTACAAAAAGCGTCATTGACGCACTTTTCCTGTGTGCAAACTGCATCACCAAGGCTCTGACCCCCTAGTGCATACCTGTAGCCTGCGTCACCCTGTAGAGTTTGACATTTAAGGTTCGATTTCCCACAAAAAATTAATTTGAGTGCTTTTCTGAGATATGTGTCTTGCTAGTCTCAAGAATACATTTTCTCAGATTGGTTTGGTTCTTCCCTTTGTTTACTTGGAGAGTAAGAGCTTGATTAGTTTTCTTAACAGTCCTAAGAAGTCAAGCGGTTGTTTCCTTGGGTGTGGGTAATGTCAATCCCTTGCAAGTGCAGCCAGTCTTGTGACTTGTTGAGGATCCCTGATTCGTTTTGATCTAAATTCTAAGTGTTTAAGAGGCTTGCAGTTGTGTGATTTTTGTACAATTGTTGGCTACTAATTTGTTATTTAACTTTCTTGTATTGACCCAGGTTCAGCACAGTTAGGGAACCAACAATACCACTTCTCCACCAACCCTTTCGGAAACAACCTGCAAATAGGCTGAGGTCTCACCCGAGGCAAAGTTATAGGGGGGTTACAGACTCCCAAGTTTCTGTAACCAGGTGATGCGCGGTTATGGGATTGGCTCTGGAAAATTTCTCCCAACTTCACATATAACTCTGATGTAACTACGCACTTCGCAACTACCATAATGCAATACAACAACGCAACTCCAAGACTGCACTTCTAGGCAATTACACACCTTACAGACTTCGTCGACTTAGTGTTTATCCATGCAACTACACATTCAACATGCTCTCGATTACTTGCAAATTCAGTTATAAATGTTCAACAATTAACATATTATTCTCATCCACTATACATGTGAACATGCATATAAAAGCACGAACATACATAAACATGAACATAAACATAAGCAATATTACAGATTCAATCAAACAACAAAAGTATTTACATCATTCACCCCCAGGATGGGAGTTACGTCCATAGGAAATGTTGTTTATATTGATGGGAAGGCTCAACAGTTACAGTTTGCACACATAACTACAAAATCTTCTCTCTATAATGGGTCTCTACGCACATAGCTGCAGATCCTATTTCTCTCTTCTTACTCTTAAAATACTTAGTATTTCATCAAAACCCCCAAAAGACCATGAGAGACCAACCCTTTCCTTACAAAATTCCCCTCTTTATAGATCGTGCCCAAAGATCACGTCTTTACAATAATTGTGGGCCAAAATCCGTATAGTACCCCAAAACCCCCAAAAATGGCGTGGTTACCCCACTAACCAGGCTTGTTATACTCGACAACTACTTCACTTGACTCTGATCTCCTTTTTGTGCCTCTTTTGGATCTGACTCCCTTCTGATAGCTACAGTTCTAACTATGCATCTATGAATTCATAACGGCACGTCCCTTTCTGCTGCTCTACTTCTTCTGTCGCTGTCAGTCTGCCGCTCTGCTTCTAACGGTCTTCTCCGCTCCAGATGTCTTAGTACTTTGTCTGTACTAAGGTGACAGGTCCCTTTCCTTCAACTCTTCGCCGCTCCTCACCCTGATCCTGGGATTTGCGGAGTCATTTACCCAAAATAGGTCGCTACTGGACCTCGCTTCACTTGTACTTACCCACCAAAAATAGCTGTTGCGCTGGAGCCTCACTCCACAAAAACTATCTTACCAAAAAGTGGTCCACTTGGGCCATGCCCAACCGGACCCTAACACTCACATGTGGCTTGTCCCCGAGCCACTCTGACTGGGTTATTCCATCTGTGCATCTACTGAAGTGTTTGATTGCGTAGTGAACTCTTGAACAGTTGCACTAAGCTTCACAACTATCTCCTTGGTCTCCTACTCGCACTCTTGGATTGTTTCGAGCATTTCCTATGAGAAGGGTTCCAGAAGTTTCTCCTTGACAATATCCTCTTTCGTCCGGAGTTCTTGCAACTTCTGCTCAATTTCTTTCATCAGCGTTAGTGCTTCTTCCTGCAGTGGTGTTAACACCCAAAAAGTGCTCATTAGCTCATTTCCCTATTCACATGACCCATTTCTCCACTTTTCCTACCATTTTAGCCTCTAAAACCTTTAAAAGGTCACCAAAAAGACCAAAATCCATCTTTTTCTCCTCAAAATATTTAATTTTCCTCAAAAAATACAGAAAACCCTAAAAAAGGGTCCAAAATTCCGAAAAATCAATTAAAAGGGAATAAAACTCAAAAATATATTCAAAAAAGGAAAAAGAGGGAAAAGGAGGAAAAGAAAACCTAAACCATTTTTTATCAGTACCATTGGTTTCCTTAAACCATAGTTGTATTCTCCATCACCAAAAAGTTATAAAAAGGTGATAGAGGCTCCTCACTATTCATTCACACTCATCTTGCCAATTTCTTCCCTGATATGTTGAGCCATCATTTGAGCTTAGATCCATCTTTGGAATCCCTTTTTGTCCAATCCTCCCACTTGCAGTTGGATAAGAGAAAGATCATTGGAGAATTGGAGCACCTCACCATTGCAGCTACTCAAGCTCAACCATCCTCACCCTTTGAGGTAATATGTTATTTGTAAATCTATTTTTTCTAAATAAAATTTTGTTTTACATGGATCATTCTAGTTTTTACTGTTTACTGTAGATTTACTTTTCTTGCACATCTTAGATTAATACTTGTTTTTACATTAGTTTTATTGCTTTAATCGAGACTGCTACTACGAAGTTAGTAGGTGCACCTTTGCACATGCTTGGGTGAAAACCCAAGCAACAAGTGGCTGCAATTTTGAGGAAGTTTCATCTTCCTTTTCTCTCAATGCTTCCAATTCTTTCTGAAGTTTCCCCCTCTTTGCGAACTTCTACATGTTTTTCCTTATTGGAAAGTACTTCATAGCAATATTAATAGAATCGATATCCTGCTGCTTTCGCTGCACTTCATCCTAGATTTTCTGTAACTATGGTTCTTCCTGCAACATACCCCAGACTTTAGAGACTTCATCTAGTAGGATTTTACATCTCGCCACTTCTGTGTAGATGTTCTCTGTTGAAGCCTTCAGTGCTTCGGCTCTTGCTTCTACTGCGATGTTCTTGATTCCTGTTGAGCTTCCATCTCAACAATTTTATCTTTATAGGAAACTTCCATCTCTATCATTTCCTCCTTAAGACTGTCAACAACAGTACCAATATTTAGGATGGTTGTCTCTATTTTTATCTCTATCATTTGCTCCTACTGTGATGTTCCTGATTCCTGTTGAGCTTCCATCTCAGCAATTTTATCTTTATAGGAAACTTCCATCTCTATCATTTCCTCCTTAAGACTGTCAACAACAATACCAATATTTAGGATGGTTGTCTCTATTTTTATCTCTTCATCACATTGAGGCAGCTTCGCGTAGACTGCTGAAACTGCTTCCTTTATCTTGCGCTGCTTCTCCTCTGCATATTCAAGATCCCTCGTCTTCAACACACATTCATCCTGTAGTTGCTTGTAATTTTCTTCCAGCTTCAGGTGCTGGTTATAAGAGACTAAGTCTCTATCACAGATTTCTTCTGCAATCTATGTGTGCAGGTTATGCAACCCCTCTATGGGTAACATTCCCACATTAATGTCTAAATGTGTGAGCCACCTCGTACTTTCAACCATGTCATCATTTGGAAATATAACAGACATTGGATCTATTCTGAATAGCTGAGTCCTCATGTTATAGGCAGGAGGGTTTCTCCTATGTTGGCTTGATTCACCCGAGTAGTCGTCAAAGTCTAGTTCTTTCACCAAGTCTCGATGGACTTTTTCAATTCTTGCAACCAACATTTTTAGATCGACAACAATCTCCTTCATACCAGTTTGTGATGTCTCTTCCTTGGCTTCTTTCAGCGTAAGCGCATCATCAAGATACGATGATACCTTGGCTGCGATGCACTCATAGTCATCATCATGCAACTATGCATCCAACGGTTTTCGAGTAGCTTTTGACTTCTTTTTATGTGGTTTTTCTGGCATGCTTATGTCAGGTTCCTTCCTTTTCTCGCCTGCTCCTTGAGCAGGTTTTGGATTTTGCGCACTTGTGGCCTCAATGCCTTCAGCTTCTTGCTCCTCTGCTTCACTTTCATCAAATGTGGTGATGAGCATAGCTAGAGCATCGATATTCCATTCTGCCAGCCAGTCTTCTATGATCAGGTCGATTCTCTGCGCATTGAGTTGATATAGTCCTTCAAACCATGTAGGAGGTGTAATTATTATTTGTGGCTGTATGTATATAAAGTGCAGTCCGGATTTGAATTTCATCTTCGGAATATACTTAGCCATCACTTCCTTAGTGATACACAAAGTCTTCTTAATGACTTCGCATAACTGCTCATAATAGGTGAGCAACTGTAGGTTGCTCCACATCTATTTTTCTAGGTTTGTTGTTGCCTACATGTTTGCGAACCTCAGTCCTCAACAATCATTAGGGTCTACCGATAGACCTTGTTGATAGATGGGTTCCTTCCACCCCACAAAGGAAATCAATACCAGCAGCCAACTGTAGTGGAATGGAGATCCATTGTCCCGTGTGTCGCGAACGTTTTCTAAAAACTCATTCAACAAGTAGTTCACCCAATTGTACTGAAAACCATCCTTAGCCTTCATAGCTAAGGATACTGCAGCAACAGAAACTTCAGTTGGCCTGGACTTCCTTAGAAGCACTCCCGCAATAAGATGAACTATGAAGTGTAGAAGCATGTTTTCAATCCCTACGATTATGTAACCACGACTTCCTTTGGTTAAGCCAAATTTAGCCTTTATTTTCACAACCAATTCTTTATCCTTATTCTTTCCAACAAACTCAGTTGTAGGATCTTCACCTCTTTTTCTTAGGCCCATGATTCTGACAATTAGGTCAATAGTAATGTTCACCTTGCGGTCCAACCACAAGTACCCATGGTGCGTGCATGACAACAGAGTGCACACCACGACATTAAGCTCATTGCTTCGGTCAAAGTGTGGAATCCACAGCAGATTGAGCAGTCCATATGGGGCTAACGGTTCGGTCCATTCCATCAAGACAACAGTCGTTTGCTTGGTAACTGCATTGTATTTCCTGTACATGTATTTATCCAGCTGGAACTGTGGAAAATTGTCCTCATTTAACAAATCATGGTCGACAAATTTGCACTCGGGGATCTTACTGAGAAAATTCTCTTTCAGCCACACATGGTTTGATATCGGTGGCAGGAGAATGTCATACTAGGAATTCTTTATAAGAAGCACGTCGGGTGCGTCGCTTCTTGTTGGGATAATATACTCTGGAACGAGCCATATTGGTGTTGGTAGGTTCCCTTATGGAGGCGTTGGCTTCTTTGCACTTGCGGCCTTGGGATTTTCTTGGTCAGTGGCCTTCTGCTTGTCTTTCTTCGAGTGTTGGAGTTGATGCCTTGGCAAATTCTTAGATGAGCCACCCCATTCTAGAGCGGCTTGTTTGATGAGTGTCTTCATCACTCCTCCTAGACCAAAATGCTTGAAATTACCCAAAAATTCTTCTAATTTCGGTTCCTCAGACATATAATAGCGGGAAACTATTACTTTCAACTGGTAAACACTTAGGATTTTATAGTCGGTAAAAATTCAAAATTCGTGGTAAAACCGGTAAGTAAATAGTTATTACCATTTATAGGCCTCTTACCTTGACGGTGTGCCCAAAATGTCTAGTTAGACATTAAATGTCGTGACTGTTGGACAAATCCTCCAAGGATCTTGGTCCTTTCCTTCATTGAATGTATCAGAAATGGATAAATTTGCGTTAAATGCAACCGCGACTGTCAGAAAAACATTGTTTAAACGGCTATATTTCCGACCGACAATTGTAATGGTTATTTTTCCTTATCCTCGCAAGTGACCGTGCCACTCCGAGGTTCATTGTGCATTTCTTATTGATGGCTTATAACTTCGCAGCGCAAGCCTTCTCTTATGTGAGTTGTGAGGTTCACTGTGCATTTCCCTTTTCCTTGATGTTAACTTCCCATATTGAACCTGTTCTTACTTCACAACTCAGCTTGTTATGTGCGTATCATAGCATAGATTTCGTTTGCGTGCAGACTCTTTACTCTATCATTCTTAATCTCCAGTTTCAACAACACATGACCCTTATAATTTTTCTTCATTGCTAATCAACTGATGTCTGTAGAAGTAGGCCGACTATCCTTGTAGGGTTTTAGTTTACTTCCATTAATAAGACCTGGTAGGTTTTCTCCCACTAATGTGGCTAGTTGAACTGCGGCACCATTAGTAACATGCTTGACAACATATGGCCCGAGCCAATGCATCTTAAATTTTCTAGGAAATTTCATGAATTCATTGTCATAGATGAGGACAAGGTCTCCTACCTAAAATAATTTGTACTTGATGTGGCGATCATGCCATTCTTTTTCTCTGTCTTTCTTCACTTGTTGGTGAAATCCTGCAATGAAACGATCTTCCTCCAACCCAACCAAGTGTAGCATACTTTCTTGTATTGTCTCGTTGTCAGCCATATCTGTGAATGCTGCAATTCTCAGGCTTGGTAATATATATTCCATAGGCATGACAACTTCCTGTCCATATGCTAACCTGAAACGTGTGTATCCTGTCAACTTTTTGCAAGTTGTCATGTATGCCCATAACACAGCTGGTATTCGCATATCCCAATCATCCCTATTTGTATTACATACCTTGGTCAATGCATTTTCTAATACTTTGTTAAAATATTCAACAATGCCATTAGCATGTGGATGATATGGTGTGCTCTTCTAATGGTAAATATGAAATTCCTCAGTCAGTGCTTCAATAGTTATGTTCAGGAAGTGAGTTCCATGATCGCTCATTAGGATCTTTGGACATCCAAACCTTGTGAGGATGTTTTAAAAAATGAATTGTTCGGCAGTAACTGCGTTATAGTCCTTTACTAGTTTTGCCTCTGCCCATCTGGTTAGATAATCTATAGCTATAATGATGTATCTCGAACCAGTTCACTTTCTTGGTGGGTTGATAGGTCCCACAAAATCAATAGCCCATTTATCAAAGTCTTGCAAAGTCAATTGTGGCATTAGTGGCATTTCATCTCTACGAGATGGCTTCCCTGTCCTCTGGAAAACATTGCAACTTCGATAATGTTCCTTTGAATCCTTGTGGAGTGTAGTCCACTATAGTCCTTCTCTCAGAATTTTCTGCGCAGTGGTTCTTCCTGCGTAGTGGCCTCCAGACAGCCCTAAATGTGCTTCAACAAGTATCAACGGTTTCTCATGTTCTAGCACACATCTGCGCAATACTTCATCCAATCCTAGCTTGTATAATTGTCCTGCAACTATGGTGAAGTCAATTGATTTTACTACCAACTGTTTCTTTTGCTGCGCAGTAAACTCTGTAGGTGCCAAACCCGTGGTTAGAAATTCTACAATTTCCTTATAATAGTCATATGCTATCTGAATAGAAAACAACTGTGCATCTAGTAGACTATCCTCCAGGATGGTAGGTTCTTCGCCTGACTCAATTCTAGAAAGATGGTTAGGTATTGAGTTCAGCCTTCCTGGCTTAACAATGATTTCAAAATCATAGTCCTGAAAGAGTAACAACCATCTATAGATTCTCCCCCCTAACACTGGTTTATTGACCAGGTATTTCAAAGCTGAATGGTCAGTAAAGATACAGAAGTGAGCACCTAGCGAATAGTGTCTGAATTTCTACAGTGCGTACAACATAGCTAAGCCTTCCTTCTCTGTTGTTGTATAATTCTTTTCTACCGAGGATAGATTTTTGCTTGAGAATGCAATAGGATGGTTGATGCCTCCCTCACCTGGTTGAGCTAGCACAATTCCCAACGCTATGTGTTAGGACTGAAATTGTTCCTAGTACTTATGTGATTTTTATTAAATGCTTTGTTCCTTATCTGCTTTTCATTTTACTTTATTTTAAATTATAATGACTTTGATTGTCTTTTTAATTTATATGTTATAGTTATTGTTTGATTTTATTTTACCCTTTCTTAGGTTTTCACCTAGTGGTTTATTATGTGTTACATTTCTTAATAAGGTATTCGAAATACTTATTTTAAGTTTGCTCTAATTTCTATATTCAAGGTTTAATATTCATGTTGAGTGTGTTGCCAAAGTTTTCATGTGGAAGTATTCTTGTAGTGAAAAATCCAAGAGATTTGGCTGAATATTCAGGACAAGGTAGCTCTCATAAAGCTGATCCACAAGAAGAATCCAAAAACCCTGATGATGATGAACAAGGGAAAGAATTTGAAGATGAGCACGAGCACATATTGAAAGATGAAGTAGTGGAAAAGGCAACTGATTCAAATCCTGAAGAAGCCAGTAGCAAAAGAATCCGTGAGAAGAAAAAGAGATGTATAGTCCTGTTTTTCCCTATTTTAGTCATTGCAATTGAGTGCGGATTACGAGGTGATAAAGATGAATTTTAGAAAACCAAAAGAGGTTTTTTTCCACAATAGTCTCATTCACAAAAAACTCCCTCATTTTTGAAACAAGTGTTATCGTTTGAAAGATTTGAATTGATCTTTGTGGCCTATTGTTTAGGGTTTAAAATATTTAATAATTTACTATTTTAGTCACAAATTTTCGGCATGTCTTCCGATCAATTAGTGAGGAATTTTTAAAAACCAAGAGAGATTTTTGTTCATCATGGACTCATTCAAACACACCTTTCTCAGTTTTTGTACAGGTGTCATAGATCTAGAGATATGGAGGTGCCGTTAAGACCCATTTTTCAGAAATTTGCCAAATTTCCCCAGAACACAATTTGCTATTTTTGGTTAATTTGTCTTTAAAGATTCGAAGTTAGTTTATAACTACATGATGTAACTGCATCAAACCTCTACATAGAAGGTAGTTATGAAACTTCCCTATTTTGTAAATGATAAAAAGGAGAAAAGTGGAGTTTAGCAGGGTTGTATTTTTGTTTCAAGAAGCAATATAGAGCTACGGACATTGGATGCATATTCAGACTGATGCATATGACTCTTATGTAAGTGTTTAGAAGACTAGATTGATCTAAATACAAATATAAGCCACTTTATCCTATCTATTGATTTTGTTTATGGCCAATTTGGCTACTCAGCCTATGATTTCATTTCTTGATTAAAGTTTTTATTCATGCAAATGCTCATGTGTTGTTGACAAGACCAGTACTTTATTTATGAATGTTTATGGTTTATGTTTATTCTTTTCACATTTATATCTCAGTTCTTTGATTGTTACATGATTCAGTACTTGTATTAGTTTGATGACTGATTATCTTCTTGTGAATGAAATCTTCTTGTAAACGAAACCCTCAAACCAAAAAATACAAAAAACAAATTCCATTTTCTTTTAATTATTCTGAGATTGTACTAGCTTGTTCCCTTTGTAGTCTAGGGACAATTTCTAGCACAAACATCTTTGGCGCAATTTCCGGGGATGGAAGTGAAGAGTATCTTCCCCAGGAAGAACCACAATGACATAGATTTGACTCTTGATGGCAGACAAGAGAAGGACATAGAGATAGACTACAGTCATCTGCTTGGCGACTCCACGATTAAAGACTCCACTGGAAGGAGAATTTTGCTGATAGAGAAATGATGAAGCCAAATGGAAAGTCCATGTATCATCTTGTTAGTTTCCTCCATGAACTCTTGTTCTTATTCATCATCTCTTTTTTTTCTTTCCCATTGCATGTCAAAAGAATCATTCTTTGCTTTGTCTACTCCGAACCTTCAATTATATATCCCTCTTTGGAAGAAGAAAGTTTGCATTCTTCCTGTGTTATAGATGTTGATCCTATCCCTTCATCTGAAATCCATGACAAAAATGACATACATATACTCATATCTCCTAAGCCTAATTATTCTTGTCATCTTGTAGGTAATAAAGTTGATCTATTACCTTCTACCATCATTGCTGAAACTTGCAAACAACTTGTTGAGCTCATTTTCAACCCACAGATTTTCAGTCTAGACTCAGACATAAGATGTTTAAACCTCTTAGGTTTCTATCTCGTGACATCCTTACCCTTACTACTTTGTTGAGTATCTTCCTCAGTTTAATGGAGAAGACCATATCACAACAGAGAAGCATTTGGGATATTTTCATAATTTCATTGATGATTTTGAAAGCATGCATAAGGATGTTGTCATGAGGCTATTTTCGAAATCTTTAGTTGGAGATGTTGGGTCTTGGTTTCGAAGTTTAAAAGCCGTTTCAATTGGATCGTGGCAAGCGTTACATGATGATTTTTTGAGGTATTGGGGTGAGAACAAATATTTGGAGCAATATCTTTATGAGTTCTTTTCCATGAAAAGGGAAGAGGATGAACATATTACTAAATTCAATCAAAGGTTTTATAGTTTTTATCTCAGCATGCCCAGGGAGATTAGACCTTCGGAAAAAGTTGCTATGATATATTATGCGGTAGCTCATCAACAATCAGATTTAGTTCTTTATCTAAGAGAGAGGAAGTCATCATCCTTGCAACATATGTTCTCATATGCTAGAGAGGTTGAAGACAACCTACGAGCTTGTGGAAAGCTTGTAGATCAAAGTAGAAGTGAAGATTTGAAACAAGAACAAATCTATGGACAACAAAAAGCAGGTTTGAATGCATAGGAATCCAAGGAAAAATATGGACTAGAAAAATCTGATTCGGATTTTCATTTTCCTCAGTATGCTAACGTATCTCCTTCATATTTGATTTCCTTCTCAGATTTTGAAGTTAATTGATTAGAGTTTTCTATTCTTAAAAGAGATGATTGTCATGAGAAAGAGTATGCAGAGGATGACTGTATTTTTGTATCAGTTGCTCCTCAATGTCTTGTTGATGATAGTAAAAATCAACTGACATTTTTAACCTTCAATGACTTTCATTATTTTATGTTCTCAAGTTCTACTCAAGGATTTTGTTTTCATTAAGAAGCAGATCCTATATTTGACAGCTATGTTTCAAAGTGTAAGAACGATTTTGATAACCAGATTTTGATTTCAAATTTCAAGAGTAATGAAGACAGATTGCATATTTTTCATGCTTCATTTTTTGTAGTGCAGAATGAAAAAATAAATGCGGGAATAAGGCAGTTGAAGCAGCAGTTATGTTTCTTGAATCAACTAGAATTCTGTCATGATTTTCAAGACCCAGTGGCCACTTACATGAAGTTAATATTTTCAAAGGTATTCAATGCTATAGCATTCAGAGTATAGGTAGATCATAGCAGTATGTATATGCTGCATATTAAATTCCTGTCGCAAAAATTCCAGTTTTTATGCACTCTACCATTTACTTGTGGACGGGAAAATTATGTGATTAGTCATCTAGTTGAATGGCTATATTGGAAATTTGTGTATACATAAGTAGGTCAATCGGTTGGATAATTTAGGGATTTGTAAATAAATAAGCTCATTTCTTGAGCATGGTTTCAGTTTGTAGTGTGCAAGTATGGTTTGGAATGAGCAGTTTCAGTTTGTTTTTAACAGTCAGAAGAATAGGGTTACAAATTTTGGAACAGGTTGGGGAACGAGATACAAATGACTCCATCGCCCAATGAATAAGGCACAAGGTCTACATGATCTTGAAACCTCGCAAGGAGGCTTTCATCCACCAGCCGGAGCTAGAAGTTAGGACTGAAATTGTTCCTAGTCCTTATGTGATTTTTCTTAAATGCTTTGTTCCTTATTTGCTTTTCATTTTACTTTATTTTAAATTTTAATGACTTTGATTGTCTTTTTAATTTATATGTTATGGTCATTGTTTGATTTTATTTTACCCTTTCTTAGGTTTTCACCTAGTGGCTTATTATGTATTACATTTATTTATAAGGTCTTCAAAATACTTATTTTAAGTTTGCTCTAATTCCTATATCCAAGGTTTAATCTTCATGTTGAGTGTGTTGCCAAAGTTTTCATGTGGAAGTATTCCTGGAATGAAAATCCAAGAGATTTGGCAAAGATTCAGGACAAGGGAAAGCATTTGAAGATGAGGATGAGCACATATTGAAAGATGAAGTAGTGGAAAAGGAAACTGATTCAAATCTCGAAGAAGCCAGTAGCAAAAGAAGCCCTGAGAAGAAAAAGAGATGTATAGTCCTATTTTTCCCTGTTTTAGTCATTGTAATTGAGTACGGATTACAAGGCGATGAAGATGAATTTTAGAAAACTAAAAGAAATTTTTGCCCATAATAGTCTCATTCACAAAAACCTACCTCATTTTTGAAACAGGTGTCATCGTTTGAAATATTCGAATTGATCTTTGTGGCTTATTTTTCAGGGTTTAAAATATTTAATAATTTACTGTTTTAGTCACAAATTTTTGGCACGTCTTCCAATCAATTGGAGAAGAATTTTTAAAAACCAAGAGAGGTTTTTGTTCATAATGGACTCATTCAAAACAACCTCTCTCAGTTTTTTCACAGGTGTCCTGTATCCAGAGATATGGAGGCGTCTTTAAGACCCATTTTAAGGAAATTTGCCAAATTTCCCCAAAATATGATTTGCTATTTTTGGTTAATTTGTCTTTAAAGATTCGAAGTTAGTTTATAACTACTTGATGTAACTACATAAATCTTGACCTAGAAGGTAGTTATTAAAATGCCCTATTTTGTAAATGATAAAAAGGAGAAAAGTGGAGTTTAGCAGGGTTGGATTTTTGTTTCAAGAAGCAATATAGAGCTAAGGACATTGGATGCATATTCAGACTGATGTATATGACTCTTATGTAAGTTTTTAGAAGACTGGGACTGATCTATATACAAATATAATCCACTCTATCCTATCTATTGATTTTGTTTATGGCCAGTTTGGCTACTCAACCTATGATTTCATTTCTTGATTAAAGTTTTTATTCATGCAAATTCTCATGTGTTGTGGACAAGACCAGTACTTTATTTATGAATGTTTATGGTTTATGTTTATTCTTTGCACATTTATATATCAGTTCTTTGATTGTTACATGATTCAGTACTTGTATTAGTTTGATGACTGATTTTCTTCTTGTGAATGAAATATTCTTGTGAAGGAAACCCTCAAACCAAAAAATACAAAAAACAAATTCCATTTTCTTTTAATTACTATCCTGTGTATCCCAATGTAGTGCGTAGCTGTTTTACTGAATTAGGTGCTAGAAAATTCACACTAACTGCAATTTTTGCTGGATCAACCACTAGTCCTTGTTTACAAACAATGTGTCCCAGTAGAATTCCATACGGAACACAAAAGATTCTTTTCTTTAGATTCAAGGAGATCTGATGTTGTCTACACTTTGCTAACATCCGTCTTAAGTTCGCATGGTGCTTATTCAATAACCCAAATACTGTTCAATCATCAAAATACACTTCTAAGAATTTATGGATAAAATCCTTAAATGCAACAACAACTACTCTAGAAAAGATAGCGGGTGCATTCTTCAAACCAAATGGCATAACTATGTACTGAAATGAGCCCCATTCAGTGGCAAATGTGGTCTTGTGTCTATCTGTTGTATCAATTCTGATCTGATGATATCCAGAATATCCATCAGTGAAGGAGTATGCTTCATTCCCTCCAACATTATCTAACACTTCATCTGTGAATGGAGTAGGAAATGGGTCATGCAGCGATGCATCGTTTAACTTTCTGAGATCTATGCAAATCCTGATTTCACCTTTAGTTTTCTTGTCCTCGATAACCATGGGACTTATCCATTCTGACTCTTCTACTGGTTCAATGATTCCTGCATCGAGCATCTTATCAAGCTCCACCCTTACTCTTTCTTTGTATCTAGGATTTAGTCGATAGGGTCTTTGCTTAATAGGCTTCGCATCCAACTTAAGAGGTATTTCATGATTCCCAAGTCTCCCAAAATGCCTTTCATTTCGGAAAACTTTGTAGGAAATAAGTCTTCGTATTCACGCAGTAAGTCTGCTATCTGCACTATCATTTCCTCATCCCAATAATCTCCTATAGAAGCGAACTTCGGTTCTTCACTAGTTCCAATGTTCACTTTTCGAGTCTTCACAGTATTACTCAGATCCATAATTTCCAATGGAGGCCCTTTTAATTCGCTCTGGCCTTCTTACTCAGATATGTTGACATCGCACAGATCTTCATCTTCATCTTCTCCTTTGTCTAAAGCGAAGTTATAGCATTCTAGGGCATGCTCTAGCTATATTTCTCGCTCTGATTGTTGACACATAGGTTCTGGTGTGTCATTAATGAACTTCTTTTTGATGATCTGCAAAGCCTCATTTATACTTGGAAAGTCATCCTCAAAACTTAAATTCGCTTGGAAGTTCTGAGTCATGATGGACCATTCTACTGTTTCTCTGTGAAGTTCTATTTCTATGTACCAGTTCTTTGATATTTGCTCCAATGTGTGCACAAACTGATGGACCCATTCTTCTTGTGGTACGTGTGTCCATGCTTTCAGGCAAAGGTTTGTGTGATCTCTAGGATTAGTCTGTCCATTATATTTCACTTGTACAAATTCAGTTTCATCTAGAAATATGATCTCCATCATGTGCTTACACTCTTCCCATGTGGTCAGATTCTGCTTATGTGCATCCCACCATCTAGCAGGTGTAGCGCGTAGTGTTGTATCCAATCTTGCTAACTTATGTTCATCTGAGAATGATATAATATATTCTTGAAAAAATGCATGAATATTACTTAAGCCATCATAGGTAGGGATTGAACTTACATCTGTTCCAATCCAGCGTAGTGATTTAGTGAGCTGCGCACATCTTCTTGCAGATACTTCGTGCATTCTGCTCTTCCAGTTCTTTAGTCCTGCATCTAATTCTAATATGCAAGAACTATCACATCGCCAACTCAATGTGCCATCATCAGTAGGATTGATGTAGTCTGATTGATTCATCGTCATCTTGTAGATTTGATCCAAATCTTGAGTTCTACATTCTTCTCGTATTGGTTTAGTATATCTAGGCCCTTGTAAAAGATCCAAGGGTGAGATGACCCTGATATCTGGTCCTTGGAATACCATCTACTTCTTTTTTAGGTTGATAACTGTGAATTTATCAATTTCCCAATATATCCCCAATAATGCAAGATATGGATTTCTATCATCTATAATCTCAATGACCCCAAAATCAGCTTGACTTCACACTCCATCAATGTCTACGAGGACATTTGATAATCTCCCAAAGGGTAGAACCTTTTGTTGATTGGCTAGCCTCAACTATATTGGTGACCATGAGAACTTCGGCTTTCCTATTTGTTCCCATGTCTGCTTTGTCAAGACATTTACTTCTGAGCCTAAGTCAAGGATAATTTCGTCCATTTCAAAATCCTCGATCTGCACACATAGTCTCATTTCTCTTCCGGTTCTTTTATGATTCTTAATATGCTTAACGACTCCATGTGCTTCATTTACTACATTACGTTGCTCGTAATGAATCAACAGGATTTGTAATTATGCTAAGGAATTTTCATGCTTTAACAACTTCATACAGCTCTGTAAAAGCTATGCAACAGGAGTCACCAGGTCTTTTGAGGTACGTGATTGATCATACGAAGTCGGAATATCCATCACAGGTGCTGTCTCACTTCGCAACTTGATTCTTGGATTTAAAGGTTCTGACTCTTTGAAGGTTTCTCCTACTTCCATGAAGACTTGTTTTTCTTTTTTCAGGTTGAAAGTAGATTTTTTTCTAGTTTCTTTTCTTATCCAAGCCCCTTCAGTAGGCTTTTGTCTAGCTTGGTGATCCTCGGAAGTCGAAGCTTCAGTTCTTTTATCCACACCTTTCATGGCTCCACTTCACTTCACAACATGAATGTTGCAATTTGTATTTTGTTTTTCAGCTACGATCATCTGTATGTTTTGATTCTGTGCTTTTGGTCTTCTCTCTTTCATTTTTCCTTGCAAAATAGGGCATGCCTCAATGACATGTTCAAATGATTTACAGTATTTACAAGTAATACAAGGGTTCATACAATCTCTTGCTAGATGTCTTGGTTGAGCGCAATTATAACATACAATCTGACCTCTTCCTCGTCCTTGTCCATTGTTTCATCCTCTTCCGCTGAATCTGCACAACAACATAATTCATATCATAACTGAACATCTTCATTCCTTCATCAAAACCTGCGGAACAAACCTCGTAGAAACAGTCAAGTCATCATATCGTGGATACAACCAAACCCAAAAGATAGGATTAAACTCCAAAACTCTGATGCCCTTAGGCTTACAATCTTGCTTTATTTATATGCTTTTATCTTATTACAAAATGGTACACATGACTGACTCGACTAACAAATCTTATGCTTCCGCAAAAGGTGGTGAAAGGTCCTTTTTCCGTGGAATGACCCGTTCGCACCTATCGGCTTCCGCACTTCCTGCAGATCTATCCCATGCCAACAGGCCCCCAACACAAAATTGTGGCTCGTCCCGAGCCACCTCAATTGGACAATGCTGGTTTGTTGTACTGCTGTTGAAATTCATCATAAGTGGTCCGGATTTGGTCGATTATCTCTTTCACTGATGCGCGAAGCTGTGTACTTTCTATCACCTACTGTGGTGTTGGGTGGTCACACACCTTCTCTCATACCTCTTGTAATAGCTCCTGTACTTGTTTCATATCTGGAACTATGATTGCTATGAGGGCTTCCACCTTTGCTTGAAGCTTGTCCAAATGTGCAGCACGTCGTTGCTTCCTTTCGCGGGATTTTTCAGCTCGCTGCTTCATACTCTATAGTTCCACAGTCTTTGGCATCCGTGTCATGGTGGGCATCGCCTTAAACGATCCCTTAAACATTTCCAACTGTTCTTCGGCTTTGCGATGCATTCTCTTTAGTGCACCTAACTGGTCATCCTCGACCAACCTATCCCAGAATTCTGTAAGACTTACAGCCACCTTCTGTGCTGCCTATTCCAATTCCTGAATTTCCACCACTACTTCCTCTATCGCCACCTGTCGACTTTGAACTTGTGTCGGTGGTGTGTTGGGTGTTACTCTGATCTAGATTTCTGCATTTTCCTTCCTGAGCTTAGTAATGGAAACTCCTAACATAGCAGCCTGAGCTTCCAGGTCGACATCCGGGTCTAGAATTGTTGTTTTGCATGCCTTTGCTAGAGCTCGTTCTAGTCTTGTCCGTTCCTTTGCAACCTTTTCCTTTGCATTAATTTCAGTAGTCTGTTCCAAGATGATCTTCTCTTTCCTAGCTAGGGTTTCTTCCAATCGAACTTTCTCTTCAATAGCTTTCACTTTCACAGCCTCACGGTCCTGAATTTCTATGCTTGTTTCCACTTGGACCCGATGTAGTGTCAACATTAGCAGTAAGTTGAAATCGATCATTGTCAGGTAATATTTTCGGAGCTCCAGGTCCAAGGTCTCATCTCCTGTGAAGAATGCGTGGGTGTCAATTTGAACTATGCGTTTCTGGGTGCCTACTTCGACCTCGACTCTAGGAGTCGACAGGCTTTCCTGGATGTCCCCATGTGGTACCCTAATGTTGATTATTGTATTGGCCACTTTGTTTAGCAATTCTCCTATGTACTAGAAATTGTCCTCGGAATGCTGTGTAACCTTTCGACGGTAACGCTCTACAATCTGCGTGATACTATCCAACAATCTGTTGGCCTGCTGCGGCGTGAGCTCGGCCTGTGTGCTACTAGCATCATGGTCCATTCTACTCTTCATCCTTCGCTCTTCCTTTTGGAGGTCGAGCTCTGAATCCATTAGAGTGTTAGCTATCGATGCTCCGTCCTAACTAGATTCTGCTGTCTAGTCCTTCGCATCAGTCTCCTGTTCTGCATTCTCCTTCTGGTTGGCAGAAGCTTCATCTTTCTTGGTCAGGTCTTGTCGTCCTATTGCCTGCGCCTTTTCAATGTCCTTCAGATCTGCAAGGACCTTCCATGCCTCTAGCTAGTGGGCGATGATGTTGTCAAGCTCGGCTTCAGTGAGCTTGTACTTTGTTCTCACCCATTTTTTGATCGGATCTGCGTGGGCTTAGAGGTAAATCGTGTGTGTTTCGATGGATACCTAGGAAATGGATTGATACTTTGTCGTAGCCTAGAGTGTAATCTGTGGTATCATCAGTGCATCCATCCACATCCTCTCAAGCCAAATATAAAATTGGATAACATTTTCCTGCAGCCATTCCTTTTTGGTGGTTGCCCATAAGTTCTGGTACCGTGCACTGTTGCACACTCATGGTTCCGTGATGTCCACCCCTTGGTAGTCATCTTGTTCCCTCCATGATTTTAATTCAACAAGGAGGAGTAACCATGAATATGTGAATGGTCGTCCATGTTCCTAGGCATCATACGCATCCTCAGTCAATTCATGTAGTAGGAATTGAGCCTAGTTCATTCCTTCTCCTGCGGCACATCGTTCTGCCATTGCAAGTACCCCTGAATTGCATTGCATCGGTCGGCTTTTCCTTGTTACTTTGACAGCCAGTATCTTTGCTGTGACTCAGACTACTTGGTTGTTAATTGTGTGGATCAGGTAGCCTCGGGAATCCTTCTCTACCCCATACTTTATGGTCAACTGTTCAGCTACTTTCTTGTCATTATCCTTTCCCTGGAAAAATTGTGAAGGGTTGGCTCCTTCTTGCGGTAGGCTGGTGACTCTAGTAATGAGGTCGACTGTAACGAGGATTTTCTTATGCAGCCACAAGGATCTGTCATGGAATCATGCGAGGAGTTGTTTGACACATGCATTGACCTATGCTAGGTGCCCAAAATATGGTAGAAGGGTGATTCCAAGCAACCCTGATTGTGCCAATCCCAATACCCACTTCCTTGGTTCCTTCGTCGTTGGGCCTCCTACATGGGGGACGTCCTCATAAGCTTCCGCATACTCTTTAAACTTAGCTAGGTCATGATCAGTGTATTGTATCCTTTGCAACCTATCGGTAATATCCCCATTTGTAGTAACCCCTGGGGGTACCGGTGCAACCACAATGGCGTATTTGTTGTTCTTGTTGATTCGCAGCGTGGGTGCCCCCGCCTGACTGGGTGGAACGTACTCTGAAAGCATGGAGCCTTTGTATCCATCTTGCATGGCTTCAGCAGCTAAGGGTCATGTAGCATCATTTGTGAACCTGGTGGATGCCCAGGTGGACTTCTTCTTCTCCTGGCCAAAGTCGGGGGGTCGATTTGTGCTCCGCTTTTTCTTGTGTGGGACAGTCGACATGACTTCTGGTTGTTCCTGCACAATTGGCGTGGCTTGTGGTCTCTCGGTGCTGGTGCTGGACACATACACTTCCATTCGACTCTTGGAATACTAAAGTAGTGGGGCATGTTTCCCCTTCACCTCCTATATACTGGCCGGTAGTATCCATCCATCCGGGGTCATAATTGTCAAATCTCGTTGGGATTCACCAAATCCATCACATGCGTTGGATATTAACTCCCGATGTTCTTGGGTTTGACGTTGTTCGGTGTGGTATAACTATAGCCTTTATTGCCTTTAATGCCGAAATGGATCATCGCACATCGTGGTAGCTTCCGTCTGGGTTCCATCGTGTCGATAGCTTTTTGTTATCATTTATTACTGCTATTTGTTTATTATTATTATTATGTATATATGTATATGTATATGTATATCTATCTATATATATATTTTTACATCGGCACAGCGAGTACCGCTGTGTCGATACGTCGTCGTATCGTTGGCTTCCGTACTACAGTCGTCCTTTGCAGGTTTCATTGGGTCGCTGTTGTGTACTTCTCAATGCTATTTGTTGGTGGTTTTGCTATTTTCAGTCTTATTATCGCAGCTGGTTTTTGCTAATGCGATCGCTGCTAGATTCGCTTCTACTCGGTTTCCAATGAGGTCGTTATGTTTCCTGATCCATCAGAATGTTCCTTCACCTCTGAGGATTTTGTTGAAAACAAATCCTGAAGTTCATGTAGCAGGTCAGTTATTTTTGCAATGATCAACCCATCCCAGTAGTCACCAATGTTTGCAAATTCTGGGTTTTCCTTTGATCCAATATTCACCTCTTTGGTTTCTAATGGTTGCTGACATTTGTCAGATGGTATCTCTGGTGTCGCATTATTCTGATTGTATTCGGGTTCTGGTGCACATGTAGCCCTGAGGTCATTATCATCTCCAGGCTCTGAAACGATGTTATAGTCTTCCCTCATTATTTCCGGGGCAGTTGGTTCTGGTTCAATTGTCCTTGGTTCGGCCATTTTTCCATACTCCTCTATGGCTACCCTTCACAGGGATTTTGTTATCCATGCACATCTTCGAAAGGACACTTCATGCGTCCGGTTCTACCAATTCTCAAGGGAATCATCTGAGTCGGATAATGTTGAACTGGTGCTGTGCCAATCTAATTCTCCATTAGTGGTGGGTTTAGCATAATCCTCTGAGATGTTGTACAAATTGTCTCCTTCTATAAACTCATCTCTGTCTAGCTCCGTATAGCGCTGCCCTTCCGTGAGATCCAGGGATGCGATGACTCTCATTTACTGATTTTTGAAGGACATTATCCTTTTCTTAAAGTTGATAATTTTCCATAGCCCATTCTATCCCCAGCAGTACCGGATAGGGACTAGTGTTATCCACAATCTCGATGACATCAAAGTCCGCATACATTCTGAGCCCTTCAATTTTAACCGAAAGTTGACATACCCGACCTAGCGGGGTGACCTTGCTCTGGTTCACCAGTTGCGGCTGTATTGTGTTAAATTTTGAGCATTAATTCACAATACTCTAGGATGTTCACTGAGAGAATAACATATACAGTATATCAATGCATAACAATCACAACAAGCATCACAAGCATCACAAGAATCAAAAGCATGAGAGATAAGAGACACAGAGTTTCCATGGGGAAAACCCTAAGGTGAAAAACCCCACAACTTCCTCAGAGATAGAGAGAGCAATGGCTCAACCAAAGTACAACCAAAATACACTGAGATAGTCTTGTAGTAGCAGATGATCCTCCTCCTTACTAGTGCGCCACTTTCTAAGTGAGAGAAGTGTGAGTTTCCAAGTGATCAAAATAGAGATCTCCTGATCTCTATTTATACTAACCTGTTTTCCTAGTTACACTATGAGGACAACTTGTCTAGCTAGGTACATCCACAATATAATATATATTTCAGGGCCGACCGCACACATGGTGGTATAATAACCCATCGCCAAGTACACACACTTGCGACACTTGTCAATACACATGACGACAATTCCTTATAGAGGAATAACACATCTCTTATAAGGGTACAATAAATATATATGAAATACATAGATGAAATACATTCCGAAGTTACATACACATCAACACTCCCTCTTAACTAGGAAGGTATTTCTTGACATAGTTCTGCTAGACAAGTCTTCTTCTTGGGATCATCGTCATCATCATCGTCACTGCTGCTGCTATCTCAACCAATCTCTGCCTCTACTCGTCATAGGAATTTATATAGAGCCAGTCCTTTTTCATACTGGATGTAGGCCCACCAACTGCAGGTCTTCGTCATCACTCACCATACTGTGGAATCCTCAGGACTAATTACGTGAGTCAACAAAACCTCAAAAGAGCATCCCAGGACTGATTACGAGTACACAGCTCAACCCATCGGATCTCCCAGGATCTTTTACATGTTACTGCACAACTTGTCCACGGCCATAGAGTATCACGAAGCACAACCCAGATGCACACACACAACACTTACACTCAACGACATGGGAGGATCAACCTACCACCATCCGTGAAGGGCTCACAGCACTTACATCAACGACCATGGGAGAACACATCTTCCACCATGTCGGAAAGAGCCTGCACTTACATCAACGCACATGGGAGAACGCATCTACCACCATGTCGGAAAGGCACTGCACTTACATCAACGCACATGGGAGAATGCATCCACCACCATGTCGAAAAGGCACTGCACTTACATCAACGCACATGGGAGAACACATCTACCACCATGTCGGAAAGGCTCTGCACTTACATCAACGCACATGGGAGAACGCATCTACCACCATGTCGGAAAGGAATTTTTCATCTGTGTCTTCAGAACTCATCACACATAATCCAACTGATTATGTACTGTATCCACCTAATACATATGATCATCCCGGTCATCATCACTGTACCGTCCTAGTACATATCATCTGGAGCAACATCCTGAAGCTCGTCATTATGATCATCCTGATCATACAATGCATCTACCTGATGCATACCAAGTATCTACCTGATACATATCATCATACATGATCCACCTGATCATACAGTGTACCCACCTGATACAAATACAGATACATGATACATATCACCATACATGATCCACCTGATACATATATAGATACATGGTCCAAGCATCCAACATGATGCATATACAAAAATAGATACAAATGATCCAACTGATCATATCCAGCATCCAACATGATGCGTACATACATATATAAATGACCCAACTGATCATATCCAGCGTCCAACATGATGCGTACATACATATATGTAAATGATCCAACTGATCATACAAAGCAGAAACCAGAACATCATCCTAATGCTCATCATCCAGCGCTTACATCCACAACCATGTGAAGGATCCTCCTTCCAACATGCTTGGAATGGCTTCAGCAAATGTGTCCATCACTTCTTCCTCGAAGTGTCCTCGATCTGAAGAACACCCAGCCTCTCCTTGAAGTACTTGAACTTCACCCTGGCTAGTGGCTTCGTCAACACATCTGCAATCTACTCATCCGTCGCAACATACAGGAGCTTCACAGCTCCTCTCTGCACCACATCCCTGAGATAGTGATATTTGATCTCTATGTGTTTCGACCTGTCATGAAACACTAGGTTCTCAGATAGCTTCACACAACTCTGGTTATCGCAGAAGATACCAGTAGCATCCAACGGGAGATCAAATAACTCAGACAGTAGCTTCCGTAGCCATACTTCCTCACAACTAGCTGAATAGGCTACAACATACTATGCCTCAGTTGTACTCAGTGCTATGCAGGACTGCTTCCTGCTAAACCAAGAGATCACACCTGATCCCATATTGAAGCAGCACCCAGATGTGCTCTTCCTATCTGCAGCATTGCCTGCCTAATTTGAATCAACATAACCCTGCAGGTTAAACTTTTGATTCGCTTCATACTTGAGCCCATAATCCACTGTACCCTTCAGGTACCTCAGAACATGCTTTACAGCAACCAGTTGAACACTCCTCGGATCTGTTAGGAATTGACTCAATGTGCTCATAGTAAAGCAAATATCTGGTCTTGTGTTCGTCAGGTACATCAAGGACCCAATCATTTGACGATACATAGAGATATCAACTGGCTTAGATGAAGTATCACATAGAAGCTTCAAGTTCGATGCCATGGGTGTGGCCATGGCCTTGCAATCCATCATCCTGAATCTCTTCAGGATATCTACTATGTACTTCCCTTGACCAAGGAATATCCCACTTGTATTCTGGCACACCTCCACACCTAGGAAATAATGCATCATTCCCAAATCTTTCATATCGAACTCAGCAGCAAGCTTCCTCTTAGTATCTGCAATTAATTTGTCATATCCTATTACAAATAAGTCATCCACGTACAGAAGTAGAATCACAGGATTCCCTTCCTCAACCTTGTAGTAAAGGTTGGAATCTGCTTTACTCTTGGTAAAGCCCAAGCTAGATAGGAAACTGTCCATCCTACCATACCAAGTTCTGGGATCTTGCTTCAAGCTATACAAGGCTTTCTTCAATCTACACACATATGACTCCCTGTCATGTATTTCAAAATCGAGTGGCTACTCCACATATACTTCCTCTTCAACTACACCATTCAAGAAAGTAGTCTTGAAATCCATTTGGTGTATTTTCCATTTCATTGCTGCAGCCAGGGAAAGTACTGTTCTGATGGAAGTATACTTGGCTACAGGTGCAAAAGTTTCTTCATAATCTACTCCCTCTTTCTGAGAGAAGCCACGAGCTACAAATCTTGCCTTGTATTTCTCTACACTGCCATCTGCAGCATGCTTGATTTTGTAGATCCATTTGGAAGTCACAACAGACTTCTCTTTAGGTCTTGGGACAACATCCCAAACATCATTCTTCATTATTGATTGGTATTCCTCAACCATGACATCCTTACATTCTTTCTTTTCCGCTGCTTCTTCATAACTGGAAGGTTCTTTGTTCATAATGTCATAGAGTAAAGAAACATAGCTACTATGTGATATGGTTCTCTTCTTTGCTCTGTGTTCTTCTTCTGGAATGTCAAATATTTCTGCATCTTGAATTAGCTCTCTAGCCCATGCAGGTTTCCTCTTGTGAGAGTTATCCTCACGGGGTGGATCTACAGGTTCTTGTGGATCTTCAAACTCACGAACAACTTCTGGAATTGCTTCAGTCATGGTAGTGTCTTAAAATCTAGTTTCCTTAGGTTCTTCATAAACTTTGATAGGTGCCTTCCTTGATTTGATGAATGTTGAGTTTTCATCAAATGTTACATCCCTGTTGACATCAATCTTCTTGAACCCTGGAAAGTATATTCTGTAAGCTTTCGAGCTTTCACTGTAACCCACAAAGATACCCTTCTTTCCTGAAGGATCTAGTTTGGTCCTCCTTTCCTTTGGGACATGAGTGTATACTAGACAACCAAATATTTTGAGATGGCTGGCTTCAAGTTTCTTACTAGAAAAGACCTCTTCTGGTGTCTTGTTGTCCAATATATTGTGGGGTGTTCTGTTCTTCACATATACAGTTGTTCTAGCTGCTTCTACCCATAGATGCATAGGTAGATCCTGGTCATGTAGCATTGCCCTTGCTGCTTCCATGATTGTTCTGTTCTTCCTTTTTGCAACTCCATTCTATTAAGGATTATAAGGAGCAGTCAACTCCCTCTTAATCCCTGAATCACTGCAAAGCTTCTTGAAGTCACCTGAGGTGAATTCTCCACCATTTTCGGATCTGAATTTTTTGATCTTCTTGTTAGTTTGATTCTCCATCAAGGTTTTGAATTCCTTGAACTTATCAAACACCTCATATTTGTTCTTCAAGAAGTATACCCAAGTCTTCTTGGAGAAGTCATCAATAAATGAGACATAGTAAACATACCCACTTAGAGAACTGGATGACGTAGAACCACATACATCTGAGTGGATGATTTCCAGGATATCCTTTGCCTTGCTTTCATTGCTTGGGAAAGCCTTCTTAATGGTCTTACCTTTTGCACATCCTTTGCAAACACCTTCATGTTTGGTCTTGATTTCAGGAAGACCCTCTATAGCCTTGTTTGCAATTGGAAGTGCCCTATAGTGCATATGAGCAAGTCTTCTATGCCAAATTTCACTTGCCTCCATGGATTCATGCACCATGGCATGTTCAGGTTGTCCCTTCAATTTATACAAACCTCCCTCTTTCTCTCCAATCAGTATTGCATCATCTATGGTCTTTCCCTTTGGCCACAACAGGACTTGGCCATCCACAAATGCAACCCTCATACATTTTGCATCCAATGCACAGATGGAGAGTAAGTTCTTCTTGAGCCCAAGTACATAAAGGACTTCGTTCATCTTCAAAGATTTTCCAGAATCTAGGTTGTAGGAGGCTTCACCACTTCCTTTGATTGGGTATTGATAATCATCCCCAAGTTTCACCTTATGGGGTGATTCATGTTCAGATAGATTCAAAAGATTCCTTAAACCCAGTCATGTGTTTGGAAGCAACACTGTCAATTAACCAATCATTACAACCATGGGAGATAGTACCTGTGAGAGCAGAGATTAGAACATATTCTTCTTCACTTGATGAGCCACTATCATCACTTTATGCCCTAGCCTTCTTCTTGGGTGGTTCATCATCTTCAACAGCATGAGCATGATATCTTTTCCTATTGCCCTTCTTCTTCTTGGTGTTGTTGTTCCTTTTGTTCTTGGGACATTTTGAAGCAAAATGACCTTTCTCATTACATGTGAAGCATCTGAGATCTTTCTTATCTTTATATTGATGATAGTGTGAATATTTCTTGGTATGAGAGTGCTCTCTCTTTGACCTTCCTTTCTTGGTGTGTACTGTGAGAGCTTGATCTTCACTTCCCATCTTTTCTTCTCGGGCCACGAGCCTTGCTTCTTCTTGAGAACATTCTTCCCGCAATCTGTTGAAGGAGATCAACTCCTTCCTTGCACAAATTCCTTGAATAAAGGAATCCCATGACTTGGCTAGGCCATTTAGAGTGGTCATGACAACTTCACCATTATCCACCATTTCATCTACCACTTCCAGTTGTTCCTTTATCTGGGAGACCCTAGAAAAATAAGATTGAATGGTTTCTCCATTCCGAAACTTTACTCCTTTCAATTGGTTCTGCAGGGTCATCTTCCGATTTATGTTCTTCCCTTCAAATAGCTTGGTCAAAGAGTCAAAGATCTCCTTGGGTGTCTTTAGAGAAGACACATGGGGTATGAGATGGTCTTTGATAGAATCAACAATGATTCGCTTTGCCTTGACCAAGTTCTTCTTATGCAATACTTTAGCCTCTTCATCCTCTGGGATAGGGATGTCTTCTTTTACATATGAGTCCAACTCATTCTCTTCCAGGATTAACCCAATCCTATACTTCCATGCTCGACAGTTATCAACCCCTTCAAGCTTATCCTCAAGCTTGGTGTGGTGAGACATCTTAAAGAGTACTTCAAATGGAAATCGAAAAGATTTAGGCCTTACCACTTGAAATGCTGAAAAATGGATCTGGTCCTGGATTAGGGTTTGTCGAAAAAAACCCTAAAAATTCAAAATGTGAATTTCAACTTTCTGAAAGGATGGAAAGATGTGCCTTGATGAGCTGATTAGCCTGGTGTATTCAGAAATTGAGATCAACAAAGCTTTACCCTTCAGATTTGCCTTTTTGTCCTCTCGGGTTCACTAGGGAGAGCCCTGAATTAGGGTTTGAGTTTCTCGAAGATCTACCCAGCCAAAAATCTTGATCCAGAGCTCTAAACTTCGATTTTTGCAAGGCGCTTCCAGCTATGTCTTCAGATTTCAGAAATTCCTATTTTTTTGGAAACCCTAATTTTTAGGGCCAAATTTGAAAATGCTCAAAATTGAATTCTGATTGGATAGATAGATTCTCCTTGATGAGTAGAGTCAATCTACTATACTGTTTTCCCAAAAACTATGGAGAGAAACCCAATAAACAAGAAACTCAAGTTTCCGTCACTGCAAAATGTCTTCTTCTCAGGTTAGCTCTGATACCGTGTTAAATTTTGAGCATTAATTCACAATACTCTAGGATCTTCACTAAGAGAATAACATATACAGTATATCAATTCATAACAATCACAATAAGCACGAAAATCATCACAAGAATCAAAAGCATGGGAAACAAGAGACACAGAGTTTCCGTGGGGAAAACCCTAAGGTGAAAAACCCCACAACTTCCTCAGAGATAGAGAGAGCAATGGCTCAACCAAAGTACAACCAAAATACACTCATATAGTCTCCTAGTAGCAGATGATCCTCCTCCTTACTAGTGCACCACTTTCTGAGTGAGAGAAGTGTGAGTTTCCAAGTGAACAAAATAGAGATCTCTCGATCTCTATTTATACTAACCTGTTTGCTCAGTTACACTATGGGGCCACCACCACCATGATGGAATCATGTTGTTTCTGATTTTTAGGCAATCCAGTAATGAAATCTATGCTGATCACTTCCCATTTCCAGCTTGGTATTGGTAATGGTTGCAACAATCCAGCTGGATGTTGGTGTTCAACCTTCACCTTTTGATAGTACAAGCATTTTGCGATGTATTCTGCTACTTCATCTTTCATTCTGGGCCAATAGTATTCTTTTCTCAACATAGTGATGGTCTTTTGATATCCTGGATGACTAGAATAATGACTTTTATGCATCTCATTTAATATCAGAAATTTTATTTCTAGTATATCTGGTACATACAATCTGTTTTTATACAGTAATAGACCATTTTTTTTAATTCTGTAATCTACCATACAATTTTCAGAACTGTTATTGGTTGTCTTTTCCTTCATTTTTCTGTATTCTTCATATGTTTCACCTTTTGCCAGAATCTGATTTTCCAAATCGGTTGAATAATTACTGATTGCTGAAATGAAATTTAGTTTTGCCTTGCGACTCGAGGCATCTGCAACTTTATTCTCCTTTCCTTTGATATGCTGAATTTCGAAATCATACTCACTTAAGAATGTCAACCATCTAGCTTGTCTAGCGTTCAGGTTTGTCTAATCCAATAAATATTTCAAACCCATGTTATTTGTTAATAATGTAAACTTCCTGCCAATAAGGTGATGACACCACATTTTTAAGGCATGAATAACTGCTAATAACTCTAAATCATATGTAGAGTAATTCTTTTCATGTACTTTCAGCTTTCTAGATTCATATTCTATCGCATGGCCTTCCTGTGTCAAGACTCCACCAAGTCCATCATTGCATGCGTCTGTACAAACTACAAAATCCTTGTTGGGGTCAGCTATTTTCAAGATAGGTGCTGTCGTCAATAGTTCCTTTAATTTCTTAAAACTCTCAGCACATTTATGATCCCAAACAAATTTCTTCTCTTTCTTCTGCAAGGAAGTTATGGGGTTGGAAATTTTTGATAAATTCTCTATAAACTTTCTGTAATATCCTGTAATGCCCATAAATGATCTTACATCCGACACATCTTTAGGAACCAGCCAGTCATTAATGGACCTTATCTTGTCGGGGTCAACCGAGATTCTTTCTGCTGAAATTATGTTTCCTAGATACTGAATTTTGTCTTTGTGAAAGTCACATTTACTAAATTTGGCATACAATTGATGATCTCTTAATACTTGTAAGATAATCCGTAAATGTTCATCATGCTCTTCTTTGCTTTTTGAGTACACTAAAATATCGTCTATAAACACAACAACAAACATGTCTAAGTACTTATGAAAAATATTATTCATCAAACACATAAATACAGCCGGGGCATTAGTCAAGCCAAACGGCATGACTACGAACTCGTAATGTCCATACCGAGTTCGGAAAGCTGTCTTGAAAATATCTTCGTCTTTAACCCTTACTTGATGATATCCTGATCTTAGATCAATCTTCGAAAATACTGTTGCTCCATGCAGCTGGTCAAATATGTCATCTATGCGGGGCAACGGGTATCTATTCTTGATCGTCATCTTATTAAGATGGCGATAATCTATGCACAGTCTTAATGTTCCGTCTTTCTTCTTAACGAAGATGACATGTGCTCCCTAAGGAGACACACTGGGTCTAATATACTTCTTGTCAATAAGTTCCTTCAACTGAGATTCTAATTCGTTTAACTCCAGTATATTCACTCTGTACAGAGCTTTTGAATTTGGTACTACTCCTGGTATTAACTCTATAGTAAAATATAAATCTCTTTTGGGTGGTAATCCTGGAATCTCCTACGGAAATACATCTTTAAAATCCTTTAGGACAGGTATGTCCTCTAATTTCAGTTTTTCATCTTTATCCATAATCTCATCATTTATCATGTTTACTGCAAACATTTGGCATCCCTTCCTAACTGCTCTCTTAACTTGCATGGCTGAAATTTGTCTAAGGGTTATCTTCCTTGAAATGCCTTTTATTTCTACAGTTTTCCCTTCATCATTTAAACATGTAAAACTTTTTCCATAAAAGTGTAGGATGACATGATGGGATTCTAACTAGTCCATCCCAACTATAATATCATACGAACCTAAAGGTAAAATATTCAGCTTGATTTGTGTTTGCAAATGGTTCATGGATAAAACACAGTTTTCTATAAAATCTGAAACTTTCCTCTTTGTTCCAGTTGCTAGTCTAACTAGCCATGATTTATTAAACTTTTCAGTTTTCAGTTTAAGAATTTCTACAACATCTGGTGATATATAACTTAAACTAGCACCTGGGTCAATTAAAACAGTAACAGGATGGTCATGTATCATACCTTCAATCTCTACCATAGAGATTTGATGATCTGCTTGCCTGTTGTCAAGTGCTGCATTAATTCTTGGCATCTCCCTTGCCACGTCTCCAACAGTAGGTTCAGTCTGAATATAGTTGATGTTGTTTGTCTTCCGCTTTCGTAAGGGACATTCTAATGCGTAATGAGGGCCTTGACATTCAAAACATTTAATATGTGTCTTTGGATCACTGGTCTTGGTAGTATTAGATGCATTTTCAGTGCTATAGAATTCTGCTGTGAATTATTTCTGGAGTTATTCCCTTGGGAATTTCGATTCTGAAAATTCTTCCTTTGGAATCTGGAATTCCCACCGAATCTGAAATTTTTCTTCTTCTGTTGAAAATTGTTGGGCTTATGATTTTTCCAATTAGACATACCCTCTCTCTTCCGATTTGTATCATAACAGAAAACTGCCTTCCTCATAGCCTCCTCTAATGTTTTAGGACTATCATACTCAATTCTGTCTTTAATACTGAAAGGTAAACAGCTTAAGTACCTTTGAATTTTTGGTTTTTCTTCTATGAAGTAGGGTACATATCTCAGTAAGTTCAGAAACTTACTGTTCAGTTCCTTCATGTTCATACCTCCCAACTTCAAATCGTAGAACTCTTTAGATTTCTCTTCATAGTACTGTTCAGATAGATACTTCTTTTTGAAATATCATTTGAGAGCACTCAAGCTTACATCTTTATCCTTGATGCCCTTTACCCTTTTGACATCCTGCCACCAGATATCTGCTTTTCCGGTTAAGTTATATATGGCCATTTTTGCTTTTAAGTACTCTGAATAGTTGTAGATATGGAAGTATTTCTTTATCCCTGACAACCAAGCTTCAGTTGTCTCGCCTTTCTCAGTTTCTCCATTGAAAGTTGGAGGTCTTATCTTCTTGAATTCTCCAGAAATCTGGTCATATTCCTTATGATTTTTCCTTCTTGGTTTGGAATATTCTTCACTGCTGTCATTGGTATAATTACATTTCTTTTTGCGTTCTGCAATAGCATCTCCGGTTGAGGTTGAGCTATCCTTTACTTCACTGATTTTGATGTTTTGATTTTTATCAGCGTGAGGAATATCTTCAACCTTGGAAACATCTTCATGGTTTCTTTCTTGTTCCTCTGTTTGGTTGTGTTCAAACAACACTTGATTGAGTTGTTCTTGAGCTTGTAGAATCTTTTCATTATCTAGCTTCACAGATTTGATTTTTGCCTTTAATTCTTGAAAGGCATGTAACAGTTCCGTTGAACTGTTGTTTAACTCGCCGTGAACTTCCTCTACAAATTGCTGTCCCAAACTGTGACTATTTGGCTGAAATCTGTCACTCAAATGTTTAGCTGAGTTCTCCATACCTATAACAAAAAATAAATTTATGATAACATAATAATAAAATTTTGAAGTTAGTAAGATTTTCTGCTGCAAAAAGAATTTTCTGCTATATATAAAAGTTTTCTAATGTGTGTTTGGACCTAATTTAGGCCTAGAGTTTGAATCTGTGCTCTGATACCACATGTAACATCCCAAATTTTCATAAAAAATTAAAATTTTTGATACTAGCAATAATAACTTAATTTTAGGATAATTTATAATTGCAGAAAATAATAATTGCTGCTTGTAACATCATTAACTAACAATTGTTAGTACTAATCCCAATAAAATTCTGTTATAAATAAAGCGACAGTGACAACTTAAATGTATTCATAACAACTATGATTATGATAGTTAAATGCACGAATAAATCAGACTTTGATGCAACACTTTTTTTTTATGCATTGATAGGTATGATTGATGTAATAATGAAATGCCAGGTTAGAATGTGATATGGTACTCTTTCTTCGAGATGATACTAACAGTTTGCTTCCTTGCTTCCCAAGGGAGTCCTATGAGGGATCCCAAAGCTTACTTAGCTGTACGCTAAAACATTGAACCTGTTCTATGTGCAGACAACAGGTAAGTTTCATAAGTACAATAAAATCTAGTCCATGTGAGTTTCAAATTCGTCGTTTTGAAAATAAAATAGAATAATTAAAGACTATTGTATCTATGAAAACATACAGGTATGATTCACGTGCTTACTCTTTTAACTCTTCAAAGTTTGTCTTGTATCTGAGTAAATTTAGCCCAAGTTAGCTATTTGAATAAGCATCTAATTAGGAGCATCGTCACTGTAGTCATCATTATGCTTGCTAATTCTATCTTCGTCATTGTACTAGCTAATTCTGTTACTATCATTGTCGAAAATAGTTGTCTTATTGACGTCAATTAAGGTAGTACCAAAAAGATGTATCTTCGTATACTTTTCGGTATCTCTTAGTACCTATCTACCACTATTACTATTTAATTCTTTTTCTTCTTAGGAGACAATATAATACTATTTAGACATAGCATGACCCTTGAAATAGCAACAATTACTTATATATAAAAATATAAACATAAATAAAACAAACCATAACATATTATGGCGCAAAACAAACTTGACTATATAATGTCGATCTATGGATAAAAAATTATCTATTAAATGCATCGTGATTATATATTGTAAGACTATATAAAAATCATTGAAACTTATATTCTAATGAACGAAGTATACATAATGCAAATATTAATTCAAAGTATTTCATAAGGTGATTATTATATCGATGAATTGTGCCAGACTAACATGCAATTAAATTGATGGTTGACAGGTTGTTGGCTCATTAAATGGCTCACCACTAGAGCCTGTCGTGGAGGTCAAAACGCGATCCTTTGTTAATAACCCAGTACCTTACACGACTGACTTGGATTACCCAAAGTTCCACGTGAAACAAGGTTATTGTAATTGTTGTCTTGGTTTTGCAACCAATCTTGAGTGCTATGGGCACCTATCAACAAGTGATAGCAGTTTCAAATATTGAAAGCAAAAACAACAAATCTAAATCTGAATCTAAACTAAACTAGCATGTACATATAACAAATAAAATTTTCTGAAAATGATTCAAGAACAAGAAATAAAAAGAATGAGTATTGTATTAAGATACCTCAAATGGTGAGGATTTGTGTTGAGCAACTTCCAAGTTGAGTAGCTCCAAGCTCCAAAGGTCTCTTCTCCAAGATAGCTACAATGGTCAAAATCTCATGAGAGATTTTGACAGCATGAGGATAGGATGATGGATGGATGGAAAGTGAGGAGCCCCTACCATCTTTTTATAGTTTTTGGTGGTGGGGAATACCATTATGGTTTTGAGGAAACCAATGGTATTGACCAACATGGTTTAGGTACCTTTTCCCTCCTTTTTCCTTTTTTTGAATATTTTGAATATTTTTATTCCCCTTTTAATATTTTTGGGAATTCTGGGCCCTTTTTGAGGGTTTTTTATGCTTTGTGAGGAAAAATATTCATTTTGAGGGGAAAAGGGGGTGTATTATGGTCTTTTGGTGACCTTTTGATGGCTTTAGAGGCTCAAATGGTGGAAAAGTGGACAAATGGGTCATGTGAATAAGGAAATGAGCTAGTGAGCACTTTTTTGGTGTTAACAGATTGCCCCCTGATGTGTGAGGGCAGGAGCTCATCGTATGGCTGATAGACATCATAGTTCTTTTGTCTTTTTCCTGGGGTTTGGGGAAGAGAAGAGACCGGTTGGAGACTGGATCCACGGCCCTTGGAAGTTGCAAAACAAAAAACAAAAAATATTACATGGCCTCAATATGAATGAGAAATAATCTCTGATAATGGACGAGGCGAGCATACCCATGCTCGTATCAAGATGTATACATAACAATTAGTCCCAAGGGGGGGACCTAAATAAGACATAAAAAATCTACTGGTACATCATAATGGTCCAAAGGGGACACTATTTTGGGATGTACTCATGATCATAACATGACTGATCTTAATAACTGATACACTGGAATAAAGTGTCAACCGTTCTAAATAAGGGCTCAGAAGGGTTGATGAACTGCTGAAACTGAAGGTGTCCAATATCTATAGGGACTCAATGACTATGAGTCATCTCTGAGGAGTATATGTAACTGTATACACGAGGGAGCATAAAACTGGGGTACATCGGAATACTGTCGCCATACGCAACCCGGATATCTATAGAAAAAGTGTAACTGGTTGTTTCCATAGGTAGACTCTCAAATGTGGAAGAGTCAGGTGGTATTCGGGGTCTTCAACAAATAACTGAACAGACCAATACCCTGTGCGAGTCTCAGTGATGCGATCAAGGTGTTGACGTCGAGCATGTGAGAAACAACCATTTGGAGAGGCACTGAGGACTCTTCTCGAAATGATTCGTAGGCACTCATCATAAATGGTGATGAGTCCAAGACACAGGGCTCTCTAGGTCTATCCTCTGGAATAAATTTGGTTGTCGTCGACAGAGGGAGACTAGCAACTAACAAGGAAATGATGTTTCCTTGATAGGAGCGCGAGGTGTAGAACTGAAGTGTGGTAGTACTGATGGTAGGACTGACATACTTGTGGGGATGGGAAGTAACTGGGGTCATATAGTGGGTAGACTCAAACTTCCTTTGTTCGGAGCATGATGACATGGTTGACCTGGCAGCGTAGGGAACTGACATGTAGATGCGGGGATCATAGCTTTGAAGGTCTGAAGGGTATGTATTAACTCTGGGGGGGGATGAGCTGATGGGTGCTATCGAGGGATTCTCAAGGTGACATACTACAGAATACTCTGAACAAAGGAGACCAAAATGGGGGAAGCTACCATATGAGTAGACGTGATCTGTTGTGGTGTCGAGAAGCACCATTGGGTCCTTCTTCGTAGTTTTAATGAGCTCCAAGAAGGGATAAAAGTGTGCTCTGAAATGGTACTGTCCTATGGATTTTGTGAGCCTGGGACTGTTCGTGCTCATGGGTGCTTTCATTTTTAAGGAGTCTGAAAACGATAAGAAGACTCTACAGTGGTTGTGAGTACCGTCCTGTTGGTTTTTACGAGCCCAGGATGGTGATTGCTCGTGGTCGCTTTCATGTCTAGAGAGTCTGAAAGCGGTAAGTGGATTCCATTGGTGTTCTTTCTCGTAAGTTATTTTTCAAGGCTCGAAAAAGCATAAAATGATGCAAATGGAGAACTCTTCTAGTCGATGTGACTAGAGTATTCATTTTTCGTAATTAGTCTACAAGGTCCGAAAAAGGGGTAAACTTATACCAGGTAGACGCCCTTTCAGATACGTTTAGCGAGCATGAAAGGAAGCAAGGTTGCTCGATGATCTTTTCATTGTTTTAGGAGTCAGAAAAGAGCTTAACAGAAACTCCCTAAGTGCCTTTTTTGTAAAAGGGATTGCTCAGCCTGAAAAATGGGTAAAATTATACCGAACAAAAAGGGAGTGATGAGAGCGAGAAAAGGTCTCAAGCTTCATCATGAGTGCGGAATACTAGATCCGGTGACATAAAGACTGTCAAAAAGGGACGACGGCCAATGTGGCCCGCAAATCGAGGTTATGAGTGGCATTTTGAAAAAATTCCTGAAAATGAGGGGGGTGAGAGTGAGAAATGATCTCAAGCATCATTACGAGCGTGGAAAACTGAATCCGACGATATAACACTCGTAAAAAATGGACGACGGCCGATGTGGCATGCAAACTGAGGCAATGAGGGGCATGGGAAAAAATGCCCGAAAAAACTAGGCGTGAGAGCGAGAAATGACCTCAAGCATCATCACGAGCGCAGAGAACTGAACCGGAGATATAAGACTTGTAAAAAAAAGGAGAACGGCTGATGTGGCATGCAAACCGAGGCAACGAGGGGGCATGAGAAAGAATGCCCAAAAAATCTGGGCATGAGAGCAAGAAATGAACTTAAGCATCATCACGAGCACGGAAAATTGAATCCGGCGATATAAGACTTGTCAAAAACGGAGAACGGTCGATGTGGCATGCAAACCGAGGCGATAATTGGCATTTTGAAAAAATGCCCAAAAATTATGGGTGTGAGAGCGAGAAATGGTCTCAAGCATCATCGCGGGCATGGAAATATGAATCATGTGGTGCAAATGGTGCGAAAAATGGAGGTCATAAGGACTCCGGAATGGTCAAAGGAAATAACTAGGTTAAAAAATGGCTACAAATGAAGGTGACCCCACCAAGCCAAGGATTTAGTGGTGGGGAGAAGTGATGACCCACGGGGGAAAAATACTATGTGTATCAAATCAACTCAAATATACAAGTGACATGTGACCTCAAAAATGGTTGAGATCACGAATGTGAAAAAGTGAGCAGGGTTAATGACCTGCCCCCATATGATGTGCATGGGGTTTGTGATTGTGGATCACATATGTGTTGGTTTGAACGATGGGCTCATTGAGGTGTTGAGATAGAGGTGATGGGATAGGGTCAAAATGATTGATCATGCCCCCTATCCCAGGTTCGAGGTAATCTAATATGTCCCCGAACTCAGAGGTGTCAATGCGGTGCAGATGTTGTCTTAGAGAGGGATCAAGAGGGCATTGACCAACTACTGGAGGGGGGGTGTACCATGAGGCTGTGGTCCATGGTGGCATACTGAAGTGATGATATGATGATGGGGGATTCCCCTTGTGGGGTGGATGCCCCCAGTATCTGCGACGAGAATCACGATGATGATGAGTAGGCAAGGTTTTGGGCGTACCCCCATGTTGTGGACATGTGGTTTCCTCGTCGATTTGAAAGGGTTGAACATGTGTGTCAAAGGGATCAATGGAAGGGTCCGACCGGACAGAGGGGTATCCAGTGGAAACCATGTAAATGGTGTTAATTTCTTCCAAGGAGGAAGATGGTGGGGGATGAATTTCCTCAATTTTAGGAGGGGATATCTCTAGGTCGGCATTATTCAATTGGTATAAGGCTGCTCTATAATCTGGAAGATCAGGGCAATGGTGTGAATAATCGCCATAAATGCTGCATATTGTACAAGGATGGTTTGTGCGCAATGATTTATCACGAGGTTGAGGGGGGAGTTCTAGTTTGACTACTGGAACGTTGGTGTCGTCATCCAACATATTCATGTGTTCTTGAAGTGTTGGTAACTGTGGACATTGATGGGTGGCATGGCCTATGTCGTTGCAAAAAGAGCACTTTGGGGGTATACGGTTTGTTGGGGGATTCTTCGCCAACTTGGGGGTCGCTGGGGGGGTGTGAGTTGTGGGTCCAGTGGTGTAGGTTTGTGGATCTATGCCCCCAGTTTTTTGAAGTGGTGGGGGAGTATAATTGGATGTTGATGCAGTGGCCACTGTTGGAGGTGGTCGATTCTGGATGTTTGCTACACCAGGGGGTGTATGGTTAGAAGTATTGATGGGTTGCACTGGTTGTAAAATGACATTTGGTGTCGGAGGAGAGGTTGGGGCAGGTAGGTACCACACAAGTAGTCCTAATGTTAATCCTAGGAGATTAAGTGTAGCCATGACTGGTGTGCTGATGGCGCCTGAAGGGGGAAATAAAAATGGGATAGTATGAATTGGTGTGGCTCCTACATGAGTTGGCACTGAGGGTGGTTGCGGGAGTAAAGGGGATTGTTCGTTTGGTACCTGTGTGTTATGCGAGAGGGTGCACAAATTAGATATCTCGGTTATCTTCAAAGGGGGTTGGATGGATTGGAATGTGGAAGTCATAGGTGATTCCGAGTATAATCTAGGTTTGACTGTGGAGACGAACGATGTAGGTGCATTCTGAACTGGTTGTTCAATCATAGGGAGAACATTTTTAGGTGCAATGGGAGCATATGGGTTTTCGATGCATTTGGAGATTCATGTCGGACGATGACATCATAAGGAGATGATGAGTATTTGAATCCATTGGTTGGTTTGTGTGTGCAACATATGTGATATGCTGTTGTGGTGTTGTGGTTCCTTGAGGAGGATCCAACAGAAAAGTGTTCACCACTCCTTGTGTGGGCAAAGGATTCTGCAGCACCATGGGTTGTGGTTGAGGAGGTGGCACTGGTTGTGCCGCGTGCCCTTGGCGTTGGGCGTCATCAGACCATAGTTGGCATGCTCGCCCCAAATGGGGGCAAGTGTGTGTATAATGGTTGTATTCCCCGCATATGGAACATGGGTGGTTTGTTTGTAAATTGGGGTTCTTACCCTGTTTCGGTGGTCAATCAGGGTTTTGGTTGGCGGGGGTAGCGTTGTTGTTGTTTGGAGGATAAGTCTGAGCGATTGGAGGTTATGGTGCAGCAAGAACTACCTATGGTGGGAAATAAGTCGTTGGGGCTTGTGAGTGAACAGGAGCATGTGTGGCCTGCTGATGGTAATACGTAGGGGGTGCAACCAGAGGTGGATAGGCTGAAGGTGCATGACCATAACATTGTGGTGGACATGGGGGTCGATGAGTGTGATGGGGGTGGGCCATGGGAGCATACGAAGTTGTAGATCCAGAGTGAGATGTGGCTCGCGAAAGATCAGGGTCATTATTATTGTGCATAATGGAAAATGGTTGGTTTTGGGATCTAACTTGTCCAATGATGCCATCGGCGGCGTGGGATGCCCCCAGCGCGTTAGTCTGGGAGGAATCACCGTGGGGAGTGTCAGGTAAAATGGTATAGAGGTAGCCACACTGGGCGTAGATCAGATCAAACTACTGGGCTTTTAGAATGGCTTCTTCTTCCGACTGGGGTCGTTCAGAAGCTACATCCTTGCCTATGAGGGGTAGGAGTGATTTGAGAAACCAATCCAAAAATATATGGTCGTTAAGTTTTATCTTGCAGAGGCTATGGCACTTACGCCACTCATGGATATGGTCGGTGACGTGGGTAGCTGTTTTTTGTCTACAAGACAATAGTATTTCAACTCCTGCATCATAGCGTACAGGTAGCTGAAAAAACTGAAGGAAAGTGGAGGTGAGGGACGTAAATGTATGGTGGGTCCCATGTGGTTGTTCAATGTACCACTTGGCTACAGAGCCAGTGAACGTTCATTGCAACAGTCTTAGTCTAATGGAGTCATCCACTATGGATTTAGATGAACACCATAGGTGAAATGACATTATGTGGTTTTGGGGATCTTCCCTAGGTTTTCCTTCAAACTTCGGAATGTCCGAGGAAAGATTTGTGGGCATGGGGGGCCAAGTGGGGTCATGTCTAATAGGATCATTAGTTAGTCTTGCCAAGTCTGGCAAATTCAAACTTGCCAGAAATGGTAGATTGGCCGAGGGTGTGATGTAGTGGCTGGGACATAACTGTTAATGGTAGCATTATGTAGTGGTCCAGTGGCCCCTAAGGGTATGCTAGGTATGGAAGGTATGTGTGCTCCAACCGATGTGGTGTGGGAAAGGCCAACGCTCCCAAGTTGTCATGTCCCAAATTTGGAATTGGGTCACAATGGCCTAATCACATTGGCCATATTCATTAGAGTTTGTAAAATTGATGTTAAAGGTCAAATAATTGCCCAGGAGGAAAATTACTAGTTTCCTAGGTTTGGGGTGGAAGCTTTGGGATTTGGAATAAGGGGGATAATAAATGATGTTTAGACATTAGAAGGGTTCAAGTATTTAATAAATAGAGTGAATAAATAAATTCAAGAGAAATCCGAGGTGACAAATGGTTTTGGAGACATATGGAGGATGTGGGACCCACACTAGCTTGATTTTTCATAATACATGGTATCTCTCTTTTGCAAATTCGAATTAATGGGAATGTGAACACTCTTGGGTGAGTTGGTAAGTCATAAAAAATGTCATTGAGAATATTAGGTCGAATTGGGAAGGATTGGTAACCTCCACGGAAGATAAAGAGTCAAAGTGGAAGTTTGTGGACACTTGGGCTAGATTCCCTAGCCCCTATGACACCAATGATGGAGCATCTATGACAACTATGACAAATTGCAGACCTGACCTCTGATATCTGACCACTATGACATGTCAGCCCCAAAAATAGGCTCGAAGAAGGTGAATTTGGGAGTTGGAGAAGCCAAAGAGACTCAAAATCGAATTTGGGAGAAGATGGAAGGTTGGAACTAGGAGACAAGTGGCAAATGTGGAATATTTCCTAAATGGAAATCTATTGAATCTATTGAGAGGATTTCGACCCTTAGAAGGATAATGTTGGTTATAAAATGTAGAAATGAAGTATGAGAATAGCTTTTGATCATTTGTAGAATTTGCAATTGCATTTGTGTAGAGGGAAGCCATTTTCAGTACTTACCCCAGGGGGATTTGAACCCCAAATTACTAGTAAAATTGCATAATTGGTCCAGAATATTAAGAGAGTTTGCAGAGGTATTTTTGTGGACATATGTCATCCATAAACATAATATTCAAGTTCTAATATCATTCATACACCTTCCTTTAATATTTGAAGGCATTTGGAGTCAATTTGAGACCTAGAGACCAATACTAGTCAAAGGAAAATCACTAGTAAAGTTACCTACATTGATCAGAATTGAAAGAGGATTTGCAGAAGTATTTTAAAGGTCCAAAGGCATCCCTAAAACACATATTTATGTTCTAATATCATTAATATACCTTCTCAGAATATTTGAGATCATTTGAGGCAAATTTGGGACCTAGAGATCAAAACTAGTCAAAGCTCGAACTAGGAAAAAAAAAGTGGAAAATTGCCATTTTAATAAAATTCCTAATAAGGGACATTACAGTGGTATCAGAGCATGGTCCTTGCACCTATGGATTAGGTACATACATTCAAGAATAATTGGCAGCCATGTCTTACTATTATGACGAATCCTATGAGTACAATTCTTATGAGGAATATGCAGATGCTTATGAGCAATATGAAGCAGAATGTGAATGGTACGAGGAAGAGGTGCCATCATGCAACACTTATTACAATTTCAAGAGAAATGAAGATTATTCTTATGACTTTATATCTGATGATAATGAGTGTGTCACACCAACCAAGGATAATTCTATGAGCGAGTTCCAAAGATGGAGAGAAAAATATAAAACCTTGCCCCAACAATATAAAAAATATCAAGAATATCTTGCTTCGAGCAAAAATACAAAAAATGCCATGTCTTTTGAGTACTATGCTGAACATGTTTTTGAAAATAGGCCCAAAAATGAAGATGTGGAGCTAGTGAAGAAAGGTTTATGCCCTTCTTGTAAAAACCCTTGGAGCGAGTATCATATATGTGTGCATGAAATGATGTCCTCCTTGAGGAGAGCTTTTGAGATTTATTCAAGAAGAGATTCCAAATATACTGATCCTAAGGAAAACAAGGGGCAAAATGCATCAGCTTGCTTTAAGGAGCAAAAGGAAGAGACATCACAAGAGCATGAAGAAGATTCGATTGAAAATATGGAAGATCATTTCGAGACACCTTCTAGCTTAGACATGAACCAAAGAGCATCTACTGATGGATGCTTAAACTATGAAGGAGTAGCTACTGATGGGTGCTCACACCTCTATGTTGGTGACATAGAGATCACTTTTGAAAGTGTTTCTACAAGTACACGTTTCATTAAGCATGATAATGAAGACCTTGTAGCAGTTGAAGAAGAACCAAGATCAACTTCCCCATCACCACTTGAGCTTCATGAAGTTGGTCCAAGAAAAAATGAAGAAGATGAGGAGGTTCATTTGCAAGAGCCTCATTTTCTTGAAGGGTCCTTAAAGATGAATGAAAAGAAGATTCAAGAGTCCCTCAGCATTCTCCATGACACTCAAGCATTGGTGTCAAATTCTTGTTGGAGAGCTACTTCATTGGAGGAAACATCCTTCCTTGAAGACATGGAGAAGATTCAAAAAGAAATGTGCCACATCAAAGGTAATTTCATGTCTTTGCTTTTTGATAGAAACCATTTGTTTGAGCTTAATGAATTGTTACATGATGCATTCTTGAAGAATAATGAGGATAATCATAAGCTCACAATTCAAAATGAGCAACTTGTTGAAAAGTTGCAAGATACTTGTTTTTCCTCCTATGTTTCAGATTGTCAAATGGTAGATTGTTTGGAGGATTCTCATGACATGGTGGATCATGAGAAATGTGAAAATTTGAATGCTCTTGATGTGTTTGAAGATGAACTTGAAGAGATCCAAACACTTGATGTGGTGGAAGAGGAATTTGAATTGTCTCTTGATGAAAGTTATGCAATTTTTAAAGAAGAGCATGATTCCTCTACATTGGAACCAAACTATGACAAAGAGTTCACAGTTTTGAAGGAGCTGCATGATATTACCCATATGGATCCTTCCCATATGTGAAGTGAGGCATGTCAGAATCGGATGACTGTATGTTTGGCCGATGACGTGTCGAGTCAAGGGATAAGGCTCTACGTCGGTGACGTGGAGAGCCAAGTAGACTGAACTGAGGGGGTTCACCCAGAAGATGACGAGATCGTCTTAAATTATCATTGGTGAGAAATATGTTTTTAAAAATTTTCAATGTAAGGTGGTGATGTAAAAAACTCAAAACCCTAATGCAACAATGAGTGCAAAAAGGGGAGTGAAAATAAAGACTCTCGGGCCAAAAATCAACCTCAAAAAGCACTTATTATAGCAGCTATGCTAGAATAAGTGGAGGGATGCAACAAAATTGGTCAGAATACCAGAAGTCAAATAGTTTCTAGAAAAAAGGGGTGCTACTAGACCAAAGGTGGGTAATGTATCATGCAAACACCTAACTAGAAGTATTGTGAGTCAACAAACGATATCCTCTACAAGGTGATGAAATCCAAGTCAGACAATATAGAGTGTTGAATCAACGGCTAGATATCCCCCTACCGGGAGGGACACAGGGTAGACAATCCTAAAGAGTGGCAACTAGGATACCCCGTTCATGACACGTTCGATTGGGTGAATCTGCAGTTTGGTTCTATCGCCGCTGTACACCAGGGGGGTGTACACCGAGAACTTCGAAAGGTATCCTTCGGTTACTGAATGGATTGCGGTATTCCAATCAGACTTCCGGAACCAATCTGGCTACTTCAACCCTCCTAAGGGAGAGGCCTTCCCGATAAATTGGTTGATAACCGTGTCAAAATTATAAGGGATTTTGGTACCGTAGAGGACAACCACTATGTCTCAAATGTAATAAATGAGGGGTGTTATTGGAACACCTATCCCCTCAATTCTACCTAACTACAAAATTCTTTTAAGTGCTCCCCAAGTGGGGTTAAAAGTTTGTTGAGTTGAAAGTGTGGTATTTAAACTGAAATTGATTTGCCTCACTTGGGCGATTTTACATATGAAAGAAAAGACGCTTCCAGTTTTGCAAAAAATAAAGGTGTTTTGAAATGTAAATGCTTGAAAAAAATATTCAAAAATAATGGATCTTTGAGGTAATTTAAAGGGAAGCAAATAACATATATATTTCAAGAAATAAATGGATCTCTTAAAAATTGCTTGGGCAAAGTATCGAGCAAATAAACAGTAAAACCTTGATCTAGCTAAAATGCAGAAAAATCTCTCTTTCAATTTCTGAAAATTTTGTAAAAGGACTTTTTAAAAGAGCATTCTAAATAGTAAAAGATTTATATGGCTATAAAAATGCAGGAAATTTAATATTGTAAAATATGTTAAATGGGCAGAAGATACAACAACAAATAATTTTCAAAAAATTGGTCGAATTGAAAAAACTTGCATCGCGGGTTTCGGGAGAACAGCCGCGATGGGCCGCACGGGTTTCGGCCGCGATGTGCAGCGCAGATTCCGGTCACACATTCGCGATGGGCAGTGCGGGTTTTGGTCGCGATGTGCAGCACGGGTTTTCGTCACACAGTCGCGATGTGCAGCGCGGCAGATGGCCGCGAAGCCGCGTTGTGCAACACGTAAAATGGCCGTGAAGCCATGGCGCGCCGTGCGGAAAAAGGCCGCGAGGTCGCGATGAGCCGCGTGACTGTCGGTCAAAAAAATGCGAGGCGAAAGACGAAAACGGACGCTGAAAAACGAACCCGAAAATGGAAATTTCGGGCTGTTAATGGCAATAGAAGGGGCCAAGATCTAGAACAACAATGGATCTGCTATCTAGGGTGGCAGATCTATGAATTAAACTGATTAAAACTAACAAAAACTAAGATCTAAAGCAAAAAACTGAGATCTAAGAATTCGAAGCCAGCGGAGTCACCAAAAACTATTGTCTTGGTTTTGCAACCAAGCTTGAGTGCTATGGGCACCTATCAACAAGTGATAGCAGTTTCAAATATTGAAAGCAAAAAAAACAAATATAAATTTGAATCTAAACTAAACTAGCATGTGCATATAACAAATAAAATTTTCTGAAAATCATTCAAGAACAAGAAATAAAAAGAATGAGTATTCTATTAAGATACCTCAAATGGTGAGGATTTGTGTTGAGCAACTTCCAAGGTGAGTAGATCCAAGCTCCAAAGGTCTCTTCTCCAAGATAGCTACAATGGTCAAAATCTCATGAGAGATTTTGATAGCATGAGGATAGGATGATGGATGGATGGAAAGTGAGGAGCCCCTACCACCTTTTTATAGTTTTTGGTGGTGGGGAATACCATTACGGTTTTGATGAAACCAATGGTATTGACCAACATGGTTTAGGTACCTTTTCCCTCCTTTTTCCTTTTTTTGAATATTTTGAATATTTTTATTCCCTTTTTAATATTTTTGAGAATTCTGGGCCCTTTTTAAAGGTTTTTTATGCTTTTTGAGGAAAAATATTCATTTTGAGGGGAAAAAGGGGTGTATTATGGTCTTTTGGTGACCTTTTGATGGCGTTAGAGGCTCAAATGGTGGAAAAATGGACAAATGGGTCATGTGAATAAGGAAATGAGCGAGTGAGCGCTTTTTTAGTGTTAACAGTAATGTCCACAGGGCTCATCACTGTAAAATGTTGAAATGCCTTTGATCTGATCGTTGTTTGCTCCTTTGTATGCCATTGTGGCAATGTGTATTGGTATTGGAGAAATGGGCATTTAACTTGATACTGGATAGGTTGTTGAATCAAATAAGTTGGCGTGTGTCTCGATGTGTGATGGAGATCACGCATCGATCTTGCATTAAAGGCTTGGTGTCAAATCCCTACGGAGTTGGATGTCCAACGATCCACGTAGATGTGATTGTTTTCTACTCGCTGTTATGAAAGAATATCACGCCTTTGCACAGGTTGTTACTGGCTTAAACATTTTCCATACTGGCATTGTCAACCTGTGATGGGAAATAGCAATAAATTCGACATCGTTGATACCAATGTTGACTTAGCTAGCAAAGTTGTAACTGTTGATGATCATGAATCTACACCGTCAGATGGTAACCCTAATGTCTATCGTGTGTTTAAGTTTATGAACTTGGAGAAGGTTGTTTCAATGTATTATCGTTTTCATTGGAGGTGGCTGACAACCTGTCGAATTTTTGGGCAGAAGTCAAGGAAGGGGTTTCGACCCCGAGACTAGTGAACGAGGTTGAAGTTGCAGGTCTTAAACCTGTGAAATGTCATTTTTAGTTGAGATCTAAGTCTCTGGTTCGGAGTATTATTGAAATCATGGTTGAAAGTTTCCTGGTATCATTCACAGCACCAATCTCGTCATTTGTCTGAGAACTTCAAGACTTGGCCAAGGTTTACAAAGGTAAGCGTCCTTCTGAAGTGAAAATATTTCTTTGCTGCGTTTCATTTTCAGTTTTAAATGTAACATTTATCTAACCCCGATCTATCATTTATTAGGTATAGGGTTTTGGAAGGGCTTTTTCGAGGCCTTGACGAATGGATAAATCGCATGCTCCCACACTGGCAAGCTTCGGGTCTTCCATACCCTCATAGTGCTCTTGGACGATGGTTGAAGTTGTTCAAAGGATGAGTATCAAGCTTATCAAGGCTCGTCATTTTCTCTGTCGATGTTGATAGTTGAAGAAATCTCGAAACATGCTTGCGACTCTTGTTTTCGTTTGACTAGTTCTTGGTTTCTATAATTTGTAATTCTATGAGGCCGACTAGAGTTGTGACTCATCGATGTTCTGGGAAATTGGGTTCTTTTAGAACTGTTGTAAACTTAGGATAAACCCTGATTTTAATTTTGTTTGCAATTAATGTTGAAAATCTTCGTTCTGAGAATCCACGATTCCAATGGTTAAGTTTTGAAACGAGCCATGGGCTCAATCACTGTGTAAATGATACTTCTTTCCTCGGAAAATAAATTTGCATGTTAAGGTATATTGGTTAAATGTTTGTGTAAATCGACTTCATATTGAAGGTTACTAAAATGTCTTTCGAGCTAGATTAGGGTTTGAATATATTGTCTATGATAAGGGTTCTATGTATAAATAAACTTCAACCTTAAGATGGAAAGGTATGCTAAACTTTTCGTATAAGTTTGTGTGGTTTGTCTTGATACTGTAGGTTGATAATGTGTGTTCTTATTTTTCAATATTTGAAATTTAAGTAGAGTACAAGGTTGAACGGAGCTTTCAATAATGTTTTGCAAAGGAATCGAATAGGGTCAAACCCTAAATCGGGTTTTGTTAAAGATGATAACCTAAACAATACTCAAGATATTGGATCAGTTTCGATATCAGGTTTGAATAGAGTGTAAAGTTTTGTTATAAAACAATAAAAGAGAAAGTATGAATCTAGCTAGGGTTTTCTTTTTGATATGAGACTCAGATTTACAACAATCACAAACAATGTTAGCAGATCTAAAAGAGAAAAATAAATACATGGTGATAATAGTAATGTTTAGTAAATTCTTATCATTTGTTAAATTTCTAGATAATACAACATTACCATAGAAAATGAAAACAATGTGAGTGTATAGTGCAGAAATCGTGAAGACTGTGTAAATTACAACTCTATATGTAATTTAATTTCTATACATATAATACTGGTGAAGTAATTGTAATGAAACTGTGTGTAAGTGAAATATATGAATATGAAATCTGTGTGAAAAACTATTGTTTCCAGCTTATTATAAAGAATGTTTTAATCAATGCTAACAGTCTTAAAACAATATACAGTATGTAATTTATCTACCTTCCATGGACATAATTTATATGTAATGCAGGATGATTGTAAATGAATTATTTATTGATTGTTTATCATATAACTGAAGAAATATTATATATACTAGTTATTATACAGAACCCTGTACAATTATTTAACTTAGGAACAGGAAATTGATACATATATGATTATTATCTATCTATTGAATTCAATGGCAAATTTTGCCTATCTTCTAATCTATTTTAATTTTCATATCTCTACTAGAGTACGATGCTGCCAAACAACATGTGGAAAAATGGGGATATTGATTTATCAATTAAACAGTAAACTTAAACATTCAGACTTAAACATTTCCAGAATTAGATTCTTTTCGAAAGTAAATAAACAGAATAATACTAGATAAACATAACATAATTATTTACTGAGAATAAGTTAGGAAATCTTTAAGAACCTGAGAACTCTATAGGGAAACAAACAACCCAGGAAGACTGTTCCACCCAACCAAACTCCTGAAAAAAGTCAAATACTATCTTAGGACCCCCGAGCCTATTCACTGAACCACCAGGAGGAAGAAACTTCAGGAATTAGGACTTCTTCTTGTTGTAGCAGTAATATTCTAAATCTTCAATAGGTAGCAGTCCAAAAGACTTGCTCCTACAACTCTGTTTCTTCTCAATAATATGCAAAAATCAGATTTCAATCACCACTAATCTCCCTTATTCGAATCTCTCTTGAAATCACCTGATTTACAAGAGGAAAATATTCTGCAGAAAGATTGATTAAGGGATGCCTGCCTAATTTGAATTTGCCTTTATGGGCTGCCTAGGCCTTTTCAAATGTTACTGGGTCATTAAATGAGCTGCCTGCTCACTCCCTCCACCTGGGGGATAATGCCCTATTCAAGGGGAATTTGTCCCATAACCAACAGTTAGTGGTGTGATGCAACTGTTTCCATGTGTCCCATACCTTCCAACAGCTTCCATTCCTCCTAGTGGGTCAGTGAACACTCATTCAACAGTCCTCTTGGGTGTTTGTCTCCTAATTAATTTATTTAAATAATAATATTTAGTAATTACATTCATCCATGATCATAACTGATCATAATTACAAAACCTTGTAATTAAATTAACATAAAGTATTTTTGCAAAATAAAATAATAATTCCCAAAAATTTGGGTAGGTGACATAAAATATCTAACATCTGTTGCATTCCTTGGAGTAGACCAATCCATGATGGCCTCAATCTTCTTTGTATCCACTGCAATGCCCTCTGCTGATATAATATGACCCAAATACTGCACCTTCTCTTGATAGAAGTTACATTTACTCAGCTTAGCATACAGTTGGTTCTCCCTAAGGAATTGCAATACCATTCTCAAATGCTCATCATGCTCTTCTTCATTCTTGGAATACACAAGAATGTCATCCAAGAACACAATCACAAACTTATCCAAATATTTGCTGAAGACACTTTTCATGAGACACATGAATGTAGCAGGTGCATTGGTAAGACCAAATGGCACCACTCTAACTTCATAATGGCCATACCTCGTCTCGAAAGTTGTCTTATGAATGTGTTCTTCCTTTATCCTTACTTGATGGTACCCAGACCTCAAGTCAATCTTTGAAAACACTCTAGCTTCCTTCATTTGATCAAACAATTCAACAATCCTTGGAAAGGGATACTTGTTCTTAATTGTCACTTTTTTGAGCTTCCTGTAATCAATACATAGCCTCAATGTCCTATCCTTCTTCTTAACAAACAACACTGGTGCACCCCATGGGGATACACTCGGTCTGACATATTCCTTGTCCATTAATTCCTGCAACTCCATCTTCAATTCTACCAACTCTGGTGTGCTCATTCTATAAGGATCTTTGGAGATGGGTGCTGCCCCTGGAACAAGATTAATGGAAAAGTCAATATCTCTCTTGGGTGACAATCCTAGAACCTCATCTGGAAACACCTCCTGAAACTCTTGCATTATCTGTAAGTATTCTATCCTGGGTCCTTTATCTTCTACTGAATTTGATATATGCACAACATATAACTGACAACCCTTTTTATAAAACTTCCTTAATTGCAAAGCTGAAATCTTCCTTACTAAAACATGTTTTGGAATTCCTTTAACCAACCTTGGCTTTCCTTCATCATCAAGGCATTCCAGCACTTTCTCATAATAGTCCACCTTGGCACTTTGCCTTTCCCACCAATCCATGGCAATTAAGGCATCATATGACCCCAATTTTAAGAAATTTAATTCTGCATGCGTGAGGAGTCCATTCAATTCTATAGGACACTCCTTCACTACTTCACTTACCTTTCTCTTGGTACCGGTGGCTAATTCAACTAGCCAAGCTTCATCATGTCTTACTTTACCAAGAGAACAAATTTCAACTACCTTAGGGGATACATAACTATGAGTAGACCCTGGATCAATCAAAATAGAAATAGGTTGTTCAACAATCTTACCTGCAACCTCCACCACTGATGATTGATGGTCTGCTTGATGATCATCCATTGCTGCATAAATCCTAGGTGTTTCTCTTGCCATGTACCCTACTATAGCTTCTCCTCTAACATTGTGCAAGCTCCTAGGGTTCTTCTTTGCAGTTGGGAAATCTCTGAGCATGTGGTTCTCCCCACAACGCCAACACTGAAGTGGCCCCTTTGAAATTCTATCTGCTGCTACAGCTGGCTTGAATTCTCTTCTTGCTTGTCGGCCTTGTGGAAATATTTTAGTATGATTTCTGAATGGTGGTTTAAATTCACCTTTCTTTTGATCAAACCTTCCCTTGGGTTTACCTTTCCACGCTAGTTGCACCTCTACTTTACGTTTACCCTGCTCATAGAAATTCCCTGCCATTCTAATGGCTTCATCCAAGCTTGGTGGATTTACAAACTCTATTCTATCTTTGTAGCTCTATGGTAGACTAGCAAGGAATCATTGGATCTTTACTCTTTCATCCTTGATGTAATCTACATATATCAGTAACTCCAGAAACTTATGGTCATGCTCATCCATGGTGTTTTGTCCTAGTCTGAGGTCATTGAAATCTTTTCTTTTTCTATCATAATACCTGGTTGATAGGTACTTCTCCTGGAAGTATCTTTGAAACTTTTCTCAGCTAACTCTTCTTTAACTGATTCCTTTCACTTGCATGAGGTGATCCCACCAAATAGAAGCTCTTCCACTAAGGTTATAAATAGAAACCTTAGCCTTTTCATTCTCTCTCTTCCACTAAGGTTATAAATAGAAACCTTATCCTTTTCATTCTCTGAACACTCATGCATTCTGAAGTATTTCTTCATTCCAAGAAGCAATGCCTCTGCTTCTTGACCTTCTTTGCTTTCACCATCAAAAGTGGGAGACCTTGCCTTCCTAAATTCACCTTATGGGATACCTCTATGCCTCTTCCTTCCTTTACTCTTGCTGGAAGTGCATCTTGGGATCCCCTGAGAACCCTCAGAATCATCTGATCTACTAGAAGAAAATCTAGGAGAGGGTGTCCTTTTCTTTCTGCTCACAGAACCCATTCTAGGGCTTGGTGTTCTTCTCATGGAATAGTCCCTAGAATGAATTTCTGTATTTCTCTCCTCTTGGCCTTCATGGCTTGGGTTAGAACCACCATTTATTCTTTCCTGCAAGTCCGTAAGACTCTGCAAAATGGCTGCATTGAGTTGATGTTGTTCTTCTTGTGATTTCATCATCCGCTCATTAAAGATTACCATAGTCCCATCGAAGTTTGGGGGCATCACTTGCTCCCTTCTTCCATCAAACTTGACCTCTGTATGTGCTTCCTTCATGTTCTCACCCAGCATGTCATCTTTTGGCCCAAACAGGTCCTGTGAATCATTTAGAGTGACCATTCTTACACCGTTCTGTGTGCTTCCCTATGATACAATGCGTCTTAGAGTTGCTTCCATCCTTGTTCATGTCGGAGACATTCTATTAGATATCACTAGCATACAAATAACTCTATCATAACCATTCAAAACAGGAACTATTCATTTGAACAATTAATCAATCAAATAAGTTCATCAAAATCATGCCATGGGCGCATTTCTCGACCAAAAACTCATGAACGGTCTGGCCCAAACAACTCTTAGTGTTGCAACTGAAGCTATGATACCACTTTTTTAATGTCCCCACTAACCTCCTTACGCCATGGGAGACCCTAATACATTTTTTTTTTCAAATTCGACCGAATACATACACACAGTTGAAATGACTCGGATCCGCAATCCGCAACCCACAACTGCGAATCCGCAATCTGCAATCCCCAATTGCGGATGTAGAAGTGCCAAGCTTCATAACCGGAAATCTTACCTCTCCGCAATCCACAATCTGCAATTGTGGATGCAGAAGTGCCAAACTTCAACTTTCGACAACGGTCACTTCCGCAATCCGCAATTGCAGATGTGGGCTTGCGGAACCATACCCTCTGTATGGTAACTTTCCACACAATCTTCTAAGGGGCATAGCTTCTCCATCCTTGGTCCAAATGAGACAAGGTCGGTATTGTTAGAAATCTATTGGAGAGCTCTATCCAATGGTGAAATCCTTTCCCCATCTGAGCACTTTTAACATGTCAAATTCCCCACTAAAGTTTTGTCCATAACTTTGCAAAAAGGGACTTAAGGCTTCTTCCTACCCTGATCTTTCCTTCCACCTGACCCATGGAGGTGTTTTGAAACACTTCCAGGGAATCCCCCCCATTTCAAGGATCATATGCAAGCATACAACTCATTCACAAGGTTAATCAAACCAGCCACAACATTTCATAACATGTAAAATGCATTAAATCAGATCCAACAAATACATCTATCACATGCAAGACTTATAATGCATTAAACTCATGCAATACAATGATATTCATATAACAATGAACTCATCCCTTTACTAAGGTCTGTACATGAATCCTTGTTAATCAAATCCATATAAACATACATTCCATAATTGAATTTAAGAAACCATTTCATAATAATGAAACACCATCAATTTACATAACAAGAATACTTATCTTTCAATTTCCGAAGCAACTAGCTAAGTTAGAGAAACGTTCCACCCAACCTTAGATATCTGTCCCGCCTGTACTCTTTTAGCTGACAGATCACCCTTGAGCTGGGTTGTGTATCCACTAAGGAGGGCTATCAGGTTCTCTCATAGTCAAGGTTCCATCCCAATGCTAATACAATCTATAGTTGGGTTTATCAAGCATTCTAGGGCACCTACCCATGCTAATCCAACCAATAGTGGGTTTATCAAGCATTCCAGGGACATACTGGTCATGCTAATCCAACTTCCAATTTGGTTTATCAAGCATACCAACACCAAGGTCATGCAAAGCCAGCATACAGTTGGGTTTATCAAGCATACCAGACTAGCTGATCATGCTAAGCCAACCCTGCAGTGGGTTTATCAGGCATACCAAAAATACAATCATGCCAAGCCAACATACCATTGGGTTTATCAAACATATCAGAAAATCTGATCATGCTAAGCCAACCGGTAGTGGGTTTATCAGGAAAACATGGACAACAAGGGAGGCGTTGCTAAGCCAGTGAGCTCAACCACATAGTTGTAGGAATCTCAACACTTAGCCAACCTGGCACCCACATTACCTACCACATCCAACACAAGGAAGACCCTCTTATATGCTGCACAGTCCCTCAAGGCCTCTTCCCTTCCAGTTCTATTCCAGGATGGGCATAGAAAGGTCCAATCGCTAGTTCTATGAGACTATAACCTTCACTAGGTTTATTAAGAAACCCCAACCTTCTTCCACAGTTCAACAAGCTAACTCATTTTAGGCTTGTGGACAAGGCTTTGTTCCACAATCTATCCTCTGCAATCCAATCTCGGGCTCTCTCACAGTTTCTCTGAACTGTTCAGGCTTGCAGTTTCCTCACGGGTTCTCACCACTCGGTCACGGAGCACTCTGTCCCTGGGAGACTGGGTTCACACACACAGTTCTCATGGATATCAACTCTCTAGAATTTTCTATTATTCAGGGAAACACAATTATCTTCAGGTTATATCACTCTGTCAGCTCTGCATATGCAGGAACACATGAGAGAGCTCTCTCTCCGTGGGGCGATGGATCGTGAATGACCAGTCAGTGAATGGCTCTTCAATGTATGAATGAATGTGTTGGTTGTTTCCTTACACCCACGGTATTCAAACAGGCTCTGCCAGTTGTGAAAATCAGTTCACATCCAAGAACTATTCAAGAAATTACACTCTCTCATAAGAAAAATCTCACACAACTAGTCAAAGACACAAAAATTATGCACAAGAGTAGATTTCTTTATTAACTTCTCATGATAAAAATACATCATCCAACCATATGAAAGTAATAGGCTATTGTTAAATAACATTACATCAGTAATTCAAATGGCCAAAGATTCCAAAAGAATCATCTCTCCATCAGACTTGCTAAAAATGGCCATCCCCCCTACGTGGCAAGTTGACTTTCCAAATCATCCCAAAAGCTCACGAATTGCCTAGTTTGTGATTTGAAGAAGAAGTATGGATAAAAAAAATGCCAAATATGAAGTTTGGAAGAAAACTCATTAAGGAAAGTCTTGGGTGCAGAAAACAGTTTCCTAGGTAGACTAGCTTTTCCTCTATAGGGAAAAAGTAATAAAAAAGCTCTAAAACTCAGAAATGCACCTTTCCTTCTAAATCTTATCCAAAATCAGTTAGGAAAGCACCCAAGTGGCCTAGATGGCTTGTGGTTCACACCTTGGATGTATTCTTATCCTCCCACGTTTCCTTGTGGCCCACACAAGGCAATTTCTAAGTCTATTACATAGAATTAACCATAAAATATTAATTAGTGCATCTAATGTAAATAAATGACATGGTAGGAAGACTTAAATATTACAACACCCCCTCTTAAGTATGAATTAAATGGTCTAAATATCATAAAATTAAATACTAAGGGCCTAGTAACAAGACTTGGTCACCCTGTACAATATTGCCGGTCCACAAAAACAAGAATAGAAGGAAAACCTCATGGGAAAAACCTCCCCTCAAAACATGGACATATCAAAATTGAAAGGTTTCTAATCAACCCTTCACTACACCACATGTTCAACCATCCCAAGTAGTGATCTAAGATAGTTGAATGTCTTCTCTATGAAATCCTTGGTGAATATATCTGTAGTTTGCTCACCTGTGGGGCAATACTGCAAATCTCTGATCTGATCATGCACTAGGCCTCTGATGTAGTGCATATGAATCTCTATGTGCTTGGTCCTATGCCTCTATACTGGATCACATGAAACTCTAATGGCACTCTGGTTGTCACAATAAATGATACTAGGAGTACTGAAAGAAATCTCAAACTCAGACAAAATCCCCTGCAACCAAACACACTATGTAGCAGCATTCACTGCTCCTCTGTACTTTGCCTCTGCTGAAGATAGTTCTATGGCATTCTATTTCTTTCTGGACCAGCAAACAGGGCCACCTCCAAGCATGAATAGAAATACTGATGTGGATTTCCTATCAAGGCTATCACCAGCCCAATCTGAATTTGTGAAGCCCAAGAGATCCAGGCTCAAATCTGCAGCATAGTGAATCCCATCACTCTTTGTGCTCTGCACATAATGAAGGATTCTTTTTACAGTCATCCAATGTATCTCATGTGGCTGCTCCATGTATCTTGATGCCACACTCACAGCATAAGCAAGATTGGGTCGAGTGTGTGTCAAGTAGAGCAAGCTACCAATCAATTGGCTATATAAAGTGTTGTCAAGCAATGGTGTAGATTATGCATCTTCTAGTCTAAATCCAGAAAGGAATGGAGTCTTAGAAGGCTTGCAATAATCCATATTAAACTTCTTTAACATATCAGAAGCATACTTTGACTGACATACCTTGGTTCCTTCTTTTGTTTGAGAAATCTCAAGCCCCAAAAATTGCTTAAGAATTCCCTAGTCACTCATGGAGAATGCTTGGTGCATTGCGGTTTTCAGTGATGCTTGTTTAGTGCTATCACTTGTAATCAACAAATCATCAATATACAGCACTATTAACATTATAAAACCATCAACAAGCTTCATATAGACATTTGGGTCAAATTTACACCGAACATAAGATTGTGACAGCAGGAAACTGTCCATCTTTGCATACCAAGCCCTGGGGGCTTGTTGAAGTACATACAAAGATTTTTTCAACCTGCAAACAAGGTTTGGATCTGATGTGTACCCCTGTGGCTGTTGCATATATATTTCTTCTTGAAGCTCCCCATGGAGGAATGCATTTTTCACATCCATGTGATGTACTTCCCACTGCTTGGAAGCTGCCACTGCCAAAACTAGTCTAGCGGAGTCTTTCTAAGCTACCGGTGCAAATGTTTCATTATAATCAAGTCCTTGGACCTAAGAATATCCCTTTTCTACCATCCTTGCTTTGTATTTAATGGTTGTACCATCCGCTGCACATTTGGTCTTATAAATCCACTTGCATCTCACCAACTTTCTGCCCGCGGGGAGCTTGACTAGCTCCCAAGTTTCATTCTTTTGTAATGACGCAAACTCCTCATGCATAGAAATATGCCATATTGGGTCATGTGAGGCTTCCTCATATGTTTTTGGATCATAATCTATCATCATATAGCATTTCTCAGAAATATAAGGATCGTTCACATTGAGAGCAATCTCAAACTGTGATCTAGTCCTTCTTTAGTCCTGAGGGTTTCCTGCTAGTTCACCTACTGCTTGCAAAGTTTTTGAATCCCAATTAGGCCTTGTAGGTGAGTTAGAATCTGCAATAAAATGATCCTCATAATTAGAAATATCAGAATAAAAAACATAAAAAACATCACTTACTTCTTCTTCAGGTATTGGTGAAGATGGTTCTCCAATTTCAGCGCTCTGAGAGGGCTCTTCCTCAAACTACACAATTCTTTCGATGAGTGATTTATGAGTGGTCATGTTCAGCAACTTATACCCTTTGGATTCCTATGAATATCAAACAAGTAAACATGGTTGGCTTTGGGGCTGCAATGCCCTCCTCTTCTCAAGTGGAATCCTATCCCAAACCTTTGAGCCAAAAATCCTGAAATGAGAGATGTCAGGTTTGTGACCTGTCCAAACCTCGAAAAGAGTGATACCTTTGAGAGATTTGTGTGGAAATCTATTCTGAATATAAGTGGCACAATTTATTTCCTCATCCCATAGCTTGAGAGACAATGCCTTTTCCTCAAGCATATAAGTGGCCATCTCCTTTAGAGACCTATTTTTCCACTCAACAACCCCATTCTGCTGAGGTGTATATGGAACTGTATGTTGCATTTGAATGCCTGAAGAGGCACAAAATTGCTGAAACTTTGATTTCAAATATTCACCACCATTATCAAATCTTATAAATTTAATATGCCTACCATACTGGTTCTCAACCGAGGCTTTGAATAGCTTGAACAACCCAAAAAATTCTGACTTTAACTTGATGAAATAAATCCAACAATACCTGCTGAAGTCATCTATGAATGTGAGAATGTGGTTCTCTTAGTGGTGGATCTCCCATACTTATGCTCAAGTTGTTTTCCTAGGATGTAAGATTGACAGACACCTTTGGAAAATTTGATATTGGGCAGCCCTATAACCATCTCTTTCTCATGAAGTTGGGAAAGGTATTTGTAGTTTAGGTGGCCAAATATTTCATGCCATAGCTTTATGGAATCATTGGCATGGGTTAACAAAGCAAAAGGTGAGGGGTTTGGCACAAAATGAGAAAACTTGTAAATTCTAGAACAATGATCAACAGTACCAAATGCAATAATTTTTCCTGTTGAAATTTATGCTATCTCAACATCATTGGGGGTAAAGGTTACTCTCTTGGGAAGCACTGTATGGGTCCTCTGACAGACTGACAATAGGTTTGTAGCAAGTTGAGGGACATATAAAATATTATTAAATGACCCAAACTCGATATTTATGTTACCTTTTCCTTCGCTAGAAGTTTCAGAATTGTCTCCCAATACAATGTTTGGACCATTGGAAGAGTCAAGTGAAGTGAAAAACTTACTTGTAGACACAATGTGTCTCGATGCACCATAATCAATGATGAATGGAGAAGGTTTTGAAGTGCTAGCCATCAATGCATGAAATCTCTCTTTATCATCAGAATTGTGTCATCCATCCTTCCTCCTTGCGCTCTCTGGAAGAGGAATGTTGGATTTCTCCAAGAGTGAAGTCAATTGGTCAATGGTTTTCTTCATGCAAGAGCTTTCAGGATGAAATCCCTTGCTGCAATAATTGCACTTTGTCCTCTCATTATTCTTGTTCGGATTCTTCTTGAAGTTGGATGTCTCTCCATTTGAAATCTGCTTATCTTTCCTCTCATCGGTGGGCTTCTTGAAATTGCCCTTCTTCTTGCCTTTCGAACCTCTTGAATCTCCAACATTTAGACAGTGGTCTTTCGATGGATTTTTAATGGTTCCCATCAAGACCAATTTGTCTTGTTCTTCTGTCAAAGACTCCATGAGTTCTGAAGGTGTGTTGTTGCTGTAACATCCTTCCCCAAAATTTTGAAGATATTTGGGGCCCCTCCTTCTGCACATTTTGTAACAAGTGTTTTCCTTGTCTTTCAGGCTTATTTTTTCTCTTTAACTTGGAAAAATTTCAAACACTTGCTTTCCAAAAGTTTTCTAGATTATTTTCTCTAAGGCAAAGTCACCTTTTCTCTTCAGCGCATTTTTTAGCCTTAAGTCGGCCGCCCTGTGGCGCAAGTTTTAACCATAGATCTCCCGCTTGGCACAAATGATAACTATAAGTCAGTTGCACCTTAGTGCAACTGCTAATGCTAAATCTCCCGCCTTGGTGCAGAATTTAACTCTAAATCTGCCCACGTGAAAGCTCTATTGCTCCTGTGTTTGGTCCAAAACACTTGCTTCCCAAAGTTTTCTCAATCATTTTTCCAAGGCAAAGTCACCTTTTCTCTTCCGCGCATTTTTTAGCCCTAATTCTTCCGCTTGGTGCAAATCATAACTATAAGTCTGCCGCCCCTTGGCGCATTTACTAATCATAAGTCTGCCACTTGGCACGATTTGTAACCATATCTCGACTGTCGTTGGTGCAAAACCAATCCTTAAATGAACGCCTACGCGAAAATCTCTTAATGGCTTGTTGGCGCGATTCTCGTTAGCGCATGTTTTGTGACTAAACCTTGCACAAAAGGCACAAGGTTTATCCCTATAACGCCCGCCATCATAGCTGCGTGGCCCCGAGCTCATTTTTTGGCGAAGCGCTATCATCGCAGGATTTAACGTCGCGATTGCCGCTTTGGCACCGGACTTAATGTTACGCTCACCACCTTCGCACGGACCTTAATCTCACGATTGCCGCTTTGGGCACGATGATTTATTTTGGTGCATGTGCAACATCGGAGTCGGTAGGGTCATGAATGCGGCCATGTGCCGTTTTAAATTCACAAGTTCTCGAGCCCCGTGCTCATTCAATTCGCCAACCCACCACCTTACGTGACATAAATGCCACCCCATTATAAACACATGCAATGGGGTTTGAAAGTTATTCCTGTCATTCACCAAGTTGAATAGAGCTCACCATTCACTATCCGAGAACAAAGCTCGCCATTCGCTGCCCGACGCCTGTGGGAACTATCGCCTGTCTTGGAACATCCGTCAGCCCTCCAGGGACCCTGCGAGTCTGACAGGTAGGTGCTCTGCCCATTCCTTTATTATCTCCTGAGGATTTGAGTCCATTTTTACCCCGTAGCTAACTCGCTATCACTATACATATACCTTTGAAGGCATGGAATAGCCACCTTCTTCCCTATTCCAACAATGAGGATATGAAGTCCCCCTATGCGAACCGGGACCTGGGGAGTCCTATCCTCACCGGCTCAGCTTAGGTTTGTCCTGCTATCACTTGCGCATCACCCTAAGTAAGTCTTTCCCACGCAGCGTTCCATCTCTGACTTTTCCTGGTTAGATCCTAGTGGCCTCAGTTAGCCCACTTAGATGTCGTTCCAAGCCCAAATCTATAGCTAGTGCTTGTTTCAGTTGAAACACCGCATGCATTTTCACCCTGCGGGAGGGAATGCTATGAGCCATGGCAGCTACGTGCCAACAGTGAATAGGCGACTTAAGTATGTAATGGGTGAATAGCTTTATTAGCGCTGTGAATTCCTTAGATTCTATGACAGGCGTGTGCATAGGGAAGCATGGTGGTTATGTTGATGCCTTTGAGCCAAGAAAGATTTACCAATGCTTGCTAGTTAGGTTTGATTCACCCATCGAGGATTATATGTTTGCGCCTAGGTCATGAAGCTAAAAGAATGCTCGGCCAACCCCCCTGTTTAGAACATGATAAGAGCAAAATGATGGTTCTGCTATAGGGAACATTATGAATCGCCCCGTTTTCACTTATAAACCACTCATGTGTATTTACCCGCATTACTGGCGCAAACCCAATGGTCTCTCCGGGTGCACAAAACATTTCAGATATTTGCGCATTTCTGTGAGTGTCATGACGCTATTATTCTGTCTTGGCTGGGTATTTTGATTTATAAAACGCCTAAATGTTGAGCAAAAGTAAATAGCGCAAATGAGAATCTTTCTCTCTACCTTGCCACCATGTCGTCATCCTTGCTTAGACCTCCTAAACTTTTGGCTTTACTTTTGGTATTGCATTGACAACAAACTAGCCTTGTCCTGATAAGCTAATTAAACATGAAATCAAGATAGCCATGGTCCTAAGATGTCACATAGGTTCTAGAACTATCATTCAAAGAATAATGAAACCATAGTTCCATTTAGGTTATATATAAGCTCACGACTCTCAATTGTGAAATGGTAGCTACATTTGTGAATTGGTTGATCTTTTGGTAAAATAACTTCCATATTATGAAAGCTGGCATCTTCTTAATTTCTTTATAACTGTTTTGCTAATGTTTGAAGGTTACCTAGTTAAAGCCAGCTCTGTCATATTTTCTTTCACAGATCTATAAGAGGTTTTTCATCTTTAATTGATGTCTACATATGCCTTATTTGTACTGCCATGCTTACCGCAGGATTATCATGCATAGGAGATCTGCAAGGAAGAAAGCCCCACAAAATATTGACTCAGATTCAGACGTAGAAATCCTGTTGGATACTTCACTCGAGAAAATGTTCACTGACTCACAAGCTACCACCAATGTGCCCCCTGGGAGCTCTGCCGTGGAATTCCAGTGGGGTGAGCTATATAGGTTTATCATGGACCAAAACAATACTCAATCCCCCATAGAATATTCTCTGGTGTATGCAAACATCCAAAGGTCTTACCTCCATAAGGAAACGACTCGTCCTAAATTCTTCCCATGTTTTGAAGTCATTGGTTGGTTGATACCTCACCTCAGGACTGACACTAGGTTCATAAATGATAAAAATAGGATGAACCTAGCATCTTTTGCTCATGAGCATATCACAGCCACCTACCGATTACCTCAACCCAGAGCTTTGTTAGATGATAAATGGATAGCGGAGCATCCTATGGATCCACTGGATGCCGCCAGGAAAATGATGATAAATGACAGACAGATAAGAAGGAGGAACAACAATGAATATGAAAGCAAGTTCCTGAAGACTCCTTATAGACTCATCGTTCTGATGTTGAGTCAGCTCTTCGGCAAGCCCAATGGCAATATTTTTAAGATCGGATGGGTGCCATTAATCTTTCATATAGCCATGAATGGCACCATTTTTAATTGGGCCAACATAATTTCAAATAGTCTAGCCTCACAATTAATTGTGGCCCAGGGAGGAATAACTCAGAAAAAGGTAGATTTCTTCATGTCTTCTTATTTGATAGATTGCTTATTGAGAAAACATACCTTCCCAGACTTGGGATTCTCATGGAAGCCAAAGGAAATGCCTTTATTCATGGCCTATCAACTCACATGGGCAAGTAAATACGCAAGCTATTACAAGTAGGTTTGCGAGAAATTCATCATGCCTCTATACCAGCTTATTTTTGTAAAGGAACCAGATTGCATTTCAGAGAATACCATGCCCATTATTGAAGCATTTGGCGATTACTATCATAGTATAGAAGGTACCTATATCCGAATGAATGGAGGATCCGTAGCTCCCTTTTTGCTTCCTAGATATGCTACAGATTTTGTGATTCATAGGGAAGCCATAAGGAAACTCTTCAGCATTGGCAGAATCAGCAGAGTTCTCACTGAAAGGAAGAAAGGAATGTATCCTCCAATGCCTTTCACTATTGGTGCATACAGCCTCCCGAAGGCTAGGGAAGGAGACAACTATGTTCAAGATTTAGACATCTTCCATTTCGGTACAAAGTTTTTTAGAAGGCATGACCCTTGTGGTGAAGTTGCCAAACATATTATTGAGGTCAAAACTAGCTTCAAGTACACCCATCTTAAAGATGTGGAGGAAGAGTTTTTCCATAGTGCTCGGAACTTAACGGAATTAGGCAAGCGCTACAAAAAGAAAGGTGCAAAGAGCCCTAACCCCAGGCTTGTCGGCCTAATTCAAAAGGAACAGGAAGCATCAGTGTCCCAATCAGGAGATCTGACAGTAATAGAGCAGGAGGAAGATGATAGGATACTACATCAGCAGGATCAAGAAGCAGCTAGGATCCAAAATGAACAAGCTACCAAGTTCCAACAAGAAGAGGCAGCAAGAATCTAGAGAGAGTAGGCTATTCAGCTGCAACAACAAAAGGAAGCTGCTAGAGTCCAGAGAGAGCAAGAGAAAAGGGCTTTGGAAGATGAGGCTGCTAGAATTCAGAAGGAAGAGGAAGTAAGGGTCCAAAGAGAAGACGAAGAAAGAATCCTACAGGAACAAGCTGCTAAACTGCAAGAGGAAAAGGAAGAAGAGACGATTTTGTTAGAAGAGGCAGACAAGTTACAAAAGGAGTTAGCATACCTAGCTGAAAGGAAGCAAAAGGAGCAGACTGAGAAAACTCTTGAGCCAGAACCATCTACTCCGCAAAACATGGAGTTGGATCCACCACTAGTAGGCCAACCAGGGATAGCTCGAGAAGGGGTTGCCTCTACTGAAGGATTAGCATTAACCCCGTACAACCCCAGAGAGCAGTGCCAGGTGGCCAACCTGGATTCCATATATTTTCACGAGCGGAAAAGGGCTATCATTGACAGGAGAGTTAGGAAAATGGAAAGTGCGGAAGACATATATGAATTCATAGTATAAGAAACTACACTAGTCCAAGGAATTGATATTGACCCTTCATTCCAAGCCCAATGTACTATGGCATCAGTCGAGGCGAGTAAAGCTAATACTGATCGGTTAATAAGTGAGGTAAAGCATTACAGAGATGAATGCTTCAAAATAAGAGATGACAGGAAGAGGGAGGTTCTAGAAGCAAATGAATTAAAGAAGAAATACAGGGAACTGGCAGAAGAGAAGTTAAGGATAACTTCGGGAGCTCTACAGCTTGAAAATGAGAAGAATTCACTAGAGATGCAGCTGGCCATCTCCGAAGATGAGCAAAAGAACTTAAAAACCTGGATATCAGAATTGGAGTAGCTCGAAGCAAGCAGGGCCCAACAAATTTATCTCCCCAAGGATCAGTATGAGGGGTTAATCCAAGAAAAGAAGCAGTTGTTGAAACAACTTAAAGAAGCAGTGGAAAACAAGCAAGATCTGTTCACATTTCACAAGAAAGCATGTGACATGCTAATAAAAGGCCATCAGCTGCTGGTGCTGGTCTCAGGAGAAATTTGCAATGTGAAAGAAATGATCATGAAAATGACAGCCATCGAAATTGGAGCCTTAAAGAACAGAGACAAATTTGTAAAACATGTGGAAGAGTTAAAACAACAATTTGAGTGGAGAAGAGGAATTTGAATGGTATTATGGGACTGGGTACCATTAACTGAATTAATAGAAGACGATCCCATGTAGAGCCCAGTCTCTGCTGTAAAAATTAACACTCGCAGTAAAGGTCCCATTGCAGATCCAGTTCCAAGCTCAACTATGCCCAAACCTAAAATTTTTAAAGAGATACCTAAAAGACACATTACAGTCATTTTGCCTCAACCTAAAGCTAACCCAACAGCTGCCAAATAGCCAAACATTGACACAACAGACCAGTAACCAAAGGACACATTGAGCAAGACAGACAATCAAATGAGAGTTGTAAAAGAATGTGATATGGGATATGACATCATTGAAGATATAAAGAAGGTAAAAGCAAATGTTTCAATATTCGATATGTGTATTTTTCCCCAGCAATGAAACAAGCTGTTGCAAGCTCTTCAATCCCAGCCCAGCACTCCATTAACGGACTCTCAAGAAGACCCTGAAATTAATGAAGCTAGTATCAGCCGAAAATCCAAATCCCAGACATTGTCTTTTCTTTTAACTTTTGAGATCTTCAATCACAATTTACACAATTGTCTGGTAGATTCTGAAGCATCTTCAAATGTCATGCCACTGTCGATCTGTAAGAAGATTAACGGACAACCAATTTCATCTCCCGCTCAAATTATTCAGTTAGATAGGACAGCTGTTAAAGTTATTGGGTAAATGAAAGATGTGGTCATTAGGTTGTTGGTAGATTCTAGAGTATGTCAGTTCATTGATATAATGGTAGTTGACATTCCTGAAAGCTATGGTTTAATCCTAAGCAGAGACTGGTCCACAAAGCTAAATGGTTACTTTGCAACTGATTGGTCCCATTTATGGTTACCATATCAGAATAGGAAGAATCAGATTAAAATTGTGAGGGAACCACACATGAAACAAAATGTAACTTAGCTAGAAGGGAAGAACGAAGCTGTAGCCTTCTCATATTTAGTTTTGGGGAATTATTTCTTAGAACTTGATCCGGGTAATTATCAATCTGAAACTATTAGCCATGAATCAGATAAACAGTCCAATCTCCTTCATTTTTCTCAGACTGATGATATCGATTGTAACATAATTAGCTTAGTCACTGACTTAGATCATAGAGATACTAACTTAGTTAAATCAAACAATGTTTTTTGGACTTTATACTTTGATGGTTCCAAGACCCTGGAAGGATCCGGAGCTGGTTGTATTCTAGTGGATCCTGAAAGCAGTAAGTACTTCTTGTCCTGTAGATTAGAATTTGAGTGTACTAACAACACTGCTGAATATGAAGCTTTAGTCCACGGATTGAAAAAAGCCATCGGTTTGACTGTTAAGTACCTCAAAGTTTTTGGTGACTCGTAAATAGTTGTAAGATAGGTAAGAGACAACATTCACTGTCTTTCACCTCATTTGAAAGGTTATCAGGCTGAGGTATGGGATTTAACTACACATTTTGATGCTTTCAATATAAAATATATTCCTAGACTGCAAAATGCTGCAGCTGATTTATTAGCTACTTCCACTTCTAGATTGGTGCCAACTAATAAGAAATGTTCAATTGAACTGGTTTTTAGGCCTTCTGTCCCAGACAATATCACAAATTTTAGATTTTTCGATGATGACAATCAGATTATAAGTTTTCTAACAAATGAAGACATTTTTGAAGAAGCTATGTTAGATGAAGAAGAGCATGATGTTGTTTTACAAAAGAAAGATGATGCTAAAGGAAATTTCATCCCCAATGGGGTGAGGTCAATTGAAATGTTGTTCAATCTACAGAGAAAATTCGAAAGGCCAGCAAATACCAAGACCAATATCTCATCTATGTAGCACGAATTGGTGAATCTGAGCACCGAAGCCGAACCAAAATTTGTTAACCTTGGTAAATGTTGTTCACCGAGAGAAAGAGATAAGTTCATCAAGCTCTTTCGACAATATAAGGATGTTTTTGCATGGAATTATGAAGATTTGAAAACATATGACACCCACATTATTCATCATATCATACCAATGAAAGCAGGCATCAAGCCATTTCAGCAGCAATTGAGGAGGATGCATCCTAGTCTCGAACCTCTGATTCAAAAGGAATTGAAGACGTTACTTGATGCTAAGATAATCTTTAAAGTCCGGCATTCCGAGTGGGTTGCTAACCTAGTTCCTGTAAGAAAGAAGTAAGGAGAAATAAGATTATGTGTTGACTTCAGGGATCTGAACAGAGCTTCAGATAAAGATAACTATCCTGTCCCTTCAATGGAACAAATTCTCTAGATGGTATCAGGATCAGAACTCTTTTCCCTTCTTGATGGTTTCTCTAGTTACAATCAAGTATTAGTAGTTGAAGAAGACCTCCTTAAAACTACTTTTCGCACAAAGTGGGGAACTTTTGCATATCGAAGAATGCCATTCGGCTTAATAAACGCAGGAGCCATGTTCTAGCAAGCAATGGACATCGCCTTCCAAGGATTGGGTGGCCATTGTGTCGTCGTCTATCTAGATTATGTGACCATTTTTTCAAAGAAAAGAGAAGACCATGTTGATCATTTGAAGCATATTTTTTATCGTTGTCGAAAATATGGTATTTCTTTAAACCCCAAGAAGAGTGTGTTTGCTGTTCTTGAAGGTAAACTTCTGGGTCATATCATTTCAAAAAAAGGAATTTCAATAGATCCAGAGAGAGTCCAAGTTATCAATAAAATTCCCATGCCCCATAACAAACAATCCATGCAGTCATTTATGGGCACTATCAATTTTGTTCGAAGATTTGTCCCCGATTTCGCTCAAATTGTTAAACCTTTGAAGCAAATGGTCAAGCAAAGCACATAGTTCAAATGGACAGAATTAGAAAAGGATGCATTCAGAGATATTAAACCAGCTATAGCTAATGCTCCTTCCTTAAGAAGCCCAGATTTTGACAAAGATTTTATCTTGTATACTTTTGCTTCAAATGACTCTCTCGCAGTTGTGCTCGTGCAAAAGATAGAATTAGGGGACGAATACCCAATCTCGTTTATGAGCACTGGTATGCAAGGTGTTGAACTGAACTATCCTGTGGTCGACAAACAAGCGTATGCCGTGTTCAAATAAGTAAAACAGTTCAAACCATATATTCTTAAGAACTGAACTAAAGTTATAGATCCCCACCTAGCTGTCAGATCCCTTTTCATTCAAAAGGAGTTGGGAGAAAGAAGGGGAAATTGGGTCACAACTCTTCAAGAATATGACTTAGAATTTAAACCGGCCACCATCATTAAAGGACAAGGCCTATGTAAATTGCTTACTGAACATACAATTGATGAAGAGTAGGATTGGAGGAATGAAGCCAAGCTGAATTTGGTCGAAGTATGTCCCATCTTCATAGCTCCCGAATCATGGTATAGGGATTTAGTGCATTACTTGCAACAAGGGTACCTACTAGAACACTAGAATTCTAAGCAAATAAGGGCCCTCCGTTTAAAGTCAGCAGCTTATTAGATCATTGATGGAATACTTTTTAGAAAAAAATTTGATGGAGGTTTTCTTAGATGCCTAGAGAAGGAGGATGTAGGTAAATTCGTCAAAGAGTTACACGATGGCCCTGCCAGTGGACATTATTCAAGGGAGACAACAACTCAAAAAATACTAAGAGCTGGCTATTACTGGCCCACTTTATTCCGGGATGCCCATACTTATGCACGGAATTGTGATGTATGCCAAAAAATTGCTGGAAAATTACCAAAGGCAACAGGGCCCTTGCAGCTAGTTATCATCTCAGAACCTTTCGAACAGTGGGGTATAGATGTCATCGGAGAGATAAAGCCAAATTCTTCTCTGCAACATTGATACATCCTGACAGCCACCGACTATTTCACTAGATGGACAGAGGCTGCCCCACTGTGGAAGATCAATGAAGATGCAGTCATCACTTTCTTGAAAGAGAACATCATAACCAGGTTTGGGGTTCCAATTTCCCTAGTATTTGATAATGCCACTTATTTCTCGTCTTTTAAAATAAATGAATTTGTTTATGAAAGGGGAATTAAATTGCATTATTCAGCCAATTACTACCCCCAGGGAAATGGACTAGCTGAATCTTCAAACAAAAACCTCATCCGAATTCTCAAGAAGACTGTGATTGAAAATCAACGAAGCTGGCATATAGCTCTCCCAAATGCGTTAGGGGTAGATAGGGTGACTCCAAAGAATGCATTAGGGGTTTCTCGTTTCACCCTTGTCTATGGCAAGGAAGCCATTTTCCCTCCCAACATCTTGCTTCCATCCTTGCAATTGTCTGAAGCCTCTCGAGGGTCTAGTAGTCAGGTTTTACAATCCAAGATTGACACCTTGCTTCAACTTGAAGAAGCTCGGCAAAAAGCTAAGAATTGATTCCACCAACACCAACATATAGTCAAGAGATGGTTCGATAAAAGGAAGTTTGGTAAAAGAAGTTTTGAAATAGGAGATTTAGTTCTGAAATGGGACCATAATAACGAAGGCAAGGGAATGCACATGAAATTCCAACACTTATGGGTAGGCCCTTACCAAATTTCTGCAAAGCTCAGCCCATCCACTTACAAGATAACAGACCTCCAGGGAGAGGAAGTAACCCTTCCCCTCAATGGCCTCACCTTGAAACAATACTTTGCATAGTCTCGTTGAGGTTTTCTGTACATAAATAAAAGCTTTGTTCTTTTTCTTTTACTTTTTACTTCAGTCTCTTGTTTTCTGTTTGTTTCAGCCAAGTTGTCCTCTTTTTTTAGTATTTGAGTTTTCCCTTTCCCCTTTTCTTTGTATAGTTTTTTCCCACTAGCCCTGCAATTGGGCCTTTCGCGAAGATAGATCTCTCAAGAAATCTCACAACTCATGAAGCTGGAAATGTATCCTCAAAAGAAAGTTTATCTATGCATTTTGGCTTTTGCTGATCGTTCTCCCGAATGAAGAGATCTTGTTCTATTGGTCGCATTAACCATTGTTTAATAGTAGAGATCTATTATTATCTTTATCACTATCTTAGGGCTCCATTCACCCTCACATTTATAAGCATCTCAAGAAGATCGTTGTAGTTGGACCCACGGAAAGGAAGCACATCTCGAAGGCATAGGGTATTAAAATGACTCCATGCTGCAAATCTAAAGCCAAAAAGGCTTATAATCAAGAGTCTGTTTTCCAGAAGTTCTCGCCTCAATCAAAGCATGGTTGCGATAAAAGAAAAATGTTTAAGTGAAGAAATATGTTCAAAAGACTCAGCTCAAGTTAGGTTCTTCTCCATCCGTGAGGCTTGATCAATCAAATAAAATCTCTCACTCACACAAAAGGACATTATGGATTGAAGAACCAAAATCAAAGATCGTAATTTTAAGGAAACTATTTCTGGAAGGCTGAAACAACAAAAGCTGTTAAATACATGAACATCCAAAAGGATGCAAGCAGCATGGGAATGAGGAACAAGAGAATATTGTCTACGAGATGTTGTTACAATCCTGTGGAGTCCGATGATAGTGCTCGTCTGAAAGATGAATCTTCTAAAATGAACCCCATATTTTGGCCCTTGGAAAGTTTTAAGGATGTCTTTATCAAAGCTCCCCTTTCCCAATGACCAACGGATAAAGTGACTACTTCCTTTGCCAAGATTCGAATGCTCAAGCCGACTGTTGCACATAAGGTGAACAACTTTTAAAATTTCCTATGAACGAGAGAGAGTTTTTCAGAGATCTGTGTTCGCCAGTGATTCGCCAATTGTTGTTGCTGCAACATCCTTCCCCAAAATTTTGAAGATATTTGGGGCCCCTCCTTCTGCACGTTTTGTAACAAGTGTTTTCCTTGTCTTTCAGGATTATTTTTTCTCTTTAACTTGGCAAAATTTCAAACACTTGCTTTCCAAAAGTTTTCTAGATTATTTTCTTGAAGGCAAACTCACCTTTTCTCTTAAGCGCATTTTTTAGCCTTAAGTCGGTCGCCCTGTGGCGCAAGTTTTAACCATAGATCTCCCACTTGGCGCAAATGATAACTATAAGTTGGACACACCTTAGCGCAACTACTAATGCTAAATATCCCGCCTTGGTGCAGAAGTTAACTCTAAATCTGCCGACGCGAAAGCTCTGTTGCTCCTTTGTTTGGTCCAAAACACTTGCTTCCCAAAGTTTTCTCAATCATTTTTCTAAGGCAAAGTCACCTTTTCTCTTCAGCGCATTTTTTATCCCTATTTCTTCTGCTTGGTGCAAATGGTAACTATAAGTCTGCCGCCCCTTAGCACATTTACTAATCATTAGTCGGTCGGTTGGCACGATTTGTAACCATATCTCGACCGCTGTTGGCGCAAAACCAATCCTTAAATGAACGCCTACACGAAAATCTCTTAATGGCTTGTTGGCGTGATTCCCGTTAGCGCATGTTTTGTGACTAAGCCTTGCGCCAAAGGTGCAAGGCTTATCCCTATAATGCCCACCATCATAGCCGCGCGGCCCCGACCTCATTTTTTGGCGCAGTGCTATCATCGCAGTATTTAATGTCGCGATTGCTGCTTTGGCGCCGGACTTAATGTTACGCTCACCACCTTAGTGCGGACCTTAATCTCGTGATTGCTGCTTTGGGCATGACGATTTGTTTCGGTGCATGTGAAACGTCGGAGTTGGTACGGTCATGAATGCGGCCATGTGCCATTTTAAATTCACAAGTTCTCGAGCCCCATGCTCATTCAATTCGCCAACCCACCACCTTACGTGACATAAATGCCACCCCATTATAAATGCATGCAAAGGGGATTGAAAGTTATTTTGTCATTCACCAAGTTGAACAGAGCTCACCATTCACTATCCGCGAACAAAGCTCGCCATTCACTGCCAGACGCCTGTGGGAACTATCGCCCGTCTTGGAACGTCCGCCAGCCCTCCAGGGACCCTATAGGTCTGACAGGTAGGTGCTCTGCCCGTTCCTTTCATATCTCCTGAGGCTTTGAGTCAATTTTTACCCCGTAGGTAACTCGCTATCACTATACATATACCTTTGAAGGCATGGAACAACCAACTTCTTCTTTATTCCAACAATGAGGATACGAAGTCGCCCTACACAAACCGGGGCCCGGAGAGCCCTATCTTCACCGACACGTCTTGGTTTTGTCCTGCTATCACTTGAGTGACACCCTAAGTAAGTATTTCCCACGCAGTGTTCCATCTCTGAGTTTTCCCGGTTAGATCCTAGTGGCCTCAGTTAGCCCACTTAGATGTCGTTCCAAACCCAAATCTATTGCTAGTGCTTGTTTCGGTTGAAACACTGCATGCATTTTCACCCCGCGGGAGGGAACGCTACAGGCCATGGCAGTTATGTTCCTACAGTGAATAAGCAACTTAAGTATGTAATGGGTGAATAGCTTTATTAGCGCTGTGAATCGCTTAGATTCTGTGACAGGCGTGTGCATAGGGAAGCATGGTGGTTATGTCGATGCCTTTGAGCCAAGAAAGATTTACCACTGCTTGCTAGTTAGGTATGATTCACCCATCGAGGATTATACGTTCGAGCCTGGGTCATGAAGCTAAAAGAATGCTCAGCCAACTCCCCCCCCCTTTTAGAACAAGATAAGAGAAAAATGACGGTTCTGCTATAGGGAACATTATGAATGGCCCTGCTTTCACTTATAAACCACTCATGTGTATTTACCTGCATTAATGGTACAAACCCAATGGTCTCTCTGGGCGCACAAAACATTTTAGATATTTGCTCATTTCTATGAGTGTCATGATGCTACTAGTCTGTCTTGGCTGGGTATTTTGATTTAGAAAACGCCTACATGTTGAGCAAAAGTAAATAGCGCAAATGAGAAGCTTTCTCGCTACCTTGCCACCATGTCGTCATCCTTGTTTATAGACCTCCTAAACTCTTGGATTTACTTTTGGTATTCCATTGACAACGAACTAGCCTTGTCCTGATAAGCTAATTAAACATGAAATCAAGACAACCATGGTCCTAAGATGTCACATAGGTTCTAGAACTACCATTCAAACAATAATGAAACCATAGTGCCATTTAGGTTATATATAAGCTTAGGATTCTCAACTGTGAAATGGTAGCTGCATTTGTGAATTGGTTGATCTTTTGGTAAAACAACTTCCATATTATGAAAGCTGGCATTTTCTGAATTTCTTTATAACTGTTTTGCTAATGTTTGAAGGTTACCTAGTTAAAGCCATGTCACGTCCCCATTTTGACCCCCTTTGTATTAAATCGTAAATGATGTAAATATTAATATTTAATCATGGTGAGGAGCTCAAGGCCAAGGCCCCACCATTGATTTAGCGTTTATGTATCGGCAATTAACATAGATGCTTATGATTCTTGTGCTAGCCGTGCACAATGAAAATTCGGACATCATGTAAATATGCAATTTTAATGAAAACCCACAACCAGCTACGCAATGCAACAAAGAGATGGGGGCATGATCTTTACAAGGAATAGGGAGGGAAAATAACCAAACCCTTGAGCCATGGAGTTAAGCCATTTCATTGAGAAAACCCATGAACTCTCAACTACCCATTTGGTCCCATGCACCCAATCATTTAATTCTTCCAAGAATTGGTTGAGACAATTAATGCCTTGGGATGGGAGAGGTATAGCTGTCAATTTTCGTGTATGGGCAAGACAGCAACCTGGGAAATCGAGTTTTGGCTTGCTGGGCAAGAAAACCCCCACGAAATTATGCCCAAAGCCATTCTTCACCCATGGCGTTCATCCACTCATGCAGTGAGAGCTAGCTGGGTCTTTCCCCTACACGTTTTTCATCCAAATCTTGCATTTTTCCCATGCCTGGGAGTTCGTTTTTGTATATATAGTCGCTTGGGAGAGAAGGGCCACGATTTGGGGACTGTATGGAGGTCGTTTTTTCCCCCGAATGTCCAAGGACGTTTTTCTAAAAACGGATTTGGCTTCCCAGGGTTGTTCCCCATCTTCCAATTTCGTTTTTGTGTGTTCCCACGTTTTTCTGAGTTAGTTGAAACCCCATCTCATGCCTCCCACTGTGGAAAACGTTTTCCTCATGCCCAGCAATTGTGGTTTTGTTGTTAAGTGCATCTCGTTTTGGATTTGAACCTGTGAGTAGGAGCTTCAAGAGTGGAAGAGGACAGATTTGGCTTGATGAGCCCAATGAAGTATCCATAGCTTCAGGGTTGAGCCACTAGCCTAGTAGTTCACCTCTGCCCATCTCTTAGCAGCTTGAGAACCCAACTGCTGGCTGGATTGGATGATTCTGGCGTATCTTTGGCTATGTGATGAGCCTGTTTTTTCCCTTTTCCTTGTGGAGATCATGCCCAGCTCGGGGGGTGGCAGTGGTGCTGAGAGATTAAGGAGCACACTGGCCTATGGTTGGGTGGAACGTTGCAGAAGCGTAGCTGGTTGCTCAGGGATTACTTGGTTTAAGATAAGTATTCTCATTTTCTAATTTGATATTGGTTAAATTGATGAATGGCATAAAAATCTGGATTGTATGATGGATGTGTATTGAAATTACTTCCGCTGTGTTTTAAAATAATTTTGCATCTTCATATGTCATTTATATTATATGAATGCTTACATAATAGTTCATGGGGCTAGATGCCCGGTTTAACGTCACGATCCTCTCCATCTAGCTGGTATGATGGGAGGGGACGTGACAAGCCAGCTCTGACATATTTTCTTTCACAGATCTATAAGATGTTTTGCATCTTTAACTGATGTCTACATACGCCTTATTTGTACTTCCATGCTTACCGCAAGATTATCATGCATAGGAGGTTTGCAAGGAAGAAAGTCGCGGAAAAGATCGAATCAGATTCAAACATAGAAATCCTGTTGGATACTTCACTCGAGACAATGTTCACTGACACACAAGCTACAACCAATGTGCCCCCTGGGAGCTCTGCCCCGAAATTCCAGTGGGGTGAGCTATATAGGTTTATCATGGACCAAATCAATCCTCAAGCCCTGTTGCTTGGTTTTGCAACCAAGCTTGTGCAATGGGCACCTATGAACAATGTGATAGCAGTTTCAATATAGAAAGAAAAAATGATTATGAATTAAATCTAAATCTAAACTAACATGTGCATATAACAAATAAATCTAAAAACAATTCATAGAAAGAACAAGAAATAAAAGAATGTTTTGTATTATCATACCTCAAATGGTGAGGATTTGTGGTGTTGAGCAGCTCCAAGGGTGAGATGCTCCAGGCTCCAATGGTCTCTTCTCCAAGATTGCTACAATGTTCAAGAACTCATGAGAGATTTTGACAGCATGAGGATAGGATGATGGATGGATGGAAAGTGAGGAGCCCCTACCACCTTTTTGTAGTTTTTGGTGGTGGGGAATACTATTATGGTTTTGAGGAAACCAATGGTATTGACCAACATGGTTTAGGTACCTTTTTCTCTCTTTTTCCATTTTTTGAATATTTTATTCCCTTTTAATATTTTTGGGAATTCTGGACCCTTTTTGAGGGTTTTTTGAGAAAAAATATACATTTTGAGGGGAAAAGGGGGTGTATTAAGGTCTTTTGGTGACCTTTTGATGGCTTTAGAGGCTCAAATGGTGGAAAAGTGGACAAATGGGTCATGTGAATAAGAAAATGAGCTAGTGAGCACTTTTTGGGTTTTAACAAACCCCCATAGAAGATTCTCTGGTGTATGCAAACATCCAAAGGTCTTACCTCCATAAGGCAACGACTTGTCCTGAATTGTTCCCATGTTCTGAAGTCATTGGTTCGTTGATCCCTCACCTCAGGACTGACACTAGGTTCATAAATGATAAAAATGGGATGAACCTAGCATCTTAAGCTCCTGAGCATATCACAGCCACCTATCGATTACCTCAACCCAGAGCTTGGTTAGATGATAAATGGATAGCGGAGCATCCTATGGATCCACTGGATGCCTCCAGGAAAATGATGATAAATGATAGACAGATAAGAAGGAGGAACAACAATTAATATGAAAGCAACCTCCTGAAGACTCCTTATAGACTCATCGTTCTGATGTTGAGTTGGCTCTTCGGCATGCCGAATGGAAATATTTTTAAGATTGGATGGGTGCCAGTAATCTTTCATATAGCCATGAATGGAACCATTTTTAATTGGGCCAACATAATTTCAGATAGTCTGGCCTCACAGTTAACTGCGGCCCAGGGAGGAATAACTCAGAAGAAGGCAGATTTCTTCATGTCTTCTTATTTGATAGATTGCTTATTGAGCAAACATACCTTCCCAGACTTGGGTTGCTCATGGAAGCCAAAGGAAACACCTCTATTCATGGCCTATCAACTCACATGGGCAAGTAAATATGCAAGCTATTACAAGCACGTTTGCGAGAAATTCATCATGCCTCTATACCAGCTTATTTTTGTAAAGGAACCAAATTGCATGTCAGAGAATGCCATGCCCATTATCGAAGCATTTGGAGATTATTATCATAGTATAGAAGGTACCTATATCCGAGTGAATGGAGGATTCGTAGCTCCCTTTTTGCTTCCCAGATATGCTACAGATTTTGTGATTCATAGGGAAGCCATAAGGCAACTCTTCAGCATTGGAGGAATCAGCAGAGTTCTCACTGAAAGGAAGAAAGGAATGTATCCACCAATGCCTTTCACTCTTGGTGCATACAGCCTCCCGAAGGCCAGGGAAGGAGACAACTATGTTCAAGATTTAGACATCTTCCATTTCGGTATAAATTGTTTCAAAAGGCATGACCCTTGTGGTGAAGTTGCCAAACATATTATTGAGGTCAAAACTAGCTTCGAGTACACACATCTTAAAGATATGGGGGAAGAGTTTTCCATAGTGCTTGGAACTTAATGGAATTAGGCAAGAACTACAAGAAGAAAGGTGCAAAGAGCCCTAACCCCAGGCCTGTCGGCCTAATTCAAAAGGAACAGGAAGCATCAGTGTCCCAATCAGGAGATCCGATAGGAATAGAGCAGGAGGAAGATGACAGGATACTACATCAGCAAGATCAAGAAGCAGCTAGGATCCAAAATGAACAAGCTGCCAAGTTCCAACAAGAAGAGGTAGTAGAATCTAGAGAGAGCGAGCTGATCAGCTGCAATAGTAAAAGGAAGCTGCTAGAGTCCAGAGAGAGTAACAGAAAAGGGATTTGGAAGATGAGGCTGCTAGAATTCAGAAGGAAGAGGAAGTAAGGGCCCAAAGAGAAGAAGAAGAAAGAATCCTCCAGGAACAGGTTGCTAAACTACAAGAGGAAAAGGAAGAAGAGAGGATTTTGTTAGAAGAGGTAGACAATTTACAAAAGGAGTTAGCAGAGCTAGCTGAACGGCAGCAAAAGGAGCAGACTGAGAAAACTCCCGAGCCAGAACCGTCTACACCGCAAAACATGGAGTTGGATCCACCACTGATAAGCCAACCAGGGATAGCTCGAGAAGGGGTTGCTTCTACTGAAGGATTAGCATTAACCCCGTACAACCTCAGAAAGCAGCGCCAGGTGGCCAACCTAGATTCTCTATATTTTCATGAGCAGAAAAGGGATATCATTGACAGGAGAGTTAGGAAAATGGAAAGTCCAAAAGACGTATATGAATTCGTAGTATCTGAGACTACACTAGTCCAAGGAACTGATATTGACCCTTCATTCCAAGCCCAATTCACTGTGGCATCAGCCGACGAGAGTAAAGCCAATATTGATCGGTTAATAAATGAGGTAAAGCATTACATAGATCAATGCTTCAAAATAAGAGATGAGAGGAAGAGGGAAGTTCTAGATGCAAATGAATTAAGGAAGAAATACAAGGAATTGACAGAAGAGAAGTTAAGGATAACTTTGGGAGCTCTACAGCTTGAAAATGAGAAGAATTCACTAGAGATGCAGCTGGCCATCTCTGAGGACGAGCAAAATAACTTAAAAACCCGGATATCAGAATTGGAGGAGCTCGAAGCAAGCAGGGCCCAACAAATTTACCTCCCCAAGGATCAGTATGAGGGGTTAATCCAAGAAAAGGAGCAGTTGTTGAAACAACTCAAAGAAGCAGTGGAAAACAAGATCTATTCACATTTCACAAGCAAGCATGTGACATGCTAATAAAAGGCCATTAGCTGCTGGTGCTGGTCTCAGAAGAAATTTGCAATGTGAAAGAAATGATCATGAAAATGGAAGCCATCAAAATTGGATCCTTAAAGAATAGAGACAAATTTGCAAAACATGTGGAAGAGTTAATACAACAATTTGAGTGGAGAAGAGGAAAATATGGATTCCCCTCAAACTTGTGTGCCACCACTAAAGAAGAATTTGACTTGGATGTAGGACTCCTTGAATTCAGTAAATATTGTGGTGCCAAGCTAAGCTTGGAGATCAGAAAGACTGTTCGCAAATGTCACTCTTTCTACTCCAAAATCAGAGAATCCCATGGCAAGTGCCACTTGGTTCTGCCTGAAACTATCAATGAATTCCCAGAACGAGAACATCGGTTGGATGAGTTGCAAGGCGAGTTGGACCAAAAATTGGACTATGTTAAAAGGGTAGAGGTGATAACCCAAGATGAACTCCAACAGTTCATTGGCCAACCCACTGTGCATATCTACTTTCTGGAAGCAATTTCCCAAGAAGCAGTAGCAGGAGCAGCACAAGTCAAATCAGATCTGCGCAAGCATGAGATAGCAGCAAAGGAAACAATATCTGTTCGGAGCAAAATTATCTTGAAAGAGCTCAGTCAATGGGCCACACATTGCCAAAGTGTAGATGTACAAGCATCCACAAGCGAGCCAGTTGGTGGGGATGAGTCATAGAGTCAGCAAAGGGAAACCAAATAAAATAAATGAACCATCAGAATTCTTATTCGTCTTAACGGAGAAAAGGCCGAAATTCCTTGATTGTATAACTATTTTAAAAGGACAGATGGATCTATTTTTGTTTTATATGGAAGGCTCTCCACGAATCTCTGGGTTTGGTAATTGTGCACTAAAGGACAAATTAGAAGGTTCTAGAGTTTAGGGTACACTTGTCAGCTCAAAGAGCAATTTGTAAATTTATAAATAGAAGAATAGAAGAAGAAGAAAAGGACTTTTTGCAGATAAAAGACATTTTCTGTCTTGTACGTGAATTACTTCTCTGCATGTATAAGGAACCCGATTTTGCCTAATGAAATCCTGGAGAGGGCGTTTTTGCCTGGAATTGTGTGTTGAATGCTTGTTGGACTACTCTTGTGTCATTCACATACTACAGTGAGATCTTTCTTTGCTGCTATGAATTATTTCTGTGTAATGAATGATCTTTCTATTTTCCTATACAATGATGTCTCTCTCAAATGAGTAATGGAATGTATTGCATTTGAATTAAATCTATTTTTAATATCTTTTCCCTCTTGCTGAGATTGCATCTTCAGATTTAATGGCTATCCATATGATCTTTAGATGTTTCTTTCAACGTATTGCTTATATTTACATTTTGCTCCTTGCAAGGATATATTAGATTTGCTTTATCTCAGTTTTAAGATTAAGATTTGTTTCAACTCTGCATTTAGATTATATTAGCTTAGGGAATTTGCATATCATCCTTAAAAAAATAAAAAAAATCACAAAACAGTGGATCGGGCCACAACCGGTGCAGAAGAATACAAATCGTTAAATCTTACGGTAGCCGGAACCGTTAACCGGACGGATTCCCCACACCAAACGGTGAACAATCTAATTGGAACTGTTCACCAGGGAGAATCCCTTGCTGCTTGATGCTGCGATTTTCGGTGCATCAACAAGGTATTTGGCTCTTCCAATTTTTAATTGCTTTCTGGGTGGAATGGAAGGTCGAGACAAAGATTGAATAATCGGGGCCAAGCTTGGAGAGAATGGCCAAAACTAATTGCTCATCTTTCTTGTCTATACCACATTGCTTCAGCTGCAATACAAGAGACTTAAATTTGGAGAAAAAATCCTGTAGACTATCAAAAATTTCTGGACTCAAAGACACTAGCTCGTTATCCAGTTGGTGGCCTCTCAATTCATCGGTTTTCCCGAACAATTCTTGAAGTTTTATCCATAATTCATTGGTTGAAGTGAGGCCATCAAGATGAAACAGAATCTCTCTAGATGTAGTGAGACATAACATCCCATAGGCTTCATCCCTTCGATTATTCCATTTAGATTTCTCTACTGCTGAGGTTGGCTCAGCTTTAGTTGCCATCGTCACCCTGTAGAGCCCTTTGATCTTTAGTAGAATATCCATCTGTGCTTTCCAATCAAAGTAATTGAAAGGAGTGAGGATGATATGCTATGTGTGATCCTTTGTTTCTCTGAAATAAACTTATTGACTGATTTTAGAACACTTATGGATTCCAAAATGCGCCCTTCAAAGAATAGAATTCACCCAGTGAATTGATCAATGTGCCCTTCCTGAGACTGTTGGATCCTGCAAGAAAATCAAAGATGAAAGGAATATATTGATGGCTCTGATACCATGTGAAAATTAGTTTACATCCTAGAACTATTCAATAAATTACACTCTCTCATAAGAAAAATCTCACACAACTAGTCAAAGACACAAAAATTATGCACAAGAATAGATTTCTGTATTAACTTCTCATGATAAAAATACATCAGCCAACCATATGAATGTAATAGGATGTTTTTAAATAACATTGCATCAGTAATTCGAATGGCTAAATATGCCAAAAGAATCATCTGTCCATCAGACTTGCTAAAAATGCCCATCCCCCTTACGTGGCAAGTTGACTTTCCAAATCATCCCAAAAGCTCACGAATTGACTAATTTTTTATTTGAAGGTGAAGTATGGACAAAAAAAATACCAAATACGAATTTTGGAAGGAAAAATCATTAAGGAAATTCTTGGGGTGCAAAAAACAATTTCCTAGGTAGACTAGCTTTTCCCCCATAGGTAAAAAGCAGTAAAAAAACTCTAAAACTCAAAAATGTTCCTTTCCTTCTAAATCTTATCCAAAATAAGTTAAGAAAGCACCCAAGTGGCCTAGATGGCTTGTGGTTCACACCTTGGATGTATTCTTATCCTCCCATGTTGCCATGTGGCCCACACAAGGCAATTTCTAAGTGTATTACATAGAATTAACCATAAAAGATTAATTAATGCATCTAATGTAAATAAATGACATGGTAGGAAGACTTAAATATTCCAACACCATTTTTAGGCATTGAGTGTCTTTCCAGATAAGAAACCAGAGTCATGCTCTACCATACGAAATCGCAAGCATGCTCCATACTCCATCGACTTCAACAACATGTTTTTCAACCACCCTCTGCAATCGCATTAATTTCAGTAGGGAGTTCAAAGTTCAAACGGGTTCAAAGTCGAACATGTGGAAACATGGGAAACCAATCCCATAACCCCCCTCACCTCTCGCTAGTGGAAACACATGGACCCTTCTCATTAGTTGCCTCCTTAGCCAACTTATTAGTTATTTTATTCATTAATAATAATTACATCATTTACATTTCTTCATGGCTTAATAGCCCATGAATAATCAAACTATCCAAATGCTTGCCTAAGCAATAAACTTAAAAATCCACTAGTGGGGCCTTGGCCTTGAGCTCCATACTAGAGAAAATACACATTCTGCATATATATACAATATTTACATTGAAGCCAAATATCATTAAGGGAAAAATGGGGCATTACATCACACCTACCACCACCATTGACATCTCGACGAAACCAGGTGTCGTAGAACATATCCACATTCGCCAAACTTGTTCTGCTGAAGAAATCAAGTCTTATATGACCTTGTTCAAATAAATTTGTGACGTGTTTGCATGCAGCTATGAAGAAATGCTTGGGATTGATCCTGCTATCATTGTGCATGAAATCAAAACTTAGCTCGATGCAAAACCTGTACGACAAAAAATCTGTCCAATTCACCCTAGAAAGATCGCGACTATCAAAGAAAAAATTGAAAAGTTGTTGAAAGATGGTTTCATTTATCCTATCCCCTTGATAGATTGGGTCTCTAATGTCGTTTCGGTTACAAAAAATCAAGGAACCATCATATTTTGTGTTGATTACAGGGATCTAAATAAGGCTTGTCCTAAGGACAATTACCCCACCTCATTTATTGACTAAATCATCGACAATTGTTTCGGTAGTGTCATCTCATTGCACTGAAGACCTTGGAAGGTAAAAGGTTCTCTTGTTTCTGCAATAAAGTTTTTGTTATAACTAACATTGTCTTGAATTGTGAGCAGAAATAAAGATGTATTTTTCAGCCATTATATGTCTCCAGTACACATGCACAAGAGATGCATTTTGATTTGCATTCTCTCAAGAAGTTCTATGTTTGGTGGAGAAGTCTCACAACTATTCAGTTTTGCATTGGGAGTGGCATGGTTCCAGCATGGTGCATGGATCTTGGCATACCCTAGAGTGACAAGTTGTTACAAGTAACAGTGATGATGGATGGTATTCATCAGGGACAATGGGATCCAGGAATTCCTTGGAGTGACAACTTTCTAGAGGTGACATAAAATTTTGGGTCCTTACAAAGGAAGCAGTGGGATCTAGGAATTCTACTCAATTATCTTAACTAGGTTAAGATTTTTGTTCATGATTTAGTGCAGATAGAGTTTACAGTGCATTTTATTCTTCATAGTCATCTTACATTTTATTCATATATTTTTGAAGGCCCCAAGTCTAATTTTCAGATTGCTCAGTGGATGGGGACAAGTATAACCAATCAGAGTGGTGCAGCAGAAGCTCGGTGGAATCCTAACATTGCTTGAGGACAAGCAATCTTGGGAAGGGAGGACTATCATGTCCCCAATTTTGGTTCATCCAGTACCATGGGTTAAAGGGGACAAGATCAACCCCTAAGGGAATTAAATTGTATTAATTATATTTTCTTAGAATTAATTTTATCCTAAGTATCACAAATTGGCAAATTTATTTATTAAAGTTAATTTTGATAAATAAAATTAATGGATAATGAGCAAGTGCGCCAAGAGGGAGCCCATGTGGAAGATGTTTCCAAAATGGATTAAGGGGTGAATATATGGAAAAAAGATGAAGAGAAGGAAGGTGGAGATAAGGTTTCCAAATCAGAAAAAAGAAACAACTAGAAAAAGCTAAGGAGGGCGCACTTGCCAAAAAACAGTCCAATTTACCAAAAAGGAAACATCCTGAATGGTGTAGTTTCCGTTTCAATGCCCAGTTCACAAGGAAATCAAGTGCTAATGCAAGAAGGAAACATCTAAGGTCAAGGAGGGCACAGTTTCTAGAGGAGAAATCTTGTAAGGAAAAATTAAGGAAAGTATGTCCACTCATGGGTGACCTATTCTCACAGGTCGCCAAGCCAAATAACTTGCTCGGCAGGTCATCCTGAAGTTTATAAGAGAAGCCAACCAACTCCATTTCACAACTTTGGTCATTGTGAAGTTTTTATGAGAGCTTTGAAGCTCCTATAGGTTTGGTGATGTGCCCAATCCACTCTATGGGTGATGTGCCCCATTCTCTCTCTCTCTCTCTCTCTCTCTCTCTCTCTCTCTCTCTCTCTCTAACAGGTATTGAAGACTATTGGGAAGCCATTGAAAATCTATTTGAAGCCACTGAAGATAATTTTGCAGCCACTAAATTTCTGATATCATGCTGGGGTCGAATTTATTTAGAAGAGTTTAATATTTCAAGAAGAATCCTTCTCATTATCCCCTCTCTTCTTCCCCATTCTTCAGTATTGAAGGGTGTTGGTGGAAGGTTTGCTCCATTGAAAGATATTCAGTGATCAATGAGATGAAGGATCGGATGTGTGATGGCCATATTCAGAAATAAAGTTGAACTTACAGACATTTATTCAACTTCAATCATGTCCAAGTGATTCTAGTTCGAGATTCCCCAAGGGTGTCATGTTTTGTACTTAGAAGTGAAGAACTGAGGGATTGAATCTTATTTCCTTCTATCATTGGAGAGGATGGTTTGCTACTATTTTTCTAGCCATAAAAGCTCTTTAAAAAAAATCTGAACTTTGTCCTACAATATTCCCAACTTCTCATATGAATATGCCCCATAGGCTCATGATGTAATAATGGCTTTCCGTATTATTTTTCTATCTTATTTTGGAGTAGTTTTCACCATTCAAGCACTACATTTTCGAATGGTAGATGTATGAAGCTGATAAAATTATTTAAACATCTCTGATATAACTCTCCTAATCCATTACAGAAATATTTCCAGCCAGATATTTGTTTATTGAAGGATTGGGTAAACCTAGGGGGGTTTTGAGGGATTTTTATTGCAGTTCTCTGGAAATCTAATGAGGTGATGTTAAGTTCGCTACTTTGTATTTTCAATCAAATATTCTGAATAGGTCCATTAAATACAGAAATAAATCTTACAGTGGTCAAATACAAGTTTAACTTGTCCCCCTATGCTCATCAGGCACTCTTGAAGGAATAGTTTTAGAATAAATTGCATTAAAAGAGTTCCATTGGTCAGAAACCAGTTATGTTAGTTGCTTATGTTCATGTAAAGACCATAGAACACATTCCAACCTTAAGGTACTGAATTTGGGAGGGTTCTACCATATTTTGGAAGTCAACCATTAAAACTAGCTCGACAGTCCAAGTCACAGCAATTTTCCCCCATCTCTTCATCCAATGTTTAATTGCTGATTTTTTATGCCCATATACCTCCATGAACACAAATATCAGATGTTAATCCTTCCCAACTCCCTAATCTAGTTTGTATATGCAGATGTACCGAGGAAGCATTGCGATAGGCTTTAGCGGTAGCTGATGTCCAAAACATAAATGGTCTCCGTGCTTTGTACAAAGGATCCTAAAATTTTCCCTCTGTCTAAATTGTTGCTGCACATTCTCCCTTACAAATTCCAGAACCTAATCTCATTCCTACCATCCTCATTTAGAGTTTCATTCCTTGTCACTTACATCCTGCTCAGTTTGAGAAACTGCCTTAAAAATTACTCGTAAAATCTTGTTCAAATTCTGAGTGGAAGTTAATATCTTGGTCAGATCTTGGCTAGGATATTACAAAAACTTCCATCGGTTTCACACCTTTTCAATTGGTGTATGGACTAGAGGCAGTAATACCTATTGAGTACACACTTCCGTCTTTAAAGCTAGTCATTGAACTCTTACCAAACACTACCGCTGAAGAAAATAGATTCTTGCACATAGCTATACTAAATGATACTCACCGTGATGCAACTCTGGCCAATGAAGCGCATAAGAAATGCTTCAAATCCTAGTCTGAAAATATGTAAAACCATGTACCTTCAACGAGGGTGATTTTGTCCTGACTTACGACCAAAAACATGATAAGCTAGGGGTAGGTAAACTTGAGTCCATGTGGCCTGGGACATACATCGTAAAATGTGTTTTGGAAAAAGGGTCTTATGAGTTGGTTGATTATGATGGAATATTATTAGGGGAGCCTTGAAATTGGCTCTACCTAAAGCGTTACTATGCTTAAGTTATATTGCATCAGTACTCTGTATATATTGTACATGACATGTGTTTGTGTGGTGTGACATTTTCATTTTAGTGTGTTAGGGTATTATCTCAATTATTGCTTATACCATGCTCTGCGTAGATGTGCAGATGGAAACCTGTTATGGATTCATAGACGGTGCTAGATGGCACACCCAAAACGTCGCCTCGACAACTTGGGTACTCTATTCCCCTGCCAGTGAACTGATAAACTCAATGTTAGGATATTTAGACACTTAGGAGTTAGTTAAGATCAACTTGTGTAATATATCCATTAGGGATAGTGTGTTTCTTTAGTATGGATTAGTATGCATTTGTAAATACTTAATTCGACGATCATGATATGTTCCTGACATAGAGTGATCCGACAGCTCAACTTCTCTTAGATCAAACCTAACCTTGATCTGTGGCTTAACACCCGATTGGTCCATGATCTCTATTTAAAGAGCATGGAGGTTCATTTTTTAGTTGATCGATTATGAGAAGCTCATTTGTAACTTTCTTTCTTTGCATAATAAATTGTCCCGTAGAAGCTATTTGGCCGGGGTCGTGGAGTGTTTCCCTCAAGAGAGTTTAAACCACGTCAAAACATCGGTGTGTTGATCTGTGATCTGTGATCTGTTTGTGTGAAATGGTTTCTCTTGGTGTTCGGTCCTTTGGTAGTACCCTGTGTACCTGAACATGGTATCAGAGCTTTTATGAAGTGTCGCTTCCGGTTATGATCTAGATCTTGAACTGTTGTTGCTGAAACTCGAAAGGGTTTCTAGTTATGGTATTTCTGTGCATTTCTGTGCTATGGGAGGTATTCCATTGCATCTGGAGCGTCGTTTCCATTGGGAAATAGTTTTTGTTTGATCGAAAATGGTTCTGGTTGCTCCAGAAACACATATTTCATCAGATCTGAAGGTATAATGTTACAGTGACGCATTTTTTTATTTTATTTTTTTAAAAGGAAAAAAATCTCATATTTCATCATTTTTTACTGTTAGATTTTTTTGGGGTTCGTATTGTTGCTTTCTCGTCTGCGTATGCTCTTTGCCGTGCACCTTGAGCGATCTCAGCAAATTAGAAATAGAAAGGGAAAGGGTTTTTCTCGGCTGCGTATGCTCTTTGCCGTGCACCTTGTGCGATCTCAGCAAATCAGAAATAGAGAGAAAACGTAGACTTTCCGGGCAAGCTAACAAGATCTAACTCCACAAGTGTGAATTTTTTTTTTTTGTTTCGATTTGTGGTTTGTTTTGCAGGAAAAAGGCCAAGCACGCAAACCAAGCAAGAAGAGTAAAAAAAAAAAAAAACCTACTCAATCCCATATTTTACATACCTTTTAATCTAGCTCACTTGGTTCAAAGTTGCTTTATTCCTTAATAGGTCTTGAGTTCAAGTCTTAGGAAGTTACTTTTAAAATAAAAAGTGCATGCAATTTCTATTTTCAATTTATTTTATTGTAAAAGTGCATCTCACTTAAATAATAAAAAATAAAAATGCAAGTGAGTCACTTAAGTTTTTTTTATTGTTGCACTATTTAAAAGTAATATCATTGTAAAAGTGAAATCACTTATTTTACAAAAGTGGTTCACTTAAAGCAACTTTCTTGTAAAGTGATTGTCAAAAGGTTCATCTTGGGAAGAGGGGGGTTCTTTTTTTGCTCGACATTCTCTAGCTGCCACGTCACTATTGGGGACATCTTCAATAGTTTCTTTGTCAAGCATAACTTCATCATACAGAGTCAGTTTTCAGTGCCGTTTTTTTTAAACCGCCTATTTTTTTGAGCTCTTCACATCCAGACTATTGGTTTCTGCTTTTAGAGCCATTAATTTACAAATATGGCTGCCCCTTGTGATATTCTACTAAACTGTTCCAACTATTTCTCATGAAAATCTCGTATGGAGGATGTTCTACGAAGTAGGGGACTTTTCATAATTACCTCAGGGAAAGAAAAAGAACCCACTGATGATGATAAGAAAATAAAATGGGAAAATAGATGTGATGAAGCTCGTGGATTGATTAGGATGTCAATCTCTACTGATTTGCGATTCCACATATCTGGAGTTGATGAACCTAATGCTGCTTGGGACAAGTTGGAATCTGTGTTTGGTAAACACAATGAAATTCGAGGTCACCAACTCGAAAATGAGTTGATTTCTTTAAATCCAAGTGACTTTTCATGCATTCAAGATTATTTATCTAAGTACAAAACTCTTAAACTCTTATGTGCAGAATGTAAGATTGAGAGGGAAGACAAACAATGCATTTATCATATTCTTTCCAAACTTGGACCTGCATATTCTGTTTTTGTATCTACATTTTACTCCATGAAAGCATCCTTGAATGCAGCTAGCTATCAAGAGCCTAGTCTTGAATCCTTTTGTGATTCCTTGATTAGAGAACAAGATAAACTCATTCATCTTAGAATAATCAACAATACAGATACATCTGGGAAAGCCTTATGTGTCCCAACAGAAAGAAAAGTCCAAGCCTCCCAAGAAAATAAATTTTTGCAATAATAAGTCAAACAAGGGTCCAAAACTCTCTCAGTCAGCTCCTTCTTTAAAAAATGACAAAGGATCCAAGCCAAAAGGCAAGAAGACTGAGCGTCATTGCAACTATTGCGGGAAAGATAATCATGATAAATCTAAGTGTTTCAAGAAGATGGCAGCCTTGGAAGTAGCAATGAAGAAGCACCACATCAGCCTATATTTGTATTCAGAATCTACCTCCCATGGACATGCACTTTGTGCTTCTGGTTATTCTTATAATGCATCTTCTTCTTCTACTTCAAATGAATGGCTCATTGATTTTGGAGCATCTTATCATATGGCTAAGGATCAAGCCATCTTTTCTACTATGCATGAATGTAACACCAAACAAATATTTGTTGGTGATGATAGATCTATGAGTGTTGTAGGAGCTGGAACAGTTCCAGTAGATAATGGTCATTTTAGTGATGTACTATGTGTTCCAAGAATTTCCTGCAATTTGTTATCAGTCTATCAGAATACTCATTCTGGTGAAGGTAAAACTGTGACCTTTACACCTCACCAAGTTGTAATCAAGGATTTTAAAGATCCTCAACAGGTCCTAGCTACCAGAATTGTTGATGATATTACCAGGTTGTACAATTTTAACAACTTTGGGTCATCACCTTTCCCTTTAGTTTTTGTTGCTCATAGTGATAACTTGAGCAAACTTTGGCATGAGCGATTTGGTCACTTAAATTATCGCTCATTGCAACAACTATGTAAAGAAAATATGGTGACAGGTCTTCCGATGATATCTTGCAGGGATGGTGTTTGCTCCAGTTTTGTACTCGGAAAACATCATCGAGACAGTTTTGACAAACGTGCCTCTTGGAACGCCTCGGTTCCCTTGGAGCTTGTGCATAGTGACTTGTGTGGTCCTCTTCCATTTGCTTCCTTTTCTGGTTTCAAATATTTCTTAACTTTCATTGATGATTACACCAGACGCACTTGGGTTTATTTACTAAAACTTAAGAGCGAAGTATTTAATATGTTATTGTCCTACAATGCCCTTGTTGAAAAACAATCTGGTCATCAAATTATTAAGTTAAGATCTGACAATGGAGGAGAATATGTTAACAATAAGTTCACTACTTTCTGCACTGAACAAGGCATCCAACAACAACACACTGTTCCATATACACCACAACAAAATGGTGTAGCTGAGCGGAAGAACCGCACTTTAAAAGAAATGGCTAATTGTATGATCCAATCTAAGGGACTAAGTCTTCAATTTTGGGCTGAAGCCATTAATTGTGCAAATTACATAGTTAATTGCACACCCACTAAAGCATTACAAGGAATAATACTGGAAGAAGCATGGAGTAAAACTAAACCTGATGTAAGTCACTTCCGTGTGTTTGGTAGTGAAGTATGGGCTCACATTCCGGATGAAAAACGGAAAGCATTGCAGCCTAAAAGTGAAAAGTGCATATTTGTTGGATATTCTAAAGATGTAAAAGGTTATAGACTTCTTCAACCACATTCTCATGATATAATCATTAGAAGAGATGTTAAATTTGATGAAAATCTCTTGGGCTGCGAGCCTAACTCGGCGATTGTGCCATCTTTGGCTTGCGAGCCTGATTCAGCATTTATGCCTTCTTCTTTTTCTTCCAACTTCCTTGACAGATTTCCAAATCCAGTTTCTGATAATGACAGTGAGGATGAAAATCCACCTCCGCCTGCTCATGTTCCTCCAGTTGCACCAGCACAAGTGCTTCCTCAATGGGTCCGTTCAACATGTGAAGCAGCTGGTGATCTTGTCGGTGATCCTAGAGATCAACGTCGAACACGTTCTCAGTTTCAGCGAGCCTCTTCTCTTTTGGCTCAAGTTTCCGAGAATCATGATCCAGAAACTTTTGTAGAAGCTTTAGGAAATCCAGATTGGGATGCAGCCATGGATGAAGAATATCGTTCCTTAATGGCAAATGATACTTGGGATCTTGTACCTCTTCCAAAAGGAAGAAAACTTGTCAGATGTAAATGGGTCTATAGAACTAAGTATGCATCAGATGGAAGTGTTTAAAGACTCAAGGCAAGGTTAGTTTCCTAAGGCTTTTCCCAAGTTGAAGGGATTGACTACAATGAAACCTTTGCTCCCGTCGCAAAAATGAACTCCATCTGCCTTGTTCTTTCCCTTGCAGCCTTACACAACTAGGAAGTCCATCAAATGGATGTCAAGTCTGCCTTCTTACATGGTGATTTACCAGAGGAAATTTACATGGAACAACCTCCTGGCTATGTTCAGAATAACTCTAGCCTTGTCTGCCGCCTTAAGAAATCCTTATATGGCCTTAAGCAAGCTCCTAGAGCTTGGTATGCCAATATGGATAACTTTCTCCTTGACACTGGTTTTTCTAGATGCCATTCTGACCCCAATGTCTATACCAAGAAATTAGGAAACCATCTCATCATACTTGTTCTATATGTTGATGACCTTATTCTTACTGGTAGTGACCCTAAGCTTATAACCCATGTGAAATCCAGTCTTAAACAAAATTTTGAAATGTCAGACTTAGGACATTTGCATTATTTTTTTGGTCTCTAAGTCCTGCAAACCAAAGAAGCAATCTTTCTTTCTCAGTCTAAGTATGATTGTGACCTTCTTCATCACTTTCACATGGACGATTGTACACCATCCCCTTCTCCCTTCCAGTCTGGAGTCAAACTTTCTGCCACTTGTACTTCACCTGAAGTTGATGCCACCTTGTATCGTCAACTTGTTGGTAGTCTCTTATACTTGACTCATTCCCGTCCCGACCTTTCCTTTGACGTTGGTCGTGTTGCCCGTTATATGCAGACACCTCATGAAAGTCACTGGAAAGCAGCTAAAAGAATACTTCGATATATTCGAGGTACAGTTCAATTTAGGATTCATTACAGTACAGGGGGGAAACCTTTGTTGGTTGGTTTCACTGATTCAGATTGGGCCGACGGTCCTGATGATCGAAAGTCTATTGCAGGTTATGTTTTGAGTCTGGGATCTTGACCTATTACTTGGGCTTATAAGAAACAACAAGCTCTTGCTCTTTCTTTAGCAGAGGCCGAATATCGAGCAGCAGTTAATTCCAGTCAGGAAGCTTTATGGCTTCGACAGATCCTTTCAGAGTTTGTATTTGAGCAGCAGCAGCCTACTCCACTTTGGTGTGACAATCAAAGTGCCATCAAACTTGCCAAAGATCCCGTTCTACATCAACGCAACAAACACATTGAGCTACATATGCACTTCATCAGAAATCTTGTTCATGATCGTGTTCTTGAAGTGCTCTTTTGCCCTACAGATGATCAAGTTGCAGACATCTTCACCAAGTCTCTTACAGAAGCGAAGTTTTCTAAACTTCGATCTATGTTAGGAGTTCAGGAACTTGTAATTAAGGGGGGATAGGCTCTAATGCCTCCTTCCTTCTCCTAATAGTGTCACTTTTGTAAATCCTTCAATCCTATCCCAAGTTGTTCTTAAGGGGGGATGTTAGGATATTTAGACACTTAGGAGTTAGTTAAGATCAACTTGTGTAATATATCCGTTAGGGATAGTGTGTTTCTTTAGTATGCATTAGTATGTATTTGTAAATACTTAATCCGACAGTCACGATATGTTCCCGACATAGAGTGATCCAACGGCTCAACTTCTCTTAGATCAAACCTAACCTTGATCCGTGGCTTAACACCCACTTGGTCCATGATCTCTATTTAAAGAGAATGGAGGGTCATTGTTTAGTTGATCGATTATGAGAAGCTCATTTGTAACTTTTTTTCTTTGCATAATAAATTGTCCCATAGAAGCTATTTGGCCAGGGCCATGGAGTGTTTCCCTCAAGAGGGTTTAAGCCACGTCAAAACATCGGTGTGTTGATCTGTGATCTGTTTGTGTGAAGTGGTTTCTCTTGGTGTTCGGTCCTTTGGTAGTACCCTGTGTACCCGAACACTCAAGAGGAGCTTTCCTAGGTCTTGCAACAAATAACATCGTCAAGTATGACATGGTGATTGCATTGTTAACCGATCCATCTTCCCTCGCTGTGGACCACGCTGTCATCTACTTGGATTCTCAATTGGTGGTCTCCCATCTGAACCAATTCTACGCCATCCATGACCCCACACTGCTTCGCTTGTTCCAGTGAGTGCGTCTCTTGGAAAGGTATTTTGAGTTATTTCAATACCAACATATCCTGAGATGTCTGAACAACATATCCTGAGATGTATGAACATGGTTGTTGATTCATTGGCTAAATTCGTAATAGATTGGCCATTGCACATTCGTAAGCATTTTTATTAAAAATGCATAATTGACATGACATGTAAATTATCCATTAATGTATAAGCAAACATACAGAGGACCCCCATTCATCATAAAGACACATTGTATAAACTACTAGATAATATATTATATTATGTCTGGAAAAATGTTTTACAAAAAGTTACTGGTACAAAAAATATGAAGACCATGGCTTTCAGTCTATCATATATACAAAAATATGAAGCTCATGGATTTAAGTACATCATCGCATGTACATTCTATCACTAATGATGCTCATGGTAGCATATGATGTCCCTCGACACTTAGTAGAGTAATTGACCAAAACAACCTGAAACTCGAGCTGTCCGACGCTGATAGTTTCATGGAAGGTCATCTATAGAGATGTATGGGATGTCTATAGTCAGTCGTTGGAGGTTCTCCTCGATATCTTCGAGATCCTCCACAACCTCTCAATGAACTGCTTCCATCTCATGAACTACCCCTCACCTCTTAATAGGTGAGGATCCCACCAATCTCGAAGGGAAAAACATATGTGTAAGCAAGGTATAGAGAATCAGTACTACAAAAAATGAGAGAATCATAAAATACATAAAAGCAAGAGAGTCTTTTTCTTACCTATATCTCCCCACTACTCTCCCTCTAGAAGAGCTAAGTCAGGGTCTCCTCGAAATTCTACCCCCATGTATGCGTAGTTCTCTAACATGAGGAGCTGGCTACGCATCCACCTAAATAAATTAGGTCCATAGGTGATCATGGTCCCACCACGACCACCATGGTGGGCCATCACCTCAGTCCACCATTGCATACTTGGGTCACGTGGATCGAGATCACTGATCTCTACCTTGGGACACATAAGGGGAACCCTCTCCAAGAAGAAAGAGACCACAATGGACTAGTAACCAAACTACTTGAGCTCCCCTCTTCGGCATTTGATCAAATGTTCCTTCAAGTTTGCAAGGATCCCCTCGCACCAACTGAACACCTTAGGATCCATACACTCGATGACATACAACATATGGGCCCTGGTGGCCTAAGGTGGATCCCTACTACCTACCACCCACTCAATGGTTAACAATACAGCTCTCAAGGGACGATCTTGCACGTTCTTGATGGGAATCTTTCCACCCAACATCTATGTACCAGGAGTGCATAACCCTGCAATCAGGTCCTCGGTATTTCTATCTCCTCCTGAAGGACTGGATAATGATACTAGGGCTCGACACCTCGACAACCCCGTCAGAAAATATATATCCTCAATGTGCTCCAACCCAGAAATGTTGTTGTTCTAGATCCCACATTCGGATCAAATAGTCCAACAATTGAAATTGGGATCTCATTCCCTGTACACGTAAGAACTTGAGAAACCCACATGCTCTCAAAGCATTGAATGAGTGAGGATTGTTTTATGCTTGCACATCCTCTAGTTCATGCTCTTGTTCCTTCCATTGCACCATTTTTGTTGTTGAACCCTGCTAAACATCAATTTGAGAGGGATTAGGTCCATTTCACATCAATAGAAATCATCTTTTGGATGCCATTTCAAAGTTTTTGGGTCAATCTGCATCGATGCACCTTTTCTTTGAAGACAGGGTGTCAGCGATGCACTTAGCCCATATGGGGATGCATCACTGTTGAGTGATGCTTTTTCCAAAAGGGAGAAGTGCGTCACCCAGGGCGCGCACTTCCCCCTATGAAATGACCCCAAAAAACTACCAAAACATGCATAAAAAACAAAATTTCAACCATGAAATTGAAGGGGAAAGGGAGTAGGATTACCTGGAACTGCCGAGATGCTGAATAGTTGACTGATTCTCCTGCAATATTCACCGCAAATTCCAGCTTGAAAGGGATTTTTTCTCACTTTCAACTTGGTAAAAACAAATGGTAAATAATTCTTACTTTGATATCAAAATGGAATATTCCTTTTTGAATTTTTATTATTCCATGTGTTTTTTGCTAAATTTGATCTTTTTTTTGTTTTAAATCCTCGTAATGGCTCTAAACTTTGTCCCCGAGCTTGCAGGTTGAGGTTAGTGATGTTTGACTATGACGGAGACCATTTTTGGATTTTTCATACTTCTTATCAAGTGTGAAAAGGCTTTAGAGCGCTTTTTGATACTGTTATCGTGCTCATTAAAAATAAGTACAAAAGATGTCGATCTTAGTCTTTGTTTTTTTTGTGCTCGTAAATACATGAAAATAGATCTCTTTTTCGGGCTCATCAAACTACTACAAAAAAGGAACCCCCCCGGAGTCTCCTTTAATCTCTTTCTAGACTCGCTAAATAGGAAAAAATCTCGAAGCAAACTTGATTCTTTCACGTTTGTCAAAGTATTAGAAGGTCATATTTCTGATGATAGTTTACCCCTTTTTCATATTGGTGAGACTACTTACAAAAAATGAATACTCTAGTTAATCATGATTAGAAGAGTTCTCTCTCAGGTTGTTTTATCCTTTTTCAGGTGAGGAGACTAAAATCTATGCAAAGGTACACCTGGATTCTTCTTTAGTCTTTTTAGATTCTCTAAACATGAAATGACGTCGAGTTTTCCTTGGGTGGACTTGTTAAAATTCAACATTGAAGGGCCTTTATAGGGACGAACTCCTCCTATCCCATGTTCGTAAAACATGTGAGATTGGACTCGTCTTAAAGACAATCTATATCAAGCGTCTGTTATCCTTCTCAAGATAATTAATAAACAAAAAGGTACTTTTCAATCATGACGGGGAATAAGGAAAGATTGTGTATCTACCCGTATTAGTGGCAGCTTATAGTCACCCTTGAACATGACTCTTGTTTGCATCTCATTCAAACAACTTGGATAATCTGCTTGTATTCAAGTCATAGCAATTACATGAGTCATTATACTCCTTTAGGTCATCCAAAGAATGCATCAATACTTTATTTTCTTAGGTCTTGGTGTTTATCTCGTCATGTCAATGCTTCCAACTCATGCCATTCCATGTTCAAGGGAAGTTTGTTCTCGATTCAACCTCTGTAGTCATTTTTCCTTCCTCTGTGTTAGTCACCTCTGAGTCAGTCTCACAAGTCACACTACAGTCCGATTTTCTCCTAAACATCTTTGATCATATTTCGTGTCGCTGATGGGGGAAACATCATGGCCCTCCTTCGACGGGTTTATCCTTGTTGACTTCAACACATCACCCAAGGATTGAAACTAGAAACCAGTCGAATACCTTGGGCCTGCATGCCTCAATAGTAGGTTACCTCACTTTCAACAGTAAGTTTACATCAATGACTTCTGATTGAAATATTCCACCGAATGTTCAACCTCAACTCATTGATTCACACTTGGTGGTATGTATTGTGATACCTTGGGGATCATTGAAATTAATGATGATTTCCCTCGCACTTGTTAATGGTATACATCAATGACCAGTAATCAAGTGGTTTCTACCATGTTCGACTTCAACACATTGTAATCACATGGTTAGATTCGTATCATTGCGAGTTCGGGTTGAATACCCTGGGTTAACTAATGTATCTTACCTACCTATGTTGGGATGGATATTTGTTGAGTCATATCACATGAATCCACTCTTGTATTGGTTGTGGCTATGTAATTATCTCATCATGGATCTATGCTTCTGTCTAGTAGCCATGGTTGTGTCCAGTCGGTCACTACTAGCATGGCTCTACAATGTATTGGTCAGAAACCATGTTTGGAGTCATTTCAGACATGTATCTCATAGTCTATTGTACTGTAGAAGTCCTTGTTCAACATTTCAACTGATGATATTTTCCTTGAATTTCCTTATATCAAATCACTTCACCTATCCTATTCCTATAGCTTCATGCTTTGAGGGGCATTATGTTACACCAAAATCTTGTCATCATGAATTATGTGTGCTTCACTTGCCCTAATTCCTAAAAAGCATGGATCCCAAATTGACTAAGGGAAGGGAATTGTTATGCTTTTCCCCTATGTTTCACATTGAAAAAGTGCGTTAGACCTTTGACGATGCGCTCTGCACATTGACAGAGAGCGTCACTGACACCTGCTGCCTTTGGAAAAAGTATGTCACCATCCAAAGAATCATTCAGTTAAAAGGGAAAAATCGAATCTTCGAGCGTCTTCTAGGAGGAATCTCTTCGTGGAGACTTATCCCAAGATATCAGCAAAGGTGGGATTCGATCCCCTACCTTCTTGGGATGATCCCTTAGTCTTATCCATCAAATCCTCAACCCCATCTATCCATTTGGCCCTATATATTCAAGCCTCCTCTTCATGGTGAAGGGGGGAGGACTAGAGCATCTAAATGCTGGTGAAATTCTGCTGGAATAATAACTCTTTCTATTGAAGGCTAGATTGGATCCATGAGGCAAAGGTCATTGGGAAGAAATTGCGACATCAAAGATTGGTTGTAATCTCTTCTTTTATTATTTCTTCATTAATATAGTAAATACTCATTATTTCCATAAATATTTGTTGTTCATTATAGATCTTTATAGTTGGTTTCCTTGACTATTAGTTTAGAATAATTTATATTGCAAATTACTATTACTTGTATGTTTCCACTTGTTTGTTGTCTCTTGCATTGCATCTGAATATCAAGGACTGCGTCAAGCAAGAAAACACCGATTCGTTTGTAAGGTGAGTAATCCATCTATGTTCTTGGTAATTTTCTTAATATAGGAAGAGTTTGTATGTTATGTCCTGATTTGTTATAGATGTATCACTTTTAGACTAGGGAGATTGGTTAGTGTCCGCACTGATAGATTGTCCATAAACAAATGTGTGTTGAGTTTAGTTAGAAGCTGTGTGCCAATAAAAATTCACATTTTTGGGAACCTTAGCCTGTATAAGGCTTGTTTTATAAAGTATTGGGGTTTAGTTATGGGTTTTTGGTAGTTATGCAGTAAGATTCGATGTATGGAGAAACATTAAGCTATTGAACTAAGTGTTTTAGTCCTGTAATTTTGTATCAAATTTTTCCAATAATAGAATAAAGCCAAAGTTGTTGTCTCGTCTATGTTCTTTGCATTGTGTTTATGTATGGATTTAGTGTGTTTTCTTAGTAAGATGAATGGATGAATGTTAGTAGGATGATAATATTTATGCATGTTCTATAATCTGATGCATTTATAAGTAAAGAAATGTTAATATCTCGACTAGAAAAAATCCATTCCTCCCTACTCAACCTTGATTCATGTCTCTATATATTTAATTTCATGTGCGCATCTTGGGTGAGACCTTACTCTGCTTACAGAGTATTGAAAATGCCAATTCCTATGGGGTTTTTGTTCATTGTATAAATTGAACCATAGGTCTGACAGACGGTAGCCAACAAGTGTCCCATGCAATTCTGCCACACTTTCACTTTGGTGTGCTCATGAAAAAATTCACTACGCATGTGCCCCACCTTATAGCCACAATTCCTGTCTCAGTCAACTTAAAGAGGTGTGCCCAGTTCTACCTAACAAGTGCGTTGCACTAACTTTATCAGCAAAGTAATGAGGTAGGTTTGAAACCAACTTTTCTTCAAATTTTTTTTCTTTGAGACTAAATTTTATATAAAAGCATGATACCAATTGTCATGACCTTGGGAGCATCACACCCATTTTTTTTGTTTTTGAGCCCTCCAAGAGAGTGTAGCATTGTTGTGTATCAATGCAATGGTTTACCCATCTTAAGTTTATTTCATGTAGACTATGCCACGTAACTCAAGGTTTCTCATACCTACGCCTTGAGATACAATACTAAAAGATCACACCCTTCCTTACTCAACAAGTCATCTAACAATCTATGTGCAGGCTTATGTTCATTACTTAGTTGTTTTCAACACTTAGTCAATATTACATAACATCTTAGCTCATATCATATAACATTGTAGTATAAAGAACAATAACCATGTGCCAACAATCCAAACACACATATAGGCTGAGGTACGCAATAAAGGCACCAAGAATATTTATTATGAAGCAGTTATAATGTACAAATTACAACAATGGTATGTGCCTCCAAGTTCAATGCATGATTACATCATACATCTTTCTACCTTTCTGTGCGCAAGACCTTTAAGCCAATGGATTAGCCAACATGCACTACAAGTTTCATGCCTTGCCAAACTTCCAAGACACTCTTTCAAGCTCAACATACCTTCATCTCCATTGCAACGTGCTCAGCTCTGTGTTCGATCTATTCCAAGGTCATGGCATGCATTGCACCAAATCTAAGAGTTGATGTATACCTCATCAGAAAGATTAAGATTTAGTAGGAAAATAGAAGAAGAGTGGTCAATGTAGTGTAAAGGAGCAATAGAATTATGATACAGTAGAACTTGGATAGAAGCAGAATAACATCACACACTAATTCATTAATCACAATATGGACAAATAAATAAAACAATGGTGAGGATTCGAATGCTAAGTTGGAAATTCGAATTAGAATTCATGGAGTGATCATCAGATCAATGGAGTGTCATCAAAGCACAACTAGGAGTCCTGATCATCATCAATGGATGTTAGTTTTTTAGAAATTTCAATTTGATCTAGGATCTTAACTGAGATAATAACATGTACAGCATATCTACATCATATCAATCATGGACACAATAATGCAAGTACACAAGAGACACAGAGTTTCACTGGGGAAAACCAAGAAGGTGAAAAACCCCGCAACTTCCTCAGAGATAGATAAATCAATGATACAACCCAAGTACAAGAGATAGTCATCCTAGCAGCAGCTTCTCCTCCTCCACTAGTGCGCCACTCTCCAATGAGTGTGAGAGTGAGAAAGTGAACGATCAAATAGAGTGCCTCCCACACTCTATTTATACATGACTTGACTTGCCTAATAACCTTTACTAGGTCGGCCTCAACTTAACCACTTAACATAATGTTGACAGGGCCGACCCCATCAAGCTGGTCTAATAACCCATCAAGTATAAGTTACGACACTTACAATATAAATGACGACACTTCCGTATAGAGGAATAATAACATCTCTATAGGAATACAATATACATATGTGAAATACATTTCGAAGTTACAATTACATCAACACTCCCTCTTAAATAGGAAGGTATTTCTCAACATAGATCTGCTAGCACAAGTCTTCTTCTCTGGATCATTGTCACTGGATCATCGTCATCGAATCATTGTCATTGTTACTGTTGGTGCTATCTCAATCAATCTCCAATCTACTCGTCATAGGAAGTTCTACAGAGCCAATCCTTTTTCATACTGGATGTAGGCCTGCCGCTTGTAGGTCTTCATCATCTATAGAGCCAACCCTTTTTCATGTTGGATGTATCACAGAGACAACCCTTTTTCATGCTGGATGTGACCTAGAACAAATCTAGGATTTCCACCACAGAGCCAGTCCTTTTTCATACTGGATGGGACTTAGAACAAATCTAGGATTTCCACCACAAAGCCAGTCCTTTTTCATACTAGATGTGACCTAGAACAAATCTAGGATTTCCACCACAGAGCCAGTCCTTTTTCATACTGGATGGGACCTAGAACAAATCTAGGATTTATCACCACAGAGCCTGTCCTTTTTCATACTGGATGTGACCTAGAACAAATCTAGGATTTTCCACCACACAACCTTGAAAGAGCATCCCAGGACTTATTACAGGCACACAGCCCAACCTATCAAATCTCCCAGGGCTACATTACATGTGGTCATGGCAAAACCTCGAAAGAGCATCCCAGGACTTATTACGAGCACATATCCCAACCTATTGGATCTCCCAAGACTACATTACATGCCATAGGACAAAACCTCGAAAGAGAATCCCATGACTTATTACGGGCACACATCCCAACCTATCGGATCTCCCAGGGCAATATTACATGTCCTCCCAGAGCAATGCCTCGAAAGAGAATCCCAGGACTGATTACGGGCACACAGCCCAACCTATTGGATCTCCCAGGTCAACTTACATGCTCATCTGCACAACCTGTCCATGACCACAAAGTATCAACCTGATACTCACCATACATCATCCTAATCATCATCATAGCATCATCTTGATGCATATCATCTGGAGCAACATCCTAAAGCTCATCATCCATGATCATCCTAATCATACAATGCATACATAGTATCTACCTGATACATATCATCATACATGATCTACCTGATCATACAATGTATCCACCTAATACATACATAGTATCTACCTGATACATATCATCATACATGATCTACCTTATCATACAGAGCATCCAACATGATGCATATACATATACATGATCCAACTGATCATAACAAGCATCCAACATGATGCATATACATATACATGATCCAACTGATCATAACAAGCATCCAACATGACGCATATACAGAGCAGTAACTGGAGCATCGTCCTGATGCTCATCATCCAATGCTTACATCCACAACCATGGGAAGGATCCTCCTCTCACCATGTTTGGAATGGATCCAGCAAATGTGTCCGTCACTTATTCCTCGAAGTGTCGTCAATCTAAAGAACACTAAGCCTCTCCCTGAAGTATTCGAACTTCACTCTGGCTAGTGGTTTCGTCAACACATCTGCAACCTGCTCATCCATCGCAACTTACAGGAGCTTCACTACTCTTCTCTGCACCATATCCCTGATATAGTTATATTTGATCTCTATGTGCTTCGACCTATCGTGGAATACCGGGTTCTTAGACAACTTCACACAACTCTGGTTGTCAAAAAATATACCAGTAGCATCCAACGGGAGATCAAATAACTCAGACAGTAGCTTCCTCAACCATACTGCCTCACAACTAGCCGAACATGCTGCAACATACTCTGCTTTGACTGTACTCAGTGCTACGTAGGACTGCTTTCTGCTAAACCAAGAGATCACACTTGATCCCATACTAAAGCAACACCTAGAAGTGCTCTTCCTATCTGCAGCACTGCCTGCCCATTCCAAATCAACATAACCCTACAGGTTAAACTTTTGATTCGTATCATACTTGAGCCCATAATTCACTATACCCTTCAGAAACCTCAGAATATGCTTTACAACAACTAGGTGAACACTTCTTGGATCCGTCAGGAACTGGCTCAATGTGTTCATCGCAAAGCAAATATCTAGTATTGTATCCGTTAGGTACATAAAGGACCCAATCATCTGATGATACATCGTGACATCAACTGGCTCAGATGAAGCATCACACAGAAGCTTCAAGTTCGATGCCATAGGTGTGGCCATGGCCTTACAGTCCATCATCCTGAACATCTTCAGGATCTTTACTACATACTTTCCTTGTCCAAGGAAGATTCCATCTGCACTCTGCCACACCTCCATGCCTAGGAAATAGTGCATCATCCCCAAGTCCATCTCGAACTCAGCAGCAAGCTTCCTCTTCGTATCGGCAATCAATCTATCCTGACCCGTAACAAACAGGTCATCTACATATAAGAGTAGCATCATAGGATTGCCTTCCTCAACCTTGTAGTAAAGGTTGGAATCCACTTTACTCTTGGTAAATCCCAAATTGGATAGAAAGTTTTTTATCCTACCATACCAAGTCCTAGGATCTTGCTTCAAGCCATACAAGGCTTTCTTCAGTCTGCACACATATGACTCTCTGTCATGTGTCTCAAAACCAAGTGGCTGCTCCACATACACTTCCTCTTCGACTACACCATTCAAGAAGGCTGTCTTATCATCCATCTGGTGTATCTTCCACTTCATCACTGCAGCCAGAGCAAGTACTGATTTGATAGAAGTGTATCTGGATATAGGAGCAAAAGTCTCTTCATAGTATATTCCCTCTTTATGGGAGAAGCCACGAGCTGCAATCCTCGCTTTGTATTGTTCTATGCTACCATATGCAGCATGCTTGATCTTATAGATCCACTTGGAAGTCACAACAGACTTCCCTTCAGGTCTTGGGACTGCATCCCAAATATCATTCTTCATGATCGACTGGTACTCCTCGATCATGGCATTCTTCCCGAATCCTGGGAACTTCAATATCTTCAATAGATAACTTTGTTGCTGAACAAATGTTGTAGTCCTTCTTTTGTAGGTGATGGTATACGATCTTTCCTACAAAACAAGTTAAATTGCATGATTAGAAACATCTCATAGTTTTCAGAACAAATTATTACACATAAATAAATATGTCATATAGTCATGCAATTATCTTAGCCAATGCTTCAATACAACATTTATCCATATCCCATAACTTTCTAGATTCCTTCCAATCTCTACCAGAACATTGTTAAGAGTGTGCACAACTCCCAACATGTCATCAAAGAGGTTTCATTCTAGATAAGTAGCAATGGAATGTTGTACAGTGCCATAGACCATTCACCCATCACATGCATATTAGTAGTATACTATTCATTAATGCAATTATTCTAATATGCATAATACACACCCTAAGTCTATGTACATCATTGAACAATATTATTTAAACAAACAAATATGCAAGAAATGACAATTCAAATACTTATCTTTGTTTGGTTTGTAGGGTGGACTCCCTCTCAATATTTGCTTCCTTGCAGGAACTACTGGAGTGTGCTCCCTCTTGATCTTTGCTTCCTGGATTACCTGTCCTTGAACTTATATCCATCCTCGATCACTTATGCATACTTACTAGTATCATCGTTGTGTTATCCTCGAGGTCTCATACATACATTCATTAGTATAATCTCAATACTATCAAAACACAATAATCTTAAACATATATAGTCATGATCATTTCAAACACAAATAATAAACATTAGTATTCAAGGTTTTAGGGAATACTTCTTTTACTCATACATATTCTTTATTTGACCAAAGAACTTTTCTGGTTAGTCATATCATTAATCAAGGTAAGGGACATAATATGCATAAACCCTTGATTACTTACATTTCTAACTTCATGAATAATCATTATCAACCATACAACAATATAAGATCCTAACACAAGGTAGGATTCTAACTTGATATAGGAAAAACATACCTAGTTATCATATTTGCTAGTTATGTCTAGTAATGTGTTCTTGTTCTCTTAAATGACTTGTGCTAGTAACCTGCATATCTCATAGGTTAAGCATTGTAGAACCAAATTATACATACCTCGTAAGTAGAGCTTCTATGTGATCCATGACAATGGATGAATCTTTGTCTTCATGTCACCATGGTCATATGTTCTTGAACTAGAACATGATTTGTCTTTCTTGATGTACCTTTCATGTTAGTGGACAACATCAACCTCATACAACACCACAATGCATTAGTACAATCATATGGGTCAAAACCCTAATCAATGAATATCTGCATTCATAATTTTATTAAGGTGACACGACAAGTCTAAAGTTAATCAAGATTGTACTAACCTTAATGAAGACAAACATACCATAAACTTAATCATGAACAGGTCTCGAAACATACCTGGATAATTCATACCTGTTAAGATTGCTTGTAATCTTCTTATGTAAGGCCTTAGCCTCACCTCCCTCTGAAACAGGAACTTCTTCACTTATGCAGGTGACCAATCCATTCTCTTCTAGGATTAACCCAATCCACTTGATTTGTAGAAACTGGATCTGGAGCTGGACTAGGGTTTGTCAGGAAAACCCTAAAAATTCAAACTTTCAATTTCAAACTTCTGAAAGGATAGAAAGATGCGCCTTGATGAGATGATCAACCTGGTATACTCATAATTTGAAAATTGCAAAGTTTCACCCCTTAAATTTGTTTTTCAATCTTCTGGATTCACTCGAGGGGACCCTGAATTAGGGTTTGAGTTTCCCGGAGCTTCACCCAACCAAATAGTTTGATCCAAAGCTCTAAACTTCGATTTTTCCAAGGACCTTCCAGCTATGTTCACAGATTTCAAAATTTCCCTTTTTTTGCAGAAGCCCTAATTTTTCACCTTTCCGATCAAAGTCTTGAACTAGGGTTTGATCAAGCCCGGCCTTTTTCCCAACCAAAAAATTCGATCTTGGTCTCAAAATTTCGTTTTTGATGAGGAGCATCCATTCGTGGTATCCGATTCCAAAAATTATGACATTCTCTGAAACCCTAAATTCCCAGAGCCATGAATGAAGGTGCTCAAAATCCAATTATGTTTTGATAGAAATATGCACTTGCTTGTTTCTTGTGTAACTCCAAAATTTCAGATCTACAGGGTCTTAAAATTCTGCCTATGGTAGCCTGACCTATTATCTTTCCAACCCCATAGGTCTGACCTCAAATGAATTCTCTGAGAGAGAGTTATGCCAAGTGTCGCAACATGACCTATTTATGGGATAAAACATCAGATTGAACTTGTACAGAGTTCCACATGTCACAGGTTCAATTTTAGGCTTTGAAAATCGTACATGTGAAATTACAATCTGTGCCCTACCTGCCACATTTTACGAAATTTCATTTGGATCTTCCTAGCCCAAGTTGTGACCTTTTTTCCTAGGTCACCTGTTTATGACTGAGATCTAGAAGAGGCAGAAACCCTATATTGTACAGATCATAAATATGAAAGTACAACGAATTAGAGGCTCTCCTTCGGACACAAGGTACATGGGGATCTTATATTCGAGCTGTAATATTTATAGATCCTGAAACTTTGCCAAAATGAATTTATAGTGAAATTTCTATGATGACTATTTTTTGCTATATCAAGCCCTAGCTTCGCAAGTGCAACAAGTGTCATAAATGCCATACCATGCCTTCTTTCAGGCTTGCTCTGATACCATGTTATTTTTTCAGAAATTTCAATCTGATCTAGGATCTTAACTGAGATAATAACATCTATAGCATATCTACAACATATCAATCATGGACACAATAACGCAAGCACACAAGAGACACAAAGTTTCACTGGGGAAAACAAAGAAGGTGAAAAACCCCGCAACTTCCTTAGAGATAGATAGAGCAATGATACAACCCAAGTACAAGAGATAGTCCTCCTAGCAGTAGCTTCTCGTCCTCCACTAGTGTGCCACTCTCCAATGAGTGTGAGAGTGAGAAAGTGAATGGTCAAATAGAGTGCCTCCCGCACTCTATTTATACATGACTTGACTTGCCTAATAACCTTTACTAGGTCAGCCTCAACTTAACCACTTAACATAATGCTGACAAGGCCGATGCCCAATAAGGTGGTATAATAACCCTCTGACCCACATGACTTATACAGGTCCGACCCCATCAAGGTCATCTAATAACCCATCAAGTATAAGTTATGACACTTACAATATAAATAACAACACTTCCGTATAGAGTAATAATAACATCTCTATAGGAATCCAATATACATATGTGAAATACATTCCGAAGTTACAATTACATCAACAGTAACTGTCAACCAGGTGTCAAACTGAGTCTAACATAGTGTAGAAGGTGTAACTGGAACATGGAGGCACTAACTGAATGAAGGAGGCTCAATGGAGGGCGCATGAGGAGCTAACTGGAGTCATAATAGGAAGTCTCATCTCACTGGAGGTCCATTAGAGTGATATAGTTAGTTGATAGTCAATCTAACCTTAAATAAAGGAAAGATCTAAAGACAACTCAACTAGCTAAAGTGCAACTGAGTGGTAGGTGAGAGAGGGAGCCTTTCACAAGTGGTATCCTTAAATCAAGGAAGGAGGTCACACTAAGAACTAGGAGGGCTAAAATTGATCCGAAAGAAGCTCCAGGGGCTAGTTAAATGAAGGCTAGGTGATGGGACTGATGACTGGGATGCATGCATGCATACAAAATCATGACTACATGAAAAATGTATGCATGAATGAAAATAAAAAAAATGGATAATGTTGGTAGGACTAGGATGGAGTATAGGAATATCCCAATTACCCCCCCTTAATCCATCTTGGGCCCTGGTAACTGAGACCAAAGGTCACCCAATACAATGATAAATAATAATAGTCAATAAACTGAGGAAATGGGAAAAACCTCGTGGGAAAAATACCCCCCCTCAAAATAGACTGTAGGGCACACGAAAATAAATGCTCCAAACTCAAGCAGGTGTGATTCTTGGTCATATGTCTGGAGGTATCTTCTTCTTGGAAAGAAGTGGATCATGCTCAAAAAGCATGTGCTTGTACTTGCTCTTCAGATCGAATGTGATGAGAAAAAATCCAAAAGTATGAGGATGATCCTGGAACCTGTGATTCGAATCAGTTGAGGTAGGATCAAATCCAAGAATGTGCATATAGTCTTTTGTTTTCTCCTTTGAACCATCATACGTGAGATTATGCCCAAAAGAACCATCAAATTTCAGTGATTGCTTGGAATCCAAATCAGATCCAAGACTTGAAAAATGGTTTCTTAAGATCTCCTTTGAACCATTAGAGGTGAGATCTAAACCATAAAATGCATGAGAAGTTATCCCAAGCGAATGGCTATGACCTGCATCTTCAATAAGCTTCTGAGAGCATGTACAAATTATCATATAGTAGTACATAACAGGCGAGTGATCAAGGAGAGCGAATGCATTACCTCCAACTACTGATTTGACCTCTGAAACATTCAATAGATCATGATGCAAACCGACATACTCTTGTGCGAGAGAGGACTTAGGAACCTCTATAGTTTCTAGAGTGTCAGTTGACACAGAATTCAAAATAGAAGAATTTTGGAGCATGAGTGTAGAATCTACAAGTTCTTCTTCTTTGTGGACAACTTCAATATGAGATATGTTTGATACTGATTCATGATCAGCGAGACCATCAAGGAGGGAGAATGAAATAGTGGGATTGCTCTCGAAATGGTTTGGACCAATCCCTTCATTCTGTTTACCAAATATTTCATCCAGATGGGCCCATAGCTCTTTTGGAGATTCAACAAAAAGGAAGTGGTGTACCATGCACCAAGACATAGCAAACATCATGGCTGCAGAGGCTCTGTCACCTTCATTTAACTAGTCATTCTCTTCTTCAGAGGATTCAAACTCTCTTTCAAAACAATAATAAAAGAGACCATGTCTCTTCAAATGTGCTATCATCTTTGGTTTCCATTCATCATAGTTGAATGGAGAAAGAGGAGGAATTCCTTCCAGATTCATGGAATATGTTTCAGAATACCTTCAAAAAATAATAGAAAATATTGCAACTACTACTGTTGCAAAAGTGCAGAAACTGTTGCAACTGTTGCACTCGAAATCTTCATAATAACCTACAAAATACTCTTAGGAATGGAGATAGACTATACTCTCAACATGCTCTGATACCATGTGAAAATCCTCACAGCAGATCTAAGAGCTGATGTATACCTCACAAGAAATATTAAGATTAAGCAGGAAAATAGAAGAAGAGTGGTTAATGCCATGTAAAGGAGCAACATAATTATGATACAGTAGAACTCGGATAGAAGCAGAATAACATCACACACTAATTCATTAATCACAATATGGTCAAATAAATAATACAATGGTGAGGATTAGAATGCCAAGGTGGCAATTCGAATTAGCCTTCATGGAGTGATCATCAGATCAATGGAGTGTCATTAAAGCACAACTAGGAGTCCTGATCATCATCAGTGGAGTCATCAATTCACAAGTAACTATCAACCAAGTGTCAAACTGAGTGTGGTAGGTGTAACTAGCACATAGAGGCACTAACTGAATGAAGGAGGCTCAGTGGAGGCTGCATGAGGAGCTAACTGGAGTCAGAATAGGCAGTCTAGTCTCACTAGAGGTCCATCGGAGTGATAGAGTCAGTTGAGAGTCAATCTAGACTTAAATCAAGGAAATATCTAATGATAACTCAACTAACTGAAGTGCAACTGAGTGGTAGGTGAGAGAGGGCGCCTTTCACAAGTGGTATCCTTAAATCAAGGAAGGAGGGCACACTAAGCACTAGGAGTGCTAAAACTGATCTGAAAGAAGCTCCTGGGGCTAGTTAACTGAGGGCTAGGTGCTAGGACTGATGACTAGGAAGCATGCAATTGCATGGATACAAAATCATGACTGCATGCATGACTGAAAATGAAAAAATGGATAATGCTAGTAGGACTAGGATGGAGTATAGGAATATCCCAACACAACATAACTTCATGTGCATTGCAACGTGCTTAGCTCTACATTTGATCTATTCCAAGGTCATGGCATGCATTGCACCACATAAATGAAGAAGGAGCACACATCCTCATCTACCGGAGGTCCCAAAAGATACTTTCCATGTGATCATTTGACTACTTATGTTGACGGAGGTGTACATATCCTCTCCCCCCCCCTTTATATTTGAACATGTGACCCCCTAGGAGGAAACACATATTTTTAACCATTTGAAGCTTGATCCATAAAACGCAAGTTGAAATTTAGTATTTCTTATTAAAACGACTCTAACTACTCTTACACTGCTAAGTTCTTGATCTACAAACCCAAAATGCATATTGTAATGTAAATTATTTGTTTTCTTCAATTTTGCATTAGAGGCCTACAAATTCCAATAACAAAACTTAATATCAATTCATTATTCCAAAATGAAATCATTGCCAACTTCCAAAGAAGAGTTTGAAACCAACAAATAAAATGGCTTGAGAATTTAAACAACTTCTCAAAAACCATCAAATAAAAACTGAAAAAGTGTCAAAATTTAAAAATAGTTAGGAAAACCAAGAAAGACATAAAAAAAGAAACAACAAAATTCCATTGAATTATTGAACAAAATCACATTTAAAACCATCGAAAATTTAAACAAGAAAATCATACAATATTAAGGAAACCTAATCACGCCTCCTCTAGAATAACATAGCCTTACCCAAAATCAAAAGTAAAACCAAAAACAAAACCAATGATATTTAACCGTTATTTGGCTATTAAATAATTATGAACAAAAATCCTAAACACATACCAAGTTATACCAAGGAAACCAACCGATGCCAAAAAGTCGAAACATGTATTTTTGATGCCATTAGTATTCCCATAAGTTATTGGGTGTTGTTATTAGTCTCTATTGTTCAGGATGGTAGGGACTATCGAAATCGGTCTATCAATTTTTACTATCCATTAAACTAAGTTTTGTATTGAAAACCTTTTAAATTAACCAATCAAAATTTTTATTGGGCTATATTCACAAATTTCATGTTTTGTTTCCTCATTTGGCCTCATATCAAAGCAACTTCAATTTATCTAAGGGTTTTTTTGTATTTTGAAAGGAATTGGAAAAAAGGAATTGTCTTTAATGTTATTGCATCAATGCTATCATTAAGTTAGCAAATATTTATTTGGCATTTTATTTTAGTTGTTTATCACTTAGATAAAATTACACTGCCTCACTTGCTTTCTTTTATGCCTTACTGCTTGAAATACTTCACCCATTGTATTCTATGCACATAAACACATGAAGCCTTGCATGTCAACAAGAATTAGAGGATATGGATGATGAAAAAAAAAGTGCATTTCCTCTCTTTCTTTATTTTCCACCTCACCACTTAAGATCCTTCACTGCAATGTCCATGTGCACATGCACATGGACACATGGAGCCTTACATGTCAACAAGAACCAGAGGATATGGGTGAGAAAATAAAATGGGTGCTTGGATATGAAATCAAAGCAAAGCAAATAAATGAATTGTTGGTCGGATGAAAGAGAGAGAAAGAAAACACTTCACTGATGAGGTCTCATGAAGCTAGGAATAGTTGTAAAAAACAAAGGAAAGACCGTTGCCAGCTTCCTCTCTTGGCTAAAAAATGCTTCAATTGAATGAGTGCTCACTTTTTTTGGTCTTCAATCATAGTTCGAAGTAGAACATTTCTTCTCCCATCCATTTGTTTCATGCTCTCTCTCATGTTCTGGTCCATTGATTTCATTCTCTCTCTCTCATGTTCTTGTAAGGAACACATCTCATATATGGAAAGAAATCCCTCCAATCCACTTGAATGGATATTTTCATGGGATCCACTATGGAAACCTCTCATAGACTTCAAATTTAAAGTATGTATTTCCTATATCTTCAATGTACTAACCTATTTCCTATATCTCTGAATGCAAAGGCATTGTTGGTATTATGTATACCTCAAAACAAGCAAATTGAGGGAGAAAAAATGGATCACTAGTGAGAATCTTATAATACTTATTTTTTTCAAAGAAAAAAAACAATTCACTGATTAAAATTTGTTGCTTGTTTATAGTACTTGTCATCTCTTGTGATAAATTTTTCACAAGACAAATCACCAAGCAGACTATGGCACTGATAAGAAAAAGAATTTTACATGCCACAACTATGGTGATTACTAGGACATCCCAGTTTCAGTTTCGATGATGATAATGATAATGGTGGCAATTTTGGTATGTGGTGTTGAGAGGCATGCCACATAGCAAGGGAATGTTGCTTGATAGATTTTTTGTAGGTCTAGATCCTCCAAATTTGTTGCTAAATATCCTATCTGTATTGAAATGTTGCCACTAAGAGAATTTATCTCAAGAAAAATATTTATTAGACTCTTGAGGCATCCTATTGATTTTTGGATTGTTCCTATAATATTGTTCCCATCTAGATCCATGAATTTCAAGCTTGTACTATTACAAGCGGTATTTGGAATGTTTATAGACAAGAGATTGTTTCCCAAGTTCATCTCTTGAATATTTGTCAAGTGACCTAAAGGGATTTTCTATGACCAATTGAGCTACCTAAACCACTTTCCTTGTATCTATCCCTTAGTAGTCATATCCAAGTATTATATTAACTATTTTCCAACTACTAAAGAAAATTTTGGAGAACTTTACCGTCACTTAGGTACAATTGTCCCTTTTCTAGTGTATGTAGCCTCATTTCTTTGGCAACACCATACCATACATGTTTAGCATACGCTAAGGTTAGTAGGAAAGAAAGAGAAAGGTGGGATTCATTTTTTGTCTCTCCAAATAGAGTAAGTATTCTTACCCAACTTATCTTTTATTAGATGGTGGCATCTGCATTGGTTTACCCTTATTCACTTTACCCCTCAGCAGATCCATGAGAGGTATTAGACAAGATGGAAATGAGTGAACTAGTCCTAAATATGATCTAAGTGTATCAATATCCCTATTCTTTGGCCTTAGCAAGATGGATTAGTCATAAATATCTAACTAAATAGACTTGGAATTAGCATGACTTTCACTCCCAGCTGGTGAGCTTACCTTTTTTTTTACAAATTTACTATATACATGAAAAACTTAGTGAGTGAAGTTGATTGTATATCAAATTGAGTAATACCAAGATGGAATAGTTGGCTACTTTCCACTAGAACATTTCCAAACAAAATGTTTCTGGAAAGCGGTAAACTCATCAAATCTTGGAGAAATCCCAAAGTTTGAACTTACTAGGTGGACTAATTGAATTCTTTAGGGCTCACTATAGAACATTAATATACTTGTGCTCACTATAGAACATGAATATACTTGTGGTTCTCATGCCCTTTCCACCATAAAACCCCTACAATGACTAGCCCTACTATTACAATACAATTCGGAAAACCCATTGTGAGCCCTATGACAAGCCCTCTATGATTTCCTGACCCCATATTTTTCATATCAAGGTTCCTAGATTGATTGTTGGCATCAAATTCCTCAAACCCTCTTCTTTTTCTTGAACTTGATATATGTGCCCATTAGATTTGAACCCCATTGTACTGAACACATGCAACACCATTTCCATTAAAATTTGCATGCAATGCCTAGTTCTCACCAATATTAATGATTGTATCATTGTTTCATACTACCATGTATCATTAGATTCTATGTTCTCTAGGTGTTATATATTATATTACAAATCACTTTGAAATAAGTGACACCTATCCTTATGTAGGTTATGTTCAATCTAGCTTAAGTCTTATGGAAGGGAAAGTAAATTTAATCTTGTTCATCATCTGTTGTTGCTTCTTGTGCTATTGATTTATCACCATGCTAAGGTGAGAGGTTATCCCTCTTCATACAACTTTAGCAATTCCACTTTGTCTTCCAAACTTTGAGAGAGCAACACATAATGTAGGAAATTCAAAAATCCAAAAGTCCAAAGATTAGGTAGTGATGACAAACAAAGTAGGTAATTGGGTAGTTATTAGAGATATAAATAAATTTGTATTCAAGCCAACATCAAGTAGCTAAAGAAGGGATCCTATTCATAAAACTATCTTATTTTGATGAGTCTAAGGAATTTTGTTGAAAATTGTTTAATTGCATGTTATTTGATAATAATGCATTATAGATAGTTTTGCAACTATGTTTGTATGGAAGTAAGTAGCTATGTGCGTAAGTATATAAGTCAGTGACTAAGTATAAGCCTTTCCTTTTAGTCTACTTGGATGGCATCCACCAAAATGATCTCTATCAGGTAGTAACATAATCAATCTCATTCACTCTCCACTATTCCCTCCCTTCTCTCTGGTTTCACCAATATGAATGGGATGAATGCATACCTATAGTACTTTGAGAATATTGTACAACCATAAATAATTTCATAATTAAATACACTCATTTCCATTTGGTGTATGGACAATAGGCAGAGGTAGCTAATAAGCTATCAAGTTTGTATTTTCAAGTTTATTCATTTTCCAATCCACTCACATATTAGATGAAGAATCACTACAAGAATAATTGTAAGTACTAATGGAATATACGGAGGAAATATTCCTAGCATAATTTCATAAGAACATGTAGAAGGAAAGATATAAGTCTTTGGATGACTTATGATGAAGGGTAGAAGTTGTACACACTATAATAATTTATGAGACAATGAAGCTTGAACCCTAGCCTTTCCTATCCTATCCAATCACTATGGAGAGTTGGTTCCACCCAAATGAGAGCTAGCATTGGGTGTTTGAGGGATTGTTTTGTTTTGTCACCTAGTCTTCAAATTTTCTAGCTCGTTATATGAATCCATACTTTGTTTACAAATGATTATAGAAGTCCCTTATTGTCTCAAATTTACTAATGGACAAAGCAATCATGCACAAAACTTAGCCTCCTCCACCTAGAATCTTTATTACCTTATGCATGAGGTGTTTCACTTTGAAGAACCTTAAAAACACATTTGTGGGAGAGATACTATCCTTCATATATGGATTAACAATACCCTCAATATTCTGAATTTCAAATAGAATGTTTCCTAAATAATATTAAACAAGGTGCCAACTTGTATTATTTTTCATAAACTTAGCAAAGGATTTACTTTTAGTCTACACTAATGCTTTCTTTGTTGGGTTCCTCTCTTCATAGTCACATATCAAGTCTTTTCCAACTTCCTTCTCTTATATTTCCATGACAAAGGACTCACAAATGTTATTATTGCACATTTAGTTTTTATAAGCTGAAACCAAGAAAAATATTCCCATTGTAATGAGTGGTCACTGCTACCTCATAATAAGCGACAAATCCTAGTAACAACTGCTAAATTACTTGTTTTCTATATCACATATACCTAATCTCTAGAATTTTGGATTTTCAAATTTCCTATGTTATGTGTCACTTGAGTTCTTTGTTTGTCTTTTCATTGCTTTTACTACCCTTTTACTACTCATTGTGAGCGAATTCGAGGATGGAGACATGGACTTGTTTCTTCACAACTATCATCACTTAAATATGCTAGCATCATTATTGTTTGGTGGATTAAACTTATCCTCCATTAACTTTGTAGATATACAAAAGTTAAATTTAGTTGTGATGTTATATATTTCCTTTCAAGTTTTGGCTTATTTATGGATATTCTTAGCTTTGCTTAGTCATAGATATTGATTTTATACTACCAAGCCTTATCTTTCTTCGGTCAAGAGCTTAGTGTTTATTAGTTCATATATAGAAAAGGAATATAGGTTCCTTTTCCAACCCATTATTTCATTTCACAATCCAAATCAATTCTCAATTTGTATCTTAATGATTGTTATATCTTTCCAACACATCAATTTTCAATCCTTCTCTTAGTGTAATTGTTTTAAACCTTTTTCATTTTGTGATATGATTATTGTTTGTTTTTGGTAGATCTTTCATTTTAAAATTAGTATATTTTCAAACTCATTGAATTAGTGAACCCAACACCCATATATGAAAATGATGTAAGGGAAAATTCCTCACCACATTCCCTAAGTTCAAGTTGGAATTTTTGAAATACAAGCATTGAAGTGAATATAATGAATGAAAACAAGATCAATTTGAGATAAGGTAAATAAGTGATTGCACATTGTTGCTCTATGAAGCCCCAAAATACAATGTATGTGCACATTATTCTGATTTTCAAGTTCAGGGTCTTACATGATTTATCCATGAAACCCCAACATGTGACACTCAAACATATTATTTCAATTTACAAGTTTAGAGTTCTAAGCTTCCAAATTGTAAATTGGCCACTCCATACTACAACTTGCCACAAAAACATATATCTCTTCTTCATTTACTGTAGCTGACTAGGCGAAAACATATATCTATTTGTAATTTTTTTCTTACATGTGCATGTGTGTGATGATGATGATGATGATGATGGTTGCCGTCCACTAATACCAATTTTGGTCTATCAAGCCTTAAGAAATATTTGACTAAAACAAGTTATTTCCACATAGATTGAACACCTTATGCAACTGCTCACAAAAAAAGTCATAGATCAACACACCAATGTTTTATGTGTTTGAAACCGTTAGAGAGGGAAATAGTTTACAGTCTCAATCAAATAGCTAATTTAGGCAATATATTAATGAAAAAGGAAAAAGTATCTACATATGAGTTTATCACAATTGATCACCAAGCAAATGACCCTCCATGCGCTTTAAATAGAGATCATGGATCGATCAGGTGTTAAGCCATGGATACATTAGTTTTCTCTAAATACCTAATTACCAAACAACATCCATAACTACTCTAAATCATGCATACATTAGTTTTCTCTAGAATTTTATTTCCATGCTCAAAAGGACTAGAGAGAATTTTTCCTAAATATCCATAGTTTGGATGAGTTGACATGTTTGGAAGCTCAATATTGTTACAAATATTTTGAATTGAGATCTATGTGGGGCATACATAGGAAATTCTAAGATAAAGTGTTGTTCATCCTTGACCTTATTTGTATTACAAAGACGTCAAATCCTTTCATCCTATGACATTTTAGGAATTTCCAATGCCATGTTTCACTATGTATTTTGTGAGAGTTCATTATTAGTTTACCATTATTGATTTTATTTTTTACTCTAGCTCTAATAGATAGATACTTTTGATCTTCTATATTAGGGTTAATAACCTCTTTATAGTATATTAATATTATTTTATCCTCTAATTATTTAGTGCACCACAATTTCTCCTTAAATTTAAATGTGATAATATTTTTAATGGTATCAATATTTTTTAGATTCACCTCCTCTTGTATTCTATAATCATTTATCCAAGACTTGGCATATTTATGCCAACCCCTATTGAGCTAAAGGTGGTTTTGATTAGAGTTTAAACCAATCTTATGAAGCCTCTTGTCTTTTTATATATAGGTGAAAATAATTTTCCACCAATGCATGGTCCCCAAGGAGGTTGAATCCTTTGGGGTTACCAACAACTATTGGGGCTGGTGGTGAATATCATCCTCCATTCAAAAAACCAGGTGTTGAAACAAATATGTCGACAGGGGTTCACTTCGCACTGCTATCAACAAACATCAACCAAACACCCTTAAGCATCGGCCTAGAAAGGTTTTACCCTTTCTCGCAACATTCGCGGAGTGAGTGAAGTCTCACCCGAGATGGTTAAGAGGGCTGCAAGAACCAAGTTTCCGCAGTAGGGGGAGGACATGAATCAACTATCACTCAGTCGTTATAGAAACCAGATATTTATATTCGCATCATGCTAACAGTTCAGATATATATTCGACATCTGCATTACCAACATATAATCAACATTCGCATTAACATTATATAATTGACAGTTGCATCGACAAGCATTACAAATTAATTGACAGAGCAACAAAAATTTAAATACATTGCATCCTTGAAATAAAATTCATCATCGAACACACATAAAAACATAGAATAGAGACATAACCGAACATCCTCATGCATTAACTCATCCCAAAATCTACGGTACAACCTTCGCAAGAACAGTCCCAAGCGACTTATCGCGAATCCATACAAACAAAACAAAACTTGTCGAAGACATAGAAAAACATAGATGCGAGATATAACAGTCTACAATTGGTGCCATTAGGCTTACAATCATGGTTCTATTTATATTCAACTAAGGTTGTTACAAAATGGTCCAAATGACCCATTCTAACTAACTAAACCATAACTTGCGCTTTCTTCGGCTCCTTGTTCTTCGCGAATGGTCCTTTCTTTCGTGAATGATCATTTTTGTTGCTATCGGCTTCCACACTTTATGTGCTCTAACCCCGTGCCAACAGGCCCCCCAAAAAAACTTGTGGCTCACCCTCCAGCCACCTCTGCTGGACCATGTCAGTACTGTTCTCATCCTTCGTTGTTATGTACTTCTCAAACTCATCCTTTAGTCTCTTGTTCATTGTTATGTACTTCTGAACCTCATCCTCCAGTCTCTTGATCACTGTCATGTACTTATAGAACTCATCCTATAGTCTCTTGAAACCTTCATCATCTATCCCTTATTGACCGTCTGTTTCTCTCGACCCTAGATTGCAACTAGACAAACGTTCATTGACAACACAAAATTGTGAAAAGGGAGAAGTAGTCTGGCACATCTATTCACACATTTTATCATCCTTCATTTGGACCGGCGTGCCCTTTCCCTTGGTACTTATGCGGTGAAATTGACCGCTTCTCTTCTAAAAACTAGAACTTGCTTAGGTATCTCAGGGGAGACCTCACCTCTATTCTTCCTAGTACTTGGTGCCTCTGCATCTTCTGGTTTCTCGTGAACACTTATCGTCCTTTCCCTTAGCACACCTTGGGTGCTTCCGCTGGAAACAAAATGCACCATTGCAACCCTCTAATCCTACTTCCTTAGTCTACAACTTTCTTAGAAACGTGCATTCGTCTTTCCGTAGTGCGCATAAGCCCTAATCCTTTGATCTATCCATCCGCTTTTGTGTATATATAGCTTAACTCACTCATTCCCTGTCCGTCTTGTTTTCCTTGATCAATGATTGTTGAGTCATTCACTGAATCTTTGTGAAGCACCTGCAACAATTAATTAATAAGAATATGCGAAATAGCAGAAATGACAGAACTCAGAATCATTTTTATATTGATCACAGGCCACTTCGAAGGGGCAACCTCCTTTGAGCAAGCTCAATACAAATAACTTCATGGTGCCTTCATAGGTCTCAACACACACTTATATACTAAGTCTAGGTGCCAATACTATGGGTCAAAACCATTGGCCACTACAAACTATGGATCAACAATACTATGGGCAACTTACAAAGCATATGCGCCAACAACAATAACACAAACTATTGATCAACAAATACTACGGGACGACTTACAAAGCATATGCATCCAACAACAATATACTAACAAAGTAAAGACATGGGTTCCTAACATCCCCTCCCCCTTAAAAAAATCTTTTTCCTCAAAGCTTTAGAGGTGGAAATTGTTGTTGAATCTGAAGGAGTGGTTGCCATGTAGCATCCTCTGGTTGCATGCCGTGCCACTGAATTAAGAACTCTGTGATAGAGCGAGAGTGAAGCTGACGAGTGCACCGCTTGAGGATGGCCTCCGGCTCCAAAAGGATGGATCCTTCATTATCCAGTTCAGGTAAAATAGTTTGACCACTGATGTTGGTTCCAAGAACTTTCTTTAGACAAGAGACATGAAATACTGGATGAATGCGGGAAGAAGGAGGAAGTTCCAATTTATAAGCAACAGACCTAATCTTCTGAAGAATCCGATATGGCCCATAGAAATTTGGAGCAAGCTTATGATGCCCTTTGAGTTTCAGGGAGGATTGCTTGTATGGTTGGAGATGAAGAAAAACCATATCACCTACTTGAAAAGTGCGCTCAGAACGGTGCTGATCAGCTTGTTGCTTCATGCGATTTCTTGCCATGTGAAGATTGTCCTGCAAAATGCAAAGAATCTGATTGTAGTTTCGGAGGACCGTGTCAACTTCCTGAACTGGTGAAATATTGGGGGTGTATGGAAGAATAATTGGAGGTGCCTGACCATAGACTTCTTCATATGGGGTAATTTAAGAGGCAGTGTGGTAAGAGGTATTATACCACCATTCAGCTAGAGGGAGCCACTTTTCCCACTGATGTTGTTGTTCAGAGGTGAAGCAACGAAGATAAGTTTCCAAGCATTTATTGATAATTTCAGTCTGACCATCTGTTTGTGGGTGATTGTTATAGGTCAAACTTGCACCTCTCCGTCCGTGATCACCCTGAGCTGCTGATCACACAAAAGGACAATTTGGATGGAGGAGCATGTTGACCTTGGATCATATGACAACTCATTCCATTTCCTAACATTACTGGGAAAAACATAAAAAATATCATTTTGAGATATGAGCGCTACTATAGTCAAAGAGACTAGCGCCCATATGCTACTCCACTGTATAATAGTAGCGCCCATATCCAAGTATACGCTACTCTAGTGTAGCAAAGTCGCGCTCGACATTTAAAATCGATTGAGCGCTAGTTGTTAAACACAAGAGTAGCGCCCTATACGCTACTCCACTGAAGAAGAGTCGCATACATCTTAAAAGATGATTAAAAATAAATTAATTCATCGAGGAGGATTAGTTGATGGCAGTTTCCTAACTCCCCCAACTTCCTCCATAACTACATCTCGACCTGAACTGCTTCTTTGAACCTATAAATACCAAGAAGGTTAAAGGAGAAGGGTTAGAAATTGGAGTTAGTGAGATTGATTAATGGAAAAACTTTGAAGGAGCTTGCATTGGAGGAGTTGTTGCAGAAGACATCCAAGCCAGAGCAGAGCCAGAGCCCAGAATCTAGTTGCAGGAGCCTGTTTCATTGTCAGGTATACTTGTACTTCATTCTACTTTTGACAAATAAAGGTTGAAGTGTTTTTCTTGTTCCAATTTGAATGTGTTAGAAAATGGCATTTTAAATTGGATTTATTTTGGTTAATGCTGAATGTTAAACATTGCTTTTGTTTATGTCAAGCTTTATATATTGCCCAAAATGTTTCGAGAAAGGTATTGTTGTTGCAAGTTTGTTGAAGGAAAGGTAGATTCAGAAGCTGGACACGAGACCGAGTCAAGGCTAGGATCAGACTTCGGTTAATAGGTGTGTTCTCTAAATATACAATCTATTTCTTTTTGTAAATGCCTCTGTAATAGCATCAATACACTTACCTGTCACCCCAACCAAGTTGATAGCAGTAGTTTCCTTGCTATAGGGTAGAAATGCCCGCCAACAGACTGGCGACTCCGTTGGGGAAATAGAGTTTTTGGCTTTAGGAAACCTTGTTCTTGTGTGTGTTCCCAGGTGGTTTTGAATTCTTTGATGTGTCAAGAAACTTTATAGGTAGCCCTTGCTTGTTTCTTGCCTGCTTTCATCAGTTTTTGATACCTTCCAGAGTCAATTTTCAAGTCTTGGAGATATGAGTGCTACTCTGATATATATACAGTAGTGCCCATACGCTACTATACCATATATATAGTAGCGACCGTTTCTGTATGGGCGTGAGTTGCTCTAATACACAGTAGAGTACACTTTCTAAAGCAGTCTATTTTTAGTTTGCTTGTTTTTTAGCCCTTTTTATGATTTGTTGACTTTGTGGTGGGATCCTTTGGACTGTTGCATGAGGTTTTAACTGTTACTTAAGTCTTAGAACCTTCTTTTGAAGTTTTTCCCATCTTTTAAACCGCTTGTTGACCTTTGGAACTTTTGAGACTTTTTATTGACTTTTTGGAAGACTTGGTGGTGTTTGGTGACGAACATTTTCATTTTTTTAGACCCTGACTACTCATTGCCAGTTTACAAACCTGCATATTCCTGTATCTGTTGTTTGTGGTGACGTAGTCTGCTCTCTACTACCCCCATCCTTTGTTTAGGGTTTGGTATTTGGTAGAGCTTCTAGGGTGTCTTCTTTTTGGTTAAGTTTCATTCTTCCTAGACTTATTGTCTTCTGCTGGTTACAAGTGCTTTTGAAATAGCTGTAGGCTAGTTTCATCTCTCAGTTTCTTTGTGTTAGTAGGGCAGCTTGCTTCTCTACTTGTGCTTGGCTTTGTGGTCTTGCTAGGGTTAGACACTTTAGGTCAGTCCTTTGGTGTTTTTCTCCTTTGTTTTCTCCCACTTCGTGTCCAAGTTTAGAGGCTTTTTCTTTGTAAAAAACCTGTAGATCAAGTCTTTCTCGAGCTAGGGTTTTGACAGCTATAGGCCTAAGAACTTTTAGCCATACTTACACACTTTGCATAAAAAGTTTTATTTGGCTTTCCATTTTTGCATAGTTCTTTTTCGTTTATTGAAAAAGCAAAAAAAAAATTTGGTATTTTAAGCTTAAGTAGAACTTGTTTCGGTTATTGCAAAATAGATTAATATAATTTCAAAAAAGAAAACAAAATTTTTTTAAGTAAGTTTGCTTAGATTTTCAGTTTTGGAAAGAAGTAGATATAAAAAATGGAAAAAGCTTTGTTGTAGGAAAGATTGAATCATATTTGCACTTTTTGTTTTCTTGTTATAACCACGCTCACACACCCACTACCCTTTTTGAGTAATAACAGCCCTAAAATTTACTAATAAAATGAAATAGAAACATTTTTCTTTTTAGGGTACACTACACCAACTAGTTTTGGTTAGGATCTTGGGTTTAAATCACCTTAAACCACCCAAGATCACACATTGCGCAAAAATCGTAGTGAGACTATCATAGGTAAACCCACCTCACTCAAAATTTGCCTGGGATCTATGCAGTAGGTTATTGCGAGATCAGTTTGTGGGAATACTCCTCCTACTTACTGTTCTAGCATACACCAGGATCAGATTGTGTATTGGGGAATCTTTCGAGTTTCGGGCTTAGCTACCCTACCCATGCTTTCTGATTCGACCGGTGACTATTCCCCCAGGAATTTTCGGTGTTGTGGTATCCATAGTATCAGACTCTAGGTTCATACACAGGTGACAACGGAGGGTATATCTGCTGTACCTAAGACAGACGTGGGAGGAAACCCCTTGCAGGTCTTTGGGAGGGCGGTTGGGTGATTCCAGCACTTGCACCCTTAGTCATTGTATTGTGGACCCCGGGTAACTGTCTTTCTTCCTTCGTTGATCTGTTCTGGGCCCTCATCATCCCAGACTCTTCTCCAGAAGGCATCTTTGTTTGCCTGGTTTGTATACTTAGGATATTTTTTAGTTGGCGTGCTGTTTGCCCCCTAGTTGTAGTGGACACTAGGTTCTAGTTTGTTATTTTATATTTATAATCACGGAGAATCAACAACTCCGTAGATCGAGAAGGATTCAAAACCTTCCACCAGTTAGAACAGAACCTATACAACCAGCCAGACGACAGCGGGTAAACCCCGGTATTTCTTCAAGAATTACCTCTGAAATAGAATTGCTTGAAGAAATCCTTGTAATAGAAAACCTTGAAATTGAGGTTCCTGAGGAACCACTACCAGATACCACAGATCAACAACATTTTAGTACTGTTGAGGTGGAAGATCTTACTTCCACGGAGTATAGCACTCCTTTTAATCCTCCCTTAACCAATACTAGAATTTCGCTTCTGTCACTTGTTGGTTTCCAGCAGCCCCTTTTCAATGCAGATCTTTTCTTTCCCGATCATCTGATGTCTAACTCAGGAGGTGAACAAGGGGGTCCCCAAACTCCCACTTTAGGTATGAATACCAGCACAGTTAGCCCTTCTTTTACTGCTACACCTAGTCAGGCACAAACCACATCTGTTCCTACTCCATCTTTCAGTTTCAACACTAGTACATTAGGTATGCCTAGTTTTACAACGATGGCATCTATTCCTACATCTACTATTGGACCTAGCAGTATGGCCAACTGTGCAACACCTTCTACTTCGCAACCGTTATCTTAGATTCCTAGTACTTGGGTTTCCACACCTGTGGTAGGACCAAGTGTTTCTGCAAACATGCCAGTCATGGGCACCATGACTACACCGTCCACATCAGCTTCTACTGGTTTCAATACCTTTGTAGGCCCTAACTTGAATCAAGGTAACATGCCTGCAGAGAACACCCCTTTTTCCTTATTCTCAGGGGGAGGGGGTAATATCTTTAACCAGCAATATGGTGGGGCTAACACCCAGCCACAGTGGACGAACCTGCAAAGCACTAATCCACTCTCGTATGGGTGGGGAAATTTTAATAACTCTTTCGTACAACAACAACAGCTGGCAGGGGGAAACCCCTACCAACAAATACCCGGGGGTAACCCCTACCAACAGTTAACTGGGGGCAACCCCTATCAACAGTTGGTAGGTGGCAACTCCTATCAGTACATGGTCGGGGGAAACCCTTATCACCAGATGGCTGGGGGAAACCCCTACCAACAATTCATGGGACAAACGATGGGTGGTTCCCCTTATAAAGCATCAGCTTACCGGCCTCTTCTACCTTTCTTGGCAACTTTGAATTTGCCAGACCTTTCTAAACTGACAAATGATCCTGTGTGTCATAATGCCACGTGGCCATCAGTTCCCACCAAATTACCTTCAGATATTCCAAAATTTGAAGGCAAAACAGGTGAAGATCCTGGAGACCATGTCACTACCTTCCACCTATGGTGTTCTTCCAATTCGTTAAACGAGGATTCCATCAGATTGAGATTGTTTCAAAGGACCTTAACTGGTCCTGCAGCCAAATGGTACATTGAACTACCTGTGGCTACTTTCTCTAGTTTTGGGGACCTAGCAACCGTCTTTTTGAACCATTTCCAGCTTCCTGTTCGGTATGATGCCGGAATAGAACTTTTGTCTACTTTTAGACAAAACAAAGCCACTCACTTATCTGACCACATTCAGGAGTGGCGAAGACGGAAGAGGCTCATAAAGGCCAACATTCCTCCAGAGTTCCTGCTTGAGTGGTACTTGAAATCACTCCTTCCTTATATTTCTAAGGAAGTAGCGACATCCGGAGTATCCAATGAAGAAGAAGCCATCTTAAGGACTCAACAGTTAGACCTTGTATACACACAATCTGGTTTACTGTACGAGATTATACCTGATGCACCGAGATCAAACATTGATCTGAGTAGACCCAAACCTGGACCACATGCTGACGGCATAGTGGGTTCAGTTAACTCTGCAGCCTTCGAAGCACTGACCAAACAGGTCCAAGCCTTAACCGTCAAACATTCGACTGCAGACATTGCTTCCATCACAACCTCTCCTTCTATGTCTGAGCCTATCAATCAAGTTCCGAACAATCAAAAGGGCCCTCAGCAGCCCAACAACAAAAAGAAGGGCAAGAAAGGAGAGGGGAACCAACAAAAGCCCAAAAAAGACAATGCCGAAGAGGGTAACAAGGAAAAAAAGAAGGTTAAGTTCCCTTGTAAACTTTGCAAGCAGAACCACCTTACCCACCAATGCCCTCTACTTGAAGAAGCCCAGAAGCTCTTAAGAGAAAAGAAGCCTTCCATCTTGAAAGATCCATTTCCTAAAGGGCAAGGCTCAACTTATGGCACCTCCAAAACTGGGGGCACTTCGCACGCTTCGGTTGATCAAACATTTATAAACATGGTTAATTCAAATGCACTTTTGCAAACTAGAGCCAGGAACTATACCCCGGAAGCGCAGAAAAAGGATAAGGAGATTCCTGAATCCTCCACTCCACTCCACATACCTGTGGACCCAATGCCCAATATTCTGAAAGGTGTCTTGAAGAGGGCATCGCACAATCCCAACACACGGGCTGCTTCCAACTACAATGTGGTTGAAGATCTAGCCCAAACCCCTTGTGCCATGTCTACTCTAGAAGTCTTGCAGAGTTGTCCATTGCAACGAAATGCACTTCTGGCAGCTATTGGGAGTATGGAGTCCTCCAATAGGTTTGCGCGATTTGATATGACTGATGTCAAATACCGGTTTCCATATCACATTGCCCTCCAGATTGAGGTCATTCATGGTCCAATGACCATCAGACGAGCTGTAGTAGATGAGGGAGCGTCGACTTGCGTAATGTCGATTTCCTGTTGGAAAGCTCTAAGTTCTCCTGAGTTAGTCCCTTCCAACACAATGCTTACTGCATTTGATGGCAGAACTTTCCGTCCACATGGAGTTTTGCCATCATTTAATGTCACTTTGGCCGATAAGACAGTTGCTGTTGAGATAGAAGTTATGGACGCTCCGCTCGATTACAATATGTTATTGGGTAGGAGTTGGACTTATGCCATGTAAGCTATAGCATCGACAGTTTTTCGAGTGGTCATGTTCCCATTTGAAGGTAAGATCGTTACAGTCGATCAACTTTATTTCACCCAAGGAAAACACCAGACTTCTTCAGAAACCACAGTTCCTTTGATTGATCAAAACACCCCAGTTGGCGAGAGTTTAGGAGCAGGACTTTTCGGATCACTGATTGGCACTTTTGACCTACCCGCTCCTACTTTATTTATTGGGACTGAGGGATGTTCATTGTATGAAACTTCTATGGTTAGTTCAACGACTGATCCTGAGTTTCACTCAACTGATACAAATCCCTCCGTGCCCACTCCTGTTGTAGAAGTTACCCACTTGGATTCTCATCAAACTACAACGGAGTATATGTCAACTCAATTGGTGTCTGTCGAGTCAAACATAGATTGTGCCACTACTCAGACACCTGACCCGATACATTCTCTCGACAGTTCAGGAATTACTTTACCTTCTGATGAGGAAATGTTAGAAGCTTTGAACGACCCGGACCATCCTCATGAACATATAGATCACGCGTCCTTCTTGTTTCCTTTTCTTAACTTGTTAGAGAGAGGTGAATTTTGTTCACCACCCGATGAAAATACTGGTCTCACTCCTTCACAAGTTGCTATTGTTGAAGCAAATAGAGTACATACCTCGCTGGTGAACATTTTCACTGGGGTCAACGAAAATATTTTCTTTGAGATGGGATGTTATCTCGACGAGATCATCCCATATACCAATCTTTTCCGTGAGTTCCATAACACCTTTGCCCGGCCTCCTGAGGAGGATCCAGGAATTGACCCCACCTGAAGAAGTATTACGCCTAGGATGAAATACTTTTTCTTGTAACATAGCTGTATATTTTTGTAAAGCTAGTTTTGTTATGCTCGTTAGGTGATCTTATGTGTGTTTCTCATGTCGTGTACCAGATGTCAACCACACATTTCTTAGGATTTGCTGATGGCGCCAGTCGCCACACCTGTCAGTTGGCTGCAGCAGCTTGGGTCATTTACTCACCCGCTGACCAACTTGTCTCTTCGGGGGGGGGTTTGTTTGGGACCTACCACGAATAATGTAGCTGAATACAGTGTAGTTATAGAACTTCTCCGAGATGCTCTCAGTCATGGCATTTCGTACCTGGAGGTAAGGCTTGACTCACAATTAACTGTATTTCAGTTAACAGGTGTCTATCAGATTAGGGATCCAGGATTGCTACGTCAGTTTCTACGAGTTAGACTATTGGAAAGACAATTTCATTCTATCAGATATGAACACATTCCGAGAAGTTTAAACACTTTAGCTGATTCATTAGCAAACTATGTGTTAGACTGGAATTTACATCACACATTATCATAAACAACTTTACACACATAAAATTTAGGTGCATACACATGTAAATAACCGATACTGTATATAACTGGTACCGTATCAAAAAATATGAGTTTTTGAGTCATGAGTCTCTCGAGTCAAGTCATAAAAGTACAAAAGCTGGGCATAGTAGCCTCAAAAATATATACATATAATGTTTCTTCTCCTATGGAGAAGGAGGAACCTCCTCATCATCTACCGCATTGCGATAGCATATGACTAGTCTAGCAATCCGCCGCAGCACCCTAAGCCATGCTGGGGGCACCCCAACAACATCTTCCTGCATGTCAACGGGTATCTGGTCCATGCGGCATGCAGGAATCTCATGAGTCAACCGACTCATCTTCCTCTCCAGGGTTCCCAACATAGCATCCGCTTCGGTAATATCAGCTGGCCTCACATATATGGTAGGATGGCCCTCAGGACGAACAGGCCCAACATCTGCATTTGACACTTGATTAGAATTCCAAAACTCATTCATAAAAATCAAATACTTGAAAAATTTTGAAAAAATTAAATAAATTCTCAAAATTTAAACATACCAATATCTCCCCAGGCTCCACTTGGCGGAAGCACCAGCTCTGGATTGTGACGGAAATCCAATCCAGCATAGGGAAACTGCTCAAAAGCGGGTACTTGCCTCTCCCACCACCCCCAGAAGTCATCAGTGTGGTAACAATAGTGACTTTCCCCACCACCCTGGCAGAGAAAAATGTCACCCCAATGGCCTAGTCTGGGCTCACGGGGGTTAACCTGTGGTAGAGGCATCCCCAAACTAATAGCAGGCATCCTCTCGAAGAAGAAAGTACACAAAATACTTCTGTACCCAAAATTCTTCATTGTGCCAGATTTGCAACCTGTCAATTGAGATTTCATGTTTGCCAACAAGCTAGTACTCCAATCATAAACATGGTCGTGAAAGCACTGTACACCAATATGCATCGAATGCTTGGAAGCTAAGTGTTGTGATGCACTACCGGCTACCCGGTTGATCATGCTCACTATCACTTTCAGTGGGAGACCATCAATAGTTGAAATCAGGACTTGGCTTCCCGATTTTTCTGCTCCGGCAACACAGTATGTATTCACATATTCTTGCACTGATCGTGCACCCAAACGAGAAGACCCTTTCAGATTGATTACGTCTCCTCTCCTTGAGAGACCAGTAATAAAGTATATGTCCTCAACGGTAAGCTCAAGAGTTTGCCCGCGGATGATGAAGGTATTAGTATCGACATCCCAATACTGAATCAATCTCCAAAACAGCTTGTTTAGTGCCCGCATGTTTACGGTTCGATAAAATTTCAACAAACCGCATTTATGGAGCGCATGGAGGGTAGGCAGGTCTTGCATAGCTAACCTATCCATGTCTTCATGCTCCCTTTCCCTCCATTGTAAGACCATCCTGCACAAAAACCCCAAAAATTTTGAGTCTCGGCGCTTGAAAGTAGCTTTGCAAGTATGTACGCTACTGTGTATACTACACAGTAGCGTGTAGGCTCTACTTTGTTTGAGCAAAGTAGCACCCATTGCGTTTGTACGCTACTCTTGTGTATACACAGTAGCTCCCGCGCATAAAACCTTATGAGCATTGCGTTGCAAGCTATTTTTTCTCAAAAATTTAAAAATAAACCATTGAAATGCAAGATAGGGGGATTTCTACTCACTTGATGGAGGAAGTTTGGTGGTTGGATGCTCGATTTGATCGCCATGGAGACTTCAAATTTGCAAATGTTGCCCAATTTTTGCCCTACAACACAAATTGAAATTTGATTTTTTAACAATGAAATTATATATAAAATTGGATTTTGATTTTTACCCATAATTTTTAATTTTCCATAATTTCAAAAACTTTCAAAAACCCTAATTAATCAATTGAAACACAAAATAAGGTATAACACTGATCCAAGTTCAATTTTCACTCAATTGTTGTCGGATTCGTCTCCTAAGCTCAAATTTCTTGATGATAGACCTTGTCAGTTAACTAAACATTCCAAATTCATATATCATTTAAGATTTTTGCCGCATCAACTAATTTTTGTTGAAGACCTAGTTTTGGCAGAGCATGAAGCTACGATCCTAGAAGCTGACCTTTAAGTCATTTTAAGCTCTTGTTTGGACTATTTAAACCTAAACAAGATAGCCGAGCAAACTTGTCCTCTTCGAGCTCGTTAAAGTATCCGAAGGCTCATCTACTCAGGTATAGAATTACCCCTTTTCCGGGCCTCAGTGGATTAACTACGAAAAGGTATACTCTAGGTATACTCCTGTATGCGCTAGAAGAGTTCTCCTTTCATTGTTTTATACTTTTTCGGGGGAGGAGACTAACTGTACGAAAAAGGACCTTTTGGAGTCTCTCTTTATGGTTTTCAGACTCTCTAAACATGAAAATACCAAGCGAGCATTCACCTACTCGGGCTCGATGCGAAATCCACGAGAGGGTAAATAGAGGACTGTTTAATTTTTTCAACTCTATAAACAAGAAAACACCGCCGAGCACAGACCAATCCGAGCTCGATATAAAATCCACGGATAGGAGAAAAGAGGATTGTTTAAGTTTTTCAGACTCTATAAACCAGAAAACACCGGCGAGCATTAATCTGCTTGGGCTCGATATTAAAATCCACGAGCAGATATATGGAGTTATTGTTTAAGTTTTTCAGACTCCTTAAAATTGAAAACACCGACGAGCAAGAAGAGATCTCGGCTCGATATTAAAATCCAGAGATCAGTACATATAGAGTAATCTTCTATCTCTTCTTCGAACTCTATAAATTATGAAGAAGGTACTGAGTCTTCCTCCCATGGGCTCGTTAAATTTTTTACATGGTTGGACCTATTGAGTTTTCATTCTTTCTTGGACTCATAAAAACAACAAGAAGGGTATTCTTTTATCTAAAAGGAATAAGGAACGAAAAAAAACATATCATATATTCATTGTCAAAGGCAGTTTTCAGTCAAGTTCTATCCTTGAACACAGCACCTACTTGAGTCTATCTTGTCGGTTGGGTTTAGTTTTTGGCCTCAGGGTGAACCTTTCCTCCGAGTTCTTTACTCCCCCAGTTGGTTATTCTTCCAACCATATGGAGGGTCTGTTAATGTCTCTTACATTTCAGACTTTTTTACCCCATTATGTCAGAAACTACCTGAGTCACTTTGTGTCGTGTTCAATGTTCAAGGATATACCCTGTGTCAGCCATTCTGCAGTTTACCTTGACCTCATGTGTCAGCCTTCCTAGTGTCAGTCTTGTTGCATATTATTCCATATCAGCTCTTACCCGTTGAGTGTTCCTCGAGTTGGATGATGGAGGATGCCTTAAGGCCTCCCTTCCAACGGACTTCTTCCCATCGACATCAAATCATTATTCTGGGATTGAAGTTTTGAGTTTCGGTTAGTACCTTGGAGGTTGCAGTCACCAGTGGTAATTTTCCTCGCTGTTGAATGATGAGAATACATCAATGTGTCTTCTTCGACAGGATTCCCAAGTGTTCGAATCCAAGTCCATCTATTGACATTTGGCGAATCGTACTTGGTACCTTGGACCCCATCATCATTATCGGTGGAAGTCCTCGTGTTTGTTAACGGTATACATCAATGACCGGTAATCAAACGATACCCCCCATGTTCGACTATCAGCTCATCTATTCACATGGTTAGGGTTTTTGTGGGATGAAGACCTTGGGATTTTGATGACATTACCTCATTTTTTTATCACCCAAGTTGCGCAAGACTGAGCCTCACTTATATTCGGCTCTCCATGAGACATAGATCAAGTTTGTTGCTATCGCTATGATCTCTCAGTTTGACATGGATCCACGCTTGTATTTCAAGTGGCCATGCTTTTATATGCATCTCCTTGTTATGTATAGGAGATCATGTTGTATCACACTACACATCTATACGATGTCAAAAATGTAATTGCTCGCTGACCTTGATCTTTGTTGCAGGTTTCTTGTGACTTGTTTTCTGCGGTTCTGTGCTCCTCCTCTGGCTTTGGATTGTAATGTATTTCGGCCATCGTTTCCCTCTGACCTCACACATTAGGGGGCATCTGTTATAGGTCAAACTTGCACCTCTCCGTCCGTGATCACCCTGAGCTGCTGATGACACAAAAGGACAATTTGGATGGAGGAGCATGTTGACCTTGGATCATATGACAACTCATTCCATTTCCTAACATTACTGGGAAAAACATAAAAAATATCATTTTGAGATATGATCGCTACTATACTCAAAGAGACTAGCGCCCATACGCTACTCCACTGTATAATAGTAGCGCCCATATCCAAGTATACGCCACTCCAGTGTAGCAAAGTCGCGCTCGACATTTAAAATCGATTGAGCGCTAGTTGTTAAACACAAGAGTAGTGCCCTATACGCTACTCCACTGAAGAAGAGTCGCGTACATATTAAAAGATGATTAAAAATAAATTAATTCATCGAGGAGGATTAGTTGATGGTAGTTTCCTAACTCCCCCAACTTCCTCCATAACTACATCTCGACCTGAACTGCTTCTTTGAACCTATAAATACCAAGAAGGTTAAAGGAGAAGGGTTAGAAATTGGAGTTAGTGAGATTGATTAATGGAAAAACTTTGAAGGAGATTGCATTGGAGGAGTTGTTGCAGAAGACATCCAAGCCAGAGCAGAGCCAGAGCCCAGAATCTAGTTGCAGGAGCCTATTTCATTGTCAGGTATACTTGTACTTCATTCTACTTTTGACAAATAAAGGTTGAAGTGTTTTCCTTGTTCCAATTTGAATGTGTTAGAAAATGGCATTTTAAATTGGATTTATTTTGGTTAATGCTGAATGTTAAACATTGCTTTTGTTTATGTCAAGCTTTATATATTGCCCAAAATGTTTTGAGAAAGGTATTGTTGTTGCAGGTTTGCTAAAGGAAAGGTAGATTCAAAAGCTGGACACGAGACCGAGTCAAGGCTAGGATCAGACTTCGGTTAACAGGTGTGTTCTCTAAATCTACAATCTATTTCTTTTTGTAAATGCCTCTGTAATAGCATCAATACACTTACTTGTCACCCCAACCAAGTTGATAGCAGTAGTTTCCTTGCTATAGGGTAGAAATGCCCGCCAACAGTGATACCCTGAACTCATCTTCAGTTTGGGGCCAGTGTGGCGAAATAGTTCTGTCCAAAAATGATTCGTGAAAGTCGCATCACGATCCGAGACAATGGAAGAAGGGATGCCATGGAAATGAAAGATCTGGTCGAGGAAAATTTGAGCGACTAAGGAGGCTGTATAGGGATGGTTGAGAGCACAAAAATGACTATATTTGGAGAGGAGATCAACCACAATGAGAATCATTGTCTTCCCGCTAGATTTAGGGATCCCTTCAATGAAATTCATAGAAATATCGGTCCAAATCCATGTAGGTATGGGCAAGGGTTCGAGCAATCTTGGAAGGAGTGTTGTTTCACCCTTATTGCACTGGCAGGTATCACATTCAGCCACCATATGTTGAATTTTCCTTTTCATGCCCTGCCAAAATAAGTTACGCCGTGCTCGTTCATACATTTTGAGGAACCCAAAGTTCCCTGTCGATGGAGAAGCATGGAGTTCATAGAAGACAGCCTATTGAAGATCTGTGCTCTGGGGAAGCACCAGACAACCCTTGTATCTCAGAGAAGCACCATCCCAAGAGTAATGTGGTACAACAGAAGGGTTGTTGGTTAAGCGTTGGATGATTTGAGATAACGAAGAGTCATTGACATAACCCTGTTGAACAGATTGCAACCAATTTGGAACAGGCATAGAAATAGCTGAAAGAGAACCTTGGGCATCAAATGTGCGAGAAAGAGCATTTGCCACAATATTGTCTTTACCCTTCTTGTAAGTGATCTCATAGTCATAACTCATGAGTTTTCTAACCCATTTCTGTTGTGTTGGGGAGGAGACACGCTGTTCCAAGAAATATTTCAGACTCTGGTGATCAGTCTTGATGCAGAAATGATTCCCTAATAGGTATGGTCGCCACTTCTGTACTGCATGCAAAATAGTCATCATTTCCTTCTCATATGTAGAGGCAGCTAAATTCTTACCTGAAAGGGCTTTGCTGGTGAACGCAATGGGGTGTTCATCTTGAAGGAGAACAGCACCAAGTCCATTTCCACAAGCATCACTCTCAATAGTAAAGGGCTTGGAAAAATCAGGCATAGCTAGAACAGGTGTAGTACACATAGCTTGTTTTAGTTTGTCAAATGCACACTGAGCAACATGTGTCCATGTAAAAGCATCCTTTTTCAATAGAGGAGTTAATGGAGCTGCAATCTTCCCATAATCCTTGACAAACTTGTGATAGTAGCCAGTCAACCCCAAAAAACCACGAAGGCTCTTGTGTGTCTGAGGATGCGTCCAATTGTTCATGGAATCGATTTTGGCAGGATCCACGTGAACCCCTTGTGTTGAGATAATGTTCCCGAGATACTCAACTTCCTTCTGTCCAAAAACACATTTAGACTGCTTGGCGTGGAGATGATGGTCAGAGAAAAGTTGCATGACAAGATCTAGATGTTGGAGATGTTCATCCCATGTTTTACTGTAGATGGGGATATCATCAAAGAATACTAGAATGAATTTCTGCAAGTATGGCCAAAATATTTTATTCATTAAGGCCTGGAATGTGGAAGGAGCATTAGTGAGGCCAAAGGGCATGACCAAAAACTCATAATGGCCATCATGTGTGCGGAAAGCTGTTTTAGGGATATCATCCTCATGAACCCGAATTTGATGATACCCAGAACGAAGATCCAACTTGGAGAAAAATTGAGCCCCATGAAGCTCATCAACAACAGGAATTGGAAACTTATCCTTGATGGTGAGGTGATTAAGTTCTCGGAAGTCAATGCAGAGGCACCATGACCCATCTTTTTTGCGGACAAGAAGAACTGGAGAAGAAAAGAAACTAGTGCTTGGGCGAATAATACCTTGCTTCAATAAGTCCCGAACGAGCATTTCAATCTCCATTTTTTGGTGAAATGGGTAGCGATAGGGCCTGATGTTGGGAGGAATGCTACCAAGAAGGAGCTGAATACGATGGTCTTCTGGCCTTGAAGGTGGCAATCCCACTGGTTCAGCAAAGACACCTGTATATCGATCCAGAATGTGTTGTAGATCCAAAGGAGTAGTGGAGACGGCTGATGGTTGCATCTGAATGGAATGGATCTAAGGGATGACACCATGTGAATTCTTCTTGAGGATTTTTTCCATGCGATGTGAACTGATGATGCTGAGAGACCCTGGTTGTAATCCTGTCAATGTGTGTTTTTGTCCATTAAGGGAAAATTGCATCCAAAGTTCAGCAAAATCCCATAAGATAGGGCCAAGTGTGCGTAGCCATTGAGCGCCCAAAACCACATCACATCCGCCTAAGGTCAAGGAAAACATGTCAGAGCGCAAGGTATAATCTTCCATAGAGATACGCACATTTCAACACTTCCCTTTGCAAGGTAAGGTGCCCCCATTGGCAACCATGACTTCAAAGTTGGAGCAAGGATGAATAAAACAATCATCTTGCTTGGCGATCCAAGGATCAATGAAGTTATGAGTGCTACCAGAATCAATGAGTATTGTAAGAGGAAGCTTCTTGAAGTAACCCCTAACCCGCATTGTTTGGGGGGTGGTGATTCCAGCTAAAGCATGGAGAGATATCTCTGGTTGGTCATCCTGAGACGGAGGGTCAATAGGCGGTTCCTGAATGTCAACCTGAGCATCCATTGTTTCTGGATCTTCGTCGCCAATTTCAGAGGCAAGCAGAGAATCCACATCCAAGAGATAGAGCTTTTGTTGAACACATCTAGGTCCCTGAGTGAATTTATCATCACAATTATAGCAAAGTCCCTTTTCTCTGCGTGCTTGCATCTCTGTTTTAGACAAACGCTTGATAGGAGTTGGTCGAGGAGCCTGTGGTATGGGTGGTCGTTGAGAACCCATATTTCGAAAGGGAACAAAAGTGGGCTTGGAGCATTGTTGGGTTGCAATCTTGTCTTCTACCAACTTAGCCAACCCTAGGGCTTCCATCATTGTGTTGGGATAGAACATTTTGACCTCAGAGCAGATGGCATCCTTTAGACCACTGATAAAACAACTCCGGTAAAAGTCATCAGACAATCCTTCAGTGTGGTTGGCTAGTTTCTCAAATTCGGTTTGATACTCTCTCATGGTGCCAATTTGGCGAAGTTTAGTGAGGGCTCCTATGAAGTCATCAAAAGCACTAGGACCAAATCGTTGCAAAAGGAGCTGGAAAAAGTCTGGCCATTTTGGCTCTTCATGAGCCTTGATGTACCAATGGTACCATTGAAGAGATTCCTGTTCCAAATGAAAGGATGCAAGCGAAACTTTGTTGACATCAAAAGTATTATGCAGACTGAAATACTGTTCTGCACAATAGATCCATCCAGTTGGATTAATACCATTGAAGCAAGGAAAATCAAGCTTCAGACCACAGAAATTGCTAAAAGAAGAGAACCCATTGTCTGATGAAGACTCGGACTACCATTTGTTGTTCATAGCTGAATGTTCAAGATGGAGGCCGAGCAATTTTTCATCCAGATCCTGGAGTTTGGCTTGGATGGATGCAAGTGCTTCTTCCATGGTTTTTGCTCCTGCGTGGGTGACAACCATAACAAGGAGTTTTTTTTTTTTTGGTTGACTGGGTAGAAAAAAAAACAGAAACTGCTTCAGTAAAGGAAAATCTGGATTTGGGAAAAAGTCTGAAGGGGAATTGGGGTTTGACTAGGTTTTGGACACTGTCGAATAGACATGGAAGCAAAAAATGAGGATTTCAGAAGCTGGGTGAAAGAATGAGAAAATTTGGTAGAGGGGGACAAAGAAGTAGAATTCGGAAAGGAACTCTGTGGTAAAATTTGAAGGTGATTGGGTGAAATCTGAGGAAGTTATGGCAAACCCTAAAAATAGACAAATGTGGGATTTCGGCCTTTGGGAAGTGGAATTGGGGATAGGGTCTTTAGGAATGAAATATGCAGAATGGGATGACAGGGGTTCCCCGAAAATTTCAAGGGAAACAGAGTGAAAACAAGGGAGATATGGAGAAAAAACTGAAATTTTTTTTATTTTTATTTTTTTCAGACTAGAGTAGCTACGGCTCGGAAGGGATCTGAAACAAATAGATCTGCAACGGCCCGGAAGTGAGCGGAAATAGAGGGATCTAAAACGGCCCTGAATGGATTGAAAATGGCTATATCTGGAACAGCTTTCAGAATGGATTTGAACGACTGGATCTGAAATAGTGCAGCAGTGATCGACAACAATTCAGCTGAAAATAGATATGGACCCCAGGTATGTGCGGATTCCTAACAGTTCAGGGGTTTCACTTGGCCACCAATGCTGTCTGACAGCTTGCATATTGGGGTAGTACCCCTCACTCCACGGCTCAGGTAAAACTGATAACTGCTTTGCCACAAACGACAACTCTTGGTTTACCTCATGGGTGGGAACTAGTCAATCAGGTAGGGCTCGTTGCCATTTTCACTGGCAGGTCCTCTCAATGGGCCAGCTACTTCGGGGTTCCTGTGGTACTCCTCACAATGAGTTTTAGGGATTATGCCCAAGTAATTCCCGCAATTAAGCGGATAGGGATTATTCCCAAATCCAAACCTGCAACATATGCGAAAAAAATTTGGCAGAAATTTCACCCAACGAGCCCAAGAAAGTGCTCTAATACCATATGTGAAGCACCTGCAACAATTAATTAATAAGAATATGCTAAACGTCGAATTGACTCCCATGTTCTAAATGTCGAAAAGTGACTAACCTTGCCATGTCTCTGACTTCTTGTAATCATTGTTTTTTTTTTCACTGTGCGAATCGGTTTTCAGCTACTATGTGCCTGCTTATGGCGATAGGGATTCAGCCAATTTTCGTTCACTAAACTTGTCGGCAATGTGCCATCTAACCTTTGTAATGGTACCACACCTCTGTTAGTAAAATAATTTATGATATAGGGACCTAACCAATGCATCTGTAGCTTACTTGGATGCTTCACAAACTTAATGTCATATAGTGGGACCATATCTCCGCACTCGAAGTGCTTTGCTTTGATGTGGTGATCATGCCAAGCCTTCTATCGATCCTTCTCTACCTTCTGATGGAATCTTGCGATCAACTAGTTCTCATCAAGCTGTACCAATTGTGCCAACCGCTATTCGATTCTTCGTCGTCGCTCATTCCTATGGCTGCTACAATGCACAGACTCGGGACAATATACTCCATTGGCATTACCACTTCCTGTCCATAAACTAACTTGAACGGAGTCTGTCCTTTCAATCGTTTGTAGGTTGTTCTATAGGCCCATAGTATCGCTTGAATATTTAAGTCCCAGTCATCGCGGTTTGTGCTGCACACCTTTGTGAGTGCATGCTCCAATATTTTGTTGAACGCTTCAACTGTGCCATTAGCATGTGGGTGATATGGGGTACTCTTACTGTTTTTTATTTGAAACTCCTCTTTCATCACTATGATCGTTTAATTGACAAAATGAGTACCCTGGTCGCTCATCAGTATCTTCGGGCATCCAAACTGGTGACCACATTATCGAAGAGAACTCTTGTTGCAGTCGCAGTCGTGCAATCCTTTACTGGTGCGGTTTCCTCCCATCCTGTCAAATAATCTGTCGCAGTAATTATGTATCGCGAACCTGTTCTTTTTCATGGTGGGTTGATAGGTCCTACAAATTCGACTGCCCATTTGTCAAAATCCTGCAGTGTTAATTGAGGCACTAGCGGCATTTCATCCCTTCATGATGGTTTCCTTGTTCTTTGGAATACGTCATAGATTTTTGCATAGTCAGCAGCATCTCCATGAATCGTCGAGCACCATAGTCCAGGTCGAAGTATCTTCCTAGTAGTGGCACACCCTCCGTAGTGTCGTCCTGCGATCCCATCATGAGATTCTTCCAAGATTCTTTCATGTTCATGCGGAAGAATGTATCGTTGAAGTATTTCATCTGGGCCCATTTTATATAGTTTTCCTACGATCAGTTGGAAATCCACATCTCTAACAACTAGCTGTTTCTTTTGGTTGGTAGTAAATTCCTCTAGTGCTTTTCTCGTCGCCAAGAATTGAACAATTTGCTCATAATGGTCATCCACAAATTCTAATCCTGAATAACTGAGCCTCGGGAAATATTTCGTCAATGTTTCTTGGTTCTTCTCTTGATTCTATTCACGACAGATGATCTGGTTCTGCATTTAGTCACGGGGGCTTCGCAATTATCTCAAAGTCAAATTCTTGGAAGAGTAATAGCCATCGACAGATTCCCCCCCCCCCAACACAGAATTATTCAATAGGTATTTGAGTGCAGAATGATCAGTGAACATTTTGAAATGGCCGCCTAATAGATAATGTTGAAATTTTTGTAAGGCGTAGACCATCGCCAAACCTTTCCTTTCCATTGTCGTGTAGTTTTTCTCTGCAGTGGACAACTTCCTACTTGCGAATGTGATTGGATGGTCGATCGCTCCTTCTCCTGGATGCACCAATATTACTCCTAGTGCGACTAATGAGGCATTGACATGAACATGAAATTATTTCGTCCAATTAGGAAACACTAGTATTGGTGTTGCAACCATCTTTGCTTTCAGTATATTGAGTCTCTTCTGGCATTCTTCATTCCATTTGATCTTGGCATCCTTTTTCAACAGTTTTTCCATCGGCGCAATGATCTCTACGTATCCTCTGATAAAAATTTTGTAGTATGCAGTATGTCCCAGCGTCACCCTTAGTTTCTTTACTATCGTCGGTTGTGGAAAGTTGACGATGATCGCGATCTTCGCAGGGTCAACCAACATCCCTTCCTTGCATACAATGTGTCCCAACAAAATCCCAAATGGAGCACAGAAGATGCACTTCTTCAGGTTTAGAAAAATTTGGTGTTGTCAACATCTCTCCATCATCAATCTTAGATTCACGACATTATCATTAACCAATCCATATACTGTCCAATCATTCATGTACACTGCGAGGAATTTATGGATGAAATCTGTCAATGCAGCGACAACCAGTATTGAAAGATTGCTGGCGCATTTTTCAGACTGAGCGACATCATTGTATATTGAAAACAACCCCATTCTGTGACGAACGTTGTTTTGTGTTGATCCTCCTTTGCAATTTTTATCTAGTGGTATCCTAAGAATCCATCTGTAAATGAGTAGATCTCCTCACCTTCAACACCTTCTAGTACTTCGTCAGTGAGCGATGTAGGGAATGTATCGTGTAAACACGCATCATTCAATTTTCTTAGGTCGACATAAATCTTGATTTCACCGGTATTTTTATCTTGTACCACCATTGGGATGATCCATTCAGATGCCTCCACAGGTTCTATGATTCCTACGTCCAACATCCGCTCTATTTCAAATTTCACGAGCTCCTTTTACCTCAAATTCAAATTGTAAGGTCGCTGCTTTACTGGCCTCGCATCAAGTTTCAGTGGGATCTGCATCTCACCCAGGTTCTCATAAATGAATTTCATCTTCAAAATTTTTGTTGGGAACAGGTGCTGAAACTCGTGCAACAGGTCAGTCATCTTGGAAATGGTCAAGTCATCCCAATAATCTCTGATACTTGTGAACTTGGGATTTTCCTCCGACGCAATATTCACTTTTTTGATTCGCAATGGATGTTGGAATTTGTTGAAGGGCATGTATGGCGCTTCAAAATTCCAGATTCCTTGTGACTCTGGAATATAAATAGCTTGTGTATCATCCTCATCATCAAGCTCTCCCATCACATTGTAGTATTCCATCAGCATTTCTGGTGTCGCAGTCCACTGTAATCCCATTGGTTTTTCTGTCAGAACTGCTTCGATTACTTTCTCATGGATCTCCTGTAGCACACTGTGGATGAAAAGGTTTTCATCCGAAAAGCTGAAATTCTATATAAAGCTAACAGTCAGTTCTTCCCATGTAGTTGTTATGCATCGCAGTTCTACTGCGATATACCAGCTTTGCGGTACCTCATCCAATGTGTGAATGAATGCGTGGACCCATTCCAGTTTTGGTCTCATTCCCCATTTGATTTGAAATTCATTCAGGTGCTCCCTTGGGTCTCCTCTTCCATTGTACTTCCTTCCACAGTATCCTTCAATGTCACCGAACCTAACCTCCATTAGATGTCAACATAATGGCCAGTTTGTTATTGTTGACTTGTGTGCTTCCCACCATCACGTTGGTGTAGCCTTTAGTGTTTCCTCCAAGACCAATAGTTACTATGGTTCTGCTACTTTTTCTTCAAACTTAGTGACAAACAAAATCAAATAGGGTAACCCTTCATATGTTTTGAGTTAGCATACTTATGTCTCCACCCATCTCAACGACTAGGTGATTTGTGCGCACCTTCTGAATGATACTTCATGTAGCCATTTCTGCCAATTCTCAAGTGCTTCATCTGAATCTGACGACGCCGAACTGACGTTCCGCAATCCCAACTCTCCATCTGTGGTATGATTGATGTAGTCTTTTGATATGTTGTAGACAATGTCCCACCCTTCAGTGAATTCATCCCTCATCGTCTCGACATACCTCTATCGTTATGATGGATCAAGAGATGTGACTTCCCTCATATCGCGATTCTCGAACAACATGGTTCTTTTCTTAAAGTTGATGATGGCCTGGTTCTCCATCGCCTAGTCTATTCCTAACATCACTTGATAGGGGATTGTGTTGTTGATGATCTCTATCACATCAAAGTCTACGTATGTTTTTAGTCCTTCTATTTCGACTGGGATCTGGCATAATCGACCAATCGGGGTGACCTTACTTTGATTTGCTAGTCGCAGTTGTACCGGGGACCATTCCAACTGTGGTTTCCCCATTTTCTGCAAGGTCTGTTTTGTTAGAATATTTACATCTGACCCCAAGTCTAGAATGATGGAGTCTATGTCAAATGCTCTGATTTGCGCATTCATCTTCATTTCTCTTCTTGCCTTCCTCTTGTGTACTTGATTGACTGTATGATCCTGTTGTGCACCCTCCTATCATGTAACAGGATGGATATTCTGCTAGTGCATCCTCATCTCTTGCGAGCGCCAAACAACTTTCCAGGAAATCCCTCAATGTGTTGACCCTTCCTAATGGCCTTTGTGTTCGTCGTATCAAATATTGGCGGCATCTCATAGACAGGTTCTCTCTAGCCAATTGGTGGTAACTTAGTTCTTGTCAAGGTGTCTTGTGCTTTTAAAAAGGTTTCTTTCTTTGCTTCTACATCGAATCAAACTTGTTTTCTTGTTGTAGTTCGAATGATAGGGTGTGTCCTATCTTCTCCTGGTGAAGCTCCTCCTTGGGTCACTACTCCAACATTCACAAGTCAGCTTCTTACCTCCGTTGATATCTTCTGTACAGCCGGTGGCATATTCTGGTTTTGGTTTTGATTTGGTGGAGGTGGGGGTAGGTTCTTAGTTTTCGACTTTGCAATTAACTGGACAGTCCTCGACACCATGGTCCACTGTGCTATAATGAGTACACTATGGAGGTGGATTCAAGAAATCCCTCTGATAATTCCCAGGCTGACCGCAATTATAGCATATGATTGGTCCTCGGCCTTGTCCAAAAGATCCTCCTCAACCCACACCTGAACCTTGACCTCCGCGGAATCCCCCTCTGAAACCTCCTTGTGCGTGACCATATGGTTGATACTGCGGTTGACCATACTACAGTTATTGATAATTTTGTTGACCATACTACAGTTGACCATACTGCGGTTGATCATACTGTGGTTGCTGATTATAGTGAGGCTACTACTGCTTGTACTATTTTTTTTTATGTACTGGCGGTTTCTCCTCTCCCTTCATGAAAAATGTATCCACAGTCCTTTCTTGGAGCAGGTCATATGCCCTACAATATTTTTCTTCATGGCCAACCGATCGACAAAATTTGCAATACCGATTAACTAGCTTTGACACCATCTTCTGTAGGTAGACGCTTTCTTCTAGTTGATGTCCTCTTGTCTAACAGATGTGACACCATGACATTCCTCCTTGACTGAGTGGATTCGGTGCACCCGACTAGAAATATTCTCGGAATTTTGGGCATTAATCCTTGTGATGTCCTTCTGTTTTGCATCTACTGCACCATATTTCTTCGCGAATTTATTTCCCCTTCTTAATTTCTTTAGTTGGATCGTCAGATTTTCCACCTGTGCTTGTATCTGGTTCATTCCTATGCATGTTTCACCGACTGGTGAAGCCTCCAGCTTCATTGAAATTTCCAGTGCTTCTCCCTGGGATGCTATTTTCTATTGCATCAATGGCCCATGAATGTGTGGTACCAATCCTATGATGAACCATTCTTTATGTTGCATGTCACTCATTCCAAAACATACCTATGTCGTTAGACTTTTATATCTTTGGTCGAATTCCCAAACTGATTCATTTGGAAACTACTTGATTTCTTTCAGCTTTGTGATGTATTGTGACTCAGATTTCGGCTTTCTAAATTCATCGATCAATCCCACCTTGACCTGTGGCAGTGTTTTATATAGACTCCCTATCGATACCTGTATAAATTTCATAAACCAGTCTAGCTCATGGCCCCTAAAGGTCGTCTCCAGCTATCCCTTTTTGATGTCGTCATCTTGGACCTACTTGAAAATCCATACTGCTTTGCATAAGAACCAGTACTGTTCAGGATTCGCGGTCCCATTTCCCTGAAAGATCGGCATTTTTACATTGTCGCCTACCATTCTTGGTCTCCTGTTGGTATTTATAGATCAGCTACTCTTCCCATTGTTCTGGCACATAGGACAACCCTGCAAATAACTTGTATTTCTTCCTACAAATTTCAGAGTAGTGCACGGAGTTGAAGGTATGTTATAGGTTTGGGTCCATCCCTTTTCGGATTCAGGGGTAGCCTCATTACTTTGTTTGTCGCAATAAGGTCACTTTGTCCCTTGTATTCATATTTTGTAGTTCTCTGTTCCGGTTTCCTCAGGAGACTCTCTCTCAATATCAGTCATCCTCTTCTTCTCTAGCCACCAAAACCTCATCCCACTTCGCAGGGTACCACAACCTTCCTTAGCCTCCCTTAAAAATTCATCGTCTCTCATTTCCATCCACCCCACATTATTCTATCAGACCCACATTCACGCAGTACCCAAAACCTCCACACATCGATCTCTACTCGTCGAAATTCATCTTCAGTACACCCTTTTCGCAGATGAGCATCTTAATCAACAGCTTCAGCAATAGTAGAAACCTCCCTCTCGGTCCTTTGAAATTTTTTCTTTATGCATCATTGTATGACTTAATCGTGTCGACGACGAACTCAGTGATATATCCCTCCAGGATACTATCTACCAAGAAGTCGACATCCCTCGATGCTCTATTGTTGACCCGTTTTAGTTGTTGGATCAATGTCGGGGTAGAATGGTCAGGCTCACCTCCTTGGAAATTTTTCTTCTGGAAAGTCAGTTGCGCCAACAACTCATGCAGCAATATCGTAAATTCACAGAATAATACCTTGTGGATATTAGAATAAATATACTTTTGTAGCTAGTCGCATGTCGTCTTCCCAGGGTTCCGATTTTCTTCTTCTACAAACTCTCATATCTTCTTGTCGAACCAGTTCTGGATCTCCGGTTTCATCGGATGCCACAACATGTCCTCTTCTTTATTCTTCAAGGTCCCGGCAATGAAATCATTTGCTGACACAGTTCTATCGATAGGGGTTCACTTTGCACTACTGTCAACAAACATCAACCAAACACCCTTAAGCATCTGCCTAGAAAGGTTTTACCCTTTCCAGCAACACTCACAGAGCGAGTGAAGTCTCGCCTGAGATGGTTAAGGGGGATGCAGGAACCAAGTTTCTGCATTAGGGGGAGGACGTGCATCTACTATCACTCAGTCGTTATAGAAACTAGAGATTTATCTTCGCATCATGCTAACAGTTCAGATATATATTCGACATTCGCATTACCAACATATAATCAACATTCGCATTAACATTATATAATTGACAGTTGCATCGACAAGCATTACAGATTAATCGATAGAGAAAAAAACTTTAAACACATTGCATCATTGAAATAACATTCATCATTGAACACACATAAAAAAATGTATAGAGACATAACCGAACATCCTCATGCATTAACTCATCCCAAAATCTGTGGTACAACCTTCGTAGGAACAGTCCCAAGCGACTTATCGCAAATCCAGACAAATAGAATGAAACTTGCCAAAGGCAGAGCAAAAAATAGATGCGAGATATCACCGTCTACAATCGATTCCCTTAGGATTACAATCATGGTTCTATTTATAGACAACTAAGGTTGTTACAAAATGACCCAAATGACCCATTTTAACTAACTAAACCATAACTTGTGCTTTCGTCAGCTCCTTGGTCTTCGCGAATGGTCCTTTTTGTCAATTTCGACTTTCGCACTTTATGCACTCTAACCCTATGCCAACACCAGGGAAGAAATAAAAAGTCCACTAGGTTTTGGCAATGTACCAACTTCCACACTCATAATTCTTAATACATAAGAGGGTGAGGGAAAATTATTTCTTTGGAGGAAACGTGGGAGAAAATAAAATTTGATGGTTATTTTTTTAGTTGAAACATCGAATTAATGCTTATAAATTTGTGTAGGACATAGATTTAAACATTCCATAACACCCCTATTCACTAATGGGTGTTATTAACATACTTAATATAATTAATTTTTGTTCTAAACATGACTCTACTTTGTCATTTCAACATATACACAAAAATTTAGAATAGTTTCTAAGTTCAAAACATAAGTTCTTTATTTTTTTTCATGTCCCAAATTTTGCATTGGGTCACAATGACCTAAGCCCATTGGCCATATTCATGAGATTTTGTCAAATTAAATGTTAAAGGTCAAATAATTGCCAAGGAGGAAAATTACCAGTTTCCTAGATTGTGGGTGGAAGCATTGGGATTTGAAATAAGAAGGATAATAAATTATGTGTGGACATTAGAATAGCATAAATATTTAATAAAGTAGCTAAATAAATATATACAAGGGAAAATCAAAGTGGCATTTGACCATGAAGACACATGGAGGAAGTGGGACCCACACAAGCTAGATTTTCTATGCCACATGGCATCCTCCTCTTCAAGGATAGTTTTAAGGACCCATCCTTATTTAAAAGTGTATAAAACCTTGGCGAATCTTACCAATTCTTAAAATGTCAACTATTAAATATTTGGCGATATTTTTCTAAAATTATTTCAATTTCTAAGGATTTTATATAGTTTATATAATAATTTGGCGATTTTTAGAGTGAAAAAAGTTTACCCCATCAAAATTGGGCAAAACAGGGCTTCAAAAAATGCAAATTGGTGAATCTCTTTTTGGAAAAAAAACATGGAAAAATAGTCCATGGGCTAAATTTTGCCCCTAAAATTATCCTTGCAGTCCTCTTGTCATTTCGAATCCATAAGAATCCCAAGGGTCTTGGGATGAGTTGGAAGGTCAATATACTTGGCATGAATCAATTAAGGTCGAATTGGAGTGGAAGAGTAACTCCCATGGAAGAGGAAGAGGCATTTTCGAGCTAGTGAGACACTTGGACTAGTTTCCCTAGCTCTATTCAACAATGATGAAGATGTTATGACACCTATAACACAAATCAGACCTGAATGCTGACATCTGACATATATGACATGTCAGGGATAAAAATAGCCTCCAATAGGGTGCTCAAGGGAGTTAGGGCAGCTACGATGCTTCCACATGTGATTTGGTGAAAGTGGGAGACTAGGAATTGTTGTACAAGTGGCATCCTTTGGAATCTCTTCCCAACTTGAGTTGGAATGCATCTCTTGGAAGGAATTTGACCCATCGAGAGCTTGGAAACTTTATAAATTTCAAGAACAAAGAATGAAGGCAGCTTTTGATCATTTTTAGAATTTTCAATTGCATTTGTGAAGAGGGAGAGCTAGTGGATGACTAGTTTCTTGCCTTAACCAATTTCGAGGGTGAAAGATTCCCATCCAAGTTGGTAATTGGAAAGGCCACTCAGACCTTTCATTTGGAGATTTACTGGAGTCTTAATTTTCAGGTGTAAGCTACAGGGAAGCACATGGTTTCTTCTAGTGCAGCTCACTTCTTCAACCATTTCCAGTTTTCATGGCATATTCTTGATCCTTGAGGGAGGGCGTTTTTGGTGATCTATTGTACAATTTGGGGGAGCTTCTCATACCCAATTTATTTTTTAATATGAATGAAATAATTTTTTCTTTGTCTTCATAAATTTTCAGGTCTAAATTCCAAGTGTGAATGTATAAATCTGATTTTTAATGAATGAATGGTGCCATTTCCCCACTACCTTGATGTGTAGCAATGATGTATTGATGTATGCGAATGAAAGATCATTCATATGATTTATTTATGATTAATGGAATTTAATTTATGATCTACACAAGTTTCATGTTCAGTACTTAAGAATTTGGAGTCATTTTGATCGGTTTAATACCATTTGAAGAAGATTTAATGCCATTTCCCCCAAGGTCAAGACTAGTTGTTTTGCATCTGATTTAAGGGAGTTATAGAAGACATTAAAGGTTGAATGGTGATGCATATGATTTCATTATTATGTCCTTTATATGTCCCCTACTTCTATTCAGAAATTCGATTTGGATTGAGTGCATTTGGAAGGTCATTTTCATCATCTACCCTAGGGGATTTGAACCACAATTTACTAGTAAAAATCCATACATTGACCAGATTGACAAAGTGAGTTGAAGAAGTCATTTGATGGTTAAAAGACACCTATAAACACCATTTTTATGTATTAACATCATTCATACACATTCTAGTACACTTTTGGATCATCTGGAGCTATTTGGAGCCATCTACCTTTGGGGGTTTGAGCCTCAAAATTACTAGTAAATTCCCTAAGTTCTCTTGGATACTTATTCGACCCAAAAACCACATATAATGATGAAAATATAATTTAATTAATGTTTTATGATATATACAAGTCTCATACCAACCATTAGTGGAGGTTGTACAATGCTTGGAAGAGATTTGTTCCAAGACCCGGGGGGATTTCCACTTCCCAAATTGACCAGTCTTGTCCCGAAACTTCTTCCCTTGCAAATTGAAGACCATGGTTGTGTATGTCACTTGATTATATGTATGGTAGATGTGTTAATGTGTCCCATCACTCCTCATGACCTTCCTCACCAATTTTGAAAGTAATTGGAGGAGATTGGAATTAGTTGTATCCACATACCTAGAGTTCAAATTTGGTGAATTTGAGAACATTGGGAATTTTTTTATAAAGGGACATTACATTTTCCTACTATTACTCTCACAACATATTTTTATACCCAATAAATTGATTTAATTATTAAATTCTGATAAAATTTTCCAAATTAAATTAGAAACCATCTAAAGAAAAGTAGGAAATAGTAGATACCTCATATAAAATATTTGAATTAGCAATATCTAGTCCAATCCTTAGTAATTTATAAATCAAGGGTTATCCTATTGGGATTAATCCACCCAAACAACTAACATCTTTTCCTTTTGTCTAGTTCTAGGAAACATATGGGTTTCCCAGCCCTTCGTGCCCACAACTCTAACCACAATAACAATAGTAGTAAGCAAGCATCAAGTTTTCAAGATCAAGGTTCTATTCCAAGGTTCCCAAGGCTCAATAATCCTCCACTCAAGGTTTTCCTTTCTCCAATGATAATTCTATCCGAATTAAGGACCCTTGATCCCATCTCCCCAAATCCCCTTTTATCCAAATTTTCCAGCGCCTTCCTAGCCCCTGAAGAACCCTAGAAAGGTTAAAACATAGTATAATGTTTTAATTCACCTAACTAGCATCAATAACTTGACAACCCACTCAACAAAATAAAATCATATTTAATCTAATTCAAATCTCGTAAGTCACAAATAAGTCAAAATATACTAAAATATTAATTCACCTACCTAATATTAATAACCTAACAAACCACTCAACAAGATGAAATGACATCTAATATAATTCATACATCGGCAAGTTACAAATTTTATCTTTATTGAAATGACGCTAAACTCCAAATGGAATGCAAATTCCCTCTTTTAATAATTAAATAAAACTTAATTATAAATGCAAGTAAATAAATATCAAATGAAGGTTAAATTAAGGTATGCAATTAACCTCTTATGACACCCTTCAAGCATCAACCATTAACAATGTCAATTTAATCACTAATAATAGAAAGTTACTAGTGTATGTGTGCGAGGTATAAACGTGTAGCTAGCATATACATAGCTTACATGTGTATTGGTGATAACCATCACCACCTCTAATGTATAATTATTGTATGATCCTAACCAAACATGCAAGGAAATAATCAAGTAAACACAACATTTAACGATGTTACTAACTAAGACACAATAATCCAGTGTGAATTAAATAACATACTAAGATTATACTAGAATGTATGAAGCAATTGATTTAACCAAGGAAGAAACCAAGCATAAAACTAAGATGGCATATCTAATTCCCAAACAACATCCATAACTACTCTAAACTATCCTTCCTAACCAATTTCCATCTTTCCACATCCTATCCTTTCCTCTGTTGGAATATACTAGAGCAACAACTATTTTGACTTAACCCCATATATAAATCGTAAGTGGAATTGTCAATTACATTGACCTAACTTCCCCAACAAGAAATATATAGTCACCATCAAACATATTGAGGAGAATGGATTAACATGCCCCTCCCATAACTCCAGGTTTTAGAAGATAAACAATGGGTAATGCCTCCACCTCTCCTAATGGAACTAGGTTCAACACCCTATAAATAATCATATTTGTCTTCTTTTTTTTTCCAAAGAAAAAGTCATAATTTTATTTCAAGTGAATTGAACAAAATTACATTCTGCACATGTAATAGAATCATAGAGATCCCTACATTTTCGCATATTTGCTGATCATATCTCTGATAGGTCTAGAGGCCCATACATATCCAAAAAAAAGCTGATCATACAGCACATCATAATGCCGGTTACAAATATCAAAATAGTCTCAAAATTTTAGTGTTCCTATCAAACTATTCACTGTCTTAACTGCCCGAAAGCACCAAAACAGTACTGCTGTATACATAAATCCAAGTGCTCCATTACCGGTCCACCAATGCCTCATAAAGGCCCATGATAACACCAAAATGCAAAATACAAAAGCCAAAAGGTCATCCAAACAGAACTGTCATGTAATCTGAGCAAGCAGATACCAATCAATCTCCCGCCCTGTCCTCCAATGCCTCGCTGAAAGGCCAATGGTAATAACTGTAGGATGAATCAGTAGTATGTACAGTGATTCGCCATGTGCCGAAAATTAGACGTTGCTGCGACGCTTCTTTGGAAAGAAAGTCGACCATGCCATTTCTCTCCCTGTAAACATGTGTAAATGTTAAAAGATTAAAATTCTGCTTTAACCGTAAAACATCTTCCAGTATAGGTGAGAGAACCATCACGTTACATTGTGTATGCTCATTGGCCCAATCAATAACAATCAGTAAGTCACCAAATATCTGAAGTGAAAGACAACCTTGTTCTAGTGCAAATAACAGCAACAATCTAAGTGACATGATTTCTGCATAGTTGTTTGTACCGGTCCCCAATCCAGCCGCTATGTGAAAATAATGTGAATCAGATTTATGTAGCACGATCCCCCCCCCACATACCAATTGATCCAGAGATGCACCATTGAAAAAAGCCCATGGTAATGTTTTATCAATCGTTTCAGCGATCACAGGGCGTGTTCTAATCGGTTTAGGAGCAGTCTTGTAATGAACAATGATAGCCACAACTTGTGCCACCACTTGCTCAATTGGGATTCTACTATCCTAGAAGATAAGCCTGTTGCGTGTGATCCATATCCCCCAGGCAAAAATGCATGGGGCCGCACATATGGGTGATGACTGTTGTTCTGACCACCATTGTTGGAATGCCTCAAATACAGTCTCACCCCACCAACGCGTAGTGAGATTCAAATACTGGCAAATTTGTGTCCAAATCGCCTGGGAGAAACGACAGTGTACAAATATGTGTGAAATAGTCTCGTCCGCCTCCCTACAGAGTGGACAAAAACCCGGGCCCTGTAGGAAACGACGCTTCAGCACATCCCAGGTAGGTGCCTTTTGTTCTAATATCGCCCAGAAGAGTAGTTTGGCTTTACCTGGACATTTAAGCTTCCACAGAGCTTTCCACCACCACACCAAAACCCTGTTTTGCACCCCCACATTTAACTGAATATATCCCAGTTTTGGTGTGTATTTCCCTGTGGGATGGTGATCCCAGATAAGTTCATCAGGCCTATCTGTCAGACGGATATTGGAGAATCTTAAGATCCGAATGTAATCCTCCCAATCCCCGATCAAGTCCGCAGGAACTACAAGACGCTGGGCAGAGTACCACCCCTGGTGCATTAGTGTGCTTAAACCCGGTTGTGCGATATCAGCTAAGAAGTGGCATCCCCTAGCTGCCAGGTAGGTCCTCAAATCCACAGGCAATACATGTTCCCCCCCTACATCCAACCCATGGATCCAGTCCAATACGGAGTGATTGCCCATTTCCAATTCGCCACACTAAACCCGATCCCACTAGCTGAAAATGCTGAACCACCGCTTTCCAAACCACAGAACAATTAGCCCTCGATTTGTTGCCCTGCCTAATCCATTCAAGGAGGGTTAAAGGAGCAATGTATTTGTGGTATACCACCCTGGTCCAGAGGCTTCGTGTATGGATAATTCACCATACCACTTTAGCCCCCAATGCTTTGGCAAAAAGAAATATATTCTTGAGGCCCCAGCCTCCCAGTGCTTTGGGGATTGCAATCAAATCCCATCTAACCCACACCAAGGATCGATTCGCACCCTTACCCTTCCAAAGGAAGGCAAAAACCAACCGACGGATCTGCTCCAAGATACCTCTGGGAATCCAAGCAAGTGACATCCAGTAAACCGGTATTGCTTCCAAAACAGATTTAACCAGCACCAGTCTCCCAGCCCGCGAGAGCCATTTTTGACTCCAACCATGCAGTCTCTACTCCAACTTGGCAATTAACCAGTGCCAATCTGCCTTAAGATATGCATTAGGTTTTAAGTGAAATCCAAGGTACTTTAAGCCATCATTGATATCCATAATCCTATAGGGGAGTCTAGTGGCTAATCTGTTCCTCTCCTGCTCATTTAGTTGCGAGCAAGAGATTGTTGATTTATCAATATTCACTAGCATACCCGTGGCTACTTGCAGTAAATTAAGTCCTTCGACCACCTTATCAATGTCCTGTCTCGAGCCATCACAAAAAATGAGAACATCGTCAACAAAAAGGATATGTGTGATATACAATACCTGAGTAATGGAGATGCCACGAAAGGAGCCATCAGCCTTTGCTTTCAGAATAAACCGGCTGAGGCCTTCAGCAACAAGGAGAAATAGCAGGGGTGAAAGTGGACAGCCTTGTCGTAGCCCCCGACCAGCATGAAAGAAAGGGCTAGCCGAACCATTTATCAATACAGCAAAACTAACCGTGGTGATGTAGGCCATAACCCATCGAACAAATTCATAGCAGAAGCCCAGATGTGTGAGAAGCATCCGGATATAGGGCCAGCTAACCCTGTCGAATGCTTTAGAGAGGTCAATCTTAATCACTGCTCCCTTCTGCTTCTGTACCTTCAGAGTGTGTAAACCTTCTTGTGCAACTCCAATGGCCTCGTGAATTTGACGACCTTCCAAGAATCCAAATTGTTCACAAAAGATATGCTGAGACAGGATATTTTTTAATCTCCTCGCCATAATCTTGGCTATGATCTTATATATGCAATTGCAGAGTGAGATAGGTCTGAATTCCTCAAAATGATCAGGCTTGTCAGATTTTGGGATGAGAGCAATAAATGTCGAGTTGAAGGGACCATGTACAAAGCCAGCCTTTCTTGACTCTTCTACCACAGCCAATAATTCCTCCCCAAAACAGTCAAAGAAACCCAAGAAAAATTCAATAGGCCAGCCATCAGGCCTAGGGATTTTATCTTTCTGACAGGATTGCATAACCTGCAAGAGTTCAATCGGTGACACCTCCTCCATCAATAGTTTGTTCTCTTCCTCCCCCACAAAACGTGGGAAGAGCTGAGCCATTCTGATAACCTCTGCAATGGAGGCCCCAGGTGGAGCAGTGAATAAGTCTTCGTAATGTCTAACCCCCATCTCAGCCAAACCATCAAAGCTGGAGACCCGTTCCCCTTCAGGTGTAGATAATTCCCAGATTGAGTTAGTGAATTTTCTCCCCTTAGCATATGCTTGAAATAATTTAGTGTTCTCATCCCCACATTGTAACCAAATCGCCCTGCTTTTCATTCTCCACATCTCTTCTCATTCACATAGTAACACATTCCTGCTACTTTCCTAGTCCAGTAGCTCACCTTTCTGCTGTTCATCCAGATAACCCATACCCTGACAATGTAATAGTCTATCAATATTCATCTCAGCATCCCTCAGAAGCTGATCATCTTTAACCCTTTTTGCAGTGGCCCAGTGAACTGTGGCCTCTTTGATATGCTTGAGATTGTGTTGAAAGTGTACTCCTACATGTTCCTGAGACTCCAAAGGTCGATGAACCCACTGTTGCTGAACTAATTTTAGATAATCCTCCTCCTTCAACCAGCTAGGATTGAATTTAAATGGACTAGGGGGTTTGTTCCTACTGCCTCTTAATTCCAATAAGATGGGGCAGTGATCAGAGACCCCCCCTGACCCAACCCATTGCTTTACAACATCAACCCCCAGAGCCAACACATCAGCCACCAGAAACCTATCCAGTCTTTTGGCCACCCTTTGTTCCCCTGTTCTCTTATTCCTCCACGTCGGGGTTAACCTGGTTGGATGAATGTCAAGAAGATCCTTCCCGGCGAAAGCTTGTATGAAAAAGTTAGCTAATGGATCCGGAGCTGCATGAGGCCCCCAAACTTCAGATGACCCCAGTGACAGGTTAAGGTCTCCACCCAAGATCACATCCCTTCCATCAAAGATATCCATGCTAAGCAAGGAGTCCCAGAAACCAGCCCTATTTAAATAGGGTCCATAGATATTGAGAATCGTTATCATCCTACCAATCTCTGCATCCCATACTTCCAACCCAATACCTGAAGAGATACCCCAAGAACTATCATATCTGCAATTCTTCACCTTCCACCCCGTAGCCAGCCCTCCAGAACGACCACGTGCATCCATCCCCACAAACTTCCAGCCAGGTAGCAATGTTTCCAAAATCCTAACCACCTCCACACTGCCGCCCAATGTTTCTTGTAGTAGTAAAATATCAGGTTGATTTAAATCCACCAACCTCCGTAGTGACGATTTTTTAATGGGGCTCGCCAACACACGACAATTGAATGACAGTAATTTCATATGGTACCCCCTTCCAGGGCTTTCGCTGCTCTAAGCGCCCATTCAATAGAGGATTGTGTTCCCATTACCAAATCAACTTTTTCCCTATCCTGTGCTTTAGACAAATGTGATTTCCGACCCCGACCTTTCCCCATAGTGCTAACAGCCAATTCAGGTAGTCCCCTACCCCCCGATTCATCAGCAGATATCACCCTATTCCTAAGAGCATAGCGGATACTACGTCCCACATAATTGGGAGAGGGTAGAGTGGATACAAGTGGTGGCGTGTAAACACAATCCGTGACAGGTAGAAGACAAGGAGCTACAGTGCTAAGTGTAACAGGGCTGACAGGAGGATGAGACTATAAACAATCCCCCCCCAAATCAGGAGAGACAGAATATAAAGATACATCAGTAAAGTTATGGTGAGACATACCCGGGGGATTAGAGGAAGAGCCCCGACGAGAGATTGCCTGCGCTTGAAGCTTCCTGGATGCAGCCCGAGTCAAAGGTGTCGAGGTGCCCAGTGCATTCCCCACTACGACCGTCTCCAAGCTCCCAAAGGTTTCCAAACCCTCTTTCTCCAGAGTTGTCAAAGGTATCCCGATTTCCTGTAATCCACACGATGCCACAGGTAGCGTTGATGCCTGGACAGCCCCCGTGTCAGTAGCAGTCACGAAGACACTATCCCCTGCCACCGATGGACTCCCCTTCTGCGCAGGATCAGTGCTAACAACTGCAACAGGAACAACCGACGGTCTGCTACCCCGAAAAGGTAATGTGCACCCTGCTACCAGGTGTCCGTGAGCGTGGCAGCGGTGGCATCGAAACGGCACCCCCACTTAGTCCAAAATCTGAGTGAATTCCCCATCCTTCGTCTGAACCAAGATCTCAGCCGAGATCCCCAGCCTAAGGTCGATTTTGACCAAAATATTTGCCACCGAATATAAACCTGTTGCAGTATGTGAATAATCTGCACAAATGTAATCACCAAGGAAGTTTCTGATGGCTGCAAATCTTGCTTCATTCCAGAGGTGCATGGGAAGCCCCGGTAGCTTAAGCCAAATAGGTTCTCGGTCAATTCTTTCAGTCTTGGAATCGAAGAAGGGCGACCATCGTTTCAGCACAATGGGGACGCCCAACATTGTCCAATGACGCCCTAAAACAGCTTCTACCTCACCAAAATTTGCCAAGATAAAGGAGAACCAACCCTTTGTCAATACCCTAACCTCAGGTGCAGTAGATACCAGGTCCTTCCAATGCTCGGCCGCCCATCGCTGTAGGAAACCCCGTCCAAGCCTCTTACCGCGGACATGTCCAACCACAGCAATGTGGGAGAAGTCCTCCACCTCCTCCATCGAGACGTCCACTCCCATCACCAATTTGTCCTTCATGCGCCTTTCCTTGACCTTCTTTGCAAAATTTTTATGTGAAGCCGCCTGAGCAGAAACCCTTGCTCGAGGAAAATTCAGAGGTTCATCTTCAGGTAGTATCTCTCCCACCCCATTAGCAACCGCTGCAGGTGCATTAGAAGAATGTCCCAGGCCTCCACTGGCCAGTCCCCGTTCCTTGCCGTCACGGGGATCTACCGACAGAAGCAAATTTCCGACAGAGAAAGAAGCCGTTCCACCACCCGTCCACTTGTGTTCACACCCAGCCAGGGTTTCGTGCCAGTCCTCGCTCCGACCTTCCGAAGGTAATGGAAAATTTGTAAATGACCCCAGTTGGGGTTGCAGCGTCCGCCCCAGGAGACCCGCCAAGTCTGGCCTATCCCTAATGCCAGCAGAAGACCGGAAAGTCTCCAGTTCCGCCTCTAAACCCTCCAGCCCAATAGAGATGACTGGCGATGTAACACGAGCAGATGTCGGTGGGGTGATGAGATGCCCGTCCAAATCCATCACTCCCTCGGGCCCAGGAAGATCCCCGGTCCCCCCGCCTGTCAGGAAAGGGCCAGACAAATTCCTCGTCCCAAAATCCGCAGCACTGATCGGTCCAAGTTCAAAAATCTCGATACCGCAGTCCCCTTCCGAGGATTAATCCACCTGCTGTTCTTCACCGCTCCCCATCCCACCCCAGCGGTTCCCCCAGGTCACCGGTCCCCGTCTGAGTAGTCCAAAGAGGTAAGTGCAAACCCAGATAGGGCCCAAGCCCCTATACGCCTTCGAAATGCAGCAATACTCCACGAAAGTCGAGACCCCGCTCCTCGGAGTCATTCATACAGCCACAGGGTTCATACAACTCCTGCCCTCACCGCCATTAACCACGTCGTTACAGAGTTTTACAAGAACCCGGAGAAAGCCCGAACCGGAGCACACTCAACCACCATATACAGATCCAGGTGCTTTCTGCTTCACGGCGAGCAGCTGGTCCAGCCGCGCTGCTGATATTCGTGCCTCCACAATTATCATTCTGCTTTGTTGTTCCCTCTGTAAATCATATTTGTCTTCTATTGTTGTTCTTATAATTATTTCATCAAATGACCAGTTTGGGTAACCATGTTTCATGTAAAAACCTATAGTGGCTCACATATCATAGAAATGTATCCACCCAATAATAAACTCATGAATTAATGCTTCATATTTTACCATTTCCTCTTTTAATGTCAATGGAAATAGGATCACTGAGTACCACAAGTATATGGATATTACTTAGCCCCTCTAACCTATGGGTTAGTCTTATTAAAACATAAGATCATGAATAATCATTTATTGTTTCAAAGTAGTTACCAAGTTATGAACTAATAAACTACAAAAACAAGCTAATTTATTCATCATGTGCATGGCACCCATTTATTCATTTAAATGTAACTTAAATTTGTATCCATCTACCCTATCCTTCCATTTATATTTACATGTTGAAATCAAATCACACAACTATCAACTATCATCATTAATAACATAAACTAGAATCCCAAAAGGGTTGGATCCATTAGTGAAGAGAGAGGAGTTTTTCACCAGTGGGTAAGGTTCAATTTCAATGAGGGACGAGCCTAAATCCATGGGGTCACCTTGAGGTGGTGGTTGAACGTGTGGTCACACCCAGAGAGATTCTATTAAATGATATCATGACCCGTGCACACATAAGTGGATCAAATCCCGCCCCCATTTCCTTCAATTTAAGAATTCAAGTCCCACTAGCGTAGTTCATATTCAAGGGGTTCTATTTGTTAGGTAGCCTAGGGTTCGAAACTCGTCGATGCTAGGATGAGACACCCAAAAAATTCAACCATGCTTAGTATTGGTGTGTCCTAGGATGGGTGTAATCCTCGGGTGATTTTGACAGCTTAGATGCCCTTAGGTCACGGTTTCTTAGAGCACAAGCCACTCTTACAAGTTAGGGAGATTCGTGCAAACAAAAAAAAGACAAGACAAACAAGAAACTTAAAACATAACTTATACACATAGTTAGCTCCATAAATCCACAAATATCTTTTTTTCAATCCAGTTGAATCCATCATATAATAGTAAAGAAATAAAAAATAGGTCATAATATTGTTTGGTGTCAAGTCAAAATAACCTGGTCCACCAAGCAGTCCAATATGCATATTGGTTTAGTCATGATGGTTCCCTCATTTGAAACATACAATTCATTCGAATTTAGTTTATAAGATTTGTCAACCCTATAATGTCATAATATAGATATATGAAAAACATCACAAGTTTTATGCAAAAGAGCAAGGTAATACACAACTAGTCCAATTCTTTCCAAAATTTCAACCAACCCTGTAAATCTAGGTTATAACTTTGTCCCCTTTCTAAACCAAATAGTACTCTTATTAGACCTAATACGAATTAAAATACCATATCCAAAATTATAACTTTGGTCCATTCTATGTGCATCGACATAACTCTTCTGCCTCTTATGTCCTTCCTTTAATAGTTGTCTAATTTGAACCTATGCCAACCCGGTGGTGTCTTGCATGGCCTTCCATATAGATCTTCATAAGTTGGAATTCCAATTGAGCTATGATAATTTTATTGTAAGAAAACTCCACCAAAGGTAAGTAGTTGTCCAATGGGTCTGTTGATCCATAACATACATCCTAAGAATGTCCTCCATCATCTAATTAACCCTTTCCATCTTCCCATCCATTTCAAGATGATAAGATGAGTCCCTAGTGCTAACTGTAAGCTTTCTAAAAAATCTAGATGTAAACTGAAAGTCTTTATCTGAGATGATCTTCTTGGGAAACTCGTGACGATGAATAATATCATTTATAAATACCCTTGCAACATCCATGATGTCATAAGTTTTTTTGACTGGAATAAAATGAGTGTTTTTGGTCAATTTATCAACTATGATCAAAATAGCATTATGTTGTTGAGATGTGATGGGAAATCATACAACAAAATACATGGAAATGACTCCGCACCTGGACATAGGAAATTCATGTGGTTGTAAAAACCTACTAGGTGATAGCGATTGGATTTTACCTCCTAACATTGAAGGCACCTACCAATAAATTAGACTACATCATGCTTCATGTCTGCCCATAAGAAAATCTTGTTCATGTCTACATACATCTTCTTCACTCCAGGATGTGCACAGTAAAAATCTCTATGGTATTCCTTGAGAATAGTGATTTTAATATCTCCTTCCTCTAGGAGACACATCCTCCCTTGAAATTGCAACAATCCATCTTCCTTGAGAACATACCCCTCGAACTTAGGTGATAACTACTTCCCATTCTAAAGTACTGATGTAACCTTTAGGTACCAACTATATCCAATGAGTTATCCTAACATTCACTACCTTAAATTGACCTTTAATAGCACTGAGGAGAATATCATCTATCTTCTTCCTAGCTTGCATCATCAACCACTAAATTCTCCTTTCCTTTAATGTATAGAACCTAAAAATATCACTCATCATAAATTCACTCCATCAGCTTTTCCTAGAATTTATATCTCTCTACATGAAGAGATACTTCAAAATTTGTTGATCAAACTTGAGCACAAAATTGTACCCTACAACATAATGCTCCCAAATCTTTAGTGCTATCATAATTGCCACCAACTCTAAGTCATGTGTGGTTTGAATCACTTCATGATTCTTCAATTTCCTTGACGCATACCACCATCTTGCATTAACAAAACATCCAACCCTTACTTTGAGGCATACATGAAAACTATAAATCCCTTGTCCATATTGGGAACTAGACACACTAGTTAGTGATATCTTAAGCTCAATTAATTTGGTGCCACATTCATTGTTACACTCATACTTGATTCTCTTGTGTTTCAAATTAGTGATGGGTTTTGCAATATTTAAGAACCCCTCCACAAGCCTTCAATAGTACCTAACTAATCCCATGAAGCTTTGCACTTCATGAGAATTCCTTAGCATTGACCATTTTCTGATGGCCTTCACCTTTTCAGGGTCCATTCTAATTCCTTCCCTTGAAATAATATGATCAAGATAGTAAATCTCTTTTGAAAAGAAAGAACACTTAGGAAGCTCACCATACAATTTGTTTTCTCTTAAGCATGATAAAACTAAATTTAAGTTTTCCTCACATTTCTTCTCATTCTTATAATATATGAGAATATCATCCAAGAATACCTACACAAAGAAATACAAGTACTTTTGGAATACACCATTCATGAGATTCATTAATATAGCTAGCACATTGGTCAAATGAAATGGCAACACTATAAAGTCATAGCGTCCAAACTGTGATCAGAAGGTGGTTTTAGGTATATCACCTTCCTTACTTCTAAATTGGTGATAACCTGATCATAGCTTTATATCTGATAAAATTATCACCCCTTCATGTAATCGAAGAGATCATCAATTAAATGTATAATATCGTACATGTTATTCACTGTGGCTCTATTCAAGTCTTTGTAATCAATGCATAGTCATAAACAACCATCCTTATTCTGGACACATATTATTGGTGCACCCCAAGATGAAATACTAGGTTTGATGAATTCTAGTTCCAATATGTATTTTAAGTGGTATCTAAAACTCACATATTTTTTTATCCGTCATCCTATAAGGTGTTGTGGAGATTGGATCCAAGCCCAATATTAACTCCATAGTAAAATTGTGTTCTCTTTTTCAGAGGTAACCCTCATAACTCCTTGGGAATTAAGACATTCTTGAATTGTGGTAAGACAAGGTACTGATCTAAACATTAAAGATGGTCCTTTTTCTCCACTTACTAAATCTATCATGTACAACTAACTTCGTTGCCTTAGGAAATCCTTTACTTCCATTGTTGAGATGAAATGTAAGGACATGTTTCTCTTAATTCCATGAATGTGAATTGTTATTCCTTTGTAATATAAACAAATAAATATCTTCTTGTAATAGTCTAATAAATATTTATGATCCTCTCTCCAGCTCATATGTAATGTCCCTTTTTAGAAATGTATTAAAATGGTGAATTTTTCAACTTTTTCCACTAGTTCGACCTTTGACTAGTATTGGGTTCTTGACCTCCAAATGGCTCCAAATGCTCCAAAATTGTTACATAATTTGCATGAATGGTTTTAGTACATAAATATGAGGTTCATGGATGATTTAAAAACATCAATAATCTTCTTCAACTCTCCTTTAAGCTATGGCCAAAGTAGGGAGTTTGACTAGCAACTTCTCTTTGACTAGTATTGGTCTCTTGGTCTCCAAATGACTCCAAATGCTTGTATACTGGTTTTGAAGGTATTTGAGAGATATTAGGACATATAAAATATGCTTATGGGTTCTTAAAAAACATTAAAAAACTTCTGAAACATTCATTTATAATCTAGACAAAGTAGGGAAGATTAATAGTAATTTTGAGCTTCAAAACCCCCAAGGGTAGTGGACAAAGATGGCTTCCCAAATGTTGTTAAACCATTCCAAATTTCTGAACAAAGGTATGGTACTGATAAGTAGCTTTAATTATCTCCCCACTGTATCCTTAATTATTTCTTATGGCCTTCTTCAACTCCTTAAAATCATATGTTTACATGCAATATTTCACATAAGGGGGAAATCTAGTTATTTTCACCATGACTTATGAAATTCGAATTTTAGGTGCCAAGGGCTTATGCTTTGTTAATGAAACTTATTCATAACTTTAATAAAAATCCATAAATCAACAAAATCACATATAATAACTGATATAACTCTAAATAGTGTCTCTTCAAACTCCAACAACAAGATCTAGGGAAAATGGCATCATTTACTCATTAATAATCATATTTACATAGTTCCACTTGGAATCTCGACTTGAATACATGATTAACATGAAGAAAAAATCATTTAAATCATATTATAAAATAATGAATCATTAGATGCTCCCCCAAATATAACAATAGCTCACCAAGTGCGCAATTCCTCAAGGATCATGAATATGCCAAGAAATAGAAGAATGGTTGTAGAAGCAAGCTGAAAGAGATGTGACCATGAGCTTCCCTGTAGATTCAACATGTAACAAAATAATCCATTAAATATACAAATGAAAGGTCTAAATGGAATTTTCAATTACCAACTAGGTTGGGAATCTTTCACCCTCGAAATTGGTGCTAAGGCAAGTAGAGTAGCACTCCACTAGCTTTCCTTTCCAAATGAAAAATGCAAATTCTAAAATGATCAAAAGCTGCTATTATTCTTTGTTCATGAATTTTATAAACTTCTAAGGTCCTACATGGGTTGAATTCCTTCCAAGAGCTTCATGCCAACTCAAGTTGGGAAGAGATTCCCAAGTATGCCACTTGTCCTTCCAATTCTATCCCTCTCCTTATCCAAATTTGAATTGGTGTATCTTTGGCTGCCCTAACTCACTTGAGCACCCTCTTGGAGGCTATTTTTAGACCTAACATGTCATATATGTTAGATTTCATCCTTCGGGTCTGATTTGTGTCATAGGTGTCATAGCATCTTCATCATTGTTGTCATAGAGCTAGGGAATCTAGCCCAAGTGTCCCACTAGCTCCAAATTGCCTCTTCCTCTTCCATGGGAGTTACTCATCCTCTACATTTCTACCTAATTGATTCATGCCAAGTATTATTCCCTTCCAACTCACCACAATAACATTGTACTTCTCATGGATTCGAATTGACAAGAAGAGGATGCCATGTGGCATAGAAAATCTAGCTTGTGTGGGTCCCACTTCCTCCATGTGTCTTGATGATCAAATGCCACTTTCATTTTCCCTTGTATATATTTATTTATATCCTTTTTTAAATATTTATTCTATTATAATGTACACACATAATTTATTATCCTTCTTATTTCAAATCCCAATGCTTCCATCCCCCAACCTAGGGAACTAGTAATTTTTCCTCCATGGCAGTTCATTTGGATGGGTATATTAAAACTTTGAATTGGTAATTTATTTTAATGTGACCCACCTTGTCCATTTGGATCTAATTTAACATTATTACTAACTTGGACATCATTCTTGGCAATTATTTGACCCTTAGCATCAATTTGACAAACTATCATGAGTATGGCCAAGGGGCTTAGGCCATTGTGACCCAATGCAAAATTTTGGGACATGACAAATCCTCCCTTCCCAATATTTCTTGTCCTCAAGAAATTTCAGCACATTTATGTGGAAGAACCTGCATTCTTTCCAAAAATTTTCTTCCCAAAACTTCTCTTCTGGAACCTTGAGTAGAGCCACCCATGCACTACAATTGTTTGTTTCCAAAAGCAAGTAGATGTGGATTTTATTTTTCATTTTGATATCCCCTATAACATCACCACTAAACACCAAAATCTTAATTAAATCCATCAAAACCATGTTTGAACAATTACTCTTTACCTCTTTGATATTTTGGAAACCCCTTATGATACCATTGTAATTCTTGAAGTTGCCACTGAGTTTCCCAACATTCAGTCTTTGAGATCCCATGAATATTTTAGAGAGGAACCACAATTCTTGTTGCTACACTACTCTGATAAAAATATTTATTACATGGAGAATCCATCACCCATACTACTTGTTTCCAAAAAAAATTGAAATCAATGGGACTAAAAATTATCCCAGGGTCCCATTGTTTGTATTGCACTCCAACAATTAAGAGTGCTCTCCAACCCATACCATCAGGGAAGAGAATTCCCGGATCCCATTTTCTTGTATGCATTCTTCCAAGCATCATGAGTACAAAATATATATCATCAAAGTACATAACAACATAATTAAAATGTACATCAAGTAGGTGCTTCATCAAAGAATCATGAAAGTGCTTATACCTCCAAGTAAGTAGACCACCATTTTCCAGGTGCATAAAAGCATCAAGTGAACAATCAAATCTGCTCCAATGACATAGGTGAGTATCCCATGTCCTATAATGTTGTTCCAAAAATATGTAAGATGCATCAAAACAATCAGCCTTGTATTCTTTCATCCAAGTAGTTAATGAAGTTTCTCCAACATCAATTGAACTAAGCAAGGAGCAAGGAAAATCATGAGTCTTCAGGTGACTCAAGTGAACATCATAAGTGCATCCATGAAGATATGTATCATCATAAGGTAAAAAATTATGCTGCTGCAAATGTAAATAATAAGGTGCTCTATTCATGTCATCAACAAAAGGAGAGGTAGGAATTTCATACCCCTCATGTGGCACCATTAGAAAAAAATCTTTCACCCAATTTACATCCCCAATTGATGTGGCTGAAAAAGAAGTAGGGGGTGATGAATTATGAACCAAACTTAAATCTTTACAACTCTTACCCATCAAAATATTTAATTCATCTTCTCCATAATTGGTTAGTCCAACTATTGTGAGATCATGTGCCTCCTCCAAGGCTTTGCAACTCTCTCCATGAGGCAACTCATAATCCCTCTGAACAAAGACAAGTGCTCATCCTTCTTCTTGTTTGAGTGTAGCATCTTCAAGCACCTGCATATCAACATGTACCTCATGTTCCACCATTACATGAGATTCCTCCTTTGTGACACAAATTCTTTCATCCATTTCCTTCTTATCCTTGAAAGGAGAACCATTGTTCCATCCTATTGCTAATTTGCTTCCAAATTGACTAGCCAACAATTTTTTATCCAACAATTCGAACCCTTGCATTAGATGGTTTTTCATGTCTTCAAATCTTGGTTTCATGAGTTTCCTAAGCTTCTCAACATCATCTGAGGTTCCCTTTTCATCCCTAGTCATAGCTTCCTAAAAAATTTGCTCTTATTTTCCTACTTTTTCCTCTTCAACAAAAGAAATTTTGATTTCAATATATAATGGTGGTCCCTGAATTATTGTCATCATGAATATCAGACCACATCAGGTTCCAAGATCATGATTTTATACCACTTTAATGTTCCTTTTTTCAAATTATTTAAAATGGTGAAACTTTTCAACTTTTTCCACTAGTTCGACCTTTGACTAGTCTTGGGTTCTTGACCTCCAAATGGCTCCAAATGATCCCAAATTCTTATAGAAGGTGTATGAATTGTTTTAGTACATAAATATGAGTTTCATGGATTATTTAAAACATCAATAAGCTTCTGAAACTCTCCTTTAATTTTTGTCCAAAATAGGGAGTTTGACTAGCAACTTCTCTTTGACTAGTATTGGTCTCTTGGTCTCCAAATGACTGCAAATGCTTGTATAATGGGTCTGAAGGTATTTGAGAGGTATTAGGACATATAAAGAGGCTGATGGATTCTTAAAAACCATTAAAACACTTCTTCAACATTTATTTACAATCTGGACAAAGTAGGGAATATTACTAGTAATTTTGAGCTTCAAATCCCCCAAGCGTAGTGGACAAAGATGGATTCCCAAATGTTGTTAATCCCTTCCAAATTTCTGAACAGATGTATGGTACTGATAATAACTGATATAACTCTAAATAGTGTCTCTTCAAACTCCAACAACAAGATCGAGGGGAAATGGCATCATTTACTCATTAATAATCAGATTTCATAGTTCCACTTGGAATCTCGATTTGAAGACATGCTGAAAATTAAGAAAAAACAATTTTCATCATATTATAAAATAGTTAATCATTAGAATCTCCCACAAATAGAACAATATCTCACCAAGTGCGCAATTCCTCAAGGATCATGAATATGCCAAGAAATAGAAGAATGGTTGTAGAAGCAAGCTGAATGAGATGTGACCATGAGCTTCCCTGTAGCTTCAACTTGTAACAAAAGACTCCATTAAATCTCCAAATGAAATTTCTGAATGGCCTTTCCAATTACCAACTAGGATGGGAATCTTTCACCCTTGAAATTGGTGCTAAGGCAAGTAGAGTAGCACTCCACTAGCTCTCCTCTCTAAATGCAAAATGAAAATTCTAAAATGATCAAAAGATGGTATTATTCTTTGTTCATGACTTTTCTAAGGTCCTCCATGGGTCTAATTCCCTCCAAGAGCTTCATGACAACTCAAGTTGGGAAGAGATTCCCAAATATGCCACTTGTCCTTCCAATTCTAGCCCTCTCCTTCTCCAAATTGGAATTGGTGTCTCTTTGGCTACCTTAACTCACTTGAGCGCCCTTTTGGAGGCTATTTTTAGACCTGACATGTCATATATTTCATATTTCATCGTTCATGTCTAATTTTTGTCATAGGTATCATATCATCTTCATCATTGTTGTCATAGAGCAAGGAAATCTAGCCCAAGTGTCCCACTAGCTCCAAATTGCCTCTTCCTCTTCCATGGGAGTTACTCTTCCTATAAATTTCGACCTCATTGACTCATGCCAAGTATTATTCCCTTCCAACTCATCCCAATAACATTGGACTTCTCATGGATTCGAATTGACAAGAGGAGGATGCCATGTGGCATATAAAATCTAACTTGTGTGGGTCCCACTTCCTCCATGTGTCTTCATGATCAAATGCCACTTTGATTTTCCATTGTATTTATTTATTTATCTCCTTTATTTAAATATTTATGTTATTCTAATGTCCACACATCATTTATTATCCTTCTTATTTCAAATCCCAATGCTTCCACCCCCCCACCCAGGGAACTAGTAATTTTTCCTCCATGGCAGTTCATTTGGACGGGTATATTAGAATTTTGAATTGGTAATTTCTATTAATGTGAACCATATTGTTTGTTTGGATCTAATTTAACATTATTACTAAATTGGACATCATTCTGGGCAATTATTTGACCCTTAGCATCAATTTGACAAACTATCATGAGTATGGCCAAGGGGCTTAGGCCATTGTGACCCAATGCAAAATTTTGGTACATGACATCATACCAATAATGATATCATAGGTACCTAGGGAAAAGAAGTACATTTTTATCCTATTCATATACACCAATAGTTTTAGAAAAAACTCTTCAACACTAGGTCATATTGCTTTCTTTACCCTTGAATCCATTCCAACCAATTTAAAATATTCATGCTTGCAAACTATAAATCCACATTTATTTAATGACAATGGAGAAACGAAATTGTTTGTTGCATCAAAATCAAACAATATTTTAAGTTTAACATTGTTTATTTTACCTAAAGAATCCACCATAGTGGATTGATGCTTGACCTAGTGGTTACCAAGAAATAAGTAGATTTGGTGATTACTGCTAGAATTCCCCATCAAGGGCCATCCCTTCTCTATGCAAAGTACCTTCTTGAAAATTTGGAAGGTCACACTAGAATGAGGACCCATTCACCCCCAACAAGCACTGCCATATGGATTCTAACTAATAATCTATAGATATCTCTAAGACAATTTTCTTCCCTTGGAACCCCTTCCCTTACTAGCTAGTCCTTGTGAATTCCTTGGACTCTCATGAGTCCTTGATGATGCTTGAGATACTAAATTGTCTACTAATAGAACATTCTTTGTAACAAATCTAGAGGTAGCTTGGCCACATTAAGGAGGTGGCCTAGAGTACCCTCCCCTAGAAAATGTTTGTGGGGCCTTCCCCACATATCTTTTTTATTGTAGGTTGATTGGTTTTATGCTCCCTCTGTGATCTTCTCTAGAGAATATATGCTATTTTTCATATGTGGAACATTCAATTGCATCTTCCATTGAAGTTGGTTTCCATAGATGTACAAGGGACCTCATCTTATAATTCAAACCATATACAAAGTGATCCATCTCTTTCTAATCCAATTCCATGTAGGATAAATACTTTACTATCTTCATGAATATAATCTCATACTTGTCCATCACTCAATTATGAATACTACCTATTGCTCTTCAAAGAAAACATGCAAGTAATTTCTTGAAAACCTTTCCTCAAATAGATCCCAATAGATAGTATCTAGAATGAGGTTCAATTGCCTTTCTAGGTTACCCCACTATTTTAAAGCACCCTCCCTAAGCTGGAAGATGGATATCTTGGATTTTGAGGTGGACGCATGTTCTCTTATCACAAACACCTTGCCATTTTCTCTAGCCAAAACTTAACATGTCCCCAGCACAACCCCCCAAAAATGTGGGAGCTTAATCTTTAGAAGTTCCCTAGAAATATATTGGGGAGGAGGTTTCTTCTCTAATTTCCTTGATATCTACGGGTTACCCTCCAATGATGGTGGGGGTTCCACTTCAACATGATCCATTCTAGGGACTCCCTTGTGTGTCTCATTTATTTCCTCAAGAGAGTGCATTATGAGAGCTATCTCAAGTGAAAGTGTCGGTAGTGCCAATGTTGGTGGTCCAAGTGGAAGTATCACCCAACCTCGATTCCTATGACTCCTAACCATATGGATTTTGCATATGGACATAAGGTCCATCAATTAAGGTTTCAAGTCATGCTTCTAAATTACTATACAAATACACAAACATGAGTATGCATAGGTGTATGTTTCTTTTGCATTTGCTCATAATGAGCATATCACTTAAGGAAAGGTGGCTATAGGTTAGGGAGGTCAAATATGGTAATGAATCTTTGATATTTCCTTAGGTACCACATCGTCTCTATCCCTTTTATAGTTACCAAATGTCATATCATGACTTTTGTTGTGCATAACTGCTAGGTGTAATGCCCCAGATGTTAAGCCCTAAACATATGTTGTTATTTTTGTTTATTATTAGGAACTAGGTGTCGAGACTATGGAATTTGGACATTATTATTATTGTTGTTGTTGTTGTTGTTGTTTAATTAAATAACTAGATTCAATTTGGACAACTAACGAGAAAGGGGGGCAATGGTTTCCACATGTGAGGGGGTTCAGGACTAGGAGTTGTTGCTCTCCCTAACATTGCTTGTTGGACCCTAATTTTTGTTATTTTGGTTTATGGAGGTACTATTACACCCTCTTGGAGGTTTGGTGGGGATCTCTTGACTAGTGCACCTCCCTTGAACTTAGTTTGGTGTCATTTGTAACTCCTCATGTACTAGTGCATCCTCAGTAGCTATTTTTAGCCAGTACTCTTTGAAGTGTAACTCCCAACTTTCGATGCACGCTCTTTTGATATTTTTGGAATGGAATCTCATGAATGAGTAACACCTATACCAATTCGATTTGGTCTCTAACCTTTGGATTTACCCCTCTTGGAATTTGAATCACTCACTCGGGGGTTTGAATGCCTATTTGTGCATTGGAATGAAATTCCTTGCATTCTTTTTCTCTAGTTTTTCTCATGAGCTCTCCAGTGTAGTGGAATGATCTCTTGAGTTGGGAAATATATGCTCTTGAGGAGGAGATGCATTCTATTGCAGAATATTGAAGGCCTTGTAATGAGGTATGAAGACCCTATAATGGGGATGAAGATTGAGTGTGTAAAACACAACATGAGTCCTTGTTCCATTTCTTGTCCCTATTCGAATGTATACATGTGAATCCCGATGGTGGATGGTGATGTCCTGAGGGATCTGTGTGGGGAAGCAAATCCCATTGCTCTAGGTAATGTAGATGGAAGGGAAGTTTTAGATGGAGAAAGGTGTAGTTGTGGTTTTTGATAGTGTGGAAAGGGCGCAACCATATGTTTTGGTTTTACTATTTATGTTCATTTTTTGTTTGTGAGACCTATTCCATTGCATCCAAAGTGATGTTTCTAGTGAGGAACACCTTTTGTTTCATTGAAAATGCTTTCTGTATGATTGAGATATGGTTATTTTTGTGTGGCAGTGTTTTCGGTATTGAGATGAGCCTACCATACCTATTGGATTGAGAGTACCTCTCCTATGGATATATGGCCTCATCTCAGGGGTGACTATCATGTTGAAATATACATGAGCATGGAATGACTATGGCAGGGTGTAGCATTGTTCTGTTGAAGCTAGTTTCCCATGATTGAGATGAGTATTTCTTATTATGTTTGTTTACTGCATTTTCATAATATATGTGCTTACGGATCTGATTTGCTTATGGAATGTATGGCTGTAGGTGACAGCCCTAAGATATGATTTTATATGGATGTAGATGATACTTTACATTTCTGAATTTGTTCATGTTGATATGGCTATGGTTTGTAGTTAGTGATGAATATTTTATTATGAGCTTATTTACAGTATTTTGAGGTACATGTGCTCTTGGATCCAGTTTTTTATTATGGTTTGTATGGATGTAGGTGACATCCATGAGATATTATGTTATTATAATCTATATGGTTGTAGATGGTATCCCTCACATCTATTTTTACTTATGTTAATTTGGTTGTAGGTGGCAGTCAGTAGATCTAGTTTCTAGCTTTGCCAATATGGTTGAATATGGAAGCCTGTAGATATTTTATTTATATTGTTAGAGTTAGTTTCAAATATGATTTTTTAATGGTTATATGGTTGTAGAATATATAATTAATTGATGTTGGATTACATATTAAAATATTGTTTAGATCCACTTACATTCATGCTTGTATTCACCTTGCATAGCATGTGCATATGGAAGATGAATTGTATCACAATTTTGCTTGTCTTTAAGAAGGCTTATTGTTTTATCTATTTGGCTTGTTGGCATGATGGCCCAGCCTTAGATAACCTTATCCCACTATGCATTTACCTTGATTCAATATTCCCTTGGGTTTCTGGGTGATCTTTGCCTTGGATTTGATGTTGGGGACATCATAATCTAATCTCATACTTGTCCATTGCTCAATTATGAATACTACCTATTTCTCTTCAAAGAAAACATGCAAGTATTTCTTGAAAACCTTTCCTCAAATAGATCCCAATAGATAGTATATGGAATGAGATGCAATTGCCTCTCTAGGATACCCCACTAGTTTAAAGCAACCTCTCTAAGCTAGAAGATGGATATCTTGGACTTCGAGGTGGATGAATACTCTCTCAACAAAAACACCTTGTCATTTTCTCTAGCCAAGACTCATCATGTCCCCAGTACAACCCCCCAAAAATGTGGGAGATTAATCTTTGCAATTTCCCTGAAAATTTAATGGGGAGGAGGTTTCTTCTCTAATTTCCTTGATATCTCAGGGTTACTCTCCAATGATGGTGGGGGTTCTACTTCAACATGATCCATTCCAGGGAGTCCCTTTTGTGTCTCATTTATTTCCTCAAGAGAGTGCATTATGAGAGCCATCTCAAGTGAAAATGTTGGTAGTGTCAATGTTGGTGGTCCAAGTGGCAGTATCACCCAACCTCAATTCCCATGAGTCCTAACCATATTGATTTTGCATCTGAACATAAGGTCCATCAGTTAAGGTTTCAAATCAAATTTCTAAATTATCTACACACATACACAAATATGAGTATGCATAGGTGTATGTTTCTTTTACATTTAATCATAATGAGCATATCACTTAAGGCAAGGTGGCTATAGGTTAAGGAGGTCAAATATGGTAATGAATCTTTGATGTTTCCTTAGGTATTGCATTGTCTCTATCCCTTTGCTAGTTACCAAATGTCATATCAGAACTTTTGTTGTGCATAAGTCCTAGGTTAATTGCTACAATATTGACCTTTTTTTAAATCCACAAAAAAAAGAAAATAAAACTATTTATATTTATAGCTTAATCATTATTAATTAAGGTTTAATAATTAATAATTAATAAAATGTGAGATATAACTAATTAATTAATTTTAGGTATATTTTTGTGTGTGTGTGTGTGTGTAAGTTGATTTATTAAATAATATAATTAAATTTAAAATAATTTAAAGTAAATAAAAATACAATCCTATAAGAACTTCCTTAAATAATGAGTATGAATATCCACATGCTTCATTTTACTATGAGAGACATGGGTTTCAACAATGTGTATTTCACTTTGATTGTCACAACATACTACAATCGATTCCTCAACTAGAAATATAAGCTCCCCTAGAGGTTACAAATATGAACTACTTATGTGCCAACATTAACTACACTTTGAAACTATGCTTCTAAGGTTGAATGATAAATCACCTTCTACTTTTTACTATAACAGACTATGGGTCCAAATCCAAGACGAAACATGTAGACAGAGGTAGTCTTCATGTCACTACCATCTCTAGCCCAATTCAACTTGGTATAATAGTAGACCAATTAGATCACATTGTCATGGTTATACCAACTTGTTGATAGGTACCTTTACTATAACACAATTATTTGTGTATCCCTCAAGTGACTCTCACACAAATATTGCATGAACCAAGATACCACACTGACAACAAAATAAATATAAGGTTGACGATGAGTTAGATAGTGTTATCAACCTAATTTTGATCACTTGTACAATCTGAGTAGTTTCATCTGGATACATCACTATGTTGATGTATATGTAACTTCGGAATGTATTTCATCTATGTATTTCATATATATTTATTGTACCCTATAAGAGATGTGTTATTCCTCTATAAGGAAGTGTCGTCATGTGGATTGACAAGTGTCACAAGTGTGTGTACTTGCCGATGGGTTATTAGACCACCATGTGTGGGGTCGGCCCTGAAATATATATTATATTGTGGATGTATCTAGATAGACAAGTCGGCCCCATAGTGTAACTGGGCAAACAGGCTAGTATAAATAGAGATCGGGAGATCTCTATTTTCATCACTCGGAAACTCACACTTCTCTCACTCAGAAAGTGGCACATTTGTGAGGAGGAGGATCATTTGCTACTAGGAGACTATCTCAGTGTATTTTGGTTGTACTTTGGTTGAGCCATTGCTCTCTCTATCTCTGAGGAAGTTGTGGGGTTTTTCACCTTAGGGTTTTCCCCATGGAAACTCTATGTCTCTTGTCTCTCATGCTTTTGATTCTTGTGATGCTTGTCATGCTTATTGTGATTGTTATGCATTGATATACTGTATATGTTATTCTCTCAGTAAATATCCTAGAGGATTGTGAATTAATGCTCAAAATTTAACATGGTATCAAAGCTAACCTGAGAAGAAGACATTTTGCAGTGACAGAAACTTGAGTTTCTTGTTTATTGGGTTTCTCTCCACAGTTTTTGGAAAAGCAGTATAGTAGATTGACTCTACTCATCAAGGAGAATTTGTCTGTCCAATCAGAATTCAATTCTAAGAATTTTTAGATTTTGCCCTAAAAATTAGGGTTTCCACAAAAATAGGAATTTCTGAAATATGAAGACATAGCTAGAAGCGCCTTGCAAAAATTGAAGTTTAGAGCTTTGGATCGAGATTTTTGGCTGGGTAGATCTCGGGGAAACTCAAACCCTAATTTAGGGCTCTCCCAGTGAACTCGGGAGTACAAAAAGGCAAATCTGAAGGGTAAAGCTTTACTGATATCAAATTATGAATACACCAGGCTGATTAGCTCATTAAAGTACATCTTTCTATCCTTTCAGAAAGTTGAAATTCACATTTTGAATTTTTAGGGGTTTTTCGACAAACCCTAATCCGGGACCAGATCCAGTTTTCAGCATTTCAAGTGGTAAGACCTAAATCTTTTCTATTTCCATTTGAAGTACTCTTTAAGATGTCTCACCACACCAAGCTTGAGGATAAGCTTGAAAGGGATGATAACTTCGGAACTTGGAAGTATAGGATTGGATTAATCCTGGAAGAGAATGAGTTGGACTCATATATAAAAGAAGACATCCCTATCCTAGAGGATGAAGAGGCTAAAGTATTGCATAAGAAGAACTTGGTCAAGGCAAAGAGAATCATTGTTTATTCTATCAAAGACCATCTCATACCCCATGTGTCTTCTCTAAAGACACCCAAGGAGATGTTTGACTCTTTGACCAAGCTATTTGAAGGGAAGAACATAAATCGGAAGATGACCCTGTGGAACCAATTGAAAGGAGTAAAGTTTCAAAATGGAGAAACCATTCAATCCTATTTCTCCAAGGTCTCTCAAATCAAGGAACAACTTGAAGCTGTAGATGAAATGGTGGAGAAGGGTGAAATTGTTATGACCACTTTGAATGGCCTACCTAGGTCACGGGACTCCTTTATCCAAGGGATCTGTGCAAGGAAGAAATTAATCTCCTTTAGTAGACTGTGGGAGGAATGTTCCCAAGAAGAAGCAAGGCTTGTGGCAAGAGAAGAAAAGATGGGGAATGAAGATCAATCCCTCACAGTACACACCAAGAAAGGCAAGTTCAAGAGGGAGCCATCCCATCACAAGAAGAAATATTCTCATCCTTATCACAAAGATAAGAAAGATCTAAGATGTTTCAATTGCAATGAGAAAGGTCACTTTGCTTCCAAATGTCCCAAGAACAAAAGGAAGAAGAAGAAGGGCAGCAAGAGAAAGTTCCATGCTCATGCTGCTGAAGATGATGAACCTCCAAAGAAGAAAGCTAGGGAAGAAAGTGATGATGACTCATCAAGTGAAGAAGAGTATGTTCTTATCTCTGCTGTCACAGGTACTATCTCACATCGTTGTAATGATTCGTTAATTGACAGTGGGGCTTCCAAACACATGACTGGGTTTAAAGAATCTTTTGTAAATCTATCTAAACATGATTCACCCCATAAAGTGAAACTTGGGGATGATTATCAATATCCCATCAAAGGAAGTGGTGAAGCCTCCTACAACCTAGATTCTGGAAAATATTTGAAGATGAAAGAAGTCCTTTATGTACCTGGGCTCAAGAAGAACCTATTCTCCATCTTTGCATTGGATGAAAAAGGTATGAGGGTTGCATTTGTGGATGGCCAAGTCCTAATGTGGAAAAAGGGTAAGACCATAAATGATGCAGTAGTAATTGGAGAGCAAGAGGGAGGTTTGTATAAATTGAAAGGACAACCTAAACATGCCATGATGCATGATTCCATGGAGCCAAGTGAACTTTGGCATAGAAGACTTGCACATATGCACTACAGGGCATTACCAATTGCAAGTAAGGCGGTAGAAGGTCTTCTTGAAATCAAGACCATGCATGAAGGTGTTTGCAAAGGATGTGCAAAAGGAAAGAATATTAAGAAGGCATTTCCAAGCAGTGAAAGCAAGGCAAAAGGCATCTTGGAAATCATCCACTCAGATGTTTGTGGTTCCATGTCATCCAGTTCTCTAAGGAGGTATGTATAATTTGTTTTTGCAAAAGTTAACTAATGAGTTATGCAGGTCATTGAAGAGAACAAGAACACATTGCTAGACATAACTAGCAAATATGATGACCATGTATGTTTTGTTATATATATCGTATACTTTTATATGGTTGATAATGATTGCTCTTGAAGTTACAAGTTTGAGTAATCTAGGACTTATGCATATTATGTTTCTTACCTTAATTAATAATATGACTAACCAGAAGAGTCATAGGTTTGAGTAATCACGGGTTTAGGAATATTATGTTTATGACTAACCATAAGAATGCTTATTATTTCTGTTTGAAATGATCCTGACTATACATGCTTGAGATTATTGTGTTGTGATCATTTTAAGATTATACTAATGATTATGTATGAGACCTCGAGGTTAACACAATGATGATACTAACAAGCATGCATAGGGATCGAGAATGAATATAAGTTCAAGAACAGCTAATCCAGGAAGCAAAGATAAAGAGGGAGCACACTCCAGTGGTTTCTGCAAGGATGCAGATATTCAGAGGGAGTTGACCATCTTTCTACATTCCACAACAGAAAGGTGTAGGAGAAGCTACTTCAGATTAGGACTCCTGCAGCTCCTGCAAGGAAGCAAAGACTCAGAGGGAGTCCACCCAACAAAGAAACAAAGCTAAGTATTTTAATTATCATTTCTTGCATATTTGTTTGTTTAAATAAAATTGTTCAATGATGTATATGCTTATGTTCCTAGATTTAGGATGTGCATTATGCATATTAGAATAGTTGCATTGATGAACAGTATACTACTAATATACATGGGTAAGTGGCCTATGGCACTGTACAACATTCCATTGCTACTTATCTAGAATGAAACCTCTTTGCTGACATGTTGGGAGTTGTGCACACTCTTAACAATGTTCTGGTAGAGATTGGAAGGCATCTAGAAAGTTACGGGATATGAAAAAATGTTGTATTGAAGCATTGGCTAAGATAATTGCATGACTGTATGACATATTTCCTTATGTGTAAGAATTTGTTTTGAAAATTATGAGATGTTTCTAATCATGCAATTTAACTTGTTTTGTAGGAAAGACCGTACACCTTCACCTACAAAAGAAGGACTACAACATTTGTTCCAGCAACAAAGATATCTATTGAAGATATTGAATATATTGAAGTTCTGAGGATCTGGGATGAAGAAATGGAAGAATGCCATGATCCGTCGATCATGAAGAATGATGTTTGGGATGCAGTACCAAGACCTGAAGCGAAGCCTGTAATGACTTCCATATGGATCTATCAGATCAAGCATGCTGCAGATGGCAGCATAGAGAAATATAAAAGTGATGAAATAGAAGATACACCAGATGGATGTCAAGACTGCTTTCTTGAATGGTGTAGTTGAAGAAGAAGTGTATGTGGAGCAACCACTTGGTTCTGAGACACACGGCAGGGAATCCTGTGATTCTACTCCTATATGTGGATGACTTATTTGTAATAGGAGATGACAGATTGATTGCAGATACTAAGAGGAAGCTTGTTGCTGAGTTCGATATGAAAGATTTGGGAATGATGCATTATTTTCTAGGTATGGAGGTGTGGTAGAATGCAGGTGGGATCTTCCTTGGTAAAGGGAAGTACACAATAGATATTCTGAAGAGATTCGGGATGATGGATTGCAAGGCCATGGCCACACCCATGGCATTGAATCTGAAGCTTCTATGTGATGCTTCATCTGAGCCAGTTGATATCTCTATGTATCGTCAGATGATTAGGTCCTTGATGTACCTGATGAACACGAGACCAGATATTTGCTTTGCTATGAACACATTGAGTCAGTTCCTGATAGATCCAAGGAGTGTTCACCTGGTTGTTGTAAAGCATGTTCTGAGGTACCTGAAGGGTACAGTGGATTATGGGCTCAACTATGAAGCGAATCAAAAGTTTAACCTGCAGGGTTATGTTGATTCAAATTGGGTTGGAAGTTCTATAGATAGGAAGAGCACATCTGGGTGCTGCTTCAGTATGGGATCAAGTGTGATCTCTTGGTTTAGCAGGAAGCAGTCCTGCGTAGCACTGAGTACAGCTGAGGCAGAGTATGTTGCAGCCTTTTCAGCTAGTTGTGAGGCAGTATGGCTACGGAAGCTACTGTCTGAGTTATTTGATCTCCCATTGGATGCTACTGGTATTTTCTACGATAACCAGAGTTGTGTGAAGTTGTCTGAGAACCCAGTGTTTCATGACAGGTCGAAACACATAGAGATCAAATATCAATATATCAGGGATATGGTGCAGAGAGGAGCTGTGAAGCTCCTATACATTGCAACGGATGAGCAGATTGCAGATGTGTTGACGAAGCCACTAGCTAGGGTGAAGTTCGAGTACTTCAGGGAGAGGCTTGGTGTTCTTCAGATTGATGACACTTCGAGGAAGAAGTGATGGACACATTTGTTGAAGCCATTCCAAGCATGTTGGAAGAAGGATCCTTCACATGGCTGTGGATGTAAGCGCTTGATGATGAGCATCAGGATGATGTTATGGTTTCTACTTTGTATGATCAGTTGGATCATTTATATGTATATGTATGTACGCATCATGTTGGATGTTGGATATGATCAGTTGGATCATTTGTATATATTTTGTATATGCATCATGTTGGATGCTTGGACCATGTATCTATATATGTATCAGGTGGATACATTGTATGATCAGGTAGATCATGTATGTTGATATGTATCAGGTATGATCAGGTAGATCATGTGTATTGATGGATACATTGTGTGGATCATGTATCTATGTATCAGGTGGATACATTGTGTATGATGATATGTATTAGGTAGATACTTGGTATGCATCAGGTAGATGCATTGTATGATCAGGATGACCGTGGATGACGAGCTTCTCCATATGACATGCAGCAGGATGTTGCAGTGATGATGATCAGGATGATCATGTGTACATCAGGATGATGTATGGTGAGTATCAGGTTGATACTTTGTGGCCATGGATCAGGTTGTGCAGATGAGCATGTCTAGGAGATCCTATAGTTCGGAGTTGTGTACCCGTAACAACCTGGGATGCTCTTTCGAGACATTGCTCTGGGAAGACATGTAATTTGTGCCCTGGGAGATCTTCAAGTCGGAGTTGTGTACCCGTAACATCCTGAGATGCTCTTGCGAGGTTTTGTCCTATGGCATGTAATTTACTCCTGGGAGATCTGGATAGGATGAAAAAGGCCTCAGATGCTTCAGCCAGGTTTTTCCATGACCACATGTATTTTGCTCCTGGGAGATCTGGACAAGATGAAAAAGGCCTCAGATGCTTCATCTAGTTTTTGTGGTGGACCACATGTAATGTGCTCCTGGGAGATCAGATAGGTAGAGCTGTGTGCTCGTAACAGCCTGGGATGCTTCAGCCAGGTTTTGTGGTGAGATCACATGTAATGTGCTCCTGGGAGATCCGACAGGTAGAGTTGTGTGCTCGTAACAGCCTGGGATGCTTCAGCCAGGTTTTGTGATGGGTCACATGTAATGTGCTCCTGGGAGATCCAACAGATAGAGCTGTGTGCTCGTAATAGCTTGGGATACTGTAGCCAGGTTTTGTGACGCACGTAATAAGTCTTGAGGATTCCACAGTATGGCCAGTGATGATGAAGACCTGCAGGTGGTGGGCCTACATCCAGTATGAAAAAGGAATGGCTCTGTAGAACTTCCTATGACAAGTAGAGTTAGAGATTGGTTGAGATAGCAGCAGCAATGACGATGATGATGACTATGCATCGATGACGATGATCCCGAGAAGAAGACTTGTCTAGCATAACTGTGTCAAGAAATACCTTCCTAGTTAAGAGGGAGTGTTGATGTATATGTAACTTTGGAATGTATTTCATCTATGTATTTCATATATATTTATTGTACCCTATAAGAGATGTGTTATTCCTCTATAAGGAAGTGTCATCATGTGGATTGACAAGTGTCTCAAGTGTGTGTACTTGCCAATGGGTTATTAGACCACCATGTGTGGGGTCGGCCCTGAAATATATATTATATTGTGGATGTATCTAGATAGACAAGTTGGCCCCATAGTGTAACTGGGCAAACAGGCTAGTATAAATAGAGATCGGGAGATCTCTATTTTCATCACTCGGAAACTCACACTTCTCTCACTCAGAAAGTGGCGCACTAGTGAGGAGGAGGATCATCTGCTACTAGGAGACTATCTCAGTGTATTTTGGTTGTACTTTGGTTGAGCCATTGCTGTCTCTATCTCTGAGGAAGTTGTGGGGTTTTTCACCTTAGGGTTTTCCCCACGGAAACTTTGTGTCTCTTGTCTCTCATGCTTTTGATTCTTGTGATGCTTGTCATGCTTACTGTGATTGTTATGCATTGATATACTGTTTATGTTATTCTCTCAGTAAAGATCCTAGAGTATTGTGAATTAATGCTCAAAATTTAACACACTATTGCAGATATAAACTATATATACACCCCATTAGACTCAACAAGGAAATTTTGGTAATGTCCTTTGGGTTAGGTAGGACAACCAGCATAAGCACAAAGGGTGATGGTTGATGGAACTAACTTAGGATATCCTTACCTTTCCACATACTAGTGGACATAAAAAACATGAATGTACCTTCATCGATGATGCAATGGTAGATGACAATATTTTTTATTTTACTAGGATCTAAAGCACAACACAATAGATGGGAGTAGTTGAGGCTATGCTTTATCTAATTCAAGGTGATCAACCAAGAATCCAAAGGATCGATGGCACCCAAAGTTGATTGTAAGTCATTACATTAGGAAGTATAGTTTTAAAGGACCTCTTAAGCTAACATGGATGGTAGTGATTGTTCCAAGACATCCATGATACTATAGTTATGAGAAGCCTTCACATGTGGGCTATGGGTAGTGTGATGTAAAGTTGTCTTTGGTACTTTAGGAGTATGGTCAACATTAGGACACATTATCTATAAGGGACCACTAGTGGAGGGGGTGATATCATCATGATATGGTACAGAGGCTGAGATGATATGGCATACTATTGGTTGTGATTATGAAGGTGAATATCAATAGATTTCATGTAATTGTTTTAAAAGGATGGATATTTAGGTTTTCAAGTGCTAGATAGTTGCTTGGAATGTGAGGCTACCTAATTAATAGCTATTGACCCTTGTGGTGGGAAGGTATTTTGAAACACCATCGATTGTGAAGTAATTTGTTTGGGTGTTACCCTACCCTTGTGGGGTTTTACTTTTATAACTAGTTGTTTCTTCTTTAAAAAATGAAGTGATGATAACTTAGGGAAATAATGAGTGTAATGACCATATTGACCACACAGAATGCAAGGGTGATTAGTCTGAAGCTAGTTATTATTTCCTTCCTTGGGTGGGTTTTTGGGATCAAGATTCTAACTTGCAATATTGGGGTTACCCCCAACATTAGAAATTTGATTGGGTTTGATTCCCCCATCCCCTTGATTTGATTATACATCTTATTCTTAATTTTGTTCTTCCTTGTTTAGTTTAGGAATTCTAGCGTTTTGTTGGGAAATATTGGCGTTGATAGGGAGCAATAAGCTAGCTAAATTAGATTGATTTTTGATGGGGGAAATGAGTCTTGAGGTGTTAAGGGTCATAGAGGAGGATTAGTAAAAGAAAAATATGTATTTTGAGGAATGAGAGAATCATAAGAGGTGCTAGGACCATATGATGTGGAGGCACCATCATATAAAGGTTGACCACTACATGAAGGACCATGCACATGTGTAGGTGAATGAGAAACTGAGTAGCATGTGTCGACACCTAAATGAGAAGGAAATGATCCATCATAAGGCATATTAGCATTGATATAGAAAATATTTGGATGTCAATGTGAAGGTTAGTCATAGGAAGTGATAACTCCACCATAATGGTTACCATACATGTTATTATTAGTAGAGAAATTTATTTATCCAAATTGATTGGAGACTTTTGTAATAAACCCTATAATATTATTAGTGGTATGCGATACCCTAGTAGATATTGCTTAGAAGAAAAATTACAAGAACCATTGAGGACAAAAATGTATAGAAACCTAGACTTAACATAAATAAGGTCTAGTTGTTGGACCTTAAGTATGAGTGTTTTCTATTTGAAGCATAATGGTGGACTCATCTTTGGCAATGACAAGAAGAAAGGAATTCAAAAATAAATCTAATATGATAGGTACTTTAAATTATATCTTACATAAGCTACGTGTTCTATGTTACTTATGGATATGACCAATGATATGGGTGGCTATAATTTGATGGAAACTATTAAGAATCTCAACTCTTGCATCATGACAAGCCAATGATTGAAATAATGTAAGGAAATCCTTAGCTATGGAATCAAACGTGGCATGAGTGTTTTATGGTTGATTAATATACCATTTTGAAACAAATCTAATGAGGGTGCATTGAAATAACCTCACCCTAACATAATCTCATGTGATGCTATTGGATTATCACCATAGGTGAGAAAACAAGATATTTTTGGATGGATATTCTACCACACAATCCTCAAACTTAGGAATGCCAGTTGGATCATTGGTTGGCATATATGTCCAAGAATTATCATGTTAGATAGGTTCATTAATAATCTTATCCAAATTTGGAAGAGTCAAGGTAGCCACATATGAGAAGTTTTGGTTTTGGTTATCTCTAGCCATTGTCGATGGTGGAACATTAAATATCATTTTTGTAGATAGGCTAGCTAAGGCTGAAACTAATGTGGAAAAAATTGAGGAATAGAGGAAAATCTAACATTATGTTCCAGAGAAATAAAAAAAGCAAGAACCCCTTTAGTGTCTAGGTAGAAGAGGTTGAGAAATAAAGAAACCATCATCCATTTGTAAAACTTTGACACCCGTAAATGCAACAAACCAAGGTCAATAATCTTAAATGTATTTCCTGACTATTTTTTCAGAGCAAAAATTAAATCAACATTACTTGCAATGATGACCAAATCATTAATATATAATGCAACAATTGATGTTCACCCATTACATGCAAAGCATCGATACTATAATTAGAATCATGTTGTTTGAAACCAAGATTGAGGAAAAAATGATCAATCTTCTCATACCATTCCTTGGGGACTTGTTTCAAACCATGCAATGATTTCTTCATTTGACATGCAAGAATTTCATCCTTATTAAATCCTAAGGGTTGATCCATAAAAAATTAATTTTTGGTATATCCATGTAAGAAATCACTTTTGACATCCATTTGATGTACCAACCATCCAAAACGAGCAACAAGGGAAATAATAAGTCAAACAAAAATCATCATTGCAAAATGGGAAAGGTTTTAGTGTAGTCAATGAGTTCTTATTGAGAAAAAACCTTTTCTACCAAATGAACTTCATTCCTTCCAATATAACCTTCAGATGTGCACTTATTCTTATACACCCATCGACACTTCATCACATTCATTCCATAAGGTTAAGGACCTAATTCCCATGTTTTATTCTTCAATAACAATTGATACTCATCAGTCATGGAATTCTCCCATTCAAGTTGACGATCTGCATCTAGATATGTATCAACTCCACATGCCTCAATCACATTCATAGTTAGAGAAACATTACCACAAATTTTCTAACTTCTAGTCTTTCTTCAGCCATTTACATTAGCTACATCAACATTAGCATCATAAATTTTCTTAATAAGCCATCTAGGAAGATAAATTGTTGAAGGGTTCCTATGCCAAACTCTCCATTAGTGGATTGAACGAAGGTTCCAAAACTTGTGATAGACTCTATTGTGTAAGGTCATCTGCAATTAACTTTTGGAAGAGGGGTCAACTATTCAACCAATGGTCCTATGTAGTAGTCAATCAATCCATAATTATGTAAAACATCTAAAGGATCACTAATACAAAACTAGAAATGAAAATAAAAAGAGTGACACCTAAGTTCATCTCATCAAAGGAAACATATCTCCCATGAATGATCACCTATTTGATTGTATCAAATAGTCTATAGGCCTTTGACTCTTCAGATTTTCTCATCATAATACAAGCATGATTCTTTCCATCTATATTCTTTTTTTATCATCTAGAATGCGAGCCTATGTTATGCATCCAAATGTTTTGAGGTGTCCGGATAATGGTTTTCTCCCACTTCATTTCTCGAAAGGAATAATGTCCCATACTTATTTGCTCATAATCATATTCAAAAAAGATTTTGAGTAGTAGACAACTTATATCCAAAATCTTGTTCATAAACCTTTAGCCTAAAGCAAATGTCATGCCATTTCAACCAAGATTTGATTCCTCCTTTCTTAACACCATTTTGCATAGGCATATAAGATACAAATATCTACCAAGAGATACCATGTTGTGACACATAGCTTTTAAACCTTTCCCACATATTATCCTTCATTGTTTGATCTTAATCCTCTCATAAGTTGATCGTATTTCTTATCAATAAATGCCCTGCATTCCTTGAATTTTTCAAATATATGATTCTTTTTATTCAAAAAATAGACCCAAGTATACCTAGAAAAATCATCAATAAAAGTCAAAACATACCTATACCTACAAGTGATGGTGTATTCAAGGAACACACATCCTTATGGATAATTTCTAACTAAGTCTTTACTCTCCATGTTTTCCCTATTTCAAATGCATTCAAGTGATAATTCTTTCCAAGAACACACTCTTAACATACACCATTAGGGGGAACAACCCTAGTTAGTCCAGCAACCATGTCATGTTTCATCATTAGCTTCATACTAGGTCATGTTTCCCCATAAGATGTCCAAATCTTTCATTCCAAACCTTGCTTCGGTCGTCAATCTTTACTATGAGTGCAATCGAACTTGGATCTTTTAGGGGGGAACTCATAGAATTTGTACAATGTGCAATTCAAATCAACAATACCCTTGGAAACAATAAAATTTTTACTATGCATATCTTTCACAACAAACCAATTTAGATGAAATTATACCTTCTTGCAAATCCAAATTAGTTGGGGCACATAGTACATACAACAAATTTACACTCAAACTAAGTACATGATACACATTGGTGATCACACCATTTTGACATTAAATTTTACTACAAACAGAAACAATAAGATTGTAATCATCATAGACAAAGATTTATTTTTCATGTAGCCTAACTTAGCGAGGAAAAGAAAAACACATCTTTAGCCATGTCATGGGTACAACAATAATAGACTATACACTCACTTTTAGAAGTGTGAGCATGCAAGGCCCGAGAAGCACTAACATAGAACATATTATTATATGTCGTACCTTTTAAAGTCTAGTGTTGTAATCTAGTCAAATGTACAGTCGATACATCTACTTCAAGAATCTTGATTTTCTCTTTTAGGTCTTTAGAAATATGCCAACAGGGCTTCTCCATATGTCTTAATTTTCTAGAATATTGATAGCTCTTCATCTTCCTACCTTTATTAGTCAATCCTTGGTCATCATGCTTCTTCTTAATGGTCTAGTCAATGTAATTTTGTTCTATCTTTTGATTGATTTGTCGACCACTTTCTAGAAAAAAATTCAAGGATGGAATATTTGATCTAAGTATAGTATTCTAGGTGAATATTTTAGTGTGACAAAATCATGCATGTAGTTGATGTAGATGAGGTGAATTTTCAATAAGAAAATTCTTGTAAATTTTGGAAAATAGTACTAATCTAAGTGTATTTCATATATATATATATATATATATATCCATGGATAAACACATTTTTTATATATAAAAATCAATGATCTTTCAATAAAAAAATTGTCAACAAATAATTTTTTGAAAAAATGCCCAAAAAAGGCAATTAACAAAAAAAAACGGCCACTAAAAAACACTATATCCTTTTCCCTATAATTCTATTGAATTTTTCCTTTCATCAAATGGACCTACTACTTAACTTCAAGTTTACTCTCATCAAGTAATTTTCATGTGCTCTAATTAGCAAACCAAAAGAGTGAAAAGAATAATCCTTGCCATCTTCTATTCTAGATGTCACACTAGCATGGAATGTCGAACATAATACATCATAAGGTGTCTTCATCTTCATGTAAATCAGTTCTATGAGCTAATAGTCCCTCTTCAAGAAGCTTTCTCCAAATTCATCCAATTTCAACCTAAGCTTCTTCATGTGAGCCAAATAATCTTCAATTCTTTAAAAGGAGAGAGGGTCAAGACTAATCAACTCTTGCACAATCATTTCCATTTCAAATTAAGAATCTGTTATATAGTGCAAAAATATCTACACCCCATACCCTAACTAGTTAACAAGGGTACTAGGTATGTTTCATTAATTTCCACAGCTTTACTTTTATCATACTTATCAAAGAGTCTTCAACTTATTCCATAGTTCATTTAGATAATTGAGTGCAAAATTTTGCTTATAATGCACGAGATGTGGAATTGCAGCCTTTGTAAATTACAAAAGAACCCTGCTCGTAAATAATGTTTCTATATCTTGTGCCCATGTACTATAATTGTATTCATTCAAAATCACAAGCTCTGGCTTTAAATTCATGATTTTTATCTAAACCTTGATTTACATATTCATGTCAAAACTCTAAATCAATCTACCAAAGAGATCAAACATTTCAAGAGCTCATGCAAGTGACAACCTTAAGAGGAATTGTTATACCGAGTCTCAAAACAATAACTTTGATACCGCATTAAATAAGTAAAGAATTCCAACCAGAGTTGGTGTCTAAAGACATCATTCTAACACTTAACCAGAAATCATAATGTAAGAAGGACAACTATTTATGAAATAAATAACCTTCTTTTTAGTACAAATGCATAACAATGATCTTTATGCTTTAAAGTGTGTAGAGCTAATGCCAGTATAACGAACCTTCGTACTGTGGAGAGTTAATAAATCTCAGGCAAAACCATTATTTGGAGGAGGGCAAGGCGGAGTATGCGTGGAGTGTAAAGCTCCAAAGAGAGGCACTGAGACTTCTGGCAAAGGCTGTCAAATTTATTAAATAACGCAATCTCCGCATAATGAAGAAACAGGTATAACTGTAACTTAAAAGACCTGCAGTCAATTCCAGGTACAACTGTAACTTGAAAGACCTGCGGTCAATTCCAGCTTCTTTCGAACACTGAGGAGTAGCAGTTCTGAATTGTACATCCATTGGAAAATTGTCCGAATTTTAGATTGGATCTCAGACGATTGACCATTGATTGGGACGTGTCTCTGTGTTGCTTCTTTTTCTGTTAATCCATGATGGTCCACTGCTCGAATTGGACGGGTCTGGTTATTTCGCAATTTGTCCAGAATATTTCTCGTTGGCTGTTAAAATTCCAATCCAAAAGAATAACACTTTGAAGATGCTAATCGTCAAATCTCCATCACCCTGTGCTCATGGACAACAAGTACAAAAGAGCATCACCTGGTCGTACAATTTTGAAAATGGGATGATGGTTACAGAAATGTTTTCAATTTTCTAATTTAAAAATAAAAATATAAAAGTAGGAAAACTTTTTGCATCCAGAATAGCGAGCTGTTTTACAAGTTAGTATTGGGGAGATTAGTATTGGGGAGATGTTGTAATATGAAGTTCTCATTAAAAAAAAAAATAATCAGCATAGATCCATCTTAAATTAGGATCTATCAACCACCGAGAGGGACCCAATCTCTTGAGGTGTAATTTTTTTTAATCTTAATAAGCTCAAGAAATTCTACACCTCTCTTGCTTGATAGATTCAGGTTTAAGTTTTAATTTTTTATTTTATAGGCCTACGTGCATTTTTACAATTATTCTTAATAATTTGTTTATTTTATGAGTCAACATGTATTTTTTATTTTCTTTTTATTCACTCTTCTCAGTGCAAAAATGCAAATGATGTTGGCTTAAATGAAAAAAATAAATTATATTGATTTCATCTTTCACTTCAAGAAATTGGATCCACAACATCTCCCTCATGTAGAGCATAGTAGCATAATTTAGAGTACGAATACGAAATACTTAATGAAAATATCTAGTACAGATAAAATATGGAAGTAGCTTGCTTAATCAAATATTTACAAATATACCATAAATATACATAGACATTTATATAATAAAATTTAATCTATATTTAGAAAACAAAAATATGAAATCTCAACAACTTCCCATATAGACATATGGAAGTGTGAGAGTGTGCAACTACTTATTAATAGTTATTTTAATAAGAAAGTATGAAATTGAATGGTATTTCTATTTTATAGTGTTTAAATAATTTTTAAAAATGGTTTTGTTTTTAAATTGGTTTTCAAAATTTAATTGTCCACTAATAATCTGTATCCATATTGCACCTACAACGAATATTCGACGAAATCTAATTTGTTCCTAATTTTGAGTACAAAAGAACCAATACTACCGAATTATGCTACTATGATGTAGAGCACCTCACTCCTCGTGCAAAAATGCAAATGGTCTTGGCTTAAATGAAAAAAAAAATAAAAAAAATTATATTGAATTGGATCCCTCTCAATGCTTTAAATGGTCTTGGCTTAAATGAAAAAAAAAAAAAAAAAATTATATTGAATTGGATCCCTCTCAATGCTTTAGAGATTCGGGTTTAAGATGGATCTATGCTGGTACAATATTCAAATTTATTAGCATTGCTTTTTGCTTGAAATAATATCAGGACATTTGAGAACCTACTATACATAAACCATTGTGTGGATAGAAAATCTTCATATACACATACATAATTGTGTGTATAAAAAACTTTACTATATAAAATAATTTTATTAAGTTTCATTATGTCTAAGGAAAATAACCTCTTAATTAATCTATAAAAAACATTTTAAACCATATTCCATAACCAAAAAGTGATTACATTCCTAAACAAGAGCTGCATGCGGCAATGTTTGTAACAAAGCATGGAAATAACAAACAGTATCTAATATAGATGTTGATCAATCCACAACTAAGAATCAAGCTTCAACAAGTTTAAAATCTGATAAAAGCTATGAACAATATGATAGGAGACCTAGCAAAATTGTGAGAGTTGATTAGTTGTTGTTCCCAAGCTATGACTTTTTTTTATGGCAATGACATACAAAGATAAATTAAGACAATATACTTCATGAGAAACCCTGCCATTCAATTATTTCATTATAATTCAACAATCTTGTTGCAGCACCGATGAATTCCATTCCATGAAGTCTAGATATCAACACACATTTATATTCAGTTCAACATGAGAGAGGAATTTAGTTTAGGCTCTCAACTGAAGACATTAAATTCAAAAAGTGATGCAAACAAGGAAAGGCAATTGAGATTTAGATTTTATATAGTTGGATCTTAGTCATCCCTATAGGGTAGTCAATCAATGAGTAAGGCCTAATTGACAAACTACTACTGACTGAGATGCACTATTCTCAGTCAGCTCTGTAGTGTAGTAAATCAATAAGCCAAAGATAAAAGGATCAAAAGTATGGCAAAACACGAATTCAGACTGAGTTGCACTATACAATCAAATCTGAGTTAGCTATGTAGTGTAGTAAATCAATAAGCCAGAGATAAAACAATCAAAGTATGACAAAATGAATTAAGAATGGTATGGACAAGTGTTTGTCATTATAAACGTCTCTGTGCAATGAAAGGGGCTAGTGCCAACTGTGCTACGCTGCTGGATTTTTCCATGGAGTACTTCTTGTGCATAGCTATAAGTTTGCCCTTCCACGAATTTTGATGAAAACCCACCATCAACTTGGCACATTCTCTGCATAGCATGCAAAACCCCAACACAGTAAAAGTAGAGTAGTAATAGAACAGGGTAAAAGTACGAAGTGTTCAAGTTGCCAAAAAAAAAAAATCAAAACAGCGAAAGAAAAGACGAAATAAAAGTTTCAACTCACTGAAGTTGGTCTTCAATATAAGCACTGTAATGCTCTATTGTCCTGTTCCAAAGTAGAAACCTTCTAAGAGTGTGCTGGCCAATATATACTGCAGCAATTGCTAGCATGGATGAAAGGTATTTCAACATTACATATTCCACATGGCAATATTCAACTAGAAAGGACACCATCTCCAGCTACAGAAACACAAAAGAAGAGTCACATTATAATATTCATGAAACATTAACATGTAAATACACAACAACATATAAGAGTATTGACATAGAACAAAACCCAAATATAGGGATATGTCAGTGCAATGAGATATATCATTGTAGACATCAAATATGTAACCCACAAACTAAAGATTGGTCACAAGACACCACACCAAAATTGTTAGCATTGTCAATACCGGAGTGAAACGAGATGCTAACACATCAACCAGGTGACCTCTATCCTAAAGCCAGTTTCCTAATTGGAAAATAATACATGGAATGAAGGCCTTGTAAACACATGAATGAGGTGATGCTTACATACATTGGTATCAGCTTGAGCTGCCTTGAGAAATCTATTCAAGAAGACATAAGGAGTTGGTACAAAGATATTAAATTCCAAAATTCCAAGGCTCTTAGCATCGAGCTTTCCTACAATCATAGGGGAGTTATTATTGATTAGCCAGTGTAAAAGAGAAAACACAAGTCTTCTTTGGAATTCCAGGAAATGCATTAATTTTGTTTTCATACCATCTAAATATGATTAGAAATGTTCAGAAAATCCTGAACACAAAGAACATTGATCTTATCTGTCCGTAAGATTGGTTGCCAGGAATAGAGTCTTAGGCATGTGGTCATATTCCCAGTGGACTTGCAGAAACAGGAACACAATGACATCAATGCTTTCAATGGAATTCAAATTTCGAAAAAGATAAAGATCAGTTTGTCAATCGTAGAATGATGGAAAGGGTCGACCTCAATATTCCAGTCAACCTCGACAGCTCTCATACTTTGATTTATGTCAGTTTGATGACACATGTAGTTTGGAGGAACACAGCTACGGCCCTGCCATGAGTTCCACACTGAGTTAGTTACTAGCGAGCACTTACAATATTTTGCAGGTGAACCAGAGCCGACATTGAGGACAATATTAGGCCTTTAAAACCACACTCATATAAGAGTTTGAATGTGTAATCAAGATTCTGAATCTTGAATATTAAAACAGGTAATCACGATTCTGAATCCTGACTGCTAATTGCATAAACACGGTAACATGATCTAGGAGTCCAAAAGAACGACTCGACATATATCGATACGTCAACTTATGCTGTATATTCAAAATTCAAAAGATAAAAGGTTGACCTCTGTTTCGTGGTTTTGTTATCTACATTCAGTTTCTTGGTCCACCTACACGTTACAAACCCTGGCAGCTCGGAAGAGGACACTCAGCATCTCAATTTGGAAAACCTGGAGAATTGAACACAGGAATACAGAACTTGGAAAATAACGTGCAAAATAATGTTAGGAAATTGCTAACACCACTTTATTGCAATAGTCTACTTTGAAAAGGGTCAATCATGAAAATTTATTTTAAATTGTTAACCTCCAAAGGACCGCTCAAAAGAGCCATGCATCGGTTCAATGACGTCAAATGACAGTCACTTTCACGTAAAAATGCAAATGGCTATGAAGGTGTTTTGTAAAACTAATCGAAGGAAGCATTCAACAAAAGGAGAATATACTATCTATAATGTCGACTATAGCTTTAGTGGTTGGATTTCCTATAATGACAACCTATTGTGTACAAGTAAATGAATCTAGTAAGATATGCATCCATCAAAATCTATAAAATCTGGTCAAATGTTTTGACATATTTAAAGGTAATTGTAGCACACAGAGCAATCAACCTTATGAAGAAACACCAAGTGGTAATGAATACAAAAGAGCAACTTTCCATACGTTCTGAATGACTATGAATAAAGCAAATAAAGTATACATAAAATCGTTGCTATAAACTCTGACGACAAAGCATGAAGAAACTAGACTAAAACCAATTTACCAACTATATATAGCTGAATCCAAAAACAAATTTCTAGAAAAAACTAATGAGGCAATTTTCTTAGTTGTCACCAGGAATTTGAATTCTGGATTTTGAAGGCTTTTTTAATTATTTGAAAAAATTATTCCTATTCAGCTATGAAGAGAATGAGGCAAAACATCTAGAAACGAAGAAAATATGTTTCAAATCTCTAAAAAAAATATGAAATGTTCTCATCACTCTAAGATAGAAGCACAAAAATCTGTGAGAATATCAGTGTATGGAAAATCAAACATTTTCAAAAGAAAATCCAACTTTCAGGGAAAAAATGTAGCACCTACAAATTTCAAAGCAATAGAAATAACATAAAACAGGACAAATCTTAAGACAAGTAAAACGAGAGAAAAGGATAATTGGCATGAGACAAGAAAATCAATAAGAAGATCAAATTCAAGTTCCTAGCATTTTTCAATATCGAATATATATTTATTGATTTTTCCAGCCACCAAAACATTTTAAAGCACACAATCCTTGACCAATATTTATATCAGGTTGGCTAGGTATCTATTTTCCAGTTTCAGGACTAAGCAATACAACCAACTGGTTTAGAACATAAATTAAAACTATAAATCACGATGAATTAACTGATATACGTTGAATATCACTTTTTCCTTTGTTTCTGGTCATGATCATTGGCAACAAATGATTGGAACTATTTTATTTTTTTTATTCTCCCCTTTTCTACGATACTATGAGTGTTAGAAATAATGCTATTTGTATCAATACTTGATGACCACAAAAATTGGAAATATTTCATTTAATTTCTGAATAAAACCCTCACCAATTCAATAACTAGAAAGAGACAACAAGCTCAGAAATTGCATCTGCATAAATAACTAATTATGTATTTGTGAATTAATTATGTATTCATGACTACATCTGAGATGACATGAACATCACCAATGCATGATATTCTTGAAATTTATCAAACCTCCACACTTTCCCAGTCAAACTCTCTAGTAGCAATAGCATAAGCCAAACCAACTTCTAGAAAAAACAATCTCTCGATAGAATAAGAATGAGAAGAGGTACCTGAAAACCAAGAGATTTGGAGTTAAGCGGTTGTTAGGACATGGATTCCAATAGGGATGCTTGAAGCAATACGGAAATGGCAATGGTTACTGGGACATGGATTCCATTAGGATGCTTGAACCAGAGAGGAAAGGACAATGGCTGATGGCAACTAAATTTCGTTGGCACTGGCAGAAAATCTTAAATTTGTTTGTTTTAAATTTAAACAAAATCCAATTGGGTCCAATTGTTTGAATGGGCTCTAGAATCCGTTTCTAACAAAATATTAATTTAAGAAAAAATCATATAATATAATGGCAGAAACCATAAAATAGAATGATTTCATTCATCATAACATGGGTCGTTCTATAATAGTTTGCAGTTTTTTATTTGATGCATTCTTTACTGCATAAGAATCTGCATTCTGCCCATTCCTGAGTTAAAAATCTGTGTTTTGTCTAACTCTTATCGAATTTGTTACTTTGAAAGTTGAGAAACAAATTCAAGACATTTTCAAAATTTTATGTTTGACAGCCCATTTTTTAAATCAAATTGAATTCTTGCAAATTGGTCTAGTAACAAGAATCTGATTTTTTTTATTGAATTTATTACTTGAAATTTGATCACAAACAATTTCACATTCTACTTTTTATTATGTGCAAACCTATTGATCGAAAACATATGTGTCTACGTTCAATTTTCGAAATCACCCCGATCAAGGAGGGATGAAGATAATCGCAAACGACTTAAAAAAAATTCTAAGTCAGCCAAGCCGTGTTACACCTTGGTCCTTTGAAACGTGCAAAGCTCAAAGAAAAGCCACCGGAACAAATTCAATTTTCAGACAAAAATCATAGCCACCTAAACGGCCTGAAATTTTTAGGAGGTCAATCACATGCTCGACCCTCAAATTACGCAACGTCCAAACAAAACCAGCCAACAGGGAGCAAATTTCACATAGAGTTTACACGCATGTTCGAAACAAAAAACATCCATACTATGTAGCATTGCAATAACCCCTACCAAATTAATGACACACGTCCTTTCCATTTAAAAATACAGCCTACGAACCATGAGAACATGAATACTATGAAGTATTGCAAAAACCCTTACGAAATCAATGGCGCACATCGTTTCCATTAAAAATGCAGATTCTAAACCGCGGAAAAATAGGAAAGTGGTAAACACATGGTTTCCACTAGCCTGGCCAGGCACGCCGAAGAGGAAACCAGTAAAGACCCGGATGAACTTCTTCGTCAACAACAAATGCAAACCGGTGGACTCAAGAACAAAGACAGAGGAACACCCACACAAATATATATTTGTTTCCCTGTTGAACCCACCTTCAACGAAATGAAAAAGCACACAACATCACTGACGAACACACCAAAGACATAAGACGACTGTGCTAGAAGGAAAAACCAGCAACCACAGAAAATGGCCTGGAAATTTTTTTGACCCCGAATTCAGGAAACAGTGCCACCAACCATTGAAATCCAAAAATACAAAAGCCCTGCACGGACAGGGTACCTTTTCGAAAACCCATAAACTGCAGACGCCCTTACCCATCACAATACAACCCTCCATCATGAAAACATTAAAAATCACCAGCAACAACAACAACCCATCCTTCGCTCCTCCAACATCGAGACAGGTAAAGAAAAACGCCAAGGAAAATGAAACTAATCGCCGCTCAAGCGTCATATCACGTGACAAGGGCCGTCCCTTCCTGGATGAAAGACCTGCAAGTCGAACCCCACCCGACACACCGCACAGTGTAGACCACACTGCAACAATAAAAACGAAATGAAAATTGGCAGCAACATTCAATCCAAACAACGACCACATTATAAGCAGGTAAGGACACCATACAGGAAACGGAAGCCGAAGGCACTGAACCAAGACGAAGGAGCCCATGGAACCCATCCCTCCCTCCCCGGAGCGGACAGAAGACATACCCCCACAACGCATTGAACACAGACCATACCCGAACATTAAAGAAGGAACCAGAGCGAGCATCGCTATTAAAAGCAGGTGACGAGACCCCGTCGTCGGGACATCAATGCATAGAGGGGCAGGCCTGTTTTCCCGCTCGAGAAATCAATGGAAATATACACACTCAACTAAAATAAAACTTTATAAATGGATAAATTAATTTTTTGAATTTTGTATCATTTGAACTAATATGTCCAAAATGATTATTGTATCAATTGAACTAATATGTCCAAAATAATTACAAGATGTCACGGAAATAACAACCTCCACTACATTCCCATTATCCCTCTCGACTCATCTTTTAAGCTACCCAATATCCCTATTGGCTCAACTTTGAAGCTACCAAATAAAGTGTCATGTAGTGGGGTCACAATGGGGCCTAATCATTTACACCATACATAAAGCCTAAAATACTACACCTCAAATCCAATGTTAGGCTTGGTCCATAAAAACATATAATTTTTTTATATAAATATTAAATTTTATTATTTATATAATATTTTTTATAAACATTTTGTTAAAAAAAGTTATAATTTATATTATAATAAGAAGAAAGTCATAAGGCACAAATCATTTTTAGAGTGAAAAACTTGAGGAAAGGTTTTTCAAGGGATTTTGATAGAGCTGAAGTTAAGATAAATCTATGTTGGTTCCAAAAGCAATGGCTACATCAAAATGATTTGTTTAAAACCAAATTCACTTATAATACAAGTGAAAGTATGCAGTGAAATATAACGATGAAATACATATATATTAAAGAGTGATCTATCTCAATTTACCTTCTTTCTTTTCTTAAAGTCACTCCTACATCATTTTCCATCTCCTCATATCAATCAAATCTGAAAGGAGGTTGAATTCAAACACCATTCAAGCCCTTAACTTGAGATATTGCTGTAAATGTGAGATCCTCTCTCTCTTTCTCCAATGTCAATTATTGTGACTTATGGATTGTCAAACCCCAAGCAAGTTTCAAAGGAAATTGTTTTGTTGTAACTCTTTGAATCGGCACGACATGAATAGTTAGAGGTAATGCTTTATCCCATGGAATCCCTACACAATTATTAAATCTTAATAAAACATATATGAGAGGCTTTGGGTAAACTCCTAGAATTATACACAATTTTTTAAACAATTCTAAGAAATCCATTGACAAGTTCTACATCAGCCCATAAGTTTGAAGTAAGCATCACCCTAGTTCCAATTGAAATAAACAATTCACCTTCCATTTTTTCCTCATCTACATCATTGTATCATTTTCTTTTTAGTGCTACAACAACTCTACATTCAATATGGTGATTCAGATAAGCCAAACGATGTCTATTATGAGTGTTGACATTATCATTGCTTGCACAAATAAATGCATGGACTTGTCAAATGACTCTTTTATGGAATCATCCAAAGAAACACATGTTTGATACATTAGTAATTTCCAATCATCCATAGTTGGGATTGCATCTCTAATATTAATTAGAAGATGACAACAATGTTTTTTTTTATTATCTTGGATTTGTTCATTTTGCTTGCATATTATATCAAGGGTTCCAATAGTTGTGAATGGGTTTATCCATAACTCAAGAAATTTTTCCTAGATCATTGACCAATCCAATTTATCCCAGTCCAAATGTAACATATATGAATCTTTAGAAAATACTTATGAAGCCAAGAATCAATTTTTGTTAAATATATTTCTCCCTATAAAATTCATTTAATCAATAAGTATATGTCTATCATGTCACCTGATTATATAGAAGAGTCATAAAATCAAAGCAATGCAAGAATGATATTATACAAAATATGCTTGAAATCAATACATCTTAAGAAGTTTAATAAAAGATAACAATGAAATAAATGCATTTTAAGAAGTTTAATAAAAAGATACAACTTAAATCAAGGCATCTTAACAATACTATTAGAACATACTATATTTCCCAATGTATATATTAAATTTCCTAATGCACATATTGCAAATTAAAAGGATCATAGATTATAATGCAAATCTCCATCCTACATACTAAAAGATAACAATGAAATCAATTTATCTTAAGGATAAGTTTAATAAAAATAACAATTAACTACTAAAGTCTAAAGGGGTGCCTATGATCTCCTAAGAGGAAACACATGTTCTTAAGAGTTAAGCCAACTATTAGAATATATTGCATTTCCCCTTTGAAAAATAGATCTCCATCTTAAATTTTAAGCTCTAGATCCAATTTTGGATGGTTTATCAAGCTCTAAGAATCATATTATTTTACACAAAAACAACAAACACAAATACAATTTTAATTCGATCTAGGTACTTTTTAATAGTTTTTTTATATAAAAAATTGCAAATCATACTATTTCCACACAAAAATAACAAACACAAATAAAATTTTAAAAACTCAAGCAATCAAAACCCTCCATAGTAAACAGTAAATAGTAAATACCCTCCATAAATGAAAATACCATGGGTTGGAAGGGAATACCATGGGCCAAACCATGAACCAAGCCATCACATTTAAGGAGAATATGCCAAACCACTCACACTAGTGACAAATAATAGTATAATTCTTCCCATATATATTATATAGCCCCAAGGGTTTACTCAAATGGTCATGAGCCATAGGTGAGATCTCTTCCCCCAAAGTTCGGAAGGTCACAATGGAACTAAAAGTGGACACTATTTATATAGGCACAAATCCACTGTCGATATGTTATATGTAGACTATCTTTAACAAATTTATTTTGGGTATTCATCCCACAATTATCTTGCAAGTTGGTAAACCATCTTCTTCCTTGGTACATTCAACATAGAAGGTTGAGTTCATTAGGCCAAGATTTTTTACAACATTCTCATCTGAAAGGTTTCAATTGTTGTTACTACTAGTGGTTTACATTAGGGGGTTGGGAGGGCAACCCAAAAAATGGGCCCCAATAGACTATTGGATATTGAAAAACCCGATTTCCTTTTCCTCCCAGAGACAATGGGAAAAGGGGGCCTTTTGAATAAATATTTGAAGTTGTTGTTGAAGGATTGATACTTTATAGCTCTTGATTATGATGGCCTGTCTAGTGAACTAATTACTAGTTGGAATTCAAGTCAGACCCTATCCAATTCCCTTGAAGTGTCTACAAGTATTTGCACTATCATTTTCAATAGAGGCAAGGACCATATTTTGTCCCTTCCTAACATCTATGGGCCATATGATGGAAGATAGGAGTTCTAGAACATGATTTGGAAGTTGGAATATTTTGTAGAAGGAAATGTTATTTTGGGAGGGGACCTAAACCTAACCTTAATCTCTGGAGAATTTTGGGGCTTTAGGTCAAGGGAGGACAAGTTATCTAACTCTTTCTTACATCACTTTGAACATATTGGATTGGTGTACATTGAGCCTACCTCTATGGGACTGACATAGAGGAACAATATGTCTAGTTTCAATAGTATTTCAAAGGGTATGGATAGGTTTGTAGTGTCTACATATTTACTCAACAGGTTTGATATGATCAGAAGTTGGATTAGTCCTCAAAAGGTGCTCAAATCACAATCATGTTTTGGAGTTTGATGTTGGAACTCATAAACTAGCTAGTCCATTCAAATTAGATCTAGGATGGATTGAAGAGGAAGAGTTCCATGAGTTGGTTAAGTCCCAGTGGAAGTAATGTGATCCTAAATTTAAGCTAATAGAATGCAAGAAAATTGTTTCCTCACTTTAACTTTTTGTGGAGTGGAACAAATGGCAAGCTTGGCCCTCATGTTACTAGCGAGAAGTCTATAGCTCTTCCTAAGGACATATGTGGTTAGGGGAATTAACAATCTTCTTATCTTTGGGAAATCCTTAACATCCAAATCCTTATGGAATTTGATATCCAAAGAAGGCTTGTGGAAATAAATAATTGTTAGCAAAAACATTGGCCAATGATCCTTTATTGTCCCGCTCAAGATGGAAAGAAAGCCCTTGCTGCATGCTTCAAATCACTAGAAGGATTTGAATTTATCCTTTCCTCTGATTGGGCCTTACTTGGCTTGGAATGTAGGAAATGGAACACAAGTAAGAATAGGGGTATATTCTATATGGGGTGTGGCCCAAATACTCTGCTACCTATTCAATTTATTACACATCTTTAAGAAATTGGTAGATGCACCTTATATTTGGTTGGAGACCCTCTAATTAAGTACTATTATTTGGATTCAATGGTGGACATATGCCTATGATTTAGGATAGGATGAGAAACTTGCTCAACCATAGGATATTTCGCTATAGTAAATTAAAAGAGGACATACCAAACTTAGAGAGGAGGATGATGAATTGGTGTGGATCAATAACAAAGTAGGAGGTTCCTATACAAAAAACTGTGATACTTAACTACCATTGAAGAAGTTAATAAGGTTTCTAAGTGGTGGGGGGTTAAAATTTAGAAGGTGAAAGAACCCCTTAAGTCTATTCTCTCCATGTGGCTTTCCCTACAAAGTAAATTTCTAACCTAGGAAAGATTGTAAAAAAATAACACACATGGTCCTAGAATTTGTTTGTTGTGTAGGTGTGACTATGAGAATTTTTTTCATCTATTTATTTAAGTCTATACTCTCCATGTGAATTTCCCTACAAAATAAATTTCTAACCTAGGAAAGATTGTAAAAAAAGAACACAGATGGTCCTAGAATTTGTTTGTTGTGTAAGTGTGACTCTAAGAATTGTTTTCATCTATTTATTTAGTGTCCTTTCTCTTCTCAATTTTGGAAGGATTTGGACGTAAATTTGGGTGTATCTCATTTATAGCACAAGAACTCCATTGAGTATTGTTGGAAGGAGTGATTTACCAGAATTGAGTTCAAAATCCTAAGGTCCCAACCATTCCTTGTACTTTGAGGTGTGTGGATAGCTTGGAATGTGGATGTATTTGAATGTAAATACATCCCATATTTTAATGTTTTGACACAAGTTTTAGGGATCCCTTTTTCTCACTTCTAAGAATCCTTAGGTCCCTAGATAACTCAATGATCTTTAGATAAACAAAGCTCAACCTTGGACCTTCTTTGATGGTGCCAATTAGGGGGTTGAATCTATTTGTGTGGTTGGGAGGTCTATCTACATGTATGACTCTCATTTTTATGATTTAAAAGCTGACATTGGAAGTGGTTACAATAATATGGCAGATCTCATTTATTTATAAAACAAATTTGAAGGTTGCCTTGGAATTGGGTTGATCGCATCTTCATGTTGATGGGGACTCTGCCCTAGTTATCTCTTGCATGAATGACAAAGTAAATCTCTAGAATATCAATATGAATCTTCTATTGGTAGTGAGTTTAAAATAAGTTAAGGATCATTTTAAGGGAATCTATAGGTAACTCAAGCTTATGCTCTCTCTAAGGTTGGACTATTGGTACCTAAGGGATAGGTGTTAATTGAAGAGCCTATGGAGGATTATGTTATTGTGACCATTCAATAATATTTCTTCTAGTATTGGCTATGGATATTCTAATAAGGCTCAAGTTCAAAAAAAAAATTATAGAATATGTTTCCTTGCTAGTCCATTTGGATTGTAATGATGTGGAGACTTTGGAGGCAATATTTTAATGATTATTGTTAGGAATTAATATGGAGGTCTTCAAGTCCTCTTTTGGATTGATACTAGTGCCCTTGCGCATGGGAAATATCTATTTTACATTCTCACTAAAATATAAATCCTCTTTTGGATTGATACTAGTGCTCTTGTGCATGGGAAATATCTTTTACATTCTCACTAAAATATAAAATAAGGTTTTTATATTGGAACAATAAAATTGTACATACATACATGTGTGTGTAATGGAAAGGGTAGGAAAGTAAAACCAAATTTTGGAAGGAGAATCGTGTGCAAATACCATCAATTGATTTTGAAAACCCTTAAAATTCCTCACATGTGTAATGAACCTTCCAATCTTCCAAATGGCACGTGGGGATTCAACTAACTTTCTCAATAGTAGCACATGTGTAACCTTCACCATGAAAAATAATAAAATATTGAGGATTTTCCTCAACACATATTTTTATGTTTATTTTTATGAAATATTTGTGGTAGGGTTTTCTTTTTAACCAAAATGAACATTATCAAATCTTTGTGTTAGGGTTTTTAGGTTAAAAATATATCTCAACCCTATTTATAAAATATGTTTGGTTTAAAACATAGCTCAACCAAGGATGGATATTTCAAATTCTTTGCATATCCTTAGATGGAGCTTTTTGAAAAGCTCACTCAAGCTACATATCTCAATCAAGCCTTTTAATTATGAAATTCATCCCTCTCGTTTTATGAATTTTTGCATTAGCAACTTCCAAAGTATTCATTTTAGGTGGCAGAGTTAAGTCCACTAGTTTCTCTATGAAGCTTCTATCCAATGGCATATCATTTTCACACTTCTAATTTCATATTATATTTTTTATTTAATTTCTTTTAAAACATATTGAATATTTATTCAATGGTTTGAACAAAAATCAGCTATTTCAATTTATGTAAATAGTTCGAAAAAGGTTCACATGAACACAAAGGTGTATAAAATAATACAAAATATAATTTAGAAAAAAATTGTGAGATCTACCATGTTTTGTGTAGATCATGCTCATATATTTTGTTTTTGAAATATTGAACATTAATTAATTGAGAATTTAATTGAATGCAAATTTGGCACATTAACTACAATTCCCTACAAATTTCTTCTTTACTACACATTGAAATTAATAAGGCTTATGTGAGTTTTGGGGCTTTTAGATCAATGGTGCCACCTTGGGTGAGTTGATTTCAAAATCCCCTAGATCTATTTTTTTTTTTAATTCTATGCTATTTATGAGGTTTGGGTCCCTCTTCTTCTCCTCATCTTAAATCCCTCGATCTAATGGAAAGGTGTCTTAGTGATCAATTCAGGGGCATTTAGCCCTCACCAAAATCTATGTACATCTGGATGAAGAAAAATTGGATGGCCATGATCACAAAAAAATCTCATACTTTTTCTATGGACGGGGTTTCTATGCCTTCCGCTTCAAGGTAAAAGATGATTGGGATCTCATATTCATAAATGGGACTTGTTTCATGGAATCTCAAGGAACATATCTTAATAACTGGACCCCTAATTTTGATCTAGATATTGACATCCCCAACTCCCTTTTCATTGTTGGAATGATGATACCATGCAATTAATTCGAAAGGTGCTCAACAAGTACATAGATAGATATAAACCAAAATATGTCCTATTTGCAAGTGAAAGAATATGCATGGAAGTTGATATGGTGAAAGGTCATCCAGAATCCATCAAAATCAACCTTGACAACTAGAGCCACATCCAAAATCCATCAAAATTAATATTGACGACTAGATCCACATCCAAAATCTAGACTATGAGCAACTCTCTTTCAAGTTTAAGCAATGCCATGAGTATGGCCATTTCACAAAATATTAAGAGTTTCCCCTTCTTTGGTCCCAATAGAGAAAAATGAATAATGGAAAGTGGTTAAGAAATGTTTTAGATCCAAACCTTCTTCATCCATGCATCAATCAAAACACATCCGCTCTCCCAACAATAGGTTTAGTATCTTCACCTTAGGTGTAGACCCAATATCCATTGTAGAAACCATCACCCTTGAGAATCTATCATCCTTATCATCCAAGTTGCATCTCTTCTCCTCCTCAAAATCCATCCTATGTTCTCATGCTCCTTTGGAAGACAAGTGGAATCCATTATATCGAACCTAAATATCACCCTTTTGTATTTGAAGACCCAATATCTCCCCCCTTGTGACATGTAGTGACCCAAAGTACTTAACAAGTAATAGAATCCTTAGGGATGTTAACATGTGGAGAAGTCGCAAGGAGAAGAACCCTCTCTTAGGATAATGAGGAACAAGAGGAAGAGAAACTCCCCCAAAATGATGGACAATTGTCCAAAGCTAAGTGAGAGGAATTCATGATCAAAGACAAGAATCTAGTCCTTCAATCCTTCACATACACCATTCTATACAGAGGAAGAAAACATATACTGGTCAAAATATTGGGAATGCATATAACAATGGAACAAGGAGGTAAATCTAAACTCCCCCATGATAAATAATGTTTATAGACTCTTGGAATAACAAAGGAATAGGGATCAACAACAAATTGGAAGCAATAAGGCACAACATTAGATCTAACCACCGTATCCTCCTCCTAATCCAAGAGACTAAGCTTCAAAAAGAAGACATTACTTCAATAGGAGAAAATAACTAGAAGGAGATGGAAGGAATAGTAGTAAGTGTAAGAGGAGCCTCTGGAGGCATATTCACAGATTGGAACAATAATGCCCTTGAATTGGTCTGGTCTCAATTTACAAAACATTGGATATATATGAATATGAAATCCAAGACCTTAGGTAGTAATTATAAGGTATTCAGTATTTACATTCCCACATACTATAGGGAAAATCAATAATGATGACTCTCTATATTAGAAATTAAATTTCAAAGTGTCACAACCTACTCCATTCTTGTAGGGGATTTCATCATGGTCCTAAGCTTAGGAGAAAAAAGAGGAGGAATCATGGTATGTGACCAATTCAAAGAGCAAGTTGAATACCTAATGGAATAATGGGATCTCATATAGATGTCAAGCCTAAGTATGGTAGATACACTTGGTTTAATAGGAGGACAGATAACGTCATATAGTAACTAGTTTGGGCCACTTCTTAGTAAGTAGCCACTTATTGAATAAGGAGCTAGATATCAGCTCTTAGATTATCCGATTGACTATTTCAAAGCATAATCCAGGCAAGGAAAATTTTAGGGGCGAAATTTAGCCCATGGTCTATTTTTGCATGTTTTTTTCCAAAAACGATTCACCAATTTACATTTTTTGAAGCCTTGTTTCGCCCAATTTTGTTCGGGTAAATATTTTCACTCTAAGAATCGCCAAATTATTATATAAACTATATAAAATCCTTAGAAATTGAAACATTTTTAGAAAAATATTTCCAAATAATTTATATTTGACATTTTAAGAATTGGTAAGATTCACCAAGGTTTATACAATTTTAAATAAGTATGGATCCTTAAAATTATCCCTGAATCCAGTAACCCTTCATATTTACAAAGCGGAATACTATGCCCCCTTACCTTTTAAGTACACTCCCCTTAAATGCCCTTGACACCATCACAACAACCTAGAGAGAAAAAGTTGAAGGATTTCTAGGTCATATATGAGAAACACAATTTAAAGAAACAAAATAGACCTTGAATAAATGGGTCAAGTAAAATTTCCTAGACCCTTCTCTAAATAGGAAAAGAGTCCAATGACACCTCTCACGCTTACAGCATGAGCTAGTGCAAATAGAAATATCCAATAGTGTACAAATCAAGGAGTGAGAAATATGTAGTAATATCCTCCAAGTCTTCAAAAAAGAGGTGGAACATTTGTGTGAGGTAGCCTTTGGCTCTCTATAGGGGCATAAATACCTCTTTATTCCACAAGTAGGTGTCAAGTACATAACAAAGAAAAAACATAACAAAAATATTAAATGCACAAGGTGACAAACTTTGAATCTTTGAAGAAGTAAAATATGCATCATTCCTCCACTACAAAGAGCTTTACATGGTAGGAAAAGAGGCAGTGCCTAATGTAGTAGAAATTATGTGGCATGGGATTCCAAAAGTGATATCTATTGAGGATAACAACACTCTTGAAGCTTAAATTATTGATTTTGAAGTGATTGTGAAAATATGGGGCCTTGAACTTATTAAGATATGACTTTATTAATATGCTTCATTGGTTTAGGAGGAAGATCAAAGTTAGAATGGCCACAAACCCCTCTCTCATTGGATTGATACCCAAATAATCTAATCCCTCATCATTTTCCCGATTTCATCCAATCTACTTGTTATGCCTTATATAAAGTCTTCTAAAAAATCCTAGCCAATAGTTTTAGAAAAATTCTTCCATGAATCATAATAGAAAATCCAGGAAACTTTTTCCAACATCATCAAATATTGGATAACATTATTCTTGTATAGGAGGCCATCAAATTCAGCAAAGGAAGAGCGAGCAAGGAATCATTATCAAAATGTACATTTCCAATGCATTTGAATGGGTAAGACACTTGTTTCTATTCTCTGTAGTGTTAAATTTTGGATTTTTATCTATGTTTATTTCATGGAACAAAGCTTATATTGGAAATCCATGGATAGTTATTGATTAATGGGTGCCCTACTAATTTTTTCAATGTAGGCAAGGGTTAATCTAGGGATTCCCCATATCCCCTTTTTCTATTCGTTATAATGGCGAACTCCTTCAAAAGAAATATGGAAAGAAAAAGGATAATGGGAACCCTTCCAGTAAGATCTATTGTGTGCAACATGAAAGAAATAAACCATTCCCAATATCTATTGTTGGAGAAATAGGGAATTAGTAGATCAAGGAGCTATATATTCCAATGAAAGTTGGTCTATTAAGACAATGTTACAACACTTAAGTGCAAGTGAGAATAGCTCAACATACAAAAAAAACAAAAAGAACCAAAAATTCATAAAACTTCATTAATACATTGATCCATAAGGCCATATCTATATATAACACCAAAGTGTAACTAAATCCCTTGATATTATGAGGATATGGTCCAATTTTATTAGTTAGGTTCCATAATGAATTCCTTAACTTATGATTTGACTTGTGCACCATCTGGCTGTGATGATTGGCCTAATTGACTAGTCAACTATTGAGTTGACTCTCCTAGTTGATTTTCAACTGCCACTTGAAAAAATTGAGAATATTTGTGGATTTGATGAACCTTCTTAGCTTGTTGTTCCAGTTCTCCTTGTTATAAAAATACTCTAGAGATTCAAGAGGTGAAATTCTCTATAGCTGCTCATAATTACAATTTTTTGAAGCCTAAGCATAGTCGAAAGTCTCACAAACTTAGCTTTTGTTAAAAACCTCATAAATATAATAGCAAGCCAATCATTTCTCTTGAAATAGATAAGAGACATAGTAACATGATGTACCAATAAACTTAGATAATATTGCACTTTGATCATGTATTACATTTTATTCATCAATTGGAAATAAGAGCTCACCTAAGATGTTACAAATACACACTACTTTAGTTCTTAGCATTAACTACAACATGATACTATGCTTCTATGGTTGAATGAGAAACCAACTTTTTCTTCCTACAAGACCAGAATGTGGGTCCAAAGAAAAAACAAAACACATATCTAGATGTATTCTTCCCATCATCACCATATCAACCCCAATCTAAGTATTTAACTAGCCAACCAACTAGTTCATATTATAACAAAATATTTTATATCGACTTCCTTATAAGTACCCTTGATATAATCAACAAATTTTTATCCTTCAAGTGACTCCCCCATGGATCTTGCTTGAACCAAGAGACCACATTGATAGCAAAGGAAATATTAGGTTTGTTATGAGTTAGATAGTGTTACCAACCTTATTTTTCTCACTTATGCAGTTTGAGTAGCTTCACCTAGATACACCACTATTTTAGTCAGAAGCTGCATTATGCACCCTATTCCATAATTATATGAATTTATGGTACCCCACTTAGTTGATTCAAATCATCATTTGACCAATTTTTTTGGAAACACAAATTACCACTCCTTTTTTTGCATGCAGCAGGTAGGAAATCCCTTAAATTCCATGCGACCCTAAATAAGTAAAGAAACGATTAACCAATATCTCATCAATGTAATCATGTTAGTTTAGGTGGTGTAGTGGGTATGTGTGGACCTTTTAAAACCCCATTTCATTAATAATAATGATATAAACTTCAATAATTTCCATTAATATTATAGATCTTCATCTATACGTTGAGAAAATTCACATAAAAAATAGATCTAAAAAAGGCTTTCACCATCCACCTATAAATGAAAATCATGGGGTTTCATTTCAAAAGGAACAACATAAAGTAAGGTTATGTTATCAAAAATCCTCTAGAGGACTTGAAACCATTGTCCTTGTCCCTTTTCCATTGAGAAGTCCCACCATATTACTACAAGATATTGAAGTTGTAGAACACAAGGAGACAAAGGACTCTCTGAAGGGTAGGCTCTAGAGCCCACCTAATTACAACAAGGCTATCTTCCTAGGTGCTCATTCTAATTTCATACTTTTCCATTGGATTAAAAAAATTATATGTTATTTCCCACCATTTGTTGTGCTTGATTGTTAGGTTTTAGTTTTATTTTGTGTTTATTCTTAATCCATACAAAAGCTAGGGTTTACTATAGTGTTTCTATGTGCATATTTTCTTGTCTTTTCCTTTATTTTCATTGTTGTATGTGCCTAGTTTCACAATGCACTAGGATAGATATGTTGGTACACTTGTTGTTTGAAAAACCACTAACGTACAAATAACTCTATATGTAGAGAGTAGAGAGCATCATTGGCTTTTAAAGAATCCCAGTCTTTAGTTAGCTTCACTCCCTAGTGGAAAGGTGTAGCATACAATCTACAATCTTCCATTTTGAATATTTGTAATAGATTTAGTACATATATAGATTGAGAAATATAGATACCATCATCCATTTATAATATTTGGATGCCCAATAATAAATGCAAGAAACCAAGGTCAATCATCTCAAATTCATCTTTGCAATAGAGGCATAGGTTTCAATGTAGTCGACACCTTCTTGTTAAGAAAAACCCTTTGCTACCAAATGAGCCATATGTCTTTCAATAGAATATTCATATGTGAACTTATTATTGTAAACCCATCAACATTTCAACACATTCTTTCCTAGAAACCAAAATGTTAGAACAATATCCCATCATAGACATGCCATGGACCCTTATGTTGTTCTACCTAATGTTGTTTGGTTCATTAGTGCCTAGTCTAGTAACTTGGACCACATGTTTGCCCACATTTGACTACTTAGACTAGTGATATGCCTTATCCAACTTGTATGTCCACAAGAGCGCCATCTTTCCTTAGTTTTGGGAGTCAATGCATGCATTTATGAGTAAGTTATAGCATTTCCCTGTTTTAAGGAGTCTACGGGTGCTACATCATTAATTTGGTCAAATATGTGCATTAATGGCCACTAGTGCTCACAAAACCACTACTCCAATACTTTGGTCCACACATAGGTTCATAATTATCCACTCATGGCTCTCATGGGTTTCATTTACCAATTCATGAGGTACAAGTATGATTTGGATGGAATTAATGTCAGTTAGTGGGGAATTATTTTAGGTAAGCCCTCATTATTGTGAGCTACTCAACTTGCCACTAAGTCTCTCTATTTTTCCTCTTGAGAGCATATATATATTGTACTCATGTTAATGAATAATATAAGAATGGAATTATTCCCACTGGAGTGATTTTCCTCTAGTGTTATGTTCAATATTTCTTCTCTATTATTGATATCTCTTTGTCCAAATAATTCTAAGTGATATTGTTTTTTCTATCTAGATCTAGGTTGAATTGTCACATGTATTAGAACCTAGTGTTGTGATTGTTGCACAATCTAAATTATAATATGGTATCCGAGCGAGGTTGATTCAAAACAAATTACAATTTCCATAGTTGCTTCCAATTACTAACTTTGGTCATTTGGTTTCTCCTTTTGGCCTTTCTCAGGCATGCTATTGAAGCAAAGAATTTCAAAGTGTGTTGTTTGTGTGTACATGAAGAAATGGCAAAAGACTCAACAAATGATCCAGTTCAACTGTCTTCCTCTATGGCTTCCTCTTTTTTCCATGAAGATATTTTCCGTGAAGATAATATACGATCTCTTGCCATCAATATTGTTGAAGAGAAGTCCTTCCATCTCTCATCATTGTTCTTCTATTCTTCTATTGATTCTGCTAGTGTGCGAAAGAGTGATTTATTGGATGTTATGGAAGAAGGATCAAAGCTTGGATTTGTAGCATTCTCCCTCCTTGGTTCCATGCTTCTTATGTATTCCTATATGATTGCTAGCACCGATTTTCAAAGTTGCACATAAGATGGAGAATCCTTATCCATCGCATTAGCAAACTTGGGACTCGTGTTCCTCTTTCTTGGAGATGATTAAAACTCTCGTGATTCAAAGTTGATGCTTCAGGAGCCTTATGATTTGCTTGGGGTCACTTATTCTCAAGCAACTCAAGTCTCTTTTGGACCTGGCACCCTGGTTGGTTCAAAGATCAAGTCTAAAGAGCAGCCTTCGCTCTACTATCTGTGTTACTCGGTTGTTCTACATGGCTTCAGTTTCCATCATGCAGTTGTACATGTACATGATCTAGTTGAGCACATTCCTCTTTTTCCCAATAAGAAGGTTCCTCTAGACATATGAACAAGTTCAAACCTACTTGTGTTTTGGATTAGTTTATTTTTGGTGTATTTCAAGTCCATTTTTGAGGGAGGATTTTCCCCATGTGGTTTTCCTTCTTTTCTCGTTTCATATGGATTAATAATGTAAAGGGTGACCATAAGCCTTTGTTGCTTGGGCATTATTTTGCTTCTCACAACCATTCTGTTTTAAGGGGGGGTGTTAGAACAATATTCCCATCATAGACATGGGCCATGGACCCTTATGTTGTTCTACCTAGTATTGTTTGGTTCATTAGTGCCTAGTCTAGTGCCTTGGACCACATGTTTGTCCACATTTGACTACTTAGACTAGTGATATGCCTTATCCACCTTGTATGTCCACAAGAGCACCATATTTACTTAGTTTTGGGAGTCAATGCATGTATTTATGAGTAGGCTATAGCATTTCCCTATTTTAAGGAGTTTAAGAGCACTACATCATTATTGTATGTCCACAAGAGCACCATATTTCCTTAGTTTTGGGAGTCAATGCATGTATTTATGTGTAAGCTATAGCATTTCCCTATTTTAAGGAGTTTAAGAGAACTACATCATTAATTTGGTCAAATTGGTGTATTATTGGCCACTAGTGCTCATAAAACCACTACTCCACTACTTTGGTACACACATAGGTTCATCATTATCCACTCATGGCTCTCATAGGTGTTATTGACCAATTCGTGAGGTCCAAGCATGATTTGGATGGCATTAATGTCAGTTAGTGGGGAATTAGTTTAGGTAAGCCCTAATTATTGTGAGCTACTCAACTTGCCACTAAGTCTCTCGATTTTTCCTCCTGAGATCATCTATATATTGTACTCACGTTAATGAATAATATAAGAGTGGAATTATTCCCACTCGAGTGATTTTCCACTAGTGTTTTGTTCAATATTTCTTCTCTATTATTACTATCTCTTTGTGCAAATAATTCTAAGTGAGATTGTTTTTTCTATCTATATCTAGGTTGGATTCTCACATGTAACATAACCTAGATTTGTGATTGTTGTGCAATCTAAATTCTAATATGGTATCAAATCCAAGTTGATGCAAAACAATTTCCATAGTTGCTTCCAATTACTACCTTTGGTCATTTGGTTTCTCCTTTTGTCCTTTCTCATGCATGCTGTCAAAGTAAGGAATTTCAAAGAGTGTTGTTTGCAGGCACATGAAGAAATGGAAGAAGACTCAACAAATGATCCAATTCAACTTTCTTCCTATGTGGATTCCTCTATTTTCCATGAAGTTGTTTTTCTTGAAGAAGACTCAACAAATGATCCAATTCAACTTTCTTCCTATGTGGCTTCCTCTATTTTCCATGAAGTTGTTTTTCTTGAAGATAATATACGATCTGTTTCCATCAATACTGTTGAAGATAAGTCCTTCCATCTCTCATCATTGTTATTCTATTCTTCTATTGATTCTGCTAGTGTGCGAAGGAGTGATCTCTTGGATGTTATGGAAGAAGGGTCAAATATTGGAGTTGTAGCATTCACCCTCCTTGGATCCATGCTTCTTATATATTCCTATATGATTGCTAGCACCGATTTTCAGAGTTGCACCAAATATGGAGAAGCCTTAGCTATCACATTAGAAAACTTGCGACTCTTGTTCCTCTATCTTGTAGCTGATTACAACTCTCATGATTCGAAGTTGATGCTTCAGGAGCCTTATGATTCACTTGGGGTTACTTATTCTCAAGCATACCAATTCTCTTTTGGACCTGGCAACTTGGTTGGTTCCAAGATCAATTCTGAAGAGAATCCTTCGCTCTACTATCAGTGTTACTCAGTTGTTATACATGGTTTCAATTTCCATCATGCAGATGTACATGTACATGATCTAGTTGAGCACATTCCTCTTCTTCATAAGAAGAAGGTTCCTCCAGACATATGAACAAGTTAACACCTACTTGTGTTTTGGAGTAGTTTATTTTTGGTGTATTTCATGTCCATTTTTTAGGGAGGATTTTCCCCATGTGGTTTTACCTCTTTCCTCATTTCATATGGATTAATAATGTAAAGGGTGGCCATAATCCTTTGTTGCTTGGGCTCTATTTTTCTGCTCACAACCATTTTGGCTTAAGGGAGGGATTTATAACAATATTCCCATCATAGACATGCCATGGACCCTTATGTTGTTCTACCTAGTGATGTTTGGTTCATTAGTGCCTAGTCTAGTGTCTTGGACCACATGTTTGTCCACATTTGAATACTTAGACTAGTGATATGCCTTATCTGTTAGAGAATTTTCCAACCACACATCATTTATTTGAGCCTGACAGCTTAATTATCCACTTATCCTAAGTATTTTGACTCCATCATGTGCTTACATCATCATCAGATCACAATTTCAATCTACTGAGCCTCCTCCTACGTTCTAGGAGCCAACTAGGCCATTGTCTGAGGAGCCAACTAGGCCATCGTCTGAGCCTCCTCCTACATTATAGGAGCCAAATGGGCCACCTATTGAACCTCCTCCACTATTCAGGGGTTGATTTGCATGACTAATGCGCACTATTCAACCAACTGGTGATACTAGGGTGCCTTACTACACTGTTTGACCTAATATGGTGTTATTCTCACCTACCATTCAGTTCAACTACAGACATATGGCGCCCTCCCATATTTTTGGGAAATTAGTTGAGTTCTGCATTGAGTTAGACTCAGTTAGTCAGTTTCAGAGTCACTTAGAGTCAATTGTTGATTAGTTAAGTGGTTAACTGATCTGCCGAGTGGTATCATCTTCCTAGTAAGCCACTCTCATGCACCAATTCGAATGACCACCTTTGGAATTCGAATTACTTGGCTTATTGTATCCATTATTACACATTGTAAACTATCTTCTGAGTATATGAGATTATTTTACTAACCTTTTGCACAGTGTTTCCATACATTTTGCTACATGCATCTCTAGTAAATGTTGTGTTTGTTTCATAGATCTGTTGTGCTTGAGATTTCACATGGTATCAGAGCTCATGGAAGGGACAAGAAAACTCTTCTGCAGTTATATCATATGAATATTGAGTAGCTATTGCTCAAAAATATTGCAGCATTTTTCTGCAGTTGCAGTACTTTCTGCAGTTGCAACACTTTCTGTCGTTGCAACTATTGCTCAAAATTTTCCAATTCTGCACCAAAAGCCAAAAGTTTTGCACATAATTCTTGTATATTGTGCATCTGACTCTTCAAGCTTGCTTGATAGCTTATGCCAGGTGTGATGCAACTTGAAAAGTGCAAGTTGTCAACCTAAATGGTTCTTGTTTGTTTGTGATTGCAGGTTTCTCACTCCCTCCTATTGCATTCGCTATTGTAGAAATGGACTCTTCTTCACAAAATATTCTCACCCCTTTCAACTACCATTAGTGGAAGGATGATGTTGAGATTTTGTTGCGCTCTAAGAGATTCTATAGAGTCACCATGAGCCTATAACCAGAGCCAAATTCTGCAGTAGAGAAGTCCAAGTACTTCAATAAGCTTGATGAAGCTTATGGTTTTCTTTGCCTCAATATTTCGAAGGATCTTCTTTTCCATCTCAATGGATTGACTACTCCAAAATAAGTGCGGGAACAACTTGCCAATATTTTTCGTAAGCAGGATGAGATGAGGGCCTATTAGCTATAGAATGAGTTTATTTCCCTAAATCCTGAGAATTTCGAAACCATCAATGAGTTTTTTGCCAAGTTTAAGTATTTGGTACTACATTTGAAGCAATGTGGTGTTGAGAAGGAAGATAAGCAGTTGATTCTTTCTATTCTCACGAAGATAGGAAAAGATTATTCAGTGTTTGTCTCTACTTTCAATTCGGGAAAACTTACCATTCTGAATTAGAAGATGCCTTCATTGAGTCCTTAACAAAATAGCATGATAAGCTTGTTCAAATTGGGTCCATTAAAACCTCCAAAGATCAAGCCCTTTTTGTTGGAGGACCCAAATCTATGAATGGTAAAGGAAAGCAAAAGAAAGAGAAGGCCAAGTTTGATCATCCGAAGCAAAAGGAGAAGACCAAGTAGTCATATGAGCCCTCTGGTTCAAGAAAAGACAAGCAAAATGGAAAAGAGAAGACAAAGTGTTCTTATTGTTGTAGGGGCTTCATCCTGAAATCTCATGAATGAAGAAAACTATTGATCAGATGGACTTTCTCTTGGATAAAAACAACATTACTCTTCCACATGGCGCAAGGAAGAAGGACAACAATGATCATACAGAAAGAGGTCATGCACTCATGGCTAGTGTTTCGAATTCTACAGATCTTCTCATAGATTCATGAGCTTCAAATCATATGGTTGCAAGCAAATAATCCTTCTCATAATTGAAATCCGACAGCTGCATCTCCATCCACATGGGAGATGACTCACAAATTTCTTCGAAAGGCAAAGGTACTATTCATTTAGAGCATGGCAGTTTTCAAAATGTTCTCTTTGTTCCTTCTATAGCTTCGAACCTGCTTTATGTGTATCAAATGACACACACTGGTTTACCAAAGAAGGTTGTATTCAGCCCTAATAATGTTGAAATTTCTAATATTTCCACCAAAAATCTCATTGTAGTAGGAAAGGAAAATCATGCTGCAAAAACATATGAGTTTTCCCACTTTTTGCCACATTCAAATCCAAGTGCCCTTCTGACTCATGGAAATGAGGTTAGTAGGCTATGGCATGAGAGGTTTGGACACCTAAATTATAAATATTTTCAGCTGCTACAAAATAATTCCATGGTTGAAGGTATTTCGAACATCAAATCCTCGAAAGGGATATGCAAAGGTTGCATCATCAGGAAGCACCTCGAGCACAAGTTTGATCGAGGAAAAGCTAGAAAAGCTTCTTTTATTTTGGGGCTGATTCACAGTGATATCAGCATTCCGCTGCCAAATACATCCATGAATGTCTCAACGTATGTTCTAAAATTTATTGATGACTTCTCCAGATTCACATGGGTCTACTTTCTCAAGAACAAATTGGAAGTGCTAGAAAAAATCAAGAATTTCAAGGCTTCTGTTGAGACTTCTACTGAGAGCAAGATCAAAGCTATTAGATATGATAATGGTGGAGAATATATCAAATCATAGATTCTGCAACTTTTTGTGGAAAATGGAATCCAAATCCAGCACACAGTCCCCTACACACATCAGCAGAATGGTGTAGCAGAGAGGAAAAACCGAGCACTGAAAGAGATGGCCACTTGTATGCTTGAGTCGAAAGGTTTGGCTCCAAATATTTGGGATGAGGCCATGAATGTTTCTGCATACATTAAAAATAGAGTCCCACACTCATCCATCAAAGCTACTACTCTCTTCGAATCCTACACTGGTCACAATCCTAATGTGTCCAATCTCGGGGTTTTTGGCTCCACTGCATGGGCTAGAATTCTGACTGAGAAGAGAAGATATTTGGAACCACAGAGTACTGAGTGCATACTCATTGGATATGCAGAAAAATCCAAAGGATACAAACTCATGGATATCAGATCCAAAAATATACTCATCGAGTGAAGTGTCAAATTTGAAGAACCGCTTCAAGATCTAAAACTAGTCGAGGAAGAAATTGTTGAATTGCCTCCTCTCCAAGAAGAAGATTCAAAAGAATATGATGAAAGTTTGTGTTATGATATTTCTGATATTTTATCAGACTTAATGAACATGAAATATCAGGTTCATATTCATATCCAGATGAGCCTCCCCAGTTTCCAAAGTGGGAAGAAAAGACTCTCAATTCTGTTGGTTCTAACATTGGAAATCTTGCCGATCCAAGAAGAACTCGAGCATAATTTCAAGGAGCAGGTATGGCTCTTTCATATTCTGATCCTTTACTGTCTGAATTTTTTTTTGATGATAGGTTCAGATCCTAAATCATACTATCATGCCCACCGAGATCCGAGATGGCAAACCGCCATGGATGAAGAGTACAATTCTCTTCAGAAAAATGCTACATGGGAGATAGTTTCTCTTCCACCTGGGAGGAAATTAGTTCAATGAAAATGGGTCTACCGAACCAAGGTTTCCGCAGATGGTTCAACCTGAAAATATAAATCTAGGTTGGTGGAAAAAGGATTCTCACAAGTTCATGGTGTGGAATACACAGAAACCTTTGCACCGGTAGCAAAAATGGATTCAATCCGCCTAGTTTTGGAATTTTCCGCATCTAAGCACTGGGAAGTGCACCACATGGATGTGAAGAGTTCATTTATTCATGGAGATATTCAGGAAGAGATTTACATGAAGTAGCCTGAAGGTTAGATATAATATCCGACATTAGTGTGCAGATTGAAGAAATCATTGTATGGTTTCAAACAGGCCCCAAGAGCTTGGTATGCAAAGATGGATTCCTTCCTTCTATCACAAAATTTTTAAAGATGCAAATCAGATCCAAATGTGTACCTACAGCAGCATGAAGGTAATTTTCTGATAATTTTCCTTTATGTTGATGAACGTTTTATTACAGGAAGCACTCTTGCTTCGATTGACAATATAAAAATCGCACTACATCTAGCATTCGACATGAGTGATTTAGGCTTGTTGAAGCAATTTCTGAGATTAGAGATCACTCAGAATTTTGATGGGATCACCATATCTCAGTCAAAATATGATTCAGACCTGCTAAACAAGTTTAATATGGTAGATTGTAAAGCGGCACCATTCCCATTCCTCTCAGGAATCAGTCTTGAGGATGGTGATTCTACACCGTTGGTGGATTCTACACAATACCGACAGTTGATTGGTATTCTTCTATACTTGACACACTCTAGGCCTGATATTTCTTATTCCATGAGTTTTGTGTCAAGGTATATGAAGCAGCCCCATGAGCTTCATTGGAAGGAATCCAAAAGAATCTTGCACTATGTGCAGGGTACTAGACATTTTGGCATTCACTATGCTGCAGATTCCGATCTAGATTTGGTTGGATTCACTGATTCAGATTGGGTAGGTGATAACATTGATCAGACGTCCACTTTCAGATATGTTTTCATGATTGGCACAGAGCCTATTCTCTGATCAAGCAAAAATTAGGCCTCCATTTCCTTATCTGTAACAGAGGCAGAGTATCGAGGAGCAGTTAATGCTTGCATTCAAGCAGTTTGGTTGCAGGTTATTCTAGAAGAGTTTGATATTGGTAGCACCATTTCTACTGTCACCTTTTGTGACCATCAGAGTGCTACCAATATATTTACAGATCCAGTTCATAGACAAAGGACCAAGCATATCGAGATCACCCTGCACTACATCCAAGAGCTTGTGCATGACAGAACCATTATACTGCAATATTGCCCTACATAAAAGAAAATTGCAAACATATTCACCAAGAGATTCACTGAGAAGAAGTTCTCTTACCTTCGTTCACTGCCGGGGGTGAGTTCTACTATGGTGAGGATAAATTACATCCTTCAGTGTTCAGTTTCAGGGGGGGGTTTCTTTCCCACTGGTTTTTCCCTGTTTCCTCACTTAGAGTTTTTCTAGCATTTTTGGATTATTTCCGTACTGGGTGACCTATGGACTTTGTTGCTAGGGCCCTTTTATTATTTTGTATACCTCCATGATATTAGATTAAGGGGGGGGTGTTGGGGAATTTTCCAACCACACATCATTTATTTGAGCCTTACAGCTTAATTATACACTTATCCTAAGTATTTTGACTCCATCATGTGCTTACATCATCAACGGATCACAGTTTTAGTCTACTGAGCCTCCTCCTACATTCTAGGATCCAACTGGGCCATCATCTGATCCTACTCCTACATTCTAGGAGCCAAATGGGCCACCCACTAAACCTCCTCCACCATTCAGGGGTTGATTTGCATGACTAATGTGCACTATTCAACCAACTGGTGATACTAGGGCGCCTTACTACACTGTTTGACCTAATCTAGTGTTATTCTCACCTACCATTTAGTTCAACTGCAGACATATGGCGTTGTCCCCTATTTTTGGGCAATCAGTTGAGTTCTGCATTGAGTTAGACTCAGTTAGTCAGTTTCATATTCAATTAGAGTCAATTATTGATTAGTTAGGTGGTTAACTAATGTCTCGAGTGGTGTCAACTGCCTAGTAAGCCACTCTCATGCACCAATTCGAATGACTACCTTTGGAATTCGAATTGCTTAGCTTATTGTAGCCATTGTTACACATTGTAAACTATCTTTTGAGTATATGAGATTATTTTACTGTTGCAAACCCTCTGCACAGTGTTTCCATACATTTTGTTGCATGCATCTCTAGTAACTGTTGTGTTTGTTCCATAGATCTGTTGTGCTTGAGATTTCACATTATCCACCTTGTATGTCCACAAGAACCCCATATTTCCTTAGTTTTGGGAGTCAATGCAAGCATTTATGAGTAATTTATAGCATTTCCCTATTTTAAGGAGTCTAAGGGCGCTACATCATTAATTTGGTCAAATTGGTGTATTAATGGCCACTAGTGCTCATAAAACCACTACTCCACTACTTTGGTCCACAAATAGGTTCATAATTATCCACTCACGGCTCTCATAGGTTTTATTGACCAATTCATGAGGTCCAAGTATGATTTGGATGACATTAATGTCAGTTAGTGGGGAATTAGTTTAGGTAATCCCTCATTATTGTGAGCTACTCAACTTGCCACTAAGTCTCTCGATTGTTTTTTTGAGAGCATCTATATATTGTACTCATGTTAATGAATAATATAAGAGTGGAATTATTCCCACTAGAGTGATTTTTCTCTAGTGTTTTGTTCAATATTTCTTCTCTATTTTACATTTCTATCTCTTTGTGCAAATAATTCTAAGTGAGTTTGTGTTTGCTATCTAGATCTTGTTTGGATTGTCACATGTATCAGAACCTAGTGTTGTGATTGTTGTGGAATCTAAATTCGAATACAAAGGAATAAATATAATGTTTGATTCTTTGTCGAGGAATTATACTCATGAGTCATAGCATTCTTCCATTCTAGTTCATCATGTGCATATGCATATGTATCAATATCACATGCATCCTACACATGCACAATTAGAGAAGCATTATCATGTTGTTTTCATTTTTTCTTGTCTTCCTTGAGTCACTAACATATCCAACATCACCACCAACAATTAAAATGGTCTTAGTTTCCCATTTCAAAAGAAAAATGACATTTGTTGAAGTAGTTCCTATACAAAAATTACTATTAATAGACTAAGTAGGGGTTCCAAGAATTATGGTAAACTATGTTATAGAAGCTCCATTGCAAGTCAGTTTTGGTATAGGTGTTGGTTGTCCAATAGAAGGTCCTATGTAGTAGTCATTCAATATTTAATTATGCAACATTTCCAATAGATTCACTACTTAACATTATAGAAGAGGAATTAAATAGAGTAACACCAAAGGTCTTGTCATCAAAGACAACATGTATCCTATTTGACTAGGTCAAATGACCTATAAGCATTGTGTGAATTCTTACAACATGGGTTAATAGCATGCCTAATATCAAGGTTGTGACTTATATCATAGAAACCTAATAATAAATCAATAAAATAACCATTAATCAATGGAAATATATAACCAAAACTGTGAAATCAACTCACAAAATGATATATGAGTAACAAGACGAATCATATACAATTGAATGCTTTAAATCAATGTTTACCAAATGATTATGGAAAGATAATACAAATACACACATGCGAGTAGGCTGATGGAGTGAAGGTGGTCCCATATAATTCTCTATCAAGAGGGTTCTTTGCTTCCTTGAATGCTCCTTGACTCCTTTCCTTGGTAGATGGAGGCTAGATGGGGGAGATAGGAAGAAATGGTATTCAAGTCTCTTGGAAAATCACTAGAATAACCTTTCTTGGATTATGAATGAATTGGTGTGACCACTGACGGTATATTTATAGTTTTTTGTAGGAAACCTTGAGTTTGATCAAACAATTAACTCCATGCACATTGATGATAAGAGGAGTTTCTCTAGTTTGAATAGAGAGATAATTCCATGCATATTGATCATCAAAGGAGTTGAATGAGAGTTTGAAACTTCATAATTTCCTTCTAGGAGTTACATGCTCACTAATCAGGTGGGGGCATGCCTTGATTCTTGGGAACAATGATGAAATTCTATAAATTAGGGTTTTTAATGGGTAGCACATTTAATGGGAAAGTATATGCATTGGGAGTGCACTAGTTGGAACTTTATTTTCATTGATCAAAGCAGGAAAAGGGAATTTATCTACATTTCCCTCCTAAAGGTTAGATTTTTCTAAGAGGATGTCCCTTGATGGTCAAAATTTATTGAGAAAGGACCTTTTGATGGCCAAAATTTGCTTAGAGGGGTTACCTAATGGGATGAAAGTACATATCATGTAGGTTATGCATCTTGATACGATGAAATACTAGGTTCATGAAGAGTCTTGATAGTATAGGAGAGAAATTTGGGGTCATCTAGACATGCTATACACAAGACATCTTGCGATATAGCATCAACCCAATGAACCATGACAAGGAATTCTCGAAATTGAGGCATTAATGGATAATCATGTAACTACAACATAACCCCTATGATTAGATTCCTTTTTAGCTCCCTTTTTGGTGTCTAGTGACCTTATTAGTGTGATTTTCTTCATTATCTAGTCAAAGGCAATGTTATTCCATGGGATGGCAATTTTACTATAATTTTTAGTGCCTTGTTTTACAAGTTGTTGCTACTTATCATCGACTTTATTACCTAGTTTAGCTCCCTTTTTGTGCCAGTTTTAACGCCAGTTTTAGCTCCCTCTTTAGAGCCAAGTTTAGCACTAGGTTTAGTGCCATGTTTAGAGCCCAATTTTGCTTCTATAATGGTGCCTAGTTGATCATCTAGTTTTTCTCCAAAATTAGTGCCTAGTTTTTCTCCTAGAATAGTGCCTAGTGCAACATTTGGTTTGCTCCCAAAATAACACCTAGTTCTGCTTGTAGAATTGTGCCTAGTAGTTTTGCTCCTATAATTGTGTTGATGATGATGATGTCTATGACAATGATGGTGATGTCTATGATGATGATGATGTTGATGATGAAAATGACAATGACAATGCCAATGTTGATGAAAATGATGATGATGGTGAATATGATGTAGATAATGACAATTAGAATAAAAATGATGATGACAAAATTGTTATGATGATAATGGGTATGGTGGTGACAATGAGATGTATGTTGACATTGATGATGATGATGATGATGATGATGATGATGTTGATGTTTATTTTGACAATGAGGAAGGTGATGATGACAATGACAATGAAAATAAATTAGGCATTAAGTCAAATGAATATGATGATGATAACAACAATGACGATGATGCAAATTACTTGAGACCCATCTATAGTACTCGAAACATACTATTGGTGACTACATTCCCATTCAGATGTTAATCTCCTTGATAAAATTCATGTGAGGTAGTTGGATTCCTTTTTCATGAAAATGATGATGATGATGATGAAAACAATAATGACAATTCCGATGTCGATGCCAATGATTCGGATGATGACATGAAAATGATGATGACAATGACAATGATAATGATAATGATCGTGATAATGAGAAGAATGATGTTGATGATGAAAATGATGATGAAGACGATGGCAATGATGATGATGACGATGGAAATGATGACGATGATGATGAAAATGATGATGACAATGACATTTACTATCACAATGATGACAATGAAGATGATGATGATGAAATTTAATCAATCATTTGAATATGGTGATGATGATGAAAATGATGTTACATGATGAAAATGATGATGATTTGATTATAAGATGATAACTATGACAACAACAACGACAATGATGATGAAAACGAAAATTATGTACTTAAGACCCATATATAGTGCTCAAAACATGCCAATAGTGCATGCATTCCCACTCAAAGTCCAAATATTTAAAAAAAAAATTATTTAAGGTAGTTGGATGCATGTTTCATGACATTGATGATGATGATACAAACCGTTACACCAAAACCCCGAGGTGTTAGTGAAGGCCGTTCATTAGGATCTTAACATCCCACCACGCTCCGCAGTCCAGACTCTGGGCTGGATGTGCGCTCGTACGGTGGTGTCCCCTTTGCGCCATACGAGCCTGGGTCAAACACTGCAATGCCGACGTTGCCACTCGCTCTGTGACTTGAACCTGGGTGGAGGCTCTGATACGAAATGATACGAACCGTTACACCAAAACCCCGAGGTGTTAGTGAAGGCCGTTCATTAGGATCTTAACAGATGATGAGATAATGATAATGATAATTATTATGATGATGAACATGAAAATGATGATGACAATGACGACGATGATGATAGTGATGATGATGTACAATGTCAATGACAATGATGATGATGAGGATGATGTAGACAATGATGATTACAATGAAAATGATGATGATGATGAGGATGGTGGTGATGATGAGATGATTAATGATGCTGGTGATGATTATGATGCTAATAGTGACGATGGGAATGATTATGATCACAATGATGATGAATTTGATGATAATGACAATGATCATGATGATGAAAATGACAATAAATCAAACATTAACTCAAATGAATATGATAATGATGATCATGATGATGACAACGATGATGCATGATGACACTAAAGATGGTGATTTGATTATAAGATGATTATGATGACACTGACAATGATGATGATGATGAAAATTACTTAAGACCCATCTATAGTGATCAGAAGATGTTAATGGTGCTTGCATTCCCACTCATAGGCCAAAGATCCTTTATGAAATTCATGTAAGGTAGTTGGATGCCTTTTTAATCATCACAATGATGATGATGATGATGATGATAACAATGATATATGATGATATATGATGATGATAATGGTGATAATGGTGACGGTAATGATGGAATACGAGAGGGATATGGTCACTACTTTGGGTCATTGCACACAAGGCATGGATTTCAAGGTCGTGATATTGTCCAAGGATGAAAACAAATTCCTCGGGCCCTAAAATATTCTTCTAGGGTTCAAGGGCCATGCGCAACATCTCAAACACCATGCACACTTTATATACAAAATAATTAGCCTATGAGTGTAATATCGACACTAGTTCAAAACAATTGTAGACTAGGTATAGGTTGCATCACCATGTCCATGGACCAAGGATGAAAACTAAGGTCTAATTCTGATTACATAACCATGGGCCATGAATAAGAAATTCAACAACCCCGCCAAAGATGTTAGCGATTTGTATTTCCATCTTTGTAATTCGTTGTTCATATTCATCCCCAAATTCCTCACCAGACTCATCTTCCATGGCTTCTAGATCCTGTGATTTCCCACAAAACCCAAAATAAAATTTATCTAATACCAATATGATCTGTAAATTGTCATGGATATTCCACCAGAATAATTCATCATAATGGATCTATAATTTAATTCATTATGTTAGCTTAATCCCATGTAATGATAAATAAATTGGAACTGGAAGGAAAATAACTAGAGAAAAATAACACATACACACAAATAACACAAGATACACCTTGGGAAAACCCACTATGGTGAAAAAACCATCCATAAATGAGGCCTATGCCTTGCTCTTTTCTTCTCCAATATGCAATGCAGATACAAAGAAAGTGGTAATAATTGTGGATTTACCTCCGATGCTGTGCTCTGCACAACAACTACATGATCTCATACTTCCTTTGTTATGCTCTAATATCCACTCCCTTATTGCTTCTTAGCTATGGAACATTAATATACAAAATCATAATGGAACCCATTCTCCTTCTAACAACCCAATATTTAATGTATCCCGATAACCATCTGAGGTTAGTTTTAGGGTTTGCACATGCCTCAACTCCTGATTAGGGTTAGTGTTTTGGACCCTCTAGAATGTTCTTGAAATTCCACAAGTGACTATCTCCACTTGTGTGGATGATGAGAGTTGATATGGAATCCACTCGGTACCATGGTGGTCAACTGGATAGGTAAACTTGCAAGAGGCATAACTTCCTCATATAGACTCTAATTTAGGAAATTCTTTCATATTTGGAAAAGTCTCAGAGTGTAGTACGACGTGAGTACAACTTCAAGGGATTGTGAGATATGCTTGCAAGCTTTTGACCCCCAAAACATCATTTAAGCCCTCAAATGGGCCTTAGAAGGTTATGGAAGCCAAATCTGCAAAGTAATACATGCCCCTATAATGGGCCCTACGAGCCAATCCATCCAATTGTTCCACCCAAAATGAACCAAAATAAATGACAAATAATGGGTGAATCCATGAAGATGGGTAACACTTTTTGGACAAAAGTGACAATGAAAATTCGATTTTTACTCATGAAGCCCTCAAAACTCATATATGCCTTATGAATTTCGACATGCAACAAAATGAAAATTGTAGGGAATTATGTTGTCTTTCCATTTATATTTAAAAAATAATAATATCATGTAATATGTCCAAATTGCATTTAATGATAGGCTTGTTCTTGTAAATTTCAGGAAAAGTTAACAAGTGGCTTATGTGCACGTAAAATAATTTAGTTATAAATGCATAATTTTTTAAAATATATATATGAACATAATCTTCATAGAATGCACTCGAGCACATATTTTCCAAATTTATTTTGGAAAATTATATTTTATTATTATTTTTCTTAAACTAACCATTGAAAATTATAATCACATTTTGTACACATGTGGGTGCACATAAAATTTCTTTTAGTGGTCACAAAAATAAAAAAAAACCAAAAATACAATTTTGAAGAGGATGTGTTGATCAAGGAAAATTTTAAGAATCCATAATTTTCTCAATGTGTGGAAACCTTGGTGAATCTTACTAATTCTTTAATTTGCAACCATAAAATGTTTGGCGATTTTTTTAAAAGAATATTCAAATTTATAAGGACTTTATATAGATTTTGGACAATTTTGACGATTTTTAGAGTAAAAAAAACCATCCCATGGAATTTGGGCGAATCATCTTTGAAAATAAGGCAAATTGGAAAATCGTTTTTTGGAGAAAAGGCCAAAAAATAGCCCATGTGCTAAATTTTGCCCCTAAAATTCTCCTTGGTGTTGATGTGGGGTGTATATATTTTCTGAGATTTGTTTGTTGTGTACTTTTTATGTAGTTGATTGTTCTTTTTGCTGCTTTGAAGTTGTGGACATGATTTTTCAGTGTAAGTTTGAAAGGAAAGTTAAAAATAAAAATAAAAAATACTTGAACTCAAAAACCCATAAATTAAATGCCAGTGGATAGAATATTCGTTGATGAACCATTAGTATGAATTCCACCACTTAAGGAGCATCCCACGATGGGGTTTAGTCCTAGAAAAGAGGCTATTAAAATTAAATTTGCAAAATACAAGCTTATTTTTAAAGCCCTTGATTGAGCTCATTAGCTCAATCAAGATTTTAAAAACCCTTGATCGTGGTTTTGAGTGCATTTTATAATAACTCGATCAAGATTTTAACTATGGTTAAGCTAAAAGCTTGATCGAGATTTTATAAACCTCAATCAAGATTTTTCCCATCACCTGTTTGCATTCAATTCACTTCATTTTATTCCCTCTAACAAATAGTGAGAATTACCTACCAAATGTTGGCATTTAATAAATAGAATAGCAAAGCAATTCTATAAAACACAAAGCATAAACTAAAATTTATCAATTTTAATACCACTATAATCCTCTTGAGTGTCCCAAGATGTACATTTTTTTAAGATTCGCCACATAGAGATATATATCATTTCAAAGGAAATTGGACATTTTTGTTTGTTATTCACCAATAAACATGGAAAACATGAAACATCAAAGCATGAAACATGATCGTGATCAAATAAATGAAGATGAAATATGATAATGACCAAAGAAAGGATGAAGCAACAATGAGAAACATTGAGAGAGAAACAAGAACATGAAACAGGTCAACCTTCGGTGCATCTAGATCCAATTGAGGGTGATATCGGTAATTTTCTTGCTTTATTTTTGAAATGATTAGTTAATTAAAACCAATTAACAAGTTTAGGTTTGTGGGCCCATTCACAAATCTTGAAAATATCCTCACCTTCCATTTAATAGAACCTTCACAAAAGTTCACTTGAATTTTAAATGTATAATACTCCACTTATGATATTGTAAAGTTGTTAAATATATGTAATGACACTGATTTCCTTTTAAAATGTACCCTAGGTAGTAAATTAGGATCTCTTAAGATAAAAAAAAAAAGCCATAATAAATTTCGTAATATCATTTTTACTTAAAACGTTAATCTTAATCTCTAATTAATTTAATAAAGAATATATAAAATATTTATTTTTTATGTACATTAGATTAAAGAATAGAAAAATGATATAGTTTTTATATATTATCTAGATTTGGAGTGATTTTTGTCATTTAATTTTATAAGTTTTAATACTTCAATGTCTAATTTATATCAATGTCTAAGTTCCATAATCAAGAAAAATCTAATGTACATTACTAAATTTTAACTCTATAAAGTAGAAATTTGTATTGTCACATCTTCATAAATTATTAGATTAAAAGTCTCCTCATGTTATTGCACAATCTTAAATTAAAAGTGCACATGTATTAAATAAATCAATTAACCTTGAATTATGTTATGATAGTTAAATAAGTGGGGTCGTATGGCTTTATAATGCTTGATATAATGGAGTCATGAGTGATGATTGGATATATATATATATATATATATATTCAAACTTTGTAAATACCATGTTTTCTATCACATGAGTATAAATATGCTTAGTCACTCTTTTAAAATGCTTTAAAAAAGTTTGTATCATATTTAATTATTATTTAACATGTACTCATAGAATATATATAATTTCCCATGGGGAATATAATAGATAGTGAATGGGTGTACTCTTAAGCAACTCATTGCATAATGTCACTGGTTTGAAACTCCGTGGAGGCCTTAAAAAAATAGAATAGATACAATTTAAATTAAATGGATTACTTTTTAGTAATGATCTCCCCTTCTCACTCCACTAAGCAAGGAAATCCCTTGAAAAATCAACCACAACAACTTAATCCAACCCACATAATTTCTCCATAAGAGGACACAAAACAATTGATTAGTATAAGGTAGGATTGTTGGGATAGGCATCCAAATAATGCCCACCAATAATTTATTATCCGGAGCATAGTTGTTGTTTATAAGGAACCTTTAAAAACCCTTCATCATCAAGTAGAAAATAATTCATGGGGAAAGAGGTGTTGCACTATAGGAGGTTAAACCTGAGGTAATATGTTTTTTTTCCTCCCATGGGGGCTACCACCACCTGTTTAAAAGAGACGACACAATACCGTTCAAGGGATAACTTCTTTCCCCCCACTTAGTGAAAGTTCTTAGTGGCCAAAACATAGGATATATACCCTATAGGTTACTATCATGGGATGACGATGCTACCTAGGTGAAATCAAATTTTGTTGGTTGCTATTAATGATCCCAGTTCCCATACTTATATTGATAATTTGTTACCTTTGTAGGCCATCTCTGGTAGGTTCACAACCATCGACACAAGAGCCTTTGGAAGGCCCAGTTACAATTTGAGTGTAACAACGCTAGGTCACAAGGACCTATTTACATTTTATGTTGCAAATATGTTACATGATAAGATTTTGAAATGTAAGTATATTCATATGGACAACAAATCAAAGGACATAAGATATTATAGTGATCTCTAGAATAGAACTATCAAGAGATCACACAAGTGAAAAGTGTATTTGACTTCAAATGGAATGGCTTGCAAAATAGTATAAAATTTGAAACATGACCCCAAGTGGATTTGGAATGGATTTCATTGCAACACTATGAGTTCTAGGTAGTCTAGGAAAAGTTACTTTTGGGTAAAGACTGACCAAGGGAAGGAAACAATAAGAGAAATCAGGTATTGTTACTATGAATTGGAATTAGGAACAACCAATTTAGGCTTGGATAGAATTGCTCAAGGTAAGTGGAGAAACACGACTATGTGAGCAATATGTGTGCACATGAAACCAAAATTTAGGAAAATATTGTTGCATAGTCAAATTGGGATTAAGGATAGCTTAAGAAAACAGTGGAAGTTTCTACAATGATAAAGGAAGCTACATAATGCTAAGAAAATAACAAAATCATAGCTAATGATCCATTGTGAAATTGGTATAGAGGCCATGAATTGGGTCAGCTATGATGCAGTAGCATAAATCCATTCTATGCAAAAGAGTTGGAAGAAGAAAAATCCTCAACTCATCTCTTATTCTCATTTATTGCAATTTTTGAGTGGTGAAAAGGGATATATATAAGCCTCCATAAAACCCCAATTAGTAGGTAACATCAAAGATGTTGATGGAATCAATGTAGTTGTGAATTTATTTTTGTTGATTGCATAAGTGATGGAAAGGGATTGAGTAAGAACCCCTTCAACCATATTTAAATACCCTAAATTTTCACATGCTTGTGATGTTTGAATGCATTTGAAATAGCCATGGGTGAGACCATAGTATTTGAATGCTTCTTTCTTCAATTGTATTTTTTTTCTTCATTTGAACAAAAATCCTTTATTTGGTCAGAGTTAATGTTTCAAAATTTCAATTCAACTATGTAGGGATAGATCCCGATCAGCCGTCATGGGATCCCATGCACTCTCACACAATTTCAAGAGTAATTGAGACATGTAGTGGGTTTGTAAGAGGTGAAAATTGTTTAGAGGGTTTGGGTGATACCACAGGAGAAGAGTTCAGGAATTTGAGCCTTGTTTGGATAATTAGAGAGCAGGTTAGTAACATTATCTATTCATATTTTGAAAAACACTCAGTTATCACACAAGCTCAAATCCTACATGGATTGGTAATACATAAAAGATTGAAACATGACGCAAACATGTTGGGTTTTCAAGATTCTAAAATTAAAAAGGCACACAACACTGTGACATAAAATGTGATGAAGACATTATATTCGTTTGGAAAATAAATAAAACCTGATATCCGAGATGCTCATAGGGAAATTATAGTTTTTATTGTAGCACCGAGAACCTCAAGAAGTCGAATGGTGAAAAAAATGTCGAAATTACTCCATGTTTCAATAAAAACCTTGCACAAATATACTAAATTCAAGGTTCATATAGATGAAAATAATTAAGCTTCTTGTTGGGATCTTATTTGGAGGAAACCCTATCAAGATAGACTTTATGAATCCGAGCTGCTCGTAGGGAAATTACAGTTTTTATTGTAGCACCGAGAACCTCAAGAAGTCGAATGGTGGAAACAATGTCGAAATTATTCCATGTTTCAAGAAAAACCTAGCACAAATATACTAAATTCAGGGTTCATATAGATGAAAATAATTAAGCTTCTTGTTGGGATCTTATTTGGAGGAAACCCTATAAAGAGACTTTCTGAAGGCATTAGAGAGAAGGTGGTAGATTTTTGGGACATCCATTCTCATGCTATACTAGATTGAAAGCATGTCCTGCAACAATGTTTATCCAAATGCATTTATGTTGAGCATGTTATAAGCATGTTATGGAGATGACATGAGTTGCATTGTTTGAAGAATTTCAAGAGACCAATCTTGGCGTTGAGATCTCAATTAGCATGTTTGACAAATTGAAACCATGGTATATTAGGAAAAACACAATTCATGACACTTGTTGTTGTCAATACCATGTTTAATTCCAACTCTATTATGACACATTTATAGAATTTTACAAAAAGCAATGACAAGGTTAACTAGATCCTTCCACGGTGCTAGATTTTGTTTCTATGATACTATGCAAAAGGAATCACGAGGATGTTTTTTTCAACAAAATATGTGTAGGTGGAAGAACATTCCCTAGTTGTGGTAGATTGGCATTGTCCCATAGGAATTTCTTGATCGATCCAGGACACTTTGGATTGTTAGATATCATAGTTAAATGGAAGAGATATGGGTATTTTACCATGAATGCATCATATTCTTTAATTGTTCCTTCTAAGAGGATGAACTTGCTTGAGGATGAAATTCCTATTCCATAGTTCATGGAGAAGTTTCAAAATCATATTTATAAATACATCAAACACTCTCATAGGTCCAAGTGTAAATATTTTGAATTCAAGCATTCTCATGAGGTATTTGAGTTGGGCACAATATTATTAGTGGTATACTTTGCCAAAAACTACACAGTTCTCCCTAGACTAAGATATAGAGTGAGTACTATCACTCTGAAAGTACTATTCATACATATAGTGTACATACATGCTCAGGAAATCATTGATGGTAGGGATAGAACTCTTTAGTCACAGAATATGACTAAAGAGTAACATTTTTATTCCAGTCATGATCGTGAGAATGACACATTGTTCATTAAACATTGGTTTGGGTTGATTTATGACTCATTAAAAAAGAATGGGGTATCACTTACTAAACATTGGATTTGGTCAGATGGGTGTGCAGGGAAGTTCAAATCGGCATGCTCTTTTTACGGGTTGAGTCGCCTTCATAAAGAGACAAGAGTTCAACATACTTGGAGATTTTTTGAAACATGGCACGGAAAGGGTGAGCATGATGGTGCATTTTCTTGTGTGAAATGAGCACTTAGGTGGTACCAGATGAGTCATCGTGCAACCTTACTCAAATCATTTGTATAAGTACTTGATTGGTGCACACTGCATTTGGGACATGAAAGTCACGAACAAGAAATGTCGGTGTGCAAGTCAAAGACTACAATGTGTAGTTGAAGCTCACATTTTAAATGTATTTTGAAACATTGGCTTAGTTGAAAAATCATATATTTGTTCCATTTATTTCGATGTAGATTCTTTTGGAATGTTTCTCTTGGCATTGTGAATAGATCCATGCCTTGGTATTGTGAGACAATACTCGTCATGAGGGAATTACTCTCTATTTAGAGTAAAGACACAGGCAACATATTTTCCATACAAACGAGGAAGTATGCATGCTTTTGCAATTTCTGCATTGATGTAGATGGATGTGAGCTTAATGAATGTGAAAATGTTGGACATGTGAAAGAATGGAAATATGTCCCTCTTAACTTGAAGGGTCTGTGTCCAATTCCAACATGGTAAGAGATGCACACTAGAGAGGTTGTGGTATCATTAGATCGTGATTGGGTTTTTGATGTGGTTAGGGAAGGTATGTGACTTCATTAACACGAGTTTACTCATTATACACATCACATGTTTTTATTTGGAATCTTCGATTGAGCATTGAATAAATGTAATTTTTGTGGCAAGTGATGTATTTGTTGTCACTGCAACCACATGAAATGAAGAGAATCTGGCATATTATTTAATGCAATGTACACAATTTGAAAGTAGGTTGGTGAGACCCTATTGGGATGGAGATTTCATGTACAAAATTGGCGACTTGATTGTGATGGGCCATTTTTTGGAAAAAAGTGGAAAACAAGGCGATTATATTATTTACAAATATTTTATGACCGTTTATATATCTTGCCAATACAGTCGTTTGGTGGTTGCAAATCGGATACGAAATCAAAGTGAAGAGAGGTGAACCAAAGAGATGGAAGATGGAAAAATTTTACCATGACCATATTATGGAGACTTGCATTCCTATAATCCATTGGATAGAATCATAAACTACATATGTGCCACTATTGAGGTTGACCTACTTGGCACACTAGTGCCCACAATGATTTGTATGATTTTCAAACCATCTAATTTTGTATCAATATACCACATGGTATCAATGGTATCAATTGCCCAATTATATATCTTAAATTTAAACTTTACATAGCTTTGAGTTTCCTCCACATGCATGTCTCACCACCTTCACATTTTTCAATGCATGGGTGTGAAACATTCGTTCTTGTATCCAAGGGTGTGAAATAATACTTGAGAAACAAATTCACTCTTTCATAGAGACCATACTGCATTTGAATATACATTGCAAAGTCTTATTACTTGTTCTTTCTTACTTCGATAAAGACTAGACAAAAAGACATAATTGTCAAATGGAACTTTTGCATATGTTTGCATCTTCTAAGATTATTTTGTTATTTCATTTCTTCACAGTGGTATTGTTTTAGTGTCATGATTACTTGGTTTGCATCCAAATTTTATAATTATTGATTTGTTATTATGATTAATTCAATTGTTATTAATTATTTGATCCATATTGTAAATGGTATTATAAAAAGGACTAATAGTTATAACAATATTTTGATCTAAAAATAACTTTATGGTTACATATTGAGGAATCAAGATAGAATAAGATATATACACTAATCTGAATGAAAGAAAGAATTTTCCAAGAGCAAATTCAAAACACCACAAGCATAGTTTTTCCTACTATAAATTCATATCCATGTTAGAGACATGTTATGATAAGTAGACAAGGTTATAATAGTTATCATATTTCCTTTTTATACTCACTTTAAACTCCCATTGCATCTATAACTGAAATTATAAAAATTGTATTGAATAGTATCAATAGGAGAAAATTAGGAGGAAGAAAGTATGTGTTTTACAAATGTTGCCTCCTCTCACTTCTTGATCGTATTAAATAAATCCTTCAACCTTAGATCCCAAATGGCCATCATTTCTACCTATGTTGGGAATTTGTTGAACTCATTTTCCTAGTGTAAACATAACTCCAATTCATAAGATAGTAATATTGGAATGAAACTTGACAATATTTGTTAGAAAAAAATAATATTTAAATGTTTTTTAAGTAATATTTGAGTAGAGAAAATGTTTATAAAAGTATCATTCCATTTTTAGAAGAATGATCAACAATCAAAAAATGGTTGTCTCAATTCATTGAGTGGAGAAGAAAAATGAAGGACATTAGAAAAAAATTTAACATCTTAAAAGGTTCATTCTTTGATTCTACCAAGTTAGCCATTTTTAGATGATCAGAATCATCATTCCATCAAGTTAAACAATACCTACTTAAGCAAGGAATGGAATAAGAAAGAGAGGTCATCAGATCTTACTTGTATGTGAGGCATAGGAATGAAGCTATGAATCTCTAGGGAGCACTACAAAGTGCACACTTTTGATTCAACATCAAATAGTAATTTGAAATTGAGAACATACTTGAAGTGATTATATCTAGAGATTCAAATAAATATAGTTAGCATTTATCATTTGGTCTTTTTAATTGTCCATACACATTAGAGATATCAATGAGTGAGACACATATATTAATGGAACCTCTCAACCATTCACATTCCTCTAGGAATAAGAGCAAGAGAAAGAGACATTGTATTACTATAATTTGCAATATTGTAAATTCTCATGATCATGAATTGCAATTTCTTATTATAATTAGTAATTTGTAAAATAGTTATCAATTTCTTAAATTCGAATTGTTCGATTGTAAGTTGGTATTGTGAAATTGTAGAATCGTAATTGTACAATTGTAAGTTGGTATTGTGGAATTGTAAAATGTAGATTATAACCACGGGGGGTTCACTAGTGAGGCAATATCATATCACGTCCATTCATATTGGGGGTTTGAATACTTTTAAAAACCTCAAAAATATATTGCCCCATATTAAGGGGTCAAGGGGTTTTTTTAATTTGACATAGTAATATAAATATTGGGGATTATTTTATTTGGGTGTGCCGAGGAATAACCTCCAAATCGTGGGATGGATTCATACCTCCAAATGATGGGCTCAATTCATACCCACCTAAAACTTAAGGACCCTCCATTTTTATTTGATATTGCTTATGATCATAAGTTTTGCATAAATCTGATGTAATGTACCAATGATAATATCGATGGAAGTCTTGTTGGATTATTGGCCTTTAGCAATCCTCATTTAATAGCTTACTTAGGCTTGGTTTGAATTGATGTTCTATTTTTTTCATCTTTAAGTTAAGAGATGTAGCTAATCGAGAGTTCTGGACTTGAACAATTGTATTGTATTTTTTGTAGGCATTCAAGTAAAATATTTAACTCTTTATTTTTTAGGTTTGGGTTTAGGTAGGAATTGAGGTTCAATTAAACCTTTCTCCATGAAAACAACGAAAAGTGAGATCAGTATTTATTGACTCACTAGAACCAAGAAAACTTAGATCAATGTTTCTTGACTAATTATTTCTTTCAATTTTTTGTATTCTTCTTTAATATTTTCACATTTCCAGTTAGGAACAATTGCTAGATTGAGCTATATTTGGCACATTCATAATTGTAATTTCAATTCTTACATGTACGGAACCCGTCTTAATATTGTATTGGAATTGACATGAACATAGGTAAAAATATAAATCCTTATTTGCATACCATATGTGTTATCGTTACCATGAAATTGTATCATATAAGTTTCACCATTTGTGCATATTTATAACTATTGCATGCTTGAAACCTAACAATGGATATTTTTCCCTCTCCTATAAAGATAAAAAAAAACTATATATAACCCAAGAAAAGATAACTAAATGTTTTTAATTCCCTTGATTGTAAGAATAAATGTAGGAGAAGTGGAGGCAATTCATTGGATCTTGTGAATGACCCAAATCCAAGCTATTCATATGATCATATAGTGTTATTGAAAAGTGAAAGGAATTTTTCTATGTTCATTTTGGTTCAAAAATCAATGATGTTTGTTTTGATAGGAAGGTAGGGGATTACATCTATGAAAGGGTTTCAATTTTTCATTTTTAAGGAGTTTAATTTATTAAGCTTATAGAAAACATTAGCTCTCTATGGCTATACTTGTATTTACAAGATTGAAAAGTTGTGGTGTGAAACATATGCAATTCTCATATGTTCGAAGGCTTGCACTAACAATTAGACTATCAATCTTTTACATTCTTTGTTATGTTGATCTCTTGACTAGGTTTCCTTTTACGCATTTTTCCTTCCCCGGTACTATTTCCTTGGGTCTTCCACTATCCCATGCTACAAACTGATCAATCCTGCAATCCTAGTGGGATCATTATTAGCATTATACTATTATTTTATTTAGCATCTTGTTTGCTTATACTAAGATGTGTTAGGGATCCTGTTTGTTGCAACTTGACAATATGATATAGAGGGGTGTTAAAAATGGGTTGATAAAAATTGATACCTACAATATTTGGTGAAACTAGGGTTTTCTTAATTTGAAAGGCATATTGGGAGGGGGTTCAACAATACAATTTTAGGATGCATTTTCCAATATTTAGTGAAATTAGGGATATTCTTTAATATCATGTGAACGATCGTGCTATGTAACAAGTTCACTAAGTGAACCCCCCGTGATTATAACTTGTAATTGACATCACGAATTGTAAATGACAAATGAGATTGGGCACAACTTGTAATGTGAATGATAATTTCTAATTTTTTATTGTAAGTTGTAATTTGTACATGCCTAATTAGTATTTTCTTAAAGAGTAATTGTACAATTGTAATTTATAATTGTAAAATTTTGTAAATTGTAATTGTAATTATAATTGTAGATTGTAACTTGTAATGGTAATTGTGACTTGTAAATTATAATTGTAAATTTGTAAAGTGTACACTCATAGACATAAACATGAACATAAGATAAATAACATTAAATAACATACACTTGTCAACATAAACATAAACATAAATAACCTCAAGTTCATAATAAAGTACAAGTATATATACATAACAATAAAAATAACGAAACATGTACAAGTCTCATGAAATATGTGGACCAAGCCCTTGATGCATTGTGTGATCATCCCCAGCACCACTACAACTTGTACCGGGCCCTTGGCGTTAGTGAGCTATACGATAGAAAATGGTGTCTAATTCAGCGAACTACAAAATTAAAAATTTTAACTCTATAAGTTAGTTAGATTTTAGTACTTGAAATGTATAAGATGACAGGTTTTTGAAATTTAAGTGGATGGATCAACATATTTGACTTGATTCAATGCTAAATTTGTCATATCCTCTTGTGTGGCATCTCTGAGACAATGTTAATTCGATGGGCCCTCACCAAGACGATGTTGAGTCGATGCATTGCACTCATGTGTGAACATCACTGCAGAATCGATGGCTCATTGTACATGTGCTTGTGTATGGTAGCATCATGCATGTAATCAATAAAAGATTAATTAATGCACATTATAAATTAAACATCAACTTGAATTCTATATTGAATTGAAACATAAATTATAGTACCTCCTATACTCGTGAGAAATGGTCGAGACATGAGGGAGACTGCGTCTCCTGCTCCTTTGAAATCTCCTTTCCTCTACCCTGTACAATTTGACCAGGGGTGTTAGGAACCCATGTCAACCCTTCTATTTACTTTGTTAGTATATTGTGGTTGGATGCATATGCTTTGTAGGTCATCCCGCAGTATTTGTTGATCCATTGTTTGTATTATTGTTGTTGGATGCATATGCTTTGTAAGTTGTCCTGTAGTATTTGTTGATCCATAGTTTGTACTCCCCCATGGTTTTGACCCATAGTATTGGTGCCTAGACTTAGTATATAAGTTTGTGTTGAGGCTAATGAAGGCAGTGTGAAGTTATTTGTATTGAGATTGCTCAAAGGAGGTTTCCCCCTCGAAGTGGCCTGCGATCAATAAAAATATTATGTGATCTCATATATTGTGAATTATATCAAATAATTGTTGCAGGTTCATCAAATCTGGTATCATAACACATTCTTGGGCTCGTTGGGTGAAATTTCTTCCAAAAAAAACATTTCGCATCTGTGTTAGGTTCGGATATGGGAATAATCCCTATCCGCTTAACTATGGGAAGTACTTGGGCATAATCCCTAAAAATCATTGTGAGGAGTACCACAGGAACCCCGAAGTAGCTGGCCCATTGAGAGGACCTGTCAACGAAAAAGGAAATGACCCCTACCTGATTGACTAGTTCCCACCCGTGAGGTAAACCAAGAGTTGTCGTTTGTGGCAAAGCGGTTATCAGTTTTACCTGAGCCATGGAGTGAGGGGTACTGCCCCAATATGAAATCCATCAGACAACATTGGTGGCCGAATGAATCCCTTGAACTGTTAGGAAGGCGAGCATACCTGCGGTCCATATCTATTTTCAGCTAAAAAATTGCATATTTCCTTTGTCCAGAACTATTTATGATCACTTCCGTGCCATTGCAGATCCATCTGTTGCTGATCACATCTACGCCATTGCAGATCCATCTGTTTCTAATCACTTCTGTGTCATTGCAGATCTATCTGTTTCCAATCCCTTCCACGTCGTTGCAGATCCATTCCTGCAAAAAAAATAAAAATAAAAATAAATAAATAAATAAATTTATGTTTTTTCACCATATCTCCCTTGTTTTCACTTCTTTACCCTTGAAACTTCCCTGACATCCCTGTAATCCTATTCTTCATATCTCATTCCTGAAGACCCTATCCCAAATACCACTTCCCAAAGCCAGAAATCCCACATTTGTCTATTTTTAGGGTTTTCCATAACTTCTTCGACTTTCACCCAATCGCCTTCAAATTTTACCACAAAGTTCCTTTCCTATTTCTGCTTCTTTGTCCCTCTCTACCAAATTTTCTCATTCTTTCACCCCGCTTTTGAAATCCTCTTTTTTTGCTTCCCTGTCCATTCAACAGTGTCCAAAACCTAGTCAAACCCAAATTACCATCAAATGTTTTCCTAAATCCATATTTTCCTTTACTGAAACAATTTCTGTTTTTGTTTTTCTACCCACTCAAAAAAAAAACTTCTAGTTATGGTTGTCACCTGCACAAGAGAAAAAACCATGGAGGAAGCACTTGTAGCCATCCAAACAAAACTCTAGGATCTGGATGAAAAATTGCTTGGCCTCCATCTTGAGCATTCAGCCATGAAGAACAAACAATAGTCTGAATCTTCATCAGACAATGGGTTCTCTTATTCCAGCAATTTTCGTGGTCTGAAGCTTGATTTTCCTCGCTTCAATGGTACTGATCCAATTGGATGGATCTATTGTGTAGAATAGTATTTCAGCTTGCATAAGACTTTTGATATCAACAAAGTTCCACTTGCATCCTTTCATTTGGAATAGGAATCTCTTCAATGGTACTGTTGGTACATTAAGGCTCATGAAGAGCCAAAATGGCTAGATTTTTTCCAGCTCCTTTTGCAACGATTTGGTCCTAGTTTGTTTGATGACTTCACAGTAGCCCTCACTAAACTCCGCTAAATTGGCACTGTGAGAGAGTGTCAAACCGAATTTGAGAAACTAGCCAACCACACCGAAGGATTGTCTGATGACTTCTACTGGAGTTGTTTTATCAGTTGTCTAAATGATGCAATCTGCTCTGAGGTCAAAATTGTCTGTCTCAACACAATGATGGAAGCCCTGGGGTTGGCTAAGTTGGAAGAAGACAATATTGCAGGCCAACAGCGCTCCAAACGCACTTTTTTTCCCTTCCGAAATATGGGTTCTCAACGACTTCCCATCCCACCAACTCCTCAACAACCTCCTATCAAGCATTTGTCTGAAACAGAGATGCAGACACGTAGAGAAAAAGGGCTTTGTTATAATTGTGATGAGAAATTCAATCGGGGACATAGATGTGTTCAACAAAAGCTCTATCTCTTGGATGTGGATTCTCCACATGCCTCTGAAATTGGTGAAGAAGCTCCAAATACAATGGATGCTCAGGTCGACATTCAGGAGTCGCCTATTGACCCTCCATCTCAAGATGACCAGCCATATATATCTCTCTATGATTTAGTTGGTATCACCACCTCCCAAATTACAATGCGGGTCATTTGTTACTTCAAGAAGCTTCCTCTTACAATACTCATTGATTCTGGTAGCACTCATAATTTCATTGACCCTCGGATCGCCAAACAGGCTGATTGTTTTATCCATCCTTGCTCCAACTTTGAATTCATGGTTGCCAATGGGGGCACCTTACCTTGCAAAGGGAAGTGTCGTAATGTGCGTATCTCTATGGGATATTATAACCTACGCTCTGACATGTTTTTCATTTACCTTAGGCGGATGTGATGTGGTTTTGGGCGCTCAATGGCTACACACACTTGGCCCCATATTATGATATTTTGTTGAACTTTGGATGCAGTTTCCCCCCAATGGACAAAAACACACATTGACAGGCTTACAACCAGGGTCTCTCAGCATCATCAGTTCACATTGCATGTAAAAACTCCTTAAGAAGAATTCACATGGTGCCATTGCTCAAATCTATTCCATTCAGATGCAACCATTAGCGGTCTCCACTTCTCCTTTGGATCTACAACAAATTCGGAATCGATATATAGGTGTCTTTGCTAAACCAATGGGATTTCCACCTTCAAGGCCAGAGGACCATCATATTCAGATCCTTCCTGGAAGCGTTCCTCTCAACATTAGTCCCTATCGCTACCCATTTCACCAAAAAATAGAGATTGAAATGCTCGTTTGGGACTTACTGAAGCAAGGTATTATTTTCCCAAGCACTAGTTCCTTTTCTTCACCAGTTCTTCTTGTCTACAAAAAATATGGGTCACGAAGCCTCTGCATTGAATTTCGAGCACTTAAGCACCTCACCATCAAGGATAAGTTTCCAATTCCTGTTTTTGATGAGCTTCTTGATGAGCTTCATGGTGCTCTCTTTTTCTCCAAGTTGGATCTTCGTTCTGGGTATCATCAAATTCAGGTTCACGAGGATGATATCCCTAAAACAAATTTTCACACACATGATGGCCATTATGAGTTTTTGGTCATGCCCTTTGGCCTCACTAATGCTCCTTCCACATTCCAGGCCTTGATGAATAAAATATTCCGGCCCTACTTGCGGAAATTCATTCTGGTATTCTTTGATGATATCCTCATCTATAGTAAAACATGGGCTAAACATATCCAGCATATGGATCTTGTAATGCAACTTTTCTCTGACCATCATCTCCACGCCAAACAATCTAAATGTGTTTTTGGACAGAAGGAAGTTGAGTATCTCGGGCACGTTATCTTAGCACAAGGGGTTCGCATGGATCCTTCCAAAATCGCCGCCATGAACAATTGACCACATCCTCACACACACTCAAGAGCCTTCGTGGTTTTTTGGGGTTGACTGGCTACTACCACAATTTTGTCAAGGATTATGGGAAGATTGTAGCTCCATTAACTGCTCTATTGAAAAATGATGCTTTTACATGGACACATGCTACTGAGTGTACATTTGAAAAACTGAAACAAGCTATGTGTACTACACCTGTTCTAGCTATGCCCAATTTTTCCAAGCCCTTCACTATTGAGAGTGATGCTTGCGGCAATGGACTTGGTGATGTTCTCCTTCAAGATGAACACCCCATTGCATTCACCAACAAATCCCTTTTAGGTAAGAATTTAGCTACCTCTACATATGAGAAGGAAATGATCGCTATTTTGCATGCAGTACAGAAGTGGCGACCATACCTATTAAGGAATCATTTCTGCATCAAGATTGATCACTAGAGTCTGAAATATTTCCTAGAACAACGTGTATCCTCCCCAACACTATAGAAATGGGTCAGGAAACTTATGGGTTATGATTATGAGATCACTTACAAGAAGGGTAAGGACAATATTTTGGCAGATGCTCTTTCTCGCACCTTTGATGACCAAGGTTCTCTTTCAACTATTTCTATTCCTGTTCCAAATTGGTTGCAATCTATTCAACAGGGCTATGTCAATGACTCTTCATTATCTCAAATCATCCAATGCTTGGCCAACAACCCTTCTGATGTACCACAATACTCTTGAGATGGTGATTCCCTAAGATACAAGGGTCATTTGGTGCTTTCCCAGAGCACAAATCTTCAACAGGATGTCTTCTATGAACTCCATGCTTCTCCATCAGCAAGGCACTCTGGGTTCCTCAAAACGTATGAGTGAGCACGACATAACTTCTTTTGGAAGGGAATGAAAAGGACAATTCAAAAGATGGTGGCTGAATGTGATACCTACCAACGCAATAAGGGTGAAACGATACTCCTTCCGGGATTACTCGAACCCTTTCCCATACCTACACGGATTTGGACAGATATTTCTATGGATTTCATTGAAGGACCCTCTAAATATGGAGGGAAAACAGTGATTTTGGTTTTGGTTGATTGCCTCTTTAAATATAGTCATTTTTGTGCTCTCAGCCATCCCTATATAACCTCATTAGTCGCTCAAATTTTCTTGGACCAGATCTTTCGTCTTCATGGAATCCCTTCTTCCATTGTCTCGGATCGTGATGCGACTTTCACCAGTCATTTTCAAAAAAACTATTTCTCCACACTGGCACCAAATTGAAGATGAGTTCAGGGTATCACCCACAAACAGATGGTTAGACTGAAATTATCAATAAATGCTTGGAAACTTGTCTTCATTGCTTCACCTTTGAACAACAACATCAGTGGGAAAAGTGGCTCCCTCTCGCTGAATGGTGGTACAATACCTCTTACCAAACTGCCTCTAAAATGACTCTATATGAAGCAGTTTATGGTCAGGCACCGCCCGTTCTTCTTCCATACACCCCCAGTAGTTCACCAGTTAAGGAAATTGACACAATCCTTTGAAACCGTGATAAGATTCTTTGCATTTTGCGGGAAAATATTTACATGGCAAGAAATCATGTGAAGCAACAAGCCGATCAACACCGTTCTGAGTGCACTTTTCAAGCAGGTGATATGGTTTTTCTTCGTCTCCATCCTTACAAGCAATCCTCCCTGAAAATCAAAGGGCGTCATAAGCTCGTTCCAAAGTTCTATGGGCCATATAGGATTCTTTAGAAGATTGGGTTCATTGCTTATAAATTGAAACTTCATCCTTCTTCCCACATTCATCCAGTATTTCATGTCTCTTGTTTGAAGAAAGTTCTTGGTACCAACATCAAAGGACAAACTATTTTACCAGAACTGGATAATGAAGGATCCATCCTTTTGGAGCGAGAGGCCGTCCTCAATAAGAGCAAGTCGTCCCGTAGTATTTGTTGATCCATAGTTTGTATTATTGTTTGTTGGACGCATATGATTTGTAAGTTGTGCCATAGTATTTGTTGATCCATAGTTTGTACTGCCCCATGGTTTTGACCCATAGTATTGGTGCCTAGACTTAGTATATAAGTTTGTGTTGAGGCCAATGAAGGCACCGTGAAGTTATTTGTATTGAGCTTTCTCAAAGGAGGTTTCCCCCTCGAAGTGGCCTGCGATCAATCAAAATATTCTGTGATCTCATATATTGTGCATTATATCAATTAATTTTTGCAGGTTCATCACAAAGGGATAAGAAGAAAGTTATGATAAAAATATTTCAATTATATGCATGCATGTATCTTATAAAGTTAGGATAAGGGAACTAGCATACATACCACAAAGACATCACAAAGGATAATGGATGGATGCTCAACCGATGGCTCAGTGACATTGAGCAATTCCATAAATGTGGTCCTCTTGATGGAGAAACAAAAAACAAAATAGTATTACTCAATTGATTCTTTTGGATCTACATGTATTAAATATGATTATTTAATAACATTTAATGATAAAACTTAAGTACATAAATATACATACTCCATCGATTGTGGCTTGCATCTCTCATACTATCGATAGTATGAATCTTGGGCACTCATAGAATATGATAGTAGAGTCTCATGGTCAACCACTTGAAGAAGATAATTGTCCACCCACATTAACTTGGGCACTATAGGTCTAGGGGGTGGTCTGGACCTTTCCTCATACGTGGAAACTGTAACACTGCACAATGTGACATGCATGGTTCCTACCATCAAAGCTCGTGTCTCCACTCCAAGCTATGATGGCTTGGCTATGTCCTTGGATGGAATAACACTCTGTCTAGGAATAGAAACCAATTAAGGAGGGGGTGGTATAGTAGAAGGGTCTTTACAAGACGCAATACACTCATAACTACATCCCCACCTGACGCCACATAAATATGATGGTGCACTAATGTAATAAGGACACACGTCTAACACGAACTCTGCATATATATGTTTTACAAAGTATAGAGAGACCTATTCATGTTGGGGGAACATGTCCCATGCTCTAATAAACCTATCATAAACATGTGGTGCAACAGCCTCAATATTGAGCTCTCTTATTCTAAGCGGTTTTCCAAGTGCACAATCGAGAGGAATGTTAAACAATGTTCCCTTGACATCCTTTCCTTTTGTTGTGGATTTCATAGCCTCCCATTTGTTAGGATCCAATACCTATGTTGTAGAAATTTCTCCCTACGGATAGGTAGAAACTCTCTTAGGATAAAGCAGGATGTACTGACTCTATACTAAGACAAAAAGGAAACAAATGCTACCTTGAATCCCTAGATCTAACAAACGTCTCAAGATTAAAATTCTAGAAAGAGTAGAAGGAGTTTAACTGACCTTCTATCCAAACGCTTGTCTTTATTGTTGCTCCAATCTTCAAGCCCTCACGAATGAACCTGTCAAAATGGAACCAAGACACAAGAATGCACTATTCTCTAGCAACTTGAAACATGAGTTAGGATCTAAATCTATGAAAGAAACAAATCATATCATTAAAACAGAATTAACACAAATGATTTGGGAAAACAAGACAAGTTATCTTTATTATCAACTTAAAGAGTACTTACAAAGGTTGCTTGATGTCCAAGCCAATCCTCCAACTCCAAGTGCTTCCTCTAGCTATCTCTGCAGAAGTATGAAGATCATAGGTTTGATGCCCCAAAAGTCCTCCCTTTGGCCCATGGAAAGCTTCTCTCTTATAGCACATGGGAAGGCTAACCAACAAGAGAGAAGTGTGGATCTATGGAGGGTTTAGTGGATCAGGCCAGCTAAACAAAGAAGGAGTTAGGATCGAACCGAAGATGGTAATCCCAACAAAATATCCTCGAAGGTCGAAATCCCAAAATCCAAGGCAAAAAGGCTAAATTCAGACTACCGCGCCCCTATAACTGAGCATAACGCGGTAGTACCGCGCCTCAGAGAAGGAGCAACGCGCGGTAGTGCTAACTACCGTGCCCTTGTAGATGTGCAAGGAGCGGTAGTGCTCACAAACAGGGCTAAGTTGGGCTGGAAGATGGCAGAAAAAGGTTTTGCTTTCAGTGTTCAGTCAATGGTTTTCACTCTGGATGTTCAGATGATCTTTAAGGGAAACTGTCGGTTAGGTCGGTAATGCAAGGATGCGACACTAATATATAATGTGTAATATTGAGGTATAACAGATGCCCCCTAAAGTGTGAGGTCAGAAGAGACTGATGGCCGAAAGACTTTACAAATATGGTTCGGAGATAGCATCGAGGGGAGCAACAAGGAGCTGAAACAGAAACAAAATGTCAGATATACCACCGAGGCGGGCATTCCCATGCTCGAAAACAAATGACTCAAAGCATGGCTGCCGACCAATACATTGCAGATCCATGAGTACTGAGATGATATAGACTATAGACAAATCATGGCTACTATGAACAAGCGTAGATCCATGAGACAATAATGACACAGCCACGACCAATACAATAAGTGGATCTGTGTGACAATACAAATGACATCTCCATCGCAACCTGGACGCAATCAAAATGTAGAGGTGCGCCCAGGGTCTTCTACCCGATCGCAAAAGATACGAATCTAGCCATGTGATTACAAGGTGTTGAAGTCGAACATGGTAGAAACCATTTGATTACCGGTCAATGATGTGAACTGTTAACAAATGCGAGGGAAATCACCAATAATGACAATGATCCCCAAGGTATCTATAGTACATCTCAACGAAATGCGAATAAAGGAGTTGATGTCGAGCATCCGAGAGATCATTCAATTAGAGTTCATTGATGAAAACCTACTGTTGAATACGAGGAAACCTGCCATTGAGGCATGCAGGTACCAAGGTACTAGTGGTTGACTCCTAAGCCTAATTCCTGGACAGTGATTTGGTGTCGACAGGAATAGACTCGTCGAAGGTGGGCCATGATGTTTCCCACATCATCGACACGAAATCAGAACGAGAGATAGTATGGACCGATGAAACAATGGAATATGTACTGACACAAAGGGAAGGTTTGACATAAAATGGAGGTGGACTCAAGGTAATAACCCTTTGAACATATAACGGCATGAAACAGAGCTTGGCAGCAGGGATTACTTGAACAGACAGAACCACAGGAAGTGTGAACTCATAGCAATAATGAGGACGCATGATCATAATGATGACACTATCAGCAAGACTGACTACCCAAAACAGACAAGGTGAGGATGCATGCCATGTTCAAAGGTGATGACTCACAAGCTGCCAACAAGGTAAACTTGACTCATTTTCCCATTTTCCCCCCGACATGATGGACGAGTACCTCTTTGTTTTTTAACGAGCTTGAGGAGGATAACAGATGCTCGATATAGCTCATCTCATAGATGAGTCCAATCTCACATGTTTTTCGAACCTGAGAAAGGAGGGGTTCGTCCCAAAGTGGGTCCTTCGATGTTAAATTTTAACGAGTCCAAGGAAGGAAAACTCGGTTGTCATTTCATGTTTAGAGAGTCTGAAAATAACTAAAGAAGACTCCAACGGTCCTTTTTCGTAAGGTTAGCCTCATCGCCCGAAAAAGGGTAAAACAACGCGGGAGAGGACTCTTCCAGTCATGATTGGCTGGAGTATTCCTTTTTCGTAAATAGTGCCCCCTAGTCCGAAAAAGGGGTAAACTATCACTAGGGAGACGATCATTCAAATCCTTTTACAAGCGTGAACGAATCAATTTCGCTTGGCAATCTTTTCAATTTTAGGGAGTCTGAAAAGAGCTTAACTATGGACTCCATGTACAACTTTGTCATGGTTGATGACCGAGTACGACAAAGGAAAAGTAAACTCGGCACAGTTCCTTTTCCGTAAATAGTCTAGCGAGGCCGGATAAAGTGATAAACCTATACTCGTTAGACACACCTTTTTACTCCAATTGTTTAACGAGCACGATAATGGTATCAAAAGCACTCGGAATCTTTTTCATGTTTGGATCCAGAGCACGAAAAAGAAAAAAGTAAGCTCAAACCACTTTTCATGTTTTAACCAGAGCACGAAAAAAGTGAAAAGTAAGCTCAAACACCATCTTACTGTTTTTAACGAGCTCGAAGATAGGTTGGAAGAATGCTCAAGATGTCTGCTTCATTTTTTAACGAGCTTGTAACAGAAAATGAACTATGCTCAGGATAATTTTCATGGTTTAATGAGCTCGAAACCTAAAAAGGAAAGTATGCTCGAAAATGTTCCCAATGGTGAACTTCTTCCCGTCATGAAATCCAAAGGTTGGTTCATGCCCCCAGCATGATTGCTAGAAGTAAGTGACTTAGTTCCAACGTGATGTGGAGAGGTGATCGAGTTGACTTCAACGTAACTTCCATAGGTTGAAGACATGCCCCTAAGCTTCATTTCATTCGCCTAAGGTATAGGCAAGTGAAAAGAAGGTTCATTTACTAAGTCTACGAGGAGACTCGACTCAAAGGGAAAGGATATGTTTCATTTTTTAACGAGCTTGACACAGGAGTAGAACTTTGCTCAAAATACTGGTTTCATTTTTAATGAGCTTGAAGCCAATGATAAACTCTGCTCACGGTTAAGGCCTATTGATGGGTTCCCTCCCAACATGATGATCAGAGGTTGGTGAATGCCCCCAGCATGATTGCTAACGGCTAAACATGCCCCCCAAGCTTCGTTTCGTCTGACTACTCTTCTTCCTTACCCAAAAAATCCTGGCTACTAATCCAAATGTGTTCACCAGGGGGGGTAGGGAGAACCAGAATCAAGTGACCCAGGCAGATGAAATGAAGGTTCAAATCCTAACTCTAGCGAGAGACTCGAACAAATGGAAGGGAGATCTATTTCATTTTTACACAAGCTTGAAATAGATAATAACAATGCTTGAAAGGGTCCTTTTTATTTTTTAATGAGCTTAAAACAGAAAGAAATTATGCTCGAAGGTAGTTTCATTTTTACGCAAGCTTGAAACCGAACGTAAACTATGCTTGGGATTTGGTTTCGTTTTTACACAAGCTTAAAACCAAAAGTAAACTGTGCTTGAGGGTAGTTTCATTTTTACGCAAGCTTGAAACCGAACGTAAACTATGCTTGGGATTGGTTTCGTTTTTACACAAGCTCAAAACCAACGGTAAACTGTGCTTGAGGGTAGGTTTCATTTTTTAACGAGCTTGAAACAGAGGATAAACTATGCTCGTAGGAATCTATTTCATTTTTTAACGAGCTTGACATAGAAAGGGAACCATGCTCATAATGATGGTTGGTTTCATTTTTACACAAGCTTAAAACCAAGAGTAAACTATGCTTGAAATGATGGTTGGTTTCATTTTTACACAAGCTTAAAACCAAAAGTAAACTATGCTTGGGATGATGGTTTCATTTTTTAACGAGCTTGACACCAGAATAGAACTTTGCTCCTAAGATGGTTGGTTTCATTTTTACACAAGCTTAAAACCAAAAGTAAACTATGCTTGAGATGAAGGTTGGTTTCATTTTTACACAAGCTTAAAACCAAAGGTAAACTATGCTTGGAAAAATGGTTTCATTTTTTAACGAGCTTGACACCAGAATAGAACTTTGCTCCAACGTCCCCCCCCCCCTAGGGGGAAGAAACCACTAAAACATGTGGAACGTTTAGGGAAGTCTGGTGACTAGGAGTCATGCGATGAGTGGGCGTCACAAAGGAAAGCTGATCGATGGTCACAACATTCCCATGATGGGGAAAATACATCACTCGGAAGAGTGAGGACACTACAGCCTTCATGGCATGGACGTAATCGCGTCCAAGGAGTAGATTAAAATCTAAGGGACCTTGGATGACCATGACATCAATACAGACAGTTTTCCCTCCCAAAGTGATAGGTAACTGAGGAAGGGACCCTAAAGGTCCAGTAGGCCTTCTATTGAAAGCCAGTATCTGGTCAGTGACGGGCACAAGCCGAGGAGAACCTAAGGCTTGCCAAGCAGTTGAGGATAGAATACTAACAGAAGCTCCTTCATCAACTATCGTACGAAAAATTTCTTTATCGGAAACTCCTACAGATATCTGAAAAGGAACGCTCGAAGGAAGACGAGATTCTGTTAGACCATTCCAATCAAAGGAAATAACCTCAGTAGTTGGAGGGGGTCTCGCGGAAATGGACAGGGTTTCCCCTTGCCGAGGACATTCTGAACCGATAAGGAAAACATCAGTGGTTTCCAATTCACTCTCGCTTGGAAGATAAGAATGAGACGAAGATTGTGTCAAGGTGACTGCTTCAGTCTGGACTTTCTCCGATGAAAGAGCGGGATCAAGTGGGGATGACAGCGACTCGATCACTTCACTCTCGGAAGGGAGAGTGGGATCAATTGCAGATGAAACTGAATTGATCACTTGGTCAACCAGTGGGGGGTCAAGGGACAGTTCACCATGGTCTGTTGGAGGCACCAGTTGAGAACTAGTAATATCTTCCAACCACCGCGAAGCTTCATCCATGCTTGGACAAAGGAAAGTACGGTGCATACCCTTGCATATCAAACAGGGATATAGGACTTTACCCTTACGACCCTTCACCAAGGGGTCACTGGTTGAGGGGGTGTCATCGACATGATGGTCAGAGGTTGACGATACGATTGGTTTGGGGTTTTTAGACCACACTTCTGACACACGGGAAAGATCAGGACAATCCTTGAGAAGGTGATCACCCTTACAAAGTTTGCAAGGGAACTTGGGCTTACGGGGTGTTTTCGTAGAATGAGTGCCATTAGGGGCAACTGGTTTACGCTTGGTCTCTTCTTTATCCTTCTTCTTCTTAACTTTCCTTTTCTTCTTCTTCTTATCCACCTGATTACTAACACTATTGCTTTGGTCAGGCGAGGAAGAAGGAACGGAAGAAGATTCATCCGACGAAGAAGGGGAAGGATTAGTTTGGGATTGACTCTCTCGTGGTGGAGAGTTAACATTCGAAACATTGGGCGCAATCGGAATTACCGGATTGAATAACCATACCGGTAATCCTATGGTTAATCCAGGAAGATTTAACGTGGCAATAAAGGGAGGACCAATATCTCCAACTGGAGGAAAAGTAAAAGGTACCCCTTGAAAAGGGGTCTCCGGATTGGTAGTCCCAGAAGGAGCATGGGCGCATGGAGGTGGATTCTCCATGGAACAAAACTAAGTGATTTGGACAAAGTCTTGTTAAAAAGAACTCAAAAACCCTCAGGCAACCGAGCGTGCGAAAGGGGAGCTAGGAAAAGACAAGGCTCACAGGCCAAAAGAGCAAGCTCAAAAAACTATACTGAGGCCGCTGCCAAAGTAAGCGAGCTGTACAATAAAACGGCCAGAATGCCAACAAGCAGCCCTACAAAGAAAAAGACCCTCTACAAGATAGCAAGCAAAACCTCCTAACTAAGAGCTGGAGACCTCAACAAATTGTATCCTTCGCAAGGTGATGAAATCCAAGTCGAACAATACAACATGAGAGACCGATATAAGAAGGATATCCCTCTACCGAAAGGGATCCTGGGTAAAAGAGCCCTAGTAGAATAGATACTAAGCTACCTCGTTCATGACACGTCGGAAAAGGTTTTGGGTACTTCAGCCTTCCGAAGAAGACAGCGATCGATGTTGCCTTAGGGCTAAGTGGAGTGCGGTATTCCACAGAGTCCGTCCGGTTCTCAATCTTGCGGCCGTTTAACCCCTGAAAGTTGGAAACAGTCAGGAGGCCCCTCCACAAACTGGCTGTGACCATGTCAATAAGTACTAGAGGATTTTAGTTCCCTAAAGACAACGACTATGTCTCAGATGAAAATGACAAGGGGGAATTATTTTGATGCCTATCCCCGGTGTCCTACCTAACTACTAAATTCTTTTGATTTCCTCAAGTGAGGTTAAAGTTGGTTTAATTAGGGAGATTAATTTTAGTGGCTGTCTTACTCAATCGGGTTATGGAAGTGCAACTTGATGGTGTTATGACGACCCAAACCATGCAAATGAAGATGAATCGAAATGAGCCTTTCTCTTCAATGAATACTAGCTAAAGTAAGGAAGAATTCTTTCCGTTCCCAATATGCACAACCCAATGCACATGCAATTTTATTTCTTTTCAAAATGATAGAAAGAAGTAAAATATGTACCCAAAACTAACCCAAAGCAATAAAAAATTTCTTCATATGAACACCAAACGTAATGATTCTAATTCATTTCCTATCTTTTTACACTTGAAAAAGACACATCCAAGCTACGGAAAGAAAGATTCTACAAATGCTTCCAATCAAATGCAAGACAAAGAGAAGAATCTAATAATTTTGTCTAACCCAAATGCACATAAATATGAAACAAGTATTTCTTCTTCTCATGAATGTAATACCAATAATATCAAATGCTTAAATTAAAGCAAGAAGAATACTTTAGTGTTTCAATTTCATGAATATGGTAAAAGAACGACAAAATCAAGCTTCTCTTTGAACTAAAGTAGAGGTAAGGAATCAATCTTTTCAAACAATCATTAGATAGGATGTAAAGGAAATAAGATGCCAAGCAATCCAAACACGCCAAGCACACCAAACCAAAAATGATCTAAAAACCTTAATATGGGTCAAAACGACTGTAGGATGCACGATTCATGGCCCCATTTCGCTTAAAAACTAGAACCCATTTCGCTTAAAAATGCAAGCAAAATACTAGTGTTTACTCAAAGGGTCAACATGGATCCAAATCTCGAAAAGACCCAAAAAATAACCAAACAAACAAAATAAACACACTTTCCAGGAACTACCGCGGACCTGCAGGCCACCTGGGAGCGGTACTGACAGACTACCGCGCTGTAGACAGCGCTTAAGGGGCGGTACTGCAAGACTACCGCGCTCTGGACAGCAGTAAAGACGCGGTACTGCAAGACTACCGCGCTCTGGACAATGGTGAGGGCGCGGTACTACCGCTCTGTATGCAGTTACGGAGGCGCGGTACTGTGTGAACAGGGAAAGAGGCGGAAATTTGAGAAAAGATCTTGACTTTTCAAGGGTTTTCCAACCCAGAGGACTTACTGATCCGTAACAGGAGTCTAATGCAGAGAGCAGGGAAGTGAATGAAGGTGAAAGAACCCAATTCTTACAATCAAGGAGTGAAATTGAAAGCAAACTTCACAAGCAAAGAAAATGGATTCAAATCCCCAGCGGAGTCGCCAGTTTTTGTTGTAGAAATTTCTCCCTACGGATAGGTAGAAACTCTCTTAGGATAAAGCAGGATGTACTGACTCTATACTAAGACAAAAAGGAAACAAATGCTACCTTGAATCCCTAGATCTAACAAACGTCTCAAGATTAAAATGCTAGAAAGAGTAGAAGGAGTTTAACTGACCTTCTATCCAAACGCTTGTCTTTATTGTTGCTCCAATCTTCAAGCCCTCACGAATGAACCTGTCAAAATGGAACCAAGACACAAGAATGCACTATTCTCTAGCAACTTGAAACATGAGTTAGGATCTAAATCTATGAAAGATACAAATCATATCATTAAAACAGAATTAACACAAATGATTTGGGAAAACAAGACAAGTTATCTTTATTATCAACTTAAAGAGTACTTACAAAGGTTGCTTGATGTCCAAGCCAATCCTCCAGCTCCAAGTGCTTCCTCTAGCTATCTCTGCAGAAGTATGAAGATCATAGGTTTGATGCCCCAAAAGTCCTCCCTTTGGCCCATGGAAAGCTTCTCTCTTATAGCACATGGGAAGGCTAACCAACAAGAGAGAAGTGTGGATCTATGGAGGGTTTAGTGGATCAGGCCAGCTAAACAAAGAAGGAGTTAGGATCGAACCGAAGATGGTAATCCCAACAAAATATCCTCGAAGGTCGAAATCCCAAAATCCAAGGCAAAAAGGCTAAATTCAGACTACCGCGCCCCTATAACTGAGCATAACGCGGTAGTACCGCGCCTCAGAGAAGGAGCAACGCGCGGTAGTGCTAACTACCGCGCCCTTGTAGATGTGCAAGGAGCGGTAGTGCTCACAAACAGGGCTAAGTTGGGCTGGAAGATGGCAGAAAAAGGTTTTGCTTTCAGTGTTCAGTCAATGGTTTTCACTCTGGATGTTCAGATGATCTTTAAGGGAAACTGTCGTTTAGGTCGGTAATGCAAGGATGCGACACTAATATATAATGTGTAATATTGAGGTATAACAACCTAGTCCCTCCTCCTCTTGAAAGAAGTATTCCAGATGTTGTTAAGAGGTTCCACCCTTCGATGGACCTATAGAAACCCATTGACCGTGTTAATCATCATGGTCATGGATTGCCTCCTTAGGTGGTTAGGAGGAATCTCAAAAAGACTATCCCTCAAATTACACCCTCTTGTGTTCTCTTTCACCACATCCCATTTTTCTTTACCCAAGACCCATCTCCTCCTACTTGAGACAACATGATGCCAGAGGTCACTCTATGGCTTCATTATCTTATACAATTGAATTAACTAATCAAAATTGCCAAGCATCATCAACATAGAGATTGAAATGGGGATATCACGAGATATGGCAATAATCACTTTGCACAATCGGTTTCAATGACTAGTGATCTCAATGAGGGTTACACGTGAAATATCATTCTCCCATAGTATGGGAAGTGTAGAACGAACAACTTGTCCCTTGGGAGACTCTACAAGTTAAACCAAAAAACATATACAAATTAAAATATATTTTTGCTTGTGAATTGAAACTTTCACTATCAAATTCATCTATGAGAGAACAAGAATAATTTCCATATTTAATACATGGGTACTGGAAATACTTTATCTCTTGTGATGTGGATGGTTGAGGTGGGATGGATAAGGTGCACTACCTCTCCAACTCCCACTACCACAACCACCATTAGGTGGTGCCTCATCATGACTAGAAGGTGGGGTCCCTATGAAAGTAAAAGCATACATTATTAAACATGGTTATAATTTACTTATATGTCACTTAATAAAAAAATTAAAACTTAAAATTGTAACACATATGCATCCTTTCGCAAGTCAGAGGAGTCACAACTCTATCATGTCAATAAGGAAACTTGGAATTGTTGGGTATATGTTATATTCTTTTCATATGTGTTGCATCACCTTATGATCCCTCTCAAAAAATATGTAATTAATCTTAGTTAAGGGATTGATTTTTTAATCTAATATGGGTTAACATATTAGGGTTTTGGATGTTGTATAATATCTAAATATTGTATTGTGAATTATTACAAAAAGCACAATGAGAAAGATAGAAGTGCAGCTCTAAGTTTTTTTAGTTTTTTTTTATTAAGGGTTTCTAGGGTAAATATCTATGTCATATGTTTGTGCCAGTGTTTAATCTCTACTTTTCTTAAGAATATGTATGCATTGTTTCACTTCACGGGTTTAAAACTTACACGTGGTATCAAGGATCGATTATTGGATTCAGGGGGATTCCTTTGTTGCCGAGGGTTCGACTAGTTGGATAGAGCAAGTTTATCTTAGGTCTGTGATAAACCTAGGTTTAGCAAGAGATTTGCAGTCATGATTCATGTGTCGAAAGAAAATGGGCAAGTACTTATAGAATCAAGATTGAGAAATTTAATGGCCATAACTTTGAGCTATGGAATCTCAACATGGAATATCTTCTTGTAGATCAAGAACAATGGATTTTTGTGGATCTAACTAAATAACCTACTAGATTGACAAAATAAGACTGGGAGAATCTAGAAAGAAGGGAAAGGAGTACAATTTGGAATTTCCTATGATATTCAGTGTTGTTGAATGTATCTAGAGAAGATAGTGCATTGAAGCTGTGGAATAAGATAAGGAGTTTGTATCAATCAAAGTCCCTAGTGAACAAGTTGTTTCTTCAAAAGAAGTTTTTTCACCTTAGGATGAATGATAATGACTCAATGATGAATCATCTAAATGTATATAATAATTTGGTAAATCAACTTACCTCTATTAGTATTAATATGGAGGAATACGATAAATGCATTACCTTATTATGTTCTTTGTCATATTCCTAGAATAATTTGATTGCAGCAAAAGGTCATTCTAGTCAAGCCACTTTAAAGTTTAAGGAAATAGTGGAATCCTTGTAATTAAAGTAAATGAGGTAAAAAACCATGGATATTTAGAGCATGGATTCCTTGTGTTGGTTGTGCAGCATGATCTTCTTTATTCAGAGTTCATATTTCAACTATTTCTAGATCCCATCCCATGATGGTGGGGTGTGGGGGGGATTTCCCCCCACTATAGTCGCCATGGGGGGTCCAGGGGAGTAGTGACTACATCTTAGGAGCCTCAAACCCTTGCAGGGGTTCAGGAGCAGTTCCCCCATAGCAAAAAGTTTAGAAAAAATACCTTGTAAAATGTTGTAATTTCATAGTCATGACTTGGTTAATAATGGGTGATTTACGGGCCCATGGTATTGGGTATCCCGTGCTATTTTTCCATGGTAATCCCTCTTTAAAAGGAAGGCATTGTAATACAACTGTGTATTGTAATATTGCAAAGATCTCTATGATTGTGTAAGAGAGACTATGAGAGAGTGAAAACAAAATTGCAGTAGATGTGTTGTGGGCTGTATCCCTTCATTTACTGGATGGTATAATAAAAGGACTGGCAATTTCTCTGTGGATGTAGCCCAGATTGGGTGAACCACGTATATTGGTGTTTCTCTTGTATTGTATTTATGTATTTTATTTATGCATCTTATTTTATGCTATTGCTCTACGATCATGTTTTTCTAACAATTGGTATCAGAGCCAAAGGACTATTTGGCAGTTAAACTTGTAGGAAAGAAGGGTTCTTGGTTTGGATGGGAGAAATGGCGGAAGAAGGAAAGTTTAAGTTCGAGAAATGTAATGGCCAAAACTACCAGTTATGGAATATGCAAATGGAGGAGTATTTGTATCAGAAGGATCTATTCCTACCATTTGTTAAATTTTGAGCATTAATTCACAATACTCTAGGATCTTTGCTGAGAGAATAACATATACAGTATATCAATGCATGAAAATCACAATAAGTATAACAAGCATCACAAGAATCAAAAGCATAAGAGATAAGAGACACAACATTTCCGTGGGGAAAACCCTAAGGTGAAAAACCCCACAACTTCCTCAGAGATAGAGAGAGAAATGGCTCAACCAAAGTACAACCAAAATACACTGAGATAGTCTCCTAGTAGCAGATAATCCTCCTCCTCACTAGTGCGCCACTTTCTGAGTGAGAGAGATGTACTTTTCTGAATGATCTAAATAGAGATCACCTGATCTCTATTTATACTAACCTGTTTGCCCAGTGACCTTATGGGGCCGACTTGTCTAGCTAGGTACATCCAAATTATAATATATATTTCAGGGCCGACCCCACACATGGTGGTCTAATAACCCATCGGCAAGTACACACACTTGCGACACTTGTCAATCCACATGACGACACTTCCTTATAGAGGAATGACACATCTCTTATAAGGGTACAATAAATATATATAAAATACACAGCTGAAATACATTCTGAAGTTACATATACATCAATACTCCATCTTAACTAGGAAGGTATTTCTCAACACAGATCTGCTAGACAAGTCTTCTTCTTGGGATCATTGTCATCATCATCATCACTGCTGCTGCTATCTCAACCAATCTCTGAATCTACTCATCATAGGAAGTTCTACAGAGCCAGTCCTTTTTCATACTGGATGTAGGCCCACCACCTGCAGGTCTTCATCATCACTGGCCATACTGTGGAATTCTCAGGACTCATTACGTGCATCACAAAACCTGGTTGCAGCATCCTGGGCTATTATGAGCACACATCTCTACCTGTAGGATCTCCAAGGAGCACATTACATGTGACCTATCACAAAACTTGGCTGAAGCATCCCAGGCTGTTACGAGCACATAGCTCTACCTGTCGGATCTCCCAGGAGCACATTACATGTGGTCCACCACAAAACGTGGCTGAAGCATCTGAGGCCTTTTTCATCTTGTCCAGATCTCCCAGGAGCAAATTACATGTGGTCATGGCAAAACCTGGTTGAAGCATCTGAGGCCTTTTTCATCCTGTCCAGATCTCCCAGGAGCAAATTACATGCCATAGGAAAAAACCTCGAAAGAGCATCTGCTAGATATCCTAGAGCCAGATTATATGCCATAGGCAAAACCTCGAAAGACTATCTGCAAATCTCCCAGGGCCAAATTACATGCTCATCTGCACAACCTGATACACAGCCATAGAGTATCAACCTGATACTCACCATACATCATCCTGATGTACACATGATCATCCTGATCATCATCACTGCAACATCCTGCTGCATGTCATCTGGAGAAGCTCGTCATCCATGATCACCTGATCATGCAATGCATCCATCTGATGCACACCAAGTATCTACCTGATACATATCATCATACACAGTGTATCCATCTGATACATAGATACATCATCCACACAATGTATCCATCAACATACATGATCTACCTAATCATACAATGTATCCACCTGATACATATAAAGATACATGGTCCAAGCATCCAACATGATGCATGCATACATATAAATGATCCAACTGATCATATCCAGCATCCAACATGATGCGTACATACATATACATATAAATGATCCAACTGATCATACAAAGCAGAAACTAGAACATCATACTGATGCTCATCATCCAGTGCTTACATCCACAGCCATGTGAAGGATCCTCCTTCCAACATGCTTGGAATGGCTTCAGCAAATGTGTCCATCACTTCTTCCTGGAAGTGTCCTCGATATGAAGAACACCAAGCCTCTCCCTAAAGTACTCGAACTTCACCCTAGCTAGTGGCTTCGTCAACACTTATGCAATCTGCTTGTCCGTCGCAACATACAAGAGCTTCATAGCTGCTCTTTGGACCATTTCCCTGATATAGTGATATTTGATATCTATGTTTTTCGACCTGTCATGAAACACAGGATTCTCGGAAAGCTTCACACAACTCTGGTTATCACAGAAGATACCAACAGCATCCAATGGGATATCAAATAACTTGGACAGTAGCTTCCGTAGCCATACTGCCTCACAACTAGCTGAACGGGCTGCAACATACTCTACCTCAGCTGTACTCAGTGCTACGCAGGACTGCTTCCTACTAAACCAAGAGATCACACCTGATCCCATGTTGAATCAACATCCAGATGTGCTCTTTCTATCTGCAACACTGCCAGCCCAATCTGAATCAACATAACCCTACAAGTTAAACTTTTGATTCTCCTCATACTTGAGCCCATAATCCATTATACCCTTCAGGTACCTCAGAACATGCTTTACAGCAACCAGATGAACACTCCTCGGATCTATCAGGAACTGACTCAATGTGTTCACAGCAAAGCAAATGTCCGGTCTTGTGTTCGTCAGGTACATCAAGGACCCAATCATCTGACGATACATAGAGACATCAACCGACTCAGATGAAGCATCGCATAGAAGCTTCAGATTCGATGCCATAGGTGTGGCCATGGCCTTGCAATCCATCATCCCGAATCTCTTCAGGATATCTACTGTGTACTTCCCTTGACCAAGGAAGATCCCACCTGCAATCTGCCACACCTCCATACCTAGGAAATAATGCATCATTCCCAAATATTTCATATCGAACTCAGCAGCAAGCTTCCTCTTAGTATCTGCAATCAATCTGTCATCACCTGTTACAAATAAGTCATCCACATACAGGAGTAGAACCACAGGATTCCCTTCTTCAACCTTGTAGTAAAGGTTGAAATCCGCTTTACTCTTGGTAAAGCCCAAACTAGAGAGGAAACTGTCCATCCTACCATACCAGGTTCTGAGAGCTTGTTTCAAGCCATACAAGGTTTTCTTTAATCTGCACACATATGACTCCCTGTCATGTATTTCAAAACCGAGTGGCTGCTCCACATATACTTCTTCTTCAACTACACCATTCAAGAAAGCAGTCTTGACATCCATCTGGTGTATTTTCCATTTCATCGCTACAGCCATGGCAAGTACTATTCTGATGGAAGTATACCTAGCTACAGGTGCAAAAGTTTCTTCATAATCTATTCCCTCTTTCTGAGAGAAGTCATGAGCTACAAATATTGCCTTGTATTTCTCCACACTGCCATCTACAGCATGCTTGATTTTGTAAATCCATTTGGAAGTCACAACAGACTTCTGTTTAGGTCTTGGGACAACATCCCAAACATCATTCTTCATTATTGATTGATATTCCTCAACCATGGCATCTTTCCATTCTTTCTTTTCCGCTGCTTCTTCATAACTGGAAGGCTCTTTGTTCATAATGTCACAGAGTAAAGCAACATAGCTGGTATGTGATTTGGTTCTCTTCTTTGCTCTGTGTTCTTCTTCTGGAATGCCAAATTTTTCTGCATCTTGAATGAGCTCTCTAGCCCATGCAGGTTTCCTCTTGTGAGAGTTATCCTCACGGGGTGGATCTACAGGTTCTTGTGGATCTTCAAACTCACGAACAACTTCTAGAACTGCTTCAATCATGGTAGTGTCTTGAAATCTAGTTTCCTTAGGTTCTTCATAAACTTCGATAGGTGCCTTCCTTGATTTGATGAATGCTGAGTTTTCATCAAATGTTACATCCCTGCTGATATAAATCTTCTTGAACCCTGGAAAATATATTCTGTAAGCCTTCTAGCTTTCACTGTAACCCACAAAGATACCCTTCTTTATCAAACACCTCATCTTTGTTCTTCAAGAAGTATACCCAAGTCTTCCTAGAGAAGTCATCAATAAATGAGACATAGTAAACATACCCATTAAGAGAATTGGATGACATAGGACCACATACATCTGAGTGGATGATTTCCAGGATGTCTTTTTCCTTGCTTTCACTGCTTGGGAAAGCCTTCTTAATGTTCTTACCTTTTGCACATCCTCTGCAAACACCTTCATGTTTGGTCTTTATTTCAGGAAGACCCTCTACAGCCTTGCTTGCAATTGGAAGTGCTCTATAGTGCATATGAGCAAGTCTTCTATGCCAAAGTTCACTTGGCTCCATGGATTCATGTACCATGGCATGTTTAGGTTGTCCCTTCAATTTATACAAACCTTTTTCTTGCTCTCCAATCACTATTGCATCATCTATGTTCTTTCCCTTTGGCCACATTAGGACTTGGCCATCCACAAATGCAACCCTCATACCTTTTGCATCCAATACAGAGATGGAGAGTAAGTTCTTCTTAAGCCCAAGTACATAAAGGACTTCTTTCATCTTCAAAGATTTTCCAGAATCTAGGTTGTAGGAGGCTTCACCACTTCCTTTGATTTGGTATTGATAATCATTCCCAAGTTTCACCTTATGGGGTGATTCATGTTCAGATAGATTCACTAAAGATTCCTTAAACCCAGTCATGTGTTTGGAAGCCCCACTGTCAATCAACCAATCATTACAACCATGGGAGATAGTACCTGTGGGAGTAGAAATTAGAACATATTCTTCTTCACTTGATGAGTCATCATCACTATTACTTTCTGCCCTGGCCTTCTTCTTTGGGGGTTCATCATCTTCTGCAGCATGAGCATGATATCTTCTTTTGTTATTCTTCTTCTTCTTATTGAAGTTGTTGTTGTTGTCTTTCTTCTTCTTGGGAAAATCTAAAGCAAAGTGTCCCTTTTCATTGCAATTGAAGCATCTGAGATATTTCTTATCTTTATGATAATGGTGGTGTGAGGATCTTCTGTTATGAGATGATTCCTTCTTGGACTTGCCTTTCCTGGCATTTGTTGTGAGAGATTGATCTTCATTTCCCATCTTTTCTTCTCGGGCCACAAGCCTAGCTTCTTCTTGATAGCATTCTTCCCGCAATCTGTTGAAGGAGATCAACTTCTTCCTTGCACAAATTCCTTGAATGAAGGAATCCCATGACCTGGGTAGGCCATTTAGAGTGGTCATCACCACTTCACCATTCTCCACCATTTCATCCACTGCTTCTAGTTGTTCCTTGATCTAGGAGACCCTTGAAAAATAAGATTGAATGGTTTCTCCATTCTGAAACTTTACTCCTTTCAATTGGTTCCGCAGGGTCATCTTCCGATTTATGTTCTTCCCTTCAAATTGCTTGGTCAAAGAGTCAAACATCTCCTTGGGTTTCTTTAGAGAGGACACATGGGGCATGAGATTGTCTTTAATGGAATCAGCAATGATTCTCTTTGCCTTGACCAAGTTCTTCTTATGCAATACCTTGGCCTCTTCATCCTCTGGGATAGGGATGTCTTCTTTCACATATGAGTCCAACTCATTCTCTTCCAGGATTAACCCAATCCTATACTTCCAAGCTCAAAAGTTATCAACTCCTTCAAGCTTATCCTCAAGCTTGGTGTGGCGAGACATCTTAAAGATTACTTCAATTGGAAATAGGAAAGGTTTAGATCTTACCACTTGAAATGCTGAAAACTGGATCTGGTCTCGGATTAGGGTTTGTCGAAAAAACCCTAAAACTTCAAAATGTGAATTTCAATTTTCTGACAGGATAGAAAGATGCGCCTTGATGAGCTTATCAGCCTGGTGTATTCAGAATTTGAGATTAGGAAAGCTTTACCCTTCAGATTTGCCTTTTTGTCCTCCCGGGTTCACTAAGGAGAGCCTTAAATTAAGGTTTGAGTTTCCCGTAGATATACCCAACCAAAAATCTCGATCCAAAGCTCTAAACTTCGATTTTTGCAAGGAGCTTCTAGCTATGTCTTCAAATTTCAGAAATTCCTATTTTTGTGGAAACCCTAATTTTTAGGGCCAAATCTAAAAATGCTCGGAATTGAATTCTGATTGGACAGATAGATGCACCTTGATGAGTAGAGTCAATCTACTATACTGATTTTCCAAAATATGTGGAGATAAACCCAATAAACAAGAAACTCAAGTTTTCGTCACTGCAAAATGTCTTCTTCTCAGGTTAGCTCTGATACGATGTTAAATTTTGAGCATTAATTCACAATACTCTAGGATCTTTACTGAGAGAATAACATATACAGTATATCAATGCATGACAATCACAATAAGCATGACAAGCATCACAAGAATCAAAAGCATGAGAGACAAGAGACACAGAGTTTCCGTGGGGAAAACCTTAAGGTGAAAAACCCCACAACTTCCTCAGAGATAGAGAGAGCAATGGCTCAACCAAAGTACAACCAAAATACACTGAGATAGTCTCCTAGTAGCAGATGATCCTCCTCCTCACTAGTGCACCACATTCTGAGTGAGAGTGAGATACTTTTCCAAGTGATCTAAATAGAGATCACCTGATCTCTATTTATACTAATCTGTTTGCCCAGTGACCTTATGGGGCCGACTTGTCTAGCTAGGTACATCCACATTATAATATATATTTCAGGGCCGACCCAACACATGGTGGTCTAATAACCCATTGGCAAGTACACACACTTGCGACACTTGTCAATCCACATGACGACACTTCCTTATAGAGGAGTGACACATCTCTTATAAGGGTACAATAAATATATATAAAATACACAAATGAAATACATTCCGAAGTTACATATACATCAACAATGAGAAGCATAATGGAGGTGATGTTTTCTTAGGAGATGTCTCAACAACCAAAATCATAATACGTGGAAGAGTTATGTTTATTTTCAAGGATGGAAGGATTAGAAATATCCTTGAGGTTTTAAACATTCTAGATCTAGCTAGAAACTTGACTATCCATTGGAAACATGAGTGATGTAAGCGTACAAACTGTGTTTTCAAAAGAAACATGAAAAATGGTTTTAGGATCAATGGTCATGATGAGAGGATTTCAGAATCGAACTCTATACAAAATGTTGGGAAGCACAATCATCGATGGGAGTAACAACTCTATTGTGTTTGAGGGTGGAAATAAAGAATATATAACCCCTACTATCTTTGAAGGAAAGACAATGCTATGGAATCAAATATTGGGACACATTCCATAGGAAGGCCTTCAATCATTACATGGTAAAGGTATGGTTGAAGGTATATGTGATTTCACACTAGATTTCGATTTCTTTGAACACTGCATATATGGTAAACAAAATCGAGTAAGATTTGCATATGGGGCTACAAGAGTAGATGGAATATTAGAGTTAATGCACAGTGATTTGTTTGGACCTATTCATATTCCATCATTAGGTGAATATGTGTATTATGTTTAATTTATAGATGATTTCTCAAGGAACACGTGGATTTATTTCCTTTGGAAGAAATCTAAAGTATCTGATAAATTTAAAGAGTTTAATACTTTTGTAGAGAATCATATAGAGAAGAAAATAAAGGTGTTGAGGACAAATAATGGTGGGGATTTTTGCAAGAATGAATTCAAGGAACTCTGTAAAAAGTGCATAATAGAAACACATAATACTTATTTTCCATACACACCTCAACAGAATGGAGTTGAAGAAAGATTGAATAGAATATTGATGGAAAAGGAAAGGAGCTCGCACAGTGATGCTATGTTATGACATGAATTCTGAGCAGAGGTAGTGAATCACCAACATCAACATTGTTTTACAAAACTATGCATGAGGAATGGATTGGTAACAAAACCTCTCTTAAACATATGAAATTTTTTGGGTGTAATACTTATGCACATGTTCCAAAAGAAAGAGGAGTAAGCTAGATAAGAAATTTGTAAAATGTATCTTTATTGGTTATAAATATGGTGAGAAATGTTTTAATCTTTGGAACCTAGTAGCTAAGAAGATTGTTTACAGTCCAAATGTTGTTTTTAGAGAGGTTAAATAGCTTCCCAACTAGGAAGTCACTCCAATGGAAAAAGGAACTAGAGAAAACAAAGTTTGAGTTGGAAGATGAAGAAACTGACTAAGTAGAAGAATAAGAACCTTATACCCCAGTTTTGAGGAGATCATCTCGAGAAATAAGGAAACTAGAATGGTATTCCCCTCTTGATTTTCAATCCTGTTATTATTTATCTATTAGTAATGCGGATCCTATAAATTTGAAGTACGAAGTTGATTCAAAGGATAGTGAACTCTGGAAGAAGGCCATGGTTGAAGGGAAGGATGTTAGGAACCCATGTCAACCCTTCTATTTACTTTGTTAGTATATTGTTGTTGGATGCATATGCTTTGTAAGTCATCCCGTAGTAATTATTGATCTATAGTTCGTATTAGCCCATGGTATTGACCCATAGTATTGTACGGATATACTTTGTAAGTCGTCTCGTAGTATTATATGTCCCATGGTATTGGGCATAGACTTAGCATATAAGTATGTTTTGAGGCCAATTAAGGCACCGTGAAGTTATTTGTATTGAGTTTGCTCAAAGGAGGTTTCCCCCTCGAAGTGGCCTGCGATCAATACAAATATTATGTGATCTCATATATTGTGCATTTTATCAATTAATTGTTGCAGGTTCCTCACATTTGGTATTAGAGCACTATCTTGGGCTCGTTGGGTGGAATTTCTGCCAACAAATTTTTTTCACATCTATTAGAGGTTCGGATATGGGAATAATCCCTATCCGCTTAACTGTGGGAAGTACTTGGGAATAAGCCCTAAAACTCATTGTGAGGAGTACCACATGAACCCCGAAGTAGATATCCCATTGAGAGGACCTTCCAGTGAATAGGGCAACGAACCCTACCTGATTGACTAGTTCTCACCTGTGAGGTAAACCAAGAGCTGTCGTTTATGGAAAAATAGTTACAAGTTTTACCTGAGCCATGGAGTGAGGGGTACTGCCCCAATACGCAAGCCATCGGACAACATTGGTGGCCGAGTGAAAACCCTTAACCATTACGAAGCCGAGCATACCTCGGGTCCATATTTATTTTCAGCTGCACTGTTGCCGATCACTTTCGTGTCATTGTCGATCCCTCTGTTTCCGATCAGTTCCACATCATTGCAGATCCATCTGTTGCCGATCATTTCTGCGTCGTTGCAGATCCATATGTTGCCGATCACTTCTGTGTCATTGCAAATCCAACCATTTCAAATCCATTCTGAAAGTCATTTCTGATCCAATCGTTTGTTATCCATTCCGAGCCGTTTCATATCCCACCATTTCTGATCCATTCCTAAAGCCGTTTCAGATCCATTCTTGCAACAAAAAAAAAAACCATTTTTTGGCCATATCTCCTTTGTTTTAACTCTGTTTCCCCTTAAACTTCACTGACACCCCTGCAGTCCCATTTTGCATAATTCATTCCTAAGGAACCTATCTCAAATTCCACTTCCAAAAACTAGAAATCCCACATTTGTCTATTTTTAGGGTTTTCCATAACTTCTTCGATTTTCACCCAATCGCCTTCAAATTTTGCCATCGCGTGCATTCCTTAATTTTGCTTCTTTGTCCCTCTGACAAATTTTCTCATTCTTTCACTCCGCTCTTGAAATCCTCATTTTCTACTTCCTTGTCCATTTGAAAGTGTCCAAAACCTACTCAAAACCCAATTACCCATCTGAGTTTTTCCCAAATCCAAATTTCCCTTTACTAAATAAGCTTCGGTTTGTGTTTTTATACACATTCACAAAAGAAAACAAAAAAAAGCAAAACAAAAAAACATCCTGGTTATGGTTGTCCCCCGCAGAGGAACACAAATCATGGCAAAAGAACTTGCAGCCCTGAAAAAACAAACTCTAAGATTTGAATGAAAAATTTCTCAGCCTCCATCTTCAACATTCAACCATGAACACTGGGTTCTCTTCTTGCCGCAATTTTCTTGGGACGAAGCTTGATTTTCCTCGCTTCAAGGGTAATGATCCGACTAGATGGATATACCAGGAAGAACAATATTTCAGTATGCATAATATTTTTGATTTCCAAAAAGTTCCCATTGCATCCTTTCATTTGGAATAGGAAGCCTTTCAATGGTACCGTTGGTACATCAAGGCTCATGACGAGCCAAAATGGACATATTTTTTCCAACTCCTTTTGCAACGATTTGGTCCTAGTGCTTTTGATGACTTCATAGGAGCACTCACTAAACTTCGCCAATTTGGCACTGTGAGAGAGTATCAGACAGAATTTGAGAAACAAGCCAATCACACAGAAGGATTGTCTGATGAATTCTATAGGATTTGTTTTATCAGTGATCTTAAGGATGAAATCCGCTCAAAGGTTAAAATGTTTCATCCCAACACAATGATGGAAGTCCTAGGGTTGGCTAAGTTGGTGGAGGACAAGATCACAATGCAACAATGCTCCAAATCTATTTTTGTTCCATTCAGAAATATGGTTTCTCAATGACCTCCCATCACGCCAGCTCCTCGCTCCACTCCTATCAAGCATTTGTTTGAAGCAGAGATGCGGGCATAGGGAGAAAAAGGACTTTGTTATAATTGTGATGATAAATTCACTCGGGAACATAGATGTGTTGAGCAACATCTATATCTATTATATGTGGATTCTCTGCTTGCCTATGAACTTGGTGCAGAAGCTCCAGATACACTGGATGATTAGGTCAACATTTAGCAGCCGCCTGTTGACCCTCCGTCTCCGGATGAACACTCAGAGATATCTCTCCCTGCTTTAGCTGTATTCACCACCCCACAAACAATGCAAGTTAGGGGTTACTTTAAGAAGATCCCTCTTACAATACTCATTGATTCGGGTAGCACTCATAATTTCATTAACCATCGAATCACCAAACAGGCTGATTGTTTTGTTCATCCTTGCTCCAACTTTGAAGTCATGATTTCCAATGGGGGAACCTTACCTTGCAAGGGGAAGTGTCACAATGTGCGTATCTCTCTGGAAGATTATAACTTGTGCTCTGACATGTTTTCCTTGTCCTTAGGTAGATGTGATGTGGTTTTGGGCGTTTAATGGTTATGCACACTTGGATCCATCTTATAGGATTTTGCAGAACTTTGGATGCAGTTTTCAGTCAATGGGACACAACACAAATTTACAGGATTACAACTAGGGTCTCTTCACATCATCAGTTCACATCGCTTGGAAAATATACTTAGGAAGAATTCACATGGTGTCATCGCTCAACTCCATTCCATTCAGATGCCCCCATCAACGGTCTCCACTACTTCCTTGGATATATATGTAGGTGTCTTTACTGAACCAGTGGGCTTTCTACCTTCAAGAGAATAAGAATTTATCCGCATCTACATCTAAGAAGGAAATGATGGCTATTTTGCATGTAGTCTAGAAGTGGCATCCATACCTATTAGGGAATTATTTATGCCTAAAGACTAATCACCAGAGTCTGAAAAATTTCCTAACACACCTGAAATGGGTTAGCTAACTCATGGCTTATACCTATGCGAGCACTTCCAAGAAAGGTAAGGACAATCTGGTGGCGGATGCTCCTTTTCACACATTTGATGACCCAATTTCTCTTTCAGCTATTTCTATGCTTGTTCCAAATTGGTTGCAATCTGTTCAACAAGGCTATGTCTTCTATGAACTCCATTCTTCTCCATTGGTAGGGCACTCTGGGTTCCTCTAAATGTATGACCGGGAACAATGTAACTTCTTTTGGTTGGGACTGAAAATGACTATTCAACAGATGGTAGCTGACTGTGATACTTTCTAGGTCAACACGGGTGAAACAACACTCCTTCCAGGACTGCTCGAACCTTTGCACATCCCTACACATATTTGGACATCTATTTCTATGGATTTCCTGGAGGCACTCCAGGGGTACAATACCACATCTAAAATGACACCATACGAAGCAATCTATGGATAGGAAGCTCCAGTTCTTCTTCCATCCACCCTCAACAATTCCCCAATTCAGGCAATAGACTTGGTTCTTCGAAATCGCTATCAAATTCTTCTCATTTTACAGGACAATCTTCACATGGAAAGAATTCGAATGAAATAACGCGTCGATCAACACTGTTCTGAGCGCACTTTTCAAGCAGGTGATATGGTTCTTCTTCATCTATAGACTTCCAAGCAATCCTCCCTGAAACTCAAAAGGAATCAACTTCTCTCTCAATCTATCACAGAGATATTAATTCAGTGGCACAAAATGCACCCAGAGGATGCTATAGGGGAACCACTCCTTCAGATTCCGCATCAATTTCCACATCGACAACTTTGAGGAAAAATATTTTTCTAAGGGAGAGGGGATGTTAGGTAATGATTCTTATAAAATCATTCTTCCTCTTAGGTAATGATTCGCATAGATAATTTCTTAGCCTCTAATAATCTCTCTACTGCTTCCTATGCATAGTAGGATCATTTGCATAAGCCAGCTGGTAATTAAATCATCCAAAAACTCTTCTTTCCCTCACTTTAAAATGTTTTCCTCCATTTGGAATGTCATTCGGACTTCCATTCAGACTGGTGTTCGGATCGTCATTCGGACCTATTTGTTTTTTGTTTTATTTTAGGCCTTTTTCTGAATCTAATTTCTTCTACCTCTTAATCATCATTCTTCCTGTTCCTTCTTAATAATTTGAGATGTAATTTAATCTTGTTTTATGTTATTTGGAGTTTTCAATTCAATTTTCATCATTATTTCCTTTTTTCTTACTTCCTCTTTATCCTCTTCTTATCTTTCTTCCAAACTTTAGTTCTTTAACCTGTTTTGTTACTTAGTTACTGTTCAGAATGTATGAATGTTGTTTCTAAATAGTTTATTTCCAAGTTATAGTTGATAATTCTATTCGTTGAGTTGTTTTAGTTTGCTAATATTAAGACTAGTTTCCATTTAACGAAGATGTTCATGTTGCAAGATCTGGAATAATAACAAAATATCTTTATCAAGTTTTCTACTTGCTTCCAAATCTAATGTAGTTCAGTTTAACATCTTTCTTAAGTTCTTCTATTTGCTTCTAACTTTTATTAATTTCATGTTGTTCACATATGGATAGACAGTAGTTCAGAATGTTTAAAGTTAGTGGTAATTTGTTGATTTTCAGTTTACATTTGTTTGTAGAAGTTAAGTTAGATTTACTTCAATTTAGCTTCCTTATTACATTTGAAAGTCATTACGATACATTTACTCCAGTTCCTATTACATTTGATGTACGTAATCAAGAAGAATGGAATTATATGGTTTAGTCTAGAATAATTTACATTTACAAGTTCTCCCTATTAAACATCTAATATCCGTAGTTCAGATTCTGTTCATAGTTGTTATCTGGAAGTTGAATTTAGTAGTTTCTTACTTTTCTAGAAGTAATTTGTGTTTTAGTATTTGTTTTCATCTTTCTTATTAATTAACCATAGAAGTAGAGTAGTATGATCTAGTACTATTATGATATGTGATTTAATTGTATTCTTAAATATTTAACTTGGTTTTTCATTTTGAAAGATCTTTCGATCTTTTTTCTTACTAAACATTTTTTAGGTCTGACAAATATGAAACTTTAGAACCTTTTCTACCTTAGCATATATTTTGCTTCAACTCTAAGTTTACTCATCTTGGTTGATAATTAATATTAGGTGTTTTTATTTGAGATAGCTCACACACCCAACACCCTACACCTATTGGAATTCCTCAAGCTCTCTTGCCACCTTCCTCCAAGGGGCAAGTGTTTCTCCCATTTCTTCTTCAAGTTATTTAGCATTTTGTGTAGACAAAAATGAACTCCTTAAGGGATATTGTTGGATTCCATTGAATCCTACACCTCTTAGGTGACACTACATGTAACAAGCTTGACCATTGGGAAATTTAAATTGGTTCTAGCATTTTCTTCTTGTTGTGGTTTGCAATCCCTCACTCCCTTCGTTTAATTTCAAGTTATATTTTTTATTTTTGTTTTGTTTTGTTTTACTAAAAAGTGCTTGAAAGATCAATTTGGAGTCATTCACATTTTATTTAGTAACACAATAGTGGGCCTTGTTAACAACCTCCAAAGCTTACAACCCAAAGTGGGAAGAGTTGCACAACTTTGTGAAAAAATTCCCACAATAGTATTTATGGTGACTCCACTTCATTTTTGTTCATTTCTCATTAACTAGGTTGTTATTTGTTAAATAGCTAATTCTAGGTTCCTCTCATAGAAGAGGTCACCCTTTGTTTCTTCCTCTTAGAGGGAATCCACCCATATCTTCCCCCTCTTTGGGAATAGGGAACACATCATACTCTTCCTCTCATTAGGGATGAAGAAGACCGCCACATACTTATAGTTCTCCCCCTCGAGGGAACAATACACAACACATGATGGAGGACCTAATACCAACCTACCTTTCATGTATATCTTGAATCTTATTGATTTGGCCAAATTTATCAATGACCACATAGCACATGATCCATCATTTCCATATATGCTTGACAAACTCCCCTCGTATATCCCTAAATTTGAAGGGAAACAATGTTGGTGTCCAATTTTGTCAGCATTTTTTATCATTCAATTTACTTGAAGTGGCATTATTTCTATCATTTTTTGCTATAGTAAGTTGTTTTCTTATCCATTCATCTCATCAAATAGTCCAAGTATGCACAAATTCACTTACCATGCAAATATTGTTATGTTTCATATATTATGGTTTATTTGTGATTAAAATGATGTTTTTGGGCATAATTAACACTTATGGTTTTAATTGACAGGCTACGATTTGCAAATGACCCATCATTCAGACCATGCACTACATGCTCAGCCTAAAATGCGTTCAGTTCATCATTCATCCCTTCATTCAGCCCACGAAATCTGTGGTTGACACATCTTAGACCATCGAATGAAGAGAAGGACACACGGGTTCTGTTCGACACACAATGGGCCTGGTTAATGAGCTATTGCTCTAGAAGATCCATCCTTATGCTTGCCAAGACTGATAGCACATCTCACGTCCACGTGAACACTTTAACCTCCGATTCATTTGCATATTCATGCTGGAATCACGCTCAGTATGTCGACGTAACTCCTGTTCCCATGTCGACACTCCAGTGCACTTGCTCTCTTATTCGTTTGGATGGGAGTTACGCACACCTATTCATGTCTGCTCACGTTCATTCACGCCATCGATTTGGAAGGAGTCTGCCTACCCACGATTCAGTCCACTAGCACACTGCTCGTCCACGTCTGAGTTAGATCGATGTTGTAGCTGCCCTATGAAGGAACCAACCTCGTCAAAGTCTGAAGGACGTCCCTTGCATTGTCATGTATCAATTAAATCAACAGTTACAGTCATTTAAACACTTCTATTATTAGAGAGGTCGACTCTGTCGACCCTCTCCACCATTGTAACTTATAAATAGTCCTCTTTGTGATTGAGACAAATGAGTCAAAGTCTTAGTCTAAATTTTGGAATCTAGCTAGTTCGCAAGTCGTAGATAGTGGAAGACAGAGTTATGTAATTCTTCTCAAGTTAATGGAAGTAGCAGCTTGTTGATGTTCTGCTGGTAGTCATTTAAGTTGAGCTAGTTCACCCTCCGATTGCTGGGAAGGGCCCCTCATCAACTGGAGGTTTTATTTACATTTTATGCATTTCCTTTCTTGCAATTAACTAGTTTATTTCTTATGTATGTAATCTAATTCGTTTTCCTATGTGTATTATCTTCATTCCTCAGTAATTAATATTCTACTGTTAATACAACATTTCTTTTTCCGAGTTAAAATGGTCGACCAATAGTTCAATAGTTTAATAATTTCTAGTTTGTTTTCAATCCTTCTTCCATCATCATAGTTAGATATTGCTTCCAAATTCTTCCATAGTTAGCATTCATTTCTTTCTTTTCTCCTCTGTTAGTTCTTCTTCTTATTTTTTGTAGGTTAATTCTTCCTTCTTTCTATTCCAACCTTCTTCCTTCTTCTATTCCAACCTTCTTCCTACTTCTTATAAAATCATGCTTCCTCTTAGGTAATGATTCGAGATAATTTCTTCGCCTCTAATAATCTCTCTACTGCTTCCTGTGCACAGTAGGATCATTTGCATAAGCCATTTGGTAATTAAATCATCCAAAAACTCTTCCTTCCCTCACTTTAAAACGTTTTCCTCCATTTGGATCATCATTCGGACTTCCATTAAGACCGACGTTCGGATCGTCATTCGGACCTGTGTGTTTTCTGTATTATTTTAGGCCTTTTTCCAAATCTAATTTCTTCTGCCTCTTAATCATCATTCTTCTTGTTCCTCCTTAATAGTTTGAGATGTAATTTAATTTTGTTTTATGTTATTTGGAGTTTTCAATTCGGTTTTCATCATTATTTCCTCCTTTCTTACTTCCTCCTTATCCTCTTCTTATCTTTCTTCCAAACTTTAGTTCTTTAACTTGTTTTGTTACTTAGTTACTATTCAGAATGTATGAATGTTGTTTCTAAATAGTTTATTTCCAAGTTGTAGTTGATAATTCTATTCATTGAGTTGTTTTAGTTTGATAATCTTAAGACTAGTTTCTATTTAATGAAGATGTTCATGTTGCAAGATCTAGAATAATAATAAAATATCTTTATCAAGTTTTCTACTGGCTTCCAAATCTAATGTAGTTCAGTTTAACATCTTTGTTAAGTTCTTCTATTTGCTTCTAACTTATATTAGTTTCATGTTGTTCACATATGGATAGACAGTAGTTCAGAATGTTTAAAGTTAGTGGTAGTTTGTTGATTTTCAGTTTACATTTGTTTGTAGAAGTTAAGTTAGATTTACTTCCATTTAGCTTCCTTATTACATTTGAAAGTCATTACGATACATTTACTCCAGTTCCTATTACATTTGATGTACGTAATCAAAAAGAATGGAATTAGATGGTTTAGTCTAGAATAATTTACATTTACAAATTCTCCCTATTAAATATCTAATATCCGTAGCTTTGATTCTGTTCATAGTTGTTATTTGGAAGTTGAATTTAGTAGTTTCTTACTTTTCTAGAAGTAATTTGTGTTTTAGTATTTGTTTCCATCTTTCTTATTAATTAACCATAGAAGTAGAGTAGTATGATCTAGTACTATTATGATCTGTGATTTAAATGTATTCTTAAATATTTAACTCGGTTTTTCATTTTGAAAGATCTTTCGATCTTTTTCCTTACTAAAACATTTTTAGGTCTGACAAACCTGAAACTTTAGAACCTTTTCTACCTTGGCATATGTTTTGCTTCAACTCTAAGTTTACTGATCCTAGTTGATAATTAATATTAGGTGTTTTTATTTGAGATAGCTCACACACCCAACATTTTGACGTCGTTGCCGGGGAGTTTAAATAGGTAGAATTCAGTTGAAGATAGGTAGAAATTCTCTTCCAAAACTCAGTGATAACTTAGTAATAGGTTTGTGGAAGGTGAACAGTAAGATGAGAGGTAAGAACCTGTGCATCTGTTATAACAGGTTCCCCAAAACCCAGCACTTATAGGATGTAATTAAAATTTATTTCGGTTATAGTTTCAATTTTCATGAATAGGTCTAGAGATTCACAAGGTAGATTTATTAAAACTAAAATTCCAACTAAAATACCTACTAAAATTCCTACTAACCTATATGAGGGACGTACCACCCCAACTACTAACTCAGCAGAAAGGTATTGGAAGACACCTAAAGGGGATAGTCCTACTTGGAATGCGAAGGAAACCTTTTCTGGAAACATTTTAGGGGAAATTATAGGGACATCAAAACAGTCGGTTCATAAAGAAATTCCACTAGAAGAACCTTAAGATCATATAGAGACTAAACTTAGACAAGAAGAAACTTAGAAGGCTAAAGCTTCGGAACCTCTTAACCCTTCGTTAGTCCAAAAACCCAAAGACACTACTTTTTCAATCGTAGGTGGTCCAAATTTAACAGATTTTGTTAATCCTGCACAAATAGATGCTCTCTTTGAGAACTCTACAAACATAGTTGTCTCACAGATTGATACAACAACGGTAGGAATTTCAAAATTGGATTCCCACGTGGCTGATAATTCTCCTCTTAAAAAGAAGAATATTGTTCTAGAAATAGAATGTTGGGACATTCCCTCTTCACCTAGGAAAGCAACACCTAGATATACACTCTTTGGCAATAGAATCTTCATGGGGGATGAAAATGAAGATCAAGTCTAACAAGAAGAAGAAGAAGAAGAAGAGGATAGAACTGAAGGTACCTTCGGGTTTCCCATCTTAGACACTGCACAAGATGTTACAATGAAAAATATCCCTCCCTCCTCACTACCAACTTTCTATGGAAAAAGCAGTGAGGATCCGGACACATTCTTATTTGAGTTTGACATCTTGTGTAGAACTTACAATTACCTACAATACGGCCAAAAACTAAAACTTTTTCCTACCACATTAAAATATTCTGCTCTCCGATGGTTTATGGGATTAGGAGAATCTAGTATTAGAACTTGGGAAGATATGAAGAAAGCATTTTTGCGAAAATATCAGGACTATTGCAAACCGAAAGACTCTCATAACGATATCTTTAAAATCCAACAACTTGAAGATGAGAACTTGGAGGACTATCTCGAAAGGTTTAACTATGTGTTACACAAATCTAAATATAGTGATCTTCGGGAAGATGCAGTAAGAACACTCTTCCTTAAAGGAATCTCAGAAGAATTCTTAGAAAACCTTAATCTCATGGCAACAAGAGACATCTCTCATAAACCTTTTTCACAGATTTGTGAACTATGTAGGAATTACTCTAGGAGTAGAGGGAAAAGTGGAGGAAACTTTTGAGAACCTTATTTTAGAAATCCAAAAAGAAACACATCCGGTCCTGGTGGAGTTACAAGGGTAGAGTTAGGGAACCTATTAGAAAACTTCAAAACAGATATTTTAGGAGCTATGGGTTCTCAGCTAGATGCACTACAAGCTAAAAAGAGACAGTATGAAGAGCATGCAGCAATGCGTATTTTCTTCCCTAATTGTAGAACTAAACATCCTCAAAGAGAATGTCCATTAAACAATGTTTCAGTTTGTCACCTCTGTACAGAAGAGCATCCCACTGATAGTTTCCCATCGTTTCCCGGGTTGCAAGCTGTATACAAGAGTGGAAGTTTTGGTGAAACATCTAGGAGGCCTTGGCAGCCTAGGGATCAACCTTCGGGTCGGGATCCATCATTCCAATTTCCACCTTACTACCATCCTTATCAACCTACGCAACAATGGAACACTTTAGGCTGGCATAATTGGCCACCACAGTACCCTTATCAGAATGCTCAAGAACATCATTGGCTTCATGGATGGAGAGGACAAGATTTTGCTCAACCATATCCTCCTATGACTAACTATCCTTACCCACCTAATGTTCAACAACGTTTTCCTAGATATGCACCTCCTTCACTACCCCCTATCCCAAATCAACGTCATCATTTCCAGAATAAGAACCCTCCAAGACCCACAATATTACCCACACATCCAATACCGAATCCTAACAAAAAACCAACCCAAGATCTTAATAACATTGGGTTATTACCTCTTCCATCATATGCTATTTCGTCCGCACCAATACATGAAGTTCAATTGCGGTCTGGAAGAGTTTTGCAAGATCATCCTAAGTCATCAGTTGTTATTCAAGAAGAAAATGAAGAAGAAAATATACCTAATGAAATTTTGAATGATGCCATTCCTGAAAATGTTGTTGTTCCTAAATCTTCAACACATAACCTTCCTCATAAAGAAGTAATATCGGGAAATAAATCACCTCCATATCTGGAGCGTCTAATAATAGAAAAACCTGTAACTTACCCAGAATATAACATCATTAATGAATTGAAAAATATTTGTATTAAGATTCCTTTATTACAAGCCATTAAAGATATACCAATCTTCGGTAAAGTGATAAAAGAACTCTGCATTAAGAGACCAGGTAAGAAACAAAAAGACCCTCCAACAATACATGTCATAGGTGAAATCTCAGATTGTATAGCCGAACAACCTAGAATCCCAAAATATACAAATCCAGGAAATCCTGTAGTAACTGTTCTCATTAACAACACTGCTATAGGAAACATACTCATTGATCTAGGGGATGCTATTAACCTAATGACTACTATAGTTTTAGAATCTCTCCAATTAGGAACATTCCTCCTCCCTACCCCAACAGTGTTAGAACTAGCAGATCATACTATTGTACAACCTGCTGGTATTTTAGACGATATTATAGTGTCAATATCCTCATGGGAATATCCCGTGGACTTCATGGTTATACAATCAAAAGATCCATCTAGAGGACACCCTATCATTTTAGGAAGACCCTGGCTGGCTACCGCTAATGCATTCATAGGATGTAGGGATGGTGAAATGGTTATCTCTGATGGGTTATCTACAAGAAGACTAGCCTTATACCCACCAGCACAGTCCGTAGCTGAAAACTTATTTTGGTTAGATTGTCCTTTTGGAGAAGAAAACCTGGAGGAACTTTCCCTTGTTAGTGATCTTTCCTAGGCACTTCAAGAACAAAGTATTGAAAATATGTTGAATCAATTTATTTCCTCCACCACATGTATAGAATTTCCTCAGTCTTTTTCCCAACTTGACCAGATTTTTGGAGACGAATTTCAAGAAAACACGAGTCTCTCAACATTTACAAGTACACCTTGTGTCTTTACAATTGAAGAGCAGCTAGGATCTTATATCGTACCATGTGAGGTTAGTTCTGAAAAAATCCTACATATAAATGCAGGTTTAGATGAGAGTCATCAAAAGCAATTGTTAAAAGTTCTCAAAAGTCAAACTGGAGCTTTCACTTGGGAATACACCGATATGAAGGGTATACACCCAGATACTTGTATTCACCACATTTACACAGACACAAATATACCTCCCGTAAGACAACCCCAGAGAAGACTGAACCCAACTCTCAAAGATATAGTAAAAGAAGAATTACAAAAACTTCTTAACGCTGGATTCATTTACCCAATTTCTAATAGTAAGTGGGTGTCTCCTCTGGTAGTAGTCCCAAAGAAAGTCACAGGGAAGTGGCGTATATGTGTTGATTTTCAAGAATTGAACAAAGCCACTCTTAAAGACTATTTCCCTCTACCTTTTATAGATCAGGTGTTAGATACCCTATCGGGGAAACAATACTTTTCTTTCCTAGATGGGTATAGTGGATACAATCAGATATTAATAGCACCTAAGGACCAAGACAAGACTACCTTTACTTGCTCTTGGGGGACATATGCCTATCAAGTGTTACCATTTGGCCTTTGCAATGCACCTGCTACTTTCCAATGTGCAATTCTAGGTATCTCTGCTGACCTTATACATGATTGTGTAGAGGTCTACATGGACAATTTCACAGTCTATGGTAATACCTTCCAAGAATCCCTTGATAACCTCGAGACAGTTCGTATTTGATGTCCGGACACAAAATTAGCTTTTAGTCATGAAAAATGCAAGATGTTATTAACTAAGGGAATAGTTCTAGGACATCATGTCTCTCTTCAAGGTATCAAGGTGGATCCTGCCAAGATAGAGATAATTGTCAATCTTCCTCCTCCAAAGACTCCGAAGGAAGTTAGAAGCTTTCTTGGCCATGCAGGTTATTATAGGCGTTTTATAGAAAATTTTACCAAGATAGCCACACCTATGTTCAAACTACTCATGAAGGCCATAGAATTTCAATGGACTGAACCTTGTCAACAGGGTTTAAAAACTTTAAAAGTAAATTTATGAGTAGCACCAGTACTTAGGGGCCCCAACTGGTCCATTCCTTTTCATATCTCTACTAATGCATCCGACATAGCTATAGGGGCAGTCTTAGGTCAAAAAGAGGAAAAGTTATCTTATGCCATTTATTTCGGTAGTAAAAACTTGACTCCTGTAGAATCAAAATACATTGTTACCGAAAAAGAGTTTCTCGCAGTAGTCTATTCCATCAATAAGTTTCATCATTATATCACAGGATATGAAATTTTCGTACATACCGATCATTATGCTATTAGATTTTTTATTAATAAATCAGTTACCAATGGCAGAGTGACTCGGTGGATTCTTTTGTTACAAGATTTTAATATCACCATTGTTGACCGTCCTTGTCGAGAGAATGTAGTAGCAGACTTTCTCTCCCGAATTCAAATTGACAATGATGATAGTCCTGTTGATGATAGCTTCCCATATGAACATTTATTCGTTGTATCTATTCGAACCCCATGGTTCGCATACATAACCAATTATTTGGAAACTGGAAAGCTACCAAACCATCTCTCCCCACCCGAAAAATGTAGAATTATAGTTCAAAGCTCTAACTATTCCTGGGTGGATAATGATCTCTTTCGTACCGGTCCTGACCTTATTATTAGAAGATGTGTACGAGAGGATGAGATGGCAAAGATTCTTCATGCATGTCATGGTGGACCTTGCGGTGGACACTTTTATGATAAAATAACAACATATAAGGTTTTACATTCTAGATATTATTGGCCAAGCATCTTCAAGGATGCTTCCAAATATGTCAAGGGATGCAATAGTTTCCAAAGAATGGGTAGACCTATGCCATCTGATGAGATGCCTTTGCAACCTCAAGTTATGATTGAGCCTTTTGAAAAATGGGCTCTAGATTTCGTTGGACCAATTTCCCCTATGTCTCGTAAGAAGAAGTACATCCTAGTCTGTACAGATTATGTCACCAAGTGGGTAGAATCCAAAGCTTTATTCTGAGCCACAGAGAAATCAGTGGTAGAGTTTATGTATGAAGAAATATTTACCCTATTTGGTGTACCTAAGGAAATTGTAACCGATCAAGGATCTCAATTCACTTCCAAGTTAATGAAAGAACTTACTAATAAATATGGTATTAGACATTGCAAATCTTCACCATATCATCCTCAGGAGAATGGTCAAGTAGAAAGCACAAACAAATTATTAGAAGCTATCATGACCAAAACCATTCAGTTACACCATAAGGACTAGGCGGATAGGCTCCCAGAAGCCTTGTGGGCTTATAGAATAACTTAGAGAAGCACCACTGGCCACACACCTTATGAACTTGTTTATGGAAAACAAATTCTCCTACCCATTGAATTTCAGGTTAAGACATTTCATATGGATGCTCAGTTAGGAATGAATTTAGAAGAAGCACAGAAACAACGAATCTTACAAATAAATGAATTAGACGAGATTAGACAGGATGCTATTCAACGAACAATATTAATACAAAATCAACGTAAAAAATGGCATGACAGATACATTAAACAAAAACAATTTAAAACAGGAGACTGGGAATTACTTTTTGATTCGAGATACAAAAATTTTAAAGGTAAATTGACTACTCACTAGATGGGTCCTTATGAAATTGTTACAGCCTTCGATAATGGATCCGTTAAAATTAAAAAAATTGATGATTCTCAAACTTCCTTTGCTGTAAATGGCCATAGACTTAGACTTTATCACCAACCTATATCTAAACAAGAGTTTGTGCATAATGCCTTACAACAGTAGGAGATGGAGCTGGTAGAAGAGGAAGTCATTCCTCCTCCTCCTAGTTCTTGAAATTTCTAAAGGATTGTCTTCATTTGTACATATATAAATATATTGTGTTTTTGTTTTAATTATAATAATGAAGAGTTATTTCTAACAAGCTGATTGTATTTATACAGGGAATTCATTTGTATGATCATCTCATGAAATTTCTGCCATTAAAAATAGGAAAACTTTTCTTCCTTTTTAGAATTCTTATGACTTTTTTTCTTCTGTACATATGTTTTGTTTTGAATAAATCAAAATCATCTAACAACGGTTTTGCAGTTTAATTACGAGGACCTTATCCACTCATGCAATATGATTGAAATGTTAGGATATTTAGACACTTAGGAGTTAGTTAAGATCAACTTGTATAATAGATCCATTAGGTAAAGTGTGTTTCTTTAGTATGCATTTGTAAATACTTAATCCGACGGTCACGATATGTTCTCGACATAGAGTGATCTGACGACTCAACTTCTCTTAGATCATACCTACCCTTGATCCATGGCTTAACACCCGATTGGTCCATGATCTCTATTTAAAGAGCATGGAGGGTCATTGGAAAGTTGATCGATTATGAGAATCTCATTTGTAACTTTCTTTCTTTGCATAATAAATTGTCCCGTAGAAGCTATTTGGCCAGGGCCGTGGAGTGTTTCCCTCATGAGGGTTTAAACCACGTCAAAAAATCGATGTATCGATTTGTAATATGTTTGTGTGAAGTGGTTTCTCTAGGTGTTCGATCTTTTGGGAGTACCCTATGTACCCGAGCATGGTATCAGAGCTTTTATGAAGAGCCGCTTTCCATTATGATCTAGATCTTGAACTGTTGTTGCCGAAACTCGAAAGGGTTTCTGGTTCTGCTATTTTGGTGCATTTATGGACTGTAGGAGGTGTTCCATTGCGTCTGGAGCGCTGTTTCCATTGGGAAATAGTTTTCGTTTGATCGAAAACGGTTCCCGGTTGCTTCAGAAACACGTATTTCATCAAATCTTAAAGTATAATGTTACAGTGACGCATTTTTTTATTTTTTAAAAATATCTCATATTTTATCAGTTTTTATCATTAGATTTTTTTTAGTTTCGGATTGTTACTTTCCCTATCTGCATATGCTCTTTTCCGTGCACCTTGAGTGATCTCGACGAATCAGAAACAGAAAGGGAAAGGGTTTTTCTTCACTGTGTATGCTCTTTGCCGTGCACCTTGCGTGATCTCGGCAAATCAGAAACAGGGAGAAAATGTAGACTTTCCAAGAAAGCTAACGAGATTTAACTCCACAAGTGTGGAATTTTTTTTTTGTTTCGGTTTGTGGTGTGATTTGCAGGAAAAAGGAAAGCATGGAAACCGAGCAAAAAGAGTAAAAAAAAACTTCCTCATTTCCATATTTTACATACCTTTTAATCTAGCTCACTTGGTTGAAAGTTGCTTTATTCCTTAATAGGTCTTGATTTCAAATCTTAGGAAGTTACTTTTAAAATAAAAAGTGCATGCAATTTCTATTTTCAAGTTACTTTATTGTAAAAGTGCATCTCACTTAAATAATAAAAAATACAAATACGAAGTGAGTCACTTAAGTTTCTTTTTATTGCTGCACTATTTAAAGTATCATTGTAAAAGTGAAATCACTTATTTTATAAAAGTGATTCACTTAAAGCAACTTTCTTGTAAAGTGATTGTGAAAAGTTCATCTTGGAAAGAGGGGGGTCCTTTTTTTTAGCTAATCATTCTCTATGTGCCACGTCACTATTGGGGACATCTTCAGCATTTTCTTTGTTCAAGCATAACTTCATCATCCAAAGTCATTTTTCAGTGCCTTTTTTTTAAATCGCCTATTTTTTTGAGCTCTCCGCATCCAAACTATTGGTTTCTACTTTTACAACAATTAATTTACAAATATGGCTGCCCCTTGTGATATTCTACTTACCAGTTCCAATTATTTCTCATGGAAATCTCGTATGGAGGATGTTCTACGAAGTAGGGGACTTTTAAGAATTACCTCAAGGAAAGAAACAGAACCCATTGATGATGATAAGAAAATAAAATGGGCAAATAGATGTGACGAAGCCCGTGGATTGATTGGGATGTCAATCTCTACTGATTTGCAATTCCACATATCTGGAATTGATGAACCTGATGCTGCTTGGGACAAGTTGGAATCTGTGTTTGGTAAACACAATGAAATTTGAGGTCATCAACTCGAAAATGAGTTGATTTATTTAAATCCAAGTGATTTTTCTTGTACTCAAGATTATTTATCTCAGTACAAAACTCTTAAACTCTTATGTGCAAAATGTAAGATTAAGAGGGAAGACAAACAATGCATTTATCATATTATTTCAAAACTTGGACCTGCATATTCTGTTTTTGTATCTACATTTTACTCCATGAAAGAATCCTTGAATGCAGCTAGCTATCAATAGCCTAGTCTTGAATCCTTTTGTGATTCCTTGATTAGAGAGCAAGATAAACTCATCCATCTTGGAATAATCAACAATGCAGATACATCTAGAAAAGCCTTATTGTCCCAACAGAAAGAAAAGTCCAAGCCTTCCAAGAAACACAATTTTTGCAATAATAAGTCAAACAAGGGTCCCAAACCCTCTCAGTCAGCTCCTTCTTTAAAAAATGACAAAGGATCCAAGCCAAAAGGAAAAAAGACTGAGCGTCATTGCAACTATTGCGGGAAAGATAATCATGATGAATCTAAGTGTTTCAAGAAGATGGAAGCCTTGGAAGCAGCAATGAAGAAGCACCACATCAACCTAGATTCGCCTTCAGAATCTACCCCTCATGGACATGCACTTTGTGCTTCTGGTTATTCTTATAATGCATCTTCTTCTTCTTCTACTTCAAATGAATCACTCATTGATTCTGGAGCATCTTATCATATGGCTAAGGATCAAGCCATCTTTTCTACTATGCATGAAGGTAACACCAAACAAATATTTGTTGGTGATGATAGATCTCTAAATGTTGTAGGAGCTAGAACAATTCCAGAAGATAATGGTCATTTCAGTGGATGTACTATGCGTTTCAAGAATTTCCTACAATTTGTTATCAGTCTTTCAGATCACTCATTCTGGTGAACGTAAAACTGTGACATTTACACCTCACCAAGTTGTAATCAAGGATTGTAAAGATCCTCAACATGTCCTAGCTACCAAAATTGTTGATGATATTACTAGGTTGTACAAATTTAACAACTCTGGGTCATCACCTTTTCCTTCAGTTTTTGTTGCTCATAGTGATAACTTGAGAAAACATTGGCATGAGTGATTTGGTCACTTAAATTATCGCTCATTGCAACAAATCTGTAAAGACAATATGGTGACAGGTCTTCCGATGGTATCTTCTAGGGATGGTGTTTGTTCCGGTTGTGTACTCGGAAAACATCATCGGGACAGTTTTGACAAACCCGCCTCTTGGCAGGCCTCGGTTCCCTTGGAGCTTATGCATAGTGACTTGTGTGTTCGTCTTCCATCTACTTCCTTTTCTGGTTTCAAATACTTCTTAACTTTCATTGATGATTACACCAAACGCACTTGGGTTTATTTCCTAAAACGTAAGAGCAAAGTATTTAACATGTTCTTGGCCTACAAGGCCCTTGTTGAAAAACAATATGGTCATCAAATTATTAAGTTAAGATCTGACAATGGAGGAGAATATGTTAACAAAAAGTTCACTACTTTCTGCACTGAACAAAGAATCCAACAACAACACACTATTCCATATACACCACAATAAAATGGTGTAGCTGAACGGAAGAACCGCACTTTAAAAGAAATGGTTAATTGTATGATCCAATCTAAGGGACTAAGTCTTCAATTTTGGGCTGAAGCCATTAATTGTGCAAATTACATAGTTAATCGCACCCCCACTAAAGTATTAAAAGGTATCACATTGGAAGAAGCATGGAGTAAAATTAAACCAGATGTAAGTCACTTCTGTGTGTTTGGTAGTAAAGCATGGGCTCACATTCCGGATGAAAAATGGAAAGCATTGCAGCCTGAAAGTGAAAAGTGCATATTTGTTGGATATTCTAAAGATGTAAAAGGTTATAGACTTCTTCAACCACATTCTTATGATATAATCATTAGAAGAGATGTTAGATTTGATGAAAATCTCTTAACCTGCGAGCCTAACACAACGATTGTGCCATCTTTCGCCTGCGAGCCTGATTCAATGTTTGTGCATTTTTCTTCTTCTTCTTCCAACTTCCTTGACAGGTTTCCAACTCCATTTTTTGATGATGACAGTGAGGATGAAAATCCACCTCCACCTGCTCATGTTCCTCCAGTTGCACTAGCCCAAGTGCTTCCTTGATGGGTTTGTTCAACATGTGAAGCAGCTAGTGATCTTGCTGGTAATCCTAGAGATCAACGTCGAACATGTTCTCAGTTTCAGCGAGCCTCTTCTCTTTTGGCTAAGGTTTCCGAGAATCATGATCCAGAAACTTTTACAGAAGCTTCAGGAAATCCAGATTGGGATGCAGCTATGGAAGAAGAATATCATTCCTTAATGGCGAACTCTACTTGGGATATTGTACCTCTTCCAAAAGGAAGAAAACTTGTCAGATGTAAATGGGTCTACAGAACTAAGTATGCATCAGATGGAAGTGTTGAAAGACTTAAGGCAAGGTTAGTTGCCAAATTTTTTTTCCAAGTTGAAGGGATTGACTACAATGAAACCTTTTCTCATGTCGCAAAACTAAACTCCATCCACCTTGTTCTTTCCCTTCCAGCCTTACATAACTGGGAATTCCATCAAATGGATGTCAAGTCTGTATTCTTACATGGTGATTTACAGGAGGAAATTTACATGGAACAACCTCCTAGATATGTTCAGAGTAACTCTAGCCTTGTCTGCCGCCTTAAGAAATCCTTATATGGCCTTAAGCAAGCTCCTAGAGCTTGGTATGCCAAAATGGATAGCTTTCTCCTTGACACTAGTTTTTCTAGATGCCATTCTGACCCCAATGTCTATACCAAGAAAGTATAAAACCTTCTCATCATACTTGTTCTATATGTTGATGACCTTACTCTTACTGGTAGTGACCCTAAGCTTATAACCCATGTGAAATCCAGTCTTAAGCAAAATTTTGAAATGTCAGACTTAGGACATTTGCATTATTTTCTTGGTCTCCAAATCCTGCAAACCAAAGAAGGAATATTTATTTCTCAGTATAAGTATGCTTGTGACCTTCTTCGTCACTTTCACATGGAATATTGTACACCACCCCTTCTCTTTTCCAGTCTGGAGTCAAACTTTATGCCACTTGTACTTCACCTGAAATAGATGCCACCTTGTATCGTTAGCTTATTGGTAGTCTCTTATACTTGACTCATTCTCGTCCTGACCTTTCCTTTGTTGTTGGTCATGTTGCCCATTATATGCAAACACCTCATGAAAGTCACTGGAAAGCAGTTAAAAGAATACTTCGATATGTTTGAGGTACAATTCAGTTTGGGATTCATTACAGTATAGGGGGGAAACCTTTGTTGGTTGGTTTTACTGATTCAGATTGGGCTGGCGATCCTGATGATCGAAAGTCTATAGCAGGTTATGTTTTTAGTCTGGGATCTAGACCTGTCACTTGGGCTTGCAAGAAACAACAATCTCTTGCTCTTTCTTCAGCAGAGGTAGAATATCGAGCCGCAATTAATGCTAGTCAGGAAGCTTTATGGATTTGACAGATCCTTTCAAATTTTGGATTCAAGAAGCAGCAACCTACTCCACTTTGGTGCGACAATCAAAGTGCCATCAAGCTTTCCAAAGATCCAGTCCTACATCAACGCAGCAAACACATTGAGCTACATATGCACTTCATCAAAAATCTTGTTCATGATCGTGTTCTTGAAGTGCTCTTTTGTCCTATAGATGATCAAGTTGTAGACATCTTCACCAAGTCTCTTACAGAAGTGAAGTTTTCTAAACTTCGATCTATGTTAGGAGTTCAGGAACTTGTCATTAAGGGGGGATAGGCTCTAATGCCTCCTTCGTTCTCTTAATAGTGTCACTTTTGTAAATCCTTCAATCCTATCCCAAGTTGTTCTTAAGGGGGAATGTTAGGATATTTAGACACTTAGGTGTTAGTTAAGATCAACTTGTGTAATAGATCTGTTAGGTAATGCGTGTTTCTTCAGTATGCATTTGTAAATACTTAACCTGACGGTCACGATATGTTCCTGACATAGAGTGATCCGACGGGTCAACTTCTCTTAGATCATACCTACCCTTGATCCATGGCTTAACACCCGATTGGTCCATGATCTCTATTTAAAGAGCATGGAGGGTCATTGGAAAGTTGATTGATTATGAGAAGCTCATTTGTAACTTTCTTTCTTTGCATAATAAATTTCTCCATAGAAGCTATCTGGCCAGGGCCGTGGAGTGTTTCTCTCACAAGGGTTTAAACCACGTCAAAACATCGGTGTATCAATCTGTAATATGTTTGTGTGAAGTGGTTGCTCTAGGTGTTTGGTCTTTTGGGAGTACCCTGTGTACCCGAACATGAAAGGGAAGCACTTAAAAGAAGAAGAAAAAATCAATATGTCCTAATCCCTTTTTTTTTCAATTATTTGTTGACATTTTTAGCAGAAGATAAAGTGTTTTTTATATTATCTTGCAACCATTTCATTTATGATTTTTAATATGGCATTTGATTCAGGCATGCACATTTCTGATTATTGTTTAGAACTTTTGCTTAAAAGACCTATCTTAATTGCTATGATCTCAAAAAAAAATATATACTATCTTACACCTATGGATCATTGGCTTATCCTAGACTCATTATCAAAACTTGTCTCTTAAAGCATATTTTAAAGGTAACTTAGAAGTGAATGTTATTTTTATTCTTGTGGGGAACATTACTAAATTCTTATGAAAGAGATAGATATAGATCAAAGAACAACTTTAGGTTATTATATTTTGACATGATCCATAACTTTGGCTATTATAAGTAAAAGTTGCTCATAAAGGTTCGTTCTAATATTTCGAATTATGTGTTTAGAAGGCTTAGCACACTCTAGTGCCAACTGGCTTCCTTACAAAATATATATATATATATATATATATACGTATACATCATTATACGAAGCAAACTTTCCGGGGTACTGAACAGGCCTGCTGGCAGTGGGTCCATGCTAAGTAAAATCTTAAACAAGGAAGCTAGGTAAACGCAAGTAAACCCGTCAGGGTACTGAACAGGCTCGCTGGCAGCGGGACTATGCTTGCATGGTACCAAGATAAAACTGTCGGGGTACTGAATAGGCCTGCTGGCAGTGGGTCAATATCGGGTAAAAGAGATCGGTTAATGCATTACTATGCACACGATTCATATATAAGAAACCTGAGTATACAAACACATGTTTTGGCCAATCATCTATACTGTCATTAGAGAATAACTGTAAGTTGAACTTGGACCTTGTCATCTAATTCAAACAATACCTAGGATGTTATTATCCTAGAAATTGGACCCATAATTATGAAAAACTCACAAGCTTTACAGTGCGCCTTATCTATATCTTGGGATGACAAGAAATCTTTAAAATGAGTCATGGATGGCTAGTTTTCCTGTGGCATCTTTCATATCAAATTATACTATCATTCTGCATATGGTCCTTTTAGGCACTATTCTATTCTTTATGATAAATGTACATATCTGAATCATCTACATGTTTAGTTAATATTTCATTTTCTTGAGAAAAGTATTACAACATTTTTGAGCTATTGATAAAATAATTGAATATCTAATGCTCTTTTTGTTGGCTTGAGGACAAGCCATATCTTTGGTTTGGGGGAGGATTAGAACTGTTTCAAACTATTTTTTTATTTTTATTCATAAAAATAAAGAAAAAATTTTATTTATCTCTGAAAGTGATAGATGTTTGCAGGTTAATGCAAAAGCAGAAGGCGAATTGTTTTAATTAAAGACAAACAAAAAGGGGACATGACTTAAAAGTTCTAGAAAGCAAAGTTTACAGCATTTTCTGTGCACTAACAGCCTTAAAAATTCCTTGCAAAAATCAGTTCTAGTTGGCTTCAGCAATAAAATTTTGTATAGACAAAAGTCTGTATGAAAGGTTGAATGACGGATCGAATGCCGATCCAAATGAAGTGACGAATGCAACAAATAAGCAATGTTTTGAATAAAAGTGCTGAATAAATTTTAGTTTTAAATAGCATGCCAGATATTTTTTTTTAAATCCTGACTAACCAATGATGATAGGGATCAATCAAACGTCAAATCTCGCACTTGGTTTTATTTCCTTATTCATCTCATCTTGCTAAATGAATAATCTTGTGTCATTATGAATCATTGTATGACCACTATGGTCTTACCTGTCGTATAAATCGCCAACAGATGGATCGGATCCTTGTGATCTTCCATGTGTAGAATATCCCATTACGTGAATTTCATTCAACCTGCCCAAAGCTTGGCTTTGGACATGGTTGAATATGTTATACAAAACACGCATCTACTGAATTAACGCACTTCAATTCTGGCACTTCACCCAAGATCTTCAAAGTACAAGTGTGATCTTTCAAAACCCGCTTTACCTATGACCATCCAGCCATCCAAATAGACTTCAATTTAACTAATGGCTACGTGAACTTCTGCTTCACTCTGTTCGCCCTTCATTTCTCTCTCTGCGAGCTGCGTCCTCTGCAAATTCCTTGTATCCCCTGCATTTATCTGTTGTTTCCCCCGTCCTCTATCAGTAATGCCTAACTGTTGCGAGCCAAGTAGCTACCAAGATATTCTTCATATCCCTAATTTAAAATATGCCATGAGTTATTTTCTCAAGCAGGATGGAATCCAGTTCTCCACTGCCTTGATGGTCATGACCATGATATTTCGTTGTTGTTTGCCAAAGGTTTCGATGGAAAAACGACCAAGGTTGGCCATCTTGTTTTCTCTATAACAGAAGAGTCAAATAGGGTTAGCTACGAAGCTCCCTAGAGAAGGTGCCCGATGGCACAAGCATTTGTTTCTTCCACGAGAAGCTCACCAGTTCGCTCTCAAGCCCAATTTTCAACACATTACTAGCACCAAAGGTTTTCATAGAGAATGGATCAAGCCAGAGTACTTGGATCTTTTAACCATTATCATTCACTTAGTCACCTACGAGGGTAAGTTCGTTGTTTTTAAAGCTTGCCATGTTAGACTATTAGCTCATTTTGTTAATAATCAGACCTTAAATTTCCCATTCTACTTTCTAAAGAGCTTGGAAAAGATGTTGAGACAAGTTAGAAAGAATACCATTAATCCTTCTAGCAGCTTATATCACCATCGCCTCATTAAGCTTTTAATCATTCATAGATTAGAGGAGAGAGGTCAGACTTGGGACCATTTTGTTTTTGAGATATTAAACCCTCATTTATCTACTATCAAATCTTCCCCTTCTCAAGAACACCCTCATACCCAAGAAGAACCAAACACTAAACATATACGATTTGGTGAGGGTCCCTTAGATTATATGCACTCTGTCCATTCAATACATTCTCCTACTGAACCTAGAGAGACAAATTATGACCAATCCATTGATCAACCTGACATTCAGACTATCATTCATCCCTCATGCTCAAATATTCAGTTGGACGATCATACCTTTGAGTCATCCCTCCTTACACTAGCTAATGCATCTGTTCAGATGAGTGAATCCTGTGTTGCTAGAAGCTCTCTTGCATGTAACAAAGACAAAATCTCTAAAGAACAAACTATTAATGTTGAGACATCTCCAAAAGAGAAGAGTCCTCAAATGGACTTGGAGCATGATATAGAACAACCTATTTCGAGTCAGCAAAAATGGGATCAGTTAACCCAAGAGATAGCACAATTAACAGAACAAAGTCAAAGCTATGTGGAGACAATCTCCAAGCTCCTTGAAGAAAATAAGATGTTGCGTACACAATTGAAAAGCATTGAATGCTCGGTTAATGCCAAAATAACATCCAATGTTGTCCTTAGGGTAAAATATAATTCCTTAAGGGTTCATTTCAAGAAGCTCTAGGCCAAGCATGCATCTCCATCATCCGAGTCGAAGACCGCTGCTATCGCAGCTCGGCCTTCTTCCTAATCACTTTTTGTTTTGCTCAGTGGGACCTGGCATGACTCCGGTTTGGGGAAATGTTGGTGTCCAATTTTGCACCATTTTTTATCATTCAATTTACTCTAAGTGGCATTATTTCTATCATTTTTTGCTACAGTAAGTTGTTTTCTTAGCCATTCAACTCATCAAACAGTCGAGGTATGCACAAATTTACTTACCATGCACATCTTGTCATGTTTCGTATATTATGGTTTATTTATTATTAAAATGATGTTTTTGGGCATAATTAACACTTATGGTTTTAATTGGCAGGCTACGATTTGCAAATGACCCATCATTCAGACCATGTGATACGTGCTTAGCCTAAAACGTGTTCAACTCATCGTTCAACCCTCTGTTCAGCCCACGAAATCTATGGTTAACACATCTTAGACCATTGAATGAAGAGGACACATGGGTTTTGTTCGACACGCAATCGGCCTGGTTAATGAGCTATTGCTCTAGAAGATCCATCATTATGCTCACCAAGCCTGACAGCACATCTCATGTCCACGTGAACACTTTAATCTCTGGTTCATTTGCATATTCACCCTGGAAAAACGCTCAGTATGCTGACGTAACTCCTGTTCCCATGTCAACACTCCAGCGCACCTGCTCTCTTATTCATTTGGCTGGGAGTTGTGCACATTTGTTGACACCTGCTCAAGTTCATTCACACCGTCGTTCTGGAAGGAATCCACTTGCCCACGATTCATTCTACCAGCAAACTGCTCGTCCACGTCTGAGTTAGATCGACGTTGTAGCTACCCTGTGAAGGAACCAACCCCGTCAAAGTCTGAAGGACACTCCTTGCATTGGCATGTATCAATTAAATCAATAGTTACAGTCATTTAAACACTTCTATTATTAGAGAGGTCGACTCTATCAACCCTCTCAACCATTGTAACTTAAAAATAGTTGTCTTTGTGATTGAGACGAGTGAGTCAATCTTAGTCTAAATTTTTGAATCTAACTAGTTTGCAAGTCATAGATAGTGGAAGATAGAGTTCTGTAATTCTTCTCAAGATAATGGAAGTAGCAGCTTGTTGATGTTCTGCTGGTAGTCGTTTAAGTTGAGCTAGTTCACCCTCCAATTGTTGGGAAGGGCCCCTCATCAACTAGAGGTTTTATTTACATTTTCTGCATTTCCTTTCTTGCAATTAACTAGTTTATTTCTAGTGTGTGTAATCTAATTCGTTTTCCTGTGTGTATTATCTTCATTCCTCTATAATTAATATTCTACTGTTAATACAACCTTTCTTCTTCTGAGTTAAAATGGTCGACCAATAGTTCAATAGTTTAATAATTTGTAGTTTGTTTTCAGTCCTTCTTCCATCATCATAGTTAGATATTGCTTCCAAATTCTTCCATAGTTAGCATTCCTTTCTTTCTTTTCTCCTCTGTTAGTTCTTCTTCATATTTGTTGTAGTTTAATTCTCCATTCTTTCTATTCCAACCTTCTTCCTTCTTCTATTCCAATGTTCTTCCTACTTCTTATAAAATCATTCTTCCTCTTAGGTAATGATTCACATAGATAATTTCTTAGCCTCTAATAATCTCTCTACTGCTTCCTGTGCACAGTAGGATCATTTGCATAAGCCAGCTGGTAATTAAATCATCCAAAAACTCTTCTTTCCCTCACTTCAAAACATTTTCCTCCATTCGGATCGTCATTCGGATTTCCAATCAGACAGGTGTTCAGATCGTCATTCGGACCTGTGTGTTTTCTATATTATTTTAGGCCTTTTTCCGAATCTAATTTCTTCTGCCTCTTAATTATCATTCTTCCTGTTCCTCCTTAATAGTTTGAGATGTAATTTAATCTTGTTTTATGTTATTTGGAGTTTTCGATTCAATTGTCATCATTATTTCCTCCTTTCTTACTTCCTCCTTATCCTCTTCTTATCTTTCTTCCAAACTTTAGTTCTTTAACCTGTTTTCTTACTTAGTTACTGTTCAGAATGTATGAATGTTGTTTCTAAATAGTTTATTTCCAAGTTATAGTTGATAATTCTATTCATTGAGTTGTTTTAGTTTGCTAATATTAAGACTAGTTTCTATTTAATGAAGATGTTCATGTTGCAAGATCTGGAATAATAATAAAATATCTTTATCAATTTTTCTACTTGCTTCCAAATCTAATGTAGTTAAGTTTAACATCTTTGTTAAGTTCTTCTATTTGCTTCTAACTTATATTAGTTTCATGTTGTTCACATATGGATAGACAGTAGTTCAGAATGTTTAAAGTTAGTGGTAATTTGTTGATTTTCAGTTTACATTTGTTTGTAGAAGTTAAGTTAGATTTACTTCCATTTAGCTTCCTTATTACATTTGAAAGTCATTATGATACCTTTACTCCATTTCCTATTACATTTGATGTATGTAATCAGGAAGAATGGAATTATATGGTTTAGTCTAGAATAAATTACATTTACAAGTTCTCCCTATTAAACATCTAATATTCGTAACTCTGATTCTATTCATAGTTGTTATCTAGAAGTTGAATTTAGTATTTTCTTACTTTTCTAGAAGTAATTTGTGTTTCAGTATTTGTTTCCATCTTTCTTATTAATTAACCATATAAGTAGAGTAGTGTGATCTAGTACTATTCTGATCTGTGATTTAATTGTATTCTTAAATATTTAACTCGGTTTTTCATTTTGAAATATCTTTCGATCTTTTTCCTTACTAAACATTTTTTAGGCCTGACAAACCTGAAACTTTAGAACCTTTTCTACCTTGGCATATATTTTGCTTCAACTCAAAGTTTACTAATCTTGGTTGATAATTAATATTAGGTGTTTTTATTTGAGATAGCTCACACACCCAACATCCTACACCTATTGGAATTCCTCAAGCTCTCTTGCCACCTGTTGATGCCTCGGATATCGTAGCATCAATCAGAAAGGGATTCTCCCCGATAGATGATGCCAACTAGATTATCTACCATTTGGAATGGGGAATCCGTCCGGTTAGCGGTTCCGGCAACCGTGGGTTTGGAGTTTAATTTCGATTATACCGGTTATGGCTCGATCCACCTTTCTTTAGATTTTATGTTTTTTTTTTTAATGAGATGCAAGTGCCTAATTTATATTTGATCTAAATGCAAAACTAAAAAAAATCTAAGTCTAAAGCTGAAGTAAATCTACCTATCCTTGCAAGGAGCACATTTAAAGGATGAGCAATGAGCTGTAAGAGTTATCTTTAAAGAAAGAACAGACAACCATTGAATCTTAAAGATAAAACTACAGCCAGATAAAAGGTCTCAGAAGATAGCTTCTCATTGTAAATGACACATTTCATTACTCATCAAAGAAAGAAGCAAAATTATCTAATCTAGATGGAAAGAATGAAAGAAACAGATCTAAGTGTAAAATAAACTGAAAGAAATCTAATGATCTCTGCAAGGAGCAAATTTAAAGGCATGAACAATGAGCTATAGGAGTTATCTTAAAGAAAGAATGGATAGCCATTAAATCAGAAAGAGAAAGCTACAACAAAGATAAAGATATCAGAAGATAGCTTCTGATTTAATATAACAAAACATTCACTGCTCATGAAACGGACAAATCGTTTACACAGAAAGAAGCAAAATCATTTGTTGCAAAGAAATAGCTCAGATAACAAGAAGGATCTCACATTACAGTATGGAAGTCACCAGAATAGTCCAATACACATCCATCTTTCGTTTCCATGCAAAACGTCCATCTCCAGGCTTTTATTAGAAAACTCGATTTTCTTAGAACCAATACAAGATAGCTCGTACAAGTTTGAAAATGATTCCCCTGCCAAAAGTCCTTTCATATTCTTCCTAGCTTCTATTTATAATTACAAAAATGCTCTTTGGGCTGCCACCTGGCCTTTTCCACTTGTCATCTACAGAAAATTCTCTCCTATAACAGACAAAAATGTGATTCCCTTTCTTTTACAGAAATTATTTAAAAGAAAATAGGGACAGCTGTCCCATAGCTTCTACGCTTTACACATCTGAGAGCCAAATACAAAAATAACAAAAATAATGTTCTAATATTAGTGTTGTCATTCTTGTGCAAGTGTTTCAGTTGGAGGAGCAACACTCTATTCAACTGTTGCTGCTGCTGCTGGTGCCGATGGTGCCTGAAGAGAGGCACTCGAACTCACTGGAACTGCTGCTGTAGCTTGGGAAGAAGGAATCAAACTGGATGGAATATCTGCCACTATTGGGGAAGAGGGAACTGAGCTCACTGTTGCTGCTGGAATGGCTGTTGGGAGAGAAGATTCTGGATTTGTTGTTGCTGCTGCTTTCTTCTCCTCCTCCGCTATGTAACTATACCATATACCTGTGTCCCTTATGACTATGTTTGCGGGAGCAGGGAGCAGGATTTTCTGTGAAGTCACATTTTTTCTAAGCTCTGCTCCGATGCCTTGAACTTCTGTTACTGCAGCTTGATGCACTTCTTTAAGCAAGTAGCTGTGGACTGATGACATTCCAATATAATGTTGGAGGTCGTCAATTGCTAGGACATCAATTTTCTTAACATATTCAATTTGGACGCCTAGTTCTTCCTTTAGTTCAGCCAAGCATTGTTCCTCACCTGGGAAATCATCGAGGGATTGCGAGAAATTCAATTTGCACCTGTCATGCACTCCCTGGATCCTTTGATACAGACCGTTGATCCTATCTCTTGTTCCTTGCACACTGGCTATTAGCTTACTGCCACAGTTTCTGCAGAAGTCCAAAAGGGCCACATCCTCATTAAAACCCTCCACAGATTTGAATGGGAGATGAGTGGGGAAACCCCCCTTTCCTTCTCACCATTCTATCTGGCTCAGGATATTTGCCTTGACATGGGTATGCTTGGCTTTGAGCCTATGGGCCTCCGCATTAATTTCTTTTAACCTGACCACCATGGCCTTGAGCTTGCAAACCTCATTAGTGATTAACTCCTGAGTGTCATGCATTTGCTTCAGGATGCTGCAGGACAACTCATGGAAGGGATACATCTCCATCGTTCTGTTCTCATCTTGCTCCAATTGCTCAGCTAACACCAGCTTGTCTGTTTCAAGCTGGGACACTCCGACTACTGCATCATTCTTTTCTGCTTCTTCAATCATCATCAGGACTGATAGCTGCTCCTTCTCTTCCGCCTCCTACTGCAATCTGGATTCCTCAGCCTACTGCAGTAACCTTGCTTCCTCTCTTAATCTGAGCTCTTCCTGAGTTCGGGCATCATCAGCTTCTTTCTCCTTCTGCTGGCTGGTCTTCTGGATCTTGGTGGAGCTAGAACTTACTCCACTGCCTTGGAGAAAGGTTCACAGCTTAGCCATGTTGCTGATTCCCCTGAATACCTCTTCCTCGGGATCGGGATAGTGAGAGTACTGAAAATGAGCGTAGATTTCCCTACAATGCTCGGCCACTTTTCCCTTCCTGTCGTTCCTGTGGAAGATCACCTTGCCGAAGTGGAAGGCTTTCAGCTCCTGAACAAACTCTTCGGCTGAGGCGACCCCCGAGAACTTGTAAGCACCTATGCAGAAAGGTAGAGGGGGAAAGGAAGCCTTATGCTGTTTGTGGAGCATTGCTCCAATTCCATCCAGGAAGATTTGTCTTACTGCTTTCTTAAGGACCACATAATCTGTGGCATACTGCGGCAAAATGTTTGGATCTTTAGTCCCTCCAAACATTCTGAGGTAGGTGCTTTGCTCTGAAAAGTAAAAATCCCCATAATTCTCAAGGACTTCCACAGCGTTATCTGACAGGCAGTTGGGCTCCTCCTTGAATATCTTCTCATATAGGGGCATGATTAACCCCTCACAGATGAGTTTGTAGCTAGGTTTGTAATTCTGGGCCCACATTGTCCTAAAAGCGGTATAAACCGGGGTGGTGGCCTTATCCCATGTGCATCCCAATTTGGGGAAGTCCACCTTGGCCAAAACACAATCAATCTAATATGAGGACATGAAAAAATCTGCCTTCTTCAAGGCTAGTCCTTCTCTTGCAGCAACTATCATTGAGGCCAAACTATTTGACAGGAGAGTGGCTCAGTCAAACACAGTTCCTTTAAACACCACGAAGTGGATAATAGGGACCCACTGAATCTTATACATGGTGCCATCGGGCATGACGAAGATTCTGCACAGCATCAAGGCGATCAATCTGAAAGGAGGTCTTAGATTCTGTACGTCATATTCATCATTTCCTTTCTTTCTCAAATGCTTGCCTGCTACCAATAGCTTTTTGGCCATCTCAACGTTGTTCATTTTTCCCAGCCATTCATCAGTTAGAGATTGCTGGGAGCGGGGAAATTTGTAGGCCGCGGCCAGGTATGCGGGGTGAAATGAGGCAATGGCTACCTTCCCGCTGTCATTTATCACTCTTCCTTCCGCATCAGCATGTTGGAGTATCCATCCGATTACTTCAGCACAGGGGAATAGTTCAAGGCGGGTAGCAACTCTGGTTATGCTTGAAGCTTTGATATTTAAATAAATCTGCCCCTCTTCTAACAACATGTCTGAGACATCCTAGTCTCGGATCATTCTGTAAATGTCACCCCAATGGATTTCTGGAGGAACACCGGTGGTGCACCTAGTATCCTGGAGTGTGGTCTCAGTTTTAAGTGGCGTAGGCTTCTTTTCTGTCATTTTATCCTTCTTCTTACCACCTTTTGGCATTTTGACTTATCCCTGATAGCACCCTAATACAAGTCATTATGAAATTGAGCAACATACTGTGAGATTTTAACAAAGAGCATCATCGTTTTAATATGTGAATGAGATAAAACCAAAATGCGAAGCTGCTTTTTAGGAAGCAAATACACCACTCCAATCTAGATTTAAACATTCTAATTCTTTTAAAGGGGAGGGTTTGGAAATGATCCTGCGAGGATAAGCGTGTTGTGGAAGCAATCTACTTTTGGCCCAGCATCTAGGAGGGATGGTATCTTTCGCCATGGTTGCGGTTCAAATGGCTAATGGCGGGGAAGTCTGTGGTGAAATAACTCTATGACGGAATAAGGAGCCGCCTTCAATTGTATAAGTTGACGAGGGCTTCGACTGCTATGGTTATCTGATAGCACTTGGCGAGGCGTTCTACGGTAGGTTTTGAACAGGGGTTGTCGACGCCGAGAATGCGGGTGATGAAAAGTTTCGGGTGGTCATAGGTTTGGCTTTCGGCTGATAGAGACGAGACCTTAACGGGGCTTGGTGACTTTTTAAAACCCCAAAAATAACGATGCCTGCGACCAGGGTAGGAGTTTGGGAAGATTCCACCCATCAGAGTTGATGCTCAAATGTTTTATGATTTCTTTGTTTTGTATGACGGAAAAAATGAAATTTCAACTGTATTTGACGGGCAAAGTAGCCCATGACGGGCATTTTTCCCGCCAAAATCCAACTTAGACCAATCGTCTTCAAAAATGGACAACCCAATAGTAATCTAACACGTAGGAGAGGCAAATTTAATGGTTAAAATTCCTACCTGGCACCGTGAAGACAGCTGAATGAGGTGGCCGTGAACGTGGACAAGTAGGCTGAGCTGGAGCGGTTGCGCGGCGTCCAACAAATTTTCCAGTCGAGAAATAACAACGTGTTTGGCTCGAGCCCCCACCGTCTATTTAAATGAGCTGGCACGTGCGGGGTGGGTGGCGCATTTAAAACGGGTTTAATACTGGTACGTCGACGTCAAATCAAATATTCTCGATTCGCGCGCGACCGCCTCCTGCGGGACAAACTTGTGAATTCCCTCCGCCATTGCGGGAAGACATGGCGAACACTTTCGACGTTTCGGGGGACAATGGCGAATGGCTCCCGCAAAAGGCTTCCGCGACGCAGAAGGGAAATCTAAACGTTCCGCAAAGCTCAAATCTTTCGGAAGGATAACGCGGAAGCTTCCGCTGTTTCGGGAGGAATGAGCGAATTCTCTCAGTGGGAAACTTTCAAAAAGTTTTCTAAGTCCTCGCTCGGCTTTGGAAAGATATGGTGAAGGATCCCGCAAAAGGCTTCCGCAATCGCGGAAGGAAAACCCGAACATTTCCGCAAAGTTCTCTCGGTGAGGCCTCGGGATGAAAATGCGAAGTTTTCCGCAGTTGCGGAAGGATTTGACGGATAGCTTCCGCAAGTTTCGGGTGGAAAAGATCAAAGGATTCCGCAAATTTCAAAGAAAAATTCTAAGTTCTTTTCAAAGTTTCGGGGAGATTTGGCGAATGGCGCCCGTTGTTTTTGGAGGAAAACTCGCGTGCTTCTGCAACTTCCCCATAATAATTTCGAAGACTTTTTCCAAGAGGCTTATGTGAATGGCTTCCACCACCGTGGGAGGATAGCCCGAAAGACTCCGCAATTTCGGGAGACAAAGCTGAATGGTTCCACGGAGTTTCCTTGGTGCGTTTCGCAAACTTTCAAAAAATCTAAGTCCTTTTCAGAAAGCTTATGCTAAATGGCTTCCGCCGTTTCAGGAGGAAAACCCGAATCCCTCCGTAGCTTCAGAAGGTTTTGACGAATAGCTCCGCCGTTTCGGAAAGAATTGTCCAATGGCTTTCGCGGCTTTCAGGCGAAAGTTTCTAAGTCCTTTTTCGGAAGGTTTATGCGATTAACTCCCACTGTTTCAGGCGCAAAAGCTGAATGATTCCGCAGAGCTTCCTTCTTAAGTTCCGCGACTTTTTCAGAAAGTTTCTAAGTCCTTCCCAAGATGTTTAAACAAAAGGCTTCCGCCACTGCGAGGCTTTATCAAATCGTTCCGCAATTTCCAGGTAGACTTCATGAAAAAATTTCTGTTGAGAAACAAGATTTTCTGGTAGACTTGGAGTGGTTCATTAAAAGATTTTCTGTTGAAAAACAAAGTTAACAGCTGAGGATAGCTTCTTAAGGCAGCCTTTCTATAAAAAATGAAAGGAGGGGCCCCAATATGTACAAAATTTTGGGGGGGATGTTGCTGCAACAACACCACCTTCCTCCAAGGGGCAAGTGTTTCTCCCATTTCTTCTTCAAGTTATTTAGCATTTTGTGTAGACAAAAATGAACTCCTTAAGGGATATGGTTGGATTCCATTGAATCCTACACCTCTTAGGTGACACTACATGTAACATGCTTGACCATTGGGCAATTTAAATTGGTTCTAGTATTTTCTTCTTGTTGTGGTTTGCATTCCCTCACTCCCTTCGTTTTATTTCAAGTTATAATTTTTCTTTTTCTTTTGTTTTGTTTTACTAAAAAGTGCTTGCAAGATCAATTTGGAGTCATTTACATTTTATTTAGTAACACAATAGTGGGCCTTGTTAACAACCTCCAAGTCTTACAACCCAAAGTGGGAAGATTTGCACACCTTTGTGAAAAACTTTTCACAATAGTATTTATGGTGACTCCACTTCATTTTTGTTCATTTCTCATTAACTAGGTTGTTATTTGTTAAATAACTATTTCTAGGTTCCTCTCATAGAAGAGGTCACCCTTTGTTTCTGCCTCTCGGAGGAAATCCACCCATCTCTTCCCCCTCTTTGGGAATAGGGAACACAGCATACTCTTCCTCTCATTAGGGATGAAGAAGACTACCACACACTTATAGTTCTCCCCCTCGAGGGAACAATACACAACACATGATGGAAGGGCCTAATACCAACCTACCTTTCATGTATATCTTGAATCTTCCCGATTTGGCCAAATTGATCAATGACCACATAGCACATGATCCATCATTTCCATATATGCTTGATAAAATCCCATAGTATATCCCTAAATTTGAAGGGAAACAAGGAGATGATCCCGCAAACCATTTCATGTCATTCCAGTTGTGGTGTTCCTCTAACAACATAGTGGATGACTCAGTGAAGCTATGCCTCTTCTAGTGAACCCTTATAGGTACAACTGCGAAATGGTACATGATTTTACTAAGGGAAACTCATGCCGCCTTTGGGATGATAGCCACTACGTTTTTCACATACTTCCAATTTCTTATACACCATGATTTAGGGATCAAAATTCTTACATAATTTTGTTAAAACACTTCTACCCACATAGTGGACCACATCCATGAGTGGCGTAGAAGGCACAATTGTGCAAAATCGATACACAACCCCAGTTTCTGTTGGATTTGTTCATCAAATCACTTCAGCCCACGATAGAAAAATATGTGGCAACATCATTTCCCTAGAGTGAGGACGATGCCATCTTGAAGGCCTAGCATTTCGACCTCATTTATGCACAATCAAGTTACTTATACACCATCCTTCCCAATTCCCCTCATCATCGATCTTTGGATCCCACACCAATGGGTTCATCACATTTAGTAGATGGGCTTATTGGGTCCATTTCCTAGTAGGGAAAGGCTCCCCCTCCCTCAAATTCTATGCCATCCAATATGGAAATGTAGTACCCCCCCATCCCTAATGTGCCAACACCCCCTGCTACTATACCAAATCCTCAGTTTGGACATCTATAGTATGGATTTTATAGTCCTACCTACCCCAATGCAAGCCAGGCATCATTGGTACCTCCACCGCAAATGGAACAAGTAGCTCCCACATCCATATCATATGGAGCGTAGGATGTGTATATCCCATCACAGGGGTATAATCCTTATTACCCATTTTCATGTCCTTTTGGTCTTGGCCCCATGCCACACATGGGGGTCAATTTTATACAACCTTCTTTTGCACAACAATATCAACAGTTGAGTAGTTGAATAGATATAATCTCCAAAATCCACAAAATTAGGGGAAGAAAAAAGGTAAGAACAAAAAAAATTAGCAACAGGTGAAATGGGGAAACCCACCTCCCCATCAGAACTAAAACGAAAGTAACTAGAATGTAGGCTCTAATAACCCCCCAAATAAGGACAAAACGCTAATTTGAGGACAAACTATTCCTACTCAATTTGTGGAGAGTATGGTCACTATAATCACCATTTCCCACTCATCCCCAATTGTTAGAAGTTGGTGGAAGCAAAGAAAACGACAATAGCCAATCCTCCTCAACTACCTAATTTTTTGCAAATAGGGTCTGTTATATTGAAGCAACCCTTGGTCAACCAAGGGGTTGTTACATAGCAATAGGATCCCTACCCTTTCGGCGATGACTCCTTTCAGAATATCTACATGAAAATGGAAGGTGTTAACCTACAAACTAGAGCCAAAATATATGGAGGGCATAAACCCCCACAAGGGGAAGATGTACCTACCCATTTCAGGGGCCCTTCGCAAATAACGGTGAAAAAATCCCTAGGATCCCAAAGGTACCACTTAGGTGCACCCCCCATAATCCTCACATGAAAGCCGCCCATAACTATAATATTGTGGATGACTTGGCTCAATCCCTAGCTACCATGTCCACATTAGAAGTGCTACAACCCTTCCCAACCCAAACAAAGGAATTACTTAATGCACTCAACACTATCAACCCTTTAGAATCATGCCTTATGACCTTTAATCTCAATAAAGGTGAACCGTGACTACCCTTGTCAGTTGCATTCCAAGTTACAGTTCTAGTTAAAAACATCATGATCCATCGATGCATTATCAATGAAAACACATCTGCATGTGTAATGTCATCAAATGTGTAGAAATGGTTGGGTTCACTTGAGTTAGCTCCCTCATATATTTCCCTTCGCGCATATGATGGGAGACCATCACAACCAATGGGATTGTATGAAAATGTCCCCATCGAGTTTGGGGGAAAGATGGTGATGTTGATATTGAGGTAGTCGATGCACAACTCGACTACAATATCCTTTTGGGTCCTAGTTTTATGTACGCAATGAAGGAGGTTTCCTCTTCATTCTTCTGCATCATGATTTTTCCCTTCAATGGGAATATATTCACCCTTGACCAGCTCAATTACTATGACCCTCATACCAAAACCAACCCCAAGAAAATCCTTCCCACTGTAGGTCAAGGGACTCAACCTCCTTATGTTTATATATTTCGAGGAGTGTACAAGTATTTCAACTTTCTAGGGGTGTACTCAGGTCCCCCCTGAAAGTACTGCATCAATAGATGGTCTCATGTGCATTATTTTCACCTCTAAAACTACAACCACCATCCCATCGGCATCATCATCAACACCTACGATGAGTCATGACATTGAATAGACATTGAATCCATCAATTCCTCCCATCTTTCAGATACCATTCTTGTACCCCCCCCCATGAGAGTGCAAGGGAAGCCGATTATGGCTCAATTGACTCTACTTGGTCTCATTTTGGGAATACATGTGTGGTATCTCAATCCACCCTACATAGAAATGGACTCAAAACCAGTAGTCCACTATGAGTTTGTCCCAGTCTCAATAGTTACACCATCCAGTCCAGTTACAACATCTGTGCCCCACGCTGAGCCTACGACAAATGTGACTACCTGCTGAGGAAATAATTTCCCCTTCACCAAATACCATCAATAACACATCATCCTTGGACGACCCACTTACAAGTGATTATTCATCATCTTTTGATGAAGAACTAGATCCACTCCATCCATCCCATGTTTCCTAGACACTGGGGGATATCCTTTCAAGTTTTGGATACATCTCAATCCATATGAGTATACTACCACCTAGATATAGCTCCAGTTTCCAACAGAAGGAGACCCCCATCATCAGAGGGGTTGAACTGTCTTTCACCCCTTACACAAATTTTTATGTGCCCTCCTCATGTGCACTATATTTCTAGTGATTATTTTTGCATTTTCAATACCTTTGTCATGTTCTCTATTACACTTGGGTATCTACATCATGTATGCAGGATAATGACCGTGAAATGGAGATTCCAACCATTTTAGCAATGGTGCAAGCCTTGCATCACAGGTATCACTCTGAAAATAGCATATAGGAAACATTTGTCTTTGTTTACATTGCATTTACCAGCATTCCCATTGATAACCATGGGGTCCTAATTCCCATTAATGTTGTGCCATCATTGTCATTTATGAGAATAGCCTGTCTCCCCCAAGGGTGTGCGCATCATTGCAAACTGTCATAATTTGGAAACCATAATGTTGTACCACCACAAGTACAAGTAATTTGATCACATTTGAAACGATCCACCATATTTCATCATTTTTATAATTGCAGATTTACTCCCCCACCTCTAACAGTTGATGCCATCATATTCCTCGTCACATGTTACGATCAATATTCATAGTTAACCACTCATAACTCCATGATAAATATACCATGTGTACTCTTCCTCATATCATAACCCTCGCAAAGCCAACAATGGCCTCCCAACCCTCCAAAGAAACAAATTCTATCTTGTTATTCCCACAGGAACAGTCTGCATGGTATTGATTCATGGGGCACTCGTCTTTGTGTTACAAAAAAGCATCACGTCCTCATGGAAAAATTCCCCCAACCCACTCAAAATTATGGGAACTCTTCCCATCATCAAATTGCTTCCCTAACCCACTCAAAACCATGGGAACTCCTCCCATCATCAAATTGATTCCTTGGTTCACCCAAAAAACACAAGAATCCTACCCATTATCAAATTGGTCCCTGACACCCTCAAAACCATGGGAACCCCACCGATTATTCTTTATGTACAAAAAAAATCCCCAATCTACTTAACATTGTGGAGACCACCATAATTCTTTTGGAAGAAAAACCCTAGTCACCTTTGACCGATGTAGTTGAGTCTCTATATCCTCAGCCTTGTCAGTTTTGTCAATCAACATCATCCTCAATGTCATGTCTCCAACAAATCCCTTCATGTTATAAGTTTTGTGTTCATGCTAGACTAGCGCAGATTATCCTTCAAGATCTGTGCTACTATAAGAAACAATGAGATCTCAAGTACCAGTTGTGCATTGAAGGCTCATGAAAGCTCCCTCACCAATTGAAATTTTAATTTGTCTCTTCAAGCATTGAATAGACCCTTTTGTGTACCTTGGATCTAGTTCATGAGGTGATGGGGTTCACACTTGGATCTAGATGTTTCTTGGCCACCTCTTGACCTATAAAAGGAAGTCGTGGGAATGCATCTAAGTAGATAAAATTAGAGAAAGGTTCTGCTACTGGAATTGTGTTGGAACTTCTTCCACCTCTTTCTACACCTATTGACATTCCTCAAGCTCCCTTGCCACCTTCCTCCAAGGGGAAAGTGTTTCTCCCATTTTTTCTTTGAGTTATTTAGCATTTTTTGTGGACAAAAAGGACCACTCTAAGGGATATTGTTTGGTTCCCTTAAATCCTACACCTCCTAAGCGACACTACATGTAATAAGCTTTACCATTGGATAATCTAAATTGGTTTTAGTATTTGCTTCTTGTTGTGGTTTGCATTTCCTCACTCCCTTTGTTTTATTTCAAGTTATATGTTTTGTTTTTGTTTTGTTTTGTTTTAGTAACAAGAGATTGCATGATCAATTTGGAGTCATTCACATTTTCTTTAGTAACACAATATTGTGCCTTGTTAACAACCTCCAAGGCTTACCCCCCAAAGTGGGAAGAGGTGGACACCTTTGTGCAAAATTTCTCACAACATCGTGGCTCTAAGTTTTGTTGGTTTTTCCCAGTTAAGGTTTTCTAGGGTAATATATGTGTACTGTGTGTGTGTCATTGTTTAATATCCGTTTTTCCTGAGAATCTATATGCATTATTTCACTTCATGGGTTTAAAGCTTATAGGTCTGTTCATAGCTTCATGTCTGATAAACATAATAACCCCAGTTTGAAGAACAATATGTAAGAGGTTAATAAATGTTAGATGATTCAAGCACTTGGGATTATAAGTGTAAGGGTTTATAAATTATGTTAGTAGGGTTATATTTTTAGGGGTTCATGGTCATTAAAGTTAATATTAGAGATTATATGTTTTATTCATTATGAGTAAAAGCTAGCTATTATTGGGATTAGGTGTGATGGGTACAAAGGTTAAGATTAATGTAGATAAATATTTTAGGTTAAATATTTATAACCTAGAACAAGGTTATAAGTGGTAATCATTAGGATTATGTAATGCAATGTTTAACTAGAATGAACTATAGTTAACCAAGTCCAAGCATTATTTATCAAGCTCAATAAGAGTTTACCAATATTAATCATCTAAACCGTATTCAACAATCATTATTAGGTTATGGGTTAATAGCCCTATTGGTTAGTGTCATGAATCTTTGATATATTATACCTACACTATATTAGTGACACATATGGTCAAACATGGTCAACATAGTTTTAACCATAATTAACCATATTTTTATTTAATTTCAGGTCAAGTGCTTATGTTCAATGACTGGGATGGTGTCAAATATCGGTAATTATTTGTAGTCAGTCAATCAAAACTTACCATCATTACTATATTTGTACTTAGGTGGCTTATGGTTTAATAGGAACAAGATATAACATATTAGGGATACATATACCATAGATACGTATAACCAACAATGATTGCGAATAGTTTGGTCACTAAATTAGGGAATAGTAGTCAATTACTGTGGTTGTATCAATGATGAATAGATATCTGTAACTGTGTTTGTCTATGGAAATCCATATTTTTAGTAGCATCAAAGACTAACAAATTAGCACAATTTTCAACCATGGAGAATTATACTTAACCATAATCAAACATAGTGAACCAAATTTATTAGTGGTCATTAAGTTATGAGTTAGAAATGATGTATTTTGGTAGAATTAACCCTAAGAAACTATATGTAACCATGGTCAACAACTTCAATCAAGGTCAACCACTGTTACATGATTAAATCTATTATTTAGAGGTTAGTGCATTTTTTTAATGTAAATCATTAACATATTAGGGATAAACTAACCATGAAAAACAATAGTCAACTATATTAAAGAATGTAAATGTTAGTGTTTATTTAGGAGGTTAGTGGTGACAATGAATTACTATATGAAACCATAGTCAACTAGGCTCAATTACTAGGGTCAACCCTCATTACTAGGTAAACTCATAGTGAGTTGTTTGGTAGTATAAATCATTGATATATAAGGGATATATTCAACCATGGCCATTTATAGTCACACATGGATTAGCACACCTATCCATAATCAATCATATTTTTTATTGGTTATTAGGTTGGGGGTGGGTTCATGTTAATGTGATGACATTAACCATGGACAAAAATATGCAACTATAATATACTTTACAAACTCAATCATGGGTCAGTGGGCTAGTAGGTTCATCTAGGTTAGTAGTATCAATTATTAGCTTATTAGCTAAATATTTAACCATAGAAAATTATAGATGACCATTGTCATTTAGGGTACAATATAATGGATATAGAGGTTAGATTTATAAGGGTTATATGTATAAGGGGTTACCAATTACAAGGATTATAAGGATTATGTGTTATTAGGGTTTTATGTCTTATGGATAAAAAATAGGAGATATAGGATTTAAGGGATGGTGATTAGGGGTTATGGATTAGAGTTATATCTAGTTGTTTAGTTAAGGGTTGCACAGATTACATATTATAAGAATTATAAACTAAGTGTTACATATATATGTCCTTATAGTGATATCTACAATCACAATTTGGTTCACAAAATACTAAATCAAGGCAACCAACTATCATAGAAACTTTACTGTGAATCTAAAATCACATCAAAACAAAATTCTAAATAAGTAACTTTAGGATTTCAATTTCCTAGTTTATTTGATCTCTCTCTCTTTGTATCTGTCCTATAGATCAACTTAACCTAAAGGATTTTAAAACTCATTGTCATCATCTTATATAGGTTAATATTCTTATGTGTTATATGGGTTTTATGGATAAGAAATTGGGATACAATAGAGGTTATTTAATGTTAGAAGGTTTAGGGATTTAATATGATATGGGTTATACTATATAAGGGTTATCAATGACCAATTCTTATCAGTGGCCATGGTTGACCCTTCATGTGTGGCCACTACCCAATATTCATGTGTGGAACCATTAATACAGCTCTAGTTTTTTATCCACATGATAGTCTTTATGTAAGAAACTCTTTTCAAAAGCACCTACATGATTTACCAAAATAATGGCACAATCAACAAAGTATGCAATTGTGGGAGTTGATGCAAATATTAATATCATGTCATCCATTTATTCAGATGAGGTACTCACCTATACAATAGTCAAAGTATGGATAGAACGATGAACCATAGCACATCTAGACCAATGGGTCCATTGGTGGTAGATTAAGCAAACTACTATGGCATCAACACCTATAATAAACTGAAATTTTTTAATATTCATTTGGATTCCTATTGGGAACATATTTGGATTACCATGGATGTAGTACATGCACATAAAAATCTACTCTAAAAATATAACAATGATTTTGCAACAAGGTCAAAGGAATGCTATCACTTCTATAGACAAAATAAAATAAGTTGTTGATAGAGATGGACGTCCTTGTAAAAAAATTATCAATGGAGGACATATATATATGGTACAAAAAGACCAAGGATTACTAAATATGGAGGTGTCAATGTGTAATGGAGTGAATATTTTGATCAAGTATTCTAGGTCTAGGAACATGAGAATCATGAAACCTACTTGAGGTATGTGAAAAATATTTTCAATCTGAAACTATGTGAGAAAGAAATGAAAGAGAATATATAGAACCACATAAGCAGATAAATTGTAGGGAACATAGTCATATACTAAACTCATCTTCTATTAGATGAACAAAATAGAATAGAATGTAAAATAAAAGTAGCTAGAAAGGTGGTAGCTTTATCTTTGAGAAGAGATGTGATGACTATGCTCATTTATGAACATTTGAATACAAAAGGAGGATGAGGGGAGTTTTATTATAAGCATGAAGGAAAAAAACCTAATATGAAAAAACCTAACCCTAGGATATGAACCGTCAAAAGTTTTGTAGGCCCCGAGGTGGTTAGTTGATACATAAACTTCCTAGGGGCATAACTTTTGCATACGATCTTCATTTTAGGAAATCAATAGCCCGTTGGAAATATCTAGATGAGAAGTACACATTTTTATATATAGACCTGACTGAAGCTATACTTAGACTATGGTGTGGCCAAAACATGTTGTTTAGGGCCTCAAAAAATCTCTAGAAGTTTAGGACCTGAAAAACCATAAAAAACTACCAATCTGGAAAAATTGTTTTGAGATAGTGGAATAGGTGGGTGACCACCAATATCCATATAGATCATTCCTACCCCCTTGGGTAGAAATATCATCCATTTCATTAATTTATTGCATCATATGAGGAAAATTTTGTTGAATTTGACTCCTTGTGAGGGACTTTCATTGGTGAAGAAACTACCCAGCTTTGGTGACCCGATAGAGCGAAAGTAGTTGTTGGAGAGTGCCCTTCACTTGTGTGTCCATGATCTGATCAAATGTAATTTTCTCCAAATGGTTAGGGTTGAGTTACGACATTTCCATATTCTTTGCTACCTTTGAGTTGTCCAACAAGTGTGGAAAATATGGGTGAAGGATCTCCACATTAAATACCGAGTTCATGCCAATAAATGAAGGAATTATTATTTCAAAGGAATTATTATTTCGAAGGAATTCTCATTGATTTCCTTGGTGATCGTTTACAACCCATATCAAAGTGGATGAATCTTCCGATGGGGTCCCATGAGCTGCTCTTTCTACAAATGCAACCAAACCTTATCACCCACTATCACGTCCCCTTCCATCAATCCAACTTAATGGAGGGAATGCGAACTAGATCCGTGATTTCAAAACTAGCCCCATCATCATTTTATAAATTCATAAAAAATAAAATGCATGTGCAGATGCATAATACAAATAAACAATGAAAGTAAGCTCCATACACACACGCACATACAACATTGATACACAAGCTTAATTATCCCATGCATCAAATTAAAAAATTACATAATTAAATACAAGAGAATACTTATATTGAAATGGCGATGTATTGAGAAAATGGTTATGCAAGCATAACGTCCACACAACCATTAGCTAGCTGTGTTCATCAATCTCTCAACACATCTTCCACCCAGAGTTGTGCATGATTTTCACAATGAAAAGGCGAACAAAAAACTCACACATAGCCAAGGATATACCACATCCATCCAATCCAGTCCACGGATGGGTTTATCAAGCTATCAAGGAAGTAGAAAGGAAGGAATTACTAGTCTAGTGAGCTCAATCCATAGAGCTACAGGATCTCTGAAATATTTAGCACCCACAATACCTACACACCCTACACAAAGAAGGTATACCCTTCCCTGCTCCATATTCCCTCAGACCATACCTCCCCTTCTAGTGCTCTTTAGGGTGTGCATAGAAAGGTAATCGAATCCCTATCATATTTAGTAGGGTTTCCACCTCCACTAGGTTTATAAATCCAATTTCAAATACCCATATAGTCCTAGCTGCTTACACACAATTTTAAGCCAAACAGGTGATGCACATAATCCCAAACCATAGCAATCTCCCCACATGCAGTGATGCACAATTGTTGGACATGGAAAAACGAAATTTGAGAGGGGAAATCGACTGCTAGGGAACAAAATGATTTTTCCAATAGGTATACAATCATTCAAATGGAAAACAACGGCCTCTATGAACCCCCAAATCGAATTTCCCTTACTCCCAGTCATTCTGCAACACAAAAAAAATGGATTTCCCGACTAGAAAAAGAAGGAAAACACTGTAAATTCAAGGAGGAAAATGCCCAACAAGCAAGAGGGATGTGAGGGAGAAAAATTGATGGATGAATAATGGAATGGGAAGAGAATTTGTGGGTCTTTTATTGCCAAGGAATCCAAGCACGTTTTTCCAAAATCATGGATTTCTCATACACTAAATTTAGACAGCCATACTCTCCATTTCCCAAAATAATAACTGCCTCAACCACCTCTTGGAAGAATTAAATGGTTGTGTGAAAAAGTCAACATGGGTGGTTGATGGTTCATGGGTTCTCTCATTGACACTTGGCTTAAGATTATTGGATTCAAGGGTTTTAATATTTCCCTCCCTATTCTTTCTAAAAATCATGCCCCCATACTCTTGTTTCCTTGCATAGCTAGTTGTGGGTATTTTTATTAAAATACATTTACATCATATTTATGATTTCCATTGTGCCAGCTAGAACATGATCCACTTGCAATGATATTTAATTTCCAATACAAGAACAATAAATCGATGGTAGGTCCTTCGCCTTGAGCTCCTCAACATTATTTTATAATAATATTGCATTATTTACATGTTTAATGCAATGGGGTCATAATCGGTATATTGCATTCCCCTACCCCTTAAATTAGCATTGTCCTCAACGCTCCTCAAAATTGAACAAAAATAGATATGCCATTTTCATGGAATCCTCCATCTTCCATGTAGCATCATCGGGACTGTGGTGCTTCCATTGCACCTTCACCTATCTGATGGTTCGGTTCTGGAGCAATGTTAGCTTCCTGTCTAGGATGCACAATGGCTCGATTTGGAACTCTTCCTTAGGTTCCACCTGGATCACATCCCAATTAATAACATGGTTATGATCATGTACATATTTCTTAAGAAAAGAAACATGAAAAACATTATGATGTCTAGTTTTAGAAGGAAATGCAAGTCTATATGCAACTAGCCCTATTCTTTCACTCACTTTGAATGGCCCACAATATATGGGTGATAGCTTGGCACAAGTCCCAAGCTTCAAGGAACTCTTCCTTGTCCTCACTCTAAGGTAAACATGATCCCCAACATTGAAGTCCCTATGAACACTGTGCTTATCTACATAGTTTTCTTGTTATCTTGGGATGCTTTTCAATTATGCTTGACCTTTGCGACCTTTTGTTCCAATTACTTAAGCAATTATAACCCAAGTACAATTTTGTTCACTGGATTATCCCAAGTCACTGGTGTCCTACACTTTCATCCACACAAAGCCTCAAATGGACTCATGCCCAATGATGCTTACTGCCCATTATTATTATGCAAACTCTACTAAGTGTAGATAATCCTCCCACTTTGAAGGTTTTTCCATTACATTCACGCGAAGCATGTATTCAAGCACCTGATTTACTCTCTTTTTGTCCATCTATTTAAGAATGGTATGCTGTGCTAAAATTCAATTGCGTACCCAAAAATGCAAAAATAAATTTCCAAAAATTTGAATTGAACTCTGTATCCCTATCAGAAATTATTGCCTTAGGCAATCAATGCAATTTGAAAATTTCCTTCATGAAAATATTTGCAATGGCATCAATTTTATGTGTACTTAACTGGTATAAAACGTGATGCCTTTTTTAACTTGTCCATCACCACCATGATGGAATCATGTTGCTTCTTTGTCATCGAAAAACCCGTAATAAAATCCATGGAAATGATATCCCATTTCCATTCTAGAATCTGAAATGGATGCAATATTAAACCTGTTGGGTGTTGGTGTTCAAGCCTCACTTGCTGACATTTCATGCACTTATAAATGTATTCAACAATGTCCTTCTTCATCCCTAGCCAAAAATATTTTTTTTTGGCTATAGCAATTGGTTTATGATATCTTAGGTGACCGTAATATGGATCTTTATGTATTTCATCCATAAAAATCCTCCTCAATTCTACCACATTTGGAATATAAATTCTATTCTTATAAGCAAGAAGTATGTCACCATCCAAATGATACCCTTCATACTTCTTTTCAAAGTTCATTTGTTTCAATTTGTTCTTTATTTGCGCATACATTTCATCTTCAACAATAGAATTAACAATCTATTGCCTCAAATCTAATTGCCAAGTACTAAGGGTTTCCACATGCATTTCGTGTACTTTACTGCTAAATGCTTCAGCCACCTTATTTTCTTTCCCATTTATGTGTTTGATCTCAAAATCAAATTAACAAAAAAATTCCAGCCATCTAGCTTTCCTAGCATTTAATGTTGGCTTCTCAAACAAATATTTTAGACCACAGTGGTTTGCCCTTAGCTCAAATTTTCTTCCCATTAAGTAGTGCCTCCACATCTTTAAAGCATGCACTATGGATGCAAGTTCGAAATCATGGGTGTCATAGTTCTTCTCATGCTCCTTCAAATTTCTTGACTCATAGCATACCACATGGTTTTCTTGCATAAGAACTCCTCCAAGGCCTTGATTGCATGCATCAGTACAAACCACAAAGTCTTTTTCTGGTTCTGCAATTTTCAAAATTGGTTCTCTCGTGAGAAGCTTCTTCAACTGCTGGAAGCTTTCCTCGCATCTTGGTTTCCATTCAAATTTAATTCCCTTCTTCTAGAAAAAAGTAATTGGATTAGAAACCTTGGAAAATACTTCAATGAACCTCTTGTAGTAACTAGCAAGTCCCATAAAGGATCTCACATCTATCACGTTCCTTGGATTTAGCCAATTCATAATGGATTCAGTCTTCTAAGGGTCCACATGTATTCCTTTCTCCGAGATAATGTGACCTAATAATGAATTTTATTTTTATAAAATTCCCATTTTCTCAGCTTGCATACATCTTAAGCTCCCTTAGCAATTGCAAGGCCATTCTCAAATGTTCTTCAAGATCTTCTTCATTCTTAAAATCTATAAGAATGCCATGTAGAAAAACAAGAACAAACTTGTCCAAATACTTCCTAAAAACACTATACACGAGATACATGAATGTAGATGGTGCATTCGTGAGACCAAGTGGTACCACCAAAAACTCATAGTGCCCATACCTTGTTATAAAGGTTGTCTTATGAATATATTCCTCTTTGATTCTTACCTAATGGTAACCATACCTCAAGTCAATCTTTGAAAATACCTTTTCCCCTCTCATTTGATCCAAGAGGTCAACAATTAGAGGGAATGGGTATTTTTTATTCACAGTGACTTTTATCAACCTCCTATAATCAATACATAACCTGGGTGTTCCATCTTTCTTTTTCAAAAATAGGACAAGTGCTCCCCATGGGGACACACTTGGTCTGATATATTTATTTTCCAACAACTCTTATAACTCCATTTTCATCTCTACTAATTCTGATGTACTCATCCTGTAGGTTGTCTTGGACATTGGTGCATCTCTTAGCACAAATTCAATTGTGAAATCAATGTCCCTCTTTGGAGGAATTCAATCATGAAACACATCCTTGAATTCTTGTAGCACACGATATTTCTCCAACTTAGGAGTTTCATTTTCAATTGCCTCCAAAACATGGGAAACATACAATTGAAAACCATTACTAAATAACTTCTTCAACTGCATGGCTGAAATGTGCCTAACATAAATCACCTTTGAAATTCCTTTTACGACCCTTAGGTTTTTTTCTTCATCCATGCATTCAAAAATATTTCTGTAGCAATCAATTTTAACTCTCTGTGCTTCTAACCAGTACATCCCAATGAGAATATCATAGGAACCAAGTGGTGGAATATTTAGATTTGCACAAGTGAATAGCCCATACATTTCTAATGAACATTTCTCTACCATTTCTCTTGGTCCCTGTGGCTAGTTGAACTAACAAATATTTACTATGCTTTAATTTCTTAACAGCACAAATCTCAATAATTTTAGGAGTGATATAACTATGAGTAGATCCAGGGCCAATCAAAATAGAAACATATTTCTTAGCAATATTACCTTCAACTTCAACCACAGTTGATTAATGGTTTTCTTGGCAGTACTCTAATGCTGCATAGATTCTAGGGATGATTTTTGCCAGTTGACCCACAGTTTCAACTCCTAGGACATTGTGAACTTGCTTTACACTCCCATTCAGATGTGGGCAGTTCCTAAGAATATGGTCCTCTCCACATACCCAACATTGAAGTGGCTCTCTTGGCTCCCTTGGATCTCTTGGCTTGTCTTCCATCATTCTAGTCGGCTTACTCACACCCTATGGTGGCTGCCTTTGCTGATTTCTGAGATGATGAGGTTTGAACCCCTTCATCCTTTGGTCAAACTTCTCATTTTTCCTCTCCTTCCATGCCTTATGGAAATCAAGCTTGTTGTTGTTTTGATCATAACAATACTTGTCCTTTATCATGGCCTCCTATAGAGTTCGAGGTTCATCAAACTCAATTCTGTCTTTATATGACTGAGGTAGTCAACTTAGAAAATGTTGAATTTTCACCTTATCATCTCTGATATACTTGACATATCTCAGCAGCTCTGATATACTCGACATATATCAACAGCTCCAAGAATTTGTTTGCATATTCTTCCATGGTCATTTGCCCCAATTTCCATTCATGGAATTCTTTGATTTTATCATTGTAGTATCTATCAGAGAGGTACTTATGCTTGAAGTACTTCTTGAAATAATTACACACAATCTTCCTGTCATTGATCTGTGAAATTCTATGTCACAGCAGATCTAAGAGTTGATGGATACCTCACAAAGAAGGAATGAGCAGAAAATTAGAATAAGAGTGAAAAATGCAGTAAAAAGGAGCAGAAGAATAATAATGCAGTAGAACTGGCACATACACAAATTCTGGATATTATATGTTGTCAGAAAAACATTATGTTTTATTTTATTGTAAATTTTTATGTTATTGACCAAGTGGGGTCAAGGATGACTGTACTTAATTACTCTTAATATTTTATTTTTAATAAATAAAAGAGGAGACAAATACACAAAGGAGATTGTTGAATGAGTGTTCACTGACCCACTAGGAGGAATCGACTAGGGTGGAGAGAAAAATGACACTTGGAAGCATCCTCAACTCACTTCTAACTATTGCAGGGGGGGGAATTCCCTGTTTTTATCGTCATGTTACCCAAGAAAGTGGAACTGAGCAGGTGGCTCATTTACTAAAAACAATTGACCAAAAGAACTAGGCATGCTTATCTACCCATCAAATTCAATAGGAGGTTGTTCATTCTTACCTTGTGATAATTTATGTATTGGGAAGACAAGAGAGCACAAGAGATTCGATGAGGGGAAGGTTAGAAGTGACTGAGTGAACTAAGACTGCATTCTGAACTAGTGTATCCACATTGCTGAGTTCAATATTGCTAAAAGCATAAGTACTACTGTCAAGTGCTAATGCTGAGTTGCAAAGGAATTTATTCCATTTCTCCACACAGCATCTTCCTAGTGGTTCAGTGAAAAGACTCGGGGGTCCTAAGGCAAGTAACTTAGCTATCTTCAGGAAAAGGTTTGGTGGAACGGGATCCTTTGGCTGTTTGTCTCATCTACAGTTACTAGGTTCAAATTGTGTTATCTTATTTACCTTCTACCAAATGAATGAATTTATGTTATCAGTTTTCTAGATAATCCTAGACATTCTGAACTGTTATTAAATGTTTTCCTTCTACAATTTATTTACTCTAAATATTTAGACATTTGTTAGGTTAAAAATGCTATTTGAATAGTTTAAGTTAAATTAATGAATCATAGAATAAAAATGCTTCCCTACATTTTTCCACACGTTGTTTTTAGGTCATAATCTAGTATAGGAAAGATGTAATTAAAATATATTTGAATGATTTAGTTTCATAAATAAATCTTTATAATTTCAATACTTTAATACTGTCTTATTTCAGTAAACATCACATAATTTAACTAGAAAACATAGGTATTTTGTATGCACATTCTTAGCAACAGAACCCTTGATTTCATTCATAATAGTTTAATATTCTAAGTATTTCTTTTATGAATGTTAAACTATAGCAAATACAATTATCAAAATAAAAATAACTTATACACAAATGAAGAGATTCAATTTAAACACAAACTCACTATATAAACAGTATCATTATAAGCATCGACTTATGTCTTAAACCATTACAGAGAAACATTTTAAACATTGATATTCAAAACCCTATTAATATCAAATTTCCATATTTCTGGATACGATAAATATTGCAAGTAAGTAGACAGTAATCATATATCCATTTACATCACTTTACAACATTGTAATATGTATTAATACACTTATCAAATAACTTAAACAATAAATCAATACTAAGCAAATAGCCTATCGGTGTTCCACGGTTGAAAACCCTATGTATACAGCTTCATCTGCTAACACTGTATAAGCGTACATTCCTTTCAACACGAGACCAGGGTTCGACACCTGAAGGGTTCACCCACACAGTCAAATCTTCCATATTAACCTAAGTTACCATTTTTAGAAACTTAACTATGCAACGGGTGCAGGGTTCAAAACCCTCAAGTGATTCCACAAACAAATCTTAAAGAATGTTGAGTATTCACGATAGGGTTTATAACCCAGCCATACGGCTTTGTTTAAAAAGAACTCTATACATTATAACCATTCAAAACACATTACAAAATATTAATGAATCCCGAGAGCATTCTCTTAGGTTGTTCATTTCAAACTTCATTGGAATCTAGCAAACGAAACTATATAATATTTATCCATAAAAAATTACACACAACAGAACGAAGGGAAGTAACGTAAGACAATGTCGAGGGTTCAACCCTCCCTACAACCATCATTCATAAAATAGAACTGGGTGTCAAACCTTAATCATCTATATGTATAATCAAAATATTTCTTTCCAAAGATAACAAAAGGTCGAGATTTAAGCTAAGTATTTTATCATTAAAAATTTACACAGTAATATTGAGAAACCAACGTAGGGCAGGTCAAGGGTTTAATCCTCCCTGAACCGAATTTGCCACACGGCTTAAAAACATTACAACCACTGTAAAAACTAAAACGTAAAAACAAAACCGAAGTCTCAGCTAATCAATGAAGACCAGCATTGTGCCAAAGATTCACCCAAAAATCTTCTGAGTACTATGAATTCCCACAAGGAAGTCACTGAGGCTTACCAGGGCTTTTAAGCTCTTATATTTTTCTGTCTAGATGAACTTAAAACAATTTCCGAGGAAGGACCTGCCAGAAGAACAACGAATGAGTGGTTAAACCTTGGTTTAGACCACTTCTTAAAACTTAAACAATGTTAGTTTAAAACACTCGACGAAATACAGATTACCTACAAAACTCTCATAGCATGCATGAACTCTCCTGCGACGTATCAAGCTTTCAGCATCAACACTAGAGGTGCTCGGACTCACCATTGAACCCAGAAAGGTTAATCGGTACATTAAAATCTCAGCTTATATCACTTTTGGTGACAAAATGCAAGTTACAGGTCTCAGTATCGAACCCCGGGAGAGATGCCTACAGACCATTGTTATAAACCCTAAGAACCAGAGAGCCTGTTGGCCTCTCCACCCTCACTCAATGCAAAAATGAATGCTCTAGGTTATGGCTCGGTGAGTAGTTCAACGAGCAGTTAGGGCTTAGCACTTCAACTAAGAAACGTCATGTGAAGCCTGGCCACGAGGGATGCCATTAGGCTTTCCACCAAAACATAGTTAATGAACTTTAATTGCCATAGCTACTGATTTCAAGTGCCTGCCAACGCATGATCGACCGAGACATTAATTTTGGCCTTCATAAATTGCTCCGACATATACTATGATAGGATTATAATCAAACTTATATTATATAGTTCTAATTAGAGTTTTTCGAATAGCTCGATTCGTATGTTAGGCATGTAGTCAAGTCTTTAATTGTATAGTGTCGAATCATGGAAATTCAAAGATGATATACTATGCATAGAGCATAAGGTTGTGCATATAGTTCATAAATATCGATGATAGTATAGATGCATAAGAATTACAACTACTAGCAATACTAGTTAAGATTATAGTTATAAATAGGTCTAATAAAGAGGTTAGCACATGGTATAAAACCCTTAGTGTAGGCTTTGGTCATAATCGAAATTTGATCACTTTACAATTAAACTCAATACAATTAAAACATAATGGTTTAAATATGTTTTTATGTATAAAGTGTAAATGCTATGTAATCATGCAAGTATATTGTCTTTCAAACTATATAACAAATATAGGAGACATGGTATTGTTTAAACCTACAAAATTGATGATCAAAGCTAAGGTAGATCTCACCCATGGGAAAATCTAGTTCTTTATACTTTATAAACATCGTAGGCTACTTAAATTTTTAAATGAGTCCTTTTTACATATATCGTTATTACCTCGGAAAGAAGTCTCGATCTTACCTGTGATCTGCGGCAGAAGTTCAAAGTGCATTAGCTTTACAGCTAAGTAAGCCTTGGGGTGCCCATAGGACCCCTTCATCATCAAGAAAGCAAACAGTTAGTATTATGGATAAAAAAAATATAATAAAAGATAGAGTTACAACATATTTATTCAGAAAATAACTTGGTATTAAAACCTCCAGCTGTTAATGACCACATAACTATAAGCTTATAGAATTTGCAAGCAGTAATGGCATTTATGTCAAACATAGCATGTAATCGACATAGCATGTTTATAATCACGAACAACTAATAGAAGAAGTGTTCTCACCAAACTGTCGTTTATTTATAACAAATTAACAATTATTATACTTCCGCATAGCGATAATAAGCATTTAATGCTACTTAGAAAAAATTTAAATTTTTGTGAAATTTCGGGATGTTACATGTGGTATCAGAGCGCAAGTTCAAATACTAGGCCTGAAGTGGCTCATTCATGCAAATGAAAATTTAGGACGGAATTGAAAATTATTTATTTTATTTTATTTTATTTTTTGTTTTCAGTTTCAGCATTTTATAAATTTAGTCTGCAGGTATGGAAGGACCAGAAGAGTCGGCTGAGGACAGGTCCCTTGATAATGAACAGAATCATAATGAACAAGGACACATTAATGCATAAAACTTATTTGTTGAACTGAATGATAATTCATCTGAATTATTAAGAAGAGTAAAAGATTTAAAAATTGAGAGAAAAATTGTTAAGGAGGAAAATGAACGAATCCTGAAATCTCAAGAGGAGTTGAATCAAATCCTGCTGAATAATTTTCATAATAATGATAAAGAAAAAGGAACAGAAAATAATGTTGAATTTGGAACTATGTATTACCAACGTAAGGATAACAAGTTAAAATCGACTAATTAAGATAGCAGCTCATCTTCTGAAATTTATGAAAAAGCACGCAGGAAAACGCACAAGTATTCTAGTGATAGTAGTGGCAGTGACTGCTACACTAAAAAGAAGAAGTACATGCCATACGAAGAAATTTATGGTGAGTTTAAAAATATCAAACCACGAACTTTTAATGGAGAAACAGAAAAGATTGAGACATCCGAAGCATGGTTGTCCAATATGAGTAAGTACTTCCAGATTTACAACTACTCAAGTCATCTACAAACTAAAATGGCAATTTATAATCTGATTGGAAAAGCAGACATCTGGTGGCAAGATCTGAAACGAGTAAAAGGTTTAAAAGAGAAAAGTGTAAGTTGGAGTAATTTTAAGAAATATTTTAAAAGAAAGTTTCTGTCAGAACAGTACTATGAGGAACGAGCTAAAGAGTTTTATGAGATAAAGCTAGGTTCCATGGATATGAGGGAGTTGTGCATGAAGTTTTTAAATTTATTAAGGTATGTGCCTTATATAACTGAAGAAAATCCTAAGGTACAGAGGTTTCTGAGTTGTTTTCCCTCTCATATAGAGGACAGGATTGAGTATGATGGTCCTCGAACTCTTGAAGAGGCCATGAGAAAAGCAAATATTTATTATGAACAGAATAAGAAAAGAGAAGGCATACCAAGCTGGAAAGCAAAAAGGCCTAATAACTTTGAACAAAGGAAGAAGCTGTTCTCTTTTAATCGTAACTTTGGAAATAATAATTCACGTAATTACTCTAACAGAAAATTTCAAGGCAATAATGCAGCAAGTAATACACTGTCAAAATTTACAGCTGCAAGAAACAGTGATCCACCTAAATTTTTTGTTAAAACTAATGAACAAAAAGAACCTGTTAAATGTTGGGACTGTCAAGGACCTCACTATGCATCCAACTTCTCACTCAGAAAGAGGACTGACAACAACATACACATAGTACAGGAGGAGGCTACTGTTGGTGACTTAGGAAGGGATATGCCTAGGATAAATGCAGCTTTGGAGAACAAACAAGTTGATCATCAAACTTCCATGGTTGAAGTGGAAGGTATGCTGAAAAATAAACCCATTTCTATTTTAATTGATCCAGGAGTAAGTCTTAGCTATGTGTCACCTGATTTAGTTAAATGTTGCAATCTGAAAATAGACAAGTTTGATCAATCATGGTTGATTCAATTAGCGACTGGAACAAAAAGAAAAGTGATTGATTATGTAAAAGAATGTGGATTTGATGAATCAGTTTAGGACCCATGTTAAGTTGAATGTGTTACCTTTAGGTTTTTACGATGTTCTAATTGGAATGGATTGGTTAGAGAAGCATAGGGTAGTATTAAATTGCTTTGAAAAGACTTTTACTTGTTTGAATGATGAATGTGAAACTGTGACAGTAAAAAAAAATCTTAGAAAAACATCTGTTAGACAAATTTCTGCTTTACAAGTTAAAAAGGTTGTTTGTAAAGGGTGTAAGTTGTTTGCTATAAATGTAATTAATGATGAACAATCAACTAAGGAAGATAAGTTAAAGTTGGAAGACATACCCATTCTAAAGGAATTTTCTGATGTATTCCCAGAAGAATTTCCAAGACTACCTCCGAAAAGGGAATTAGATTTCACCATTGAGTTAGTATCGGGAGCGGTACCAAACTCAAAGGCTCCTTACAAAATGAACACTCTGTAGCTTAATGAACTTAAATCACAGCTTAAGGAACTGATTGAAAAAAATTATATAAGGCCCAGTGTGTCTCCATGGGGAGAACCTATAATTTTTGTTAAAAAGAAGGACGGAACTATGCGTTTATGTATAGATTACCATCAGTTAAATAAAATGACCATAAAGAGCAGATATCCTTTGCCTCGTATTAATAATCTGTTTGATCAACTACGCGACGCGAAGATAATTTATAAGATAGACTTGAGGTCAGGGTACCATCAAGTCAGAATTAAGGATGAGGACATCTTTAAGACTGCTTTAAGAACCCGTTACGCGAACTACGAGTTCGTGGTTATGCTGTTTGGGCTAACCAATACTCCAACAGTTTTCATGTGCCTTATGAATAATGTTTTACATCAGTACTTAGATAAATTTGTGATTGTTTTTATTGATGACATTCTAATTTACTCTAAGACTAAAGAAGAGCATGATGAACACTTAAAAACAATTTTACAAGTGTTAAGGGAACACCAACTTTACGCTAAGTTCAGCAAATGCGATTTCTACAAAGATAAAATATAGTAACTAGGGCATGTGATATCCAAGGATGGAATCGTAGTAGACCCAGACAAGATAAATGCAATTAATGAATGGTCTGCCCCTAAAGACATAACTGGTGTACGATATTTTATGTGAATTACAACTTACTATCGTAAATTTATAGAGGGATTATCTATAATGACGAATCATATAACATCTTTACAAAAGAAAGGTAATAAATTTGTGTGGGATCCAAAATGTGAATAAATTTTTAAGAAACTAAAAGAGTTGTTAACAACAACACCTATTCTAAAAATTGTTGATCCAAACAAGGATTTCATTGTATGCTGATGCATGCAATGATGGACTTGGTGGAGTCTTAACACAAAGAACTCATGTGATTGCATATGAATCTAGGAAGTTAAATATTCATGAGAAGAACTATGCAACTTATGACCTAGAGTTGGTTGTCGTAATACATGCGTTAAAGATGTGGCGCCATCACTTAATTGGAAGAAAATTTACTTTAATGACATATAGTAAAGGTTTAAAATATTTGTTGGTTCAACCAAATCTGAACGCAAGGCAAGCTAGGTGGCTAGCTTTCCTTAGCGAATATGATTTTGAGATTCAGCACATTAAGGGTAAAGAGAATAAATTTGTCGATGCCTTAAGCAGAAATGCTAGGCTAAATTTTATTTCAGCAATCAACACTTATAAAACTGATCTAGAAAACATATTAAGGAAGGAATCCTAATGGATTAAAAATATCAGAAATCACTTAAAAGGGTTGCTAAAGATAATGCTGAAAATTCAATAACAGATTTCAAAATTGATGAAAGAGGGTTACTGCTTTATAAAAACAGACTTTATGTAACTAATGTTGTCGACATTAAGTTGTTGATTTTAAATGAATTGCATAACAGGCCATACTTAGGACATCCTGACTACCAAAAGATGATAACAATGCTGAGAAAATATTATTTTTGGCCATGTTTGAAAAGTGAAGTAGCTTAATATATTGTTAGGTGTATAGAGTGTCAACAAATAAAGGTTGAACATCAACACCCAGCTGGATTGTTGCATCCATTTCCTATTCCAGATTGGAAGTGGGATATAATTAGTATTGATTTTATTGGTGGCTTACCAAAAAAATCAGAAACAGAATGATTCCGTGATGGAAGTTGTGGATAAGCTTAGTAAAGCAGCCCACTTCATACCTTTTAAGACAACCTACAAGGTTGCTAACATTGCTGAAATTTTTATGAAGCAAATTTTTTTTTTACATGGGATTCCAAAAGTTATAATTTCTGACAGAGACTCAAAGTTTACAGGAAATTTCTAGAAGTCTTTGTTTAAAGGTTTAGATACTAATTTAAATTCCAGTACAGCATTTCATCCACAAATGGATGGATAGACCGAATGAGTCAATCAGATTCTTGAAGATATGTTAAGAATGTATGTTAGATATCAGCCAGGTAAATGGGAGGAATATTTCCATCTTGTTGAGTTTGCTTATAATAATCATTACCAAGCTTCAGCAAAACTCAGTCCATTTGAAATTTTATATGGCAGAAAATGTAATACTCCTATTTCATGGAGTAGTCCAATTGACAAGCTAATGTTAGGACCTGAGTTATTAAAAGAAATGGAACTAGCCATAAAACAAGTTCAAGGCAATTTGAAAATTGCACAAGGTAGGCAGAAAATTCATGTAGATCTCAAAAGAACTCAAAAAGAGTTTCAGGTTGGTGAACATGTGTTCCTCAAGGTAAAACCCAGAAAGAGCTCCTTAAAGTTAGGAAGTTGTGCTAAACTAGCACCAAGGTATTGTGGACCTTTTGAAATACTGTCCAAGGTAGAACCAGTGGCATATCAGTTGGCCTTGCCACCAAATCTTAAAGTACATAATGTATTTCACATCTCTCTTTTGAAAAAGTATGTGCATGATGCTACTCATGTGATTAATTGGAATGATGTACAGGTGGAACCCGAAGGAGATTTTCTGGTGGAACCAAATTGTATCATCGACAAGAGGGAAATTTTTCTTCATAATCGTACCATTGGACAGATAAAGGTGCAGTGGAATCACCTTAGTCTAGATGAAGCAACTTGGGAGTTGGAAAGTAATATGCGGGTGGCATATCCAAATCTATTCCAGGAGAAACTGGGGGATGGTGAATAAAGTAACATCGAGAACGATGTTAAATTTAAGAGGGGGTGTTTGTCACATACCCAAATTCTGGACATTATATGTTGTCAAAAAAACATTATGTTTTATTGTATTGTAAAGTTTTATGTTATTGACCAAGTAGGGTCAAGGATGAATGTCGTTAATTATTCTTAATATTTTATTTTTAATAAATAAAAGAGGAGACAAATACCCAAAGAAGACTATTGAATGAGTGTTCACTGACCCACTATGAGGAATGGACTGTGATGGAGAGAAAACTGACACTTGGAAGCATCCTCAATTCTCTTCTAACTGTTGCAAGGGGTAACTTCCCTATTTTTTTGGTCATGTTCCCCAAGAAAGTGGAGCTAAGCAGGTGGATCATTTACTAAAAACAACTGACCAAAAGACCTACGCATGCTTATCTACCCATCGAATTCAGTAGGAGGTTGTTCATTCTTACCTTGTGATAATTTCTGAATTGGGACAACAAGAGCGCACAAGAGATTCGATGAGGGGAAGGTTAGAAGTGATTGAGTGAACTAAGACTTCATTCTGAACTAGTACAGCCACATTGCTGAGTTCAATATTGCTAAAATCAAAAGTACTACTGTCAAGTGCTACTGTTGAGTTGCAAAGGAATTTATTCCATTTCTCCACACAGCATCTTTGTCCTGGTGGTTCAGTGAATACGCTCGGGGGTCCTAAGGCAAGTAACTTGGTTTCCTTCAGGAAAATGTTGGGTGGAACAAGCTCCTTCGGTTGTTTGTCTCATCTACAGTTACCAGGTTCAAATTGTGTTATCTTATTTACCTTCTGCCAAATGAATGAATTTATGTTTTCAGTTTTTTAGTTAATCCTGGATATTCTGAACTGTTATTAAATGTTTTACTTATGCAATTTATCTACTCTGGATATTTACACATCTGTTAGGTTAAAAATTATATTTGAATAGTTAAAGTTAAATCAATGAATCATAGATAAAAATGCTTCCCTGCATTTTTCCACACATTGTTTTTAGGTCTTACTCTAGTACAGAGAAGATGTAATTAAGATAAATTCGAATGATTTATTTTCATAAAAAAATCTATATAATTTCAGTACTTTAATACTACCTTATTTCAGTAAACATCACATAATTTAACTAGGAAACATAGGTATTTTTTATGCACGTGCTTAGCAACATAACCCTTGATTTCATTCATAACAGTTTAATATTCTAAGTATTTCTTTTATGAATGTTAAACTATAGCAAATAAAATTATCAGAATCAAAATAACTTATACACAAATGCAGAGATTCAATTTAAACACAAACTCACTATATAAACAGTATCATTATAAGCATCGACTTATGTCTTAAACCATTACAGAGAAACATTTTAAACATCGACATTCAAAACCCTATTAATATCAACTTTCCATATTTCTGGATATGGTAAATATTGCAAGTAAGTAGACAGTAATCATATATCCATTTACATCACTTTAGAACATTGTAATATGTATTAAAACACTTATCAAATAACTTAAACAATAAATCAATACTAAGCAAATAGCCTATTGGCATTCCAGGGTTGAAAACCCTATGTATACAGCTTCATCTACTAACACTGTATAAGCATACATTCCTTTCAACACGAGACCAGGGTTCAACACCCGAAGGGTTCACCCACATGGTCAAATCTTCCATATTAACCTAAGTTACCATTTTTAGAAACTTAACTATGCAATGAGTGTACGGTTCGAAACCCTCAAGTGATTCCACAAACGAATCTTAAAGAATGTTGAGTATTCATGATAGGGTTTATAACCCAGCCATACGGCTTTGTTTATAAATAACTCTATACATTATAACCATTCAAAACACATTACAAAATATTAACGAATTCCGAGAGCATTCTCTTAGGTTGTTCATTTCAAACTTCATTGGAATCTTGCAAACAAAACCATATTATATTTATCCATAAAAAATTACACACAATAGAACGAAGGGAAGTAACGTAAGACAAGGTTGAGGGTTCAACCCTCCCTACAACCATCATTCATAAAATAGAACTAGGTTTCAACCCTTAATCATCTATATGTATAATCAAAACATTTATTTCCAAAGATAACAAAAGGCTGAGATTTAAGCTAAGTATTTTATCATTAAAAATTTACGTAGTAAGTGTTGACAAACCAATGTAGGGTAGGTCAAGGGTTCAATCCTCCCTGAACCGAATTTTCCACACGGCTTAAAACCATTACAACCACTGTAAAAACTAAAAGTCTCGGCTAATCAACGAAGACCGGCATTGTGCCAAAGATTCACCCAAAAATATTCTGAGTACTATGGATTCTCACAAGGAAGTCACCGAGGCTTATCAGGGATTTTAAGCTCTTATATTTTTCTGTTTGGCTAAAATTAAAAAAATTTCTGAGGAAGGAACTGCCAGAAGAACAATGAATGAGTGGTTAAACCTTGGTTTAGATCAGTTCTTAAAACTTAAACAATGTTAGTTTAAAACACTCGACGAAATACACATTACCTGCAAAACTCTCGTAGTACACATGAACTCTCCTGCGATGTATCAAGCTTTTAGCATCAACACTAGAGGTGCTCGGACTCACCATCGAACCCATCAAGGTTAAACAATACAGTAAAAGCTCGGCTCATATAGATGTTGGTGACAAAATGAAAGTTATAGGTCTCAATATCAAACCCCAGGAGAGATGCTTGTAGACCACTATTACAAACCCTAAGAACCTAAGAGCCTGTCCGCCTCTCCACCCTCACTCAATTCAAATATGAATGCTCCAGGTTATCGCTAGGCGAGTAGTTGAACGAGCAGTTAAGGCTTAGCACTTCAACCAAGAAATGTCACGTGAAGCTTGGCCATGGGGGATGCCATTAGGCTTTCCACCAAAACATAGTTAATGAACTTTAATTGCCATAGCTACTGATTTCAAGTGCCTTCCAATGCATGATCCACCGAGACATTAATTTTGGCCTTCATAAATTGCTTCGACATATAGTATGATAGGCTTATAATCAAACTCATATTATATAGTTCTAATTAGAGTTTTTCGAATAGCCCGATTCGTATGTTAGGCATTTAGTCAAGTCTTTAATTGTATAGTTTCGAATCATGGAAATTCAAAGATGCTATACTATGCATAGAGCATAAGGTTTTTCATATAGTTTATAAATGTCGATGATAGTATAGATGCATAATAATTACAACTACTAACAATAGTAGTTAAGCTTATAGTTATAAATAGGTCTAATACAGAGGTTACACATGGTATAAAACCCTTAGTGTAGGATTTGGTCATAATTGAAGTTTGATCACTTTACAATTAAACTCAATACAGATAAAATATTATGGTTTAAACATGTTTTTATGTATAAAGTGTAAATGCTATGTAATCACGCAAGTATATTGTCTTTCAAACTATATATCAAATATAGGCGACATCGTATTGTTTAAACCTGAAAAACTGATGATCAAAGCTAAGGTATATCTCACCCATGGGAAAATCCAGTTCTTTATACTTTATAAACATCGGAGGCTACTTAAAGTTTTAAATGAGTTCTTTTTACATATATCATTATTATGTCGAAAGAAGTCTCGATCTTACCTGTGATCTGCAACAGAAGTTCAAAGTGTGTTAGATTTACAGCTAAGTAAGCCTCGGGGTGCCCATAGGACCCCTTCATCATCAAGAAAGCAAACAGTTAGTATTATGGATAAAACAGTAATATAATAAAAGATAGAGTTACAACATATTTATTCAGAAAATAACTTGGTATTAAAACCTCCAGTTGTTAATGACCACATAACTATAAGCTTATAAAATTTGCAATCAGTAATGGCATTTATGTCAAACATAACATGTAATCAACATAGCATGTGAATAATCATGAACAACTAATAGAAGAAGTGTTCTCACCAAACTGTCATTTATTTAAAACAAATTAACAATTATTATACTTCCACATCGCGATAATAACATTTAATGCTACTTAGAAAATTTTTAAATTTTTCTAAAATTTTGGGATGTTACAAGAACTCAGATTGGAGTAGAATAATGTCACACTACTAAATTATCAGTATAATGAACAATTATAATACAATGGAGAGAATTCGAATCATGCAGGGGAATTCGAACCTCAGTTGGTCTAGCATAGGGATTATCACCACTATAGTGTTGTCGAAGACTCAAAGTCAATTGAATTGAACCTAAACTCAGCTAATTGAAGCCACAATCAGTTAACTAACTAAAGAGGACGCAATAGTGAGTCTTTTATGCATGCCAATTGTTCAGGTCCACAGGGTACCCGAACATGGTATCATATCTTTTATGAAGACTCGCTTTCGGTTATGATCTAGATCTTAAACTGTTGTTGACGAAACTTGAAAGGGTTTACGGTTCTGATATTTGTGTGCATTTTTGGGCTCTGGGAGGTGTTCCATTGCTTCCAGAGCACCGTTTCCATTAGGAAATAGTTTTCATTTGATCGAAAACGGTTCCCGGTTGCTTCAGAAACACGTATTCCTTAATAGGTCTTGAGTTCAAGTCTTAGGAAGTTACTTTTAAAACAAAAAGTGCATGCAATTACTATTTTCAAGTAACTTTATTGTAAAAGTGCATCTCACTTAAATAATAAAAAAATAAAAATAAAAAGTGAGTCACTTAAGTTCATTTTTATTGTTACACTATTTAAAGTAACATCATTGTAAAAGTGAAATCACTTATTTTACAAAAGTGATTCACTTAAAGCAACTTTCTTGTAAAGTGATTGTCAAAGGTTCATCTTGGGGAGAGAGGGATCTTTTTTTTTAGCTGGTAATTCTCTATCCGCCATGTCACTATTGGGGACATCTACAACTTTTTCTTTGATCAAGCATAACTTCATCATACGAAGTCAGTTTTCAATGTCGTTTTTTTTAAATTGCCTATTTTTTTGAACTCTTTGCATCCAGACTATTGGTTTCTGTTTTTATAGCCATTAATTTGCAGTATGTCCGCCCCTTGTGATATTCTACTTACCAATTCCAACTATTTCTCGTGGAAATCTCGTATGGAGGATGTTCTACGAAGTAAGGGATTTTTCTGAATTAACTCAGGGAAAGAAACAGAACCCACTGATGATGACAAGAAAATAAAATGGGCAAATAGATGTGACGAAGCTTGTAGATTGATTGGGATGCCAATCTCTACTAATTTGCGATTTCACATATCTAGAATTGATGAACCTGATGCTGCTTGGGACAAGTTGGAATCTGTGTTTGGTAAACACAATGAAATTCGAGGTCACCAACTCGAAAATGAGTTGATTTCTTTAAATCCAAGTGATTTTTCAAACATACAAGATTATTTATCTAAGTACAAAACTCTTAAACTCTTATGTGAAGAATGCAAGATTAAGAGGGAAGACAAACAATGCATTTATCATATTCTTTCCAAACTTGGACCTGCATATTCTGTTTTTGTATCTAAATTTTACTCCATGAAAGAATCCTTGAATGCAGCTAGCTATCAAGAGCCTAGTCTTGAATCCTTTTGTGATTCCTTGATTCGAGAGCAAGATAAGCTCATCCATCTTGGAATAATTAACCATGCAGATACATCTGGGAAAGCCTTATTGTCCCAATAGAAAGAAAAGTCCAAACCTCCCTTGAAACAAAATTTTCGCAATAATAAGTCAAACAAGGGTCCCAAACCCTCTCAGTCAGCTCCTTCTTTAAAAAATGACAAAGGATCCAAGCCAAAGGCAAGAAGACTGAGTGTCATTGCAACTATTGTGGGAAAGATAATCCTGATGAATCTAAGTGTTTCAAGAAGATGGCAGCTTTGGAAGCAGCAATGAAGAAGCACCACATCGGCCTAGATTCTCCTTCAAAATATACCTCTCATGGACATGCACTTTGTGCTTTTGGTTATTCTTATAATGCATCTTCTTCTTCTACTTCAAATGAATGGATCATTGATTTTGTAGCATCTTATCATATGGCTAAGGATCAAGCCATATTTTCTACTATGCATGAATGTAACACCAAACAAATATTTCTTGGTGATGATAGATCTCTAAGTGTTGTAGGAGCTAGAACAGTTCCAGTAAATAATGGTCATTTCAGTGATGTACTATGTGTTCCAAGAATTTCCTGCAATTTTTTATCAGTCTATCAAATCACTCATTCTGGTGAAGGTAAAACTATGACGTTTACACCTCACCAAGTTGTAATCAAGGATTTTAAAGATCCTCAACAGGTCCTAGCTACCAGAATTGTTGATGATATTAACAGGTTGTCCAAGTTTAGCAACTTTGGGTCATCATCTTTTCCTTCAGTTTTTGTTGCCCATAGTGATAACTTGAGCAAACTTTGGCATGAGCGATTTGGTCACTTAAATTATCGCTCGTTGCAACAACTATGTAAAGACAATATGGTGACAGATCTTCCGATGGTATCTTGCAGGGATGCTGTTTGTTCCAGTTGTGTACTCGGAAAACATCATCAGGACAGTTTTAACAAAAGTGCCTCTTGGCATGCCTCAGTTCCCTTGGAGCTTGTGCATAGTGACTTGTGTGGTCCTCTTCCATCTGCTTCATTTTCTGGTTTCAAATATTTCTTAACTTTAATTTATGATTACACTAGACGCACTTGGGTTTATTTCCTAAAACTTAAGAGCGAAGTATTTAACATGTTCTTGGCCTACAAGGCCCTTGTTGAAAAACAATCTGGTCATCAAATTATTAAGTTAAGATCTGACAATGGAGGAGAATATGTTAACAAAAAGTTCACTACTTTCTGCACTAAACAAGGAATCCAACAACAACACACTGTTCCATATACACCACAACAAAATGGTGTAGCTAAACAGAAGAAACACGCTATAAAAGAAATGGCTAATTGTATGATCCAATCTAAAGGACTAAGTCTTCAATTTTGGGCTGAAGCCATTAATTGTGCAAATTACATAGTTAATCGCACCCCCACTAAAGCATTACAAGGTATCACACCGGAAGAAGCATGGGGTAAAATTAAACCAGATGTAAGTCACTTCCGTGTGTTTGGTCATGAAGCATGGGCTCACATTCCGGATGACAAACGAAAAGCATTGCAGCCTAAAAGTGAAAAGTACATATTTGTTGGATATTCTAAAGATGTAAAAGGTTATAGACTTCTTCAACCACATTCTCATGATATAATCATTAGAAGAGATGTTAAATTTGATGAAAATCTCTTGGCCTGCGAGCCTAACTCGGCGATTGGTCCATCTTTGGCCTGCGAGCCTGATTCGACATTTGTGCTTTCTTCTTCTTCTTCCAACTTCCTTGACAGGTTTCCAACTCCAGTTTCTGATCATGACAGTGAGGATGAAAATCCACCTCCACCTGCTCATGTTTTTCTAGTTGTACTAGCACAAGTGCTTCCTCGATGGGTCCGTTCAACATGTGAAGCAGCTGGTGCTCTTTCCGGTGATCTTAGAGATCAACGTCGAACACGTTCTTAGTTTCAGTGAGCCTCTTCTCTTTTGGCTCATGTTTCCGAGAATCATGATCTAGAAACCTTTGCAAAAGCTTCAAGAAATCCAGATTGGGATGCAGCTATGGATGAAGATATCGTTCCTTAATGGCGAACGATACTTGGGATCTTGTACCTCTTCCAAAAGGAAGAAAACTTGTCAGATGTAAATGGGTCTACAGAACTAAGTATGCATCAGATGGAAGTGTTGAAAGACTTTAGGAAAGGTTAGTTGCCAAAGGTTTTTCCCAAGTTGAAGGCATTGACTACAATGAAACCTTTGCTCCTGTCGCAAAAATGAACTCCATCTGCCTTGTTCTTTCCCTTGTAGCCTTACACAACTGGGAATTCCATCAAATGGATGTCAAGTCTGCCTTCTTACATGGTGATTTACTGGAGGAAATTTAGATGGAACAACCTCCTAGATATGTTCAGAATAACTCTATCCTTGTCTGTCGCCTTAAGAAATCCTTATATGGCCTTAAGCAAACTCCTAAATCTTGCTATGCCAAAATGGATAGCTTTCTCCTTGATACTGGTTTCTCTAGATGCCATTCTGACCCCAATGTCTATAACAAGAATGTAGGAAACCATCTCATCATACTTGTTCTATATGTTGATTACCTTATTCTTACTGGTAGTGACCCTAAGCTTATAACCCATGTGAAATCCAGTCTTAAGCAAAAATTTTAAATGTCAGACTTAGGACATTTGCATTATTTTGTTGGTCTCCAAGTCCTGCAAACCAAAGAAGGAATCTTTCTTTCTCGGTCTAAGTATGCTTGTGACCTTCTTCGTCGCTTTCACATGGAAGATTGTACACTTTCCCCTTCTCCCTTCCAGTCTGGATTCAAACTTTCTACCACTTGTACTTCACCTGAAGTAGATGCCACCTTGTATCGTCAGCTTGTTGGTAGTCTCTTATAGTTGACTCATTCCCGTCCTTAGCTTTCCTTTGTCGTTGGTCGTGTTGCCCATTATATCCAAACACCTCATGAAAGTCACTAGAAAGCATCTAAAAGAATAATTCGATATATTCGAGGTACAAACCAGTTTGGGATTCATTACAGTACAGGGGGGAAACCTTTGTTGGCTAGTTTCACTCATTCAGATTGGGCCGGCAATCCTGATGATCGAAAGTCTACAGCAGGTTATGTTTTCAGTCTGGGATCTGGACCTATCACTTGGGCTTGCAAGAAACAACAAGCTCTTGCTCTTTCTTCAGTAGAGGCAGAATATCGAGCCGCAGTTAATGCCAGTTAGGAATCTTTAGGGATTCAACAGATACTTTCAAATTTTGGATTCGAGCAACAGCAGCCTACTCCACTTTGGTGCAACAATCAAAGTGCCATCAAGCTTGCCAAAGATCTAGTCCTACATCAACATAGAAAAAACATTTAGCTACATATGCACTTCATCAGAAATCTTGTTCATGATTGTGTTCTTGAAGTGCTCTATTGTCCTACAGATGATCAATTTGCAGACATCTTCACCAAGTCTCTTACAGAAGTGAAGTTTTCTAAACTTCGATCTATGTTAGAAGTTCAGGAACTTGTCATTAAGGGGGGATAGGCTCTAATGCCTCCTTTCTTCTCCTAATAGTGTCACTTTTGTAAATCCTTCAATCCTATCCCAAGTTGTTCTTAAGGGGGGATGTTAGGATATTTAGACACTTAGGAGTTAGTTAAGATCAACTTGTGTAATAGATCTGTTAGGTAAAGTGTGTTTCTTTAGTATGCATTTGTAAATACTTAAATCCGATGGTCATGATATGTTTTAGACATAGAGTGATCCGACGGCTCAACTTCTCTTAGATCATACCTACCCTAGATCTGTGGCTTAGCACCCAATTGGTCCATGATCTTTATTTAAAGAGCATGGAGGGTCATTAGAAATTTGATCGATTATGAGAAGCTCATTTGTAACTTTCTTTCTTTGCATAATAAATTGGTCCATAGAAGCTATTTGGCCGGGGTCGTGGAGTGTTTCCCTCTCGAGGGTTTAAGCCATGTCAAAACATCGGTGTATCGATCTGTGATCTGTTTGTGTGAAGTGGTTTCTCTAGGTGTTCGGTCTTTTGGGAGTGCCCTATGTACTCGACAGAAAAGAGCACATGAGGACACAATCAGTGGCATCCAGAGTTCTAACCCCCCACAAGAGTCAAATAACTCAGGTGGACTGCACTGAAACACTCAGTAGGGTCCTATAAAATAGGGAACTAGATGAAGTGGTCCTAAAATGATGCATGCAGGGCTCCAAAGGTGGTATATGTATCCTGGATGACATCTGCACACCACTAGGGAGAAAATGACATCATCTACAACTAGGAAAAATAAATAATGTTAGGTAGGACAAGGATGGAGTATTGAAATATTCTAACACCCCCCCTTAATCCATACTTTTGCATATTGGGCCCTGGTTACTAATACCAAAGGTCACCCATACAATCAAATAAATGATAAAAATAAAGAACAACCCATGAACCAAGGAGATGGGTAAAACCTCATGGGAAACCCCCCCCCCCTCAAATTGGACTGAAACACACCAAAAGATTAATTGCTCCAAACTCAAGTAGGTGTGATGATTGATCACATGTCTGGAGGTATCTTCCTCTTGGGAAGAAGTGGATCATGCTCCAAAACATGTGCTTGTATTCTCCTTCAGTGGATGCAAGCGAATATGGAGGATTCTGAACTTTCTCTTCAAAACAAATATGGTGAGAACAAATCCAAAGATATGAAGATCATCCCGGAACCTATGATTCAAACCAGTTGAGGTAGGATCAACTCCATGAATGCGTAGATAGTTCTTTGATATATCCTTTGAGCCAACATAGGTGAGATCATAACCAAATGAACTATGACATGAAATCAGCTCCAAGAATTGATAGATGGTTTCTTGTGATCTCCTTTGAACCAACAGGGGTGAGATCAAAACCAAAATCACTAAAATATGCCCTAGACTTGAACCCAAGCGAATGGTAGTGTCCTTGATCTTCATAGAAACTCTGAGAACATGTGCCAATGATAAAATAAAAGTTCATAGGAAGCATGTGATCAAGGAGGTCGAATGCATCACCTCCAAAATCTGATTTAACCTCCAAAGCATTCAATAGACCATCATTTTGCACACTAGGAGACTCATGTGAAAGAGAGGATTTAAGAACCTCTTCATATTCTAGAGTATGAACTGGCTTATCTTGCTCATAATTCGAAATAGAAGACATTGAGAACATGATTGTTGAATCTGCAACTTCTTCTTCATCTTGAACAACTTCATCATGAGATATGATTGAGGCTGAGACATAATTAGAGAGAACACTTAAGGAAGTATCACTAGGATTGTTCTCCAAATAATTTACACCAATCCCTTCATTATGATTTCCAATTTTTTTTTCCATTTGGGCCCATATCTCACTTGGATATTCAATAGCTTCCATGAGGTAGCACATACTAGGAGACATAGCAATACACATTGCTCCAAAGGCTCTGTCACATTCATTTAGCCAATCATTCTCTTCTCCATAGGAAGCAAAATCTCTCATATCACCAATACACTTATCAAAAAGACCATGTCTCTTTAGATATTCTATCATATTTGGTTTCCACTCATCATAGTTGAATGGAGAGAGAGGAGGAATTCCTTTCAGATACATGGAAGCTGTTGTGGAATTCCTACAAAAACAATGAAAAATATCTTTTACCGCTACTGCTGCAAAACTGCTACAAATGTAGAAAACTGCTGCTGCTCTCAAAAACTTCAAATAACCTACACAAAACTCTCAATAATGGAGGTATACTACTACTGAGCAATGATTTAGGACAATATGCACTTTTATCCGGATCCTTCACACCTGGATAGACCTCACTGGATTTCTCCAAAGAATTCAATGTAATGGCACTAGGATTTGATGTGAAAATCCAGAGACTTCTGGTGCACTACTGAAAGAAACTGCTCAACATATTCACTCAGCAGGCTCTAATACCATGTGAAATTCTATGTCACAACAGATCTAAGAGCTGATGGATACCTCACAAAGAAGGAATGAGCAGAAAATTAGAATAAGAGTGAAAACTGCAGTGAAAAGGAGCAGAAGAATAATAATGCAGTAGAACTCAGATAGGAGAAAAATAATGTCACACTACTAAATTATCAGTATAATGAAAAATTATAATACAATGGAGAGAATTCAAATCATGCAGGAGAATTCGAACCTTAGTTGGTCTAGCATAGGGATTATCACCACTGGAGTGCTCTAGAAGACTCAAAGTCAACTGAACTAAACCTAAACTCAACTAATTGAAGACACAATCAGTTAGCTGACTAAGGAGGGTGCAATAGTGAGTATGTCATGCATGCCAGTCAGAAAAGGTTTCATGAGGCCAAAATCAATGGCATCCGGATCTCTAACCCCCCACAAGAGTTAGATAAATTAGCTGGACTGCACTGGAACACTTAGTAGGTTCCTATAAAATAGGGAACTGATTGAAGTGGTCCTAAAATTATGCATGCAGGGCTCAAAAGGTGGTGGATGGATCCTAGATGACATCTGCACACCACTAGGGGGAAAATGACATCATCAACAACTAGGAAAAATAAATAATTCTAGGTAGGACAAGGATGGAGTATTGAATTATCCTAACATGATCTTCTTCACTTACCTAAGGTGATCCCACCATATAGATGTTCTTCCAATTAGATTGAATATGGCCACCATTTCCTTCATATTTCTAGAGTAGTGTTGGACTTGGAAATACTTCCTCATCCCAAGAAGCTAAGATTCAACTTCTTGACCATATTTTACCTCACCATCAAATGCAGGAGGTTTGGCCTTCTTAAATTCCCCATATGAATTGTTCTTGCAATGCCTCTTCCTCTTATTCCTATGAGAGGAAGAGCTTGAACCTTCAATGGATTCTCCAGGGTCAAATGATCCACTAGAAGATAGTTTTGGACTATATATCATGTCTCTAGAAACTCTTCTTGAGTTATTGGACCTCTTGTGGGATTTCTCTTTGAATTAGTCCCACTCTTTTTTGGATTTACTGAGTGATGCCTAGAGTTAATCCTCCTTTGAATTTCTGTCAAACTTTGCAGCATAGCGGAATTCAACTAATTCTATTCTTCTTGAGATTTAATCAGCCTCTCATTATCTTCTCTATAACTCTGTAATTCCACCCATAGGCTCCTCATGGTGGCTTCAATATTTTGGGGAGTCTCTTGATTTCTTATACCATTGGATTCAGTCTCAACATTCTCAACCTATATGCTCTCTCCCATGGCATATGTCTCTGGCTCATAGGGATCCTTTGCACCATCCATGATGTTGATCTTCTCCGCCCAACCAATACCAAATTTTTTTAACCTGAACTATACAGAATGCCAAAACTTATATGTCTCTAATATCACTATGATTCTGCAAAATGTGTTCACATAAGACACATTTGTTAGTTGTATTTTACATTCTTAGAAATTATAAAAATTATCTTATTGCATCTTAGGGACAACCAATCACCCTTCAAAATACAAAACCTAATCAATTTTTATACTGCTTCAACAGTTGCAGTTGAACCCAAGATTTAACTTCCTCCCTGCACCACTACAAGGCGAGTCGAGGGAAATGCCCTCATTTTTTCTTTGTAAATATTTTGATTTCATGCAATTTGGAACATAAGATCAATTGCATTTTTCAATTTCTGGCACCAGAAAATCTTCTTGGAAATTCACCTACAAAAATGACCAATTTCTCTATCTCGGCGAAATCTTCAAAACTCACCAAAAACTACCTATGCGAACTTTTAAAAAACCTGCCGAAATACTTCATTAACAAACTCTCTCCAATTTCACCGAAATGCATCGTCGGAGTTTCTCCAACTTCGTCGAAATCTTCAAATTTTGCCCAAACCTTCATCGACAATTTCTCGAACTTCGTCAAAACACTTCCTCGGCTGAATTTTTACAAAACGCGCTGAAATGCATCAACTAATTTTCTCCAAATTCACCGAAATGAATCGGTAAAATTTCTCAAAAATCGTCGAAAATCACATAAACACTTGTCGGTGAAATTATTCCAAGACTCATCAATATGTGTCGGCGAACTTCTCCATTTTTTCGCTGAAACTATTTCGGTGATGGAAAAATTCTCCATTTTTTCGTCAAAACTCTTTCGGCGAACTTATCCATTTTCCCCCGAAACTCTGTCAGTGAACTTCTCCATTTTTCGCTGAAACGATTTTTCGGTGAACTTCTCCAATTCTCACTGAAACACTTTTTGGCGACTTCTCCAATTCTTGCCGAAACACTTTTCGACGACTTCTCCAATTTTCATTGAAATGATCTTTGGCAAACTTCATGAAAGTCATCAACAAACTTTGTCTAAGTTCGTTGTAATGTGTCGGTGCAACTTGCTCAAATCCACCGACACACACTTAGGAAGAAACTCAGAAAAAAAAAAATTCTTTTATAGTAATCAATGGTGATCAGGAAGTGATATTAACACTACAAGTTATGCAACTTAGCCCATACATGCCCAATGTTTTAACCTATAGCTCTGATAACACAATATCAAGTCCCCTTCCATCAACCCAACTTAAGGGAGGGAACATGAACTAGATCTAGGATTTCAAAATTAGCCCCATCATCATTTTATAAATTCATAGTAAATAAAGTGTGTGCGCAGATGCATAATACAAATAAATAGTGGAAGTAAGCTCCATCCACACACCCACAAAGCATTGATACACAAGCTTAATTCTCATATGCACGAAATTAAAACATTGCATAATTAAATACAAGAGAATACTTATCTTGAAATGAAAATGTCCTGAGAAACTAGCTATGCAAGCGCAACGTTCCACCCAACCATAGGCCATATGTGTTCATCAATCTCTCAACACGGCTTCCACCCCTAAGTTGGGAATGATTTTCACAAGGAAAAAGGGAACATAAAACTCAAGTCAAGTTAGTGTATAAATAGAGAGTGTGTCTCTCTCATTTTACACATTCTATTCTCTCACTCACACTTTGGAGAGTGGCACACTTGTGGAGGAGGAGGCTCTGCTGCTAGGAGAAGACTATCTCTTGTATTTTGGTTGTATCATTGCTCTATCTATCTCTGCGGAAGTTATTGTGGTTTTTCACCTTTATGGTTTTCCCCAAGTAAACTCTGTGTCTTTTGTGTGCTTGCATTATTGTGTCCATGATTGATATGTTGTAGATTTGTTGTACATGTTGTTCTCTCAGTTAATATCCTAGATCAAATTGAAGTAAATTCTGAAAATTTAACAGAAGGGCACTATGCATTGCATGTAATTATATTCCTATGTTATTTAATATCGTTGGATTTTTGAAGGGTGTGCTTCGATTGAATTTATCCACATATTATTATTTTTTTGTAAAAAGGGTGTCCTGCCATCGCAGGCTCCATGTGCTTGCTTATTGCAATTTTCCCCTCCATGCGTGAAATTATTGTTGGCCAGTAGGGACGCCTTATATGGAATGATGTTTCCTTAGTATATAATACAAATAAACTCTCAAAGTCGGTGACAATATGTCAAATTTATTTAGGGTTTGTTTCTTAGTTGATTGTTGTATGTACCCAGAGCTGATACATATCGAGATCAATTAGAAAATTTAGTGATTCCCATGAAAAGTCCTTAACAAAAATTAATCGTAAAATGTAGTCAAGTAAGCCTGACAAAATAATGGCTGGGCACATTTTGAAATGTGTAGTCGTTTAGTATTACTTGTATGTTCTAATTAATTTTGTAACCGTAAGAGTATTCAATATAGTTCTCCAAATCACTTGACAATGACAAATACCTCTGCTGTGTGAACCCATTACATTTAGATTCAGGAATTCTTGGTATAATTAAACTTGGAATCGACTAACAGTGGTGTGTGCTCATTTTACTATGTTGGATATTTAGACTGCAACTGCCTAAGGATCGGATTAATAACATCCCAGTTGAAGCCTCGATATTGAAGCAAACTCCACTAGTGTTGTGCCAGAGCTCAATGAATTGAGTATTCAACTCAAGGAACTCATCGATCAAGGAATGATTCGGCATGGTGTTTCACCTTGGGGAGCACTCGTCATTTTTGTCAAGAAGAAGGATGGCACCCTTCGTTTGTGCATTGATTATCGAGATTTGAATAAAGCCACCATCAAGAATCGTTATCCCATGCCTCGCATTGATGACTTGTTTGATCAGCTAAGAGGTGCATCCATGTTCTCCAAGATCGACCTTCGATCAGGATATCATCAATTAAGGATAAAGGAAGAAGACATTCCAATAACATATTTTCGTACTAGGTTTGGCCACTATGAATTTGTGGTCGTACCCTTTGGATTATCGAATGCACCAGCGACATTCATGAACTTAATGAACAGTGTGTTCTGAAAATACCTGGATCGCTTTGTACAGGTATTCCTTGATGACATTTTGATCTACTCCCGCAATGAACGAGAGCACCAAGAGCACTTAAGACTCATGCTTCAATGCCTTAGAGAGCATAAACTATACGGGAAATTGTCCAAATGCTCCTTTTTCCAGAAAGAGATCCAGTATCTAGGGCACATAATCAGTGGTGATGGAATCTCGGTATACCCAGGGAAGATTGATGCCATATTAAGTTGGCCAACCCCTAGAAATTCCAAGGAATTTCGTAGCTTTATGGGATTGGCAGGCTATTACAGGAGGTTTGTGGAAGGGTTCTCTAAAATCGGAGGACCTATCACCACTTTACAGAAAAAGGCAATAAAATTTGAATGGACAAGTAAATGTGAAGAAGCCTTCAATGAGCTAAAAGAATGTCTAACTAGTTCCCCAATCCTCAAGGTTCCGGACATGGATAACGATTTTGTGGTCTGCAAAGATGCATCTGGAGAAGGTATAGGCACAGTCTTAATGCAAGAAGAAGGATTCATCGCCTATGCTTCTCGTAGACACAAAGGCCATGAGATCAATTATGCCACTCATGACCTAGAATTGGTTGTGGTGGTGATGGCTCTCAAGTTGTGGAGACACTACTTGGTAGGGCGCCAGTTCGAACTAAAAACAGGTCATCGAAGCTTGGAATACATATTCACCCAAAAGGATTTTAATGCGCGCCAAAGACGGTGGAGTGAACTATTTAGTGAGTATGACTTTAAAATCTCCTTTATAAAGGGGAAGGAGAACAAGGTAGCAAATGCACTAAGTAGAAGACCTCACATACATGCTTTGGTATCATCCAGAACGAATCTGAAGGATAAGATTAAAGCCCATATGGTAAATGACCCTTGGTACCATCAAATTCAAGCGGCCCAGTCAAAGGGTAAGTCAACCTCCCCGAGGCTTGAAGGGTACTCATTGACAGGAGATGGACTCCTTTGATTCAAGGAAAGGGTGTATGTACCAACCACTCGTGAAGTTCGAAGGCTAGTAATGGATGAAGCACATGGAGCACCATACTCCGCTCACCCTGGAGTTAAAAAGATGTATGAAGGTCTAAAAAGGGAATTCTTCTGGCTAGGAATGAAGAAGGATATAGCACATTATGTGGCACATTGTTTAGAATGCCAACAAGTTAAGGCTAAACACCATCACCCAGCAGGACTTCTTCAACCTCATGAGATACCTGAAACTAAGTGGGAAGTGATATCTATGGACTTCGTGATTGGTCTACCGACCTCACCACAAAGGCACGATTGCATTATGGTGGTGGTGGATAAACTGACTAAGAGTGCTCATTTTATTCCAGTAAAAAGTACCTTTGATGCACCTACTGTCGCACAGGTTTTCCTCCAAGAAATAGTCTGCCTACACGGAACCCCTCGTAAAATTATCTCTGATAGATATTCTCAATTCACCTCCAGGTTTTGGAAGAGCCTTCAAGAGTCCTTGGGTACTCAACTGAATTTTAGCACTGTATATCATCCTGAAACTGATAGACAGAGAGAGTTAACCAAGTAATGGAAGATATGTTAAGAATGTATGTCATGGACCAACAAAATCAGTAGGAGAGGTATCTTCCACTGGGGGAGTTTGCTTACAATAACAGTTACCACAGCTCCTTTGGTGCTGCCCCGTACGAAGTTTTGTATGGTAGGCCTTGTAGAACCCCTCTTAGCTAGGATAGTCTAGAGGATCGGGTCACGCTAGGGCCTGACCTACTTCAAGAGATGGAGGGGCAGATGGTCACCATTAAACAAAGGCTTAAGGAAGCCCTTGATCGTCATAAAAGTTACGCTGGTTCTAAACGTATTGTTAGAATCTACAAGGAGGGGAGCCTAGTGTTTGTCTGAGTGAGACCCATGAAGAGTCCCTTTAAATTTGGAAAAGGGGCCAAACTCACCCTAAGATTTGTAGGACCATTCAAGATCCTAGAACGAATAGGTCCTATTGCATACAAACTTGAGCTGCCACCCCACTTGCAGAGAATGCATAATGTATTTCATATTTATGTGCTTAGACATTACATTTTTTACCCCTCTCACATTTTCAACTTGGATGGATTGCAGCTTTCCAAGGAAGGGGTCGTCCAAGTCGAACCGTATCGTATACTGGACCACAGAAGTCAACAACTACGCAATCGCATCCTTGACCAAGTTAGGGTCCAATGGGATCAGTATAGTCCAGGGTCAGCCACTTGGGAAGATGCAGACATTATGCGTCACGAGTTTCCTTATCTTTTTTAGTAGTCTTGAGCTTATGACACATGGATTGGTTCTATTCAGACACATTTTTTTTTTTTGGCAGTTCTAGAGTTAGAAGACGTATGCTACATATTTCATGATTGATACGGAGTTAGTATTTTAGTTCTTATGGTTTCTGAAGTTAGAAGACATATGTTGCATATTTCATGATGATACCCAGTTTTTTCATGCTACTACTAAGTTTCCATGATGCATATCTTATGATGATACTCAGTTTATTATGGTTTCCAGATGCATAGGACATGAAGTACATGATGTGTTGAGTGTTGATACTCAATTGGTAATTTATAGTTTTATTTTGGCATCTTGAAATGTAAGTTATGTGGTACATGATATGGTGTTATTACATGTTGTTCTTAGAATGATTCCTTATAAACATGTGATTCATGGTCATGCATTATTTTGAAGTTGTTATTTCTAGCCATGTGATTTATAGCCATGGGTTGTGCATGTGATACTTCTTGATGTTATTCCATGATGTTATGGTGCTTTATAAGATAGATGATGTGTGGAACATAAAATGATTTTATAGCTTACCATTGCATCTAGAGATAAATGACATTCGGCACATAAATGGTATGAAAGCATGTTGTGATTAATTTTGGTATTATACAGCTATGTTATGTGTTAGTGAAGAATAAGAGAATATATCAGATATTTGGTATCATGTATGTTATCGTTTCATGCTAACCCTTATTGCACCCGTAGAATGAATATTTGACATGATGATGGATTATGTTGGTTGTTACTCCATGTTGATAGTACTAATGTTGAAAAATGGAAGCTTATGATGACATGTTTATGACATGCTTAGTGAAATTATGAAAGTACCATGACCAGTTATGTTATAATGGTAGAAAAAAGCACCTAAATGCATTAGATGTTAAACTTGGCATGACTTATCGTGACAATGGCTTATGATGTAATGCAATGCAATATGAATTGGTGGCTAGACATTCTTGTTAGCACAGGATTCAAGGTTGATCCATGATATTATTATATTGAGAAATGGTTACTAATGATTATTCATTATGGCAAGTGCCAGTTGTTCCAGGTGATCCACTCAAATAGCCTAATGAGGCTAAGTACTCTATGATTTCATGGGATCCCATAACCACGAATGAGAATGGTTACTATAAATAAATTATGGGCTGGGGGACAAGCCCAACAATTAGCTCTATGCCAGCAATGCTTGATTCTTGTACCAGAATTTGGGAAGGTGGCAGTGCCACATATACTTCCCAGAGAACTTCTGATGTGACCAGAGTCCACGGTTGGAGACATACTCACCAGGAGGGAGGTTTATGGAGAAGGACTTATGATGCTTGGGGTTAGTTCCTTGAGGGTGTTGTGGAGGATGTTTAGGCTAGCCTTCTGAGATTCCTAGGGTATAATGATCCTGATATTAGGATCGGGGGGTACCGAGAGTATCAGGATCGGGGGTACCGGGAACCAGATGTCGGCTAGTACCGATGAGGCCCAGATTCCGGTTAGAATCCGATGAGGCTATATTATTACCAAAATTTGGGAAGGTGGCAATGTTGCGGTAACTTCCTGGGGAACTTCTGATGCCCACTGTATGATCTGCAGACAGGTTATAGTAGAGGGCCCATGCCATGGTGAGAGGGACCATCCGGAGTTGGAGGGGAGGTGTAGGGAGGTTGATCGGATGGTATGATTCTCAGGGAGAGGGTGAGTAAGGAAAAAAGGAAGTAAACAAACACACAGTCATTAATTATTAATTAATTATCTAATGCTTATGTATGTATGATGCATGATTGTTTATGTGGTTGCATACTAGACTCATAGGGAATTACTTAAGAGCATGTTGTAACTTAGGGCGTTTGATTGTATTAGTGTGGTTTGGAGACTTATATGTGGTGGCCACACATATAAATATCTAAACTTCACAATAGTACTAGTTACCTATATACTATAGTATTTACTTGATTGATTGATTGAATAAGTATTGTATTTATTGCTTGAAGATTATAACTTCGGGACGAAGTTTCGTGAAGGGGGGAAGTATGTAACAACCCTCATATATGAATATAGGGAATATTTACTATAATAAATATAATGTAAGATAATAAAAAGAAACATGAAAAATAAGTAACGGAAAGCAAATTTTGCATAAAGAAAGAAATTAAATAAGAAATTAAGAAATTGGGAGAAGGAGGATATAAAAGGGGGAGAAGAAGTGAAGAAAGGGGCTTTTGTCTTTTGGCATTGGGAAGAGGAGCTCTAGAGGAGAGGAAAGCAAGATAGCACTAGCATAGGGTTAATCGTTGGGGGCTCGGGGGCCTCAATCTTTTTGGTTCGGGGTTGGTTGGGTGGAGAGTCATCCCCCCACCTTCAGTTGTACATTTCGGAGCCATCAAGGTAATCACAAGGTCTTCTAACCAGGTATGTTCTGATTTGTTTTCAGATCTTCTTGCATGTTGTAATATTTTATGTATTATTAGTTTTTCATAAATTTTAGGGTTTTACAGGAAGAGAAACAAGATCCCATGTCTCAATTTTCTGTAGTGACTCATATTATTCATCCATGAATTCTTTCCATCTTGAATCATGTAAATCCTCTTTGTAATATTGTGGACCAAACCCCACCATCATGAAGCACCTCGCAGGGAGAAGTAGATTTGTATGGAAAAGTGCAATGTTTTCATATTGGTATTGATATCTTGTTCTTCTGTAGTCAGATGGATCTCCAGCAATGTACCTAGCTTTCTCAATAATATTTTGAGCCCATTTAGGCTTTGGATTAGGAGTAGGTGTTGGATCTGGATCTAGATTTGGTAGATCTTCATACTCAATATCTAGATTTGAATCATATTGATCTTCTTCTTCGGAATCTGAATGTGGATCACTTGTAGAAACATCATTAGGAGAAAATGGAATAGTTAAATCAGTTATACCTTGTTCTTCAATTGGTTTTAGATCATGCAATATATCCTGATTTAATTGAACACTTATTTCAATGAAGAATCTCTTGGTTGCAATCTCCATCAATTTGTAATATTTTGCATCTTTTTCATATCCAAGAAGAATGAATATGCTACTTTGAGGTTGAATTTATTTCCTCTTGTTGGAGAGGATTTTATCCCATGCCTTGGATCCAAAAACCCTCAAGTGAGAGACATCAGGTTTGTGTCCCTTTAATTCTTCAAATGGAGTGACCCCATCAACGGATTTGTGGGGTACCCTATTCTAAATGTATGTGGCACAATTCACTACTTTTGCCCAGATATTTGATGGGCGATCTCCTTCTTCAAGCAAGCAGATAGCCATTTCTTTCAATGACCTATTCTTCCTCTCTGCTACACCATTTTGTTGTGGTATGTATGGGACAAAATGTTGCATTTGAATACCTTCGGAAGCACATAGCTACTGCAAATACTTCTTGATGTATTCCCCTCCATTATATGATTTGAGTACCTTGATCTTCCTTCCAACAGTGTTCTCAATTAATTCTTTGAAAACTTTGAAGCTTTCGAACAACTCAGATTTCTTTTTGAGAAAGTAGATCCAACATAACCTATAGTAATCATCAATGAAGGTTAGAATGTATCTAGATCCATTCATTGAACCAATGTATATCGATCCTGAAACATCACTAGGAATCATATCAAGTATGGAGGAAGCTCTCTTTGCCTTCCCAGCATCATACTTTCTCTCTGGATGATTCCCTACCAAGCAACCTTTGCAAATTCCTTGAGAGAACTTTATGTCCAGCAAACCTTCAACCATCTCTTCCTTTTGCAACTACTGTAGGTATTTGAAGTTTGGGTGCCTGTAGGTATTTGAAGTTTAGGTGCCGAATATTTCATGCCAGAGTCTGCTTGTCTCATTTTCATGAGTTAAGAGAGCACTTTGATGTGAATATGGAAAGAAGCAAGAGAAATCATATGCCTTGGAGGCATGGTTTGCAACTCCTTTGGCTATTGGATTCCCAGATGAGATCTCTACAACCTCAACTGTGTCAGGTCCAAATAGTACTTTCTTTGGTGAACTTGTGTGTGTCATCTAATAAACAAAAAAAAAAATTAGCTGCTAGATAAGGCACATATAGCACATTGTTGAACTTTCCATGCTCAAGATGTGCAGTGCCCTTCCCTTCGACAAATATTTGAGAGTCATCTCCCATGTGTATGCTAGGGCCATCAGTGAGATCTAATGAAGAAAATGGATATCTGGAGGAAACCATGTGCTTGGAGGCTCCATAATCAATAAGAAAAGCTTGGGATTGTGAGAATCCATCCTTCAATGCATGGCATCTCTCATGATCTTCTGAATTGCCACCTGGATCAGTCTTCCTTGCGCCTTATGGGAGTGAAATGTTTTGTTGTTCAAGGAGTTTTTCCATTTGATCTATGGTCTTCTTAATACAAGAACTCTCAGGATGATTACCCTTCTTGCAGTATGTACACTTGAATTTCTCAAATTTCTTTTGCTTGTCCTTCTTAGAGCTAGAGGCTCCTTCCGATGGACTAGACTTGGTATTATGCTTGGGTTCAAATTGCTTCTTCTCTTTTCCCTTTTGCTTCCCTTTTGCATTTGCACTTTTTGACTCTCAAGCCATAAGAGCTTGATTTTTGGAGGCCTTCAAAGCGCCAATATGAATAATTTTTTCTTGTTCTTGGATGAGATATTCGGTGAATACATATAAGGATGGAATTTTCCAAATAGGAATTGAAAATATCCCTAAATGGAAGGTAGAAACAAAGATGGAGAACTCAGGACCAAGCTTGCTCAAAATGGATAGCAACAACTACTCATCCTTCTTCTCAATGCCACATTGCTTGCATTGCATGACCAAAGATTTGAATTTGGAAAATAATTTCTAGATGGTTTCGAAATACTGGGTTGAAGAGAAATCAAATCATTCTCTAGAATATGGCCCCTTATCTCATCTTGTTTGCTGAAGAGGGTCTCCAACTTCAACCAAACCTCTGTTGGAGTCTTCAATCCATCGAGTGGAAGATTATATCTCTAGAAATATGAATACACATGAAACCAAATGCTTCATCCAATCTATTCAGATACGTGTCCTTCTCAACAGATGCTTGAGGTTCGACCTCCTTTCCCATTGTTACCCCGTACAGTGACTTGTTGCGTAACACCATCTGCATATCAGCCCTTCAATCAAGATAATTGAAGGGTGTCAGGATCCTGGGAGAGAGGAGCATTTGAATTCTACATATGAACTATTGGAGTGAATACAAGATGAACTGTTTGTACTGTTGCACTGAAAAAAATTCAATATCCTGCAAAAAACTATGAAATTTTGGAGATAGACTACTACTGAGCACTGCTTTAGGACAATAGGAAAAAATTTCGAGATCCTTCACACCTAGCTAGACCTCAAAGGATTTCTCCAATGAATTCAATGCAATGGAACCAGGATTTGCTGAGGAAATCCAGAGGCTTCTAGTGCACCACTGAAAGCAGTTGCTCAACCTACACTCATTGAGCTTTGATACCATGTGAAATTCTAAATCACAACAGATCATGGAGCTGAGTATCCCTCACAGAGAAAGAATGAGTAGAAAAGATGAATTATAGTGAAAATTGCAGTAAAAATGAGCAGACAATTAATCATGCATGAGAACTCAGATAGGAACAAAATAATGTCACATGATCCAATAATCAATATAGTCAACAATGATGTTACAATGGAGAGAATTTGAATCACCTAGGAGAGTTCAAGTCTCATTCTTTCTAGCATAGGAATTGTCACCTCTATCAGTGCTCTGGAGCTCCCAAACTCAGTTAAACTCAACCAAATCTTAGTTAACTGACCAAAAGGGGTGCATTAGTGATTTTGGCATGCAAATCACTCAGAAAAGGGCACATGAGACCACAATCAATGGAAATTGGAGCATGAACTGCCCACAAGAGTCAGCAAACTCAGGTGGACTAATATAGAACATGGAGTTGGCTCCTAAAATGTAGGGAACTGACTTAGGTGGTCCTAAAATGATGCATGCAAGGCACATTAGGTGGTTTATGGATGCTAGATGACATTTTCACACCGCTAGGGGGGAAATGATATCATCAACTACTAGGAAAAAAAATAATGCTATGTAGGACAATGATGGAGTATTAATTATCCTAGCAAAAAGCAATCTCCATCATGGAAAATTCAAATCCATACTAATGTTGGAGACTTACAGCTATATCCTTCAATGTCACATCAAGAAAAATCATGTCCATACTTAATTGTGTTGTTACATAATTCATCTAACAAAACTGGAAAAACGATTTAGTGAAAGAAAAAAATTATATAGTCCTCCAAAAGAACTCAACTTCTAGTAAGTTTTCATAGACCCATTTCAAACAAGGATATCATCTTTGTATTCTTCGAAAAATAAATAACCTTCAAAGCTACCTAGAGACTTTTTAGAAAGGTTGTTAGTGACATGGTTAAGTTCCCTGTAAATATGTTGAATAGAAATCACATTGAAGTTTTCAATCATATTGTGGATCCTTTGACACCAGTGATCCAATGAAATAACCTAAAGTATTGAGATACCATTTTCCCAATTCACAATCACCTTGGATTCATCGAGAACCTGTAAAGAAATAATAACAATCTTAGCAGCACAATGTAATAAGCCCCAAAGAGCTATTAGTTTTTCTCTTGTATTTGTCCCAATACCACACTCCATCCAAAGTTCATATGTGTGCTTTGAATTTAATTTCAAATATATACCACAACCACATCTCCTTTATATAGAGGCACCATAAAAAAAACAATACTCTATTATCAACCAATATCGGAAAAAAAAAAGAAAAAAAGAAAAGAAAGAAGTAATCTATGTTTCTTGGGATTTTCCTCTTTATACCATTATTTATACATGCTCGGGATTTTTCTGCAAGTAGCAAGCACAACTTGAGGCTTATTATAAAAAATTGCAAGCATTCCTAGCAAGCCAAATTCCCCAGTAGATAAAGATGGGGAGCTTAGCATGTTTGTGGTTCTTGTTCACCCAAATTTGTAAGTTTTCATTAAAACCCATGGAACCCCAAATAGAGTTTTATTTGAAGTTCTTCTAATAATTTTGTCTAAACATTTTTGCAGACAATACATTGAACAAACAAATGTTGAATAGATTCACCTTCAAACTAACATAAAAAGCAGTAGTTTGGACCAGAGCACCCCCTCCTTAGTAAATTGTCCCAATTCAGTATAGAATTTTCTAAACAGAGCCAACCAAAACTCTTAAGTTTCATGGGTAAATTCCACTTCCACAATCTACTAAACCACCACATACCCTTCTATAGAATATTCCTCATGTGAGATTGCATTGTAAGCATCATTTGTTGTTACCTAACTAGTGGATCTATTCCATCCCCAAAATAAATATTCTTCATTCCCTTTTCTTCTAATGCATGCACTACTAATACCCTCAATATATCTTTACCATACATCTTCTCCAAAACCATAAAGGCCAAGATCCTCAAGGATATACCAGTATGAGTCGTAGTTCCTCAACCAGCTAGGTCTTTTGATATGATCAAGTGTATTAAACCAAATTCAACCAGATATTCAATGAGGGATTTTGGAATCTTATAAGAATCATGTCCTCCAATAAAAGAATCCACACCCACCAAGACTTGTCTACCATTTCCAATTTTCCAAAAGATCCATTTTCCAATTCTTGGAATAGTTTTAATACAACCATTCCATATATAAGAAATTCCTTAAACAGTTTTCCTTGGATTTTTTATCCATTCAGCAATAGACATACCCTTGAGATATTTTCCTTTGAGTACCTTTCTCCATAAGCACGAACCAAACATACCTCTCTAAAACAAGGAAAATTTTAGGGGCGAAATTTATCCCACAAACTAATTTTCAAGGGTTTTTTCCATAAAAAGATTCGCCAATTTCAATTTTTTTCTAACTTGATTCACCCCTTTTCCATAGGATAATTTTTTTAACTCTAAATATCACAAAATTTGTCCATAAACTATATAAAATTCTTAAAAATTTGAACACTTTTACAATATGATTTGAAATTTAAGAATTAGTATGATTCACCAAGGTTTCTACACTTCAAAAAAATTATGGATCCTTAAAATTTTTCCTTCTCCAAAATATTTTTGAAGTTAATGCAAGATTAAACAATTTGAGATTTTTTATAACACATCACCCCATATTTTTTGAGAGTGAGATTTTCTTCCAATTTACCAAGTTAATTTTATCTCTGATAGCTAAACTTGACCAAGAAAAATTAATCATTTTTTGTCTTAGCGGTTGTAGAATGGACATCAAAATCATCATCAAGGACATCTAATAAACATGAATTCCAACAAGAATAGACTTAACAAGAGTAAGTCTTTCACCCAAAGATAAACTCCTATAACACCAATTTCCAAATGTTTTTCCAATTTTTTTAACTAACCACATCCAGTTTGCTTTCTGGTAGTTATTGGGCTTAAGATAGAATCCAAAATATTTAAAGCCACCATCCAAGGGATTAGTTGTATAAGGAAACAAGGATATGATCTATTCAAAATTTTCTTTGTTCACACCATTCCTCTGAAAACAATATTTTTTAGGGTTGACTTCCATTATGGTAGCTTCACAGAACAAGGAAATGATCTAATGAAAATAAACCCAATCATCTATAGAACCATTTCCGAATAGAACCACATCATCAACAAAGAGTAGATGGGTAATGAAATGAGAGCGACCAATTTTAATTCCCGAAAGTCTTCCCTCCCTTTCTGCAACTGTAACAAGTCTACGCAATCCCTCAATAACCAAAAGGAAATGAAGAGGAGAAATAGGACAACCTTTCCTAAGTCCTCTAGTGCTCCTAAAGGAATTTGTAGATGATCCATTGAATAGAATAGAAAAACTTGCTAATGTGATATAGGCCATGATCCAGTCGGTGACATCCAAAGGAAGCCCAATTTGTAGTACAATCAATCTTAAGAAAACCCAATCTACCCTGTCATATGCCTTTGCTAAATCCATTTTGAGTATCAATGCATCCATATTTTTTGTTTTTACATAATGCATACATTCCTGAGTCACTCCTATAGCATCCAAAATTGATCTATTAGACAGGAACCCAAATTGTTCATTTAACAATCTTTCCTCCAACAATGGTTTCATTATATTTTATATTATCTTTGTAATAATATTATACACAAGGTTGCAGAGAGAGATTGTCCTATAATTGTTGAGAGACTCGGTATTTTCACCTTTGGGAATTAATGCAAGAAAAGTATAATTTAATTCCCAATAAACATAACCATGGACTCTAGAGTGTTCAATCAGTTCCTTAATCTCTTTTCCCATGATATAAAAAAATTTAATAAGGAAGTCTATAGTATATCCATTAGGGCTTGGACTTTTGTCTTTGGAAAAATGTCTAAGCACCTCTTCAATATCCCCCAAAGTAACAGCTTTGCCAACTTCCTGACCCTCTTCTAATGAATAAATATTAGGATAACGATTGACCTAATTTAGTTGAGAAACAATATTAGTTCCACCATGATCTTGAAAGTGATTAGAGTATAAATCAACAAAATTTTCCCAATGCCCCTAAGATTAAACTATTCACCCATTGGAATCTTTGAGATCCCAAATAACATTATAATTTCTTCTAAAACTGGCATATTTATGAAAAAAAATGTATTCATATACCCTGAGCTATCCAAATAGTTCGGCTCCTAAAATTCCAAGTCTCTTCTTCTATTTTCAATCATTCTTCTTTCTTGTTCTCCAACTCAGACAATATACATTTTTCCTCAACGGTAAATATACCTGTAGCATTGAATCATATATCTTGTTCATATTCCTTTCTAGTTCTACTAGTTGCCTCGAATCTTCCTGCTTCTTTTCCTTTTCCCAGTGTATCAAATATTTCTTTAGCTCTCTCATATTCATCATTAGTATGTCCATAACATTAAATCCTTCAAGAATTATTATGGAATTCCATTGAGTGATCACCATCTTATAAAATTCAGCATCCTTTGGCCAAACACGATTGAATTTAAAGGGAAAACTATGATGGGATGTATCCCCATCAATCTGGAGACAAATAGGACAATGATGTGATATATTAGAATTTAAAACCCAGGACATATACCTGTTCACTTATTCTGCTAATCCTTTGGCTATTACAAATATTTCTAATCTTTTTCCAACCCTTGACTCACCCAATCTTCCATTCCTCCAAGTGGGACTTAGTTTATTAGGGCATACATCAAGAAGAAAGGATCCATAGAATAACTATTGAAAAGAATCTGAGAGTGGATCCATCCTTGTAATGTCCCCATTTTTTATAGCATCATGGTCCACCACTAACCCATTCAACTTACATGTGTCCTAGTGGAAAATAATTAAATAAATTTCTAAGGGGGTTAAGTTTGACCAAAAAATTACTTTATGTAAATAAATAATTTATGGTGGACTTAAATTTTGTTTTATTTAATATTTCTAATAATTATTAACGATTTTTCCATGGCTTAGGTGTCCCAAGAGGATACATAGGATGAGAATAAGGTATATGATTTGTCTCCCTCAAAATAATCTGGATGAAAAGCAGTAAAAGCAACCAAAAGCAAGAAAAGCAGGAAAATCAACAACAAATCAAGAAGGCGGGATGTTTCCATATTTTTGAAGATAAGGCTCCAGAAGGAATAGAAAAAGTAGGAAGTAAAGAAAGAGGCCTTAGGAAAGCTACAGATTCTAAATTTTTCCAGTGAGGGTGAATACATGAGGCAAGTGGGTCCAAAATGCAAAATCAACTTGCCAAATAATCCTCTACTCATCACAAATTCAAATTTCCTAGATGGAAATCTTTAGAAGGAAGGTATAAAAGTTGGAATAGGTTAACAAAAGGAGGATGAACACACCCATTCACATATTTTGTCACTTTGATAATTCTTCTTGAGAGCTCTGTGCATCTTAGAGGCTTGGGTGGTGTGCCCCTTGCCAACATTGGGTGATGTGCCCCATTGCAATATTTGATCCAACTGATAGGTTGAGTGATCTTTCTGTTGGATGTTTGAGGAAGATGATGTCCAGAATTCTTCACAGATTGTAAGGAATACATTAGAGAGTAATTTATAGGTCTGATACGAGTTTAAAATAATGATATCAATCTCCAATTGATGAGGGATGATACTAGTAGCAGTAGTGTTCCAATACAGTGAATTTCAATCAATGAAGAGTGAGGATTGAAGGGTTGTGCTCCCTATGAGATTTTGCTACCATCCATGTGCCTCCATTGAGTTAAAATATGGTGTACTCCTAATCATATATCTGATCTAGTGAAGAAAGAATTATTTCTCATTCTTAGATAATCCATCTCTTCTGCTATGTTGTAAAATATCATGGATTATGGACTTTCTATACTTTTGACTTCCATAGACTATTGTTAGCAACTCTTAAAGTATGATTTAAGTCTGTTTCAATTCAAATGCATGTTTTTAGCGTCATCTATGATGTATATTGATGAATTTGTAACCTTTAAGGGTTGTTTGTAAGTCTATTTTCTGACTAATTGCGCTATGGTAAAGAAAAATGGATTAGTTTTTTGTTTGATTATCCTAACTGTCAACTATGCATCTAATTTCTGATCTAAAAGTGTAGATAGTAAAATAATATGTATTAAAGTCCATCCACACTCCCAGAATAGAAATTAGGATTCCTTTAAGGCATTCAAAATCATCTGGAAATTACCCCCTTCACTAGTCCAAGGCTCGCCCTTTTGCTTCTAGTTGGAATTTTACTGTTTGATATTATTTGCCAAGTCACATTGAGTTCATATCAAGTTGGGGACAATCAATTTAGCCTACCTAAGTTTTAGTTACTCCCATGGTGCACTAGAAGAAGTGGAGGTTCCATGTAAGTCCCGAGGGTATTGCCTTAGATTCTTTGGCTTTGCCAAAGGATCGAACCAGGTGTGATACACTCCCGAATGTGCAACTATTGAAGTAAGGACCTTGATACCACCTTATTTTCAGTCTTGTAAGAGTGTCATTCCTACCCTCTATGTGTCCAAGATATTATATTTTATTTAGTGTTCCTAATAGGTGGTTTGGGTACATTACATTGGTATTAGAGCATGGTCATCTGCACCCATGAGTAGCAAGACCAAGCTCCATAAACTCTTAGTTGAAGGAATAATGCATATCACATCTTCAAGTTTGCATCTACGAGCCTCATACCAGTGGGTGATGCAGATTGGGAGCAGTATGAAGAGGAATAATTTATTTACATAGATGAAGGTTTTCCCAATTCTCATGAGGAACATGATTTCACTTATGGCATTACATACAGAGAAGACAAAAGGTTTGATCCTTCAATGGCTAATAAGTATTTAGCAAAGAAGATAGCTGCAAGTGAAAACTTGCCCCAACACTACTTGGAGTATCTTGCCTTGGGGGAAGAGGTTTTTCAATCCACTCCTTTCCAAGATTATTTTTATTGCAAGTTTGGATTTGAGCCTAAGAATGTAGATGAGTATTTTCTCAAGAACATTATACCATCAAGGAAGGAACCAAGTTCCTCCATCGCTCAGAGCAAATAAGAAGACAAGAAGACAAGAGACAAAGCTACACCAAAAAAAAACCCTTTATGGGATTTTTATGAGATTATTTTGTTCTTCTTCAAGCAAAGTCTCCAAGACACTTGATGCTGATGAAACCAAGAATGAAGAAGCATCAAGTTATCTAAAGGAGGAAACCATGGAAGCATAAGTGCTTGAAGACAAGAGTGAAGCCTTATGCATAGATTCGCTCCAATCTAATGAAGAAGTGAAGTAGAGAGAACCACAAGTGGAATATGTGAGTCTTACTATGGACTCCAATGAGGAATATAATGCTTGCACCAATATACTTCAATAAGAAGATGAAGAGGTACCATGCGGAGCTGAAGACTCAGCAACCCATCATCAGGTTGTTGGCACTATGGGAGGTGAATTCACTTCCAGCTGCTTTGTTGGTGATTTCAATATCACTGCAAAGGAGATCGATTCTATTGATGGTGGTGAGAAATATTTTCGATCATATACAAAGGTGAACCTAAATCATATTTCCAGTCACCACTTGAGATTCATAGTGAAGCAGAAGACAAGCACACACCAATTGGGTGTGAACTAGAAAATTTGGTGGAAGAACATGCCACCACAACTATACCTCATGAGGAGGAAGATATGATGCAAAGGTATCATTACAATTCTGAATTATGTATTTCTTTGTGTCATAATGAGGTTGCATCCAATTCAGGGGAGAGGTTTGGCATGGTTGAGTTCCCTAGTATTGAGACTCAAATTTCGTGTGTTCAAGTAGTAAGCAGTGAGAGGGCCAAATTAATAGATGGGGGTTTGCATGAATCTCATGATTTGGATGAAACCACCTATGGTAGCACACATGATGTTGAGAGGATGCCCTTGTATGAATTTGAGATGCAACTCTTAATCTTAGAAGAAAAATTGTTGCAGGTGTTGGAAAGAACCGATGGTGCACATAAGTTTGTTGAAGACCTTATGACGAGGACCCAGTTGGAGGAGAGACATGGATTCCTGGTTGAAAGGATCTCTAGTAGTGAGTTGTGCATGACACAAGAATAAATGGTAAGAATGAAATCAGATTACTTGCGGCTCTTAATGGATAGGGATCTTGTTCTGAAGATTGTCGAAGACAAGGCCATGGCGTTGGAGAAACTTCATATGGATTTTGGAGGGTCGCATATTTCCTCCAACACCATTGCAAATAAAATTTCTATTGTGGGTGAAAACCATGATTTGAGAAAAGAACCACAAGAGAAGATTGTACATGAAGAACATTCAATCTTGCGATAGGTTGAGGAACAAATTGTCTTGGAAGATGTTGACCAGGCATTTTTTCCACTTCAAGAGGACCATGAGCTTCCTTTATGTGAAGAAGACTTAGCTCTGATAAAGGTTTTTGATTACATCCCACTTAGATTATCAAGAAAAGAATCATATTCATCCATTGATTGGGTGGGTAGATACATAACCAATATGGAGACCCAAGGGTGTGCAAGAGTTGCTCACATTGGTAAGAGTTACTTTTGCATTAGTGATGGATCTATTGATGCATTTGATAGTTATGTTTTGTGAGTAGCAGACAAGGAATCTATGGATGAAATATGATGCCTTCCCTACACATCCATTCATACCATTGGGGGGGAATAAATAGCAGGTGAGGTGTTATTTCATGGCATGAGATTCGTTGTGAAGCATGGAGACATTGTGGGGGCTACTGAATTCCTCACCACCATTCAAGGAACAAGTATGGACTACTTGCATCATCGTGAAGACATTGAGAAGTCACTACAAAAGCATGAGAAGGTTCTCGAATACCTTCCACCTAGAAAACCACTTGATGGAGTGAAGCACAAAATAAGGTTTAAGGTGGGCACACCACCTAACATTGATCCCATATTCAAAGCATCCTATTTCTTTGGAAAGAAGAAAATTGCAGCCACATGGAATACATCATTCCATATATGACATAGCCATCCTAACCATTATGCATGCAATGGCTAAGTCTAGTCAACACTCATTGGAGAGCCAATGTGTGGTCAAGGTTGATCACAACATTTGGATGCATTTCATGACACAAAAAGAGCCCAATGAATGGAAACAAAGATTGGTAAGTGAATTTCAAGTCTATAATCTTGATCATGAATGCAAGAAGGGAGAAAATAATATAGCAGTAGATGCACTTCTCTCCCTAATGGACGATTCACTTGATGGGGAAAGTCATCTAGTAGCAGAACATTCCAAAGGAAAAGTTGTATATGAGTTGTTGAATGGTTGGTTCCAAGAGGAGTGGTTTGAAATCATGGATGAAGTCATTTCTTAGGTGCCAAAATCAGTTTTTTTGAAGGATTTTATGGAGGATTCCCATGTTTCGTTCCTGGTTGAGCACTCTCTTAAAAGGGGAGTAAAATCTCCATGAAATATCCCTCAACCTGGTAAACATATGAAGCGATTCAAAGGAGAAAGTGGAAGGAACATTTAGGAATTCCTTGAAATGGGATTCAAAAAGCTCCATGTGAGTCCAATTGCATCCACAATCATCCTGGCAAAGGAAAGGAATGGAATGCATGTGGACAAGCACTTCCCAAAGTTTGATCTCCACATTGGCCATCACTCGTTTAGATTGAAGGGGGAATTTCTGCAGGAGGCCACTACATGTTGTCATTTGGTCCATTATGGATCCTTATTCATAACCATTGAATTGTCTAATGCACCATTTACACTCCAGTATTGCATGTACAAGGTATTTGAGCAACCTTTGTATGATAATATATCCAGATGTGAGTTTGGAATTATTGAGATCATGTATCTTGGTCATATGATTGGGAAAGATGATGTGAAAGTTCACATGAAGAATATTTTGGCAACTCTTGATTGGCCAAGCCCAAAGAACTTAATTGAGTTCGGAGAATTCGGCTTCCATGCTACCTTCCACATATCCATTGGAAAGTATCCTTTCAAAGCATGGTATTGGTATGGAGTTCCTAACCATTTAGATCGGATTTTTGGAGGTTGTAGAGTGCAAGAAGCAAGAGCTTGGATCCAAACAAATAAAGGCATCTTAGAGGCAATCAAGGACAAGTTGCAGACAGTACCAAATCAGCCAAAGATGTATGCAGACAACAACCAAATAGAGCGATACTTCCAAGTAATTAATTTTGCACATTTAAAGTTGCAACCATACAAGAAATTTACCTTGAAAGGAAAGAGGGATGCAAAGTTGAAGTCATTGTCCCATGGTCCATGAAAAATTGTGAGGAGGATAAGAGAACTTGCTTGTGGTTTGAAGCTTCCAGAAAGGAGAAAGGTACACCATGCATTTCATGTTTCTTATCTTGTGCAAGCGGTTGTACCAGAGGTGACAGTATCAAGGGAGATTCCTCCATTTGATGATGAAGGAAAATTTGGTTCTTGTGCCTAAGAGGATTTTGCACCCAAGAGAAAGAAAAGTTGAGAAATAGGATAATCAAAGGAGTATCTTGTTATGTGGAAAGGTCTACCTAGTGAAGATGCAACATGGGAGGATGAGCAAGTGTTGCAGCACCTTGAATTACAATTGCTTGAGAACAAGCAATTTTGGGTGAGGAGGACTGTAATGTCCCCATTTTTTATAGAAACATAGTCCCACACTAACCCATTCAACTTACATGTGTCCCAGTGGACAATAATTAAATAAATTACTAAGGGGGTTAAGTTCACGTTAAGTTTGACCAAAAATTTACCTTATGTAAATAAATAATTTATGGCAGGCCTAAATTTGTTTTATTTAATATTTTTAATAATTATTAATGAGTTGTCCATGGATGAGGTGGCCCAAGAGGGTGCATAGGATGAGGATAAGGTAGATGAGTTGTCTCCCTTATAAAAGTATGGAAGGAAAGAAGTTAAAAGTAGTGAAAGCAACCAAAAGCAGGAAAATCGATAGCAAATCAAGAAGGTCGGATGTTTCCAGATATTTGAAGATAAGGCTCCAGAAGGAATAACAAAAGCATGAAAGAAAGCAAGAGGCCTTAGGAAAGTTGAAGATTCTAAGTTTTTCCAATGAGGGAGAATTCATGAGGCTAGTGGGTCCAAAATTCAAAAGCAACTTGCAAAATAAGCCTCCACTCATCACAAGTTCGAATTTCCTAGATCGCAAGTTCTAGAAGGAAGGCGGAAAAGCCGGCAGAGGTTAATAAAACGAGGATGAACACACCCATTCACATATTTTTTCACTTTGATAATTCTTCTTGAGATATCTGCACATATCATAGGCTTGGGTGGTGTGCCCCTTACCAGCATTGGGTGATATGCACCTTTGCAATCTTTGATCCAGCTAATAGATTGAGTGATCTTTTTATTGGATGTTTGAGGAAGAGGATGTCTAATATTCTTCACACAGTGTAAGGAATCCATTAGAGATTAATTTGTAGGTATGATACGAGTTTCAAATAATGAGACCAAGATCCAGTTGATGAGGGATGATACTAGTAGCAATAGTGTTCCAATGCACTGAGTTTCAATCAGTGAAGAGTGAGGATGGAAGGGTTGCACTCCGTATGATATTTTGTTGTTGTCCATGTGCCTCAAATGAGTTAAAATATGGTGTACTCCTGCTCATAGATATGATCTAGAGAATAAAGAACCTTTTCTCATTCTTAGATAATTCATCTCTACTTCTATGTTGTAAAATCTCGTGGATTATGGACTTTTTGTACTTTTGACCTCCATAGACAATTTTAGCAACTCTTAAAGTATTATTTAAATTTGTTGCAATTCAAAGGCGTGCTTCTAGCTTCATTTATGATGTGTTTTGATGAATTCGTAACCTTTAAGGGTTGTTTGTAAGTCTATTTTCTCACTAGTTGCGCTATGGTAAAGAAAAATGGACTAGTTTTATGTTTGATGATCCTAACTATCAACTATGCACTTAATTTTTGATCTGAAAGTGTAGATAGTAAAATTAGATGTAGTAGAGTCCATCCACACTCCTAGAACATAAATTAAGAATCTTTTGAGGCCATTCGAAATCATCTAGAAATTATCCCTTTCATTAGTCCAAGGCTCTCCCTTTTGCTTCTAGTTGGACTTTTACTGTTTGGTCTTATTTTCCAAGTCACATTGAGTCCATATCAGGTTGGGGACAGTCAATTTAGCTTACCTAAGGATTATTTACTCCCAATGCACACCAGAGGCAGTGGAGGTTCCACATAAGTCCTAGAGATATTGCCTTAGAGTTCTTGGCTTTTCCAAAGGGTCGACCCAGGCATGATGCACTCCCGAATGTGTCACTATCAAAGTAAGGTCCTTGATCCCACCTTATTTTCAGTCGTGTAAGTGTGTCAGTCCTACCCTCTATGTGTCCAAGCTGTTAGATTTGAGTTAGTGTGCCTAATAGGTGGTTTGGGCACATTACAATCTTTGGGTTACTACCCTAGATCTCCAAAGCAAAAAGAGTGAGATTTAAATCTCCAGCCAAAATTAGTATGGAATCCCTAGTTATTCCACTGGAATGCACAGTATCTTAAAACTCTTTTCAGTTTCTATAAGGACCGTAGAGGTTAATGACTCTAACTGGTTGCTCCAAACGTTTAATTAGCCCTTCCAATAAAATATATGAATGAATACGATAGGGTTTTAAAGAAACTTTAGAGGGGTTCCATATAGAAAGAAGACCCCGTGATTGACCCATCACGTTAATCGCACATACCTCCCATGTTGAATTGCTTTTTAAGAAAACTTCACAAGATTCAATCCCCCACACATTATTTCCTGTACTAGTGCAATGTCAGGTTTAATTACATTAAACAATCTTTTGAGGTCCTAGTGTTTCTGGGACCCCCTACTCTCTAGATGTTAAAAGATGTTAGTAACATTAAGAAACATTTCATTTGGGCGTAGGTGCTCTCAGGGCCTGAGAGTTTAAAGCCGAAGCCGAAAACATAGAAATTTCAAGGGAAGCATTATGAATTCTGGAAGAAAGAGGAATGTATTCATTTTCCCCTTTTAGCCTTTCCCTGAATTGTTGGTTTTATTATGAATTTTCTCTCTTTTTTTCTTATGTCTCCTAATAGTCACATTTTGGTGTGGGATAAAGCAACTAGAAACGCATCTGATTTCCCAAATATTTTATTAGAATAAACAGCTAGAGGCATCTTAGTGGTGATGTCCCGAAAGGAACAAGAGTCCTCATAGAACACAATTGGAGGTTTGATGTTATTTTCATGAATGATAATTATTAGATGTATTATATTTTATTTGTGATTTTCGTTTCAAAAACAAACAGCAGGGTCAAGAATTTGTGATTTTCGTTGTAACATATATAAGTCACTTCAATTTTTTATTAATATGAAATGAAGATTCCTTATTTTATATTTATAATATTTCATATATATGAGAAGTCCCCATGTCCTCAATTGAATATTAATTTTATGGTTTAAATATGCGAATTTGGTTTTTCTTTTAATATATTTTATATATATTTATAATGTTTTATGTATTAAAGTTCTTATTTAAATGTTAATTTGAATTTAGTTTTTCATTTGGTATAATAGTATGATAGAATTTTTTAATAAGGATTTTAGTGCATTATAACACAAATTCCTTCCCTTATAACTTCAAACATCAAGCTTTTTCCCCTCTTTTCATCATTCTACATGTTTATCCGATAAATGAGTGTAGTATTGTCAATCTCCTTGTTAAGAGGTAAGCTAATAAAAATAAAAGAAAAATCCATAAAATTGACCAAGGTTATGAGATTGGAGTAACTTTAGTTATTACATTTATCTAGAAACATTTATTTGAGATTATTTTTCACATTGGTTTCTTTATTCACCATTTTTAAAAGTTGTAGAGGTGAGAATGAGTCTAAATTGTGGCATAATGTCAATCGACTAGAATTGCTTCTTCTATTTACCATTTTTTGAAGTTGTAGAATTCAAGAATTATGAGAATGGGTCCAAATTGTGACATAATGCCAACTGACATTGTTAGGAACCTATGTCAACCATTCTATTTACTTTGTTAGTATTTTGTTATTGGATGCATATGCTTTGTAAGTCATCTCGTAGTATTTGTCGATCCATAGTTTGTCTTATTGTTGTTGGATGCATATGCTTTGTAAATCATCCCGTAGTAATTGTTGATTCATAGTTTGTATTGACACATGGTATTGACCCATGGTATTGGCACCTAGAATTAGTATATAAGTTTGTGTTGAGACCAATGAAAGTACTGTGAAGTTATTTGTATTGAGCTTGCTCAAAGGAGGTTGCCCCCTTGAAGTGGCCTACAATCAATAAAAGCGATTCTGAGTTCTATTATTTTTGCTATCTCGCATATTCTCATTAATTAATTGTTGCAGGTTCTTCACATTTGGTATCAGAGCACTTTCTTGGGCTCGTTGGGTGGAATTTCTGCCAAAAAAAAATTTCGCATCTGTTGCAAGTTCGGATCTGGGAATAATCCCTATCCACTTAACTGTGGGAAGTACTTGGGCATAAGCCATAAAACTCATTGTGAAGAGTACCACAGGAACCCCAAAGTAGCTGGCCCATTGAGAGGACCTGCCAATGAAAAGGGCAACGATCCCTACCTGATTGACTAGTTCCCACCCGTGAGGTAAACCAAGAGTTGTCATTTGTGGCAATGCAGTTATATGTTTTACCTGAGCTGTGGAGTGAGGGGTATTTCCCCAATACGCAAACCTTCAGACAGCATTGGTAGCCGAGTGAAACCCCTGAACTGTTAGGAAGCCGAACATACCTGGGGTCCATATCTATTTTCAGCTGAACTGTTGCCAATCACTTCCGCGTCATTTCAGATCTATTCCAAGTCGTTCTAGATCCAGCCGTTTTCGATCCATTCAACGTCATTTCAGATCCATCTGTTGTCGATCCCTTCCGCATCGTTTCAGATCCAATTGTTCCGATCCCTTCCTCTTCATTTCAGATCCAATTGTTCTGATCCCTTCCACGCCGTTGCAAATCCATTTCTGAAAAAAAAAAGTATAAAATTTCATTTTTTTGCCATATCTCCCTTGTTTTAACTATGTTTCCCTTGAAACTTCCTGGACACCCCTGTAATCCCATTCTACATATTTCATTCCCGAGGACCCTATCCAAAAGCCAGAAATCTCACATTTGTCTATTTTTAGGGTTTGCCATAAATTCTCCAATTTTCACCCACTCGCCTCCAAATGTTTCCACCGTGTTCATTCCCTATTTCTGCTTCTTTGTCCCTCTTTGACAAATTTTCTCATTCTTTCACCCCGCTTCTGAAATCCCCATTTTTTGCTTCCTTGTCCATCACAAAGTGTCCAAAACCTAGTCAAACCCCAATTACCCATCCGAGTTTTTCCCAAATCCAAATTTCCCTTTACTAAATAAGCTTTTGTTTGTGTTTTTCTATCAATTCCCCTCCCCCCCCGAAAAAAAACTCCTAGTTATGGTTGTCACCTGCGCAGGAGCAAAAACCATGGAGGAAGCACTTGTAGCCATCCAAACCAAACTCCAAGATCTGGATGAAATTTTTTCCAGCCTCCATCTTCAGCATTCAGCCATGAACAATAACCGACAACAAGAATCTTCTGCATCCAATGGGTTCTCTTCTTCCAACACTTTTCGTGGTCCGAAGCTTGAATTTTCTCGCTTCAATGGTATTGATCTGACTAGATGGATCTATCGCGCAGAATAGTATTTCAGTCTACATAATACTTTTGATGTCTAAAAAGTTCCACTTGCATCCTTTCATTTGGAATAGGAATCCCTTCAATGGTACCGTTGGTACATCAAGGCTCGTGATGAGCCAAAATGGACATATTTTTGCCAACTCCTTTTGCAACGATTTGGTCCTAGTGCTTTTGATGACTTCACTGGAGCACTCACTAAACTTCGTCAAAGTGGCATTGTGAGAGAGTATTAGACAAAATTTGAGAAACTAGCCAATCACACAGAAGGATTGTCTGATGAATTCTACAAGAGTTGTTTTATCAATGGTCTTAAGTATGAAATCCGCTCAGAGATTAAAATGTTCTGTCCCAACACAATAATGGAAGTCCTAGGGTTGGCTAAGTTGATAGAAGACAAGATTGCATCCCAACAATGCTCCAAACCCATTTTTGTTCCCTTCTGAAATATGGGTTCTCAATGACCTCCCATCCTGCCAGCTCCTCGACCAACTCCTATCAAGCATTAGTCTGAAACAGAGATGCAGGCACGCAAAGAAAAAGGGCTTTGTTATAATTGTGATGATAAATTCACTCGGGGACATAGATGTGTTCAACAAAAGCTCTATCTCTTGGATATGGATTCTCCGCCTGCCTCTAAAATTGGTGAAGAAGCTCTAGATACAATGGATGATCAGGCCGACATTAAGGAGCCACCTATTGACCCCCCATCTCAGGATGAACAACCAGAGATATCTCTCCATGCTTTATTTGGTGTCACCACCTCCCAAATAATGCGGGTCAGGGATTAATTCAAGCAGCTTCCTCTTACAACACTCATTGATTCTGGTAGCACTCATAACTTCATTGACCCTATGATCGACAAACGTGCTGATTGTTTTGTCCATCCTTGCTCCAACTTTGAAGTCATGGTTGCCAATGGGGACACCTTAACTTGCAAGGGGAAGTGTCACAATGTGTGTATGTCCCTGAAATATTAGAACCTGCGCTTTTACATGTTTTCCTTGTCCCTAGGCGAATGTGATGTGGTTTTGGGCATTCAATGGTTACACACACTTGGCCCCATCTTATGGGATTTTGCTGAACTTTGGATGCAGTTTTCAGTCAATGGGAAACAACACAAATTTAAGGGCTTACAACAAGGGTCTCTCTGCGTCATCAATTCACATCGCCTAGAAAAGATCCTTAAGAAGAATTCACATGGTTTCATCGCTCAACTCCATTCCATTCATATGCACCCATCAATGGTCTCCCCTACTTCCTTGGATAGATATGCAGGTGTCCTTGTTGAACCAGTGGGCTTGTCGCCTTCAAGAGACCTTTTTGGTAAGAATTAGACACATCTACATCTCAGCAGGAAATGATGGATATTTTGGATGCAGTACAGAAGTGGAAGCCATACCTATTAGGGAATTATTTCTGCATCAAGACTAATCTCCAGAGTCTGGAAAATTTTCTGGAACAATGGGTCTCCTCCCCAGCACACCTAAAATGGGTTATCCCACTCATGGGTTATGACTATGCGATCACTTACAAGAAGGGTAAGGACAATATGGTGGCAGATGCTCCTTCTCACACATTTGATGACCCAATTTCTCCTACAGCTATTTCTCTGCTTGTTCCAAATTAGTTGCAATCTGTTCAATAGGGCTATGTCTTCTATGAACTCCATGCTTCTTCATCAACAGGGCACTATGGGTTCCTCAAAATGTATGACTGGGAAGAATGTAACTTCTTTTGGCAGGGACTAAAAATGAAAATTCAAAAGATGGTGGTTGACTGTGATACTTTCCAGGTCAACAAGGGTGAAACGACACTCCTTTCGGGACTACTTGAACCCTTTCCCATCCCTACACAGATTTGGACAACTATTTCTATGGATTTCCTAGAAGCGCTCCAGTGGTACAATACCACATCTAAAAGGACACCATATGAAGCAACCTATGGACAGGAACTGCCAGTTCTTCTTCCATACACCCTCAACAGCTCCTCAGTTCAGGAAATTGACTCAGTTCTTCAAAACCGCGATCAGATTCTTCTCATTCTGCAAGACAATCTTCACATGGCAAGAATTCAACTGAAAGAACAAGCCGATCAGCACCATTATGAGCACACTTTTCACGCAGCTGATATGGTTCTTCTTCGTCTACAACCTTCCAAGAAACCCTCCCTGAAACGAAAAAGGCATCAGTGGCCCGGAATGCAACCCGAGGATGCTACAGGGGAACCACTCCTTCAGATTTTGCATCAATTTCCACATCTAAAGCTTTGAGGACAAAGCTTTTTCTAAGGGAGAGGGGATGTTAGGAACCCATGTCAACCCTTCTATTTACTTTGTTAGTATATTGTTGTTGGACGCATATGCTTTGTAATTCGTTCCATAGTATTTGTCGATCCATAGTTTGTCTTATTGTTGTTGGACGCATATGCTTTGTAAGTCATCCCGTAGTAATTGTTGATCCATAGTTTGTATTGGGCCATGGTTTGTATTGACACATGGTATTGAACCATGGTATTGGTGCCTAGAATTAGTATATAATTTTGTGTTGAGACCAATAAAGGTACCGTGAAGTTATTTGTATTGAGCTTGCTCAAAAGAGGCTGCCCCCTCGAAGTGGCTTGCGATCAATAAAAGCGATTCTGAGTTCTGTTATTTCTGCTATCTCGCATATTCTCATTAATGAATTGTTGCAGGTTCTTCACAGACATGAATTGCTTTCTCTATTCACCATTTTTTAAAGTTGTAGAATTCAGGGACTGTGAGAATGGGTCCAAATTGCAACATAACGCCATTTGAAAGGAATAATGTAATGCCAAGTGATACATCAAAAGAAAGTATAAAGATCCATTCACTATTAATTCATAGTTTTAGTATAATGGTACTAAAAATTTAGTCATATGAATTGGTACGAGTATATAGCAATCGATTTGCATTCAAATATATTTGAATTTTAATTAACTTCCAATTTTTTATAGTGTTTTGCTAAGTTTTTAAAAATAATATATTAAATTAAATATTTTTAAAATTTTTTAAAAATTGAATTACAATTTTGTGATTGGTTAACATATATGACATTACTAATTTCATCTAGTTTTGAAAAGAATTGTCAGAAAAAGTAATAATAATTTAAAATAAAATAAAAACTAAAAATTGTGATATTACCATGTGTTTGATAGCTTAACACTCCTCTGGTTTTGATGGCTTTGGTACGTAGCACAATCATTATGGTTAATAGGCCATGCGATTCCATTAATGCTTAGAATCAATGCAAGTAATATGACGTTAGCTTGTGAAATTGACATCGGCAAGGTTGTCCATCTATCCATCTATCCTCTACTGTATTCCATCAAGGCGGTTGGATAATTGGATTAAAAGCAAAGACATTAATAAAACACAGAAAAATATATATTTCTTTATATTTACGTATTTATTTTTAAAAATAACTATTTTGTTTTAATAATATTATTTTGAAATTTTTATCTTTTTATTTTGTATAATTAATAAAAATAGGTATTTTTTTTATGCAGTATTTAATTTATTATTAATCTATTTGATTAAAACTTCTATTATATTTTTTTTATGCAATTACAACAAACCTATTTAATTAAAAAATTTACCTCCATCAACTGTATTTTCCTTTTATGCTATAATTAATTATTAATCTATTTAATTAAAAACTTTAGCATATTTTGATATGTTAAATTACCTACATTACTATCAATCCAGAAAATGATAACATTTCTTGGGCATTAGGTTTTTTAATTGTTTTAATAATAGGTAAACCATAAATTCAATCCCCAAGTCTTCTTTCTCCAATACAATCATATTACAATTAGTGCCTACAAACATACTCATTATGTAAATGAATGTATACCATGGCTCTTTAATTTGTCCAAGACTTCATAAATATAACAAGTCAACTGCGAAAGTTAATCATATACTCTATTTGGATCTATAATAAAATTATACGCAATGAAGTAGGCCAATGTTTAATTAACAATACACATAAAGGAAAACGTCGAAATCTTGACTAAAATTTTACAAGTAAAATTTAAATCTTTCTTGGAAATAGGTATAAGCAACATTGTTGCTATTTCACTTGTTTTACATGAAATGGTCATTTTTACATCTAACTTGATCGACATTCAATATGCACTCTGCACTTGCGTAGTGTATTTAATGTTATGAAAAAATGTGGACCATTAGATCTGATGCAATAATTAACGATTAAAATCTCTGCAACAACGGCCATAAATACAATAGAGTAGGGGGCAGCGATGGCGGAATGCAGCTTAGGGTTTATGCAGATTAGGGTTTGCAGATATTTTTCCGGCTTGGAATGCTCGTGTGTCACATGAACAAACTATAGAATGAGTTAGCATTCCTTATCTGTGGAAACGACTGGCTGCCGTTGAAAGAATATATACTTTTTTGGGATTACACTCTCGTTTTTCGGCGGTTTACTGTTTGGGCCGTTTACGGGTATGAATCTCTATAACTGCTGTGGTTATCCCCGTTTTTAGGTAGGGTTGTGTAGATTTTGTGCCGGTTTTCGACGGGGGTGCTTTCATTTGATGTGCCGTGGGTTGCCGGAATTGGGGTTTATGGAACCGTGACCCACTGTAACAATACACGCCGGCAATACGGGGGTGGACCACAGAATCTACAAGACATTATAATATCTGGACCGGGTATCTTTGCGCTATTTTATAACTCATTTGTTAGGGGTTTTCTGCTGGTCTAGATTTGCTTTGTTACTGTGACTCTGGGACTTGTTGTTGTCTTGAGGCCGATATGGACGGAACTATGCCGGAACCCATTATGCCAGCTGATAATAATTTAAACGTCTTGAACTTCATGATTGAAGAGGTCGGGTTGTTCAAACCCGACTCTTTCTTCAAAAACCAGCTACGTGGAAAATGGGCCTTAAACTCCAGCGGTCGATAGGTGGAGGCACATGGGAAACCACAAAAGGGACAACTGGCCATGGGAAAGACACCTGGAGAAGCCACGGGCTCAGATCCATCGGTCGATAGTGGTCGGGTTCGTCCGGGAAGGGGCGTCGATGAACGACTCGGGTCGTCATCACGAGCGAACGGCAGATTAGCTAGCAAATACTTTAGCAGGCCCGGGGAAGCTTGGATGACGGTCGGCCGGGATATTGGACTGGAGGAGGTTGTGGAGTTTAACATGACTGCTCTTGTGGGTAAATTCTCATACCATGCCATGAATCGAAGAAATATTGTCAAATGGGTCGAAGAGATGTGGAACCCTATTCTGAAATACACCCCACGGGTATTTGCTCTGTCTTGTGGATGGTATGCGTTCAAATTTGATCAGGAGGCACACTGTACCCGCATACTGGAGGGTTTATGGCTATATGGAACAGGGAGCTTGATGCTTCAAAAATGGCATACGGACTTTGACCCAGACTTGGCTTCGGTTCGCCTTAGACACTTATGGGTTCTTATGCCAGGACTTCCACTGGCATTGTGGAACCGTGGGGCCTTTGAGGCCATGGGAAACCATTTAGGTCATTTTCTGCATGTGGAGGAGGAACATTTGAATGGGTTTGACTAGCGGATGGGGCGGATGCTGGTTGAGGTAGATGTTTCCCTGGGGCTTATTGACGTGCTGCATATTAATTGGCGTGGACGTCAGCTGACACAGATTATTGACTACTGGGGCATACCTTTCCGGTGTTCGAATTGCAAAGAGGTGGGTCACCTGTGGCGTCAATGCCGGGCACCGGATTCTTCTGGCCGCATCAAGGATGGGGGCCCGTTCTGGTCGTCAGATGATAGCAGTGATATAGAGATGGATGCGACGGGCGCACTTGACGGCTTCTCCAACCGGGTACTCAATCCTCTTGCTCCTGATTTGGCGATATTCTGTAAGTTGGAATTACAGGACCCTAAATTTTTCCATTCGTTAAATGAGATGGATATATCTTTTATTAATACTTTAGATTTGAACAATGGTAATAATGGCAATTACATGAGACGTCGTCATAACATGGATTCTTTTTCCTCCGGGACTGAAAAATACATCAAATGAAAATTCTGAATATGATGACCCGATATCTGAGCCTGAATTGATGGAAAAAATACAAAACCTCAGCCCTGTGGATACCTCACCGGTAATCTCGGTATCTCCCAATATTCCATCTTCTGATGTCTCGACGGTTCTTATTTCTCCCGACCTTGAGCTACCATTACTTAACCAGGACGCTGTGAAGAGTAGTGAGGTTGTCGAGAAGAGTACTGATATGAATATTAAAGTCAATAATGCTGGGGGGATGGGGACCTATGGAATGAATCCGACGAACTTGCTGGGGATGGATTGTCCCAGCGTTGGACACAATAATACTTCTGAACTGGGTGGGAATGTTATACACATTCCATCATATTCCGATATGGTGAAGAAGTCTCCCATTCCTACTTATTTCAGAAATCGGGTGGTGGACACTACCGAGACAACTGCTAGAGATTTGGGGGGAACTTTGGACCTGAAGGATACCATCCTAGCGAAGGGGGTTTGTAATACCTCTGCTGTGAACATGCCTGATACACCTGGGGACATATGTATACATAAGGGGGCACATAGGGGTGGTCTTGCACAGGACTTCTCGCCCTTGAAAACTAGAAGTGCCAGGAAAAACAAGATGGTCACTCTGGGGGGGTCAGAGGAGGGCCATGGCAAGATGAACTCCCCCAATGCTTCTGATACCCGGGCTCTTAGAGGAATGAAAGCCCTTGCGAGGGTTAGGAAATGATATTTTTCTCTCTGAATATTCGGGGGGTGGGGGGCCTGCCCAAACAACTGGCCCTCAAGCGTGTGTTAGAGATTGTAAAACCTGATCTGGTACTACTTCAGGAAACTATGGTTAGCGGGGAAAAAGCATGTATCTTTTTCAATAAAGTCAAGCCGGGATGGATGTGTTGTTCTATGGACGCGGCTGGTCTTTCTGGTGGCCTCCTAGCGGCTTGGAACCCGTATGTTTTGAGACTAATCCCATCACATATCTCACTAGGTATTTTGCTGTCTGGAAACATCAGGGGATCGGAGAAGAACATTGATATTATTAATTGCTACGGTCCTTATAGTGATCGGGAGACTTTCTGGAAATTAGCTGCATCAGAACATTTGCTGGAATTGGAGAACTTAATTATTGATGGGGACTTAAATTTCTCATGGGGGGATGAGGAAATTTGGGGGGGATTGGCCAGGAAGGACCCCCTGGGACCCTTTTTCTCTGATCTATTCATGAAGTATTCTCTAGTTTATGTGGCCTTGCAGCCGATGGCACCAACATGGTCAAATGGGAGGAAAGGGGAAAATCAGATTCAGAAACGAATTGATCAATACCTAGTATCAGAATCATTGTTATCCTGCTTTCAGAATTATCGATCCTGGATTCACCAAATAAAAATTAGCGATCATCTTCCTATAATTCTCCAATTTGATGATGAGCCCTTCCAAAAATCCTTCCCTTTCAAATTCAACTCCTCTTGGCTCACGGATGAGGAATACACTTCAGGGATAAGGGATTTATGGCTGCAGGTGAATGTATCGGGGGAGAGATCTGCTATGGACAAACTGGCGGTGAAACTCAAGATGATAAAAGACTATACAATCAAGTGGGAAAAAAACAAAAAAGCTTTGATGGGAAAGGAACTTGCTGAGATTGAAAAAGAAGTGGAATCACTGATGTTTCGTGGTGTTGAGACCGAACTAAACACTATGGAACTTTCAAGACTCTCTACCCTGGAGTGTCAAAAAATGAAAATTCTTCTGATACAGGAAGAATCATGGAGATTGAAGAGTAGAGCTACCTGGCTCAAAGCGGGAGATCTAAACACAAAATTTTTCCATCAATTTGCTGACTCCCGTCGGATGCAAAACTCCATATGGGATCTGAATGATCATATGGGTCAGCGGATATGGGGGGAGGAGAATTTGATGAATGAAGTTGTTCGTCACTTTCAGGAATACTATTGTGACCCAAAAAATACTACCTTGGTTGAACAGTTTAAACTTATCAAGGAATATCCACGGATATTCAATGATGAGGAGGGGGATAACATTTTTCTGGATGTCTCTCAAGGAGATGTGGAAAACACCCTGAGAGGTTTTGCAATAGATAAATCTCCTGGACCAGATGGATGGACGGTGGAGCTTTTCATTCATTTCTTCGATATTATGGGGGAAGATATCAGGATGGCTGTGGATGAATCTCGGAAAATGGGCATTGTCTCTGGGGCACTAAATTCTACCTATCTGGCACTCATTCGAAGACATCTCATCCGGATAATTATGATGAATTCAGACCGATTGCTTTATGCAATCTGGTCTACAAGATTATTGCTAAGATAATTGCTGATAGAATCAAACCTTTGCTCTCTAAACACATATCCATGGAACAGTATGGTTTTCTTTGTGGGCGACAGATACATGATGCTGTTGGAGTGACACAGGAAATCTTTCATACTATCAAACAGAGAAAAATTGAAGCACTCATCCTTCAACTGGACCTAGTGAAAGCATATGATAAGGTTGATTGGAATTTTTTGAGACTAATTCTTATCCAGATCGGTCTTCCCTGGAAGGTGATGAAATGGATTATGGCATGTATATCCTCTGTAAATTATGCTATTCTTATTAATGGACATCCTATTGATTATTTTAAGGCAACTCGAGGCCTTAGACAGGGCTTCCCTCTATCACCTCTTCTGTTTCTGCTGGTCATTGAAGGCTTGAGTCTCTCCATTCACAAGGCACATAGGGAAGGAAGGATAGCTAGCATCAAAATAACACGGGAGATTTCTGTTACACATTCATTATTTGTGGATGATGTCATGCTTTTTGGTATGGGTATACTTGCTGAATGGATACAATACAAACAAATACTTGACTTATTCTGCCTGGTTACTGGCATGCTTATCAGCTATATTAAATCTTTCTTCCTGAAGCACTCAGTGGTGGACGATGTGGAACTGTCGATCAGCAATATCCTGCCATTAAAATTCAAAGAACTTGAAGCTGGTACTAAATATCTGGGTTTCTTCATCAAGCCATCTAACTACATGATAAATGATTGGTCATGGCTTGTCAGACGATTTGAAATGCGAATTAGTCACTGGAGTTTCCGGCATTTATCTTTGGGTGGCAGGATAACGTTGGTGAAAGCTGTATTACAGAATTTAGGTGTATATTGGTTTTCGCTTTGCAAAATCCCTCGTACCATTCTATGTCTTATCAGGCGGAAGATTTTCAGTTTTTTGTGGTCGGGTGGTGGAATTCAGGAGAAATTTCATCTCATAAATTGGAGAATATTGGCTCGTCCCTGGCATTTGGGGGGTTGGAATATCAAGGATCTCGAATTATTTGTTATGGCCCTGCATGCTAAGAGTCTCTGGCGCGTCCTTTTCAATCAATCGATTTGGGGCAGGATCATCAGAGCTAAATATTTGAAAAATATTTCGGTGACAAACTGGTTGCGTCTGAACAGACCTTCAACATTGGGTGTCTCAAATATTTGGAACGGTTTGTTGGGTGCCTTCAGGATTATAACACATTGGATTGCTTGGCTGCCGGGCAATGGTCGTGATATAAAGTTGGGATTGGATCCGTACATAGGTGGATCATCAAGTCATATACTATCTTTGGATTTAAGGACTCACCTTAGAGCTAATGGTTACTATACTTTGGCACATGTGGCTGACCGGTATGAGAATGGGCGAGCACACTGGATTTCGGCTGAACAGCTGGGATTGACGGGCTCCTTGGGGAATGAATGGGATGAGTATATCAGACCGATATATCAATCTAATTTAAGGTTGTCCGACAATGCTGATAGACTTGTTTGGACGTGGGATGTGGCTGGCGGGAATGTTTCAGCAAAATTGGCATATGATGCAATGTTTGCTGAGTCACGGATTTTGGTTCGTTGGTGGGATAAAACCATTTGGAAACTTGTCTTGCCTCTCAAGATAAAAAATTTTGCCTGGCTTGCGTTATGTAACAAGATCTTAACCTGGGACAATCTTTGTCGTTGTGGCTTCTGCGGCCCGGGATGGTGCTCCCTTTGTTGCTCTCAGGAGGAATCGGTAGACCACCTATTCACTACCTGTCGTTACATAAGGGACCTCTGGAATGTAATTGCATCCAAAGTGGGTGTGCATTTTCAATGGAACCATGGCACTTTGAGTGATTGTCTTGAGCAATGGTCTCGTTATGATGTTGGGTGTACTGAACTTCCATATTTTATGATCTGGGAGGTATGGAAAGCACGAAACCTGTCTATTTTTGATAACAAATTTACTCCTAGGGATGGTGTATGCTATAAAACACTTGCTGCACATAATGAATTTGTCACTATCCACAGAGCTGTTAGTGGTAGAGATAAACAGTTTAAGAATCAACGATTTGCCCCACCTGTGCTTGTATTCCCATGTGGTTTCTTTGATGGAGCTGCGGCGGGACGATATGGGGGTGGTGGAGCGGGTGCCACTATACACATTACCAAGGATATCTCCATACATATCTGGCTAAATCTGGGCAATGGATCCAATACTAGGAGTGAGTTATGTGCCCTATGGCTCATACTGTTCTGGGCACAGTTGAAAAAGATCTCCTCACTTGTGGTTTTTGGAGATTCTTTATCTATTATCACTTGGGCGAGAGGCAAGACTTCACTCAATGTATTGCTCCTAAAACACTGGATGGATGCGGCTCAGATACTTATCCGGGACTTTGAACATATTCATTTTGAACATGTTTATAGGGAGGCTAATATGGAGGCGGATATGCTTTCAAAGAGGGCACTTAACTCTCAGGTTGGGGTCATCATGTGGCACGAATGGCGGGAGGATATACTTTTTTCTCAGGGCTCTTATCATCTACATTGGACTTGATGCTTTTATGTATATATTTATTTTCTTATTATGTTTTAGATACTCCTTATTATGCGGGCTGATATACTTACATATCTGTTAGCTCTATGTGCAGATCTTTCTTAGGGACTGGCTCCAACTACTTGTTGGACGTTTTATGTATGCATACCCTACCTTTTGCGGCATATATGACAGCAGTTATGGCTATGGTTTTGGTATATATGTTTTTGCTTTGATATATATACATGATGTATTTAGTTTTGGGCAGCTGTGGCTGTCGGGACATATTGAACATTATATAATTTATGTGGTTATGGACTCTTTGATGTACTGATGATTTTGGATCCATTTTTCCTTCTGGAGGGATTCCTGACATTTTCTGTGGACATATGGTTCTTTGTTTTGGACTTTTTTGATGTTGATGATGACACATTTGATATGGTGTCTGGCTTGCCCATAGATGCTCTCTAAGTCAGGTTTTGAGAGCAATATGTATGTTTCTGACAGCTGGTTATATTTACTATTTCGTATATTAATAGTAAGTTGAATTTTTATGTGAAAAAAAAATACAATAACTTGAAGACAACAAAATGTACCTTTAATAACGATGCATGTTAAATTGAGATGAGATTAATTTATTTTAAATAATTCGGAACTTCACAGATTGATTTGTGTACGCAAAAATCTTAAGAGCAGATATAACCCTGAGAAAATGAAGTGTTGTGTTGTCAGATAATTGTGCAATCTTCCAGTAGACTTTAATGGATTTTTTATTAAAAAATCAGCAGAAACTTTGAAAAAGAAAAGAAAAAGTTGGAAATGATGCAATTTGTTGCACGGTTATACCCAGAAAAGAGGACTTCCTGAAGTTTGTCCCAAGCAATTCATTTCTCTGACCAATATTTCTGCATTTCGCACAGCCACACATTTCGAGAGTCCCATAGCTGGCTGGAATACCTACAGGCTACAGTTGAATACTGAACTACCTATATTTGCAATTCTGTTTATTTAAATTTCTTTTTTTTTCGAATTTCAAATAAAAATAATAAATTTAGTTTTCGGAACACCAAAAGAAACAAATCCATATATACGTGGAGTGAAGAACCAATGAGAAAGGGGTGTCAAAATTCATGAAATTAAGTGAAACGAAGAGCTGCATATCATCTACTGTGAATTGTGGGAATTTAAAGGAGTGTCAGATTGGGTCTCACATGCAATGCGTCAGACAATTTCAGGGACTCGTTCGTTCATGATTGGATGCAATTGAGTGTTTTCTACGGGTTGCCAGCTGTCATAATCTCAGACCACCAAGTCGTCGTGCTGTTCGTACAATCACAATACGTGGGAATGAGCGCCGTCCGGCAGCCCACGTGTGACGTAACCCTTGATACTCCACTTTTGGAAATTTGATCATTTCTAGTTTTCGAATCTTTTAATGTAGTTTTGTTTTTTACATCGATAAATATATATTATTTATATATGTCAATATAATTTTAAAATTTAAAATTAATAATTTGATTATTATGGATTTTAAAAATTAAAAATTAAAAATTTAAGTGGATTTGAAGGTCTTAATTTTGGTAAACTGGTGCAATAGAGTTCAGCTTAAATTGAGATCATTTTTCTCTGTCTCTTGAACATATATACAGAGAATTTAATTCTCAGGCTGATATATTATCTAAGCAGGTTTTGGAGGGAGATGAGGGTTTCTTATTTTTGGGAAGAATATTATGAGAACTTGTTGTTAGACTCTGGATCCTTGTATTTTTTGGGATAGAGATCACTGTTAGTTTTGCTACTTTTGCTTATGAAGATTGTTTACAGCCTGCTTTTTGTTTTTAGTGTAGAGGGAAACCATGTTTTTTCTTGGTCATTTGGAAGGACAGTTTTTCACTGTTGAAATCATGTACTATTTGATTCAGTTAATGAATAGCAATAGTATGCTTTTTTTCGCTGAAAAAGTAGTATATTTATTATAAGTTTTGGATTTTAAATAATTTTTGGTCAAATCCAGTAACTTTTTTTTGGTAAAATTTAAATTTGGTAATATTTTTGAATGCATAAATAGATTCAACAACCTCAAATATTACTCGAATAACATTTAGATTATGCAATTTTTACAATGTGACTAAGATTTTTTTGAAGATTTTCAACTAAACAATTCAAACTGAAAAATATACCCAAAAAACTAAAAAACTTAGAATATTTAGACTACTCCTTAAGTTATCATAAATTTTATCATGTTTAAAATAATAATAATAATTTTAAAATTAAAAAATCTAACTATATTATCAAATATAAGATTATCAAATATAAATTAGTAGGGGACATTTTTTATTATTATTACAATATATTTTTAATTATGAATCATTAATTTATTTTTTTAAATCTAAAAATATTAATAAAATAGTTTAAATATTAGATGATATGGATTTTTTCAAACTATCCTTACGAAATCCAAAATTGGACTATAAAATTTTAACTATCAATAGTATAGATCCATCTTAACCGTGTCTCTATAAGCACCCAAAGGGATCAAATCCCTTCAAGTCCAAACCCATTTTAAGGTCCTATCAAGTCCAAACCCATTTTAAGGTCCTAAATTTGAGGAAAGGCTTGCCTCCATTATAATTGTCTAGGCGCCAGCTATTCCAATTTGAAATTATATTGTAAATGTTGTAAATGGTAACACATGAATCCTACAAATATGCAAAAATTGCATTAATTAATTAAATATGAAATAAAATAGTTATTTACCCAAATAAAATTATTTATTTACCACATTACTACGTGAAACATCTCATCCACTTTAATTAACTTTCATAATTTTATTATATATTTTATTATATTTATATTATTTTGAAAATATAATTTTTATTTACACATGATTCATTTACCTTATCTACCTTTCATAACATGGTTTTCACACCATTCCAAAATTCAACACATAATTCATTCACCTTATCTACCTTTCATAATATGGTTTTCACACCATTCCAAAATTCACCTCATTAAGGTACTTAACATTGCTTTCCTTCCTCTATCTTTGGATCAACCTTCATGTATCCTCCTCAACCACTCTCAAATAAATGTTTTCGTATTCCAATTCTAAACTTTATAGTTACATACATCAAAGTAGGGATTTGTCACTTGGACCGTTCTAGACTTACGGATTTGGAGGAAAGGAAACTCAAAATCCTTCTCATTCATGAAGAATCTTGGCGTTTAAAGAGTCGTGCAATTTGGCTCAAAGCTGGTGATTTAAACACAAAATTCTTCCATCGCTATGCTGACTCCCGCAGAATACAAAACAACATTTGGGATCTTAATGATCATGTTGGGCGATGGATTCGTGGTGATAAGGACATGATGTCTGAGGCTACCATGCATTTTCAAGACTATTTTTCTGATCCAAATAATACAACCTTGCCTGAACAATTTAAGATCATCAAGGAATACCCTCGGATGTTCAATGACATGGAGGTGGACAATATATTTGAGGCTATTTCTTTATTGGATGTACAAAATACACTTCGGGGGTTTGCTAAGGATAAATCTCCTGGCCCGGATGGATGGACAGTGGAACTGTTCTTTCACTTTTTTGATATCATGGGGGAGGACCTCCGGGATGCTGTGGATGAATCTAGGACTATGGGACTGATCTCTGGGGCACTAAATACGACCTATTTGGCACTAATTCCAAAATATTCTCATCTTGAGAACTTCAATGATTTCCAACCTATAGCCTTGTGCAATTTAGTCTTCAAAATCATATCCAAGATTATTGATATGCGCATCAAGCCGATCTTGTCAAAGTACATCTCTATGGAACAATATGGTTTTTTGGAAGGTAGGTAGATTCATGATGCAGTTGGTGTGGCTCAGGAGGTTTTTCACAACATTAATCAAAAGAAACTTGATGCACTCATCCTTCAACTTGACTTAGTGAAAGCTTATGACCGGGTAAACTGGACTCTTCTCAGATTGATCCTCATACAAATTGGCCTGCCTTGGAAGGTGATGAAGTGGATTATGGTTTGTGTCACCTCTGTAAACTTTGTTGTTCTTATCAATGGCCAGCCGATTGAATTTTTCAAGGCATCCAGGGGCCTTCGACAGGGCTGCCCTCTCTCGCCACTTTTGTTCCTCTTGGTTATTGAAGGTCTGAGCCTCTCCATCCACAAAGCTAAATGCAAGGGCACTATTGTGGGTATTAAGGTCTCTGCCGGTATTTCTGTTACACACACTCTCTTTGTGGATGATCTAATTCTCTTTGGTCTGGGCATAATGGCAGAATGGCTACAATTTAAGAAAATTCTTGATTTCTTTTGCTCGGTTACTAGTATGCTCATTAGTTTGGTTAAATCCTTTTTCTTGAAGCACTCATTGGAGGTGAATATGGAACGGTCGATCTAGATGATATTTCCTTTGGAATTCAAGGAGTTATCAAATGGCTCAAAGTACCTTGGGTATTTTTTCAAACCTTCAAACTACAGAATTAATGATTGGTCTTGGCTTGTCAAGCGTTTTGATTCACGTATTGGACATTGGAGTCTACGATATCTATCTCTAGGTGGCAGACTTACGTTGGCTAAAGCAGTATTACAGAACCTGGGAGTTTACTGGTTCTCTCTTTGCAAAATACCAAAGTCCATTATGTGCCTTGTTCGTAGGAAATTCTTCATATTTCTATGGTCTGGAGGGGGGGAGAAGGACAAATTTCACCTGCTTAATTGGACATCTTTAGTGCAACCCTATGCACTGGGGGGTTGGAATCTAAATAATTTGGAGCTTTTCGTGATGGCCCTTCATGCAAAAAGCTTATGGCGGGCCTTATTTGTCAATTCAGTGTGGGGCAAGATCATTTGGGAAAAATATCTAAAAAATGCTCTGGTTGCGAACTGGATTCGTAAATGCCAGCCCTCTGTTATTAGTGTTTCAAATATATGGAATGGTCTTATGAGCTCTTTCACTATCATTGCACAGTGGATAACATGGAAACCTGGCAATGGCCGAGAAATCAGACTTGGCATTGATCCTGTTCTGGGGGGATCTCCTTCATATCATATTTCTCCTGAACTACTTGCTCATGTTCGGGCCAGGGGGCTCTGCAACTTTGCTTATGTGTCTTCTTTTAATAATGGTGGTTGGATCACTGCAAATCAGCTGGGCATCAATGGTGTTATGGGGAGGGAATGGACGGAATATATCATGCACCTTTGTCAAGCCAATATACATTTAAATGAGTCCCCGGATCGGCTGGTGTGGTCGTGGGATGTTGCCCAGGGTGCAATCACTTATAAGCTTGCATATGACTCATTGTTTGTTGATTGTCGGCCTGAGAATTTATGGTGGCACAACACAATTTGGAAACTTGCTCTTCCTCTGAGAATCAAATGTTTTATTTGGCTGGCCTTGGACAATAAAATCCTTACATGGGATAACCTCTGCCATCGTGGGTTCAGCGGCCCTGGTTGGTGTCCATTATGTTGCTCACAATTGGAATCAGTTGATCATCTATTCTCTTCCTGCTCGATCATTCAAGATCTCTGGATTTTAATTGCTTCTACCCTGGGTATTCAGGTAGCCTGGCAATCATCCTCGCTAATCGACTGTCTTGGAATAAGGTTTCGGGACTCACTTTCTCTGCCATGGGAAGAACTTCCATGTTTTATGTTGTGGGAATTGTGGAAGGCCCGTAATAGTGTCACGTCCCCTCCCATCATACCAGTGCGATGGAGAGGATCGTGATGCTAAAACCGGGCATCTAGCCCCATGAACTTATTAAATAAGCATTCACATAATAGAAAATATATATGGAAATGTATAATTATAAGAAAACACAACGGAAGTAATTTCAATTACACATACATCATACATTCAAGATATTCATCAAATAAATAATTGCAAAGTTAACACAAGAGAATACTTATCTTATAACAAAGTAGTCCCAAGCAACTGGCTATGTAACTGCAACGTTCCACCCAACCATAGGCTAGTTGTGATCATCAATATCTCAACACACTGCCACCCCCAAGCTGGGCATGATCTCTACAAGGAATCAGGGAACATCAGATTCACACATAGCTCAAAGATACACCAAATCAGCCAAGCCAAGCTACAGTTGGGTTTATCAGGCTGTTAGGCAATGGAAGGAAGAATTGCTAAGCTAGTGGGATCATCCATAGAGATATGGGCACCCTCCAGAAGATCTATCTAGCTTGGTCCCCACAATACCTACACACCTGGCACAAGAAAGTATTCCCTTCACTAATACACAATCCCTCGGGCCATACCTTCCATTCTAGTGTTCTTCAAGGTGTGCATAGAAGAGCAACCATCCCTTTTGATACTCTTGAGAGGTTACCTCCTCACCAGGTTTATCAAGCCAATTTTGGTCCACTTCCACTCCTAAATCTTGCTCATAATTTCCAACCAACACAGGGATGCACCCTACAACAAAACACAAGTGCTGAAAAACGTGGGCAACCAAAACAAACTGGTAGATGGGGAATAAACCCTAGGAGAGCAAATTCGTTTTCAGAAAACGTTTTTCTACATTTCAGGGGAAAAAACGACCTCTATAAACCCCCAAAACGTGACTCCCTTTCTCCCAGCCACTGTGCAACAAAAAAACAAGCTCCCAGCTATGGAAAATTGCAAGAAATCGGTAAAAAACGTGATGGGGAAAGCCCAGCTAGCTCAGACTGCGTGAGGGAGGAAAGACTATGGGTTCAGAATGGCTTTGGGCACCATTTCGTGGGTGTTTTCTTGCCCCAGAAGCAAAAGTACATTTTCCCAGGTTGATGGCTTGCCCATGCACGAAATTGGTTGCCATGCCTCTTCATTCCCAAGGCATTAACTGCCTCAACCAATTTCTGGAAGAATTAAATGATTGGGTGCATAAGTTAGAATGGGTAGTTGAGGGTTTATGGGTTTTCTCATTGACACATGGATTAACACCATTGGCTCAAGGGTTTGAATAATTTCCCTCCCTATTCCTTGTAGAATCATGCCCCCATCTCTTTGTTGCATTTCATAGCTAGTTGTTGGTTTTTCATTAAAATTCGTATTTACATGATGTCTTAATTTACATTGTGCCTATCTAGCACAAGAACCATAGGCATCTATTTTTTTTAATTGCCGATACATAAAACGATAAATCAATGGTGGGGCCTTGGCCTTGAGCTCCTCACCATGATTAAATAACAATATTTACATCATTTACGATTTAATGCAAAAAGGGGGTCAAAATGGGGACGTGACAAATAGGCGCATTTTTTAGGGTTCCTTCCCACATCTGGATTGGTTATGCAGCCAATCTATTTATAATTATAACGAGTACACTTCACCATCCGATCCTCCTGGTGGTATTCATGCTTTAATTGTTAATCGCCCTAGTTATCGGTTGGCTCCTCTGGTTCTGGTATATCCCTGTGGGTTCTTTGGTGGGGCTGCAGTTGGGGGTCGGGGTGTTAGTGGGGCTGGTGTGGTTTTACACCTCACCAACACTAACTTCTTTCGCATCCATCTAAATTTGGGGATTGGTACTAATACCCGCAGTGAATTATGTGCTCTTTGGCTCCTTTTACACTTTGCACGGTTCAAGCAGGTAACATCCCTCTTGATTATGGGTGACTCCTCTGCCATCATTTCTTGGGCTATGGGCGTCTCCCCTATCAATGTGATGCTCCTTTCGCACTGGTTGGATGTGGTCAGAAAGTATATCAATGACTTTGAGCATATTCATCTTTCTCATGTTTATTGGGAGGTAAATATGGAGGCGGATCTCCTCTCCAAGCTGGCTTTGAATTCTTTGGCAGGGATCATCTTGTGGGAGGAATGGCATGGGGACCTCTTATTCTCTCGGGGCTCGATTGATTCGCATTGGACTTGATTCAGAGGACTTGGTTCTTTTTTGTGGTCTCTATCTAATATTATATGTGGTTATTTGTTTATATTATGCGGTATTATTTTTTGCAGGTTCATAGACACCTTCCACCAACTTCTTGTTGGACTTTTGGACATTGGTATTTGCGGCTTTATTCATCTGGTGTTTATATGACATCGATATCCAGGCTATATGCTGTTTTGGACTTTTATCTTTTGTATTTGCAGCTATTATATCAGGTTTATGTTTGACTTATGTGGTCTTTGGTACTACGACTCATGGGGCCCTGGTTTTTTGGGCAGAACTGCTGCTTGTGATAGATGCTCTGTTTTAGCTTTTTATGCTTCATATGTATGAGACCTTTGTGTAGAACTAGTACTATTGTCTATGGGACTTGGGCAAATTCTTGCTTGTGATTGGTATGGCTCTCATACCTTGATGGGATCAGTTATCCTAGCTGTTATGATGCTTTGATGTAATTGGTCCTATTTACTATTTCGCGGTATTAATAGTAAGTTATATTTTTCAATGGAAAAAAGGGATTACAGATAGGTTGTTTAAAAAAATCATGAATCGGGATTTTGAAAGACTTATTATTATTAGTATTGATAATAATAGTTTATGAAGGTTATAACTTAGTCGAATGTTAAATTGATATTTGAAATTATTTTTTGTTTATGTTAAAAAGGGTACCTTCTAATTATTTAACTTTTAGTTGATGCAGATATACATATCTTACTCTATCTAGATTTGAACATATTAAAACTCTAATCTAAATTTAATATTTCTCATTATAATAACTATTTATAAATAATTAGTAACACTATTTATTACATTACTAAATTCATGATTTACAAACTCAAAATGTAAAATGTGATACAAATTCTTTATTTTCTTCAATTTTACATTAAAAACTTACCAACTCTAATAACAAATCATTAATTCAACATGAAAATATAACCAATTACCAAAAGGAATTGGAAACCCACAAAATGACTTGAGAATTTAAACAACTCCTAAAAAACCACTCCGATGAAATACCAAAATGCCATAAAACATTATCATGCCCGTAGAATAGCGTACCCTTAACCAAATTAATCAAAAGTAATATTATTTCATAATTAAATAATTATGAAAAAACGTATAAAGTAAAACCAAGGCAACCAACCTACTTGAAAATGGAAATAAATTCAATATATCCAATAACAAAAGCGTATGAATTTTCAAAAGAGAGAAATGTTTCAAAAGAAAGAAATGTGATGTAGTCGTAGCCTTTAGCTAAGCATCTAGAAGAATGATTTAAGTATCTAGTTAATAGTTGACATTAAAGTCCTAACCAATTCTCCAAGTTGACATTAATGGTCCTATGGAAACATGTTATTTCAACCTTCACCTCAGTGTAAGCATTTTTTACATTTGATATTTATCCCATTTTAAAAGTTAAGTTATAGATTGTTGGTTCCAACTAAACTAGGTCAAACTTATCATTTCAATTTACAAACTTGAAGTTTCACGTTTCCAACTTGCAAATTGGCCACTCCACATTCCACATTGCAACTCACCACAAAAGTATATATCTCTACTTTATTTATTATAAACTAGGTGAAAACCAACTTATACCTCGTCATCCTTATATATAATTTATGTCATTATTTAAAGTGGGAAATTATATATACATATAATGAGAGAGATATGTGGGTGCAATGATGATGAAGAAGATTGTTATCATCCACTAACATTGATTTTGGTATGTTTCGCTTTAAGAAAAATGACAAGGAATACATTGGTTTGTTTTATAATTTTTTTTATGCTCAAAAGGATTAGAGAGGAGCTTTACTAAATCTCCATAGTTTTGATGGGTTGACATGTTTGGAAACTTGATATTGTTATAATTGAGATCTAAGATGCACATATGTGGGACATTTTAAGAGATATCACTTTTCATCCTTGATCTTCTTAGTATCATAAAGATGTCAAATCCTTTCATCTCACAACATTTTATAAATTGTCCAACACTATGTTTCATTATGGAGCTTGTGAGAGTTCATTCTTAGGTTAGCAATATTGATTTTCTTCTTTACTCTAGCTCTAATAGACAAATACTTTTGATCTTCTACATTAGAGTTAATGGGCTCTTTATAGTATCTTAATATTTTCTTATCCTTTATTATTTATCACACCACAATTTATCCTTAAATTTAGATGTGAAAGTATTTTTAATGGTATTAATATTTTGCAAAGTCATCTCCTCTATTCTCTAATAATTTAGCCAAGAGTTGGAATCTCTATGACAACCCCTCTTAAGCTACACGCAGCTTTGATTAGAGTTTATAGAAATCTTAGGAAGCCTATTGTCTTTCATATATAGGTGACGATAATTTTCCACTAAGGCATAATGCTTAGGGAGGTCGTGAGATCCATTCCCACCAAATCCTTCGGGCTTACCAACAACTATTGGAGTTGGTGGTGAATATTGCCCTACATTAGAAAAAACAAGGCAAGAGGTCGAAAATCTATTGGGTCTTGTCAAGGTACCAACTTCCACACTCTAAACTCTTAATACATGAGAGGGTGAGGGACATTTTGTTTTTTGGAAAAAATATATGAGAGAATAAAATTTGATGGTCAGTATTTTTGTTGAACCATCAAATCCACGCTTATAAATTTGTGTAGGACATAGATTTCAACATTCTAATCTCATATGAAACTATCACATAACACCCCTATTCACTAATGGGTATTATTAACAAATTTAATCTAATTCATTATTGTTCTAAGCATAACTCTATTTTGTTATTATAGTATATACAATTTCTATGTTCATAACACAAGATTTTTATTTTCCTACTTTTACTCTCACAACATATTTTCATACCCAAATCAATTCTAGTTAACTTTTGCAAATTAAATTGGAAATATTCTAAAGCAAAGCAAGCAATAGTAGATTACCTCAAATAAACTATTTGAATTAGCCCAGTCCGATCAATAGCTAATCAATCAAGGGTTACCCAATTTGGATTAAACCCCCCAATCAACTAGTAGCTTATCTTGTTGTCTAGTTCTAAGAAACATATGGGTTTCCTAACCCTTCGTTTTTGCAACTCTAACCACAACAACAACAGTAGTAACCAATCCTAAAGTTCTCAAGCTCAAGGTTCTAGTCCAAGGTTCCCAAGTTTCAGTGATCCTCCACTCAAGGTTTTCGCCTCTCCAATGATAATTCTATCCAAAGTACAAATTTCTAACCAGTTGTGTGTACCCAACCCCAAAACCAAGGTCACGGGCACATGTGAACCCAAAGGAAGGATGAATAAAGGTATTCTATAGAGGAATAAGTTCAACCAAAGGCTAGGATAACATACCATCAAGCCAATTTAAAACAACATTCAACCATTAAAATGAAATGCGACACCTTAAAAACAATCATAAAATTCTCCAAGAGCTCATGTAGATGCAACACCATGCATGCATGAAAATGCAACCAAATTTACAAACTTTAATAAACTTGGACCTTAGCATTATTAAAACATTAAAGGTGACCATAATCCACCCAATAATTCTAACTAATGATATTTACATAATTCTTTGCAAACAATTACAAACTAGATATTTCTGCCATAAAGCTATGTAATTTATGGCACTCTTGTCAATCCAATTTATGACACTTTTATTAACAGTTTTGCATTGCTCATCAGGTTAGATCTGTAACTAACACCTACAACCATTGAATAATGTAAAATTTCAAATACAGAGCTATCGTATACATCCATTAATTCATACAAATATCAGATCTACTATTTCTATAAAAATCACTATCGGATCATCCGGTAAGCATCCAAATCCCTACAAAAGCAACCGCGAGTCCCAAATAAAAAGGATACCATCTATACGGGGAAATCGACAGCCACCAAGGGTGCAATAAATAATTCACATACATCCATACAACATCATATATTCAATTCTCCAGAGAAACTATCAATTCAATCTAGTTTTCTAGCAGAAACACCCACTTTCTAGCAATCAAAACTCAATATTTTCATCTGTGGATCATATAACAGATCTGATTAGCCATGGAGGGTGCACTTGCATAGTATGATACAACAAATAATACATGCACAAACATATTTAAATTTTCCATTAATATCATATCTCAAAACAAGGAGAAAACCCCAATTTCCAAGCAAGATTCCTCAACTAGAGTTCCAAAAACCAAGCAATTGAAACTACAAGTTTATCTACATATATGATCAGCCATAGAGGGAGAATTTGCAGAGTAATATACACCAAGTAAACACATAAATCACATATGTAAATCTTCCATCAAGACCAGATCTCATAGTCAAGGAAAATGTACAAGTTTCCAATAGTTAAACCATCAAATATGCATCCAACCATTGATACAACTACCATGCTCATAAAAAAAAAATAGTTAAGCTATGGAAATAATGGAAACAAAATATAAACATATGAATTTACATAAAATAAATCACTTATCTTAATAAGGTGCAACTAGCATCAACCATACCAGGTTCCACCTAGCCATAGGCACTACCAAGCCAAATCCTCTTGGACATGCCACCCTGAGCTAAGGCCACTGATCCACAAGTAGAGGTGCACTCAAAAATATCTCAAGTATATGTTTGAGAATCCACAAATCAATTCCTTTCTACCAGCTTTTTCCTTCACCCCACTACTAAGTGCAATGGTAATCCTTTAACCCCCTAAGTTCTTCAGGACATCTCCATTCACCATCAAGATTTATGTGCAGGTCCATGAAGGAGACAAGCAGTGGACATAGAGGAACTATACCAAATTTATCCATGCTTGCCACAGACACCATACAAGATCACAGTGCTTCAAGCACAAGGTTCATTCACATAGAAGAGCATACATGGTTTCCCAAGCTCACAAGCTTACCAATCTCTCAACATTAATGGCATGAACAACCAAGATCAACCATCAATAATCCAAAAAAATAAACAACCTTAACCAAGGAGATCAACCATGGATTTATAGACCAAACAGGGTAATTCTAACCCAAGAGGGTAAAATCAGACCAAGGTAATCCAACTTGAGTCAAACCAAGGGGGTAACTCAACCACAAGAGGCTAACTCTAAACCAACCCAAGCAATTCAAATTACACGGAGAGTGGCTCCAAGTCACTCTACCCAAATCAAATTCATGTGTGGACACATCATCCATGAAGAGGAACCAAAATTAGTGAGGTGAGGAGTTACAAAAACCAAGGCATCTTCCCAAAATAACAAAGGAGGGGTTACACAAGGAGTTATCCAACCTTTGAGGTGTCCAAGATAAAAATAACTAGTGAGGGCACACTTTTGCAAATGGGGGTTACAAAACCAAGTGTAAAATCCAAAAAGGAGTTACAAAACCACCAAAGTGGCTCAATCAACAAGTGGAATCCACCCAAATACCCATTAAATCATGATTTAGGTTCAATACTACCAACATAGGCTAAAATAATAAAAAGTTGGGTCTGTTGTACAAGGTTTGGGTGACCATCAACTAATAAAGTCACCAAAGAATAAATACGGACCAAGCTCAACCAAACCAATTCTAAAGTGCTAAGAATGTCCCCGTTCCCCCTCACATTGTGGATCTATGCCTCCCATACTCTTTTCTGGTCTCTAGGTCCTTAAAGACCCTTGTTCTAGAACCTTATCTGTTAGGAACCCATGTCAACCCTTCTATTTACTTTGTTTGTATTATTGTTGTTGGACACATATGCTTTGTAAGTCATCCCATAGTATTTGTTGATCCATAGTTTGTACTGACCCATGGTTTTGACCCATAGTATTGGCGCCTAGACTTAGTATATAAGTTTGTGTTGAGGCCAATGAAGGTACCATGAATTTATTTTGTATTGAGCTTGCTTAAAGAAGGTTTCCCCTTTGAAGTGCCCTGCGATCAATAAAAATATTATGTGATCTGATATATCATGTATTTCATCAATTAATTGCTGTAAGTTCTTCACATCTAGTATCAGAGCACTTTCTTGGGCTCGTTGGGTGAAATTTCTGCCACACTTTTTTTCGCATCTGTTGCAAGTTCGAATCTGGGAATAATCCTATCTGCTTAACTATGGGAAGTACTTGGGCATAAGCCCTAAAACTCACTGTGAGGAGTACCACAGGAACCTCGAAGTAGCTGGCCCATTGAGAGGACCTGCCAGCGAAAAGGGCAACGACCCCTACCTGATTGACTAGTTCCCACCCGTGAGGTAAACCAAGAGCTATTGTTTGTGGAAAAGCGGTTATTAGTTTTAGTTGAGCCGTGGAGTGAGGGGTACTGCCCCAATATGCAAGCCGTTAGACAACATTGGTGGCTGAGTGAATCCCCTGAACCATTAGGAAGTCGAGCATATATAGGGTCCATATCTATGTTTAGTTGATAAATCGCAGATTTCCTCCGTTTAGAACTATTTCCGATCACATCCGCGTCATTGCAAATCTGTCTGTTACAGATCACTTCCGTGTCGTTGCAGATCCATTTGTTTCTGATCCATTTTTTCACCATATCTCCCTTGTTTTCACTCTGTTTCCCTTGAAACTTCCCTAACACCCCGGTAATCCCATTCTGCATATTTCATTCCTGAGGAGCCTATCCCAAATTCCACTTCCCAAAGCCAGAAATCCCACATTTGTTTATTTTTAGGGTTTTCCATAACTTCTTCGACTTTCACCCAATCGCCTTCAAATTTTATCACAGAGTTCCTTTACTATTTTTGTTTCTTTGTCCCTCTCTGCCAAATTTTCTCATTCTTTCACCCCACTTCTGTAATCCTCCTTTTCTACTTCCCTGTCCATTCGAAAGTGTCCAAAACCTAGTCGAACCCAAATTACCCATCATATTTTTTTCCCAAATCCAGATTTTCCTTTACTGAAACAGTTTTTGTTTTTGTTTTTCTACCCACTAAAAAAAAAGAAAACTCCTGGTTATGGTTGTCACCTACCCCGGAGCAATAACCATGGAGGAAGCACTTGCAGCCATCGAAACCAAACACCAGGATCTGGATGAAAACTTTCTCAGCTTCCATATTGAGCATTCAACCATTAACAACAAACAATAGTCCGAGTCTTCATCAGACAATGGGTTCTCTTCTTCCAGCAATTTCCGTGGTCCGAAGCTTGATTTTCCTCGCTTCAATGGTACTGATCCGACTGGATAGATCTATCGTGTAGAACAGTATTTCAGTCTGCATAATAATTTTGATGTCAACAAAGTTCCACTTGCATCCTTTCATTTGGACAGAAGGCTCTTCAATGGTACCATTGGTACATCAAGGCTCATGAAGGGCCAGATTTTTGCCATCTCCTTTTGCAACGATTTGATCCAAGTGCTTTTGATGACTTCACAGGAGCCCTCACTAAACTTCGCCAAATTGGCATTGTGAGAGAGTATCAAACCGAATTTGAGAAACTAGCTAACCACATAGAAGGATTGCCTGATGACTTCTACCAGAGTTGTTTTATCAGTGGTCTAAAGGATGTAACCTGCTCTGAGGTCAAAATGTTCTGTCCCAACACAATGATGGAATCCTTGGGGTTGGCTAAGTTGGCAGAAGACAATATTGCAGCCCAATGGTGCTCCAAACCCAATTTTGTTCCCTTCCATAATATGGGTTCTCAATGACCTCCCATCCCGCTAGCTCCTCGACCAACTCCTATCAAGAATTTGTCTGAAATAGAGATGTAGGCACGCAGAGAAAAAGGGCTTTGTTATAATTGTGATGAGAAATTCACTTGGGGACATAGATGTGTTCAGCAAAAGATCTATCTCTTGGATGTGGATTCTCCGCTTGCCTCTAAAATTGGTGAAGAATATCCAGATACAATGGATGATTAGGTTGACATTCAGGAGCCGCCTATTGAACCTTCGTCTCAGGACAACCACCCAGATATATCTCTCCATGATTTAGCCGAAACCACCACCCCTCAAACAATGCGGGTCAGGGGTTACTTCAAGAAGATTCCTCTTACAATACTAATTAATTCTGGTAGCACTCATAACTTCATTAACCCTCAGATCTCCAAACAGGTTGATTGTTTTGTCCATCCTTGCTCCAACTTTGAAGTCATGGTTACCAATGGGGACACCTTACCTTGCAAAGGGAAGTGTTGCAATGTGCATATCTCTATGGGAGATTATAACCTATGCTTTGACATGTTTTCCTTGACCTTAGGAGGATGTGATGTGGTTTTGGGTGCTCAATGGCTATGCACACTTGGCCCCATCTTATGGGATTTTGCTAAACTTTGAATGCAGTTTTCACCCAATGGACAAAAACACACATTGATAGGCTTACAACCAGGGTCTCTCAGCATCATCAGTTCACATCGCATGGAAAAAATCCTTAAGAAGAATTCACATGGTTTCATCGCTCAGCTCCATTACATTCAGATGCAACCTTCAGCGGTCTCCACTACTCCTTTGGATCTCCAACAAATTGTGGATCGATATACAGGTGTCTTTCCTGAACCTGTGGGATTTCCACCTTCAAGGCCAGAGGGCCATTGTATTCCACTCTTTCCTGGAAGTGTTCATCCCAACATCAGGTCATATCACTACCCATTTCACCAAAAAATAGAGATTGAAATGCTCGTTCGGGATTTACTGAAGCAAGGTATTATTTGCCCAAGCACTAGTTCCTTTTCTTCACCAATTCTTCTTGTCCGCAAAAATATGGGTCATGGTGCCTCTGCATTGACTTCCGAGCACTTAATAAACTCACAATAAAGGATAAGTTTCCAATTCCTGTTGTTGATGAGCTTCTTGATGAGCTTCATGCTGCTCAATTTTTCTCCAAGTTGGATCTTGATTCTAGGTATCATCAAATTCAAGTTCATGAGGATGATATCCCTAAAATAGCTTTTCACACACATGATGGCCACTATGAGTTTTTGGTCATGCCCTTTGGCCTCACTAATGCTCCTTCCACATTCTAGGCATTGATGAATAAAATATTTCGGCCCTACTTGCGGAAATTCATTATGGTCTTCTTTGATTATATCGTCATCTACAGTAAAACATGGGATGAACATCTCCAGCATCTGGATCTTGTAATGCAACTTTTATTTGACCATCATCTCCACACCAAACAATCTAAATGTGTTTTTGGACAGAAGGAAGTAGAGTATCTCGGGCACACTATTTCAGCACAAGGCGTTCGTGTGGATCCTTCCAAAATCACTGCCATGAACAATTGGCCGCATCCTCAGACACTCAAGAGCCTTCATGGTTTTTTGGGGTTGACTAGCTACTACCGCAAGTTTGTCAAGGATTATGGGAAGATTGCAGCTCTATTAACTTCTTTATTGAAAAAGAATGCTTTTACATGGACACCTGCTACTGAGTGTGCATTTTCCGAATTGAAACAAGCTATGTGTACTACAACTGTTCTAGCTATGCCTGATTTTTCCAAGCCCTTCACTATTGAGAGTGATGCTTGCGGAAATGGACTTGGTTTTGTTCTCCTTCAAGATGAACACCCCATTGCGTTCACCAAAAAATCCCTTTCAGGTAAGAATTTGTTAAGATTTAATATGCTAAGACAGAAAATATCAGCATTGCATTTCATTTCACAACAATAACATATACAGGATCACTGAAAGAACAACAAGCATAGCATAAACACAAGAGACATAGATTTATCCCGGGAAACTCTCATGGGGTAGAAAACCCAGCAAAGCTTCCTCAATATAGATGACCAGCAAATACAAAGATGCAAACCATAGACATGAGCTCCTTTTCCACCATAGCAGACCTCTTCCTCACCTATGTGCTATTCACAAATGAGTGTAGTGTATGTTAAATGAGGAACACACCTTCTCTAGTTATACACATCTTCGACTTGTCTTTTGCATTAACTAGGTCAGCCCCAACTTAACCACTGGGTTAAACACCCCATTACAACTGATTGGGCCGACCCCTCCAGGCTGGTCTAATAACCCTTTGATCCACATAACACATACAGGGCCGACCCCCACTAGGGAAGTCTAATAACCCAAGTTACCACATTTCGACGGAGGAATAAACATCTCCGGATATACAATAAGGTCTTCATGGAGGAATGAAACATCTCCGAAATAATAAAGTACAAATATAATATTCTTAGAAGTTACAATATTTCAACACTCCCCCCTTAACGAGAAGGATATTATCACAACATCTACAGGAGCAAGGAGTCATCAACATCATACATGATACATCTATAATCATTGGAAGCTTTCTCAACATGATCAATAACTCAAGCAGTTACTGGAACATCTTCAATACTGGAACATCAACATCTTCAGTACTGAGTCTTCATATTCTGCAGCACTCGAATAGCTACAACAACATCAACATCATCATCTGGATCCTCATGATCATCAACATTGTCATCACACGATCATTAGTATCGTCATCACACGATCATTAGCATCGTCATCTATATCATCAAGATCAACAACATCATCACGATCAGTTGTGATGCACCTGTAACAATTAATTAATAAGAATATGCGAAATAGTAGAAATGACAGAACTCAGAATCACTTTTATATTGATCACAGGCCACTTCGAGGGGGAAACCTCCTATGAGCAAGCTCAATACAAATAACTTCACCGTGCCTTCAATGACCTCAAAACACACTTATATACCAAGTCTATGCCCAATACTATGAGTCAAAACCATGGGACATATAATACTACGGGACGACTTACAAAGCATATGCGTCCAATACTATGGGTCAATACTATGGGCTAATATAAACTACGGATCAACAAATACTACGGGACGACTTACAAAGCATATGCGTCCAACAACAATATACTAACATAGTAAAGAGAAGGGTTGACATAGGTTCCTAACATCCCCTCTCCCTTAGAAAAAGCTTTTGTCCTCAAAGCTTTGGTTGGAGAAATTGCTGCAGAATCTGAAGGATTGGTTCCCCGGTAGCATCCTCGGGTTGCATTTCGGGCCACTGACGCCTTTGGAGTGTCAAGGAGGATTGCTTGGAAGGCTGTAGATGAAGAAGAACCATGTCAGCTGCGTGGAAAATGCGCTCTGAACGGTGCTGATTGGCTTGTTGTTTCAGGCGAATTCTGGCCATGTGAAGATTGTCCTGCAGAATGAGAAGAATCTGATCGCGGTTTCGAAGAACTAAGTCAATTTCCTGAACTGGGGAGCTGCAAAGGATGTATGGAAGAAGAACTGGCGGTGTTTTTCCATAGACTGCTTCATATGGTGTCCTTTGAGATGTGGTATTGTACCACCAGAGCGCTGCTAGGAAATCCATAGAAATAGTTGGCCAAAGCTGTGTAGGGATGGGCAAGGGTTTGAGCAATCCCGAAAGGAGTGTCGTTTCACCCGTGTTGACTTGGAAAGTATCATCGTCAGCCACCATCTGTTGAATTGTCATTTTTAGTCCCTTCCAAAAGAAGTTACATTGTTCCCGGTCATACATTTTGCAGAACCCAGAGTGCCCTGTTGATGAAGAAGCATGGAGTTCATAGAAGAGAGAGCCCTATTGAACATATGGCAACCAATTTGGAACAAGCAGAGAAAGAGTTGTAAGATAAACTGGGTCATCAATTGTGCGAGAAGGAGCATCTTCCACCATGTTGTCCTTACCCTTCTTGTAAGTGATCACATAGGGATAACCCATGAGTTGGATAACCCATTTCAGGTGTGTTGGGGAGGAGACCCATTGTTCCAGAAAATTTGCTAGATGCTGGAGATCAGTCTTGATGCAGAAATAATTCCCTAATAGGTATGGCTGCCACTTCTGTACTGCATGCAAAATAGCCATCATTTCCTGCTGAGAGGTAGATGTGGCTAAATTCTTACCGGAAAGGTCTCTTGAAGGCAGCAAGCGCATTGGTTCAGCAAGGATACCTGCATATCTATCCAAGGAAGTAGTGGAAACTGTTGATGGGTGCATCTGAATGGAATTGAGCTGAGCGATGACACCATGTGAATTCTTCTTAAGGATTTTTTCCAAGCGATGTGAACTGATGATGCAGAGAGACCCTAGTTGTAAGCCCATAAATTTGTGTTGTGCCCCATTGACTTTAAACTGCATCCAAAGTTCAGCAAAATCCCATAAGATGGGGCCAAGTGTGCATAACCATTGAACGCCCAAAACCACATCACATCCGCCTAAGGACAAGGCAAACATGTCAGAGCGTAGGTTACAATCTTCCATAGAGATACGCACATTGTGACACTTCCCCTTGCAAGGTAAGGTGTCCCTATTGGCAACCATGACTTCAAAGTTGGAGCAAGGATGGACAAAACAATCAGCCTGTTTGGAAATCCGAGGGTCAATGAAGTTATGAGTGCTACCAGAATCAATGAGTATGGTAAGAGGGAGCTTCTTGAAGTATCCCTTGACCCGCATTGTTTGTGGGGTGGTGATGCCGGTTACAGCATGGAGAGAGATCACGGGTGGGTCATCCTGAGATGGGGTGTCAACAGGCGGGTGTTGAATGTCGACTTGATCATCTACTGTATCTGTAGCTTCTTCACCAAGTTCTAAGGCAGGCGGAGAATCCACATCCAAGAGATAGATCTTTTGTTGAACACATCTATGTCCCCGAGTGAATTTCTCATCACAATTATAGCAAAGCCCTTTTTCTCGGCGTGCCTGCATTTCTATTTCAGACAAATGCTTGATAGGAGTTGGTTGAGGAGAAGGCGTGATGGGAGGTCGTTGGGAACCCATATTTCTGAAGGGAACAAAGGTGGGTTTGGAGCGTTGTTGAGCTGCGATCTTGTCCTCAACCAGCTTAGCCAACCCTAGGACTTCCATCATTGTGTTGGGACAAAACATTTTGACCTCTGAGCGGATTTCATCCTTGAGACCACTGATAAAACAACTCCTGTAGAATTCATCAGACAATCCTTCTGTGTGATTGGCCAATTTCTCAAATTCTATCTGATACTCTCTCACTGTGCCAATTTGGTGAAGTTTAGTGAGTGCTCCTGTGAAATCATCAAAAGCACTAGGACCAAATCGTGGCAAAATGAGTTGGCAAAAATCTATCTAGTTTGGCTCGGGATGAGCTTTGATGTACCAGCGGTACCATTGAAGGGCTTCCTATTCCAAATGAAAGGATGCAAGAGGAACTTTCTGGGCATTAGAAGTATTATGCAGACTGAAATATTGTTCTACTCGATATATCCATCCAGTCGAATCAGTACCATTGAAGTGAGGAAAATCAAGCTTCGGCCCATGAAAATTGTTGGAAGAAGAGAACCCGGTGGCTGCAAAAGATTCTGGCTGTCTGGTATTGTTCATGGCTGAATGCTGAAGATGGAGGCTGAGAAATTTTTCATCCAGATCTTGGAGTTTGGTTTGGATGGCTACAAGTGCTTCCTCCATGGTGTGTGCTCCTGCACGGGTGACAACCATAACCATGTTTTTTTTTTGGTGGAATGGGTAGAAAAACACAAACAGAAGCTGATTTAGTAAAGGGAAATTTGGATTGGGGAAACAATTTGATGGGTAATTGGGGTTTGACTAGATTTTGGACATTGTTGAAAGGACAAGAAAGCAAAAAGGGGGATTTCAGAAGCGCGGTGATAGAATGAGAAAATTTGGCAGAGAGGGACAAAGAAGCAAAATTCAGAAAGGAACTCTATGGTAAAATTTGAAGGTGATTGGGTGAAATCTGAGGAAGTTATGGGAAACCCTAAAAATAGACAAATGTGGGATTTTGGGCTTTGGGAAGGGGAATTGGGGATAGGGTCCTCAGGAATGAAAGATGCAGAATGGAATGATAGGGGTTCCCCGAAAATTTCAAGGGAAACAGAGTGAAAACAAGGGAGATATGGAGAATATATATATATATATATATATATATATATATATATATATATATATATATATATTTTCAGAAATGGATCGGCAACAGTGGCGTGGAAGGAATCCGCAACAGATGGATCTGCAATGGCGCAGAAGGGATCGAAAACGGCTGGATCTGAAACAGCGACTGGATCTAGAACGACTTTCAGAATAGATCTGAAACGGCTGGATCTAGAGTGGAAGTGATCGACAACAGTTCAACTGAAAATAGATATGGACCCCAGGTATGTACGGCTTCCTAACAGTTCAGGTGTTTCACTCAGCCACCAATGCTGTCTGACGGCCTGTGTATTGGGGCAGTACCCCTCACTCCACGGCTCAGGTAAAACTGATAACCGCTTTGCCATAAACGACAGCTCTTGGTTTACCTCACGGGTGGGAACTAGTCAATCAGGTAGGGGTCGTTGCCCTTTTCGCAGGCAGGTCCTCTCAATGGGCCAGCTACTTAGGGGTTCCTGTGGTGCTCCTCACAATGAGTTTTAGGGCTTATGCCCAAGTACTTCCCACAGTTAAGCGGATAGGGATTATTCCCAAATCCGAAGCTGCAAAAAAAAATTTGGCAGAAATTCCACCCAACGAGCCCAAGAAAGTGCTCTGATACCAGATGTGATGCACCTACAACAATTAATTAATAAGAATATGTGAAATAACATAAATGACAGAACTCAGAATCACTTTTATATTGATCACAGGCCACTTCGAGGGGCAACCTCCTATGAGCAAGCTCAATACAAATAACTTCACCGTGCCTTCAATGACCTCAACACACACTTATATACTAAGTCTATGCTCAATACTATGAGTTAAAACCATGGGACATATAATACTACGGGACGACTTACAAAGCATACGTGTCCAATACTGTGAGTCAATACTATGGGCTAATATAAACTATGGATCAACAAATACTACGAGACGACTTACAAAGCATATGCATCCAACAACAATATACTAACATAGTAAAGAGAAGGGTTGACATAGGTTCCTAACATCAGTAGCATCGTCATCTAGACCATCATGATTAGTAGCATCGTCATCTCACGATCATCAACATCGTCATCTCAATTGGATCCTCTCGATCAATAGTACAATAGTATCAACTGGACCCTCTCGATCAACAGTATCATCATCTGGATCATCATCATCTGGATCATCTCGATCTACAACATCTAGATCATCTCGATCAACAGTATCATAGCAGTATACCCTGTAGCACACATGATCCAATTACAGGATGATCAATCTTGCTCACTTTAAGACATCTCTCATGTCTATGGACGATACAATCCAGATCTTACTTACAGGATGATCAATCCTTATCCTTTTAAGACACCTCTCATGTCTAAGTATGATGCAGTCCTTGATCCATTTAAGACAATTATCATGTCTAGGGACGATGCAGTTCGTGATCCGTTTAAGACAAATCTCATGTCTAGGGATGATGCAGTCCGTGATCCATTTAAGACAAATCTCATGTCTAGGATCGATGCAGTCCATGATCCGTTTAAGACAAATCTCATGTCTAGGGACGATGTAGTCCATGATCTGTTTAAGATAAATCTCATGCCTAGGGACGATGCAATCCTGTTATAACTCCATATTTCACAGTGTCGTATCTTCACCATAAAAATAGTTGATGACACTTCCCCTACTGCTTAAAACACCCAGAAGAGAAAAATGATGAATGATCCTTGAAGACAAGCCTGTCCTGTCAAGAATCAACCCAGTTGAGACTTCATATACCTACACTACCGTGCCTTGCTCAAGCTTAAGGGAGCGGTACTCCCCACTACGGCACTATGCTCCTTCTTTTCCACGCGGTACTACTGCGCTATGCTCAGTTGAAGGGGTGTGGTACTCTTTTTTTAGCCTTTTTGCCATGGATTGTGGAATCTTGATCTTCGAGATATTTTTGAGGATTGGTATCCCTGATTCGATCCTAACTCACTTTCTCAGATTAGTGGGCCTGATCCACTAAACACTCCCAAGATCCATCCTTCTCTCTTGTTGGTTAACCCTACTACACACTATAAGAGAGAGGCCTTCCATGAGCAAAGGGAGAGGACTCTTGGAGACATCAAACCTATGATCTTGAATCTTTGTGGAGATAGTTAGAGGAGAAAGCACTTGGATCTGGGATTTGGCTTGGACATCAAGCAACCATTGTAAGTGACTTCAAGTTGGTAATAAAACATAACTTGTCTTGTTTCCCAAATCATGTATGTTGATCTTGTTTCAGTCATATGATTTGTTTCTGCTATAGATTTAGATTCTAACTCATATTTCAAGTTGCTAGGAGATTGTATATGCTTGTATCTTGGTTTATTCTAACAGGTTCATTCGCGAGGACTTGAGAATCGAAGCATTGACTAAGACGAGCAATTAAAGTAAAGGTCAGTCAGATCTCTTTCATTTCTTCTAGCACTGTGATACTTGAAATATTTGTTTAGATCTAGGAATTCAAGGTAGCATTTGTTATCTTTTTGTCTTAGTTTAGAGTCAGTTAAGTCTACTTTGACCTAAGAGAGTTTCTACCTATCCGTAGGGAGAAATATCTACAACAAAAACTGGCGACTTCGTTGGTTCGAACCCCATTTGATTGATTTATCTCACTTTCAGTCATTTTTTATTGTGATTCTTACTTATCTTCAAACCAGTACTGAATTTTGGTCTCTTTGACCTTTATTCACCCCTGCTCTCTACATCTTCTCTCCCTCTGTGATCAATGAGTCCTCTAGGTTTGCAGCAACCCTGAAAAATTCAAATTCTTTTTCAAAAGTTGTGTTTTTTCCAACCCTAGCAGCAGTACCGCGCCCCCATTATTGTCTACAACGTGGTAGTACCACGTACCCAACACTCTTACCAGAGCGGTAGTGTACCCGTACTGCGTTATAGCCTGTCTATCCCAAGCGGTAGTGTCTGCATTTTTTCAGTTTTTCTTTCCTGTTTGGTTTCCTGAGTCATTTTTTTTATTTTCTTTGCTTCAGTTTGGTGTTTTCTGTTGCTTACCACTATCCTGTCCATTGCACAGTCTTTGTGGTTTGTTTATTTCTCACTGTGAGCTTGATTATTTTATGAGTTAGTGGCATTATTTCTATATTGGGTCACCCCTTCAGTTTCATTGCATTGGCTTGATCTTCCCATCACAACCAAACTGTTACTACTATCCTCTCTTACTAGATTGTGTATCTTTCATAATCACATTGTTCTTATAACTACCATTTTTTCATTATTATCATTAAAATCTATATTGGAAATTGTTATTGCAGAACATTTGTGTTATTCAGATTGGAACATTATCATGCATTAGGAAGTGAACCATTCAATTTGCCACATAAATTCTCATTTTGAAGCATTCTAGTTGCAGATCAGTGAAATTTGGAAAGAAGTGTTTATTTCAGTTTGGCTTTACTTAGAAAAAGAAAACAAAAAGTTTATTTTGAAGTGGTTTTTCATTGTTTGTGAAAGTTTCATGCATTTATGATCGAAGAACTCTCTCTCTTCCATAGCTAGTTTTCATCAAATACAAGGCTTATTTCGATTCATTCTCACTTGCATGGTTTGGGTCGTCACAACACCACCAAGTTTCACGTCCATTTACCCGATTGAATAATACAACCACTAAAATTAATATCCCTAACTAAACCAACATTAACCTCACTTGAGGAAATCAAAAGAATTTGGTAGTTAGGTAGGACACTGGGGATAGGCATCCAAATAATTCCCCCTTGTCATTTTCATCTGAGACATAGTCGTTGTCCTCTAGGGAACTAAAATCCTCTAGTATTTATTGACACAGTCATACACCAATTTGTGGAGGGGCCTCTTGACTGTTTTAAACTTTCAGGGATTAAACCGCCGCGAGATCGAGAACCAGACGGACTCTGTGGAATGCCGCACTCCACTTAGCCCTAAGGCAACATTGATCATTGTCTTCCTTGTGTTATACAGCCACCATACTGATAATGCAAGGGTGATAAAGCAGAAGCGCCGAAAACCTTTTCCAACGTGTCATGAACGAGGTAGCTTAGTAACTCTTCTACCAGGGCTCTTTTACCCAGGATCCCTTTTGGTAGAGGGATATCCTTCCATTATTGGTCTCTCACGTTGTATTGTTCGACTTGGATTTCATCACCTTGCAAAGGATACAACTTGTTGAGGTCTCCATCTCTTAATTAGGAAGTTTGCTTGTTATCTTATCTTAATAGAGGGTCATTTTTTCTTTTTAGTGACTGCTTGTTGGCATTCTGGCCATTGTTTTTCTCAGCTCACTTACTGGGACATCGGTCTCATTATAGATTTTAGAGCTTGCTTTTTTGTCCCGCGAGCCTTGCTTTTTCTAGCTCCCCTTTTGCACACTCGGTTGCATTAGGGTTTTTGAGTTCTTTGTTATGAGACTTCCCCTGGATTCCATATTCCTACCATTATGTCAGAATCACCACAGAGATCACAAAGAGTATAGGGACGAATCCCTCCACCACCACCATCGCCACAGACCTCTGGTCCACCTGCATCATGTATTCCCTCCCCTCCTAGCCTCGGTGCCAGTCGAGGGAACATTCCACCTCCGATACGCACTACATATTCAGTTCCACCTGTAACTGTTACTCACAGCATGGTCTCAGAACCTCTTGCAGTTTCTACAACCACTAGTACACCTGAGACTTCCACTGTCACTTCACCCACTGTTATTCTAGATATATCTGTGTCATGTCCCAAATTTGGAATTGGGTCACAATGGCCTAATCACATTGGCCATATTCATTAGAGTTTGTAAAATTGATGTTAAAGGTCAAATAATTGCCAAGGAGGAAAATTACTAGTTTCCTAGGTTTGGGGTGGAAGCTTTGGGATTTGGAATAATGGGGATAATAAATGATGTTTGAACATTAGAGTGGCATAAATATTTAATAAAGGATCTAAATAAATATATACAAGTGAAAATCAAAGTGGCATTTGATCATGAAGACACATGGAGGAAGTGGGACCCACATATGGCTAGATTTCCCCACTACATTTGGCATCATTCTCTCACCAATTTGAATTCAAGGTGAATGGTAACATACTTGGGGGAGTCCAAAAGGTATTATTAATGGCATGAATCATCCAAGGTCGAAATATAGAGGAAGAGTAACTCCCATGGAAGAGGAAGAGGCAATTTGGAGCTAGTGAGACACTTGGGCTAGATTCCCTAGCTCTATGACAACAATGATGAAGATGCTATGACACCTATGACACAAATCAGACCTGAAGGCTGACATATGACATATATGACATGTCGGGTCTAAAAATAGACTCTAAGAGGGCGCTCAAGGGTGTTAGGGCAGCTAAAATGCTTCCACATGTGATTTGGTGGAAGTGGGAGACTAGGAATTGTTGTACAAGTGGCGTTCTTTGGAATCTCTTCCCAACTTGAGTTGGCATGAGTCTCTTGGAAGGAATTCGACCCATGGAGGACATTAGAACTTTATAAATGTCAATAACAAAGAATGAAACCAGCTTTTGATCATTTGTAGAATTTGCAATTGCATTTGTGAAGAGGGAGAGCTAGTGGATGACTAGTTTCTTGCCTTAGCCAATTTCGAGGGTGAAAGATTCCCATCCAAGTTGGTAATTGGAAAGGCCATTCAGAACTTTCATTTGGAGCTTTAATGGAGTCTTTATTTGCAGGTGTAAGCTACAGGTCAGCTCATGGTTTCTTCTATTGCAGCTCACTCCTTCAACCATTTCCAGTTTTGATGGCATATTCTTGATCCTTGAGGGAGGGCGTTTTTGGTGAGCTATTGTAATATTTGGGGAAGCTTTCAATGCCCCATTTATTTTTTAATATGGATTAAATACTCTGTTATTCATCTACAAAAAGTTTCAGGTCGAAATTCCAAGTAGAAATGTATAAATCTCATTTTTAATGGAAGAACAATGCCATTTCCCCACTACCATGTTGTGAGTCAATGTATTGATGATGATTTCGAATGAATGGATGATTCTCTGATATATTTATGATCAATATACTGCTATGGATGTCTTCTACAAGTTTCATGTACTGTACTTGAGCATTTGAATCATTTTTACTCAGTTTAGTTGTATTGGGAGGTGAAATAGTGCCATTTCCCCAAGGGTTGAATTGGGGATTTTTGCAGTTGAATGGGAGAGGATGAGAACAGTTTTAATAAACCATTAATGGTGCATATGAGACCTTAATAACATACTTAACATATTAAATACCTCTTTTCATAAGTTTGAGTGGCTTTGGAGGCATTTGGGAAGCCATTTTCAGTACTTACCCCAGGGGGATTTGAACCCCAAATTACTAGTAAAATTGCATAATTGGTCCAGAATATTAAGAGAGTTTGCAGAGGTCTTTTGGTGGAAATATGTCATCCATAAACATCATATTCAAGTTATAATATCATTCATAAACCTTCCTTGAAGATTTGAAGGCATTTGGAGTCAATTTGAGACCTAGAGACCAATACTAGTCAAAGGGAAATCACTAGTAAAGTTACCTACATTGACCAGAATTGAAAGAGTATTTGTAGAAGTGTTTTAAAGGTACAAAGGCATCCCTAAAACACATATTTATGTCCTAATATCATTCATATACTTTCTTAGAAGATTTGGGATCATTTGGGGCAAATTTGGGACCTAGAGATCGAAACTAGTCAAAGGTCGAACCAAGGAAAAAAGTGGAAAATTGCCATTTTAATAAAAATCCTAACAAGGGACATTACAGTGGTATCAGAGCATGGTCCTTGCACCTGTGTATTAGGTACATAAATTCAAGAATAATTGGCAGCCATGTCTTACTATTATGATGAATCCTATGAGTACAATTCTTATGATGAATATGCAGATGCTTATGAGCAATATGAAGCAAAATGTGAAAGGTATGAGGAAAAGGTGCCATCATGCAACACTTCTTACAATTTCAAGAGAAATGAAGATTATTCTTATGACTTTAAATCTGATGAATATGAATGTGTCACACCAACCAAGGATAATTCTATGAGTGAGTTCCAAAGATGGAGAGCAAATTATAAAACCTTGCCCCAGCAATATCAAAAATATCAAGAATATCTTGCTTCGAGCAAAAATACACAAAATGCCATGTCTTTTGAGTACTATGCTGAACATGTTTTTGAAAATAGGCCCAAAAATGAAGATGTGGAGTTAGTGAAGAAAGGTTTATGCCCTTCTTGTAAGAACCCTTGGAGCGAGTATCATATATGTGTGCATGAAATGATGTCCTCTTTGATGAGAGCTTTTGAGATTTATTCAAGAAGGGATTCCAAATATACCGATCCTAAGGAAAACAAGGGGAAAAATGAAGAGACATCACAAGAGCATGAAGAAGATTCTATTGAAAATATGGAAGATCATTTCGAGACACCTTCTAGCTTATACATGAACCAAAGAGCATCTACTGATGGATGCTTAAACTATGAAGGAGTACCTACTGATGGGTGCTCACACCTCTATGTTGGTGACATAGAGATCACTTTTGAAAGTGTTGCTGCAAGCCCAAGTTCCATTAAGCATGATAATGAAGACCTTGTAGCAGTTGAAGAAGAACCAAGATCAACTTCCCCATCACCACTTGAGCTTCATGAAGTTGGTCCAAGCAAAAATGAAGAAGATGAGGAGGTTCATTTGCAAGAGCCTCATTTTCTTGAAGGGTCCTTAAAGATGAATGAAAAGAAGATCCAAGAGTCCCTCAGCATTCTCCATGAGACTCAAGCATTGGTGTCAAATTCTTGTTGGAGAGCTACTTCATTGGAGGAAACATCCTTCCTTGAAGACATGGAGAAGATTCAAAGAGCAATGTGCCACATCAAAGGTAATTTCATGTCTTTGCTTTTTGATAGAAACCATTTGTTTGAGCTTAATGAATTGTTACATGATGCATACTTGAAGAATAATGAGGATATTCATAAGCTCACAATTCAAAATGAGCAACTTCTTGAAAAGTTGCAAGATACTTGTTTTTCCTCCTATGTTTCAGATTGTCAAATGGTAGATTGTTTGGAGGATTCTCATGACATGGTGGATCATGAGAAATGTGAAAATTTGAATGTTCTTGATGTGTTTGAATATGAACTTGAAGAGATCCAAACACTTGATGTGGTGGAAGAGGAATTTGAATTGCCTCTTGATGAAGGTTATGCAATTTTTAAAGAAGAGCATGATTCCTCTACATTGGAACCAAACTATGACAAAGATTTCACACTTTTGAAGGAGCTGCATAATACTACCCACATGGATCCTTCCCATGATGAAACTCCTGAACTTTTTGATCATTTGGGTGAGTTAGTACATTCTCCTACATCCTACAATTCCATGTTTTGCAGCATTAGTCTCAATGAAGTATGGGTGAAAGGGTTCTTTTTGATGGTGCCACATGAGGAGTATGGAACTCCTAGATTTAACTTTTATGATGACATGGTTGGAGCACATTATTATTCACATTTGCAGCAGCATACTTTATTACTTTATGATGATGCACATCTACATGGATGCACCTATGATATGCATTTGAGTCACTTGAAGACTCATGGTTTTTCTTGCTCAACACTTGATTCATTTGATGTTGGAGGAACTTCATCCAACACTTGGGTGAATAGATTTATGATTGGAGAACATTTTTGTTGGAAGCCACATACTTTGTTATATCTTTATGATGATCACATTCAGGGATGTATGGGTGAGACTTCTTTGAGTCATTTGAAGTCTCCTTGTTTTTTCTGCTCATTATTTGGTTCAGATTCTAGTGGAGATTCTTCATTCACTTCTTGGATGAAAGAATACATGGCTGAATATTTTGATGCATATCACATCCTTTTGGAGCAGCATTATAGGGCATGGGATCCTCACCTATGTCATTGGAGCAGATTTGATTGGTCACTTGAAGCTTGTATGCACTTGGAAAATGGTGGTCTACTTGCTTGGAGGTATAAGCACTTTCATGACTCTTTGATGAAGCATATCCTTGATGTACATTTTCATTATGTTGTTATGTACTTTGATGATATATATTTGGTACTCATGATGTTTGGAAGAATGCATACAAGAAAATGGGATCCAGGAATCCTCTTATCTAATGGTGTAGGTTGGAGAGCACTCTTAATTGTTGGGGTGCAATACAAGCAATGGGACCCTGGAATAATTTTTGTCTCATTGGTTTCATTTTTTTTGGGGAAGCAAGCAGCATGGGAGATGGATTCCCCACTTGATAAAGTGATTTTAATAAGAGTAGTGCAGCAGCAAGCATGGTGGTTCCTCTCTAAAATCTTCAAGGAAACTCAAAGACTCAAGGTTGGGCAATTCAATGGCAACTTCAAAGAATTATACAGGAAGCAGGTTCTTCAACACCCATGTTTGAAATTGCTTGAGGACAAGCAATATTGGGAAGGGAGGATTTGTCATGTCCCAAATTTGGAATTGGGTCACAATGGCCTAATCACATTGGCCATATTCATTAGAGTTTGTAAAATTGATGTTAAAGGTCAAATAATTGCCAAGGAGGAAAATTACTAGTTTCCTAGGTTTGGGGTGGAAGCTTTGGGATTTGGAATAATGGGGATAATAAATGATGTTTGAACATTAGAGTGGCATAAATATTTAATAAAGGATCTAAATAAATATATACAAGTGAAAATCAAAGTGGCATTTGATCATGAAGACACATGGAGGAAGTGGGACCCACATATGGCTAGATTTCCCCACTACATTTGGAATCATTCTCTCACCAATTCGAATTCAAGGTGAATGGTAACATACTTGGGGGAGTCCAAAAGGTATTATTAATGGCATGAATCATCCAAGGTTGAAATATAGAGGAAGATTAACTCCCATGGAAGAGGAAGAGGCAATTTGGAGCTAGTGAGACACTTGGGCTAGATTCCCTAGCTCTATGACAACAATGATGAAGATGCTATGACACCTATGACACAAATCAGACCTGAAGGCTGACATATGACATATATGACATGTCAGGGCTAAAAATAGACTCTAAGAGGGCGCTCAAGGGTGTTAGGGCAGCTAAAATGCTTCCACATGTGATTTGGTGGAAGTGGGAGACTAGGAATTGTTGTACAAGTGGCGTTCTTTGGAATCTCTTCCCAACTTGAGTTGGCATGAGTCTCTTGGAAGGAATTCGACCCATGGAGGACATTAGAACTTTATAAATGTCAATAACAAAGAATGAAACCAGCTTTTGATCATTTGTAGAATTTGCAATTGCATTTGTGAAGAGGAAGAGCTAATGGATGACTAGTTTCTTGCCTTAGCCAATTTCGAGGGTGAAAGATTCCCATCCAAGTTGGTAATTGGAAAGGCCATTCAGACCTTTCATTTGGAGCTTTAATGGAGTCTTTATTTGCAGGTGTAAGCTATAGGGCAGCTCATGGTTTCTTCTATTGCAGCTCACTCCTTCAACCATTTCCAGTTTTGATGGCATATTCTTGATCCTTGAGGGAGGGCGTTTTTGGTGAGCTATTGTAATATTTGGGGAAGCTTTCAATGCCCCATTTATTTTGTAATATGAATTAAATACTCTGTTCTTCATCTACAAAAAGTTTCAGGTCGAAATTCCAAGTAGAAATGTATAAATCTCATTTTTAATGGAAGAACAATGCCATTTCCCCACTACCATGTTGTGAGTCAATGTATTGATGATGATTTCGAATGAATGGATGATTCTCTGATATATTTATGATCAATATACTGCCATGGATGTCTTATACAAGTTTCATGTACTGTACTTGAGCATTTGAATCATTTTTACTCAGTTTAGTTGTATTGGGAGGTGAAATAGTGCCATTTCCCCAAGGGTTGAATTGGGGATTTTTGCAGTTGAATGGGAGAGGATGAGAACAGTTGTAATAAACCATTAATGGTGCATATGAGACCTTAATAACATAATTAACATATTAAATACCTCTGTTCATAAGTTTGAGTGGCTTTGGAGGCATTTGGGAAGCCATTTTCAGTACTTACCCCAGGGGGATTTGAACCCCAAATTACTAGTAAAATTGCATAATTGGTCCAGAATCTTAAGAGAGTTTGCAGAGGTCTTTTGGTGGACATATGTCATCCATAAACATCATATTCAAGTTATAATATCATTTATAAACCTTCCTTGAAGATTTGAAGGCATTTGGAGTCAATTTGAGACCTAGAGACCAATACTAGTCAAAGGGAAATCACTAGTAAAGTTACCTACATTGACCAGAATTGAAAGAGTATTTGTAGAAGTGTTTTAAAGGTACAAAGACATCCCTGAAACACATATTTATGTCCTAATATCATTCATATACCTTCTTAGAAGATTTGGGATCATTTGGGGCAAATTTGGGACCTAGAGATCGAAACTAGTCAAAGGTCGAACCAAGGAAAAAAGTGGAAAATTGCCATTTTAATAAAAATCCTAACAAGGGACATTACAATCTGCCACAGTGGACAACACTACAACGGCTGAATCTAGTACAGTCCAATATATTAGACTAGAGGCCATCCTCCTCCCTGATGTCAACACTTCCCTTCCACCAGAGACTTTCTACGATGACACGGAAGGATCTGTTGGCACCACCGAAGGATCCAACCAAGATATATCCGAATTGATTATAGTCCCAAGCGGATACATCAAGGTTATCGAAGAAACCCAACTTCCTGATACACCTTTTGAACCTGACTATGGCTTTATCACTTCCCAGGTAGAACCTCCACCTGTTACCATGGCGCCATCCAGTGTTCATCCACAGGAAACCGGTTCTTCCAACAACACATCTCGTACAGTATCCCTCCCTAACCTCCCTTCGGGACACGATATCATGGCCTCCATTCAGTCTAGTATGGTTAGTCTAGCTAACTCCCCGTTAGCGTTGGCACAGTTTAAACGTGATACAGAGAAAATTCTCTCAACGGCTTCTAGATACCCCCCTACTACCCGTCCTCCCGACTATTGGGATCCCAACATTCCGTCTAGCATAGAGTTTCATCACTCCTATGCAGACAGTTCCGGACCTTCAGATGTTACTATACCTCTATTCTCGCCGGACCTTGAAAACCCTTTGCAGCATACAAACCTGGACCTAGTCTTCGATGGTACTCCTATTGTTGAAGACACTATGGATGAAAACCCTGACACCCCTCAGTTAAATTCCCCACATTTACTGCCATCACGTATGTTTGGCGCACATTCTATGAGCGATAACCCAGTTTTTTCTCCGTCCCCGTCCGTCACATATGGAAGACCCCCTCCACAAATCGGCACCTTTGGCATCGTTGGCCAATCGACACTAACTTACCTTACTAATGTCGGAAGAACACCAAGTCATACCACTGGATCATCCATATTGACCAGAGGTTCACCTTCGGCCACTATCTACACCATTTCAGGAGGTGGACAACCGACTGTTGCGACCTCTAATCCCAACAACCAACCCCATCCTGGTGGGCCATCAACCCATCCTACTGGAGGACAATCCTTTGTTGGAAACCCCGCTTCTAGTCACCAACCGCCTCCCATCGGGCCATCAACCCAACCTACTAGAGGAAAACCCTTTGTTGGGAACCCTGTTCCTAGTCAACAACCTCCTCCTATAGGACCATCCAACCCATCTGCTGGAGGGAAACCCATCGGCACCATCCAACAGCCCTCCCAACCAGCAGCATCTGCTCAGTATGGTATGTACAACACACCTGGCAGTGGACAACCTTATACCAGTTTCCCAACCGGGCCTCATCTTCAACATCCCTCATTAGGCACGCTTCCTTCTTGGGGATCTCAAATCCCACAGAGCGAGGGGTATTCATTGTTTGGAAACTGGAACCAAGCTGGGGGGCAATCTCAAATTCCACCCAACTTGAATTTCGGCCTCCCCTATCCTTCAGCTGCAACAACTCCATGGAACCCATCCCTTCAATTCCCATATCTTCATCAAGGTGGAACCCATACTCCATGGACACCACTGTTACAGCCACCCCCCCAACCCTGCTACGGGAAACACTCCACTTACTCAAAGTAGTGGTAACATTCCTAGGACACAACAACTCCAGGGAACCTTTTCCCAACCAGGCGCATCAACCATTCCTAGGACACAACAACCCCATGGTACCATACCTACCATCCCGACTCAGCAGAACATCCAACAACCGGTTACCACCGTGATTCCTAGTCAGGTAATGACTTCCAACACACAACCGGTTAACCAGATGGCCTATTACCCCTAGAACTTCCAGCAGTACCCCGCGGGAAACACATATGGGTATAACATGCAACAATATACTATGTAGGGCCCCCCAGGTTTCTCTGCACCATACGGTTATTACTCATACCCGTAGACCAATCGTCAACTTCCCTTTTTGGCCATGCTAGATTTATCCAATTTGTCGAGGCTCATTACCGATCCTATATGGCATGAACCTCACTAGACACCTATTCCAGCCAAACTTCCATCGGACATTCATAAGTTCGATGCTAAGCCCGGGGAAGACCCCAAGAACCACATGATGACCTTCCATCTTTGGTGTTCATCCAACTCATTGATGGACGATTCCATTCGACTACGGCTCTTCTAGCGTACGCTTACTGGCACGGCATAAAAATGGTACATCGAGCTACCACAACACTCCTTCCATGATTTTAACACCTTGGTTATGCAGTTCCTGACCCATTTCCAGCTCCCCATCCGGTATGAGACTGGAACAGAACTGTTAACCTCATTGTGTCAAACCACTTCTATGCACATTTTAGATCACATCCATGAGTGGCGTCGATGCCATAGGCTAATCAAGGCACCCATTCCAGATAAGCTACTCGTTGATTGGTTCACAAAGTCATTCTTGCCTCCCATAGCCAGGGATATCGCTATGCGCGGGCCGGTCACGAAGGGACAAGCCATCTTGGCAACCCAGTACATGGATTTGGCATATACCCAATCTGACACTTTACATGAACTTCTTCCCCATGGTATTTTCGGTTCAGTCAAGGCCCAGCCTGCCACCAACTCAATGGGGCAACAAGCTTCTGCTTCCCCCGCTCTATCTCAGGCTGCTCCAAAAGCTTCTACTTCTCTTGTTGTCTCTTCCTAAGTGAACGCAGTTCAATCTATGTCACAACCATCCGGAGGAAAGAAGAAGAACAATCATGGTAAATCCAAGAAGACTTCTAACTAGCAAGAGAACCCCAAGCCACAACCCACCCACAATGACTCGAAACCACGCCGAAAGGCTAAGTTTCCCTGCCTCATTTGTCAAGACGATCACTACACGCATGACTGTCCCTACAAGGATGAAGTCAACAAATTTGTTAAAGGATCCTCTCGCCCAGCAGTGTTAATTGACCCTTTCCCTTAGTAGCAACAACAAATGGTTGCTCAAGAAACCCCACAAGGGGGCAACTCGAGCAACCCACCTCGCGGAGAGACGTCCGCAAATCGCAAAGTCCTGATGATGAGTAATGAGGAGATTCACATAACCACTCATTCAAAGACATATGAGAACCCCCCAAGTTCAAACAAACAGTCAGAGATAGCCAAAGGCAAGTCTCCTGTTGAAGATCTGTCTCCTACTCCTCCCCCTAACGGCCATCTCCATATCGAGAGACCACTTACGGACACAGTGCTACGCCCACCCAAGGGCACCATACAAAAGGCGACATTTAATCCCAACGCGCGAGCTGCCCAAAATAACAGCATTGTTGAGGATTTAGCTCAAGCACCTTGCGCCATGTCGACGCTCGAGGTTCTTCAACACTGCCCTTAGCAGCGTAGAACCTTACTTTTAGCATTGGGGGCAGTGGACCCAGATACTTCAAACACTATTATGTTTAACTTGGAGTATGTCAAACCTCAGCTTTCCCACCAGTTAGCCTTCCAGGTTCATACAAAAATCCATGGAAATATCATCCATCGCACTGTTTTAGATAAAGGTGCCTCCACGTCGATTATGTCTTTGAATTGTTGGAGAGCCTTAGGCTCACCCAAAGTCACGACGTCTCCCACTATTCTCAGGGAATTTGACGGACACGGTTTTTAACCTTATGGACTCATTCCTGCAATTGGTGTTGAACTGGGGGGAAAAACAATATTTGTACACATCGAAGTCGTGGATGCGCCATTAAATTACAATCTTCTACTTGGTCGGAACTAGTTTTACACCATGACCGCCATAGCATCTATTGGCTTTTGAATCATGCAATTTCCTCACGAAGAAAAAATTGTCACCATAGATCAGCTTGATTACTGTATCCCAAAATCTCATCCGAACTCCGCCAACACTGTCCCGTTATTAGATCAGCCTCGGTACCAGTTCCAAGACGTTGGCGTTGGTCTTATGAAGGATTCTTCCCTTATTGGAGTTTTCCCAGAGCTGGGGTCCCACGTTCAACCAGTCAACATGATATCATCGAATGTCACCCCTTCCAATGATTCTTGGGTGATCCCAAGTCCCACCGAGATTGAAAACTATGGCAACTCCATGCCATTAAATGGAAACCTCGCAGCATACAAAGCGATCCAGTCAGCCATTGATTGGGTCGATTGTTCTACCCATCACGCCGTGGCATAGCTCTCGTCTGAGACTCATTCATCCCCACCACTTATCAATCCTCTCACATTGATTTTTCCCACTGACGAATCAATTATGGAGGTTATGTGCGGTGATGAACCACCATGGGGAGATTTCCATCATCGATCTTCATTCCCCACCATTTAGATGATTGAGCTTGATACAAAATCCATCCCTTCACTTGGAATGGTTCAAACTAAGTTTCCCACTTCTCTCGACGAAGTATTTTCCAAAGGAAACTTGGCCAACCTTATGGAAATCACTCCCATTGACATTTCAGTGAAGCTTGGTGTCGTGGAAAACATTCATATTGGCAAGACATGCACTCCCCTCGAAATGGAGTTCTACACTGCCTACTTTAAAACCTTCCGCAATGTTTTTGCTTGGAGTTATGAAAAGATGCCAGGAATAGACCCCTCGATTGTGGTCCATGAGATTCCAACCTTTCCTGGAGCCCGACCTGTCCGGCAGAAACTCCGACCCATCCACCCTCGTAAGGCAACCGCTATCAAAGCAGAAGTTAAAAAATTTTTGCATGCTGGTTTTATCTATCCTGTCCCACTAACAGAATGGGTATCTAATATCGTTCTCGTAGCTAAGAAACAGGGAACGATTAGAGTCTGTGTCAATTACCGCGACTTGAACAAAGCTTGTCCAAAGGACAACTACCCAATTCCGTTCATCGACCAGATCATCGATAATTGCGCCGGGAGTGTCATCTTTTCATTTATGGATGGCTTTTCTGGCTATAATCAGATCAATATCCTCCCAGCCATCCAGCATAAAACAACCTTTATCTGCCCATGGGGAATTTTTGCATATCGAAAGTTACCTTTTGGCCTAAAAAATTCAGGGGAAACTTTCCAATAGGCGATGTCGTACGCATTTCACGATATCAAACATATTGTAGAACTGTATCTTGATGACCTTCCCGCTCATTCTCAGACCCGGGAAGACCATCCTGATCACTTAGGTGCCATTTTCGAAAGGTGCCATTGCTACAATATCCGTTTGAATCCACATAAGTGTGTCTTTTGCGTTGAAGCCAAAAAATTTTTGGGATTCATAATCTCCAAAAGCGGTGTATGCTTAGATCCTGCGAAGGTAGAAGCTAGTTTAGCCCTACCTCCCCCCACGAATATCCCAGAACTTCAAAGTTTGCAAGGGCATGCAAAATTTCTACGCCGTTTCATTTGTAATTTTTCCGAGATAACAAAAGGCTATATGAGGCTTCTAAAGAAGAACACTCCCTTCATCTGGGACGATGAAGCCCAACGCTCCTTTGATCATCTAAAGGCAGCTTTAACTAAAGATCCTGTGATTCAACCCCCCAATTACACACGGGATTACATTCTTTATCTCGCAGCTTCGATTTCCACCATCGGTATGGTGTTAGTCCAAGAAGACAATAACGGCATAGAACATGTGGTATACTATCTTAGTAAGAGTCTTCTCGACTCCGAAACTCACTATTCACATGTTGAAAAACTGGCTCTGGAAACAGTTTTTGTTGTCCAGAGGTTTCGTCATTACATTCTACTCCACCAGACCACTGTCATAGCGGATTTCAATCCAATGTATTATATCCTCACACGTCAAGTGCTTGGGGGAAAATATTCTCGTTGGATCGTCATCCTACAAGAGTTTGACTTGGAATTTGCCAAAGCCAAGTCCAAGAAGTCTTTGGTCTTTGCCGAGTTGATTTGTAACTTGCCCCATGCTACCGAGAAACCCGAGCCCATCGATTCTCTTCCTGATGAATCGTTGTTCCTCATTAGCACATATGACCCATGGTACGAGGATATTTTATTATATCTCCAAACCCAACGTTTCCGCCCTGACCTCAACCGTGACGAACGTTGACGTATTCGACACCATGCCAAGTACTACCTCATAGTCAACGATACCCTTTATCGGCGTGGTGTCGATACTGTTCTTCGATGTTGTTTGACTTTAGATGAAGCAGAACATGTTCTTAATGATTGCCACGATGGAGCATGTGGTGGTCATCTCTCTGGGATGGATACGGCCCAAAAGATACTGCGAGCGGGATATTTCTGGCCCTCGATTTTCAAAGACTGCATTGAAACAGTTAAGAAATGTCCACCCTGTCAATTCTTTCATAGTAAGACATGCTCGCACCCTGCTCCACTCCACCCTGTTATTTCCGTCGGCCCCTTCTCCAAATGGGGCATAGATTTCATGCACTATAAGCCCACTTCAGCCGGGGGGCATAGCTATGTCATAGTGGCTGTGGATTATTTCACAAAATGGGATGAAGCAATGCCTACTTATGCCGAGGATGGAAAAACAACAGGACAGTTCATATTCAACCACATTATAGCTAGGTTTGGTGTCCCACAATCCATTGTGACCGATCATGGCTCCCACTTCAGGAACCACATGATTGAGGAATTGAGTGCCAACTTGGGTTTTCGTCATGAAAACTCAGCCCCATACTACCCACAAGCTAATGGCCAAGTTGAAGCCATTAACAAAGTTCTGAAACGAATGATTCAGCGTATTGTGGGTACTCATAAGTCCAACTAGCACTCAGCTCTGTTTTCGGCATTATGGGCATACCGAACCTCAGTAAAAAGTGCTACCGGGTTCACACCATTCCAACTAGTGTAAGGCCTGGAAGCCATTTTACCGATTGAATGTGAAATTCCATCACTTAAGATAGCCATAGAGCTACTTCCCCACACCACTTCTGAAGAGGAATGGTTTCTATACCTAGCTAAGCTAGATGAAACTCGCCGAGACACTGCTTTAGCCAACGAAGCTCATAAAAAATGCGTCAAAGCACAGTATGACAAATCCGTTCAACCTCGGGTTTTCAATGAAGGTGATCTCGTACTCACATATGATCAAATGCACGATAAACTTGGAAAGGGAAAGCTAGAGTCTATGTGGTATGACCCCTTTGTTGTAAAATGTGTGTTGGAGAAAGGAGCCTATGAACTTGTCGATTGTGATGGCACACCATTGGCACGGCCCTGCAACGGGTTGTACCTCAAATGTTTCTACGCGTAGGATCATCCTGCGCAAGATACTTTTTGTACATAATGTACCTAGATTGTTTTCATTTATCTTTTGTGTGCACGCATGGATCTCATGTATCCATTCTTACCTTGACTTGTGCTTTTATGCGCAGATGTCTGCCTACTTCGGATTCACCGACGGTGTGAGCCGACATACCTGGAACCTCGCTTCCGCAGCATGGATAATCTATTCTCCCACTGGCGAGTTGTTATATTTAGGAGCCAATTGTTTGGTTCCCGCAACCAACAGTATCATAGAGTACCATGCAGTCATTGGATTCCTGACAGAGGTTGCTTCCGTTGGAATTGACTCCCTATCAGTCTTTCTAGACTCCCAACTCGTGTTTTCTCATCTGAATCATGTTTACACAGTTCGCGATCCTATCCTACTTTGCTTATTTTGAAGGGTACGCCTCATGGAACGATCTTTTAATTTTATTTCATATCAACACATACCAAGAGAATTCAATTGTATAGCTGTTTCATTAGCTAATTACATTTTGGATTGGCATCTTGCCCATACATAAAAATACATCATAAAATGAACACACAAGTCATTGTAAATAAATAGATCATGAAAATAGGTCCATGTATATATATCACTGCATATAAAAGTGTTTTTTCCAATACATAAAGTTTGTGTCTTAAAGACAAAATTTGGGATCTAATCCCATACAAAAATTTGTCTCTCAAAGCCTACATATCGTGTACATGCCGCAAAAAGATAAAAGCTACCATCTAAGGAGATCTGGGAGATCTATCAGGTTCCTCCTCAGATTCCTCATGCTACTGGTGATAGCACACTATAGCCTGAGCCACCCTACGGAGGAGTTGGCCAATACGCCTAGGCACACCTACAATATGCCGCTGGAGATGCAAATGGACGTCGTCCATCCTCATAGCTGGGACCCCATGGGTTAAACCCTGTAGGTTCCTCTCTATCTCCCGGACCCCTCCCGCCTCATCCTCGTCTTCTTCCTCGTCCGAAGCGGCTCGGTGATCAACACCACCTCGGCGTAACGGCGAGTACCCTGCAGGTCTCTGTGGTCCACGATCTACAACATGCACACGTATATATATTAAAATCTTTTTTACACATTCTAAAAAAGTGAAATTAAAAATTACATATTCAAAAAATTAAAAAACACATTAATGAAGGTCATACCTGTATTGTCCCAATCCTCATCTTCCGCCAGTGCCAAGTCTATGTCCTCGCGGAAGTCCACCCCTGCATAGGGGTAGTCATTGATCATCACGATCTGTTCCTCGAGCCATGAGAAGAAGTCCTCACCGAAATCCAAACACTGCGGCCCTCCAAGCCATCCTGCATACTCGCTCCATCGATCCATCCATGGCTCGGTGGGTGGATGGGCGGCGATGGTCAGTTGTGGACGCAACAACGGCACCCTCTCCAAGAAGAAGGTGACCAAAATGCTCCCGTACCCAAACTGAGAGTTCTCTCCAAGCCTACACTTGTTCACTTGCTCTTTGAGGTTGGTCAATACTTCCTCACACCAGTTGAATACTGTCCCTGCCATGCAATCCACTGCAAGATTCATCTGTGTACGGGATGCCTGATGGGGACCCGTACTCCCTGTTGCACGTGTGATGGTGAACAACATGGTTTTTAAAGGAAGTTCTACAATATCCTTAATGACTACCTTACTGCTTTTCTTCCCCGAACCTTGACGACAATAACTAGCAATTAAAGCATCAGTGCTCACCTCCGAGGCCGTGAAACCAGTAAAACTCACCCGAGCTCCTCTCTTTGAGAGGCCCGTGAGGAAATAAATGTCCTCGAGTTCAATCTCGAGGGTGTGTTCTCCAACTTGAAAAGCTTGAAAGTTGGGGTCCCACATTTGAATAATATGGGTGAGAAGTTTTGCTTGCTTGCGGATACCTTTGGTCTTGAAGAATTTCAATAAACCACATTCCCGCAATGCAGTCACAGTCCTTTGGTCATTTTCGGCCAGCAAATCATCCGCCTCATGCTCTCTTTCTTTCCAACTGACCATTTTGCTCCAAACAAGTTGCAAACACCTGCAAAAGGTCATGGGAAACATTCATTAATCATTTAATAACTTGATCTCAGCTAAAAATCGGAGAAAAATCAATTTTTTACCCTTAAAAATCGCCATTACCGTGCCTGGGGGAAACACTACTGCGCGGTACCTCACAGTACCGTGCCCCTGCTTAACGATACAGAGCGGTAGTATCCCTCATTACCGTGCTTCCCGATAGGGATAGGGCGCAGTACTATTAAGGGCAAAAATTGCCCATTAGGGCCTTCCCAAAAATTAACTTCTACTTACTGAAATCAAGTTATTTATCTATGAAATGAAAGAGGGGCTTGAAAGCTCTTACCTGGCACAGACGACTGTTGAAACGGTGCTCCAGATCTCCAGATATGAACTCTTGAAGTTTTTTCTCTTCAATGGGTAAAATTTCCTCTTTGGGCAAATGCACAAGTGAAATGGTAACTTTCCATATTTACCTATTCCTTATATAACTTTTTCACTTATTTTTTACTCATTATTTTATCTAGTTAAATTAAAACCCATTTCACATCACTAATATCTGGTTCCATGAGCATTTGTTGATAGGGTCTCCTTTAAAAATGTTCACACTGGCGTTCATTTATTTATTTGACCTTCATTTCGAGCCTACTTTATCTTTTTCGTGCTCTGGATTAGAACTTGAAAAAGATTCCAAGTGCTTTTACACCCGTATCGTGCTTGTCAAGCTCAAGTAGACGGTGTCGAGCTTAGTCAGCTTTACTCATGCTCGTTAAACGATGAGGAAAGTATTATCCTGGTTGTATTTTATTCTTTTTTCGGACCAGAATAATTAAAAATTACGAAAAAGACCATTGGAGTCCATAATTAAGCTCTTTTTAGACTCCCTAAAATTGAAAAGATTGCCATGTGATCTTGTCTCTTTCACACTTGTAAAAGTATTTGAAATGTCATCTATTCGGTGATAGGTTACCCCTTTTTCGGCCCGTCTAGACTATTTATGAGAAAGGTATACCTCAGTCAATTTTTGACTGGGAGAGTTCTCTCAGGAATTGTTTTACACTTTTTCGGGATCGAGGGACTAAATTTACGAAAAAGTACACTTTGGAGCCTTCTTTAAGTTTTTTAGTCTCTCTAAATGTGAAAAACTACAGAGTTTTCCTTCCTTGGACTCGTTAAAATTTGACATCGAAGGACCCACTTTGGGACAAACCCCTCATTTCTCAGGTTCGTAAAACATGTGAGATTGGAATCATCTATGAGATGAGCTATACCGAGCATCTGTTATCCTCTGCAAGCTCATAAAACAACAAAGAGGTACTTGTCTATCATGTCGGGGGGAAAATGGGAAACAAGTCGAGCCTATTTTGTTGGCAGCTTGTCAGTCTTCACATTTGAACATGGCATGCGTCTGTCCCTTGTCTATTTTTGGGTATCTATTCTCGCTGAGTTATGGTCATCATCACGAGTCGTCTCTCTGGCCACGAGCCTACTCGTTCAGTGTCTATCCTCTGCTATCAATAATCCCTGCTGCCAAGTCCTGTTACATGCCGTTATATGTTCAAAGGGTTGCATTGTTCAGAGTCATTCATTGTGTCAGACCTCCGCTGTGTCAGTACATGTTCTATTGTTTCATCATCCTATACTATCTTTCATTCCGATTTCGTGTCGATGATGTGGGGATCATTATGGCCCACCTTCGATGAGTCTATTCCCATCGACGCCAAATCATTATCCGGGAATTGGACTTAGGAATCAACCACTAGTACCTTGGTACCTGCATGCCTCAATGGCAGGTTTCCTTGTGTTCGACAGTAGGTTTACGTCATTGACCTCTAATCGAACAATCTCTCGAATGCTCGACATTAACCCATTCATTCGCATTTCATTGAGATGTACTACAGATACCTTGGGGATCATCGTCATCATTGGTGATTTCCCTTGCATTTGTTAACGGTTCACAGCATTGATCGGTAATCAAATGGTTTCTACCATGTTCGACTTCAACACCTTGTAATCACATGGCTAGATTCGTATCATTTGCGATTGAGTAGAAGACCCTGGATGCACCTTTGTACTTTGATTGCATCCAGGTTGCGATGGAGATGTCCTTTGTATTGTCACACAGATCCACTTTTGTATTGGTCATGGCTGTGTCATTACTGTCTCATGGATCTACGCTTGTTCATAGTAGCCATGATTTGTCTATAGTCTATATCATCTCAGTACTCATGGATCTACAATATATTGGTCGGTAGCCATGCTTTGAGTCAATTGTTTCCAAGCATGGGGATGCCCGCCTCGATGGTATATCTGACATTTTGTTTCTGTTTCAGCTCCTTGTTGCTCTCCTCGATGCTATCTCCGCACAGTATTTGTAAAGTCTTTCGGCCATCAGTCCCTTCTGAACTCACACTTTAGGGGGCATCTGTTATACCTCCATATTTCACAGTGTTGTATCTTCACCATAAAAATAGTTAACGACACTTCCCCTACTGCTTAAAACACCCAGAAGAGAAAAATGATGAATGATCCTTGAAGACAAACCTATCCTGTCAAGAATCAACCCAGCTGAGACTTCATATACCTACACTACCGCGCCTTGCTCAAGCTTAAGGGAGCGGTAGTCCCCACTACGGTGCTATGCTCCTTCTCTGCCATGTGGTACTACCGCGCTATGCTCAGTTGAAGGGGCACGGTACTCTTTTTTTAGCCTTTTTTCCATGGATTGTGGAATCTTGATCTTCGAGAGATTTTTGAGGATTGGTATCCCTAATTCGATCCTAACTCACTTTCTCAGATTAGTGGAACTGATCCACTAAACACTCCCAAGATCCATCCTTCTCTCTTGTTGGTTAACCCTACTACACACTATAAGAGAGAGGCCTTCCATGAGCAAAGGGAGAGGAATCTTGGAGACATCAAACCTATGATCTTGAATCTTTGTGGAGATAGTTAGAGGAGAAAGCTCTTGGAGCTGGGAGTTGGCTTGGACATCAAGCAACCATTGTAAGTGACTTCAAGTTGGTAATAAAACATAACTTGTCTTGTTTCCCAAATCATGTATGTTGACCTTGTTTCAATCATATGATTTGTTTCTGCTATAGATTTAGATTCTAACTCATATTTCAAGTCGCTAGGAGATTGTATATTCTTGTATCTTGGTTTATTCTAACAGGTTCATTCACAAGGACTTGAGAATCGAAGCATCGACCAAGACGAGCAATTAAAGTAAAGGTCAGTCAGATCTCTTTCATTTATTCCAACACTGTGATACTTGAAATATTTGTTTAGATCTAGGAATTCAAGGTAGCATTTCTTATCTTTTTGTCTTAGTTTAGAGTCAGTTAAGTCTACTTTAACCTAAGAGAGTTTCTACCTCTCCGTAGGGAGAAATATCTACAACAAATCCCAACCACAGTGCCATTCCTTTTTCATACTGGATATGACCTAGATCAGATCTAGGATTTATCACGTACATTTTGAACTAAAAGCTCAGGGATGATGCAGTCCTATCATCAATTTTTGAAGACAAATGTCTACGGATCAATTTTGGGACCAAATTCCGGGGAAGATACAATCCCCACATTCTCGGAGATAGATGTCTATGGATCAATTCTGGGACTGAAGTCCGGGGAAGATACAATCCCCACATTCTCGGAGACAGATGTCTATGGATCAATTATGGGACCGAAGTCCGGGGAAGATACAATCCCTCTTCTTTCTGGGAGACATATGTCTACGGATCAATTATGGGACTAAAGTCCAGGGATGATGCAATCCCTCTTCTTTCTCAGAGACATATGTCTATGGATCTTTTTAGAACATGTGTTCAAGGATGATGCAATCCACTCGTCAACTTAGACCCTGTATAAGGACCACTCATCGACCTCATTATCAGTATCACCAATACAGGTATCCACATCATCGATCTCACCGTCGGTATCATCAATACATGTATCCACATCATCAACCTTTCTATCGATGGAGGAAATCTCATCATCAGCGACCACATCACTCCCCCTTTCGAGGAGGGTCCTTCTGAACTACACCAAGCTTGTCTCAGAAATACTCAAACTTTGCTCGAGACAGAGGTTTTGGTCAATACATCAGCAACTTGTTCGTCAGTGCTTACATACTCGATCTTGATAGCTCCTTTCTGCACCATATCCCGTATATAAATATATCGGATCTCTATGTGCTTTGACTTATCATGGAACACTGGATTCACAGTCATCTTGATACAAATCTAGTTGTCACACAATATCACAATGGGATCCATCTCTAAGTCAAAGAATCGTGATAATAGCTTTCGAAGCCATATCGCTTCACAACTAGCAGAGCAAACAACTATATATTATGCTTCGATTGTGCTAAGAGCCACACTAGACTGCTTCCTGCTAAACCACGAGATCATGGCAAATCAAAGACAATAACATCCGCTCGATGTGCTATTCCTATCTGATACACTTCCTACTCAATCAACATCCATGTAGCCATTCAATTTGAAGTCATGATCTCCAAAATAATATAGACCAAAGTCTATCGTACCCTTCAGGTACCTCATCACATGCTTTGCAACTATCAGGTGAACTCGTCTAGGTTCCACTAGATACTATCTCAAGGTGTTTCATAGCAAAGCATATATTTGGCCTGGTATTCGTCAGATACATCAATGACCCAATAATCTGTCTGTACAGATTTACATCCACTAACTCTGATGAGTCATCAGCTAACAGCTTCAAGTCGGAACCCATGAGAGTGGCCATGGTTGTACATTCCAACACATCAAATCTTCTCAATATTTCCACAACATACTTTCCTTGGTTGAGAAAGAGTCCTTCTGGGCCTTTCCATACTTCCACATCAATCTGAGATCTTCCATCTCAAATTCTGTAGCTAGCTTCTTTCTTTCCATGATCTATTTCTCATTCCCTGGCAGAAAGAGATCATTCACATATAGTAATAGTATGATAGGTTCATCATCCATAACCTTAAGGTAAAGGTTAGGATCATCTTTACTTTTGGTAAATCCCAAGCTTTTCAAGAAGCTATCAGCTTCTCCTTCTGTGACTGAACATCATCTACACTCTGCACTGAGTGTTCTTCTGCATATGTATCCGTGCCATCTCTTGTCAGATGGGCCTACTGATATGAGCCTCAAGATCATTTGAACTCTCTGGTGAGTTCCTTCTTGCATCCATCTAAGAGAAGAATGTCATATGTATATAGAAACCATCTTCAACCTTGTAGCAAAGGTTGAAATCTGCATCACCCATGGTAATCATTAATCTCATCAAATGACTATCGATCCTGGGTACCCGTACAAGGATTTCTTTAATTGAATACTGGGAGTTTTCTGGATTCGCACTTCTTCTTCAATTACACCATTAAGACAATGGTCTCATCTAGCCACTTGGAGCAAACAACTCATCATGATCCTCTTCCTCTTTCTAAGAGAATCTTCTAGCCATGAGCCTTCTATAGCATGTTTGATTTGTAAGCCTTCTTGTTGAACATCCATCACTTGTTCGGTGTTCATCATTCTTCATGATCTTACCTATAAATCAAAGTTAATTACATGATTATAAATACTTCATAATCATCAAATCATGTTGACATGATAACCTTATTATGCATACAAATATGATTCACATAGTTATGCAACTATCTTGACCAATACTTTGGCACAACACTTTTCCATATCCTGTATGCATACAGTGGCTATCTAGATGCCTTCCATCTCTACCAGAACATACTATCAAGAGAGTGCACAACTCTCAGCATGTCAGCAAAGAGGTTTCATTCTAGACAATCAACAATGGAATGTTTGTCCAACTTACCAATCATATGCATATCAATGCTATATGAATGCTTACACTATGCATGATATATTCTAGGAATACAAATATGCATACAAGCAATATCATTTACTATTTCAGAGATTCAAATAACAACTCAAATACTTATTTTTTATGTTGAGTAGTTGCCTCCCGCTTGATCTCTATATGTCTTTGAACTTCTATTCATCTTGGTCCACTATGCATGCTCAACTGTGCACTAGTGTCATCCTCATGATCTCATACACAATTATACATTCATGATAATCTTAAGTATGTATGGTCATGATCATTTCATACATAGGTATACTTACCTAAGATCCTAACAAAGTAGGATTCTAACTTGATATAGGAAAACATACCTGGATTATCAAGCTTGGTTATGTCTTAACATACCCAAACAATCTCTTCTTTGTTCTCTTCAATGATTTAGAGACCTTTTGCTAGAACCTGCATATCTAGTAGAACAAGGTCATACATACCTCATAAGTGGAGCTTCTATGTGATCAAAGATTATGAATGAGTCTTTGTATTCATGTCATCATGGTTGTAGAACTTGATTTGTCTTTCTTGATGTACCCGTATCTTGTTAGCAGACAACAACATCCTCATACAACACCACAAGTGCATTAGTACAATCATAAGAGTCATAACCTTAATCAATGAATGCCTTCTATCATTCACATGCATTCATTACCAAATAATCATAATTGTACTAACCTCAATAACATGAATACAAGCATATCATAAACTTAACCATGAACAGATTTCAACACATACCTGTATCTTCTTAAGTCATACCTGTCAAGATTTTTTGTAGTCTTCTTATGTAAGGCCTTAGCCTCATCTCCCCCTGAAACTGGATCTAGAGCTCGATTAGGGTTTCTCAGAGAAACCCTAAAAATTCAAACTTTGACTTTTGTTAAGATTCAATATGCTAAGACAGAAAATAGCAGCATTACATTCCATTTCTCAATAATAGCATATACAGGATCACTGAAGAAACAACAAGCATAGCATAAACACAAGAGATAGAGATTTATCCTGGGAAACCCTCATGGGGTAGAAAACCCAGCAAAGCTTCCTCAATATAGATGACCAACAATATACAAAGATGAAACTCTGAGACATGATCTCCTCCTCCACAATAGCAGACCTCTCCTCCACAAGTGCGCTATCCTCAAGTGAGTGTATGTATCAAATGAGGAACACACCTCCTCTATTTATACACTACACTGACATATATTTTACACAAGTACACGTAGGCTCGTATTTAACCAATGGGTTAAATACCTCACTACAACTGACTGGGCCGACCCTTCTAGGGTGGTCTAATAACCCTTTGACCCACATAACAAATATAGGGCCGACCCCCACTAGGGAAGTCTAATAACCCAAGTTACCACATTCCGACGGAGGAATAAACATCTCCGGATATACAATAAGATCTTTACGGAGGAATGAAACATCTCTGGAATAATAAAGTACAATTATAATATTCTTTGAAGTTACAATATCTCAACACTCCCCCTTAACGAGAAGGATATTATAACAGCATCTGCATGAGCAAGGAGTCATCAACATCATACATGATACATCTATAAATCATTGGAAGCTTTCTCAACATCATCAGTAACTCAACCAGTTACTGGAACATCTTCAATACTGGAACATCAACATCTTGAGTATTGAGTCTTTATCTTCCACAGTACTCAAACAGCTACAACAACATCATCATCTGGATCCTCACGATCATCAGTATCATCATCTCACGATCATCAGCATCGTCATCACACGATCATCAGCATCATCATCACACGATCAGCATCATCGTCATCACACGATCAACATCATCATCATCACACGATGATCAGCATCATCATCACACGATCATCAGCATCGTCACACGATCAGCATCATCGTCATCACACGATCAGCATCATCGTCATCACACGATGATCAGCATCATCATCACACGATCATCAGCATTGTCACACGATCAGCATCATCGTCATCACACGATCAGCATCATCGTCATCACACGATGATCAGCATCATTATCACACGATCATCAGCATCGTCATCACATGATCATCAGCATCGTCATCACACGATCATCAGCATCGTCATCACACGATCATTAGCATCGTCATCACATGGTCATCAACATCATCATCACATTATCAGCAACATCATCATCTAGATCATCACGATCAGCAACATCATCAATACAAGTATCCTCATCAATACAAGTATACACATCAGCAATACAAGTATCCTCATCAATACAAGTATACATATCATCAATACAAGTATCCTCATCAATACAAGTATACATATCATCAATACAAGTATCCTCATCAATACAAGTATACATATCATCAATACAAGTATACACAATAGCAGCATACCCTGCAACACACAAGATCCAATTACGGGATGATCAATCCCTCTCACTTTAGGACATAGGTCCAAGGATGATACAACCCTGATCCGCTTACGGGATGATCAGTCCCTCTCGGTTTAAGACAACTCTCATGTTTATGGATGATGCAATCCAGATCAACTTACAGGATGATCAATCCTTATCACTTTAAGACACCTCACCATGTCTAGGGATGAGGTAATCCTAATCTATTTACAGGATGATTAGTCCTTATCACTTTAAGACATCTTACCATGTCTAGGGACGAGGCAATCCCAATCTATTTACAGGATGATCAGTCCTTATCACTTTAAGACATCTCACCATGTCTAGGGATGAGGCAATCCCAATCTATTTATAGGATGATTAGTCCTTATCACTTTAAGACATCTCACCATGTCTAGGGACGAGGCAATCCCAATCTATTTACAGGATGATTAGTCCTCTCAATCTCATTTAGGACTATCCTTCCTTTTGGAATTACTGGATTTACTGTCCAAGGATGATTTAATCCACTCAATTCATTTAGGACTATCCTTCCTTTCGGAATTACTGGATTTACTGTCCAAGGATGATTTAATGCACTCAATTCATTTAGGACTATCCTTCCTTTCGGAATTACTGGATTTACTGTCCAAGGATGATTTAATCCACTCAATTCATTTAGGACTATCCTTCCTTTCGGAATTACTGGATTTACTGTCCAAGGATGATTTAATCCACTCAATTCATTTAGGACTATCCTTCCTTTCGGAATTACTGGATTTACTGTCCAAGGATGATTTAATCCACTCAATTCATTTAGGACTATCCTTCCTTTTGGAGTTACTGGATTTACTGTCCAAGGATGATTTAATCCACTCAATTCATTTAGGACTATCCTTCCTTTCGGAATTACTGGATTTACTGTCCAAGGATGATTTAATCCACTCAATTCATTTAGGACTATCCTTCCTTTCAGAATTACTGGATTTACTGTCCAAGGATGATTTAATCCACAACCGTACATTTAGGACCACATCCAAGGATGACTTAATCCTCCACCGTACATTTAGGACCACGTCCAAGGATGAATTAATCCTCCACCGTACATTTAGGACCACGTCCAAGGATGACTTAATCCTCCACCGTACATTTAGGACCACGTCCAAGGATGACTTAATCCTCCACCGTACATTTAGGACCACGTCCAAGGATGACTTAATCCTCCACCGTACATTTAGGACCACGTCCAAGGATGACTTAATCCTCAACCGTACATTTAGGACCACGTCCAAGGATGACTTAATCCTCCACTGTACATTTAGGACCACGTCCAAGGATGACTTAATCCTCCACCGTACATTTAGGACCACGTCCAAGGATGACTTAATCCTCCACCGTACATTTAGGACCACGTCCAAGGATGACTTAATCCTCCACCGTACATTTAGGACCACGTCCAAGGATGACTTAATCCTCAACTGTGCATTTAGGACCTACGTCCAAGGATGACTTAATCCTCAACCGTCCATCAAGGACTTCATTCTCGAAGACATATGTCTACGGCTCTTCTTTCGGACTGAAGTCCAGGGATGATCCAATCCCCTCACATGTTCACCAAGAACTTCATTCACGAAGACATACGTCTACGGCTCTTCTTTCGGACTGAAGTCCAGGGATGATCCAATCCCCTCACATGTTCACCAAGAACTTCATTCACGAAGACATACATCTACGGCTCTCTTTAGGACTGAAAGTCCAGGGATGATCCAATCCCCTCAAGTCCACTGAGGACTTCATTCTCGGAGACCTTACGTCTACGGCTCTCTTTAGGACTGAAAGTCCAGGGATGATCCAATCCCCTCAAGTCCACCAAGGACTTCATTCTCGGAGACCTCACATCTACGGCTCTCTTTAGGACTGAAAGTCCAGGGATGATCCAATCCCCTCAAGTCCACCGAGGACTTCATTCTCGGAGACCTTACGTCTACGGCTCTCTTTAGGACTGAAAGTCCAAGGATGATGCAATCCTCACATGTATTCTCATCAATTACTATCGATCCTGGGAACCCATACAGAACCTGATTCACACTTCTTTAATTACACCATTAAGCGAATGGTCTTATCTAGCCACTTGGAGCAAACATCTCATCATGATTCTCTTCTTCTTTCTAAGAGAATCTTCTAGCCACAAGCCTTCTATAGTGTGTTTGATTTGAAAATCCTTTTTTTTTTTTTTAACATCCATCGCTTGTTCAGTGTTCATCATTCATCATTATCTTTCCTACAAATCAAAATTAAGTACATGATTAGTAATACTTCATAATCATCAAATCATATTGACACGATAACCTATTATGCATACAGATATCATTTACATAGTTATGCAACTATTTTGACCAATACTTTGGCACAACACTTTCCCATATCCTGTATGCATACAGTGGCTATCTAGATGCCTTCCATCTCTACCAGAACATACTATCGAGAGTGTGCACAGCTCTCAGCATGTCAGCAAAGAGGTTTCATTCTAGACAAGCAACAATGGAATGTTTGTCCAACTTACCAATCATATGCATATTAGTAGTATACTGTTCAATGCTCTATGAATGTTTACACTCAGCATCATATATTCTAGGAATACAAATATGCATACAACCTATTACAGGCAATATCATTTACTATTTCAAATAACAACTCAAATACTTATCTTTTATGTTTGTGTGGTTGCCTCCCGCTTGATCTTCTGTATGTCTTTTGAACTTCTATTCATTCTGTACCACTATGCATGTTCAAGTGTCATCCTCATGATCTCATACACAAACATACACCCATTAGTATGTTCTAAATGTTATCAAAACATTATAGTTCTAAATAATCTTGAAAATGTATAGTCATGATTATAGTTAATAAACATTAGTATTCAAGATTTCAGGGAAGTCTTCTTTTACTCATGCATATCATCAATCAAGATAAAAGACATAATATGCATAATCCCTTGATTACTAACTTTATGAATAAGCATAACCAATCATACCAAGTATACTTACATAAGGGATCCTAACACAAGGTAAGATTCATGGGAAACATACCTGGATTAGTATACCTACTTAGTTATGTACAACATACCTAAACAATCACTTCAATGATTTAGAGATCCTGAGCTAGAACCTGCATGTCTCATAGGTTAAGCATAATATAACAAAGTCATACATACCTCATAAGTAGAACAAATATTATGGATGAGTCTTTGTCTTCATGTTTTCATGGTCATGGAACCTGATTTGTCTTTTGTGATGTACCTATATCTTGTTAGCAGACAACATCAACCTCACAAAACATCATAATGCATTAGTACAATCATATAGCCCTAATAAATGAATGTCTTTGATCATTCACATGCATTCATACTGTTACTAGGGTGATAAGACAATTCTAACATTAATCAAGATTGTACTAATTAATAATATGAAGACAAACACGTCATGAACTTAATCAAGAATTAGATTTCAAGACATACCTGAGCCTCCTTAAGTCATACCTGTCGAGACTTCTTGTAGTCTTCTTATGTAAGGCCTTAGCCTCAACTCCCCCTGAAACTTGATCTGGAGCTTGATTAGGGTTTGCTAGAGAAACCCTAAAAATTCAATCTTTGACTTTCATACTTCTGAATGGATGAAAGAATATGTCTTGCTGAGCTGATCAAACTAGCATACTTCAATTTTGGAATTTCCAAAATTTGACCACTCAAATTGCCTTTGAAACTTCTGGATCTTCTGGACAGGATCCCGAACTAGGGTTTGATGAATCCCACCCTTCTGCCCAAACAAAAGGTTCGATCCAAGGCTCTAAACTCTTATTTTTCTTAGGAGCTTCCAGCCGTGTTTACAGACTTAAAAAATTCCAACTTTTGCTGAAGCCCTAATTTTCCATCTTTCCGATCAAAATCCCGAACTGGGGTTTGATCAAGCCCGGTCTTCCACCCAACCAAAAAATTCGATCTTGGTCTCTAAATGTCGATTTTCCTGAGTAGCATTCAGCCGTGGACTCCGATTCCAAAAATTCTAACTTTCTCCGAAACCCTAAATTCCGGAAGCCATGAATAAAGGTGCTCCAAAAATAATTCTGTTTTGACAGAAATATGCACCTGATTGTTTCTGCTATAACTCTAAAATTTTTGCTCCACAGTGTCTGAAACCCTTTTTCTGCAGTAGCCTGACCTGTCATCTTTCCATCCTGACAGGTCTGACCTCAATTGGAATTTCTGAGAGAGAGTTATGCCAAGTGTCGCAACATGACCTGTTTATGGGATAAAACAGGAGAGCGAACTTGTACGGAATTCCACGTGTCACTGTTTGAACTTCGGCCTCTGAAATTTTTTTTTGAGATAGCTCAACCTGTTATCTTTCCATCCTGACAGGTCTGACCTCAATTGGATTCTCTGAGAGAGAGTTATGCCAAGTGTCGCAATGTGACCTGTTTATGGGATAAAACAGGAGAGCGAACTTGTACGGCATGCCACGTGTCACTGGTTCACCTTCGGACTCTGAAAAAGTTTTCTGAGATAGTACAGTCTGTGTACTACCTGTCACTTTTTACTAAATTTCATTTGGAGCTTCCTATCCCAAGTTATGACCTTTTTTCCAAGGTCACCTGATTTTGACTGAGATTTGGAAGAGGCAGAAACCCTAACTTGTACTGATCATAACTCACAAAGTACAACAAATCTGAGGATGCCCTTTGGACACAAGGTACCTGGGGATGTTATCTTTGACCTGTAAACTTTTCAGACCCTGAACCTTCGCCAAAATGGATTTATAGTGAAAGTGCCACGATGACTGGTTTTTGCTATGTAGAACCCTAACCTTCAAATTGTCGTAAGTAAAGCAAGTGTCGTAAGTGCCATACCTTGTCTTCCTTCAGGTTAGCTCTGATACCATGTTAAGATTTAATATTCTAAGACAGAAAATAGCAGCATTACATTCCATTTCTCAATAATAGCATATACAGTATCACTGAAGAAACAACAAGCATAGCATAAACACAAGAGACAGAGATTTATCCTGGGAAACCCTCATGGGGTAGAAAACCCAGCAAAGCTTCCTCAATATAGATGACCAGCAATATACAAAGATGAAACCCTGAGACATGATCTCCTCCTCCACAATAGCAGACCTCTCCTCCACAAGTGCGCTATCCTCAAGTGAGTGTATGTATCAAATGAGGAACACACTTCCTCTATTTATACACTACACTGACATATATTTTACACAAGTACACGTAGGCTCGTATTTAACCAATGGGTTAAATACTCCACTACAATTGACTGGGCCGACCCTTCTAGGGTGGTCTAATAACCCTTTGACCCACATAACAAATATAGGGCCGACCCCCACTAGGGAAGTCTAATAACCCAAGTTACCACATTCCGACGGAGGAATAAACATCTCCGGATATACAATAAGATCTTTACGGAGGAATGAAACATCTCTGGAATAATAAAGTACAATTATAATATTCTTTGAAGTTACAATATCTCAACAACTTTCACACTTCTGAATGGATGGAAAGATGTGCCTTTCTAAGCTGATCAAGCTAGCATACTTCAATTTTGAAATCTCCAAAATTTGACCCCTCAAAGTTGCCTTTGAAACTTCTGGATCTTCTGGACAGGATTCTGAACTAGGGTTTGATGAAGCCCACCCTTTTACCCAATCAAAAGGTTCGATCCAAAGCTCTAAAATTTGATTTTTTTGAGGATCTTCCAGCCGTGGTCACAGACTTCTAAAATTCCAACTTTTGTAGAAGCCCTAATTTTTCACCTTTCCGATCAAAATCCCGAACTAGGGTTTGATCAAGCCCACCCTTCTGACCAACCAAAAATTTTGATCTTGGTCTCTAAATTTTTATTTTTCTGAGTAGCATCCATCCATGGTCTCTGATTCCAAAAATTTCAACTTTCTCCGAAACCCTAATTTCCCACAATAGTGGCGATCCAAAAATGGAGGTGCTCAAAAACAATTTTGTTTGGACAAAAATATGTACCTGATTGTTTCTGGTGCATCTCTGAAATTACGAATCCACAAGGTTTGAAACTTCTTAATGTGGTATCCCGACCTGTCCTCTTTCCAACCCCATAGGTCTGACCTCAATTGGATTCTCTGAGAGAGAGTTATGCCAAGTGTCGCAACGTGATCTATTTATGGGATAAAACAGGAGAGCGAACTTGTACGACATGCCACATGTCACTAGTTCACCTTCGGCCTCTGAAAAAGTTACCTATGAAGGTAAAGTATGTGTGCTACTTGTCTCTTTTTACGAAATTTCATTTGGAGCTTCCTATTGCAAGTTATGACCTTTTTTCCTAGGTCACCTGATTATGACTGAGATCTGGAAGAGGCCGAAACCCTAACTTGTATTGATCATAACTCACAAAGTACAACGAAATTGAGGGTGTCCTTTGGACACAAGGTACATGGGGATTTCATCTACGACCTGTAAAGTTTTCAGATCCTTAAACTTCGCCAAAATGTACTTATAGAGAAAGTTCCACGATGACTGGTTTTTTCTATACAAAACCCTAACCTTCAAATTGTCGCAAGTGAAGCAAGTGTCGTAAGTGCCATACATTGCCTTCCTTCAGGTTATCTTTGATACCATGTTAAGATTTAATATGCTAAGACAGAAAATATCAGCATTGCATTTCATTTCGCAACAATAGCATATATAGGATCACTGAAAGAACAACAAGCACATCATAAACACAAGAGACACAGATTTATCCTGGGAAACCCTCATGGCGTAGAAAAACCAGCAAAGCTTCCTCAATATAGATGACCAACAAATATAAATATGCAAACCATATACATGAGCTCCTTCTCCTCCATAGTAGACCTCTTCCTCACCTATGCGCTATTCACAAGTGAGTGCAGTGTATGTTAAATGAGGAACACACCTCCTCTATTTATACACATCTATGACTTGTCTTTTACATTAACTAGGTCGGCCCCAACTTAACCACTGGGTTAAACAACCCATTACAACTGACTGGGATGACCCCTCTAGGGTGTTCTAATAACCCTTTGACCCACATAACACATATAGGGCCGACCCCCACTAGGGAAGTCTAATAACCCAAGCTACCACATTCCAACGGAGGAATAAACATCTCCGGATATACAATAAGGTCTTCACAGAGGAATGAAACATCTCTGGAATAATAAAGTACAAATATAATATTCTTAGAAGTTACAATATTTCAACAAAATTTAGCTACCTCTACATATGAGAAGGAAATGATGGCTATTTTGCATGCAGTCTAGAAGTGGCGACCCTACCTATTAGGGAATCAATTTTGCATCAAAAATGATCACCGGAGTCTAAAATAGTTCCTGGAACAATGTGTATCCTCCCCAACACAACAAAAATGGGTTAGAAAACTCATGGGTTATGACTATGAGATCACTTACAAGAAGGGTAAGGACAATATTATGGCGGATGGTCTTTCTCACACATTTGATGAACATGGTTCTATTTCAGCTATTTCTATGCCTGTTCCAAATTGTTTACAATCTGTTCAATAGGGCTATGTCAATGACTCTTCATTATCTCAAATCATCCAACGATTGGCCAAAACCCCTTATGTTGTACCACATTACTCTTGGGATGGTGCTTCCCTATGATACAAGGGTCGTCTGGTGCTTCCCTAGAGCACAGATCTTCAACAGGATGTCTTCTATGAACTCCATGCTTCTCCATCGGCAGGGCACTCTGGGTTCCTCAAAACATATTAGCGGGAATGATGTAACTTCTTTTGGAAGGGAATGAAAATGATCCGCATCATAGTTAGCAAGTCATCGATGTCGATACAACTTCAACAAGTTTCGACTCGACATGAATTCGACAACTTCGACAGGTTCGATTTTGACACAACTCCAATGAGTCTTGACTTCGACATACTGCGACACGTTCCACACCTTCGACATGCAGCGTCAACATGTGACCAACAATTGTCAAACTTCGATAGACTGTCTCTCTGTCTTCCAATCGAATGTAACGGTTGAACTGTTGGAATTGTTCTAACTTCTTCTTTGTAACTGAACGTAATGGGTAAGAACCCAAGCGTCTCATAATTCTATATAAGCATGTATAACATTGTAACACATATCAGTTTTGATTTGTTTGCATGTAATAGAAGAATAGTTCGCATTCCTTCATATTGTTTGTGCGTATTTGTGTTTATTTGGATTGTGTAATCATGCTTATGCTCATTCTATCTATTAAGCTTCCGCCATAACAAAGCCAACTCATTCAGTCGAACTGTTGTCCTCCTCATGTTTCCTGGGCAAGACCCAGAACATTAGCATCGGAGCACTTAGTTTTTTTGTTCGTGCTTAAGTTATGCGTATACACTTCTCTCGAAGTTACCTGACTTATGCTGGTTCAAACTCCCTCGCACTATCAGCAATCCAAGCAGACACCATGTCCAGAAATGAAAGAAGAAATAGAAGATAGACATGCAGCCGACGAGACAACACAACTTATTGAGCAAGCTCTGGCTCGACAACGGACTGAAATTTTCACCCAGTTCAATGAGATTCTCTTGTGATTCGCTTTGACATCCGGAGGATCCTCGACAAGAAATCACTCCGATAAAATTAGCCCCTTCAAAGTGCAAATGAATCTGGACATACTGAATCTTGAAGGCAAGATTGAGATGGAATCCGTCGACAATTGGGTGCAACAACTGGAATCCTATTACACTGTAAATCAACTCTCTGAAGCTGAAAATGTCATGATTGCATCCTTTAATATGTCAACATCCGTGCACTGCTGGTGGGAGAACCTCTCGACAAAAATGGAGAAAAGTAGAGAACCCATCGACACATGGGATAAATTCGTCGAACACATCCGAAACGAATTTTACACGCCTAAATACCACGAGTAGTAGTATGAGAAGTGGCAGCAGCTAAGGCAATGGAAAGACCAATCAGTACAGAGTTACACCGACGAGTTCTACCAACTTATGGCAAGACTTGGCATCCAAGAAGAAGAGAAATTGTTTGTTCTGAAGTATGTTAATGGATTATCCTAGTACATTCAGCAGGAGATGCTTTCCAATACGCCAGCAAAACTGGAAACCAAGCAGAAAGGAAAAGCACGTTTCGCTACAAAGCTGACATCAGCACGATCGCCTGATAAGAAGGCACCAACCGACTTCGACAAGTCGAAATATTCTCAGCCGACACCGCCAAAGCCGAGCACAGTAAGAATCCTTTTCATAAGAGGGAACGTAGCAAACAACCACAGATTGAAAAATGGTTCAATTACCACCACTCATCGTGGCATGATACGTCTGAATGCAAAGCTCAGAAGACATTTTTGACAAAAGTGTCGACCTTCGACGCGTTCGACAACACGGTGGAAGAATCTAATCTAGACGTGGCGACCCTTTTGACCTCGACCACTCCAGCAGCCTCGGCTATCGTCGACAAGGACGAAAGAGAGTGCCTGTTTCATACACAAATATGGGTCCAGAGCAACCCATTACATCTAATTGTGGATAATGACAGCCAAAAGAACTTCGTTTCAGAAGATCTCATGAAGAAAACAGGTCTTGTTACCACTCCGCATCCTCAGCCTTACAACATCAGTTGGATGAAGGATGGAGAAGAACTACGGATCACTCGACAGTGCAAAATCGCCAACTTCATAAAGCCTTTTGAAGATGAAGTACTCTGTGACATGGCACCACTCTCCGTAGCTGATGACTTGTTTGGGAAACCTTACCTCTGGGATAGACACGGAAGTCATCAGTCATGGCCTCAGAAGGTGATTGTCAAAATCCAAAAGCAATGGTTCAGCATACCAGAGCATCAACCTACACTGACGGTTGCACTAATATGTGCCAAACAAACAAAGAATCTCATCAATCATGCTCAGAAGTTTGCATTGATCATGATCAAGCTGCAACATTCTAAGAATACTACAGCAACAAGTCGAGTCACCAAGCAATGCAGTTCTCAACAGAAGCATCAAGTCGATCATATTCTTGATGAGTACTAGAACCTCTTTCAAGATCTAGATGGAGTACCTCAACATTGTCAGGTAAAACACTCCATTGAACTTGTTCCTAGTTCTTCTTTGCCTAACGCATCTATTTACAGAAGATCCATTCTCCAAAATGAATATATTTGCAGAAAAATCTAAGAATTAATCGACAAAGGTCACATTTGACCCAGTTCCTCTCCTTGTGGAAGTCCATTCGTCCTAGTTTCAAAGAAAGACGGGACTTGGCACATGTGCATCGAATGTCTAAAAGGTGATAAATTCATTACTAAGCTCGACCTCAAGTCAAGATACCATCAAATTCCAATCGAGCCCTCAGATGCGTGGAAAACTTCTTTCAAGACCAAGGAAGGATTGTTTGAATGGTTAGTCATGCCTTTAGGTTTAACCAACACACCTACGACCTTCATGCAACATATGGATAAACTTCTTCGACCTTTCATCGGAAAATAGGTTATTGTCTATCTCGACGACATCTTGATTTTCAATCGATCATGGGAAGAACATGTGAGACATCTTCGACAAGTCCTCGACACTCTCCAGCAACATCGTCTCTACCTGAACATGGGAAAGCGCTCTTTTGCGTTGACCAGCATCAAATATTTGGGGTATGTAATTGAATCTGCAGGCATTCACGTCGATCTAGACAAAGTACAAATCGTCAAATATTGGCCCATTTCTAGAAGCATTCAAGAACTAAAAAGTTTTCTTGGTTTGGCGAATTTCTATCGATGGTTCATACTCGGCTTCAGTCACATAGCCTGGCCCTTGAATTAGTTGACGAAAGGAAACGGGAAAACTGTCTTCCAATGGACAACAACAAAACAAGCAACTTTTGAATAGCTCAAACACAGGCTCTGCACTACACCAGTACTTGCATTACCTAATTTGCATCATCCCTTTGAGATTGACACGGACGCATCGGACTATGCCTTGGGCGCAGTGATCACTCAGTTTGGTCACCTAGTTGCTTTTGATTCTGAGACTTTTAACGACACAGTTAGAAGATACTCGACGTACGAAAAAGAACTGTATGCCATTGTGCAAGCTCTCAATCAATAAAGGAATTACATCCTTGGTAAGGAAACAGTCATTCTCATTGATCACAAGCCTCTACAGTTCCCTCCGACATAATCAAAGTTGTAGACAAACCAACAACTCAAGTGGATTAATTACCTACAACAATTCTAGTTGGTGATTAAGTATTGGAAAGGTAAAGCTAACGCCATCGATTTCCTCAGTCGACCACCCATTACTCTCCTTTTGACAATGATGAGTATGCAGGGATACGACATGACCACTTGGCAACAATTGTATGAGGACGACAATGAATTCTCAGCAGTCTACCGACAGTTACAGAATAACAAGTCGTCGACCTCAAACTCTGACTACTTCCTGAAAGACACCTTGTTATACAAGCTTGGACAACTTTGTGTACCGACCGGTGAGCATCGACAACAGCTCATTTGGGATGTGCACTATAGCAAGACTGCAGGACACTTTGGAGTAGCAAAGACACTTGATATTCTGCAAAAGTATTTCTTCTGGCCTACACTTAAATCCAATGTCAACAAGTACATTATATCATGCGTGGTTTGCGCCATTGCTAAGCCACCTAATCAGTAATAGGGATTGTATACACCACTTCCAGTTCCTAGTCGACCATGGGAATCTACTTCTATGGACTACTTGACGGGTTATCCTACTACCAAACATCACCATGACGCGATATTAGTAGTAGTCGACCGATTTTCCAAGATGGCCATTCTTATACCATGTAAGAAGACCACGACAGCGTAGCAGACTGCTCAGCTCTTCTTTACACATGTTTGGAAACACTTTGGTTTACCCACAACCAACATTTCCGACTGAGATGCAAGATTTGTCAGCATCTTTTGGAAGACCCTCTGGAAACAACTGGACACATGACTCTCAATGTCAACAGCTTTCTATCCTCAGACCGACGGACAGACAGAAGTTGTGAATTGCTTGGCAGTGCAACTGTTTCACATGTACAATCACTAGCATCGACACACATGAGATAAAAGTCTTCCATACATCCAACACAGCTACAATCGTGCTCAGCACAGCTCTACAAGAAAGAGTCCATTTGAAGTCTGTTATGAATTTCAACCCTCAGTGCCTATCGACTTGATCATCTCCTCAACATAGTCAAACTTCGACACAGATCACAACCAACGAGAAGTTGATAAAGTAGTCAAGTTTCGAGAACAGATTTGCGACATCCAGGAGCAAGCATAGGATATGTTGCACAGAGCAGACGAGAAAGATAAGGCCCGACACGACAAGAATCGTATTCCTCATACATTCCAAATTGGGGATCAGGTCTGGATACACATTAAGAAAGAGTGCTTCATTGGTCCATTCAAGAAGCTCAAACCTTTACGATATGGTCCATGTAGTATTCTTCAACAGATTGGCAAAAATGCTTTCAAGTTCGACATTCCTGCTTGACTGGGTCTGCATCCAGTCTTCAACGTGGATCTACTTCGACCATTCCATGCACCTTTATTGGAACAGAATGAATTCTCAACAATAGCACCCGAAGACATTCATCCAGATGTTCTGGAGCCTCTTCCTTGCGACACCATTGTGGGACGACGAGTACGCCTTACAACGATGAACAAAATCCTCTTGTTTCAGGTTTCCAAAGCTGGACAGCTCCCATCTCAAGGAAAGTGGTACTCTACTATTGAAGTGACCGACAAGTTTCCTCACCTTCATGAGAAAACAATGGGGTCCATTGTTTCTTAAGGAAGGAGGTATGATCTGCATCATAGTTGGAAAGTCATTGATGTCGATACAACTTCGACAAGTTTCGACTCGACATGACTTCGACAACTTCGTCAGGTTCGATTTTGACACAACTATGACAAGTCTCGACTTTGACATACTACAACACGTTTCGCACCTTCGACATGTTCATCAACCTCACAGTTCATGACATCGACATGTAGCGTCGAAATGCGACTAGTGAATATCGAACTTCAACACACTGTCTCTCTATCTTCCAGTCGAATGTAATGGTTGAATTATTGGAACCATTCTAACTTCTTCTTTGTAATTGAACATAATGGGAAGGCACCCAAGCGTCTTATAATTCTATATAAGCATGTATAACATTGTAACATATATCGGTTTTGATATGTTTGCATGTAATAGAAGAATAGTTCGCATTCCTGCATATTGTCTGTGCATATTTGTGTTTATCTCTATTGCGTAATCCTGCTTATGCTCATTCTGTCTATTAAGCTTCTGCCATAACAGAGTCGACTCATTCAGTAAAATTGTTGTCCCCCTCATGCTTCCTGGACATGACTCGGATCAGAAAAGGACAATTCAACAGATGGTGGCTGAATGTGATACCTTCCAATGCAATAAGGGTGAAATGACTCTCCTTCCAGGATTGCTCAAACCCTTTCTCATACCTACACAGATTTGGACAAATATTTCTATGGATTTCATTGAAGGACTCCCTAAATCTGGCGGGAAGACAGTGATTTTGGTTGTGGTTGATCGCCTCTCCAAATATAGTCATTTTTGTGCTCTCATCTATCCCTATACAACCTCCTCAGTCGCTTAAATTTTCTTGGACCAGATCTTTCGCCTTCATGGAATCCCTTCTTCCATTGTCTCAGATCGTGATGCGACTTTCACCAGTCATTTTTGGAAAGAATTATTTCTTCTCATACCTATACGGATTTGGACAAATATTTCTATGGATTTCATTGAAGGACTCCATAAATCTGGCGAGAAGAAAGTGATTTTGGTTGATCGCCTCTCCAAATATAGTCATTTTTGTGCTCTCATCTATCCCTATACAACCTCCTCAGTCACTCAAATTTTCCTAGACCAGATCTTTTGCCTTCATGGAACCCCTTCTTCCATTGTCTCAGATCGTGATGCGACTTTTACTAGTCATTTTTGGAAATAATTATTTCTCCACACTGGCACCAAACTAAAGATGCATTTAGGGTATAACCCAAAAATAGATGGTTAGACTGAAATTATCAATAAATTCTTGGAAACTTATCTTCGTTGCTTCACCTCTGAACAACAACATCAGTGGGAAAAGTGGCTCCCTCTCGTTGAATGGTGGTATAATACCTCTTACCACACTGCCTCTAAAATGACTCCATATGAAGCATTCTATGGTCAGGCACCGCCAGTTCTTCTTCCATAAGCCCCCAACAGTTCACCAGTTCAGGAAATTGACATGGTCCTTCGGAACTGCGATCAGATTCTTTGCATTTTGCGGGACAATATTCAAATGGAAAGAAATCGCATGAAGCAACAAGCTGATCAACACCATTTTGAGCACACTTTTCAAGCAGATGATATGGTTTTTCTTCGTCTCCAGCCTTACAAGCAATCCTCCTTGAAACTCAAAGGGCTTCATAAGCTCGCTCCAAATTTCTATGGGCCATATAAGATTCTTCAGAAGATTGGGTCCGTTGCTTATAAATTGGAACTTCCTCCTTCTTCCCGCATTCATCCAGTATTTCATGTCTCTTGTCTGAAGAAATTTCTTGGCACCAACATCAGAGGAAAAAATATTTTACCAGAACTGGATAATGAAGGATCCATACTTTTGGATCCGGAGGCTGTCCTCAATAACCACACTCGTCAACTTCACTCTCGCTCTATCACAGAGGTCTTAATTCAGTGGCACGGAATGCAACCAGAGGATGCTACATGGGAACCACTCCTTCAGATTCAACAACAATTTCCACATCTAAAGCTTTGAGGACAAATATTTTTCTAAGGGGGAGGGGATATTAGGAACCCATGTCAACCCTTCTATTTACTTTGTTTGTATTATTTTTGTTGGACGCATATGCTTTGTAAGTCATCCCGTAGTATTTGTTGATCCATAGTTTGTATTGGCCCATGATTTTGACCCATAGTATTGGTGCCTAGACTTAGTATATAAGTTTGTGTTGAGGGCAATGAAGGTACCGTGAAGTTATTTTGTATTGAGCTTGCTCAAAGGAGGTTGCCCCCTCGGAGTGGCCTGCGATCAATAAAAATATTCTGTGATTTGATATATCGTGTATTTCATCAATTAATTGTTGCATGTTCTTCACATTGTGCCACAATAATAATAACAATTATTGCATATATTCAGGGCTTAACACACGAGGTATTACACCTGTCTCCCAAGATCCCTTTTATCCAAATTTTCCATTTCCTTCCTAGCCCCTTACAAATGGCATTGGGAATGTATAAATATAATATAATATTAATTCACCTACTTAACATTAATAACCTAACAACCTCTATCCCCAATGGTTAGCTCAATCGATCATAAGCTATACAGTTGGGGAGGTCACAAGTTTCGAGAGTCAGGCTTGATCCCCTTGGGGTTAGGTTCTATAATTAGGGCCATTGGTTTACCTTGCTTACCTTCCATTGATCAAGTACTCAAAAGGTTTTCCAAGATTAAATATTCCATTGGAAAAAAAACAGACAACCCACTCAGCAAGAGAAAATCATATCTAATCTAATTCAAATCTTGTTAAGTTAAAAATATTATGTTTTATAGAAATGAAGCTAAATTCCAAATGAAATGAAAATTCCCTATTTTAATAATTAAATAAAAATTAATTATAAATGCAAGTAAATAAATATAAAATAAAGGTTAAACAAATGCATACAATTAACATCTTATGTCACCTTTTATGCATAAACTATTAACAATGTAATTTTAATCACTAATACTAGAATGGTACTAATGTATGTGTGCAAGGTATGAATTCATATCTAGCGTATACATAGCTTGTGTGCATACTAATGATAACCATCAACACCTCTAATGCATAATTCTTGTATGATCATAACAAAGCTGCATGCAAGGTAGTTATCAAGTAAATGTGGTATTTAACCATGTTACTAATCAAGCCGTAATAATCCATTGTGAATTAAACATCATACTAAGATCACACTACATGTATTAAGCAATTGATTTAAGAAAGGATGAAACCAAGCACAGAACTAGGGTGACACATCTAATTCTCAAACAACATCCATAAGTACTTTGAATCATCCTTCCTTTCTAATATACTTCCATCTTTCCACATTTTGTCATTTTCTCTACTGGAATATACTAGAGAATTAACTATATTGACCTAACTCCAGATATAACTTTTAATTGGAAGTATTGATTATTTCGACCTAACTTACCCAATAGGAAATCGATAGTCTCCATCACACATCTTAGAGAGCATGGCTTAAGATGGCCCTCCCACAACTCCAGGTTTCAGGGGATAAACAATGAGTAATATCTCCACCCCTCCTAATGGAAGTAGGGTAAACACCCTATAAATAATCATATCAAGTTTCTATTATTGTTCTTAGAGTATGTCATTGAATGACCAATTTGGGAAACCATATTTCTTGTAAAAACCTTAGTGGCCTACATATCATGGCAATGTATAGAACCAATAATTAACGCAAAAATGAATGCTTCATAGTTTACCATTTTATTTTTTGATGTCAATGACAACAAGGTAACTTAATACCACAAGTATATAGCTATTACTTAGCCCTTCTAACCTATAGGTTAGTCTGATCAAAACATAATATTATGCATAATCATTTATTGTTTCCAAGTAATTACCAAGCTATCAACTAATAATCGATAGAAGAAAGGTAATTTATTCATCATGTAAATGGTGTTAGGATATTTACACAAATTAGGAGTTAGTTAAGATCAACTTGGTATAATGTGTCTTTAGGTAAAGTGTGATTTTTTAATATTCATTTGTACTTATGTAATCTGAGGGTCACAATATGTTCTAGACATAAAGTGATCCAATGGTTCATATTCACCTTGATCTTAACGACTATTGATCCATGGATTAGCACCCAATTGGTCCATGAACTCTATTTAAAGAGCATGGAGGATCATTTTCTTGGTGATCAATTGTGAGAAAATCATACGTAAGTTAATTTTCCTTTTGCATTAGTATATTACCTCAAGTAGCTATTTGGTCGAGGTTGTAGATTGTTTCCCTCCATAAGGGATTTAACCATGTAAAACATCCGTGAGTTGATTTGTGATATGTTTGTGTGAGTGGTTCCTTAATGTATTTGACCAATGCGGAAATACCATGTTTTATTCAAACATGGTATAAGAGCACTTATGAAGACCCACTTTGGTTGTTGATTGAGATCTTGAACATGAAGACATGTTTTCGTCGTTGATCGAGGTCTTGAACATGTGTAGTTGCATGAATCAAAGGATTTTTGGATTATACTATTTTGTGTACTTCTAGGATGAGAGAAGTGTTTCATTGCATTCAGAGTGTTGCTTTCACTTGGAAGTGATTTTCATTTCACTCGAAAAGGTTCTTATTTTCCCAAGATACAACCATTTTACCAAATCCAAAGGTATATTGTTTACGATTTAAAAAAAATAAATTGTTTCTCATAGTGCTTCTTATTCCAACTTGGTTTTCTATTTTAATCTCGGTTTATGTATTCTCTTTTGCATGTGCTCTGTGCAAACTCAATAAATCAAGAATAGAGTGGAAAGGGTTTTATTGGATATGTATGCTCTTTGATGTGTGCTCTGTGCGATCTTGGTGAACTATAAACAGTGAGAAAAATTGCATTTTATTAGTAAGCTAACCAATGTCCAATCCCAAATTTGAGAATTTTTCGTTTCAAATTTTCATTTAATTTTGTGTGTGGCTATGTGAAAATGTCTTGCAGGCCAAAACAAAGGTTTTTGGGGTAGGCACCCTCTATTATGTAAGAGGTCTCGGATTCAATTCCTTTTTGTTAAATTACTTTTTGAAACATGCAACTTTAATTTATAAAGTAATTTCATTGTAAAAGTACTTCTTGTTTTTTTAAAAGTGGGTCACCTATTTTAAAAATAATCTTATAGACAAAGTTCGTAAAAGAGGGGGGAATTATTTACTACACTATGCCCCATCACCATGTGGATCAACCTATGTATACCACATGATTGTTTGATTCTTTTTTAACCTTTTCATAAAAAAGCGATAACTTTGACATCCAGGGTTTGTTTTCAATGTTGAATTTTTAAACTACCCATTTTTTTAGATATATGCATCTAGACCGTCAGTTTCTATTTTTGAAGGGACATTAGATACATATTATAATATTACTAGTTCAATATATATTCTACTTACTAGTACCAACTACTTCTCATGAAGACCCTGCATGAAGGATTTCCTACGAAGTAAGGGACTTTATTGGATTACCTTGGGAAAAGAAAGTGGCCCCAATGATGTTTCAAAGAAAACAAAATGGGAATCATAGTAAAAATTATTAAGCATGCGGATTAATATGGATGACTATCTCTAATGACTTATGATTTCATCTTCAAGGAAATGGAAAACCATATGCGACTTGGAACAAGTTGGAAACTGTATTTGGTAAACAAAATGAGATTCAAGCTCACCATCTTGGCAATTATTTGTTTGCAAATTATTTCTCTTGCATTGAATACTATCTATCTAAATTCAATGCCCTGTGAAACATATGGAACCCATTTATTCATTTAAATACAACTTAAATTGGTATCCACATACCCTATACTTCCATTTATATTTTCATAGTTGAATTAAATTACACAACTACCATCATTAATAACATTAACAAGAAACTATATTTTTTTTTGCGAGTTGCGTGAGCTGAACAATGGCGTGAGCCCTAGCGGGCCTGGTTAGGGTTTTATCCCTAGGTTCCCCTTGTGACTTGGGGATGGACCCCCCCTCGGATCTGATCCCAAAGGAATGCAGGAAGCTTCTCGACGTGGCCTTCAGGGCTCTTTTGGCCTCCATGACACTCCCTCTCCCTTCTGCGCCTGATGCAGGCGATGGGTTTGTCAAGTGGGAAGATACCAAGAGAATTCAGCTCATGTCAGCCGCTTCAATATTGGAAGCCCTTGCTTTGAGTGAACGGGGCTTGATCAGTCAGCTTACCAGGATTCGACCATCGCCAAAGACAATGGATTTTTGGGTTAAAAAAAATTGGATGCCATTGATCTCAGGGGGATTGCAACATTGTTTCTGCGGTAAGGGTTTCTTCACTTTTTTGTTCGAAAAAAAGACGACAGAGACCTCATATTCAAAAGTGGGCCTTACTTCATGGGCCCTCGGGGGTTATACCTAAATCGATGGAGTTTATCCTTTGATCCAGAAAAGGATGTGCCTTCTGTGGTTCCAGTATGGGTTCGCCTACACCATCTCCCTTTACATTGATGGAATGACGAAACCCTCTAGGAAATAGGAAACTCTCTTGGAAAATACATTAACAAGGGGGAACCGAAGGTCCTCTTTTCTCTAGCGCAAGGATCTGTGTGGAGGTGGATCTGGAGAAGGGACTACCAGAAGTAGTAAGACTTTGTATGGATGGTTGGGAGCATGCGCAAAAGGATTATTACGACCAGCTTCCTTTTAAATGTAAGAAATGCCATGAGTATGGCCACTTCGTCAAAAACTGCCCGAAAGCAGTGCAAGAAAACCCTGAGGAAACTCAAGAAGAAGGTTGGAAACCAGTGAAAAAAGGAAGGAAAATGCCTGCTCCAAACTCCGAACGAAAATATCCACAGCCAAAGAAAGGCAAACCGCCAACTCAAGTAGGAAAGGTAGCTACAACAAGAAACCAGTTCAATGTTTTGAATATAGAAGAAGGAGATATCATCATGAATGAATTACCTCTGGTTCAAGATAGTTTAGAACCCCATGACGCCTTAGCAATAAGCAATATCCCAATTTATTCTCCTGGAGAATAAAGGAAAGATACACCGATTGAGGATTCCCCACCGCCTGGAGGAACTTGGGCTGAAAGGGTAAAAAAAAGTAGAGTCTCCTCATTTTCCCTCTCTCCTAATTCCTCTTCAAAAGGGTCCGAATATTTTCTTGAACCAGGGCCACCCCCAAACACCAGAGGAACAAAGTTGCAAAGGTACCACCAAGAGCAGGAAGCAGGGAGAGAATTGGAAATCGGAAGGCAGCGGAGCATTGAGGAAACACAACTTCTCCAAAACTCCAAATATACAGGGAAAGCAAATAGAAGGTCTAGAGAAGGGCCTAATCAGTCAAGAAGTAATGAAAATTGTCTCTTGGAATTGCAGAGGACTGGGCGGGACAAACAAAGTGGAAGCAATAAAAGACATCATCAAATCTGAAAGACTAGACATCCTGCTTATCCAAGAGACACAAATAAGTGATGCGGAAGTTATGGCACTTTCACATCTCTTTTGGAAACACAGCCAGGGAAACGCTATAATCTCCAGAGGTGCTTCAGGAGGAATAGCAACCATTTTTTCAAGTAAGTATGTTATCAAAGAATTTAAGGAAAATCATCACTGGATCCTCATTGAGTTTCATGAAAAATACAATCCAAATATTTATTATGTTTGCAATGTGTATGGACCTATGCATTATCGAGACAAGCAATTGTTCTGGGATAACCTCTCTGCTTTAAAAGAGGACCTAAAAGGGAAAGATCTCATAATCGCTGGAGATTTCAATACCACTAAATCTCAGCGAGCAAAAAGAGCTATCTCTAGAGTAAGAGATCCCTATGGGGAAAACCTGGAGGATTTGATATCTGAGATGGATCTTCTAGATCCACCATTAAAAAATGGAAAGTTCACAAGGAGTAACAGAAGGATGGGCGTGGGATACATCGCGTCCAGGCTCAACCGTTTCTTGGTAAGCACATCCTTCTTGCAAAAATATCTCCTCCATGCTTCTTTTTCTTTTCCTTCTGTGGCATCAGATCACAAGCCGATCTCCTTGGTGCTCTCTACCACTGCAAACCTGGGTCCCATCCCCTTCCGCTTTAATCCCTCTTGGCTTCAAGATGAAAAAGCTCTGGTCTTAATTAAAATGCTTGGATATTTTTTGTGTTGGCTCCCCTAGCTTCATTTGGGAGACCAAGTTAAGAAATGTACGCTATGCATTGAAGAGCTGGATAGAATCGTAGTATAAAATCCCTTGCAGCATGAAAATCCAACATCAATCTAGACTTGAAGCTCTACAATCCAATATGGAGAAAGAAGAAATCACCCCCTTACTTATCAGTCAAGAAAATGAACTGAACCAAAAGATCCTCAGCGCAGCTAGATGTGAGGAAGAGGAATGGAGGATGAAGTCTAGGAAACTTTGGTTAAAAGGTGGGGACAATAACACGCATTATTTCCACAAGCAAACAAAATCAAGGCTCAGTTTCAACATGATCAAGGAACTAAAGGATAAAGATGGAAAACAGATGGTGGAGTAGGAAGAAATCAAGACTCATGTTTTCCAACATTTCAAAGATCTCTACCTGGTCAAAGATGAGACTGACCCCCTAGATTAGTCCGACCTCCTTTCCAGAATTCCTCCTCTCATTTCAGAATTGGATAACATGGATCAATCAAAAACCATTATGGAATTCAATATCAAAGATGCTATTTTGTCCTTACAAGCTGACAAGGCTCCCGGACCAGATGGGTTCACCATTATGTTTTATAGAGCAATGTGGGATATCATCAAGGATGATCTGAAAAAAAATGCTAAATTGGACGAGGAAAAAGGATAAGGTAGGGGGGGACACCAACTCTTCCTTCCTCTCCTTGATACCCAAAGAAAAAAACCCATGTCAATAGATCGCTTTAGGCCTATTTCACTTTGCAATACCTCTTACAAAATCCTCTAAAAAAATCTGGCCACAAGAATGAATAAAATCATGGGAAAGTTAATCTCGGACACTCAAGGAGGATTTGTTGTTGGGCATCAAATCCTTGACAATATCATAATTGTCCAGGAAGCAATCCACTCCAATTTGGAATGCAAGCAACAAGGTATGGCTATAAAAATCGATATGGCTAATGCTTTTGATAGAGTAAATCATTTCTTTCTCTTTGAAATTATTTTAAAGTTTGGATTTTCTAAAAGGTTTATTAGATGGATTAAGGCTTGCATTAGCAGCCCCTGTATTGCTCCGTTGGTAAATGGTATGCCATCCAAGTTTTTCCAAGCCACAAGAGGCAATAGACAAGGCTGCCCCTTGTCTCCCTATCTCTACCTATTGGTCCTGACTCTATGAGTAGAAAGCTACAACATCATCAAGACAATGGGGATCTAAAAGGCCTAAAAATTGCAAGAGGTGTCTGAGTTGCAAACCATGCACAATTTTCAGATGACACCATTTTGCTTGGGGGGGTTTCTACGGTCATAGGAGAAAGTTTCAAAAGAGCTCTCTCCATATTCCTCATAGCCTCGGATGGAAAGGTTAATGCTTCTAAATCAAAATTTTATGTGTGGAATTTCCTTCCTGGAACGATGGTAAGGATCTCAAGAATTCTCAGTTTCGAGGGGATAACAACTTGGAACTCCTTCATCTATTTGGGCATTCCCATATTCAAGGGGAAAAAAAAGATGACAGATTGGCATAGTTTGAATGACAAATTAAAAAAAATCAATTCTTGGGGAACCAGATGGCTCAACCCAGCAGGAAAATTAGTTCTTATAAAAGCCATCCTTTTTGCCTTTCTGATTTATGTCTACTCAATACCCTTAGCCCCAAAAAACATTATACAGGAAATCAACAGAGAAATCCGGAAATTTCTTTGGCAAGGTGGCAAGGCTACCAATATAAAAAAAATCCATTTGATAGACTGGGATGCGGTATGCATCCCAAAGAAATGTGGCGGAGCGGGAGTAAGAGATCCTCTAATAATGAATTTAGCCCTCGGCGCAAAAATCTTATGGAGAGTAATATCTAGCAAAAATGCTTGGTGGAATAAGGCCCTTCAAAAAAAATACATGACAGGTACTAGAAGAAGATGTGTTGAGGAAATAGATATGAGCAGGTCTGGGTCTCCTATATGGGACCTCTGCAAAAAGGCAGCCTAAATCATACAAGAAAATATTCATTGGATAGCAGGAAATGGCAGGCGAATTAAGATTTTACAAGACAGACTCGGATCGAACTTCCCGACTAACTTCCGCCAGGACCTAAATGACCTTAAGGAATGGTTCGATCACAACAACATCAGCACCCTCTATGATATTTCTTCCTGGACAAATAGTGGTAGATGGGATGGGTGGAAGAATCTTGATATACCAGAGCACCTACAATCAGACTACAACATTTTTCTTTCCCTTCTGCATGGGAAAGCCCCAATTAACAGAATCATTAAAGAAAGTCGGGGATGGGGAAAGACGGGTACTTAATCGATCAAGGAAGTGTACCATCTTGTTTACAAGAGCAAGAACAGGGTCAAAAACGATGCTAAGTGGAACAAGATTTGGTGTAATGATGGTCTGTCAAAGGTCAATGTCTTCTTTTGGATTCTTTCCCATCGCAAAACCCTTACTGCTGAAAATTTGAGGAAGCGAGGGATTGTAGGACCTCTTCATTGCATCCTATGTAAAGAATCAGAAGAGACCCTGGAGCATACCTTCCTTGAATGTAAATTGCCTTAGGAGGTTTGGATCAATGCTTTTCAAGAACTGAATGTTAATATTATAATGCCAATGAATTGGAATGATCTCTTCTCAAGATAGAAATATTACTACTAGGGTTCTCTTATACAAAAACCAGACCTTGGTAGATCTTGGGAAGCTCTTCCTAGACTCATTTGCTGGAAAATATGGACTGCGAGAAACAAAGAAATCTTCGAACGAAAAATCTAGAAGCCCTAGTAAGGTTTCTTCCTCGACGAAGGACCTTTGGGTGGAGTATTTATCCATGAGAGGAATGAGATGCATAAATAAGGAACCCCTAATAGTTGAGGAAAGAGAATGGATTTCTGAATTCCTATTGTCCCCTCCCTTCCTCTCCTGGTTAAAACCCCCAAAGAAGTCGAGATCTTCCAACTATCAGCTGAGGATGAGAATTGATGAATTTCAAATTGGTGGACAAAGATAGGAAGCATTTCTTTGTTCTTTGATGGTGCCTCGAAAGCCAATCCAGGGATGGCAGGCATGGGTGGAGTTATCTTTGAATCCAAGGGGAACAAGAAAAGAGATCACGCATGGGGCATTGGGAGAGAAATTAATAATGGCACGGAATGGCTCTACTTAATTAAGGGTTTGGAGCTTTCTAGAGACATGAGAATTGAGGAAATGGTTATTATTCGAGACTCCTTAATTGTCGCAATGGAAGCAATAAATATTACAAGGAACCAGAAGATCCCCTCCTCCAATATGAACCACCTTCTAAATTGTCTAGCTAAAGAATTTAAATCAATTAACTTTCTTCATGTTCTAATAGGTCATAATCGACAAGAGGATATTATGGCTAATAAAGGAACTGGTTTGAGCTGTGGTGTCCTAGAGAGTGATAATGATACTCTTGAAAACATTTGGATACCTTAATTTTTCTTTCCATCCCACTAGAATCGGTGGCCAAACCTTGGTCTTGAACTCCCCTTGAATCACTTATTGCACCATCCCTATTACCCCCATTCCCATGGACCATTTGACATCCTACCATTCCCTTCAAACCCGTCCTCCAGATCAATTTCGGATCCTCACATGATCCACTCGTAAATGCTACAAGACAACTCCACGCCACAACCACATGGCTCCCATGTGCATTTTAGAGGAGATCTGTCAGTTTCAAGGAATGTCTTTAATTATAGGAGGGTCAAATGTTTCTTCCCTCATTTGTGCCTTTGCTCTGTATCTGCAATTTGTTTCAGGGAGCTTTGTTTCCGACCTCAATTACGCACATACTGCTTGGTGCTGGAGGCATTGCATTGACATGGATCACTTTAGTTCCGGCTCTCAGAACCTGAGTGCCTCTAAGGCTATGACAAATTGTCTTCGCTGCAAAAAACCAATTAGAAGTGTTTATGGTTCTCATAGCTGGGTGCATTCGATTTTTGAAGGTTTACATGGCGTTGTGCATGAAGACATGCAGGTTAGCTCTCTGGTTCATGGTCTCTATCAGACTAGTCTGGTAGGGAAGGAGGAGCGACCAGTCAACACCTTGGAAATGAAAAATCTTTCCAATCTTGGCGCTGGATAGGGAAATGAAAGAAATTATGAACTTGGGGAAGTCATGAGTCATATAAATGACTTGGAAAATCAAATCAGGCTGGCGAGAAATGAGAATTTGGAAATGAAGCGGGCCCTAACTCGTCTGTTTTCCCTTGCACATGAAACTCACTCTGAGGTCAAGAATCAGAACAGTAAGATTGTTGAGAGGGTTTCCAAACTTGAAGAATCCATGGGTGCAATACACCCTCATGAGAGCATAAAGGAATCATATGGAGGTTGAGAACAACAAAACTATGGAAGTTGGAAGGAATATGGATATGCTAAAGAAAGAACTGGTCATATTGGGGTTGCAAGTTGGAGCTCACTCAGCAAAGGATAGGAGCGTAGTGAATGATGAAAATAGATTCTTGGACACATGCCTCCAGCACTAAACTCCTGGTTTCTAGTTACACTCTATTTATGTAGTACCCCTATCTTGACCCTTATGGTTATTGGCCTTAATATAAATATTGCAGGCAATGTGTGTCACCCTAGTGTGGAGCTCAAAACCAAGGCCCCACTAATGGATTTTCAGGCTTTAGTTGCATAGGAAAGTATTTGATAGTTGATTATTCATGGGTTGTTAAGCCATGAAGAAATGTAAATGATGTAAATATTAACATTTCAATAAAATACCTAAGGGACTGGATATCGAGGCAATGTGAGGAATAGGAGCTGCGTATCCACTAGGGAGAGGTAAGGGGGTTGGGGGATTGAACCCTATCTTTCCATGTGTCACCCTATCAATTTGTATGACTCCCCATGCTGACATTAATTCAGTTGCATAGGGTGGTTGAGAAAACATGTTGATGAAGCTGATGGAGTATGGAACAGAACTGCAGACTCGTATGGCAGGGGACGACCTATGCTTGAGTGCCATGTAAACCACTCCATGTCTGGGGAATCTACGCAACCTTTTTTTCTATTTCGTGGTGAGGGATTCATTCCTTCATGTAGACTCACAAACCCAACGACTAGAGAGGAGAGAACTAGAGGTCACGATTATGTGGAGGCACAAATCATAGAGCCAAGTATTACAAGAAAACCCTATTTTAGAAGAAGATAGTGGAAATATGTGGGGGGATTCACGTGGGGATATTTTGGGAAATATCCAAGAGTGGATTGAAGTGGGAGAGGGATCAAAGAGTTGGATTCCAGAGTGGAACCAATGAAATCTCAAGTAACCATTGGTTTAGAAGTCAGGACCAGCCATAACTACCTAGAAAAGTGCTAAGGGAAGGGACGCCTGAGGGACTATGTAGCAGAGAAGGGGACCTTACTCAGGCTGAGAGTGGAAATGATGGAGGTTCTTGGGATGTCTGAAAACAAGGGGATATGCTTGTAGCTCTATGGTTGAGCTCAATAAGTTAGTGAACTCAGTTCCTGCCTCCCCCCTTGCTTGACAAACCCACTGTGTCATGAATACCTTGATTGACTATGAACCAAGTCAGTGAGTGAGCCTAAGTGATACTCCTTAGTGGATACATAGCCTCAGCTCAGGGGTGATCTCTGATTGCTGAAATAATAGAGGCTAGGCAGAGATCTATGGTTGGGATTGAACGTTGCATTCCATAAGCCAGTTGCTTGGTGGTTTTCAATTAAAGATAAGGGCCCTTGTGGTGTTTTGAATAAGGATGTCAAATGTGTTTATGGCTATGCTTATTACATACTAGTTATGATAGAATGAATTATATGGAAATTGAACAATAGGAAGCTATGTATGAGTAGGGTTGTATACTTATGCTTTGTATATGAACCTGTGTTTGAAGTTTTTGTTGTGCCATGATGAATATTGGATGCATGCTAGATGTGTGTGTGTTATATTTGTCAAATTTATGATTTGGTTCAGATGGTTAATAGGGATGAATGCCCAAGTATTATGTATTATGTTTTTGGGCATGTCATTGCTTTACTCTTACAGCTAGCATCTTATTTTTATGTTGGTATTCATATATATTCATGCTTGAGGAATAGGGATAAATGTCTACAAGTCATCCCTCAACCTGTTTAGGGGAAATAGACTAAGTCTAATCCCTTTGAGGGGTGGATGACACTTCGGTACCTTTGTGTTTATGGATGCATGGACCTTCCTACATGAGTTATTGAGCATACTTCCGTATATTGTCTTTTATACTTATGTTGTACTTAAGTATATATATTACCCTTGATGAGCAGGACTAAGTCAAGGCTAAGAGGTGTAGTTTATTCCAGTCAAGACTATGAACAGGGAGAATAGGCACCCGTGTGGACCAGATGAAGGGGAAAGGACTTGGTAGGAAGAAGGTTAAGGTCATTCAAGGTGGATTTGTGAAGAGAAGTTTCAGTTGGAAATATGACGGGATTTGAGACCTTAGTTTGGAATGGAATTTGCACCATTAGAAAGAGCTCTCCAAGATCTTTCTAACGGTACCGACCTTGCCTCATTTGGACCAGGACGAGGAAGTTATGCCTCTCCGAAGTTTTCAGTTAGCGAGTTGCAGGAGCAGGGAAGTTGCTTTCGCAATTTCAATTTCCGCAATGTGGATTGCGGATTGCGGAAGGGAAAGTTTCCCGTTGAAGATTGGTGCTTTCACAATTTTGACTTCCGCAATGTTGATTTCGGAAGGGGAAGTTTTCCATTGAAATTGGACTTCCGCAATGTGGATTACAAATTACGGAAGGGGGATTTTTCCGTTGAAGTTGGACTTCCGTAATGCGGATTGTGGATTGCAGAAGGGGAAGTTTTTCGGGAGGTTGAAGTTGAACTTTTGCAATTTCGACCTCCGCAATGGGGATTGCAGATTGTGGAAGGGGAATTTTTCTGGAAGGATGAAGTTGAACTTCCACTATCTCGAGTTCCCCAATGCGGATTGCGGATTGCAGGAGGGTGTTGGAGAGACAAGTTCGGTGACTTGTCTTCTGAATCGCGCAATGCGGATTGCAGATTGCGGATTGTGGATTGTGGATCCAAGAGAGTTGTGGATCGCAGATTGCAGATCCGAGACAACTTATGGATTGCGGATCCGAGGAAAATTAAGGATTGTGGATTGCGGATCCGAGACAACCTACGGATTTTGGATCCAAGAGGTTTGTGGATTGCAGATTGCGGATCCAGTGATGCAAATTGCGGAAAGGTGTGAATGGAAGCATTTCGACAAAAAAAAAGAGTATCAGGGTCTCCCATCACCTCTAAAGGACACCGAGGTGATCTGTGGACGTTATAGAGTGGTATCAGAGCTTTAGTTGCAGCACTCGAGCTGTATGGGCCGAAGTACGAGCTTACAGGTTAGTCCAAGAGAGGCTGAGTTGGACTTGACCATAGATTCTGAAAGCAACATGAGGAACGAGCATGTGAACTTGGTTCAATGAGAGTTGTTGCAGTGTTCCAGGAGAGATACTGAAAGCTGACTGGGCCATGAAATTGGACTACCTATTACATGGAAGAAGAATTCGATGCTATGAAAGGGAATTGGAAGGGAGAATTCTAATCTTGTGTCATATTTTATGATTTTATATACAAGAAATCATAGCATAGAGATGTTGAAAATGCGAGATGATTAGATAAATTGAAATGAATACGCACTAGTAGACATATTGCTAGATATTTCATAGTACATCAATATGAGAATTGTAGACTGGTAAAGCTAGTGATGTTTTATATATGTGAGACGAACCGTTACACCAAAACCTCGAGATGTTAGTGAAGGCCACCCACTAGGATCTTAACATCCCACCATGCTCCGCAGTCCAGACTCTGGGCTGGATGTGCGCCCGTACGGTGGTGTCCCCTTTGCGCCGTACGAGCCCCGGGCGAACACTGCAATGCCGGCGTTGCCACCCGCTCTGTGACTTGAACCTGGGTGGAGGCTCTAATACCAAATGAGATGAACCGTTACACCATAACCTCGAGATGTTAGTGAAGGCCGCCCACTAGGATCTTAACAATATGCAATAAACCACTAATGACAATTGTTGTGGTTGAATCTTGGTGGAAAATGTTGTTGCATGTGACCAGTAAACTTATGAAGAAAGGTTGGTGCAGCAGATCTATGATCATGAGGATTGGTGAAAGGAATGTGTAATCCTTGAAGCCAAGCTAACTAGGTAACATCAAGAATGCTCATGGGAACCATGCAGGTATGATCTGTTTGTGATGATGGTACAAGTGTTGAAGGATTGGGTAAGAATCCCTTGAACCATAATTTATAATCATAAGCTGGTATGCATGTATGGTTGAATGCACTTGATGTGAATTCCATACCACCATGGCATGGTAATGTATGGATTAGTAAGGGCAAAGGACCTTCTACCATGTTATTGTTTAAATGTTAGAATGCATTCATATGAAGTTACATCATGCCATTTGCATAGATTGGTTATGAGTTTAATAAATAAGCAAGTAAGCGCCATATGTGTTTGGAATGGTATGTGTACATTAGAATATTTGTAAACATATGGTTGCATGAAGTGAATGCACATGAAAATTTTGTGTAAATGTTGTAAATGTGCATGCATAGGTACGGGTGCACATGTTGAGATCCATTGTGTGAATGCATGGTTGCGATGTATGTTCATTGCAATTAGATAATAGATGAAATGATGAATTAGTGGTAATTCTGAGATCATTTCATGAGCTGTTGGAATGAAGGAGAAGGATTGTACAAAGGTGGTCATGATGAGAGGACTAACAAAGCACTCTGTTGGAAGGACAGAGTTACATGAAAATGATATGGCTGCGAAGTAATGAGCATTTAAAGTTTTGAGTTGATTGGAGGGATAAGGTGATTGCGTCTTGCAATTTTATTATGACAATGATGCATGTAAAATAAATATATATATGTATATATTTCATTGCATTTGAAATGTTAACAGCTGAAAGTGTTTGAATTATGAAGTGCTATAATTCTGAGATCTTTTTAGTAACTGTTATACTGTTATAGCAATGAAGAGGTTAAATGCATGAAAACTTACAAGTGTTTGGCTGCTGTAAGTTTCAGATTTCAGGAAGAAATGTCTTAGGAATGGAAGCATGGGTAAGACCATAGCGAAGACTAAAATATACCATGTACAAGAGCCAAACAATATGAGAATGGTCTCTTGGTTAAACAAATAAATTCTGTAGGGGACAAACTGTAAATTCATGTTTGAATTTAATTCTTAATGCCATTGACTGAATATGGAAATCATATTTGAATATGATTGTTAAATACTGATGACTGTTTGGCTATTTGATAAGCGTACCAGAAAGACACATTGTAGGAAGGCCATGTGTGATGGTCTGCAGAAGCCAAACTTCATGGGAAGGATCCCATGCTTTGGAAATGGGTTTTGGGTGAAACGCCATTGTAAATTTTGATAATATCTCAGCTCAACTGCATGTGGTAAGCTATGTGAGTGAGATGGTAAATATTATGTCAGGAAGACATGTGTGGATTATGGAATATAAAAAGGAAATGGGATGGAAAGCCGAGGGACTGTTAACTCAGAGAAGGGATCCCCCATTCCCTGCAAGTGAAGAGAGACTACATCTGCAAATGGATAAGTGTTCTGTAAACCTTGGCTGATATATATATGCATGTCTAATTGTTAGAATTACTATGCAGAGCATGTTTTGATTTTATTTCCATTATGGTAGACTGATTGAGTATGACTAAGGCCTACATGGCTCACAACAGAAAGGGATGCATACCTTTCTGGGTTATGATAGGCTTGTCAATATTGATTACGCCCTAAGGGAATGGACACATTCCTAGTGTTTCAATAATTGATAGTGAATGTTATGAAATATGTTTACAATTTTAGAGTAGTAACACTGATGATATTGTTTATCCAACTTGTGTTGTCAGCTTGAACAGATGCAATTGGTGCTGCGCACTGAAGAAGCAAATTGAAAAGGTTGTTGTGAGGGGTTGCAGGGAAGGGTTTTTATGTGCATGAAGGGTTGTGGAACATGTGAAAGGCTGATGCAATCCTGAGGCAGAGTAGTAGATAATTGAACTATATGGTCAGTGGCCCAGTTTCCTTCCATTGGTTGAAGACCCAGAAGGATGTGTTGGCTCGGCAATGGAGAGGGCCAACTAGGTATGGGACTGGTTGGGCACCACCAAGTGCTTGGTAAATCCAGTTGGCGTGAAGGTGTACTGGTTGGGAACTATAAACTACTTGATGTTGTGGAGCAGCATGTGTGCTGGCCAAACATCCAATTCCATAGGCGATCCCAAGGCTTGCGAAGTGAAGCAAGACCCTATGGACCAGAGATGAAATGCACAATACAAATAAGTATTCAATTTCATTTAATCTTGTTTGGAATAATGAAGATTTCAGGTATAAGCCTTCTAAAAACTAAGCTGATACACTGTTATTTCTTGTTGGAAACCTTGGTTAGTGAAGGAATCAAGGACCCTGAAAGAGCCAAAGAGCAACTGTTTGGGAGCTACAAATGCTTGGTAAATCCAAAGAGTAACTGGTTGGTCACTACAAATGCTTGGTAAATTCAGAGAGTAACTGGTTGGGAGATACAAATGCTTGGTAATTCCAGAGAGTAACTGGTTGGGCATTAACTACTTGATGGTGTGGAGCAGCGTGTATGTTGGCCAAACATTCCTTAAATAATTGATAAACCCATTCAAAGTACTGGCTTAGCATATTGCCAAATGGGATGTCTGATCAACCTAGTCGACGTATTGGCTTGGCATTGCCTATTTGAATGGTTGTGGAGCATCCTACGTGATGGCCCAACATTAATTACTGTATCCACGGGAAATCCAAGGCTTGTAAAGCAAAGAAGGAGCCTGTGCAATAAAGTGAAGACATCCAATACATATAAGTATTTGGTTATCTTGCAGCTTATTGCTTATTTAATATGAATATACATGTGTATATGATTTTATTATGATTTCTTAAACTCTTGTTTAAAGATAAACCCTATGAAAATAAACTAAACATGTGAATTGATTCAATGTTTGAGTGTAGGTATTGCTGGAAGCAAGGGCTATGAAGGCATCCTAGGGATGCATGTGGACATGGGACTGTCCTAGAGATCTCAGCATGAGCAGGAATGAATGATGGTGATAGTGGACTTGTGTGGGTCCTAGCAGTGAAAAGTTGTAGACAAACCATGTGGAGGAACTGCATGGTTGAGAGGTCTGGAACAGACCATAGACACTAAGTGTCATAGCCAAGAAAGGGCAGGTCAAGCATTCACGTTGAAGTTAAAGAGGCTAGGAGCATGAAAACCACAGTGGTGGTGTGGGTTCCAGAATGGAACAAGACTAAGACGAGAAAAATATTACTACTCTCTCTTTCCTTTTTATTGATGCATTTATAAAACATAAAATTGTTTGACGCATTTCATGACTTGAAATGATTGTGTTAATTGCTTGAAATAATTGTGAATGCTGAAATAGTTAATTTCCTATGAAATGATGAACATGGAGGAAGTCATGTGTATGTTGGGCAAGCATGAAACGTGTGGAAGTGTTTGGATAAAGCATGAACTCCCTATGTCAATTTGGCAGGTGATTGACTGATCTTAATGTTTATATTATGCTTGGACTAACATAAATTGCAATGATGAATTTCATAGGTGAGAAATTGAAAGAAATTGGTTGCAGCTGTTATAAGACCAGTGGTGCTAGCAAGCAAAGTGTGGGATGTTGTGCACATTAACCATGGAAGAAGACCAGAGGCTGTTGTATTTGGCCGAAAATATACTCCAAACAGTTTCCAAGACCCAAGAAAATCTTGGAGAGATGCTCAAGCTACAGAAGCAACAAAATGACATGAACCACAAGGTTTTGCAGGACTCTATTCATCTACAAAGGGAGGTAAAACGCATTATGGGAGAAATCAGTAAGGGAAAGGAAAGTGGATCAATGAAGAAGCATTCATCCAATCATCCCATTAAGAAACATTCCAAGTGGGAAGAATCAAAGGAAATTGATCAGGAGAAGATAAAGTAGCCACTCAAATGTTGGGAATGTGGAGGAAATCATTTCCGCTGCAACTGCCCAACAAAGGAACATCAAGAGGGTAGAAGCCATAAAGTTCCCAGACTTGGGGATCAACTGGAAAGTAAAGAAGAGACAAGGATTGCTGTGGAGAAATGCCCACCCGCAGAGCTGGAATATCACATCCAGCAGGGACAGCTTGTGGGAGCCAAAGGACTTGGTCCTGAAGGTTCCAAGTAAGGAATGCAATGCAGGGGCAAACCTGGAACATTTTTTTTTAAATTTTGGATATGTATAAAATGTAAATGTAATCCTAAGTAATGGAACACCAAGGACTGTGTTATTTTAAGGGAGGGGGAGTTGTAGTACCTCTATCTCAACCCTTATGGTTATTGGCCTCAATATAAATATTGTATGTAATGTGTGTCACCCTAGTGTGGAGCTCAAGGCCAAGGCCCCACTAGTGGATGTTCAGGTTTTAGTTGCATAGGAAAGTATTTGACAGTTGATTATTCATGGGATGTTAAGCCATGAAGAAATGTAAATGTAAATATTAACATTTCAATAAAAGACCTAAGGGACTGGCTATGGATGCAACAGGATAAATAGGGGCTGTGTATCCACTAGGGAGAGGTAAGGGGGTTTCAGGATTGAACCCTGTGTTTCCATGTTTCACCCTGTGAATTCATATGAATCCCCATGCTGACATTAATTCAGTTGCAGAGGGTGGTTGAGAAACCCTGTTGATGAAGTCGATGGAGTATGGAATAGACCTATGGACCCTTATGGCAGGGGACAACCTATGCTTGCCTGCCCCGTAAACCTCTCCATGCCTGGGGAATCCAAACAACCTGTTTTTCTATTCCGTGGTGAGAGAAGAGGGATTTATTCATTCATGTAGACTCATAAACCCATAGACCGTAGAGGAGAGAACCAAAGGTCGCGATTCTGTGGAGGCACAAATCGTAGAGCTAAGTATTACCAAAAAACCCTGTTTTAGAAGTGGATAATGGAAATATATGAGAGGATTCACATGGGCATATTTTGGGAAAGATTCAAGAGTGGATTGAAGTGGGATATGGATCAAAGAGTTTGATTCTAGAGTGGAACCAGTGAAATCTTAAGTAACCATTGTTTTAGAAGTCAGGACCAGCCATAACTACCTAGATCATTGTTGAGGGAAGGGGTGCTTGAGGTACTGTGTAGCAAAGAAGGGGACCTTACTCAGGATGAGAGTGGAGGTAATGGGGGTTCCTGAGCTATTAGAATCCAAGGGGATATGCTTGTAGCTCTATGGTTGAGCTAAATGAGTTAGTGAACTCAGTACCTTCCTCCCCACTTGCTCGACAAACCCATTATGTGATGAATACCATGATTGACTATGAAACAGGTCGGTCAGTGAGCCTGAGTGATACTCCTTAGTGGATACATAGCCCCAGCTTGGGGGTGATCTCTAATTGCTAAAATAATAGAGGATAGGCATAGATCTATGGTTGGGATGGAACGTTGCAGTCCATAAGCCAGTCGCTTGGTGGTTTTCAATTAAAGATAAGTGCCCTTGTGGTGTTTTGAATAAGGATGTCTCATGTGTTTATGGCTATGCTTATTACATACTAGTTATGATAGAATGAATTATATGGGAATGGAACAATAGGAAGCTATGTATGAGTAGGGATGTATACTTATGCTTTGTATATGAACCTGTGTTTGAAGTTGTTGTTGTGCCATGATGAATGTTGGATGCATGCTATATGTGTGTGTGTTATATATGTCAAATGTATGATTTGGTTCAGATGGTTAATAGGGATGAATGCCCAAGTATTATGTATTACGTTTTTGGGCATGCCATTTCTTTACTCCTGCACCTTGCATCTTATTGTTATGCTGGTATTCATATATATTCGTGCTTAAGGAATAGGTATAAATGTCTACATGTCATCCCTCAACCTGTTTAGAGGAAATAGACTAAGTATAATCCCTTTGAAGGGTCGATAATACTTCAGTACCTTTGTGTTTATGGATGCATGGAGCTTCCTACATGAGTTATTGACCATACTTCTGTATATTGTATTTTATACTTCTGTATATATATATATATATTACCCTTGATGAGCAGGACTAAGTCAAGGCTAAGAGGTGCAATCTATTCTCGTCAATACTATGAACATGGAGAATAGGAACTCCTGTGGACCAGATGAAGGGGAAAGGACTTGGCAGGAAGAAGGTTAAGGTCATTCAAGGTGGATTTGTGCAGAGAAGGTTTAGTTGGAAATATGACAGGGTTGGAGACCTCGGTTTGGACTGGAAGTTTCACCATTAGAAAGAGTGCTCCAAGAGATTTCTGATGGTACCGACCTTGCCTCATTTAGACTAGGGACGAGGAAGTTATGCCTCTTCGAATTTTGAAGTTGGTGAGTTGCAGGAGCAGGGAAGTTGCTTTTGCAATTCCAATTTCCGCAATGCGGATTGCGGAAGTGAAAGTTTCCTGTTGAACATTGGTGCTTCTGCAATTTCAAATTTTGCAATGCGATTTGCGGATTGTGGAAGTGGAAGTTTTCCGTTGAAGTTGGACTTCCGCAATGTGGATTGTGGATTGCAGAAGAGGAGGTTTGCGAAAATCCTCACAGCAGATCTAAGTGATGATGTATACCTCAGAAGAGTAATTATGATTAAGCAGGAAAATTGAAGAAGAGTGAACAATACAATATAATGAGCAAGAGAATAATATGGTACAATAGAACTCAGATAGAAGCAATAATACTTCACACACACTAGTTAATTAATCACAATATGGACAAATAAATAGTACAATGGTAGAGAGGATTCGAATGCCTAAGGTGGCAATTCGAATTAGCCTCTCAGAGTGATCATAAGATCAATAGAGTGTCATCGGAGCACAACAAGGTGTCCTCATGATCATCGGAGCACAACTAGAAGTCTTCATCATCATCAGTGGAGTCATCAATGCTCAAGTAACTGTCAACCATCAGTCAAACTAACTCTAGTAGGTGTAACTAACTGTAACTAAGTGTAACTGAGTGTAAACTGAAGACAACTGGACTGGTAGGTGAAGAAGGGTGAGTTGCTCCCTAAAATCAAGGAAGAAGAGCACATTAAGCAACTGGAGGGCTAAAACTGAATAGTGAGAAGCTCCTGGGGGTTGGCTAACTGAGGGCCGGGGGCTGGCTAACTGAGGACTAGGTGCTGGACTGATGACTGGGATGCATGCAAACCCTAAAAGTGCATGCATGACTGAAAATGTAAATGATCAAAATACTGGTGGGACTAGGATGGAGTATAGGAATATTCTAACACCCCCTCTTAATCCATCCTGGGCCCTGTTAACTAAGACCAAAGGTCACCCAATACAATGAATAATAACAATCAATAAACCAAGGAAGTGGGAAAATTTCATGGGAAACATACCCCCTCCTCAAAAAATAGACTGTAAGGCACACATAAAAATAAATGCTCCAAACTCAAGCATGTGTGATGCTTGGTCATATGTCTGGAGGTATCTTCTTCTTGGGAAGAAGTGGATCATGCTAAAAAAGCATGTGCTTGTACTTGCTCTTCAGATCAAATGTGATGAGAACAAATCCAACAGTATGAGAATGATCCTTGAACCTGTGATTCAAATCAATTGTGGTAGGATCAAATCACTGAAAGTGCATATAGTCTTTTGTCTTCTCCTTTGAACCACCATGGGTGAGATTATGCCAAAAATAACTATTACATGTTTGCTTGAAATTAAAATCAGATTTAAGACTTAAAAAACAGTTTCTTGAGATCTCCTTTGAACCAACAGGGGTGAGATCAAAACTGTCATATGCATGAGAAATTATCCCAAGCAGTAATTGCTTAGAATCCAAATTAGATCCAAGACTTGAATCATGGTTTCTTGAGATCTCCTTTGAACCATGAGAGGTGAGATCAAAACCAGTAATTGCATGAGAATTTATCCCAAGCGAATGGCAATGGCCATAATCTCCAATAACCTTCTGAAAGCATGAATTTATGATCATATAGTAGTATAAAAGAGGAGATAGCTGGAGAGGAGCGAATGCATTACCTTCAGTAGCTGTTTTGACCTCTGAAATAATCATGTGATCATGATGCAAACCAATAGACTCTGGTGCAAGAGAGGATTTAGGACACTCTGCAATATCTAGAGTGTGAGCTGGAACAGAAAGAGAAGAAAGTTTGAGCATGAGTGGAGAATCTGCAAGTTCTTTGTCAACAACTTCAATATCAGATGATACTGGTTCATGATCTGAGAGACCATTAAGGGGAGTGAATGGAACACTTTGCTTGCTTTCGAATGGATTTGGACGAATCCCTTCATTATGTCTGCCAAATATTTCATCCAGGTAGGCCCATAGCTCTTTTGGAGATTCAAAATCATCAATGAATTGATGTATTAAGCACCGAGACATAGCAAGCATCATGTTTCCCATGGCTCTGTCACCATTATTTAACCAGTCAATATTTTCTTCAGAGGATTCAAACTCTATCTCAAAACAATAATCAAAGAGACCATTTCTCTTCAAATGTGCTATCATCTTTGGTTTCCATTCATCATAGTTGAATGGAGAAAGAGGATCATAGTTGAATGGAGGAGGATAGATTTCTTTTGAATACATTGAAGCTGTAGAAGACCTGTAAAAACAATATAGAATAAATGCAACTGCTACTGCTACAAAAATGCAGAAACTGTTGCAACTGCTGCACTCGAAATCTTGGTAATAACCTGCAAAAACTCTCAAGAATGGAGATAAACAATACTCTCAACATGCTCTGATACCATGCAAAAATCCTCACAGCAGATCTAAGAGATGATGTATACCTGTTAGGAACCCATGTCTTTACTTTGTTCGTATATTGTTGTTGGACGCATATGCTTTGTAAGTCGTCCCGTAGTATTTGTTGATCCATAGTTTATATTAGCCCATAGTATTGACCCATAGTATTGGACTCATATGCTTTGTAAGTCGTCCCATAGTATTATATGTCCCATGGTTTTGACTCATAGTATTGGCGCCTAGACATAGCCCTTGGTTTGTATTGATACATAGTATTGACCCATGGTATTGGCGCCTAGAATTAGTATATAAGTGTGTGTTGAGGCCTATAAAGGTACCGTGAATTTAATTGTATTGAGCTTGCTCAAAGGAGGTTGCCCCCTCGAAGTGGCCCGTGATCAATATAAAAGTGATTCTAAGTTCTGTTATTTCTGATATCTCGTGTATTTGCATTAATTAATTATTGTAGGTTCTTCAGAAAGTGTCGAAAACCTAGTCAAACCCCAATTACCCCTCTGATTTTTTCCCAAATCCAAATTTTCCCTTACTAAATAAGCTTGTGTTTGTGTTTTTCTATCCATTCCCCCCCCCCAACAAATAAAAAATAAAAAAATTACTGGTTATGGTTGTCACTCGCACAGGAGAAAACACCATGGAGGAAGCACTTGTAGCCATCTAAACCAAACTCCAAGATCTGGATAAAAAATTTCTCAGCCTCCATCTTCAGCATTCAACCATGAACAATAACCGATAGCCAGAATCTTTTGCAGCCACCGGATTCTCTTCTTCTAGCAATTTTCGTGGGCTGAAGCTTGATTTTCCTCGCTTCAATGGTACTGATCCGACTGGATGGATATACCGAGCAGAACAATATTTCAATCTGCATAATACTTTTGATGTTCAGAAAGTTCCACTTGCATCCTTTCATTTGGAACAAGAAGCCCTTCAATGGTACCGTTGGTACATCAAAGCTCATCCTGAGCCAAACTGGACAGATTTTTGCCAACTCCTTTTGCCACGATTTGGTCCTAGTGCTTTTGATGACTTCACAGGAGCACTCACTAAACTTCACCAAACTGGCACAGTGAGAGAGTATCAGATGGAATTTGAGAAACTAGCCAATCACACAGAAGGATTGTCTGATGAATTCTACAGGAGTTGTTTTATCAGTGGTCTCAAGGATGAAATCCGCTCAGAGGTCAAAATGTTTTGTCCCAACACAATGATGGAAGTCCTAGGGTTGGCTAAGCTGGCCGAGGACAAGATCGCAGCTCAACAACGCTCCAAAACCACCTTTGTTCCCTTCAGAAATATGGGTTCCCAACGACCTCCCATTACGCCTGCTCCTCAACCAACTCCTATCAAGCAATTGTCTGAAACAGAGATGCAGGCACGTCGAGAAAAAGGGCTTTGTTATAATTGTGATGAGAAATTCACTCGGGGACATAGATTTGTTCCACAAAATCTCTATCTCTTGGATGTGAATTCTCCTCCTGCCTCAGAACTTGATGAAGAAGCTCCAGATACAGTAGATTATCAGGTCGACATTCAACACCCGCCTGTTGACACCCCATCTCAGGACGACCCACCCGATATATCTCTCCATGTTGTAACTGGCATCACCACTCCACAAACAATGCGAGTCAGGGGATACTTCAAGAAGCTCCCTCTTACCATACTCATTGATTCTGGTAGCACTCATAACATTATTGATCCTCAGATTGCCAAATAGGCTGATTGTTTTGTCCATCCTTGCTCCAACTTTGAAGTCATGGTTGCCAATGGGGGCACTTTACCTTGCAATGGGAAGTGTCACAATGTGCGTATCTCTATGGAAGATTATAACCTACGCTCTCACATGTTTTCCTTGTCCTTATGCGGATGTGATGTGGTTTTGGGCGTTCAATGGTTACGCACACTTGGCCCCATCTTATGGGATTTTGCTAAACTTTGGATGCAGTTTTCAGTCAATGGGGCACGACACAAATTTATGGGCTTACAACCAGGGTCTCTCTGCATTATCAGTTCACATCGCCTATCAAAAATACTTAAGAAGAATTCACATGGTGTCATTGCTCAGCTTCATTCCATTCAGATGCACCCATCAACAATCTCCACTACTTCCTTGGATAGATATGCAGGTGTCTTTGCTGAACCAATGAGCTTGTTTCCTTCAAGAGACCTTTCCGGTAAGAATTTAGCCGCATCTACCTCTTAGCAAGAAAATGATGACTATTTTGCATACAGTCCAGAAGTGGCAGCCATCCTTATTGGGGAATTATTTCTGCATCAAGACTGATCTCCAGAGTCTGGAAACTTTCCTGGAACAACGGGTCTCCTCCCCAACACACCTGAAATGGGTTATCCAACTCATGGGTTATGACTATGCGACCACTTACCAGAAGGGTAAGGACAATATGGTGGAAGATGCTCCGCCTCGCACATTTGATGACCCAGTTTCTCTTACAACTATTTCTCTGCTTGTTCCAAATTGGTTGCAATCTGTTCAACGGGGCTATCTCTTCTATGAACTCCATGCTTCTTCATCAGTAGGGCACTCTGGGTTCCTCAAAACGTATGACCAGGAACAATGTAACTTCTTTTGGCAGGGACTCAAAAAGACAATTCAACAGATGGTGGTTGACTGTGATACTTTCCAGGTCAACAAGGGTGAAACGACCCTCCTTTCAGGAATGCTCGAACCCTTACCCATCCCTCCACAAATTTGGACAACTATTTCTATGGATTTCCTAGAAGCGCTCCAGTGGTATAGTACCACATCTCAAAGGACACCATATGAAGCAGTCTTTGTACATGCACCACCAGTTCTTCTTCCATACACCTTCAGCAGCTCCCCAGTTCAGGCAATTGACTCAATTCTTTGAAACCGTGATCAGCTTCTTCTCATTCTGCAGGACAATTTTCACATGGCAAGAATTCGACTGAAACAACAAGTCGATCAGCACCGTTCTGAGCGCACTTTTCACATCGCTGATATGGTTCTTCTTCATCTACAACCTTCCATGCAATCCTCCCTGAAACTCCTAAGGCGCCAGTGGCTCGGAATGCAACTCGAGGATGGTACAGGGGACCCACTCCTTTAGATTCTGCATCAATTTCCACATCTAAAGCTTTGAGGACAAAGCTTTTTCTAAGGGAGAGGGGATGTTAGGAACCCATGTCTTTACTTTGTTAGTATATTGTTGTTGGACGCATATGCTTTGTAAGTCGTCCCGTAGGAACCCATGTCTTTACTTTGTTAGTATATTGTTGTTGGACGCATATGCTTTGTAAGTCGTCCCGTAGTATTTGTTGATCCATAGTTTATATTAGCCCATAGTATTGACCCATAGTATTGGACGCATATGCTTTGTAAGTCATCCCATAGTATTATATGTCCCATGGTTTTGACTCATAGTATTGGCGCCTAGACTTATCCCATGGTTTGTATTGACACATAGTATTGACCCATGGTATTGGCGCCTAGACTTAGTATATAAGTGTGTGTTGAGGCTTATGAAGGCACCATGAAGTTAATTGTATTGAGCTTGCTCAAAGGAGGTTGCCCCCTCGAAGTGGACCGTGATCAATATAAAAGTGATTCTAAGTTCTATTATTTCTGATATCTCGTGTATTTGCATTAATTAATTATTGCAGGTTCTTCACAATACCTCACAAGAGTAATTATGATTAAGCAGGAAAATAGAAGAAGAGTGAACAATACAGTATAATGAGCAACAGAATAATATGGTACAATAGAACTCAGATAGAAGCAATAATACTTCACACACACTAGTTAATTAATCACAATATGGACAAATAAATAGTACAATGGTAGAGAGGATTCGAATGCCTAAGGTGGCAATTCGAATTCGCCTCTTAGAGTGATCATAAGATCAATACAGTGTCATCGGAGCACAACTAGGTGTCCTCATGATCATCGGATCACAACTAGAAGTCTTCATCATCATCAGTGGAGTCATCAATGCTCAAGTAACTGTCAACCATTAGTCAAACTAACTCTGGTAGGTGTAACTGAGTGTAACTGACTGTAACTAAGTGTAAACTGAAGACAACTGGACTGGTAGGTGAACAAGGGCGAGTTGCTCCCTAAAATCAAGGAAGAAGAGCACATTAAGCAACTGGAGGGATAAAACTGAATAGTGAGAAGCTCCTGGGAACTGGCTAACTGAGGGTCGGGGGCTAGCTAACTGAGGGCCAGGTGCTTGACTGATGACTGGGATGCATGCAAACCCTAGAATGCATGCAAACCCTAAAAGTGCATGCATGACTGAAAATGTAAATGATCAAAATACTGGTGGGACTAGGATGGAGTATAGGAATATCCTAACAAGGTTTTCCATTGAAGTTGGAATTCCACAATGCGGATTGTGGATTGCGAAAGGGGAAGTTTTCCGAAAGGTTGAATTTGAACTTCCTTAATTCCGACTTCCGCAATGCAGATTGCAGATTGCTGAAGGGGAATTTTTCTGGAAGGATGAAGTTGAACTTCCACTATCCCGAGTTCCGCAATGTGGATTGCAGATTACGGATTGCGGAAAGACGGATTGCGTATCCAAGTGGGTTGTGGATCTCAGATTGAGGATCCAAGAGAGTTGTGTATTGCGGATTCTAGATCCGGAGATGCAAATTGCGGAAAGGTGTGAATGGAAGCATTTCGAAGAAAAAAAAGAGTATTAGGGTCTCCCATCGCCTCTGAAGGACACCGAAGTGATATGGGGACGTTACAGTTTATGCATTAGTTATGATTTTTTTTTGTGGTCTCCTAGTTATATGTATAATATGGAAATATGGATAAAGGCATTAGGCTCTCGAAAGCCTAGAATAGGTTCTTTTCAATCTACTTTTTGTAGTCTCATTCTGGCCAGACAGAACGCCCTGCAATGTTTTGTTTCTACATATTTTTGCTTGGTCAGTATGTAAGAAGATATAACTTCCATAGACTAGGTATTTTTCATGACAGCTACAAGTTAGAGAAGGATGAGCGAGGTGTAATGGATGTTGTTCTATTATGGGAGCAATCATATCTTTTTTCTTTGTACTCTTCGTTTTATATATAATCAAAAGCTCTTCAACCGTTTTTGTTAAAAAAAAAAAACATTAACAAGAAACTTAAAACATAACTTACACATATATTTAGGTCCATAAATCCACAAATATAGTTTTCTTAGTCGAGTTGATTCCAACACATAATAAGCAAAGAAATACAAAACAGGTAATAAAATTTTGTCTAGTTAAGTCAAAATAACTTGGTCCACCAAGTGATCTAATATGCATGATGATTCAACCATAATGGTTCCCTTGTCTAAAAGATGTTGTTCCTTCCAATTTAGTTTATGATATTCATTATCTATATAATGTTGTAATAGGATACATGAAAAACAACATGAATTTTATACAAATAGGTGGAAACACAAGGAAATACATGGTTGAATTCTTTTTAGAATTTCAAAAGGCCATATAAATTGAGGTGATAACTTTGTCCCCTTTCTAAATTGAATAGTACTCTTATTAGTCCTAATACGAATAAAACCCCCATCTCCAACATTATAAATTTGGAAATTTTTGTGTGTATTGACATAATGTTTTTTCCTATCATGTACTTCATTTAATCGTTGTCTAATATGAACTTGTCCCAACTCAACAGTGTCTTACATGCTCTTCAATATAGAGCCTAAAAAGTTGGCATACTAATTGAGTTAAGGTAATTGTTTTTGTAAGAAAACTCCATCGAAGATAAGTACTTTTACCAATGGCTATGTTGATCTATAACATACATCCATAGTATGCCCTCCATTACCTCAATAACTATTTCCATATTCCCATCCATTTCAAGATGATAATCTATGATTAAGTTTATCTAAGTCCTTAGTGTCGACTATAATCTTCTCCAAAACATAAACACAAATTGAGAGTCTCCATTTACAAGTATATTCTTTGGGAACCCATGATGACAAATGATCTCACTTATAAATACCTTTGCCACATTTGTGATGTCATAAGTTTATTTTACTAGAATTAAATGAGTTTTTTTGGTCAATTTATCAACTATGAACAAAATGGAATTATGTTGTTGAGATGCAACATGCAATCCTATTGTTATAGGTCAAATCTGCACTTCTCCATCCGTGGTTACATTTAGCTATTGATCACACAAAAGGACAACTTGGATTGAAGAGCATGATGACCCTAGATTATGAATGGCCTAGACTTACCCCTCTGCAGATGACAAAACCCTATTTTTATCTACTTTTAAGGAAAAATGCTACCCTACAAGCATGATAGTAGCGTTTTCCTCCAGAAATACTCTACTCCACTCCATTAAAGTAGTGTTTTCCCTCAGAAATACTCTACTTTGCTTCAATAGAGTAGCGTACAGGCTTAGAAATCTTGCAAACGCTGGCTGTAAAGCAGGGAAGTTACATGTTGAACGCTACTCCACTTAATAAAAGTAGTGTACACCTTAAAAAGTAATAAAAAATATATTAATTTGACGAATTGGGATTAGTTGAAGTTGGTTTTGCAACTTCCCAATCAAACTACCTCTCGATCAAAATTGCCTACCTTGTCCCATAAATACAAGGGGGATAGAAGAGAGAGACTAGACTCACAAAAGGGGGAGAAACTATGCATTAAGGGTTGTTACGCTTGAGGAATTCCAAATTTAGTGTGAAGAGCAGGAGCCCCGGATCCGGTTGCACAAGCATTCTAAATGAACAGGTATAATTGTACTGATTATTTGCTTTTGACAATAAAGGTTGAAATGCCCTTCCCATCCCAATCAAATGTCTAATGGATTACATATTTGTTTGGATTAAATGCTTGATTGTATTTGATGTCTAAATTGTATTTCAATTTCATCATTGTTATATCAGTCAAGATATGCTAAGAAAGGTATCTTTGTATTGCAGGTTCATCAAACGGAAGATCAAGTGGAGGATCGATTGAAGGAGCAAGCGAAAGCTAGGATCGAACTTCGTTAATAAGGTATGCCTTCAAGAACCTTGATCTATTTCCTTTTGTAGAATCCTATGTGATATGATTAATGTGTTTACCTGTCACCCCAGAAGTTGGTAGTGTCCATCTCCTCGCTATAGGGTAGATTTCCCGAACAATAGACTGGCGACTCCGCTGGGGACCGGTTGTTTTCTGTTCTAGGAGACTCATTTGACTTTCCTTCCAGTACTTTTTGATATTTTTTGATCCTCTGAGAGGCTCTGTAGGTTACTGTAGCCTGTTTCCATTGCTTGACTTACCGTAATTTGAAGTTTTGAAGCCTGTTTTAAACCTTCTCTGGCAAAAACGCTGGTTTTCTATGCATACAGTAACATTCATCCCTTGAAAAACGTTGGTTTGCTTTTACACAGTAGGGTACACCCCCTGAAAAATGATGGTTTTCCTTTACACAGTAGAGTACACCTCCTGAAAAACACAGGTTTCTCTACTGCACAGTAGAGTATTTTCCTGTAAGTCTCTGTTTGTTTTTGGAATTTGATTTTTGCCTGTTTGGCTTGATTTCCAGCCTCTGTTTTTTGCTTTCCCAACTGATCCTTGAGGCCTTTATGCCTTGGTTGAGTTTTGTTTGCCTCTCCTCAGTCCCTTAGGTCATCTTTTTCTTGCTTGAGTACTTTTGAGGTGCCTTGCTTGTTTGTGGCTCTTTTCAAAGATCGTGCTTTGTTCGTAGTTGGACATAGCTGCATGTTTGTACCCTAGTTGCTTGTTGCAGGTATACAAACCTTTGTTTATGACATTTTTTGTTTGTGGAAACTCTAAGCATACCTTGATGGTGTCTTGGCCTTTGATTTAGGGTTTGACCCCAAGTTGGAGTCTTTAGGGTGTTTTCAAAAGTTTTTTAGTCTAGACACTTCCTGATTACTTTGTCAATTTCAGTTTCAAGTAAGTTGAAGTCTTTTAGTTTGATTCCATTTGAGTATTTGTGATTGTAAGGTCATATTTGGTTCACTTGCCTCTCTTTAGCTTGGCTTAGTGTTTTTAAGGTTCTTGATGCTTTGGAGCAACCTTTGAAGTTTGCCTTTCCATTGTAAAGCGTCTCTTATCCTTCTTTTCTTTCCACTTTGTCTTCCAAGGCCAAGGTTTTTTCCTTTTAAAAACTTCGTAGGACAAGTCTTTGTCAAATAATCAAGTTGATTGTTGTGAACATTAGAGTTGCTTTTCCTTACTTACATTCCTCTTTTAGGTCTTACTTGCTTCCATTTTTTAGTTCTTTTTCTTTTGCATATATCAGAAAAAGAAAAAAATGAGTTTGGTAGTTTAAAGTAGTAAGGCTTATGATCATTTAGAAGTAGCGTAGTTTACTTTGTTTCGAATTTGAAAAGAAAATAAATAAATAAACCCGTTTTAGGTTTGCTTAGTTTCATTTTGGAAAGAGCATAAATGGAAAAAAGAAAAAGGGTCTTTTGTTGCTTTGAAAGTTATTTCTTTTGCACTTTACTTTCTCAGACCACGCCACACAATGCACTGCAACCTTTGAGTAAAGAACAACCCTTAAAAAGAATAATTAATAAAATTTATTAGCAACTTTTCTTTCTAGGGATGTCGCTACACCAACTAGATTAGGCTAGGGTTTCGGATTAGAACACACTTTAACTATCCGAAACCGTTTTCATTACTCAATAATCGTAGTGAGATTGTTTTTAGGTAAACCCATCGACATCAAAGTTGTTCTGGAAGCTCCTCTAAAACCAGAGTTAAGCATGAGGTCTTGCGAAGGTGAAATAGTGAGGATACCCCTTTACTTTTCATTTGGAGCATACACCAAGGATGGTTCGCGTACGGGGATCCTTTTAGATTTCGGGCTTAGCTACCCTGCCCCTGCGTTCTAGTCAGACCTACGACTGTCCCCCAGAGCTTCTCTCATGTTAATGGTAGCCTTAGTATCTTGACTTTAAGGCTTCTTACATAGGTGGCATTGAAAGGCTATTTTCATTGTACCTAGGACATATATGGAAGGTAATCCTTTTCAGTAATCCTGGGAGGGCGGTTTGGTGATTCAAATGCTTGCACCCATAGGATCTGAACTGGATGCCGTATAACTGTTCTTTGTTTCTCTACTAGCTTGTTCTGGGCCCTAATCATCCCAGAATTTCTATTGAGAGTATTCACCATCCTTGTTTTCCTGGTTTTGATACTTAGGATTTTGTAGTGGTGTGCTATTTGTGCCTCTCGCCCTTAGTTGGCCTTAGATATTTCTGGCCCATTGAGTCGAAACTATGGATAGCATCCCAGTGAGCACCAATCAAGGGACCCTTGTTCAAGGGGATCCTTGTATTTTTTCATTCATTGGGAACATTGGTACTCCCTTAATGGTTACTTTGAATCTTCCGGGATTCACTATAGAGCTACCGGTTTGGTTTTTCTCCACTCTAAATGCCTTGCATGCTCCTGATGCTTCTCAAGTAAGCACCTCACATCAAGAGCATCAGAAACCTATGCCCGCTTCTCTAGTAACATCTTATCCTCCTCCTTCTACCTCATGTGGTGAAAGTAGTAATACTAGTAACCAGCAGTCTAAAAGGAATAGACGGAGGAAGAATAGGAAGAAGATGCCAAAGCAAGGGGACAACCACCCAGCCTCTGGAGGTCATGCCGGGGGCACCTACCCAACCTCTGGTGGTCATGTTGGGAGAACTTGTTCAGTCACTGGAAATCATACTAAACCTCGCCACCCAGCCTATGGAAGTTGTGTTGGGGGCACCTACCCAGCCTATGGAGGTCATTCTGGGAGGAAACTTTCAGTCACTGCAAATCATACTGAAAGCATGTCTTCAACCACTATTGCTCGTGTTAAGGACACGTCATTGATCACTGTTGTTCATATTAATGACAAGTCACCAGTTCCTGTGAGTCATACTGGAGACATTGAATCAGCCACGGCAAGTCATGCTGAGAACGTTGACATTGTCGACAAACCTAATAAACAGAAGCTTAAGTTCCCTTGTAAGTTTTGCGAGGGAGACCATCTTACTCACCGGTGCCCTGCTATTCCAGAGGTGAAAAGAGTGTGGTCCATAGTTCAAAAGTATTCTGCTTCTGAGAAACTAGCCAATGCAAGTCATGTTAGGGGCAAGCTGTCAGCCAATGCTAGTCATGCTGAGAGTACTGTTATTGTTATGAATTCTAAGCTTATAGGACGCAAGCCAAAGTTCCCTTGTAAAATTTGTAACGGAGATCACCTTACTCACCAGTTCCCTGCTATTCCAGAGGTGCAGAGAGTGTGGTCCATGTCTAAAGGATCCTCTGCTCATGAACTGTCTATAGATTCCCAATAGCCTGATCAACCTTTGGTTGATAAAGTGGTTGAACCAATGCAATCTTTGGTCAACCCCACTCTCCCTTCAGAGAGTGAAGTGATTGAACCAATGCAATCTTTGGTCAACCCCACTCTTCCTTTGGAGAGTGAAGTGATTGAATCGATGGAATCTTCGACTGATCCCATTAGTCCTTCTAAGACTGATGCACCTGTCCCTGAATTCTTCTGCATTACCAGTTCGAATGTCTCTGAGAATGGGGGAACTACATCTGTGCCGACTGAACCCCTACGAAGCTTTGGGATCATTTCCTTTTATTGGAATAGTCTAACTGGGCCTCGCCTTCTTTCTGCTACACCTTTCCAGATAAAGGTTGATATCGGAAACCATGTGGTTCACCGATGTGTTGTAGATGAAGGATCCTCTGTTAGTATCTTATCCCCTTATGCTTGGAGAGATTTAGGTTTTCCTAACCGTGTTATAGCTGTTAATTGGCCGTTGAACTTCGACAGAAGACCTAGTGAACCGTTGGGATTCCTCCCTCAAGCACATATTACTTTGGGTGGAAAAATAGTCTTAGTTGATTTTATGGTTTTAAAGGACCCTATGGATTTTGATATGATCCTCGGGCGTGATTACATATGTACTATGCAAGCTGTGGTGTCTACGCTCTTTCGTGTGATGCATTTTCCTCACAACGAAATCATTATCACCATCGATCAACTTACATTTGTCGATCCCCCTTATTACCCAACTATAGACCAGGTATGTTCCCCGTTAGTAGGAACTACTATGTTGCAATCAAATTATGTGGCATATTGTTCCTTGAGTCCAATTGCTACTGAGAATAAGCCTCTGATTTCATGCTTATCCTCTCGGGACTGGGTCCCGGCAATTGACCAGGTGATGACTCCATCTGAATGTTTAGACATGCGTTCTATCTGGGATAATATACTTCCCTCTGAAGAAGTTTTCTTAGATTCTAAAATGCGGTCTGCCATTCATTTGGACATTTGATTCACCTGCCGAGCAATCTTCCACCTTTCCTTCGAGCTTGTTAAAAACAGTAAGGAAGCTCCGAGCAATCTTCCACCTTTCCTTCGAGCTCGTTAAAAACAGTAAGGAAGTTACGAGCATTCTTTCACCTTTTCTTCGAGCTTGTTAAAAACAGTAAGGAAGCTATGATCATTCTTCCATCTCTCTTTTGAGCTCGTTAAAAGAAGTAAGGAGATCACGAGTTTACTTTTTCGAACTCGTTAAAATTTTACGAAATTTGTTTTATGGAGTTCTCTCTAAGCTCTTGTTAGACTCTTAAAATATGACAAGATTGTCGAGCAGACTTGTCCTCTTCAAGCTTGTTAAAGGAATTGAAGGCCCATCCGCTTAAGTATAAGTTTAACCCTTTTCTGGACTTTTGCAGATTACTTATGAAAAAGGAATACTCTAGTCATCTGTGGCTAGAAGAGTTCTTCTTCTATTGTTGTACACTTTTTCGGGGGAGGAGTCTAACTTTACGAAAAAGGACCTTTTGGAGCCTTCTTTAGGGTTTTCAAGCTCTCGAAACATGAAAACACCAAGCGAGCATTCACCTACTCGGGCTCGATGTGAAATCCACGAGAAGGTAAATAGAGGATTGTTTAAGTTTTTCAGACTCTATAAACAGGAAAAGACCGGCGGGCATTAACCTACTTGGGCTCGATATTAAAATCCACGAGTAGGTGTATGGAGTTATTGTTTAAGTTTTTCAGACTCCTTAAAATTGAAAACATCGACGAGCAAGAACAGATCTCGACTCGATATTAAAATCTAGAGATCAGTATTATAGAATATTCTTCTATCTCTTCTTCGAACTCTGTAAACAATAAAGAAGGTCCTGAGTCTTCCTCCCATGGGCTCATTAAATTTTTTACATGGTTGGATCTATTGAGTCTTCATTCTTTCTTGGACTCATTAAAACAACAAGAAAGGTATTCTTTTATCTAAAAAAAATAAGGGATAAGAAGGGTATATCACATCTTACGGTTTCAAAGGTAGTTCAGTCAATCCTATCCTTGAACCACTAGTACAAAATGAGAGATAAGTGACCAGGCGACCAAAACTTTTGGTCACCACAGCTTTTTCAAGGGATAAATGACCAAAATTGTGAAATTTTAAGTGAACTGACTAAAAATGGCCAAGATAAATGACCAATTTGGTCATGAGATAAGAACTAAACTAAAAATGACCAAGATAAATGACCAATTTGGTTAGGAGATAAGAACTCAACTAAAAATGACCACATAACAATTGGTCATTTATGTGGTCATTTTTAGTTGTGTCATTCCGTCAATGGAAAATTATCCATTTTTTATAATGAATTTGTACAATTTACTAAATTTTAACACTGCAGATGGATTCGGGTCTTTCTGCAGTGTTAAAATTTAGTAAATTGTAACATTAATAGTACACAACTTGGATTATTTTTAGATATATGTCTTCTAAGGGATCATTTCTTTGAGGCCATCCCGATACCTATTGTGTTAGATGATAGGAGAATCATTGAGATGCCCATTTAGGGGTTTCTCTACTAATTAGTGCCTTAGGTGTGCTGAGTTGATATCTAGATAATACATTATGTCTTGCATATAGTTTATCAAGTGATAAATGAGTTCTTCTAGTACATGTGGTTGAGTTGAGTCTTAGATATTTGTCATCTTTCCCTTTTGGAATTGCCATGTCTTGAAGTTAGTGTCACTCCGTTCAACTTGTTGTATTGGTTGTGTTCATATTTTGTTTCAACAAAACCATCATCGTTTGACCATCTCGACAGTCTGTTAAAGTTTCGACATACACCAAATTAATATGTGTCTTGGTTGTGGCCTTAAAAATAGATTATTATTATTATTACTTCCGTAAAAAACAACAACATAAATATAAATATTTCCATACACAAATTCATAAAATTTTAAAAATTTAATTTTTAAAATAATTTTTTACTATGAAAAACACAAGAAATGATTCCTATGCGTTATTGAGTCCCATCAAAATTTTTTAGCCAAATTAAAAACTTCAAATCATCAAATTTAAAAATTCACAAAACTATTTATATTTTTCAAAATAATAATACATTCAATATAAACATTAAGAAATGTTTCATCAAAATAATTGCACCGAATGAAATGAGGTGCTCTATAGCCCAGTATGGGGGAGATGTTTGATGTAACGTTTGTAACAAAATAACAAAATAATTAAAAAAATTCATGTGTGCTTATAAAATAAAAAATTATGGAAAGTATTTTAAAAAAAATCCATGTTGGTTCATAAAATAAAATATTATGAAAAGTAATTAAAAAATAGATGTTCGTTTATAAAATAAAAACTTAAAACTTAAACCCGGATCTATCAATCAAGAGAGATCAAATTTCTCGAGTTTAAATTTAAAAAAAGAAATACATCTCAAGAAATTGGATCCCTCTCGGTGCTTGATAGATACGGGTTTAAGATGGATCTATGTTGGTAATACGTTCAATATAAACATTAAGAAATATTTCAGCGAAGGGATAAAAAAATAAGAATTCAAGCTGGTTTGATTTGCCGACCTAGAATAAAATGAAGGAAAGCAAGATGGTCTTTTATTGCTTCAAGAATTTACCTTCTCCATTGTAATTAAATCTGGGAAATCATGCATTCTCTATAATGGTTAGACATGAAAACTTGGAAGTCAAACAAACATATTAAATTAATTATATTTAAATCATTTTGGAATATTTGACACTATCTCGTTCTATTAATGAATGTCCCTCCAAAATTTCAAACCCAACTTAGAAAGTGATTAATAGAGAGAGAGAAAGCAACATCGAAGGTTAAAAGTCAGGAGTTCGATTCCACGGATCGTTGAGCCCCCTGTTAGTTCCCCAACGTTGAAGGAATTTCAACTGGAATTGGCTCCATTACAGGTGAATCTGCAAATTTACCCTTCTATTTGTGGTTGTTTTTGTATAATAATTATTTTTTTCAACATGTCGATGATTTGAGGATTATGTCTCTATGAAATCTACTAATTATTTCTGGAATAAAAGCAGATCCATTAAAATTTTGGAGGCCCTTGTTCTATTTTCTTTGGTTTTTAGCGTTTCATTTTAGGGTTTCAAGAATTTAAGTGTGACAGGTTGCTTCAGTGATATAAATTAGGGCTTAGGGCCTACCTTCAATGCTTTGATAAATTAGGGCTTAGGGCCTACCAATTAAGCCTGTTGATGTATATGTAACTTCGGAATGTATTTTACCCATGTGTATTGTATTCCTATAGATATGTTATTATTCCTCTATACCGAAGTGTTTGTATCCCTATAGAGATGTTATTATTCCTCTATACAGAAGTGTCGCCATTTATATTGTAAGTGTCATAACTTATACTTGATGGGTTATTAGACCACCTTGATGGGGTCGGCCCTGTATGAGTCATGTGGGTAAATGGGTTATTAGACCACCAAGCGTGGGTTCGGCCTGGATTAAGTTAACCATGGGTTATTAGGCTAAGCTAGACAAGTCGGCCCCATTAGTTTATTGAGTAGGACAAGACAAGTATAAATAGAGATTGGGAGATCTCTATTTGATCACTCATTACTCACTTCTATCTCTCTCAAAAAGTGGCAAACTTATGAGGAGGAGGATCTGCTGCTAGGAGAAGACTATCTCTTGTACTTTGGTTGTATCATTGCTCTTTATATCTCTAAGGAAGTTGTGGGGTTTTTCACCTTCTTGGTTTTCCCCGGTGAAACTTTGTGTCTCTTGTGTGCTTGCATTATTGTGTCCATGATTGATATGCTGTAAATATGCTATAGATATGCTATACATGTTATTCTCTTAGTTAAGATCTTAGATCAGATTGAAAATTTCTGAAAAATTAACATGGTATCAGAGCCAGGTTGAAATAAGGCATGGTATGGCATGTATGACACTTGTTGCACTTGTGATGCTAGGGCTTGATATAGCAAAAACCAGTCATCGTAGCACTTTCGCTATAAATCCGTTTTGGTGAAGTTTCAGGATCTGAAAATTTTACAGGTCGAAGATAAGATCCCCATTTACCTTTTTTCCAAAGAACAACGTCTAATTCATTGTACTTTGTGTTTTATGATCTGTACAATCTAGAATTTCTTCCTCTTCCATATCTAAGACATAAACAAGTGACCTAGGAAAAAAGGTCATAGCTTGGGCTAGGAAGCTCCAAATGAAATTTAGTAAAAGGTGATAGGTAGGGTACGGACTGTAATTATACAGACTGAAGGTTCAGAGGCCGAAAGTGAACTAGTGACACGTGGAACTCCGTACAAGTTCGCTCTCCTGTTTTATCCCATAAACAGGTTACGTTGCGACACTTGCCATAAATCTCTCTCAGAGAATCCAACTGACGTCAAACCTATGGGGTTGGAAAGATGACAGGTCGGGATACCACAGGTAGAAGTTTCAGACCCTATGGATTCGTAATGTCGGAGTTACACTAGAAACAATCAGGTGCATATTTCTGTCAAAACCAAATTGGATTTTGAGCACCTTCATTCATGGCTCCGAGAATTAGGGTTTCGGAGAAAGTTGGAATTTTTGTAATCAAAGACGAAGGATGAATGCTACTCATCAAAATCGAAATTTAGAGACCAATATTAAATTTTTTGGTTGGGCACAAGGTCGGGCTTGATCAAACCCTAGTTCGGGACTTTGATCGGAAAAGTGGAAAATTAGGGCTTCTGCAAAAGTTGGAATTTTTTAAGTCTGTGACCACGGGTGGAAGCTCCTCAGAAAAATAGAAGTTTAGAGATTTGGATCTAACCTTTTGGTTGGGCAGAAGGGTGGGCTTTATCAAACCCTAGTTCGGTATCTTGTCGAGAAGATCCAGAAGTTTCAAAGACAATTTTGAGGGGTGAAACTTTGCAGTTTTCAAATTCTGAGTATACCAACTTGATCAGCTCATCAAGGCGCATCCTTCTATCCTTTCAGAAGTTTGAAATTCAAAGTTTGAATTTTTTTAGGGTTTCTCTGACAAACCCTAATCCAGCTCCAGATCTAGTTTCTGCAAATCAAGTGGATTTGGTTAATCCTAAAAGAAAATCGTTTGGTCAACTGCATAAGTGAAGAAGTTCCTGTTTCAAAGAGAGATGAGGCTAAGACCTTACATAAGAAGATTACAAGCAATCTTGACAGGCATGACTTATCCAGGTAAGTTTCGATATTTGTTCATGATTAAGTTTATGGTATGTTTGTTTTCACTAAGGTTAGTACAATCTTGATTAACTTTAGACTTGTCGTATCACCTTAATAAAATTATGAATGCAGATATTCATTGATTAGGGTTTTGACATTTATGATTGTACTAATGCCTTGTGGTGTTGTATGAGGTTGATGTTGTCCGCTAACATGAGAGGTACATCAAAGAAAGACAAATCATGTTCTAGTTCAAGAAAATATGACCATGGAGACATGAAGACAAAGATTCATTCATTATCATGGATCACATAGAAGATCTACTTACGAGGTATGTATAACTTGGTTCTATAATGGTTAACTTATGAGATATGCAGGTCACTAGCACAAGTCATTGAACAACAAGAAGACATCATGTGGGTATGTTAGACATAGCTAGCTAACATGCTAATCCAGGTATTTATTTCCTATATCAAGTTAAAATCCTACCTTGTGTTAGGATATCTTATATAAGTATACTTGGCATGATTGATTATGATTATTCATGAAGTTATAGGTTTGAGTAATCATGGGTTTAGGCATATTATGTTTCTTACTTTAATTGATGATATGACTAACTAGAACAGTCCTATATAAACCTTGAATACTAATGTTTATTATCTGTGTTTAAAATGATCATTACTACATGTTTAAGATTATTGTGTTTCTGATAGTATTGAGATTATACTAATGAATGTATGATTATGTATGAGATCTCGAGGATATCACAATAATTATACTTATAAGCATGCATAGTGATCGAGGATGGATGTAAGTTCAAGGACAGGTAATCCAGGAAGCAAAGATCAAGAGGGAGCACACTCCAGTAGTTTCTGCAAGGATGCAGATATTCAGAGGGAGTCAACCACTTCTCAAAATCCACATCAGAATGGAGTTGTATAAAGAAAGCAAAGACTGAGAGGGTGTCAACCCAACAAACAAACAAAGATAAGTATTTGAATTATCATTTCTTGCATATTTGATTGTTTAAATAATACTGTTCAATGATGTATATACTGATGTTCCTAGAATTAGGCTGTGTATTTTGGCATTAATGAACAGCATACTACTAAAATGCATGTAATGGGTAGGTGGCCTATGGCATTGTACAACATTCCATTTCTACTTATCTAGAATGAAACTTCTTTGCTGACATGTTGAGAGTAGTGCAAAACTCTTAACAATGTTCTGGTAGAGATTGGAAGGCATCTAGAAAGTTACAAGATATGGATGAATGTTGTATTGAAGCATTGGCTAAAATAATTGCATGACTATATGACATATTTCTTTATGTGTAAGAATTTGTTCCGAAAACTATGAGAAGTTTCTAATCATGCAATTTAACTTGTTTTGTAGGAAAGATCATATATGAGCACCTACAAAAGAAGGACTACAACATTTGTTTTAGAAACAAAGTTATCTATTGAAGATATTGAATATATTGAAGTTCCCAGGATTTGGGATCGAGGAGTACCATTCGATCATGAAGAATGATGTTTGGGATGCAATCCCAAGACCTGAAGGGAAGTCTGCGGTGACTTCCAAATGGATCTATAAGATCAAGCATGCTGCAGATGGTAGCATGGAGAAATACAAAGCAAGGTTTGTAGCTCGTGGCTTCTCCCAGAAAGAGGGATTGAGTATTAAGAGAATTCTACACCTATAGCCAGGCACACTTCCATCAAATCAGTACTTGCTCTGGCTGTAGTGATGAAATGGAAGATATACCAGATGGATGTCAAGACAGCTTTCTTGAATGGTGTAGTCGAAGAGGAAGTGTATATGGAGCAGCCACTCGGGTTTGAGACACATGACCGAGAGTCACATGTGTGCAAACTGAAGAAAGCCCTGTATGGTTTGAAACAGGAAGCCGGGACCTGATATGGTAGGATAGATGGCTTTCTATCCAGTTTGGGCTTTACCAAGAGTAAAGCGGATTCCAACCTTTACCACAAGGTTGAGGAAGGCAATCCAGTGATACTACTTTTGTATGTGGATAACTTGTTTGTTACAGGTGAGGATAGATTGAGTGCTGACACGCAGCGGAAGCTTGCTGCCGAGTTTGAGATGAAGAACTTGGGGATGATGCACTACTTTCTAGGCATGGAGGTGTGGCAGAGTGTAGATGGAATCTTCCTTGGACAAGGGAAATTTGTAGTAGAGATACTGAAGAGGTTCGGGATGATGAGCCACACCTATGGCATTGAACCTGAAGCTTCTGTGTGATGCTTCATCTGATCTGGTTGATGTCACGATGTATCATCAAATGATTGGGTCCTTGATGTACCTGATGAGCACAAGACCAAATATTTGCTTTGCGGTGAACACATTGAGCCAGTTCCTGACGGATCCCAGAGGTGTTCACCTGGTTGTTGTAAAGCATATTCTGAGGTACCTGAAGGGTATAGTTGATTATGGGCTCAAGTATGATGTGAATCAAAAGTTTAACCTACAGGGTTATGTTGATTCAGATTGGGCAGGCAGTGATGTAGATAGGAAGAGCACTTCTGGGTGTTGCTTTAGTATGGGATCGGGTGTGATCTCTTGGTTTAGTAGGAAGCAATCTTGCGTAGCACTAAGTAAAGCCGAAGCAGAGTATGTTGCAGCTTGTTCAGCTAGTTGTGAGGTAGTATGGATCCGGAAGCTACTGTCTGAGTTATTTGATCTCCCGCTAGAGGCTACTAGTATCTTTTGTGATAACCAAAGTTGTGTGAAGCTATCTAAGAACCTGGTGTTCCACGACAGGTCGAAGCACATTGAGATCAAATATCACTATATCAGGGATATGGTGCAGAGAGGAGCAGTGAAGCTCCTATATGTTTCGACAGATGAGCCGGTTGTGGATGTGCTGATGAAACCACTAGCCAGAGTGAAGTTCGAGTACTTCAGAGAGAGGCTTGGTGTTCTTCAGATTGATGACACTTTGAGGAAGAAGTGATGGACACATTTGCTGGAGCCATTCCATGAATGGTGAGAGGAGGATCCTTCCCATGGCTGTGGATATAAGCGTTGGATGATGAGCATCAGGACAATGTTCTAGTTTCTACTCTATATGATGAGTTGGATCATTTATATATGTATGTATGCATCATGTTGGATGCTTGTTATGATCAGTTGGATCATGTATATGTATATGCATCATGTTGGATGCTTGGACCATGTATCTGTATATGTATCAGGTGGATACGTTGTATGAACCGGTAGATCATGTATGATATATATCAGGTGGATACATTGTATGATCAGGTGGATCATGTATCTGTGTATGTATCAGGTGGATACATTGTATGATCAGGTGGATCATGTATGATGATATGTATCAGGTAGATACTTGGTATGCATCAGGTGGATGCAGTGTGTAATCAGGATGATCATGGATGATGAGCTTCAGGATGTTGCTCTAGATTACATGCATCAAGACGATGCAGTGATGATGATCAGGATGATCATGTATACATCAGGATGATGTATGGTGAGTATCAGGATGATACTTTGTGGTCGTGGAACAGGTTGTGAAGATAAGCATATAATAGCACCCTAGGAGATTTGCAGATGCTCTTGCTAGGTTTTGTCACTGGCATATAATATCTCCCTGGGATATCTGGCAAATGCTCTTTTAAGGTTTTTCTTGGAGGGACATATAATAGCGCCCTGGGAGATTTGTAGATGCTCCTGCTAGGTTTCTACGCTGGCATATAATAGCTCCCTGGGAGATCTGGCAAATGCTCTTGCTAGGTTTTGTCCATGGCATATAATTTCTCCCTGGGAGATCTTACAGGTTGTGCTAAGCACGTAATCAGTCCTGAGATGCTCTTGCTATATTTTGCTTGGTCACATGTAATAGCTCCTTGGGAGATCCAATAGGTTGAGCAGTGTGCTCGTAATCAGTCCTGGGACGCTCTCGCTAGGTTTTGTTGATGCACGTAATAAGTCCTAAGGATTCCACAGTATGGCCAGTGATGATGAAGACCTACAGGTGGTGGGCCTACATCCAGTATGAAAAAGGACTGGCTCTGTAGAAGTTCCTATGACGAATAGATTCAGATATTGATTGAGATAGCAGCAGGAGTGACGATGACGATGATTCACCGATGATGATCCAGAGAAGAAGACTTGTGGTAGCAAATCTGTGTCGAGAAATACCTTCCTAGTTAAGACGAAGTGTTGATGTATATGTAACTTCGGAATGTATTTTAGCCATTTGTATTGTATTCCTATAGAGATGTTATTATTCCTCTAGACGGAAGTGTTTGTATTCCTATAGAGATGTTATTATTCCTCTATACATAAGTGTCGTCATTTATATTGTAAGTGTCGTAACTTATACTTGATGGGTTATTAGACCACCTTGATGGGGTCGGCCCTGTATGAGTCATGTGGGTAAATGAGTTATTAGACCACCAAGTGTGGGGTCATCTCGGATTAAGTTAACCATGGGTTATTAGGCTAAGCTAGACAAGTCGGCCCCATTAGTTTTTTGGGCAGGACAGGACAAGTATAAATAGAGATCGGGAGATCTCTATTTGATCACTCATTACTCATTTCTATCTCTCTCAGAAAGTGGCGCACTTGTGAGGAGGAGGATCTGCTGCTAAGAGAAGACTATCTCTTGTACTTTGGTTGTATCATTGCTCTTTCTATCTCTGAGAAAGTTGCGGGGTTTTTCACCTTCATGGTTTTCCCCGATGAAACTATGTGTCTCTTGTGTGCTTCCATTATTGTGTCCATGATTGATATGCTGTAAATATGCTGTAGATATGTTGTACATGTTATTCTCTCAGTTAAGATATTAGATCAGATTGAAAATTTTTGAAAAATTAAAAAAACCTTGTTATATTCTGTGCTATTGAGGTTATTTGTATTTTTATCTCTTTTCTTTATTTGATAGTTTTAGGGGTTTTAACACTCGTATCTGGCACAAAAATCTTGTTCTATGACATACTTTATGCATCCTGTAAATTATTAGCTGATCAGCTTATTCCACAGCTGCTTGTACCTTTGTTAGCTAGATCTCCAGCTCCAGAGCTGTAGGAATCAATTCACAGACATTTACAGTAAACAACAACCCTTTGTTATCTAGATCTCTAGCTCCAGAGCTGTAGGAATCAATTCACAAACATTTATAGTAAACAACAACCCTTGCACTAGCGAATTTACCGTCTAGATGGATAGGCCCGCTCTCTTTATCATCTATATACGCTACCCTTTATTTCTGAATTTACCATGTTGCGCATACTGTACACCCTTCTACATACCTCTACACACTCCCAACAACATCCTACACTATTCTACGATCTCCTATGACCCCGATTTTACCTGTAGCTTATAAATCAAAGTCTCCTAGAGCTATCTACAAAATTCTTCTCCATGACAACATGACGGTAGAAAAGTTGCATAGTAGTCCTAGATATTCTCCCCTTGAAATATAAATTGTAGACCGAGGAGCACAAGGTATAGTCTACACAAAAACGCATACAAAAGTAGACCAAGCTTTGTATTCACAAGGATTGAGAAGACATTGATGGTGAGTTACACAAGAGCTCGAATGCACGACCAAAAGAAAAACAGTTCAATTATACATAAGCTACAACTTATTACATATTCGCCTTTGTGTTCAGCCAATCTCCCTTCTAATTTAGCGCCCAATCCGGCACCTTTTATTTCAAATTAGATTGCTCAGGTTCTCATGCAAACCCAAAATAAACTTCATCCTCCTAGCCCTTTATTATTAGTATTTTTCATTTTAGATATTAGTTACAGAAACCACTACTTGGCGAAGGCTGGGTTGGTGTCGAAATCCCTTTGAGTCCATAGCATAAATTAGCTATTAAAATGGCACAACCCTAAAAATGGCTACTGGATTCTAGCCTTATTCCTACCTACGACTATGGTATGCTACCTCGGGGTTAAAGCAGAGGTAAGGGTATACAGCTACAACTCCCATCATGGTTCGAACCTTGAAGATGCCCTACCTTAGCTCAACTTAGTTCAATTACATAAATTGTCAACTGCTCGAACCGCACTTCGATTTTGGTGTCTACACCCACCCTGTAATCAAACCGAAAAACAAATCTTACTTTTTCTCTTCATTTCCATGCCACTCCCTCATATACGGGCTTAGGCATATAATAGCATGCTGTTGCTTTTGGAAAACCATGTGACAGTGGACACACTATTTGGTCATGTGAGAGCATTGACATGTAAATTTGTTTCAACTTAGCTCAATTACATAAATTGTCAACTTCTCGAACCGCACTTCGATTTTGGTGTCTACACCCACCCTGTAATCAAACCAAAAAACAAATCTTATTGTTTCTCTTCGTTGCCATGCCACTCCATATGGGCTCAGGCATATAATAGCATGATTTTGCTTTTGGAAAACCACGTGACAGTGGACACACTATTTGGCCATGTGAGAGAATTGACATGTAAAGTTGTTTTTTAGTTCAAAGTTGAGTTCATATATGAAAGTCTCGATCATTGATTTACACTTTAGTTTTTGGAGTATTCGAATTTTTCTAAGTAATAATTTTGACAATATAATTTATTTGATTTTTATAATATTTCGAACACATCTAGCCTTTATCTAGCCGGTTCCTCAAGCAACTGGCATAGTCGTAATACTTAGCAGTTGATCATCAAGCAGCTGACTACTTAGTCGTTGTTATAATCTGCCATGGTATCACAACACATTATAGCATTACGTTTTCAATTAGCTTGTGTACCTTATCTTCTCTTTGCAAATTTTTTTTCCCAAATTCGATATAAAAACTTATGCACCCGTTTTGTTTTATTTGGGACATTAGGTAGTCATTTGACTATTAATTAGAATAATATGGACATAGCTTTAATACAAAAGTGTGGACCGCACACAGTCACACAGTCTCCATGAACACAAACCACAAACCATCCAAGAAAGAAGTTACCAGCAACATAAAAAAACAGAAACTACCAATTTTGGGAATAACATGGGGAATTCACAGGTAGTATGGAGTTCAGTGGATATTTGGTAGAATATGGATACAGTACAATAAGGCGCTACCATATCTGTATTATGAAAATCCCAAAATAAACCCAAATACTGCTAAAAATTTCCCAAACTAAATGATTAAAAGACTCGAGTAAGGATATTTTTTTCCTTGATATTTTCCTTTCAAAACCCCATATTTATCAGAACCCTCGTCATTACTGCAGAATGTGAAACACCAAAAACTGCCACAGTTTGGTAGGAAAACTTTCCAGTCAAAGCTGAATTTTTTTTACCACATTCTAGTCACTAATGCTGAGAATTAATTTGCAGGTGAGTGAAACTCTGAGGATGGACTGCAGACATAAATTTGTTAGCTTATCCTCAGGCTCTCTATCAATTTCTATAGATATGTTAGCTTATCCTCGGGATCTTTATCAAGTTATGTTATTTTCTTATGGATGCCTTGAGAGAAAAAGGTGCAAAAATGAAAACAATTTTGGTAGTTTGCATGGCCAACAAGCCCACACTTGGAGCTCAACATGGTAAGCAGTTTGGGCTTGCCTTCTGCACTGAAGCATAGGAACTTGGTGTTAATTACACATCAATTAATTTGAGGTAGGATTTATATACTAAGAAAGAGTGATCGATGATCCGTCATTCTAATAAAACCATCACAACGATGATCAACTTCGAAATAAGCTTTGGATAGGAATGCGCTTAAGGTATATTTTGATCACAAGCCAAGGGAATGATGCATGATACAAGCCGAAAATTCAGAATATGTCAAGAGGAATATAGAACACTACCCTTCCCCTTCGAGCTGGTCTAGTGCTAGAAAATGATCGGGGCTTCGAGGGTAAATCCCATGGAAATGGAAATACATTAAATTGTGTGACTATGTTCCCATTAATTAATTCACTACCAAATTAATTGAATTCACAGCTCGAAAATGGTCAGGGCTTCAAACGTAATCCCATGGAAATAGAGATAAAAATATATTAAATTGTGTGACTGTGTACCCATTAATTAAATCGCTACCAAATAAACAGAAATCAATCAGCAGGATCTAGATCCTGGATTTTCTTATGTGGGTGAGCCTCAGGAAAATGAATTATCTGGGTGAGCTGTAGGAAAGGAATTGAGCTAAATGTTCTATGATTTGCATTTTTGCTAAAATCTACAATGAGATTTTTGTTGAAATCCAGATTTTCATGGTTCAAACTTCAAATTACAATTTTGATGGTAAAATTTAATTCACTACACTCAATTATCTCTGAGCATTTTGATTATGCAATTCCAATAACCTAAAACTATAATTCCAACCAAACCATTTCAGCCAAATTTTAACTAAAAAAATCATTAAAAAAATGAACTGAAAAAATCATCAAAAAATAAATACAAATAGTTTACTGCTTAAGAAAATGGAAAATCCTTATGCTTAAGAAAATGGGAAATCCTTATGCAACAAACAGACAAACAGACTCACATGGCTCTCCCATAAGAGTCAAGGGAGAAACGGTTAGATGAGAGATCCAATGGTGATTGGGGTGTGGCGAGTCCAGGAAATTGCACTCCGGTAGTATATTCTAAATGAGCTAGCATTTATAGATTGAGCCAGGGGAGGGGACACTGCATGTGTTAGGTGTTCATCGAATAGGGAGGGGGCAAGGGAGTGCAATTTGTAATCAGCACGAAGTCTACCACCCTACATTAATGCACATCGGCCTGCTCCAACAATATCTTTAAGAATTTTTCAGAGGTATATTAGATATGTATAGTGCCATCCATCCAACATTTAAAGGTCTCATAAATCATGCAGAGGGAGGCCTAAAATACCATTTAAAAACCTATAAATGGATGGCTAATTGTCACATCACAATTTCAAAGAATTTAATTGCTTTTTCTTGATTGATTGTGCCTTCTGAAGCTTAAATTGAAGCTTAAATTCTTAAATACAAGTGATTTTCCAAGAGATAATACTGGCTGTGTAATGTGTTTCTGGGCTGGGTGAATTTAATTGTTTTTTCTTGATTGATTGTGCATTCTGAAGCTTAAATTCTTAAATACAAGTGATTTTCCAAGAGATAATACTGGCTGTGTAATTTGTTTCTCGGCTGGGTTCTGGGCCGTGACTAGACAATTATATCCTTTCTTTTTCTTCTATGTTTCACCTTCAGATTTTAGGCTCCAAATGTAATAAATTCAAGTACTTAGAAATTTTGTTTGTACTCTAGCTTGCAACCAGATTTTAATAGTGAGTAGTAGCGCATAGCCACACTATGTCATGAATCATGATGCTTGTAGGGTGTAGCTTTAATTCTCATATGAAGACTTGTAGAACATTTGAGTTATTATTTTATCTCATTAACATTTGCTTATACTTTTTTCCCTCAAGCTTTTGTGGATTTGGCAGTATAACACTTTTGACAGTTCTTACTTTTATGTGGGGTGTACTTTTACATATTGTCATCTAATGGGGGCTACGGGAGACGCTAATGAATTTGCTAAGTGTTTCTGCAGTAGAATTCCAACAGTTCAGCAACATATAATACTGGGCTTTAATAATGTTCATACACAATATAAAATTATTTTTATTGTCAAATTAACAAACAGAAAAATCTTAAAAGTGAACACTATTTTGTGTTTCCCTCTATTTTGCTGGTCTTTTCCTAGACCCCCAAATTCCATCAAAATGATTATTTCATGTTCTTTTCAGTCTTCATTTCATTCACCTCGTGCATCCTCCTAACGAAGCACAAATCTCTATAGCATTCTCAGTAATTTTCTTACAAACTATCTCTGTATAGTCACTTTATCCTGCTATCTAAAGATTTTGTAATTATTCTCATTAATTCTAGGCATGCTCATCAAAACTGAAACTATCTAAAGATTGTACACAAAATTACTATTTTCAAATCGGGCACAAACTCAGAAGTGAACATTACTCAAAATTACTATTTTCAGTGCACCCGGCACAACATCTTTTCTTTCGTGACAATGGGTGATTGCAATATTATATATTTGGAGCAAGGATGGAATCATGTGGGCAAGGGTATTGCAAAGTTAAAGAACATATTGGAAGGGGTGCAGAGAAGCCATTCGATTCAAATCAACATTCATTGATTTATACGTATCCTTTGGAAAAAATCTCTATACCCTCTTTAGCTTATTCTTTGTTGTAATCCCAATATTTAAATCTTTAAACTTCTAACTTTCTGGAATGAGTGAGCCTTAACTTCTATTACCGAACTATCTACAATTTGTGCTCACACATATATCCATATGACTACTCACAATAACTCTATATGATAGATACAAATCGGCTTTTGTGGAATTATACATTAAGTCATCCGCAAGTGAATTGTATTTATGTGCTTATGTTAATATGACTTTACTAGCAGTATTCAATTTGTTTATTCTTTGTGCTTCTTTACAGTCCAAACCCAATAATGTAGTTAATTAAAGTATTATCTTTGTAGTTCAACTATACACATCGAGTTTCAATTAGCATGATCATTAGGTAGCTCAGATGTAGACTAAACATGGTCATTATACTAAATCTCTGTTTTCAATATACTTTACATGGCTCCCATGCTATTCAGCCAAACTTTGTGCAGCTTCACTGTCAATGAAATGAGAATTCATATTAGTGATCATACTTCAACTAATTTGTCAAGTAGCTTGAATGTAGATGGGTGGAAAGTATGGAACATAGCACTGTTGATTCAGAGGATGATGTAGTGCATCCAATATTCTGGCCGCCTATTTTGTAAAGTCTGAAAATAAGCTCTTTCCTTTTTGCAGCATTCTTGGAATACTTGACCACTTCGAAAGCTTTTTTTAAAACAATATTTGGTATACAAAGTTGGGAATTTGATTAGATACATCACCATGGTTTAATACAACATTGCAATATTTACAACAATAATTGTTGAGTTATAGGGGCTTCCATCATGATCAAACATGATACATGCAAGAAAATGTGAGGACCATTGAGAGAAAAATATGTGGAGAAGAAAAACACACGCATGTCCAAAAATATGGAAGAAAACAAACAGCCAAATGATACATAACTGAGCGCAAGTTAGAAGAGGAGGTAGAATGTGAGGACCATTAAGAGAAAAATATGTGGAGAAGAAAAACACACACATGTCCAAAAATATAGAAGAAAACAAACAGCCAAATGATACATAACTAAGCGCAAGTTAGAAGAGGAGGTAGAGGTAGATTTGAATAAAGGGGCGCATGAAGAAGAAATATGAATGAAGAACAGTACGGGAGAATAGCAGTGTTAGGACAAAGGATGGGATGCAAGGAACATAAAGCAAGGAATAGTTGTACACAGTCCAGTGTTGAATAATAGCCCCCGTTGAAAGTCGCATTCAAGCCTTCAACATAAAATGTTCACGAATCAATATCTATGTAACAGTCTGTTGAGAACAAATTTTATATGATGAAAGCTGAAAGTTGATGTTATGTTTGATCATTCGGTAGATGTTATTCATTACAGTTTGTTGATCGCAAATTTTATATGATGAAACTTGAAAGTTGAAAGTTGATGTTATGTTGTCATCATCATTTGATGACAATAGTATTATTGCTAGATGATTGATGTTATATCAACATGTGTACTAAGTGGTTGATTTTTTAATGATCGTCATTAATACAACAGTTACATCTATATTTTCATTTTTTTCTACAATCAATTTGATATTCTGGAAGTTTTTTTCAAATATAAAAATATATATTATATAAAAAACACTCCTAGAAGCTTTTAAAAATTATGCTCCTTGCTCTCGCTCCCATGCCTGTGCTATCCACTCTAATAAATTTATTTTAAAGAAAGATTGAAGTTGCATTGTGATTGAGGACAGTGAGGGGCTTTAAGGGTGCTAGCTCAATGGTAGAGCACCTGCCTTATAGGAAGGAGGTTGGTGGTTCGATTCCACCATGGCCTATTTATATTCTGAAACCACTAAAAATAGATAAATGACTAAAAAAATGACCAAAATTTGTATATAAACGACCACCAATACAACATGAGAGATAAGTGACGAAAATATGCATATAAATGACCACTTTTGAGTTGATGATCGCTGGTAGCAAATTAGCGGTCATTTATCACGTGACAAAAAATGTGGTCATAAATTTGGTCATTAATTGTGACAATTAATGACCAAATATATTACCAAATTAATGACCAAATATACGACCAAATATATGACCACAAGATAAGCTATAAATGATCAAGCTAAATATGACCACATTTTTGGTCGCGTGATATATGACCGCTAATTTGCTACTAGTGGTCACCAACTCAAAAGTGGTCATTTATATGCGGATTTTGGTCGTTTTTTTGGTCACTTATCTCTCATTTTGTACTAGTGAACACAGCACCTACTTGAGTCCATCATGTCAGTTGAGTTTTAGTTTTTGACCTTAGGGTGAACCTAATCTTCGATTTTTTTACTACCCTGGTTGGTTATTCTTCCAACCATATGGAGGGTCTACTAATGTCTCCTACATTGCAGGCTTATATCACTTCCCCATCATGTTGAAAACTGCCTAAGTCACTTTGTGTCGTGCTCATTATTCAAGGATATAGCCTGTGTCGGCCATTCTGCAGTTTACCTTGACCTCATGTGTCGGCCATCCTAGTGTCAGTCTTGTTACTTGTACTACTCCACATCAGCTCATACCATTTGAGTGTTCCTCGTGTTGGATGATGGAGGATGCCTTAAGGCCTCCCTTCCAATGGACTTCTTCCCATCGACATCAACTCATTTTGCTATAGAAATGAAGTTTAGAGTTTCAGTTAGTACCTTAAGGATTGCAGTCACCAGTGGCAATCTCTCTCGCTGTTGAATTATGAGAATACATCAATGTCTCTTATTTGACAAGTTCCTCAAGTGTTTGACATCAAGTCCATTTATTCACACTTGTTGGATCGTACTAGGTACCTTGGGCCCCATTATCATTGTCGGTGGAATCCCTCGTGTTTGTTAATGGTATACATCAATGACCGGTAATCAAACGATACCCCCATGTTCGACTTTCAGCTCATTTATTCACATGGTTAGGGTTTGTACCTTGGGTTGTTTGGATGAAGACCTTGGGATTTTGATAGCATTACCTCATTATGTTATCACCCAAGCTGCACAAGACTGAGCCTTACTCATTTTTTGGCTCTCCATGAGACATAGATCCAGTTTGTTTTTATGGCTATGATCTCTCATTTTGGAATGGATCCACGCTTGTATTTCAATGGCCATGCTATATATACATCTCCTAGTTATGTATCAGAGATCATGTTGTATCATGCTACACATATATTTGATGTCAAGATTGTAATTACTCACTGACCTTGATCGTTAGTTCAGGTACTTTTGTGACTTGGTTCTGTGGTTTCTTGCTCCTCCGCTAACTTGGAATTATAATGTATTTTGGCCATCGTTTCCCTATGACCTCACACATTAGGGGGCATCTGTTATAGGTCAAATCTACATTTCTCCGTCCGTGGTCACATTTAGCTGTTGATCACACAAAAGGACAACTTGGATTGAAGAGCATGATGACCCTAGATGATGAATGGCCTAGACTTACCCCTCTGCAGCTGACAAAACCCTATTTTTACCTACTTTTAAGGAAAAATGCTACCCTACAAGCATGATAGTAGCGTTTGCCTCTAGAAATACTCTACTCCACTTCATTAAAATAGCGTTTTCCCTCAGAAATACTCTACTTTGCTTCAATAGAGTAGCGTACAGCCTCATAAATCTTGCAAACGCTGGTTGTAAAGCAAGGAAGTAGCATGTTGAACACTACTCTACTTAAGAAAAGTAGCGTACACCTTAAAAAGTAATAAAAAATATATTAATTTGACGAATTGGGATTAGTTGAAGTTGGTTTAGAAACTTCCCCAACTTCCCAATCAAACTACCTCTCGATCCAAACTGCCTACCTTGTCCCATAAATACAAGGGGGGTAGAAGAGAGAGACTAGACTCACAAAGGGGGGAGAAACTATGCATTAAGGGTTGTTACGCTGGAGGAATTCCAAATTTAGTGTGAAAAGCAGGAGCCCAGGATCCGGTTGCACAAGCATTCTGAATGATCAGGTATAATTGTACTGATTATTTGCTTTTGACAATAAAGGTTGAAATGCTCTTCCCATCCCAATCAAATGTCTAATGGATTTCATATTTGTTTGGATTAAATGCTTGATTGTATTTGATGTATAAATTGTATTTCAATTTCATCATTGTTATATCAGTCAAGATACGCTGAGGAAGGTATCTTTGTATTGTAGGTTCGTCAAACGGAAGATCAAGTGGAGGATCGATCGAAGGAGCAAGCGAAAGCTAGGATCGAACTTCGTTAATAAGTTATGCCTTCAAGAGCCTTGATCTCTTTCCTTTTGTAGAAGCCTATGTGATATGATTAATGTGTTTACTTGTCACCCCAGAAGTTGGTAGTGTCCATCTCCTCGCTATAGGGTAGATTTCCTGAACAACACGTATGATGAAATCCATTGAACTGAATTCCCACTTGGACATAGGAATGTCATGTGGTTGTAAGAGACTTGTCAAGTGGTAGTGATCAAATTTTACATGTTTCCATTCGAGGCACTTAGTATTGAATTTTAACTACATCGCGCTTCATGTCTACATAGAAGAACTTATTCATGTCTGCATACATATCCTTCATGCTAGGATGTGCACAATAAAGTGCTCTATATGATTCCTTGAGGATAGTTCTTATAATATCTCATTCCTTTGGAATATACACCCTCCCTTGAAGTCACAACAATCCATCTACTGCAAGTACATGCTCATCGAAATTTCTAACTACCTCCCATTTTGAAGCACTAATCAAATCTTTGGGTACCAAATATCTCCAAGAAGTTGGCCTAACACTCCTTTAAGGGTAAAAAGGAGAATACCCTCAATCTTCTTCTTAATGTATCAACCATGCTACATTCTCCTTCCCTTTGATGTATGCAATTTCAAAATCATACTCACTCATAAAGTCACTCCATTGCCTCTACCTCGTGTCTATATGTCTCTGCACGAAGATATACTTCAAACTTTGGTGATCAGACTCAAGCACGAAGTTGTTCCCTACAAGATAATGCATCCATATATTTAGTACTAACATCACTACCACTAATGTTAAGTCATGTGTGGCATAATATTTTCACGAGTCTTCAATTTCCTTGACAATCAAGCAATTTTTCCAACATCTTACATTGACATGACACCCAACTCCTACTTCAAGGAATTTGTGCAAATTATAAATTCCTTGTCCATATCAGGCACTTATAGGATTGGTGCACTAGTTAATAATCTGTTAAGATCAGAAAATGCAATCTCACATTTCTTGGTCCAATCATACTTAATTCCCTTGCAGCACAAAGTAGTGATATGTTTGAAATATTTGAGAACCCTTGCAAAAACCCTCGGTAGTACCCAAGTAAGCCCAAGATTTAGGATCTGCTGATCATCATCAAACACTTTCCAGCTTGTAATGTTATCAGGGATGGAAGGCCTGTACATAAGTTCAATTGAAAAGGTTTTAAGTGACAAGCCTTCTGGTGGAATCAACCTAGATGCAGTATTTGCTAAAAGGTCAGCATCAAAGTTCTGTGACCTAGGGACAGAGTTGATGTTGAATGCAGTGAAAGAATTGGTGAGTTCTCTTACCACCTTCTAATAATTAGTTAAACGAGGAGACAGACAGTGTATCTTGTTCCTCACCTGCTTAACTATAATTTTTGAGTCACCATAACATTCTATCACTTGTGCACCCATGTCAATAGCTTTTTTGAGTCCCTGCATCAGAGCCTCATATTCAGCTATATTATTTGTACATTCAAATTCAAGTTTACATGCTATCATGGTTTTAGTTCCTTTCGGATCTATGAGGACACAACCTGCACCAGCTCCATCCTTCGATCTGGAGCCATCAAAGAACAAGGTCCATGCAATGGGATCAATCCTAAAATTTGTATTAACATTATACACATTATGTACAATAGTTCCAAAGAATGGTACAATGGTAACATTAGCAATCTGAGATTCATTTTGCACATTCTCTGGTGAAGAATTAGCTAGCAAGTCTCCAAAAAAGGTATCAAATGTAAAATGCTCAATATGTGAGCTAAAATAACAGGAAGGTTCACTTGAATCATTCAGATCAATGACAGTTTGCTTCATGAATGGTTCCCTCCTAATCTTAATCTTGTTTGGCTGACCATTGTAGGGTAACCACAGGTGAGACCAATTAGTGGCAAAATATTCCTTAAGCTTCTCTGACCAGTCTCTACTAAGCCACATCCCATAGGATTTAGGGATGTCAAATATATCAATGTCAATTGTCTGGTGAATCCAAGGATCAGCAGATAAAGTTAACAATACATTTCTCAACCTCCCCACTACTCTTACTTTAGATCTGTCAAGTTGGAAAATCCGAGTAGGACAGGGTTCCCAAGTGGCATTAAGTTTTCTGCTGACAAACAGTGGCATCACATTGGAGGAAGCACCAGATTTTGTCATGCAATTGTGTACGTTCCTGTTGAAGATTTCAAAGGTTAGCAAGAAATGAGGTGTCCTCTTACTTCCATATTTCTGATCTTCTGGTTTAGCGAAAGAGTCTAAGTTGTTATTTTGTGATTCTCTTGGTTTTTTTATTATCATGATTTTAGGTAAGGAATCCCTCATAGAAGGGATTTTAAGAAGTTCAAACAAAGAGATATTCACCTTAACTCTTTTTAAATCTTCAGCTAAACTATATTCCAATTCAGGAATAACTGCATCCTTTTGAGGAATAGTTTTGTTTTTGTTGGGAGGTGGTGTTGAAGATGAAGGTTCCTGAGTAGGTTGTGGTCTTGATCTAGTATTATAAGGGTGTTGAATGTTGAACACTATCTCAGGTTCTTCTTCTTCTTCATTCATCGGGAATTCAAAGAAATAGCTAACAGTATTGATTTGTGGATCCTCTTCTTCATCTCCTTCATCTAGTAACTGCAGATCTTGCCTTGTTTGACCCTCAGAAGGTTTAGGGACATTTTGTGGCTCAATAGCTATTATACCTCAATATTACACATTACGTATTAGTGTCGCATCCTTGCATTACCGACCTAATCGACAGTTTCCCTTATAGATCATCTGAACATTCAGAGTGAAAAACACTGACTGAACGTTGAAAGCAAAACCTTTTTCTACCATCTACCAGCCCAACTTAGCCCTGTTTGTGAGCACTACCGCTCCCTGCACATCTACAGGGGCGCGGTAGTCAGCACTACCGTGCTTTGCTCCTTCTCTGGGGCGCGGTACTACCGCGATATGCTCAGTTATAGGGGCGCGGTAGTCTGAAATTAGCCTTTTTGCCTTGGATTTTGGGATTTCGACATTCGAGGAGATTTTGTTGGGATTACCATCTTTGGTTCAATCCTAACTCCTTCTTTGTTTAGCTAGCCTGATCCACTAAACCCTCCATAGATCCACACTTCTCTCTTATTGGTTAATCTTCCCACATGCTATAAGAGAGAAGCTTTCCATGGGCCAAAGGGAGGACTTTTGGGGCGTCAAACCTATGATCTTCAAACTTCTGCAGAGATAGCTAGAGGAAGCACTTGGAGCTGGAGGATTGGCTTGGATATCAAGCAACCTTTGTAAGCACTCTTCAAGTTTGTAATAAAAGATAACTTGTCTTGTTTTTCCCATTTCATGTGTATTGTATAAATATTTGATATGAAATGTATCTATTTTAGATTTGAACTTAACCTTTGCTTCAAGGTATTTGGAAGGTTGCATGCTTGTCCTTTGTTTGATTTCAACAGGTTCTACATTAGAGCTTTGGGATCAAGAGCTAGAAGCAGGACAAACGTCGAATTGGAAGGTGAGTTACGTTTTTCATCTCTTCTGAATGCATTTAATCTTGTTGTGAGGATTAGTTCAGGAACTCAAGGTAGCATTTGTTTCCTTTTTGTCTTAGCATAGAGTCAGTCCATCTTGCTTTATCCTAAGAGAGTTTCTACCTATCCGTAGGGAGAAATATCTGCAACAGTAGCTAAGGCTTTGAAAATGGAATAGATCTCTTCAGAAGTTAATCCTTCATTATGATTGGGAGGTGGTGGATTTTGAGGAGGTTGATAAGGTCTCCTGAATGGTGGCCTTACAAAACCTCTATTATTGTTTTGATTCTCATTATTTTTCTTCTTAAGATCAACCATCTCATTTGACATTTTTCTGGAGAAACTTCTTTATGTCAGTCATTTCAAAGGGATCTTTGTTTTGGGTGGTGGGATTGGGAGCATTATCAATTTTCTTCCTAGATGTGGAAGTAGAGGGTTGTTCCTCCACAACATCGGGATTATCTTTCAGACAATAGATATCCTTTTCAACTTGAATGGCTTCAGCATAAGCTTCAAACAAGTTGTCTTTATGTGCACTTTTGATCCACATTGCAATAGGAACAAAAAGCCCCTTTTCATAATAGGAAACCAAAAGTTGTTCTGCTAGAAGAACAGTGGTAGGGATTCTATTCTTTAGATAAGAAAATCTCTAGTTGTAATCTTTAACCCTTTCTTTACCTTTCATTTTCATGGAAGATAACTCCAAAACTAAATCCTGTGGTGTTTTGTCATCCCCAAACTTCTGGATAAATAATTTTTCAAACTCATCCCATGATTTTATGGTTCTGGCTTCCAAGGAAAAATACCATGTGGATGCTTTGCCTTCAAATGAGTAAGGGAAGAGTCTGCAAACCACATCCTCATGGATGAAACTCCTAAGTCTAATGGCCTGCATAAAGGTTTTAATGTGATCTAATGCACGAGACTTGTCATCTGGGTTGAATTTGGAAAGCCACTTTTCAAGGTTTTTTGGCAATCTGTGTTGATCCCCAAGTATGAACACAACATCTTGGTCAAGCCAAGGTCTGTTCTGGCCTTCCCCAGCCATAGGTTGTTCTTCTTCTTATTCTGATGAAGAGCTAGACAAATGTTCACTCTCATACGAGGAGGAGGATGATGAAGGAGGAGAGGGTGGTGGTCCACCTAAAGCAGTAGTGTGTGAGACTTGTTCTGTTTAAATGAATAACAAATCAAGATCAAATTCAAGGGGCTGATGTTGGCTTGATGAATTATTTTGTTAAGTATCCTACCGTGCTGAATTTGGATTATCTTGATTGTCTTTAATATTTTCCTATGGATTAGTATTTTCTTGGTGAACTGTTGCTAATCCTTGATTTCTCTCTACAGAGAGCCTCTGTTGTAACCTGGAAGCACTATCATTAGACCTCTTGAGTATCTCTTCAAGTAATATAGGTCCTCTAGTGGGTGATATAATCATGACGTCCCCTATTCTAGGATCTTAGTGAGTTGTAGGGGTAGCAGGGATAGTATTAGGATGTTGCACCGGTTTCTCAACAGAAGTAGATGCTTGTGTGTGGCTATGGGTGACAATTGGTATTCTTGCTGGAAGAGGTTTTTAAGTATTCCGTTTAGGAATAGCTTATTGTTGGCCCTCCTTCTGGCTCCATTTGTTGAGGCCTCAGGTGTGTAGGGTATGCAAAGTACTGGAATGGATTCCTAAGCCCTCAATAGAGGGGGAAAACCCAGACTGAAAGGATTAAAAAGGCCCTATGCAAGGACAGTTCTATCCCCATCCTATTTGGTGTAGTAATCTCCCACGGATATTCAGCCTCCGCTAGCACTCTAAGAGTTGGTAGGTTTTGATCCAAAGGATCTATTTTCTAGTGAGTAAAACTAAGTGCAAAAAGTCTGTAAACACAAATCTACTAAAAGAATCTAAAGTAGGTTAGATCTATTCTAAGAAGGTATTTCAAAATAGGTGCAGATAAGCTTGATATATGAACGAATAAGACCATTTATCAATTAAACAGAAATGTAGAAAAGATCAATGATTTATCCTGCTCAAATTGTAATTAATCAATGAAAATCAACCAATGGCAAATTGAGGTTTGTTATGCATTCAAGACTTAATCTGTAAGTGATATGTTAATTGAAAAATTAACACCATTTGTAACTTACTGAAAGAATCATTTGCAGAAATCGATAAAAGATTTTAATAGAATAAACTCTTTAAAACCTTCATAAACACATAAATCATAAGTGATGATAAACCAGAACTGTAGATTAATATGTTTAATAAGTTGCAAAGATTAAAAGAGTGTTAGATAAGCAACTTGGAGGAAAATCACATTCATCAAATAAACTTTACAAATAGACAAAAGTGGATCTGAATAAATAACTTTACTGTATTTAATGATAGTTTGCAAGAAATTACAAGATTGTATCAAAACATAGCATTCCTAGCCTCTCCTGTAGATTTTGTCCTCCAAATTCCATCATCCCCCCTCTACAAGGAATCATCTTTTTAAATAAGAGTTACAAAATAATAAGACAAACTGTAAATTCCCACAAACTGGGATTACAAAATCAAAGATGACCTAATGGCCTAGAAAAACTTGCCATTTGTCCCAAATCTCTAACAACTCGTCCACAATCGGATAATTAGATGACTCAAGCCCCAACTGGGCATTGCAATCGAATTTTTCCATTTCATTATTTTATAGCTTATGCCAAATGCGGATAAAGACTTGGATTTTACATTCCAAGGAGACTGGTTTCCTGATCAATCGCTCCACATCATCGATTTTGACCTCTTCGAGGAGCTGAATTTGCTGCCGGGCTTCTTCACATTTGCGCTCGATTTCCTCGATCTTTAACTTTGGTGGAAAGGAATCTTCAATGAGTTCCATGGAAGGCAACTGAAGACTTTCCATAACATTATCTATTGCATACCATTGCCTGCTACACATAGTTTGTGCTTTGTTGAGAATATCCTCAACTGACTCATTAAGTTCAAGCCAAGTGTTCAATGCCCCCCTAATATTCTTAAATTGAAAGTTGTTAATCATAGGGAAACCTTCTGGAGTATCCTTGATATATCTCTGCCACTCACTAACATTTTCATTTTCCTTAGAAGCTTCCAGTCTTCTAGCTTTCTGCTCTTCAAGGGAATTATACATCTTACCAAAAGTGATATGAGTCTCCTTGATCTCATCCAGGGTGCAAAATAGCTTCTCCATAAACTTATAATACTCTTCATTGACTTGAAGGGCCAAGTCCTTGAATTCCTAAGATGACAACTTACAGAAAGTAGAAGAGGTTGCACTTGCAGTTGCATCCTCACATTGCTTTTGCAGTAAGGCTATATTTTGAGTATTATCAAAATTCTCAGCTTGTACATCACGAGCTCAGCCTGCAGAGAGGTATTGCTTCACTCCAAAACTTCTAACTTGTCTTCCCATATCCTCCTAAGATCATCAACATAAATCTCATTCTCTTCCTTGGTCTTCACCAGTTCTTCTGTCAGCCTTTCCAATTCTTCTTTCTTTTGATCAATCTCCCTATTAGGTATCTAGACTGAATTAAGGTTTGCACTAGCAAATGCTCCTAAGGTTGTGGCTGTTTCAATTGCTCCTATCTGGGGGTCATTTTCTTGTTGATTCCATACTATTTGGTTAGAGACAGATACTTCCAATTCACCTTGATCCTTGCTCCTCTTCTTACCCTATTTACCACTACTTTATTTTCCTTGTTGTAGAAATAATATCCAAGAGGGACTACCACATCATATTCATATTCAATTATTACTTCAGAAGTAATTGAGATTACATTTTTTGTTGAAACCAACGAAGGAGTTTGAGTGGCCATAGGATTGGGTATAGGCATGGTAACTTGAGGAACATCCATAGAGGTAGATATAGCTTGAGGAACTGATGGGACAGAAGTTGGGGAAGGGATTGAAGTGAAATCTTCACAAAACGGAACTTTACCATCTCTAGAAGATGGTGATAATGGAGAAGGAGTTGAGGGTAGCTCTTTCTCAATAGGCAATGATGAAGTGGATATGGGTAATTGCAGGGGGACAGATGAAGACTGGGATTCTACAAAAATAGATGAAGGGATGGAAAAAGAAACTGAGTTACCAAGAAAAGGGGTGGCTTTATAAGTCAGAGTATGAAACAATAGGGAAATGGAGAATGGTGGCAGCACCCATGTAGGAAAAGTAGAAATATCCTCAATGGAAGAAAGTAACAGAGATGAAGTTGGAGCATTAGGTCTAGTGGTGAGTTCCAACACTTTTTGATCAGGATCAGAATGATCCATTTCAATAGTATCCAACAGGTCTGTGACTTCCTGTGAGTTGTCAATCACTTCTTCAGTGATTTCTTCAATAACCTTGTCAGTCACTTTCTCAACAACTTTTTTAGTCACTCGAACTGTAGGAAGTGGCTCATCTTCAACATCACTATCAATGAGATCAACAGTAGGGACTTTTGATGTAGAAACCTGAACTTTCTGTCTTTTGGCAGGGTTAATCTCAGCCATGGCCACATCATCAACTACCTGCAGAGCTGCAGTAGTCACTTGAACATCCGTAGTGAGCTTATGTGGTTCAATTGTCTGAGTGCCCAATACTGAAGTCAATTTTGCTAACTGTTGTTGGGAATTACAAGAGGTTTGTAAAATCTTTAACCTGCTCGGCTGTTTTCATCTGAGGAGGATTCTCCATGGGATCTTTACCTTTATCTCCATATGTATAAGTAAGCATCAGAAGGGCATTAGCCTGTTGGATTAGATTTTGTTCTTTATCCCTTCTAAATTTCTCAATGAGATTCAACTCCATTGTTCTTTGCCTGTAGACTTGATTTTTTATCTCTTTCTGATATGCCATAATTTGTTGCTCTTCATCTAAGCTCTTGGCCCTTGCCAATACTTCAGAAAAAGTATACACTCCTTGATAGATGGAGTCATCTAGGAGTTCTTCATGGAGATAGTCCATTTTCATATGATGCTGCTTGAAATGTGCATCCAGGAACTTCTTAGGATCATCCTTTCTTTTGGGGGATTTACCCAACTTCATGTTGAATATTGTAACTTCTAAGAATATTATATTTGTACATTATTTATTCCGGAGATGTTCCATCCCTCCGAGTTGATTCTATTATGTATCCGGAGATGTTTATTCCTCCGAGGAGTTGTGGAAACTAGGTTTATTAGACCCACCATGTGGGGGTCGGCCCAGTCAGTTATAATAGGGTATTTAACCTAATGGTTAAATACGAGCCTACATGTACTTGTGTAAAATATATGTCAAAGTAGTGTATAAATAGAGGAGGTGTGTTCCTCATTTGATACACTCACACACTTGAAAAGAGGAGCACTTGTCTGGGAGATTTGCTAAGGAGGATTAGAAGGAGGGAGCACATCTTGTATTTTGGTTTATCATCTTATTGAGGAAAGCTTTGCTGGGTTTTCTACCCCATGAGGGTTTCCCAGGATAAATCTGTGTCTCTTGTGTTTATGCTATGCTTGTTGTTTCTTCAGTGATCCTGTATATGCTATTATTGTGAAATAGAATGCAATGCTGCTATTTTCTGTCTTAGCATATTGAATTTTAACATGGTTTCAGAGCTAACCTGAAGGAAGACAAGGTATGGCACTTACGACACTTGCTTTACTTCCGACAATTTGAAGGTTAGGGTTTTACATAGCAAAAACCAGTCATCATGGAACTTTCGCTATAAATCCATTTCTGCGAAGGTTCAGGGTCTGAAAAGTTTATAGGTCGAATATAACATCCCCAGGTACCTTGTATCCAAAGGGCACGCTCAGATTCGTTGTACTTTATGAGTTATGATCAATACAAGTTAGCGTTTCTGCCTCTTCCAGATCTCAGTCAAAATCAGGTGACCTTGGAAAAAAGGTCATAACTTGGGCTAGGAAGCTCCAAATGAAATTTCGTAAAAAGTGACGAGCAGTACACAGACTGTACTATCTCAGGAAATGTTTTTAGATGCCGAAGATGAACCAATGACACGTGGCATGCCGTACAAGTTAGCTCTCCTGTTTTATCCCATAAACAGGTCACGTTGCGACACTTGGCATAACTCTCTCTCAAAAAATCCAATTGAGGTCAGACCTGTCAGGATGGAAAGATGACAGGTCAGGATACTGCAGAAAAATTTTTCAAACCCTGTGGAGCAAAAATTGTAGAGTTATAGCAGAAGCAATTAGGTGCATATTTCTGTCAAAACAGAATTATTTTTAGCACCTTTATTCATGGCTTCCGGAATTTAGGGTTTCGGAGAAAGTTGGAATTTTTTGAAGTCTGTAACCACGGCTGGAAGCTCCTCAGAAAAATAAGAGTTTAGAGCCTTGGATCGAACCTTTTGATTGGACAGAAGGGTGGGCTTCATCAAACCCTAGTTTGGGTTCCTGTCCAGAAGATCCAGAAGTTTCGAAGGCAATTTTGAGGGGTCAAATTTTGGAGATTTCAAAATTGAAGAATGCTAGGTTGATCAGCTCAGCAAGACACATTCTTCCATCCATTCAGAAGTATGAAAGTCAAAGATTGAATTTTTAGGGTTTCTTTAGCAAACCCTAATCAAGCTCCAGATCAAGTTTCAGGGGGAGTTGAGGCTAAGGCCTTACATAAGAAGACTACAAAAAGTCTCGACAGGTATGACTTAAGGAGGTTCAGGTACATTACAAAAGACAAATCAAGTTCCATGACCATGACAACATGAAGACAAAGACTCACGAGGTATGTATGACTTTGTTATATTATGTTTAACCTACGAGACATGCAGGTTCTAGCTCAGGATCTCTAAATCATTGAAGAGATTGTTTAGGTATGTTGTACATAACTAAGCAGGTATACTAATCCAGGTATGTTTTCCTATGTCATGTTAGAATCTTACCTTGTGTAAGTATACTTGGTATGATTGGTTAGTAATCAAGGGTTTATGCATATTATGTCTCTTATCTTGGTTGATGATTTAACTAACTAGATCAAACAAGAATATGCATGAGTAAAAGAAGACTTCCTTGAAACCCTGAATACTAATGATCATGACTGTACATATTCAAGATTATTTAGAATTAGAATGTTTTGATAATATTGAGAATATACTAATGAATGTGTGTTTGTGTATGAGATCATGAGGATGACACTAGTGTACACTTGAGCATGCACAGTGGTACAGAATGAATAGAAGTTCAGAAGACATACAGAAGATCAAGCGGGAGGCAACCACACAAACATAAAAGATAAGTATTTGAGTTGTTATTAGAAATAGTAAATGATATTGCTTGTATGCATATTTGTATTCCTAGAATATATCATGCTGAGTGTAAACATTCATAAAGCATTGAACAGTATACTACTAATATGCATATGATTGGTAAGTTGGACAAACATTCCATTGTTGCTTGTCTAGAATGAAACCTCTTTGCTGACATGATGAGAGCTGTGCACACTCTCAATAGTATGTTCTGGTACAGATGGAAGGCATCTAGATAGCCATTGTATGCATACAGGATATGGGAAAGTGTTGTGCCAAAGTATTGGTCAAAATAGTTGCATAACTATGTAAATGATATCTGTATGCATAATAGGTTATCATGTCAATATGATTTGATGATTATGAAGTATTACTAATCATGTACTTAATTTTGATTTGTAGGAAAGATCATGATGAATGATGAACACTGAACAAGCAATGGATGTTCAACAAAAGAAACACACTATAGAAGGCTTGTGGCTAGAAGATTCTCTTAGAAAGAAGGAAGATAATCATGATGAGATGTTTGCTCCAAGTGGCTAGATGAGACCATTCTCTTAATGGTGTAATTAAAGAAGAAGTGTGAATCAGATTCTGTATGGGTTCCCAGGATCGATAATCAATTGATGAGCTTAATGATCACCATGGGTGATGTGGATCTCAACCTTTGCTACAAGGTTGAATATGGCTTCTATACACATATGACATGGATGCAAGAAAGAACTCACCACAGAGTTCGAATGATTTTGAGGCTCATATTAGTAGACCCATCTGACGAGAGATGGCACAGATAGATATGCAGAAGATCACTCAATGCTGAGTGTGAATAATGGACAATTGACAGCTTCATGACAAAGCTTGGGCTTTACCAGAAGTAAAGTTGTTCCTAACTTTTACCTTAAGGTTGTGGATGATGAACCTATCATACCATTATTGTATGACGATGATCTCTTTCTGACAAGGAATGAGAAACAGGTCATGAAAATGGATGCAGAAATGAAAAATGAAAGATCTCGGATTAATGCACTACTTCTTAGGTCTAGAAGTATGGCAAGATCCAAAAGGAATCTTTTAATTCAAAGTAAGTATGCTGTGAAGTCTCTAAAAAGATTTGATATGTCAGAGTATAAAGCCATGGCCACTCCCATGGACTCCAACTTGAAGTTGTTAGTTAATGACTCATCGTATTTAGTGGACCTAACCCTATATAGACAAATCATTGGGTCATTGATGTATATAACAAATACTAGGCCAGATATATGCTTTGCTGCAAATACCCTAAGTCAATATCTAGTAGAACCTAGAAAGGTTCACTTAATAACTACAAAGCATGTAGTGAGGTACCTAAAAGGTACATTAGATTTTGGTCTATATTATCTTGGAGGTCATGAACTTCGTTTACATGGTTACTCAGATTCTGATTGGGCAGGAAGTGCCTCAGACAAAAAGAGTACATCAGGTGGATATTATAGTCTTGAATCTGCCATTATCTCATGGTTCAGCAAGGAACATTCTAGTGTGGCTCTCAGTACTGCTGAAGCAGAATATATATATAGCTGTCTGCTCTGCCAGCTATGAAGCAGTGTGGCTTCATAAGCTATTATATGGAGTGTTTGACTTAGAAATGAATTCCACTATGATTATGTGTGACATTCAAAACTGCATCAAGATAGAAAATCTTGTATTCCACAATAAGTCAAAAACACATAGAGATCCAATACTTCTATATACGAGATATGGTGCAGAGAGGAGCTATCAAGCTCGAGTATATAAGCACTGAGGATCAGATTGCTAATATCTTGACTAAACCTCTGTCTTGAGTAAAGTTTGAATACTTCCGAGACAAGCTTGGTATAGTCCAGAAGGACCCTCCTCGAAAGGGGGAGTAGCATAGTATCTGATAACAAGTCTGTCTCATCAATGATGAGGTTACCTATTTACTGCACCTAGTTACTTAGAATTATTTAGATTTAGGAATCTTATATTTTTTCTTTTGATGATAGATGTATACATGCTTTTGATGATAGATGTATACATGCTTTTGATGATAAATGTTATGCATGTTTTGATGAGGAGGATACATGTTTTGTTATACATGTTTTGATGATGAGGATACATGTTTTGTTATACATGTTTTGATGATGAGGATACATGATTGACACATGTTTTGATGAAGTTCTTGGTAAACATGTGAGGGGATTGGATCATCCCTGGACTTCAGTCCTAAAGAGAGTCGTAGACGTATGTCTTCGAGAATGAAGTCCTTGGTGGACTTGAGGGGATTGGATCATCCCTGGACTTCAGTCCTAAAGAGAGCCGTAGACGTATGTCTTCGAGAATGAAGTCCTTGGTGGACTTGAGGGGATTGGATCATCCTTGGACTTCAGTCCTAAAGAGATCCGTAGACGTATGTCTTCGAGAATGAAGTCCTTGGTGGACTTGAGGGGATTGGATCATCCCTGGACTTCAGTCCTAAAGAGAGCCGTAGACATACGTCTTCGAGAATGAAGTCCTTGGTGGACTTGAGGGGATTGGATCATCCCTGGACTTCAATCCTAAAGAGAGCCGTAGACGTATGTCTTCGAGAATGAAGTCCTTGGTGGACTTGAGGGGATTGGATCATCCCTGGACTTCAGTCCTCAAGAGAGCCGTAGACGTATGTCTTCGAGAATGAAGTCCTTGGTGGACTTGAGGGGATTGGATCATCCCTGGACTTCAGTCCTAAAGAGAGCCGTAGACGTATGTCTTCGAGAATGAAGTCCTTGGTGGACTTGAGGGGATTGGATCATCCCTGGAATTCAGTCCTAAAGAGAGCCGTAGACGTATGTCTCCGAGAACAAAATCCTGAATCAACAGGTAAGGGGATTGGATCGTCCTCGAACTTTAGTCCTTTGAATTGAGCCGTAGACATGATGTCTCCGAGAACAAAATACTGAATGAACAGGTAAGGGGATTGGATCGTCCTCGGACTATGGTCCTTTGAATTGAGCCGTAGACATGAGGTCTCCGAGAATTGAATGATAGGAATGGATCGTCCCTGGACTTCGGTTCAAAAGGTACATGATAGGACTGGATCGTCCCTGGACTTCGGTTCAAAAGGTACATGATAGGACTGGATCGTCCCTGGACTTCGATTCAAAAGGTACATGATAGGACTGGATCGTCCCTGGACCTCGGTTCAAAATGTACATGACAAATCCTAGAATTGTTCTAGGTTACATCCAGCATGAAACAGGGCTGGCTCTGTAGATGTGATACATCCAGCATGAAACAGGGTTGGCTCTGTAGATATGATACATCCAGCATGAAACAGGGCTGGCTCTGTAGATGTGATACATCCAGCATGAAACAGGGCTGGCTCTGTAGATGTGATACATCCAGCATGAAACAGGGCTGGCTCTGTAGATGTGATACATCCAGCATGAAACAGGGCTGGCTCTATAGATATGATACATCCAGCATGAAACAGGGCTGGCTCTGTAGATGTGATACATCCAGCATGAAACAGGGCTGGCTCTGTAGATGTGATACATCCAGCATGAAACAAGGCTGGCTTTGTAGATGTGATACATCCAGCATGAAACAGGGCTGGCTCTGTAGATGTGATACATCCAACATGAAACAGGGTTGGCTCTGTAGATGTGATACATCCAGCATGAAACAGGGTTGGCTCTGTAGATGTGATACATCCAGCATGAAACAGGGCTGGCTCTGTAGATGTGATACATCCAGCATGAAACAGGGCTGGCTCTGTAGATGTGACACATCCAGTATAAAAAAGGACTGGCTCTGTGGTGGTAAATCCTAGATCTGATCTAGGTCACATCCAGTATGAAAAAGGACTAGCACTGTGGTTGGGATTGGATCGTCCCTAGACATGAGACTTGTCTTAAAGAGATAAGGATTGATCATCCTGGAACTTGATCTAGATTGCATCATCCATGGACCTATGTCCTAAAGAGAGCAGGATTGATCATCCTGTAATATGATCGTGTGATGACGATGCTGCCGATCGTGTATGCTGATCGTATGATGATGATGTTGATCGTGTGATGACGATGCTGCTGATCATGTGATGACGATGCTAATCGCATGATGACGATGTTGATCGTGTGATGACAATGCTGCCGATCGTGCGATGACAATGTTGATCGTATGATGACGATGTTGCTGATCATGTAATGATGATGCTAATCGTATGATGACGATGCTGATCGTATGATGACGATGCTGCTGATTACGTGATGACGATGCTGATGATCGTGTGATCGTGTGATGACGATGATGATGACGATGCTGATGATCGAGTAATATCAACTCTGATGATGTTGATGTTCCAGTAACTAGTCAAGTTACTGATGATGATGAATTAAAGAAAGCTTCCGATGATATATAGATGATGTAGTCAATGACTCCTTGCTCCTGCAGATGTTGTTATAATATCCTTCTCGTTAAGGGGGAGTGTTGAATATTGTAACTTCTAAGAATATTATATTTGTACATTATTTATTCCGGAGATGTTCCATCCCTCCGAGGTGATTCTATTATGTATCCGGAGATTTTTATTCCTCTGAGGAGTTGTGGCAAATAGGGTTATTAGACCCACCATGTGGGGGTCGGCCCAGTCAGTTATAATAGGGTATTTAACCTAATGGTTAAATACGAGCCTACATGTACTTGTGTAAAATATATGTCAAAGTAGTGTATAAATAGAGGAGGTGTGTTCCTCATTTGATACACTCACACACTTGAAAAGAGGAGCACTTGTCTGGGAGATTTGCTAAGGAGGATTAGAAGGAGGGAGCACATCTTGTATTTTGGTTTATCATCTTATTGAGGAAAGCTTTGCTGGGTTTTCTACCCCATGAGGGTTTCCCAGGATAAATCTGTGTCTCTTGTGTTTATGCTATGCTTGTTGTTTCTTCAGTGATCCTGTATATTCTATTATTGTGAAATAGAATGTAATGCTGCTATTTTCTGTCTTATCATATTGAATTTTAACACTTCAAAGGATCCAGCTGATCACCAAGCACTGTAGCCCAGGTTGAGGTAGGGATAACTAATGGCCCAAGATTTAAAGAGAATTTAGGCCAACCCCTCTTTTTGGGACCAATAAGCTTCTTGTAAACACCATCAATGACAATCTGATAGGAAACCTCTTGAATGACCAACCTATCTGGCATTATTCTGGGCAGAAGGTGAATAGTGTCACTTCCCCAGACTCTAATGTACAAAAAGGACTCATAAACATACCAATCACCAATCGTGTTGATGAAAGTCCTAGCATCAGCTGAAAAGGCGGGAGCTTCCTATTTGAATATTTTAAAATAAATGATGTCGATGAAATGGTCACAAATTTCATAGAGCAAAGGCACATAATTGCTTTCCCACAATGCTGAATGATATATATGAACTGGTGGAGCTTCAGTGGTCCAATTCCACCCCAAGTTAGGGTATTGAAATTTAGAACAAAAGACATCAAGAATGAAGGCTGATAGGTAAAAATGTGGCTTTCTTAAGGAAGGTGCCTTCTAATAGTCTTGAATTGTTGTTTTAAGTTCTGAAGACAAGATAGATGCCCAAGGGAAAGATTCCCCTGTTGTTAAAACATGGTGAGCTATGGGAGCCCATTCAGATTTAAAGATTGAACAATTGGGAAGGCCGAAGAGCTTGCAAAGCATGGCTGCAAGTAAAGAGTAAGGTTCTTTGAACCAAGCGATCGGATAAAGGTTATCAACCTTCGGTACAAAACTTCTAGGTTTAACCACCCAATATTTCATCATTTCATCAAAATTGTATCTGGTCTTGGAGGATTGAATGAAACCAGGGTTAAGTATTTGTATAGTCGGCTTGAGGGAAAAATCCCTGATAAAAACTTCAAGACGGAAGGTTGCCAATTGTGACCCTGCACTGTCATTAAACGACTGGTCCTTAGGGTTAGCATTTTCGACAATCCATTTTATAGGGTCTATATAAGGTAGGACAGCACTGCGAGCAGCAATGGTATGGATTTGGGAATCCCTAATTTTTTCATACACCGGTCGGTCTTCCTTGATGTCCGAAAGGTCATCATTGTCAAAGATTGCATAGATTTTGGATCAATCCATCTGATAGGTTTCAGTGACCCTCTCACTGGTGTTTGAGAAGATGCCAACATTTGGGTCTTTGGTCAGTGAATCTCTGTGAAGTGTCTTAGATATAGTATTCCGAGACATTTTGGTAAAGCTTGAAAATTTTGATAAATAAATAAAACAAAATCAAAACCAAATCATAAACAGAAAAACCGTAAATAGCAAATGCAAAAATGACAGCAAACCAACCTGTAAATTCATGAAGGTGACCCTGGTAAGAAAATGGCAGTAAAATCCACGTAGGAGTGTAAATTTCCGACAGTAAAAATGATATTGAAAAATAGAAAAATCGTGTATTTATGGTTTTTTTTTTGTCAGATCAAATCTGGACCGTAGGTTTAAAAGAAATTAATGGCTAAGATTATCCCCTACGGGATGCGGGATTAGGTTCATAATTTTGAAAATCAAAATTTATTCAAAATTCCCGAAATCCACAATCCGAAATTCCGGATTGCGGGTTTTGGGTTTTACCAATTTCGCAAAACGAACCAACGTGTTTCCAAAATATGCAACCCAAAATTCGGGTTTCGGGTTTCGGAAATGAAAACAAATATTAAAAATTAAATAACCTTTTCTGCAACCCACAATCCGCAATTTGCGAGTTGCGGGTTTCGGAAACACACAACACGGTTTATTGGCGTAACGAGTTTCCGCAATCCGAAATCCGAAATTTCAGGTTTCGGGTTGCGGAATCGGAATTTCTGAAATACTTACACAGTCTTCCCGCAACCCGCAATTTCGGGTTGCAGGTTTCGGGTTGACGAATTTCCAAATGAAAAACAAACGATTCCTGCAATCCATAATTGCAGGGTTTTGGGATTTTAGAATTTTGGGATTTGCAGTAAGAAAATGATTTTTGGCAAAGAATCTAAGGTTTTCTGCAAATCAAGAAAACAACCAGAAACTTAGAAAGTTTCAAAGGAGAAAATAATGATAAATAAACAGACCAAACAAAGGGTATGATGCCATAGCAAACCAAAATTTAAAAGTTACCTAAATAGCCTTGTATTTACAAAATGGGGCTCCCATGATTAGAATGAAGCATGGGATCTGTTGTACCTACAACAATCCTTCATCCCTTAATTCCCCAAATATAAATCTGTATCTTCCAACTAAATCTCTATAATCTCTCCATCAAGCTTGCTACAAATATCCAGTGTGCATCTCTATTTATACATGTCCTACACAGATTATATGTCCACAAGTTGGTTGTGGCATCCCTTCTTCCATACTTCACAGATTTTGATTTTTCCACATGACATATTCTACGCCGCTAATATGTCATCCTTTTTGGGTCCTGCGTATCCATGGTCCAAGACTTAGTGGGACTTACACCTTAGTGATGTACTCTTGTGCTCTTGATGTACCATTTCTTTGAGGTATGTGCACATCCTTTCTCTTCAACTTGATGATTATTTGACCCTTTCTCTACCATCCCTTGTGGGTTTTGCGCACCTGCTGTATTAATGCTTTACAGAATCTACGCATAGAAAACTCCAGTTGATGTAACCTTCTTGGAACTTGTGCACCCTGAAAGCATATTTTGATTGGAAATACTTGTTCACTTTCAGGACTATTCGATTTTTTACTATTTGCACACTCCTGATATTTGACCAAGCTTCCACATTCCAGAGTCTTCTTTCAACATTCTTGCACACTTGTACCTTTTTCTAACCAACTCCTTCGATGCTTGTGCACATGTACCTATGTCCAACTAGTTATTTGACTATTTCCTTGAGAGAGTATGACTTGGTGGACTTGATATCTGCGTTGGTACCACATGTAGTAGGATACATTACTTATGTGCTTCTTTGGAATGGATCTGCATGATGTACCTTCCTTATGTGCTTCTTCATACTTATCATGAATGATGTATCCTTGGACACACATCTTTAGACTGGATGCAACTTATAGATATACTTCTTCACACTAACATCCATGTCCTTCACCATCTTGCACATATACTTCTTCAAAGTGGATTCCATATACTTATTTAAGCTGGAATAGGAATGATGTATCCACTTTGACATTAGTTGACATCAATGACTCAAACTGAATCAATTCACATCCTGTTTGACATTAGTTGACATCAATGACAACTAAAGTTCAACAATCTCCCCCTTTGCCATTGATGTAAACACCTTATGAAGTTGTGTGTGATCTTTTGTGAACTGTATGCTTCATTTGAACTTATCGTAGTGCTCCTCCTGTGTATGTGATCCCCCTGAGTGCTTTGGGATTTTGACTTATGCGCAGAACTTCTTCTTCTTTATGTTACTTCTACACAGAACTTCTGTGCAGTCATATTTATTCCATTTCTCCAAGTGATCTACTTCACACTCTTTCACGTCTGTTGGTTCTTCATGTTCGTTCTTCTCTACTACATTCAAATTATGTACAAACAACTTCATGCATTACTCCCAGTTGTTTTGTCAACTTCATGCATTTCTCCCTCTTTGACATCAATGGAAAAGAGGTGTCATTACTTGTGAAATGTAGGTTCTCCTTTTGTTTTATTTTTTGTACCGGCCTCTATCTCAACTGTTTTAAGGGATGACTCCCCCTGCCTTCATGCTTCATTTCCTTGCTATAATTATGCATTGATATCCTTTCATAATTATATTTGATTGCTTTATTTTTATAGGTGTTACATTATCTCTTCATTTTGATATCTTGTTCATGTCACAACACTACACACTAGGTTTTTCTAACCCAAAATTCGACGGCATAGATGTCCGATTTTCGACATCATTTTGTCGACCATCCGACAAGCACCATATTTTTTTAATGTCGGTGGCACTTCAGCGAATATCCGACATTAAAATGCCCTATCGGATTTCCGACATCCTCCTGTTGGATATCTGACAACTAATATTTTACTATATATGTCGGATATTCGTCATCCTGCAATCGGATATCCGACAACTACACTTTTACCATACCCGTCAGATATCCAACATGTGTCAGATTAGAAGAGGTCGGATATCCGACAAAATATCCGTCCAATATCCGACGTTGTTGACATCAAATACAACGCCTTTAGTTGTCGGTGGTATAGCAAAGGCATTGGATTCTTTGTAAGGGTAAGTTGGATATCCGACAGGTATCACCTTAGACGAGGTCGGACATCCGACACAATATTCATCGGATATCCGACGTTGTTGACATCAAATACCGACGCCTTTAGCTATCGGTGGTATAGCAAAGGCATCGGATTCTTTGTAAGGGTAAGTCGGATATCTGACATCCTTTGCATTGTTAAAAGTCCGATATCTGACGCCTTTATCCGTCGATGGTATGGCAAAGGCATTGGATTGTTTGGGAGTGACGGTCGGATATCCGATAAAGGTTTTGTATTTAAAAAAAAAAAAAACTTCCATTTTCCCAGGTCGGTACACTTGTATAGACTTATGCTTAACGGTGGAGAGGGGGGATTGTTATCAATTTAACTCTAATCATTAGCCCATTTATCTCTATATTCTTCAAGTGTTGTGAATTGACCCTCTAAAGCTCATTTATCTCTATATTTTTTTAAATGGTACATTGAATATGGATCCTATAATACAAACATGAATTTTCTGTTTGCAATATGTTATATCCTATCATCCTTTTGGATCTTAATTGTAATATTTTTGTTTTGTCTAGTTGTATTTATAGTTTTGGTCTTGATTTTTATGAAGTATTCCTATTAAAATGTTGCTTGGTTGTTTTGCTTCTGTTCACTCATTAAGATTTTTTTTTGTTTTGTTGTCAAGGTCATGTTTTCATTTATAGATACTAACTGGTTCTAATGTTTGAAATTAAGAGTAAGACTTTGGCTAGTGTAGGTACTAGGTTCTTGGTTTAGAAGGTATGACTATTTTGGTTATGGACAATCTAATGGGAAGGTGTGACCTTTTTAATTCAAAGGTGAATGCTTCACCTATGCAATGGTTTTATTTTTTTTCATCTATGAATATCTAATATTTATGGCCACAATTAACAACTAGCATACCAAGTATGGCATTTAACACAAGGTGAATTTTTTTCTAATCATGCTATTGATGTAAGAAGCATTATTGCTTGTCCCTAAAACAAGCCTATTAATATAATATGTATTTAGACATTGAAGCTACATATTGATGTCTTGAAAAGAAATATTAAGTAAAAGAGGAGGATATTGTCCTTTATAGTCAATCAGTAGGAAGTGTTCCAACTATGAATTGGGAAACATGACTTCCTTTGTTGAGAATTGGAGTTTTGAATAGTGCAATATTATTTGATGTTTTCTTATTTACCCGATTAAGAACACGTATTATTTTTATATGCACAAGTTATAATATTTGTAGGTTCTTGTTTTCAAGTAGTATATGATAGTAAATCAATCATCATATAGACAAGGTTGAAAGGATGAGATAAATTGTATGGTGGAAACTACAAAAGATTTGTAAGATGCTACTAATTGCACATGACATTGTCTTCTCCTTGACCTAAAATACAACTACATACTTTTTTTTTTACCAGTTAAAACTAAGCACATATAAAAAGAACAAATTCCAAACTCACTATTGTTCCATTTCTTCCTTCATGATCACTTGGATGAGCATCATAATCCACATCTGGAAGACCATCACGAAAACCAAATTTATAATATATAATCATGATACATATCCTTCCAATTAAAAATTAACACTGTTATATTGTAAGATCTCACTGTGGGTAGCCAGTATGGTCTCCTTATTCTGCAAACAAAAGGAAGAAGGTAATATTTATAATAAAAAACAATTTATAGCATACTAACAAACTAGATAATAATAAAAATCAATAAAGAAATAACTTATCATTAAATATTACCTTAATGCTTGTCTCTTTCTTCCACATTTCTATGTACCCTTAAAAAAGGACCTCGGTGAAGTCCCTATCACAATCACACAATGATATACAACAAAACAATTAGTAAAGTGGATCAAATGCATAATATATTTCCTTGACTCATTAAAATGAAAATGTCTCCATTTCTATCCCAATACCTATGAAAAGGAAAATGATAAACACTGTTATCACCCATTATGGAAATATCACACTTAGAGTCACTACAGCAGTAATACCCATCATTAATATGGGTTGGAAAAAAAGTGCAAGATCATAGTCAATAATTGGCACATCTCTTGTTGGATGCCTAACCCTTAATCAGTTGACCCTTAAGTTGTACCACACTGATGAAGTTGATGCTCCCATGATCATGCATGCAATAGGAAATGAACAACTATACAAATTCAACAAAAGTGACACCTACACTATATGATTGTATTAAATATAGTTTTATAAATTATTACATTTTCTTCTCAAACTAGTGTTAACTTTATAATATTCATCTTATAATATTTCATATTGGAAACAAAAATCAAAACAAAATTCACATAGTAATAAGTTTCAAAATTCATTTTTCTATAATGAACAACAAATTCAAGGTACCGAAATAATCGATATAGTAACTTGGGTCCCTCCTAAGAATGACTGGATCAAGTTGAGTTTCTATGGGGCAGTTAGAGGCCATTTGGGTTTGGTAAGAGCTGGAGGTGTCCTAAGAAATCAATAGGGTAGAGTTCTCTATGTCTACTTCAACTTCATTTGGAGGGAGACTAAAAAACAAGTTGAGGCACAAGCCTTAACTAAACTTATTTAGTTATACCTTAAGAATGGTTTCCATGTTTCGAAGTTGAAGGGATTTTGAACTTTACATTCTTCTATGTGAATCTTTTGGAAGTGATTGGTTCACCAGTAATAATATATCCTATATCGATAAATTTAAGGTCACGGTGATCATTTTCTTCCTAGGTATTAAGCGAACCATTGTTGAATTAGATGAATGAGTGAACCCTCCAAATGGTGCCTAAGACTCCTCCAACATCAAATAGGGTCTTCCAAATAGAAATAAACCATCTTCAAATTAATTCTTTGCAAATATACGACTACCCTGAAACATATTTGGGAAATTGCATCATTGTTTTCATGCTACTTTGATGCCCAAATTCAAAGTGAACAGGTTATGGGGCACAAAAATACCCAAAAGTGCCCTTTATTATTGTTAAGAGTTCAAGACATGCTTAGGATTTCTACTATATTAGGTCTATTTCATGCAGAAAGGATAAATTAGTTGTTGTTCCTTGTTGTTTTTCATGTCCATATTGTGGAGAAATTATTGTTTGAAACTACTTGGATGTCAAAGCAAGGATGAATCATGCCCAAGTTTTCCAAAATTGTCCCTATAATTGTCTCGGGTCTGATAATTAGGCCACCTACTACTGCTTCCACCCACAAACCTCCCAAATTGGCAATCAACTCCCCCCAATGCTTAGCATTGATTAAAGAGAATGTGGAAAAAGGTGTGACCAATGGGATAATACTATGACTTTTTAAGTTCATGGTGATAGGGTAATACAATCCCTAGAACTTTATCAAGGGCTGTCATACAATGAGTCTACTACAAATTCCATGGAGAAGAATGTTATGGATCATTTTTTTAATTTGACAAGTGGAAAAATAACATATTAACTATTCCCACTGTTGATGGGTTAGCAAATTTCAAGAGCATCCATTCCTTTGATATTGATTCTGAATAATCATTAAATGAGTAGTGGAAAAAGAGACGATATATCTTCTCTATTGCAGGAAGATTGGACATAATGGAGAGGATGCAAATGATCTAGAGGATTTGAGACATCTCATTCAAATATTCTCAAGGAGATTCCAAGGAAATTAAAGAAAAGGGTAAGGATATTGGTTCCAGTGCATCATTTACTCAGCCTTTGAAGTTGTGGAAACTCAAAATTGGTTATGAAGAGAAACCAAACATCACAACAAGCTCCAATAAATTGTCAAAATTTAGATGACACGCGAGTGGGTTGTATAAAGGCAGCACCGTAGCCATTCATTGAGCTCCTCTCTGTTTCGAGAATAATTTAATATTCTCTACTGAACAGGGACAACCACGTGAAGGTGGAAGCTCTTATGGCCCCTCCCCCCCTTCACATCACTATCAATTCCCCATACCTAATGCATGTACTTGAAAAAAAAAGTTACGTGCAAATTCATGCATATTTCATCATAAACAAACATCTACCATTCATTCAATAAAGGCTAACATTCATTAAACCATTGTTTCATTCAGTCAACACATTCATTCAATAAAAGATAACATTCAATAAACCATTCACTCATTCAGTGAAGACATTCATTCAATAAAATCTAACATTCAATAAAGGTACCAGTTTACTACACTAAATCATTAAACCATTAAACTATTCATTCATTCATTAGGCCAAAAATCATGCATGACATTATATTATCAAAAATAATTACTCAATATTTCTTCAGTCACTAGTTCTTTCTAATTTTTTTTCTCTTTACAAAATCAGCAAGAAGCTCATCTTCTGGAACTTGTCCTCCAGTTCTTGGTGCTTCATCAGCTTGTCGTGTTGTCTGCCTTGTAGAGTGCTTGCGATGTGGATTTTGCGGCAAGGGGTTCCTATTTGCTGCAATAATGTGAAAATGTTGCATCGATATATTTTGTTATTATAATGACAAGTATTTAATTGAAAAAGAAACATTACAAAGGTTTTTTTACCTGTTGTGGCCACATCATGTTCTTCATATTCCTTCTCGGACTCAACCTGTATAGTGTGACCCTCTACATGCTCTACAATTGAAATATGGAGAAGTACAATTAATGTTCACCATCTACAATGCTATATATAAAATTGTAGCATATGAATAAATTCATTACCAGGATTTGAAGCATGATCTTCAATTTGTTGTTGTCCCTCCTTGACATTAAGGGGATCTTTTCTTTCCTGCTCAGAACAGAGTCAATGTTTTATGTCAAATATTTATAACAAATAGATTGCAAAAGTAATAAATCTTCATTAAACTATATAGATTTTATATACCTATGCACCAGATGGATCAGTACCAGAAGACTTTGTTTTCCCAGACAAGATTTTTTGGCGTTCAACAACATCTCCAAAGCCATGTTGGAAGCCAAGCTTCAAGTCTTCCTCGGTGGGAACTTCTTTAAATCGGTCATCTTGCATATTTTCATAACGTCATTAATTAAAATTTTGCGGTGCAATAAAACGAAAAATATCTTGCAATTTATTGTTTGGATGCATTATTGGTTTTTTGAAACTTACAATTCATGCTGCAGAATTTGAATAACCACCAGGCCCAAGATTGTGCTGACCAATGTTTTCCAGTCTTTCCTTTGTGGCCTTTGATGTGTCTGACAGCCTATGCAAGTGTTGAAATACGTTAGTTGTTCCAAATTTGATATAAAAATCAATAATAATAAGGTTTAGAATTACAGTGTGTAAATTATTGCATACCTCCCTGTGCCTGGTGTTAGCTTTCCTTCTTTTCTCAGAGCCCTCTCCTTTCCATATTCCACTAGAGCTTTCCACTCTCTTGCTAGAATCATCGGAGGGCGCTCATACCTAGGGTTCCTTTCTAGGTGAACCCTATATTGGTATCGGACAATCTTCATATGTTGTCCATCCTTTTTTAGGACCGCGGCTCGATCGATGGTCTCGTTGCCGAACGGGCCAACCAACCGATTAGTGAGCTTATCTTTTAAATTTTTCGTTTGTCTATCCCACCTTGTGCAGATGGTGGTCCCAAAGATCTCCAAGGACAAATCATTTAGATGTTTATAAAAAACATCATTTCCTGCAAAACGATCATGCCATGAACATAATTAGTTGAAAAAAAATGTTTTATCGGTATATTACAATCAAATTATAAACACTAACTTGATCAACATATAATTACCTGGGATCTTCTCTATCTTTATTGGAATGACATCTTCGTCAACCAAAAAAGTTGTCTCGATTGTTGTCTGCCGAATAAAAAAACTTCCGCAAACCGTCGCTTGTATAACAAACATGTCGAAATGTTTCTAAATTTATAGCTTTTAAAATATAAACATTCATCAGATATCTGACGAATTAATCATAGTTACCATTAGATAATGGATGTCGGATATCCGACATCCGCGGGCATGGTATAATGTCGGATATCCGACATTCACGGGCATAATATGACGTCGAATATCTAACATCCTCGGGCATAATATATGTTCGGATATCTGACATCCTTAGGAATAATATTATGTCGGATAGCCTCACTATTCGACAGACATCGTCGGATATCTGAGGGCCATCGGATATCCGATGGACCCTTCTATCAATTTTTTGAAAAATCATCAAATTTCATAATTTTGAAGGTGAAATCCGACGACACAGTCCTTTTTGTTGGATGTTGTCGGATTTTGGGTTCAAATTTTGTAGTGACATCATTCTTTGACCAGTGATCCATGCAGACTTCCTTTCATGCCAACTGCGGAGTACCAACACCTTTTCCTAGTTCTGATTTGTCTTTTCATTTGCTTCCTTTCTGCGCCTAAATGCTTTATCTATCGCATTTACTGCACTGTCACCTTGCCTTGTCGCATTTATTATTGTCGCATCTCTTTCCATGACAACCAAATATTTGGCACGTTTTTCTGCCAGCTCATCATTAAAGCATATATACTTAGTTCATGTGAGAGCCATTGCATGTCACCATCGTACTTGATCTTTTACGACCAAATGAATTGAATTTTTTCTTTCCGTACATCTTTTCATCACCTATTAAATTCGAACATTCAATTTTGGTGTCTCCACCACTTTCAATGACTTGCGCGATATTGAATGCATATATCATCAAATTAATTTCAAGCACATGAACGCATTCCATTCAACTCTATAAGAGTTTCATAAACAATGCTTGGATCATCACCATTAGTACTTATCCATTTCCATGTCACATTCTCTTCTAGTTATTCTCCTTTCTTCTAATGGACTCCTTCTATTACAGAATGAGCAATTCCCTTGAGAATGTGCTCCTTTCTGTTCAGACTCAACAATCTGATTTCACACATTTGAGAATTGACATGGGTTCTTGGAAACGAAATATAAAGAACGTTGAGTACCAATATCAATATGCTCAGTCATAGATGTACCTCGGACATTCTAAGCAACTAACCCTATTGAAAAACAAAGTTGACAATCTGGAGTGCCAACAATAATTGATTTTAGATGAATTGCCCTTACTTCTCAACTAGATGAACCATCATCATCTGCAACTCTGCAGCTTCTTCCATTGTGTCCTTCTTCAGACTGTACAACACTAGTGCCAGTGGATTTGGAGCTTCGTCTTGCTAACTATCCACATTCAGCGATTGACCTCAAGCTGCGGCTATAGAATGCTTTAGCATGTTTCAATTTGCCACCCTTTATCTGTGTATGCCTTTTGGCCATGGCATGGAGTCTTGATTCATGCAATTTTGTAAACACATTGAAGTTGAATATAATAAAAGCTCCATTTTGCATAGACTTATGTCTATTTTTCAGCAATGTTTGTTTCTTCATGCAACAATTCTATTTTTGCATCTGCACTACTAAATTCAAACAATTACTTTGTTCTATAATCTGTAATATGCAAGATAACAAATTAATGTATGCATGTATTTGAATTTTCCTTTTTTGCGACATCACTAATTTAATGCATAAGCTTGCGCAACCATAATGATTATTGTGATAGACACTTTCTAACCACACACCTAACTAACATACCCCTTGAATTCCTTAGGATGCATCATGTTGAACTCAAGGATCTCACTTAATCCTTATGGGATTATCTAGAGAGGAAGAAATTGCTTGCTGCATTAGATGCACCTAGATTTTCAGCATCTTCGACATACTTCTGAGGATATTTCCTTACCCAATCCTTGTTGTGCGCACTTTTGGATTTATTATACACCATATATTTTTTACTATGATACCTTTGAATGTGGTTTCTTTTGTACATTATATATTCATCTAGACAGTTTACTACTTTTTGACAGTACATAACCTTATGTCCAAAACCATCACATGCATAGCATCTCACAATTTGACAACATTTTGCAATATGACCAAAACGATTGCATCTTTTGCACTTCACCGTTTTGATCCTTCTTTGGTTAGTAGATTGAAAAGAGTTGTAGTTGAAGGAATCATCATGCCCGAAGTACCTAACATGATTAGGGAAATATTATCTGTCGCATACCTTCTTATATTTGTTTTCGTAACCAAGACCTTTTTTGTCTTCTAGTGATCTCTAATTGTCCAGAATTTTGTTCAATATTGATGTGTTGTCTTTGAATTTTTCTTTTACTTCATCATCTATACTAACCTTTGTTGATGTATATGTAACTTCGGAATGTATTTCATCTGTGTATTTTATATATATTTATTGTACCCTTATAAGAGATGTGTCATTCCTCTATAAGGAAGTGTCGTCATGTGGATTGACAAGTGTCGCAAGTGTGTGTACTTGCCGATGGGTTATTAGACCACCATGTGGGGTCGGCCCTGAATTATATATATTATAATGTGGATGTACCTATCTAGACAAGTCGGCCCCATAAGGTCACTAGGCAAAAAGGTTAGTATAAATAGAGATCAAAGATCTCTATTTTACTCATTCGGAAAAGTACATCTCTCTCACTCAGAAAGTGGCGCACTAGTGAGGAGGAGGATCATCTGCTACTAGGAGACTATCTCAGTGTATTTTGGTTGTACTTTGGTTGAGCCATTGCTCTCTCTATCTCTGAGGAAGTTGTGGGGTTTTTCACCTTAGGGTTTTCCCCACGGAAACTCTGTGTCTCTTATCTCTTATGCTTTTGATTCTTGTGATGCTTGTCATACTTATTGTGATTTTCATGCATTGATATATTGCATATGTTATTCTCTCAGTAAATATCCTAGAGTATTGTGAATTAATGCTCAAAATTTAACATGGTATCAGAGCTAACATGAGAAGAAGACATTTTGCAGTGATGGAAACTTGAGTTTCTTGTTTACTGGGTTTCTCTCCACAGATTTTGGAAAAGCAATGTAGTAGATTGACTCTCTCATCAAGGCGCATCTATCTATCTGTCTAGTCAGAATTCAAGTCCGAGCATTTTCAGATTCGGCTGGGTAGATCTCTGGGAAACTCAAACCCTAATTCAGGGCTCTCCCTAGTGAACCCGGGAGGACAAAAAGGCAAATCTGAAGGGTAAAGCTTTGCTGATCTCAAATTCTGAATACACCAGGCTGATCAGCTCATCAAGGCGCATCTTTCTATCCTTTCAGAAAATTGAAATTCACATTTTGAATTTTTAGGGTTTTTCCGACAAACCCTAATCTGGGACCAGATCCAGTTTTCAGCATTTCAAGTGGTAAGATCTAAATATTTTCTATTTCCATTTGAAGTACTCTTTAAGATGTCTCACCACACAAAGCTTGAGGATAAGCTTGAAGGAGTTGATAACTTCCGAGCTTGGAAGTATAGGATTGGGTTAATCCTGGAAGAAAATGAGTTGGACTCATATGTGAAAGAAGACATCCCTATCCCAGAGGATGAAGAGGCCAAGGTATTGCATAAGAAGAACTTGGTCAAGGCAAAGAGAATCATTGCTGATTCCATTAAAGATCATCTCATACCCCATGTGTCCTATCTAAAGACACCCAAGGAGATGTTTGACTCTTTGACCAAGCTATTTGAAGGGAAGAACATAAATCGGAAGATGACCCTGCGGAACCAATTGAAAGGATTGAAGTTTCAGAATGGAGAAACCATTCAATCTTATTTTTAAAGGGTCTCCCAGATCAAAGAACAACTAGAAGAAGTGGATGAAATGGTAGAAAATGGTGAAGTTGTCATGACCACTCTGAATGGTTTACCTAGGTCATGGGACTCCTTCATTCAAGGAATCTGTGCAAGGAAGAAGTTGATTTCCTTCAGTAGACTACGGGAAGAATGCTCACAAGAAGAAGCAAAGCTTGTGGCATGAGAAGAAAATATGGGGAATGAAGATCAAGCTCTCACAACTCACACCAAGAAAGGGAATTCCAAGAGAGAGCCATCTCACTCCAAGAAATCTTCACATCACTTCAAAGAAAGAAGAATATGCTTCACCTGTAATGAGAAAGGACATATTGCCATAAATTGTCCCAAGAACAAGAAGGACAACAACAACTCCAACAAGAAGAAGAAGGGCAGCAAAAGAAGGTTTCATGCTCATGCTGCCGAGGATGATGAACCACCCAAGAAGAAGGCTAGGGTAGAAAGTGATGATAACTCATCAAGTGAAGAAGAGTATGTCCTGATCTCTGCTCTCACAGGTACCATCTCCCATGGTTGTAATGATTGGTTGATTGATAGTGGGGCTTCCAAACACATAACTGGGTTTAAGGAATCTTTTGTGAATCTATCTGAACATGAATCACCCTATAAGGTGAAACTTGGGGATGATTATCAATACCCAATCAAAGGAAGTGGTGAAGCCTCCTACAACCTAGATTCTGGAAAATCTTTGAAGATGAAAGAAGTTCTTTATGTACCTGGGCTCAAGAAGAACTTACTCTCTATCTCTGCATTGGATGCAAAAGGTATGAGGGTTGCATTTTTGGATAACCAAGTCCTAATGTGGCCAAAGGGAAAGACCATAGATGATGCAGTAGTGATTGGAGAGCAAGAGGGAGGTTTGTATAAATTGAAGGGACAACCTGAACATGCCATGGTGCATGAATCCATGGAGCCAAGTGAACTTTGGCATAGAAGACTTGCTTATATGCACTATAGGGCACTTCCAATTACAAGCAAGGCTGTAGAGGGTCTTCTTGAAATCAAGACCAAACATGAAAGTGTTTGCAAAGGATGTTCAAAAGGTAAGAACATTAAGAAGGATTTCCCAAGCAGTGAAAGCAAGGCAAAAGATATCTTGGAAATCATCCACTCAGATGTATGTGGTGCTATGTCATCCAGTTCTCTGAGTGGGTATGTTTACTATTTCTCATTTATTGATGACTTCTCTAGGAAGACTTGGGTATACTTCTTGGAAAACAAAGATGAGGTGTTTGATAAGTTCAAGGAATTCAAAACCTTGATGGAGAATCAAACTGACAAGAAGATCAAAACATTCAGATCCGACAATGGTGGAGAATTCACCTCAGGTGACTTCAAGAAGCTTTGTAGTGATTCAGGGATTAAGAGGGAGTTGACTACTCTTTATAATCCTCAACAAAATGGAGTTACAGAAAGGAAGAATAGAACTATCATGGAAGCAACAAGGGCAATGCTGCATGACCAGGATCTGCCTATGCATCTATGGGAAGAAGCAGCTAGAACAGCTGTATATGTGCAGAACAGAACACCCCACAAGATATTGGACAACAAGACACCAAAAGAGGTCTTTTCTATTAAGAAACCTGAAGTCAACCACCTCAGAATATTTGGTTGTCCAGTATACACTCATGTCCCAAATGAAAAGAGGACTAAATTAGATCCTTCAGGAAAGAAGGGTATCTTTATGGGTTACAGTGAAAGCTCGAAGGCTTATAGAATATACTTTCCAGGGTTCAAGAAGATTGATGTCAGCAGGGATGTAACATTTGATGAAAACTCAGCATTCATCAAATCAAGAAAGGCACCTATCGAGGTTTATGAAGAATCTAAGGAAACTAGATTTCAAGACACTACCATGACTGAAGCAGTTCCAGAAGTTGTTCGTGAGTTTGAAGATCCACAAGAACCTATAGATCCACCCCTTGAGGATAACTCTCACAAGAGGAAACCTGCATGGGCTAGAGAGCTCATTCAAGATGCAGAAAGATTTGGCATTCCAGAAGAGGAACACAGAGCAAAGAAGAGAACCATATCACATACCAGCTATGTTGTTTTACTCTGTGACAATATGAACAAAGAGCCTTCCAGTTTTGAAGAAGCAGCAGAAAAGAAAGAATGGAAGGATGCCATGGTTGAGGAATACCAATCAATAATGAAGAATGATGTTTGGGATGTTGTCCCAAGACCTAAATAGAAGTCTGTTGTGACTTCTAAATGGATCTTCAAAATCAAGCATGTTGCAGATGGTAGTGTAGAGAAATACAAGGCAAGATTCGTAGCTCGTGGCTTCTCTTAGAAAGAGGGAATAGATTATGAAGAAACTTTTGCACCTGTAGCCAGGTATACTTCCATCAGAACAGTACTTGCCCTGGCTGCAGCTATGAAATGGAAAATACACCAGATGGATGTCAACACTACTTTCTTGAATGGTGTAGTTGAAGAGGAAGTATATGTGGAGCAGCCACTCGGTTTTGAAATACATGACAGGGAGTCATATGTGTGCAGATTGAAGAAAGCCTTGTATGGCTTGAAACAAGCTCCCAAAACTTGGTATGGTAGGATGGATAGTTTCCTATCTAGTTTGGGCTTTACCAAGAGTAAAGCAAATTCCAACCTTTACTACAAGGTTGAGGAAGGGAATCCTGTGTCTCTACTCCTGTATGTGGATGACTTATTTGTAACAAGAGATGACAGACTGATTGCAAATATTAAGAGGAAGCTTGCTGCTGAATTCGATATGAAAGATTTGGGAATGATGCATTATTTCCTAGGTATGGAGGTGTGGCAGAGTGTAGGTGGGATCTTCCTTGGTCAAGGGAAATTCACAGTAGATATCCTAAATAGATTTTGGATGATGGATTGCAAGGCCATGGCCACACCTATGGCATCGAATCTGAAGCTTCTATGTGATGCTTCATCTGAGCCGGTTGATGTCTCTATCTATCGTCAGATGATTGGGTCCTTGATGTACCTGACGAACACGAGACCAGATATTTGCTTTGCAGTGAACACATTGAGTCAGTTCCTAACAGATCTAAGGAATGTTCATCTGGTTGCTGTAAAGCATGTTCTGAGGTACCTGAAGGGTACAGTGGATTATGGGCTCAAGTATGAGGCGAATCAAAAGTTTAACCTGTAGGGTTATGTTGATTCAGATTGGGCTGGCAGTGATGCAGATAGGAATAGCACATCTGGGTGTTGTTTTAGTATGGGATCAGGTGTGATCTCTTGGTTTAGTAGGAAGCAATCATGCGTAGCACTGAGTACAGCTGAGGCAGAGTATGTTGCAGCCTGTTCAGCTAGTTGTGAGGCAATATGGCTACGGAAGCTACTGTCTGAGTTATTTGATCCCCTGTTGGATGCTACTGGTATCTTCTATGATAACCAGAGTTGTGTGAAGCTGTCCGAGAACCCAGTGTTTCATGACAGGTCAAAACACATGGAGATCAAATATCACTATATCAGGGATATGGTGCAGAGAGGAGCTGTGAAGCTCCTGTATGTTGCGACGGACGAGCAGATTGCAGATGTGCTGACGAAGCCACTAGCCAGGGTGAAGTTTGAGTACTTCAGGGAGAGGCTTGGTGTTCTTCAGATTGATGACACTTCGAGGAAGAAGTGATGGACACATTTGCTGAAGCCATTCCAAGCATGTTGGAAGGAGGATCCTTCACATGGCTGTGGATGTAAGCGCTGGATGATGAGCATCAGGACGATGCTCCAGTTACTGCTCTGTCTATGCATCATGTTAGATGCTGGATATGATCAGTTGGATCATTTATATGTATATGTATGTACGCATCATGTTGGATGCTGGATATGATCAGTTGGATCATTTATATGTATGTACGCATCATGTTGGATGCTGGATATGATCGGTTGGATCATTTGTATGTATTTTGTATATGCATCATGTTGGATGCTTGGACCATGTATATGTATATGTATCAGGTGGATACATTGTATGATCAGGTAGATCATGTATATTGATATGTATCAGGTATGATTAGGTAGATCATGTATGTTGATGGATACATTATGTGGATCATGTATCTATGTATCAGGTGGATACACTATGTATGATTATATGTATCAGGTAGATACTTGGTGTGCATCAGATGGATGCATTGTATGATCAGGGTGATCGTGGATGACAAGATTCTTCAGATGACATGCAGCAGGATGTTGCAGTGATGATGATCAAGATGATCATGTGTACATCAGGATGATGTATGATGAGTATCAGATGATACTTTGTGGCCGTGGATCAGGTTGTGCAGATAAGCATGTAATTTGTGCCCTGGGATATTTGCAGATGGTCTTTCGAGGTTTTGCCTATGGCATGTAATTTGTACCCTAGGACATCTGGCAAATGCTCTTTCGAGGTTTTGCTTGGGAGGACATGTAATTTGTGCCCTGGGAGATCTGCAGATAGTCTTTCAAGGTTTTGCCTATGGCATGTAATTTGTGCCCTGGGATATCTGGCAAATGCTCTTTCAAGGTTTTGTCCTATGGCATGTAATTTGCTCCTGGGAGATCTAGACAGGATGAAGAAGGCCTCAGATGCTTCAGCCAGGTTTTTCCATGACCACATGTAATTTGTTCCTGGGAGATCTGGACAGGATGAAAAAGGCCTCAGATGCTTCAGCCAGGTAGTGCCATGACCACATGTAATTTGCTCCTGGGAGATCTGGACAGGATGAAAAAGGCCTCAGATGCTTCAGCCAGGTTTTGTGGTGGACCAAATGTAATGTGCTCCTGGGAGATCCGACAGGTAGAGCTGTGTGCTCGTAACAGCCTGGGATGCTTCAGCTAGGTTTTGTGGTGAGATCACATGTAATGTGCTCCTGGGAGATCCAACAGGCAGAGCCATGTGCTCGTAACATCCTGGGATGCTTCAGCCAGGTTTTGTGATGGGTCACATGTAATGTGCTCCTGGGAGATCCTACAGGTAGAGTTGTGTGCTCGTAATAGCCTGGGATGCTGCAGCCAGGTTTTGCGACGCATGTAATAAGTCCTAAGGATTCCACAGTATGGCCAATGATGATGAAGACCTGCAGGTGGTGGGCCTACATCCAGTATGAAAAAGGACTGGCTCTGTAGAACTTCCTATGACGAGTAGAGTCAAAGATTGGTTGAGATAGCAGCAGCAGTGACGATGATGATGACAATGCATCGATGACGATGATCCTGAGAAGAAGACTTGTCTAGCAGAACTGTGTCGAGAAATACCTTCATAGTTAAGAGGGAGTGTTGATGTATATGTAACTTCGGAATGTATTTCATCTGTGTATTTTATATATATTTATTTTACCCTTATAAGATATGTGTCATTCCTCTATAAGGAAGTGTCGTCATGTGGATTGATAAGTGTCGCAAGTGTGTGTACTTGCCGATGGGTTATTAGACCACCATGTGGGGTCGGCCCTGAATTATATATATTATAATGTGGATGTACCTAGCTAGACAAGTCATCCCCATAAGGTCACTGGGCAAAAAGGTTAGTATAAATAGAGATCAGAGATCTCTATTTTACTCATTCGGAAAAGTACATCTCTCTCACTCAGAAAGTGGCGCACTAGTGAGGAGGAGGATCATCTGCTACTAGGAGACTATGTCAGTGTATTTTGGTTGTACTTTGGTTGAGCCATTGCTCTCTCTATCTCTGAGGAAGTTGTGGGGTTTTTCACCTTAGGGTTTTCCCCACGGAAACTCTGTGTCTCTTGTCTCTTATGCTTTTGATTCTTGTGATGCTTGTCATACTTATTGTGATTGTCATGCATTGATATACTGCATATGTTATTCTCTCAGTAAAGATCCTAGAGTATTGTGAATTAATGCTCAAAATTTAACAACCTTTTTGTTTTCTTGATGTGCACAATTCACTGTCAGATCTTGGACTTTTTTCTTTCCCTTTACTTCAATCAATTTGTCTTCTAGACGGAATATCTCTTTGTCCTTCTCCTCAAGTTGATTTGTCAGCATCCTAATTTCCTGTACTAATTCTTCCAAAGAACCTTTTATATAATATTTCTCTTCCTCCAGCAATTTAACCTTGTCTTGTGTGCAAATCAATTGAATCTCTCAGTTGGTTACCTTTTCACAAATTTTTGCGTAAAGAGATTCTTGAAATGGATTGTCTTGTTATTCATACTTCGATAACTGTAAGAATTTATTCATCTTCCTTGAATTCTTTAAGTCATCCAGGGCACTAATCAATTCACCTTCCCATTCAATGTCTGCAGTATCTTCATCTTCTTCAGATTGACTATCAATCTTTACCTCAGCAACTGTCTTTGGAGTTGTAACTATCTTTGGAGGTGTTTTGAATGATCCACTAAACAAGTATTTGTCTAGTGATCCTGGTTTTCTTTACTCAACTGGAATATTCTTTGAATTTCTCTTCTTTATTCTTCCACATGAGCCATGAAAAGTACTTCTTTCGATTCTTCATCGAATTCACTTCATTCATATGCATTGCTTCCTTCCTCATTGTATAGACTCTTCCTCTATTTTGGAATCCTCCTTTTATTTTCAGGTCTATATTGAGATCACACAGTATTCTGATCATATGAAATGGATTCCTCATCATTGTCACAGTCTCTGTTTTCTTTGTAAGGGCACTTAGAGGCATAATGACCTATTCCTCCACATATGAAACATTTAAAGGGAACCTTGTTCTTGTACTTACCTCGTCCTCTTTTCATATTTTTGACAAAGTTTGATTTCTCATCATCTAAATCATCACAATAGTCTTTTTCATGATCATGCTTATCCTTTCCAGTGGATTTAATAGTAGCTTCCTTCTTAAGGGGAGTCTCTTTCTCATTTCTCATCTTGTATGCATTCAAAATCCCCGGAATCTTGTCCATCATCAAGTCTTCAATATTAGCTATGTATTCTAACACAGACACCTTCGCATCAAACCTTGAGGGTAAGGTTCTCAATATTTTCTATACCATAGATTCTTCTTCCAAAGTAACCCCAAGAATTTTAATATAATTAACTATCTCATCTACTCTTATAAAAATAGGAGGTAATTTTCTCTTCATATTTCATTCTCAGAGATTCAAATAATCCAGAGCAGTTCTGCAAATTTGCTTTCTTTACCTTTTCATCACCTTAATAGACACCTTTGAGCTTGTCCCAAACCTCCTTAGCTGAAGCACAGTGCATAACCTTGACTAATTCATTATCTTCCAAACCACATAGCAATGTGTTTCTAGCTTTTGCATTGCTTTCATAGATTCTCCTTTATGTTGGATTCACCGGTACGCTTGCTAGGATATTGTAACCATCAACAATAGATTTCCAAACATCTTCTCCCAGTCATTTCAAGTATACTTCCATTCTAACTGTCAAGAAGGTATAATTGGTGTCATCAAACCTTGGTTCTCTATTAGTGGAAAGACCTTCCTGCTTTCCCATATATGCGCAATGATCTATCTTCCATATGTTAATCTGTTACTAAAGACACCTGCTCTGATACCAATTGGTGGAATCAATTTAATACTAAGAGGGTGGTGAATCAGTATTAGTGCAGTTATCAACGGTTTTTACCTTATTTAAAATATTAGTCTTAACTTAATCTTGATCTTTAATTATGAATCCAATATAAACAAAATCATTCATCCATATATGCACCAAGACAAAAAATATAGAAAACACAATATTTTTTATGTGGAAAATGAATTGGGAGAAAACCACAGAATGCTCTTTTGTAATGAAAAGAATACATTCAAGGAAGCACCAACTTCCTGTATTTACCAGCACCAACTAGAAGGAGGCACTGACCCCTTGGTTATATAGGCACCGACCTAAAGGAAACTCCAAATCCCTGTGTTCTCCAGCACCAACTGGAAGGAGTCTACAACCCCATACTCCTTGCCCCGTCCTACCACCCATATATCCAATATACGATTTTGACTTACTGAAATTCTAACTTGCGCACACTTTTGATCTTCTGATAGTAGTTCTGTTGTGCGTTATCTTCATATGTAGATGATTCATTGTAATTGTGTTGCATACATGAATTGAATTCTCATTCCTCTCAATTCAAAACTTATGTTGATGTCTTACTTCATGTACTGTGTGCTTGCTTATTTTGCAGTTTGCACCAAGGTATGCTCTGTCGATCTGGTACTGCACAACTGCACTTACCAACTGATATTGTGATTTCAATTAATAGTTGGCTGCTCTAGGATAATGCACCAATAACAGATGGAACTACACACTTATTGATGTGTCTGTGTTGTTTAAGTTCCATATTCTTTTAGACAACCTGCAACATGACGTGCATCAATTGCTTCGTCCTTTCGGTTTAATGCACTTGTCTCAGATCATCCTCATCATGACATGCTTACTAGATCATGCTATTTATTTGTCGTCGCTCATCAGATGGACTACTCAACTTCGCACACTTCACTTCAATATTCATGCATTAGCCAAACATTTGTGCATCACCTAATATAATTTGTTTTTGTATCTATGCTACTTCCTTACAACATCTGTGATTTTTTGTGTGTTGTCTGCAATCCTATCATTCAGTATTCACGCATTTGCGCATACTTTTTTGTTTCTTCCTTTCAGTATTTGCGCATCTGTCACAGATCTACAACATCATTTTGTGCACCATCAGCTGTATCATTCCTTTGTATGTGCGCACTCAACTCCTCGTTGGATCATGTTGTTCTATCCTCGAGCCCTTAATTCCCTGAATATAAATCTGTATCTTCCAACTAAAGCTCTACAATCTTGCCATCGATATTGATACAATATCCAACTTGCATCTCTATTTATACATGTCCTACATGGATTGTATGTCCACAATTTGGTTGTGGCATCCATTCTTCCATATTTCATGGATTTTTCTTTTTCCACATGTCATCTTCCGCGTTGTTGATGTGTCATCATTTGTGGGTCGTGCACATCCATTGTCCATAACTTAGTGGGACTTACACCTTAGTGATGTACTCTTCCGCTCTTGATGTACCATTGCTTTGAGGTATGTGTGTATCCTTTCTCTTTAACTTGATGATTCTTTGACCCTTGTCGTACCATCCCTTGTGGGTGTTTCACACCTGATGTATTAATGCTTTGCGGAATCTGCGCATAGACAACTTCAGTTGTTGTACCCTTCTTGGAACTTGTGTGCCCTAGAAGCATCTTCTAATTAGAAAGACTTGCGCACTTTCAGGACTATTTGGTTTCTTACTATTTGCGCACTCCCGATATTTGACCAAGAAATGTTTGTGTATTCCATAGTCTTCTTTCAACATGCTTGTACACTTGTGCCTTTGTTTAACCAACTCCTTGTCTTCTTGTGCACATGTACCTTTTTCCAACAAGTTCTTTGATCATTTCCTTGAGAGAGTATGACTTGGTGGACTTGATATCTGTGCTGGTACCACATGTAGTGGGAAACATTGCTTATGTGCTTCTTTGGACTGGATCTACATGATGTACCTTCCTTATGTGCTTCTCGATACTGATCATGCATGATGTATCCTAGTACACACATATTCAAACTAGATGCAACTTCTAGATATACTTCTTTACACTGGCATCAATTTCCTCCACCATATTGAGCATATACTTCTTCAAAGTGACTTACATATACTTATTTAAGTTGGCATAGGAATGTTGTATCCACTTTGACATTAGTTGAAATCAATGACTCAAAATAAATCAATTCTCATACTCTTTGACACTAGATGACATCAATGACAACCAAAGTTCAACAACTCTACCCATTATTGTCCTTGTTGCAGTCCCCATGCTATTTTTTACTACTAGAGGGTCATCGTCATTTGGTAAATTGCATTTGAATATCCCTCCCTTTCCTACTACCTCTCTAGTGGATTTTTCTTCGTGAGAGGTTTGTGTCGAACTTGATGTGGTGGACAATCTGTTGTATTTATTGAAGGGTACTTTTTTTATTTTGGATCATCACATAATCTCTTCAAGTGAGGGTAGTTGAAACTCGTATTCTCTTTGCTTTAAAGTTACCCCCTCTCAAGTGAGGGATCAACCCTATGAATGTTTGGGTAAAGATCACAAAAATGTAGTCTCTCTTACTACTCTAGGGTGCAAGTCCTTCATTCATCATGCACAATCCAAAGCTAGCATACAAATTATCTAAGGCAAAAAGATGTCAATTGTGAAGGACCTTAGAGAACATAAGACCTTTTTCTTTGGTTATCCCATGAAAATTATCACCTTTAATGCCAGGGGTCTGGCCAACCCCATAAGAATATTGGTCCTGTATAGGATTGTAGAGAAGAATCCACCTAATATCATTCTCACATGAAACAATGTGTAAAGGAGAATTGGTTGTATATATCTCGAGGTCTATCTTTAAGAATCGAGATTTTCTTTGGTCCGATGCTAGAGGGTTGTTAGGAGGTTTATTGATGGGCTAGCACACTTATTATTCACTAACAAAACTTTTTTTTGTGAAGTTAGGTCTTGACACATGCTTTAAATGTGATTATCTAAATTCATAAGTCTCAATACTAAATGTATATGGTCCCTACCTTCATAAACATGATTTATGGATAGTTTTTTCAATTCCTAGGTAGTTCAAGATCAACATTTGATTATTGTCAGTGATCTTAATTTAACTTTATCCTAAGGAGAATTGTTGGGATGCAATGCTAGAGCGGATCTTCTTGGTGGGTTTTTTCTACATCAACTTGACTGATTGAATCTTGTGGATTTCAAACAAATCGATCTAAATCCAACATGGAGGAATAAGTGAGCAGGGGAAGAGGTAGTTTCCAAAAGATTGGTTTGGTTTATTTTTGTTGATACTTTGTTGGGTTGTGGAGTAATATATCATTCTTGGATATCCTCTAGTGGGGGTTCTAATCAAAATCCTATTTTCATTAAATTTTATAGGGACTAAGTGAAGCCTCCAATTCCTTTCAAGTTCAACCCAAGCTAGCTAGGAGAGGAGAAAATCATAGAAATTGTTAGGACATAATGGATTCCTTATAATCCTCACTCCAGTCTTTCCTCAAGTATGTAATTTGTAGATTCTTTGAAGGAATTCAAATAAAAAGGGATGGACAAATCAAGGAGGTTAAGTTGGATATTGAGATCTTATGATTCTAATCATGTAGGGGTGTTCACACGATCTAAATTGTGGTCCCCATCAAAGATGGAATCGAAAAGATCAAAACTTCTTTGAGATTGAGAGGTAGATTGTAAGATGAATAGTCATGTAGCCTAGATGTCTCTGGGTGAGGAAGACACTAGTTTCTTCCGTATAATTTCTATTCAAAGGAAAAGTCAAAATAATCTTTGGGAGATATAGTATAATGAAGGAAATAATGTTAGAGGATTTAAATATTTAGCATCTTTGGAGGTGTGATAGTATTCAGATATTTATAAGGATCCCTAGGGGACAAATATTGTCGAGATCATCAAGATCTATTCTTTCTTCTCTAAGATAGCGATGGTGGAGGATAATGAAAAAATTGTTGATCCTATTTCCATTGAAGAGTTGCAGAGAGTGATGACCACATTTCAAAAAGATAAGAGCCTCAGACCCGATGGGTGGATGATTGAATTCGTTCTTTCTTTTTAATATATTATTGGAGTAGACTTGTGAAGGGTTTTCGAAGAGGTTCAGATGATAAGAAAGGTCATGTTGGTTTTCAACTCAAACTTATTAATATTTGATTCCTAAAGTGGACCAGCAAAGACACTTTGGGGAGATTCATCCTATTTCATTATGCAATTGTGTTTACAAAATTACAACAAATATTTTGGTTTTTCAACTCAATCCTTTTCTGTTTGTAGCCATCTTCCCCAAACAATTTGGGTTTTGGAAGGTTGTCATATGCATCATGTTGTGGGGGCATATCAGGAGTTCATACATACAATTAAATACAAGAAGATCCCATATTTGGTTACCAAATTATTTTTTTCGAAAGAATATGATCAAACTTGCTAGCTCTATGTTAGATTACTTTTGATCCATGTGGGTTTCTAACTTCCTCTAGTTAACTGTATTATGGGTTGCATTAAATTCATGTCTTATGTAGTTCTTGTGAATGGATTGGACCCTAAATTATTTAATCCTTTGAGAGGGATTCATTAGGGATTCCCTCTCTCACCATATTTTTTCTTAGTGGTCGTCGAAGGTCTTAGTTGCTCCATTATAGAAGCAAGAAGTTCCAAGAGATTTCAAGGTATTCGATTTGGTGAAGGAGTAAATGTTACTCACTTATTATTTGTGGATGAAATTATACTTTTTACTAATGGCTCAATGAAAAAATGTAGGCCATTATTTGACATTCTTAAGATATATTGCAATGCCATTTGTATGGAGATTAACATCGAGAAATCAACCTGCTATTACAGTTTTGTTACTGTGGGGTTGGAACAGATTTTACAAGGTATATTCCAATATAATGTATTTGAAATAAATGAAGGAATGAAGTATCTAGGGTACATTCTCAAACCAAATTCATACAAAAAATGGGAATGGGGCTAGAGTTTAGACCACATTGAAAAAAATAACTTTCTAGTGTCATTATTGGCTCTCTTGCGGAGGGAAAATTACTTTGGTAAAGTCATTATTGGAGTCCATATTGGAATTTTGGCATACATTGGAACATATCCTGAAAGTAGTCCTGGAGAAGATCTAGTGCATGTGATTAAATTATCTGTGGAGAGGAAAGGAAGAGAAAGGTTTACATTGAACCAACTGGAGATCTATAACAAAACTGAAGAAAGAAAGAGGGTGGAGATTAGAGGATATTAATTTTTTTATAAAATTGTTGGTGACAAAATTGGTTTGGAACTTGCTTACTAAGGAAAGTCTTTGGAAGTGGAACATCCACATGAAATATATGGTTCCAAGATCCATTCTTGAATGGATCAAAACTGATCTTAAATTTCTTAAGGGTGGTTCACTACATTGGAAAGCATTGCTAAAGTCCTTCACTTATCTATGTGGGAATCAGTGGCCACCCACCTAGTCCTCTCCCTCAAAACACATTTTTCCATATTGGTAGTTATTTTATGGTTTTTTGGGTCCTGGTCTTATGGGTCTATTTTGAGCCCCCAAATGACCTTTTTTGGCATGGTAGATCCCACAGAATATCTAATGACATGCTTTGGGGTGTTCATAATGTGTACTTATCACCCAGACCTTTTCAATGGGCTATCAAGTACCCCAAACGGAGATTGTATGCAAAGTTACTCTCCTGAGAAGTTGACATATCAACTAACCACAATGAGGCCCACAAACCTTTTGGAGTTTCATCTTTTGTGGTTAGGTTTTTTTATGTTTAGTGTTTTCTCATTGATTATTTATGTTAACTATCTCTTTGGGACTCATTATAACTCAACTTCTTGTCGAGGAGTGTAGCCACCATAGCTCTTCTCATAGATCAACTACCACCATTCTAGCTATTTTGTATTCTGCATTTTGCAATCTATTCTATTTCATTAAGTTATATAATTTGAGTTTGATGTATCGCTATGTTCTTTGCATCATATATCTATGTACAATGTTCTATATCCATTCTTTCATTTCATTCTCATACAAACCCGAAACAATGGTATCAGAGTGGTCTACTCTTTATTTGTTTCTCTATGCATGCCCCCAAAGAGGTTGGGGTATAAGGAGTTGGGATTTGAGCTACGTGAGCCACTAAAATACTATCCTCGAAGACACCAACAGTTTCCTATGATAGGAGAAAATAGATATGGGGGAGTAGGAGATACTATTAATATGTTGCTCGAGGAATCACTCATGCGATAGAGGGACGAGATGATAGACAACTTTTTGCAAATCCTTTGACATATGCTAACAACAACAAATGCATCTTCGTCGAGCAACCACTTTGGAGGCACAACCCCATTCAAGTTACAAGTTAATTTTGATATTCTTGTATCTGAAGGTTAGATAGATGCGGATTCCTTGGAAAAATGGTTAAATTTGCTAGAAGGGAATTTCTTTGTCCACAATTTTTTCAATATGGAAAAGGTCACTTTTGTGCTCCTTAAGGCTATCCCCCATGTCAAAAGTTAGTGGGAAACTTTCTGTGAGAAAAAATCCACATAGGATTTAAATAGTTTGGATTCAATCCCACTTGGGCCTCTTTTGTGGATGCTATGAAGGAACGATATTATCATGTTGGAAACTATGATGACCAGTCCATGAGATGAATCACACTGTTTCAAGAGAGGGACCAAACAGTTTCAGATTTGAAAAATAATTTCCATACCTTGCGTGTGAAAATCCTCACAGCAGATCTAAGAGATTATGTATACCTCACAAGAGTAATTATGATTAAGCAGGAAAATAGAAGAAGAGTGAAGAATACAGTATAATGAGCAACAGAATAATATGGTACAGTAGAACTCAGATAGAAGCAATAATACTTCACACACACCAATTAATTAACCACAGTATGGAAAAATAAATAGTACAATGGTAGAGAGGATTCGAATGCCTAAGGTGGCAATTCGAATTAGCCTCTCAAAGTGATCATAAGATCAATAGAGTGTCATCGGAGCAAAACTAGGTGTCCTCATGATCATCAGAGCACAACTGGAAGTCTTCATCATCATCAGTGGAGTCATCAATGCTCAAGTAACTGTCAACCATCAGTCAAACTAACTCTGGTAGGTGTAACTCGGTGTAACTCAGTGTAACTAACTGTAACTGACTGTAACTGACTGTAACTGAGTGTAACTGAGTATAAACTGAATACAATTGGACTGGTAGGTGAAGAAGGGCGAGTTTCTCCGTAAAATCAAGGAAGAAGGGTGCATTAAGCAACTGGAGGGCTAAAACTGAATAGTGAGAAGCTCCTGGGGGGTGGCTAACTGAGGGCTAGGTGCTGGACTGATAACTGGGATGCATGCAAACCCTAGAATGCATGCAAACCCTAAAAGTGCATGCATGAATGAAAATGTAAATGATCAAAATACTGGCGGGACTAGGATGGAGTATCGGAATATCCAAACACCCCCCCTTAATCCATCCTGGGCCCTGGTAACTAAGACCAAAGGTCACCCAATACAATGAATAATAACAGTCAATAAACCAAGAAAGTGGGAAAATTTCATGGGAAACATACCCCCTCCTCAAAAACAGACTGTAAGGCACACACAAAAATTAAATGCTCCAAACTCAAGCAGGTGTGATGCTTGGTCATATGTCTAGAGGTATCTTCTTCTTGGGAAGAAGTGGATCATGCTCAAAAAGCATGTGCTTGTACTTGCTCTTCAGATCGAATGTGATGAGAACAAATCCAATAGTATGAGAATGATCCTTGAACCTATGATTCGAATCAACTGAGGTAGGATCAAATATGTAAAAGTGCATATAGTCTTTTTTCTTCTCCTTCAAACCACCATAGGTGAGATTATGCCAAAAATAACTATTACATGTTTGCTTGAAATCAAAATCAGATTTAAGACTTAAAAAACAATTTCTTGAGATCTCCTTTGAACCAGTAGGGGTGAGATCAAAACTATCATATGTATGAGAAATTATCCCAAGTAGTAATTGCTTAGAACCCAGTTTAGATACAAGACTTGAATCATGATTTCTTGAGATCTCCTTTGAACCATGAGAGGTGAGATCAAAACCAGTAGATGCATGAGAAATTATCCCAAGCGAATGGAAATGGCCATATTCTTCAATGACCTACTGAAAGCATGGAATTATGATCATATAGTAGTATAAAAGAGGAGATAGCTGGAGAGGAGAGAATGCATTACCTTCAATAGTTGTTTTGACCTCCGAAATAATCATGTGATCATGATGCAAACCAACAGACTCTGGTACAAGAGAGGATTTAGGACCTTCTACAATATCTAGAGTGTAAGCAAGCATAGAAAGAGAAGAAGGTTTGAGCATGAGTGGAGAATCTGCAAGTTCTTTGTCAACAACTTCAATATGAGATGATACTGGTTCATGATCTGAGAGACCATCAAGGGAAGCGAATGCATCACTTTGTTTGCTTTCGAATGGGTTGGGACCAAGTCCTTCATTCTCTCTGCCAAATATTTCATCCAGGTGAGCCCATAGCTCTTTTGGTGATGAAAAATCAGGGAGGTCATATAACATCCATTCAGACATAGCATCCAACATTGATCCAAAGGCTTCTCCAACTTTATTTAACCAATCAATCTTCTCTTCAGAAGATTCAAACTCTCTTTCAAAATAGCAGTCAAAGAGATCATGGCTCTTCAAGTATGCTATCATTTTTTATTTCCAATCATCATAGCTGAGAGGAGAAAAAGGAGAAAGAGGAGTGATTTCTTCTGAAATCATTGAAGCTGTGGAAGACCTGCAAAAAAAATATAGAATATCTGCAACTACTACTGCTGCAAGATGCAGAAACTACTGCAACTTGAATGCATCATTATGTTATCAAACTGCTGAAACTGTCGATTATCATTATGTTATCAAAATCAAGATAAAATTGAAGCACATAATAAGCAATACTTTGGATCTATGAATGCATCATAGAAAAAGCAAGGAAATGGCATCCCTAGTCCATAGAACAAAGGACAAATAAAGGAGAGGAAACCTTGGGACAACTTGTCTACAATGAAAGCAAGGAAGGGTGATGGGAAGGCGAAGAAAGACTTTGGAAAGTGGTGTGAGTTCCATAAAATCCCCTAGCACAACATTGATGAATGTCACTCGAAGTAGTTATTGGTGGCCAAAATGAAAGCCTTAGATTCAGATCTAGGATATGAATATGATTTACATCCAGGGAGGGAAAAGGAGATCATTGATGCAGAACTCAATTCTATGGTCACAACCACCAAGGTCCAACCCAACGAACTAGAGGAGCCAGAAGAAGGTGAGATCCTTTTTCACTCACAGATGTGGGTGAAGGGAACTCCATTGGATTTCATTGTTGATAGTGGAAGCCAAAATAAACTGATCTTAGCATAGGTCATCAAGTGGTTGGATTTTTCAACAACACCACACCCGCACTAGCAACATCGGGTGGCTCAACCATGGACGAGATCTCTGAATCAACCAATAGTGCCACCTACCCTTTGGCATCAATCCCTTCAAGGATGGGGTATTGTGTGATGTTTCCTCACATGAAGTTTGTGATGTTCTTTTGGGTCAGCCATATCTGTGGAAATGATATGCTACGTATGAGTCTAGACCTGACAACATCATTGTTACTTTGGGAATACAATTGTACATGATACCAGAGGTAGCTCCACCTACCACAATCTCTTTAATATCAATCAAACAGTGAAGGAAGGTCATCTCCTAAATTGGGAAATTTTTTCTCTTCATGATTCGTTCTCTCAGTGAACAGAAGGTCACAACCACATCTATATCCTTCAAATAAGGTCACTCCACACAGAAGAAGCAAGTGGAAAAAGTCATAGAAGAATACTGAGACATCTTCACCTCATCTACTGAGGTTCCTCTGTTAGGTTAAGCATTCAATTTTGAACCCTACTATACTTTTACCTGATGGGGCAATATATCAATGTTCTCTCTTATAAAATGAGGAAATAAAGCATCAGATTCAAGAGCTATTATGTTAGGAACCTGTGTTAACCCTTCTCTTTACTCTATTAGTATATTGTGGTTGGACGCATATGCTTTGTAAGTCGTCTTGTAGTATTATATGTTCCATGTTATTGATCCATAGTTTGTATTAGCCCATAGTATTATATGTTCCATGGTATTGATCCATAGTATTGGTGCATAGACTTAGTATATAAGTGTATGTTGAGGCAAATGAAGGCATCCAGAATTTATTTGTATTGAACTTGATCAAAGGAGGTTTCCCCCTCGAAGTGGCTCAAGATCAATAAAAATATTTTGTGTTCTAATATATAGTGCATTTTATTAATTAATTGTTGCAAGTTCCTTGTTATACCTCAATATTACACATTATGTATTAGTGTCGCGTCCTTGCACTAGCGACCTAAACGACAGTTTCCCTTAAAGATCATCTGAACATCCAGAATGAAAACCATTGACTGAACACTGAAAGCAAACACTTTTTCTGCCATCTGCCAACCCAACTTAGCCCTGTTTGTGAGCACTACCGCTCCCTGCACATCTACAGGGGCATGGTAGTCAGCACTACCGCGCGTTGCTCCTTCTCTGGGGCGTGGTACTACCGCGCTATGCTTAGTGTTAGGGGCACGGTAGTCCAAAATTAACCTTTTGCCTTGGATTTTGGGATCTTGACTTTCGAGAGATATTATTGGGATTGCCACCTCTGATTCGAACTCAACTCCCCACTCTGTTTAGCTAGCCTGATCCACTAAACCCTCCATAGATCCACACTTCTCTCTTGTTGGTTAACCTTCCCATGTGCTATAAGAGAGAAGCCTTCCATGAGCCAAAGAGAGGAATTTTGGGGTATCAAACCTATGATCTTCAGACTTTTGCAGAGATAGCTAGAGGAAGCACTTGGAGCTGGAGGATTGGCTTGGATATCAAGCAACCTTTGTAAGCACTCTTCAAGTTTGTAATAAAAGATAACTTGTCTTGTTTTTCCCATTTCATGTGTATTGTATAAATCTTTGGTATGAGATGTATCTAGTTTAGATTTGAACTTAATCTATGCTTCAAGGTATTTGGAAGCTTGCATGCTTGTCCTTTGTTTGATTTCAACAGGTTCTATATTGGAGCTTCGGGATCAAGAGCTAGAAGCGGGACAAACGTCGAATTGGAAGGTGAGTTACATCTTTCATCTCTTCTGAATGCATTTAATCTTGTTGTGAAGATTAGTTCAGGAACTCAAGGTAGCATTTGTTTCCTTTTTGTCTTAGCATAGAGTCAGTGCATCCTGCTTTATCCTAAGAGAGTTTTTACCTATCCGTAGGGAGAAATATCTACAACATTCCTCGCATATTACAAAAGGGGCACATCCAACCTAGCGATTCATCCTACAGAATTACAATCATGCTTGTGCAAAAGAAATATGGGACCTGGTGCCTCTGTATTGATTGTATAGCTTTAAACAAAATCATAGTCAGGAACCAGTACCCAATTCCCCGAATTGACGACCTTCTTGACAACTCAAGGGAGCTAAGTACTTTACCATTTACGCCCACATAAGAAGAATCATCCCATGCTCAATTGAAGGCTGACAAAGCCACCAAATTCATTGAATGTATTTACCGCATCCGCTAAGGGGTCCATGATATTTTTCATAAATCCAATGCTAAGTACAAGCAATGCCTCTATCAACGCAGGGTTCCACACAAGTTTCAGGTGGGAGACAAGGTTTGGTTGCATTTGCGAAAAGAGTGCCTTAAAGGACCCTATTGTAATTTGCGTCTGCTTTGTTATGGGCCTTATAACATCTCCAAGGTTGTGGAAAACAATGCTTTTGAATTGTGTATTCCCCCCTTCCTTGGATTGCACCCATAATTTAACCTAGACCTCATTCAGCCATATTTTCCACCACTATTGGACACATCGGAGGTGGAAAAGAAGCTAGAACCTACATAGATCAACCCTGACTGCATGGAACTGGCAGCAATTAATTGCATTATGGACACACAGGTTAATGGCACAGTGTTCCTTTCCTATTTATGGTTCTTTTTCCCTCTCTGAAACTTTTTCTCATTCTTTCACCATGATTCTGAAATCCTCATTTTTTGCTTCCCTATCAATTCGAAAGTGTCCAAAACCTAGTCAAACCCCAATTACCCCTCCGCGTTTGTCCCAAATCAAAATTTTCCTTTACTAAAACAGTTTCTGTTTTTGTTTTTCTACCCATTCACAAAAAAAAACTCATGTTATGGTTGTCACCCGCGCAGGAGCACAAACCATGGAGGAAGAACTTGCAGCCCACAAAACCAAACTCCAAGATCTGGATGAAATATTTCTCGGCCTCCATCTTGAGCATTCATCCATGAACAATAAATGATAGTCAGAGTCTTCTACAGACACTGGGTTCTCTTCTTCCAACAATTTTTGTGAGCCAAAGCTTGATTTTCCTCGCTTCAATGGTAGTGATCTGACTGGATGGATATATTGGGCAGAACAATATTTCAATCTACATAATACTTTTGATGTCAAGAAAGTGCCACTTGCATCCTTTCATTTGGAACGGGAATCCCTTCAATGGTTGTGTTGGTACATCAAGGCTCATGAAGAGCCAAAATGGATAGATTTTTTCCAACTCCTTTTGCAATGATTTGGTCCTAGTGCTTTTGATGACTTCACAGGAGCACTCACTAAACTTCGCCAAATTGGAATTGTGGGAGAGTATCAGACAAAATTTGAGAAACTAGCCAATCACACAGAAGGATTGCCTAATGACTTCTACAGGATCTGTTTTATCAGTGGTCTAAAGGATGCAATCCGATCTGAGGTAAAAATGTTATGTCCCAACACAATGATGGAATCCCTGCGGTTGGTAAGTTGGAAGAGGACACAATCGCATCCCAATAGTGCTCCAAACCCACTTTTGTCCCCTTCTGAAATGTGGGTTCCCAACGCCCTCCCATCACACCAGCTCCTCGACCAAATCCTATCAATCATTTGTTTGAAGCAAAGATGTGGGAACGTAGAGAAAAAGGGCTTAATTGTGATGAGAAATTCACTCAAGGCCATATATGTGTTGAACAAAATCTCTACCTCTTGGATGTGGATTCTCTGTCTGCCTCTGAAATTGGTGAAGAAGCTCCAGATACAATAGATGATCAAGTCGACATTTAGAAACCGCCTGTTGACCCTCCATCTCAGGATGACCACCCAAAGATATCTCTCCATACTTTAGTTGGAGTCACCACCCCCCAAACAATGCGGGTCAGGGGTTACTTCAAGAAGATCCCTCTTACAATACTCATTGATTATGGTAGCACTCATAACTTCATTGACCCTCAGATCGCCAAACAGGATAGTTGTTTTGTCCATCCTTGCTCCAACTTTGAAGTCATGATTTCCAATGGGGGCACCTTACCTTGTAAGGGGAAGTGTCACAATGTGCGTATATCTATGGGAGATTATAACCTGCGTTGTGACATGTTTTTCTTGGCCTTAGGTGGATGTGATGTGGTTTTGGGTGCTCAATGGCTACACACACTTGGCCCCATCTTATGGGATTTTTTTGAACTATGGACGCAGTTCTCAATCAATGGGAAAAAATGCACATTGACATGCTTACAACTAGGGTCTCTCAGCATCATCAGTTCTCATCGCATGGAAAATATACTTAAGAAGATTTCACATGGTGTCATCGCTTAGATCCATTCCATTCAGATACAACCATCCGTGGTCTCCACTACTCATTTGGGTCTACAAAAAATTCTGGATAGATATACATGTGTCTTTGCTGAACCAGTGGGATTTCCACCTTCAATACCAGAGGTCCATCATATTCATCTCCTTCCTGGAATCGTTCCTCCCAACATCAGTCCTTATCGCTAACCATTTCACCAAAAAACAGAGATTGAGATGCTCATTCGGGACTTACTGAAGCAAGGTATTATTCGCCCTAGTACTAGTTCCTTTTCTTCACCAGTTCTTCTTGTCCGAAAAAAAAGATGGGTCATGGCACCTCTGCATTGACTTCCGAGCACTTAATCACCTCACAATCAAGGATAAGTTTCCAATTCATGTTGTTGATGAGCTTCTTGATGAGCTTCATGGTGCTCAATTTTTCTCCAAGTTGGATCTTCGTTATGGGTATCATCAAATTCGAGTTCATGAGGATGTTATCCCTAAAACAACTTTCCGCACACATGATGGCCACTAGAGTTTTTGTTCATGCCCTTTGGCCTCACTAATGCTCCTTCCACATTCCAGGCTGCATTGATGAATAAAATATTCCAGCCCTACTTGTGGAAATTCATTTGGGTCTTCTTTGATGATATCCTTATCTATAGTAAAACATGGGTTGAGCATCTCCAGCATCTGGATCTTGTAATGCAACTTTTCTCTGATCATCATCTCCATGCCAAATAGTCTAAACGTGTTTTTTTACAGGAGGAAGTAAAGTATCTCGGGCACATTATTTCAGCACAAGGGGTTCGCGTGGATCCTGCCAAAATAGATGCCATGAAAAATTGTCCACAGCCTCAGACACTCAAGAGCCTTCGTGGTTTTTGGGGATTGACTGGATACTACCGCAAGTTTGTCAAGGATTATGGGAATATTGTAGCTCCATTAACCTCTCTATTGAAAAAGGATTATTTTACATGGACACATGCTAATGAGTGTGCATTTGACAAACTGAAACAAGCAATGTGTACTACACCTATTCTAGCTATGCCTGATTTTTCCAAGCCCTTCACTATTGAGAGTAATGCTTGCGGCAATTCCCTTGGTGTTGTTCTCCTTCAAGATGAAAATCCCATTGTATTCACTAACAAATCCCTTTCTGGTAAGAATTTAGCTGCCTCTACAAATGAGAAGGAAATGATGGCTATTTTACATGCAATACAGAAGTGGCAACCATACCTATTAGGGAATCATTTCTGCATCAAGACTAGTCAAGAGAGTTTGAAATATTCCTGAAACAATGGGTATCCTCCCAGCACAATAGAAATGGGCTAGAAAAATCTTGGGTTATGACTATGAGATCACTTACAAGAAGGGCAAGGACAATCTTGTGACGGATGCTCTTTCTCACACATTTGATGACCAAGTCTCTCTTTAAGCTATTTCTATGCATGTTCCAAATTGGTTGCAATATGTTCAACAGGGCTATGTCAATGACCCTTCATTATCTCAAATCATCCAATACTTGGCCAACAACCCTTCTGTTGTACTAGATTACCCTTGGGATGGTGCTTCCCTGAGATACAAGGGTTGTCTGGTGCTTCCGCACAGCACAGATCTTCAACAGGTTGTCTTCTATGAACTCCATGCTTCTCCATTGGTAGGGCACTCTGGGTTCCTCAAAACGTATGAGCGGGCACGACGTAACTTCTTTAGGCCGGGAATGAAAAGGAAAATTTAACATATGGTGGATGAATGTGATACCTTCCAGCGCAATAAGGGTGAAAAGACACTCCTTCCAGGATTGCTCGAACCCTTTCCCATCCTTACATGGATCTAGATAGATATTTCTATGGATTTCATTGAAGGGATCCCTAAATATGGAGGGAAGGCAGTGATTTTGGTTTTGGTTGATTGCCTCTCCAAATATAGTCATTTTTTTTCCCTCAGCCATCCCTATACATTAGCATTAGTCGCACAAGTTTTCCTGGACCAGATCTTCCGTCTTCATGGAATCCCTTCTTCCATTGTATCGGATCACGATGCAAATTTCACCAGTCATTTTTGGATAGAACTATTTCGCCACACTGGCACCAAACTGAAGATGAGTTCAGGGTATCACCCACAAACAGATGGTCGAACTGAAATTATCAATAAATTCTTGGAAACGTATCTTCGTTGCTTCACCTCCGAACAACAACATCAGTGGGAAAAGTGGCTCCCTCTCGTTGAATGGTGGTACAATACCTATTACCACACTACCTCTAAAATGACTCCATATGAGGCAGTCTATGGTCAGGCACCTCCAGTTCTTCTTCCATACACCACCAGCAGTTCACAAGTTCAGGTAGTTGACACGATCCTTCGAAACCGCGATCAGATTCTTCGCATTTTGCAAGACAGTCTTCACATGACAAGAAATCGAATGAAGCAACAAGCCGATCAGCACTGTTCTGAGTGCACTTTTCAAGCAGGTGATATGGTTTTTCTTCGCGGCTTACAAGAAATCCTCCCTGAAACTCAAAGGGCATCATAAGCTCACTCCAAAGTTCTATGGGCCATATAAGATTCTTCAGAAGATTGGGTTTGTTTCTTATAAATTGGAACTTCCTCCTTCTTCCCGCATTTATCCAGTATTTCATGTCTCTTGTCTGAAGAAACTTCTTGGCACCAATATCATAAGACAAACTATTTTACTAGAACTCGATAATGAAGGATCCATCCTTTTGGAGTCGGAGGTCGTCCGCAATAGGTGCACTAGTCAGCTTCACTCACGATCTATCACAGTGGTATTAATTCAGTGGTACAGAATGCAACCAGAGGATACTATATAGGAACCACTCCTTGAGATTCAGCAACAATTTCCACATCTCAAGCTTTGAGGAAAAAGATTTTTCTAAGCTGGAGAGGATGTTCGGAACCCATGTTAACCCTTCTCTTTACTTTGTTAGTATATTATGGTTGGACACATATGCTTTGTAAGTCATCTTGTAGTATTATATGTTCCATGTTATTGATCCATAATTTGTATTAGCCCATAGTATTATATGTTCCATGGTATTGATCCATAGTATTGGTGCATAGACTTAGTATATAAGTGTGTGTTGAGGAAAATGAAGGCATCCATAAGTTATTTGTATTGATCTTTCTCAAAGGAGGTTTCCCCCTCGAAGTGGCCCGAGATCAATAAAAATATTTTTTGTTCTAATATATAGTGCATTTTATTAATTAATTGTTGCAGGTTCCTCACATATTACAAAAGGGGCACATTCAACCTAGCGATTCATCCTACAGAATTCCAATCATGCTTGTGCAAAAGAAATATGGGACTTGGTGCCTCTGTATTGATTGTATAGCTTTAAACAAAATCATAGTCAGGAACCAATACCCAATTCCCCGAATTGATGACCTTCTTGACAACTCAAGGGAGCTAAGTACTTTACCATTTACGCCCACATAAGAAGAATCATCCCATGCTCAATTGGAGGCTGACAAATCCACCAAATTCATTGAATTTATTTAGCACATCCACCAAGGGGTCCATGATATTTTTCATAAATCCAATGCTAAGTACAAGCAACGCCTCTATCAACGCAGGGTTCCACACAAGTTTCAAGTGGGAGACAAGGTTTGGTTGCATTTGCAAAAAGAGTGCCTTAAAGGACCCTGTCGTAATTTGCGTCCGCTTTTTTATGGGCCTTATAACATCTCCAAGGTTGTGGGAAACAATGCTTTTGAATTGTGTATTCCCCCCTTCGTTGGATTGCACCCATAATTTAACCTAGACCTCATTCAACCATATTTTCCACCACTATTGGACACATTGGAGGTGGAAAAGAAGCTAGAACCTACATAGATCAACCCTGACTGCATGGAACTGGCAGCAATTAATTGCATTATGGACACACAAGTTAATGGCACTTGCTAACAAAATTTCCAACTCTATTGGGTTGGAAAAGCAAGGAAGCTCCTGCACCAAGGCAAGTGGTTCACAAAGCGTCAAGTTCAACAACAATATTACCATTTGATGGGGGCATTCAACACAATGGAGAACCCTCCTTCATGGGGGGGGGACTGAGCTATGTGGGCATCGGTGGCCACCCACATAGTCCACTAGATCAAAACACAGTTTTTTATCTTCGTTTTTTTTTAAGGGTTTTTTGGGTCATAATCTTCCAGGGTCATTTTGAGGCCCTAAGCATCGGTTTTTTGGTAGGGTGGCACTTAGATGATAGTTGAATGGCATGGTATGGTTCATTTAGAATGTTTACTTCTCATCCATACCTTTTCAATAGGTTTCCAAGGACCCTGAGCAGAGATTCTTTGCAAATGTTACACCCCCAGGAATTTGACGTATCAACTAACATTAGGGTTTTTTATTTTATGGTTTTCTTATTGATGCTTTATGTTAAATGGAAATTTGTGCCTCATTGTATCTTAACTTCTTATGGATGATTATAGCCGCCACATCACTTCTCAGAGATTAGCTACCATCATTCTAGCTATTTTGTATTCCGCATTTTACAACGTGTCCTATTTAATTAAGTTATAGAGTTTGATTTTATTGTATCACTATGTTTGTTTGCAATATGTGTGTGTGTGTGTGTGTGTACTCTGTTCTATATGCATTATTTCATTTCGCTCTCACACAAACCTGGATTAGTGGTATTAGAGTGCTCTTCTCTTTATTTGTTTCTCTATGCATGTCCCAAATGAGGTCGAGGTAGAAGGAGTTGGGGCTTGAGCTGCTTGAGACTTCAAAATAACATACTCACAAACACTGACGACCATGAATGATGGAATAAAAGAGATAGGAGGAAGAAAGATATCCTATTAAGATGTTTCTCGAGGAAGCCCTTGCGTGACAAAGGGATGAGATGATAGACAAATTTTCCTAAATCCTTAAACAAATGCCGACAACAACAGAAGCATCTTCATCGAGCGACCACTTCGGAGCCTCCACCCTCTTTAAGGTACAAGTTAAATTTGATATTCTTGTATTTGAAGGTAATATAGATGCAAATTATTTGGAAAATTGGTTAAATATGCTAGAAAGGTATTTCTCTATCCACAATTTTTTTTATGGGGAAAAAATCACCTTTTCAATTATTAAGGTTTCCCCCCATGTCAAAATTTGGTGGGATTATTATGAGAAAAACACTGTAGAGGAGTCTAAATTGTTTGGAACCAATCCCATTTGGGCCTCTTTTATGGATTCCATGAAGGAACAATATTACCCTATTGGAAACTATGATGACTAGTACATAAGGTGGACCACACTACGTCAAGAGAGGGACTAAACAGTGTCGGTATACACAAATACTTTCTATACCTTTCACACTAATATGGGTATCAAAGACTCTAAGCAACATCTGGTTCTAAAATACCATGGGGGTCTACATATGTACATCTAAACACAATTGGAGTTCTTGGACATCTTGTCACTGGGAGTTGCTTATTGTTATGTTGTCAAAATCGAGTAATAATTGAAGTAGAGGAATAAGATGGAGTTTGGATTTGCAAATGCAGCATAGAAAAAGCAGGGAAATGGTGGCCTCAGTCCATAGAAAAAAGGAAAAATCAAGGAGGGACAAACTCAAGACAACTATTCGAAGATGCAATCAAAGAAGGGTAATTGGAAGACAAAGAAAGACACTTAAAAGTGGTGCAAGTTCCATAAAATCCCTGGCATAAAACTGATGAATGTCACTCGAAGAAGTCATTGGTGGAACATGAAAGCCTCAAATTCAAATCTAGGCTCTAACTATTATTCAAATCCAGATAGGGGGGAGCGGATCATTGATACAGAACTTGGTTCTATATTCAGTACCACCAAGGTCTAACCCAACGAACTAGAGGAGCCAAAAGAAGGTGAGCACATTTTTCATTGGAAGATGTGGGTAAAGGGCACTCCACTGGATTTCATTGTTGATAGTGGAAGCCAAAAGAACATGATCTAAGCATATTTTTTCAAGTGGTTTTAGTTTCCAACAACACTACCCCCACAACCATACAACATCGGTTGGCTCAGCCATGGATGAGATCTTTGCATCAACCAACAGTACCTCCTGCCCTATGGCATCAATCCCTTCAAGGATGAGGTATTGTGTGATGTTGCACCACTTGAAGCTTGTGATGTTATTTTGGGTTAGATATATATGTGAAAATTCCATGTTTTGTATGATCCTAGACCTCATAGCATCATTGTTACTCTGGGTAGAGAATTGTACAAGATACTAGAGCTAGCTCTACCTACCACGCTCTCTTTGATCTTAGCTAAATAGTGAAAGAAGGTCATCTCCTAGACTAGGAAATTTCTCCTCTTCATGATTCATTCTCATAGTGAGTGGAATGTTGTGGCCACTTTTATGGCCTCCACACAACAGAAGAAAGTGGACAAATTCATAGAAGAATACAGAGACATATTCATCTCACCTACCAGGGTGCCTCTACACTTTCAAGTCAAGCATTCAATTGATCTGAATCCTAGTGTGCCTCTACCTAATGGGCCAGTATATTGATGATAACTCCTAGAAAGTGAGGAAATCAAGCATCCAATTCAAGAGCTTCTCTAAAAGGGGAACATTCAATACAGCTCTTCACCCTCTGGAAGTCCAATCATGCTCATGCAAAAGAAATAAGACTTGGGGATTATGTATTGATTAAAGAGCTTTAAAAAAATTCACAGTTAGGAAACAGTACCCAATTCCTTAAATCAATGACCTTCTCAATCAACTCAAGGGAGCCAATTACTTTAGCAAGATTGATCTAAACTCAGGATACCACCAATTTCCAATACAATCAATTGATATATCCAAGATTTCTTTCAAGTCTAAAGAAGGTATTTTCAAATGGTTGGTCATGCCCTTTGGATTAAAAAATTCCCGAACAACTTTCATGAGGTTTATTGATGACATATTGAGGCCTTTCAATAATTCCTTTTTGGTTTTCTATCTGGATGATATCCTCATCTTCGATAGGAGTAGGGAGGAACACTTGTATCACATTCAACAAGTACTTCACACTCTACAGCAACAAACATTATATGATAACTTAGAGAAATGCTCATTTGGAATGAACAAGGTCCAATACCTCATATACATTATATATAAGAATGGAGTACATGTGGATCCAGCCAATATCCAAGTCATTCGTGACTGGCCAACCTCGATAACACTAATCGAGCTCTGAATATTCTCGGGCCTTTCCAACTTCTATCGCAATTTTGTGTTGGGATTCTCTCATATTGCATGGCCCCTCAACCAAGTGACCAAGGGTGGTGGAAAATCCAAATTTGGGTGGACCAAATCACAATAGAAAGCCTTCAATAATATGAAAAATCATTTATGCTCATCCCCAATGCTTTCCTTTCCTAATTTGCAACAACCTTTTGAGATTGAGATAGATGATTTAGACTACATTGTGGGTACCATTCTCACTTAGAACGGTCATCTGGCGGCCTATCATAGTGAGATGCTCTCAGATGTCATCTGTAAGTACCCCACCAATGAAAAAGAGATGTATTCCATTGTATAATCCTACCGCCAATGGAAGCATTACATTTTAGGGAGGGAGAAAGTCATCCATATGGATCACAAGCCTTTACAGTTCATGCAAACACAAGGAAAATTACAGAATGACCACCATGAAAAGTCGTACACATACTTGCAACGGTTTCAACACAACATTTAATATAAGAAAGGGAGCACCAATCATGTCGCATACTTCCTTAGTTGACTTCCAGGTTCAGCACTAATCATAGTGCTAGACTCTTATGGGCATGAGACCTTCAAGTGGTCCCAACTCTGTGACATGATCCAAACTTCGCTATATCCTACCATATGTTTGGAGCGGGAAAGACCATTCTCTACTTTCTTCTATCGGATGGAATATTATTCCATATGGGTCATATCTATGTTCCTTCAAGAAAGCGTGCAAACTTTATTTGGGAATCCCACTAAAATCGATGGGTTGGAAACTTTGGCATGGAGAATACAATAGCAGTACTCCATAAGTATTTCTATTAGTCGAAGCTTCACTAGGATGTTAGCAGGTATATCAGATCCTACATTGCATGCTCCATCACCAAGCCAACCATTAAAAATAAGGATTGTACACCCCCCTACATACTCCCGACAAGCCCTGGGAATCCATCTCAATGAACTACATGTCAAGTCTTCCTTCAACCAAGCATGGTAATGAATTTGTATTCATGTTTTTTTATTGATTCTCCAATATGGACATTCTAAGAGCCTATAAGAAGAACATCGCAACCAAATCCAATGCCAAGCTCTTCCTCGAGCATGTGTGGGTACATTTTGGAATTACAAGGACCATCATCTCAGACTAGGACAGCGGGTTCTTAAGTACATTTTGGTCAAACCTATGGTCACTGTTGGACACCAAGCTCACCAAATACACCACCTTGCACCCTCAAACTAATGGACATACAGAGGTCATCAATAGGATGAATGTGCACATCTTGTGTGTACAACTCCAAGCATCCACGCACAAGAGATGTCATACTTCCTTATGTTCAACGTAGCTACAATAGAGCCCTCCATAGTTCGACTAGCCACAACCCTCTTTAGGTGGTACTAGGATTTCAACCATTAGGACCCATTGATGTAGCACTTTCCTTTATGCCCACACATGCATAATCATCCCATGCTCAATCATAGGCCAATAAAGAAACCGAATACATTGAACGATATCAACAAATCCGCAATATATTCATGATATTTTATAGAAATCCAATGCTAAGTACAAGCAACGCTATGATCAACATAGGGTTCCACACAAGTTTTAGGTGGGAGACAAATTTTGGTTGTATTTGCATAAAGAGCGCCTTATAGGACCCCATCTGAAGTTGTGTCCACTTCAGTATGGGCCTTATACCATGTTGGGCCCAGTATTTTGGAGGTATCATTTTTGAAGAAATGAGTTAGTGTGGTTGAAGACAAAGTGGAACTAGTTTGATGCAAGGGTCAACTCTGATGAAGCGGCTAGGAAATGAGGAAAACGGTCATGTTGATTGTGTCAAAGGTCGTAAGTTGAGTTAGTTAGTTAGTTAGAATTGTTACACATTGTAATAATGAGTCAGTTAGGAAATTATTGGGTTAGTGGCAGCGGGGCAAGGTTAGTGTGCCCTATAAATATGTATTAAGAAGGAAATTTTGGGGTTAATGTTTGAAGTATAGTTTTGTGCTATGTAATAGAGATATCCGTTATATATGTTGAAGACATTTTTGGAGAAGCCGAGTCGTTGATATGCAGGCTATGTGCGCAAATCCATTGTATGACATGAAGAAATCTGTAATTTCTACCTGAAGTGCTTATTTGGCTACGACTCTAATAAAATACAAGTGCTTCCGTGGTTTTTCCCAGATGGGTTTCCACATTAAAACATGGTGTCTTTATGTGTGTTAATGTTTTTTGATGTGATATGTGTTGAATAAATCTCAAATACATGATGGGATTATATGTATGAAATCTGGATGCGAATATATTAATCTGGCTAAGTAATGGAACCTATCGATGTTATGAACTTGTCAAAGATATGGTTTTCCATTGTGTTGTAACAAAACATAAAAATGAATGTAATGGTTGTCGAATGTTCCCCTTTTGTGCTACATGAATTCCGGTTCCTAAAGTCCCCATAGATACTTCGGGTGAGACTTCATCTACTCTGTAGGTGTTGCTGAAAGGGATTTAATCCCTTCCGGGTTGGTGTCTGTGGATTGTGGAATTTGTTGGTGGATGTTAAGTTTTTAACCCTGGTCGAAGTAAAAGTGATCCAACAAATAGTTTTGTTGATGGGACCGGTACTTTGAGGTGAAGGGGAATGTTGTGGCATCTGACTAAGTCAAAGATATAGGATTGGTTAGACCTGCAACTGGAAGAATTTGCAAGGAAGCATAATAAACACCCTCGACTGAATAATGAAGATTGGTTAGATAAGTATGTTTTTACTGATATTCATGAAGCACTATTTAGCAAGTTCCCAATGATATTGCATGAATGGTTAGCAAGTTTGACTAAACAGAAGACAAATTTCCAAGGAGGTGAACCTAGGTGTTGGACACCTAAGTTGATACAGCAACTGAAGGGTGTGAACAATAGAATCTCTCGCACGATATATTTTTGGCTAGACAGTGTGTTAGAGGGGTATATTACCGAATTCGATGTTGACACTATCAAGTCATATAGCACAACAGAGTGTGAATTCTTTGAAGGTCTGCGCGGTAAGTACCTCAAGTCATTGAACTTGTCGATCAAAAAGCTTCTTTGTGAAAAGTTGTAATGGAATGGAATATGACAAGTAGAGCATTATGTGTGGTGGGCATGGGTATCGGATGGAAAATGGTCTGGACAGAATTAATGGGATGATATGAGATGATAAGTGGAGACGAAATTGAATCAGATGAAGAGTGTGGATTTCTGTGGAGTGGAAGACGGTTTCGATCGAACAAAAGGAGGAGAACTGCGAAAAAAAAGGCAGTTTGCAATGCGACTAAAAGGAGAAACTATGAATCAATGCCACAGCTCAATGAGGATTCTAGTGATGAAGAGGTTGAATACCAACTCATTCCTGTGGAAGGAGAAGGCTCTGAAGGACCATTCTATACCTAAGGTTGTGACATACCCACGACCCGACGTACACTTCCAGAGACTGAGGTAAGACCTAATATTTCTTCACATTTTATTCCATCTAGTCAAAGTAGTGGTAGTAATCTGAAGAGTACTTCGCTGAGTGGGAAGGCTCCGAGTAGTGGTCTATTAGCAGTGAATCAATCAGATCCCCAAAGGTCCAGAATGGCCAAGGACGACATGAATTTACCTATTTTTAATGGGAATGGATCAGAAGATCCAAAACAACACCATTTGTTATGCAACATTGTATGGACTGTGAAGCAAGTCCAGGATGACAACGTCAAGTTGGCGCATTTGATCATGACTTTCTGAGTTCGTGCCTTAGACTGGTTTATGAATTTTTTTGAAGTTACTGGTAACCATCCTGCAAAGACCTTGGAAGAAGTCAAGGAAGGAATGAAGATTGAATCTAAAAAGCTGAAGTCTGAATCTCAATGTATTATGGAATTGAAGGAAATCAAGCAAGCATCGAATGAGTTTGTTTAGGACTTCGACCAACGGTTCAAAATGTTGATGGCTCATACAAGCTTCCCAATGATGATTTACAATATAAGGAATGGTTTATTGTCGCATTGCTGCCCCACATCAGAATTCCACTTATGCAATAGAATATATCGATAGAGATGGAGGCCTTGGAACTAGCTATGAAGTTGGAAGCATCACCTATCGAGGATCCTATTTCTAGTATGGCTCAAATGCAGTCACAGTTAGCAAACCTATCTATTCAAATTCAGGATATTAATAAGGGAAAAGAAAAGCGTGAAGATGTTTGGTGCACTATATGTAAAGAAGATGGAAATTCCAAATACCAATGTACAATGTTTCATGACTACATTAATGCTGGAAATCCGAGTCCAATAAATCCTATTGTATGGTGTTGAATCTATCAGACCAAGGGACATCGACCAAAATAATTCTACTTGCTACAGAAGATGGTAACTGCTCCTCAGAACTTATGGTGTAAGTTCTGTAGCTCTGTTGGACATGATGAAAATCACTGTTCAGCATACCATTTGCTCACTAAATGAACTACAGACACATTTCTTATGAAAGGAGAAGGTTCAGCTAAAAGACCCGAAGCACAATTTAATCAACCTTGAGGGGGATTCAGAGGCCATGAATGAGGAGGATTTGGCCGAGGTAGAGGATATCTCATAATTTATAAGTGCGGTACTCCTGTACATTATTCTAGATATTGTACCCATCCTGCTACATCTTGTACATATTGCAGAGCGCTAGATCATACCATTGAATATTGTCCACATCTTATAGCTAAGTGGAAATAGAAGTAGAATCAGGATCATAATCAAAATGTGCAAAATATTTTGGCGGAACCGCGATCGAGTCAGCATACTATCACTTTTGTCACCAAGGATGGTACTACGATAGGTGGAGATAAGAACAATAACAATAATCTAAGGGACCCAAGAGTCAAACCAATAGTTCAGAAACCCCCGCAGTTTGATGTCCAGAAAGAGAAAAGTATATTCTTTGAAGCTAGGGATGAAATTATGAAGGGTGCATCAACATATTCCCCGCCTCCTATCCGTGAAGAAGGACCTGTGTAGGACATGCCACCTCACTTTGGCAAGTCTTCGCCAAAGAAGAATTTTGGAAAGGTAAGTGCCCTTAATACATTTCTCAGAATTTGTTTGGCTTTGGTTAAATATGAGGATGCTCTAGGAGAATTTCAAAAATTACTTGGGGAATCTGAGGAAGAAGTGTGATCCGAAAGGGTTGTTAATCATGTCCAGAGACGGCATAAGACTGGTCAAGAATTGTGACTTAATGCACAGATTGGTGACTATGACATGGAATTTGTTATTCTAGATTTGGTTTTAGATGTAAACATCTTGACCAAGCAAACATGGGAGAACATGGGTAAGCCAAATTTAGTATGGTCACCTATATAGATACACTTAGCTAATAAGCAGAAAGTAATACCATTTGGGCGAATGGTTTGGGTTCCTATCGAAGTAGAAGGACTATGCACATATGAAGACTTTGAAGTGATAGAGATTTTTGACGATACCAATTTGTATCCTGCATCTATTGTAGGAATTCCATTCTCATAGTTAAATGTGTGTGTAAAAGTTTCAGCCAAAAAGGACAAGGTAGAACAGATGATTCAAGAATGGTCATAAGAGTGACAAGTACCTGTCGAACCTGAAACCATATCATCGGACCCATCACAACAGGAGTAGCAGAAAGATGGTACATCTGGTATAAAAAAAAACAGCTAAAACACGCAGCAAACTGAAGGGGGAGGTGATGACGTAGAAGACCAGGAATCCAGCCAAACCCCCACTGATCCATAAATAGAAGACAAGCGGAAAGGTGAAAATTCAAGACAGAGTGCGCGGAATAATAAAAAAGCATAGCGCCATGATACTGTCTAGGCTTTGACAGACGATGATATCAATATCTTGTTGAATAAGATGACTGAAGTGGCAGAGGAGAATAGAAGGAAAGCGGAAGACAAGACAATCCAACTATTTAGTAGCGTCACTGAAGTTCTAGATACGTTGTTTATAGAAGTAAAGAAGATTAGAATCTTGGCTCCGTCACAGAGCACATTAGCACAGGTCAAGGCTGAGCAAGAAGAGTAAGCGCAAACCCAGGAAGCACCACTTCCCTCTATGGAAGGGGTAGTAAATATTTTTCTCGATCAATTACATTTGATGAATCAGGAATCGGTGTCGAGCTTCCAAAGTCAGGGAATGTGGACCTTAAGTTACCCGCATTACCCCTTTACATGTTGCATAGGATACATGAGAGTGTTGCTAAGGAAATAAAATAAAGGGAAATTTCTCTCCTGGAATATATGAAAGCATATAAGAACTAGGCAGTGGCATTGAAGGATATAAATGTTGAGCTTCAGTAGGACAAGGACCTACAATGATGGGAGAAAGACAAATTTCAGCAAGTTGTATGCCAAGCAGTGCTGGAGGCAGAGGTTATTGAAGAAATGACAACAGAAGAGAAGGTACATCGGTTAGAGATGGTCATCTCTAGATACCATCTTAAGGTGCAAGAGTTATAAGCAAAGTTGGTGCCCAGCACCCCTCTTGAAGTTGTTGAGAAACGATGAGCAGAGATTCAGGAGGATATTCAGACCCTTCAGGCCGTGGAAGCCAAATATATGCAGATGTATAAAGTTGTGTCGCGGTACTGGGATGCCCTATTTGAGGATGTTGAGTTGCAAGAGATCCAAATGCAAATGGGGGATGTTGAGGGAAAAATGAGTACTTTGAGGGAGCAGTTGATGTTTCTCCCTTAATTTCATAGGATGATCAGGGCCAATGAGAGAAAACAATTACAACATGAATTTAACCAACTAAAATTGCAGCACTTGAAACACACTAAGAGAGTCCAGACACTTCAGTCTGAGGCGCAACGCATATCAGAGGATATTGGAAGTCTCCCTACTTCCATCTAGTCAGCAGTCACTCAGATTGTCGAAGTGAGCCGAAACCATATTACAACATATGTGGTGGAAATTGTTGGCTAGAGGAGGGAAGAATTCGAGCAGTTGGTTGAAGCCAGCAAAATTCGTTATGAAGAATTATTGTCGAAGCTATAGGAACCTTTGTCACAGCCTTGAAGTCACTCAAGACGAGCCACATGTGAGTGTTGGGGGGCTGTTGGGCCCAGTATTTTGGAAGTATCATTTTTAAGAAACGAGTTAGTGTGGATTAAGAAAAAATGGAACCAATTCGACGCAAGGGTCAGCTCCAATGAAGCGTCTAGGAAATGAGGAAAACAATCATGTTGATCATGTAAAAGGTCGAAAGTTGAGTTAGTTAGTTATAAATGGTCCACATTGTAATAATAAATTAGTTAGGAAGTTATTGGTTTAGTGGGAGTGGGGCAAGCTTAGTGCACCCTATAAATATGTATTAAGAAGGAAATTTTTGGGTTAATGTTCGAAGTATAGTTTTTTGCTATGTAATAGAGATATTTGATGTATATGTTGAAGACATTTTTGGAGAAGCCGAGTCGCTGATCTGCAGGTTGTGTGCGCAGATCCATTGTATGAGATGAAGAAATATGTAAGTTCTACCTGAAGTGCTTATTTGGTTGTGACTCTAATAAAATACAAGCGCTTCCGTGGTTTTTCACAGATGGTTTTCCATGTTAAAACATGGTTCCTTTATGTGTGTTAATGTTTTGTGATATGATATGTGTTGAATAAATCTCAAATACATTATGGGATTAGTTGTATGAAATTTGGATGCAAATATATTAATCTGGCTAAGTAATGGAACCTGTTGATGTTATGAACTTTTCGAAGCTATGGTTTTTCGTTGTGTTTTAACAAAACATAATAATGAATGTAATGGTTTTCGAATGTTCCCCTTTTGTGATGCATGAATTCTGGTTCCTGTAGTCCCCATAGATACTTCGGGTGAGACTTCATATGCTCTGCAGGTGTTGCTGAAAGGGATTTAATCCCTTTCAGGATGGTGTCTTTGGATTGTGGATTTTGTTGGTGGATTTTAAGTGTTGAACCCTAGTCAAAGTAAAATTGCTCCAACATACCATCACCAAGGTTATGGCGACAATGCTTTTGAATTAAGTATTCCCCCCTTCCTTGGCTTGTATCTAGTATTTAATGTTGTTCTCCTTTAGTCATATTTTCCACCACTTTTGGACATGTTAGATGTGGCAGAGCAACTAACACCTATATAACTAAACACTAACTTCATTGAAAAATCCACCATTTATAGGATCATGGAAACACATGTTAAGGGCACTCGCCAATAGAAGCTCCAACTCTACTGGGTTGTCAAAGCAGTGCAACTCCTACACCAAGGCAAGTGGCTTACAAGTATCCCCATTTGATGGGAGGAACTCAACAAAATGGATACCATTACTTCCTAAAGGGAAAGGACATATCTGGGTGGGCATCGATGGCCACTCGCCTAGTCCATTGGATCAAAACACAGTTTTCCATATTGATAGTTGTTTTATGGTTTTTCAAGTCCTGATTTTTTGAGATTTTTTTGAGGCATTAAATGATGTTTTTTTGCATGTGTACTTCTCCACTAGACCTTTCTAATGGGATACCAAGCGCCCCAAATGGATATTGTATGCAAAAGTTATGCCCTTGGGAAGTTGACGTATCGACTAACCACAATGGGGCCCACACACCTTTTGGTGTTTCATCTTATGGGGTTGGGGTTTTTTATGTTTAGGGTTTTCTCTTTGATTCTTTATGTTAAATGGCCCTTTAGGCCTCATTATAACTCAACTTCTTAGGAATGAGCATAGGCGCTACTTCTTTTCTTAGAGATCAACTACCACTATTCTAGTTATTTTGTATTCTGCATTTTACTAGTTGTTATATTTCATTAAGTTAAAGATTTTGAGTTATTGTATCATTTTTTTATTTGCAATATATCTCTGTGTAATCTATTCTATATGCATTCTTTCATTTCATTCTCACACAAACCCGGATCATTCACTGTTGTTAGTTCAATGTTAGCTTGGAAGGTGGGGGATATCTCCTTGGTTTGAGTTGGAGAAAATGCAATCATGGTATGCGTAAAGAGAAATATTTATTTATCCAAATTTTATTAAATATTTCTCGTAGCACAAGCTTCATTACCTATCATATTTCAAGGATGACGAAACCCCCAATATGTGGAATTAGGGATGGAAGTCAACTTGGTCACTAGATTTACAAGGTGTTTGCGATCATTGTTGGAATCCATATACATCCTCATTAAATCATGCCCACATTTGGCTGAGAGATAAAATTGACTCTTTGATTTGGGATGGAAATAAGGCCAAAGGACAGTATACTATGTGCCTAGGTTGTTAAGTACTTTTGGCATATAACATACTAGCAAGATAGTGGTGGTGGTCTCACATATGGAATTAAAGACTCGCTTGAAAAGTAGGATATTTATGTGGTTAGTATTAAATAATAGGGTGGTCACATGGGATTTTTTTTATACATGCAATTTTCAAGGACTAAAGGATAGTATTAAAGAATAGCTTATGTTACTTTTGCAGAGAGGAAATGGAGTATGTACCACATATTTTTATACATTGTGCATTTTCTAGACAGATTTAGAGGGATATAGAAGCTTGGTTGAAGATGATGAATTTATGGGAAGGAAACTCGGTACAAGATTGTTTGTGCTCATAGTTTGTAGGGATATATTTGTTTCCAAGAAATCACAGTATGCATTGCAAGTATTCTCCCTCCACTGGTTGTGCAAGATTGATCTATGCTTTCTTTCATTGTTACGATTTTGTTGAAAAAGGGAGAAAAAGGAAAAATTAATTCATATAAAATATTTGATCACAACTTGGGCTCATGATTTCAAAATTTAGATTTATGAGCATATAATGGGTGTATTCTATACAACATTTAATGAGATGTATACTCATGACACAACACCAAGTAACTAGGAACCTTAGCTAACTCAACTAATGAATGTATGGTTATGTGGGAGGAATCTCCAAAATAATGGAGACATAATGCAAAGCAAATGGAGAAAGGAAAACATACTATGTCCATGATTACCATGATTAGTCCAAACATCATAGAGATCAATGTTTCCTTCTAGAGCTATTGCTTTTGTGTCACCTAGTATCCTATGTAGCTTCATAATGGTACCATCACCACCTCTATGATGGAAAATAACACATAAGGATGTTAGTAATAGATATATAATAATAAAGAGGTCTCTAATCTTGGTAGGAGGCTAAACTTCTTTTTTTTTCTACTAAAAAGTTGTAATATATTTATTTCAAATTGAAAAGGTGATATTACATTCAACTAGTATTCGAAGACATGCAACAAAAAGTGGGTTGTTGGCATTTCTCATAACTTCCTAATCAATCTTAAGTTCAAATAAGTAGAAGATTAATACCTCGCATTAGCTATTATATTAGTTCTATATATTTAATTTCCATATATTTGTTTACAACAAGTTATATCTTATTAGGAATTTGGAAACAAAATAGTACTCTTAATAAACTTGAGACCTCAACAAACTTCCAATGAAAGATGATGACTACATGAACATGTATTATAGGAAAGGTAGTGGCGACACCTTCCTTAATTTTAGTGATATCAATTAAAAATACTTGACCATTACCTACTTCTTTGGACAGTCCATCCACTATGTCATTCAATACTTTGAAAATGTGGGTGCATAAGCAAGAGACAAACCTTGAGAATGGGGACTTTAACTTCTCAATGAGGTTACCTATCCCAATATTGAGTTTCCTAATATCATTTTTATCCATGCCATAACTAATCTGGAGTCTCCAAAGATCCGGGGTTCTAATAGTCCTTTGTTTGCAGCTATACCCACCAAGATAAGTAAGGCCTTGATCTCTTCCATGGTGTTACAACCATTTCCAAGCTATCAGGTGAAGGTAAAGTGGTGATTATTGGTCAATTACATAAATACCCACACTCCACATAGGTCCAAATTTCCCATGAAATATTCGTCAAGAAACCCCTAAGGAAATGGTTTGTTAATTTCCAAATTCCCAACCTACACTAGTAACTCTATTCTCAAATGTTCCTAAGTCCATCATATGAATGCTAAATCTTGTAGAAAACTTGCAAGGGAGAGGTGAATTGGTCTTGGAATATCATACTTTTCCTAGCTATAAATAGTGTCGAGAAAATTGTTAGAGGAGCAATATCATGTTTAGAAACCATCTTCTCCTCCAACTAGCTTTTGTGAGCTTCTCCAATTGAGTTTCCTTCCCAAACCTCCCCTCCCCCAATCAATGAATTTAAAGTTTCCTAGACCTCCTTGGAGTAATCACATCCAAGTAGAAAATGATATATTATCTTTGAATTACTCTTACACATAGGACACATGCTAGGGCCTTGTCATGTGCATCTCATTAGAACATCCCATGTGATTACATTGTTTTATAGGTCCACACACATAAAAATTATGATCTTCAAGAATGATTTGTAAACTTTGGACCACCACCAATTTCCTTCAATCTCTTAATTGTTTAAAAGCATGGTAGTGTACCCAAAACACAATATATAGCCTCCACTAGTAGGGGTTTTAAACCACACCAATCTTTCTTCTTCAAATCTAATTTTGACAAATTAGAAGAAAAAATTTGAATCAATCTATTCCATGGACCAATTCATGCTCTCCCATCAGCACTATCTCATCAACATATTTCAATCCTTCCCTCTAATAGGTGCTTGAGACACTTTAGGAGGTGTTTGCCTTGATCAACCTGCACCTAGATGAAATCATATGCATATGTTGTCAAGCATGCTTTGAATATGTCTATATATTTACCCAATATGTTTCCAATGGCTTTGAATGTTTCATCATCCAAAAAAATAGAGACAAGTGTGGAAGTGTTACCCAATCTTGTACTATGGTTGGGATTGTTGTTGTTGTTTGAAATAAAGCATTCGCCTATTCAAATACATTTAACATGGCCCCATAAACTATGGGTCATTTTTTAAAATTTTCACCTTGACCAAGGTTTATCTCAAAGAAAAAGGTGTAGAATCCATTTGCATAGAAATTGTAGAGGGTCTAACCCTTCATGTGAGGGTCCACTACTCATGGAGCTAGTTATCCATGGTTTTGGGGTTTGACCAAGTACTTGTAAATCGTTCAACCATGGCTATTTTTTCAAAGTTAACGACTTTCTTCTTGAGTGCATTTGAACAGGAAACCAGAGTTGGGATTTGGTCCATCCATTTTAAGCCTTTGAGCCATATCAACTAAGGAACTTTAGCATTTTAATTACTAGAGGTGCCCTTGCTTTGAAGATTGTCATAATAGTAGTAAAATCAGATGATTGGTCACATGTGAATGGACCAGGAAGCTCAAAGTATTAAGGAAACCTTAATAGAGATGAATGATAGTATAAATAGTAATGTAATATTTTATTGCATCTACATCATTGTTTTAAAACAAAATCATATTGTTAATTTTATTGTAAATATTGTTATAAGTTTTGATTATAAATATGATTGGTTTCCTCAACAATAATAATAGTAATAATAATTATAATTATAATTTTTTAATTTAAAATCACAATTTAATCAAATACCAAATTTGATTTATGAAACCAATTTTCCTTTTTCCTCTAGGCTTGTCATGAAACTCAACTTTTACATAATATAATATAGATATATACCAATAGAAAAAAAAAAATCTTACCATGCCTAACATGGTCCATTGTACATAATTTCATTGCCCACTATAACTGGACATACTTTCTCCGGTGTGAAAAGCATTGAATTGAAAATGGTGAAAAGGAAGATGGAGACGAAACCCATTCAAACCCTAGCCGTCACCAGGTTAATTTCCCTTACGCCCTCGAGCTTTCTGTTCTTCATGACGCTGAAGTCACCCTTGAGTGCGGCATGAAGGTCCCCAATTTAGTGAAATTTACTAATTGATATTGTTTTTAACCATTGCAAGTTTAGCTCTTTTCAATTAATTACTTGATAGCATTCATTCTTTATAATTTTATTTAATAATAGTTTTATCACCAATGTAGATTTATCCATCTTAACTCTAAATTTTTTTATGAGTAATTGGGATCAAATTTTTTGAGCTGTAAATTTTTCTTCAAATTTATGTATTCTAAAAAAAAGTTTTCATCTCAAAAGATGTGAAGTTTTTAAGCATGATAGATCTGGAGTTAAGATAGACTTAAAATGGTGTATAGTAAATTGGAAGGAAGATCTATTTTACTCAAATTTAATATTTTAAGTCAATGATCTATAGATTATTAACCTTTGTTGTGTGAAATTGTAATTTTACAAGTTTTCCCCTTTTTCTAATAATTAATTGTAGGTTGTTAATAGTTTGCATGACATTACAATGAAATATTTTTATAGTAAATTATTAAAGTTTCATGTCAAATTCTATTTTTGATAAATGCTCAACAAAGACTTAACAACTGGCACCATAATAAAATAATAAAATATTAAGTAATATTATTTTAACAAAGATATATGCAAAAACTAAAAAATTAAAGTAACCTGTATACTTTTCGCTCTACTATATAGCTGTGTTATGAAGAAAATTTTATTATATAATTTATTAATTGATATAATTTTCAACTTTAACTATATCTAATTAATTATTTCATCTTGATATTATGAAATTTATCTATATTTATCTCAAGAAAAATTGTTGATCTTCCTTGGCGGGAGGAGATTTATGCTCCACATTATTTGAATCGATTCACGTTTTAATGTTGAGAGACAAAGCCAGTCTGTGGGGCAGACAATGGTCCTTGTGGCAGCACTGTAATAAATCTTTATAATTTTCAGAGCAGAGCAAATCAGATTTGGTTTTCTACTGGTTCTTTGGGTTAGATGTAAGCATTTGTTGCAGAGTCATAAATATTAGATAAAATTTATAAAGGTGTAGAGTTGTCAGTGTAAAGATTTATAATTTTCAAAGCAGAGCAAATCAGGTTTGGTTTTCTACGGGTTATTTGGTTTAGCTGTTACCTTTAAGCATTTTGTTGCAAGATAAAATTTATAAAGGTGTAGAGTTGTCAGTGTAATTATAAGCAAAGCATTTAATGTTCTACAACGTGAGTTGATAATTGACAAGGGAAATACTTTTCTCTCGAGTGTTTAATTATTCTTAATAAATAAATAAAGTTAAATGCTTTTTTTTAATATATATTTTTCATATAATTTGATTTTATAATATTAATTATTAATAAATTAAAAAAAAACTCCTTAAAAAATAGCATTTTATTTCTCATATTAAAAAAAATAAGAACACAGACTTCAGGTGCTGATCCCACTCAGTAATGAAAACACAGACGTCATGTAACAAGAATGAAAACACAGACTTCATGTAACAAGAATCTTAGCTTTTGACATTGTTCCTTGAGATTCATAAACAAAATTTTGATATAATTTTTACAAAATTACCAACACTTGCAGTTTTAAGCAATAAAATATTCCAGTTGATAGATGAAACCTTAGTCATTCCTTGCATGCTCTGAGATTCTTTGATATGTCATTTGTACTAACACCCTAATCTCAGAAGGTCACTCTCCTCAATTCTAAAACTAATTCCGTTTGCAGGATTGATCCACAATTTGCTCATTCGAAGCCATATTTTATTTGTCTGAAAGTTCCATTCTAAACATCCTGTTACAAGCCAGGGCCTCCATTCAAAATTGACTGCTAATTTGTATACCAAACTTGAAGTATTCAATTCTTTTCCTATCATAAAATATATATATATATATATATTAGAAAAATAGTTAAACGTTTATAATACTACCCAACATCCCAATGTACGTACGTCCAGGTCCCTGCAGAATGCAGAAAAAGGTACGTCTGTTTGTGAAATTCACAGCTGCATGTCATAACCTGTGAATTGCTGCTTTTTCCGAAGAGCGAGGAATGGCAGCACTGAATTGTAGATCCAGTGGAATATTCTTGGGATTGAAAGTAAAGCCAGATTGGGTATCACATGCAGTGTGTCAGACAAGGCAATTTCAAGGACTCAGGATATTGATGATTAGGATGCAATTATGTGTATTTTCTTTAATAGATTGGCCCGGACGACAGCACTTTTGGTTTCATACGGTGTGCCAGCAGTCACAATCTCTTGCATACGAAGTGGCCGTGCTGTTCGTCTATAATACGTGAAATTTGAGGTCAATCTTATCCACCAGAATTATTTTTTATTTTAATATTTATATATTCTTTCTTTCATTTTAATTTTTTTTAATATATATATATCACTTTAAGAGATAATATGTGATGTATCATACTTAAAAAAAAGATAAGGAGTTAATCGGCTTGATTTTTTTCCAAAAGGGAAAAAAGCCGCACTTTCATTCATACAACTCTATACCATGGATACAACTTTATACCTTGAGACAAAAATCATGTTGTCTAAATAAACATCAATTAGATTAAACAAGTATAACAAAAACCATGTTTATTTAGGTTGTCTAAAGTAGTCTAAAAAACATCATCTAGGATCCACATAGAGCTATTTTGAGTGTTTGTGCCTTCCACCCATTCTTCCCACTATAAAACCCCAGTTTCATCGAGCGCCAACTTTGATAAAGAATTTGCCATATCATTGTATTCTCTGTAAATATGATCTATAGATAGATCACATAACCAATTCATCAAACTTTTGACTCTGTCACTCCAATGTTTTAGTTGGCTTCATTTAGAATTGTAATTCTATATTCAAAAATATTAAAGAGAATCTTTTCTAAATCTTCATAGTTTGAATGAGTTAATATTGAACGAATGCCACTATTGTTACAAATATTTTGAAATTGAGATCTAATAGTGTATATGCACAACGTTCTAAGAGAAAGCACTTTTCATCCTCCACCTTCTTCGTACTGAATAAAACCCTTTCCACGTCTTAGAATCCCACTAATCGAGATATATGTCATTTACCATAGCAAATACATATTGCCACTTGTCCAGACAAGTTGCTTGACAAATTGTCCATGATTTAGCCAATATACTCTTGATTATTTTTTGAGGTTGATACACTATCCTATACAATTGAGTTTCTTGTGGCAACAAATGATTTACCATATGACATATTATTGCCATAGAATTCCCTAGCACCAATATTCTCCTTATACCTATTTGCTTCAAAATCACCAACCCTTGCAATAAGGCTAGAGTTTATCCTTATACCTATTTGCTTCAAAATCACCAACCCTTGCAATAAGGATAGAGTTTCAACTTGGTTGTTGGTGGTCTTGTCTAAACCCCACTGATAGGTTGCTCCTTGATTTCCTTCAAGGTCAAGAATGACCCCCCCTATGCCACACGTGCCACCCTCACATCATCTTATTCTTTGTCACACCATAATTTCTCCTTCAATTTATATGTGCTAGTATTTTTAAGGATATCAATATTTTATAGAGTGACCTCTCCTTCTTTTCTCCAATGAGTAAACCAAGAATTGGCATATTTATGCCAACTTTTCTTAAGCCACATGTGGCTTTGATTGGGGTTTACAACAATCATAGGAAGCCTCTTGTCGTTCATATATAAGTCACAATGTTTTTCTACTAATGTGTAATGCCCATAGAGGTTGCAAGATCCATTCCCACCAAGTCCTTTGATGCTATCAATGACTATTATGGTTAGTATTGAATACCATCCCTCATTTGAAAAACTAGTTGAAGAGGGGGGTAGTCTATGGGGTTGTAGTAAGGTCCCATATTCCATACTCTAAATTATTAAGATGTGAGAGGGTGAGGGACATTTATTTATCTAGAAAGAATTATAGGAGACAATAAAATTTGATGGTTAGTATTTACATTGAATTGTCAATTTCATAGTTATAAGTGTTTGTAGGATGTAGCTTTTGACATTCCAATTTCAGATACAACTAACAAATACATTCTCAAATTAGAAAGACATTTTTTGGAACACCAAACTCTAGGAATACCCATACCGGAGAACCAAGGAATTAGTAGATCAAGGAGTTATACATTCCAATAAGAGGTGGTGTCTAAAGAGCCCATAATAACACTTAAGAACAAGCAAGCATAACTCAACATACAATAAGAAACACAAAGAACCAAAACAATGCATACAATTTCATTGATAAATCGATCCATAAGGCCATCTATATGTAGCACAAAAGTGTAACTAACTCTCTTGAAGTGAGGAGGGCATGGTCCACTTTGATTGGTTAGGTCGAATAACAAGCTCATTGAATTATACACTAACATGCACACCAATTAACTTCCATTGTCAACCCAAACGACTAGCCGAATGCTCAATCAATCACTTAGTGGACCATTGGTTATTCACTGGAAACCTTTTGAAGATATAGGGATGTGATGAACCTACTTAACCTCTTGTTCCAATACCACCCATAAGCTTAAAGCTTGAGAGGTGAAATTACTTATGTGTACCTACCCATAATTATAGCTACCTAAAGCCCAAGTGTAGCCCAAAGTTTCACAAGCTTAACTTCTATGAAAGTATTTGCTAAGATATCAACAACCTCATCATTTGTCTTGCAATAGATAAGAGACACACCAACATCATATACCAACTATTTTAAAGAAATAGCATGATGCTCTGCATGCTTCATTATAATGCGTCTAACAAGATTTTTAGCAACTTGTAATGCACTTTGATTGTCAAAAGACACTACAATCAATTCATCAACCAGAAATCTAAGTTGACCCAAGAGGTTATAAATATGCACTACTGTTCTAGCATTGACAACACCATGATACTTTGCTTTTGTTTCAAGAAACCACCTTATGCCTTTTACAAGACCAAACTATGGGTCTAGAGTCAACATCAAACACATAAACATATGTAGACTACCTGTCATTTCCATATATAGCCCAGTCCGAGTCAATATATCTAACCAACTAGTGCACATTATCACAACCAAAATTTATACCAAGTTGATAAGTACCTTTAATATTATGAGAAATTTTTTTGTGACCTTCAAATCACTCTCCTGCAGATCCTTCATGAACTAAGAGACTACACTAACAACACATGAAATATTAGGTTGAACATGAGTTAGATCGATAAGGAAACCAACAAGTTTCCTACAAAGAGTAGCATCAAATTTCAAAGAAGCACACCCTTTATTTAGCCCCATTCCCAAATGGGAAGGTGTAGGACATTGTTTATAGTGTTCCATTTCGAACCTCTATGATCATTTTAGTACATATTTAGGTTGAGAAAGAAAGATATTTCCATCCATTTTAATGACATGGAACCCCAAAAATAAATGCAATAAACCAAGGTCGATCATCTCAAATGAATCTATTGATTGTTTCTTCAAACCCAAAATTAAATCAACATCACTTCTAGTGATGGCTAGATCATCAATGGAACAACTAAAGTTTTACTATTTACATGTAAAACATAGATATTGTGATTCGATTCATAACGTTTGAAACCAATATTGAGGGGAAAATGATCAATATTCTCATACCATGCCCAAGGGCTTGTTTCAAACTATACTATAATTTCTTCAATCAACATGAAAGGTTGCTATCTTTCTCAAATCCATAAGGTTTCTTCATATAAAACTCCTCAGTGAGGTTGCCATGTAAGAAATCACTTTCACGGGGGGTTCACTTAGTGAATTTGTTACATAGCACGATCGTTCACATGATATTAAAGAATATCCCTAATTTCACTAAATATTGGGAAATTCCTCTTAAAATTTTATTGTTGAACCCCCCTCCCAATATGCCTTTCTAATTAAGAAAACCCCTAGTTTCACCATATATTATATGTATCCATTTTTATCAACCCATTTTTAATACCCCCTTTATATCATATTATCAAGTTGTAACAAATAGGATCCCTAACACATGTTAGTATAAGCAAACATGATGCTAAATAAAATAATGGTATAATTCTAATAATGATCCAACCAGGATTGCAGGGGTGACTAATCAATTTGTAGCGTTGGGGATGGTGGAAGACCCAATGAAATAGTATTGGGAAGGAAAATGCATAAAAGGAAACCCAGTCAAGAGATCAACATAACAAATAATGTAAAAGGTTGATCGTTTAATAGTTAGTGCAATGCTTATAAAAGAGAAGAATTGCAAATGTTTCACACCATAGTCTGCCAATATACCAATTTTATATCATGTAAATATAAGTATAGACATAAAGAGCTCATGTTTTCTATAATCTTAATAAATTAAACTCCATAAAAATTCAAAATTGAAACCCTTTCATGGATGGACTCTCCATGCTACAGGAACTGCATCGTACTCTAGTACAGAGACAAATTAAGTAGGATAGATCAAGATAGGCTTTTAGCCATGTGAATGAGAAGATGAAAACGATGTATTTTCCTAAGTTATTGTTTACTGTTAATTTCCTGTGATTATATACATCAGTGCTTTCTTTATAAATTCTGCAGACATTTACTTCCAGAAAATTACAGTGGTGTTTTCTACATTTTATAAATATCAGTTTGTTTAGAAATAATTAATTTTCATTTCTGAAAATCATATGAATTATTTTCTATATCATACAGTTGTAGAGTAGATCCCAACATACAACATATCGATATCAATTTCTTTTAGAAATAATGCATAGTAATAAATGAAATTCATTCACTATCATATAGAAAAAGAAATGCATTCTTTTCTTGACGAATAAAGTTATGTTTTTCATCTTACAACATATAGTAAAACAAACCCTAAACCCTAAAACTGTTATTTACAAACCCTCCTAATACAGAGCATTATTTCATTTCTTCATCTACGATAATATTTGATTTACAGTCATCGTTCTGATCTTTCTAGTCAAGAGGCAAAGAGTAAAACCCTTTTTATAAAATATTTCACATTTCATTCAAGTGTCGTTTCATAGCATTATCGTTTTGTTTTTCGTCGAATATACAGAAATAGAATTACACTTCATCTTCTAAATTTCTGATTTTCGACACATCACAATACAGATAATTACTATTGATCTGAAGTTTAAATTTTCTTCTAAACGAAGCGACAGTCAAGAATTATTCCATATTTTTCTCTTATATTTTCTTTGAAACGAAGAAGACAATAACAGAGAACTTTCATATTTATTTCATGCATAGGTTTTTAACTATTTTAGTCACAAACTCTAATCTGGGTCGAAACCCCATTAAGAACGCACATCAACCATTTGTTTTCCAGAAGTCGTATTACTATTTCCAAACCCGACTAAGGATTAAACTCTCTTCGGCAAAATCACATTGCCCAGAACGAATCAAGATTCGAAATCAAGACATCAAAAGTGAAACATAAACATTGTTTTGGAAGCTTGGAAGAACAATGACATTTCATTTCCAAAAAACTCATTTGAGAGCTGAAACCCTCGACGGAGCCACCTTGCCAGTTTTAACACGAAACTAAAAACAAGACCACAAACATTTCAAACACAACTGTTAAACAGGTAGCCAAAGGCACCTTTATACAAACTCAAGAATAGACGCATGTCTCCTAAGAGACCAACTACCGAACCGAAAAACTACTTAGTCATAACTTCTTCGTTGTCTGCAACTGACAAAGGTCCTACGAAGGGTCTGCCACAGGGCTTACCGGTTAAACGCATGCTATCCATCGACAGTAAGTTAAACTCGCATGGCGTGGATGGATACCTGCCAAGACATGGAAAACGAGGTTAAAACTCGATCATTAGAAACATTTTTTTTTAAAAGTAAATTAGAACGCAATGTGATAGGGAAATGTGGGTTACAAAGGCTTACCTTCGAATGAAAGATGGCGTCTCCACACAAGACCAGTCGTAACCACATATTCATTTCTGGCACGGAGCAAAAGGGTCAATCTCACAACGTAGAGCTCATCATCGTCAACGCTCGAATCCGAGCAACCCTCATAAGAACTCAAGGATTACTATCTTCAACGCTCAAATCGAATGGTATCCAAACACAGAGCAGTAAAACCTTACAACGACGAACCCTGCTACCCCCTTCACGCAGGTTTTTCACCATTAAAATAACAGAGCCAAGTCGTAGAGGTACCAACGACCAAACCCTACTTTGCAGCGGCCTGTCGGCCTTTCCCTCTGAAGAACCAGGCTCCAAATGAGCGTAAAGACAAAGGACGAATGGTAGTATAGCAAAAACCCTTAGGGTTGGTTTCATCGAAAGATCAACGGCGAAGATTGTGCCAAACAATCAACACAACTACCAAAGCGGGGTGTAGAATAGCGACTACATTAATTGCTTATCCAACTACAAAAACCAGTTGGAGGCCACGTCAACAGAAACATGCTACAGTTCGGAAGTATTCTTACACCTTCAACCAATGGCCATCACGTGGAGTCAACCACGAAGGAGCCAGCGGAGCAATCCATTAATAGTTGCAGCTACACATAAATGCAAAGGGATTTCGTATCACTTCGACAACATTCACCTGCAGGAGCATTTATAACATGTCAATGTCGCATTTATATATATATAAGCCCGAGGCTCAAACCTTCAATCAATCGTTGGTTATAATAGTTAGCGTCATATTTCATTAATCACATAGTTATATAGTTTATGTTAAACGTCGTATTGTATTACATTCACATGGATACCATAGACCTTGGTTATGTTTTAATATTATTACTTTATATTCCAACGTGTATTATAGAACATGGTCGTGTTTTGTATGCTTAGGGTAATCCAAGGTTTGTTAAACCTCTAGGTACACAAAGAATTGATAATTATTTTATATAATTTGAGGACATTAGAATTTACTATGTTCATAATAATTATATTATGTAAAGTTTTTAGTTTGTATTTCGATTAATGCTATTTAAATAATACATTGTGAACTATATGACATCAACATTCAATTGTTGAAGTAGTATGTTTAAATTGCATAGCGTTATGCTAATATTTAATCATTTTTAAATTTAATTGTGTTCAAACACAGTATAGGTAGGGTCTGACATGGTAGTATAGGATGCATCGACTCTTGTCACCTAGGCTTAGAAGATCACCAATTTTTGCATTATAGAAGTAACACAATGCTAGCATGACTTGTTACTTGTCTTACATAGTACCTCTTATCTTTACAAGAATACTATTATTTGTATTGCGCTAACAAGATGAGATAGGATGAGGTTCTTTAAAACCACTAAATCTATATTTTTTTATTAATCCTGTCACCTCATCAATGATTATGACATGCTCGATAATATTTTATCTTAAAAGCTCGTCTATACTCTTTATGTTTCCAGCTATCACCAACTTGTGCAGACAAGAGAACTATCATGTACTTATATCATTTCAAATGTTGTTTTTAGAGAGTAGGAAGTGCTTTTACTATTTCAATTCATTTACAATTAAGCATTTGTACTAAGTACCTTCATCCTTACTTTCTTACAGCAGAATAAAAATAACTGAGTTGTTAAAAACAAAACTGGAAATCTTACCGGCATCACCTTCATGCATGGTTTTACACAAATCTGTTCTATTTTAAAGACGACTAGCTGAAGCATATATAGTTCTTGAATGACTGGAAATATTTTTAACTCTTACCTGCAGATCTGCGAAAGAAAGAACAGTTCCAATGCTTTAGTTATTAAGCTAAGTAAACCAAGGGCACTCGATAGAAACCCCTTCAAAAAACATACAACGAAGTCGTCAGCATTTAGTTATCCAATCATAAAACATGAGAAAGCATTTATCTTTTATCTATGTCAATTTGTAATCTGCAGTCCGCACATGTTAATTTATACATTTTGTTTTATGTGTAATACCAGGTTCAGTAGTTGTCAATGTTCATTAATTCCACAAGTAGTGTTTATAGCATTAAATGCCATTTCTAAAAAGTTTTAAATTTTAGTGATTTTTGGGGTGTTACATAACTGGCAATGTGAATATGTTAAAGAAGAATACAAAAAGTTGAAAGAAATAATTGGTCAAGAAAGATTGATCTAACTTTTCTTGGTTCGAGTGAGCCAAGAAAGATTGATCTCGCTTTTCTTAGTTGTCATGGAGAAAGGTTTGATTGAATCTCAATACCCACCTAAACCCCAACCTAGAAAATGAAGAGTTAGATCTTTTACTCGAATGCCTACAAAAAATAAAATACAATTGTTCAACTATGAAACTCCCAATTAGCTACATCTCTTAACTTAAAGATGAAAAACAATATAATGTATCAATTCAAACCAATCCTAAATAAGTTATTAAATGAGTGTGGATCATGGCTAGTAATCTGAAGAGACTTCCATCGATATTATCATTGGTACAATATTATCAGATTTATGCAAAACTTAGGATCATAATCAATATCAAATAAAAATGGAGGGTCCTTAAGTTTTAGGTGGTTATAAATTGAGCCCATGATTTGGAGATATGAATCCATCCCATGACTTGGAGGTTATTCCTCAGCCCACCCAAATAAAATAACCCCCAATATTTATATTACTATGTCAAATTAAAAACCCCCCTTGACCCCTTAATACGGGGCAATATATTTTTGAGGTTTTTAAGAGTATTCAAGCCCCCAATATGAATGGACGTGATATGATATTGCCTCACTAGTGAACCCCCCGTGATCACTTTTGACATCCATCTAACATACCCCCCATTTGAAATGAGCAACAAGTGAAAGAATTATTCAATCATAATTAATATTTACAATAGGGGCAAAGGTTCCAATGTAGTTGATGCCTTCTTGCTGAGAAAAATGATTTTCTACCAAATGAGCCTTATGTCTTTCAACAACACCTTTGGATGCACCAGTTTGGTGTAGTAGTCCAATCAACATTTCACCCCATTTTCTCCTTGGAGATAAGGGACTAAATGCCATGTTTGACTCTTCATCAATGAATGGTACTCATTAGCCATAATATTCTCCCATTCGGGTTGACCATGTGTGTCTCATATGTATCAAGATCACATTCCTTTAGAGAAACACTACCATGTTGTTTTTGAATTCTTGTCTTCCTTGATCCATTGACATTTCCTACATTAACACTAACAACTTCATATGTCTTCGTCACCTAATTAGGAAGAAAAATTACCTTTGTTGAAGGAGTTTTTGTATAGAAATCACCATTACCCCATTGAAAATGGGTTCTAAAACTTGTGTTTGAGGCTTCCATGGAAGTTCAACTATGAGTTCATTTTAGTATAGGAGTCACTTATTGAATCAACGACCCTATATAGTTTCCAATAAATACAAAATTATGCAATATTTCCAATGGATCACTACCTAACAAGCCATAAGAGAAATAATTTATTATACTAATACTTGAGGTCCATCTCCCCTACAAAGAATCTCTTGTTTGATTGGATCAAGCAACTATAGACTCTTGAAACAACATAATAATACTTGTTGGTAGAAAGGTCCAAGAATAATGTTTTTATAGTGGAATTGGAGATAGAAGGAAGCCATAGTTCAAATTAAAACTAGGAAAGTCATGAAACTAGAAAGGATGGAAAGAAACCACCTCTAGAGTGGTACAATTGCAACAAGGTTAGTGATATCATGTGGCATTTCTTATAACTACACCAGCCTCATAGTGAAGGCATGATATAGAGGACTACCTAGCGTTAATAGAGAAGTGAGAAGCATGGGATCAAATAAAGCACAAAAATAACTTGGTGAACTATCATGGATACTTGGAGATAATAAGGTCAAATGTTCATACATTGATATCAATATCATTACTGGAGGAGGCACCAATACTGGTGTCTACTAAAAAATCTTGTATACAATGATATCAATATCATTACTACAGGAGGCACTTAGACTGTTGTCTCTTACAAAAGCTACAACCTCATACCTATTTAGGAGAACTTAGTCAAATGCATGAAATTTGGCATAGTAAGGAAGAAACTATATCTAAAAGATGCAATTGAAGTGATGTGAGATGCTATCCTTGCAACGGAGATGGGCACTTAGAAACCATTAGTACCATAGATCCCTATTAGGTGCCAAAATATACCTTTGCACCATGCAAAGGATGATTTCTAGGACTGGTTGAAGATACTCCTTAGGATTTTGGAATATGATAAGAAATATTTGAAATTGCGGTACCTTTTGGAATGGATATTAGATGTTCTTGTAGAAGATGAAGAAGAAACTCTATACTGGATGAAGAAAATGAAAATATCGAGCAAAACGTTTGTGAGAATGATCTTATAGGAGGGTGTAATGTTCAAGATGTTATGCTCAACTTGGGATCTAATATAAGAATTCCACCAAAGAAATCACAGGAATTCATGGGTCATTCTAAGTTGATATATTTACCAATTTCATTAAAATTGATCAAAATTGGTGAATTAATCAAGTATCTAACCTATTGTGTGCCTAGAACATGTTGCACTCTATCTTAATGAAGTGAAGACTCGTGCAAATTTTTGTAGTCATTGACATCACAAATTAAATAGATCCCTTCATTATGTTACTAGGCATTGATCATGATTTTGATAATGATGTCATCTTCAATTTGAAGGAACAAAGGATGTCCTTTGAAAGGGTAAGAAGATGAGTCATCTAGTATTTGGACCCATAATAGGGAGAATGATTTGTTAATTATGTATAAGATAATTTAGAGATCGGAGTTATGAACCAATTGTACAAAGTCATCACGGCCAATGTGAAGATCATCTTAATCTAACCTTGGATGGGGAACTAAGTTGGAAAAGTGTTTGTCCTTGTGCAACCAACTATGAAGAAGCAATGACTAGTTAAAAGAATGATCGGTATGAGAAGTCTACTTTCCATTATGCAATTGTTAAACATATCCAAAGGATCAATTTTGAGCTAAAATATTCATCAACATTTGATGGGTAAAGAGTACTACAGATTTTATGGAACATTTTACAAAGCAAATTGAGTTCACACATATAATAGAGGTCCTTGATACTTATTGAAAGATATCCATATAAGATGGTGGACTATGAACAAAGAATCACTAAAATCATGGGAAGACATTGCAAACTGTATTCTAGATTATTTTCGCTATCACTATGGGAACAAGAGATTGCACCAAAGCCCATTTTCAAGGGATTTCTCCTGAGGAATCTCACTTTATTTGTGGGAAACCCTAATATAGTAAGTTATGTTGAAAGCTACGAATCTATCTAGATTATGTAGCGCTACATCATGTCATTATGGGTGCACCCACATAAGATCTCAATTTCAAAATATATGTTGCTATAATACTGACCTTCTAGACCTTTTAACTCATCAAAATTATGGTGATTTATGAGTGCTCTTACAACTTTTCGAGCACAAAAATAAAGTTCTAAAGTAAATCAAGTAATCCTTACCTTTTCATTATTATTTTTTTCCTTTAAAATCCACTAAATCAAAATTGATCTCACTAAACATTAATAAAGATCAAATATCATCATCCTTATCAATGAGAAATTCTAAAAACAAAACTTCCTTTCTTGGAGTTAGAGACATACTTGGACTTCCAAAGAAAAAAATTTGTTATTCCATATTTATAGGGGCTTAACAAGAGCATCATATCATTTGCAAGAATTGAACTTGAGTAGGGAGGAAAACAATTATTCTTCCGACCACCAAAACTACACCCAATAGATCAATATAAAAATTATTCAATCAAACATAAATAACAAAAAATTAATCATCTAAATTTTAATTTTCTTTTTTACATTTTATAAATTATTCACTTTTTTACATTTTATAAATTATTCACTTTATTATAATAAAATTTATAGTTATTAAAAATCTCAACAAACTTTAGTTTTTTTAAAACTATTATAAAAATTTCACAAAAATAAAACTTGATAATTTTTTTATTTAACCTGGAAAATTCATATGTGATAAAAAATGTTTCACTAAAATACAATATATGTATGAAGTTAGACATTTATTATACCTGCCTTCAGCAGGTTATATAGCAATCGTTTGGTATTCCTAAAGCTTTGACTTTAATTAATTTATACTTTTTTTCTAAAGTTTTGTTTAAGTTTTGTAAAAATCATATATTAAATTATTTTTTTAAAATTTAAAATATGTTTTTTAATTTTTTAAAATACATTTTTCTGTTTTGTTATTGGTTTATATTAATGATGTGACTAATTTGCCCTGGTGTGCAATACAATTATCAGATATAAAAAATCAATTAAAAATAATAATCATAAAAAAATACATCATTATGCCAAGTGTCCTCTAAATTAATATCATTGATATGATATAATTAAATAATTTTAAAATAAAAATATTTAACTAGCTCTAATATTGCCAAGTGTCTTTTTAAATAATCATTACACTACAAAGTGACTACCATCGACTTCCATCACTCATCATTACATAGAAGTTAAAACCTAGTTAATGATAAGATAAATTTTTTGGCAATAGCAAAACCCCTGCGTTGATTTATAGAATGAAATTTACCTTCAACTCTTGCAACTGTCTGCAGAGCCTTTCTTTTGCTTTTCTCGTCGTCAATCGCCACTCTGAGCACCATTTTCTGTAAATACAACACATGCAGGGCCATGATCATGAGTCGGTTTAATCATAAAAAATCTCAAAACCATTAATTCTGCATGCAGGGCCATCATCATGAGTCAATAGGTTTAATAATTCATAACACACAGAATCTCAAAACCATTCATTCTGCTTGAAGAGAGCAAAGGGTAGCTGCAAACCTTCATATTTGATAGCCTTCCAAAACTATCTCTGTGATATATGTAGAAGCGAAGAAGAAGAATATAATACAAATTGTTTCTGGGAGCCTTTTGTTTTTTCCTAATCGAAGCCCTAGAAGACTAACAGACTCACTGGGATGCCTTATTTGAAGAACTGGCTAAACATATGTAATGAAATTACAACTCCCATTGATTCCTGGAAACTTTCAAATTGTGGGCCGATACCCAAATCAATCACACGCGGTGTGGTCAGGCTGCCATTTTTGTCCAGAAGTCTGACCTACCTGCATAGTGTGGTACCAATTTTTTTTTACGAAGAGTTCTCTTTGATCCAATTTTTAGCGAGTCTTGAAATTGAAACACAATATTGAATCATGGTGAAAATTTACCCGAAAAATTTCTACTAATTAGTTAAAGAAAAAGTCCTTTCGCTTTGAAAAAAACTGGCTCGGAATGTTACAGCGACTTTATTTGCGTGACTCTCAATTCATGTTAAAGGTGGCTAATGCCATGATCGGGTAATGACAGTTACAGAGAACCATCACAAGCCGAGGCTCAAAATTTTACAAGTGTTGTAAAATGTGAAAATGGAAAACATATTACAATCTTGGAGCTTTCTAAAACTTGAAAAATGATCACAGAATATCGACATGCATGGGAAAGTGGGGAAAGTTCACCTTACTGCTAAACTCAATTACACAAATTGAATTGTCTAACCATTTGCGATAGCAGTGACAACCATTCCTCCATTCTTTTCAATTTCTTCCCTCCACAAATGTTGCAGCATATATCTATACTATTACTAAAACTGAATTGAAATCATAGATACTATTCCTAAAACGGAATAGAAAACGATGGAACCAAACTGTATAATATGAAATAAAGCTTGCTTAATTGTTTTACGTGATATCTTATAAATTTAACATCTGATGGGGTTTAAGACTTTAAGTGCGACCTGAGGACGTGACATTCGACCCAACAATGCAATGGTCATGCCAGAGAAGGGTTTGTCTCTAGGAAGCAATTCTTTGATAGGGCGCTGGTTCGAATCCTACTGCTTTCTCGACAACTGAACCATCAACAAAACATCAAACTCTTCTTCAAATGCAAGTCATTACAAAAAGAGTAAGCACATTTGTTTTTCAATTGAATTTGAATTCAACATCAAAATCAAAATACAAAATAGACATTATCATCGCAAAAAAATGTTTACATGTCCAATTTAGTAAAGTTTCTGCTACACACGGCATTCATGCATGGGAATTTTATCCTCAACCAAAAATCGTTATTGCTATATGCAGATAGTAAAACATAGCGGTTTACCATTGTGAATTCGCTGGTTTATTCTATAGAACAAACAATTAGATTTGCATTTTCACTGCTCCTTGGAATTAGATTTGCATTTTCACTGCTCCCTGGAAACTCTTATTGTTTTCGATAACCGCTTGTTTTCAACCGCGAATGATGGCCAGATAAGAGCCTTTAACTAGGAAGGAACCTTTAGCCAAGTCTCCACCAACAACAACAACCCACCTCTGCCACAGACACTCCACACCAAGCCATATCAGACATATCAATATACATCATATGATTGCTACTTACAGATGCTATTGATGGTGCAACATGAGAAGTCGCTTAGCTTATTGTCTCATATAATTATGTAATTACGTATGTAATACAAAACAGAATTAGCACTGCTATTGTTACTTGCTTCGTTATGGCAGCCCTACTTGCATTTTAACCTGCTAGAACACCTGTGCCTTCGCTTATGCCATTACCTGCTTTGTTTATTACGAAAAGCGAGCCTAGGAAGACAATGATCCATATAAATACAGTGAGTCTAAATCCTGCTTTATTTCTTGTATGGGAGATAGTACATCAAGCTGTTCGCAAGGGCCAACTTGACCCGCCAACTTGATCCTCTTCCCTAGGGATCTTAGATGAGGTAACCCTAGGAGCATTGTTTCCCTGCAAGTTATGCCGTCGAGGATGGAGGGAATGGGAACTGGTCAATCCCCTGTCTAGCACAGCAATTGAGTGGTGAGAACGAGAAAGATAGTTTTCAGTTTTAGGCCACGTTCTTGCCATGCAAATGACAGATGACAAATGTGTTTCAAATGGAAACTTTTTACATTTACATTTGCGCATAGATTACAGATGTGCATGTGTGACAATTGTAGCTGAATCTCCGTCCTTTGCTTGCCGGAGTGTTAAGTGTTGTTGTTGCCGTAATTTTAATAATGCGTTGTCTCCATATTAATCGTTTACATGTTAAATTCACATAAAATGAATGATAATATAATTCGGGATTATTTTTGAGTTCATACTATGGGTTCCACCATCGTTGGGGTACTTTCAGAAAGTAGACTCTTCCCGATACCTCAAATCCATGTTTTGTATTTCCATAACTATTGATACCAGAATATGAATAGTCTCGAAGAAGATGATTCACCTATCAAATTTTTTAAAACCTGGATCTAATTTTTCTATTTTATGTATCTACAAAATAACTTTCAGATACTTTTATTCCATACCTATATAAGATTTTTATAAGACAGCTGCCAAGTTTTATGTTCACCATTTTTGGAATGCGGTCGTGCTAGAAAGTGTGAGTGGTATTACAAGTGCTTTTCCCTATTTTATGAACCTGCACAATTATTTTATATATTTTTACACGTGCACAACTCCAAGGAAATGCACACCCATATAACAATGCAATATCAACAAAGTTTTATGTTAACCATTTCTGGAATTTTAAATTAAAATTTTGTGTAAATTCAATGTCATAAATAATGTAGGAATCCATTCACGGTAAGCATATCATATTTTTTTTAAAGCTACATCCAATGTTTTGTACAACTTCAAGGAAATGTACACATATAATACTTTAATGCAATAGCAACAAAGTTTTATGTCACAATTTTTGGAAAGCGGTCATAGTAGAAGTTATTGCACGAACTTTCCCTCGATCGGTTGGTGGAATTTCCTGTCGGTTCAATCGAAATGGTCCGAAACTAATGTTACTTTAATTCTAAAACAAGCAAAGTACATTGATGAATCAAATTCTTGGCACTCCACTCCATTCCTTAAAATCAACTTCAATTAAAGTTACATCGTCTTTAACTATTATCGATCCTTTCACTTACCAACTTGCAACCTCATCCTGCAACCTTGACCTTCAACCTCGACAGGTATCCGCTACCATGCAGCTTTATTATACATGTCTCCACATGTTATATTGTATTCAATCACCAGTTTTAAATTATTATTATTCATAAAATTGAATTTTTTTGTTTCCTATGTTTAACTTTAAAAATAGTAAAATATTAATTTTTAAATTAATTAAATATCTATTAATTTATCTGTTGATTGGTTAAAAAGACCTAATAGTTATGATGGGACTAATTTCCTCGTGTTATTCCAGTCGGCAGGGTTTGCGGTGAGCAGAGATCCCGCTATTGATTCATGTAAGGTGCACATTAAGTGTTGGATGCCTTCTACTATCAATCTCGAAAGCCTTCTCCAGCAATCGGCTGACTCTTCTTTTTTGTTTTTTGTCATGTATTACTCAATCATGAGTGCAACATGTGTTTCATCCTTGGATATTTCCACAAAAGGTTTGGTGGCGGAAGACTAAGTAAGGTAACAAAGAGAAGATCTCATTATCCCAAAGATTACTCTCCCATACATTAAGGGAACAACGGATCGCATTGTCAAGATCTTAAAAAGAAAAAACATTGCAGTGGCGTTTGCTCCTCCGAACACTATACTGGTCCCTATTATTTTATTTTATATATAACTACTATATTAAAATATCTCTAAACTAGTATATTAAAACATTTAAAAAAAACAAGAAGTAGATATAAGCAGCTTTGCTGCTAATTTTACTTGTTTTCTTTATTTAATTATAAATTATTTTACAAAGTTAAACCTAATGAAATGAACTAAGTTGATCTTACATTTTAAAAATGATCGATAAAAATGTAATGTAACATGAATGATTAATCTCTAAATTTTAGAGTATTTCTTTATAAAAATAATCATTCGACATCAGCACAAAAGACATTAAACATGGGAAATAAGAATTTGAACGTCACTTCTTGTTATCTATTCGTTACGGCCTCATGTCACCCATCCCATCCCCTATCCCTTTCCACACCCCTCGCTCTGGGTGGCCCAGTGCATCCCCGTCCCTGCTTACTTGATTAAATGAAATGGGGTCGGGAGGGCCAACTTGTTGAAAATAAGGTCATGGTGGTAGTGTCCTTTTATCTCTTTATGGTGGTAATATACGTTGAAAAAAGAGAGGTCATGGTGGTAGTGTCCTTTTGTCTCTTTTAAAATTAAATTATTCAAACCAACTGGAGCATACCATTTCCCCTTTTGTACCTTATGAAAACAATTGATAATGATCTCTCACACTACACGACAACTCCCACTTTTCATTAATGATAAAAAACTGGGTTTTAATTTGCCAAATAAAAGAATAATGCTTTCTTACAATTAGAAATCATATTATAATTGACAACTCCCACTTTTCATTAATGATAAAAAAACTGGGTTTTAATTTGCCAAATAAAAGAATAATGCTTTCTTACAATTAGAAATCATATTATAATTGATTGTAGATCACATACTGATCTACGAAATAAAATAATAAATAAAGCTTTAACACAAATCTTATATTATAATAACACAATCATATTATAAAAAAAAAAAGTTAATGGTTAATGATTCCAATTTTCAAATGTTAGTTGATTTATCATTGTTATTCAAAGAAAACCATGTCATTTAAAATAATCGACCTATGGTTAGTAAAGGGGGAGATTTCCGCTCTTGCCTCTAGGTCATGAAATGTTAATGTGTTTCTTTAAGTTTGAGAAAGATGAGCTCTTAACCAATTAGAAATGGTCTTAGATCTTATTCCAAAACCATAAAACTCACAAATCTTACTTTTTCCATTTATTTATTTTAAGAAAATATAAAAGTACTTTTTACTCCAAAATATATTTGATTAAAATATAAATAAACAAATTTATATGAATGTATTAAATTGAACCATCTTACACTAACCATAAATTTATTTAATCAATCATTTTTTTTAGTAATCATATATATATATATATTTCGATAAAAATAAAATTGAGATATTTTTAAGAGATTTAAATAATGAATTAAATATTCTATTAACTAAGGACAATATTGAAGACCTCAATCATAATTTTGCCATAGCCTTCTCTACTTCCATTAAAAAATTCTCTATCATGGTGTCATATAAAAAGGACAATAGAACGACCAACCCTTGGTATGATCAAGAGTGCAAGCATGCTAGAAAAACCATTAGGGATGCTTCCAATGAGTCCTTAAAAATCGACAAGATTTATAGGTACAAATCTCTAATTAAAAAAATGTTATATAAATAAAAAGCAAGAGAATCTTTGCACCTCTCTAAGGTAGATCCTAAGAAATAATGGAGACAAATTCTGAGTCGTAGAACTAATGAAAATAATATGATTCCATTAAATTATTGGAATTCCTATCTTAAAAAGCTTTATGAATCACTTGATGTTGCGAACAAAATCCAAACCCTTTCTACATAGGAAGAAGTTTTCTCTATAGAAGACATAGAATTTGAGGTTAAGCTACTTGCAAAAGGGAAAGCTAAGGATATTGAAGGGTACTAAGCATAAATATTAAAAATTGGTGGGCCTATCATCATCCCTCACATCCATAAGCTCTTCAATTTAATAGTTAAGTAGGGTTTCCCCAAACCAAAGACAAAAAGCCTCATTGTTCCTATTTTTAAAAGTTGAGATAAAAACAATCCATCTAATTATAGGACCATTATGATTAGCCCTCTTTTAGCAAAATTATATGGAATTATTTTGGAAAACAAGATCAACATATGGCTATAAAGACACGGAAAAAGAGCTAAGGCCATGCATGATTTTGGGGCTATCATTCAACTATGGACCACCTTGTGACTCTTAGGACCATTCTTGGAGTGTCGCAATAATAAAACTAAACTTCTTTGTTTCTTTGTTTATTTTAGAGAAGCATTTGATACCATGCCCATAAGTAACCTTTGGAATAGATTAGAAGAGCTCAAATTCTCTTTCGAGTTGAAAGTTGTTGTGATAAGGTTGTATGAGAAGGTTATTTCCAAGTTTAGGAACTATGAGGGCTAGTCAGGAGAAATTGATTGTAATATAGGTGTAAAGCAAGGTTGTCCCCTATCCCCTACCCTTTTTGGTATTTATATTGATATGCTAGAGGGTTGTTTAGAAGTGGTAGGTTGTCTTGGAATGACTTTGGCTGGTGTAGTCATCATCCTTCTTCTTTATGTTGATGATATTGTTCTTATGGCGAGGAGTCCCTATGATCTCGATAAGCAACTAAAACTTCTCAAGGATTTTTTCTCTAGTATGGGTATGACTATTAACACTAACAAAACAAAGGTTATGATAATCAAATCCCAAAATATCACTTATGGTAATTTCATGTATGACAACAACAACTTGGAGGAAGTGACTCAATATAAATATCTCGAAATCGATCTTCATCATAACCTTAACTGGAACTAAAACATTAAGAAAATAATTAATGGAGGATGGAAAGATTATTATGGACTTGAAAATAGTTGTAAATCCATAGACCCTTGGATTTGGGATAGGAAGAAAATCCTCTTTGAGACTCTCGTCACTCCTGTTATCTTATATGGTTGTGAATTTTGGGGCTGCAACATCTATAGAGAATCTTGGATAAGGATATAGCAAATCCAAAAGCACTTTATAACATATAATCTTAAAATTAAAGACAATACATCCTATCCTATTCTCCTCATAGAAGTGAGTATCTCCTTGATTGAGAGCATGGCTATGACAAGGTACCTATTGTACAAGAACAAGGTAAACAACATGGGAGACAAGAGGCTTACTTAGATTCCTTCATACTCTTGTCAAGACCACCTATGACTTAAAGAAAGGTTGGCATAAAGATGCCAAGTCTTGGGCTAAATCATTGAGGAGTCGAGGAAGAGGTCACTCTATGGAATAACAATGATAAAAAAGTATTATGACATCCAAATTTAAAGATGTGGTGCAATAAAGAGTTAGAGGATAGATAAAATTAAGACAGTACAAGGAGGTGATCAACCCTAATCTAGCAGATAAAAATATCTCTTTATTTTAACTAGCGTAAAGAAGAAAATCAACATTGCTAAGATAAGAACGAACTAGATCTCGATCTCCATAGTGAAACATGGTTGCTGAACAATTCCTAAAATGTTGTAGGATGATTGAATCCGTCCTCTTTGTGGCACAAAGAGGGTTGATGAAAAACACTTTCTCATAGAATGCCTTTCCTACACCCACATTAGAGTGCAATTTAAAAACATTTTTTGGAAGGTGACCTTCCTAAGCTTTTAGCTCATCATAACTATGGTGATTTATGAATGCTTCTCTTAATTTGTTTTTAGCATAGAAATAAAATTCTAAAGAAAACCAAGTGACTCCTTTCCTTTTTAAGGTCCGATAGACCAAACTTGGTCTTAGTGGACGTTAATAACTATCATCATAGATCTACCTAGGGACATGCAATTCATAGATCTATAATAGAAGTAGCCCCATACCAAAAAATTATATGGGAAGATTAGAAGTGAAGAAATTCCAACAAATATGACACCATCATCATATCCAAAAAGAAAATCTAGTAATTTTTAACTCTATGATGACCAAACCGCTATAAACTACCCAAGGACATGCAATTCATAGATCTATAATAAAAGTATCCCCATGCCAATACAATCTATGGGAAGGTTAGAATTGGAGAAATTCCAGCAAATATGCCACCATCATCATAGACAAAAAGAAAATCCAATAACTTTGACCTCTATGATTCCCAAACCATTATAGTAGCCTATGCTTGATGTAGTGTACAACCCATTGTATATCATACATGTATTTGATTCAGGGTTTGAGTTTGAGTTCTATATTGGACAAAAATATTCTATTGTAGTCTTCAAGACAAGGAGGTGGTACAGAAAACCCATTTAGAATACTCTAGATAACCCTAAAAATGAACAGAGTTCTAGAAGGAGATGTTGTCTATATGGATATTGTCGTTGATATATAAAATATGGAGCTACCCTCACTTGTCAATCTCATTACAAACTGTTAGTTTTTCATCATTTAATTCAATATGATCTAGGATCTTAACTGAGAGAACAACATGTACAGCATATCAAACACAAGAGACAAGAGACACAAAGCATTACATCATGGAAAACCAAGAAGGTGAAAAACCCTTCAACTTCCTCAGAGATAGAATGAGCACCAATACAAAGATCACAAAGATCAAACCCCAAAACAAGAGATAGTCTCCTAGCAGCAAGTCCTCCTCCACTTGTACGTACTCCTCCTCTCTCTCACTAATGAGAAGTGAGTGAGTGTGTGAATGAATAGAATGAGAGAGTCACACTCTCTATTTATACAATGACTTGATCTGCCTTTAACTCTAACTGGGCCGACCTCTCTTAGGAGAGTCTAATAACCCATTACCACTTGTCACTGGGCCAACCTCACTAGGGTGGTCTAATAACCCTTTAACCCATACCGGGCCGACCACTCTAAGGTGGTCTAATAACCCATCAAATATAAGTTATGACACTTACAATAATACTTGCGACACTTGCAAATACAAATGAAGACACTTCCAATCGGAGAAATAATACATCTCCACTAGCGATACAATAAAGTACAAATGTAATATACAAGTGAATATCTTCTGAAGTTACAAATACATCAACACTCCCTCTTAACTAGGAAGGTATTCTCTTGACATAGGTCATCAATACATATCGACACAAGTCTTTAATTCTGGAGCTGGATCACGGAGCATCATCGTCACTGCTGTTGTACTCGTCATCTCGATCACTGGTGCTATCTCTCAATTCTTCTCGTCATAGGAAGTTCTACAGAGCCATCCCTTTTTCATACTGGGTGTAGGCCTAGCCTCCTGCAGCTCTTCATCATCTATGTGAGCTGTCCATCCTGTGGAATCCTTAGGGTTGATTATGTGTGTCAACAAAACCTCGAAAGACCATCCTAGGACTGATTACGAGCTTACTACTCAACCTATCGGATCTCCCAGGGGGATATTACATGTGACCTCCACAAAACCTTAAAAGCGTTTCTTGTGATTTGCAATATCTCTAAAGAGCATCCCATGACTGATTACGAGCTTACTGCTCAACCTATCGGATCTCTAGGACTGATTACACGTGGTATGGAAAAACCTCAAAAGAGCATCCCAGGACTGATTATGATCTTATTGCTCAAACTATCGGATCTCCAAGGAGAAATTATATGCCACAGAAAAAACCTTGAAATAACATTTTCCAGATCTCCCAGGGCACTATTATATGCCATAGGAAAAACCTAGCAAGAGTATCTGCAAATATCCCAGGGCGCTATTATATGCCATAAGAAAAACCTAGAAAGAGTATCTGCAAATCTCCCAGGGCGATATTATATGCTTATCACACAATCTGTCCACGGCCACGGAGTATCATCCTAATACTCATGATCAACCTGATCCTTCTCGCACGGAGCATCGTCCTAATGCTCATGATCATACTGATCATCATACAGTGCATCATCATGATGCACATCATCATCACATGATCATCCCGATCATCATCATACAGTACATCATCATGATGCACATCATCATCACATGATCATCCTGATCATCATCATATAATACATCATCTTGATGCACATTATCTGGAGCATTGTCCTAATCCTCATCACACATGATCATCTTGATCATAGAACATCATCTGGAGAATCGTCCTGATGCTCATCACACAATGCTTACATCCACAGCCATGGGAAGGATCGTCCTACCACCATGCTTGGAATGGCTCCTGCAAATGTGTCCCATCACTTCCTCCTCGAAGTATCTTCTATCTGAAGAACACCAAGACTCTTTCTGAAGCACTTGAACTTCACTCTGGCTAGTGGTTTGGTCAACACATTTGCAATCTGCTCATTTGTCACAACATACTGGAGCTTCATTGCTCCTCTCTACACCATATCCCTGATATAGTAATTTTTGATCTAGATATGCTTCGACTTGTCATGGAACACCAGGTTCTCTGACAACTTCACACAACTCTTGTTGTCACAATAGATACATGTAGCATCCAATTGGAGATCAAATAAATCAGACAGTAGCTTCCTTAGCCATTCTGCCTCACAACTAGCCAAAAACGCTGTGACATACTCTGCTTCAGCTGTACTCAATGCTACGCAGGATTTCCTTATGCTAAACCAAGATATCACACTTGATCCCATACTGAAGCATCACTCTGAAGTGCTCTTCCTATATGTAGCACTTCCTACTCGATCTGAATCAACATAACCCTCCAGGTTAAACTTTTGATTCGCATCATACTTGAGCCCATAATCAACCGTACCCTTTAGGTACCTCAAAATATGCTTTACAGCAATTAGGTGAACATGTATAGGATCCACCAGGAACTGGCTCAAGTTGTTCACATCAAAGCAAATATTTGGTCTTGTGTTCGTTAGGTACATCAAGGACCCAATCATCTGACGATACATCGTGGCATCAGCCGACTCTGATGAAGCATCACTCAATAGCTTCAAGTTCGATGCCATAGGTGTGGCTATGGCCTTGCAGTCCATCATCCCGAACCGCTTCAGGATCTCTACTGCATACTTCCCTTGTCCAAGGAAGATTCCATTTGCACTCTGCCACAACTCCATACCTAGAAAGTAATGCATCATACCCAATTCCTTCATCTCGAACTTAGCAGCAAGCTTCCTCTTCGTGTCGACAATCAACCCATCCTCACCTGTTACAAACAGGTCATCCACATACAATAGGAGTATCACTGGATTGCCTTCCTCAACCTTGTAGTAAAGGTTGGAATCCACTTTACTCTTGGTGAAGCCCAAACTGGACAGGAAGTTGTCTATCCCACCGTACCATGTCCTGGGTGCTTGCTTCAAGCCATACAAGGCTTTCTTCAATCTGCACACATATGACTCCCTGTCATGTGTCTCAAAACCGAGTGGTTGCTCCATATACACTTCCTCTTTGACTACACCATTCAAGAAAGTTGTCTTGACATCCATCTGGTGTATCTTCCACTTCACTACAACAGTCAGAGCAAGTACTGTTATGATGGAAGTGTATCTGGCTACAGGTGCAAACGTTTCTTCATAATCTGTCCCTTCTTTCCAGGAGAAGCCACTAGCCATGAACCTTGCCTTGTATTTCTCTATGCTACAATTAGCAGCATGCTTGATCTTGTAGATCCACTTGGAAGTCACAACAGACTTCCCTTCTAGTCTTGGGACCACATCCCAGACATCATTCTTCATGATGGACTGGTACTCCTCAATCATGGCATCCTTCCATTACTGCATCTCGGATCCTGGGAACTTCAAATTCTTCAATATCTTCAATAGGTGGTTTTCTTGAACTTCGTTGCTGGAACAAATGTTGTTATCTTTCTTTTGTAGGTGATTTTACATGATCTTTCCTACAAGTCAAATTCAATTGCATGATTAGAAACTTCTCATAGTTTTCAAAACAAAATCTTACACATAAAGACATATGTCATACAGTCATGCAATTATCTTAGCCAATGCTTCAATACAACATTTATCCACATCCCGTAACTTTCTAGATGCCTTCCATCTCTACCAGAACATTTTTAAGAGTGTGCACAACTCCCAACATGTCAGCAAAGAGGTTTCGTTCTAGATAAGTAGCAATGGAATGTTGTACAGTACCATAGGCCACTTACCCATTACTTGTATATTAGTAGTAGCTTGTTCATTAATGCAACTTTTCTAAAATGCATAATGTACATCCTAAAACTAGGAACATAAGTATGTACATGAATGAACAACATCATTTAAGTAATAAAAAAAAAATTTACAGTTCAAATACTTATCTTTGTTTGCTTGTTGGGTGGACTCCCTCTCAATCTTTACTTCCTTACAAGAATTACTAGTGTGTGCTCCCTCTTGATCTTTGCTTCCTTGCAAGAACTATTGAAGTGTGCTCCCTCTTGATATTTGCGTCCTTGCAGGAACTACTGAAGTGTGCTCCCTCTTGATCTTTGCTTCATGGATTATCTATCCTTGAACTTATATCCATCTTGGACCACTATGCATGCTTAAGTGTGCACTGCTGTCATCATTGTGTCATCCTCAATATCTCATACATAATCATACATTCATTAGTATAATCTCAATACTATCAAAATATTATGATTCTAAATAATCTTAAACATGTATGGTCATGGTCATTTCATACACAGTTAATTTATCACAAGCATTAGTGTTCAAGTTTTCGGGGAGGACTTCTTTTAATTTACTCATGCGTATTCTTATTTGACCATAGGACTCTTCTGGTTTGTCATATCATAAATCAAAGTAAGAAGCATAACATGCATAAGCCCATGATTAATCAAACTTATAACTTTATGAATAATCATTATCAATCATACAAAAGTATACTTATATGAGATCCTAACAAGGTAGGATTCTAACTTGATCTAGGAAAAACATACCTGGATTATCATGTTTGCGAGTTATGTCTAACATACCCAAACAATGTCTTCTTTGTTCTCTTCAATGATTTAGAGACCTTGTGTGAGTAACCTGCATATCTTATAAGTTAAGCATTGTAGAACCAAATTATACATACCTCATAAGTAGAGCTTCTATGTGATCAATGGCTATGGATGAGTCTTTGTCATCATGTCACCATGGTCATATGTTCTCGATCTAGGACTTGATTTGTCTTTCTTGATGTACCTTTCATGTTAGTGGACAACATCATCCTCATACAACACCACATTGCATTAGTACAATCATAAGTGTCATAGCCCTAATCAATGAATGTCTTCTATCATTCACATGAATTCATATTTTTACTAAGGTGACAAGACAAGTCTAAAAATTAATCAAGATTGTACTAACCTCAATAATATGAAGACAAACATATCATAAACTTAATCATGAATAGATTTCAAAACATACCTGTATCTCCTCAAGTTATACCTGTCGCGATTTCTTGTAGTCTTCTTATGTAAGGCCTTAGCCTCATCTCCCTATGGAACTGGAATCTCTTCACTTATGTAGGTGTCCAATTCATCCTCTTCTAGGATTAACCCAATCCACTTTGATTTGTTCAATTGGATCTGGAGCTGGCTAGGGTTTGAAAGAGAAACCCTAAAAACCCAAACTTGGAATTTCAACCTTCTGTCTGGACAAGGAGATGCAATTGACTGAGGCGAGCAAGCTGGTGTGCTCATATTTTGAAAACTCCAAAAATTGATCCCTCAAAATTGACCTGCGAGTTTCGGATCTACAGCTTCTATCAAATTATGGTTTTGTAGTAAAAAACCTGAACTAGGGTTTGATAGAGCCTGAGGTTCTACCCAACAAAAAAATTTGATTTTTGCCTCTAAATTTCGATTTTGATGAGGAGCATCCATTCGTGGTCTCAGATTCAAAAAATTCCAACTTTTGCAGAAACCCTAATTTCCCGCAGCAGTGACGAGCCAAAGATGAAAATGCTCAGAATACAATTCTGTTTTGACAAAAATATATGCCATATTGTTTCTGATGCATCTCTGAAATTTTGGATCCTTAGGGTATGAAACTTTAGCCTTTGGTAGAATGACCTGTCATCTTTCCAACCCCACATATTTGACCTCAAATGGATTCTCTATGAGAGAGATATGCTAAGTGTCGCAACATGACCTGTTTATGGGATGAAACAACATAGAGAACTTATATGGAGTTTCACATGTCACTATTTCAACATCGGCCTATGAAACCCGGACCTGTGAAACTACAGTCTTCTCCCTAACTAACACTTTTTACAGAATTCCATTTGGAGCTTCCTAGCCCGAGATATGACCTTTGTGCCTAGGTCCCCTGTTTAGGGATGCATTCTTGAAGAGGTAGAAATCCTAACTTGTATGGATCATATATCACAAAGTACAACGAATCTGAGGTTGATATTCTAACACAAGGTACACGAACATTTCATCTTCGGCCTATAAAATTTTCAGATCCTGAACCTTCGCCAAAATAGATTTATAGCGAAAGTGCCAAGATGACTATTTTTTACTATACCAAGCCCTAGCTTCCAATTTGTCGCAAGTGCAACAAGTGTCATAAATGCCATATAATGCCTTCCTTCAGGATTGCTATGATACCATGTTAGTTTTTCATCATTTATTTCAGTATGATCTAGGATATTAACTGATAGAACAACATGTACAGCATATCAAACACAAAAGACAAGAGACACAAAGCATTTCACCGAGGAAAACCAATAAGGTGAAAAACCCTGCAACTTCCTCAGAGATAGAATGAGCACCAATACAAACATCACAAAGATCAAACCCCAAAACAAGAGATAGTCTCCTATCAAAAACTCCTCCTCCACTTGTGCGCACTCCTCCTGTCTCTCACTAATGCAAAGTGAGTGAGTGTGTGAATGAATAGAATGAGAGAATCACACTCTCTATTTATACAATGACTTGACCTGCCTTTAAATCTAACTGGGACGACCTCTCTTAGGAGAGTCTAATAACCCATTACCACTTGTCACTGGGATGACCCCACTAGGGTGTTCTAATAACCCTTTAACCCATACTGGGCTGACCCCTCTAAGGTGGTCTAATAACCCATTAAATATAAGTTACGACACTTACAATAATACTTGCAACACTTGCAAATACAAATGACGACACTTCCAATCGGAGGAATAATACATCTCCATTGAGGATACAATAAAGTACAAATGTAATATACAAGTGAATATCTTCCAAAGTTACAAATACATCAACACAAAATCCATGTTAGAGATCATGGGTAGTTTCAAGGAAAAGGGTGAATAGATGAGAGAATTTCAAATTCATACATGTAGCTTAAAAAACAACTAGATTATTGGAAAAAGGAAAGGGACAAGATGTAGATGAAAGTATAATAGTTTTTAGAACATGAGAAATATTAGTGCAAGTACGTGAAGGAAGCCACTACAAAACTATCTCATAAAGCAAAGGAGAGCATTATTGCACTAGAAATATTAAGAAACAAGCTATTAATTCCAAACAACATTAATTGGAAGTTCATGAAATAGGTTTAAAGGTAGGGGAAGATTTATCTGCATGCTTTGATGAGGTTGTTCGAAACCCATTTGAGGCTCTTGAAATTGTCTATTAGGAGAGTAGTACAATTACCAAATTACCAACACCATTTTCTAGATTGAAAAAACAAAAAAAAGGCTTGATAGAGTTCACAATAGATGTATAAGAAAGAAGAGATTATGCAACATACATAATATATATAAATATAAATATAAATAATAAATAATAATTAACTACGGGACACTATTAATAAGAATAAAATATAATATGAAAAGATAAGATGATTTAAGATACAATGATAATGTTGTATAAGTACAAATCCTAAAGAGTTATAGTAACAGTTCATGAAGGGATTTGTCCCCTTGTTAACTATTATATATTATTCTTATTATTAATATTGTGCCTTTATTATTATAAATGAACATGTGTATGTATTCCAAAATAGGAGAAAAAGGAAAAAAATGCATGGCTAGAACCTACCAAGCCAAATTCATATAGGAAAATCCAAGCTTTAATCACAGATCATAATATTGTTTAATCCCAAGCACATAGAAAAGTTAGAGTGGCTATGTCTAAAGTGCTAGAGCTTATGCATGGAATTTCAAAATCATGAAGACATCATTGTAGAGCTTGATGGAAGATATATCAGAATATAGAGAAATTGTAGGAATAATATGAGAAGGTGTGCATTGAGACCATCACATTGGATGCTACACATGACAATATGGAAGAGTTACATTCACACATAACCTTAAAGTACGATGCTCTAGAACATGATAAGAAATACTATTGAATCTAGCAAGAGAACTTGCAAGGAAAACACAATTCAAGTTTACCATATCTAAGAAGAGGAATAAAAAATAGATGCCAACCTAGAAAAATTGGTCTAAGTAGTACCATCTATTAAGGACCTAACAAAATTTTCATTTGAAAAGTATTCACAAAAACCCAAGACGAAAACACTAGTTGGAATCTTGTTTTTGAATAATTCATTAAATTTAGAGATGTGTCCATAAAAGAAATTGTAGGCCTAGAGCCCATTTTTTAAGAATGATATGTAGGACCTAACTCAGGTATGACTTGGAAGGTGTGGTTAAAGAGTTGGTTTGGTCCAATTTTGACTCAGTGCCAGTGCAAAATAAAGTCCAGAAGAAGGTGAATCGATAGAATCCATGAGACTACAAAGCTTGAGTATATAATTTTGTAGAAGCCTATGTATGTGGAGGCCAAGGGGTTTTCTTATATATCCTCTATGCCTAGTACCTCCAAACATGTGTACATGTATTTAAAGACATAGACCATTTGTATGAGTGGGTTATAGCTAATATATTCCCTAGTATATTCAAAAATATTATATATCCACTTGAGTCACTTATCTATCTCTCTTTGAAGATTATAACATTGTTGTAATTGTTATAAAAGACAGAAAAATTCTAAAATAATTAATAATTTAATAATTTTTCCATTAATAACATAACATCTATCATGTGTACCTTGAATGAAACCTTGTTTTTGGAAAGTTAGATATGCCCATGCATTAAACTACATTGAGATCATGTTGAACTCCTTATATAAACTATAATGTCCCCAAATTTGGCCATGGACAACAATTGCCTAAGTCACCTAGACTTGTTCATTTTTGTTCACCTAGGTGGTATTTGGGTTGATTATTGGTTAATCCTAAGGTCCAAAGTTTGGAATAATGCCACATTAAAATATGTTGGACTAGGAAAATGTATTAAGGAGACGAGGAACCTTGGTTGGATCATCAAATAAGCCAAAGTCTTCTTGTGGTTTGAAATTATTGATGAAAATAATCCAAAGGTTGGAAAGGATTACAAGCAGGAAATCCAAGTAGAAAGTACAACTCCTAACCAATGTGAAAGAGGATAGATGTTGCAGGTGCAATTATGAGTCAAGTGGTAAAGGTGGTCCATACAAATAAATATCTTCCCCAATGTGGAAGTTTGTACATCCAATTCGAATTTGTTTGCAAGGACAAATAATATTGGGTCAAATAACATTAGAGAAATAACCTAAGGACCCATTCTCTCATAAATAATATTTATCAATATTTTATTTATGATTTTGTGACAGAATATTGACTATTGGGTGGCGCCTAGGAAGATTGGAAGGAAAATATAAAATGGACCCAAAGGAATCTGGACAAAGCAATGAAAAGCATGAAAGAAGCTGAAAAGCAAGAAAGTAACTGAAAAGAAGGAAAGCGGTGAAAAGCAGGAAAGTAGAAGAAAATCAAAGAAAGCAGAAGTTTCCATATTTTTCCTAAAAGCAAGAAAAGTAACCTAATGTAGAAAAGACAAGAAACAAGTTAGGAATCTCAAGAAAATCTACAAGTCCTAATTTTAGCCAATGAGGGTGCAATTGATGAGGAAAGTGGTCCATATGCAATGTAACTTACCAAATAAGCCACCAGAAGCTTATAAAAGGAGTATGAGAGCCTCCATGAAGAATCCTTGGCCATTTTGTTAATTGTCTTGAATAGCTTTGAGCTTTTCTTTGCTTGGGTCATGTGCTTCTTGCAAGAAGTAGGGAGATGCACCCCTCTGTAACATTAAGGAATGATATATTGAGTATTCTTCACATAGTTTCAAGATGCATTAATATTTTAGTTCCATTATAATTCATTCCCATTTGATATGTTGGCATTCCTATCTTAAGCCAACATCATTTCAGTATTGTTTCTTGTAGTGTGTTGTAGCCTTCAGAGAAGAAGATTGAAGGGTTTCACCCCTGTGAGATCCTATAGATGCTCAAGTGTGATGTGATGCACCTGCAACAATTAATTAATAAAAATATGCGAAATAGCAGAAATGACAGAATTCAGAATCACTTTTATATTGATCATAGGCCACTTCGAGGGGGCAACCTCCTTTGAGCAAGCTCAATACAAATAATTTCATGGTGCCTTCATAGGTCTCAACACACACTTATATACTAAGTCTAGCCGCCAATACTATGGGTCAAAACCATGGGCCACTACAAACTATGGATCAACAATACTACGGGCGACTTACAAAGCATATGCGCCAACAACAATAACATAAACTATTGATCAACAAATACTACGGGATGACTTACAAAGCATATGCGTCCAACAACAATATACTAACAAAGTAAGGACATGGGTTCCTAACATCCCCTCCCCCTTAAAAAAAGCTTTGTCCTCAAAGCTTTAGATGTGGAAATTGTTGTTGAATCTAAAGGAGTGGTTCCCATGTAGCATCCTCTAGTTGCATGCTGTGCCACTGAATTAAGACCTCTGTGATAGAGCGAGAGCAAAGCTGATGAGTGCGCCGATTAAGGATGGCCTTCGGCTCCAAAAGGATGGATCCTTCATTATCCAGTTCGGGTAAAATCGTTTGTCCATTGATGTTGGTGCCAAGAACTTTCTTCAGACAAGAGACATGAAAGACTGGATGAATGCGGGAAGAAGGAGGAAGTTCTAATTTATAAGCAATGGACACAATCTTCCGAAGAATCCGATATGGCCCATAACACTTTGGAGCGATATTATGATGCCCTTTGAGTTTCAGGGAGGACTGCTTGTACGGTTGGAGACAAAGAAAAACCATATCGCCAACTTGAAAAGTGCGCTCAGAACGGTACTGATCAGCTTGTTGCTTCATGCGATTTCTTGCCATGTGAAGATTGTCTCGCAAAATGCGAAGAATCTGATCACGGTTTCGAAGGACCGTGTCAACTTCCTGAATTGGTGAACTGGTGGGGGTGTATGGAAGAAGAACTGGAGGTGCCTGACCATAGACTGCTTCATATGGGGTCATTTTAGAGGCAGTGTGGTAAGAGGTATTGTACCACCATTCAGCGAGAGGGAGCCACTTTTCCCACTGATGTTGTTGTTCAGAGGTGAAGCAATGAAGATAAGTTTCCAAGCATTTATTGATAATTTCAGTCTGACCATTTGTTTGTGGGTGATACCCTGAACTCATCTTCAGTTTGGTGCCAGTGTGGCAAAATAGTTCAGTCCAAAAATGACTGGTGAAAGTCGCATCATGATCCGAGACAATGGAAGAAGGGATGCCATGAAGATGAAAGATCTGGTCTAGGAAACTTTGAGCGACTGAAGAGGCTGTATAGGGATGGCTGAGAGCACAAAAATGACTATATTTGGAGAGGCGATCAACCACAATGAAAATCACTATCTTCCCGCTAGATTTAGGGAGCCCTTCAATGAAATACATAGAAATATCTGTCCAAATCCGTGTAAGTATGGGCAAGGGTTCGAGCAATCTTGGAAGGAGTGTTGTTTCACCCTTATTGCGCTGGAAGGTATCACATTCGGCCACTATCTGTTGAATTGTCCTTTTCATGCCCTGCCAAAAGAAGTTACGCCGTGCCCGTTCATACGTTTTGAGGAACCCAGAGTGCCCTGCCGATGGAGAAGCATGGAGTTCATAGAAGACATCCCATTGAAGATCTGTGCTCTGGGGAAGCACCAGATGACCCTTGTATCTCAGAGAAGCACCGTCCCAAGAGTAATGTGGTACAGCAGAAGGGTTGTTGTTCAAGAGTTGGATGATTTGAGCTAAGGAAGAGTCATTGACATAACCCTGTTGAATAGATTGCAACCAATTTGGAACAGGCATAGAAATAGCTGAAAGAGAACCTTGGGCATCAAATGTGCGAGAAAGAGCATCTGCCACAATATTGTCTTTACCCTTCTTGTAAGTGATATCATAGTCATAACCCATGAGTTTTCTAACCCATTTCTGTTGTGCCGGGGAGGAGACGTGATGTTCCAAGAAATATTTCAGACTCTGGTGATCAGTCTTGATGCAAAAATGATTCCCTAATAGGTATGGGCGCCACTTCTGTACTGCATTCAAAATAGCCATCATTTCCTTCTCATAGGTAGAGACAGCTAAATAATTACCTGAAAGGGCTTTGCTAGTGAATGCAATGGGGTGTTCATCTTGAAGGAGAACAACACCAAGTCCATTGCCGCAAGCATCACTCTCAATAGTGAAGGGCTTGGAAAAATCGGGCATAGCTAGAACAGGTGTATTACACATAGCTTGTTTTAGTTTGTCAAATGCACACTGAGCAGCATGTGTCCATGTAAAAGCATCCTTTTTCAATAGAGCAGTTAATGGAGCTGCAATCTTCCCATAATCCTTGACAAACTTGCGGTAGTAGCCAGTCAACCCCAAAAAACCACGAAGGCTCTTGAGTGTCTGAGGATGCGGCCAATTGTTCATGGCATCGATTTTGGCAGGATCCACGCGAACCCCTTGTGCTGAGATAATGTGCCCGAGATACTCAACTTCCTTCTATCCAAAAACACATTTAGATTGCTTGGCATGGAGATGATGGTTAGAGAAACGTTGCATGACAAGATCCAGATGCTGGAGATGTTCATCCCATGTTTTACTGTAGATGAGGATATCATCAAAGAATACCAGAATGAATTTTCGCAAGTAGGGTTGAAATATTTTATTCATTAATGCCTGGAATGTGGAAGGAGCATTAGTGAGGCCAAGGGGCATGACCAAAAACTCATAATGGCCATCATGTGTGCGGAAATCTGTTTTAGGGATATCATCCTCATGAACCCAAATTTGATGATACCCAGAACGAAGATCCAACTTGGAGAAAAAGTGAGCCCCATGAAGCTCATCAAAAACATGAATTGGAAACTTATCCTTGATGGTGAGGTGATTAAGTGATCGGAAGTCAATGTAGAGGCGCCATCACCCATCTTTTTTGTGGACAAGAATAACTGGAGAAGAAAAGGAACTAGTGCTTGGGCGAATAATACCTTGCTTTAATAAGTCCCGAACGAGCATTTCAATCTCTGTTTTTTGGTGAAATGGGTAGCGATAGGGCCTGATGTTGGGAGGAACGCTGCCAGGAAGGAGCTGAATACGATGGTCTTCTGGCCTGGAAGGTGGCAATCCCACTAGTTCAGCAAAAACACCTGTATATCGATCCAGAATTTGTTGTAGATCCAAAGGAGTAGTGGAGACCGCTGAAGGTTGCATCTGAATGGAATGGAGCTGAGCGATGACACCATGTGAATTCTTCTTGAGGATTTTTTCCATGCGATGTGAACTGATGATGCTGAGAGAACCTGGTTGTAATCCTGTCAAGGTGTGTTTTTGGCCATTGAGGGAAAACTGCATCCAAAGTTCAGAAAAATCCCATAAGATAGGGCCAAGTGTGCATAGCCATTGAGCGCCCAAAACCACATCACATCCGCCTAAGGTCAAGGCAAACATGTCAGAGCGCAAGGTATAATCTCCCATAGAGATACGCACATTTTGACACTTCCCTTTGCAAGGTAAGGTGCCCCCATTGGCAACCATGACTTCAAAGTTGGAGCAAGGATGGATAAAACAATCAACTTGTTTGGCGATTCGAGGGTCAATGAAATTATGAGTGCTACCAGAATCAATGAGTATTGTAAGAGGAAGCTTCTTGAAGTAACCCCTGACCCGCATTGTTTGGGGGGTGGTGATTCCAGCTAAAGCATGGAGAGATATCTCTGGCTGGTCATCCTGAGATGGAGAGTCAATAGGCGGTTCTTGAATGTCGACCGGAGCATCCAGTGGTTCTGGATCTTCGTCACCAATTTCAGAGGCAGGAGGAGAATCCACATCCAAGAGATAGAGATTTTATTGAACACATCTATGTCCCCGAGTGAATTTCTCATCACAATTATAGCAAATCCCCTTTTCTCTGCGTGCTTGCATCTCTGTTACAGACAAACGCTTGATAGGAGTTGGTCGAGGAGCTTGCGGTATAGGTGGTCATTGAGAACCCATATTTTGGAAGGGAACAAAAGTGGGCTTGGAGTGTTGCTGGGCTGCAATCTTGTCTTCTGCCAACTTAGCTAACCCTAGGGCTTCCATCATTGTGTTGAGACAGAACATTTTAACCTCAGAGCGGATGGCATCCTTTAGACCACTGATAAAACAACTCCGGTAAAAGTCATCAGACAATCCTTCGGTGTGGTTGGCTATATTCTCAAATTTGGTTTGATACTCTCTCACAGTGCCAATTTGGCGAAGTTTAGTGAGGGCTCCTGTGAAGTCATCAAAATCACTAGGACCAAATCGTTGCAAAAGGAGCTGGCAAAAGTCTAGCCATTTGGGCTCTGGATGAGCCTTGGTGTACCAACGGTACCATTGAAGAGCTTCTTGTTCCAAATGAAAGGATGCCAGAGGAACTTTGTTGACATAAAAAATATTATGCAGACTGAAATACTGTTCTGCATAATAGATCCATCCAGTTTGATCGGTACCATTGAAGCGAGGAAAATCAAGCTTCGAACCACGAAAATTGCTGGAAGAAGAGAACCCATTGTTTGATGAAGACTCAGACTGCCATTTGTTGTTCATAGCTGAATGTTCAAGATGGAGGCCGAGAAATTTTTCATCAAGATCCTGGAGTTTGGCTTGGATGGCTGCAAGTGCATCCTCCATGGTTTTTGCTCCTACACGGGTGACAACCATAACCAGGAGTGTTTTTTTTTTTTTTTTTGGTAGGAAAACAAAAACAGAAACTACTTCAGTAAAGGAAAATTTGGACTTGGGAAAAAATCTGAAGGGTAATTGGGGTTTGACTAGGTTTTGGACATTCTCGAATAGACAGGGAAGCAAAAATGAGGATTTCAGAAGCGGGGTGAAAGAATGGGAAAATTTGGCAGAGGGGAACAAAGAAGCAGAATTAAGAACGGAACTCTATGGTAAAATTTGAAGGTGATTGGGTGAAATCTGAGGAATTTATGGCAAACCCTAAAAATAGACAAATGTGGGATTTCAGGCTTTGGGAAGGGGAATTGGGAATAGGGTCCTCAGGAATGAAATATGCAGAATGGGATGATAGGGGTTCCCCAAAAATTTCAAGGGAAACAAAGTGAAAACAAGAGAGATATGGAGAAAAAACTGGTTTTGTTTTTGTTTTTTTGTTTTCTTTTTTGTTTTGTTTTTGTTTTTTTGTTTTTTTGTTTTTGTTTTGTTTTTTTGTTTTGTTTTGTTTTGTTTTTTTTTTTTTTTTTTTTTGTCGGACTGGAGTGGCTACGACTCAGAAGGGATCTGAAACGGTGTTGAATGGATTGAAAATGGCTGGATCTAGAAAGGCTTGCAAAATGGATCTGAACGACTGGATCTAAAACGACGCAGCAACGATCTACAACAATTCAGCTGAAAATAGATATGGACGCCAGGTATGTGCGGCTTCCTAACAGTTCAAGGGTTTCACTCGGCCACCAATGCTGTCTGACGGCTTGCGTATTGGGGCAGTACTCCTCACTCCACGGCTCAGGTAAAACTGATAACCGCTTTGCCACACACGACAACTCTTGGTTTACTTCACAGGTGGGAACTAGTTAATCAGGTGGGGGTCGTTGCCCTCTTCGCTGGTAGGTCCTCCTAATGGGCCAGCTACTTCGGGGTTCCTATGGTACTCCTCACAATGAGTTTTAGGGCTTATGCCCAAGTACTTCCCACAGTTAAGCGGATAGGGATTATTCCCAAATCCGAACCTGCAACAGATGCGAAAAAAAATTTGGCAGAAATTTCACCCAGCGAGCCCAAGAAAGTGCTCTGATACTAGATGTGATGCACCTGCAACAATTAATTAATAAAAATATGCGAAATAGCAGAAATGACAGAACTCAGAATCACTTTTATATTGATCACATGCCACTTCGAGGGGGCAACCTCCTTTGAGCAAGCTCAATACAAATAACTTCATGGTGCCTTCATAGGTCTCAACACACACTTATATACTAAGTCTAGGCACCAATACTATGGGTCAAAACCATGAGCCACTACAAACTATGGATCAACAATACTACGGGCAACTTACAAAGCATATGCACCAACAACAATAACATAAACTATTGATCAACAAATAGTACGGGACGACTTACAAAGCATATGCATCCAACAACAATATACTAACAAAGTAAGGACATGGGTTCCTAACATGTGACCTATATAATGTAATGTGATGTAACATAATATGATTCTCTGATACAATAATAAAATACAGTCCTATTACTCTAGCATTGCTCAATTGTTCTCCTATGTTGCAATTATTTAGTGTAAATTGACATTTTGCAAGTTTGGTTGGAATTGACTGATGATAGTGCTTGCAAATATATGATTAATTCTTGATTCTATTAATTGAAATGATTTTTATCACTAATTCAGAATGGATATAGGAAATCGTGACCCTTATCCTCTCCTTGAAAGTGCCAAAAAATAGCAATTTTCCCTGCTCTCAAATTCATTGGAAATATGACTAGTTTTGAGTTTTAATGTAATTAACTGACCTTTGGACCACCAAATCGAGTTCTGAAAGTTGATGTAGGTAGGTAATATGTAATAGGACCAATAAAAACCTTAAAATATGGAAATCAAGGTCCTCCAGTGTCATGTGGATTTGTTTGGAAATCATCAAACTGAGTAGTCCCGAATGTAGTACTTTATCCTTAGTCATCGATTCTTGTAATATAGAAGTATGTGGTTGAGTCTAGTGACTGATGTGATAGGTTGGCCTTTGATGCAGCATATTTATCTCCATATTTTCACTAGAAGCCATTGATTTTACATAGAATTTCTGGGGACTGGCACTACCTGGTCCTTTGTGGCCATGCAGGTGTGATATACTCAGAGAATGTGCAACTGTCAAGGTAAGTGTTGAGTCTAGATAATCGTTGTGATCCATAAATTTGATCTGAAGGTGTACATAACTAAATCGTAGGTTTCTAATCCAAGTCCATGCCTCATATATGACATTCGAATCCCTCCAATGCCATTTGATTTTGTTTGGAAATAGACAATTTCCTCCTCTTAGTTTTCTATTCTAGAACCTAGCCTTGAGTTTCACCAATTGGTTTTATGGTTGAGGAGTTAATATTCTCAAATATCAGGTTGGGAATATTCCAATGGTATAAAATCATGGTCATCTACACCTGTGACCTACAAAACTAAAGTTCTAATTGTCCGAAGAAGAGAAAAATTGTAGCGATGAGACTTGTACCAGAGGGAAATGATGATTATGAGCAGTATGAAGAAGAAGAGGTCATCTATATTGATGGAGGATTGCATGTTTCACGAGAGGAGGATTATTATTTCTATAATATATATATATATATATATATATATATATATATATATATATATATATATATATATATATATATATATAGAAGAAAGAAGGCCTAATCCTCCAATGGTTAAGAAATATTTAGCAAAGCTAATAGAAGCATGTGGAAACATGCCTAGCTGCTACTAGGAGTACCTACCTTTGGGTGAGGATATTTGTGTATCCATTAAATTAAAGGATTATATTTGTTTCATATATGGATTTTGGACCAAGTATGCAGATGTGGAATCATTGAAGAGCATCAAAAAATCAAGGGAGGAACCAAGTTGTTCCAGTTCTTCAAGAAAAGAAGAAGAAGAAGGAACCAAAGGTGAATCTTCGTCAAATCCATTTGCATATTCAAAAATCATGATATTATTTGGTTTTACTTCAAGCAGAGTCTCCAAAATTTGTGAGCCTCGTACCACTCAAGATGGACAAGCCTCCATTTCCTGGAAGATGATGGCAATGAAGAAAAATCAATTTAAGATAAAAGAGAAGGCATGCACATAGATTCACTCGAATCAAATGAAGAATTGAAGCAGAGAGAGCCACAAGTTGCAGATGTGGGTCTTATTGTGGAATCCAATGAGGAAGAGCATGATTTCACCAATCTACTCCAAGAAGAATATGAAGAGGAACCAGGTGCAACTGAAGACCCAACATCCCATCATCAGGTTGTTGGTAGTGTGGAGGAAAATTCACTTCTAGCTTCTTTGTTGGTGTTTTCCAGATCACTGTAAAGGGGATTGAAGATGAGAGGAGTTCAGTTGAACTCAATGATAGTGAGCCATCCCGTGGAGAAAATATAGAAGAAGGGCATGAATCAACCTATCATACATCACTAAAGATTCATAGTGAAGCGGAAGACAAACACACACTAGTTGGGTGCGAACTAGAGAGTTTGGTGGAAGAACGTGCCACCATAGCTCTACCTCACGAGGAGGAAGATGTGATGCAAATGTATGAACACAATTATGATTTCTATATCCCTTTGTGTCATCATGATATTGTAGCCACTCCCGGAGAAGAGATTGGATTGATGGAGTATACTGATGAGGAGTCTCTAATTTTTGGTTTGGAGGATGATGGATTGTTGGATGGGACTCAACATGATTTCCATAGAGTGGATGAGCTCACATGTGACATCACACATTGTGTTTTCAATCATACATGGAGTGACTTGGAGAGCCTACTCCTAGTCACTGAATAAAGGATACTACAAGTTCTATCTAGAACTGATGGTGCACATAGATTCATGGAGGATCACATTGGAAGAGTTTAGATGGAGGAGAGATATAGTGGTATTATTGACAGAGTCTCTAGCTCTGAACTCTGCATCATTATAAAAGAGTTGGAAGAGCTAAAATATGATTACTTGCAGTTATTTATGGATAGAGACATGGATCTCAAATTTTTTGAAGACAAAGAAACAACAGAAGGAGAGCAACTTCATATGAATTTGGGAGATTCTATTTCCTCTCCTAATACCAATAGTGATGTGATGTGTGTGGCTGATTGAAAACATGCTGCATTGGAGGAGCCTCATGCACAAGGTGAGCATGAGGAGTGTTCAATGATGCAAGTGCTTGATGATAGTAGTGATATGGAGATTGGTTGCAGATCACTTCTTTCACACCAGGAGGATCATGATATTTCTCTATGTGAGGAATGATCATTTGTGGAGGATGTAATCGAGTTCATTCCACTAGTCCCCAACAACAGAGATCCTGAGATCATTACTTGGGATTAAGAAGTAGAGAGATATGCCCATTTATGAATAGATGCATTGAAGAGTTGATAACTTCAGGAGGTGAGGGAACATATTATGATTCCATTGGCATCTCTCACAGTGCCCAATTAGATGAGAAGGATCCTATTCACATTTGGATTCCATTTGATTCCATTCATACACATATGGATTGGGTGGAATATTACATGTCACACATGAATAGACCTTGCAGAAAGAGTTCTACTCATTTTAGATGGAAGACAATTGCGCAAGCAAGTTTCCATGAAGATATTGGCATACAACATGTTGAGGCATTTGGGATCCTATGCACATTTGAATTCCATTTGATTCCATTCATACACATATGGATTGGGTGGAATATTACATGTCACACATGAATATACCTTGCAGAAAGAGTTCTACTCATTTTAGATGGAAGAAAATTGCGCAAGCAAGTTTCCATGAGGAGATTGGCATACAACATGTTGAGGAATTTAACTTGTGCAAGGAAGAAATCAACTTGCTTCCATGGAGAAAATGCACACTAGTACATTCTTGTTGGACCAACCAACAAAGGAGACCATGTATCTACTGTTTCAATGGATGAATTTTGTAGAGAGATACAATTGGCATACTTTCCTTTACTCCTAGAACTTAAGGATGTGAAAGGAAATGTTGATTTGATGGAGTTACCATTTCTATTGATGCTTCATGAGAATCAAAATACACATGTGTATGGTTCTCAAATTGATTTTGAACCTTTGGACACACCCTAGGTACTCCTTCAGTATGGTGAGAAGCAGTGGCATCTACTTGCACCACTTGATACTTGTCTCATGCACAATAGTGTAGGGGAGTTCCACTTGAGTACTTTGAGTTGGAAAAGTGCTCACACAGTGAGGCATGGGATTGGAGTGATGTTTGCACATGTGGAGTTTCACATCTTGTTGGAGAGGCTCATAGAGTTTAATATTTGCATTGGGAGTGGCAAACTTCCCATTTGGTGGATGAATCCTGGCATATAATGGAGTGACAGATTGTCACAAGCAACAATGGTGATGGATGGTATGCATCAAAGATCATGGGATCCATGCATTGCTGGTTTGTTTTATACACCACTGATGTTTGCGAGGATGCAGTTGAGACAGTGGGATCTAGGCATTCCTTGGCATGATGAATTTTCTTGGATGTCATTGATGTATTTTGGAATGTAGTACAAGCAATGGGACCGTAGTAATGTTCTTAGTTTTTTCAAGTGGATGGAACATAAATTTTTAGTTGCAGAGGGTAGTGGAGTCACTCATTGGGAAGATGGTTATATCAGATTGCACAATGGAAGCATGATGGAACTATTGAGTTTAGAATGGAATTGAATTCCAATGCTATGCCATTTCAACAACATAATATTGATGGTGAGAAGTCATTGATTGGTTTCATGTTTCCTATGGAGTTGATGTCATTGCTCGAGGAAAAGAAATATTGGGAGGGAAGGACTTGTAATGTCCCCTGTTAGAATTTTGATAATTTCATTCAAATATTATCTAGGATCCTACTAAGAGAATAACATGCACAACATAACAATCATAAACACAAGAGACACAATGTTTCCTCAGGGAAAATCAACAAGGTGAAAAACCCCATAACTTCCTCAGAGATAGAATGAGCACCAATACAAAGATCACAAAGATCAAACCCCAAAAGATAGATTTCTTCAGCAGCTACTCCTCCTCCACTTGTGCGCACTCCTCTCTCTCAACTATGCGAGTTGGATGAGTGAGTGAATGAATAGAATGAGAGAGTCACACTCTCTATTTATACTTTAACTTAACCTGCCTTTTACCCTAACTGGCCGACTTCCTAAGAGAGTCTAATAACATGTCCACTTAACTCATACAGGGACGACCCCACCAAGGTGGTCTAATAACCCATCAAGTATAAGTTATGACACTTACAATATAACTTGTAACACCTGCAAATACAAATGACGACACTTCCAATCGGAGGAATAATACATCTCCATTGGGGATACAATAAATGTAATACATACAATATACAACTGAATATCTTCGGAAGTTACAAATACATCAAAAATCCTTCTTAAATAGGAAGGTATTCTATTGACACAGGTCATCAATACATATAGGAGCAAGTCTTCAATACTGGAGCTGGATCATTGTCACTGGATCACATAGCATCATCATCACTACTGTTGTACTCGTCATCTCGATCACTGGTGCTATCTCTCAATTCTACTCATCATAGGAATTTCTACAGAGCCAACTTTTTTCATGCTGGATGTAGGCCTTCATCATCTCTGTGAGCGGCCCATCCGATGGAATCTCAGGACTAATTATGTGCATCTGCAAAACCTGAAAAGAGCATCTCATTATTGATTACGAGCTTACTGCTCAACCTATAAGATCTCTCAGGGTTGATTACATGCGACCAAGCAAAACCTTGAAAGAGCATCCTAGGATTGATTACGAGCTTCCTGTTCAACCTATAGGATCTCCCAGGACTGATTACATGCGAACAAGCAAAACCTTGAAAGAGCATCCCAGGGATGATTACGAGCTTCCTGCTCAACCTATAGGATCTCCCAAGATTGATTACATGCGAACAAGAAAAACCTCGAAAGAGAATCCCAGGGCTGATTACGAGCTTCCTGCTCAACCTATAGGATCTCCCAAAACTTATTATATGCTATCAAGAAAAACCTCGAAAGAGCATCCCAGGGATGATTACGAGCTTCTTGCTCAACCTATAGGATCTCCCAGGACTGATTACATGCCACTGCACAACCTTCAACATATCCATGGCCACGAAATATCATCCAGATACTCATGATCATACTGATCATCCTCGCACTGAGAATCATGCTGATGCTCATGATCATACTGATCATCATACTAATGTTCATAGAGGAGCATCATCCGTATTCTCATCACAAAACACTTACATCCACAGCCATGGGGAGGACCCTCCTACCTCCATGCTTGGAAAGGTTCCTGCATCTGTGTCCCATCACTTCCTCCTGGAAGTATCTTCAATCTGAAGAACACCAAGCCTCTCTCTAAAGTACTCGAATTTCACCCTGGATAGTGGCTTGGTCAACACATCGACTATCTGCTTGTCTGTCGCAACATATAGGAGATTCACTGCTCCTTTATGATGAAGCATCACTCAATAGATTTAGGTTCGATTCCATAGGTACTGTAGCCATGGCCTTGCAGTCCATCATCCTGAACCACTTCAGGATCTCTACTGCATACTTCCCTTGTCCAAGGAATATTCCATCTGCACTCTGCCACACCTCCATACCTAGAAAGTAATGCATCATACCCAAGTCCTTCATCTCTAACTCGGCAGTAAGATTCCTCCTCGTATTAGAAATCAACCCAATCTCACCTGTCACAAACAAGTCATCTACATACAATAGGAGTATCACTGGATTGCCTTCCTCAACCTTGTAGTAAAGGTTGGAATTCGCTTTACTATTGGTAAAGCCCAAACTAGTTAGGAAGCTTCAATCCTGTCGTACCATGTCCTAGGTGCTTGTTTCAAACCGTACAAGGATTTATTTAATTTGCAGATATGTGACTCCCTGTCATGTGTCTCAAATCTGAGTGGCTGATACACATATACTTCCTATTCGACTACACCATTTAAGAAAGTTGTCTTGACATCCATCCAATGTATCTTCTACTTCATCACTATAGCTAGAGCAAGTACTGTTCTGATGGAAGTGTATCTGGCTACAGGTGCAATTTTTTTTGCATAATCTATCCCTTCTTTCTGGGAGAAGCCATGAGCCACAAACCTTTCCTTGTATTTCTATATGCTACCATCTGCAGCATGCTTGATATTGTAGATCCACTTGGAAGTTACAATATACTTCCCTTCTAGTCTTGGGACCACATCCCATACATCATTCTTCATGATCGACTAGTATTCCTAGACCATGGATTCCTTCCATTCTTTCTTTTCTGCCGCTTCTTCATAACTAGAAGGTTCTTTGTTCATTATGTCACATAGGAAGGAAACATAGATGGTGTGTGACCTTGTCCTTTTTCTTTCTCTATGTTCCTCCTTTGGAACACCATACCTTTCTACATCTTGGATGAGCTCTCTAGCTTGTGCTGGTTTCCTCTTGTGAGAGTTCTTCTCACGAGGTGGATCTACAGGATCTTGTGGATTTGTTATTTAACAATCCTCTTCTAGAATTGCTTCTTTCATGGTGGTGTCTTGTATTCTGGGTACTCTTGGTTCTTCATTGTCTTCAACAGGTGGCTTCCTTGATTTGATGTATGCCGAGTCTTCATCAAAAGTCACATCCCTGCAGATGTCAAGCTTCTTGAAGCCTGGAAAGTAGATTCTGTATGCTTTCGAATTTTCACTGTAACCCACGAATATACCCTTCTTCCCTAAAGGATATAGCTTTGTACTCTTTTCTTTTGGAACATGTGTGTATACTGGACAGCCAAATATCCTGAGATGGCTAACTTCTGGTTTCTCTCTAGAGAAAGCTTCTTCTGGTGTCTTGTTGTCAAGTATCCTATGTGGTGCTTTGTTCTGTACATATACAGATGTCCTTGCTACTTCTTCCCATAGATGCATAGGCAGATCTTGGTCATGAAGCATTGCCTGTGCTGCTTCCATGATAGTTATGTTCTTCCTTTATGCAACTCCATTCTGTTGTGGATTGTAAGGAGTGGTCAAATCCATATTAATCCCTGAATAACTGCATAACTTCTTGAATTTTGCTGAAGTGAATTCTCCACCATTGTCGGATCTAAAAGTATTGATCTTCTTTTCAGTTTGGTTTTCTATCAAGGCTTTGAATTCCTTGAATTTGTTGAATACTTCATCTTTGTTCTTCAAGAAATAAATCCAAGTCTTCCTAGAGAAATCATCAATGAAAGAAACATAATATACATACCCACTCAGAGAACTGGATGACATCAAACCGCATACATTGGAGTGGATAATTTCCAAGATTCCTTTTGCCTTTCTTTCACTGCTTGGAAATGCCTTCTTTTTGTTCTTTCCTTTTGCACATCCTTTGCAAATACCTTCATTCTTTGACTGGATTTCGGGAATACCTTCTACTGCTTTTCTTGCAATTGGTAGTGCTCTATAGTGCACATGTGCAATCCTTCTGTGCCAAAGTTCACTTGGCTCCATGGATTCATGTACCATGGCTTGTTCAGGTTGTCCCTTCAATTCTCCCTTTTTCTCTCCAATCACTACTACATCATCTATGGTCTTACCTTTTGGCCACATAAGTACTTGGCCATACACAAATGCAATTCTCATCCCCTTTGCATCCAAAGATGAAATGGAGAGAAGATTCTTCTTGAGACCAGGTACATATGGAACATCTTTCATCTTCAAAGACTTCCCAGAGTCTAACTTGTAGGAGGATTCACCACTTCCTTTTATGGGGTATTGATAGTAATCCCCACGTTTCACCTTATGAGGTGACTCATGTTCAGATAGGTCCATAAGATATTCTTTAAATCTCGTCATATGTTTGGAAGCCCCACTATCAATAAGCCAATCATTACACCCATGTGTAATAGTACCTGTGAGAGCAGAGATTAGAACATATTCTTTGTCACTTGAAGAGTCTTCACTTTCTTCCTTAGTCTTCTTCCTGGTAGGTTCATCATCTTCAGCATCATGAGCATGATATCTCTTCTTGTTGTTGTTGTTGAATCCTTTTTTGTTCCTGGGACAATTTGAGTCTTAGTGTCCCTTCTCATAACATGTGTAGAATCTAATGTGAGAGAAATCTTTCTTCTTTTACTGATGGTGAGAATATTTCTTGAGATGAGGTTGCTCCCTCTTGAACTTAATTTTCTTGGTGTGTGCCGTGAGAGCTTGGTATTCACTTCCCATCTTTTCTTCTCGGGCCACAAGTCTAACTTCTTCTTGTGAGCATTCCTCCCACAGTCTACTGAAAGAAATCAATTTCCTTCTTGCACATATTCCTTGGATGAAAGAGTCCCATGACCTAGGTAGGCCATTCAAAGTGGTCATCACAATTTATCCATTCTCCACCACTTCACCCACAGCTTCAAGGTGTTCTTTGATTTGAGAGACCCTACTAAAGAAGGATTGGATGGTCTCTCCATTCTGGATCTTTATACTCTTCAATTGGTTCTGCAAAGTCATCTTCCGATTTACATTCTTTCCTTCAAACAGCTTGGTCAAGGAATCAAACATCTCCTTGGGTGTCTTTAGAGAGGACACATTTGGTATGAGATGGTCTTTGATCGAATCTGCAATGATTCTCTTGGCCTTGACCAAGTTCTTCTTATGTAAGGCCTTGGCCTCATCTCCCTCTGGAACTGGAACCTCTTCACTTATGTAGGTGTCCAATTCATTCTCTTCTATGATTAACCCAATCCTATACTTCCATGCCATAATTTATTAGCCCCTTCAAGCTTATCCTCAAGCTTGGTGTGGTGAGGCATATTAATGAGAAACTCAAATGGAAATAAAAGATTTAGGTCTTACCACTAGATTTGTTGAATCTGGATTTAGAGCTGGCTAGGGTTTGTCAGAGAAACCCTAAAAATACAAACTTGGAATTTCAAACTTTTATCTGGACAGGGAGATGTAATTGACTGAGGGGAGCAAGTTGGTGTGCTCAAATTTTGAAAAATCCAAAAATTGACCCCTCAAAATTGACCTACGAATTTTGGATCTGCAATTTCTGTCAAAATATGGATTTCTGGTAAAAAAACCGAATTAGGCTGTGATAAATCCCGAGGTTTTTCCTAACCAAAAAGTTTGATCTTGGTCTCTAAACTTTGAGTTTGTTGAGGAGATCAATGCTATGTTGAGAGAACTCCAAAATTCCACTTCTGTCAAAATCCCTAATTTCCCGCAGTAGTGACAGGCCAAAAACTGAAAATGCTCAGAATCAAATTCTGTCTCGACAGAAAAATGCGCCTTCCTAAGGAGAGTCAACCTAGCCTCCTGCCTTTGATGATCTGTGGAGAGAGACCCAAAAATTAAGAAGCCCTAGCTTCCGTAGCTGCACATTGTCTTCTTCTTAGTCTCGCTCTGATACCATGATATAATTTTGATAATTTCATTCAAATATTATCTAGGATCCTACTAAGAGAATAACATGCACAACATAACAATCATAGACACAAGAGACACAATGTTTCCTCGGGGAAAACGAAGAAGGTGAAAAACCCCGCAACTTCCTCAGAGATAGAATGAGCATTAATACAAATATCACAAAGATCAAACCCCAAAAGATAGATGTCTTCAGTAGCTACTCCTCCTCCACTTGTGCGCACTCCTCTCTCTCAACTATGCGAGTTGGATGAGTGAGTGAATGAATAGAATGAGAGAGTCACACTCTCTATTTATACTTTAACTTAACCTTCCTTTTACCCTAACTAGGCCAACTTCCTAAGGGATTCTAATAACCCTTCCACTTAACTCGTACAGGGCCGACCCCACCAAGGTGGTCTAATAACCCATCAAATATAAGTTACGACACTTACAATATAACTTGTGACACTTGCAAATACAAATGACGACACTTCTAATCAGAGGAATAATACATCTCCGTTGGGGATACAATAAATGTAATACATACAATATACAAGTGAATATATTCCGAAGTTACAAATACATCAACATCACCAAATTTGGCCATAGACCACAATTGCCTAAGTCACCTAGACTTGTTCATGTTTATTTTTCTGTTAGAAATATTCATAAAGGTTCCAACAAGCATTGGAAGTGATGGACTTCCAATCTGGTTGTGGGATCTAGACATTCCTTGGAAAAATAGATTATTATATATGATAGTGATGTTTGGATGGGTACAACATCGACAATTAAATCATAGTATTTTTTTGTTCTAGAGTTTAGCAGGTGGAAAAGGAGAGTGATTGACTCATTACTTCTAGGAGTCTATCCATGTGGAGCAGTGGAATTGTTTCCTAAGTGGGAAATTTTATGAAGGATGGACAAAATATTTTCCTATTTGTTAGTTTGGGAGTCTTCAAAAGGCTCATTCTGTTGATACTATGCATTGAAGAGGTGGATGTAGTAGACACCTTGCAGTTCTCAAGTTCATTTGGGACCTTGCAATAATTATGGGACTTAGTTGTTTCAGCTGGGTTGGACATACAATTGCATGGGGAAAGGAAATACCATTTGAGGGGTTGGATAAAGATCATAAGTAGCGATAAATTATGACTAGTAAACAATACATACTTCTTTTTCTAGTATTTAGAATCAAGTATGGTAGCAGAACTATAGACTTCACTTGGGTGTTTATGCAGGAAACTATCTATGGTGGTAGGTTCAGCCTTTACAGAAATGTAAGCTTGTTTAATCATGTGTGGAAAAAGAATTTAGAGTATGAAATTTGGATGGTTGTAATAAGAGTTTCTGTAGTAAAAGCATGATGGATCTTTTGAGACTAGATTGAGATCTTGAAAATTCATTAGCAAATCCTAAGTACCTTGCAGGGTCATACTTGAGTAGAGGATACTTCACCTCCTTTCGATTAGAATCAAGATATCATTTTCAGTTTTAGTGTGATCCAATTTGTGGAAAACAAGTTTGGTGATTTGGTTCACTTGAAGCTACAATCATCTAAGCAGTCACCACTTAATGAGGATGAAAATAAATGGTTTGTGCATAACATTGGGGAAAAGAAAACATGTACTTCTACACTCAGATTTAAATTGCTTGGTGATAAGAAATATTGGGCACGAAGGATTTTAATGTCCCCTCCATAGTGGTTCCATGGTCATTCCACTGACCCATTCAATTCCCATGGGTTTGAGTGGAAATTAATTAATTAATTAATTAGGGAGTTAATTTTGGCCTATAGTTACCATGTATAATTAAATTAATTATCACGAAAGGGTGATGTAGGTCCACAAATTTGAATATTAATTTGTCTCAAGAGGGTGCATAGAAGGATGTATGGGGCCCTTATGAGTTGTATCCCTTAAGGAATCTGGAAAAAACAACTCGAAAGCAGGAAAAGTAATGGAAAATAAGGAAAGGTAGAAGTTTCTAGATTTTCTCTAAAAGCAGTGGAAAGGAAGGAGTTTCCATATTTTGATAATAAAGCTCAAGAAGGAATAGAAACAACAAGAAATAATTAAGGAATCTCATTAAAAGCTACAAGGTACAAATTTATCCAAGGAGGATGCACTTTATGAGAGATAGTAGTCCCACGTGTTCTAGTAACTTAGCAAAGACTCCTCTAAACATTTAGGGCTCGAATTCTAAGAAAGCATGTTCTAGGAGGAAAAATAAAACATAATATTTGATGCTAATAAAAGAGGTATGGGCACTCTAGTAGAGAACTTTTGGCCACTTTTCATTAGTCTTGACGAGATCTACACTTTTCCTTGCTTGGGTGAGGTACCCCTTGCTAGCATTGGGAGATGTGTGCCTTTGCAACCATTAAACCAGTTAGGGAGATGAGAAGTCATTCTAGGAGGAGATTGAGGAAGAGAACACTCAGTTATTTTCACGGATATTCAAGGAAATAGATTACATATTTTGAAGTTCTGATTTGAGTCTCATTATGGTGTGATTGAGTTCCAATTTCGTGTAGTCGAGTTCCAGTAGCAATAGTCTTCAATTTGTAGTGTGTTTTCAAAGCTAGTTTTGGTTTTGTGAGTGTAGGGATGAGGATGGCGCACCTTCAGGTGATTGAAGGGGTATTTGGATTCCTCTGTATTGCATTTTATGTGTATCAGGTGGAGGGTTCAACTTGTGGTTCTGATCTGAATATTTGGGGTTCAGTTTCATGAGAAGATCAAATATTTTTAAGCGGAAAATTCTCTAGGAGCAGAAATTGTCTATCTTCCTTTTGCATATCTATGGGTTTCTCTATCTATCATTTGTATTAGATTCTTCTGTATTTTGCAGCTACAAATACAACCATGAATATTATAAGTATGTCCAACTATTTATGATTAAGCTTCAGTTTGATTTTCCATAAATTTCTTGTCATATTTTACTCTTATGTATAAGTATGCAATGAATGGAAAATAACCTCAGATTTTCTATTATTAATCTTTTATAAGAAATTCCAGAAGTCAGTATGTGGGTAATGATGCATAATTAGGATGTGTTAGGGTCGAAACAAAAGGACCTGGAGTAAATTTGAATCCGTTTGGTTGTGTTTGGAGGACCTCGGAAAAGCAATGTCTTGTGTCCAAATTGTGTGGTTTGTGCACCTAGTTTGAGTCCGGTTCCTAGATATTCATTGTTATGAGTTTATGGAGATGAGCATGTTTCTCAAATATGAAGTATAATTCCATACTAATGTTTAGTTGTTTCCAGTATTTCACCAAAAGCAAGTAATTTTCCACATAATTCCTGGGGCCATTGTCTCTAGTCATTTTTGGCCTTTCCCAGGTGTGATGCAATTTGAAATGTGCAAATTGTCGAAGAAAATGTTGGATATGGTTGTCATTGATGTCAAAGGAGTTCAGTAATGACAAAAGAATAACCAAGGACATGATTGCAAGGAGAAATCAGTGAAAGACAAAGTAATAACAAAGAGAGTGATGACATGGTCTATATGATGATGTGGCAGATATGATGACATGGCATGGCATGTATGATGATGTGGCATGGAGTTAAAAATACATCTGATGGTGTTTTGGTGCTATCGGGAAGTTCTTGTTGCATCCTGACATCATTCTGGAGAAATATGGCAATTTGGTGAAAATCAAGAAATTGACTAAGTATGGAAAAATTAGTCAAAACTAGTCTAAGAGAATGCCCTCCATAATTCATGGTTTGACTAAAATGCCCGCACCATGGTACAAGACTATATCCTGTTGAAGTGGATATCTAGTCATGCTCTCAGTTTGAATTAATCACTTCTGAGGAGAAAATTATAGATCTGCCAAAATAAGGTTTAGGATAAACTTTGGAGAAAGTCCTGAAAATGACTAAGTGTTGGAAAATAGGCTCAAGTGACCTCAATAAAATGCCCGTCACCTCTCGTGGTTGATGTCTTAATTCATTTTGAGAGCATGGACCTCTAGTATGTTTTTTTGGTTCATCCAACCATGGTCTTGGATTGTACAAAGAATCTCTGAGGAGGAAGATATGAATCTGCCAAAAGTGCCTCCCATCGATATTTGCAGTACTCCAGTAAAATGCCTGCCTAGGGAAAATGAAGATGAGTATGAAGGTGAAACAAGTTGTGTTGTGCTCAATGAGGTGTCCTACATCCTTTGGTATCATTGTTTTATGGTTTTGGTTAGATGGAAAACCCACCTTAGGTTTTGGACAAATTGTCTAAGTATGGAATTAATGGTAAAATATGCCTAAGTGGCCTCAGGGAAATTCCTGCCACCTCTCATAGGATGATGAGAAAAATAATAGGCTCTAGTATGTCAGTTGGTGCATCCAATCATGGTCTCATATGGTCCAAAGAGTCTCTGAGGAGAAAGATATGGATCTGCCAAAAGTGCTTCCTAGCCAGATTTGCAATACTTTAGTAAAATGCCCCCCAGGTCAGATGATGAGGTTGCAGGAGAGAAGATTGGCATGGTTGGAGTCAATATGATATTAATCACGTTTTGGATGTCTCACTTTCCAAGTTTTATGAAAAAATAAAATCACCTTGGTGACCTAGGGTTTGAAGAAATTTGTCTAAGTGTCAATAAGCAGTTTGTAAGACCACTTTCAAATGCCTGCCAAATGTTAGGTGTATGTCAATAAATTCAGCAATTGGCATGGATCTGTTCTTTGTTGAAATTGATATCCAACCATACGTCATGTTGACTTACAATGGTCACATATGAAAAATATTAATCTGCCAAAAGTAAGAAAAATACTATTTTTCATATTGAGAAACACAAGAAAATTGGCTAAGTGTTAAGAACAAGGGTTTGAGAGGTCATTTGGAAATGCCCTCCAAGGGCTGTCCTTGTGCAAATAAATTTATCAAATGATATGGATCCATTCTTTGGTAAGTTTTCCATTTGCTCATGACTTCAGGTCTCCATCTGGTGTTCACACGTGTGAAATAGAAGTCTGCCAAAATGGGAAGAAGTGTGTTTTGATGTTCAAATGTAGGTTGATAAGGCATTTAGAAATTCCGGCCAAAGATTGTCCCGATGATGATAAATTTATCCGAGGGCATGGGGTTGTTCTTTGATGAATTGGATATCCAACCATGAAATCAGAATCCTATTTGGTGCTCTCACGTGTGATTTATTGATCTCCCAATAACAGTGAAAAACATGATTACTTATAAAGGGGCTTAAGGGTTAAAAGCTCCCGAAGGCTTATAATATGCCCGCAGGAGCTAAGGTTAAGCCCACAGGGGCTTAAGGATGCCCGTAGGGGCAGAGGTTAAGCCATAACGGCTTAAGTAAGCCCACAGGGGCTTGAGGATGCCCGCAGGGGCTAAATTAAAAGCTCCTTGGAGCCTAAAATGCCTGTAGGGGCCTAAGCTATGCCCTCAAAGGAGCTTAAGGAAGATAAGCCCACAAAAGAAAGGGATTATATGACTGCAGGGTTTTAAAGAAAGCCCACATGAGCTTAAGTTAATCCCATAGAGGCTTGAAGAAGCCCATAGGTAGCTCGCCCATGGGAATGGGTTTGAGGAAGCCCAGGATGGAGGAATCCTGCTGAGAGTAGATGGAAGATAAGACCGCATGAGAGGAGTAGCTCACTACCTAGAGATACAGGATAGATAGCGGGTGAATGAAGCCAACAAGCCTGAAGGATGATCACACATTTAAATTAACTAATTAATTTAAAAATTAGTGATATTACAGAGATATAAAATTAAAGATCTGAAGAGGCACGAGATGCACACAAAGTTTTAATTAATTAATTAATTAAAAATATATATTGAACAAAATGATAAATTAATTATCAGAGATGTGAAGAGGCATGACGATGAAAAGGAATAAGCATAATTTGAAGATATGCATGAAGATATATATAAACAGAAGATTGAAGCAAATGAAGTGTGTCTCGATCTGTATTTATAATGAAAATCTAAAGCAATGTAAGAGCCCAGAAAAGGTAAACAACATAATAGTATGTCTTTGTCTGTTTTAGCATGAAGCTCTAAGGTAGTATAGGCCTAGAGAAATAAATAGAAGACCAGAGGATATCCACTAAAGTGTATAATGAAGATCTGATGTAATAAAGAGTCCAGTGAAGACCTTTGTAGCAGCAAGACAGAGACCAAGTGAAGAAAGTAAGAGACTGAGTTTGAAGAAATTCTGGGAAGTTTTATAATATCAAATTAGCGCTGCAGGGTGGTGCTAGGGAAGGCTACATACCCACAAGGGGGATGCAGCCTCCTTCCAGTAGGAGCTGGTAAATTAGGGTGTAGTATCATCCTTGTCTGTAGTAGCAGGAAGAAACCAAGGTGTAGTAGCATCCTTGTTCGTAGTAGCAGGCAGAAACTAGGGTGTAGTAGCATCCTTGTCTGTAGTAGTAGGCAGAAGCCAGGGTTTAGTAGCATCCTTTTCGGTAGTAGCAGGAAGAATCTAGGGTGTAGTAGCATCCATGTCTGTAGTAGCAGGCATAAACTTATTGTAAATATAATTTTGCAGTATAGAAAGAGTTTGTGGTTTCCCAATTGGGTTTCCATGATAAAATTTGTGTCCTGTGTATCTTGTTGATTCCATGTTTTAATTAAAGTTTAATAAGTGGTTAAAATGGTAAAAAGTTAACAATACGGATTCACCCACCTCTCTCAGTATTGACCAATATTCCAACAATTTGTATCAGAGCAGGATCCTTCACTACATTTTAACCACTGGAAGGAAGATCCTATTAAAAACCACGATGGATCAACAAGAAGAGATTTACACAGTGAATGGATCTCTGGTACTTGGAAAATAAAATTACATATTTTGGAGTACAAGAATGGAAATTTATCTGAAGGCATTGGGACATGGTGTATGGAATGCAATGATCTATGATTACATCCCACCAAAGAGAATAAGGACTACATCTCAAAAAGAGTTAAAGAAAAATAATTCAATGGAAATAGAGGCCATATTGGATGGATTACCTCAGTATGTCAAAAAGAAGATTGGACCATGTATCTCAGCCAAGGAACTCTGGGTCAAATTAAAGAAACTTTATTCAATTGAAGAGATAGCACAAGTAAGCCCTACTATTCCAAAAGATGAAGATGAAGAAACAAGTAAAAACGAAGCTTCAGAAGATAATTCAGATGTGGAAGGAGAGTTGGACCTAAAGGAAGAAATCATAATTGTTGTTGAAAAATTAAGAGAGAGCAGATTGGAGAACAATTATTTGAAAGATTTTTTTTCAAAATACATAGAAGAGAAGAAATAAAAAGAAGAGGAAGTTTCTAACCTCAAGAAATAAGTAAGGAAGCTTGAAGACCACATGAAAGAGGCCGAGAGCTTAAAACAGTAAGTTGCTAACTCAAAGAAAGAAATAAAGAAGCTAGAAGACCACATGAAAGAGGCCAAGAGCTTAAGACGACAATTTACTAACTTCAAGGAAGAAATACAAGAATATAAAAGACTTGAAGAATAAGTTACTTTGCTTAGGAAGAAGCTTGATGAAGAATCTATTAAAACAAAGTTTGAGAACAACTCAAAGAATTTAGATGACATGTTGAGTATCCAAATACCATCAAGAGATAAATCTGGTTTAGGATATGACAATGAAAGGAAGCTAGAATATTCCTCCTTCACAAACCAAGGAAGAAATAAAAGAAGTTATGTTGTTGCACTAAAGAGTCCATTTATTAAGAAGGAAAGTCAGAAGTCTGCTCCCTCCTCTCATAATAAAGACAGAACTGATATGATACCTAAAGGACCAATGCCAAGTAGAGTCCAACAGATCTTCTTTGGCCATTGCTACACATGTCATAATTTTGGGCATATGTCTAGAGAATGTAATCAGAGGAAAAATGCTTCAATAGAAGGTCAAGAACAAAAGAAGGAATGGAAGCAGATGGAAGATATGAAGGAATAAGATAAAAAATTCCTCAAACATAAATGAATATTCTATGGATACTGTCACTATTGTCACAAGTTTGGTCACAAGGCTATTGATTGCAGAACCAAGAGAAAAGATATAAGTATGGAATCCAAGAAACAAACAAGGTCAGCAAGCAAGGTACCTCATGGAAAGATGTGGAGAAGGAAGGAAGACTCCAAAGATTTAGAAGAAACTAAGACTTCAAACATCAAAGAAGTTTCCAAAGATGATGAGGAGCATAATAGTGTTATAGATAAGAATGACGTTCATGATGATGGAAAACAAGATGAAGATATAAAAGAATACACCGATGGAGGTGAAGATGATGAAGAAGAAGTTAGTGATGATCGTGGAACTGAATATGAATGTTTTCTTTTCTAAAAGTCTCTCATGACCTAAATGAGAAACCCTGAAACTAGCATTAAAAGGGATCATATACTCAGGGGGAGTTAATATCAGAAAATTGCAATTGGTACTTGAAAAATATATTTATGTAAAAAGAAAAAATGTTTTGAAGTTGCCATCAAAACAAGAAGAAGAAGAGTCATAAGAGTACTTGGTAAAAGCTATCTTCTTCAAAAACAAGAAGAAGTGTAGAACTGACAAATTGAAAAAGTAGACTTTGCTAAGAGACAATCTATGTGACAAAGTGAAGTACACTTAAATAGCTGAAGTATAGTAAAATCGGAAGCAGGGTTGCAGTGAAGAAAATTCAAGAGATGATTATGGGAAAATTACAAAGATTGGTTTATTATTGATGAAAAGCAAAGTGTAAAACTTATGAAGTAACATGCGAATATTAAACTTTGTTATCCATGAAGACCATGAAGTCTGTAATCCAAAATAAGGATTATCCTTATTATTCAGGATGAGTAAAAGTAGCAGTAAGAAGGCATCCTAGGAATCAAGAGGGGAAGGCTGCAGATTCAAATTTTGCAAATTATGTGGAACTTCAACCAGAGCTTCAACAGTTGAAGATTGCGAAGGAAAAGTTGGTATTTAGACACATGTCAGGTTGATGGAGTTCTCTCTGAATTTGTTTTCGAAGCTGTAGCAAAGACTAAGGAATCATGGTGAAGGCTATAAAAGAAAGTGTTGGAAGAAGAGTATAGTGGGAATGAAGCTAGTGCATAACATTTTGATATTTGGTCAAAAAGGGGAGCAAAAGCATAAACTTGAGAAGTTGCTTGTATGGCATTGAAGAATCCTTAAAGAAGAACAAGTTATATGATGTATCTTTAAAAAGAAATCTATGGAAGAAAAATAAGGGTTGAACGAAAGAACTCAAAGATAAACTAATAAGTATAAACTTTGTCACAAAGAGAAGAAGAATGTGTTGGCAAGAGAAGGAGCACTGTGACAGGGGGACTCCATGAACTTATCAAATATTCACTACAAGAAGGTAAAGAAGGATGCTAACTAGATGATCAACACCAAGACCAAGTTAACTATAGGAAGAGAAGAAAAAGAAGGGCAGTTGTCTAAAAGGAGAATGATTGCAAATTCTATATCAAGATGATTACAGTAAGGGCACAATAGGTCATGCTTTGTCATTGTTGTCAAAGGGGGAGAATTTTTAAGTGTTTCCATCAATGCCAAAGGGGGATAATGTTGGATATGGTTGTCATTGATGTCAAAGGAGTTCAATAATGACAAAGGAATAACCAAGGACATGATGGCAAGGAAAACTCAGTGAAAGACAAAGGAATAACAAAGAGAGTGATGACATCGCCTGTATGATGATGTGGCAGATATGATGACATGGCATGGCATGTATGATGATGTGGCATGAATTTGAAAATACATATGATGGTGTTATGGTGCTATCAAGAAGTTATTGTTGAATCCTGACATCATTATGGAGAAATATGGCAATTTGGTGAAAATCAGGAAATTGATTATGGAAAAATTAGTCAAAACTAGTCTAAGAGAATGCCCGCCATAAGTCATGGTTTGACAAAAATGCCTGCACCATGGTACCAGGCTATAGCCTATTGAAGTGGATATCTATTCATGGTATCAGTTTGACTTAATCACTTCTGAGGAGAAAATTATAGATTTTCCAAAATAGGGTTTCAGGATAAACTTTGGAGAAAGTCCTGAAAATGACTAAGTGTTGGAAAACTGGCTCAAGTGACCTCACTAAAATGCCTTCCGCCTTTTGTGGTTGATATATTAAATCAGTTTGAGAGCATGCACCTCTAGTATGTTGTTTGGTTCATCCAACCATGGTCACTTGGATTGTCCAAAGAATCTCTGAGGAGGAAGATATGAATCTTCCAAAAGTGCCTCCCAGCCATATTTGCACTACTGCATTAAAATGCCTGCCTAGGGAAAATGAAGATGAGTCTAAAGGTGAAACAAGTTGTGTTGTACTCAGTGAGGTGTCCTATATCCTCTGGTATCATTGTTTCATGGTTTTGGTGAGATGGAAAATACACCTTAGGTTTTAGACAAATTGTCTAAGTATGGAATTAATGGTAAAATATGCATAAGTGGCCTCATGGAAATGCCCGCCACCTCTCATAGGATGATGAGAAAAATAATATGAAAGTGTTAGGCTCTAGTATGTTGGTTGGTGCATCCAACCATGGTCTCATATGGTCCAAAGAGTCTCTGAGGAGAAAGATATGGATCTGCCAAAAGTGCTTCCCAGCCATATTTGCACTACTTTAGTAAAATGCCAGCCAAGGTCAAATGATGAGGTTGCAGGAAATAAGATTGGCATGGTTGGAGTCAGTATGATATTCCTCACATTGTGGATGTCTCACTTTTCAAGTTTGATGAAAAAATAAAATCACCTTGGTGACCTAAGGTTTGAAGAAATTTGTCTTAGTGTCAATAAGCAGTTTGGAAGACCACTGTCAAATGCCTGCCAGATGTTGGGTGTATGTGAATAGGTTCATCAATTGGCATGGATCTATTCTTTGTTGAAATGAATATCCAACCATACTTTCAGGTTGACTTACAATGGTCACATATGCAAAATATCAATCTGCCAAAAGTAAGAAAAATACTATTTTGCATATTGAGAAACACAAGAAAATTGGCTAAGTATTAAGAATAGGAGTTTGAGAGGTCATTTGGAAATGCCCGCCAAGTGTTGTCCTTGTGAAAATAAATTTATCAAATGCTATGGATCCATCGTTTGGTAAGTTGTCCATCTGCTCATGACTTCACGTCTCCATCTGGTGTTCACACGTGTGAAATAGAAGTCTGCCGAAATGGGAAGAAGTGTGTTTTGATGTTCAAATGTAGGTTGATAAGGCATTTAGAAATTCCCACCAAAGATTGTACTGATGATGATAAATTTATCAAAGGGAATGTCTTTGTTCTTTGATGAATTGGCTATCCAGCCATGAAATCAGGATCCTATTTGGTGCTCTCATGTGGGAGTTATTGATCTCCCAATAACAGTGAAAAACATGATTACTTATAAAGGAGCTTAAGGGTTAAAAACTCCCAAAGGATTAAAATATGCCCATAGGAGCTAAGGTTAAGTCCACAGGGGCTTGTTGATGCTCGCAGGGGTAGAGGTTAAGCCACAAGGGCTTTAGTAAGCCGACAGGGTCTTGAGGATGCCCACAGGGGCTAAAGTAAAAGCTCCCAGGAGCCTAAAATGCCCGTAGAGGCCTAAGATATGCCCTCAAAGGAGCTTAAGGAAGATAATCCCATAGAAGCAAGGGCTTATATGCCCGCAAGGGTTTAAAGAAATCCCATAGGAGATTAAGTTAATCCCATAGAGGCTTAAGGAATCCCATAGGTAGCCCACATGCATGGGTTTGAGGAAACCCGCAATGAAGGAAGCCCGTTGAGAGTAGATGGAAGATAAGCCCACATGAGAGGCGTATCTCACTTCCTGGAGATACAGGATATCCCGTAGGTGAATGAATCCAACAATCCTAAAAGATGATCACAAGTTTAAATTAACTAATTAATTTAAAAATCAATGATATTATAGAGATATAAGTTTAAAGATCTGAAGAGGCATGAGATGCACACAAAGTTTTAATTAATTAATTAATTAAAAATATATATTGAATAGAATGATAAATTAATTATCAAAGATGTGAAGAGGCACGATGATGAAAAGGCATAAGCATAATTTGAAGAGATGCATGAAGATATATATAACCAGAAGATTGAAGCAAATGAAGTGTGTCTCGGTCTGTCTTTATAATGAAGATCTGAAGCAATGTAAGAGCTCGAAAAAGGTAAACAACAGAACAGTATGTCTCTATTTGTTTTAGACTGAATCTCTAAGGAAGTAAAGGCCTAGAGAAAAAATAGAAGACCAGAGGATATCAGCTGAAGTGTATATTGAAGATATGATGTAATAAAGAGGCCAGTGAAGACCTTTGTAACAGCAAGATAGAGACCAAGTGAAGAAAGCAAGAGACAAAGTTTGAAGAAAGTCTAGGAAGTTATATAATATCAAATTAGGGTGGCAGGGTGGTGCTAGGGCAGGCTACAGCCCTGCAAGGGGGCTGTCGCCTCCTTCAAGTAGAAACTGGTAAATTAGGGTGTAGTAGCATCTGACATGCCTTAGATTTAGCATATTTTTACCACCATTTCACCTTATCTATAATCCCTTTTTCCCATCCATATTCATGCATTAATCCCTTCTTACACTCATATCCGGGTTTTTATGCTCAAGTAATTTTTCCATTACATGTCTTAGTATTTCATTTGATTTTTGACTAACATTGAGGGAATTAGTGTACTATGTATTTGCTTTGATTATTGAATCAATTATTGAAAGCAGTTACACAATATTCAAGGGAGTTCTATAGTAGTTGTGCAGCCTCTACATGCAGTTGAGGAACTACAGAAACTCTACAGGTAGCTGCCGAACTATAGAAAATCTACAGGTAGCTGCGGAACTACGGAAACTCTACAGGTAGTTGTAGAACTACATAAACTCTACAGGCAGTCGCGGCACTACAAAAACTCTACAGGAAGCTGCAGTACTACGGAAAATCTATAGGTAGTTGCAGAACTACGGAAACTCTACAAGCAGTTGTGGAACTACACAACTACGTAAACTCTACAGGCATCTGCAGAATTACGGAAACTCCACATAACTGCGGAAACTCCTGCAAAAATTACAGAACAATCAATAATTTGATTTTCTCCTCAACCACTTGTCATTCTATGGATCAAGGAGCATCATTAAACTCATGGATATGAAAATAATCTTGGATAAAGATTTTATTTCATTATATGGCAAGGATATTGGATTAATTTTGAATTAGTTTTGAGATCCAAACTTTTAAAATTTGTTGAGGATATTTTGGATCCTCATTTATGATTTGTTATGGATAAATTATGTATAAATAAGAGTTCCTTTTCCATTCTAAAGGAGGACTCTTAGAGCATTAGTCAAATTAATGATGGAATAACTTCAATCTTACTTTGATTCCATATAGCTTTTAGTTTTATTATTTTCTTTTTGTAGCATGATTTTATTCATTTTATGGTCATGTAGTTATAATTTGTTGCTTTGTTTCAATTAAATAATTTTGCATTTTTCATTATGTAGTTTATTTCTGTTTGATTTTAATCCATAGATCGGTGATTTAAATGTTTATTTTTACAATGAATGTGCTTAATGCAATAATGTTATTTACTTCATCTGATCATAAACAATAACTTGTATTTGGAAAGGATAGCTTTTAGATTTTATTTCTGCAATTTACCTTTCCATTAAGTGTGTTGCGAAATTAGATTTAGAATTTACTTTCTTGCACAGTGTGAACGTAATATTAGAATTTACTTTTCCCGCAAAGTGTGGCATAGTTCTAGAATTTACTTTTCTGTAGAGTGTGAATGTAGTTTTAGAATTTACTTTCAAGTGTGAATTTAGTTTTAGCATTTACTTTCATGTCGTGTGATTTACTTTCCTTGCAATTTAGTTTCTTAATTGATTAGATGGCTAGTTCTTTGCCAAGACAATGTAACTGCTCATACCATTGTTTGTAAGTAATGTTATTGAACTACAACTTCAAGTAGATAAACCAATGTAAGAGGAGATTATGGTTTGCATATACAGTGCATGGTAACTCGCAAGTTCCCAACGAACCCCAGGTTGACAATTAATGTACACTTCTTAGTTGTTTTCTAAGTAATTAGAAGGCAATTAAAAATCTTGTCATTTTGGCGCCGTTGCTGGGGAGTTACCACAAACATTGTAATTTTTTGCTTGAGTAAATTTTCTTTTGGTAGTGAGCTATTTGTTTTTTTCATTATACATGTATATGTTTTTGTTTGAAGGATGGAGGTGCAGAGGCAAGTAAGACGCAAAGACAACCTCACTGTAACATTGCTATAGTGTAATAGTCAGCTGCAAGTCTCAGCAAATTTGAACCATGTTAATAATTTATGCAATAGCAGTAAATTTGTTTATTCCTTTTATTTTCATGAATAAAATCAAAGATTCAAGATGATGATTATGTGGTGCAGTAAGAGCCACACATATTATTAATTTGTCTTTTGCAAAAAGCTTGGAAAGAGGAATGAGGCTTGGCGAATGAAGATTTTATTGAAATATTCAAGAGGATTCGAGGGGAAGCCATTAAAGAAATAGTACACAAGATTCAAAAATTTCAAAAGGGGTATGTAATATGTTATTCAATTCATAATAATACATCCTTTAGCACAAAAATACAATTTTTGATGTTTGACTATAAACATTTATTCATATCTTGCAAACTTTTCAAGTTTTGAGGAACCGTAGCTCAACTGCAAAACCTTCAAAAACATATGTGTAGGTCAACTCAGGCTTTGGATTGTTGAATTTGTTTTTTTATTTGGATGTATTACATTGAAATTATATCCCTAAAAACATTCACTTCCATCTAAATCATCATTCATTGAGAAATTGGCTATTTAGGCATTTTCGCATGTTGGACTTACTGAAAACACAGCCGGGACAATTAAGTTTTGAGAGACCATATGGACACATTTTAAAAACCTGTTTCTATACAAAATAAGCCCTTGGAATCTAGTTTCTAAACCAATTAAAATTTTTCAATTTGGGTATCAAACGAAAAAGATATGGTAAAATACTGACTGGGTGTAGGGTGGACAACTCAAGAACACAGTTGGGACAGTCAATTTTTGGGTGCCTAAATGGATGAATTTTTTAAACCTGTTTCTAAGGAATATGATCCTATGAATCTAGTTTACAACGCAATTTGAATCACTCAAATCCGATATCATATGAGGAATTTATGCCCAAAATACTAATTGTCTATCATAAATCAACACTCCCGAAAATCTGTCTCATCGGCTGTACTTTGGCATATTCGACCCGTCAATTATTATTGAATTAAAAACCTATTTCTATTGGAGGTACATATGGGAACCTAATTGAATATCCAATTTGAAACGATTCAATTCGTCATTAAACGAAAAAGTTATGCTCAAATCACTAACTATTGGTCTAGGCTGGAAATTGCAACCAGTCTGTCTTACATGATGTTCTTTAGCAGATTTGGAATACCATATTAATGCATTTTCAAAACCCGTTTCTACTGGAGTTATCCCTCTGAATCCACTTTCATTTGTCTTTGAAATCATTCAAATCGGTTGTGAAATGAAGAAGTTATTAACACAATACCATTGGGTTGTCTAGGGTGGCCACCGCTTTCCAACAGGTAAAAAGTGAATTTTTGTTTGTTTCATCTTCCTTGGATTTATTTTACAAGAATTTGTTGTATTTATCTTACACATGTTTGGGATTAAGAGAGATTGATCACCTCTCTTTTTCCATGAGCTCACATTTTATTGCACGTAAGTGCCAATTTTTTTATTTTTTTTGCAGGTCTTTGGAAGATTAAAGAAGGCTAATCCATGCATGAAGTGATTCACGAAGACCAAATTTAATGTTGATGGGAATTCTCTCCAAAAATCCAAGAATAAAGATTCATTATCATGATATGTGTTACTTTTGAAGCTCGAGTTCCTAGAATCCTAATCCATCAGTGTCTCAGTGAAAGACAACAACAAGAAGACTTTTTATCAAAGATGGAAGATGGATCTAGGATGAGACATATGAAGAATTGATATGAAGAATCTCAAGACCAATGTTCCAGAGGTCAAGTGCCATTCCCACATTCCCATTGCCACATCCCTGATTTCTATAAAGAATCCTTCCAGAAGACCTAAGATTCATCATGCTCATTCACTAGCGCCATGTTATACTTATGTATTTCATTTTCCCATTTTGATATGCATGCCTGCTGAAATTAATAAATCTTTCATTTCCTTATGTGGTTGATAATATTTTATCATGAACATCATCTATATCACCACTATCATTAGATTGACTTCATCCTCCACCATTCTATTACTCCCATGAATTTCTGCTCCATCCATCCCTAACCCACACAATAAAGTAGCTTGGCTTACTTACAATCTCAAGCTCCCTCACCTCCCTACCCCCTTCCCAAATAAAATTTGACGGTGAAAACCTATTTCAGGCGCCATCAGACCTTGGAATGCTTGAAAACCAGCTTGCTGGTGGGCATCCCTCGGAAATAAAAAATTTCTGATTGTGAAAACTCTCTAGGAGCAGTTAGACAGATCTTGTCTGAAAACTAGCTTGCTAACAGACAAGGTTTGCAAATAAGTGAGAAATAAAGTATTCCATCATGCTCTTTAAATAAAGTTTCCAAGATTTGCTACTACATCAGAAGATCATTTTTCATCTCCAAATCCAAGCTCTGGATTCCACATTGCTCTTTCTTGTCAGTTTCTACACCATTGTGGACCACATCAGATCTCATGCTTCTTAGGATGCTGCTGCACATTTCATGATATTCGTAGGTAGGTACATGTATGCTTTTTTTCCTTATTGTTAGTCACGTTCATTGAATGCTATGGATTTGTATTTGGAAATGCACTTGAGTATTTTTCCCTACTTCCGCCTATATTTCCAAGTGGAGTAAAAGCTTCCAGTTTGGGGGAAGGGGAACACCATTACCTCTCTTGTCCATTCATCATCATTCTTGCCTAGCCCCTACCATCCTTGCTCAACCCAAACCTTCATCCCTCCATTTAAGCATTATCTCATCTTTACTTCCCTAGCTAAGTCCACTCTGACATCTCCTAACACCCAAGCATAAAATGATGTTGCTACATAAGCCCTATTGTTGTCACACAAGAACCAATAATAAGAAATCTTGTTGCTGCCACACAAGAACCAACAGTGAGAAGGAAATAGCATCTGATGCACAAGCCAAATAAACTATTGGAAGAAGAAACTTACTGTTGTCACACAAGAACCAATAGTAGGAAAAATGGGAGAAGCTCATCTACAAGCCAAGGACACTACAGGAAGAAAGGAATAGGCTGGCCACAAGAACCTACAATAGAATAAGCTGTTGTAGAAGCCATTCCTACATAAAACTCTACTGTCATACAATAGGGTGGAAAACATAAGGGGTTTACCACAGGATAGTCAGATTGAGCACCTTGAGATAGAGCCACTCTTTCCAACAAAGGATCATTGGAACAGATTGCTGCAGATCGTTCAAAACTTGAAGATGAGTCCAGACATAAGAGACCACAGCCCATGGGAAGAAGTAAGGTCAGTTGTGATTTTATTGACACTGGTTTTGTTTATGGGAAATGAATATTGCTAGTGTTCTGAAGTCTGCAATTTATAGAGAATATCATGCCTTCAGTTCATGGCATAATTTTGAAGAGTAATGGGGTTATTTTCTAAAACATAACAAGCATCATGGAGTGTTTGGATGCTAGACCATAGTGTCTACAATCTTTGAAAAAGTCACAGGAATATATGCTACATATCATCTACAGGTTGCTACCGAATATTTGCAGGCTACTATAATGGACATGGTTGATGGTTGTTGAATGTCGTATGTTGTCGTTGCTGGGATGTTGGGTTGGTTAGCAATATCTTGAAGATGGATCCATTGTTAGTATTTGGAGAAGGATAATATGGAGTTTTGGACAGGTTATATATAGCTGCCATAAGAAGATATTCAAATGAGAAAAAGTGCTCAAAATATAGATGGGTGCATTTTTTAAAATTGGTTCAATGGAAAGAGGGGCATATCTCACTTTCATTATTATTTTTCTTTCAAATTTGCAAATAGCATTAACAGTGATACCTATAGCAGAAATTATTATTTTCCAATCTGTCATAGCTATTTGCAGGCCTTCTTTCAAGACACTTCTAATGCCAAGACCATCCATATTTCTTCGCTCCAAATATTCGCCACACAGTGGATGCACTAGCCTTTCGATGAGGAATACATTTCTGCATGAGGACATGCAGATTATTCAGTTTGGGGTACAGAGAGAGAAGCTTGTGAACATGCTCTTTAGAACGTGGATATCTCCAATACCATGACCATCATGATAATCTTTTCCCGTAGAAGCTAATTTATAACAGTGGCAGATATTTGCTAATACATTGGAATGCACATGCCACTTTTTTCATTTCTATTGCAGCACTCTCCTTCTATTTTCTTAAAGATGAGTGGGGTTGTTCTTTTTCTGTATTTGTTGACATTCGTACCATTTGAGCTGTTAAAGGAAGTTTTCAACAATATTTTGGGAGCAGAACTTAATTCAAGCACAAGAAGATGAGTGGAAATTTAGAACAAAATTTGAAAGGCACCAACAACAGAAACATCACTTCCAGGTTTATTGAGATGAGAAGGGGCCTCAAATTTACTCCATTGTTGTGCAATTCTAAATTAATTTTAGCCAGCATATTTAAACAGACTTTCACTCAAGATAGTAGCCATGGAATTGTTGGAGTTGAATTCTACTCTATGATCATATAAAGACACAAGTGGACATGCAATTTTATTAGTATCGGTGGACCTCACAATGGTCATATAGTTTGTGCTCTTTGCAAAGCACTGTCATCTATTTTTGCAGTGCATCTATTTCATTCACATTTTTATGAAAAATTGTAGAAATTTAAATGGAGATATCTCCCAAATAGTGAAGTGGGTTTTCTTGAAATTTGGAGGAGATAAACAATATGGTAAGAAGAATAAATACACCAAGTTTCACCTCAATCCAATGCACAATTTTTGAGAAATCAAACATAGTCACCTACAACCATTTTCTCATTTTCTCGAAAACCGTGATGTGGGTTTCTCCAATTTTTGGCTGGGAGAATTATAATGACATTCCTAACACCCCTGAAAAGTTTGGTAAAAACCCTAGTTATATTTTTCGAGAAATCAAGCATAGTCGCCTATAGCCATTTTCTCATTCTCTCGAAAAATGTGATGTGGGTTTCTCCAATTTTTGGCTGGGAGAAGTATAATGGAATTTCTAAAACCCTTGCAAAGTTTGGTAAAAACCCAGTTTATATTTTTGCAAAAATCAATTTTTTTTTTAAAGCTGCAAATTGCCAGTCCATTGGCTACAAAATCTATTTTTTTTGCATTTTTGCATTGAAAATGTTAAGTTGGCATGGAGGATTGTTAAAGATGATATTTCGTACCTCTTGATGATCAGGTACATTAGTGGTGGCTTGTTGATGATGCATTTTGAATCATGCATAAAAAGGAACATCATTCAGCTTGGTTGACACAGGGTTGCATGAGGATATGCAACATTTTCAGTTTGGGGAGATGACAGGCCTTAGATTTAGCATATTTTTACCACCATTTCACCTGATCTATAATCCCTTTTGCCTATCCATATTCATGCATTAATCCCTTCTTATGCTCATATCCGGGTTTTTATGCTCAAGTAATTTTTCCATTACATGTCTTAGTATTTCATTTAATTTTTGACTAACATTGAGGGAATTATTGTACTATGTATTTGCTTTGAATATTGAATCAATTATTGAAAGCAGTTACACAATATTCAAGGGTGTTATGTAGTAGTTGTGGAGCCTCTACATGTAGTTGAGGAAATATAAAAACTCTACAGGTAGCTGCAGAACTACAGAAACTCTATAGGTAGCTACAAAACTATGGAAACTCTACAGGTAGTTGTAGAACTACAGAAACTCTATAGGCAGCCGTGGAACTATAGAAACTCTCCGGGAAGCTGTAGAAATACAGAAAATCTACAGGTAGTTGCAGAACTACGGAACTACGGAAACTCTATAGGCAGTTGTGGAACTACAAAACTACGGAAACTCTACATGATTTGCAGAATTACGAAAACTCCACACAACCGCGGAAACTCCTGCAGAAATTACAGAACAGTCAATAATTCGAATTTCTCCTCAACCACTTGGCATTATATGGATCAAGGAGAATCATTAACCTCTTGGATATGAAAAGAATCTTGGATAAAGATTATATTTGATTATTTGGCAAGGAGCTTGGATTAATTTTGAATTAGTTTTGAGATCCAAACTTTTAGAATTTGTTGAGGATATTTTGGATCCTCATTTATGATTTGTTATGGAGAAATCATGTATAAATAAGAGTTCCTTATCCATTCTAAAGGAGGACTCTTAGAGCATTAGTCAAATTAATGATGGACTAACTTCAATTTTACCTTGATTCCATATAGCTCTTAGTTTTATTGTTTTCTTTTTGTAGCATGATTTTATTCATTTTATGGTCATGTAGTTATAATTTGTTGCTTTGTTTCAATTAGATAAGAGAAGTTTATTTCTGCAGTTTGATTTTAATCCATAGATTAGTGATTTAAATGTTTATTTTTACAATGAATGTGCTTAATGCAATAATGTTATTTATTCCATTGGATCATAAACAGTAACTTGTATTTGGCAATGATAGCTTTTAGATTTTATTTCTGCAATTTACCTTTCTGTCAAGTGTGTTGTGAGATTAGATTTAGAATTTACTTTCTAGCACAGTGTGAACGTAGTATTAGAATTTACTTTTCCCGCAAAGTGTGACATAGTTCTAGAATTTACTTTTCTATAGAGTGTGAATCTAGTTTTAGAATTTACTTTCAAGTGTGAATTTAGTTATGGCATTTACTTTCTTGTCATGTGATTTGCTTTCCTTGCAATTTAGTTTCAATAGCTGTTTAGATGGCTAGTTCCCTGCCAAGACAATGTAACTGCTCATACCATTGTTTGTAAGTAAGGTTATTGAACTACAACTTCAAGCAGTCAAACCAATGTAAGAGAAGATTGTGGTTTGCACATACAGTGCACGGTAACTCGCAAGTTCCCAACGAACCCCGGGTTGACAATCAATGTTCGCTTCTTAGTTGTTTTCTAAGTAATTAGAAGGAAATTAAAAATCCCGTCAGCATCCTTGTCTGTAGTAGCAGGCATAAACCAGGGTGTAGTATCATCCTTGTCTGTGGTAGTAGGAAGAAGCCAGGGTGCAGTAGCATCCTTGTATGTAGTAGCAGGCAGAAGCCAGGGTGTAGTAGAATCCATGTCTGTAGTAGTAGGCATAAACTTATTGTAAATATAATTTTGCAGTATAGAAATATTTTGTGGTTTTCCCAATTGGGTTTCCACGATAAAATTTGTGTCCTGTGTATCTTGTTGATTCCATGTTTTAATTAAAGTTTAATAAGTGGTTAAAATGGTAAAAGGTTAACAATACTGATTCAGCCCCCCTCTCAGTATTGACCAATATTCCAACAGAAAATCCATGAGTGAATTTGTTTAGGTGTATGGAATGTGTAGATTTTGAGTTGTTTAGAGTTTGTAGGTGTTTTAGAAACTTTGTTTGAAAGAATTAGTAATAGTCTGGCGGTGTTTGGAAAAGAAATTGTAAATGCTAGTACAAGTTTTCTATGTTTTGAGTTAGTGTGCTTAAATATCTGTTTAGGTACAGTACAAGCACAACATACCACCCCAAGATAGATGGTCAGACATAGAGGGTCAATCAAGTCTTAGACGAAATTATATGTATGTACATGATGGACCAGTAGAGTCGCTGGAAGGAATATCTACTGTTGGTAGTATTCACGTACAACAATAATTTTTAGACACCTGTGAGTTGGGATCATCGAGAGCACAGGTTCCTTGTAGGACCAGATTTAATTCAAGTGATAGAAGAGTGGATGCAATCCACCTATGCATAATTGAAGGAATCATAAAACATGTAGAAGAGTTACGATGATTCCAATTGGACTGACCATAGATTGAGTTTGGGGATATAGAGTTTTCTTATGGGTTAGGATGTAGAAGAGTTCCATCAAATTTTGTAAGGGAGCCAAATTATCATCACAGTTCATGGGATCATTTGAGATCATTGAGAGATCAGGACCAGATTCTTACCATCTTGCTTTTACATCAACATTGAGTTGAATACATAATGTTTTCCATGTGTTAGTATTACATCATTACATATCATATCCCTCTCATGTTATTGATTTGAGTGATTTGTAGATTTTGGACAAGGTGGCCTTGGTGGCCGAGCCAATCCATATATTGGATCAACAAACGCGATAGCTTTGACATCGATTAGTTGACTAGGTAAAATTCCAGTGGGATAGCTATAGTCGTAGCTCGGTAATTTGGGAGGATGCATTAGAGAGGCATCAACACTTTTCTTATTTATTCTAAAACTTTAGAAATAAGTTTCTTGAAGGGGAGGTGTATGTAGTGCCTTGCTTTTACTTTAGACTTGGATTATTATGCGATGCTATTTTTTGAGGGCATTTAGTTTCGAATGACTGGGTTGTGTGTAGATTCAGACTTGGATTATTATGCTATGTTATTCTTTGAGGGCATTTGATGACGAATTACTTAAATATGTGTGGAAACTAGTATCTTGATAAGTAAGTTGAAATGTTTTAAAGCTATCCATTATGAATGAGATGAATGATGATGATCAAATGTTTATGTTTCCATGGAATTATGAAATGATGATTTGATGATGATCAAATGTTTATGTTTCCATGAAATTATGAAATGATGATTAAATGAATGGAGTTATGTATATGTGTATCATGTGCATTTGATGGGTTACCAATTGTGACAGGGAATGATAGGTACATGTGACGCAAGGTTGTGTTGATACTGCGTAGACTGTGGATTGAGTTGGGTATCCACAACAGATGTCGTTAAATTGATGTAAATTCATATATTATGTTTTTTTAAGAATGATTTGATGCAGGTGGCCTTTCATCCAGATCAAGTGATGGGGTTGAATGGGAAGAAAGGAAGTAAGACTAGCGATTACTCCATGTGACGAGTTGAAAAGAGAGAGAGGCTTTTGCTCACCAGATGCATTTTTTTGTGAGGGTAGGCCACAAATTTGGTCACTCACGAGGATTAGACTAGGGGGCATGCAATAAGGACTTGACTTTATTCCCTAGGGACCATGAGTCTCTCAGTAGGGTCAACTAGATTGAGTTAACGAGGTCTCATTCGTCCCACTAGTCCCCACCATGAGACAGGTATATTTGAAAGGCATGTGGGTAGCATGGAACCCTTGATATGCCCGTTGTAACACAACTCTACAATAAAAATAAAAATACCAAGGGGGGTAAGAATGTGTATTTTAAAAGATATGGAAAAATGTTTTAAATAAATTATGAGCAAATATGAATGTCATAATTTATTAATTGCAAATAGAAATTAGCTTGTGAATAAAGAAAATAAAGGAATTGAATTATTTTAAGATTTAGTAAACACCATGCACACACACAAAAATAGGAGAAATTGAGGGAATCATCTAATAGAAAATATAGGAGATTAAATAAGGGTAAATCTCAATAAATAATTAAAAAACTATGAATTAGTGAGCAAAATGACACTTGGTGAATATTAAAATAAAAGATAAAATGATAATTCTTAATTATGCATGTGTGGGATGCATGGAAAGATACAAAAAGCTATAAAGAGAGAGCATGGGGCTCCCATCTTTTTTCCCTATCGTTGGATGGCATGGATGATGTCAGATTCACATGGTGACTACTGGTTCGTCATTGTATGAATAGGTTTGGGATCCCTTTAGTGAGATCTATGTACCTTGACTACGCTAGAATATTTCTTACATTAAGCCCCATTGCGGATTGGGGTCCCAAGGGAAAGAGAATACCTGTTGGGAAAAGTAGGGTGGTTTCTAGTGAACATTCAACGTTGATCTTTCTACTATGTTGATCAACTAGATCATTTATTTTCAAACCAGATCTTTCTACTATGTTGATCTGGTAGTCAGATCATTTAAAATATAGTTACGGGACGTTTTTATTCGAATAGTTTTAAATTGTAGTTATTGGGTACGGTTTGTTCTTATGATTTTTAAAAAGACGGTTGGTGATTTTAGAATGTATACGAATGTTCTGAAATGGTTGTATATGGATTCTTATCAACGGGGTTTGTGTTCTGAAATAATTATTAGTGGCATTGATTCCAACTCAACATATGATATTGACACATAGATACACGTTATGTCACCCCTGTTGCAACTAGGTGGTTGATATAATAGAGAGTTGCGTAGATGGTAGTTATGGTTCCATTTTCCTTGGGTAACGTGTAATTATTTTTATATTCAAGTGATGGTGGGAATTAGCGATACTAGATTGATCTTGCACATAATTTGTTATACATTAATATGTACTCAACACATATCGAATGAGCATGTAACACAAAATGGAACAAAAACTAATAAGAATCCATAAAACATACACAATTTCACGTAAAGATTTATGAACAACTAACTGAAACTATTTTTACGAACAACTAAACTACAACTATAACTACTTATCTTATCATTTAAACTATCCTTTTATGGAATTAAAAATATTTTAATTTACAATTTTGAACCATATTACATCTTAACTATAAAAGATAAATTGTTTTAAACTATCATTTAAAACTAACATGTAGAATATCTAAGTATAAAAGTGAGGCTATTTTAAATATCGTTAGAAATAACTCTTCCAACATTAAAATCATAAATTATAACCATAACACTTCCAACAATTAAAATGTAAAAATTTAGTTTAACTTCTTATATTTTCTTAGAGATATTGTTAATGTGAGAGGATGAATGTACATGGACTACATGATTACATTGTAAGAGAAGAGTCCAGTATGCTTGATAGATGTAATATAATATTTAAACATATAGATTTAGGCACATAAATTAAAAATATATACAGTGAAAATCAAATCATTAAACAATTAATCACATAACAAATGATTTATCACAGATCATTACACAAAAAATAGAAGCGGATAGGAAGAATTGAATGATGCATTTCATTGAATAAATGAATGGAGAAGCTTACAATATATAGAGAGGCAATTCAAGTTAGGTTAAAAGGAAATTTGAATTTCCCACTCCATGCTAAAAGGACTATTTGGGATTAACTTAGAGAAAATAACCTCAGTTGGTCATGCAAGATCTCCTAAATTGAGTTGAAATCCTAACCTGAACTAAACTTAACTGAACTGAATTGAACTAAACCACACTCAATTGAACTGACATGCACTGAACTGAACTGAACTGACATGCATTGAATTGAACTGAACTGGGGCACTAATGTCACTAAAGGACCATTTAGGTTCAGTTGGGACCTCAATCAATGGGGATTACCCAGTCTTCAATTAATTGCCTCCTTAAATAAGGAAATGTACCCCCAAATTAGGGAATATGCCCCACAAATTAAGGAGTGTGCCCCCAAATATAGTTTTTTGGTGTATGTGTGATTCAGGAGGTTAATATTGGTGTGGTTAGGCCCATTATAATCAAGAATTTGCGGGCTAGGAAGTTTATTTACTCTAACACCCCCCCCCCCCCCATAAGCCTAACTAGGTAGAAACAAACTAAGTAAAAAAATGCTTGCTGGAAATTCGCAGGCATATTAGGTACCCATGCGTACATAAAATTATCTAAAAAATTGGGAAACAGGGAAAAATACATGGGAAAAAAAAACCCATAAAAGAGAATTTAAAAAAATTAATTTACTCGTAAACGTTTGTGTGGAAATTGGTTAGTAGGATCAAAATCTATAGATCTAGAGACTGAAGAGACATGTGGGAGGCCTTATTCAATGAGAACGTGAATTGAGACAAGTCCTTCAATGGATCCATTATTTTGAACTTGATTTGGAACAATTGATTTAAAGTATTTTGAATCAAGGATGCTTGGAGAGGACACTACTAAAAGTGCATACATGCAATTAGATGTGGTAGCTTTCTTGTTGCACTCCTTCTTTTCCTTTTCTTCAAAACAAATCTCGTACCTAAAATCTTCTTATTTATGTGGTCCGTTATTGTATTAAAGACACCATGCCTTCTCCACTTTAGTCTTTCCATCATAGGAGTTGAAGTCTTCATGAGTAAACTTGGGTTGTTGCTCCCTTTTTCCTTTGTATAGAGTCGTTTGCTGGTTGGATTTCTTCTTGTCCTCATTTGTTGCAAGTGCATGAGAATTTGAGGACCTTTGTAGGCCCATCTGAGAAATCTTATCCTTATCTTGAATAAGATAGACTTAGAAAATACATCTAAAGAAGGAATGGTTAAATAATCTCCAAGTGCTAATCTAGTAGAGTGAAATAATGAAATAAAAGTGTTGAATTCAGGACCCAACTTACTGAGTGTCCTCTTTATTAATGTTACACATATTGAGCTAAAAAGGGACAAATATGAACTTTATAAATAAATATTGTATGGATTTGAACTCACTCGGCCTCGAATTCATTATATCTACCTCCAAGAGATGACCCCTCATCTCATATTGTGTACCAAAGAGTTTTGACAAGGTGGTCCATATTTCATTGGGGGTCTTCTTGTCTTGGATATGGTAAAGAAAGACAAGAGACACAGAATAACATAGCATACCATTTTCTTCATCCACTTGTTTAAGAAACTTGGACTTTTGAACAAGAGCCATTGGTTCCATCACGTTTCCCATGGTGATCTGGCACAACCCCTTCATTCTCGGTGATTTGATACAACCCCTTCATTCTCAAGAGCATATCCACTCTTGAATTCCATTCGATGTGATTGAAGGGGGTGAGTAGTTGATTACAGGTTACATCCATGGAAGAAAAATACTCTTTGATGGCTGCAAAAACCTTCTTTGGTGGCTGCAAAAATCCTTCTTTAGTGGCTGCAAAAAGACCTTCAATATGCAAGAGTAATGGCTACAAAAGGCCTTCTTTGGTGGTTGCAAAATCCTTCTTGGGGGCTGCAAAATCCTTCTTTGGTGTTTGAAAAATCCTTCTTTGGTGGATGCAAAAGCCTTATTTGGTGGCTACAAAATCCTTCTTGATGGCTGCAAAATCCCTTTTCAACCTACAAAAGCTAGATAAGTGACGAGAAATCATTGAAACACTAACTAGTTTAGTAGCCCCTATTCTCTGATACAATATAAGATTGGAAAATATAGATTTAGGCAGACAAAATAAAGAGATATACAGTGAAAATCAAATCAACAAAAAATTAATCATGTAACAAATGATTTATTATATATCATTACACAAAAAATAGAAGAAGATAGGAAGAATTAAATGATGCATTTCAATAAATAAATGAATGGATAAGCTTACAGTATATAGAGAGGCAATTCGAGTTAGGTTAGAAGGAGATTCGAGTTTCCCATGCCATGCTAAAAGGATTAGTCAGGCTTAACTTAGAGAAAATAATGTCAGTTAATCATGCAAGCTCTCGTAAACTGAGTTGAAATATCATGAACTAAACTAAATTGAAATGAACTGAACTGAACTGTATTGAACTACACTCAACTGAATTGACATGCACTGAAATGAACTGAACTCACATGAATTGAACTAAACTGAACTAGGGAACTAATGTCACTTGAGGACCAGTTAGGATTAGTTAGGCCCCCAATCAATGGGGTGCACCTAGTCTTCACTTAATTGCCTCCTTAAATTAGGGAGTGTGCCCCCAAATTAGGGAATGTGCCCCCAAATCAAGGGATGTGCCCCCAAATCTAGGGTTTTGGTGTATTTGTGACTTAGGAGGTTAACTTTGGAATGGTTAGGCCCATTAGAATTAGAAGGTCGAGAGTAGGAGGGTTATTTACTCTAACATGAAATACATGTAACTTTTATTTATTTTTGGCATTGTATTAAAAAGAAAAAAAAATATAATCCAATCCAACTAAACACACCTCTTAATGATTGAAATTGTGTATTCAGTTAATGTATCACTGAAGGGGCATTATGTATGCTATCAAAGCATGGTTACAATGATGTGGTTTAATGAATCCAAAATTTCGTGTTGCTAATCTTATAAATGTATGTTGATTTCATGTACACTATTGTTTGTATGCAATAGGTGTCAAGACCAATAAGATATGACTAAGTGGAAAGAATGTCCTTCTGTCTTTTCTTTTGACTCCATAATATAGGAATATGTTGAAACTATATTTAAGAATTTGATAAATTTATTATAATTCATCAATATTATATGTGAAATTTTAAATTTAAATATGGCCTATTTAGGTAAGAATTCCTAATGGAGCATTCCATTTAGTCTAAAAATTATTTCCATAACATGTATGGTTTTGTTTACGAAATTGATAATTTATTATTACTCCTAAATGATCTAAAATGAGTCTTTATGTAGTTTCCTATCTACCTTAGTAATTTTGAATAGAAATATTGGAGACATGGCCTTCTAGGGACCACTATAAGGGTCAATCCTATTTTACATGATTTTGGGCCTTGAAACTTTCATATCCCATTTGCGGCATTAGATGGTTGTTTTAGGGTCAAAATTTTACAAACAAAGCCAATATCCCTTTCATGTTACTCTACTCATCAAGAGATGTTCAACAATGAAAAGAACACTGCATTTAAAATTTGTATGAGGAAGGTATGCCTTCCACAATTTGAAGTTAGGTATAAAGTTTTAAGAGATTAGTATTTAGATTGGGATATCAATGTCAATCAAGATTTTCTAATTCCTAAGCTATTAAGTTGTACCTTATCAAGAATCATGCAATGCTTGAAGGAAGTTATCATTATTCTCTATTATTTTTGTGGTTAAGAAATTAAGTTTATAAGTAATCATTTAGAATCAAGTAAATAAGTTCTATAGATTGAATAGTAAATCCATTAATGACAAATGAGATCAAATCTTTGTGAAATTAACCCAAATTATACTACTTATGTATGTAATGGATATGAATTAGGGTTTGTGTTCTTCTTAAGTTGTTGTTTAGTAACACGAATGCTACCTTATAATGAACCTAGGGAGGATAATATGGGATACCTAGGGAGGTAACCGAGGGGATAATGTATGTAATGTGGCCATAATTATGAAATAGGCCCACATTACATACATCCTCTCAGAAGAGACCCGTTGCTTCCAATGTGCCAATGCATCCTCTCAGAAGAAGCTCACTATCAACTTCTTACTATCCTCTTTCTCAATGTAGGCCTGTCTTATTTTTTTTTTAATACCAGTTGCAGCAATGAAATCTAGAATATGGAAAGGTGGTTTCTCAATTCCATGTTTTCCCTGTAAGAATTTTCATTTTTTGACACAAATGTCGAGGAACGGGGATAATGTTGCGATAATATTTTAAAAACACAAGAAACTTTAGATCCGCTCATGTTGCATCCCACACCTCAACAACATCCGGCCTGGAACAAAACTGCTTAAGTTCTGCAATCTTCATTCTCCATTGAAGCTTCTTCTTTTTATTCGAAACCCCTTTTTCTTTATTCTGCTGCTCTTGTTCATCCTCCTCATCTGAAGCAGAGTCAGTCTTTTTCTTTGCTGCCAAACTCAAGGTTGCATCTTTACAACAACCATTGCATATCCAAATGAAAATTTTTCAAACACATTGCTGAAGTTCTTAAGCATCTCATCTTCCAAGGTCGCCTTTTCTATTACATATTCGATCTCAACTTGCTCCAGTGGTTTGTTGTTTTCTTGTCATTTTTCTTTTCTTTCCATAATGCATTGGACAACTAGATATTTTATTTTCCTTTCTCTTCATTGTGCTGCTTTGTTATTGCTTGATTTCCATCAATGACAATCTCCATCCTCTGCCACTACCATATTGCCAACAATCTCCCCCTTTGGCATTGATGGCAATATCACTTCCATTTCTCCCCCTTTGACATCAAGAAAAAGGGCTAATATGCTCCCCTTGACAACAATCATTGTCTCCCCCTATCCAGATGCATCACACATTTTTGTTTTAATTTGGAGAGGGAATTGCATTGAGCTTTTGCTTTATATGCTCAAACACATCCCTGTTCAAAGGCTTAGTAAATATGTCTACCACTTGTTCCTGTGTCAGAATGTATTCAAGTCTGATATTCTTGCTTGCAACTTGCTATCTCAAATAGTGATATTTATAGGAATATTTTTTTCCCTGGAGTGTTGGACATGGTTTTTGGACAAGCTTATGGCACTTGTGTTTTCACAATGGATGATAGTGGGTTCTTCAAACACAACCTTAATATCTTGTAGGGTTTGTTTCATCCATTCAACCTGTGTGCAGCACTCTGCTACTGCAAGTACTCTGCTTCAGTGGTGGATAGGGAGATTGAGGTCTGTCTTTTACTTATCCAAGAGACAAGTGATTCTCCCAAGAAAAAGGCTCCTCCACTTGTGCTCTTCCTATCATCTACACATCCAGCCCAGTCTGCATCCGAATAGGATTTTAGGGAGAATGTGTTCTTGATAGGATACCATAATCCAAGATCTATGGTTCCTTTTAAATACCTAAAGATTCTTTTTACAGCTTGAACATGGCTCTCTTTTGGTGCAACTTGAAATCTGGCCACCATTCCAACAACTTGCTTGACATTTGGTCTGGAGGCTGTTACATATAATAGACTCCCAATCATGGATCTACAATGTTTTGGATCTACATCCTTGGATTCATCTTCTTTGCTTAATTTGTAGCCTACTGTCATAGGTGTACAAACAGGCTTGCAATCCTCTAGCTGGAATCTTTTCAACATATCTTTAATATATTTGGACCGATGAATAAAGATTTTCTTTTTGTTGAGGTGTTCTGGTAGCTGAGAATTGTCTCTTAATTCCATGTTTTTCACAGCAGACATCAAACTCTTTTGAGGTGAACTCACCACCATTGTCTAATCTAAGAAATTTGATTTTTTCCTCTGTTTTGTTAAATTTTGAGCATTAATTCACAATACTCTAGGATCTTTGCTGAGAGAATAACATCTACAGTATATCAATACATGACAATCACAATATGACAAGCATCACAAGAATCAAAAGCATAAAGACAAGAGACACAGAGTTTCCGTGGGGAAAACCCTAACGTGAAAAACCCCACAACTTCCTCAGAGATAGAGAGAGCAATGGCTCAACCAAAGTACAACCAAATAACACTGAGATAGTCTCCTGATAGCAGATAATCCTCCTCCTCCTCACTAGTGCGCCACTTTTCAAGTGAGAGTGAGTTACTTTTCTGAGTGAGTAAAATAGAGATCTCCGATCTCTATTTATACTAACCTTTTTGCCCAGTGACCTTATGGGGCCGACTTGTCTATCTAGATACATCCACATTATATTATATATAATTCAGGGCCGACTCCACATGGTGGTCTAATAACCCATCGGCAAGTACACACACTTGTGACACTTGTCAATCCACATGACGACACTTCCTTATAGAGGAATAACACATCTCTTATAAGGGTACAATAAATATATATAAAATACACAGATGAAATACATTCCGAAGTTACATATACATCAACACTCCCTCTTAACTAGGAAGGTATTTCTCGACACAGATCTGCTAGACAAGTCTTCTTCTCGGGATCATCGTCATCATCATCGTCACTACTGCTTCTATCTCAACCAATCTCTGACTCTACTCGTCATAGGAAGTTCTACAAAGCCAGTCCTTTTTCATACTGGATGTAGGCCCACCATCTGCAGGTCTTCATCATCACTGGCCATACTGTGGAATCCTCAGGACTTATTACATGCGTCACAAAACTTGGCTGCAGCATCCCAGGCTATTACGAGCACACAAATCTACCTGTAGGATCTCCCAGGAGCACATTACATGTGAACTATCACAAAACCTGGCTGAATCATCCCAGGCTGTTACGAGCACACAGCTCTACCTGTCGGATCTCCCAGGAGCACATTACATGTGATCTCACCACAAAACCTGGCTGAAGCATCCCAGGTTGTTACGAGCACACGGCTCTACCTGTCGGATCTCCCAGGAGCACATTACATGTGGTCCACTATAAAACCTGGCTGAAGCATCTGAGACCTTTTTCATCCTGTCCAGATCTCCCAGGAGAAAATTACATGTGGTCATGGCAAAACCTGGATGAAGCATCTGAGGCCTTTTTCATCCTGTCCAGATCTCCCAGGAGCAAATTACATGCCATAGGACAAAACCTCGCAAGAGCATCTGCCAGATATCCTAGGGCACCGAATTACATGCCATAGGAAAAACCTCGAAAGACTATATGCAGATCTCCCAGGGCACAAATTATATGTCCTCCCAAGCAAAACCTCGAAAGAGCATTTTCCAGATGTCCCAGGGCACCGAATTACATGCCATAGGAAAAAACTCGAAAGACCATCTGCAAATATCCCAGGGCACAAATTACATGCTTACTTGCACAACCTGATCCACGGCCACCAAGTATCATCTGATGCTCACCATACATCATCCTGATGTACACATGATCATCTTGATCATCATCACTACAACATCCTACTGCATGTCATCTGGAGAAGCTTGTCATCCACGATCATCCTGATCATACAATGCATCCATCTGATGCACACCAAGTATCTACCTGATATATATCATCACACATAGTGTATCCACCTGATACATAGATACATGATCCACACAATGTATCCATCAACATACATGATCTACCTGATCATACCTGATACATATCAATATACATGATCTCCCTGATCACACAATTTATCCACTTGATACATATACAGATACATGGTTCAAGCATCCAACATGATGCATACATATGAATGATCCAACTGATCATATCCAGCATCCAACATGATGCATACATACATATAAATGATCCAACTGATCATATCCAACATCCAACATGATGCGTACATACATATAAATGATCCAACTGATCATATCCAACATCCAACATGATGTGTACATACATATACATATAAATGATCCAACTGAATATACAAAGCAGAAACTAGAACATCATCCTGATGCTCATCAACATCCAGCACTTACATCCACAGCCATGTGAAGGATCCTCCTTTCAACATGCTTGGAATTGCTTCAACAAATGTGTCCATCACTTCTTCCTCGAAGTGTCTTCGATCTGAAGAATGCCAAGCCTCTCTCTGAAGTACTCGAACTTCACCCTGGCTAGTGACTTCCTCAGCACATCTGCAATCTGCTCGTCTGTTGCAACATACAGGAGCTTCACGGCTCCTCTCTGCACCATATCCCTAATATAGTGATATTTGATCTCTATGTGTTTCGACCTGTCATGAAACACTGGGTTCTCGGACAACTTCACACAACTTTGGTTATCACAGAAGATACCAGTAGCATCCAACAGGAGATCAAATAACTCAGACAGTAGCTTTCGTAGCCATACTACCTCACAACTAGCTGAATAGGCTGCAACATACTCTGCCTCAGCTGTACTCAGTGCTATGCAGGACTGCTTCCTACTAAACCAAGAGATCACACCTGATCCCATACTGAAGCAACACCTAGATGTGATCTTCCTATCTGTATCACTGCCAACCCAATCTGAATCAACATAACCCTGCAGGTTAAACTTTTGATTCGCTTCATACTTGAGCCCATAATCCACTGTACCCTTCAGGTACCCCAGAACATGCTTTACAGCAATCAAGTGAACACTCCTCGGATCCGTCAGGAACTGGCGCAATGTGTTCATAGCAAAGCAAATGTCCAGTCTCGTGTTCATCAGGTACATCAAGGACCCAATCATCTGACGATACATGGAGACATCAACCGGCTCAGATGAAGCATCACATAGAAGCTTCAGATTCGATGCCATAGGTGTGGCCATGGCCTTGCAATCCATCATCCCGAATATCTTTAGGATATCTACTGTGTACTTCCCTTGATCGAGGAAGATCCCACCTACACTCTGCCACACCTCCATGCGTAGGAAATAGTGCATCATTCCCAAATCTTTCATATCGAATTTAGCAGCAAGCTTCCTCTTAGTATCTGCAATCAGTTTGTCATCTCCTGTTACAAATAAGTCATCCACATACAGAAGTAGAATCACAGGATTCCCTTCCACAACCTTGTAGTAAAGGTTGGAATCCGCTTTACTCTTGGTAAAGCCCAAACTAGATAGGAAACTGTCCATCCTACCATACCAAGTTCTAGGAGCTTGCTTCAAGCCATACAAGGCTTTCTTCAATCTGCACACATATGACTCCCTGTCATGCATTTCAAAACCGAGTGGCTGTTCCACATATACTTCCTCTTCAACTACACCATTCAAGAAAGCAGTATTGACATCCATCTGGTGTATTTTCCATTTCATAGATGCATCCAGGGCAAGTACTGTTCTGATGGAAGTATACCTGGCTATAGGTGCAAACGTTTCTTCATAATCTATTCCCTCTTTCTGAGAGAAGCCACGAGCTACGAATCTTTCCTTGTATATCTCTACACTGCCATCTGCAGCATGCTTGATTTTGAAGATCCATTTAGAAGTCACAACAGACTTCTCTTTAGGTCTTGGGACAACATCCCAAACATCATTCTTCATTATTGATTGGTATTCCTCAACCATGGCATCCTTCCATTCTTTCTTTTTCGCTGCTTCTTCATAACTGGAAGGCTCTTTGTTCATAATGTCACATAGTAAAGCAACATAGCTGGTATGTGATCTGGTTCTCTTCTTTGCTCTGTGTTCTTCTTCTGGAATGCCAAATCTTTCTGCATCTTGAATGAGCTCTCTAGCCTATGCAGGTTTCCTCTTGTGAGAGTTATCCTCACGGGGTGGATCTACAGGTTCTTGCGGATCTTCAAACTCACGAACAACTTCTGGAACTGCTTCAGTCATGGTAGTGTCTTGAAATCTAGTTTCCTTAGGTTCTTGATAAACTTCGATAGGTGCCTTTCTTGATTTGATGAATGCTGAGTTTTCATCAAATGTTACATCCCTGCTGACATCAATCTTCTTGAACCCTGGAAAGTATATTCTGTAAGCCTTCAAGCTTTCACTGTAACCCACAAAGATACCCTTCTTTCCTGAAGGATCTAGTTTAGTTCTCTTTTCCTTCGGGACATGAGTGTATACTGGACAACCAAATATTTTGAGATGACTGACTTCAGGTTTTTTACTAGAAAAGACCTCTTCTGGTGTCTTGTTGTCCAATATCTTGTGGGGTGTTCTGTTCTGCACATATACAGTTGTTCTAGCTGCTGCTGCCCATAGATGCATAGGTAGATCCTGGTTATGTAGCATTTCCCTTGCTGCTTCCATGATAGTTTTGTTCTTCCTTTCTGCAACTCCATTCTGTTGTGGATTATAAGGAGCAGTCAACTCCCTCTTAATCCCTGAATCACTACAAATCTTATTGAATTCACTTGAGGTGAATTCTCCACCATTGTCGGATCTGAATGTTTTGATCTTCTTGTCAGTTTGATTCTCCATCAAAGTTTTGAATTCCTTGAATTTATCAAGCACCTCATCTTTGCTCTTCAAGAAGTATACCCAAGTCTTCCTGGAGAAGTCATATAGTAAACATACCCACTCAGGGAACTAGATGACATAGGGCCACATACATCTGAGTGGATGATTTCTAGGATGTCTTTTGCCTTGCTTTCACTGCTTGGGAAAGCCTTTTTAATGTTCTTACCTTTTGCACATCCTTTTCAAACACCTTCATGTTTGGTCTTGATTTCAAGAAGACCCTCTACTGCCTTGCTTGCAAGTGGAAGTTCTCTATAGTGCATATGAGCTAGTCTTCTATGCCAAAGTTCACTTGGCTCCATGGATTCATGCACCATGGCATGTTCAGGTTGTCCCTTCAATTTATACAATCCTCCCTCTTGCTCTCCAATCACTACTGCATCATCTATGGTCTTTCCCTTTGGCCACATTAGGACTTGGCCATCCACAAATGAAACCCTCATACCTTTTTCATCCAATGCAGAGATGGAGAGTAAGTTATTCTTGAGCCCAGGTACATAAAGTACTTCTTTCATATTCAAGGATTTTCCAGAATCTAGGTTGTAGGAGGCTTCACCACTTCCTTTGATTGGGTATTGATAATCATCCCCAAGTTTCACCTTATGGGGTGATTCATGTTCAGATACATTCACAAAAGATTCCTTAAACCCAGTCATGTGTTTGGAAGCTCCACTATCAATCAACCAATCATTACAACCATGGGAGATGGTACCTGTGAGAGCAGAGATCAAAATATACTCTTCTTCACTTGATGAGTCATCATTACTATCACTTTCTGCCCTAGCCTTCTTCTTTGGGGGTTCATCATCCTCAGCAGCATGAGCATGAAACCTTCTTTTGCTACCCTTCTTCTTCTTGTTGGAGTTGTTGTTGTCCTTCTTCTTCTTGGGACAATTTATGGCAATATGTCCTTTCTCATTATAGGTGAAGCATATCCTTCTTTCTTTGAAGTGATGTGAAGATTTCTTGGAGTGAGATGGCTCTCTCTTGGACTTCCCCTTCTTGGTGTGAGCTGTGAGAGCTTGATCTTCATTCCCCATCTTTTCTTCTCATGCCATAAGCCTTGCTTCTTCTTGTGAGCATTCTTTCCGTAGTCTACTGAAGGAGATCAACTTCTTCCTTGCACAAATTCCTTGGATAAAGGAATCCCATGACCTGGGTAGGCCATTTAGAGTGGTCATCACTACTTCACCATTCTCCACCATTTCATCCACTGCTTCTAGCTGTTCCTTGATTTGGGAGACCCTTGAAAAATAAGATTGAATGGTTTCTCCATTCTGAAATTTTACTCCTTTCAATTGGTTCCGTAGGGTCATCTTCCGATTTATGTTCTTCCCTTCAAACAACTTGGTCAAGGAGTCAAACATCTCCTTGGGTGTCTTAAGAGAAGACACATGGGGTATGAGATGGTCTTTTATAGAATCAACAATGATTCTCTTTGCCTTAACCAAGTTCTTCTTGTGCAATACCTTGGCCTCTTCATCCTCTGGGATAGGGATGTCTTCTTTCACATATGAGTCCAACTCATTCTCTTCCAGGATTAACCCAATCCTATACTTCCAGGCTCGGAAGTTATCAACCCCTTCAAGCTTATCCTCAAGCTTAGTGTGAAGAGACATCTTAAAGAGTACTTCAAATGGAAATAGAAAAGATTTATATCTTACCACTTGAAGTGCTGAAAACTGGATCTGGTCCCAGATTAGGGTTTGTCAGAGAAACCCTAAAAATTCAAAATGTGAATTTCAAATTTCTGAAAGGATAGAAAGATGCGCCTTGGTGAGCTGATCAGCCTGGTGCATTCAGAATTTGAGATCAGAAAAGTCTTCCCCTTCAGAATTGTCTTTTTGTCCTCCTGGGTTCACTAGGGAGAGCCCTGAATTAGGGTTTGAGTTTCCCGGAGATCTACCCAGCCAAAAATCTCGATCCAAAGCTCTAAACTTCGATTTTTGCAAGGCGCTTCCAGCTGTGTCTTCAGATTCTAGAAATTTCTATTTTTGTGGAAACCCTAATGTTTAGGGCCAAATCTAAAAATGCTCGAAATTGAGTTCTGATTGGACAGATAGATGCGCCTTGATAAGTAGAGTCAATCTACTATACTAATTTTCAAAAATCTGTGGAGAGAAACCCAATAAACAAGGAACTCAAGCTTCCGTCACTGCAAAATGCTTCTTCTCAGGTTAGCTCTGATACCATGTTAAATTTTGAGCATTAATTCACAATACTCTAGGATCTTTGTTGAGAGAATAACATCTACAGTATATCAATGCATGACAATCACAATATGACAAGCATCACAAGAATCAAAAGCATAAAGACAAGAGACATAGAGTTTCCGTGGGGAAAACCCCAATGTGAAAAACCCCACAACTTCCTCAGAGATAGAGAGAGCAATGGCTCAACCAAAGTACAACCAAATAACACTGAGATAGTCTCCTGATAGCAGATAATCCTCCTCCTCACTAGTGCGCCACTTTTCAAGTGAGAGTGAGTTACTTTTCCGAGTGAGTAAAATAGAGATCTCCGATCTCTATTTATACTAACCTTTTTGCCCAGTGACCTTATGGGGCCGACTTGTCTATCTAGATAAATCCACATTATATTATATATAATTCAGGGTCGACCCCACATGGTGGTCTAATAACCCATCGGCAAGCACACACACTTGCGACACTTGTCAATCCACATGACGACACTTCCTTATAGAGGAATAACACATCTCTTATAAGGGTACAATAAATATATATAAAATACACAGATGAAATACATTCCGAAGTTACATATACATCAACATGTTTCATTTTCAACAAGATTTTTAAAAGCTTTGAACTTGTTAAATGCTTTTGATTTTTCCCTGAGAAAAAATAACCAAGCCATTCTAGTAAAATCATCAATGAATAGCATAAAATAGGACTCTCCTTGCAAACTTTTGGTTCTTGTAGGTCCACAGAGGTCAGTGTGAACCATCTCTAAAGGTTTTGAGGTTGAATATTCTTTTGTCCTAAACCTTATTCTAGTTTGTTTCCCTAGTTGACAATGTATACATATGGGATTTGAAGGTTTTGTAATCTTTGGTAAGTTTCTTACGGCCCCAAGGTTACTGACTTTTACTAAATTGTCAAAGTTAATGTGTCCCAACCTCCTATGCCATAGCCAACTTTCATCCACTAAATTCCTATGACATTCCTCATCCAGTTTTGTTTTTAGTATGTATACATTCTCAGGAGTTCTAGATGCAGTACCAACCATTTTTCTAGAGTCCTTTCTCCTAATTCACATTTATTGGAATCGAAGATACAAATGTGTCCTTGATCACAGGTTTGGTTGACACTTAGTAAGCTAGGTTTCAGATTTTCAACCAGCAATACATTCTTGGCTTTGGCCTTTCCCACATTCACAGTGCCTTTCCCAAGAATGTTACCTGAAGCATTGTCACCAAATGTAACTGTACCCGTATGTTTCTTTAAGTTCAAAAACTTGTCCTTATCTCTTGTCATGTGCTTTGAACACCCACTGTCGACATACCAGGGATCTCCTTTATCTTGGACTTTTAAGGCAATAAGACATTTCTCTTCTGATGTTTTTTCTCTCCAAAGCTTCTTTTGCTCTTTAATGTCCTTTGGCCTTTCTGAGATTTCCATGAATCTACAATTTTTTGCTTTATGCCCATAGTTATGACAATTGAAGCATTCCAAATATTTTTCTTGTAGAGGTGTAATTGAGTTATAATTTCTGCTCTTTACTTGACTAATTGTTTGATTTCTTTTGAAGTTATAATTTTTACCCTTCAATCTTTTCTTCTCATATGCTCTACAGTTCACAGCTTTGTGTCCAAAGTTGGAGCATGCAAAACAGTATCCAAGGAAAATATAAAGATATTTGGTTTGATAAATCTTCTTTGGAGTTGTCTTGAGGTCCTTCTTGATGGATGGAAATCGTCTTTTGGAGTTATGAGCATTCCTTATCTTTTCTTCTTCTTCCTTCTTGATTGTTTTACGAAGAGCTGCTGCATAAGATTTTGGTCCAACATGACTTTCCCTTTTTCAGTAACCTAATCCATTTTTGTTACTCGGATTTCTTTGTGCAGTTATAATTTAATCTAATATTTTAGAACTGTTTTCATATTTGTTTTGAACAAATTTTGTATCGAGTTCTTTCCTTAAATGAATTAATTCTGCTTCCATTTTTTCACATATTAATTGCTTTTCTCTAAGAGATTCCTCTAGCTTCTCTTCTATTCTATTTGCTTCTTGAATTTTCTATTTTAGATTGCTCATGATTTTCTTCATCTCCTTTTCTTTTTGGTCATGCTCTTCCTGCTGTTCAACTATAACCCTTTTCAATTGTCTATATTTATTTTTGTATTTTTTCATTCCATTCAAAGCACTGAAAAGTTCTTTTTCCATGTTAACCTTGTTTCATCTTCTGACTCTTTCTCATGCTTACTTTCTTCTAGGTCACTAGATTCTTCAATACCTAGAAAAAGGACCTCATCATCACTATCACTCACCTCAAATGAACTGCTGTCTTCTTCTTCTTCTTTTGAATAGTAGTTATTTTTGTACTTTTTCTTATAGTCGAATTTTCCTTTTTTCTTGTATTGTTTACTCTTGTCATCTTCATCCTCAGAGTCTTTCTTGGGATAAGGACACTTGGATTGAAAGTGCTCAATTTTGCCACAATTAAAACATTTGAAGGGAAGCTTGCCTTTATACTTTCCCGACCCCTTCTGTATTTTCTTGATAAAATTGGCTTCTTCCACATCATGTTCTTCAATGTGGTAGATCTGAGTGTTTTGCTTTTGATTCTTTATTTTTTTGGTCACTTTGAAGGCTGCTTCTCCTTTTGAAGTATTATTTTGTCCCGTTTTCATCTCATATGCTGTGAAAATTCCATGTAGTTGATCCATTGTCAAGAGATCAAGATCATCTCGTTCCTCTAAGGTGGATATTTTTAAGTCATACTTCATGGGCAGTGTTCTTAGCACCTTTTTAACTGCTTATTTTTCTTTTAATTTTCCTCCAAGTCCTCTAATAGCATTGACTACCTCATCTATTCTTAGAAAGTATTCCCCAATATTCTCTTCCTCCTTCATTTTAAGACTCTCAAACTGTCCCCTATATGTCTGAATCTTGGATTCTTTGACTTTAGATTCACCTCATAGATAATATTTTACTTATCCCAGGCTTGCTTGGCAGTATTGCATCTCATAACTTTTGTAAAAACAATGTTAGTCAATCCACTCAAGATTGCATTTAGGGCTTTGGAATTACTCTCATATTTGCTTAGGTCCTTTGTATATATAGGTGCTTGGTCTCCTATCTTATACACCTCTTGAATTGCCTCCCACACCTTCCATCCAAGGGACATCAGATGGAACCTCATCCTCACACTCCAGTATGCATAATTTTCTCCTGTAAAGAGTGGGGTTTGTTAGTGGCTAACCCATTTTGTTGATCCATAGTGATATTTGGATAAGATCTTCCTTTCGGTGGTTAAACCGTGGTGAAGGGACCTTTCTATGATACCAATTGATGGAATATTGGTCAATACTGAGAGGGGGGGTTGAATCAGTATTGTTAATTTTTTTTTTTAACCACTTAAAAAATGGAAAAAACAAAACACAGATTTTATCGTGGAACCCCAAATGGGTAAACCACCAAAGCTTTTCTATTATCTGCAAAACTTCTTTTTACACGTTACAATAGAATTTGATCAGCACCAACCAATCAGGATGCACCCACACCCTTAATTCACCAACACCAACTAATAGGAGGCTACGACCCCCTGTTTAGTCAGCGGCGACTAACAAGGAAGCAAAAACTCCCTTTCACAGGCACCGACCTACCCTAGCACCACCATGCCTCCCTTATAGTATTAGTTCTTCATTAACTGACTGGACTGTATCTCTTCCTATTGATCTCTCTTCTACTTCGAATACTTGGATGGAGAACATGAGAGACACACCAAATGATGTTTGTTTTTCGAAATATATACTCTTCCGAAGGTCATGTGTATTTTTGAAACAACACGCCTTTTCAAAACAATATACCTCCAAAAAAAAATGATATTACATTAAAAATCATTTTTTTATTCTTAATATATAACTATATGTATTATTATTTTAATTAACCCCCAAGAAAATGATTTTATATTGAAAATCATTTTCATAATTAAAAACTATATACAATTTTTTTAATTATTCTAAAATTGTCGTTTCTAACTATTTCACTAAGTCTCAATGTTTCACATTATGCTTTAGCCATGTTGACAACTCCTCTGCCACCTCGACCACATCGACGCCATCTTAGCCTCTGCCACATCGACGCCATGCCATCTTAGCCTCTGCCACATCGACACCGTCCATGCTCCACGTTATTATCATTTTTAATTATTTGTCCATGCAGAACAAGCCACGTGTAGCAAAAGGATAGGGGGCTTGATACGTCATCCCGGGTGCTAGGTTGGTGATCTTCTCATGGAGTCCATACACCCAGCACCCCCGCCTATCCTTTGCACTATGCGTCACTTAAGTTAGTGAAGAACGGCATTTATAAAGTCATACAAGTTCTTTTGCACAACCAATGTGGGATATATCCAATAGCCAGATCAACCACCACCGTCCATCTCCAGATTGCACGGCTGCTGAGTCTCAATATGTGTAATCAACTTGAATCATATGTTTTTCACTGTCTCCGGAAACAATAGTAAAAGGCTAGAGTTCAACATCATTCTCCACAGAGGGATCAGTATCTGTTACACTGTGCATATCAAAGCTTTATTTAACATACACGTTACTTTTTCGTGAATATGAATGTATGAATTTTCAGAGATAAATCCCTATCACAACCACAATCCCTTGATATGTATTTTATCCTTCTGATGCAATGCAAGGGAGGTGCTATGGACATTATCCTAAGCCTTAGTGCGGCCTTGCATCCATTCCTGAAAGCATAGAGGTAACTCAGTTTGTTCGTAATCAAGTCTCTTAAGTGGATGCTAGTTAATAAGCATTCAGGACTCCTTCACATATATTGTTGTATCACACACACAGTTATGAGAAAAATGATAATGCTTGGAATTCATCGGTCAGTGTTGGTCACATAGGGTTACGAGTTCATTCATCCCATCAAAGAGACCCATTGCTTCCAATGTGCCAATGCATCCTCTCAGAAGAAGCTCGCCATCAACTTCTTACTATCCTCTTTATCAATGTAGGCCTGTCTTTTTTTTTTTAATACCAGTTGCAGCAATGAAATCTAGAAGATGGAAAGGTGTTTTCTCAATTCCATGTTTTCCCTGTAAGAATTTTCATTTTTTGACACAAATGTCGAGGAACAGGAACAATGTTGCGATAAGATTTTAAAAACACAAGCAACTTTGGATCCGCTCCTGTTGCATCCCACACCTCAACAACATCCGGCCTGGAACAAAACTGCTTAAGTTCTGCAATCTTCATTCTCCGTTGAAGCTTCTTCTTTTTATTCGAAACCCCATTTTCTTTATTCTGTTGCTCTTGTTCATCCTCCTCATCTGAAGCAGAGTCAGTCTTTTTCTTTGATGCCAAACTCAAGGTTGCATCTTTCCAACAACCATTGCATCTCCAAATGCAAATTTTTCAAACACACTACTGAAGTTCTTAAGCATCTCATCTTCCAACGTCACCTTTTCTATTACATATTCGATCTCAACTTGCTCCAGTGGCTTGTTGTTTTCCTTCTCATTCTGCTTTTCTTTCCACAATGCATTGGACAACTAGATATTTTATTTTCCTTTCTTTTCATTGTATTGCTTTTCTATTGCCTGATTGCCATCAATGACAATCTCCATCCTCTGCCACTACCATATTGCCAACAACATGAGTGTCATTATATTGCATATGTTAGATGAATTATTTCGTAGCGTGCATGGCTTGTGGAGTGATTTTTTCCATAAGGAGTAAATGATGGTGTCACCCTACCTTAAGGGTTCTTTGCATAATATTTTGTTCATTATCTTGTGGATGCATTTGTGTTATTTAAAAAGTATAAGTGTTCTATATAATTTATGATTCGATATATGAGTCAAGGATCAATACAAGTGGTATCAAAGATTTTTCTTCAGCCAAAAATATTGTGGAATATTTTTTTCTTTCTTTCTATTGATTTGTGAAGAAAAAAGAGGATGATAGTACTCACCTCGATTTCTAAACATTTATATACTAAATGTGAAGAAACTAATTGCATATTTGATTTCCTATTACCAAGACACCGTGCTTCAAAAAACTAAAGCATCCAAATCAAAGTCTAGGAAGTGGAGTTATCATTGATTTAAAATCAGTTATTTTAAGGTTTTTTATTTTTTTTTTCTCTGGTGATGATGGAACAAATTGCAAAGATGATATATTTTGATGGAGTGTCCATATTTATATCCAATCAATTCTAGTAGATGAAAAAATATCATGTAATTTCATAATTGTGGTCATAATAGAGATTCTAAGCAATATTGAGGGATTTATGATCATTTTAAATTGGTTACCTCAAAAGTAAGTGATTTTATTCAAAACCCTTGTTATATTTCTCGAGCTATGGAAAGAAAGATGTATTTTATGAGAAAATATGATGATAATACTCTTTAAGAATACATAAAATAAAGGAAGCCATCATGGGAAATATTGTGGAAAAAATGGATAGCCTTTAATATTAGAGACAATGCTACCATATGATGGAGGTTTCTTAACTACGACAATATGAGGACGAGTTTCCGCCTGAGACATTCGGTATTATAAACTCTAACACATTGAAATCTAGAAACAAATATCACAAAGATGAATTATATGAGCAAGTACTTCTAGACGAGTGGTATCATACTATGAAGAAGGATCAAGAAAGCACTAAGGGTTTATTTTCATGCACAAACTTCCCATCATGGGTTTATGGATGTATTCATCATGAAAATGTGATTATTTCTAAAGACCCTAGGAGAAAGTATAATCTTATCAATGTCAATTTGGCTAAAAGGTTGCATGTCCTTGGAAAGCATATTCAAATTACACATGTTGAAGGTGAAGTTCAAATTTTGAAAATATTTGAATATTACCATGGATAAATATGTGTTTCGTTCTAATTTTTATGCTATAGATATGAATGATTTGATATTACTTTGAGATACTCTTAGATGGGCTATGTTGGTACAATTAATATTAATGTGAAAAATAAGTTCTTGAAGATTTGGTATAAGAAAAAGAAAATTGAATAGTAGGATATTTCTCTTACTTAAAAGAAGGACTGAAAGGGAAGGGATACATGACTAATTACTTGTAGGTAAAATCATTGAAGTATCTATAGATGCAACAAATGAAGAATCTGATGTTGCGTCAAAAGAATGGGCTATAAAATCAGATGAAGAAAATCGTTCAAAAAGACATAAAAATGAAGAAGAATATAAGGAGCTACATGATTAAAAAGAACCACATGTTGAAGCATAAAATACCAAAGAACCAATAGCTAAGGTTTTTTTTATATCACCACCCACACCACCCATAGATAAAACGATCATCAAGGAAAGGTTGGGAGCATAAACAAAAATGAAAACCAATATGGAGGCACATGGAGAACTAAAATAAATGCATGAAGATATTAGAGTAACAGAACAACAACATGGAATGAAAGAAGAAACCAAAATGAATAACGAGGTGAAAATTAAATAGATGGACCCCATGTCCACATTTTGCTAGGATCGATGGACAATGTTTGGTATCGATTAGCTACATTGCTTATTATATGATATTGAATGGCTTCCTCCCATGTTTTGAGGACAAAACATGCTAAGTGAGGTGGAATGTAATGTACATAGGGAGGTATCCAAGGGAATAATGTATGTAATGTGGCAATAATTATGGAATAGGCCCACTTGGTAAGTGGTGGATAATAAATAGTCCCACTAGGTAGTTAGAGAAAATAATATAATAATAAAGGCGTAGTTACCATAAACCCCTGTGATTACTCATGAGAAAGTATAAATATACATGAGTTTCAATGTATTGGATATGTTAGATGAATTATTTTGTAGAAAGTATGGATTATGGAGTGATTCCTTTCATAAGGAATAGTTGATGACATTGCGCTACCTTAAGGTTTTTTCGATATTCTTGTGTTCATTATATTATGGATGTATTTTTTTATTTATGAAGTTTAAGGGTACTATATCATTTGTGATTCAAATTTTGGGATAAGGATCACTACATACCTAATGAGATATGTTTCTTGGCTTAAACCAAGGCTTGCAAATGACTCATATACAAATGGTCCTTGATGATAAGAATTGGTGGAATAGGTGAAATACTTTCCAATAAGGGGGGATTTTATATATTAAATAAACCAATATTGGACATGAATGGTTCTTGAATGACTTCGTGTGTGTGATTGGAGGTATATAAGAAATTTGGTAGTAAGGAAATTGATTCATATTCTTGCATGTGTCATATGATTGTGTAAAACATAGGAATAAAGGTTTGAAGGTTGCATTCATTACATTGAATATGGATATGAAATTATGTTAACAACCAAATTTGCTCACCTACCATGCCATTAGCCTTGTAAGCCGCATACATCAGAATTCTCCCTAATCACATCCATTTGACCTTGAGAAAGCAACAAGAAAGTCAAAAGTGAAAATCAAACCTTAAAGGAGTCACTCTAAATACAAGTCGCACATGTTTCCTTGAAAGAAGCAACCCAAGTCGCACCATTTCCTTTGATATAAGAGACCTGAGTTGCACATTTTTACAAGATAAGTGTGACCTCGCTCCAAGATTGATTTTTGGTTGTTTCTACTTTGTTCCTAATGAAAAAAGAGGAAATATTGGGATGATACTTGATGTGGCCCAAACTAGGTAATTGATTTGGGGATAAAAAATATAACCTAGATCCTATTCCTAGCCATTGTTATGCTTATAAAAATATATCAAGGTTCCTCATTCAAACACAATTCTCCATCTTTTCACTTAAGCCATCATTCTGTCGAGATTAACTTCGAGCTTGAAGCTAGAATTTTCTTGCTTTGTATCACTTATTGGAGATCCTTACTATGACATGTATCCATAGGATTGCGATATCCAAGAGACCAATGGACCCTCCCTCATACAGCTTTAGGGACCCCTTCTACTACACTATTTTGATACTATTCTTCCCCTTTGTACTATCTCATTTTAATACAAAAGAAAATCATTATTTGATTGTTTAGATTATGGCTTTGCATATATCTTCTCATTAAAGAATGCATCTATATTATTAGTTCAAATCTGATTCAGTTTTGTTTATTTTATAGTTCTTTTTTGCTTGCTTTTACTTTCACTTTGAATCTATGTCAAGGTTGTACAACCCCTTAGTAGGTTCCTCTTGGCACATGTGTGTGCCTAATCACTCAAAACATATTTTGGCAACCATATTAGGGAGTATCTATAATCCTTTGAGGGTTGTTTCTGATTTGATTTTGTGTCCTTTGCTTGAGTCGTTTACTACTTCGTTCAACTGTGTTTTCTGTCTATTTTCTTTTTCTTGAATTACTAGTAGGTTCCTAGGCCTAGAACTCATCAGATCTTCCAAGAGGAACGTGTTTTTTCTCATTTGTTGAGCTTATGTTATGTGTCATGCCTATTTGTTTGGTTGCAACGACTTAATTCACAACTTTCTATCATTTTCCATTGACCCGGGTTGGTTATGTTTCTTCAATAAGAGAAACTTGTTCAAAAAAATATTTTTCTCAACCGTTTTCTCCCTAATTTCCCTCTACTTTGATTAGACAGTGTCGCTTTTTCATTCCAAGTTTGTTTACAATCTCTTGCTTACTATTTGTAGACTATTTTTTGTGTTGTAGCATGCCTTTTGCTTTTCCTTTTAGACTGTTTGATGAAGAAATTCCCCTTTATATATTAGTATTTGCCTCTCTGAAAGATCTGCTTGGATTTTCTTGTAGTTGCATTTACTTTCTATTTCAGCAAGTGTTTTGATTACCGAACTTATTTGATAGTTAATTAATGGATTTTTTTAAAGAATTTTTCGTTTTCCAGATTAGGGCCTTTCTCTGATCTTTACAAATTTGAATTGTTTAGTTATCTCATTTTCATGCATACTTTGATTAGTGAATAGCTTGATCATAACCATTTATGTTGAGATAGATTTGTTTCAAGAAAAGATATCTAGCTTATTATTGAAGTTATTTGATCTCTTTCAAGCATTTACATTTCTTAGTTGCTTTCAATTGTTAGTTATACACACCATTTGCGCACACACTTTCATACCCTAAATTTCAACTATCATTTGGTTCATTACCCCAAGTGGATCATAAAATCAACCATAATCTAACTTATTAAATCCTAACTTAAGGACCAAAAGAATGTTGTAGTTAGCTTAGGAATTTAGGGATAAGTGTTGATGTATTTGTAACTTCTAAATGTATTTCATCTATGTATATTGTATTCCTATAGAGATGTTATTATTCCTCTATATGGAAGTGTCGTCATTTATATTGTAAGTGTCGTAACTTATACTTGATGGGTTATTAGACCACCTTGTTGGGGTCGGCCCTGTATGAGTTATGTGGGTAAAAGGGTTATTAGACCACCCTAGTGGGGGTCGGCCATGTCAGCATTATGTTATGTGGTTAAGTTAAGGCCGACCTAGTAAGGTTATTAGGCAAGTCAAGTTAGTGTATAAATAGAGTGCGGGAGGCACTCTATTTGATTCATTCACTTTCTCACTCATACTCTCATTGGAGAGTGGCGCACTTGTGGAGGAGGAGAAGATACTGCTAGGAGAAGACTATCTCTTATGCTTGGGTTGTATCATTGCTCTATCTATCTCTGAGGAAGTTGTGGGGTTTTTCACCTTTATGGTTTTCCCTAGTGAAACTTTGTGTGTCTATTGTCTCTTGTGTGCTTGCATCATTATGTCCATGATTGATATGCTGTAGATATGTTGTACATGTTGTTCTCTCAGTTAAGATCCTAGATCAGATTGAAGTAAATTCTGAAAAAATAACATGGTATCAAAGCTAGCCTGAAAGAAGGCATGGTATGGCATTTATGACACTTGTTGCACTTGCGAAGCTAGGGCTTGATATAGCAAAAACCAGTCATTGTAGCACTTTCGCTATAAATCCATTTTGGCAAAGTTTCAGGATCTGAAAATTTTAAAGGTCGAAGATAAGATCCCAATGTACCTTAGGTCTGAAGCAAAACTTCTAATTTGTTTTACTTTGTGTTTTATGATCTGTACAATCTAGGTTTTCTGCCTCTTCCATATTCAGTCATAAATAGGTGACCTAGGAAAAAAGGTCACAACTTGGGCTAGGAAGCTCCAAATGAAATTTCATAAAACGTGACAGGTAGGGAATGGAATTTCGTTTCTCAGGTAAGGTTTTCAGAGGCCGAAATTGAACCAGTGACACGTGGCACTCCATACAAGTTCGCTCTCTTGTTTTATCCCATAAACAGGTCACCTTGTGACACTTGGCATAAATCTCTCTCAGAGAATCCATTTGAGGTAAGACCTATGGGGTTGGAAATTTAACAAGTTAGGATACCACAAGTAGCATTTTCAGACCCTATAGATCTGAAATTTTAGAGTTACACCAGAAACAATCAGGTGCATATTTCTATCAAAACATGATTAGATTTTGAGCACCTTCATTCATGGCTCTGAGAATTTAGGGCTTCGTAGAAAGTTGGAATTTTTGTAATCGGAGACCACGGATGGATTATCCTCATCAAAATCTAAATTTAGAGACCAAGATCGAATTTTTTGGTTTGGGAGAAGGTCGGGCTTGATCAAACCCTAGTTCGAGACTTTGATGAGAAAAGTGAAAAATTAGGGCTTCTGGAAAAATGGGAATTTTTGAAATATGTGACCATAGCTGGAAGCTCCTTAGAAAAATAGAAGTTTAGAGATTTGGATCAAACTATTTGGTTGGGTGAAGCTCCGGGAAACTCAAACCCTAATTCAGGGTCCTCCCGAGTGAATCCATAAATCTAAAAGGCAAGTTTGAGGGGTGAAACTTTGCAGTTTTCAAATTCTAAGTATACCAGCTTGACCATCTCAGAAAGGCTCATCTTTCTATCCTTTCAGAAATTTGAAATTCAAATTTTGAATTTTTAGGGTTTCTCTAACAAACCCTAATCTAACTCCAGATCTTGTTTTTGCAAATCAAAGTGGATTGGGTTAATCCTAGAAGAGAATGGATTATTCACCTGCATAAGTGAAGAAGTTCCCATTTCAAAGGGAGTTGAGGCTAATGCCTTACATAAGAAGATTACAAGCAATATCGACAAGTATGACTTATCTAGGTTTGTTTCGAGATCTATTCATGATTAAGTTTATGGTATGTTTGTCTTCATTAAGGTCAGTACAATCTTGATTAACTTTAGACTTGTCGTATCACCTTAATAAAATTATGAATGCAAATATTCATTGATTAGGGTTTTGACACTTATGATTGTACTAATGCATTGTGGTGTTGTATGAGGTTGATATTGTCCGCTAACATGAAAGGTACATCAAGAAAGACAAATCATGTTCTAGTTCAAGAACATATGACCATGGTGACATGAAGACAAAGATTCATCCATTGTCATGGATCACATAGAAGCTCTACTTACGGGGTATGTATAATTTGGTTCTACAATGCTTAACCTATGATATATGCAGGTTACTAGCACAAGTCATTGAAGAAAACAAGAAGACATCATGTGGGTATGTTAGACATAACTAACTAACACATTAATCCAAGTATGTTTTTCCTATGTCAAGTTAGAATCCTACCTTGTGATAGGATCTCTTATATAAGTATACTTGGTATGATTGATAATGATTATTCATGAAGCTATAGGTTTGAGTAATCATGGGTTTAGGCATATTATGTTTCTTACTTTAATCGGTGATATGACTAACCAAAAGAGTCCTATTGTCAAATAAGAATTTGCATGAGTAAAGGAAGTACTCCCTAAAACCTTGAATACCAGTGCTTGTGATAAACTATCTGTGTATGAAATGATCTTGACCATACATGTTTAAGATTACTTAGAATCATAATGTTTTATAGTATTGAGATTATACTAATGAATGTATGATTGTGTATGAGACCTCAAGGATAACACTATGATGATACTAGTAAGTATGCATAAGTGATCGAGGATGGATATAAGTTCAAGGACAGTTAATCCAGGAAGCAAAGATCAAGAGGGAGCACACTCCAGTAGTTCCTACAAGGAAGCAAATATTGAGAGGGAATCCACCCTACAACCAAAGAAAGATAAGTATTTGAATTGTCATTTCTTGCATATTTGTTTGTTTAAATAATATTGTTCAATGATGTATATGCTTATGTTCCTAGGCTCAAGGTGTGTATTTTGCATATTAGAACAATTTCATTAATGAACAGTATACTACTAATATGCATGTGATGGGTAAGTGGCCTATGGCACTGTACAACATTCCATTGCTACTTATCTAGAATGAAACCTGTTTGCTGACATGTTGGGAGTAGTGCAAACTCTTAACAATGTTCTGGTAGAGATTGGAAGGCATCTAGAAAGTTATGGGATATGGATAAATGTTGTATTGAAGCATTGGCTAAATTAATTGCATGACTATCTGACATATTTCTTTATGTGTAAGAATTTGTTCTGAAAACTATGAGATGTTTCTAATCATGCAATTTAACTTGTTTTGTAGGAAAGATCGTATACCATCACCTACAAAAGAAGAACTACAACATTTGTTCTAGCAATGAAGTTCAAACTATCTATTGAATATATTGAAGAATTTGAAGTTCCCAAGATACGGGATACAGTAAAAGGATGCCATGGTCGAGAAGTACCAATCGATCATGATTGGGATGTGGTCCCAAGACCTGAAGGGAAGTTTGTTGTGACTTCCAAGTGGATCTATAAGATCAAGCATGATGCAGATGGTAGCATGGAGAAATACAAAGCGAGGTTGTAGCTCGTGGCTTCTCCCAGAAAGAGGAATTGATTATGAAGAGACTTTTGCACCTGTATCCAGATACACTTCCATTAGATCAGTACTTGCTTTGGCTGCAGTGATGAAATGGAAGGTACACTAGATGGATGTCAAGATAACTTTATTGAATGGTGTAGTTGAAGAGGAAGTGTATGTGGAGAAACCACTTGAGTTTGAGACACATGACCGAGGGTCACATGTGTGCAAACTGAAGAAATCCCTGTATGGTTTGAAACAGTCACCCAGGACCTGGTATGGCAGGATAGATGGCTTCCTATCTAGTTTGGGCTTTACCAAGAGTAAAGCGGATTCCAACCTGTACTAAAAGGTTGAGGAAGGCAATCCAATGATACTACTATTGTATGTGGATGACCTGTTTATAACAGGTGAGGATAGATTGATTGTTGAAACGAAGAGGAAGCTTGCTGCCAAGTTTGAGATGAAGGACTTGGGTATGATGCACTACTTTCTTGGTATGGAGGTGTGGCAGAGTGCAGATGGAATCTTCCTTGGATAAGGGAAGTATGCAGTAGAGATCCTGAAGAGGTTTGGGATGATGGACTACAAGGCCATGGCCACACCTATGGCATCGAACCTGAAGCTTCTGTGTGATGCTTCATTTGAGCCGATTGATGCTACGATGTATCGTCAGATGATTGGGTCCTTGATGTACCCAATGAATACAAGACCAGATATCTGCTTTGCAGTGAACACGTTGAGCCAGTACTTGACAGATCCAAGACATATTCACCTGATAGCTACAAAGCATATTCTGAGGTACCTGAATGGTACAATTGACTATAAGCTCAAGTATGAGGCGAATCAAAAGTTTAACCTGGAGGGTTATGTTGATTCGGATTGGGTAGGAAGTTCCATTGATCAGAAGAGCACATTGAGGTGTTGCTTCAGTATGGGATCCGGTATGATCTCTTGGTTTAGCAGGAAGCAGTCCTGTGTGGCACTGAGTACAACCGAAGCAGAGTATGTCGCATCTTGTTCGGCTAGTTGTGAGACAGTGTGGCTTAGGAAGCTACTGTTTGATTTGTTTGATCTCCAGCTGAGTGCTACTTGTATATATTGCGACAACCAGAGTTGTGTGAAGTTGTTGGAGAACCCAGTGTTCCATGACAAGTCGAAGCACATTGAGATCAAGTATCACTATATCAGGGATATGGTGCAGAGAGGAGTAGTGAAGCTCCTGTATGTTGCGATGGACGAGCAGATAGCCGTTGTGTTGACCAAGACGGTGGCCAGAGTGAAGTTTGAATACTTCAGAGGGAGACTTAATGTACTTCAGATCGAGATACCTTCCAAGGGGAAGTGATGAGTCCAAAGACAAAGATGCACACGAGCCATTCTCACATAGTGGTAGGAAAGTCCTCCTATGGTGTAGATGTAAGGGCTGGAGCCATTCTCACATAGTGGTAGGAAATTCCTCCTATGGTGTAGATGTAAGGGATGGGGCCATTCCTACATGGTGGTAGGAAAGTCCTCCCATGGTAAGATGTAAGGGCTGGGGCCATTCCGACATGGTGGTAGGTTGGTCCTCCCATGGTCGTTGATGTAAGTGTCGGGGCCATTCCCACATGGTGGTAGGTTGGTCCTCCCATGGTCGTTGATGTAAGTGTTGTGCCATTCTGGCATGGTGGTAGGTTGGTCCTCCCATGGTCGTTGATGTAAGTGCTGTGAGCCTTTCTCGGATGGTCAGAGGAAAGTCCTTCCATGCCGGTGAGTGTAAGTGCTGTGTGTGTGCATCTGGGTTGTGCTCCGTGGACTATGACGATGATCTGAAGATGATGATGTGACAGTATGGTACACAGGTTTCGCAGAGGCATATGATTAGTCCTGAGATGCTCTTGCAGGTTTTGCAGAGGCAGTGTAATCAGTCCTGAGAGATCTTGTAGGTTTTGCAGAGGCAGTGTAATCAATCGTGAGATGTACCTACTTGATGGCTTGCTCGCAGAGATGATGAAGACTTACATGGAGGCTAGGCCTACATCCAACATGAAAAAGGGCTGGTTATGTAGATGTTGATGACATACATCCAGCATGAAAAAGGGATGGCTCTGTAGATGATGAAGACCTGCAAGTGGTGGGCCTACATCCAGTATGAAAAAGGACTGGCTCTGTAGAACTTCCTATGATGAGTAGATGAGAGATTGATTGACATAGCAGCAACAGTGATGATGATGATTCGATGACAATGATCAGTGACGATGATCCAGAGAAGAAGACTTGTGCTAGCAAATCTGTGTCGAGAAATACCTTCCTAGTTAAGAGGGATTGTTGATGTATTTGTAACTTCGGAATGTATTTCATATATGTATATTGTATTCCTATATAGATGTCATTATTCCTCTATATGGAAGTGTCGTAACTTATACTTGATGGGTTATTAGACCACCTTGTTGGGGTCGGCCCTGTATGAGTCATGTGGGTAAAAGGGTTATTAGACCACCCTAGTGGGGGTCAGCCCTGTCAGCATTATGTTATGTGGTTAAGTTAAGGATGAGCTAGTAAGGTTATTAGGCAAGTCAATTTAGTGTATAAATAGAGTGTGGAAGGCACTCTATTTGATTCATTCACTTTCTCACTCATACTCTCATTGGAGAGTGGTGCACTTGTGGAGGAGGAGAAGCTGCTTCTAGGAGAAGACTATCTCTTATGCTTGGGTTGTATCATTGCTCTATCTATCTCTAAGGAAGTTGTGGGGTTTTTCACCTTTATGGTTTTCCCTAGTGAAACTCTGTGTGTATATTGTCTCTTGTGTGCTTGCATTATTATGTCCATGATTGATATGATGTAGATATGATGTTCATGTTGTTCTCTCAGTTAAGATCCTATATTAGATTGAAGTAAATTCTGAAAAACTAACAATAAGAATCCCAATAATTCCCCATAGTCACTATACATTTGAGACATAGTGGTTGAACATTTAGGGAACTAAAATGCTATTGTACTGTCAGATATGGTTTAATCCAATATGTGGGTGGGTCCATCCTTTCAGGGTGGTACATGGAAATATTGGAATGGAATGGTTGGGTGGTACATCATCCGCACTCGGTAATAAAGATCATAGGGATTGTTGCCTCCATGTGAAGCTACAAGAAACTCATCTGATATATCCATGAACAAGGTAGCCTAGAATCCTTTATTTTTGGGTATATTACCTGTGGTGGACCCCTTTAGGAGATAGATTCAGCTGCGACCCTAGATCTATAATTGTTCTTTCAATCTTCACTCACTATAACTAGATAGGATTGATGCCCCTATTTCGTGTCTAGTGATTGGAAGACCCAACTCATATTTCTACTTCTTTTGATGGATGGGAGTGATGTCCCCATTTGAGGAAAGACTTGAGAAAGATCTATTTGGTTTTTCTTATTTGATTATGTAGATCTCTCATGGTTAGCACATATTTTTATTTTATAGCTTTTTCTTTTCGATTGTTTCTTCTATTTTTCTAGATTGGATCACTTGTTGCACCCATGTGTTAACAATGCAATTAACGCCCTTAAACAATCAAGGATGCAAACACAATTTACTATTCTCCCGCAAAATGAAGACAGAAATAAAGCACAATAAGAGACATGATATCTTAATATAACCACCACTTTCACAAATGGAATATCTGTGTGAAGAAATAGGTGGCCTAAAAGGGGCAAGATTCATTTATTGAAGTTTCCACCAAAATCTAAGATCCATTCTACACTAGCTAAGAGTGGAAAGAAATACATGGCATATGTATTAATTGTTCCTGGGATCCTAAATTAATCATGCAAATGCCTGAAAAACTATGGGAAAGTGGGTTTTTAAGGAAATAAATCGAAGTCATGAATTAGGATTCTATCCCACATTGCACTTTTTCTCCTGAACACACAATTCCTACAGTTATAAAAGGAGGCATTTGGGGTGAAGTAAAACACACATGGAAAAGAGAAAAGTTATGTTGAAGGATTAAGCAAGTAAATATTTTGCTTAAAAGGTTCTTGGTGATCAAGGGCTTGGAAGGTGAATGACGGAATTTAAACAAAGGACGAAGAAAGCATTTCCATGGCAAGGGTTGTAAGTATTTCATTCTTTGATTTAATATGAATCAATTTATTTTTTCCCTCAGTTTCTTGTGTTAATTAATTGGTAGCCAATTAGATATATATTTCAATTCTTAAAGTTTGTTAGTAGAAGAGTAGGATGATGCATTGTAGTTGAATTTGCATGTTTAATGGAGGATCCAAGGAGATGCAAGTGAGAGAGATCAGATAGAAAAGGAGATTCATTAACTAGCACGGTGCAAGAGGTATTCCTCATCCTTGCTACCCTAAATCAAACTCCATGGAAATTGTATTGTGATATTAGGAAAATTATAATAATTCTTTCATACTGTTGTCAATGGATCTCACCAAACCGGTGGATTAGGACAATTATATTTAGCTTCTGTTGTAGAAAACCCACCTAATAGATTGGAGACCATAATAGGGAAAGAAGATGAGCTACCTTATGTTTTTTCATCACCTTAATTTGGTGTAATTGCTTAGAAATCCTTTGAATTCTTGCAATAGATCTATAAAGATTCAATTTAGGGGAATATTAGGGGAAATTTGGTTGAATTTGGAGAAATTTGACTCAGTTTCTTGCATAAATTTTCCTTTTCTTGGAACAAAATCGCACTTATTGGATTTACGGTGGCGAAGTTTGAACGAATTCATTGAATTAAGTGCTAAAAGGTGACTCTACTAATGAAAGACACCTATTTCATCCCAATAAAGGTGATTGCACCTTAGAAGTGGTTTTTCTTGTTCATTTTGTCAAATTTATTTCATTTGTTTGCTTACATGTGAAGCTTAGAAGTTCATCTTTAACATTTAGATCCTTAATTACACCTCCCATGGCTGAATTATACCGATCACGCAAAGATTTAAAGGGTGTTGAATATTGTAACTTCAAAGAATATTATATTTGTACTTTATTATTCCGGAGATGTTTCATTCCTCCAAGGTAACCCTATCATGTATCTGGAGATGTTTATTCCTCCAGGGGTTTGTATTAACTAGGTTTATTAGACCCACCATGTGGGGGTTGGCCCTATAGTTATATTTTAGGGGTTATTAGACTTCTCCAGGAGAGGTCGGCCCCATTAGGTATTTTAGTCAGTGAAGAGTCAGTATAAATAGAGGAGGTGAACTCCTCATTAGATACACTTGCTCACTTGAGAAAAGTAGCGCACTAGTCTAGGAGATCTGCTAAGAAGGAGAAGAAGGAGGGAGCACATCTTGTATTTTGGTTGATCATCTTATTGAGGAAAGCTTTGCTGGGTTTTCTACCCCATGAGGGTTTCCCAAGGTAAATACTGTGTCTATCTTGTGATTATGCTTCTTTCAGTGATCTTGATTGTCTATTTGGTTTAAACTTAACATGGTATCAGAGCTAGACTGAATAGGACATCTTTCACAAGGTAAGAATACCTCTCTCTCTCTCCGGTGAAGTTAGGGTTTCAGCCAAAAGTTGGTATTATTGAATTTTGCTTGCATGGCTGGATAGCCCTTTTCAATACCATTCTTTTAAGCCCTAGATCGAACTTTTTGGTTGGGTATAACTCCGGGAAATCCAAACCCTAATTCTACCAAAAGTGCGATAAGTCAGAATTTGGTTTCAGAAAAAAGTTTGCATTTTTTATTTTTGATTACATGGCTGGATAGCCCTTCTCAAGACCATTCTTTTGAGCCCTATATCGAACTTTTTGGTTGAGTAGAACTCCGTGAAAGTCAAACCCTAATTCTACCAAAAGTGCGATAAAATTCTGTTCCAGATTCCGAAAAAGTGAAAAGTAACTTTTCAGGTAAGTCTGCTCTGTCTCTTGGACTCCCCCAAGAGAAGATGGCTCCAAACACTAAGCTTGAGGACAAGCTAGAAGGTATAGAAAATTTCCGAGCTTGGAAATACAGAATTGGTCTCATCCTTGAAGAGAATGATCGTGTTCATTATATCAAGGAAGAAGTTGCAGAACCAGAAGGAGATGAAGCCAAAGAAAATCACAGGAAGGATCTGATTATGGCAAAGAGAATCATAGCTGATTCTATTAAAGACCACTTGATTCCCCAAGTGGCCTCCAAGAAGACTCCAAAGGAAATGTATGATGCCCTAGGAAGGATGTATGAAGGAAAGAACATCAATAGGAAGATGAATCTAAGGTCTCAGTTGAAGAGTACCAAGATGCACAAAGGAGAATCCATTCAAGACTACTTCTCAAGGGTCTCTCTAATCAAGGAATAATTAGATGCCATTGGTGACACTCTTGATGAAGATGAACTTGTGATGACTGCCCTAAATGGTCTCACTAGACCTTGGGAATCTTTCATACAAACCATGTGTGCCAGAAAAGGAAGCATGAAGTTTGATGTAGTATGGGAAGATTGTGTTCAAGAAGAGGCTAGGGTTGCCAACAGAGAAGCTCTTCTCAAAGAAGATGACCAAGATTTGGCCACTCACACCAAAAGAGGAAAGAGAGGCTACTCCAAGAAAGTGAACTACAAAAGGTCTCAACCCTCTCATAGATTCAAAAGGAAAGGAGGAGACACCTCCACAGTCCAATGTTTCAATTGTCTTAAGCTAGGACACTATGCTAGAGACTGTACCCTACCAGAGAAGAAGAAGAAAAGGTTTGTCCACAAAAGACTTTATGCTCAAATGGCAGAAGATGATAGTGAAGAAGAAGAAGAAGAAGAAGAAGAAGAAGTGGAGGAAATGCCTCAAAAGAAAAGATCTAAAGTGAAGAAAGAAGATCCAGAAGAATATGTACTATTTTCTGCTCTCTCTGGATCTGTGTCTCTTGGTGAAGGCACTTGGCTCATTGACAGTGGTGCTTCAAAGCACATGACAGGTCATAAGGAGACTCTCTCCAGGATCGAAGAAAAGTCTTCACCCCAAAAGGTATCTTTAGGAGATGATTATCAATATCCCATCAAGGGAATTGGTGAAGCAAGCTACAACCTTGATTCGAGAACTCCAATAAAAATGAAAGAAATTCTATATGTCCCAGGTTTAAAGAAGAATCTACTCTCTATCTCAGCACTAGACAAGAAAGGATTTAGAGTAGCCTTCATAGATGGACAAGTACTCATGTGGTCCAAAGGAAAATCAATCAAAGATGCAATTGTCATTGGTGAAGAAGAAGGAGGACTTTATAAACTCAAGGGTCATCCAGAAACTGCCCTTGCTCATGAAGTTTCTAGTCCCAGTGAGCTATGGCATAGAAGATTAGCTCACATCAACTATAAAGCCTTACCCTATGTAAGCAAGGTGGTTATAGGATTACCAGATTTGAAGGCTGATCATGATGGCTCATGTAAAGGATGTAAGAAAGGGAAGAATGTCAAGAATCCCTTTTCGAAAAGTGAAACAAAGACTAAGAACTCTCTAGAGCTAATACACTCAGATGTATGTGGACCTATGCCCACCACTTCCCTAAGTGGGTTTGAATACTATCTCTCATTCATTGATGACTATTCAAGGAAAACTTGGATATACTTCCTAAAAGGTAAGAATGAAGTCTTTGGAAAATTCAAAGAGTTCAAGGCCCTAATAGAAAATCTCTCAGATAAGAGAATCAAGATTCTCAGAACAGATAATGGCAGAGAATATACTTCAAAGGAATTTGAAGACTTTTGTAAAGAAGTTGGAATTAAGAGGGAACTAACCACTCTCTACAATCCCCAACAAAATGGGGTAGCTGAGAGGAAAAATAGAACTATAATGGAAGCTATAAAGACTATGATACATGACCAAGATCTTCCCATGTATCTATGGGCTGAGGCAGCCAAGACAGTAGTATATGTACAAAATAGACTATCTCATAGTGCTCTTGATTTCAAAACTCCAGAAGAAGTCTTTACAGGAAAGAAGCCTGAGGTAAGTCATCTTAAAATATTTGGGTGTCCTGTGTACATCCACATTCCAAAAGAAAAGAGAACCAAGTTGGATCCCTCAGGTAAGAAGGGAATGTTTGTTGGTTATTGTGAAACTTACAAAGCCTTCAGAATCTACATACCAGGCTTCCATCATATAGAAATAAGTAGAGATGTAACTTTTGATGAGGAAGCAGCTCTCAAGAAATCCAGAAAGTGTCAACTTGAAGAAGTTTATGAAGAAGACCCATCTCCAAGAATCTCAGAGACTGTTCACATCCCTGAAGAGGATGCACCAGAGGATCATGACATGCTGGAACCACAAGAACCCCCTATTACAGACTTATCTAGGAAAAGAAGACCAGCATGGGCTAGAGATATTATTCAAGGAGCTGAAAGATATGGTGCTCCCGAAGGCTCCACTAGAGAAAGAAAGAAACCAAAACTAGTGTCAAACTATATGGCCTTGATGTGTGATCTTGTGGATCACCTACCTACTAGCTATGAAGAGGCATCTCAGAAGAAAGAATGGGTAGAAGCAATGACAGAAGAATATCCATCAATAATGAAAAATGATGTTTGGGATATAGTTCCCAAACCGAAAGATAAAAGTGTGGTTTCTTCCAAATGGATTTTCAAAATAAAACATGCTGCGGATGGAAGCATTGAAAAATACAAAGCAAGATTTGTAGCCAGAGGATTCTCTCAGAAGGAGGGAATTGACTATGAAGAAACATTTGCACCAGTTGCTAGGTATACTTCAATTAGAACTATCATGGCACTTGCATCCATGATGAAGTGGAAATTACACCAAATGGATGTTAAGACAGCTTTTCTGAATGGTGTAATTGAACAAGAAGTATACATAGAGCAACCACAAGGGTTTGAGGTTAATAATTTAAGGACTCATGTATGCAAACTGAAAAAGGCATTATATGGGTTAAAACAAGCTCCCAGGGCTTGGTACGGAAGGATTGACAATTTCTTAACTAGCATGGGCTTTACCAAGAGTAAAGCCGACCCAAACCTTTATCTCAAAGTGATGGATGATGAACCAGTTATACTATTGTTATATGTAGATGATCTATTTCTAACTGGAAATGAGAAACAAATTATTGAAAGCAAGAAGAATCTTTCTTCAGAATTCGAGATGAAAGATCTCGGATTAATGCACTACTTCTTAGGCTTAGAGGTTTGGCAAGAACCAAGAAGAATCTTTCTAAATCAAGGTAAATATGCTGTGGAGATTCTGAAAAGATTTGACATGTTGGAGTGCAAACCCATGGCCACTCCCATGGACTCCAACTTGAAGATTTTAGTTAATGACTCATCAGATTTAGTGGACCTAACTCTATATAGACAAATTATTGGGTCACTAATGTATTTAACAAATACTAGGCCAGATATATGCTTTGCTATAAATACCCTAAGTCAGTATCTAGTAGAACCTAGAAAGGTTCATCTAATAGCTGCAAAGCATGTAATGAGGTACCTAAAAGGTACATTAGATTTTGGACTACTTTATCAAGGAAGTCATGAACTCAAGTTACATGGTTACTTAGACTCCGACTGGGCAGGCAGTGTCTCAGATAGAAAAAGTACTTCAGGTGGATGTTATGGTCTTGGATCTGCCATGATCTCATGGTTCAGCAAGAAACAGTCTAGTGTGGCCCTCAGCTCTGCTGAGGCAGAATATATAGCTGCCTGCTCTGCCAGCTGTGAAGCAGTATGGCTTCGGAAACTGCTGTCTGGAGTGTTTGACTTAGAAATGGATCCCACTGTAATTATGTGTGATAATCAAAGCTGCATCAAGATGACAGAGAATCCTGTGTTCCATGATAAGTCAAAACACATAGAGATCCGATACTTCTATATTCGAGATATGGTGCAGAGAGGAGCTATCAAGCTCGAGTATGTGAGCACTGAAGATCAAATTGCTAACATCCTGACCAAACCATTGTCTCGTGTGAAATTTGAATACTTTCGAGACAAGCTTGGTGTAGTTCAAAAGGACCCTCCTAGAAAGGGGGAGTAGCATGATCTTTGATGACAAGCCTGTCTCATCCATAATGAGACTTCATCTAGTCACTTAGAAATAGTTAGATTTAGAACTACCATATTTAGAATACTCAATATTACTTATACATGCTTCTGATATTAAATGTATTAGTAAGAATACATGCTAGATGTATACATGCTTTTGATGTTAGATGTATTAGTGAGAATACATGCTAGATGTATACATGCTTTTGATGTTAAATGTATTAGTGAGAATACATGCTAGATGTATACATGCTTTTGATGTTAGATGTATTAGTGAGAATACATGCTAGATGTATACATGCTTTTGATGTTAGATGTATTAGTGAGAATACATGCTAGATGTATACATGATTTTGATGTTAGATGTATCAGTGAGAATACATGCTTTTGATGATAGATGTATACATGCTGTATTAGTGAGAACACATGATTTTGATGTATGATGTATACATGATGTTGATGCTAGATGATGATACATGTATTGATTAAATGTACTTGTATGGATGTGGATACTTGTACTTGTATTGATGAGAATACATGTGGGGATTGTATCATCCTTGAACATTTGTTCTAAAATGAGCTGTAGACAGAGGTCTTCGAGAAAGAAGAGGGATTGTATCATCCTTGAACATTTGTTCTAAAATGATCCGTAGACAGAGGTCTCCGAGAAAGAAGAGGGATTGTATCATCCTTGAACATTTGTTCTAAAATGAGCCGTAGACAGAGGTCTCCGAGAAAGAAGAGGGATTGTATCATCCTTGAACATCTGTTCTAAAGAGAGCCGTAGATGTATATCTCCGATAAATGAAATCCTGAATTAACAGGTAGGGGATTGCATCGTCCCTGGACTGATGTCCCAGAATAGAGCTGTAGACATGATGTCTCTGATAAATGAAATCCTGAATTAATAGGTAGGGGATTGCATCTTCCTCGGACTGATGTCCCAGAATAGAGCCGTAGACATGATGTCTCCGATAAATGAAATCTTGAATTAACAGGTAGGGGATTGCATCGTCCCCGGACTTATGTCCCAGAATAGAGCCGTAGACATGATGTCTCCGATAAATGAAATCCTGAATTAACAGGTAGGGGATTGCATCGTCCTTGGACTGATGTCCCAGAATAGAGCCGTAGACATGATGTCTCTGATAAATGAAGTCCTGAATGAACATGCAGGGGATTGCATCGTCCCCGGACTGAGGTCCCAGAATAGAGCCGTAGATTGGGTCTCCGATAATGAAGTCCTAAATGAATAGGCAGGGGATTGCATCGTCCCCGGACTGAGGTCCCAGAATAGAGCCGTAGACTGGGTCTCCGATAATGAAGTCCTGAATGAACAGGAAGGGGATTGCATCGTCCCCGGACTGAGGTCCCAGAATTGATCCGTAGACTGATGTCTCCGAGAACTAAGGATCAGATTGTATCATCCATGGACCTATGTCCTAAAGTGAGCAGGATTGATGATCCTGGAACATGATCGTGTGATGACGATGCTGATGATCGTGTGATGACGATGCTGATGATTGTGTGATGACGATGCTGATGTTCGTGTGATCGTGCAATGACGATGCTGATGATCGTGTGATGACGATGCTGATGATCGTGTGATGACGATGCTGATGTTCGTGTGATCGTGCGATGACGATGCTGATGATCGTGTGATGATGATGCTGATGATCGTGTGATGACGATGCTAATGATCGTGTGATGACGATGCTGATGATCGTGTGATGACGATGCTGATGTTCGTGTGATCGTATGATGACGATGCTGATGATCGTGTGATGAGGATGTTGATGATCGTGTGATGACGATGCTGATGATCGTATGATGCCGACGATCGTGTGATGACGATGACAATGATCGTGATAACGATGTTGATGTTGACATTGATGTACTAGTAACTGATTAAGTTACTAATGAAGATGAATTGAAGAAAGCTTCCGATGATTTATAGATGTATCATGTATGATAACTCCTTGCTCCTGCAGATGTTGTTATAATATCCTTCTCATTAAGGGGGAGTGTTGAATATTGTAACTTCAAAGAATATTATATTTGTACTTTATTATTCCGGAGATGTTTCATTCCTCCGAGGTAACCCTATCATGTATCTTGAGATGTTTATTCCTCCAGGGATTTGTATTAACTAGGGTTATTAGACCCACCATGTGGGGGTCGGACCTGTAGTTATATTTTAGGGGTTATTAGACTTCTCCAAGAGAGGTCGGCCCCATTAGGTATTTTAGTCAGTGAGGAGTCAGTATAAATAGAGGAGGTGAACTCCTCATTAGATACACTTGCTCACTTGAGAAAAGTAGCGCACTAGTCTGGGAGATCTGCTAAGAAGGAGAAGAAGGAGGGAGCACATCTTGTATTTTGGTTGATCATCTTATTGAGGAAAGCTTTTCTAGGTTTTCTACCCCATGAGGGTTTCCTAGGGTAAATACTGTGTCTATCTTGTGATTATGCTTCTTTTAGTGATCTTGATTGTCTATTTGGTTTAAACTTAACAAAGGGTTTGTTTACTAATTCACAAAAACAATTTAAAAATCTTAACAATTGTAGATCAGTGTTGTGCACAAATTTTAGGCCTATAATTTGTTATGAATATTGAACTTGCAGACCTATACCACACATTAGGTCACTATTAGGATCAGTTAGAAGCATTCATGGAAAATTTTGGAACAATTCTCTTGAAAAAATTTCAATTTGAAAACCTCCAAAACAAAAGTAAATAACTTAAACATTAGGTGAATTTATTATTTGGGATTTTAAAATTTTATGTTTAACAATCATAATTAGAGGAATTTGTTGTTTAATCTTCAAGTTTTTTGAAATACATGTTTTTGAGCATTGTTTATCCTCTTTGCTTGTGCTTTTGAGTGATCTTGCATACAAGAAACAGGGATATCAAGTGTAAATATTTTTTGAGTTTTTTAACCATTTATGAGCTCTATGTATCCTTTGTGCTTGCACCTTTGAGCGATATTTCACTTGAGAAATAGTGATATCAAGTGTAAATAATTTTAAATTTGAGAAGCATATCCAATCTATGTGTATCATTTGTGCTTGTGCTTTCGAGTGATCTTGCATGCAAGCAACATGGATCTCAAGTGTAAATGTTTTGAGTCTTAGATTTTTTTATGAGCTCTATGCATCCTTTGTGCTTGTGCTTCATGTGATATTGCACATGAGAAACAAGGATCTCAAATGTAAATATTTGAATTCAATTCTTTGACATAATTTGCAACTTAAGCAATTCTAAAAACTTGAATAAATTTACTTAATAACTAGGTGACTTTCTTATAACGGATTCTCAAAATTGATGGTTAATCATAATTCAAAGGAAATAATTGCTTCAATCTTCAATTTCTTTAAAAATAATTGCATTACTTCTCCAACCATTAACTAGCTCAAAAGATTTTGACTACTAGTTTCAATATTTGAAAAAAGTATTGTGCAAATTGCAAATTGAAATAGAATGATGTTTCTTAATTTCACACTAGTTTGATAAACTTCTTGGAAAAGAATACCATTGAAACATTTCCATTGAAAAATGTTCAATCCCATTTTGAGAAATTGAAAATTGCATGTCTGGAAGAGAATCGAAGAACCTCTTACCTTTTCATTAATTTAGGAGTTCATTGAAAAGAAAATAAATATTAGTGAGCATTTGTGCATTCATTGGTTTGACATATTGAGTCACATAAAAACCATTTATTTCACCATCATACCTTTGAAACTTAAGCAAATTACCCTAAGAATCAATGCTTTAATCTAAAAATAATCAAGACTTTATTTTGATATATCACCAATAAGATTAATCTAGGGCCTTAAATTAGGAGTGGAAATTTAATATCTCCAGGGCCATAAAATTTCAAACCTAGGAACCACTAAAGCGTGAAAATCCATTAGTAACAAAGAGTGGTTGCTGGGAAAGCACTTCTAAAACACGTGTCAAGTATGAGGTCAAGTTGAATAAGTAAGAGTGGTACCCCCATTTTCCTTATTTGGTGGGATATAATCACACTACAGTATTGTAATAAAGTGACAAGTCCTCAGGGTAAAATCACTTTGTTGGAGTATCTAGTCTATGCAATTTATCTTGACTTACAACTGTTTTTCCCAGCCACTGATTGTGAATTAGTAACCATGTTGTTCCTAGGACATCAAATGGGCTATTTCAAGTGTGGAATACTTGAAGTAGTTGATATAGACATAGAAACTCCATTTTAGCTCCTTGGAAGGGTGTTGGCCGAAGGCTAGTACTTGCACCCTTGGTGATTGTTGCATGGAATATCAATGTATTTTTTTCTCATAACTTCATGCTAGTAATTGTTGAGGATTGAGATCCCTCAATAGATACAATTTCGAAAGGCCCCCTAATTTGTCTTTTCACTAATCTTCGTTTTTCTATAAAAGTAGTTTGCTTGTTGATTTTCTTGATTTTATTAGGACATTTTTAGTTGTGTGAAATTTTTTATTTTTGTTGATTCTAGTTGGCCTTAGGATTGTTTGATTGTATTTTACATACCATAATAAAAAATTACTAACACTAAACTTCAAAGTGGCTAATATATCGATCCACCATTCAAGGTGATAGCAAAGTGAGTCATCAAAGTTTGAAGGCTCCGCTACATCCCATAATAAAATACAAGAATCACACCATAGTGACTTGGAGATAAAACTACTTTTGAACCGAAATAATATTACTATAGAAGAACAACAACAAACTGACTCTAAGAATTCATTTGTTAATTTTCATCATTTAATTCAATATGATCTAGGATCTTAATTGAGAGAGCAACATGTACAGCAAATCAAACACAAGAGACAAGAGACACAATGCATTTCACCAGGGAAAACCAAGAAGGTGAAAAACCCCTCAACTTCCTCAGAGATAGAATGAGCACCAATACAAAGATCACAAAGATCAAACCCCAAAACAAGAAATAGTCTCCTAGAATCTAATTCTCCTCCACTTGTGTGCACTCCTCCTCTCTCTCACTAATGAAAAGTGAGTGAGTGAATGAATAGAATGAGAGAGTCACACTCTCTATTTCAATGACTTGAATTTCCTTTAACCCTAACTGGGCTGACTTTCTAATGAAGCCTAATGACCCATCCACATGTCACTGGGACAAACCCATTAGGGTGTTCTAATAACCCTTTAACCCACATTGGGCCGACCCCTCTAAGGTGTTCTAATAACCCATCAAATATAAGTTTCGACACTTACAATAATACTTGCGACACTTGCAAATACAAATGATGACACTTCTAACTGGAGGAATAATACATCTCCATCAAGAATACAATAAAGTACAAATGTAATACATATGAGAATATCTTCCAAAGTTACAAATACATCAACACTCCCTCTTAACTACACTCCCTCTTAACTAGGAAGGTATTCTCTTGACATAGGTCATCAATACATATAGGAACAAGTCTTCAATTCTGGAGCTGGATCATCGTCACTGGATCACAGAGCATCATCGTCACTATTGTTGTACTCATCATCTTGATCACTGGTGCTATCTCTCGATTCTTCTCATCATAGGAAGTTATACAGAGCCAACCCTTTTTCATGTTGGATGTAGGCCTAGTCTCCTGTAGGTCTTCATCATCTCTACGAGCGACCATCTGGTGGAATCTCAAAACTGATTACATGCATCAAAAAAACCTAGCAAGAGCATCCCAAGAATGATTACGAGCTTACTGCTAAATATATAGGATCTCCCAGGGAACTATTACATGTGAACTTGCAAAACCTAGCAAGAGCATCCCAGGACTGATTACGTGCCCAGCACAACCTACAAGATCTCCCAAGGAGCAATAATATGCGACCAAGAAAGAAAAACCTAGCAAGAGAATCCTAGGAATGATTACGTGCCCATAACAACCTACAAGATCTCCCAGGGAGATATTATAAGCTGCCAAGCAAAACCTAGCAAGAGCATCCCAGGACTAATTACGTGCCCAACACAACCTGCAAGATCTCCCAAGTTGAAATTACATGCCACAGACAAAACCTCGAAAGATAATTTTCCAAATCTCCCAGGGTGCTATTATATGCCATAGGAAAAACCTCGAAAGAGTATCTACAAATATCCCAGGGCGCTATTATATGTCCTTCCAAGCAAAACCTCGAAAGAGAATTTTCCAGATCTCCCAGGGAGCTATTATATGCCATAGGAAAAACCTAGCAAGAGTATATGCAAATCTCCCATGGCGCTATTATATGCTTATCGCACAACCTATCCATGGCCACAGAGTATCATCCTGATACTCATGATCAACCTGATCATATTCGCACGGAGCATTGTCCTGATGCTCATGATCATACTGATAATCATCATACAGTGCATGATCCTGATGCACATCATCATCACATGATCATCCTGATCATCATCATTTGGATCATCATCCTAATGCTCATCACCGCATGATAATCCTGATCATCATTATCTGGAGCATCATCCTGATGCTCATCACCGCATGATCATCCTGATCATCATATTATCTGGAGCATCGTCCTGATGCTCATCACACATGATCATCCTGATCATCATCATCTGGAGCATCGTTCTAATGCTCATCACACAGCATTTACATCCACAGCCATGGGAAGGATCCTCCTACCACCATGCTTGGAATGGATCCTGCAAATGTGTCCCATCACTTCCTCCTTGAAGTATCTTCTATCTGAAGAACACCAAGCCTCTCTCTGAAGTACTCGAAATTCACTCTGGCTAGTGGTTTGTTCAACACATCTACAATATGCTCATCTGTCGCAACATACTATAGCTTCACTACTCCTCTCTGTACCATATCCATGATATAGTGATATTTGATCTCGATGTGCTTTGACCTGTCATGGAACACCGGGTTCTCAGACAACTTCACACAGCTCTGGTTGTCACAGAAGATACAAGTAGCATCCAACTAGAGATCAAATAAATCTAATAGTAGCTTCCTTATCCATACTACCTCACAAATAGCCGAACAAGCTGCGACATACTCTACTTCGGTTGTACTCAGTGCTACACATGATTGCTTCCTTCTAAACCAAGCAATCACACCTGATCCCATACTGAAGCAACACCTCGAAGTGCTCTTCCTATTTGCAGCACTTCCTGCCCAATCTGAATCAACATAACCCTCCATGTTAAACTTTTGATTTGCATCATACATGAGCCCATAATCAATCATACCCTTCAGGTACCTCAGAGTATGCTTTACAGCAATCAGGTGAACATGTCTGGGATCTGTCAGAAACTGGCTCAAAGTGTTCACCGCAAAGCAAATATCTGGTCTCGTGTTCGTCAGGTACATTAAGGACCCAATCATTTGATGACACATTGTGGCATCAACCAACTCTGATGAAGCATCACTCAATAGCTTCAATCTCAATTCCATAGGTGTGGCCGTGGCCTTGCAGTCCATCATTTTGAATCACTTCAGGATCTCTATTGCATACTTCCCTTGTCCAAGGAAGATTCCATCTGCATTCTGCCACACCTCCATTCCTAGAAAGTAATGCATCATACCCAAGTCCTGGGTGCTTGTTTCAAAAACGTACAAGGCTTTCTTCAATCGGCACACATATGACTCCCTGTCATGTGTCTCAAAATCGAGTGGATGCTTCACATACACTTCCTCTTTGACTACACCATTCAAGAAAGTTGTCTTGACATCCATATAGTGTATCTTCCACTCCATTATTGCAGATAGAGAAAGTATTGTTCTGATCGAAATGTATCTAGATATGGGTGCAAAAGTCTCTTCATAATCTATCCCTTCTTTCTGGGAGAATCCACGAGCCACAAACCTTGCCTTGTATTTCTCTATGCTACCATCTACAACATGCTTGATCTTGTAGATCCACTTGGAAGTCAAAACAGACTTCCCTTCTGGTCTTGGGACCACATCCCAAACATCATTCTTCATGATCGACTGGTATTCTTCGATCATGGAATCCTTCCATTACTGTATCCCTGATCCTGGGAACTTCAGATTATTCAATATCTTCAATAGGTAGTTTTCTTGGACTTCGTCGCTGGAACAAATGTTGTTGTTCTTCTTTTGTAGGTGATTGTACATGATTTTTCCTACAAATCAAATTCAATTGCATGATTAGAAGCTTCTCATAGTTTTCAGAACAAAATCTTGCACATAAGGACATATGTCATACAGTCATGCAATTATCTTAGCCAATTCTTCAATACAACATTCATCCATATCCCATATTCATACGGTAGCTTTCTAGATGCCTTCCATCTCTACCAGAACATTGTTAAGAGTGTGCACTACTCCCAACATGTTAGCAAAGAGGTTTCATTCTAGATAAGTAGCAATGGAATGTTGTACAGTACCATAGGCCTCTTACCCATTACTTGCATATTAGTAATATCTTGTTCATTAATGAAACTTTTCTAAAATGCATAATATACATCCTAAATCTAGGAAAATAAGTATGTACATGACTTAACAACATCATTTAAGTAATCATATATACAATAAAAGATAATTCAATACTTATCTTTGTTTAGGTGTTGGGTGGACTCCCTCTCAATATTTTCTTCCTTGCAGGAACTACTGGAGTGTGCTCCCTCTTGATCTTTGCTTCCTTTATGATATCATTTATGTCTGTGAACTTCTATCCATCCTGGACCACTATGCATGCTTAAGTGTGCACTAGTGTCATCATTGTGTCATCCTCAAGATCTCATACATAATCATACATTCATTAGTATAATCTCAATACTATCAAAATATTATGATTCTAAATAGTCTTAAACATGTATGGTCATGGTCATTTCATACATAGTTAATTTATCACAAGCATTAGTATTCAAGGTTTCAGGGAGGACTTCTTTTACTCAGGAATATTCTTATTTGACCATAGGACTCTTTTGGTTTGTCATATCATTATTCAAAGTAAGAAGCATAATATGCATAAGCCCATGATTACTCAAACTTATAACTTCATGAATAATAATTATAAATCATACAAAAGTATACTTATATGAGATCCTAACACAAGGTAGGATTCTAACTTGATATAGGAAAAAGATACCTGGATTATCATGTTTGCGAGTTATGTCTAACATACCCAAACAATGTCTTCTTTGTTCTCTTCAATGATTTAGAGACCTTGTGCTAGTAACATGCATATCTCATTGGTTAAGCATTGTAGAAACAAATTATACATACCTCGTAAGTAGAGATTCTATGTGATCAATGGCTATGGATGAGTCTTTGTCTTCATGTCACCATGGTCATATGTTCTTGATCCAGAACGTGATTTTTCTTTCTTGATGTACCTTTCATGTTTGAGGAAAATATGATCCTCATACAACACCACGGTGCATTAGTACAATCATAAGTGTCACAACCTAATCAATTAATGTATTCTATCATTCACATGCATTCATACTTTTACTAAGGTGATAAGACAAGTCTAAAATTAATCAAGATTGTACTAACCTTAATAATATGAAGACAAACTTAATCATGAACAGATTTCAAAACATACTTGTATCTACTCAAGTCATACCTGCCGGGATTGCTTGTAGTCTTCTCATGTAAGGCCTTATCCTCATTTCCCTCTGTAACTGGAATCTATTCACTTATGTAGGTTTCCAATTCATCCTCTTCTAGGATTAACCCAATCCACTTTGATTTGTTGAAACTGGATCTAGTGCTGGTTAGGGTTTGACAGAGAAACTCTAAAAATCCAAACTTGGAATTTCAACCTTCTGTCTCGACAAGAAGATGCAATTGACTGAGGTGACCAAGCTAGTGTGCTCAGATTTTGAATACTCCAAAAATTGACCCCTCAAAAGTGACTTGCAAATTTCAGATCTGCAACTTCTGTCAAATTCTGGTTTTCTGGTCCAAAATCCGAACTAGGGTTTGATAGATCCCGGGGTTCTACCCAACCAAAAAATTTGATCTTGGTCTCTAAATTACAATTTTTCTGAGGAGAGCAATCTGATGCTGAGAGAACTCAAAAATTCCACTTCTGTCAAAATCCCTAATTTCCCGTAGCAGTGAGAATCCAAAAATGAAAATGCTCATAATCCAATTCTATTTTGACAGAAATATATACCATATTGATTTTGGTACATCTATGAAATTTTGGATCCTCAGGGTTTGAAACTTCAACTTGTGGTAGAATGAACTATCATCTTTCCAACCCCACATATCTGAGCTCCGATGGATTCTCCATGAGAGATATATGCTAAGTGTCGCGACATGGCATGTTTATGGGATGAAACAACATAGCGAACTTCTACGGAGTGCCACGTGTCACTATTTCAACTTCGGCCTCTGAAATACAAACCTGTGAAACTATAGTCTATTCCCTAACAGCTACATTTTACGGAATTCCATTTGGAGATTCCTATCCCGAGATATGAACTTTGTGCCTAGGTCACTTGTTTAGGGATGCATTTTGGAAGAGGCAGAAATCCTAACTTGTACAGATCATATCACACAAAGTACAACGAATATGAGGCTGAAATTTCTACACAAGGTACATCTGTGTCTGATATTCATCCTACAAAAATTCAAACCCTGGACCTTCGCCAAAAATAATTTATAGCGAAAGTACCACAATAAGTAGTTTTTACTATATCAAGCCCTAGCTTCCAATTTGTCGCAAGTGCAACAAGTGTCGTAAATGCCATACAATTCCTTCCTTTAGGCTAGCTCTAATACCATGTTAGTTTTCATCATTTAATTCAATATGATCTAGGATCTTAATTGAGAGAACAACATGTACAGCATATCAAACACAAGAGACAAGAGACACAAAGCATTTTACTAGGGAAAACCAAGAAGGTGAAAACCCCCGCAACTTCCTTAGAGATAGAATGAGCACCAATACAAATATCACAAATATCAAACCCCAAAACAAGAGATAGTCTCCTAGAAGCTTCTCCTCCTCCACTTGTGCGCACTCCTCCTCTCTCTCACTAATGCAAAGTGAGTGAGTGAATGAATAAAATGAGAGAGTCACACTCTCTATTTATACAATGACTTGACCTTCCTTTAAGCCTAACTGGGCCGACTTCCTAAGGAATCCTAATAACCCATCCACATGTCACTGGGCTAACCCCACTAGGGTGGTCTAACAACCCTTTAACCCACACTGGGCCGACCCCTCTAAGGTGGTCTAATAACCCATCAAATATAAGTTGCCACACTTACAATAATACTTGCAACACTTGCAAATACAAATGACAACACTTTTGATTGGAGGAATAATACATCTCCATCAGGAATACAATAAAGTACAAATGTAATACATAGGAGAATATCTTTCGAAGTTACAAATACATCAACATATTTTTCATATCATGAACTAAACACATTTTAGTTGATGAGATTGCTCCTATTAACATTGAAACATTAGAAGGTCACACAACTGTCACGTAAATCCACCTTTAACAACCTTTTGAGTTGGTCATACTTGTTATTATCAAGTAGCCGTAAAATATACCTCCTCTTTTTGAAATTTGGAAAAATATGCAAAACACACCACTTGATCCCTTGGCTTCAATAGGATCTCAAGGGCCAACACCAATGCAAGCTCGAATGGTAGCAGGAAGCAAGAATGATTCCAATTCCTCCACAATACCAACCCAACATTTAACATGCATGTCACTAATATGAACTCAACTAGCACTTGAGTGCTGGTTGGTATAGTTCCAGTTGAAAATCTTGAAAGTACATCCACTTCATCTGTAGGTATCCCTACTGGTAAGTGTGCCTTACCAAACATGGGTTTCCTATATGGTTGAACTGGTCAAGGTCAAAACATACATGGAGGGTATCAAAATACTCTTGGTATACCCAATAATTGCTCAGGTTCTACTTTCATGGGAAACCCTTTACGATGGAATGTTAATTTTCTTCAAAGAAATAATGGATATTGGAATTTAAATTCCAATTGGAGCTATCCTCTGCAGATGGGTAGAAGTGTCACGGGGGGGTTCATCAACCAACTTATCCCAGAACAATGCTTAAGTTCAATACAACACCCCCAATAGGTACCATGTCAAGGGAAAATCCACCTATCAACCTCATTCCACAATGGAGTGGTTAGGTTCCAGGAAGTGACCAATCATCTTGGGGCCAACCTCCACAAGGGACAAACCCACCTTGGAATGCTAATCAATCCCAAGGACAACATCAATGGAGTGGTCAAGTTCTAGAAAGTAACCAATATTCTTGGGGAACAACTCTTCGAGGGGGTAATCCACCCATTGGTTAGGTTCCAGGATGTACCCAATCTTCTTGGGGACCACCTACGAAAGGGGGAAACCCAGCTAGGAATGCTAATAAATCCCAAGGACAACATCAATGGAGTGGTCAGGTTCTAGGAAGTAACCAATATCCTTGGGGTCCATCTTTGCAAGGGGGAAATCCACCCACTAGTAAGGTTCCAGGAAGTACCCAATCATCTCTGGGACCACCTCTGCAAGGGGGGGATCCTCCCATCAACTTCATTCCACAATGGAGTGGTTAGTTTTTAGGAAGTAACCAATATTCTTGGGCCTTCCTCTGCAAGGAGGAAATTCAAATTGGAATGTTAATCAAGCCCAAGGACAGTGGACTCACCAGGCTTCACCCATCTATAAATTGTATGTGACAACACCAATTATATCATCATTTATAGCCACATTGGGTCTACTAGACTTATCTTGGCTGACTAATGAACCTATTCTACATTTGAATGGGTGGAAAACTATACCAACCAAACTTCCTTCGGACATACCCAAATTCAACGGAATATTAGGGGATGATCCACCAAATCATGTAACTAAATTTCATTTATGGTGCTCATCCAACTCCCTAGTTGATGATAGTGTCAAGTTGCTGTTGTTTCAGTGGACCCTCACGGGAACTGCTGCAAAATGGTACATTGAGTTGCCTCATAGTACATTCACAAAATTTTCTTCTTTAGTATATGGTATTCTTGAAACATTTTCAACTACATATATTCTATAAAATGGGTTCATAACTATTGAATTCACTTCGGAAATCCACTTCTAATCATATATCTGATCATATTCATGAGTAGAGGAGGCACCAAAGGCTTATCAAATCATATATCACAGGTCAATTATTAGGAAATTGGTTTGTAAAATCATCATTTCCTACTCTTGAAAAAGATGTTGCTATATTAAGAGCCATGACCGAATAACAACTCATTCAAAGTGCCCAACAAATGGATTTGATTTATTCACAACTAGGCACACTTTATGAATTAATACCCCATGCCATGAGACCTGTGTTAGATCCATCTTGGCCACCCCAGTGACCTCATGACGATGGTGTGATTAGTTCTATTAATCATCTTAATTAGGTTACCTAGCAAATGGGAAACATGTATGTTCAAAATTTGCAACCTAAAGCTATCCAAGTAACGCAACAACCTACTAATCCTTCCCATACTTTTGAAATCCTTACTGTCCAAGCCTTGAAACCTAGAGGAAAGAAGAAGAAATACAAGAATAAGCAAAATGCTAATCCTGGGATAGGACCTACATCAAACTAGAACCATCCAACCAAAGGAAACCAAGATAGTCAAGAGTACAAATTCCCTTACGAAAATTTTCAAGGATATCATATGACTCATCAGTGCCCGTTCATGGAGGATGTTCATAGAATTATGTCTCAACATGGTGGGAAAAAAAAACCCACTATTTTGATGCAACCCCTCCCACAACCCCAAAATCAAATGGTTTCTATGGTGTCGGTAGTAGGTACCTCCGCTAAGGGGAAATCGGGAAAACCCTTTGCAATGGGGCAATATTCCCAATGATAATGTCTGCATGTGTGATCATGAGGAAAACATTCAAACAAGGTCTTGTTCTTATGTGTTAGGATATTTAGACACTTAGGAGTTAGTTAAGATCAACTTGTGTAATATATCTGTTAGGGATAGTGTGTTTCTTTAGTATGCATTATTATGCATTTGTAAATACTTAATCCGATGGTCACGATATGTTTCCGACATAGAGTGATCCGATGGCTCAACTTCTCTTAGATCAAACCTAAACTTGATCCGTGTCTTAACACCCGATTGGTCCATGATCTCTATTTAAAGAGCATGGAGGGTCATTGTTTAGTTGATCGATTATGAGAAGCTCATTTGTAACTTTCTTTCTTTGCATAATAAATTGTCCCGTAGAAGCTATTTGGCCAGGGCCGTGGAGTGTTTCCCTCAAGAGGGTTTAAACCACGTCAAAACATCAGTGTGTTGATCTGTGATCTGTTTGTGTGAAGTGGTTGCTCTTGGTGTTCGGTCCTTTGGTAGTACCCTGTGTACCCGAACATGGTATCAGAGCTTTTATGAAGTGTCGCTTCCGGTTATGATCTAGATCTTGAACTGCTGTTGCCGAAACTCGAAAGGGTTTCTAGTTCTAGTATTTCTGTGCATTTCTGGGTTGTGGGAGGTGTTCCATTGCGTCCGAAGCATCGTTTCTATTGGGAAATAGTTTTCGTTTGATCGAAAACGGTTCCCGGTTGCTCCAGAAATGTGTATAACATCAGATCTGAAGGTATAATGTTACAGTGACGCATTTTTTTATTTCGTTTTTTAAAAAGAAAAAATCTCATATTTCATCTTTTTACTGTTAGATTTTTTTTTGGGTTCGGATTGTTGCTTTCCCGTCTGCGTATGCTCTTTTCCGTGCACCTTGAGCGATCTCGACAAATCAGAAATAGAAAGGGAAAGGGTTTTTCTCGGCTGCGTATGCTCTTTGCCGTGCACCTTGCGCGATCTCGGCAAATCAGAAACAGAGAGAAAACGTAGACTTTCCGGGAAAGCTAACAAGATCTAACTCCACAAGTGTGGAAATTTTTTTTTTGTTTCGATTTGTGGTGTGTTTTGCAGGAAAAAGGGCAAGCACGCAAACCGAGCAAGAAGAGTAAAAAAAAAAAATACAAGTGAGTCACTTAAGTTTTTTATTGTTGCACTATTTAAAAGTAATATCATTGTAAAAGTGAAATCACTTATTTTACAAAAGTGGTTCACTTGAAGCAATTTTCTTGTAAAGTGATTGTCAAAAGGTTCATCTTGGGAAGAGGGGGGTTCTTTTTTTTTGCTGGACATTCTCTAGCTGCCACGTCACTATTGGGGACATCTTCAACAGTTTCTTTGTTCAAGCATAACTTCATCATACAGAGTCCGTTTTCAGTGCCGTTTTTTTTGAAACCGCTTATTTTTCGATCTCTTCACATCCAGACTATTGGTTTATGCTTTTACAGCCATTAATTTACAAATATGGCCGCCCCTTGTGATATTCTACTTAATAGTTCCAACTATTTCTCATGGAAATCTCGTATGGAGGATGTTCTACGAAGTAGGGGACTTTTCAGAATTACAACAAGGAAAGAAAAAGAACCCACTGATGATGATAAGAAAATAAAATGGGCAAATAGATGTGATGAAGCTCGTGGATTGATTGGGATGTCAATCTCTACTGATTTGTGATTCCACATATTTGGAATTGATGAACCTAATGCTGCTTGGGACAAGTTGGAATCTGTGTTTGGTAAACATAATGAAATTCAAGGTCACCAACTCAAAAATGAGTTGATTTCTTTAAATCCAAGTGAATTTTCATGCATTCAAGATTATTTATCTAAGTACAAAACTCTTAAAATATTATGTGCAGAATGTAAGATTGAGAGGGAAGACAAACAATGCATTTATCATATTCTTTCCAAACTTGGACCTGCATATTCTGTTTTTGTATCTACATTTTACTCCATGAAAGCATCCTTGAATGCAGCTAGCTATCAAGAGCCTAGTCTTGAATCCTTTTGTGATTCCTTGATTAGAGAACAAGATAAACTCATTCATCTTGGAATAATCAACAATGCAGATACATCTGGGAAATCCTTATTGTCCCAACAGAAAGAAAAGTCCAAGCCTCCCAAGAAATAAAATTTTCGCAATAATAAGTCAAACAAGGGTCCAAAACCCTCTCAGTCCGCTCCTTCTTTAAAAAATGACAAAGGATCCAAGCCAAAAGGCAAGAAGACTGAGCATCATTGCAACTATTGCGGGAAAGATAATCATGATGAATCTAAGTGTTTCAAGAAGATGGTAGCCTTGGAAGCAGCAATGAAGAAGCACCACATCAGCCTAGATTCGCCTTTAGAATCTGCCTCTCATGGATATGCACTTTGTGCTTCTGGTTATTCTTATAATGCATCTTCTTCTTCTACTTCAAATGAATGGCTCATTGATTCTGGAGCATCTTATCATATGGCTAAGGATCAAGCCATCTTTTCTACTATGAATGAACGTAACACCAAACAAATATTTGTTGGTGATGATAGATCTCTAAGTGTTGTAGGAGCTGGAACAGTTCCAATAGATAATGGTCATTTTAGTGATGTACTATGTGTTCCAAGAATTTCCTGCAATTTGTTATCAGTCTCTCAGATCACTCATTCTGGTGAAGGTAAAACTGTGACCTTTACACCTCACCAAGTTGTAATCAAGGATTTTAAAGATCCTCAACAGGTCCTAGCTACCGAAATTATTGATGATATTACCAGGTTGTACAAGTTTAACAACTTTGGGTCATCACCTTTCCCTTCAGTTTTTGTTGCTCATAGTGATAACTTGAGCAAACTTTGGCATGAGCGATTTGGTCACTTAAATTATCACTCATTGCAACAACTATGTAAAGAAAATATGGTGACAGGTCTTCCGATGGTATCTTGCAGAGATGGTGTTTGCTCTGGTTGTGTACTCGGAAAACATCATCGGGACAGTTTTGACAAACGTGCCTCTTGGCACGCCTCGGTTCCCTTGGAGCTTATGCATAGTGACTTGTGTGGTCCTCTTCCATCTGCTTCGTTTTCTGGTTTCAAATATTTCTTAACTTTCATTGATGATTACACCAGACGCACTTGGGTTTATTTCCTAAAACTTAAGAGTGAAGTATTTAACATGTTCTTGGCCTACAAGGCCCTTGTTGAAAAACAATCTGGTCATCAAATTATTAAGTTAAGATCTGACAATGGAGGAGAATATGTTAACAAACAGTTCACTACTTTCTGCACTGAACAAGGCATCCGACAACAGCACACTGTTCCATATACACCACAACAAAATGGTGTAGCTAAGCGGAAGAACCGCACTTTAAAAGAAATGGCTAATTGTATGATCCAATCTAAGGGACTAAGTCTTCAATTTTGGGCTAAAGCTATTAATTGTGCAAATTACATAGTTAATCACACCCCCACTAAAGCATTACAAGGTATAACACCGGAAGAAGCATGGATTAAAACTAAACCTAATGTAAGTCACTTCCGTGTGTTTGGTAGTGAAGCATGGGCTCACATTCCGGATGAAAAACGGAAAGCATTGCAGCCTAAAAGTGAAAAGTGCATATTTGTTGGATATTCTGAAGATGTAAAAGGTTATAGACTTCTTCAACCACATTATCATGATATAATAATTAGAAGAGATGTTAAATTTGATGAAAATATCTTGGCCTGCGAGCCTAACTCGGCGATTGTGCCATCTTTGACCTACGAGCCCGATTCGGCGTTTGTGCCTTCTTCTTCTTCTTCCAACTTCTTTGACGGGTTTCCAACTCCAGTTTCTGATGATGACAGTGAGGATGAAAATCCACCTCCGCCTGCTCATGTTCCTCCAGTTGCACTAGCACAAGTGCTTCCTCGATGGGTCCGTTCAACATGTGAAGCAGCTGGTGATCTTGCCGGTGATCCTAGAGATCAACGTCAAACACGTTCTCAGTTTCAGCGAGCCTCTTCTCTTTTGGCTCAAGTTTCCGAGAATCATGATCCAGAAACTTTTGCAGAAGCTTCAGGGAATCTAGATTGGGATGCAGCCATGGATGAGGAATATCGTTCCTTAATGGAGAACGATACTTGGGATCTTGTACCTCTTCCAAAAGGAAGAAAACTTGTCAGATGTAAATCGATCTACAGAACTAAGTATGCATCAGATGGAAGTGTTGAAAGACTTAAGGCAAGGTTAGTTGCCAAAGGTTTTCCCAAGTTGAAGGGATTGACTACAATGAAACCTTTGCTCCCGTCGCAAAAATGAACTCCATCCGCCTTGTTCTTTCCCTTGCAGCCTTACACAATTGGGAAATCCATCAAATGGATGTCAAGTCTGCCTTCTTACATGGTGATTTACAGGAGGAAATTTATATGGAACAACCTCCTGGCTATGTTAAGAATAACTCTAGCCTTGTCTGCCGCCTTAAGAAATCGTTATATGGCCTTAAATAAGCTCCTAGAGCTTGGTATGACAAAATGGATAACTTTCTCCTTGACACTGGTTTTTATAGATGCCATTCTGACCCCAACGTCTATACCAAGAAAGTAGGAAACCATCTCATCATACTTGTTCTATATGTTGATGACCTTATTCTTACTGGTAGTGACCCTAAGCTTATAACCCATGTGAAATCCAGTCTTAAACAAAATTTTGAAATGTCAGACTTAGGACATTTGCATTATTTTCTTGGTCTCCAAGTCCTACAAACCAAAGAAGGAATCTTTCTTTCTCAGTCTAAGTATGCTTGTGACCTTCTTCGTCACTTTCACATGGAAGATTGTACACCAGCCCCTTCTCCCTTCCAGTCTGGAGTCAAACTTTCTGCCACTTGTACTTCACCTGAAGTCGATGCCACCTTGTATTGTCAGCTTGTTGGTAGTCTCTTATACTTGACTCATTCCCGTCCCAACCTTTCCTTTGCCATTGGTCGTGTTTCCCGTTATATGCAGACACCTCATGAAAGTCACTGGAAAGCAGCTAAAAGAATACTTCGATAAATTCGAGGTACAGTTCAGTTTGGGATTCATTACAGTACAGGGGGGAAACCTTTGTTGGTTGGTTTCACTGATTCAGATTGGGCCGACGATCCTGATGATCGAAAGTCTACTGCAGGTTATGTTTTCAGTCTGGGATCTGGACCTATTACTTGGGCTTGTAAGAAACAACAAGCTCTTGCTCTTTCTTTAGCAGAGGCAGAATATCGAGCAGCAGTTAATGCCAGTCAGGAAGCTTTATGGCTTTGACAGATCCTTTCAGAGTTTGGATTCGAGCAGCAGCAGCCTAATCCACTTTGGTGCGACAATCAAAGTGCCATCAAGCTTGCCAAAGATCCAGTTCTACATCAACGCAGCAAACACATTGAGCTACATATGCACTTCATCAGAAATCTTGTTCATGATCATGTTCTTGAAGTGCTCTTTTTCCCTACAGATGATCAAGTTGCAGACATCTTCACCAAGTCTCTTACAGAAGAAAATTTTTCTAAACTTCGATCTATGTTAGGAGTTCAGGAACTTGTCATTAAGGGGGGATAGGCTCTAATGCCTCCTTCCTTCTCCTAATAGTGTCACTTTTGTAAATCCTTCAATCCTATCCCAAGTTGTGCTTAAGGGGGGATGTTAGGATATTTAGACACTTAGGAGTTAGTTAAGATCAACTTGTGTAATATATCCGTTAGGGATAGTGTGTTTCTTTAGTATGCATTAGTATGCATTTGTAAATACTTAATCCGACGGTCACGATATGTTTCCGACATAGAGTGATCCGACGGCTCAACTTCTCTTAGATCAAACCTAACCTTGATCCATGGCTTAACACCCGATTGGTCCATGATCTCTATTTAAAGAGTATGGAGGGTCATTGTTTAGTTGATCGATTATGAGAATCTCATTTGTAACTTTCTTTCTTTGCATAATAAATTGTCCCGTAGAAGCTATTTGGTCGGGGCCGTGGAGTGTTTCCCTCAAGAGGGTTTAAACCACGTCAAAACATCGGTGTGTTGATCTGTGATCTGTTTGTGTGAAGTGGTTGCTCTTGGTGTTCGGTCCTTTGGTAGTACCCTATGTACCCGAACATTATGATGTTCCTCCTATTGCATTGGATCAATTGACATCACATCCCAGTGGTTCTCTCGCAATTGAAAAACTAGCCATATAAATAGTAGCACACCCCCCCAAAGACATTATACATATAAGAACAATGCATAATCCTAATTCATGACTTTCTCATAACTATAATGTTGTTAAGGATATTGATCAAGTACGATGTGCCATGTTAGCCTTGGAGGTATTGCAACATTGTCCCACACAAAGAAAGGAATTATTATGTGCAATCGCTAATGTTGATCAATCCGATAATACTTTTATCACATTTTACTTAGAAAAATCAACATGTAGGCTCCCTTCACAAATTGCTTTTCAAATTAAAGTGGCATATCATGGTAAGAACATTTTTTGAACCATAGTTCATCAAGGGAGATCAACTTGTGTCATGTCATTGAAATGTTGGTAAGCATTAGGATCACCCACCTTACTTCCATCCTGTATTTTGTTAAATCCATTTCATGGGCATTTGTTCCCTCCTCACAGACTCATTGTAGCCTTCCTAATTGAATTGGTTGTAAAAAAATCACAGTTAATGTTGAGGTAGTAGATGTGCCTATAGAATACAATTTTCTATTATGATGCAGTTGGATTCATGTTATGATGGCTATAATATCTTCATTGTCCCAAGTGATTCAATTCCCTCATCAGCGGAAGATCATGATGATCGACCAGTTGGACTGCATCCATGAAACTATTGTCTAATTGAATGTTCCTTTTGTTGGGGATTCAATAAATGCAGTTAAAGACATTGGGGTAGAATTGTTCAAAGATGTTTCCCTCATGGGAAATTTTACAAGCCCACCACCAATTGTAAGGACCTTCTCGAGTTAGACCCCCCTTTTTTACAATAGAATTTTCTAATGATAACTTCGTTACAATGCCACATAATTATACGATGGAATCTTTACATACTAATCGTGTCAACAATACATTACATCGGTCGAACTCTTAAAAACTCATATAGGGTGAAAACGCGAAGTTGCGTAACACTTCTGTGAGAATCGGGTGCTCGAGCAACATAGAGGAAACTATTCGACCGAATAACTATAGTTATTCGGCTGAATAATTGATACTTTATTCAGCCGAATAACGTTTAACAATGAACCATTTAGGTTGACGGAGACCTCGAAATATGTGCAAACGCTTAAACGGATGGTAATTTTGACTGGTGGTTCTATGTTTTTTCGGTCGGATAATTATTCGGTCGGATAATTAATCGGCCGTATAATTATTCGGCCGAACAATTATTCGGCCGAATAATTGTTCGGCCAAATAATTATTCTGCCTAAAAGGTCAACTGTGGATCACATTTGTCATTTTCCGCTCTGCAGTTGGCTGGTCCCCGCCTGTCTCCCCACCAACCTTTGCCTGACCCCTCCTGTCGCCCCGTCTTTTATTGCCGCCTGTCATGGTGATCCGCCACCCTCCCGACATGGAGATCCGCCACCTTATCTTCCCCCTCTCGGCGTGGATATCCGTCATCCTATCAGCCTACTCTCGGCGTGGAGACTCACCACCCTTTTGGCTTGCTCTCGGCATTGTTCTGTCGCGCCTTTCGGCCCGCTCTTGGCGTTGTTCTATCACCCCTTTTGGCCTCCTCTTGGCCTGGTTTTGTCGCCGCTTTCGACATCCTCTCAGCCTAGTTCTGTCGCCACTTTCGACCTCCTCTCGGCCTGGTTCTGTCGCCCTTTTCAACGTCGTTCTTTTGTCTCTTTCGACGTGGGTCACGAAATTGGTGTGGTGTGGAGTCTACAGTTCGTGGAGTTGGACAGTGTCCACTGAAGGTAATGTTATTTAATTTTTTTTCTTTTTGTTAATTTTTATATTTTCGGTGCTGTCATTGTGATTTCTAATTTTTTTACATTGTTGGCAGGTTCTGTTTAATTTTTTTAGTGCTTGGCTGCGTTTTTTTTTTCTTCGTTGTTCAGCTTCGATTTCTCGAGTTCGGTTTCGTCGGCGTCTTTCAGCAGTGAAAAATAAACAGGTATGCCTTCTTATTAAAAATTAAATATAGGTTTGCTTAACTCAATTAATATGTCAATTTAATTTATGATAAACGGTTGAGTGTTGAACTCTGTCCATGTGGACAGAGATCATGAACTTTGTCCATGTGGGCAGAGTTCATGAACTATGTCACAGCTATAAGATCAATAAGAGCATATAAGTCAATGAACATATACAAACTAAGAGCCTTAAATAACATTATTAGTAATTATACCAATACTTCTTTTGTAAGGATTAATATAGCTCAACTATGCTTCTTATTTGATATAAGACCAATATGTGACATCAAGATCACTAGCTAGTAGTATTGTACCTCATATAGTAACTATATACGTAATTAGCTAAGTTCTATCATCCTGTGAATACAAGACTCATCTTAACTACTTATGTAAGGTCATATACGAATGGACTTACTTCATATATATGTCATAAGCTGTGAGCTTTATTTTGACTCTGTAATTCACAGCTTGTTAACTATAACAACTTCTATAGCTTGCAATGGACTCTGTTTTAATGGGATTCAGACTAGTTAAGTACAGGTTTTGATTGAATATGTTGATATAAGTAAGTTATCATAATCATTAGGCTTTAATAGAGGTTCAAGCTCAATTTAAATATGCATTATAACTCTAATATGGATAGCATAGAAGTATTTTCATTGGTTACTAATTGTACTAGTTATCCAAAGCTCATGAGTTAATGAACTGCTCACATGTCTGTCATTTAACCCTAACTAATGATAAGCTTATTGAATTGAATTATAGCAAATTTACCTGTTTAGTCACATCATCATGCTTAACTTATGATTACAATTGTTTAGTGTGTTATGTTATAGCTATAGTATCCCATAGATATGAGTAAGCTTTGAACTATCATATATTATGGTAATTCTTAATCTTTGTTGTAATCATATTAGTATTTATTAGAGGTCTAATTTATGAGCTATTATGGCTAGGTTGTTTCTATAGAATTTTTTCTATATGTTTCAAAGTTAGTACATTATGACCATGTTTGGATTAACATTTAAGAGATGCTAGATTTAAACTCCTTATTATATTGAAATAATATCTAGTTCTATTTGTAGCAGTCAATATAACAATTAAATTTAGTTTTCTAAATTATTTCAATGAGCCTAAAAAAACCACAAAACAAATTAGTGAGTGAAGAGTTCAAAGTCCATGGACTCTATCCATATGTCAATTTACATAAATAATCTATGTGTTTATTTATCTGTTTACTTTCGATTGTTTCATAATGGGATTTAGAGGAAAGGAAATTGTAAAAATGAATCATTGCTTTGAATTCAACTGTCACAAGTTTTTGGAGTTATAATTATCAAACTAGTTTATTTAGTCAAAATTATTACCTTTCTTCTTTGCATTGACTTAGCCACTTTCAATTCACTAACTGTAAAATAGCCAATAAGTGTTAACCAGGTTGAAACTCAAGACTGCTGGCAAAGGTGACGATTCATGGTATTATGTTTTTCTTAGGTTGCAACATGGAAAAATCGGGAAACATAATACCATGAATCATCACCGTTGCTAGGCTGAACACTTTTTATCTTCCGTGAGACAGAGTTCATGTCGACAAAGTTCATGAACTCTGTTCTCATGAACAGTTTTGTTTGATGATGATATGTATAGTTATGTAGAAAACATTGAATATTTTGAAAAAATAGTTATTGTAAGTGGTTTACTACATTCAATCACTTAATGAAAATATAGTGTACAGTCCAAGCTCTCATTGTGTTTAGAGTTTTTGCTTTTGTGTTCATGGAAAAATAGGACTATTTTAAAGTAAAAAGGTACCAGTTTCAAATCGAGAACAATTTTTTATGATTCTATGGAATAATGAAAATATTTGTAGATATAATTTATGTTTAAATTATTAAAATATCAAATAAGTTATTAATTTAGGATTTAAATTAAGATTTAACATGTTCATGAACTGATTCCTTGACATAAAAAAATGTATCCTTCAGTTAATATTTAACCATATTGGTTCCATTCATTTAAAACATCAAAAACACTTAAAATATTGTCACGTTAATTCCTCATACATCGAACAATATTATCTATACTCATTTTAAAAACTATTAGATGATATTAGGTATATTTAGGTCCTTATTAAAGAACTTAGTTTCTTTAGCAGTTAGGTCTTAGAATTTGTAGAATTAAGATGTATAATTTGTATATGTTTTGAGTTGATAGTTGTGTAAGTGTAGATATCATATCAAATGGAAAGAGATCAGTCTTCGAGGAAAAAGCATAGGAGGTAATCACATTCTTCGGGAGTTGGTGTCCAATTTGAAAATCGAAGATTGTCGACGTCACCTCATGATTCAAGCTTATTGTATAGTTCACATTCATCCGAGAATCGGCGAGGAAACATGAGTATAGATGTTTCCCCTTCATCTTCTGTGGGAGAACGTTGATCTCGACCTTTTGTCGGTATGAACATCAATATTTTAATACATGTATAAATTGTATTTTTGTGTGTATGCAGTTTGTACATGTTTACACATAAATTTGTTTGTATTTGAAGCAGAGAGGGAGGAAGATCGAGCAAGGGAGACAGACATGGGTGCAGAGCAAGGTCACCAAGAGGTTCGTCATCCTACACAAGGTGACGAAGGTCGATCCAGGACACAATTTGTTGAACTAGTTGAGGGTTGTACATCCATAACAACTTATCCATCTGATTTATCTGCGGAGATTCCATGGGAAAGTGATCTTGCACAAACGACCCTTGAAAGTTGTAAATCTCATTATGACAGGTTGCAATGTGATCTTTCTTGTTTGGATCTCCTTCCAGAGAAAAAACAAAGTATAGAGATGTTTTTGGGATCATTACAAAAATTCATTGAAGTATATGAGGATCTTGGACCAACAAAAGATGGTTTTATTGACTTGATGTGCAGAAGAAGGGCCCAAGTGATGGGTCCAAATAAGTGGTTTGTTGTGAAGGAGAGAGTGACCAAAGAACATGCCATGGGAATGTTTAACTTCTCAGAGGGTTTAAAGCGAAAAGCATTGAAAGTGCAATATTTTAAGCACCCTCATCTTGCACATCATTTATATGATCGGTTCCTTGTAGCCTATGGTCGGTTGCCATGGAATGATGAGGTTTCGAATTATTTTGCCAGATTTTTTTATTTTGAGTTTTTTTGAGATATGAAGCCAGACTATACTGATATTCATTCCGACTTTTATGGAATTGGAAAGGGGCGAATATACGATAGAAAAGGTGCTCTTAGAGATCCCACTAGTCTTCGACCTCCACCTTAGATATCTCGCCCACCTAGGGTTATGACTTACAAATTGGAGATGGAGCCCACATCAAAACTTGGGACAATAGCAAGGCATGCTGTTGCTGAAGGTTTAACTTCAGCATTTTTAGGAGTTGATGTGGGATTGAGTCGAGAGAGGGATCGATCCACTATTCACATAATGTTTTTTACAAAATGAACGATGAGTTAGATGGAATGAGCATTGAATATCTCAAGGCTTATGCTAAGGTTTGTCATGATATAGCTTCGGATGTCTTGTCCAATGACACATAGAGTTTAGGAGAGGTTTGTGTATTTTCAATCTATATATTTTTTTTATTCATTTTGAATTGAACTTTTTGTTACATTATATCTATGTATGATATTATGCCTATTTTGATGTATAGTAATAAATACATTATGTAAATGTTTACTGGTTGCAGTTTTCTAGAATGATGAATGAACATAATTTTTGAGTCTCCACTAGTGAAAATATTGAAAATGTAGAAGAACATCTTGGAGAGGTATATTTATTATTTACATATTTATATTTATGTTTGAAAGATATTTTATGTTTTTTATTTATTTTTAATTTAACTATGTATCTTATTGTTAATTTGACTTATCCATGCAGGTTTCTTTAGATTCAAACTTTTTAGATGATTTTCCATCTATTGCGAGCTAATGATTTTAATTTTTTTCGTTTCGGTTTTAAGTTAATTACTTAATTTTAGTTTTTTTTGCTTGCACTATGTTTTATTTGTTAACAAAATTTAAATTTTAGGGAAGAGAACAACTGAAAATTGGTGGTCAAGATATGGATTTCTTGATGCATGTGGATATTGACACCGAGGTAATTTTGTTCATAATTGAACTGTTCTCTGATATATAAATTTAATATTTTAATTTTTTGAATTTAGTTTAAAATAGTTTAAATAATTTAGGAGATTCATAAATTGCTTTTATACATGTTGCACCTTGGGTCTCTTCCATCTCTTGGAGGCAAAGGGAAGACTCCAGTGGAGGGGTCTCTTCGATCTATCCGAGGCAAATGGAAGACTTCAGTGGGGGATAGTGGTGGACTTCTAGTTAGAGAATTTGAGGTAATTGAATTGTTCTTTGATATAAGTTTAATATTTTAATGTTTGAATTTAGTTTAAAATTTTTTAAATAATTTATGATATTCATAATCTGCTTTTATACATGTTGTAGATTGGGTCAAGTCCAAGGGAAGACCCTAGTGGAGGATAGTGGTAGACTTCCATTTAGAGAATGATTTATATTGCTATTTTTTTGTTGATATATACATTGTAGTTTTGGACATTGATGAACTTTATTTTTGGATTATATATATGTACATTTAACTAACATGTTCATGAATGTTTTTTTTGGATTATATACACATGTACATTGAACTTACATATTCTATGTGGTAAATGTTTAGAATATGTTTTTGTATATTTATGAATGTATGTATTATTAAATTTATGTATGTATGTAGATGTAAATTTTTTTCAGTGTTGAGATGTAAATAATGATAAGAATGTTAAGGATGAATGTTATGAAGTTTTGATATGAATGTTAGGAATTGTAAGAATGAATGTTATGTTCATTTTAAGAATGAATGTTAGGAAGTTTTGATAGGAATGTTATGAATGTTAAGAATGAATATTAGGAAGTTTTGATAGGAATGTCAAGAATGTTAAGAATAATGTTAGGAAGTTTTGATAGGAATGTTAGGAATGTTAAGAATGAATGTTAGATTCAAGTTAAGAATGAATGTTAGTAATTTTTGATAGGAATGTTAGGAATGTTAAGAATAAATGTTAGGTTCAAGTTAAGAATGAATGTTAGGAATTTTTGATAGGAATGTTAGAAATGTTAAGAATGAATGTTAGGAAGTTTTGATAGGAATGTTAGGAATGTTAAGAATGAATGTTAGGTTCAAGATAAGAATGAATGTTAGGAAATTTTGATAGGAATGTTGAGAAGGAATGTTAGGTTCAAGTTTAGAATGAATATTAGGAAGTTAAAGTTAAGAATGAATGTTAGGTTCAAGTTAAGAATGAATGTTAGGAAGTTTTGATAGGTGCAATATAATGTTAGGAATGTTTGGAATGTTAAGATTGAATATTAGGAATGCTAAGAATGGATGTTAAGAATGAATGTTAGGAAGTTTTGATAGGATATAAAGTTTTGATAGGAATGTTAAATGAATGTTAGGAAATTTTGATAGGAATGAACTAGGAATGTTAAGAATGAATGTTAGAAAGTTTTGATAGGTGTAATATAATGTTAGGAATGTTAAGAAAGAATGTTTGTTTGATATATAGAAACTTGGTTTCAACATAAAACTTGAATTTCATATAAATGATAAATTGAAATTTGTATAAATGATTCATATTTTCAATTTTTAACTGAATGATTCATATTTTCAATGTTCAGGTACATTTTATGCTGCTTAAATCATGGCAAATGTGGATTTAACTATTTTTTGTTTTTTAATCATAAGCAAAGATTACAGTATTGTAAAGTTTATGCTAAATTAGAGAATGATTTTAGACAACAATTTGATGAATTTTCATCGATTTGTTGTAAATGATCATTGCCCTAATTTAACATAAGCTTCACAATCCTGGAATCCTTGCTTGTGATTAAAAATAAAATGATTGTTATCTCCATTTGCCATGATTTCAATTATGTGAACTTACACAAGTGATATTTAAAAAAACAAATGGATCATATTTATATGAATTGTTTAGCCCACCTCAAAACTAGTAATGGATCAACCCATCTAATGGATCAAGAATAATAATTTATTATTTATTAAGTACATTAGAGAAGCATGAAATAGATCATATGAATACAAAATCTAGCAGGTTTCTCGGTGATTCTTCACTTACATCCTTCAGTCAAAAGTAAAGATTCGGGGCAGAGTGTGGGGACAGCCACATCCGTTATCTCATCCCTTAACTGGTCTAATAGACATATGAGGACCCGAATAAAGTACTTTACATAGAGTTTAAGACGAAATTACACATTAAAGTTTTCATTACCGAATAATTTTTGAATTCATTTCAACATACTAAAATACGATCATTTAAACTCTTATTCTAGTTCCCATTCAAGATCATATACATAGTTCAAAGAAAAAAATATATTGTACACAACATTTGACATCGACATGGACAAAAACATCGATCGATTCATTTTTTATATAGTTAAAAAAATCGCAATGGAATGTCGTCCTCAATTATCCATTCATGGTCATATTTGGACAGTTTCCATTTTTTAGTTTTTAATTTTATTTTTTTATGGAACTTGTATCAATTTTATTCGATATGCACATACTAAATGGATATATTGACAACATATAACATCAGGTTCATAATCCTGAAAGTAGACATAATTTTCAGTCATATGGGTCTGCTAAAAAAAATAGCCTTTTAAAATGATGGATCCTCTCTCATATGTATATCCGTTGTCATTGTAGTCCTCCAATAACTTCATCTTTCCTTCAGTGCATCGCATCAAATAAGACTTCACATTTTCGTTGTTGTCTATAGGTGCAATCACAGTGAAAACATCCCCTGTGCAAATTACAATTGGTGTTAGGGTTTTTAAATCAATTAAATTGACTAATATACACATAAGATGATGGACAAGAATGAACAATCGACAAAATAGTTGTAAGATCATTACCTTCTCTAACAAGATCTGAAATTCTGTCGCCATCAGATGATATTGCTATTTATTCTGATTCTAATTCTTCTATGCTAGCTAGTGGTATTTTTCCTTTATGATTAATCTCCGTGTGTTTCCAATTTTTTACGTAGTTGTTCATTATGTTTTCACAAACTTCTGTAGATTCAACATTTTTAGTGCAAATATGACAAAAGCATGATTGCTTTCTACTATCAAATGCAAACACGTTCTGGAAGGATTTTGTTTGAATAGAGTGAAAATCTCTAGTTCTATGTATGGTGCTAGCATCGTATGGTATTGATCTATTTATATCTTGGACCCCAACAAGCCAAAAAAACCTACACAAATGAAAACTTTTGATGTTAGTGTACATATACTTAAATTTTAGTGTACATTTTTTTAAATTGACAATTAATATAAATTAAAAAAATCGTGTACATACTTGCGCACATATTTTGATTGTTGATTATAATCATGACTTAGATGTAATTTATACCATTGGACAACCTCTGCAGCTGAATGGAATCGTGTAGAAGAATGGTTCATTTGCCATCTTCGAAGTGCTCTTTTTATGCATGCTCCTGCACCATCATGTTCACATTTTCCATGTCCAGTTTCAAAGAAATTCCAGTGATGTTTAATGTTCAATGCTTTATGAAGTCGACATAACCAATAAAATGATCGCGGGGATTTAAATTGTCCCACACATCCATCCGACCATATCCAATGTTCATTGAATTTAACTTCACATCTTTTTAGTGAATCGTAGAAAATATTTTCAATACAATGCTGAACAAAATGTGTATCGTGTGTACGATCATCGCTGATATAAAAGTGATATTCTTTAGTCACATTTCGATTTTCACATGTGCTTTCAGTGCCATCAACATCCTGTTGAGAATGTCTATATAGAACATGGACAAATATCGAAACTTGGTCAGAGTAATAGTATTCACTCTGTATCTCTTTTTGTGCAGCAAATGTGTAGTTTTCTGCAAAATCAACCACTGGCAAAATTATTCCTGGTGGAAAAATTTCACGAGACTGTTTGAATTGAAGGTCTTTTCATCGTGCTCTATGTGAAGGCTTGGTGTATTTATAAATTTCACTTTCAAATTTCTTGAGAAAATCTGTCACACATATTTTATTTTCTCGCAAATCAATTCTTTTGGAATGTGCATCACTAGAATTTGCAGCATAACTAATGTATATATTCATATCTTCTCCAATCAATGGTTATATTTGACAGCGAGTGATCATTATCGATATGATATTTATTGTGGAATAAGACCATATTTCCACAACGATGACAATGTTTTCCATTGACACATTTCTTATTATAAAATACTTCATCGTGATCTCTCTCACATAGAGTTTGAGATATGAATTCACGTACTGTGGGCAGAGGTGGTGAATTTGTCCAAACATTTTACCAAATTCATGAAACATGTCGTAATATAATTGAAATTGTACATGATAACGGCAACAACATGTGTAATGTATAGTTATAAGTCTAACATACCATGGGTTTTGTTGCACAAATGTAGTGATTGACACATTAATTCCACGATGATATTCCGTGAATTTATTAAACAATTGTACTTGTGTCATTTCCATTATATGTTTTGGACTTCTTTCATATACCCCTCGTGATACTCTTTGTTGTATCACATCCCTTGAATTTGGTGAAACTCGAGCATGTGCCAACCAATATTCTCATACAATATCTTTAACACCTGCTCCCATTCTATCTTTGTAAGGCTGTTTACAAATAATTGCCTATCAAGCAAGTTCATCATTTTCATCTATTTGCATTCTGAATTTGCTATGTTTGTATAATGTATTTCTTAAGGTTCCAACTGCTTTTGCTAGTTGTGTTGTCAAACGTTTTTGTCTAGTACTAGCTGAAACAATTGCTATCTGAATTACTCTACGTGCAGTACTGGTATCTTTTTTCATGGATTTTCCAAATTTTTTTATTTCATCACCTATATTTTCTATCACATTATGTTTCAATTTCGACACTTTTGTCGCCTTGTGAATACCCAATAATGACGTAGAACCTTCTAACTTCTTGGACACTAATAAACATCTCAAAATTTGTGCTTGTCCTACTATTGAATAATCCTTCTGAACATCATCATAAAGTTTTTGAGCACGATATCATGCAACATGTATGGGTATTTTTTTCTGTGCTTATTACAATCAATGTCTTCTAACATTTCATCATCAATGGTGAAAGTACCTATACATCAAGATAAATTTAATTTAACATATATCTAAAAATACAATTCATTATAAAAAATGAATTTGAAAAATACATGATATATACATACCAGGTCCAATTTCTGGATCTTAAACTTGATCTTCAATATTGACTTCATCGACATTAACATGTAAATCACTATTTACATATTCAACAATGGTCTCTTCAACTTCAATTTGTTCTTCTTGTGCTCTATTTTCAAATTCCATTTCATCAACATTATCGTATAAATATGTATTTATATCTTCAATAATTGTCGCATGTGTTTCTGCAAGCCTTGCTTTTTTGGCATGATATTTGAGTTTTTGTTTCTCTATTATCATCATCATCATCATGTTTACGATCATATTTCCTTTGACGGTTTTTCTTACTGCCCATGATTGTTTAATCTATAGATGATATATTAAATAATCATCACTTTATGGTAAAAAAACAAAATTAATATTTAAAAACAGTTACAAAATTTATAAACACATGAACTGAAATTTACTTCATCTTATCAAAATCTTGTAAGAGTCTTTTGAAGAAAAACTCATTGGAAAGAAATATCCTTGAAAAAATCCCTTGAAAAGAAATCTCCTTTGAAAAAAACCTTCTTTGAAAGAAATAAAAATTCCTTAACAATAAATCACCTTTGAAAAAACCCATTGGAAAAGAATAAGGACAACTTCTAAAGAAATATTATTTGTAAAACCACTAGAAAAAAAACTTCTTTGAAAAAATACCTAGGAAAAAACATTTCTTTGAAAAAACCACTTGGAAAAAAAAACTCCTTTACAAAAATATCTTAGAAAAAAAATTCTTTGAAAAAACCCTTGCAAAGAAATAACTCCTTTGCAAAAATACATTGGGAAAACAACTCTTTAAAAAAAACTCTTTCAAAGAAATAAGAAGGAAAAATACATCTCCTTTGCAAAAATACCTTGAAATAAAAGTTTCTTTGTAAAAATACCTTGGAATAAAAACTTTATAAATGCACCCCTTAAAAAGAAACCTTTTTTGAAAAAACCACTTGAAAAAATACTTTGTAAAAACAAATTCATTTGCAAAAATATCTAGGAAAAAAATACTTAAAAAAAACCCCTTGCAAAGAAATAACTCATTTGCAAAAATATCTTGGGAAAATAACTCTTTGAAAAAACCTTTTTTAAAGAAATAAGAAGGAAAAATACAACTCCTTTGCAAAAATAACTTGGAATAAAAACTTCTTTGCAAAAAATACCTTGGAATACAAACTTTTTTGCAAAAATACCTTGGAATAAAAACTCTTTAAATGCACCATTTGGAAAGAAACTTTCTTTGAAAAAAACACTTGGAAAAATACTTTGTAAAAACAAACTCTTTTGCAAAAATATTATGGAAAAAAATACCTTAAAAAAACTCATTGCAAACAAATATTTGCAAAAATTCATTTGAAAAAAACCCTTTGCAAAGAAATAAGAAGTGCAAAAATACCTTGGAATAAAAACTTATTTGCAAAAATGCCTTAGAAAAAATCTCTTTGAATGTACCCCTTGGAAAGAAATAGGAAGAAAAATACCTTGTAAAAAAAACTCATTTTGCAAAATAAATCTCCATTGACAACCCCTTAAAAAATATTTTGACAAAAAATATGCGAAATTAAAATGTGCGAAAATAATGAATGTATTCGATTTTATTTATACAAGTATAGAAAACGTACTTTTTTTTTTCGGTCGACGAAAGATATTTTGTGTTTGGTTTTTCGGTCGAATAACCTTTGTTGCAAATAATGGTTTCGTTATGGAAAAATGTTATTTGGCCGAATAATTATTTGACCGAATAACCTCTGAAACCTGAAAACTTCACGGTTCTGCATAGTTTTCAGGTTTCTCCATTTTCGGAAGGTAAAAACAATCTCTTACACTACAAAGTGACTGTCGGACTTGATACCATTAGTTTCATCATTGAATCTACTTTCCGTATGTATAAATTTTGTTGTGTATAGGTGAGATCTGATATTTTTAATTATTTTTTTTCTTAACATGTGTCGAGTTTGGTTTCATCTCTTTCAAAATGCGGTGAAATGAAAACTCCATAGCTTTAAAAATACACCACCAAAAAAATTGAAAAAAATATGGTACAGTTAATTGGCGTGTCTACTTCAAAAGGGTATTCGTAGATTTTTTAGTTTTATAGTCAATTGATAGAAAATTTTTGCGACACAAAACATGTTGAAAATCGACAAAGTTTCCCCATTGATCGAATTCAAAAAAATATAATAATTAGTATATAGATCCATTGGTTACAAACTTATAGTCATGCAGTAGTATATTGTGTGTAGATTGTCATAGCATATTTTGTTTTTGCAAAAAACAAGTTTAACAATGATTCTACATTTGCGACAAAACATGACTATTTTGTAGTCATTTCATTTGATAAGAACACACTGTCAAACATTTGCCCAATCGACATATCAAATATCAATAAAAAAAATTGAAAAAATTATGAATAGAAAGTTAACATAATTCTCTACAAGTTTTCTTTTTAGTGAAAAGTGAAATTCCAAACATAAATATCACTTTTATTCTCCCAAAGTTGAAAAACATGAAAAAAACAGATTTGTTTTCTCACAAGACACCCATCTTCATGGATTCACCCTGTCAACATAATAAAATAAATATATATGGAATTCCTGAGTGTGTTATCTTTCTAAGTGTTATCTTTTATTAATATCTAGGTTAAAAAATCACATATCTAGGATGATATAAAGGTATCCATACTCAACATAAATACATGCATGTATCTATTTTTGAATCCAAATTAATGGCTACAAGTACAAGCCAATTAATAAAAGGGGTAACCGACAAGTTTAACTACCATTACATGAGTACTTATGATTGCATTGAGAGTAGTGAGTTGCTCTACAACCTAGTATGGGGGAGATATTGTTACATTATTTTATGTAACATAACGTTCCCAAAAATAAAAAGTAATTAAATAAATTCATGATAGCTCATAAATTATAAAAAATAAAAATGAATTAAATAAATTCATGTCGGCTCATAAAATAAAAAAATTTAAAATCAACATAGATCCATCTTAGACTCGGATCTATTAAGCATCAAGAGAGATTCAATTTCTCGAGGTGTAAGTTTTTTCTAGATGTGTACAAAATTTAAAATAAAAAAATTTACACTTCAAGAAATTGGATCCCTCTTGGTGCTTAATAGATCCAATTTAAGATGGATCTATGTTGTTATCTAAAACACATCTCCTATAATGCATATCCAATCATTACCCTATTTTCATTTGAGTATCATTATTGTTTTTAATTAGAGATCCCTAACTATATTTATTAATAATAATTGTATAGTAAATCAAATACCAATGAATTACAATTTTGTTAATGTTTTTCAATTTATATGATCACTATCTTCTAGTTCACACCTATGTTCTTTTTTTTTTTTCCTTAGAAAAAAATACTTATTATTCCTTAGAATCAAAGTATTTCTACAATCAACAGTTTATCATCATTCCTTCCAACATAGTCTTATATACCACATATAAAACCTTCTCTATTGATCTCTTCACTTCCTTATGAATATCATTTCAACTGCATATTCTCTTTCCAATGTATAACAACCTCGTAATGATGACTTTGCACATTCCATGATCTTGTCTAAAATCCTTTATATACTAACTACTGAGTTTTTACATCAAACTTTCCATATGTATTTCAAAGTTAAAACAAGAATTACAAAAAAGAAATAACTTGACTAGCCTTCTCCTTTGACAACTTATCAAAAAACAATCCTATACTATTATGTTCATAACAATTATGATACCAATTTTTACATAACTATTCACTTATTCTCATCCTCCGACCTATTCAATGGATCATAAAATATTCCAAGAATAAGAACTAGTCTCATTACCTCAAATAAATTATTGATTATGTCTTCAAAAGCACTTGGTATGCATGATAAAAAAAAGTGAATTGCAGCTTGAGAAAGTCTTGTAATAAATATTTCTATAAATATATCTTGATCTCATTCCTAATATAGTCACACTCAAAATATATTTATCATTTATAAGAATAAAAGAGTGTATCATTCATCTTATTTCTAGATTTACAACATAAATTAATTCTCCCCATAAATAATAAGAATAAAAGAATTCAATTTGGATACAATCATGAAAATATTAGGTATACTATATAACCTAATAATTTTAGATAGGTTTCTTACAATTTTACAACAATACTACAAAATGAAACTAAGAAACAACACTTGTATTCCTAAAAATCCAAGAAAATACACACATAGGCTACCATATATAGGAGTTTCTCTTAGGCCCTGGAAGAAATAATGGCATGATACTTATACAACCTTAAGGAAATCTAGGTTAAGTGCTTTCTACCATAGCCATTACATGCCACGGACACTTCTACACCCATGAAAATTTTAGGAGAAAACTAAGTGTAAAACTTACATGAATCTACTAGGGTTTTTTCTCCTAATACAAATAAACCTACTTTTAATTGGGCCTAAGTAATGCTTCTACTAAAGGATGTCAATTCTTTTATGCATGCTACAACCAATCAATAATTCTACGAAAGAAATGTTCATGGCATACTATATTATGTGCATAAATAAAATTATAGAATGGATTCATGTGAGTACTCAAATCAAAATACCACTTATCTAAATTCTAAGAAGCCCCCCATACTTTAATTCCTTACTCCAATAATTTGCTCCAAGATCCCCCCTTTCCAACCAAGTTTATCCTATTAGATTTCCACCTGACCATATCCAAGGAACTCTTCTTCTTCTATAACCTCCCAAGTTGCAAATATTGTAACAAAGGATTTTCAAATAACAAATATGTGAAAGAAACAAACCTCTTTCACTTGAAATCTTGCATTGCTCTAAAAAAGCTAATATGGGTCTCCACCATAAATAAGAACAAGTTCTTGATCATGGCTGGGCATAATATAGACTTCTCTCTACCAACTTTCCATGGGATTTCAATAGCATACCAATCATCCTAAATAATTTGGTATTTTCATGGTCACCCTTTACCTTATGTTATGATGCTCATTCATAATGCCACATGTTGATCATGCATAATTATGTATTTTAAGATTATTTGATATGTATTTACTTACTTACTCATATTCTACTTTTATTTCTTTTCCTTTTTAAGTTAAACTTACATGTGTGTGTGTTTGCACACATACTGATTTTCTTTTAAATTAAATAACATTTTAAACAAAAGTGTGTGTTTCCATTAATTTAGATTTTTTTTATGGACATCTACTTTGTTTTGCTATACTTTATAGTTTTTCCCAAATATTTTTTTCCTCGAAGATGACAAAACCTATCATAACAAGAAGAGAACTTAACCTATCATAACAAGAAGAGAACTTATTTATTCTAATAAATACACTTTTATCCACATTGATATTATTTCTAAATAGTATGCACATAATACATTATTATTTCAAAATGAGAAATCCCAAATAATACCAAAGGATGAGGCCATGGTAACTCTAATCCTTGTATGTGCATATTCACATTGAGGGGGAAACAATTTTCTAAAAGTGAGACCATGTTAATTGCATCTCATTTATTGTTGGTGAGAGACTTGGGGTCGATTGAGGAATAAGGACTCCACCCCCTTATTATGTTCCCCTTAGTTCATCCTTGTAGGCAACCTTGGTATCATGGCATCATGAAACCCTTTGGGTGAGGGCATATGTACTTCAACCTAGTCTACATGCAAGTAGTTACTAGTAGGTGGAAAAAACCTCCACCTTTCCCTTATAAAACCTACCACACCTCCTTATAACTGTCTCTTCCCATATGTAGGCTAGCTTAGAAAGGCTAACATTTGTTGTTGCACACATTTAAGAACACAACATTACATAAAACTATTCAATACCAAAGTAGATCATAATCATATATGCATAGTATAACATCTAGCTAATTGAAAATTTTAGTTTGTTAGCCTCATCTTGGGTCCATATATCTCGACTCACTTCTAGAGTCCATGTGTCAATAGGTCATGTTTTTCACACTTGACAAATCATCGTTAGTATTATACTTATTTAATCATCATCTTGGTACATAAAATCATAAATCAATGCACAATGTCACAACTCCTAATGGCATCGAGTTAATACAACATATTCATAAGTTATATATAATCAACACCTCATACAATGGTAGGTAATCATATCATATCATTAGACAATTTTAAATCATAAACCACATAAAGGGACATTCATCAAACAACATAAGATCACCTAAGCTTCTAGAATGCCTCCACAATGAGCAATAATAGGTAATCAAGATGGAACATTATAATTTAAAAGTTGAAACTTAATTTAAAAAAAAAGATGAGTATGATGCAGATATGATTCCTAGACATGTGGTAGCATGAAGCAAGGGACAAAAGGAAAGGGAACTCTCCATGGTTGTAAAGTTCTTTTGGTGTTTTATATGTACCACTCCAAACAAATAACATGGGATTCTTAGAGATGTTGTTATCATCTTAGAAGCCATTGTGGCCCATCTCTAAACGTATTCAATGGACTTTTCTGTAAGTATTCAGTGGACTTTTTGAAATTAGAATAGTAAGTTTTAGGTACATAAGGAGACAACTTTTGGAATATTGATGAATATGTAGCAAGTGATTCTAACGAAATGCGAGACAACTTTTGCAATATTGATGAATATGTAGCAAGTGATTCTAACGAAATGCAATTATTGTCTATTGTTGTTTATGTATATGTAAAAAACAACAATGTAATCCAGCATACATTGGATTCATTATAAAATATTAACTATTAATATAATTAAATGTAGTATATTTGTATTAAGAATGTGAGGAACGTTTATGAAAATGACATAGAAGTGCATTAAAAAATTAGTAAATATATTAGATAAACAAATTTATTTTTTATAGTGGTGATAAGAAAACTCAATATAATATTATTGTGTTGTCTATCCTTTTTGTAAGTATCTCATAGCTTGAAGGGATGGTACTTTTGTTTTTTGTTTTGATGCTATTACAATTAGCAATGGGCTGTGTAGAAATGGAGCCTAGTGTTTTTTTTTTTTAAACTATGGGAACAACAATTTCCAAAGGGTATATCCAACAGCTTGCAAGCCATATATACTAGAAATTTGTGACTCGGGAGAGCTTCTATCTCAGATAGAATCCTTGCCTTGTCACAATGGGCTAATGAGCAACTCTACCCTGCCGATTTTGAACTCGTGACCTCCTCAGATAACACCTGTTCTTAACTATTAGGCCCACTCAGATACTCAGCACTTTGTTCTTTTTCGAACATATTAATTATTGAAGATGAGTACACTGTCTTGTCTTTTAGGTTGTGATTACATTATGAAATTCTTACGTGTTCTGCAATATTGCTCAAATGGGACGTTGCTGTGACAGTGGATGTCAGTGCACTCTGTGTTAACATACAGCGTGCCAAGAAATAATAATGACAAAGTAGGTAATCTTTTGCTTTCCGGTTTGGGATTATACAGAAAAATACCAGAGTAGGACATGCTTTTCTCTGTTGCACTCTCTTACTATAAAAGGAAATACTATATCGTTGAGCTGAGCTGAACATGCAGTGTTCCCTACTAATATAAACAACTTGTGAACTGTATACTTCACTTTGGCTGGAAGCTAGTGGTTTTCAAATCAAATATCTGTCTCTATTTGATTTGTGCATAGCTATTCATACAGTACGATCCCTAATCCATTCAATATTCAGCTGGTTGGAGCAGCAGGGCAGCCATGTGAGTGGAGTTGGTATGACAGTGGAATAATAATAATAATAATAATAAGCTATCATCTATTTCCATACTTTTCTCCGCTCCTGCTTCCATTTCCTTCGTTCCCAACATTATTGCGTTGGACGCACTATAATCATGCCCACTAAAAACGAGTAGTCTGCCTCTGCCTCTGGCTGCCTGACTTTTATTTTTCAAGCCGTCTTCAGGCATTCAAATATATATTATAAACTACTAGTCCAGTTTCGTCTCTTCTACTATCCATGGCACGCTCATAAAGGACCATCCGGTTCAACCCACGTCCTTAGAATTGCAGCTATTATATATGTGGAATTACCTGCGAAAACAGAAAGCATGTCCCCTGACAATGATTTCTACATGGCACAGTTGTTGTGCGCATTAACGCTGAGCACTTTCTGCGTGTCGTGTAGTAAAGGATTGAAGAAAAATAAAAAATAGGGTAACAGCAGCCAGTATCATGTATAGTAAATGCCAGACATAACATCATATCAGTCATTGGGATTGGAGTAACTTGATCCGTGGAAGACTTACTTTTATGAGAGAAAGTTCCGTCCTAAATAATAAGGTGGAATTTTGTTTAAGGGCACAGTTCCAATTTGAGGAGATGAATTTATCCCTAGGGATTATGCTTATGCTTGATGATCTAATTTCATTTCATTCAGTGGAAAATGATTCATAGTGAAAAGTTTGTCCACAAATTAATGGACTCCATTAGGATTACAGTGGAAAAACCTCTAATCATTCACTGCAAATTTATTCATACTGATTTGATTTACGAGAGTAAAAAGGTTTGTCCACAAATTTATGGTTTTGGAATTTCAAAATTTTGATTTACTAGAGTAGAAAGGGAATTTCAAAATTTTGATTTACTAGAGTAGAAAGGTTTGTCTACAAATTGATGGACTTCCTTAGGATTAGAGTGTGGGAAAAACCTCTAATACTTTAAAAGAGTGTAAGCTAAATCTAGTTTATCATGGATGGGTTATGTTTTACATAAGCCACACCATGATGGATGTTGGTTGCTTTTTGGACAGACCCGGGTTTTCAGGATGCGCAGCAACAAACACCCCTTGGCGCACTGGCCCTTTCGGAAACGAGTTGCAAGCAGCCCGCAGTCTCACCCGAAGTGGCTATGGAGGGGCTAAGGAATCAGGTTTCCTTAACCTAGGCGATGTGGAGACTATGGTATTCTCCCTTCCCTTCTTAACAGAGCGTCTTGCCCTTTTACAGGTCTCACAATGCCACTGCGCTGGAACTTACGCGTCGCAGCTTCCTGCAGGCTCCGTGATTTTCAGTGCAGATCGCGGGTATGGGCGCCGCTTCATCGTTCTTTGCTCCCTGTCCTTCGCCTTCAATGCTTCGTCCCATTGCTCTTCCTTGGTCCGAGCAACCATAACTCCTGTACTTTGCCTTAATGAGGGTAGCTGAGCCCTCTATTCCGCCGCTTCATTTATTGTGGTGGTTGAGCTTTCTACTCGGCCACATTTACTCTTCTTTGGCTTGTGTGCGCAAGCTCCGCGATTTCCGGCCCGCACTCTGCGGTGAGCTCGTCCATCTGGCGTCGTACCGCGCACTGTTCATTTCCACCAAAAATGGTGTTTTTCCTCAAAATTAGCACTTTTCCTTCAAACTTAGTGCTTTTTCCCAAAACTTGGCAGCTTTACCATGGCTGCGGCCTATGCTCCAACAATGGAGACATTGTGGGCATAGTTATACCATTTCAACAATCACAACCATACCTACGTGCATAAAATATTCCCTACTTATAGATATGGATAAAAACCCATGCTCTAAAAATGTAAGTGTAGTTAGGTATGTCAAAAATCATTTAGACAATATTTATAATATAAAATTATTCATTTCAAAGTCTTGATTTCTAACACAATAACAAATCATCTCAAATAAGTTTAAGACTTGTTTATTCATAAGTTGGAATAGCATGGTCATTCTTGCCTAAATTTGAGGTTTACACTGCCACAAAGAGCCCACAACTATCTTGAGTGTTAACAACTCTATTATAAGGGATCAACCGCTTTATCAGGTTTATACATTTAGTAGAAGTTTCAAAGTTAAATCGACATGGCCAACACACCCACTTTCCAAGTTTCCACTGAGACATGATGAAAGCAAGTGTCACAATTGCCACCTTAGGTCATAAAACGGTATACATTTTTATAACAAAATACAAGTACATAAAATAAGAAAATTGGGCTAACACCTTAGTGTTTGACACTAATATAAGCTCTTTCTAGGTACTCTTTCTTAAAGACATCACCATTTTGTATTTTGAGAGTCTCCATGCATCACTTCAAGTTTTAGCCACAAATTAAAACTCTTTCATGCCAAGGAAAAACATATCTAAATCCTACGCGAATGAACAATAGCCATATGTGATGCTACACTAAACCTCTCAAACCATGAGTTTTCATGCACTTCTACGAGTTTTTTTTATTGTTCCAATCAAACTTGCAACAAATCATTAGACAGCGCTTTGAATGCTCTCCACAACACCACTAATGACACTGAACTCTGTGTCTGTATAAAAAAAAGTTATAGAGAAAACACAAATAGCACATGGGAGAAAATCATGCTTCTTTTCTCATCAATCTCTAGTAAAATAGTTTGGATTGAGGTCTTGTCACCAATTATGTTTTTTAGGAAAGAAACATGGAAGATTCGATGTACACATGAAGATGGAGGCAACTCCAATTTGTAAGCCATATTCCCAATCCTCTACAACACTTTATAGAGACCATAGTACTTAGGTTCTAAGTTTTTCCCCTTATTTTGCTACTCGAGGGATATCTGTTTCTATGGTTTTAGACTAAAAATTACCCAATCCCCTACAAAAAATTTACTTTGACTATGATGCTGATATGCTTGTTGTTTCATCCTATTTTGTGATATAACCAAGTTATCTTTCAATAGTTGGAGAACCTCTTGTCGAAGCTCTATGTGATCCTCCACTACTTGAATCTTAGCTTTTCTTTCAAGGATGATGTGATGGAAGGATGATGATAGTCATAAAGTGACATAAATGGTGACCATCTTTATGAAGTATAGTTATTAGATGTGTTGTACCACCATTATTCTAAGGGATACCATTGAACCATTGTGTAATACCCTGCACTATAGCATGGGTCACCTGTGTAATACCCATGCTACCCTTTCTTACAACGTAATTTTCCACCTTGTGAGCATCAACATTGATTGGACTTCAGGATCCATTTCATTGACTCAGATCTATCAGATTATCCTCCAGGAACACATTATGTTCCTATTTTTGTTCTTGTACTCTAGTTGTCCCACTACAGCCCACGTACATCACCCCATATACGCTACTTGTTACACTATAGCTCGAGTGTATACACTACTTGTTACACTATAGCTCGAGTGTATATGCTACTTGTTACATTATAGCCCGCGTGTACCCACAGGTTATCTCACTACAGCCCGCGGGTAGCATGTAAAATGGTAAAAATCACTAGTTAATTACTTTTTACTCCCAAAAAGTGGTCATAGGGTGACCTTTGGCCCTCCATTTCCCCCGAAATGCCTCGATGTGTCCTTTCACTTACCTTTGAGAGGACTATATATTGAGCGCATATGGCTTATGGGAGGGGAGGGGAAAGGAGAGCAAGAGAACTCTAGTGGATTTTTGCCCTATCTTGAGTCTACACTCATTGATCCTTGTAGTTGTGAACCCTTTATGTTCACCTTCCAAACTCCTATCATAGTTTAAGTTTGCTATTCCATGGAGGATTGAAGTGGTGGAGGCACAAGTGGAGAGACCCAGATCTTGGTTCAGATTGGTTTCCGACAAGAGTTCGTATCACATTGTACTTCTTGTTACTTATTAATAAAAATACTCATATTCTCGTCTATTAATGTTGTGAATGTTGTTTATATTACATTGGGTTGCATTTAATTATAATATCATGGACCATTGCTATTGATGATGTTAATGTCGTTTATATATTACATGTGTTTGTTGTATATTGGCTGTAAAGACTAATTTAAAGGTTCAAGTGCATGGGTTGAAAGCTCCAACGGGAATCTACATCAAACGTTTGGATCGAGGTTGGTTATATTCTTCATTATCTTAGCATTGTCATTTATATAGCATAGCATTGAGAATTGAGTTAATTTCTAGTAGTCAACTCTCTGTTGTGGTTCACCCCAAGCCATAGGAAGTTTTCTCTAACACAGAAATGGTGACTCCGTTGGGGAAAACATCCATTTTTGGGGATTTTTGAGCATTATTCCTTATTTAGAGTTGTTGTTTATCGAAGCTCTATGTCACTGATTGGCCATGGAGATACACTATAGAAAAATGGTTTTTTCTGAGACATTGGACTCTTTGTTTGTCCATTTGCTTTTTCCTACCCGTGGGTGAGCTTAGCTCTTCCCGCGTCTACCTGCATTTGTTTACACTATTGTCCACGGGTACATGCAGGTATTCCTTCGACAGTAGCGTACAACTCCGACTTTGGTTGTTTCATGACCCTTGGTTGTTGCTGGGTTGGCTTTGAATGATCCTGAGTCTTTATTGGCCTGATTCTTGACTATTCCATGACTTGTTTGTGACCAGAACTCTTCTCTTCTCTTGGTTGAGCCTTGTTGGTTTTTTATCCATCCTTGGATTTAGCCTTTTTGGTTTTTTCCTATCGAGCTAATTCTGTTGGCTGAGTCTTACTATTTAGGATCTGTTGGGTTGTTTGGTGATCTCCTCTGCATTTCAGTAACTAAATAGTAGGATTTTGCTTGCATTTTTCATATCATTATATTGAAAAATACAAAAAAAAAATAGTTTTGCATTTTCCTTTTGCTTATAAGTGAAAATACAAAAAAAATTACTTTTATGTACTACATTTTGCATTGAGTACTTGCTGCTTTCATTTAGGTTCTGCTTGTGCATTGAAAATATAAAAGAGTTGCCATTTTATTTTGAAGCCGTTGGTTTGATTTTGCATGTTAGTGGCATTGTTTTTATTGGATAGATGAATCTAGAGTTTGACAATTTTGCATATTATCAAGTCATATACATCACTAGTTTCACGACCATATCCTTTGAGTAACCACAACCATTAAAATTAATGCTTAATCTTAAAATTGATTAGAACGATTTTATTTATAGGGTACACCAACTAGCATAGGTTTAGAGTCTTGGAATAGATTATTGTGAGTAAACAATCCAAGACTACTAAAAAAAACATTATGTGTCTAACTAGGGAGTGGTGAAATCCATGGTATACATCGGTGTTATCAGGAAGCTCTACTAAAACCAGAGTTAAGCACGAGGTCACGAGAGGTTGGTTGCGAAGATATCCCTCCAATACTGGCTGAACGTGGGAGATATTTCCAGGGTTTGTTCGTATTTGGGTACTCTTGGGGGATTTGGCCCTCTTGAGTTTCGGGCTTAGCTACCCTTACCATACGATGGATCCCACCTGCGACTGTCCCCCTAAGCATTGGTTATACTGCGGTGACCATAGTTGCCTTACCTAGGTATCGCATAGGGTACTTGCAATGGTTATACTATCTGTGTCATGAGTCAGATAGGGGTTGGACAACACAGTTGTTTGTTGCCGAGGGTTACGGACCTTTGCACGCAGTGAATCCTGGGTGCCTCTATAACTGATTCTGTTACCTCCGGATACAGTTTGGGAGTCTTAAGCCTCTCCTAGGCGAGACATACCGAGTCTAATGTCGGGAGCTCATTTAGCTACTCTATTTTTCTGCTCTTGGTTGTAGTTTCTCTAGGTGTGTGCTCTTGATTTACTATTTTTTGATCGATAGTTGTCCATTAAGGGACACTGTGATTTTATTTTCTCTTTGAAGATATCGTGGCATGGAGTCCTACTCTCCATCAATCCCGTCGGTTGGCTGGTTTACATCCTGCTGAACTTTCACGCTGTGTTGCTAGGGGATGCTGGAAGGCTCCCTCTGAGTCTTCGTATTCTTACGAGACATACGTCCTAGATGTCATGATGGCTGCACACTCTGACATTAGAGAAATCCCTATGACTCCATCGGGAAGATTCAAACACACTTCAGACACCCCTACTCCTCGTGAGGTGTGGCGGGGTGATCCACGTGAGGCCCAACCTAGTTTGTTTGGTCTGGATCTACCCGAGACTCAACCTAGTTTGTTTGGTCTAGATCGACCCGAGGACGACCCATTCGATCCTTCATATCCACATAATTATTTATACATGATGCCAGAGTTACATGATGATACAGGTCCTATGATAAACCCCATTGCGTTCTCATATGGTATGCCTAATTACACCATAGTTGATCCTTCCACTGCTTTTGGTAGTCATGCTGGCACCAGTGATGGTGTTAGCAACATTGCACCCACTGGGGGAAATACCCTCGCCAGGGGCACCACATTGTCCACTCACACACATAGTATGGGGACCGATCACATTCCTCCTAACAATGTTAATGTTGGAAGACAACCGCCTCCTAGGACTACCCAACCTAATAGGAACACTGTTCGCGACCTGACTCGCCATCCACCACCTAATACACATGCCGCCACCCATCAACCTAGGACCACTTTCACGAATGTTAATGCTCCTCCCAACCATGGGGGTGAACATATACTGCATACTTTTTCATCCACTGCCGCTACTAGTAATGCTAATGTAGGAGGTGGGAATATACCTCATTCTCACGGTCATAACGCCACCATTCCTTCTACTAGTAACACCAATGTTGGGGTTGAGAATACATCTCATACGTATGGTCACCACACGACTACTCATGCTAATCCTAATGCTTACGCTGGGGGTGGGAACATACCTTACCATCATGGTCATTACAACACGGTTCCCTCTACGAATAGTACGTATATGCCCCATAATTATGGTGGAAACCCTTACTACAATACAGTCCGTGGTGGCCACCAGTACAACCCACCTCAATATGGTGCTCAAAATGCATATATACCTGCTTACTCTCACATGGGTCAGGTTGGAGGAGGTTATCAACCTTATGGCCATGGTCAAGCATATGGTCAGTTAGGTCCGTATAATCAGCAGTTTAATGCTCATGGTCAAGCATTTGGTCCATCTTATAATTTAGTTCCGTACAACCAACCTTTTATGGGGGCTTATAATCAAGATTTACAGCCACAGCTCCTGTTCCTTGCACGTTTGAATCTTTTGTATCTTTCGAATCTCACGAATGATCTGGTGTGTCATGACCCTAATTGGCCTCCTTTCCCTACCAAGCTCCCTTCGGACATTCCTAAGTTTGAGGGGAAAGGTGGTGAGGATCCGGGTGATCATGTCACAACGTTTTGTTAAAATTTGAGCATTAATTCACAATACTCTTGGATCTTTATTGATAGAATAACATATACAGTATATCAATGCATAACAATCACAACAAGCATGACAAGCATCACAAGAATCAAAAGCATGAGAGACAAGAGACACAAAGTTTCCATGGGGAAAACCCTAAGGTGAAAAACCCCACAACTTCCTCAGTGATAGAGAGAGCAATGGCTCAACCAAAGTACAACCAAAATACGCTTGAGATAGTCTCCTAGAGCAGATGATCCTCCTCCTCACTAGTGTGCCACTTTCTGAGTGAGAGAAGTGTGTCTTTCAGAATGACCCAAATAGAGATCTCCCGATCTCTATTTATAATTAACCTGTTTTCCCAGTGACCTTATGGGGCCGACTTGTCTATCTAGATACATCCACAATCTAATATATATTTTAGGGCCGACCCCACACATGGTGGTCTAATAACCCATCGGCAAGTACACACACTTGCAACACTTGTCAATCCACATGACAACACTTCCTTATAGAGGAATAACACATCTCTTATATGTTTACAATAAATATATATGAAATACATAGATGAAATACATTCCGAAGTTACATATAGATCAACACTCCCTCTTAACTAGGAAGGTATTTCTCGACACAGTTCTGCTAGACAAGTCTTCTTCTCAGGATCATCGTCATCATCATCATCACTGCTGCTGCTATCTCAACCAATCTCTGACTCTACTCGTCATAGGAATTTCTACAAAGCCAGTCGTTTTTCATACTGGATGTAGGCCCACCACCTGTAGGTCTTCATCATCTATGCGAACGGTCTGATAGAGGTTGCCTCTCAGGACTAATTTTATGTGCGGATGCAATACCGGAAAGAGTATCCCATGAAAATTTATGTGCATAAGCACAACCGGTAAGATCTCCCAGGACTGATTACATGCATCTCCTCCACAATACCTTTAAAGAGCATCCCAGGAACATTTATGTGCCGCAGCATGACCGACAAGATCTCTAAAGAGCATCCCAGGACTTATTACGAGCATACAGCTCAACCTCTCGAATCTCCAGGACTGATTACATGTGGATAGAAAAAACCTTTAAAGAGCATCCCAGGAACATTTATGTGCCACAACACGACCGACAAGATCTCTAAAGAGCATCCTAGGACTAATTACGAGCACAGAGCTCAACCTCTCGGATCTCCAGGACTGATTACATGTCTCCGTAGTAATACCTCATCCCAGGACTGATTACGAGCACACAACTCAACCTATCGGATATCTGACGACTGATTACATACTACATAGCAATACCGGAAAGAGTACCCTAGGAACATTTATGTGCCGTAGCACGACCGACAAGATCTCCCAGGACTGATTGCATGCTATTTGCACAACCTGCCACATATAATCTCTGACCTCCAAGTATCAACCTGATACTCATGATCCAACGGATAATCATTGCACGAGGCATCATCCTGATGCCCATGATCATACTGATCATCATCACTTGTACCCTCCTAGTACATATCATCTAGAGCAACATCCTAAATCTCATCATCATGATCAACCTAATCATACAATGCATCCACCTAATGCACACCAAGTATCTACCTGATACATATCATCATACATTATCCACCTGATCATACAGTGTATCCACCTGATACAAATACAAATACATGATACATATCAACATACATGATCTACCTGATCATACAATGTATCCACCTGATACAGATACATGGTCCAAGCATCCAACATGATGCATATACAAATACATACAAATGATCCAACCGATCATATACAACATCCAACATGATGCGTACATACATATAAATGATCCAACTGATCATATCCAGTATCGACACGATGCGTACATACATACAAATATAAATGATCCAACTGATCATATCCAGCATCAACATGATGCGTACATACATACAAATATAAATGATCCAACTGATCATATCCAGCATCCAACATGATGCATATACAGAGCAGTAACTAGAGCATCGTCCTGATACTCATCATCCAGCGCTTACATCCACATCCATGTGAAGGATCCTCCTTCCAACATGCTTGGGATGGCTTCAGCAAATGTGTCCATCACTTCTTCCTCGAAGTGTCGTTAATCTGAAGAACACCAAGCCTCTCCCTGAAGTACTCGAACTTCACCCTGGCTAGTGGCTTTATCAGCACATCTGCAATCTGCTCGTCCGTCGCAACATACAGGAGCTTCACAGCTCCTCTCTGCACCATATCCCTGATATAGTGATATTTGATCTCTATGTGTTTCGACCTGTCATGAAACACTGGGTTCTTAGACAACTTCACACAACTCTTGTTATTGCAGAATATACCAGTAGCATCCAATGGGAGATCAAATAACTCAGACAGTAGCTTCCGTAGCCATACTACCTCACAACTAGCTGAATAGGCTGCAACATACTCTGCCTCAGCTGTACTCAGTGCTACCCAAGACTGCTTCCTGCAGAACCAAGAGATCACACCTGATCCCATACTGAAGCAACACCCAGATGTGCTATTCCTATTTGCAGCACTGCCAGCCCAATTTGAATCAACATAACCTTGCAGGTTAAACTTTTGATTCGCTTCATACTTGAGCCCATAATCCACTGTACCCTTCAGGTACCTCAGAACATGCTTTACAGCAACCAAATGAACACTCCTCGAATTCGTCAGGAACTGGCTCAATGTGTTCACTGCAAAGCAAATATCTGGTCTCGTGTTCGTCGGGTACATCAAGGACCCAATCATATGACGATACATAGAGACATCAACCGGCTCAGATGAAGCATCACATAGAAGCTTTAGATTCGATGCCATGGGTGTGACCATGGCCTTGCAATCCATCATCCCAAATCTCTTCAGAATATCTACTGTGTACTTCCCTTGACCAAGGAAGATCCCACCTGAATTCTGCCACACCTCCATGCCTAGGAAATAATGCATCATTCCCAAATCTTTCATATTGAACTCAGTAGCAAGCTTCCTCTTAGTATCTGCAATCAATCTGTCATCTCCTGTTACAAATAAATCATCCACATACAGGAGTAGAATCACAGGATTCCCTTCCTCAACCTTGTAGTATAGGTTGGAATCTGCTTTACTCTTGGTAAAGCCCAAGCTAGATAGGAAACTGTCCATCCTACCATACCAAGTTCTGGGAGCTTGCTTCAATCCATACAAGGATTTCTTCAATCTGCACACATATGACTCCCTGTCGTGTATTTCAAAATCGAGTGGTTGTTCCACGTATACTTCCTCTTCAACTACACCATTCAAGAAAGCAATCTTGACATCCATCTGGTGTATTTTCCATTTCATTGTTGTAGCCGGGGCAAGTACTGTTCTGATGGAAGTATACCTGGCTACAGGTGCAAAATTTTCTTCATAATCTATTCCCTCTTTCTGAGAGAAGCCACGAGCTACGAATCTTGCTTTGTATTTCTCTACACTGCCATATGCAGCATGATTGATTTTGTAGATCCATTTGGAAGTCACAACATACTTCTCTTTAGGTCTTGGGACAACATCCCAAACATCATTCTTCATTATTGATTGGTATTCCTCAACCATGGCATCCTTCCATTCTTTCTTTTCCACTACTTCTTCATAACTGGAAGGTTCTTTGTTCATAATGTCACAGAGTAAAGCAACATAGCTGGTATGTGATTTGGTTCTCTTCTTTGCTCTGTGTTCTTCTTCTGGAATGCCAAATCTTTTTGCATCTTGAATGAGCTCTCTAGCCCATGCAGGTTTCCTCTTGTGAGAGTTATCCTCACGGGATGGATCTATAGGTTCTTGCGGATCTTCAAACTCATGAACAACTTCTGGAATTGCTTCAATCATGGTAGTGTCTTGAAATCTAGTTTCCTGAGGTTCTTCATAAACTTCGATAGGTGCCTTCCTTGACTTGATGAATGCTGAGTTTTCATCAAATGTTACATCCCTACTGACATCAATCTTCTTGAACCCTAGAAAGTATATTCTGTAAGCCTTCGAACTTCCACTGTAACCCACAAAGATACCCTTCTTTCCTGAAGGATCTAGTTTGGTCCTCTTTTCCTTTGGGACATGAGTGTATACTGGACAACCAAATATTATGAGATGGCTGACTTCAGGTTTCTTACCAGAAAAGACCTTTTATGGTGTCTTGTTGTCCAATATCTTGTGGGGTGTTTTGTTCTGCACATATACAGTTGCTCTAGTTGCTTCTGCCCATAGATGCATAGGTAGATCCTGGTCATGCAGCATTGCCCTTGCTGCTTCCATGATTGTTCTGTTCTTCCTTTCTACAACTCCATTCTGTTGAGGATTATAAGGAGCAATCAACTCCCTCTTAATCCTTGAATCACTGCAAAGCTTCTTGAAGTCACCTGAGGTGAATTCTCCACCATTGTCGGATCTGAATGTTTTGATCTTTTTGTCAGTTTGATTCTCCATCAAGGTTTTGAATTCCTTGAAGTTATCAAATACCTCATCTTTGTTTTTCAAGAAGTATACCCAAGTCTTCCTGGAGAAGTCATCAATAAATGTGACATAGTAAGCATACCCACTTAGAGAACTGGATGACATAGGACCACATACATCTGAGTGGATGATTTTCAGGATATCTTTTGCCTTTATTTCACTGCTTGGGAAAGCCTTCTTAATATTCTTACATTTTGCACATCCTTTGCAAACACCTTCATGTTTGGTCTTGATTTCAGGAAGACCCTCTACAGCCTTGCTTGCAATTGGAAGTGCCCTATAGTGCATATGAGCAAGTCTTCTATGCCAAAGTTCACTTGGCTCCATGGATTCATGCACCATGGCATGTTCAGTTTGTCCTTTTAATTTATACAAACCTCCCTCTTGCTCTCCAATCACAACTGGATCATCTATGGTCTTTCCCTTTACCCACATTAGGACTTGGCCATCCACAAATGCAACCCTCATACCTTTTGTATCCAATGCAGAGATGGAGAGTAATTTCTTCTTGAGCCCAGGTACATAAATGACTTCTTTCATCTTCAAAGATTTTCTAGAATCTAGGTTGTAGGAGGCTTCACCACTTTCTTTGATGGGATATTGATAATCATCCCCAAGTTTCACTTTATGGGGTGATTCATGTTCAGACAAATTTACAAAGGATTCTTTAAACCCAGTCATGTGTTTGGAATCCCCACTGTCAATTAACCAATCATTACAACCATGGGAGATAGTACCTGTGAGAGTAGAGATTAGAACATACTCTTCTTCACTTGATGAGTCATCATTACTATCATCACTTTCTTCCCTAGCCTTCTTCTTTGGAGGTTCATCATCTTCGACAGCATGAGCATGGTACCTTCTTTTGTTACCCTTCTTCTTCTTGCTGGAGTTGTTGTTGTTGTGTTTGTCCCTTTTGTTCTTGGGACATTCCGAAGCAAAGTGACCCTTCTCATTACAAGTGAAACACCTTAGATCTTTCTTGTCTTTGTGAAAATGATGAGAAGATTTCTTCTTGTGATGGGATGGCTCCCTCTTGAACTTGCCCTTCTTAGTGTGAGCTGTGAGAGCTTGATCCTCATTTCCATCTTCTCTTCTCTTGCCACAAGCCTTGCTTCTTCTTGAGAACATTCCTCCCATAATCTACTGAAGGAGATTAACTTCTTTCTGGCACAGATCCCCTGGATAAAAGAGTCCCATGACCTAGGTAGGCCATTCAAAGTAGTCATAACAATTTCACCATTCTCCACCATTTCATTTACAGCTTCAAGTTGTTACTTGATTTGAGAGACCTTGGAGAAATAGGATTGAATGGTTTCTCCATTCGACATCTTGACCCCTTTCAATTGATTCCGCAGGGTCATCTTCTGATTTATGTTCTTTCCTTCAAATAGCTTGGTCAAAGAGTCAAACATAGCCTTGGGTGTCTTTAGAGAAGACACATGGGGTATGAGATGGTATTTGATAGAATCAACAATGATTCTCTTTGCCTTGACCAAGTTCTTCTTATGCAATACCTTAGCCTCTTCATCCTCTAGGAGAAGGATGTCTTCTTTTATATATGAGTCCAACTCATTCTCTTCCAGGATTAACCCAATCCTATACTTCCAAGCTCGGAAGTTATCAGCCCCTTCAAGCTTATCCTCAAGCTTGGTGTGGTGAGACATCTTAAAGAGTACTTCAAATGGAAATAGAAAAGATTTAGGTCTTACCACTTGAAATGCTGAAAACTGTATCTGGTCCCGGATTAGGGTTTGTCGAAAAAACCCTAAAAATTCAAAATGTGAATTTCAACTTTCTGAAAGGATAGAAAGATGCGCCTTGATGAGATGATCAGCCTGGTTTATTCAGAATTTGAGATCAGCAAAGCTTTACCCTTCATATTTTCTTTTTTTTCCTCCCGGGTTCACCAGGGAGACCCCTGAATTAGGTTTTGAGTTTCTCGGAGATCTACCCAGCCAAAAATCTCGATCCAAAGGTCTAAACTTCGATTTTTGCAAGGAGATTCCAGCTATGGCTTCAGATTTCAGAAATTCCTATTTTGGTGGAAACCCTAATTTTTAGGGCCAAATCTAAAAATGCTCAGAATTGAATTCTGATTGGACAGAAAGATTCTCCTTGATGAGTAGAGTCAATCTACTATACTGCTTTCCCAAAAACTATGGCGAGAAACCCAATAAACAAGAAACTCAAGTTTTCGTCACTGTAAAATGTCTTTTTCTCAAGTTAGCTCTGATACCATGTTAAAATTTGAGCATTAATTCACAATACTCTTGGATCTTTACTGAGAGAATAACATATATAGTATATCAATGCATAGCAATTACAATAAGCATGACAAGCATCACAAGAATCAAAAGCATGAGAGACAAGAGACACAGAGTTCCGTGGGGAAAACCCTAAGGTGAAAAATCCCACAACTTCCTCAGAGATAGAGAGAGCAATGGCTCAACCAAAGTACAACCAAAATACACTTGAGATAGTCTCCTAGAGCAGATGATCCTCCTCCTCACTAGTGCGCCACTTTCTGAGTGAGAGAAGTGTGTCTTTCAGAATGATCCAAATAGTGATCTCCCGATCTCTATTTATACTTAACCTGTTTGCCCAGTGACCTTATGGGGCCGACTTGTCTATCTAGATACATCCACAATATAATATATATTTTAGGGCCAACCCCACACATGGTGGTCTAATAACCCATCGGCAAGTACACACACTTGCAACACTTGTCAATCCACATGACGACACTTCCTTATAGAGGAATAACACATCTCTTATAAGGGTACAATAAATATAGATGAAATACATTCCAAAGTTACATATACATCAACATGTTTCACCTTTGGTGCTCTTCCAACTCGTTGAATCACGATTCTGTTCGATTACGACTATTTCAACGCACCCTCACGGGGGCAACTGCGAAGTGGTATGTTGAATTGCCTGGGAACACTTATAGGGGTTTCAATGAGATCACTTTGGTTTTCTTGGATCATTTCCAGTTTCTGGTTCGTTATGATACCGGTACTGAACTTTTGTCTACCTTCCGTCAGAACAAGGCCACACATATTTCTGACCACGTTCAAGAGTGGTGTTGGTGGAAGAGGTTAGTGAAAGCCAACATTCCTCCAGATTTTCTGTTGGAATGGTTCCTCAAGTCTTTAATTCCATATATTGCTAAGGATGTTTTGATGTCCGACATTGTGACTAAGGAACAAACCATCTTAAAATTCCAGCAGTTAGATTTACTATATTCTCAGTTTGGAATTTTGTACAACATTATTCCTGACGCACCGCGAACACGACATGAGCCCAGGTCAGTTCCTAGACCGCATGCCGATGGCACTGTAGGATCCACAAGTACTCGCCTTGTAGATTTGGTGGCTAATCAAATGCAAAATTTGTCACTAAACCAGTCTACTCCCGGACAGGTTCACACCTTGTCCACTTCCACCCCATCGTCTGATGTACACAGTGTGCAAACGACAAACCCATTGGGTAACCAACAACCTGGTGGTAAGAAGAAGGGGAGAAACAACCGTAAGGGTGGAAACAATGGGAACAATAATAGCAATCGCAATACCCCTCGTAAGGAGAATTCCAACCCTCCTTGGGAAGGAGGAAATGCTGGTGAGGACCGTAAACCTAGGCATAAGGTGAAATTTCCTTGTAAGCTTTGCGAGGAAGATCATCTTACTCACTTGTGTCCTCGAATTGAAGAAGAATCGAAGCATCTTGCACAGAGCCTAGTTGTGTTGAAGGATCCCCTTCCTCATCATCAAAACATGGCTTTGCATGCTCCCGCCACTGGTTATGGACCTAATGAGACTGCAACGTCTTCTTCCAATACTACTAGTTATGGATGCGTGAAAATGGTTCAATCGGAGGTTAGTGTTGCTACTCGTCAACATGATTATGGTGCACCACAACCTAATATGGGGAGTGAGCCTACCCATCCTCCTGATAATTCCTTGCATATCGAGAATCCCTCTATTATGCCGCGGATACTAGAAGGCATTCTTAAGCACTCTACGCATAATCCCAATGCTTGAGCCACCCATAACTACTCCATTGTAGAAGATTTGGTCCAAACTCCGTGTGCCATGTCAGCTCTTGAGGTTTTACAAGCGTGTCCTTCTCAAAGGCATGCCCTTTTGAGTGCATTAGGAGTTCAAGATGGGGTGATTCCTAGCATTATCAAGTTCGACACTACTGATGTTCAACCTCGCTTACCTTACCACGTGGCTTTTCAAATCCATGTGGACTGCCTTAAGAATTTTGTCAAAAGAACGGTGGTTGACGAAGGTGCTTCCGCGTCAGTGATGTTGTTAGCTTGTTGGAAAGCTCTTGGATATCCTCCTCCACTCATGTCTAGGACCATGCTCACTGCATTTGACGGTCGGTCATTTAAGCCACATGGGATTATCCCTTCCCTTGTTGTCTGCTTGGGAGCTAAACCTATGCCTATTGAAGTCGAAGTGGTTGATGCACCCATCGACTACAACCTTTTACTAGGTCGGAATTGGATGTATGCTATGAAAGCTGCCACATCTATTGTATTCAGAGTTATCTGCTTTCCACACGAAGGAAAGATTGTGACAATCGATCAACTGGATTTCGTTAATCCTCCTCCCACAACATCCACGGGATCCGTAGTTCTGTAGGTTACAGATTCTCAGACGGTAACTAGGAACATGGGTGTTGGTATGTACCCTTTGTTAATGGGATCTTTCAACTTCCCTGCACCAATCTCCTTTGTAGGAACCATCTCCAATGATGCTCCTTCCTCATTAAATCATGTACCTTTCCGGACATCATATTTCAGTGATCTGTGGAATCTACCTTCCACGAGTTCCCCGTTTGGATACATTTCACACATTGGGATGGATATGCCCTTGTTTGCAGTCAAGCTTACTCATCATGTTTAACCAACCATTGCAGATTCATATCTCTCTTCTTCATGGACAATAGAGGAAGATCCTGTTATGCTGCCCATGTGTGTAGTCAACCCATCTTGTTCACATGATTGCCTCGATGGTATTCTACCTTCACATGAAATTTTTATCAAGGCCATGAATGGTAATGACAAGCCTTGGGAGGATTCTCATCATCAATTTTATTTCCTTCCTACCCTTGATCTTATTGAACGAGATGAACCTTGAGTACAACCTGCCATGCATTTGGATTTTGATCGAGGCATACTTTTGTCTAGCCCCAGTTTGACATTAAAGTCTAATCTCCCTAGTGATGAGTCTGTAGACTCTCCTATAGATCCGCAAATCGGTGATCCTGATGAGTTCGATTCTACTTCTAGAATTTCCAACTCTCGTGATGATGAATTTGCCACTGCAGATTTTTCCATGTCCTTCAACTTTGCTCTTCATTCCGAAGTTGATCATTTTGGTCCCTTGGGTGTTGGTACTATGGCACCTTCAGTAGTTAGCTCTCCCTGCATTATGTCTGAGGGTGATAATAGTGAAGTTGAAAATTTTTCTACCACAGTGACCTGTATCATATTTTTCTTTACGTACGTTTTAGAGATGATCTTGGTAATTATGTTTCTTGGAGACAAGATTCTTAGCTGGACTTATACTTGTTTACTGGTCCTTTTCGACATTTGCTTCGTTCATGGTAGGCATATTCAGAACCTTGCATATAGGTTTAGGCCTCCCCATTGTTATGATGCATTCAAACCTTTTTCCATCCAAATTCGTAGACACCCTCTGAGTGTCCTTATCTTGCTCATGTTCCTTGCATTATGCATAGCTTTGTTCCATGCGCTTGGAACTAGTCTTGCATGTCCCTGACACTCGTCTTCCCCCATTATGAGCATTCTTCCACCTTTACTTTGAGCTCGTTAAAAACAGTAAGGAGGCTATGAGCATTCTTCCATCTCTTTTTTGAGCTGGTTAAAAACACTAAGGAGGTCACGAGTTTACTTTTCCGGGCTCATTAAACCTTTACGGAAGATATTTTTATAAAGTCTTTTTTAAGCCCTTGTTAGACTTTTTCAAATTAAACAAGATTGCCGAGTATGCTTGTCATTTCAGACTTGTTAAAAGATTTGAAGCGACATCCACTTAGGTATAAGTTTACCCCTTTTCCAGACCTTTGTGGATTAATTACGAAAAATGTATACTCTAGTCATACGTGATTATAAGAGTTCTTCTCTCATTATTTTACATTTTTTCAGGTGAGGAGACTAACTTTACAAAAAGGGACTCCCCTTTTATGTCAAGTTGTGATTGCATTGCATTATCCTGCTTGTCGCTTGAGCCTTGTGCCGGCTCCCGCTTACTCACTTATTATCCATGTGCCTGAGCAATTTACCTTCCGAACCAAGCAGAGCCTTAATTTATCTTTCGCAACTTGATGACCGTTTACCCTGAGGGAACATTCCCCTGAGTGTCCACATCCTGCACATGCTTCCTTGCATTGATCATAGGTATGTTCCACTACTTGGGACTAGTCTGCTCGCTATTTAACACTCGTTCCCTCACTTGTTGTACTATAAGCAATTTTATTCTTTTTCAAGCTTTTCCAAATATGAAAAAGACCAAAAACATCAAATATTCCAAAAAGCCGGACGAGATTATGGTTACTACTTCTAGTTGGCAGTTGTTGTGTCGCCTTTGAACAGAGCATTCATTCCACTCCATACATTATGAGTCGAGACTATAGTTGGACCTTAGGAGTTGTACTTGTTTCTCAATTTACTCCACCAATTGGTTAAGCTTCCAGTCATTATGGATCCCTTTGTGGTGCCTCCTACATCACATAGTCTATATTGAGTCTATGCTGCCTGAGTATATCCATCTGCTCATCATCTTGTTCAAAGTAAGTCCTGAAACCAGAGTCGGCCACTCCTCAAATATCTTGACTATTGAATGTCGGCCATCCTTATTGAGTCAGTCTATTTCACCTAAGTTCTTCCAAATATTTCAGCGTAGCTGGTACCTCGTGATGGTTGATGGGGTATGTCTTAATGCCCTCTTTCCAGCGAGTCTCGTTCCGTCGAATTCAACCCATTTATTTTGGAACTCGAGGCTTAGAGTTCGGTTGAGTACTTTGAGGCTTGCAGTCATTAGTGGTAGGTTCTCTCGCCATCGACAGTTTTGGGAATACATCAATGTTCCCTGATCGATGGATTCATCTTAGTGTTCGACTTCAACACATCTATTCGCACTTTGATGATTGTGCTTTGTGCCTTGATGCCCATTTTCATTATTGGTGGTTTATCTCATATCTGTTAATGGTATACATCATTGACCGGTAATCAGACGATGTCACATCAGGTTCGACCTCAACTCCTTTATTCACTTGATGGGATTTGCACCGTCAAAGACTTGTGTAGAAGACCACAGGCGATAGTGGCATTCAGTATGCTACTGATGATTATGACTTTACATCTGAGATATCACCTCTCAGATATCAGTAGTTTGTACCTCCAATTTGCACCAGTTGTTTCCTTTTCAGTGGGAGACCATATCTTACTATAGAGGGATCATGGCTGTGATCACTTATGACATATATTCACTATGTACTGCCTATTCATGGCCATTGTATCAGAATGTTGTACTATACCAACATGTACTCAGGGATACTATTGTATTATGACGAGTGAGCTGCTCCTTCCACTTGTGTCTCCATCACTCCACTTCTGAGATTTATAATGTATTTCGGCCATCATAGCATCAGTCTCTGAACTCACACATTAGGGGGCATCTGTTACAACGTAATTTTCCACCTTGTGAGCATCAACATTGATTGGCCTTCAGGATCCATTTCATTGACTCAGATCTATCAGTTTATCCTCGAGGAACACATTATGTCCCTATTTTTGTTCTTGTACTCTAGTTGTCCCACTACAACCTGCGTACATCACCCCATGTATGCTACTTGTTACACTATAGCCCGAGTGTATACGCTACTTGTTAAACTATAGCCCGCGTGTACCCTTAGGCTAGCTCACTACATCTTGCGGGTATCATGTAAAATGGTAAAAATCACTAGTTAATTATTTTTTACTCCCAAAAAGTGGTCATAGGGTGACCTTTGGCCCTCCATTTGCCCCAAAACGCCTCGATGTTTCCTTTCACTTACCTTTGAGAGGACTATATATTGAGCACATATGGCTTATGGGAGGGGAGGGGAAAGGAGAGCAAGAGAACTCTAGTGGATTTTTGCCCTATCTTGAGTCTACACTCATTGATCCTTGTAGTTGTGAACCCTTTATGTTTACCTTCCAAACTCCTATCATAGTTTGAGTTTGCCATTCCATAGAGGATTGAAGTGGTGGAGGCACAAGTGGAGAGACCCAGATCTTGGTTTAGATTGGTTTCTGACAAGAGGTCGTATCACATTGTACTTCTTGTTACTTATTAATAGAAATACTCATATTCTCGTCCATTAATGTTGTGAATGTTGTTTATATTACATTGGGTTGCATTTACTTATAATATCATGGATCATTGTTATTGATGATGTTAATGTCATTTATATATTACATGCGCTTGTTGTATATTGGCTGACAAGACTAATTTGCAGGTTCAAGTGCATGGGTTGAAAGCTCCAACGGGGATCTACATCAAACGTTTGGATCGAGGTTGGTTATATTCTTCATTATCTTAGCATTGTCATTTATATAGCATAGCATTGAGAATTGAGTTAATTTCTGTTAGTCAGCTGTCTGTTGTGGTTCACCCCAAGCCACAGGAAGTTTCTCCAAAACACCCTTTGTTTTGACTGTTTCTGGGCACTTATGGACTCATGCTATGTTCTGGATCTATTGAGGATGCCTGCAGTGAGATGCATTCTCTATGCTGATGATGCTTTACTGGATGAATCGCCGAAATGTCGCATGTGTGTGATTTTTAGGCGTTAACAGATTCCCCGTGATGTATGAGGTTTAGAGGGTATTGTAGAGCCGATAATGCATCATGTTTTTTGTTGTTTCTCTCTTGTGCTGTAGGACGAAGCATATGTGGACAAAATAAGGTTCTCCCATGGGGGAAGATTGTTGGTGATGACCGTTGGAGCTGTAATAAATAATATTTTTTATACAAACAAGGAGGGCATACCCATGCTCGTGAAATGCTGTCAAAGTGATTAGAGTGAGAGAGGAAAAATTTGTCGACACTACTATACTATTGGGACATGGATGAAGGTGGATTCAATCCATGTTAGAGTAAATTCCCCCAGAGCGGCTGCGAATACTGAAGAAGTGGAATTACTGGTGACCATGATAAACCCACTGTGGTGGGGGACTAAACTGGTGTGTTAATATTCTTGAGGACTTCACCATACCAAATAGACTGCTATAATGATTCCCAAATGTGAACACTTCTATCTTCAAAAGTGCATTTCCCCTTGATGCGATGATGTGTTGATGTCGAGCATAGGGGAAACCACTTAGTTAGGGAGCACTGATGACTCTCCCTACTAAGTTCGAGGTGATCCCTTATAGTGATTGAAAAGGATCCCAAGGTACAACTGCAACTACTGCAACTCTTAGAATATAGTATTTTGACGTCGACAAGAGTTGAAGTATATGATAGGACGAGAGTCCTATCCTGAGAACCAAGATCATATTGTAACCAATTAGTGGATGGACAAACCTGACAAAAAACGGGTTGGTAAGTGTGGGGCTCATAACTTCCTTTGATTGATGTAAACATGGGGACTAGGGTCGACAACTTTTCTTTTGGAACAACATAGATTGAAACGGGTGGAGACAAACTGCAAGTGAAAGGGATTTGATGGAGACGCAAAATGAAAGGTAATGGTGACCAACAAAAAAAATATTGTTGAACATATGGAGACTCAAATACATCGATGAAAGGAAACCATGGGTTGCTGCCAAAAAAATATGGTGTTCCCGCAATGTGAGGTGACAAGGAAACTTGTTTGTACGCAAAGAATAATGGTGGGATCCCCACAATTTTGGGTGCGTTGGGGGATCACTTAGATAATGTGTAGAGTCCCCACGGTTTTGAGTGAGTTAGGGGATGCTTTCCAAAATGAAGTGGAGGGTAACTTGCAGATGCAAAGACAGGTGCTAGATGAAACAATGCCATGCAGTGCATTCTTGTGGGATAACTGATTAGAATTGGTTACTTTAGAGGGTGGGGGGTCCCATACGTGTCTTTGCAGGGGTGATGATACGAGGAAGATTGCAGAAGGTAAAGTGCTTATGGAGGTATGAGGGGGCTCTGTGAATCATTCTCGTAACATGTGCCCAGGAATCTGATGGGGTCTACTTGGTGGAGTAAATGCACAACTATAAAATGATACTTTAAGGGGGGGATATTTTCAAGCTAGATCAAATTCCTGAGACTTGTGGGATGTTGACATCATCGATGTCAATTGATTACAGGAATGGAAGTGGTGCACACACCCATGGGGGAACATTCTATTCATGGAAATGATGTTGTTCAATACATCAAGGCCATGAATGGGGACCCTATGGTTATCAACGGGAATAGTGGGATACACATTATAAATAGAGGGTAAATAATGTATGTATGCTAGTTTCAGAATGATACCTGTGGTAGGGTGCGTGACCCCTATTGTTAGATCTTGGAGTCTTATTCTTATAATGGAAAAACAAGAGGCTCCATATTGTCTTGATCACTGTCTTGCACACACGACACACATACCCAAGTGTAATAAAGGACATAACCAAGGTATTGATAATGCATAAATCATATAACCAAAACATTGCATACCTGTGGGGTACTTGGATAGGGAAATAGTGTCCTGGTAACATTGCTGGGAATCTAGATTGCTTTGTTCCATGTCAAATAGCTCAAAGTGTTGGTCATCATGGTGTGAACAGTTTTGCAAACGGAGTTATGGTTTGTCTCTCGCATCAGTTGGAAGTTTGGATCAAATGACTATAAAATAGGGGTGGGGCCCACTTTTCGAAATCATTTGCACTTTGTGCCACTGACCTCCTAGAGTGCCTTTTGAGCGTTTTGGGAGATTTGGTGCACCACTCATTGATCCGCGAGTTCCAGGTATGCCTCACTCTTTTACTCTTTGATTTTGTCCATGTAGACTTAGGTAGGGAGGTCCCTTGGGTGGCCAGGGGTCCCGTTTTTGTGATCAAGGGCTACCGTGTGGGTTTTTAAGAAAATACTGCATGGTAGAGTGGGATTTTTGGAAAATATCGCGCTACCATAGCATGATATTTTCCAAAAATTGAGCAAGGTGTACCACATTCATTAGAGCGAAAATTATGTACTATACCGCGCGTAGCAAGGGATATTTATGCTTTGGCTGTGTGTTGGTTTTAGTGTGACTGGTCCTTGAAAAGTCGCGCTGATCATACGGCTGAGTTGAAAATATCTCGTGCGCTAGTTACATGCGTCTAAATAGTGGTTCAACCGCGCTACACATGGATATGTTGTAAAAAGTTGCGCTAGGTGCGGATATTTTGAGGAAAGTCCATGCTAATGTTTTTATATGGATAATGGGTGATCATTTCCCACTGTAGGTGGTTGTTGGATATTGAGTGAAGAGAGAGAGAGTATGATGACCTTTGAGTGGTTTTTCTAGCCAACCGAGTGGCTACTAAGGCCTTATGGGATGTTGGGATCTTGAAGTTCTTCAAGTGCCGTTTGATGTGGTCAACCAATTACCTCTTGTGGTGGCTTCTAGACATGTGGGTCCCAGACTGAGGAGTGTTCCATGTAGGAGGAGAGGACTTGAGCATCAAAGCTCAAGATATATATTTTTTGACGAGACTGACGCCCCAAGGGATGAGGGAGCCTCTTTCTCCACGGTTGGTGGGGGAGACGATCCATACGTTAGTGGATTAGTACTACGGTGGTGACCGGAGTTCTGTGAACTCTAGCGGGGTGCTGGTGAGCCATCCGAGGGCTCTACCAGTGGAGGCTATTGCGATATCTGTCGTTCATTATTGGGGGCCATGTCTCCCAACCATATCATAGGGGGGTAGCTTCAACTGGTAGAGAGGGTGATGGTTGGTCAACCTGTGGCATGGGGTTTGTTGATGCTACATTCGATGATGCAGCAGATGACAAAGTTGTATCAGGGTAGGGGTGAGGCACCTTCTACTACGACAATGTGTTGTGCTCTTACTTGTTTGAGTGCTACCTGTCGTTGTGGCCATAGGTGGTGGTACCACCGATGGGGCCCCAAGAGTCATGTATGGAATTTTGGGGGTGTATTATGCCTTGTGCTGGTGGAGGGCCCGTGGGGGCCTACTACATACCACAAGTGTTATACGTCTGGGAGGGTCGTATAGGCCAGTTAGAGGGATACACTTGGAGCGGGATGGACTTCCTAGGATATCAGGAGATTCCTATTCCTGTTGGTGGTTTCGACACGACTAGTATGTTTTTATGATTTTGTACTTTTAGCATATATTTGTACATACTTTTTATTTTTGCTAATTTATGACATATATTTTTATCAGGTACTGATGATGGTTTTCTCTTTTGTGATGTAAATGTTGGTCTTGTGAGGCCACCTCGGAGGCTAAGACTATGGAGGGATCAACCAATCATCGAGGTTGGGCCTGCCATTGGAGGATTAGGTGTAGCCAAGGGTGGTCCCGCTAGATTAGGAGGAGCCGAAGCTGGAGGAGCTGCGGCAAGCAGAGCGGCTACCGAGGACCGAATGGTGGCTTTGGTAGCTGACTTGAAGCGAAGGTTTGGTTGATGAGAGGGGTTGGGCCGACCTCGAGGATGATGATATGGACCTAACACTCCACTTACCAGTTGAGTGTGGGCCAACGTGGAGGCACATTACGCATCGGGTAGTGGTAGCATTCCATATGGAACAAGAGGTGTAGGGAGGAGCAAGCCCTCCTCCATGACAACGATTGAGATAGGGACCAGAGCGGATGAAATGGGAGGATGTGCGACCACTGGCCATTTTGGGACCCCTAGATCCACCAGCTTGTGGGGAGGCTTGATTCTTTTTGTACAGGGTTGATGGGCCCCATTTTTGTATGTATACATTTTTTATGATCCTATGGGAGGTGGGTTTTTGATGTATCCCCCATAAGGCTACAATGTATATGCACCAGGACGACCATTTTTTGTACATGACATACATTTTTGATGATATATATATATATATATATGTATATACCGTTTTTGCAGCACATGATGTATGTGTCTCTGTATGTATGTGATGCATGTGTATTTTGCATTATATTTCCTATGTGTTGATGTGATGCATATGTAGTAGTTTATACTAGCATATTTGTTTTGGGCATGTGTGATAGACTATAGGACTTGTGATGATGAGATACATGTATGTGTAGTCACAGGTGAAACACATGGACATATTGTGATAGAGAATTCGTCCTATGGATAGTTAAACTCTCTCATGGACATGACTAATCCCCTAGATACTTAATCCATGATGGAAACAAAACAAATGATGATCTATTATCCTAGATATAGCACAATACCTAAGCTATTAAACATGGAAGAATAAGGGAAGATGTAATACTTACCTCCAACATGTAGGTTGTCCTAGCTCTAGCTCCAAGCATGATGTACAAACTTGTAGATCTAAAGACAACATAGGAAACAAACCTTCCAAGCATACAAATGTACTTAAGATAGATCTAATATAAAACATATCACATATCAAATAACAAGAGACATAATGTGGAAGAATAGGTCAAGTTATCATAGTTAGAAAGCCATGAAGACATGTACATCAAAATCGATTATACTTGACTTTGTTGCAGCATGATTATCCTCCAAACTCTCCTTCATCACCCTTTCAAGACTCTAAGGATCAAGATGACCTCCTCATGAGTGTTCTCCAAGAATTTCAAGACCATAGGTTTGGTGTTTCCAAGATCAGCCCCCCAAGCTCATGGATGTCTCTCTTCTTACAGGATTTGTGAGGCCAACTACTTAGAGAAGATGATGGATCTAGGTGAGGAAGATGTGGATCAGGGATGTAAGCCATGCCAAGGAGGGAATGTGAGATGGGATTCGAAGGGGTACCTCATTCTAAGGAAATATCCATGAGATCCAAGATCCAAAATCAAATGGATAAGCCTAAACTACAAATTTTCGCTCCCTTATAACTGCGCAAAACACAAAAATTTTGTAATTGTCGCTCCCATATAACTGAGCAAAGTGCGAAAATTTGAAATTGTCACTCCTTGATGAATTGTCAGGGTGCAAAAATTTCAGTAGGAGGAAGATTTGGAGGTTGGTAAGGTTGGATTTCGAGCCTTCGTGAGTTGGATTGGTTCCCCAATATGACCAAGGAGTGGACCAACTCAATATAGATGTTCCTAGCACCTTTAGGAGGCATAAACAAAGTATCTTTTCATGGTGAAAGACATGTGGTAACCCCATATAGAACATGGTGTGGAAATTTGATTTCCCTGAATGTTCCTCGTGTTTTAGTGGTTTCTTCCCCTTAGGGATGGGGGTTATGTCTTTAATATATGGACATCATGCTGGAGTTATTCCCCTAGCTTCTTATGCTAGGGGGAACACTACCAACCTCTGGATTTCATGTTGGGTATGAACTAGTTCCAAGAATAGGTTTCCATTGGTTTCAAGCTTGTTTAAAATGAAATCAGTCCCAAGCATAGTTTACTTTCAGTTTCGAGCTTGTGTAAAAATGAAATTGGTCTCGAGCATAGTTCCCATTCTATGTCAAGCTCGTTAAAAAATGAAACATGTGTTCATGAGTAGAGTTATTTTCCTGTGTTAATCTTCTTAAAAAATGAAACAGCTCATTACGAGCAGAGTTCTATTCCTGTGTCAAGCTCGTTAAAAAATGAAACAGATTACTATGAGCATAGTTCCCTTTTTGTGTCAATCTCATTAAAAAATGAAACATGGCATCATGAGCATAGTTCCTTTTCTGTGTCGAGATCTGTAAAAAAGGTGAAAATTTAGTCCCTAGGCTTGAAAAAGTATAAAATAATACCTAGAGGAACTCTTCTAGTCATGGTTGACTAGAGTATACCTTTTTTTAACTAGTCTAAACAGTTCGAAAAGGGGTAAACTATTAACAGATATACGAAGTTTCAAATACTTTTATGAGCATGAAAGAGACAATTTCTCTCACCAATCTTTTCAAATTTAGGGAGTCTAAAAAGAGCTTAAAGGAAACTGCAGGGGGTTTCTTTTTTTGTAATAACTTTTACGAGCTCGAAAAAGTGATAAAAGTATACTCGGTGTATTATTCTCATGTATTAACAAGCACGATAAAGAACAAAGACTAGGCCTGATACCTTTTTACTAGGTTTTTAACGAGTATGATAATGGTAACAACAACACTCATAATATTTTTCATGTTTTCATCCAGAGCACGAAAAAGGAAAAAAGTAAGCTCAAACCACTTTTCATGTTTTTAACCAAAGCATGAAAAAGTGAAAAGTAAGTTCGAAACCACCTTACTGTTTTTTACGAGCTCAAATATAGGTTGGAAGAATGCTCATGGTATCGCATATTAAAATCTAAGGGACCTTAGAATACCATAACATCAATGCAGACAGTTTTCCCTCCTAAAGTGATAGGTAACTGAGGAAGGATCCCTAAAGGGCCAGTAAGTCTTCTATTAAAAACCAATATCTGTTCAGTGACTAGCAAAGATGAGGAGAACCTATAGCCTTCCAAGAAGTTGAGGATAAAATACTAACAGACGCTCCTTCATCAACAATAGTGCGAAATATATCCTTATCGACAACTCCTACAGATATCTAGAAAGGAACACCTGAAGGAAGATGAGATTCTATTAGACTACTCCAATCAAAGGAAATAACCTCAGTGCTTGGAGGGGGTTTCATAGAAATGGGTAAAATGCCCCCTTGTCTAGAACAATCTGAAAACAAACATCAATGGTTTTCAGTTCACTCTCAACTGGAAGAGTAGAATGAGATGAATATTGTGTCATGGTGACTACTTCAGTATTGGCATTCTCCAATGAAAGAGTGGGATCGAGTGGATATGACATTGACTCGACCACTTCAACTTCACTCTTCAAAGGAAGAGTGAGATGAACTACTTCTTCTTCACTCTTCGAGGAAAGAGTGGGATCAACCAAGGATAGAGCTGGATCGACTACTTCATCAACCAATGGGGGGTCAAGAGATAGCTTATGATATCTGGTTGGAAGGTGATTCTGAGATACAGTAATGTCTTCCAACATTTGTGAAGCCTCATCCATGGGTGGAAAAGGTAAGTAAGGTGCATGTCCTTACATAACAAACAATGATTCCTCACTTTACCTTTCCGAATCTTAACCATAGAGTCAGTGGTCGATGGAGTATCATTAGCATGATGTCCAGAGGCTGATGATATAGGTTGTTTGGAGGCTTTAGACCATTCTTCTAACATTTTGGAAAGACTGGGACAATCCTTAAGAAGGTGATCACCCTTGCAAAGCTTGCAAGGGAACTTGGGTCTACGAGGTTGTTGATTAGAATGAGTTCCATCAATGGTAGTTGGTTGATGCTTAGTATCTTCCTTATCCTTCTTCTTCTTAATATTCATTTTCTTCTTCTTATTACCCTGATTACTAACACGACTGCTTTGATTAGGAGAGGAAGGAGAAACACAAGAAGATAGACCCAACAAAGAAGGGGAAGGATCAGTTTGGGATTGATACTCTTGTGGTGGAGAGTTAACATTTGAAACATTGGGTACAGCTAGAATCACTCGATTGAACAACCATACCGTTAATAATATGGTTAATCCAGGAAGATTTAAAGTGGCCATAAAGGGAGGACCAATATTTCCAACTGGAGGAAAAAAAAAGGTACCCCTTGGAAAGGGGCCTCTTGATTGGTGGTCCTAGAAGAAGTTTCCATATCTAAATTCTCTAAGTCCTTCTAATTATCGCGCACATAAAACGCTACTCAAACTGAAATCAACATGAAAACTTGTGAATAGGAGGGATGTAAAATTCGGATCCTCACGGGTGTGTCAAGATGTCACAAATCACGATATACTATAGGGTCCAATAGTTATATTTGACCCATTTGTTTAGAGCAATAACCAAGGAGGATTGGGACTGTACCCTTGGCCATATAGCCTGACTACCTAACAGTACATGTGTAGTAATCTCCTCGATTGTTGTTCTCGGTGTATTGCAATGACAAGATAACCAAGAGGTTTACTCGGATGGTTCCAGGATCCTAAAGGGGTCTCTCGATATACACAAGGTACGTGGGAGCTCCAATCCGTAGTAGTGTTGTCTAATGCAGAACCGTTTGACAAGAGCCTTCCTATATACTGCTGAGTACATGAAAGAACCTTTCTATATACCATTAAGTACATGAAAGGTCGTTTGATATACCAAATAGTATGTGGAAGAGTTACAAGCCCCTAGAATGCAGTGCAGGAAGAAAACGACAACTCCTACGCTTAAAGATGTCAGAACATGTCTCTAACCTATCACTCAAGTTGCTAAAAGATTTTAACTTCACTAGAACTTGATTTTATCTTATGCGGTTAAGTGTACAATGAAGTGGTGACTTGACTCAAAACCCTGCAATGAATGAGTGCAGGTCTTCTTTCGATGAAGTCCTACTTAAGAGAGGAGAGAAAGATAGTTGTTCTTCTCAAATGCACAAGTCTATGCAAATGCAATTTTAGATCTTTCGAAAATGATAGAAGGAAGCCAAAATTTTAAAAATATTGGACCCAAAACTACTCTAAAGTGACAAAAGATATCTTTCTATCAACACAAAATGCATGAAATCTAATCCCTTTCCTATCTTTCTACACTTGAAAAAAGAAGCCTCTAAGCTATGGGAATGAAAAATTCCACCAATGCTTCCAAACAAATGTAGTGCAAAGAAAACACTCAATAATATTTTGTAACTCAAATGCACACAAATTTGAAATAAGCGTTTCTTCTCTTCTTATGAATGCAAGATAAAAAATTCCAAATGATCAAACTAACGCAAGAAGAATATTTCTATTTTTCAAACTTGTGAATCTATCAAAAGATAGAAAAAAATGAAATTTCTCTTTGAACAAATATGGAAACAAGAGTCAATCTTTTCTAAAAATCAATAGATATCTCAACATGTAAAGGAAACAAGATGCACAACCCAAGAAAATGACTTCAAAATACAAGGATGTCCCAAGTCTTTCAAATCCTAAAAACCAAATCGAACCACACCAAACCAAGAAAACCTTTGGAATAACACACTAAAGAGATCTATAAAACTTGGATCCAATCACAATCAGATGGAAATAAGAAGTTTAAAAACAAGTGCAAGCTATTGGGACTTGAAAAGAATGAAAATTCTACCCAACAAGCAAATAGAGCGCTAGTTTGACTTAAGAGACCAAACAAAGGCTTTGAAATTCCAAACCATGCCAAGAGTGTCCAAAAAAAAGCCAAATATGATTTGGATGAGTCCAAATCAGTGCTATAATGGTCACACAATCACTAATCAAGAGACTCTTATTCAGAAAAATTGAAAATGTACACAAGGGATCAAGTTAACCCAAGGGGATTCCAATTTTCCAAGGGCAAAATACAAAAACACCAAAGAACAGGATCAAAGTTAACCCTAGGGGTTTTCAAGTTTTCAAGGTAGAACCTAGTCTTCCAAACAAAGAAAGATGGACCCAAATTTTCCGAAACGATTTTTGTAAGGGTTCAAAGTGATGTTACATAGATCCCAAAGCTACTGGGAAGGTAAACTTGACTCCTAGAAGTGAACATTGGCTTAGAGGACTCAAAACCGACCAAATTGCCTTGAAGCTGCCAATGAAGGAATAGCGACAAAATGTGGATTAAAAGGACTCATAAGAGAGTCAAAATTATTCAAAATGGTACCAAAAAGAATCCAATGGACCATATGGAGGCACGCCAAAATTTTGGAAACAAAAAAACCAAGGGAGCCCCTCAAAACAAGCTAAAAAATGACCAAAACAGGGAATTGTCGTCCCTGGATAGACCAACATAGAGCGATGATTTGAGAATTTCACCCCCTAGAACACCATGGGGGAGCGAAATTTTGGAAATTTTCACTCCCGAGGACACTATCAAGGAGTGAAAATTTTCAAATTTCACTCGTAACCTGTTTTGAAGGAGCGAAAATTCTCCTATAGGATTAAAAAATGAAATGTTTTGCCTAGATCTGAGCAAAGATGACGTCTTGAGTTTAAAATGGTCCCCAATGATGATCAAAGAGGATCTAAGGTGATGAGAAACAACACTTAGAAGAGGTTTTAATGATCTAAACAAGCAATCCAAGGGTGAAACTAGGGAAATTTCCCCAGTATGGTCAATAATTTCTGTGATAGAGAATTCGTCCTATGGATAGTTAAACTCTGTCATAGACATGACTAAGCCCCTAGATACTTAATCCATGACAGAAAAAAAAAAAAAAACAAATCGTGATCTATTCTCCTAGAACTAGCACAATACATAAGCTATTAAGCATGGAATAATAAGGAAAGAAGTAAGACTTACCTCCTACCTATAGGTTGTCCTAGCTCCAACTCCAATCTTGATGTACAAACTTGTAGATATGAAAACAACAGAGGAAACAAACCTTCCAAGCATACAAATCACTTAAGCTATATCTAATCTAAAACATATAACATATCAAATAACAAGAGAAATAATATGGGAGATTAGGCCAAGTTATCATTGATTATAAAGTCATGAAAACATGTACATCAAAATGGATTATACCTGACTTTGTTGCAGCATGATCATCCTCCAAGCTCTCCTTCATCACCCTTGCAAGACTCTAAGGATCAATGTGAACTTCTCATGAGTGTTCTCCAAGAATTACAAGACCATAGGTTTTGTGTTTCCAATATCACCCCCCCAAGCTCATGGATGTCTCTCTTCTTATAGGATTTGGGAGGCCAACCACTTAGAGAAGATGATGGATCTAAGTGAGGGAGTAGTGGATCAGGGATCTAAACCATGCCAAGGAGGGAATGTGAGATGGGATTCGAAGGGGTACCTCATTCCAAGAAAATATCCATGAGATCCAAGATCCAAAATCAAAGGGATAAGCCTAAACTACAAATTTTCGCTCCCCTATAACTGCGCAAAACGTGAAAATTTTGTAATTGCCGCTCCCCTAGAACTAAGCAAAGCACGAAAATTTGAAATTGTTGCTCCTTGATGAACTGTTGGGGTGCGAAAATTTTAGTAGGAGGAAGATTTGGAGGTTGGTAAGGTTGGATTTCTAGCCTTCATGAGTTGGATTGGTTCCCCAAGATGACCAAGGAGTGGACCAACTCAAAATAGAGGTTCCTAACACCTCTAGGAGGCATAAACAAAGTATATTTTCATGGTGAAAGACATGTGGTAACCCCATATAGAACATCGTGTGGAAATTTGAGGTGTAACACATATTTATGTATGATTGATATGCAGTGTTATGCAGTCGGGTGGTGTACTAGGTGCCAATTCAATTCCTCATTGGTGATGGAGTCAACGGATGCATTGGCGTTTCTCAGTATACGAGTGAAATTTATGGTTTCAAACCATCGAATGAGAAGGTGCACGCATTGAAACTTTCAGAAGAGGAGTGAGTTGCGAACACAAAATACATTATTAAACTGTGATATGACTAGTTGTGAGTCGAGGTGCACTTGTAGATGGTGAATTCTTAGGTGTAGGGCATCGCTTAATATACCTATTACATCATCGTACTATGCTTGGTTGTTTGTTAGTGCCCCCAAGCACACTCCGTCGGTGTGGTGGAGTGTATTTGAGGGGGAATATATAACCTAGCAAGCAGATGCTAGATGTTTGGAGTATCAACTAGCACCATCTGCATATCCTATGTATATGTCCGTCAGGGAGGCCATCTGCATGTGAAGAAGAGAGGTAGTTTACTTTCTTAATTCGAGATAATGTGAAATGAAAGTAAAGTTTTTTGACACAATGTAAGAATATCAACAGTTGGTGTTAGATGTCTTGTTTGTGCTGGGGGGTATAAACCCCTTATTTTGGTTGTTGATTTTTTGGGAATGCTTGCGGGTGGTTTGCGTCTTCGTTGGAAGACAAGGAATCAATGCAAGTGAGGATACCAGCTAAAGGAGTTTCAACATAGATGCTGTCTGGGAAGGTCTATAATACCTCCTTGGTTGGGGGGTTACATAGGGTGTTTGTAATTGATCTTGAATTATTATTAGTTTAAGACGAGTTTGTGCTTTGGCGTACAAAATGGGGCACTTAAAGGAGTAATTGGTGGTCTCTCCACAAGATTGAAAAGGTCGTGGTAAACGAGGATGGAAGCGTTCTTGGTATTTTTAGGTGTTGATTTGATCCACTATGCATGCGATAGCACTAGGAGGGAGCATATGGGTGGAGTTCCCACATGAAGAGCATTCATTGTGTGATGGTGTCATTGTAAGTTTAGATGGGTCTTTCGACATTACAAGACCTACCACATTTTCTATAGTTGGCACAAATTTTGTGGGAGGGGTGACTGATGGTGCCTCCAATGTGGTGATCACATTAATGGATGCTATTTCTTGGTGTAAGAAGGAGGGTTCCTCAATTGTTACTTGAGTGAGAAAAACTATTGCTAATGCCTCTCAGTATCGAGGGAGTTCGGGGAAATGGTGGATATAGTGCCCATGCTGAGCACATATGGAACATGCGTGATTTGTACGTAATGTTTTGGACTTAGTTGTGGGTGATGGAGATGTGCCCCCTTTCATCATTGTTGGAATGTGGGTGATCCTAACAGGTGTGTTAAGCAAATTCCTTAGCTCTAGTAGAGTATCACATAGGTTTGTTACGTGGCCTTGCTTCCCAAAAAGAGAACACGATAGCGTCACCCTTTGATTGGGAGTATTAATCATTACTGGGCCTTTCAACTCTTGATGCTTGATGCCCCCTGCTTTAGGCTTCATGGTTTATACCGAATTAGATGTCGGGGTTGGTAATAGGGGACCTTTCAACTTGGTTTGTTTAGTGCCCCCATTGATAGTATTAACGACGACTAATTGTGATGTAGCTGTGGATGTTATAGTTGGGATGTCGTAATTGAATGTGTTATAGGCCTTGTAGCCGTACTAGCTAAAACAAGGACAAACTCATAATGGGTGACTGGTTTGGAAACTATTTCTAGGTAGGATGGTGTGAGGTACCATACCGGTATCCCCAGAGTTAGCCCATGTTGAGTTAGCTAAGCCATAACCAGTGTCACTTGTACACCCATGGGAGGATATAAAAATGGGATTTGAAAAATCAGTGGCACCGATGGACTCAATGTTTTTTCAATGCCATGACTCAATGGTGGCGTTGATGACTGTGTTGATGTGGAGGTGGCTCCATTTTCAGTGGTGAAAATTGTTCACATTAGACCATTGGTAGATGTAGGGCTCTTCGGTGGTGGTCCCGAATATGCTCCTAACAAATTGGAGTCCTTGTACATACTCGGGGCAGTATCAACATATGGTTGATCATCACCCAGTATAGTTGGTAGGATGTTGTTGGGATTGATTGTGGTATTAGGGTCATAATAGCTAAGTTGGTCGAGGGTAACTATATTCCCATTTAAGGGAAACATCATGATACAAAAGAATGATGAGGCTACCACCTTCATGGTGTACATGTAACTACGCCCAAAGAGGATGTTGTAGTCGAGATAAACATTGATTACCTCGATATCGATCATAACCATATTTCCCCCCGACTCTATGGGGAAATTTTGGTACAATCCTCTTGGTTGGGATGGTATCCATCATATGCACAAAGATCGATAGATGAGGGGACCAGCTCAGGAGATCCTAATTGTTTCCATACTTCTACGGACATAACGCAAGTGGATGCACCTTCATCGATGATACAATGATGGATCATGATGTTTTTAACCGTGAATGGAACTTGAAATGCGAGTGATGATGGTAGTCGCGGATCACCTTTATTAACATCAAAGGTCATGAGGTGCGAATCAGATAGATCGATGGCACCGAGTACATTGAGTAATTCCTTTCTCTTTGTTAGGAAATACTGGAACACCTCTAAAGTGGACATAGCCGTAGGGGATTAAGCCAACTCATCCATAATACTGTAATAGTGGGCGGATTTCATGAGAGGGTTATTAAGGGTACGCCGAAGTGGAACTTTCAGAATCCATGGGATTTGTTCAGTATTCGGGTGTGGTTTTTGTAGAGGCCCCCCTGAGGGATATGAACATCTTCCAATTGGCGGGTGGAAGGCCCATCATAACCTCTGGATCACATCTGAAGGTTTACATCCAATGTATAGATATTTGGAAAGAACCATCGTCGAGGGCGAGGGTATTGGTCTTGCGTAACTATCGCTTGATTGGAAAAGGATTGGTGTAACACCGTTGTTTGTGGTTGGGGAGGACTCATTTCCTAAGGAGGGTTCATGACCATCTTCTTTTTAGCTTCCACTAACTGTTGGAATTCAGGGATAAGAGGACAATGATGTGTGTAGTGACCATAATCTCCACAGATGGAGCAACCATAACTGGTTCTCAGTGGAGGATTCTTCCCTTGTTTGGGGGGATTGTTAGTCCCTACATTTGGATCACTCGTATTATGGTTTTGCTGGGAGGGGGGATTTCCCCCTTTCCCTTGCTACTGATTTTCTTTGTTCTTACCTTTCTTCTTCCCCTGATTCTGTGGATTATGGGGGTTTATGGCGTTCAACTGCTCGAAATGTTGAGCTTATTAAACATAAGTAGGTTTAACTAGGTTAACTCCCATGTGGGTGGAAGGTTGCTGACTAGTTGGGCATGGGAAAGGGTAATATAGATTATATCCCGGTGATGGTATAAATGTCCTTTGTTCTCCATAAGAGGTGGATGTAGGAGCGACTTGCGCCATTAGCGATCTAGGAATAGTCATTTTTTGGCTAATGTTTGGGTATGTAGGACTGTATGGTCCATACTATAACTGACCAGCTGATGGTGTTGGTACAAGTGTACGGGGGTACTGATGTAGGTGGCATGGATGGGTAGTACGGGACCATGTCGAATGGAGTTGACGTGTTATGATGAACCTTTCCTAGATGGGTAATGGATCCAAGAAGTCCATCCGCCGAATGTGACGAGCCCGAAGTTGTAGGATCCAACGACCGATGCCGAGGGGCATTAGGGAAGATTGTGTAAAGGTAGACGGATTGTGAATATATGAGGTCGAAATGTTGTGCTTTCAGAATGGCCTTTTCCTCGCTTTGTGGCATGGAGGTTGCGACATCCTTAGATATGGTGGGTTGGATAGATTTGATAAACCAATCCAACAAAAAGGGAGGTTGTATTTTGATCTTGCATAGTGTGCTACGTCTACGCCACTCATGGATGTGGTTCGTGATGTAATTGGAAGTATTTTGATGAAAGTCAGTGAGAATCTCGAGGCCTAGATCATGCGAGATTGGAAGTTGAAAGTACGTAAGAAATGAGGTGTTGAATGTCACAAATGTGGAATGGGTGCCACTTTCTAGGTTTATGTACCATTTTGTTGTTGTTCCGATGAGGGAATGCTGTAATAGGCGAAGCCTCATGGGTTCATACACTATGTTATTAGATGAACACCATAAGTGGAAAGACATAACGTGGTTGGAAGGATCATCTCCCTATTTTCTCTCGAATTTGGGAATATCAGAAGGAATCTTTTCTAGCATAGCCAGCCATGTCACATCATGAGAAATGGGGTCATTTGTTAGTTTGGAAAAAAATGGTAGATTTAAACTAGCCATAAATGGTAAGGTAGGGATGACTGGTCTTGCAATTATGTTTGGGAAGTGATTTCCATGAGGGGACTGGTCTTGCAATTATGTTTGGGAAGTGATTTCCATGAGGGGAATACCTAGTTGGTGTTGTAAACAATGGTTGAACTCCTATGAGAGAGGATGGGTCAAAGGGATCCAAGGGATCTTTATGGGGAGAAGTCAATGGGGGACTAATTCCGACGGGGGAAGAAGTGGTGTAGTTAATAGATTCTCCGAGGGGATAAAATGTACCTAGAAAGGATTGTCATTGACTAAATGATCATATCAATGCTACTTAGGAATGACCATGACTTGAATTCCGTCCATGTGTAACATGGGGGAACGCTGTCAAAACGACCCTTGAGAGAGGGTATATGCCTTGCAGTCTACGAGAGTATCTTAGGATGTTTTTTTTTTCCTCAATGGTGAAGGATTTGTGTCAATATGAGAGTGGTAGTTGAATAAACACAATTGAAAAAATGCAAAAATATGCCAACCAGAACAGATGCAAAATGGTATGATAAGTGGGTGATATGTGCAATGTTAGTTTTAGTGCATGAGTCCCCACATGTAGGTTGTTTTATTACGCGTTTAGTGAACTTGTAGTTAAAAAAGAAAATAAATGTAAATTTCCTAGAAGACCTAACGTCCTTCCTCTCAAATGTAATTGGGCCTCCCAAAAGCACAATTGATGGTGATAATGTTATCCACTCACCAATCGACTAGTGGACGTAACAAAGAGCTAGCTCTATTGGCGATGGGGCCAATGATCCAATCAAGAACACTTGGCAACACCTCCTAATGGAAATAGCTAACTTAAGGAGTCAATTGCACTCACAATTGATCCTTAGTGATATCCTAAGTTGGGCCACTAAGATACTGTTGAAGCCTTGGGTATCTAGGTTGTTGGAATGTTGTCCAAGGCTAGCAACAGAGGGTGAAAACCCAATCTGAAAGGCTTAAAAAAGCTCTGCGCAAGAGTATTTCTATCCCCAAACTATTTGGTGTAGTTAACTCCCACGGATATAAAGGCCTCTGCTGGCACTTATGGGGTTTGATCCTGAAAGGATCTGTCTTCTTGTGAGAGAAGATCAAAGTGTTCTTACTCTAGAAATGAATCTACGTTAAGAGAAATCTAAACTAAGTTACATCTAATCTAAAGAAAGTGCCTTGTATATGTGCAAGATAACTTGATCTGAATTTTAATAAGTCTTTTCACTAGTTTAACAGAAATGTGAAAATAGATCTTTACTTACTATCTTAAACTACAACCAGAAAATGAAAATAAAATGATGGTAGTTTAAGGATTAGGCACAGGAAATATTATCCTGCAGCTGGAATGCTAATTGAAACATTAACATTAAATTATTAGTGTGTGTTAATCATTTGTAGAAATAGATAAATGTTTTAAATAAATAAATTCACTTAAAACATAAAAGACACATAGATCATGAGTAAAGACAAATCCATACTATAGATCAATGTATAGATTATTGATTGCAAAAATTAAACAGTGTTCATAAATAGGCTGAAGGGATAATCAACATTCATCAAACAAATTTGATAAATTGACAAAAGAGGAATCAAGAAAAAAAAAACTAATTGTATTAGCTCAAAGTTGCAAAAAATTACAATCTCTGCATTAATCAGAGCATCTCCAGTCTTATTTTGTTGATTTTATCCCCCCTACCCCATGAGACCTCTACCCTTTAAATAATAATTTCAAAATAGTTACAAAGGATAGAATTCCCATAAAACAGGGATTACAAAACCAACTAATCTAAGAATAACCAAGGGCACCTTGCCACTTGGTACAAACTCCTAACAATTCATCAATATCTGGATAATTTGCTGAATCGAGCCCCAGCTGGGTATCACACATAAAGATATCCATTTAATTCTTGGATAGATTATGCCAAGTGTGTAGGAAAATGTGGATCTTTCCTTCCAGGTTGACAGGTTGCTTGATGAACTTGTCAACTTCTGCAATCTGGATGTGCTCGAGCTGCTGGATTTGTTCCCTAACTTTCTCACACCTGCTCTCAACTTGTCCAATAATTAACTTTGGTGGAAAATCCTTCTCAATTAGATCCATAGTAGGAAACTGCAGGTTGACCATAATATTATCCACAGCATACCACCTTCTTCCACAGATAGCCTGTGCCTTTTTTATTATTTCATCCAACATATCAAGGAAGTTCTGCCAAGCATTCAAAGAATTTTTTACTCTTTTGAACTTGAAGCTTTCCAATACTCAAATGCCATCTGGTTTTTCTTTGATATACCTCTTCCAATCGATAATGTCATCAATAGCTTTGGAAGTCCGTTTCCTCTTGTCCATCTGCTTCTCAAGGATGATAGACATTCGCTCAAAAGCATTATTAGTTACTTGAATTTCATTCAAGGAACTAAATAATTCAACTAGGAGCTTATGATATTCCTCATTCACCTGATTAACTAAGTCCTTGAACTCCTGCTAATGAAACCTGGGAAAAACAGAAGTGGTTGCATTGGCAGCTGCATCTTTCAGTTGTTGTTCCAACGCTGCTATCTTTTCAATATTCGCAGGGTTTAGGACTTCAGCATCTTGCAATTTAGTCCGAAGAGAGATATTATGCTCCCGCAAATCCTTGAGCTGATTCTCATACTGACCTGTGAATACATGAACCTGAGATTCATGTTCCTCATTAACCTTGGCCAGCTGCTCCTGAAGCTTCTTTAACTCTTCTTTTTTCATGTCAATTTCTTTATTAAGTGAAGTCACTGAATCAAAATTGGCTCCTGCAAAAGCTTCCATAGCCGCAACAGTATCCAATGCTTCCTGCTGGATATCATCCGATTGTTTGGCCCAAATAACTTGATTAGGAAAAGAAATCTGCAACACACTTTGGTCTCTGCTTCTCTTGTTGCCTCTCTTCACCACTGCCTTGGCTGATTTTTTGTAAAAATATTCTCCAAGAGAGACCACAACATCCTCTTCACAAGCAGCTATCAACCCTGTAGAAGACGTAGCTACATCTCCTTTTGCAACTAGTGGAGCTGTCTGTGTAATAGTAGCACTTGGAATGGGCATGGTGATTTGAGAAGTAGGTATGGAGGAAGTGGCAGAGATGCTAGAAGTGGAAGGCATAGTAGTGGAAGAATTAGTCAAAGAGACAACTTCAGGAAGGGAAATAGGGACAAAAGTAACCCATGGTACCGAGGTTGGAGAAGTAGTAGAAGTGATAACCTCTAAAAGAGAAGTAAGAGGAACGGTTGATGATGGTTGCAGAGAGACAGTTGGAAACTAGATCTCTGTGACTATTGGTAGTGAAGTGGCAAGTGGGACTGACAAGGTTGAAAGTGAAGCAATACGGGAGGTTAGTGCATCAAACAATTGAGATATGGTGGATGGTAGTAATGTAGCCTCAAAAGGTGAAGTGGAAAGAACTTCAACAGAGGAAAGTGGGAGTGCAAAAGTTATTGTATAAACAACATTGGTGAATTCAGGAAAATGATCATCTAGGATAGGGTCATCCATCACTATGGCATCTAGCAAATCTGTAACTTCCTGAGAACCTTTATTTACTTCTTGTACCATAGGAACAGAAGGAAGGCTTTCATCCTCAACATCACTGTCTTCAATGTCCAGTGTAGGAATCTGAGAGGCAAAGGTCTGAATTTTCTGTCTTTTTGCAGGGTTGCTCGCAATCACTTCTTGGGTATCAAGTATCGAAGTCATTTGTGCTAACTTCTTCTTTAACAATTCATATGTTTGAATCAATACCTTTAGTTCTGCAATAGGTTTCAACTTTGGTGCATCCTCCATAAGGCCTTTACCCTTTCCTTCATCTGGATAGGTCAACATTAGTGGAGTAGTTGCTTTCTGTGCTTCCTTTTCTTCTTTGTGTTTTCTGGTTTGCTCTTCAAGCTGTAATTCCATTTTCTTATAACTCAAAACCTTAGTTTTGAGTTCCTATTGGTACAGAAGAATGCAGCTCTGTTCCTCTTTAGTTTTAGCCCTAACCAGGACTTCGGAAAATAAATTTAGTCCCTGATAAATGGAGTCATCAGGGATATCTTCCAGAGCATAATCTGTCTTCATGTGTTCTTGTTTGAAGTGAGCATCAAGGAACGCTTTGGGATCATGCATCCTTTTGGGAGAAAATCCCAACATTAAAGAGGCAATCCTCTTTCCAAGTACTACAACCCATGTTGAAGTTGGAATGACCAAAGGCCCAAGGTTTAGAGGAAATTTAGGCCATCCCCTTCTCTTAGGTCCAATAAGCTTAAGGAATACCCCATCTATAACAGTCTGGAAGGATATTTATTCAAGTAACAACCTATCTGGGACTACCCTTGGTAGCAAATGCACTGTATTGCTTCCCCATATTCTAATGTAGGAGAAATATTCTTCCACATACCTGTCACCAAGTGTAGGGATTAGAGTTTTGGCATTAGGGGAAAAATAAGGTGCATCTTTCTTGAATATCTGTTGGTAGATAGCACCAAAGAAGTGGTCACAGATATCATATAGGAAAGGAACATAATTGTTCTCCGACAAGGCTGAACAATAAATGTGGATTGGAGATGATGACAAGGTCCAATTCCATCCCATGGAGGGGTACTAGAATTCTGAGTAAAAGACATCAATTACATATGCAGAATAAAAGAAATGTGGCTTCTTTGGTGTTTTCTGGTACCGCTCAATGGCTGAGTTTAATTCAGCTGACAAAATTGAATCCCAGTTGAATGACTCCTCTGTTGTAAGGATATGATGGGCCACAGGTGCCTATTCAGCTTTGAACATTGAACAGTTGGGAAGACCATACAACCTGCAAAGCATGGCTGTCAAAAGGGAATAGGGTTCCTTGAACCATGAAACTGGGTATGAGTTATCGGCTATGGGCATGAAATTGGCCAGATTATTCATCCAAGACCTCACCATTTTATCAAAGTTATACCTAGTCTTAGCAGATTCCAAGAATGCAACATTAAGAGGTTGGATGGCCAGTTTAAGGGATAAGCTTTGGTGAAAACTTCAGGGAAAAAGGTGGCCAATTGAGACCTTGCGTTATTGTTAAAGGAATGGTCCTTAGGGTTGGCATGGTCAATAATCTATTTAACTGCATCTGTGTAGGGGAGAATGGCAGGTCTAGCAACTATAGCATGCAACTGCCAATCCCTAATTTTCTCATAGGCAGGCTGGTCATGTTGGATATCTGACAGGTCATCGTTATAAAAAATGGCGTAAATTTTAGACCAGTCAATTTGGTAGGTCTTAGAAACTTTGTCACTTGTATCGGCTAGAATGCCAAAGTTAGGGTCTTTGTTTAATTGGTATTTTTGAGCCGTTTTGGAGCGGGTGTTCCTTGACATGTTGAAAAACTAGTGATTTCTAATAAATAAATTAACACAAATAAAAAATAATTCCAAAATGGAAAAAAAACTATAAACAAGGAATTAGAAAATGACATGAAAACAACCTGTGCTGATTGAAAATGGCAGAAAACGACCCCTGGTAAAAAATCGCAGTAAAAATCGTTGCAGTAGGTAATTCTTGAAATTGAAAAAAAATGGTAAAAGAAAATGGAAAAATCAACATATTTAACAATTTTGTCGTGTAAAATATGGACCGTAAGATTAAGATAGATCGATGGCTAAGATCTAACCTACGGGATGCAGAAGACGAGTTGCGGAGGTTTATTCTTGAAAATATGTACATTCTTTCCGCAACCCACAATGCGGATTGCTGGGTTTAGAAACACAACTCTAAAAAACAAACAAATCCAAAGTTTTCGCAATCCGCCATCCGCAATTGCGGGTTGCGGGTTGCAAAAATGCAAACAATGCTATTTGACATAATTACCTTTCCGCAATCTGCAATCCGAAATTGCGGATTGTGGGTTGCGGAAAAAGAAGATGCAAATTTATTGTTCAAACACTTTCCGCAATCTGCAATCCGCAATTGTGGGTTGCGGGTTGCAGAAAAGCAAAGTGCAAAATTATTTTTGAAATGCAATCTGCAATATGCAATTGCGGGTTGTAGGTTGTGGGAAAGAAAAGCCACTTTTATTGAAAATTACTTCCGCATCCACAATCCGCATTGCGGGTTGCAGAAAGAAAAAGTTTCAAATCCAACAAACCAAGCTTCCTCAATCCGCATTGTGGATTGCGGATTGTGGAAAGGATGATATTTTTTGGAAAAATCACTGCTTTCCACAAATGACAAAAACACACAAAAATCAAAGGAATTTTCAAAGGAAAAATTACTAACTGAATCAAATCATGTGAAAGACATCAAAGCATGATTAGTACAATGAAAACCGCAGAGTAAACAAGGAATTTAAACATTACCTTTGCAATTTAAAAACAATGGGGCTCCCATGTTTAATGTAAACATGCGATCTGTTGTACCTACAACAAATGGTGACGGGCTGGGAAGAACTAGTTATCTCTGTGAATGAAATCATTAGTTATAAGGAAGATATATCAGCAAACTAATGTTTCAACCTGCAATTTAGAAAATGTTCTCACAAAATCACAACCAAACAATAAAGTTAATCACATGATCGATATATTCCCATCCAAAATAAATTAATGATGATGTTAATATGATAAGGAAATCTCTAAGTAAACAAGAATCCTTTACCATTATGCAGTAATAGGAGGGCAGTTTAAGTTGAACCTTACAACAAACTTAGAACCATTCTGGATAACCAAAATATGAATCACCTTGACTTTATTAATTACTTATTTATGTACAGATGCATTACTGCAAATGTATATATATTTTTTTCTCTTTTTTCTTTTGAAAACATAATGAAAATATGCACAGAAGGCTTTGTTGTCACAAGACCATTTCCCTGACTTGGTGATCAGATTTTGGCAATGCCATTCACAAACTTGATCTGGAAACTGAACAAGCTAGCTCGGTAAGGAGACTCCTTGTCTTTCATCTTTTGACACTGAAAGCAATTGCCATGGCTTGGTAACCATAAAGTGATAATTTCAGTCCAAAATCTACTTCATGATCATGGTATGGATGGCTTGTAATAAGACCCCCCTATCCTCATATACAACAATTGTCTTATAGAAAGAAAATAAAAAAATTATTGGTGTGTAAATCACAAGACACTACCATGGTTGGTGACCATATGCTAGCAGTGTTACTCACTGATGTTTTGTAGATCACGAGTGAACTGACCTGTGATAGGATCTTCCACCTTCCAGTAGTAACTGAAATTCATCTCCCTAGCTTGGTGACCAGATGTGCAGATGTCATTCCACTAAACATCTATGAACATAATGGGCTGGCTTGTGATAATACCCCCCATCTTGTAATCTACAATTATTAAGATGAATTATTTTGAAGGTGACTATAATGGGATCCAGAGTAGATAAAGGTTGACCAGGTTATAAATATATGTTGCCATTCACTAATGAAACATAAGATAAGAAATCCTAATCACTTCCATAACCTCAATTAACCAAACAAGACATCTATAAGGATAGTGATGGAGGTGGGAATGTATCAATCACATCTTTGCAAATATTGACTGTTTATTTCGTGAAAAACATTTACAAATATAGAATGAGAAAAATTAAAACTGACATTGCTACCTCAAAAATTCAAACTGTATTAATCTAGAGACAAACTGATCAACCGCATTTGCCAAAAGTGTGGACATTATTCAAAAGAAAACAAAAATGTAAAAGGAAAATAAATAAATAAAAATAAGGAAAGAAAACAAACCACACTTATGTACAAATGAGCCCATATGATCCTCTTAAACAAAGTAATTTTTACGTAGCTGGACATCCACTTGATAGGTTTATGAAATACCTTCCAGTGTCTGCAACCAGACAATACTAGGACCAAGCTTTTCTGTAATAATGAATGGTCCTAGCCATAAGCGTTGGAACTTGGTGTAATCACTCTTGTCTTTGTGTTGTTTATCCCATTTTAAGACCAAGTCCCACACAGTAAACTCCCTATCAGATGAGGACTTCTCATCAAACCATCTCTTCACTAGTTGCTAGTGTTGATACAGCTTGTTCTTGTATTTTTCCCTGTCTTCCTCCAGCTTAAGTAATGTATCTATCCTTTGCTGGAGTGGGGAAGAATCATCTTCTTGTATTGAATGTGCTAGCTGTAGTGAAGGAATCATAAGGTTGGATGGTAAGATGGCCTCCTTACCATAAAGCAAATAGTAAGGGGAGTTTCCTATGGCTACTTTTGGGGTGACACGGTCTTCCCAAAGAGCATTGTATAATTGGGTATGCAAATCTTTATGATGGGTGGCTACTGTCTTCTTTAATACATTGATCAAGTTTTTGTTGGAAGACTCTGCTAGCCCATTCCCTTGAGGATAGTAATTGGCAGAAAACTTCAGTTTAATCCCTTTTTCAAGGGCATACTGTGTTAAGTCAATTGAGGAGAAATAAGAGGCATTGTCAAACACTAAGAACTCTGGTGCACCAAACCTAGTGACTATTTGAATTTCAAGGAAAGATATCACTTGGTTTGTGTTGGCTTTCCTGAGAGGTACTTCCTCTACCCATATGGTAAAGTAGTCCGTGGCTTTCAAAATGTACTTGTGTTGCAGGGAGGAAGAAGGGTTAATTGGTCCAACAAAATCCAGGCCCCATTGTTGGAATCTAAATTGGATTGTAACTGGCTGTAAGGGAAAGGCAGGTTTTTTCATTTTCCCAGCACACTTCTAACATGCTTCACATATCATGGCATAAGAATATGCATACTTCAACAAAGTAGGCCAGTAGTAGCCTGCCCTCAGGATCGTATGAGTAGTGGTCTCTCCTAAGAAGTTCCCTCCTGCAGGTCCTGCATGAAATTCCAAAAGAATATTATCAGTTTCAACTTTCTCTAAACATCTGAGAAAAACACCATCATAGTTTTTCCTAAACAAAACACCATCTATGAATTGATATGGTGTAGCTTTTAACCTCAAAGCTCTACGTTTTTTAAAGTCAAGGGTTTCAGGAGCAAACCCATTGGTTAAGAAAAACTTAATGTCATCATAACATTCATATGTTTGAGTTGTAATGACATTTACAGAACCTATTGTTGTACTTTCCTCTTGCTCCCACTCAATTTGTTGTTGTACAGGGTCATTGGATTGAGTAGTGAGGAAACAAAATCCTTGGCCTTTGACAATTTTCACTGGTTTGATCTCTAGGTCATATTATTGTAGAGCTATCATCCAATGAGATCTCTTTTCACCCAGCTCTTTCTGAACTAGAACATTCCTAATAGTTGCATAGGGGACAATCACTTTAGTCTGATATTTCAACAAATATGGTCTAAAACGTTTTACCAATTTTTAGACCACGTAAGCTTGTTTATCAATCTGGGAGTAGTTGAGTTCATCCCCTTTTAACGTGGAACTCATGAATGAAATAGGAATTTCAAGATCATATGGATGCTTCTGTGTAAGAACATCTGCATAGGAAAAATCAGTAGCAAAAGTGTATAAAATAAAATCTTTGCTAAAGTCAGGAGACATTAGAACAGGAGCTTCCGCAATAGCCTTCCTGATTTTAGCAAAAGCGTTTCTTTGTTCATCAGACCACTTATATTGGGAATCCTTTTTAATCAATTGCTACAGTGGTTTGACAATTTGAGCAAAATTCAGAACAAATATATGAACAAAATTTATCTTACTTAGAAAAGATTGCATGGATTTACGCGAACTGGGTAGGCCGATATTTGCAATGGCTTCTGTGCATTCTGGATCAATGATCATGCCTTCTTTTGAAACAATAAAACCTAACAACTTACCTTTAGTAACTGCGAAGATTTATTTCTTAGGGTTCAGTGAAATTCTGTATCTCTTGCACCACTCGAACACCTGTTTAAGAGCAGACAAATGTTCATGTTGTTTTTTAGAATAAATAGTTATATCATCTAAATAAACAATAACTGAGTTATGCATTAAACCTCTGAAATCTATATCCATAGCTCTCTAGAATGTGGCATCTGCATTTATCACTCCAAAAGGCATGCACCTGTAGGAAAAGGTTCCCCAAGGGGTTCTAAAAGTTGTTTTCAAGTGATCAACAGGAGCAACTAGGACTTGGTTATATCCTGAGAAGCCATCAAGAAGAGAAAACATCTCAGCTCCTGCTACCTTTTGTAAAATCTGTTCCATTGGGGAAACAAGGTAATTGTCTTTTTTAGAATATTTGTTTAGGTTCCTGAAATCAACACATAGTCTGATTTCCCCATTTTTTTTTCCGAACAGGTACCAAGTTTGCAATCCACTGTGTATGTCTGAAAGGAAAAACATTTCTTGCTGCTAGTAGTTTCTCAAGATCCTTTTTGACAGAACGTTCAAGGTTGGGATGCATTTTCCTCAACTTTTGCTGATAGGGTTTAACTTCAGGTTTCATAGGTATGTTATGGTGCATGAAATTGGTATCAAAGGTTTTGAGTTCATCATATGTCCAAGCGAACACATCCTTGAACTCTTTGCACAGTTTAATGAAAGCCCTCTTTTCTTCAAGAGTGCAGTCAACCCCTACATTGATTAACTGAGGGTTTTGTTCAATCCCTAGGGTGACAGGCTCATAATTGAGGGAGGAACTTTGAGTTTTACAATTGGTCTTCTACTTGAACTTATCTTGGAGATCATAATACTTTTCTAGGTTGATAACTGACTTAGGAATGATATTTGAAGGGTAAGTGGGATCAAATAAGGATTTCTCATGCTCAGCTTCATCTATTTCCACATCCTAAAAAGTGTCCTAGGTTGTGAGAAAATCTAAGATTTGATGGTCATCATCAAATACCTTCCAATTAGTCACATTATCAGGAATAGAAGGTCTATACATAAGTTCAATTGAAAAAGTGTTAGGGAACAAACTTTCAGGAGGTATCAACCTAGATGCAGTATTGGCTAACAGGTCTGCATCAAAATTTTGGGACCTTGGGACTGACTTAATGTTAAATGAAAAAAAGAATTAGTTAAATCCCTTACCAATCTTTGATAGTTAATCAAACGAGGAGATAAACAATGGATTTTGTTTCTCACCTATTTTACTATAATATCAGAATCAAACTGTATTCTATTTCAGGAATGAGAGTGTCCTTTTGTGTTGTTTCCTTACCTCTGTTTTGGTGTGGGTGTTGAAGTGGAAGGTTCCTATGCAGTTTGTCCTTTACTCCTTGTATTATAGGGGTGTTGGACATTGAAGACAGCCTCAGGCTCATCTTCCTCCTCAGCCATAGGAAGTTATGAAAAGAAGCTGATAGTGTTTATCTGTTGGTCTTCCTTTTCATTTGGTGGTTCAGGATCCTGATTCTCTTGTGGGTTTTCATCGGGATGACCAGTAGAGTTATGGGATTCTGATACCAAAGCTTTAAAGATTGAAATAATTTCTTCATAGTTCAATCCCTCATCAGGATTAGGTGGGACTTGGTTTTGTGGAGGTTGATAAGGTCTTCTAAACGGTTGTCTATTGAATTCTCTTTTATTATTCTAATTTTTTGTGTTAGTCTTTTTTAGGTCTACCATTTCGTTGGAAATGTTTTGAAGGAATTTCTTCATGTCGTTCATTTCAAAAGGGTCCTTATTCTGCATAGTGGGTTTTGGAGGATTATCTAGTTTCTTGTGAGAGGTATAAGGTTGTTTTGATGAAGAATCAAGGTTATCTTTCAAGCAGAATATATATTTTTCAACCTAGATAGCCTCAGCAAATGCCTCCTGCAAGTTATATTTTCGTGCTCTTTTTACCCACATAGCAATGGGAATGGGTAAACCTTTAACATAATATGCAACCAGAAGTTCTTCTGCAGGAAGAATAGTGGTAGGAATTCTATTTTTCAAGTATGAAAACCTTTGATTATAATCTTTAACTCTTTCCTTGCCTCTGATTTTCATGGAAGACAAATCTATGACCAATTCCTCTGGAGTCTTGTCATCTCCAAATTTCTGGATAAACATTTTTTCAAAGTCATCCCAGAAAGAGATGGATCTAGCTTCTAGGGTAAAGTACCAAGTGGATGCTTTTCCCTGGAAGGTGTAAGGAAACAATCTACAAACTACATATTCATGAATGACATTCCTAAGTCTAAGGGCCTGCATAAACGTTTTAATATGATAAAGGGTAGGTGATTTCTCATCAGGATCAAACTTAGGGAGTCACTTTTTGGGGTTCTTAGGGAGTTTGTGTTGTTCTCCAACAATAAATACAACATCCTGGTCCAACCAGGGTTTATTTCCACCTCCTACCATGGGTATGTCCTCTGAAGAGGAACTGGAAGATGACTCACTATGTGATGGCTCTTTAGATGAGGATGAAGATGATGAATGAGGTGTTTGTGGTGGTCCACCTATGGAAACGTTGGGATGATCTTGTTCAGTTTCTTCAAACAATGAATCAAGGTTATACTCAGGGGACAATTGGTGGCTAGATGAATCATGATGTTCAGTATTTTGGTCACCTGAATTTTGATTATCTTGATTATTAGTCTGTGGATCGTTGTTCTGGTGATGTTGAATTGCTGCTAGTCTGATATTATGCTCTTCTGCGATCCTTTGTTGTAACCTAGCAACACTATCAGAAGAAACTTTCAATAGTTTTTCAAGTTTGAGGGGTCCCCTAGTGGGTGATATGAAAACAATTTCGGCCCTTCTAGTTTCCTGCTCTATCACAAGGGTAGCAGGAATCGCGGTTGGTTGTTGCACTGGTTGTTCTGCAGATGTTGATGCCTGCATGTGACTACGGGTAACAACCGGTGATCTTGCTAGAGGAGGTCTATTGGTGTTTTGTTTAGGTAGATCTTACTTCTGGTCCTCCTTCTAGCGCCATTTGTTGAAGCCCCGGGTATGTATATTGCTGGAATGTTGTCCAAGGCTAGCAACAGAGGGTGAAAACCCAATTTGAAAGGATTCAAAAAGCTCTGCGCAAGAGAACTTCTATCCCCAAACTGTTTGGTGTAGTTAACTCCCATGGATATAAATGCCTCCGTTGACACTTATGGGGTTTGATCCTGAAAGGATCTGTCTTCCTGTGAGGGAAGATCAAAGTGTTCTAACTATAGAAATGAATCTACCTTAAGATAAATCTAAACTAAGTTAGATCTAATCTAAAGAAAGTGCCTTGTTTACGTGCAGGATAACTTGATCTAAATTTTAATAAGTCTTTTCACTAGTTTAAAAAAAATGTGAAAATAGATCTTTACTTATTAGCTTAAAATACAAGAAGAAAATGAAAATTAAATGATGGTAGTTTAAGGATTAGGCACAAGAAAGATTATCCTGTAGCTGGAATGCTAATTGAAAAATTAACATTAATTTATTAATGTCTGTTAATCATTTGCAGAAATAGATAAATGTTTTAAATAAATAAATTCACTTAAAACATTAAAGACACACAGATAATGAGTAAAGACAAATCCAGACTGTAGATCAATGTACGAATTATTGATTGCAAAAATTAAACAGTGTTCATAAATAAGTTGAAGTGAAAATCAACATTCATCAAACAAATTTGATAAATTGACAAAAGAGGAATCAAGAGAAAAAAAAACTAAATGTATTAGCTCAAAGTTGCAAAAAATTACAATCTATGCATTAATCAAAGAGTCTCCAATCTTCTTTCGCTAATTTTCTCCCCCCTACCCAGTGAGACCTCTACCCATTAAATAATAATTACAAAATAGTTACAAAGGATAGACTTCCCATAAAACATGGATTACAAAATCAACTAATCTAAGAATAACCAAGTTCACCTTGCCACTTGGTCCAAACTCCTAACAATTCATCAATATCTGGATAATTGGTTGTTTCGAGCCCTAGATGGTCATCACACTTAAAGATATCCATTTCATTCTTGGATAGCTTATGCCAGGTGCACGGGAAAATGTGGATCTTGCCTTCCAGGTTGGCAGGTTGCTTGATGAACTTGTCAACTTCTGCAATCTGGATGTGTTCGAGCTGCTGGATCTGTTCCCTGACTTTCTCACACCTGCTCTCAACTTGTTCAATCATTAACTTCGGTGGACAGGAATTCTCAATTAGATCCATGGTAAGAAACTGTAGGCTGACCATAATATTATCCACAACACACAAGCTTCTTCCACAGATAGCCTGTGCCTTTTTTATTGTTTCATCCACCATATCAAGGATATTCTCCCAGGCATTCAAAGAAGTTCTGACTCTTCTGAACTTGAATATGTCCAACACTAGAATGTCATCTAGCTTTTCTTTGATATACCTCTGTCAACCAACAATGCCATCAATAGCTTTGGAATCCTGTTGCCTCTTGTCCATTTCCTGCTCAAGGATGACAGACATTCCCTCAAAATCATTATTAGTTTCATGAACTTCATTCAGGGAACTAAATAATTCATCTAGGAGGTTATGATGTTCCTCATACACCTGATTAGATAAGTCCCTGAACTCCTGCTAAGAAAACCTGAGAAAAATAGAAGTGGTTACATTGGCAGCTGCATCTTTCAGCTGTTGTTCCAGCACTTCTATCTTTTCAATACTTGTAGTCCTTAGGACTTCAGGATCTTTCAATTTAGTCTGAAGAGAGATATTTTGCTACTGCAAATCCTTGAGATGATTCTCATACAGATCTGTCAATTCATGAACCCGAGATTCATGTTCTTCATTAACCTTGGCCAGCTGCTCCTGAAGCTTCTTTAACTCTTCCTTTTTCATGTCAATTTCTTTATTTAGTGAAGTCACTGAATCAAAATTGGCTCCTGCAAAAACTCCCATAGCTGCAGCAGTATCCAATGCTTCTTGTTGGATATCATCAGATTGTTTGGCCCAAATAACTTGATTAGGAAAAGGTTCCTGCAACACACTTTGGTCTCTGCTTCTCTTGTTGCCTCTCTTCACCACTTCCTTAGCTGATTTGCTATAAAAATATTATCCAAGGGAGACCACAACATCCTCTTCACAAGAAGCTATCAACTCTGTAGAAGACGTAGCTACATCTCCTATTGCAAATAGTGGAGCTGTCTATGTAACAATAGCACTTGGAATGGGCATGGTGATTTGAGAAGTAGGTATCGAGGAAGTGGAAGAGATAGTAGAATTGGAAGGCATAGAAGTGGAAGAAGTAGTCAAGGAGACAACTTCAGGAAGGGAAATAGCAACAAAAATAACTGATAGTACAGAGGTTGGAGAAGTAGTAGAAGTGATAACCTCAAAAAGAGAAGTAGGAGGAATGGTTGATGATGGTTGCAGAGAGACAGTTGGAAGCTGGATCTCTGTGACTATTGGTGGTGAAGTGGCGAGTGGGACTGACAAGGTTGAAAGTGAAGCAGTAATGGAGGTTAGTGCATCAAACAATTGAGATATGGTGGATGGTGGTAATGTAGCCTCAAAAGGTGAAGTGGAAATAACTTCAACAGAGGAAAGCGGGAGTGCAGAAGTTATTGTATCAACAACATTGGTGAATTCGGGAAAATGATCATCTGGGATAGGGTCATCCATCACTATGGAATCTAGAAAATATGTAACTTCCTGAGAAACTTCAACTATTTCTTGTACCACAGGCACAGGAGGAATTATTTCATCCTCAACATCACTATCTTCAATGTACAGTGTAGGAATTTGAGAGGCAGAGGTCTGAATTTTTTGTCTTTTTGCAGGGTTGCTCGCAGCCACTTCTTGGGTATCAAGTACTGAAGTTATTTGTGCTAGCTTCTTCTTTAACAATTCATATATTTGAATCAACACCTTTAGTTCTATAGCAGGTTTCAACTTTGGTGCATCCTCCATAAGGCCTTTGCCCTTGCCTTCATCTGGATAGGTCAACATTAGTGGAGCACTTGATTTATGTGCTTCATTTTCTTCTCTGCCTTTTCTGGTTTTCTCTTCAAGCTGTAATTCCATTTTCCTATAACTCAAAACCTTAGTTTTGAGTTCCTGTTGGTACTGGAGAATGAATCTTTGTTCCTCTTTAGTTTTATCCTTAACCAGGACTTTGGAAAAGAAATTCACTCCTCGATAAATGGAGTCATCAGGGATATCTTCATGAGCATAGTCTGTCTTCACGTGTTCTTGTTTGAAGTGAGCATTAAGGAATGATTTGGGATCATGCATCCTTTTGGGAGAAAATCCCAAATTTAAAGAGGCAATCCTCTTTCCTAGTACTGCATCCCATGTTGAAGTTGGAATGACCAAAGGCCCAAGGTTTAGAGGAAATTTAGGCCATCCCCTTCTCTTAGGTCTAGTAAGCTTAAGGAATACCCCATCTATAACACTCTGGATGGATATTTCTTCAAGTAACATCCTGCCTGCGACTACCCTTGGCAGCAAATGCATTGTATTGCTTCCCCAAATTCTGATGTAGGAGAAATATTCTCCCACATACTAGTCACCAAGTGTAGGGATTAGAGTTTTGGCATTAGGGGAAAAAGAAGGTGCATCTTCCCTGAATATTTGTTGGTATATAGCACCAAAGAAGTGGTCACATATATCATATAGCAAAGGAACAAAATTGTTCTCCCCCAAAGTTAAACAATAAATGTGGACTAGAGGTGATGACAAGATCCAATTCCATCCCATGGAGGGGTACTGGAATTCTAAGCAGAAGACATCAATTACATATGAAGAATAAAATAAATGTGGATTCTTGTGAGTATTTTGATCCACAGTAAGATCTAGGATCCTTAGAGAACCTCACAAAATCGAATATTTTGCAATAACCAACAAAAAGCTTGAAAAGAAGACAAATTTACACACAATGTGAACTGAAACTTGGCATTATAAGACTGTCTAACATGTAAATATGTTTAGAACAGGTTTATATTACATCTTGGAGAAATTCAAGAGGCTTAGGAATCCCAAAATGAGTGTACAATGCTAATTGGCTAAGTTGGCCTCAATCCCCCCTAGGTGGGTCCAACTCAATCATAATCATCCCAAACAGTCACAAATTTTGGTGTGAACGTGGCTGGTGCATGCTAGATCAATGATGGGCCTTAGGAATGCATGGGTGAGCAAATAGAGGTGTGTGGGAGGTCCAAGGAGGCATTAAATGCTCCAAATCTATCCAATAATTGGACAAATCCACCCAAGTGCCACAAGTCAATAGCCATTCCCCATTTCAAGGAAGGAGAGTGCTCCATCATTTAATGAGGGCGCACTTGTGGACAAAAATGAGTTTGGATGAGTTGGGTTTCTCAAAATAGGTGTGAACACCCTCAAAAGTGGTTATTTGACCAATTAAAGCTACCTAGTTCAAACTATAGTGTAATAATGCATACAAGGCAATAAAATTGAATAAGGTTATGAACCAAGGTACTAAGTATTGGATTACTATTCTAATACCCCCCCTTAACCAGAACTTAGTACAACTCATGAATTTAAAGTGGGAGGTGTTGGCAACAAAGGCTCAAGTCACCTCATTACAAAACATAATTTTTTTTTGTCCATGTAAATTGAGGACAAGAAGGAAAACCTCATGGGATAAAACCTTCCCTATAAAATGGACATGGGGCTGAACCTGCAATAAAATTGCAGCAATCACCATACATCACTCACTCCAACAAAATCTCTCAAGTGATTGAAGGTCTTCTCAGCAAAACACTTGGTGAAAATATCAGCAGTTTGCTCGGTGGATGGGCAATACTGCAAGGAAATCACCTTGTCATGCACTAAGCCCCGAATGTAGTGCATATGGATTTCAATATGATTTGGTCTCTACCTCTGAACTGGATCAGTAAATATCTTGATGTCACTTTGATTGTCCACCCAAATGTTGGTTGGAGAATCAATAGCAACACCAAATTTCCGAAGAATACCTTGCAACCAAACGCATTGTGTGGCTGCATTCACTGCTGCCCTATACTCGGTCTCTGCTGATGAAAGTGAAATAGTATGTTGTTTTTTACTTGAATAGAAAATGGGACCTTCAGCAAACATAAAAACAAAACCTGAAGTGTACTTTCTATCAATGGGATCTCCAGCCCAATCTGAATCAGAAAATCCAACTAGTTTTATCGGAAGAACTAGTTGCATAGTGTACCCCAAAATTCTTTGTTCCTTGGACATAATGGAGGATATTCTTGGCTACCTCCCAATGGATCTCATGTGGCTTCTGCATATATCTTTATACAGCACTTATAGCATAAGACAAATCAGTTCTTGTATGTGTAAGGTACAACAAACTACCAACTAGCTTCCTGTAGAGTGTGCAATCCACCAAAGAAGAGTCATCAAATTCACCTAGTTTTATGCTTGAAAGGAATGGGAAATTGGCTTCCTTACATTTTTCCATTTTAAAATTCAATAACAGGTCTGAAGCATACTTTGGTTTTCTCAGCATGATGCCTCTTTCAGATTGCTCAATTTCCAAACCCAAAAATTGCCTTAGCAATCCTAGATCGCTCATGGCAAATTCACTGTGTAGAGATGCCTTAATTGAGCCAATTTGTTTGTTGCAGCTCCCTGTAATTAAAATATCATCAACATACAGTACAACAACCTGCAAAATATCATCACATTGCTGCAAATAAACATTTGGATCAGACTTGCATCGAATGAACCCAATTGAGAGCAAAAAAGCATCCATTTTAGCATACCAAGCCCTAAGGGCTTGCTTGAGTCCATAGGGTGATTTCTTCAACCTACAAACAAGTGTGGGATCCTCTTGGAAACCTTTAGGTTGCTGCATATAGATCTCTTCCTGTAGCTCACCATGTAAGAATGCACTTTTAACATCCATATGGTGCACTTGCCAACACTTACTAGCTGCAATGGCTAGAGCTGGTCTAATTGAATCCATCTTTGCAACCGGTGCAAAGGTTTGGGTATAATCCACACCATGGATTTGAGAGTATCCTTTAGCCACTAATATAGCCTTATACTTCAGATCTGAACCATCAGCAGCAAGTTTGGTTCAAAAAATCCACTTACATTGTACAAGTTTTCTCTTGGGGGGAAGAGGCACCAAATCCCATGTTTTGTTCTCTTGGAGAGAATGGAATTCTTCTTCCATTGATGATCTACACCTTGGATCATGGTAAGATTCCTGATATGATGTTGGATCAGATCCAATCATCATATAACAGTGATTAGCAAGGGCACTTTCACTTGCAAAGGAAGCATTGTTTGTTTGAGATCTAGTCTTCCTAGGATCTTGGGGATTGCCTGCCAATTCACCTGCAGCTTCTATGATTTTTTCATCCCACTTGGGACTTGATGGTGACACATCTACAGAAATTTAATCTTCATCCATGTCATTATCATAATTATTAGAAAAATCAGAACTTGAATCATCACTTACTTCATTAAGGTGTGGAGGAGAAGAGCATTCTTTCGAGGCAAGCTCAAAATTAGGAATTGGTTCTTCTTCAAATTGCACACTTATCTCAATGAAAGTTTTGAGTGTGGATGTGTCAAAGAGATTATAACCCTTTGTGTCTTCACCATAACCAACCATGATACATTCTCTGCTCTATGGCTTCAAAGCCTTCCTCTTTTCTGATGGAATTTGAGCCCATGCTCTAGATCCAAAAATCCTGAAATTTGAGACCTTTGGTTTTTGGCCAAACCATGCCTCATAGGGTGTTCTACCTTTGATTGATTTGTGAAATGATTTGTTCTGAATATGTGCAGCACAATTGATGGCTTCAGTTCATAGCTTAGGGCTTAGATCCCTATCTTCAATCATGCATGTAGCCATCTCTTTGAGAGACCTATTTTTCCTTTCTGCCACACCATTTTGTTGTGGTGTGTACGGGATTGAATGTTGCATTTGGATGCCACATTCCTCACAAAGATGCTGAATGTTTTTGTTCACATACTCCTTTCCATTATCAGTCCCAAGTATTTTTATCTTATTCCCACTATGATTCTCCACTAAGGCTTTCCAAATCTTCAATTGCTCAAACACTTCAGATTTAAATTTTAGGAAGTAAACCCAACATAATCGAGAGTAGTCATCAATGAATGTAAGTACATACCTTGATCCACAATATGATGGAGTGGGTAGAGGACCAATGAGATTTGAAAGTACCAATGAGATTTGAATGTACCAATCCAAGTGGTTGAGTGGCTCTCCTTGCCATTGCCTTCTCATAGCTACGTTCTGGATGTTTCCCAATCACACAACCAATGCAAGCTCCATTTGAAGATTTGATTTCAGGAAGCCATTCCACCATCTCATCTTTGTGCAATGCTTGGAGATACTTGTAGTTCATGTGGCCAAATATTTCATGACATAGCTTGGAGGTCTCATTGGCATGAGAGTGGAGTGCTTGGTCACTAGAACCAGGGAGGAAATTTGAGAACTTGTACATCCTCTCTTGGTGGTATGCATACCCAACTGCCACAACTTGGTTTGAAGAAATTTCTGAAATCTTTACCAAATTAGGAGTAAATGTTACTCTCTTGGCTTCTCCTGTATGGGTCATTTGGTACACTGATAACAAATTTGGAGCCAATGAAGGTACATAGAGCACATCACTGAAATAACCATGCTCCAAATCGATCCTACCAATCCCTTTGGTCTGGATCTCAAATTCATCTCCCATTCGAACTGTTGGGTCACTATTCGAATGCATAGAGGAGAAGAGCTCTCTAGATGAAACCATGTGCCTGGAATATCCTAAATCAATAATCAAGGATGAGGAATTAGAAGTAACTGCTATCAAAGCATGACATTTCTCCTTGTTGTTAGGATTTGAGGTGCCATCTTTCTTCTTTGCACCATCAGGGACAAGGATGTTGTTTTTCTCCAGCATCCGTGAAGCTGGATCTCTGTGACTATTGGTGGTGAAGTGGCGAGTGGGACTGACAAGGTTGAAAGTGAAGCAGTAATGGAGGTTAGTGCATCAAACAATTGAGATATGGTGGATGGTGGTAATGTAGCCTCAAAAGGTGAAGTGGAAATAACTTCAACAGAGGAAAGTGGGAGTGCAGAAGTTATTGTATCAACAACATTGGTGAATTCGGGAAAATGATCATCTGGGATAGGGTCATCCATCACTATGGCATCTAGAAAATATGTAACTTCCTGAGAAACTTCAACTATTTCTTGTACCACAGGCACAGGAGGAATTATTTCATCCTCAACATCACTATCTTCAATGTACAGTGTAGGAATTTGAGAGGCAGAGGTCTGAATTTTTTGTCTTTTTGCAGGGTTGCTCGCAGCCACTTCTTGGGTATCAAGTACTGAAGTTATTTGTGCTAGCTTCTTCTTTAACAATTCATATATTTGAATCAACACCTTTAGTTCTATAGCAGGTTTCAACTTTGGTGCATCCTCCATAAGGCCTTTGCCCTTGCCTTCATCTGGATAGGTCAACATTAGTGGAGCACTTGATTTATGTGCTTCATTTTCTTCTCTGCCTTTTCTGGTTTTCTCTTCAAGCTGTAATTCCATTTTTCTATAACTCAAAACCTTAGTTTTGAGTTCCTGTTGGTACTGGAGAATGAAGCTTTGTTCCTCTTTAGTTTTATCCTTAACCAGGACTTTGGAAAAGAAATTCACTCCTCGATAAATGGAGTCATCAGGGATATCTTCATGAGCATAGTCTGTCTTCACGTGTTCTTGTTTGAAGTGAGCATTAAGGAATGATTTGGGATCATGCATCCTTTTGGGAGAAAATCCCAAATTTAAAGAGGCAATCCTCTTTCCTAGTACTGCATCCCATGTTGAAGTTGGAATGACCAAAGGCCCAAGGTTTAGAGGAAATTTAGGCCATCCCCTTCTCTTAGGTCTAGTAAGCTTAAGGAATACCCCATCTATAACACTCTGGATGGATATTTCTTCAAGTAACATCCTTCCTGCGACTACCCTTGGCAGCAAATGCATTGTATTGCTTCCCCAAATTCTGATGTAGGAGAAATATTCTCCCACATACTAGTCACCAAGTGTAGGGATTAGAGTTTTGGCATTAGGGGAAAAAGAAGGTGCATCTTCCCTGAATATTTGTTGGTATATAGCACCAAAGAAGTGGTCACATATATCATATAGCAAAGGAACAAAATTGTTCTCCCCCAAAGTTAAACAATAAATGTGGACTAGAGGTGATGACAAGATCCAATTCCATCCCATGGAGGGGTACTGGAATTCTAAGCAGAAGACATCAATTACATATGAAGAATAAAATAAATGTGGATTCTTGTGAGTATTTTGATCCACAGTAAGATCTAGGATCCTTAGAGAACCTCACAAAATCGAATATTTTGCAATAACCAACAAAAAGCTTGAAAAGAAGACAAATTTACACACAATGTGAACTGAAACTTGGCATTATAAGACTGTCTAACATGTAAATATGTTTAGAACAGGTTTATATTACATCTTGGAGAAATTCAAGAGGCTTAGGAATCCCAAAATGAGTGTACAATGCTAATTGGCTAAGTTGGCCTCAATCCCCCCTAGGTGGGTCCAACTCAATCATAATCATCCCAAACAGTCACAAATTTTGGTGTGAACGTGGCTGGTGCATGCTAGATCAATGATGGGCCTTAGGAATGCATGGGTGAGCAAATAGAGGTGTGTGGGAGGTCCAAGGAGGCATTAAATGCTCCAAATCTAGCCAATAATTGGACAAATCCACCCAAGTGCCACAAGTCAATAGCCATTCCCCATTTCAAGGAAGGAGAGTGCTCCATCATTTAATGAGGGCGCACTTGTGGACAAAAATGAGTTTGGATGAGTTGGGTTTCTCAAAATAGGTGTGAACACCCTCAAAAGTGGTTATTTGACCAATTAAAGCTACCTAGTTCAAACTATAGTGTAATAATGCATACAAGGCAATAAAATTGAATAAGGTTATGAACCAAGGTACTAAGTATTGGATTACTATTCTAATACCCCCCCTTAACCAGAACTTAGTACAACTCATGAATTTAAAGTGGGAGGTGTTGGCAACAAAGGCTCAAGTCACCTCATTACAAAACATAATTTTTTTTTGTCCATGTAAATTGAGGACAAGAAGGAAAACCTCATGGGATAAAACCTTCCCTATAAAATGGACATGGGGCTGAACCTGCAATAAAATTGCAGCAATCACCATACATCACTCACTCCAACAAAATCTCTCAAGTGATTGAAGGTCTTCTCAGCAAAACACTTGGTGAAAATATCAGCAGTTTGCTCGGTGGATGGGCAATACTGCAAGGAAATCACCTTGTCATGCACTAAGCCCCGAATGTAGTGCATATGGATTTCAATATGATTTGGTCTCTACCTCTGAACTGGATCAGTAAATATCTTGATGTCACTTTGATTGTCCACCCAAATGTTGGTTGGAGAATCAATAGCAACACCAAATTTCCGAAGAATACCTTGCAACCAAACGCATTGTGTGGCTGCATTCACTGCTGCCCTATACTCGGTCTCTGCTGATGAAAGTGAAATAGTATGTTGTTTTTTACTTGAATAGAAAATGGGACCTTCAGCAAACATAAAAACAAAACCTGAAGTGTACTTTCTATCAATGGGATCTCCAGCCCAATCTGAATCAGAAAATCCAACTAGTTTTATCGGAAGAACTAGTTGCATAGTGTACCCCAAAATTCTTTGTTCCTTGGACATACTGGAGGATATTCTTGGCTACCTCCCAATGGATCTCATGTGGCTTCTGCATATATCTTTATACAGCACTTATAGCATAAGACAAATCAGTTCTTGTATGTGTAAGGTACAACAAACTACCAACTAGCTTCCTGTAGAGTGTGCAATCCACCAAAGAAGAGTCATCAAATTCACCTAGTTTTATGCTTGAAAGGAATGGGAAATTGGCTTCCTTACATTTTTCCATTTTAAAATTCAATAACAGGTCTGAAGCATACTTTGGTTTTCTCAGCATGATGCCTCTTTCAGATTGCTCAATTTCCAAACCCAAAAATTGCCTTAGCAATCCTAGATCGCTCATGGCAAATTCACTGTGTAGAGATGCCTTAATTGAGCCAATTTGTTTGTTGCAGCTCCCTGTAATTAAAATATCATCAACATACAGTACAACAACCTGCAAAATATCATCACATTGCTGCAAATAAACATTTGGATCAGACTTGCATCGAATGAACCCAATTGAGAGCAAAAAAGCATCCATTTTAGCATACCAAGCCCTAAGGGCTTGCTTGAGTCCATAGGGTGATTTCTTCAACCTACAAACAAGTGTGGGATCCTCTTGGAAACCTTTAGGTTGCTGCATATAGATCTCTTCCTGTAGCTCACCATGTAAGAATGCACTTTTAACATCCATATGGTGCACTTGCCAACACTTACTAGCTGCAATGGCTAGAGCTGGTCTAATTGAATCCATCTTTGCAACCGGTGCAAAGGTTTGGGTATAATCCACACCATGGATTTGAGAGTATCCTTTAGCCACTAATATAGCCTTATACTTCAGATCTGAACCATCAGCAGCAAGTTTGGTTCAAAAAATCCACTTACATTGTACAAGTTTTCTCTTGGGGGGAAGAGGCACCAAATCCCATGTTTTGTTCTCTTGGAGAGAATGGAATTCTTCTTCCATTGATGATCTACACCTTGGATCATGGTAAGATTCCTGATATGATGTTGGATCAGATCCAATCATCATATAACAGTGATTAGCAAGGGCACTTTCACTTGCAAAGGAAGCATTGTTTGTTTGAGATCTAGTCTTCCTAGGATCTTGGGGATTGCCTGCCAATTCACCTGCAGCTTCTATGATTTTTTCATCCCACTTGGGACTTGATGGTGACACATCTACAGAAATTTAATCTTCATCCATGTCATTATCATAATTATCAGAAAAATCAGAACTTGAATCATCACTTACTTCATTAAGGTGTGGAGGAGAAGAGCATTCTTTCGAGGCAAGCTCAAAATTAGGAATTGGTTCTTCTTCAAATTGCACACTTATCTCAATGAAAGTTTTGAGTGTGGATGTGTCAAAGAGATTATAACCCTTTGTGTCTTCACCATAACCAACCATGATACATTCTCTGCTCTATGGCTTCAAAGCCTTCCTCTTTTCTGATGGAATTTGAGCCCATGCTCTAGATCCAAAAATCCTGAAATTTGAGACCTTTGGTTTTTGGCCAAACCATGCCTCATAGGGTGTTCTACCTTTGATTGATTTGTGAAATGATTTGTTCTGAATATGTGCAGCACAATTGATGGCTTCAGTTCATAGCTTAGGGCTTAGATCCCTATCTTCAATCATGCATGTAGCCATCTCTTTGAGAGACCTATTTTTCCTTTCTGCCACACCATTTTGTTGTGGTGTGTACGGGATTGAATGTTGCATTTGGATGCCACATTCCTCACAAAGATGCTGAATGTTTTTGTTCACATACTCCTTTCCATTATCAGTCCCAAGTATTTTTATCTTATTCCCACTATGATTCTCCACTAAGGCTTTCCAAATGTTCAATTGCTCAAACACTTCAGATTTAAATTTTAGGAAGTAAACCCAACATAATCGAGAGTAGTCATCAATGAATGTAAGTACATACCTTGATCCACAATATGATGGAGTGGGTAGAGGACCAATGAGATTTGAAAGGACCAATGAGATTTGAATGTACCAATCCAAGTGGTTGAGTGGCTCTCCTTGCCATTGCCTTCTCATAGCTACGTTCTGGATGTTTCCCAATCACACAACCAATGCAAGCTCCATTTGAAGATTTGATTTCAGGAAGCCATTCCACCATCTCATCTTTGTGCAATGCTTGGAGATACTTGTAGTTCATGTGGCCAAATATTTCATGACATAGCTTGGAGGTCTCATTGGCATGAGAGTGGAGTGCTTGGTCACTAGAACCAGGGAGGAAATTTGAGAACTTGTACATCCTCTCTTGGTGGTATGCATACCCAACTGCCACAACTTGGTTTGAAGAAATTTCTGAAATCTTTACCAAATTAGGAGTAAATGTTACTCTCTTGGCTTCTCCTGTATGGGTCATTTGGTACACTGATAACAAATTTGGAGCCAATGAAGGTACATAGAGCACATCACTGAAATAACCATGCTCCAAATCGATCCTACCAATCCCTTTGGTCTGGATCTCAAATTCATCTCCCATTCGAACTGTTGGGTCACTATTCGAATGCATAGAGGAGAAGAGCTCTCTAGATGAAACCATGTGCCTGGAATATCCTAAATCAATAATCAAGGATGAGGAATTAGAAGTAACTGCTATCAAAGCATGACATTTCTCCTTGTTGTTAGGATTTGAGGTGCCATCTTTCTTCTTTGCACCATCAGGGACAAGGATGTTGTTTTTCTCCAGCAGCCGTGCCGTTGTGTCAATGGTTTTCTTCATGCAAGAGCTCTTTGGATGCCATCCCTTGTGGCAATAGGTACATTTGGTCTTCTCTTTTCCCTTCTTGTCCTTCTCCTTGGAAGGATTTGAACCCCCATCAGGAGATTTGGTTTTTTCAAACTTCCTCTTCTCTGGCTGGTTCGAATTCGAAACACCCATGGCCAAGGCTTGATCTTTCGATTTGATGGTGCCCATTTGAACTAGCTTGTCTTCTGCCTTCTGCTTTCCCTTGGAGGCATTCGAAACACCCATGGCCAAGGCTTGATCTTTAGATTTGATGGTTCCCATTTGAACTAGCTTGTCTTGCTCCTGAGTAAGACACTCCGTGAAGGTTTCTAGTGATGGTGTTTTCCAATTTCGAAGGGTCATTTTGGCAAAATGAAAGGTGCTTACAAACACTGAGAATTCTGGACCTAGCTTCGAAAGGATGGACAGTATCAATTGTTCTTCTTTCTTAACAATTCCACATTTTTGTAGTTGAAGCACTAAAGACTTGAAGTTAGTGAAGAACTCCTGGATAGTTTCAAAATGCGTTGGGCTCAAGCTGATGAGCTCGTTTTCAAGTTAATGGCCTCTCAGTTCATCAGTTTTCCCAAAGAGTTATTCTAGCTTAACCCATACTTCATTTGGGGTTGTCAAACTGTCTGTATGAAACAGGAGTTCCCTCGAAATGCTCAGGAATAGCAATCCATATGCTTCATCAAGTCGATTGTAGTACTTGGCTTTCTCCACAATAGAGTTTGGCTTCACTTCTGTGCCCATGGTTACTCTATAGAGACCCTTAGATCTCAGTTTGATACCCATTTCAGCCTTCCAATCGAATAAATTGAAGGGAGTGAGCAACATTTGGTTTGCTTCCATTTCTGCTTGCGTTGATGGTGAGAAAACTGCTGAAAGTCCTGCAAAAAACACTCAATTTTTATCTAGAAATTCTCTCAAGAATGCAGCTCAAACGCTGAAGATTGATCTGCAAATCACTAAAATCCATAAGGATATGACACCATGTGAGTATTTTGATCCACAGTAAGATCTAGGAGCCTTAGAGAACCTCACAAAATCGAATAATTTGTAGTAACTAGCAAAAAGCTTGAAAACAAGTCAATTTTACACATAATGTGAACTGAAACTTGGCATTATCAGACTATCTAACATGTAAATATGTTTAGAACAGGTTTATATTACATCTTGGATAAATTCAAGAGGCTTAGGAAGCCCAAAATGAGTGTACAATGCTAATTGGCCAAGTTGGCCTCAATCCCCCCTAGGTGGGTCCAACTCAATCCTAATCAGCCCAAACAGTCATGAATTTTGGTGTGAATGTGCCTGAGGCATGCTGGATCAATGATGGGCCTTAGGCATACGTGGGTGAGCAAATAGAGGTGTGTGGGAGGTCTAAGGAGGCATTAAATGCTCCAAATCTAGCCAAAAATGGGCCAAGTCCACCCAAGCACCAGAAGTCAATAGCCATTCCCCATTTCAAGGAAGGAGAGTGCTCCAACATTTAATGAGGGTGCACTTGTGGACAAAAATGGAGTTTGGATGAGCTAGATTGCTCAAAATAGGTGTGAACACTCTCAAACGTGGTTATTTGACTAATTAAAGCTACCTAGTTCAAACTATAGTGTAATAATGCATACAAGGCAATAAAATTGACTAAGGTTATGAACTAAGGTACTAAGTATTGGATTACTATTCTAACACTACTTTAGTGTTTTTTGGTACCGCTCAATGGTTGACTTTAATTCAACTGAAAAAATTGAAGCCCAGTTGAATAACCCCTTGTAAGGACATGATGGGCCGTAGTTTCCTATACAGCTTTGAACACTGAACAATTGTGAAGACCATACAACCTGCAAAGCATGGCTGCCAAAAGGGAATATGGTTCCTTGAATCATGAAACCTGGTATGAGTTATCGGATTTGGGCATGAAATTGGTCGGACTATTCATCCAAGACTTCACCATTTCATCAAAATTATACCTAGTCTTAGCAGAGTCTAGGAATGCAACATTAAGAGGTTGGATGGTCGGTTTAAGGGCATATGCTCTGGTGAAAAATTTAGGTGAAATGTGGCCAATTGAGACCCCGCGCTATTGTTAAAAGAACAGTCCTTAGGGTTGGCATGGTCAATAATCCATTTAACTGTGTCTATGTAGGGGAGAATGGCAGGTCTAGCAGCTATATCATGCAACTGTGAATCCCTAATTTTCTCATAGGCAGGTCGGTCATGTTGGATATATGACAGGTCATCGTTATAAAAAATGGCGTAAATTTTAAACCAGTCAATCTAGTAGGTCTCATAAACTTTGTCACTGGTATCGGATAGAATGCCAAAGTTGGGGTCTTTGTTTAATTGGTCTTTTTGAGCCGTTTTGGAGCGGGTGTTCCTTGAAATGTTGAAAAACTGGTGATTTTGATAAATAAATTAACACAAATAAAAAATAATTCCAAAATGGCGAAAAAATGTAAACAAGGAATATGAAAATGACATGAAACCAACCTGTGCTGATTGAAAATGGCATAAAATGCCCCTGTTAAAAACTCATAGTAAAAATCCTTGTAGCACGTAATTCTCAAAATTGAAAAAAAAATGGTAAAAGAAAATAGAAAAATCAACATATTTAACAATTTCGTCGTGTAAAATATGGACCATAGGATTAAGACAGGTCAATGACTGAGATCTAGAATTACTAAGTTGCAGGGTTCCATACTCCTCTTACCCTATCTTTCTTCACGAGTAGACAAATTTATTTAAATTGAGGGCCCTGAAGGAAGGAAGATCATTTCATCTAGCAACAGCTGTCCAGTTTCTATAAACTTTTCTGGGAAGTGATTTTGAGGATCAGCATTTGTTATGTGAATTATATTTACATGATAGGGCTTGTTACATTGACTCTCCTTCCAACCATTTGCCTTTTTGGGGGGATGTTCAGCTGAGGGCATTTGCCTCTTTTGTCATCAACCATGTGAAATGGCGAAATGCTTTCCAAACCATCACAAAGAATGAATAGAATTCTACTCTCTAGATTAGGAATGAACCTTAGGATCCAAGAGGACTCATAGAAAATCATGTTGGATCACTCAGGGTTCCTACAATTGCCCAATACTTTGAAATTTTGCAAGAGAAAATCCTCACTACTTGTGTCTCAATGATTTTTAATACACAGCAAAGTGCTCTGGAAGGTAGTGAGTACATATGGCTATATTCTTCTTCATCTCTGAGGGAAGGGGATCCATACTGCTTTGAGAATTTTAAGCAAGCCTTGACCAGGGTTCCTGGGTATGTGCAGTGCATGAAAGCATGTGTACCTTGGTGGATTGGATTGAGATTCAAATTTCCTCTCATATGGCTTCCTGTGAGTACTTACAGGAACATCTATGTTTTGACTGAGGAAGAAGGGAAGCTGTGTTGGGAGAGATGGATAACCTGCTATGGATTTGTGCCTTATGGGGAACCACCAGAACTTGCCTACAGTCTCACCAGTCTTCACAAATACAGCTTGGAATCAGATTCAGACTACTGGAGGTTGTTGCACGAGGACATGCAATTGTATAGTTGGGGGGAGATGTTGGGCCCTAGAAATGCCCCTTTTTTACCATACCTATTACATCATTTTGCCTAGTTACACCCTACTTTCATAAACCATATACATGCCTTTATCCAGATTAATCAGCAGTCCTAACAAGGTATACATCATTATTGTTTCATTTAATTAAATGCCTAAGATTGTTATGGTTATGAATTCTATTCTTTGATTTATGCCAACTTGTGTTGATTTCATTAAGTTAAGATCAAAGCACAGGTATATCAGTCGTCTTGCCTTGGAAAAGGATTATATGTGGTGCTAGCTCTTACTCTTCTGACTTGATTCCTCACATTTTCAAGGGACAACGCATCTCTCCACGTGAAACTGTAACAGGTTGCTGAAATAGAGCATGACTGCAACAGGCAGGACACCTCCCAATTGGTTGATCCATTGATCCATTGACTACCAGTGTAACAACATCCTTCATGATTAATGACCTCATTCATTATGGTTGTAACAGTTTAGCTATAATTCTGCAGCATGAAGATCGTAGATCTTCATTGCTACACGAAATTAGTGGATCACAAATTGTATTCCTCATGTATAAATTCTGGAAGGCTCTCAAAGTTCGGGGGTTGGATAATTATCATTTTGTACAGGATGTAACATATATTGATACTATGGATTACCATATTTTAATGAAGAGCAGAGTTACTTCCATTTCTGTGTCTTAATTTGTGGTAGTTCACAACGTCTCTGTTAGAAGGCCAGGGCCCACCTTCTCACAAAGATTGTCGAATTTGTAGGTAGCTATATTTATTCATTTCCTGTTGCGTGTTGTGGAATTGCATTAGGTGTATTTCTGATAGTTGCAATAGAGAGTTTATGATTGCATTATTTATTGGTAGTTCATTCTTTGCATTGTGAATAGCTGCAACTGCGTGGTGTGACAGTCGACTATGTAGGTTAGTTTGATGAATGCATGTGTGTTCAATATCTATTACAGCCAAGCTCAGCTCCATTCCTTTCAGTCATTTATGCTTCTTAGGATTTCCAATGGTTATCAATTTATAGTTCAACTTTATTTCTTAATTCTTCTTGTTGTTGTATCTTTAATTGAATTCATAGATTAGGCAGATTATGGTTGAGTAATACTACCTACTGGATGGATCATTTTGGTAAAGATTGAATACTGTAGTTTGATAATTATAGGATTTAACTTCTCGCAAAAGTTAAATCCCGTAATCTAGTTCATTTATATTCTTAGATCAATAATTGCTAGGTCGATTTCTGTAGGAAGGTAGCTGCACTTTGAATTCCTAGATGTATGATTTAGATTAGTTTTCTTTATGGAATGAGTTTGGCTGAGAAGATAGGTAGGATTATCGTTTCCATTTACTCAATCAACTAATGAAAATGTTTATGCATAGATTGTGCTTGTTGCCATTTAAATAAAAGACCTCCCTGGGTTTGACAATTTATATTAAGCATCCTGTGTGTTAGTTGTAATTAATTGACATATAGGGCGACCACCACCATGCAGGATTTCTATGTATTCTTAGATCTGGAAATCATGGCCCTACACAAAATCGTGATTTCTCTTCCTTGCTTCATGACTCCTTTCCCCCTTATACATAAGGGTTACACTGAAATGTATGATCAACCACGGTCTGGGAATGAGGGATACGAACTTCCAGGGGTGGAGTGGCATGCGGTCCAAGGAAACAAATCTCCATACCCTTCCATCTGAATTTTAGGGGGTTTCCCATACTCCACGACCTCATGCATAGTCCTCCTGCAGTACTTACCTTGCGGCAACAATCAATGGAAACTAGGACATGTCAAAGGGGTTCTCTAGGTGACATATGGCAGCCTAGGGTTCCATCCCACAGCCCCTCACCTTTCCCTAGTGGATACATAGTTCCCCTCATTTAGTTGCAGCCATAGACATTCCTTGGTATTTAATTTAAATGGTATCATTTACAATATATCATGGCTTAACAACACATGGATTACCAAAATATCAAATACTTTCCTGTGCAAATAAACCTAAGCATCCACTAGTGGGGCCTTGGCCTTGAGCTGCACATTGGGGAAAACAGACATTGCATTTTATGTAATATTTACATTACAACCAAAATAGCCTAAGGGTCAGAATGAGGTATATTACATCCCCCCCCCCTTAGAATAACACTATCCTCAGTGTTCCAATACTTAGGAATACATATACAATCTGCACATGTCCAAAATTACAAAAATATTGTAGGTCTGACCTGCATTTTTCTCTTTACTTTGAACTTTCAGGACCAAGTCCTTGGATTCCACAAGATGCTCCTACTAGATTTGATCTTCCAACTGATCTACAAGTCTAGGAACTTCATAACTGTTATCTCTCTTGCTGCTTCTTGTTGGGAAGTTGTGGAGGCAATGATCTCCTGCACATTTCCAACACTTCAGTGGATGATTTTTGTTTATCTGCTCCATTTCCTTGGAGTCTTCCCACCTGGAATGTTTCTTAGTGGGATGATTGTATGAATGCCTCTTCATTGCTCCACTGCCCTTTCCACAGTTCGTTTCTTCCAGAATTCCTTTTGCCTGCCTTTGCAAACAAACAGAGTCCTGCAAAACCTTGTGGTTCATCTTAATCTGCTGCTTTGTAGCCTGAACATCTCTCCAATATTTTCTTGGGTCTTGGAAATTGTTTGAAGAATATTTTCATCCAAATCTAATAACCTTTGGTGTGCTTCCATGGTCAATGTGCACATCTGGCTCTCACTTTGCTCACTAGCAACACTTGGCTTATTGTTGATCTTTGATCCTTTCTCTCTGGACAGACCCGGGCTGGCGGTAATCTTTTAGACCAATAGAACCCTTAGCTCACTGGCCCTTTCGGCAACAGGTCGCAGAAGCAACCTGAAGTCTCACCCGAAGTGATTCTAATGGGAGGCAGAAGACTCAAGTGTCCTCAGCCAAGTTCCGAGGCATCCAGGGTGGTTAAACCCTCCTTAACCCCTTTCACAGAAGCTGTCTATCTCATTCCATTACTCCGGCTACGCCTCTGTCTTATCGCGGTATGCAGGGAATGCGATAAGTCTTTCCCTATGTGAAACCGTCTAGCGATACCCAAGATATCGTAGGTGCGATATCTTCCCCTTCTAGTTCCTGCGACAAGCGAACTTTGACCGCTTCCTGGGTTAATAGGTGGTCTTAGCTATCCTCATCCTGGTACTGCAGTTAGCAACAACATTCAGCCTACAAGCCTAACCCTCGCTAATGAACTCAACCCTTGATATCTCGCAACACGTAACTAGGTAGAACATTACTTTGCGCAATGTCTAAATAAACCATTCATGCCTCATATTCAGTTCTTACTCGCACATTAACCTCTGTTTAACAATTATCTAGTTCGCAAAGAGGTTAGCTATGATTATCGCAATTATTATACATCATTCAGAAGTTAACTGACGACCATGTACATTACTTATAACAGATTGAAGCATTCATATATATAGCACAAACACGTGAATGAGATCAATGGCTACACAATTACAATAGTGCTACTTAGGTAAGCACATTGATACTCCCAGGGCAAAGACTACGCCCAGGGGAACTGTGGTTCTTGCTTACAACTCTGGGGAATAAACACAGCTCCGTTCCACTCTTTACAACATGGGTCTTCTGGGAAACTCCACCTCAGTGGGAGCCCTTCTCTATAGACCTCTTTTCTCTTCTTGCCTTTACAGTGCACTCTCTTCCTCTCGCAATCCCTGCGGATTGCACTCTCTCGACATGTCGGCCCTTGTCTTCTCAGGGATGTTCAGGCTTGCAACAACAAAAGACTTGACTAGCATCTACCTGATGTCTCTATCGCTATGTGGCCAACCCCTTATCCTATAAAAAGACTACTATATATAGATGGCCCGAAGGTCTCATCGCAGTTACAAAACTGTGGGCCTTATCCCAACAGTGACTCAACCCTAACCACTTACAGTCAACTGGCTGTACTTCCATGGCCGCCTTCTGTCTCGTCGCCGCTTCCTGCAGTCCTTAGTCTTTAATGCATCGGCCCGTCGCTTCTTCTTGGTTCAAGCAACGCTGACTGTGGTCCTTCTTCTTTAATGAGGGTAGCTGAACCCTCTCTTCATCTCCGGCGCCTTTATTGCGGTGGTTGAGCTCTCCCTTCGGCCTCTTCTTTGTACCACATGCTTGACTTTTCTGTACCTATCGCCGTGATTCCTGCCGGAATTTGTGCTACGGCGATATCTTTGTCTTACCGCCAAAATTGGTACTTTCTCTCCAAAATTAGTTATCCTTCCCAAAATTAGCAGCTTCCTAAATGCTGCGGAAGTTCTCTCCGACAACTCCCCTAACACTTACTTGTGGCTCGTCCCCGAGCCACTTGCAACAATAGCCTGATTCATCTGCCTAAGCTTATCCTTTGCTGCTCGTGAGATTGCTGCGAATTGTGCCTTAAGCGCTTTAATACTTTCATCCATGTGTGTTACTTCTTCCTGCGCTGCGCTGAGCAGCTCAGCGGTTACCAAGGAGTCCTCTGTGCCCTCAATGACTCCTTTACTTGAGGTGAAGCTTTTCACCTTTTGCTCCAGTTCATCAACCAGATGTGCGATTTTGCTTTCATGCGGGCTAACTTCGTTAGCCAGGTTGATCTGCTGTTCTCTGTATTTCTGCACCTGCTGCTGAATTTGTGTGATTTCTCCTTTCTTTCTTATCTTCGCAAGAGCACTCAAGCCCTTGTACTCTTCTTCAGCTCTTGATATCGCATCTTCATAGTGCTTAATGTGCTGATCGAGCTCGGCTTTCTGTGGGAGCTCCTCTAGCTCCAGCCATGTCTTTGATGCATCCTCCAGGATGGCCTCTGCTGCTTCCACCCGACAGTGCATCTGTGTCTGTACAACTCTGAAAGCTTGCACTCGTGCTTCTTGGATCTCCTCTGGAGTAGGTGGCTTATTTGCTTCTAGTGCAGCAATCCTTGCTTCGTATTCTTCCTCCATCTTTCTCTTCTCTTCATCTAGAGCCTTTGCTCTTTCCGCTATTTTTCTGATCTTTTGAGTTATTTCTAACTCAGGCCTGATATCGCACTGCGGAAGCTCTGCTGCGATATTCTTTAAAACAAGAGAGACATCCTGCTCTCGCTGAACATATTGCGTCAACTGGGCACTCTCTGCCTCATGCTGCGCAATGAGCTGCACATTGTCGTTAGACAGCAAAACATTTTGCTCATATGTGACTTGTTCTCTGTGCCTCAGCTCCGTGCCTATCTGCTGGAAAATTTCGTACAACTGATCCATAGGTACCTCTGGTAGGTTCACCTCAAGAGGATGAACCATCTGCACTTCCATAGGTACAGGGAACTTAATACTTCCCGGCGGTATACGAACAATGTTCGTGCGGTCCCTTGCAATGCTTTCTTCTCTGCTCTGCGAAGGGGGCTGCGAACTTTCTGCGACTGCAGTTGGAGCTGGCTGAATCTGCATGGAAGCAGTCTTCTCAGTGATTGCCTTCAACTCTCGCAGTTTGTTGTCGAGGCTGATGCGCATACGATCCTGCGATGACTGAATCGCAGCGAATTTATCCCGCATCTTCTCCTGTATTCGGCTGGCGATGAGATCATACTCATCCTCTGTCATGACTGGTGCCTGCGGTTCGTCGGAAGTAACCGCCTTTGTTCTCTTCTTCTTTGCTCGCACCGGAGAAGGGCCTTCAATAGCCTTTCTCTTAGAACCCATTGGTTCTTTCTCTTTGTCTTTAGGATCTACCTCCTGAACATCTTCTGGATCCTCAGCTGGGGGATCAACTGGAACTAGGCCAGAGGATAGATCATCATACATTTGTTTCATGTCCTCGTCGAAACAGTTCTTAATGGTATCTTCGACCTGCTGGATTTCCATGCGATATGGGCCGGGGGCCCATTCGTTATGTTTCCTGAATCCTTTGGGTCTGATGTAGGTTTTATCCCTGTCGACTTTAAATTCCAGCTTGGACTGATAAAGATCAACGACCGGCGAGTCGACACGCGGAATCGTTGTGACGGATTCAAGCAATAACGTATAATATTCATGGAATACCATTGCGTTATTCTTGTGTTTCTCTGGGTGACTACTCGCCCAAAGATTGGAGTACCTCGACCCTCTGCACGCCCCTGGCGGCAGTTGTGGAAACTGCGAATTGGGCGGCTCTTTCCATCCAATGAAAGCCATAAGGATCAGCAGCCACGAGAAGTGGAAGCTGTGAAGTGGATCCTGCTGCGCCTGCGCACAGTCTTGAAAGAAACTATTTAACAAAAATAAACTCCAGTTGTAAGGTTTACCGTTTATGACTTCGATCGCTAGGCGGATAACTGAGCCTGTGACCTCCTTCGGCCTCACCTTGAGAAGGAGTTTTCCGGCCAACAGACTAACAGTAAACCGCAAGGCGTCATCCTGTATTGAATTGACATCGTAGGCGCGACCTCCTCTTTGCAGCTTATACTCCACAACCTGCTTGGTTGAGAGCCTGGTATCCTTTGTGGCGCCATCAATATTTATCTGTGGGTCGAAACCAGTCTTCGACAGACCGGTAATGCGGTGAATGAGGTCAACATTGACATCCATTCGGTTACCCAACCATAAGTAACCGCCATGCACGCATGAAAGTAGCGTCCGCACCACAGCATTGACCTCCGGGCCCCGTCCAAAGTGTGGAATCTCCAGGAGATTGAGCAGTCCTGACGGTACTAAATGGCTTACATGGTCCATGGGGACGAACTCATCGTGCTGTGTCCTTGGGTTCCTCTGAATCGTCATATAACGATCGCGGCGGAATTGTGGGTACAGCGTATAATCTCTCAGATTATAATTAGTAAACTTAACAGCATGCATATTCCCCCACAAGTTACCTTCTTCCTTCACTCGGTTATCCAGCGGCGGGAGTATGAGTTCATATTTAAAGTCTCTTGGAAGGACGATCGCTGGCGCATTCTCTACTCTCGGTGGGAAGTATATGGTAGTGACTGTAACTTCTTCCGGAAGTTCCTGCTCCGGTTCTCCGGAGCATTTGCTTCCTTCCTGGGCTAGGGCTAGGAGGTGGCATGGCCTTCGCGATACAGCTTAAGCCGACTGCCATTGATCAGGGTAGGAAGAAACTCCCCACTCATAGTACAAAGCTGTATAGCACCTCCATCTGTTATTTGCTGGATTTGATAGGGTCCTCACCAATGAGTTTTGAATTTTCCAGGGAACTTTATAAACTTACTGTCATAAAGGAGTACCAAGTCTCCAAGCTGAAAGATTTTGTTCTTGATATGCCTATCATGCCAAGCTTTTTCTCGTGCTTTCTGCACTTTTTGATGGAATCCTGCGATAAATCTGTCTTCCTCCAGATTGAGCAGCTGTGCCAGTCTCTCCTCTAAAGTATCAGAATCAGCCATCTCTGTAAGCTGAGCAATCCTTAGACTGGGTAAGATGTATTCCATAGGCATAACAGCCTCTTGTCCATATACCAGGCTGAAAGGTGTGTGCCCTGTTAGTTTCTTACACGTGGTCCTGTAAGCCCATAATACAACATTAACTCTGAGGTCCCAGTCATCCCTTTGACTGTTACAAATCTTTGTAAGAGCATTTTCTAATATCTTATTGAAAGCCTCCACCGTACCATTGGCTTGAGGGTGGTAAGGTGTACTCTTATGGTGCTGTATTTCAAATTCCTCTGTCAAGGCTTCTATGGTGCTATTCAAAAAATGTGTGCCTTGATCACTCATCAAAGTCACTGGGCATCCAAATCTAGTGATGATGTTTTCAAAAATAAATTGTGCTGCTGTAGCAGCATCACAATTCCTGACTGCTTTCGCCTCAGCCCACCTGGTGAGGTATTCTGTTGCTGTAATTATATATCTCGCACCAGTTCGTTTTCCTGGGGGGTTAATAGGACCCACGAAGTCTATGGCCCACTTATCGAATGCGCGTAGCGTTATCTGTGGTCGCAACGGCATTTCATCTCTTCTGGAGGGCTTTCCTGTCCTTTGGCAGATATCGCATGATCTGCAAAACTCTTTACTGTCTTTATGTAATGTAGGCCACCATAGTCCTGCTGCTAGGATCTTCTGAGCGGTAGGCTTCCCTGCGAAATGGCCTCCTGCGATGCCCGAATGTGCTTCCTTAAGAATGGTCTGTTTCTCGTGGGGCATAACGCATCTGCGCAAGATTTCATCTGGTCCTAACTTATAGAGGTGTCCTGCAATCAGGGTGAAGTCTGCTGCTTTCACCACTAATTGTTTCTTTTGTTGCTTGGTAAACTCAGGTGGTGCCCACCCTGTAGTAAGGAATTGAATTATGTCTCCATAATATTCATCTGCGACCTGAATGGAGAACAATTGCGCATCAGGCAAGTTGTCCTCTAAATTACTTGGCTCTTCACCTGAGTCTAGCCTTGACAGGTGATCAGGTCCTGCATTTAGTCTTCCTGGCTTAACAATGATTTCAAAATCATATTCCTGGAACAACAATAGCCATCTGCATATTCTTCCCCCTAACACTGGCTTATTGACCAAGTACTTTAATGCAGAATGGTCGGTGAACATCTTGAACGGGGCACCCAATAAATAGTGCCGAAATTTCTGTAAGGCATACACCATTGCTAACCCTTCTCTCTCTGTGGTGGTGTAATTCTTCTCAGCTGTCGATAGTCTCCTGCTCGAATATGCGATAGGGTGGTCAATACCCCCTTCGCCTGGTTGCGTGAGAATAATGCCCAGTGCGATGCCAGATGCATCCACATGAACATGAAAAGGCTTGTTCCAATCTGGAAATACCAGAATAGGTGCTGTAACCATTTTTTCTTTTAGAGCGTCAAGACTCTTCTGACATTCCTCATTCCACTGAAATTTGATATCCTTCTTTAATAATTTCTCCATTGGTGCGGTAATCTTGGCATAACCTTTGATAAACTTTCTGTAATACCCAGTATGACCAAGTGTAGTTCTCAGCTGCTTTACTGAGTTAGGTGCTGGTAAATTGACAATGATGGCGATCTTCGCAGGATCTACCATCAAGCCTTGTCTGCACACAATGTGACCCAACAACGTACCAAAAGGCGCACAAAATATACATTTTTTTAAGTTAAGGGAAATCTGGTGCTGTCTACATTTTTCAAACATTAATCGCAGGTTTCCTATGTGCTTCTTGACTAGTCCAAATACAGTCCAATCATCAAAATAAACTTCTAGAAATTGATGGATGTATTTCTTAAAGACAGCAACAACTACTCTAGAAAAAATTGCTGGGGCATTCTTAAGACCAAAGGGCATTACCGTATACTGAAAGGAGCCCCATTCTGTCGCAAATGTGGTCTTGTGCCTGTCGTCTGGATGGATTCTTATCTGGTGATAGCCTGAAAAGCCATCAGTAAATGAATAGATTTCTTGTCCTCCAACATTGTCTAAGACTTCATCAGTGAATGGTGTCGGAAATGGGTCATGCAGCGATGCATCATTCAATTTGCGCAAGTCGACACAGATCCTGATGTCTCCTTTTGTTTTCTTTTCTTGTACTACCATGGGACTAACCCACTCACTTTCTTCAACAGGTTCGATGATGCCTGCTGCTAGCATCTTATCTATTTCATCTTTTACTTTTGCTTTATACCGCGGATTCAACCTGTATGGACGTTGCTTAACCGGCTTAGCGTCCTCCTTAAGCGGTATTCTCATGACTCCGAGGTCACCCACTATTCCCTTCATTTCTGTAAATTTGGTAGGAAATAGGTCCTGATACTCATGTAATAGGTCTGTGAGTTGGCCAATTGTCTCATCATCCCAATAATCTCCAATAGAGGCAAACTTAGGGTCTGTTTCTGTGCCAATATTGCTCTTTCTAATCTTGATTGGTTCTGTTACAGCTGGGATTTCTAAGTGCGGGCCTTCAACTTCACGTGTACCTTCTGTTTCTGCGATATTGATACTGCGAGGATCTTCATCCTCATCGCTTGAGTCTTGTGCGCAGTTGTAACATTCTAGTGCATGTTCCATCTGGATAGCCCACTCGGGTTGCGAATCCGCTGGTAATGGGCAATCCTCAAATATTTTAGTCTTTATGATCTTCAAGGCCCGATCAATGCTTGGATGCTCAGATTCAAAACTGAACGTGACCAAAAAGTTTTCAATCATAGTAGGCCATGAGATAGTTCCTTTTCTTAGCTCTGTTTCTGTATACCAATTCCTTGGAACTGTATCCAGTGTGTGGATAAACAAATGAACCCATTCTTCTGCTGGAATTTCTAGCCAACTCTGTTCACAGTTCCTAATGTGTGCTCTGGGATCACTCTCCCCTGTATATTTCCGCTGTGTAGAGTCTCTTTCTTTAGAGAATCTAATGCGCATCAATCTCTTACAATCATACCATGATGCGATATGTTCCTTGTGTGTGTACCACCATCTTGCAGGTGTGGCTCGAACTGCAAGGTCAAAAACCTCCATCCTCTGCTCTTGAGGAATCTCTTGTTCAAACTGCTGCAAAAAATCATTAACATCTGCTAATCCATCAAAAGTTGGACTATACCTGTTTTCTGTCCCAATCCATCGCAGTGATTTAGTCATGAATGCACATCTGCGGATAGAAACTTCGTGGAGTCTATTTTGCCAATTCTCTAAGCCAACATCTGAATCTGATGTGCATGAACTATCACATCTCCAGCTGATATGTCCATCAGCTGTAGGATCAATGTAATCTGTCTGATTAGAAGTCATTTGGTACAAATTTTCCATGTTATGCACCTCCTCTTCTGCTTTGATTGGCTCAATGTAGCGAGGACCCTGTAAAGGGTCTAATGGTGCGATGACCCGGACTTGAGCATCTTCAAATGTCATCTGCCTTTTCTTTAAGTTGATAACAGCCTTGTTATCAAAAGCCCAATCAATACCTAATAGAGCTGGATAGGGTTTGGTGTCACCAATAATTTCTATGATCTCAAAATCGGCATATGTGTGAACTCCGTCGATGTCCACTGGGACATGCGATAAGCGACCCATCGGTGATATTCTCTGCTGATTAGCTAGTCTGAGATGGATAGGGGATCTGCTTAGTTTTGGACTTCCCATCTGTTCCCATGTCTGTTTAGTCAAGACATTTACTTCTGAACCTAAGTCTAGGATAACCTCATCCATTTCAAATAGTCCGATCTGCGCTGTGAGCCTCATCTCTCTTCCTGTCCTTGTATGGCCCATTATATGGTGAATGGTGCGCTGTGTATTGCTCACAGAAGGGCTCTGTTGACATTGGTCAATAACTTTCTGAAGTTCCTCTATAGCTTTCCCATTTCTTAGAAGTTTCAAACAACTCTGCAAGAAGGACTGTACACTCCCGGTCAATTCCTCTTCGTCACATCTTCCAGATGTGCTAGCCTGTGGTATCTGCGTAGTACTAACATCCTGCGGTGGTTTCCGTGGTATACCCTGAGATGGTAATAATAGTGATCTGGGCGGTGTTTGTTCAGCAAAGGAAGTCTTAGTTTGTTGAAATGCCTCCTTATTCTTCTGTAGATCAAGTGGGATAGGTTTTCCTGGAGCTTTGCGCACCCACTGCGTTCCTGTCGTTTTTTCCACGTCCTGCGATATGTTGCTTGTGGAGAGACCACTGCGAGTTACAATATTGACCCGTGGTTCGGTTTCGTTCTGCTCAGCAGCGATAAACTGGATAGTCTGATTGGTTGCTGGCTTGGCGTCCTTGATCTTAGCTATCAGTATGGGACATTCCTCTATTGTGTGGTCATAAGATTTACAATACTTGCACGTTGTAGTAGGGTTCTGACAGTCCCTAGCGTAATGTCCTGTGCCTCCACAGTTATAACAGGTGATAGTTCCACGGCCACGGCCAGATTCATAGCCTCCTCCGCGTCCTCGGCCTCTGAAATTTCCTCCACGGCCTCCCTGATTCGGATCAGTTTGTGCACGTACTGCTGGTCCGGATGCTTCTGACTGAACTCTGTAGAGGTCATGCTTCCTTTCTATCATTAACTCATAAGCTCTACAATTATTTTCGTCATGTCCCACAGATTTACAGAAGTTGCAATATAGGTTCTTTGGTGTCTGCACATATTTCTGAAGGAGAGGGCATTCCTGAGGACTGTGTCCTCTGGTTCTACAAATCTCGCACCATGGCCCCTGGTTCTGCATCAACGGGTTAGGAGCTCCACTGGCGATATAGTCAGCAAAGACAGGGCAGTTATCCTTACTGTGTCCCTGCGCTTTACACTTAGTACACCAAATTTCATGCGCAACCTCCTTTCCTTTCTTAATTTCATGCAGCTGTAAGGTGAGGTTAGCTAGCTGATTTTGCAGATTAGTGATACCGGTGCTAGTTTCTGCTAGAGGTGAAGCCTCTAGTTTCATTGCCATTTCTAATGCTTCATCTTGTGTATTTAATTTCTGCTGCATTAGCGGAAGTCTGATGTGTGGTAATATTGCTGCGATAAACCATTCTTTATGCTGTTGAGGCGCAAGCTCAAAGCTTACCTGATCAATGAGGGTCTTGAATCTCTGGTCAAAATCCCAAACCGTCTCCGTAGGCAATTGTTTAATATCTTTAAGTTCTGCTATGCATTGTGACTCGGATTTAGGTTTTTTAAACTCTTTAATCATAGCAGTTCTAACCTGTGCAAGCGTTCTGTTATGGCCAGTGGTATACTTCATATACCAAGTTAATGCTCTTTCTCTAAATGTGGTGGCCAGCTGGACAAGCTTGACATTATCATCTTGTATTTGCTTAATGGTCCATATGGCTTCGCATAAGAACCAGTGTTGCTCAGGGTCCTCCGACCCTGTACCTTTGAATGTTGGTAGCTTCATATCATCTCCCATTCTGTTTCTAGATGGTGGGTTCTGGTTTGCTGTATGACTACCACTCGGCTGTGTAGATGTGGAGGGTGTAGCGGTAGTATTCGCTGTATAAGAGATACTGGACGGGGTTCCTGCGGGATTATTCTGAGTTCCGACTGGCTTTTGAGGAGTCCTAGGGTTCTGACTCTGCTGTCTCGGGTGATCTGAGCTGTCTTCTTCAGAAGAAGATGAATCGTTGACTCTATATCTTTTACCACTACGTGTATGTCCAAGATACTCGTAATCACTTTCAGAGTCTACTGACATTACAATATCATGCTACTATTCATCTGAGAGTATATCCAGTACTCCTTTTTCATATAGTAATTGCTTAATGGACAGACTTAGAGAATTTAGGTACTTACCGCGATAACCCTTGAAGAAGTACCGCTCTGCTGCGCTGAAACTCTTTCTCTGATCAACCGCGAACTCTGTGATGAAGCCTTCCAGCAGACTCGCAAGCCAGAAGTCTACTGCGCGTGAGATGGGGTTATCGACACCTTTCAAGGTCTGAATCAGCTCTGCTGTCCAGACAACTTCTCGATTCTTCTTGACACCGCTGTTGTCAACAAGCTTTGATAACCAACCATATAACTCAATAGCATAAGTTACGAAGAATATCTCATGGAGATCTGTAAAAAGGTGCTTCTGTAGCCAAGCCTCAGTGCTCAGTCTAGGATTCTTGTTTTCTTTTGCAGCAAACTCTCTTTCTTTTGACTCAACCCACTGGTTAAGTTCTTGCTTGGTAGGATGCCAACAGAACATCAGCTCAATGTGTTCAAACCGGCAACGGAACCATTTGTTGATCTTTGATCCTTTCTCTCTGGACAGACCCGGGCTGGCGGTAATCTTTTAGACCAACAGAACCCTTAGCTCACTGGCCCTTTCGGCAACAGGTCGCAGAAGCAACCTGAAGTCTCACCCGAAGTGATTCTAATGGGAGGCAGAAGACTCAAGTGTCCTCAGCCAAGTTCCGAGGCATCCAGGGTGGTTAAACCCTCCTTAACCCCTTTCACAGAAGCTGTCTATCTCATTCCATTACTCCGGCTACGCCTATGTCTTATCGCGGTATGCAGGGAATGCGATAAGTCTTTCCCTATGTGAAACCGTCTAGCGATACCCAAGATATCGTAGGTGCGATATCTTCCCCTTCTAGTTCCTGCGGCAAGCGAACTTTGACCGCTTCCTGGGTTAATAGGTGGTCTTAGCTATCCTCATCTTGGTACTGCAGTTAGCAACAACATTCAGCCTACAAGCCTAACCCTCGCTAATGAACTCGACCCTTGATATCTCGCAACACGTAACTAGGTAGAACATTACTTTGCGCAATGTCTAAATAAACCATTCATGCCTCATATTCAGTTCTTACTCGCACATTAACCTCTGTTTAACAATTATCTAGTTCGCAAAGAGGTTAGCTATGATTATCGCAATTATTATACATCATTCAGAAGTTAACTGACGACCATGTACATTACTTATAACAGATTGAAGCATTCATATATATAGCACAAACACGTGAATGAGATCAATGGCTACACAATTACAATAGTGCTACTTAGGTAAGCACATTGATACTCCCAGGGCAAAGACTACGCCCAGGGGAACTGTGGTTCTTGCTTACAACTCTGGGGAATAAACACAGCTCCGTTCCACTCTTTACAACAGGGGTCTTCTGGGAAACTCCACCTCAGTGGGAGCCCTTCTCTATAGACCTCTTTTCTCTTCTTGCCTTTACAGTGCACTCTCTTCCTCTCGCAATCCCTGCGGATTGCACTCTCTCGACAGGTCGGCCCTTGTCTTCTCAGGGATGTTCAGGCTTGCAACAACAAAAGACTTGACTAGCATCTACCTGATGTCTCTATCGCTATGTGGCCAACCCCTTATCCTATAAAAAGACTACTATATATAGATGGCCCGAAGGTCTCATCGCAGTTACAAAACTGTGGGCCTTATCCCAACAGTGACTCAACCCTAACCACTTACAGTCAACTGGTTGTACTTCCATGGCCGCCTTCTGTCTCGTCGCCGCTTCCTGCAGTCCTTAGTCTTTAATGCATCGGCCCGTCGCTTCTTCTTGGTTCAAGCAACGCTGACTGTGGTCCTTCTTCTTTAATGAGGGTAGCTGAACCCTCTCTTCATCTCCGGCGCCTTTATTGCGGTGGTTGAGCTCTCCCTTCGGCCTCTTCTTTGTACCACATGCTTGACTTTTCTGTACCTATCGCCGTGATTCCCGCCGGAATTTGTGCTACGGCGATATCTTTGTCTTACCGCCAAAATTGGTACTTTCTCTCCAAAATTAGTTATCCTTCCCAAAATTAGCAGCTTCCTAAATGCTGCGGAAGTTCTCTCCAACACTTATACAACTGCAATCAATTGTTTTCAATTTCTCACCTGTGAAATTCATCATGGCAATTCTTGTTAGGCCAAGCATAATACAAACAATAAATTCGGATAATTATTGCCCAATTGTCATGGAGATTCTATGCTTTATTTATGAGACTACCACACTTTTCATGCTTTCCCAATCATACACATGAACTCATTCATGTTCATTATTTTGCATGGAATTTCCTATCTCAACATTCACAATTTATTTCAAGCAATTAAACACAACCAATTTTCAGCCACATCATGCATTCAACAATTTTCTATTTTCTGAAATGCATTAGTTAAATAGGAAATAAGAGAGTAAGATTTTTCCCCCTCTTAGTATTGTTCCAATTCGGATCCACACCACCATTGTGGGTCCATGCTCCTTATCCTCTTTCACTTTAGTGTGAATGCTTGACTTTCCCTTTCTTGTCTATGACACTTAGTTTCTAAGGTCTGTCTAAGGATTTTCAACCAGGAAACCCTTCCCCATTGTTTCCTATATAACCTTTGGCTTCTAGGACCCACAGAAGTCCACTTGCACCACTTTCATTACTGCTCATACTGAGCTCTCTAGAACATCCACATGTCCACATGCATTCTTAGGATTCCTTCATAGTTATTTATTCCTGCAATGACCTAGGTTTCCAACAAAGAAACAACAGTGTATCATCTTGGTGGTTATAAGACTTGTACATGAAATCTTTCATTGTTCTGAATAAGGATTAGATGACAACTAAATACTTATTTGTATTGGGAATTTCCTCGCTACTCCACAGGTTCCTTTTATTCTTTACAAGCCTTGGTGTTTAATTTTCAGAATTTACTTCAATCTGATCTAGGATCTTAACTGAGAGAACAACATGTACACCAAATCTACAGCATATCAATCATGGACACAATAATGCAAGCACACAAGAGACACAGAGTTTACTTGGGGAAAACCATAAAGGTGAAAAACCCCAATAAATTCCTCAGAGATAGATAGAGCAATGATACAACCAGAATACAAGAGATAGTCTTCTCCTAGCAGCAGAGCCTTCTCCTCCACAAATGTGCCACTCTCCCAAGAGTGAGTGAGAGAATAGAATGTGTAAAATGAGAGAGACACACTCTCTATTTATACACTAACTTGACTTGAACTTTACTCAACTAGGTCGGCCTCAACTTAACCACTTAACATAATGTTGACTGGGCCGACCCCCACTAAGGTGGTCTAATAACCCTTTGAACCACATGGATGACCCCCAATAGGGTGGTCTAATAACCCTTTGACCCACATGACGTATACAGGGCTGACCCTAACAAGGTGGTCTAATAACCCATCAAGTATAAGTTACGACACTTACAATATAAATGACGACACTTCCGTATAGAGGAATAATAACATCTTTATAGGAATACAACCACTTCCGTATAGAGGAATAATAACATCTCTATAGGAATACAAGATACATATATGTGAAATACATTCTGAAGTTACATATACATCAACACTCCCTCTTAACTAGGAAGGTATTTCTCGACACAGGTCTTCTAGCACAAGTCATCTTCTCTGTTTCATCGTCATTGGATAATCATCATCAAGTCATCATCATCGTCACTGCTGCTGCTATCTCAATCAATCTCTGAATATACTCGTCATAGGAAGTTCTACAGAGCCAGTCCTTTTTCATACTGGATGTAGGCCCACCACCTACAGGTCTTCATCATCACTGGCCATAATGTGGAAATCTTAGGACTTATTACATGTGTCACAAAACCTTAAAAGAGTCTCTTGACTAGCAAGAACCCTAAAGAGCATCTGATGCCTTTTTCATCCCGTCCAGATCTCCAGGACTTATTACATGTGACCCCAGCATAAAACCTTGAAAGAGAATCCTAGGACTGATTCGAGCACAACGCTCAACCTATCGGATCTCCTAGGGCACAAATTACATGTGGTCACCAAAAAACCTCGAAAGAGCATCCCATGACTGATTACGAGCACAAGGATCAACCTCTCGGATCTCCCAAGGCACAAATTACATGTGGTCATGGCAAAACCTTGAAAGAGAATCCCAGGACTGATTACGAGCACACGGATCAACCTATCAGATCTCCCAGGGCACAAATTACATGCCATAGGACAAAACCTCGAAAGAGCATCTGCTAGATATCCCAGGGTACAAATTACATGCCATAGGAAAAACCTCGAAAGACTATATTCAGATCTCCCTCGGCACAAATTATATGTCCTCCCAAGCAAAACCTCGAAAGAGAATTTGCCAGATATCCCAGGGTACAAATTACATGCCATAGGAAAAACCTCGAAAGACTATCTACAAATCTCCCAGGGCACAAATTACATGCTTATCTGCACAACCTATTCCACGTCCACAGAGTATCAACCTGATACTCACCATACATCATCCTGATGTACACATGATCATCCTGATCATCATCACTGCAACATCTTGCTGCATGTCATCTGGAGCAACATCTTGAAGCTCGTCATCCATGATCATCCTGATCATACAATGCATCTACATGATGCATACCAAGTATCTACCTGATACACATCATCATACATGATCCACCTGATCATACAGTGTATCCACCTGATACAAATACAAATACATGATACATATCACCATACATGATCCACTTGATCATACAATGCATCTACCTGATGCATACCAAGTATCTACCTAATACATATCATCATACATGATCTACCGGATCATACAGTGTATCCACCTGATACAAATACAAATACATGATACATATCACCATACATGATCCACCTGATCATACAATGTATCCACCTGATACATATACAGATACATGGTCCAAGCATCCAACATGATGCATACACAAAATACATACAAATGATCCAACTGATCATATCCAACATCCAACATGATGCGTACATAAATAAATGATCCAACTGATCATATCCAGCATCCAACATGATGCGTATACAAAGCAGTAATTGGAGCATCGTCCTGATGCTCATCATCCAGCGCTTACATCCATAGCCATGTGAAGGATCCTCCTTCCAACATGCTTGGAATGGCTTCTGCAAATGTGTCCATCATTTATTCCTCGAAATGTCATCAATCTGAAGAACACCAATCCTCTCCCTGAAGTACTTGAACTTCACCCTGGCTAGTGGCTTCGTCAACACATCTGCAATTTGCTCGTCTGTCGCAATGTACAGGAGCTTTATAGCTCCTCTCTGCACCATATCCCTGATATAGTGATATTTGATCTCTATGTGTTTTGACCTGTCATGAAACACCGGGTTCTCGGACAGCTTCACATAACTATGGTTATCAAAAAAGATACTAGTAGCATCCAACGGGAGATCAAATAACTCAGACAGTATCTTCCGTAGCCATACTGCCTCACAACTAGCTGAACAGGCTGCAACATACTCTGCCTCAGCTGTACTCAGTGCTACGCAGGAATGCTTCCTACTGAACCAAGAGATCACACCTGATCCTATACTGAAGCAACACTCAGATGTGCTCTTCCTATCTGCGGCACTACCTGCCCAATCTGAATCAACATAACCCTGCAGGTTAAACTTTTGATTCACTTCATACTTGAGCCCTGTTAACACCCAAAAAGTGCTCACTAGCTCATTTACCACATTATATGGCTCATTTGTCCATTTTCCTACCATTTTTCCTTAAAATCCCAAAAAATCCCTTTAAAAAGCCTCCAAAAGGCCTAAAATGCCTCCAAAAGGCCACAAAACCATCAAAATAGCCTAAAAAAGGCTAAAAAACCCCCTTTTCCTCCAAAAATAGCAAAAATCCCCTAAAAAGGAATAAAAAATATAAAATAATGAGGAAAAGGAGGAAAAAACCCTATACAGCTGCCCAAAACTATGTGTTTCCTAAAACCATGGGTCAGCACTCCACCACCAAAAAACTATAAATAGGTGATGGAGATCCCTTATTCCATATCCACAATCACAAGCACCCTTACTCTGCCAAAATCTCTCTCGAAACCCTAGTTCATCATTTGAACTATTTTCACCTTGAGAGCCACTTTGGCCCATTCCCACCATTGGAGAAGGAGAAGGAGCATTCTTGAAGCTTGGAGCATCCTCTTGGACACTGCAAAGGGCTTCATCAACCTTGACACTCAAGGTAACATTAATATAAAACCATTTTTTACATCTTTTATTTATGTCTCATGCAATGTTTAAAGTAGTTTGTTAATTGTTGTTTTAGCTTAATCATTTAATCATTATTGAACTGCTACTAAGGAGTCCATTCTCCTTAGTAGGTGCTCATTTGCACAAGCTAGGGGTAAAACCTAGCTACAGTTTTGGCGACTCCACTAGTTTTCGAATTTCTGGTTTCCGTTTTTAAATTTTTTCCTTTCGGCCGTCCCTTTCGGCCGCCGCATACCGCGTCTTTTTCCCTCTACAGTCGCGTCCAGACCGCGCCTTTCAGGCCTTTACCCGCGATCCGACCGTGGCTCTCAGACTGCTTCCGACGCTCTGCCGGCGGATTCAAGTCTGTTACCTGCGATCCGACCGTGGCTAATCAGCCTGTTTGCCGCGATCTGACTGCGCCGGTCGGCCTTTTTCACGCGTCCCGACTGCGGCTTTTTGCCTCTTTCGGGCGTCCCGACTGCGCTTGTTAGCCTTTTTGCCGCGACCCGACTGTGTCTTTTTCCATTTTTCCTGCGTCCCGACTGCCACTGTTGGCCCAATAGCCGCAACCCGACTGTCTCTTTTCCCCTGTTTCCTGCGTCCCGACTGCCTCTGTTGGCCCGATAGCCGCGACCTGACCGCCGCTGTTTCCCTCAAACCCGCGGTTGGCCTGTTCTGATCCGCCACAGACCCGCGGTCTGATTTCTTCTCTTTTCCTGTTTTGAGCCCAGCCCCTCTTGCTGCAATATTTTCTGCATTTGAACAGCCCTCTGTCCCACCTGCAGCCCACTTCCTTACAGCCTTTCTGCAACATAATTTCTGTTCCTTTTACAGAATCTTTTTAAAATTTCAATATTTTTATTTCAGAAAATTTTGCAAGTTAAAAGAATCAATTTCAGCATTATTGATAGATTGGAAGTTGCCCTCCCTTGTGGCACTTCTGTTTTTGGGTTCAACACCTCACGAGCACACACTCTGTCACATTAAATCAAGTGAGCCTTAAAAAGTACCTAACTAAACCAACATTCTAACCCCACTTGGGGAACACAAAAGAATCATTGTAGTTAGGTAGGATCAGGGGGATAGGCTTCCAATAACACCCCTTGGTTATTTCACTTGAGACATAGTTGTTGTCCAAATAGGGAACCAAAATCCCCTAGTACTTTTTGGCACGGTCACGACCAGTTTATCAGAGGGCCTCTCCCTTAGGAGGGTTGAAGTCGGGAGACTGGTTCCGGAGGCCTGAGTGGAATACCGCACTCCATTCAGTAACCGAAGGGCTACCTTTCGCGGTTCGCGGGATATCCCTGTATAGGGGTATTGCGGTCAACGAACTAAACGGCAGATTCACCTTTCTGGACGTGTCATGAACGGGGTATCTTAGTTGCCATTCTTCTAGGATTGACTACCCGGTGTCCCTCCCGGTAGGGGGATATCATAGCCACTTGGCTTTCCTACTCATATTGTCTGACTTGGATTTCATCACCTTGCAGAGGATATGTTTAGTTAAGTCAGAATACTTTTAGTTAGGTGTTTGCATGCTCCTTTACCTCCCTTTGGTCTAGTGAGTCCACCACTTTTCTTTTTTAGGAAACCTGCTGCTTGTTGGTATTCTGACCATCTTTGTTGTTACTCCACCTATTGTAGCACAACTGTTGCAGTGGGTGTTTTGAGTTGGTTGTTGGCCTGAGTGCCTTTCTTTTTTAGCTCTCCTTCTGCACACTCGGTTGCATTAGGATTTTTGAGCTGTTTTCATACTCACCTCAACCCACAGAGATTAGACACCATCTGTCACCATTGAGTCCCCGAGACATTCTCGGCGCCTCAGGGGCGAGCCCCCACAGCACGGTTCTCTTGACACCACACGTCATAGATTCCGATCATTATCCGCTGATACCACTCATCACAGATCTAGAGCCTTGTCACTTGACTCCACTCGTCAGCGACGTAGGTCTCCGTCACCAGATAGCGACGCACCTTACTTTACCTCAGATTCTGACGAAGAGTCTGAAAACCCTATTTACACTTCCCCTACTAGCCCCATGGCTGGCACGACTTCCACTCCGTTTGTCATAGGGACCATTGGTGGTACATCCACCACTACACCAGTTACTACACTTGTTTTTGGTATGCCCTCCATGGGGAAACCATCTACCGTTCCCCTCACGGTACCTATTCCCACAGCGGGAATACCTATGCCCACTACATCAGTGGCTCACACTACCCATGGTGGTGCTGGACCATCCTCCACTACCTCAGTTCCCCCACTTGGGGGCACCACCCTAAATATTATCCCTCCACTTGGGGGCACTGGCCCCAACTTGGTCCACAGCACTACTGTGTCACAGCCTTCTTCCAGTTTGCCGTTCATGGCTAGCCTCAACCTACCTGACCTGGCCAGATTGACCAACGATCCTATTCGACACGACCCTATGTGGCCTCATATGCCTACCAAACTACCCTCTGACATCCCTAAATTCGAGGGTAAGGCCGGTGAGGACCCACAGAACCACATCATGTCTTTTCACCTATGGTGTTCCTCTAACTCCATAGTGGACGACTCTGTTCGCCTCCGTCTCTTACAGCGCACCTTCACTGGCTCTGCAGCCAAGTGGTATATTGAGCAGCCTCATGGGACCCACGCCACCTTTTCTTCCCTGGCCTCGACCTTCCTGCAGTTCTTCCAGTTGCCAGTCCGCTATGACGCGGGCGTTGAGATCCTTCTATCTTGTAGACAAAACACGGCTACCCATATCACGGACCACATCCATGAGTGGCGTAGACGCCGTAGCTTATGCAAGATTAAACTAGATGACCGTATCTTCCTCGATTGGTTCCTCAAGTCCCTGCTTCCTGTCATCGCTAAGGATGTAGCTTCAGAAAGACCCCAGTCTGAAGAAGAGGCCATCCTTAAGGCACAGCAGTTCGACCTCATTTACGCCCAGTCGGGTTACCTTTATACCATTATACCTGACGCCCCTCGCGGCGAGTCCTCCCATCATGATGCGCCGGGGGCATCCCACGCTGCAGATGGTATCATTGGCCGTGTTTCTTCGCATCCCCAACCATTTTCTATAGCACGTCCTACCCCTGGCCCCGACCTGTCGAGGGCTACCTCCCAGTCTGGAGCAACCAACTCATATGCTCCCATGACACATCACCATTCCCATGGACCTTCATGTCCACCTCAGTGCTTCGGGTATGCGACTCCTGCTTATGCTCCTCCAGTCGCCCCTCAGCCTTACTACCATCAGCAGACTGCCCCAGCTCCTGCGCCTTCACAAGCCCCACCAGCTTATTATCCGCCCCAGGTATCCCCTACGGCACATCCACAACCTGCTCCGCAGTCCTATCAGCAACCCCCTCAAGTTGCTGCACCTGCTCAGCCTCAACCTACATATCATCCCCCGCAGCCTGCTCCTGCACCTGCGCAACCTCAGAACCCACCTGCTGCCCAAGGGCAAGTTTACGCCCAACAGAATCCGCAGCAAAACCAGAATAACCAACGTAACCAGGGCCAACAGAACCGCGGCAAGGGCCGTAATCAGGGAAACAACCAACCTACAGACCAAGCTGGTCAACCGGCTAATCCCCCTGACAATAACAATGCAGCCCCCGCTAATCAAAATCCTGATCGCCCGCCCAAGCAGGCCAAAAACCCCAATCTGCGAACAAACCACCCTTGTTCTATTTGCGGGGTCTATGGACATTACACACATGCTTGCCCACACTTGGAGCGAGCTCGGCAGCTCTGGGTTGACGAGGCCCATCGCCAAGGGCATGCGGCTCCCCAAGCGCCACCCAACCCCCCCCAACCTCAACAACCCCCTTTGGTGCTGCAAAACCCATTACCGGCCCAAGGCGTAGTGAACACTCAGACGTTGGCTCCCCAGCAAGCCAATGCACCCCAACAACAACAGATCACTTACGCTGCTCCTGATCAACCCATGTTTGACTCAGGTACCCACCACTTACTGATGATGTCATCCGCTGACGTCAACCTCCAGACCCGTCGGAACCAATATGGCTCCACTTCTGAAGCCACTCCCACGGATAAACATACTAACGCCCATCCCACCGATCAGGCGTTACGTATACCTCCGCCTCCCATAGACGGCGCTGCGAAAGCACCTCGTTTCCCACTTCGCCGAATCAACAATAACCCTAACGCGCGCGCTGCGTCAAACTACAATATCGTAGACGACTTAGCTCAATCTCCCGCAGCCATGTCTGCGTTGGAGGTCTTGAAGAACTGCCCTTCCCAGCGCAAGACTTTACTTTCCGCCATTGGGGGGATTGACCCAACCGATTCGCATTTGATGGCATTTGATTTAGACCAGTCTGAACCACGCCTACCTTCCAGCTTAGCCTTCCAAGTTACTGTCTCCGTTAGGAACCTTGTTATCCATCGGTGCACCATCGATGAGGGTGCCTCCACATGCGTTATGTCTACATTTGTATGGCAGAAGCTAGGATCCCCTCCTCTCCAGCAGTCCACCACTGCCTTACGTGCCTACGACGGTCGTTCGGCCCAGCCCCAAGGCCTCCTGCCCAACGTTCCTGTCTAGTTAGGTGGTAAAACAGTCCTTATTGACATAGAGGTAATCAATGCCCAATTGGATTACAACCTTCTACTTGGCCGCAGCTACATGTATGCCATGCGGGCGGTTGCCTCTTCTGTCTTTCGCACCATGATGTTCCCCCACGAGGGACGCGTGGTTAAGATTGACCAGCTCACCTACTATGATCCCAATGCTCCAGCGGCACCAGAAAATGTTCTCCCCATGGTTGAACAACCTGTTTCTCCTGCCACCACCTCGTTTGTTTCCTCTACGGGGCCTGGAGTCTACTCAGACGCGCCGATGACTTCCACCTTTCACTCCATTCCTCCGCCGTCATCTACGCCCGAAATGTCTGACTTATGTACCTTGTCCCATGACATCCTACCACCTAACAATCAACCATCCTTGTTGCCTAAACCACCATTGGTACCTAGTCACATTGGTGTTACACCGATCCGTACGATCCCCTTCCTAGTTCCTCCCGCCGGAGTAGTAAGCGCCCCGGTCATGGCTACCCTTAGCCTCCCTGGGTTAACCTTGGGATTACCTGTATGGTATCTTTCGCCTCCCATTCTCCCGCCGACACCAGATGTCGTCCTCCAGCCGGTGCAACCCATGGCTACTACCACCCACCCACCTCCCGGTGTCTCTACCCCTTCGTCCTCTACGACACCTCCTCCTACTCCCAAACCCACTGGGGGCAGAGGTCCACAACCTTACACTGCTGTCCCACCTCCAAAGACAGTCAAGAACCCTCCAGTGTTTCGTGCTCCTCCCAAATGCTCGCTGTGTGACGAGTTGGGCCATGCGACCCATCAGTGCCCACAGTTACCCGCATTGCAGAAGCACATGCAAATGCTCGATGATGACCCCAACATCCCAACCGTCGAACTAAACCCCAATCCTAAGCCTAAAGATAAGTCCCTACGTACCAACCACTCCTGCGCCATCTGCGGTATTTACGGGCACTATTCACATCATTGTCCCGATCTCCCGGATTACAGAGCGGCTCTCTATGAGATGAACAACCTGGATCTTGAGACGGCACCACCTACCATTGAGGAGATCTACCCCCCAGACTCTTCACCTTCCGGAGAGGTTAATACCATCTATATGATATCTTCCAACACTACTCCCTCGTCAACTGACTTGACGACACAAACTTTCCGTACTGATGAGGAGATTCTTGAGGCCCTTACTGCCCCGGATTATCCTTGGGATGATATGCACCACCGTTCCTATTTCATCCCAGAAGCGTCTTCCTCTAGCACCGCTACCCAATACGCGGTCGAATCCAAAGACTTCCTCCCCACTAAGGTTGACTGGTTCAAGGACCCTATTCCTGCTCCTGATGCCTTCGAGGAGGGCAACATGGCCAACATCTCACCTGTCATCCAAGTTGATATCGCTGCTCCAGGTCGTGCTCCTGAACTCATTACTTTAGGAGCATTCTGCAGTAAACAAGAGATTGAGGAGTACCAAAAACTCTTCCAGGAATTCCGTGATGTCTTTTCCTAGTCCTATACTGAGATGCCCGGTCTCGACCCCGCCATTATAGAGCACCACCTTGACACCTCTGAGTCAAGGGGCATAATAGATTCCCTCGACCCTGGGATAGGGGGCATGATCAATCATTTTGAACCTTCCCTATCACATCTATCTCAGCACGTCAATGAACCCATTGTTCAAACCCACACATATGTGATACATAATCACAAACCCCATGCACATAGCATGGGGGCAAGTCATTAACCCTGCTCACTTTTTCACATTTGTGATCTCAACCATTTTTGAGGTCACGTGTCACTTGTACATTGGATTTGATACGCATAGTTCTTTCCTTTGACCATTCCGGAGTCCTTATGACCTCCGTTTTTCGCACCATTTGCACCGTCGGATTCATATTTCCGCGCTCGTGATGATGCTTGAGATCATTTCTCGCTCTCACCAGGACCAATATCAACATTGTGTCCAGACGCCACTAGTCGCCTCGGTTTGCGTGCCACATTGGCCGTTCTCCATTTTTCGCATGTTTTATATCATCGGATTCATTTTTCCGAGCTGGTGATGATGCTTGAGATCATTTCTCGCTCTCACCCCCCGATCTTTCGGGTATTTTTTCACAACGCCCTCGTTACCTCGGTTTGCATGCCACATCGGCCGTTACCCGTTTTTGACATCCTTTATATCGCCGGATTCATTTTTCCGAGCTCGTGACGATGCTTGAGATCATTTCTCGCTCTCACTCGGTACAATTTCAACATTGGGTCCCAACACCTTGCTGCCTCGATTTGCGCGCCACATCGGCCGCTGTCGGATTGTTCCACATTTTTACATGAGCCATTCACTCCTGTCATACTGCAAATGTTTCGTTATTTTGCCACCATTTCATCTCCCCCGCAAGGAGGTACATCAGTGTTCCCACCTACCCTCGTTCTTGGTCGTCATTACTAAACCTTGATTGAACACTTCCTCCTTGCCTGGCCATTCCTTTTGTTCGGTATAATTTTATCCCTTTTTCGGGCCGGACAAGTCCTTTACGAAAAAGGCACTTAGGGAGTTTCCGTTAAGCTCTTTTCTGACTCCTAAAAGAATGAAAAGATCGCCGAGCAATCTTGCTTCCTTTCATGCTCGTTAAAGTACCTGAAAGGGCGTCTATCTGGTATAAGTTTACCCCTTTTCCGGACCTGGTAGACTAATTACGAAAAAGGAATACTCTAGTCACACCGGCTAGAAGAGTTCTTCATTGCATCCTTTTATGCTTCTTTGGGCCTTGGAGACTAAATCTACGAAAAAGCAACCCCCTGGAGTCTTCTTACTTGCTTTCAGACTCTCTAAAATTGAAAGCAACCACGAGCATACACTGTCCTGGGCTCGTAAAATCCACACGACAGTACCATTCCATCATTTCAGAGTCTTCTTATTTGCTTTCAGACTCCTTAAAATTGAAAGCAACCACGAGCATGAACTGTCCTGGGCTCGTAAAATCCACACGACAGTATCATTTTATCCACACACTTCTTCTAGTTCCTCAACCCATGAAGAAGTATCCTCCCGTGCCTCATGGCACTATGATCGATCATCTCGGCAGCACCCCCAATCAGGTCGCCTTTGTTCAGAGTATTCTGCAGTCTCCTGCCATTGTATACCAGCTTAGGTCTCCCTCAGCCAGTTATCCTCCCAGATCCATTACAGCTATGATCCCTTTTCCCTCAGTCAGTTTCATATGCTGCCAGATCATTCCCATTATCATACTCTGAACAAAGGAAGTTTGAGTCCACCCGCTCTACTTGCCCAGTTGTCCCCCCACAGTTTATCAGTCCTGCCATCAGTACTATCACATTTCGGTCTTGTACCTCGCGCTCCTGTCAAGGAAACATCATTGCCTTGATGGTTGCAGGTCTCCCTCTGTCGACGACAGCTCCTCTATTCCAGAGGATAGGCCCAGAGGTCCCTACGCCTTGGACTTATCACCATCCGTGGTAAGTGCCTACGGATCATTCTGAGAGGAGACATCATTGCCTCTCCGAGTGGTTGTTCCTCACATGCTCGACTTCAGCACCTTCATCGCATCGTTGAGGATCGCGTAGGAACCTTGTTATCCATCGGTGCATCATCGATGAGGGTGCCTCCACATGCGTTATGTCTACATTTGTATGGCAGAAGCTAGGATCCCCTCCTCTCCAGCAGTCCACCACTTCCTTACGTGCCTACGACGGTCGTTCGGCCCAGCCCCAAGGCCTCCTGCCCAACGTTCCTGTCCAGTTAGGTGGTAAAACAGTCCTTATTGACATAGAGGTAATCAATGCCCAATTGGATTACAACCTTCTACTTGGCCGCAGCTACATGTATGCCATGCGGGCGGTTGCCTCTTCTGTCTTTCGCACCATGATGTTCCCCCACGAGGGACGCGTGGTTAAGATTGACCAGCTCACCTACTATGATCCCAATGCTCCAGCGGCACCAGAAAATGTTCTCCCCATGGTTGAACAACCTGTTTCTCCTGCCACCACCTCGTTTGTTTCCTCTACGGGGCCTGGAGTCTACTCAGACGCGCCGATGACTTCCACCTTTCTCTCCATTCCTCCGCCGTCATCTACGCCCGAAATGTCTGACTTATGTACCTTGTCCCATGACATCCTACCACCTAACAATCAACCATCCTTGTTGCCTAAACCACCATTGGTACCTAGTCACATTGGTGTTACACCGATCCGTACGATCCCCTTCCTAGTTCCTCCCGCCGGAGTAGTAAGCGCCCCGGTCATGGCTACCCTTAGCCTCCCTGGGTTAACCTTGGGATTACCTGTATGGTATCTTTCGCCTCCCGTTCTCCCGCCGACACCAGATGTCGTCCTCCATCCGGTGCAACCCATGGCTAATACCACCCACCCACCTCCCGGTGTCTCTACCCCTTCGTCCTCTACGACACCTCCTCCTACTCCCAAACCCACTGGGGGCAGAGGTCCACAACCTTACACTGCTGTCCCACCTCCAAAGACAGTCAAGAACCCTCCAGTGTTTCGTGCTCCTCCCAAATGCTCGCTGTGTGACGAGTTGGGCCATGCGACCCATCAGTGCCCACAGTTACCCGCATTGCAGAAGCACATGCAAATGCTCGATGATGACCCCAACATCCCAACCGTCGAACTAAACCCCAATCCTAAGCCTAAAGATAAGTCCCTACGTACCAACCACTCCTGCGCCATCTGCGGTATTTACGGGCACTATTCACATCATTGTCCCGATCTCCCGGATTACAGAGCGGCTCTCTATGAGATGAACAACCTGGATCTTGAGACGGCACCACCTACCATTGAGGAGATCTACCCCCCAGACTCTTCACCTTCCGGAGAGGTTAATACCATCTATATGATCTCTTCCAACACTACTCCCTCGTCAACTGACTTGACGACACAAACTTTCCGTACTGATGAGGAGATTCTTGAGGCCCTTACTGCCCCGGATTATCCTTGGGATGATATTCACCACCGTTCCTATTTCATCCCAGAAGCGTCTTCCTCTAGCACCGCTACCCAATACGCGGTCGAATCCAAAGACTTCCTCCCCACTAAGGTTGACTGGTTCAAGGACCCTATTCCTGCTCCTGATGCCTTCGAGGAGGGCAACATGGCCAACATCTCACCTGTCATCCAAGTTGATATCGCTGCTCCAGGTCGTGCTCCTGAACTCATTACTTTAGGAGCATTCTGCAGTAAACAAGAGATTGAGGAGTACCAAAAACTCTTCCAGGAATTTCATGATGTCTTTTCCTGGTCCTATACTGAGATGCCCGGTCTCGACCCCGCCATTATAGAGCACCACCTTGACACCTCTGAGTCAAGGGGCATAATAGATTCCCTCGACCCTGGGATAGGGGGCATGATCAATCATTTTGAACCTTCCCTATCACATCTATCTCAGCACGTCAATGAACCCATTGTTCAAACCCACACATATGTGATCCATAATCACAAACCCCATGCACATAGCATGGGGGCAAGTCATTAACCCTGCTCACTTTTTCACATTTGTGATCTCAACCATTTTTGAGGTCACGTGTCACTTGTACATTGGATTTGATACGCATAGTTCTTTCCTTTGACCATTCCGGAGTCCTTATGACCTCCGTTTTTCGCACCATTTGCACCGTCGGATTCATATTTCCGCGCTCGTGATGATGCTTGAGATCATTTCTCGCTCTCACCAGGACCAATATCAACATTGTGTAGTTGCCTCGGTTTGCGTGCCACATTGGCCGTTCTCCGTTTTTCGCATGTTTTATATCATCGGATTCATTTTTCCGAGCTGGTGATGATGCTTGAGATCATTTCTCGCTCTCACCCCCCGATCTTTCGGGTATTTTTTCACAACGCCCTCGTTACCTCGGTTTGCATGCCACATCGGCCGTTACCCGTTTTTGACATCCTTTATATCGCCGGATTCATTTTTCCGAGCTCGTGACGATGCTTGAGATCATTTCTCGCTCTCACTCGGTACAATTTCAACATTGGGTCCCAACACCTTGCTGCCTCGATTTGCGCGCCACATCGGCCGCTGTCGGATTGTTCCACATTTTTACATGAGCCATTCACTCCTGTCATACTGCAAATGTTTCGTTATTTTGCCACCATTTCATCTCCCCCACAAGGAGGTACATCAGTGTTCCCACCTACCCTCGTTCTTGGTCGTCATTACTATACCTTGATTGAACACTTCCTCCTTGCCTGGCCATTCCTTTTGTTCGGTATAATTTTATCCCTTTTTCGGGCCGGACAAGTCCTTTACGAAAAAGGCACTTAGGGAGTTTCCGTTAAGCTCTTTTCTGACTCCTAAAAGAATGAAAAGATCGCCGAGCAATCTTGCTTCCTTTCATGCTCGTTAAAGTACCTGAAAGGGCGTCTATCTGGTATAAGTTTACCCCTTTTCCGAACCTGGTAGACTAATTATGAAAAAGGAATACTCTAGTCACACCGGCTAGAAGAGTTCTTCATTGCATCCTTTTATGCTTCTTTGGGCCTTGGAGACTAAATCTACGAAAAAGCAACCCCCTGGAGTCTTCTTACTTGCTTTCAGACTCTCTAAAATTGAAAGCAACCACGAGCATACACTGTCCTGGGCTCGTAAAATCCACACGACAGTACCATTCCATCATTTCAGAGTCTTCTTATTTGCTTTCAGACTCCTTAAAATTGAAAGCAACCACGAGCATGAACTGTCCTGGGCTCGTAAAATCCACACGACAGTATCATTTTATCCGCACACTTCTTCTAGTTCCTCAACCCATGAAGAAGTATCCTCCCGTGCCTCATGGCACTATGATCGATCATCTCGGTAGCACCCCCAATCAGGTCGCCTTTGTTCAGAGTATTCTGCAGTCTCCTGCCATTGTATACCAGCTTAGGTCTCCCTCAGCCAGTTATCCTCCCAGATCCATTACAGCTATGATCCCTTTTCCCTCAGTCAGTTTCATATGCTGCCAGATCATTCCCATTATCATACTCTGAACAAAGGAAGTTTGAGTCCACCCGCTCTACTTGCCCAGTTGTCCCCCCACAGTTTATCAGTCCTGCCATCAGTACTATCACATTTCGGTCTTGTACCTCGCGCTCCTGTCAAGGAAACATCATTGCCTTGATGGTTGCAGGTCTCCCTCTGTCGACGACAGCTCCTCTATTCCAGAGGATAGGCCCAGAGGTCCCTACGCCTTGGACTTATCACCATCCGTGGTAAGTGCCTACGGATCATTCTGAGAGGAGACATCATTGCCTCTCCGAGTGGTTGTTCCTCACATGCTCGACTTCAGCACCTTCATCGCATCGTTGAGGATCGCGTAGGATTATATCCCATCAGTTTTTTGTCGAAGACCCCGGATTTCCCCCGACTCTAGCACATTGGTGAGTCACTTCGGAACGCCCAGTTGTATGTTCCCGTGGATGTCCAGGCTGCGTTGGCGTTTGTATTCGGAAGCCATCCAGTTTCATGCTTCCTTGAGTACACAGTTTCAGTTCCAGATCAGTTCCAGTTCAGTGTACCATGGAGAGTATGACCCCAGTCACTATGATCCAGCAGCTCATCAGTTCCTTTGGTACCACACTCAGTAGCACTGTTGATTGTTCCGGTGCACCAGTTCTGCAGTTCACACATGATCCGCTCAGCAGTATGTCCCAGATTTGTGTCCCCTCTGGACTCTTATGATGTACACAGTGGTCATGTATCTTACAGGTCCCCCTTTTTTTCGGGCCTTACAGTTATATTTATGTATCTTGATACGAGCATGGGTATGCCCGCCTCGTCCATATATTGAGATTATTCCTCAGTCAGTATTTGAGGTCATGTATATTTCAGGTCCCCATTTTTGGACCCCATTGTTGTTATTATGTTATATCCTGATACGAGCATGGGAATGCCCGCCTCGTCCATATGATCAGATGATTCCTCATCCATTATTGAGGTTATGTACTTTTAGCTCTTGCAGTTGTTCGGGATCGTTGTTCCGGGCTTCAGTTTGTTTCTTCTCTCCTCTCCACATCCCAGGAAAACCATTCATGACTTATGATGTCCATCGGCCATACGATTAGCTCCTGACCTCGCACATCAGGGGGCAATCTGTTAACACCCAAAAAGTGCTCACTAGCTCATTTACCACATTATATGGCTCATTTGTCCATTTTCCTACCATTTTTCCTTAAAATCCCAAAAAATCCCATTAAAAAGCCTCCAAAAGGCCTAAAATGCCTCCAAAAGGCCACAAAACCATCAAAATAGCCTAAAAAAGGCTAAAAAACCCCCTTTTCCTCCAAAAATAGCAAAAATCCCCTAAAAAGGAATAAAAAATATAAAATAATGAGGAAAAGGAGGAAAAAACCCTATACAGCTGCCCAAAACTATGTGTTTCCTAAAACCATGGGTCAACACTCCACCACCAAAAAACTATAAATAGGTGATGGAGATCCCTTATTCCATATCCACAATCACAAGCACCCTTACTCTGCCAAAATCTCTCTCGAAACCCTAGTTCATCATTTGAACTATTTTCACCTTGAGAGCCACTTTGGCCCATTCCCACCATTGGAGAAGGAGAAGGAGCATTCTTGAAGCTTGGAGCATCCTCTTGGACACTGCAAAGGGCTTCATCAACCTTGACACTCAAGGTAACATTAATATAAAACCATTTTTTACATCTTTTATTTATGTCTCATGCAATGTTTAAAGTAGTTTGTTAATTGTTGTTTTAGCTTAATCATTTAATCATTATTGAACTGCTACTAAGGAGTCCATTCTCCTTAGTAGGTGCTCATTTGCACAAGCTAGGGGTAAAACCCTAGCTACAAGCCCATAATCCACTGTACCTTTCAGGTACCTCAGAATATGCTTTACAACAACCAGGTGAACACTCCTCAGATCTATCAGGAACTGGCTCAATGTGTTCACCACAAAGCAAATATCTGGTCTCATGTTCGTCAGGTACATCAAGGACCCAATCATCTGATGCTACATAGTGACATCAACTAGTTCAGATGAAGCATCACATAGAAGATTCAGGTTCGATGCCATAGCCTCGCAGTCCATCATCCCGAACCTCTTCAGGATCTCTACTGCATACTTCCCTTGTCCAAGGAAGATTCCATCTGCACTATGCCACACCTTCATACCTAGAAAGTGGTGCATCATACCGAAGTTCTGCACATATATGACTCCCTGTCATGTGTCTCAGAACCAAGTGGCTGCTCCACATACACTTCTTCTTCAACTACACCATTCAAGAAAGCTGTCTTGAAATCCATCTGGTGTATCTTCTATTTCATCACTTTTATATTTCTCTATGCTGCCATCTACAACATGCTTGATCTTGATAGATCCATATGGAAGTCATAACAAACTTCCCTTCAGGTCTTGGGACTACATCCCAAACATCATTCTTCATGATCGACAGATCATGGCATTCATCCCATATCCTGGGAACTTCAATATCTTCAATAGATAATTTTGTTGCTGAACAAATGTTGTAGTTCTTCTTTTGTAGGTGATGGCATACGATCTTTCCTACACAACAAGTTAAATTGCATGATTAGAAAACATCTCATAGTTTTCAGAACAAATTCTTACACATAAAGATATATGTCATATAGTCATGCAATTATCTTAGCCAATGCTTCAATACAACATTTATCCATATCCTGTAACTTTCTAGATGCCTTCCAATCTCTACCAGAACATTGTTAAGAGTGTGCACAACTCCCAACATGTCAGCAAAGAGGTTTCATTCTAGATAAGTAGCAATGGAATGTTGTATAGTGCCATAGGCCACTTACCCATGCATATTAGTAGTATATTGTTCATCAATGCAACTATTCTAATATGCATAATACACAACCTAATTCTAGGAACATCAGTATATACATTATTGAACAGTATTATTTAAACAATAAAATATGCAAGTAATAACAATTCAAATACTTATCTTTCTTTGTTTGTTGGGTTGACTCCCTCTCAGTCTTTGCTTCTTTTCTGCAACTCCATTCTTATGTGGATTGTGAGAAGTGGTCAACTCCCTCTGAATATCTGCATCCTTACAGAAACTACTGAAGTGTGCTCCTTTGCTTTCTTGCAGGAACAACTAGAGTGTGCTCCCTCTTGATCTTTGTTTCCTGGATTACCTGTCCTTGAACTTACATCCATCCTTATTCACTATGCATGCTTATTAGTATCATCATTGTGTTATCCTTGAGGTCTCATACATAATCACACATTTATTAGTATAATCTTAATACTATCAAAACACAATAATCTTAAACATGTATATTCATGATCATTCACAGATAATAAACATTAGTATTCAAGGTTTTAGGGAAGTCTTCTTTTACTCATACATATTCTTATTTGATCATAGGACTCTTCTGGTTAGTTGAATCATCAATCAAGATAAGAGATATAATATGCATAAAACCCATGATTATTCAAACCTATACCTTCATGATTCTTCTAGTTAGTCATATCATCAATTATGGTAAGAAACATAATATGCATACAACCATGATTATTCAAACCTATGACTTCATGAATAATCATTATCAACAACACAACAGTATAAGATCCTAACACAAGGTAGGATTCTAGCTTGATATAGGAAAAACATACCTAGATTAGCATGCTAGCTAGTTATGTTTAACATACTCGCATAATGTCTTTCGGTTCTCTTCAGTGACTTGTGCTAGTAACCTGCATGTCTCATAAGTTAACCATTGTAGAACCAAGTTATACATACCTCGAAAGTAGATTTTCTATGTGATCCATGACAATGGATGAATCTTTGTCTTCATGACACCATGAGCATATGTTCTTGAAGTAGAACATGATTTGACTTTCTTGGTGTACCTTTTGTGTTAGCAAACAACATAAACCTCATACAACAACACAATGCATTAGTACAATCATAAGTGTCAAAACCTTAATCAATGAATATCTTCTATTAAGGTGATACGACAAGTCCAGTAATTAATCAAGATCGTACTGTAATGATATGAAGACAAACATATGATAAGCTTAACCATGAAACATACCTGTAAGCCATATCTGTCAAGATTTCTTGTAATCTTCTTATGGAGGGCCTTAGCCTCATCTCCCTCTGAGACAAGAACTTCTTCACTTATGCAGGTGACCAATCCATCTTCTTCTAGGATAAACCCAATCCACTTGATTTGCAAGAACTAGACCTTGAGCTGGATTAGGGTTTGTCAAAGAAACCCCAAAAAATCAAACTTTGAATTTCAAACTTCCGAAAGGATAGAAATATGCGCCTTGATGAGATGATCAAGTTGGTATATTCAAAATTTGAAAACTGCAAAGTTTCACCCCTCAAAATTGCCTTTTAGATTTCTGGATTCACTAGGGAGGACCCTAAATTAGGGTTTGAGTTTCCCGGAGCTTCACCCAACCAAAATATTTGATTCAAAACTCTAAGCATCTATTTTTCTGAGGAGCTTCCATCCTTGGTCACGGATTTCCAAAATTCCAATTTTTGCAGAAGCCCTAATTTTCCATCTTTCCGATCAAAGTCCCAAATTGGGGTTTGATCAAGCCCGGCCTTCTGCCCAACCAAAAAAATCTGATCTTGGTCTCTAAATTTCGATTTTGATGAGTATCATCCAGCCGTGGTCTCTGATTAAAAAAATTCCAACTTTCTTCGAAGCCATAAATTCCGGAAGCCATGAATGAAGGTACTAAAAAATAATTTTGTTTTGACAGAAATATGTACTTGATTGTTTCTAGTGTAACTATGAACTTTTTGATCCACAGGGTCTAAAAACATTTTCTGAGATAACCTGACCTGTTATCTTTCCATCTCAACAGGTATAATCTCAATTGGATTCTCTGAGAGAGAGTTATGCCAAGTGTTGCAACGTGACCTGTTTATGGGATAATATAGGAGAGAGAACTTGTACGGAGTGCCGCGTGTCACTGTTTCAACTTCGGCCTCTGAATAATTTTCCTGAGATATCTCGACCTATTATCTTTCCATCTCAATAGGTCTTACCTCAATTGGATTCTCTGAGAGAGAGTTATGCCAAGTGTCGCAACATGACCTATTTATGGGATAATACAAGAGAGCGAACGTGTATGGTGTGCCAGGTGTCACTGGTTCAACTTCGGCCTCTGAAAAACTTTCCTGAGATAGTACGGTCTGTGTACTACCTGTCATTGTTTATGAAATTTCATTTGGATTTTCCTATCCCAAGTTATGACCTTTTTCCCAAGGTCACCTGATTTTGACTCAGATCTGGAAGAGGCAGAAACCCTATATTGTACAGATCATAAATCACAAAGTACAACGAATTAGAGGTTATCCTTTGGACACAAGGTACAACGAATTAGAGGTTGTCCTTTGGACACAAGGTACATGTGGATCTGATCTTCGACCTGTAAAAGTTTCAAATCCAAAAACTTCACCAAAACGGATTTATAGCGAAAGTGCTACGATGACTGATTTTTGCTATATCAAGCCCTAGCATCGTAAGTGCAACAAGTGTCATACATGCCATATCATGCCTTCTTTTAGGCTAGCTCTGATACCATGTTAAATTTTCAGAATTTACTTCAATCTGATCTAGGATCTTAATTGAGAGAACAACATGTACAGCAAATCTATAGCATATCAATCATGGACACAATAATGCAAGCACACAAGGGACACAGAGTTTACTTGGGGAAAACCATAAAGGTGAAAAACCCCAATAACTTCCTCAAAGATAGATAGAGCAATGATACAACCAGAATAAAAGAGATAGTCTTCTCCTAGCAGTAGAGCCTTCTCCTCCACAAGTGCGCCACTCTCCCAAGTGTGAGTGAGAGAATAGAATGTGTAAAATGAGAGAGACACACTCTCTATTTATACACTAACTTGACTTGACCTTTACTCAACTAGGTCGGCCTTAACTTAACCACTTAACATAATGCTGACTGGGATGACCCCCACTAGGGTGGTCTAATAACCCTTTGACCCACATGGCCGACCCCCAATAGGGTGGTCTAATAACCCTTTGACCCACATGACTTATACAGGGCCGACCCCAACAAGGTGGTCTAATAACCCATCAAGTATAAGTTACGACACTTACAATATAAATGACGACACTTACATATAGAGGAGTAATAACATCTCTATATGAATACAACCACTTCCGTATAGAGGAATAATAACATCTCTATAGGAATACAATATACATATATGTGAAATACATTCCGAAGTTACATATACATCAACACTTGGATCACCTATGGGATGGATGTTTGGCCAACATGCATGCTCCTCCACAACATCAAGTAGTTAATGCCCCACTAGCTCGCCAAATTGATTTACCAAGCATTTATGGTGCCAAACCAGTCCCATAACTGGTTTTCCCTCTCCATTTAAAATCCAACACATCCGTCTGTGGGAGAGGTCAATGGAAAAAAACTGCAACATGACCATTTCCAGGTCAAGGATCTACTACGGAGCCATAGGCATACAACAACCTTTCATATACAAATCAACCCTTCACTTTTCTCCTTAGAAGGCATTACCAATTGCAGGTGTATATTTCTCTTCCTTCACGAGGAATGGGCGCTCCCCTTCTTTGAGTTGAAAGTCCTTCAGTTTTCCACCCCAAACCCTTCACTTTTCTCCTTAGCATGCATTCCTGATTGCAGGTGTATCTTTCTCTTCCTTCACAAGGAATGGGGGTTCCCCTTCTTTGAGTTGATAGTCCCTCATTTTTCCACCCCAAACCCTTCACTTTGCTTCTTTACTAGCAGCACCAAATTGCATTTTTTCAAGTTGACAATGCAAGATGGATAAGCAAGCTCATTACTATTGCTACTATAAAATTGTAAACATATTTCATACATTTATTATCAAATATTGAAACACCAAGAATGCATCCACTCCTATAGAGTGTAGTAAACATTGACAACCCTAACATAACCCAACACCTGAAAGGTATGCATACCTTTCTGATGTGAGCCATGTAGGTCCTAATCATACTCAGGCAGCCTGAAGTAATAACAATAATAAAAATATTAATAAAAATAAACTAAAACATGCTCTGCATATTAACCCTAATAATTATACATGCATATCCTTAGCTAGGTTTTCGGAACACTTATCCATTTTGTAGATGCATCTTCTCTTTATTTGCGAGGAATGGGGGATCCCTTCTTTGAGTTGATAGTCACTCAGTTTTCCAACTCAATCCTTTTTATGTTCCATAACCCACATATGTCCCACTGAAATAATATTTACCATCTCACCCACATTGGCTAGCAACATGAATTTCAACTGAGATATTTTCAAAATATCCAATGGCATCTCATCCGAAACCCACTTCCAAGATCTGGGATCCTTCCCATGGAGTCTGACTCCATGAGACCCTTCTCATAAGGTTTGGCTCTTGTAAGTGGAACCACCCTGTCCATTAGGGTTTAGGATTGATTCCATAGCATAGACATCCACCTACAACATGTCCTCTTGACACAATTCTCAAACAACCAAACAATCATTAGTAATTGATTAGCAAAATTACAAATATGAGATTTGCAAATCTACTTTCTTGTAGCAATTATCAATTTCACAAATCTGAATTCTATGATTATGTTTCTATAAGTCTAGGGTATGTTATTGATTTAATTGCAATTGATCAAAGTTTATTGATGAATTGAATGACAAAGATCGAAGACTTTGCGTTTTCTTGAACATCCACCATATTCTTTCAATAACTAAAAACGGTATAAATCCTCTATGTATGAATGAACAAAGTGCCATTACCAGAATCATTCAGAAGCTGAGGGTGTGATGACCCTTTGAACGAAACGTGTGAGAAATTGATCACTTCGTTGATCAATTTTATGAGATCAAAGTTCAATCAACTGGTGGGAGTGAAGATTAGACGGTCAATATCAGAGGAGGATGATCAACGACTCATATAGCATTTCACAGGGTGAACATGCTCATAGGATATAGCTCTGGAATTCTGAAAGTGCATGCTCTCGGTGATAAAAAACGATAGATGAGGGGAGCCGCGAACTGATCAATGGTCCGAACAACATGTCATTGTAGAAACGTTTCAGGGTTTAATGTCTATAACGGGTGCGAAATATCCATCCAATTTACCCTTAAGCTGATTTGAGTCCACCGTTGGTCGAGCCCGCTTCTGATCTGATGGTCCAAGGTGATTTCAGAAGGGACATTTGATCAGGGTTTAAGCAGAAAAAATCTAGTGCTCCCTTAGCGGTTCCTCTAGACTTGGTTGGCTACCAAAATTTCATAGCCATATTATTTTACGCAATTGTCCTTCGAACAAAGAACTCTGTTAGCCCATCAAATGTGACTTCCTTCATCCTGCACTCATAGCGGCTCATGAAATGATCTCATAATGATTATTAATTCATCATTTCATATATTGTTTAATTGCCATGAACTATACACATCACAACCATGCATTCAAACAATGCATCACAACATGCGCACCCACACACATGCATGCACATTTACAATATTTTCACAAGCCTTTCGGGTGCATTCACTCAATGTATAACCACAAGATTTACAATTTGTTTTTTAATGTACATCCACTAAATATCACCTTACATTGATTTATGCATACTATACTATCATTTCATGCATTCCATCATCCCAAACACATTATGGTCTAACTAGGGATATCTCATATAGCATGCACTACCATAACAGGACCACAAGCCCTCGCTTGCCTTAGTTATTAAACTCATAACCAACATACACATGGCATGATATATTTTTATATGAATGCATTCTAATTTTTATTTTTTTTAAAGTCACTTGGTATGAGGCTCCTTGCCCCCTATTAGCCATACCTCACCATACCATGGTGGAATGGTATTCACATTCATGCATTCAACCTTAAATACATACCATTCTATGATTACAAAATATGGTTCAAGGAATTCTTACCCAATCCCATTTCAACACTTGTAGAATTATCATGAGTTAACATTACCTGCATGGTTCTCATTAACTTCTTGGATGTTACATGGTTAGCTGGCCTCTCACTAAGGACTACACAGTCCTTCCACCATGCTTCAACCCTCTATGGTTAGACAACCATCATAAACCACAACATTTGTCATTAGTGGATCATTGCATATGTAAAACCTCACTAGCTTTACCAACATGCAACCTCACATTCATTCCCTATGCAATATCTAACAATATTCCTACTAGTACATAAGTATCTCAACTATCTAATCACTTGCATTTTCAACATTCCTATCCACAATTTCATATGTATAAAACTCAGAAATATAAATATAACAACAAGAGAAGAGTTGATTAATTCTCCCTCTCCAATTCTCATCATAGCATGGTCCAATTCATGGCATCTCTATGCCTGTAACTCATGCATTGGCCCAAAGCATCCCCAGTGTTGTAATTGAAGCTATGATGCCACTTTTTCATGTCCCTGGTCACCTCAATTCCCTTTAGAGGCAATGGGAGACAACCCTTGAATCACTTGCTAATTGTTTTCTTCTTTTTCCCAAGCAATTCAAAGGCTCCACAACTCTAACCCCGCAATGATCATCGATCCGCAATCCGCAACCCGCAATCAGAAATAGAAAGTCATATTTCCAAAATGATCCTTCCACATAAATCTCCTTCCCGACTTCTGCAATCAGCAATACGGAATTCGGAAACTGGAATTTGAATCATCGTCCTGAAAAATTTACTCCTCCGCAATCCGCAACCTGCGTTGCTGATGTTGGAAAGCTAAATATGATTCTGTATCCTGGGAAAATCCTCCCTCTTCAATCTACTTGCGGATGCGGAAAGGCAGAAACCAAATGCACCAACCCCATGGAATCAGACCTCCTGCAATCCGCAATCAGCAACCCACTTGCGGATGCGAAAGGCAGAAGTCCAATGCGCCATTTCGGTTAAACTCTCCCTTCCAACTTCCGCAATCTGAAACCCACTTTGCAGATGCTAAAAGGTGGAAGTATAACCACACAAACCCGACGGTCCATCCCGTACCTCCTCAATCTGCAATCTGCATTGCCTATACGGAAGGTCGGGACCACAGACCCCTGTACCATCAACTTCACCTTCAAACTTCAGAGAGTGATAAATCCTACATCCTTGATCCAAATTGGGCAAGGTTGGTACCATTGGAAATCTCTTGGAAATATCTATCCACTGGTATGATCCCCTACCCAATTTGAGCACTCTAACCTTGTCATATTTCCAACTGAATCATTATCTGAAACCTCTTTTATGTGCTTTTACCCTTCTGCAAGGAACTCTGCTCCGCTTCTGCCATGTATTCTCTCCTTCATCTGATCCACAGGGGTGCCTATTCCTTCCCCAAGTCCTAGATGGAGTGTCCTACACATTTACTAGACTTAGCCCTAATTCATCCAAGGACAATTCAAAAGCATTACCAAATGGGATTGCAAATATGCATAAACACACTCCAGGAACACAAGGAATGAAACATGATCCACACACATAGAATAGAATACATGCACATATTTCTCCTAGGAAGAGTGATGAAAGCATGTAGGGATCATTCCTATCCCTCAAACATAATCACATATAAGTACCAATATAAGGATAAGAATGCTAGGTGCAAGAACAATGTAGTTAACACACACAACAATAGGAGTTGTCCATATTAACACACACATCTTCCAACCATAACAGTCATTACTAGTTAAATTAGTGCAGAAGTAAGATAACAACATACACAACAGACTTAGCACAAACATAGACATACAGTCCTATTCATCAATGGACCATTCCCATAAGCAAATAGATGCATGCATATACTTAACAACTATAGCTGAAGGAAACATCATTCACACACAATATGTCATGCATTCATCAATCAATAACATGCACAACAAAAGGAACATAAGGCATGGGAATTCATCCCCACAAATAAGATGGATTCACTATGCACATAAACAAATACACATGCAGGGATGCAAAATAGGCAAAATTGAAGGCACAAGGAACACTTATCTTCTCATGGAAGTCTCCAAGCAAATTGGCTATGGATTGCAACGTTCCAACCCAACCATAGATCTCTGCCCAGTCTATATTATTTCAGCAATCAGAGATCACCCCCAAGCTGGGGCTATGTATCCACTAAGGAGTATCACTTGGGTTCACTCATAACATTGGTTCACAGTCAATCAAGGCATCCAACACACAAATAACTTTGGCAAGCAAATGGGGAAAGAAGGTAAGGTTTTTCTAGCTTAATAAGCTCATCCATAGATCTATGGGTGTATTCCAATTATATCAGACCATTCAAGCACCCCCATCACCTACACTCTCAGCTTAGGTAAGGTCCCCTTCACTGCTACATAGTCCCTAGGGCGCCCCTTCCCCTAACACTGACCTGGGTAAGTGTGGATGTCCTTGACTACTAAATCAAGGTAAATAATCTTTCTCAAGCTTTACCATGTAGCTTAAACCCTTCTAGCCTCTTCCTACCGTGATTTCCCCTCGAGTCTTACCCAATGCTATGGCCGAGTGGTTATGTTCTTCCACAGGGTCTCGTCACTATAATATGGTTATCCTCAAGGTTCCTAAGCTTCTCACGCTCTGCAAATCATCCCAGAACTCAGGTTCATGGCTTTCTCAACAGGATTTGCTTCCCATGCAGGGTTTCTGTGTATTCTTAGCTCTGCAAATCGTGCCCCTGCACATAATCATGATTTATCTTCCTTGCTTCACGGATCGGTTCCCCCCAATGCATAAGGGTTCCACTGACCTGTATGATCAACCACAGTCTTGGAATTAGGGATACGAGCTACCAGGGGTGGAGTGATGTGCAGGCCAAGGAAGCAGATCTCCATACCTTTCCATATGAATTTTTGGGGGTTTCCCATAATCCACGACCTCATGCATAGTCCTCCTGCAGTACTTACCTTGCAGTAGCAGTCAATGGAAACTAGGACAGGTCAAAGGGGTTCTCTAGGTGACATATGGAAGCCTAGGATTCCATCCCACACCCCCTCACCTTTCCCTAGTGGATACATAGTTCCCCTCATTTAGTTGCACCCATAGCTAGTCCTTGGTATTTAATTTACATGGTATCATTTACAATATCTCATGGCTTAACAACACATGGATTACTAGAATATCGAATACTTGCCTGTGCAAATAAACCTAAGCATCCACTAGTGGGGCCTTGGCCTTGAGCTCCACACTAGGGCAAACACACATAGCATTTTATGCAATATTTAGATTACAACCAAAATAGCCTAAGGGCCAGAATGAGGGATATTACATTTATTGAAGGTATTATCACATTAAAATGAGGGATGAAGACATCCCCAAAATAACCTCCATAACATATGAAGGTTATTATGAGTTCCCAGTGATGCCTTTTGGCCCTACTAATGCACGTTCAACATTTCAAATATTGATATATTCTATTTTCACATCCTTCATGATAAACGTTTTGTTGGTATTTTTTTATGATAGACTAATTCACAAACAACCTTCTGAAGAGCATGTGTAACATGTTTACATGGAATTAAACTATTGGATGAGAAAAAACTATATGAAAATCCTTCCAAGTTTGCTTTTAGGGTTTAGGAAGTGGAATATTTGGGTCATGATTGTATCTCATGAGGGTGTGAAGGTGGATACTTATAAAATTAAAGCAATGATGTAATGGCCAATTCCCAAAACCTTGAATAATATTAGGGAATCCTTATGATTTATAAGCTATAACCACAATTGTTTTAAGAAATATGCTCAAATAGAAACACCTTTAACATAATTATTGAGAAAGGCTACCTTTTCTTGGACTAAATGGAAATTCAATATTTTGAAAAATTTGAGACCATCTGTAGAATTCATATCTTAGACTCCCCTTACTTTGAAAAAACCTATATTGTGGAGTAAAATGCCTCAAGGAACAATATTGGTGTAGCGTTAATGAAATAAGGAGGCATCTTTCCTTTGAGAGCCACCAACTTCAAGGAAAAATTGAACTTAAGCCCATTTATGTGAAGTAAATGTTGGCCATGCTACACCAAGACCCTAGTGATTTAGATAGATTTGTGTTAAAGATTGATTCACTTTGAAATAAAGATAACTTATATTTAAGTAAGAATTATTAACTTGAATAGAAGGTCCTTTTGGAATTTCATACTTCTCTTATAGGGATACATTTAAGATATTTGTAAACTTATCACATGATAGAGAAAGTTATTTTTGAGGAAGGTATTAAAATTAATGTTCAAATTTTCTTGTAGTGTTTGGTTTTCCAGTAGAACATAGGAAAGACAATTACGAATATGGGGCTTCTATAACCATTATCCATACCCGGTTAGTGTTAGGAAAATGTATCAATGGATTTTTATCACAAATCTATGAAAGTATAAAGGGTATAATTTTATCATGGTGTTGGTGGATCTACTCACAAAGTATGCCCATTTTCATTCACGTTGTCATCCTTTTAAATAAATTATTGTAACTGTAATATTCATGGAAATAGTTTAGAAGCTACATGGAAAACCTAAGATTATTGTAAGTGATAGAGATCCAATATTCACTAATAAATTGTGCATTGACTTGTTTTCTTGTTTGGGTAATCAACTGGCTTGTAGATTTTCTTACCATCCCTATTCTGATTGGAAAACCAAGATCATGAATAAATTTCTTTATGGTTATCTCCATTGCTTTGAATTTGATAAACAATAACGATGCGTTAAATGGTTATCTTTGGTAAAATGGTAGTACACCACTCTTTAATACTTCATCCAATATTATTTTATTAATTCACTCTATGGGTATCATCCTCCAACCATAACATCACCATTGAGAGGGAAACCTAAGGTTCAAGTGTTGATGTATATGTAACTTCGGAATGTATTTCACATATATGTATATTGTATTCCTATAGAGATGTTATTATTCCTCTATACGGAAGTGTCATCATTTATATTGTAAGTGTCGTAACTTATACTTGATGGGTTATTAGACCACCTTGTTGGGGTCGGCCTTGTATAAGTCATGTGGGTCAAAGGGTTATTAGACCACCGTAGTGGGGGTCGGCCCAGTCAGCATTATGTTAAGTGGTTAAGTTGAGGCCGACCTAGTTGAGTAAAGGTCAAGTCAAGTTAGTGTATAAATAGAGAGTGTCTCTCTCATTTTACACATTCTATTCTCTCACTCACACTTGGGAGAGTAGCGCACTTGTGGAGGAGGAGACTATGCTGCTAGGAGAAGACTATCTCTTGTATTCTGCTTGTATCATTGCTCTATCTATCTCTGAGGAAGTTATTGGGGTTTTTCACCTTTATGGTTTTCCCCAAGTAAACTCTATGTCTCTTGTGTGCTTGCATTATTGTGTCCATGATTGATATGCTGTAGATTTGTTGTACATGTTGTTCTCTCAGTTAAGCTCCTAGATTAGATTGAAGTAAATTCTAAAAATTGAACATGGTATTAGAGCTAGCCCGAAAGAAGGCATGATATGGCATGTATGACACTTGTTGCACTTACGATGCTAGGGCTTGATATAGCAAAAACCAGTCATCGTAGCACTTTCGCTATAAATCCGTTTTGGCGATGTTTTTGGATCTGAAACTTTTACAGGTTGAATATAAGATACCCATGTATCTTGTGTCCAAAGGAAAACCTCTAATTCATTGTACTTTGTGATTTATGATTTGTACCATATAGGGTTTTTTCCTCTTCTAGATCCGAGTCAAAATCAGGTGACCTTGGGAAAAAGGTCATAACTTGGGCTAGGAAGCTCCAAATGAAATTTCGTAAAAATTGAAAAGTAGTACATAGACGGTACTATCTCAGGAAAATGTTTCAGAGGCTGAAGTTGAACCAGTTAACACGTGGAACGTCGTACAAGTTCACTCTCCTGTATTATCCCATAAATAGGTCACGTTGCGACACTTGGAATAACTCTCTCTCAAAGAATCCAATTGAGGTCAGACTTGTCGGGATGGAAACATAACAGGTCGGGATATCTCAGGAAAACTTTTCAGACCCTGGGGATCAAAAAGTTCGGTTTTACACCAGAAACAATCAGGTACATATTTCTGTCAAAACATAATTATTTTTTAGTACATTCACTCATGGCTTCCAGAATTTAGGGCTTCAGAGAAAGTTGGAATTTTTGTAATCAGAGACCACGGCTGGATGCTACTCATCAAAATTGAAATTTAGAGACCAATATCATATTTTTTGGTTGGGCAGAAGGTCGGGCTTGATCAAACCCTAGTTCGGGACTTTGATCAGAAAGATGGAAAATTAGGGCTTCTGCAAAAATTGGAATTTTGGAAATATGTGACCACGGCTGGAAGATCCTTAGAAAAATTGAACTTTAGAGTTTTGAATCAAATATTTTGGTTGGGTGAAGCTCCAGGAAACTCAAACCCTAATTCAGGGTCCTCCCTAGTGAATCCAGAAATCTAAAAGGCAATTTCGAGGCGTGAAACTTTGCAGTTTTCAAATTCTTAATATACCAACTTGATCAGCTCATCAAGGCGCATAATTCTATCCTTTCGGAAGTTTGAAATTCAAAGTTTGAATTTTTGGGGTTTCTTTGACAAACCCTAATCCAGCTCCAGGTCCAGTTCTTGCAAATCAAGTGGATTGGGTTAATCCTAGAAGAAGATGGATTGGTCACCTGCATAAGTGAAGAAGTTCCTGTCTTAGAGGGAGATGAGGCTAAGGCCTTCCATAAGAAGATTACAAGCAATCTTGACAGGTATGGCTTACAGGTATGTTTCATGGTTAAGTTTATCATATGTTTGTCTTCATATCATTACAGTACAATCTTGATTAATTACTGGACTTGTCATATCACCTTAATAGAAGATATTCATTGATTAAGGTTTTGACACTTATGATTGTACTAATGCATTATGGTGTTGTATGAGGTTTATGTTGTATGCTAACATAAAAGATACACCAAGAAAGACAAATCATGTTCTACTTCAAGAACATATTATCATGGTGACATGAAGACAAAGATTCATCCATTGTCATGGATCACATAGAAGATTTACTTTCGAGGTATGTATAACTTGGTTCTACAATGATTAACCTATGAGACATGCAGGTTACTAGCACAAGTCACTGAAGAGAACCGAAAGACATTATGCGAGTATGTTAGACATAACTAGCTAGCATGCCAATCCAGGTATGTTTTTCCTATATCAAGCTAGAATCCTACCTTGTGTTAGGATCTTATACTGTTGTGTTGTTGATAATGATTATTCATGAAGTCATAGGTTTGAATAGTCATGGTTGTATGCATATTATGTTTCTTACCATAATTGATGATATGACTAACCAGAAGAATCATGAAGGTATAGGTTTGAGTAATCATGGGTTTTATGCATATTATATCTCTTATCTTTATTGATGATTTAACTAACCAAAAGAGTCCTGTGATCAAATAAGAATATGTATGAGTAAAAGAAGACTTCCCCGAAACCTTGAATACTAATGTTTATTATCTGTGAATGATCATGACTATACATGTTTAAGATTATAATAATAAATGTGTGATTATGTATGAGACCTCAAGGATAACACAATGATGATACTAATAAGCATGCATAGTGATTAAGGATGGATGTAAGTTCAAGGATAGGTAATCCAGGAAGCAAAGATCAAGAGGGAGCACACTCCAGTTGTTCCTAGAAGAAAGCAAAGGAGCATACTCTAGTAGTTTCTGCAAGGATGCAAATATCCAGAGGGAGTTGACCATCCTTCTGCATTCCACAACAGAAAGGTGTAGAAGAAGCTAATTCAGCAGCTCCTGCAAGGAAGCAAAGACTCAGAGGGAGTCCACCCAACAAACAAACAAAGATAAGTATTTTAATTACCATTCCTTACATACTTGTTTGTTTAAATAATATTATTCAATGATGTATATGCTTATGTTCCTAGATTTAGGATGTGTATTATGCATATTAGAATGATTGCATTAATGAACAGCTTACTACTAATATGCATTTGATGGGTAAGTGGCCTATGGCACTGTACAACAATTCATTGCTACTTATCTAGAATGAAACCTCTTTGCTGACATGTTAGGAGTTGTGCACACTCTTAAAAATGTTCTGGTAGAGATTGGAAGGCATCTAGAAAGTTATGGAATATGGATAAATGTTGTATTGAAGCATTGGCTAAGATAATTGCATGACTGTCTGACATATTTCCTTATGTGTAAGAATTTGTTCTGAAAACTATGAGATGTTTTCTAATCATGCAATTTAACTTGTTGTGTAAGAAAGATTGTATACCATCACCTACAAAAGAAGGACTACAACATTTGTTCAAGCAAAAAAATTATCTATTGAAGGTATTGAAGTTCCCAGGATACGAGAAGAATGCCATGATCCATTGATCATGAAGAACGATGTTTGGGATGCAGTCCTAAGAGCTAAAGGGAATTTTGTTGTGACTTCCAAATGGAACTATTAGATCAAGCATGCTGCAGATGGAAGCATAGAGAAATATAAAAGTGATGAAATAGAAGATACACCAGATGGATTTCAAGTGTAGTCATATATGTGTGCAGAACTTGGTATGGTAGGATAGACAGCTTTCTATCCAATTTGGGCTTTACCAAGAATAAAGCGGATTCCAACCTTTACTACAAGGTTGAGGAAGGAAATCCAGTGATACTACTATGTGGATGACCTATTTGTAACAGGTGAGGATAGATTGATTTCCGACATGCAGCGGAAGCTTGCTTCCAAGTTCGAGTTGAAGAACTTGGGGATGATGCACTATTTGTTTTTGGCATGAAGGTGTGGCAGAGTGCAGATGGAATATTCCTTGGACAAGGGAAGTATGTAGTAGAGATCCTTAAGAGGTTCGGGATGATGGACTGCAAGGCTATGGCCACACCTATGGCATCGAACTTGAAGCTTCTATGTGATGCTTCATCTGAGCCGGTTGATATCACTATGTATCGTCATATGATTGGGTCCTTGATGTACCTGACGAACACGAGACCAGATATTTGCTTTGCAATGAACACATTGAGCCAGTTCCTAACGGATCCGAGGAGTGTTCACCTAGTTGTTGTAAAGCATATTCTGAGGTACCTGAAGGGTACAGTTGATTATGGGCTCAAGTATGATGCGAATCAAAAGTTTAACCTACAGGGTTATGTTGATTTAGATTGGGCAGGCAATGCTATAGATAGGTATCAGGTGTGATGTCTTGGTTTAGCAGGAAGCAGTCCTGCATAGCACTAAGTACAACCGAAGTAGAGTATGTTGCGACGGATGAGCAGGTTGCAGATGTATTGACCAAGCCGTTGGCCAGAGTGCAGTTTAAGTACTTCAGAGAGAGGCTTGGTGCACTTCAGATCGAGGTTCCTTCCAAAGGGAAGTGATGAGTCCAGAAGATGCAGATGCACATGAACTTTTCTGACATGGTTGATGTGTTCTCCCTTGGTCATGATGTAATTGCTGAGCCATTTTTCACATGGTGGTAGATGTGTTCTCCCATGGTGAAAAAGTAAGGGCTGGAGCCTTCCCTGAATGGTGGTAGATGTGTTCTCCCATGTCGGTGGTGTAAGTGCTGGATGATGTGCATCTGGGTTGTGCTTCATGGACGATGAGATGATCTGAAGAGGACGATTCTATGATGATCAGGAGGATCATGGATGATGAGCACCAAGACGATGCTCTAGTTACTACTCTGTATATGTATATGCATCATGTTGGATGCTTGTTATGATCAGTTGGATCATTTATATATATATTCATCATGTTGGATGCTAGATATGATCAGTTGAATCATTTATGTATGTATGCATCATGTTGGATGTTGGATATGATCAGTTGGATCATTTGTATGTATTTTGTATATGCATCATGTTGGATGCTTGGACCATGTATCTGTATATGTATCAGGTGGATACTAAGATCATGTATGTTGATATGTATCAGGCGGATACATTGTGTGGATCATGTATTTGCGTATGTATCAAGTGGATACATTGTATGATTAGGTAGATCATGTATGATGATATGTATTAGGTAGATACTTGGTATGCATCAGGTGGATGCATTGTATGATTAGGATGATCGTGGATGACGAGCTTCTCCAAATGACATGCATCAGGACGATGTAGTGATGATGATCAGGATGATCATGTGTACATCAGGATGATGTATGGTGAGTATCAGGATGATACTTTGTGGCGGTGGATCAGGTTGTGCAAATGAACATGTCTGGGAGATCCTATAGGTCGAAGTTGTGTACCCGTAACAACCTGGGATGCTCTTTCGAGACATTGCTCTGGGAGGACATGTAATTTGTGCCCTGGGAGATATTCAAGTCGGAGTTGTGTACCCGTAACATCCTGAGATGCTCTTGCGAGTTTTTGTCCTATGGCATGGAATTTGTTCCTGGGAGATCTGGACAGGATGAAAAAGGCCTCAGATGCTTTAGCTAGGTTTTGCCATGACCACATGTAATTTGCTCCTGGGAGATCTGGACAGGATGAAAAAGTCCTCAGATGCTTCAACCAGGTTTTGTGGTGGACCACATGTAATGTGATCCTCGGAGATCCAACAGGTAGAGCTGTGTGCTCGTAACAACCCGGGATGCTTCAGCCAGGTTTTGTGGTGAGATCACATGTAATGTGCTCCTGGGAGATCCGACATGTAGAGCTATGTGCTCGTAACAGCCTGGGATGCTTCAGCCAGGTTTTGTGATGGGTCACATGTAATGTGCTCCTGGGAGATCCGACAGGCAGAGCTGTGTGCTCATAATAGCTTGGGATGCTGCAGCTAGGTTTTGTGGCGCACGTAATAAGTCCTAAGGATTCCACAATATGGCCAGTGATGATGAAGACCTGCAGGTGGTGGGCCTACATCTAGCATGAAAAAGGACTGGCTCTGTAGAACTTCCTATGATGAGTAGATTCAGAGATTGATTGAGATAGCAGCAGTAGAGACGATGATGAGGACTCAATGACGATTATCCAGTGACGATGATCCAGAGAAGATGACTTGTTCTAGAAGACCTGTGTCGAGAAATACCTTCCTAGTTAAGAGGGAGTGTTGATGTATATGTAACTTCGGAATGTATTTCACATATATGTATATTATATTCCTATAGAGATGTTATTATTCCTCTATACGGAAGTGGTTGTATTCCTATAGAGATGTTATTATTCCTCTATACGGAAGTGTCGTCATTTATATTGTAAGTGTCGTAACTTATACTTGATGGGTTATTAGACCACCCTAGTGGGGGTCGGCCTAGTCAACATTATGTTAAGCGGTTAAGTTGAGGCCGACCTAGTTGAGTAAAGGTCAAGTCAAGTTAGTGTATAAATAGAGAGTGTGTCTCTCTCACTTTACACATTCTATTCTCTCACTCACATTTGGGAGAGTGACGCACTTGTGGAGGAGGAGGCTCTGCTGCTAGGAGAAGAGTATCTCTTGTATTCTGGTTGTATCGTTGCTCTATCTATCTCTGAGGAAGTTATTGGGGTTTTTCACCTTTATGGTTTTCCGCAAGTAAATTTTGTGTCTCTTGTGTGTTTGCATTATTGTGTCCATGATTGATATGTTGTAGATTTGCTATACATGTTGTTCTCTCATTTAAGATCCTAGATCAGATTGAAGTAAATTCTGAAAATTTAACATCAAGTAGCGCATGATCACATTGAGCACTAGATATTGAAGGACAACTTGGTTATAGTACAAAACACGTTGAAATGGATAAAAGCCACAGTTAGAGGCACTATGAAGTGGGATAGTGGGTATTTGTGAGGCTATATAAATACAAACAAATGTCCCTCAAGAAACAAACAAATGGAAACGAATTTGGACCCAAGTACTATGGTTGCTATAAGGTGTTGTAGAGGATTTGTAGTATGGATTATTGATGACAATTGCCTCCATATATTTGGTCTTCTATGTTTCATGTTTAAAGAAGGTAATTAGTGACATAAGTCTAATTCAAATTATTTTTCTAGAATTGGATGAATAGGTAAACTATGAAACACAATCAAGAAACTATGAATAAAGAAATTATTGAGTACCTCATAAAGTGGAATAAACTACTGATAAAATATGCAATGTGGGAAGATGATTTCTTCATATAAAAACATCCACAACTAATCAGGATTAAGGGAAATGCTAGTTTGAAGGGTAGGGGAATGCTAATCCCATAACCATAACCCTCTTTCATTATATTTACATTAATTATACTTAGGTTAGCTTAGTATTATTGAATTCTAGCTCTCTTTGTCTCCTATATATATACATCAATGAGAATCATGTGAACAATAATATTCTCTTATGAATTTTATATATTATAAAAAGAGGTTCCCTCCTCAAAGGGTCTTCTTATGCATTCACTCTTTCACTTGATTTAGGAATGGAATCACTAAATTGATATTTTTCTATGCTTATTTGGGTATTTGATCTATAACATAATGAAATACTTTGGTTTTGCAAACCAAATAGATACATGGATCCAAGTATTGACAATAGTTATATATAAAAGTGGAGAAAAGAGTATTAATATGGTGCAATTGTTGCTTGGGCCAAAGGAGGCTCACTAGCATTAGTAAAATTGATTGTTGAAACCACTCTAGTCTATTGGAGCTCATCGGTATACATCCCTAGGCACAAACTAGAAAATATTTGAAGAAGATGGTTTGATTTTGTACGGAAGGGGAAATAAAAAAAGGGAATACAACTAGAAAAATGTTAAATAATAGAAAATCCCAAAGATATGCATGGATGGGTGTTGATGTATATGTAACTTCAGAATGTATTTCACCTATGTATATTGTACTCCGATGGAGATGGTATTATTCCTCTATACGGAAGTGTCATCATTTGTATTGATAAGTGTCACAAGTGTTGTAACTTGCTTTGATGGGTTATTAGACCACCAAGTGTGGGGTCGGCCCTGATTAGTATAACCACGGGTTATTAGACTAAGTTAGACAAGTCGGCCCTGCTAGGTTATTAGGCAGGTCAGGTCATGTATAAATAGAGATCGAGAGATCTCTATTTGATCATCTCATTATTCACTTCTACACCACTCGGAAAGTGGCGCACAAGTGAGGAGGAGGTTCAATTGCTAGGAGAAGACTATCTCTTGTACTTTGGTTGTATCATTGCTCTTTCTATCTCTGAGGAAGTTGTGGGGTTTTTCATCTTTATGGTTTTCCCAGTGAAATTCTATGTATCGATTGTCTTATGTGATTTCTTGATATGCTTGATACATGCTTGATATGATTGATATGTTGTACATGTTATTTTCTCAGTAAAGATCCTAGAGTATGTTGAATAAATGCTAAAAAATTAACATGGTATCAGAGCTTCCCTGAGAAGAAGACATTGTGCAGTGGCGGAAACTAGGGTTTCTCTCCATAGATTTTGGAAAAGAAGGTAGATTGACTCTACTCATCAAGGAAAATCTTTCTGTCTAATCAAAATTCAATTATGAGCACTTTCAGTTTTGGCCCTAAAAATTAGGGTTTCCACAAAAATAGGAATTTTTGAAATCTGAGGACATAGCTGAAGCTCCTTGGAAAAATTGAAGTTTAGAGCTTTGGATTGAGATTTTTGGTTGGGTGATGCTCCGGGAAAATCAAACCCTAATTTAGGGTCCTCCCTAGTGAATCCAGGAAGACTAAAAGACATTTCTGAAGGGAAAAACTTTGCAGATTTCAAATTCTGAATATACAAAGCTGATCAGCTCTTCAAGGCACATCTTTCTATCCTTTTAGAAAGTTGAAATTCACATTTTGAATTTTTAGGGTTTCTCTAACAAACCTTAATCCAGCACCATATCCAGATTTCTGTAAATCAAGTGGTAAGACCTAAATCTTTTATTTCCATTTGAGTTTTTCATTAAAATGTCTCACCACACCAAGCTTGAGGATAAGCTTGAAGGGGCTGATAACTTCTGAGCATGGAAGTATAGGATTGGGTTAATCCTGGAAGAAAATGAATTGGATACTTACATAAGGGAAGAGGTCCCTGTCCTAGAGGGAGAAGAGGCTAAGGCCTTACATAAGAAGAAATTGGTAAAGGCAAAGAGGATCATTGCTGATTCTATCAAAGGCCATCTTATTCCACATGTGTCATCTCTAAAGACACCCAAGGAGATGTTTGATTCCCTAACCAAGCTATTTGAAGGGTAGAACATAAATCAGAAGATGACTCTGCGGAATCAATTGGAAAGGGTAAAGCTTCATAATGGAGAGACCATTCAATCTTATTTCTCTAAGGTCTCTCAGATCAAGGAACAACTTGAAGCTATGGATGAAGTGCTGGAGAATGGTGAAATTGTTATGACCACCTTGAATGGCCTACCTAGGTCAAGGGATTCCTTTATTCAAGGAATCTATGCAAGAAGAAAACTGATCTCCTTCAATAGGTTGTGGGAGGAATGCTCTCAAGAAGAAGCTAGGCTTGTGACCCGAGAAGAAAAGATGGGGAATGAAGATCAAGCTCTCACAACACACATCGAGAAAGGAAAGTTCAAGAGGGAGCCATCCCACTTCAGAAAAAATTCACACCACCATTATCATAAGGATAAGAAATATCTCAGATGCTTCACATGCAATGAGAAGGGACACTTTGCTGCAGATTGTCCCAAGAAGAAGAAAGACAACAACAACAAATTCAACAAGAAGAAGAAGAACAACAAGAAGAGATATCATGCTCATGCTGCCAAGGATGATGAACCTCCCAAGAAGAAGGCTAGAGCAAAAAGTGATGATTCATCAAGTGATGATTCATCAAGTGAAGATGAATATGTTCTAATATCTGCTCTCACAGGTACTATCTCTCATGGATGTAATGATTGGCTTATTGATAGTGGGGCTTCCAAACACATGACTGGTTTTAAAGAATCTTTTGTAAATCTATCTGAACATGAGTAACCCCATAAAGTGAAGCTTGGAGAAGACTATCAATATCCTATCAAGGGAAGTGGTGAAACCTCCTACAACCTAGACTTTGGGAAGTCTTTGAGGATGAAAGATGTTCTATATGTACCTTGGCTCAAGAAGAACCTACTCTCCATATCTGCATTGGATGCAAAAGGCATGAGGGTTGCATTTGTAGATGGCCAAGTCCTAATGTGGCCAAAAGGTAAAACTATAGATGATGCAGTAGTGATTGGAGAGCAAGACGAAGGATTGTACAAATTGAAGGGACAACCTAAACATGCCATGGTACATGAATCCATGGATCCAAGTGAACTTTGGCATAGAAGGCTTGCACATGTGCACTATAGAGCACTACCAATTGCAAGCTAAGTTGTAGAAGGTCTTCTTGAAATCAAGACAAAGCATGAAGGTGTTTCCAAAGGATGTGCAAAAGGAAAGAACATTAAGAAGGCATTTCCAAGCAGTGAAAGCAAAGCTAAACGAATCGTGGAAATTATTCACTCCGATGTATGTGGTCCGATGTCATCCAGTTCTCTGAGTGGGTATGTATACTATGTCTCTTTCATTGATGATTTATCTAGGAAGACTTGGGTTTATTTCTTGAAGAACAATGATGAAGTGTTTGATAAGTTTAAGGAATTCAAAGCCTTGATGGAAAATCAAACTGACAAGAAGATCAAGACATTGAGATCCGACAATGGCGGAGAATTCACTTCAGGTGATTTCAAGAGGCTATGCAGTGATTCAGGGATTAAGAGGGGGTTGACTGCTCCTTACAATCCACAACAAAATGGAGTTGTAGAAAGGAAAAACAAAACAATCATGCAAGCAACACGGGCAATGCTGCATGACCAGGATCTGCCTATGCATCTTTGGGCAGAAGCAGCTAGGACAGCTGTATATGTGCAGAACAAAACACCTCACAAGATATTGGACAACAAGACACCAGAAGAGGTATTCTCTGGTAAGAAACCTGAAGTCGGCCATCTTAGAATATTTTGTTGTCCAGTATATACACATGTTCCAAAGGAAAATAGGACAAAGCTAGATCCTTCATAAAAGAAGGGTATATTTGTGGGGTACAGTGAAAGCTCAAAAGGTTACAGAATATACTTTCCAGGGTTCAAGAAGATTGATGTTAGCAGGGATGTAACATTTGATGAGGACTCAGCTTACATCAAATCAATGAAGGCACCTATTGAATATCATGAAGAACCAAAGGAAACCAAATTTCAAGACACCATCATGAATGAAGCAATTCCAGAAGAAGATCGTGAAGTTGAAGATCCACAAATACTTGTAGATCCACCTTGTGAGAAAAACTCTCACAAGAGGAAATATGCATGGGCTAGAGAGTTCATTCAAGATGTAGATAGGTATGGCATTCCAGAAGAAGAACAAAGAGCAAGGAAGAGAACTAAATCTCATACCAACTATGTTGCCTTACTATGTGACATTATGAACAAAGAACCTTCCAGTTATGAAGAAGCAGCGGAAAAGAAAGAATGGAAGGATTCCATGGTCAAGGAATACCAGTCGATCATGAAGAATGATGTTTGGGATGTAGTCCCAAGACCTAAAGGAAAATATGTGGTGACTTACAAATGGATCTACAAGATCAAGCATGCTGCAGATGGCAGCATAGAGAAATACAAAGCAAGGTTTGTAGCTCGTGGCTTCTCCCATAAAGAAGGGATTGATTATGAAGAGACTTTTGCTCCTGTGGCCAGATACACTTCCATTAGATTAGTACTTTCTCTGGATGCAGTGATGAAATGGAAGATACACCAAATGGATTTCAAGACAGCTTTCTTGAATGGTGTAGTTGAGGAAAAAGTGTATGTGGAGAAGTCACTAGGTTTTGAGACACATGACAGGGAGTCACATGTGTGTAAGTTGAAGAAAGCCTTGTATGGCTTGAAGCAAGGTCCTAGGACTTGGTATGGTAGGATTGACAGCTTTCTATCCAGTTTGGGCCTCACCAAGAGTAAAGCGGATTCCAAACTTTACTACAAGGTTGAGGAAGGAAATCCTGTGATACTACTTTTGTATGTGGATGACCTGTTTGTTACAGGTGAGGATGGTTTGATTGCCGATACCAAGAGGAAGCTTGCAGTCGAGTTCGAGATGAAGGACTTGGGGATGATGCACTACTTTTTAGGCATGGAGGTGTGGCAGAGTGCAGATGGAATCTTCCTTGGACAAGGGAAGTATGCAGTAGAGATCCTGAAGAGGTTCGAGATGATGGACTGCAAGGCCATGGGCACACCTATGGCATCGAACCTAAAGCTTCTATGTGATGCTTCATTTGATCTGGTTGATATCACTGTGTATCGTCAGATGATTGGGTCCTTGATGTACCTGACGAACACAAGACCAGATATTTGCTTTGCGGTGAACACATTAAGCCAATTCCTGATAGATCCCAAAGGTGTTCACCTAGTTGCTGTAAAGCATATTCTGAGGTACCTGAAGGGTAGAATTGATTATGGGCTCAAGTATGATGCGAACCAAAAGTTTAACCTACATGGTTATGTTGATTCAGACTGGGCAGGCAGTGCTGCAGATAGGAAGAGCACATTTGGGTGATGCTTCAGTATGGGATCAGGTGTGATTTCTTGGTTTAGCAGGAAGCAGTCCTGCATAGCACTGAGTACAGTCGAGGCAGAGTATGTTGCAGCTTGTTTGGCTAGTTGTGAGGCAGTATGGCTCTGGAAACTACTGTCTGAGTTATTTGATCTCCCGCTGGAGGCTACTGGTATCTTTTGTGGCAACCAGAGTTGTGTGAAGCTGTCTGAGAACTTTGTGTTCCACGATAGATCAAAGCACATAGAGATCAAATATCACTATATCAGGGATATGGTGCAGAGAGGAGCAGTGAAGCTCCTGTATGTTGCGACGGATGAGCAGATTACAGATGTGCTAACGAAGCCAATAGCCAGAGTGAAGTTTTAGTACTTCAGAGAGAGTCTTGGTGTTCTTCATATTGATGACACTTCGAGGAAGAAGTGATGGACACATTTGCTGGAGCCATTCCAAGCATGGTGAGAGGAGGATACTTCCCATGGTTGTGGATGTAAGCACTGGATGATGTGCATCAGGACGATGCTCCAGTTATGGCTCTGTATATGCATCATGTTGGATGCTTGTTATGATCAGTTGGATCATGTATATGTATATGCATCATGTTGGATGCTTGTTATGATCATTTGGATCATGTATTTGTATATGCATCATGTTGGATGCTTGTTATGATCAATTGGATCATGTATATGTATATGCATCATGTTGGATGTCAGATATGATCAGGTAGATCATGTATTTGTGTATGTATCAAGTAGATACATTCTATGATCAGGTAGATCATGTATGGTGACATGTATCAGGTAGATAAATTATATGATCAGGTAGATCATGTATGATGATATGTATCAGGTGGATACATTGTATGATCAGGTGGATCATGTATTTGATATGTATCAGGTAGATACTGTATATGCATCAGATGAATGCATTGTATGATTAGGATGATCATGGATGATGAGCTTCAGGATGTTGCTCCAGATGATATGCATCAGGACGATGCAATGACAATGATCAAGATGATCATGCGATGATGACATGCATCAGGACGATGCAGTGATGATGATCAGGATGATCATGTACATTAGGATGATGTATGGTGAGTATTAGGATGATACTCCGTGGCCATGGACAGGTTGTGATTGAGAGGACTTGTAAGACCTGGGAGATCCGAGAGGTTGGGCTGTGTGCCCGTAATAAGTCCTCGGATGCTCTTTCGAGGGTTTGTCCTATGACCACCTGTAAGACCTGGGAGATCCGAGAGGTTGGGATATGTGCCCGTAATAAGTCATGGGATGCTCTTTCAAGGGTTTGTGGTGGTGACTACATGTAAGACCTGGGAGATCCGAGAGGTTGGGCCGTGTGCCCATAATAATTCCTAGGATTCTCTTTTTAGGGTTTGTAGTGGTGACTACATGTAAGACCTGGGAGATCCAATAGGTTGGGCTGTGTGCCTGTAATAAGTCTTGGGATGCTCTTTCGAGGGTTTGTAGTGGAGACCACATGTAAGACCTGGGAGATCCGATAGGTTGGGTTATGCGCCCGTAATAATTCCTAGGATGCTCTTTCGAGAGTTTGTGATGAGGGTCACATATAAGACCTGGGAGATCCGATAGGTTGTCCTGTGTGCCCGTAATAAGTCCTGGGATGCTCTTGCGAGGGTTTGTGATGCATGTAATAATTCCCGAGGATTCCATAGTATGGCCAGTGATGATGAAGACCTACAGGTGGTGGGCGTACATCCAGTATGAAAAAGGACTGGCTCTGTAGAAATTCCTATGACGAGTAGATAGGATATTGATTGAGATAGCAGCAGCCGTGATGATGACGATGATTCGATGATCCATAGAAGAAGACTTGTGATAGCATATCTGTGTCGAGAAATACCTTCCTAGTTAAGAGGGAGTGTTGATGTATATGTAACTTCAGAATGTATTTCACCTATGTATATTGTACTCCTATAGAGATGGTATTATTCCTCTATACAGAAGTGTCGTCATTTGTATTGACAAGTGTCACAAGTGTCGTAAATTGCTATGATGGGTTATTAGACCACCAAGTCTGGGGTCGGCCCTAATTAGTATAACCACGGGTTATTAGACTGAGTTAAACAAGTCGGCCCTGCTAGGTTATTAGGCAAGTTAGGTCATGTATAAATAGAGATCGAGAGATCTCTATTTGATCATCTCATTATTCACTTCTACACTACTCGAAAAGTGGCGCACAAGTGAGGAGGAGGTTTAGCTGCTAGGAGAAGACTATCTCTTGTACTTTGGTTGTATCATTGCTCTTTCTATCTCTTAGGAAGTTGTGGGGTTTTTCACCTTTGTAGTTTTCCCCAGTGAAACTCTGTGTGTCCATTCTCTTATGTCATTGCTTGATATGATTGACATGCTGTACATGTTATTCTCTTAGTAAAGATCATAGAGTATGTTGAATTAATGCTCAAAAATTAACAATGGGGTCTCAATGACATCCACTAATTTGGAAAATATCTTAGAGGTATGAGGTTCTTAAAACAACTCAAAACATCCATTCTATGGTAAAATGTTACACTATATAAATACATTGAGCCTCTCAATATTAAAGAATGGACAATATAGAGATCCAAATCCCTTGAAAATCCCTCTATTATGTGGAAACATTTAGTATTAAACTCTCCCCTAATGGGACACTTGATGGCATAGAAGATAGGGAATGTAAATAGTGTTATAGTTGGACGTGATCCCTGGATTTGTAGTGTTGTAAATTATATATTAAAGGAAGGCCTTATTAAGAAGCTAAGTCAATAAGGTATAATACACCTAGTTACTGTTGCAACTCAATGCAAAGGTAACCTATGGAATTTAAGATGGAAGGAAGTTGCGATGCTTGGATTGGATGGAAATGATCTTCTAGTCATGGAATGAGCATGTAATTATATTGAATAAACATTATGTTTTTATGAAAGACGAGAATCATTATTTAGTATTTTCATGGATCCTATTGTTACTTAGGCTTCCAATCCAATTGGTCCAAGCATTCCTCGATAGAGTTGAAGTAGTAAGGCCTCAAGGTCATGGGATTCATGAATCATAAGTACCCACTCATACAAATGGAGGAAATAATGCAAATGTACATACCAATGGTTGAGATCTATCAAGAATATATAAAAGTGTTGATCAAATCCATTTATGCAAAGGTACACACACAACGGATAACTAAGGGACCCTCTACACAAATTATCAGGATACATCGAGCAAATTTCCAACTTCTAATCATGATCGTTCACACTAAGGTATATGCGATAGATATAACAAAGGGGAATATCTCACAAATGGACCAAATACATTGGGAAATTTTATAAGTTTTGTTTGCAACCATTCACACAAAAGTATAAGCATGTGGAATAACACAACTGAAAATTGTGCGGATGGCTCAGATGCATTTGGCAATTTTATAACTATTAATCACATCCATCCAGACAAAGGTACAAGCATGTATAAAAATAAGGGGAGAACCTGTTCCAACTATTAAGATTCAATCTATCAAATCCACATGAATTCATCCTTGCCATTCAGGCTAAATGTAACAACTTGTTGATTAGAAGTAAGGGTTGGAGATTCACTAGAAAACATGATATTCCATTGTATATTATGTTATGATGAATGGATTTTGAGTTCCCCCATCAATTTATGAGACCCAATGGAGGTGAGAAATTCCCTGTCAATAGTAATGAGAAATCATAAAGGATTATTAATGCTGCTAGCTTGGACAGGGTGACTACGCCACCCTATGTTCACCATGAATTTAACATGAATGCTTAGATATCCATATTAAATGAGGATCTTCTACCCAAATAATCAAATGAATTATCCATTTTGCCTAATTTTATTTGAGATTACTAACATTCTTCTTGTTGTAAATTTCCACCAAGAGTACGCTACCCAAAAATGATATGCTCTTAGTACCAGTCGAGTGAGGAAAAACCATGAACCTATATCATCTATTGCACATCCAAGACCCTCCATATTAAATAGGTAAGTGATTGAAGACCTCCTCCCTATTCATGGAAATTTATACTGAAATTATATGTCTATTTTATCCTTTATAGAGTCCTCCCACATCGTCTAGTTTTAAAAAATCCATCGATCATGCCTCAAAAGAGAAAGACCACCCTATAAAGTTCATCTTCCCTATCAATGTCGGCCCTATATGATACTAGTGATTCCTTCTCCTCATAGGGTCCCACTTTCATTGATGAATTATCCCCAATCACCACCCCTATAACAACAAATTTCTACCCTAAGTAACTCATAGGAGCTGCTTATGGAAAATTCTTGTCCTCTTAATATATAAAAAAACTATAGGCCTGTGTATTATCCCTACACGTTTTCCTCAAAACCTTTCCTTGCCCAGAATTTGTCCAACTCTATTTAAGAATCTATAACCCCTCCATGTCTGTCAACACCACTTAAGAAGATCAACCCATACTATTCCACATTAAATCCTTTCATATAGCTTAGATTATAAATACCTCCCTCGGAAGTATCATCCTCTTGCATGAGGCATAGACAAGCATGTACAAAAACATGATAAGGGATCAATGAGCCAAAATGTTCTTCACACTCCAGTATAACCAAGGAAATGAAGAGGTTCCCATGATCCCATGGAAATTGAGTAATTTATCACCATGGGACTAAGATTACTTTGCCAGTTTCACACTAATATTGGGATTGGAATAAGATGAGGAGATCGACAAGGGGATGGTAACCTTAGTGGATTCCTACAATGTATGAGATACACTCGGTTTCAGGTCTACTGAAGCCATCACTATCAAGATGATGGAAGAATTCACCGGTTTATACAACAAGGGTATTTATATATCCTTCATATTTAGTTTACCTCCTTAGTTTTCACTAGAATCATCACTTCAAATATTTTGGTCTATAGAGGTCTAATAATGGAAACCCAATAAGATATACAATTGGATACCTTGGTTAAAGAAGGGAGAATAAGGTGCCACATTGTTTACATATGTTGTCAAATTTATGTATGTTGTCTATTCAATTGCGTTGGGAAGGAAACCTAAAAGAATGCCAGCTTATCTTCAATTAGGAGAAGTTGTGAAAAGGGGCAATCAGTACCTTGGGATATATATCATAGTTATTAGACTATATTGCACTGAAGAAACACCCCAAAAGATATCAATATTACTAACCCCTAGACTATGTATGATAGAATATTTTGGATGGATGGTGGAGGTATATGACCTCCACTTTGTAAAATCTAGGAAGGAGGGTAGGACATTCTTCCCTATAGCCATGGGAGGCTATGTTTTCAATGATAAAATGGGTATTAAGGAGGCCATGGAAATCATTAAGGGGTTGGATATGCCCTGGAAATATGACCCCCTCTTAATAATTTGGAAAGAAAAAGAGAGAAGCTTCCTAATACTTAGGACCATGAGCCGAAGACAAAGATTGAAATTTTGGTCAATAAAGAGTCTTACAAATATGTAGAGCAAATTTTTAAGGGATAATTTGATCCTATCAAAATATATAGTCAATATTTCCCTGCTCTTTCCTCCAAAGTACTTGAGGTCTTTATATACTAAACATTTTATAGATCGAAAGGAGCAATAGTAACTAAAGAGGACACAACCTTTGAATATACTACACAATAAATATATAATGAGCTCATTCAAGAAAAATTCAACAGGAAAAATAGTGGTGGTTGGTGGAAAAGGAGACATCTGCTACCTTGAAATTCGAAATGATATTGAGTTTGAAAAATTATATGATGAATTCCTATTATGAGGAGGAAATATATTTGGAATCCATGAGCGAGATACCAAAAGATAGAATGGGGTGGGTTATCCGCATGACAGAATCAAAAGAAGTCAGGCAAGGGAATGGAGAAGTGCCGACATAAATAGTTATCCCACCACCTCCCAAGGAATCAATGCCATACATAGAATAGTCCCTCCCCTCACAACCTGAAGGTATATGATACACGAGGAAGTAAATTTATCACAATACCTCATAGCTCAAGATAATATGGTGCCCTCCATAGCTCAAGGCTATAAGAGTTATTATCAACCCATGGATGAAGAGCTGTATAATATATCATCTGATTTAGACATGCTCTATGTTGGCTCCTTCATTTTTGAAGTGGATAAAGAAGAAAGTGGAATAAGAGAAGACAAAGGAAAAAAGTTGCATAAAGGAAGGAATTTTCGGAAGAGTATCGAAAATTGCAGAGAAATGTAATGATTGTGACCGCTTTTGGAGCAGTTTTGGACCCACTCCGTGGGTATAAAAGGAAGTAGAGGATAAGTATAAGAGAAGAGAGATCACATGCACAAGGAAAGAAGACGAAGTTTGAGCATCATACTAGAGACAGAGTACACATAGGCATATAGATCTGTAGTACAAGCTGTGTAATCGGGTTTCGGGATCTATATTTATGTGGTCACATATCCCACGATGGGTAATTCAATGGTGACTGTAGGGATTAAATACCTGGTGTAAGTTGTTCTAATGGATATCTATTGATATAATAAAAACGATTGTTTGCCCCCTTTAAATTTCTATGTCATGCATGTTTCTGTGATGTTTGTTCATGTTTACTATTTTTACTATTGTTAAATGTTGTTGTGGTATAATTGTTTGGATAATATGGTAATGTGTGTCACTATAAACCCTTGATTCCAACCATACAGTTAATCAATCCCATCTTAGTTGTGCTTCATATGTGACCTTGCCCCTTAAGGGGATCGAAAATTCCATCACACTAGACTACAACGACACCCTTTTGTTGTCTCATGCGCAAGAACCCTAGTATCCATTTTGTGCCAACAAAGGGTTTCATTGCTAGGACCTGGTTTTGAATGAGACCCTATTAACTATATGGACACTTTGGTGGTAACAAGTCACATCCAGGATTGGTGGGAAAAGAGGCTTGATGATTTTGCAACTCATAAGGATGATATATGAGGGTGGGAAGTAACTAAATTCAGACAATACCTTTCCTAAAGAGGTCCACCTCTAGATCAGTATGAATTTTTGTGGGTTGAACTTCTAGTAAACCTAGAAGAGTGCTTATGATGATTTGTGGAAGAAACTAAGTACCACAACAAATAGAGAAATATTGTTGTGTGGATTGCAAGAGATCTAATCAGGTTAAATCATCTAGGCTCACCTCTGATTAGGGATGTTGATTTTTGGGTAGAAAGTGCTCGGTTTGGCTATATTATGGAATTTGTAGTTGAAAAAAACGAATCCACATTGAAAGATGAAGACAAATGCAAGAGAGGAGAAAGAAGAAGACTATTAAAAGAGGTTCCTTTGTGGATTAAAACTTGGTTGGTTGAATTTGGGTTTTTCCTCTATATTGGATTAGAATGGATGAGAAAACCCCTCGCGCCTAAGGGGAGAAGTTAGGGTGATGGTGTGGAAGCTAGGTCTATTATCAATGGAGGGGATTGAAAATGATGAAGCCATGGGTGAGCGAGTAGAGAAAAGAGTAGAGATCAAAGAAAAATGGTGGTCGAAATACTAGCTAAGAGAAGCACGAAGGAGAAGCACATAATTGGAAGAAAACATATGGAATGGAGAAAATAGAGAAGACAGTCAAGAGGAGCTACATCATATGAAGTAGAGAGAGGAGTTGACTAGAACTAAATTAAGAGAGAACGAGATGGAAATGGCGGACAATCCAGTAAGAGGAAGTTGGGGAGAGGCATAAGTAGGAAGAAATATACTAAAGACCAGTTGCCATGTAACGAAGTTCTCTATCATACATAGACTCATCCTTGAATACAGATGAGGATCATCAAGAGATATTGGGACCTACTCCAGAAAGTGAAACCCTCATTGAACCAACAACCAAAAGCAATGGAGATAGAACTCCCCTGATTGACCCCCAGGTTCCCTTGTAAAATATCGTAACTCACTCTGAAAACCTTGTATAGTCATATGAATAGTGGTAGCAATAGTTCTCAGAGCAACTCATGAGTAGTAGGAAGCAATAGTAGCTCTCAAAAAAACTAGTAGAAACTTTAATATGCAACCAGGACCCCAAGTATTTTTCTTAGTAGAAACTCTAGATGCCACTATGGTGGGAGAATCAACAAGAACACCCCTAATACTCCCAAAGTTTTGGGTGAAAGGAGGAGATAACGTAGCTCAACATTGCTTTCTTTGTGAACCAATCGAGAATGCTAGAGAAAACCCGAGGGAATCCAAGCTACTCGAGTTCCAGAGGACCCTCTATGGATTGTATTTATAGTGGTACATGAGGTTGGACAAGAGACAGGGTACAAACACCCTAGCTTGTACCTTGATAGAAACAAATAAACCATTTCTGGTTGATTTTTCACAACTAAAATTTGAACAATAAGGTGTGGTGGAATTAAGGGAGATCCGATAAAGGCCTAGAGAATTAGCTTTGGCATATGCACAACAATTCATAGATGTGCTAACAAAGCTAATGTATCCAGTCCATGAATCCCATCATAAAGAATGGTTCATTCAAGGTCTACTACCTCTAACAAAGATACCCTTATCACAACAAGTAATAGAATTACCCAAAACTACTTTAGAGCAAGCAATGAAGATTGAGTCTATGGAAAATTATACAGACTCAATGGGAATGGCAATAGGAACCCCATATTCTTCTATTGAATTGGAAAAAGTGCATAATAAGTTGGTAGAAGTAAGTAAGGGGCTCCAGGATCTAAATGTACCAAAAGCATGACGACCCAAAGCATGGTGTACTCACAACATGACAGAAGGCCATCACACTTTAGAATGTCCAAGGGCACAAGAAGGTCAAGTTCCACTAGGAGGATCATTCAATGCAGGACCAAGTGTGACAGTTGCGCAAGTTGCTATGGAAAATCCATTTTATTCAACATGATGGCCATCATACCTAGAACCACCAAATGCTTCCCTTAATGATTATTGTAAAATGTATAAATCATTTGGCCATCGGGCGTGACTTTGTCCACTATTTTAGAAATATTCGTCTATACCTAACATGGTATACTATGAATTTTGTGGATCTACTACACACAGTGTTGATAAATATAGAGCTTCGGAGGCCCTCACGGAGAGGTTGGGTTGCTCTATATTCTATGTCGTTGATCAACCCCAAGGGATTGGTGGGGGAGGCCATGAAGGAAGATTTGGATCCAGAAGAGGTGGAGGTCACACATGAACACTATGATGCTACAACTATAATGAAATTGGCCATATGGCTCGCGACTGTCCTTTACCCAAAATACTATGGTGTACTTACTGTCCCACTAAAATCCACACTATAATAGAACTAAATAATTTAAATATTATTATTGTTTTAATTAATTAATCACAAATGTTGGAAGGACACACTATTTAATTATGTCTCGTCATTGTTATGTAAGACGCATGATTCTTTGTAAAGATCATCATTCAATAAATAAAGATATATTATTTGGAATATTCATTTCAATGTGGTATCAAAGCTTCTAATTTGTTAGTTCTCTCTCTACTAGAATGGTAGTAGATATCTCTGAGAAGAGATGTCGCCGCTATACTCATTTGTGCCAAGATGAATACAAAAAGAGGCCGAAAAGGCCTATTTATCATAAGCATGAGGGAAAGAATCCCAAACATCCAAAAACCTAACCCTAGAAGATGAACCATCATAAAGTTTGCGGCCCCAAGGTGGTTAGTTGAACAGTCAACTTCCTGGGGTCATAGATTTTACATACGATCTCCATTGGGGGCGCTCGATAGCCCGTTGGCAAGGTCTATCCAATATTTACAACTTTCGACTAGGACCAAATGAATGTTGTTGGAATCTATTTGGCCCCCCGAATCGCCAAAAAACATCGTTTAGGGCCTCAAAACGACACCAGAAGTTTAGGACCTGGAAAATCGTAGAAACATTACTAGAAACTTGCCAAAATGGGAAATTTTTTTGAGTTAGTGGAGGTGGGGTGGCGACCGATATCCATCTGGATCATTCCTCACCTCTTCGGAAGCGATGGTCTCCATTGCATCAAATCCCTTATCATATGTCGAACTGTGTGTTGAGTTGAGCTCCTGGTGCAGCATTTGCTAAAGTGAAAAGGCTTCCCTTCTTTGACATATTTATAGGGTTGTAATTGTTGTTGATGGATGCGTTGGAGCTGTTCAACAATTTCGGTTTTCATGTTATCCTTGGTCTGCAATGGCGTGGATGATTTCTTTATGGAGGAGCACCTTGAATGCATGGCCTTGCACTGTAGAGGTACCCAGATAGACAATGCTGCAATGACTTTGTGTTTTTCTTGTTTCTATTGAGTAGAGAGTTCATGTGCAGAGATTATGGATGTCTCTGTGATCTTATGTTCTCCTTCAGTGGAAATTGTGAATAGGGAAAATTTCCCAGTGTGGCAGATTATCTTCATGCACTATTTGGTTGGGGTAGGTACAACTATCTCTGGTATCTAATAGAGTTCTCCTCCCAAAGTGACAATGACATTGTGAGGTCGTGATTCATATACAGCATGACACTTCCACATATATGGTTGTCCTAAAAGAACATCACATACTTCAAGTGGGACCACATCACACAATACCTCATCTTTGAAGGGATTGATGTCGTATGGTAGGCGTCATTGATGACTGATGCAGATACCTCGTCCTTGGATTAGCCACCCAATGGTGTATGGTTTCGAGTGTGGTGTTATTGGTAGCTCCAATATATTGATGACTTCTACTGAGATTAGGTTCTTTTGTCTTCCTTTGTCCAAACAAAATGTAGGGGAATTCCCTTCACCCACATCTGTGAGTGGAAGAGACGCTCCTCTGCCTATGACTCTTCAGGTTCCTCTAGTTGAATCTATTTGGTAGCAATAGTGACACTGGGTTCTACATCAATGATTTGCTTCCCTTTGCCTACAACTGTAACATTGGGATCTAAATCAGAATCAGAACTGGGATATGATTTCGAAGCTTTGATCTCAGTTACCAATGACTGTTTTGAGTGACATTCATCAATGTTGTGCTAGGGGATTTTGTGGAACTCACACCACTTCCTGGTGTCCTTATTTGTCTTTTCGTGTTTTCCATGTTCTGCGAGCTAGAGTTTCCCTTGCCCTACTTCTGCGCAGGTCCGAAGTCGCGCTTGTTCTATTGCTGAAATTTATGCTCAATTTTAATAGCATATCAATAGATGAATCCGAGTGAAGAGATGCCCAAGAAATACATCTATGTTCATATGTAACCATGTAGGCCACTACGATATTTCAGTACTAGGTGTTGCTCAGATTCCTTGATACCCATCTTTGTGCGCAAGGTATGAAAGTTATTGGTGTACTCCGACACCATTTGGTCCCTCTCTTGACGTAGAATGGTCCATTTTGTGTACTGGTCATCATATTTTCCCACAGGGTAATATTGTTCCTTGACAAAATCTATAAAAGAGTCCCAAGTGAGATTGGCCTCAAACAATCCAGAATCATCTGATGAGTTTTGCTCACAATAAGTTTCCCACCAATTTTTGACATGGGGGACAGCGTTGAGGAGCACAATGGTGATCTTTTCCTTGTCAAAAAAATTGTGGACAGAGAAATAACCTTCTAGTAGATTCAACCATTTATCTAGGGCATCAGCATCGATCTAGCCTTCAACTAAAGGGATATCAAAATTAACTTGTACCTTGAAGGGAGTCGCATCTTCAAAATGACTACTCGTTGAAGGTGTATTTGTCGCAGTTGGAATACGTCGAAGGATCTGGGTGAAATTAATAATCATCTCATTCCTTTGTCACATGAGGGATTCCTTGAGAAACAAAATGATAGGATCTCCTGCTCCGTAGTCTCTCTTTATTTCGCCATGGGAGGCCATTTGGGGCGGTGAGAGTGATCTTCCCCAAGTGAAACTAGTTCGAGACCCAATTCTCTATATCCGGACCTCGTCGGGGACATGCACCGAGAAACAATCAAAGAGCAGATTGCTCTGATACCACTGATCTGGATGTTTGTGGGAACGAAATGAAAGAGCAGATACATAATCATATACATAGATATATTGCAAAGAACACAGTGATACAACAAACACATTCTATTAAATAGCGAAAATAGAATAGACTGTAAAATAAAAGAAGCTAGAATGGCAGTAGTTATCTTTGAGAAGAGATGTGGTCGCTATGATCATTTGTGCCAAGCTGAATACAAAAAGAGGCCAAAAAATGCCTATTTATCATAAGCATGAAGGAAATAATCCCAAACATCCAAAAACCTAACCCTAGAAGATGAACTGTCATAAATTTTGTGGCCCCAAGGTGGTTAGTTGAACAATCAACTTCCCGGGCTCATAACTTTTGCATACGATCTACGTTTGGGGCGCTCGGTAGCCCGTTGGAAAGGTATATCCGTTATTTAAAACTTTTGAATGGGGCCAAATAAATTCCATTGGAAACCATTTGCCCCCCAAAAATCTCCAAAAAAAGTCGTTTAGGGCCTCAAAACAACCCCAGAAGTTTAGGACCCGAAAAACCATAGAAACATTACTAGAAACTTGCCAAAATGGGAAACTGTTTTGAGTCAGTGGAATAGGTGGGTGGCCATCGATATCCATCTGGATCACAATTCCATCCCATTCATCTCTTTTAATCACCACTCATCTCCAAATCCTCTTCCCTCATGCGTCACTTTGTTGTGTTCTTCCCCATCTCTCCACTCCACGTCTCTTCCTCCCCGCCAACGCAATCTTCTCATCCACGTCCTTCTTCTCGCCTACTCCATGCTCTATCCTATGTTTCCAAACCTTCCATACCTCTTATCAAATCCCCTATACTCCCACACCTACTCGACCCTGCACTTGCACTCGCACTTTCCTTACACGCCACCACTCCAGTCCCTTCCCATGACTCTACTAGTCACTCCGCTAGCCACCCACTCCATGCATTCCCTTGCCTCCCTCACACTCCCTATCACTCATATTCTCAGATTCCTGATCACCCTCACTATCACATGCTCAGAACTCCCTACAGTGACCACTCACCTCTCTCCCACTAGCCCCTTCACTACACCCATGTTCCCTCCAATCACATTGGTGTTCCCCCTCTAGGGTTTTTGAAACACTACATTCGTTCTCCAAAATATATATATATATATAAAATATTAAAATTATTATTATTATTAATTATTATTTTAATATTAATATTTTTAAGCCCCTTTAAAACTATTACAATTTTATAATAATAATATTATTATCATTTTAATAACAAATTATTATTATAACTAATATTTTAATACTCAAATATTCACAAGTAATCTCCAAGGCTATACCAAGATGAATACAAGGAACACATAGATAAACCTTCCAGAAAACAAGGACGTGACAAAGAAGTGGGATGATCTCAAAAGTAAAATTAACAAGATTATGAGCTACATGGAGAAAAACGATTGAAAAGAGGAGTACATCAATGACATGAATATCAAAATTGAGTCCTTGAAAAACTAGGTTAAAGGATTGAATAGCTCATATACATCCTCACATTCATATATAGTCCCATCCTACAATTTCGTGCACAAAATAAATATTGACTTACAAAGTTTCGATGGCAAAAACAATCGAGATGGGATTCAATGGATCAACAAAATCGAAACATATTTTGTGATGTACCAAATATGTGATGACAACAACAAACTGAATGTTGTAGCAATGTACCTAGATAAATCCGCTTGTGATTGGTTTCTATGGTGGGACTCAACAATTAGAGGAGGAATACTGGTGAGAGATTGGGACACCTTCAAGAATAAACTTCTTTAAATGAATTCAAGACATGGAAGAAGACAAAATATACACCAAGACACTCTTTTACAGCAATATGGGACCGTGTATGATTATTTTAGAAATCTCTTGGTGTTGGCCACTCGTGTCCAAGATGTACTTGAAGAAAAAATTCTACAAATTTCCATTGGTGGGATGAAACCAAGTATCCAAAACGAGATAAAATTATTAGATGTCAACACTAGTACAAAATGAGGAATTAATGACTAAAAATGACTGAAATTTGACTATAAACGACTATTTTTGAGTCGGTGACTAATAGTAGCTAATTTCCACTATCTTATAACTAGTCGTATTTCACTTAGTCATTAATTGGTTGACTTATTAGTCATTGATTTAGTCATTGATAGTCACTGATTTAGTTGCCGATTTAGTCATTGATTTAGTCATTGATTGCCATAATTAATGACCAAATATACGACTAAAGAAACTACTAGATTATAACATATTAATGACTCAGATAAATACGGCTAAACGTTAGTCGCCCTATAAGATACTGGAAATTAGCTACTAATAGTCGTATATATGCGAATTTAGTCATTTTCTTAGTCACTAATTTATGATAGGGTACGGAGGAATCGAACCACCAATCTCCTGCCTATAATTAGGCAGGTGCTCTACCATTGAGCTAGCACCCTTTAAGAATTTTTTATTGCTTGAAAATGATAATATTCAAACAAATTTTGCATCATTCAAGCATACAAAATAATGATTACCAAGTTACTATAGATCCATAATGGATTACCTTGTACTAGTCCTTCAAGTCTTTCAACTTCATTTATTAAGTGCAAATATATTTTTGCACTTAACATCTGTCTTTGGGAGTTCATGCCCAAACAAAGGTCGTTTCCCTTACTATTCTGACAAGAGACATGATTGTCATTGTTCCTTAGACCACTCTTAGTAGGATCCAATGCCTAAATTCCTTGTAATTGCATCAACATCAGTGTGTCTATCAGATTCCTCTCTAATATCCATCATGACAAGTGGCAAACCGAATGTTGAAACTTGAAACATGAAATCAAGAAGGCTGCCATCTGCAATTGGCTGGTCCCCAGTAGAAGACAGTGATCGTTAACAAAGTTCAATTGGCTGGTTGCAGATCTTTTGGTACTGGTAATCTTTCCAAGATGGCTTTTAAAATTGCCTCATTTTTCTTTTGGTTGTCTTGTAGAGTGAGAACGGAATTCTCTATTCCTGACGTGATTTGTGTCCAAGTCGCTGCCAAATTGTCACTGGTTTGATCGATCTTTGCCAGGAGTTCCTCATAGTTCTTCTTAATCTTCTTATTGATTGAACCAAATCGGGCGTTTAATTCACTCATTGATCTGGTGATTGGTGGAATCTTCTCGACGCTAAACGTGGATTTATTTTTATTTGCTGTACGAAGCCAGCCCGCCGCGATTTTTTTTTTTAACTAATTATAATAATAATTATTATTATTATAATATAGTTTTTTTTAATTAATAATAATACTAATAATTAATAATATTAATAAATATTATTAATATTAAATAGTATTATTATTAGAAATTGTTAACCAGCCAAGTGGAATAATGGCGAGCATGGGAGGAAGGCGGACCAGAATGGTGGGCGGGAGATGGGAGCAGCAGAAAGGTGGAGCTGCGCGAGTGCAAGAGAGAAACACAGCGTGAGCAGGAAGGGATCCGGGAGTGTGTGAGGCGTGGAAGGACGTGGGGATGGATGTGTGAGGGAAAAGAGTGGTGGGGAGGCGCGCGAGGGAGAGGGGAGGTCGTAGGTGGGGATGCAGGCTGGGAGTGGCTGACAAATGGAGTGGTGTTGCGGGTTTGGAGTGATAAGGGAAGAAGGTGGAGCCAAGAGGAAGAAGGGGACGGAGGAGGGAGGGAGAGGAACGTTAAGGACGCATGTAGGAGGGAGGGAGAAGGCAGGTGGAAGCATGTAGGAGGGATGAGTTGGAATGATGAGTGGTGGGGGAAACGATGGAGTGTGGGAAGATGAGGGAGGTGATCAGAGGTGGAGGGAAGCATGAGCACGGGAGAAACGTGAGGAGGAGGTGGGTGCAGCGGAGGTGGGAGTGGTGGAGGATGCAAGGTGGTGGGCTGGTGCCGAGAGCCAAGAGGCTCTGATACCAATGGAGAGAGAAGAGTGAGTGAAGGAAGAAAGAAAACATAATCTGTAATGTATATTTGATAAAAAATGTAGAAGATGGTAAAATGAATACAATCGGTTGGCTTAAATAAGCTTGTCTTGCACCTCTTCACGAAAGGGCATGACTATAATAATAAATTAATATTAATTATATTTAATATTAATTTATTATTATTTTATTGTTACAATCTCTTATTGCAGATTCATATTACTATAATCCTTGCAACCATGTTCTCTCTCTCTCTTTTTCATATCCATACCTTGTCATTTGAAGAGTAAAAAAACCCCATTAGCACAAGGTGTGAGTGTCATAGTTCTATTTAACATATCCAAATAATATCTTGACTTGTGAATGATAAAATTTCTAAATTAACAAGGAATCCTAATTTATCCTCTTGTTGTTAGGGAAATTGGTGCTTTGATATCTCTATTGTACACCTTCAAAAAAAAGGGGATCCATGTACCTTTTACACATTTCTAAGAGAATGTGTTGAAAATTCATGTTGAGATTGAAATTTCAATTCAAGTAGAAGAGTCAATACTCAGAACCAAAAAATCATTTACTATCGAAGGGAAGAACACATACAAGAAGAATGTGTCACAATCGAAGCACTGGATTCCAATCCTTCTTCCAATTATTGACACATATCTCTCCATTGAGTCAATACTTAGAACCAAAAAAGCATGTACTATCAAGGTAATGAACACATACAAGAAGAACATGTCATAATCCAAGCGTTGGATTCCAATCCTTCTTCCAAGTATTGACATAGATATCTCCATTGTTTGCGATATTAGGGTGGAATATTTTAGTCACAAAGTACCTATAGTCCAATAGACAAGTTTATTTCTCAGTTTTAATAATTCATGCATCCTCCTTTTATACTTGATGATTTAGACAAGAAGTAAGATGAAAAACAAAAACATTGTCTTCAGAAAACAAAAAATATAAAGAAAATATGCATTTTAGAGAATGTAATATAGAAAAATTGGATAAAGCATCATTATAAGGATCAACAATTACCTTTTGGAGGATATTTTGGAAAATCAGGGTTAAGACTAGTTTCATTCAAAAAATACCATGTTCGTATGGAGTGCTAACAGCAAGAAAAGGCATAAAAAAATGCATATATAGCTCATGCTGCAAAAATCTAGTAATAACTATGTAAATAATAATGAATTCAGATCCTTTAGTAAATGTGATATGAATAAATGATCTCTTTCTGAAGCGTAGAACATTTAAAATATGATGCATTGTTCTAGATTACTCTTTCAAAATGTAATTGGTCCTTCAATGTCTACAAATATAGTTGAAAATTTACCATCATTCACAACCACTTTTATGACTACGGGATTTGATTCACCGTGACTCTTAATCTCCTTTGCAAATTATTTTATCACCCTAGGTGATAGGTTCTCGTTTTCATCCTGTCACAGATAAAATATGTATATACATATGAAGATTTATTTCAAAACGTAGAGTGTCACAAAATTTTATGCCTAACAACAAGCATACTAACCGATTATGAAAATCTCATAAAAGAATAGCCTACATGCCATATGCATCATATTTAAATGCAGATGTCCAGGATGTTGGGGTTTTACATTTTTTTAAATAGAAAACTAATATAACTCTGTAACTTTAAGCATTAAGATGAAAGGGAAAGGGACATTTTTTCACTACAAAAGAAACAAAAATATGCCAAAAGTAAAGAAGAAACAAAATCATTGACAATATTACAATTTAACTATAGGTGAATGCTAAGGAAAAGTACAACAGGATTCATAAGTGATAATTTGCTATAACAAGCTAAAGGCCCCTAATATTCACTAATGCCCACATTTTCCTGGAATTCAACTTTTTGCAATGGCTAAAAACTTTCAGTAGGAAGCCTTCCTATCTTGTAGGCATGATGTAATATCAGATTCTTTCACAATTCTTGTTAAAAGAAGTTTTCCAAGACATAGGGTTTCTACATTTTTGTAAATTGCATACTAATATGAACTTTGTACCTTTAATTTATGCATTAAGGAAGATGAAAGGAAATGGGATACTCTTGCACTACAGAAGAGACAAATTTATGCCAAAAATTTATGTATCATTAAAGAATAAATTGAAAGAAAATGCTAATAGGAAGCACAACAGGATCCAATAGAAATAATTGAGTATCCATAACAAGATAGAAGGCCCAATAATATACTAGTTGGGTCAGGATTTCTTCTGTGTCACACTAGTCCAATCATCGAGCTATAACTTTCACTTACTGATTTGGTAGAGGGAACCTCCATATCTTGCATGTAATATGGAATATCACAACTCTTTGTTATGGTTAAAGGCATGAGCGTGACAACTTCTTGAGTAAGGAATGTGGAAAGGAAAAAAATATGGAAACAATATTAAAGGAATAAATATCACTTTCCATGAAAATATATAGGGCCTAGATATTCATTTATTTCTATATTGATTAGGCTGGACAATATGTACAACTCTAACCAAATTTCCTATATTCTGACGTGTCACGATGGTTGGAAAATTCAACCTACTAATCTTATTAGAAGAAAAGTAAAACCCATAATCTTGAAGGTAAAATCAAATACATATTCGTGACATATCATTTAACTTCAAGGTTTCAAAATGGTAGATTCTTTACTAAGGAATCTGGAAGTAGGAAGCAACAAGAAGAATAACCAACACAATCAAATGAAACTACATTATACTAAAAGAATTTTCAAACATAAAAATGGAAGGCATGCTTTACTTACCATGGGCTCAGAGGAAAAATATTTTATTGCAGCACATACAATGCTTTCCAAAATTTCTGAAAAATCCCCAAATTGGTTTCCACACCTTTGGTTGTCTTTTTAACACAACTAATGTGTTACTTTCCAGGATGTCTCTGTCTTCAGTTGTATGTACCAGTATGATTATCAAAATTTCGGATAACCTTACCCATTTTGGAACAACCCTCCCAATGATAATCGAGCAAGATCAAGATTCTATTGATGACACTGCAAAGTCCAACTTGCAAGTGATTCCTCCCCACCTTGGTGGTGATGATTCCTCATCCCCTGTAGCCCTAGATACTTTTACCCTTTATTCTTCCCATAGGAAGAGATCCTCCATCCTCCCACAAACTCACCTCACTATATGGAAATCCTTCATCTTGACTCAATACCCCTTCTACTAAGTGACTACTGCTGAGGTTCGCTACACCCAACCACATGGTCACATCACTAGTCAATCCCCTCAAGTCAACTCTGACAGTTAATTTTCCTCCGATGGAGACATGTTAGAGTAATATGTCTTCCCCATGAATTAAGAGATAATAGAATCTATGCATTTATATTAACCCCCATGGGATTCCGTGTTGGTTGTGGAGCCAGATCTTCTAGTCTCATATATGATATTGTATCAGCCATGTTTGTACCCCAGTTTTATATGATATGTAGGTGGACTGTACACTCACCCTAGCGGGGGGGCATCGCCCCCGAAGAAAATTTTTGGGGCTGTTTTCGCCAGCTGTTTTGCGGGCCCATGGTTTTGGGTATCCCGTGGTATTTTCCCATTGTATTTCCCTTATAAAATAAAGACATTGTAATATGGCTAGGGCAAAAGATGTATTAGGTTTTATGCATTGTAAAGATCTCTGAGATCAGGAGAGAGACTGTAAACAGAGAAGAGGAAGTGCAGCGGTTGTGCTGTAGGTTGTATCCCTTCACCTTGCTGGACGGTAATAATAATAAGGATTGGCAAATTCAGTGTGGACGTAGCCCAAGTTGGGTGAACCACAATATATCTGTGTCTCTCTTGTAATGTGTATGTGTGATTATATTTGCATTTCTGTTTATTGTTATTGCTCTGCGATCCTGTTTTTCTAACATTCCGTCCATCATAGGTCATGATTTGTCCATACTTAGGTCCCACAAATCCTTTTGGTGTCTGAACAATATACAATTGAATCAAAGGGTTTTTTTCCTCCTAGTCATATAGATTGGTTCAAAAATCCCATTATAGCACTTGATGCTTTCAAACATGGCAATCTAGACAATATTTCTCCCACAATCCAAGTGGATATCTCTGTGACACCAAGATTCAACGAGAGCATTTCCATTGGTGTGTCATGTTCTCTGTAGGAAATTATTGACTTTACTGCCCTCTTCAAGGAATTTCGCAATGTCTTCGCATGGGCATATGAAGAAATGCCATGCCTAGACCCTTCAATAGTCAAACACCATATTGACACTTTGCCCAAGGCCACCCTGGTTAGAAAAAACAGTTCACCCCTTTAAATATTCTTCTATCAAAGCTCAGATTGAAAAACTCCTATAGGCGGGATTAATCTTCCCCATTGCTTACAAGTCCTGGGTCTCCAAACTTGTCCCAGTCAATAAAAAGAAAGGTATCATTCAATTCTGCACAAATTTTCAAGAACTCAACTTAAATTTCTCCAAGGACAATTACCCAACCTCATTCATTGACCAAATCGTTGATTCATGTGCAGGTAGTGAAATGATGTCCTTTATGGATGGTTTATCCGGTTATAACCAAATACGGATTTTCCCTTGGGATCAATACAAAACAACATTCACTACACCTTGGGGAACCTTTTCCTACAAGGTTATGCCATTTGAAGTAAAGAATGTTGGGGTCACCTTTCAACGAGCTATGGCATACGTTTTCAATGATTTGGGTCATATGTTCCTCTCCTTTTTAGATGATCTCACCGCCAAATCTAAAAAATGAAATGATGACCTCCGCAATCTCCGCACCATCTTCATGTGATATCACAAATATAACATACACCTGAACCCCCTCAAATGCATGTTCTTCATCATAGAAGGTCGGTTATTAGGATTCATCATGTCCAAGGAGGGAATCAACGTTGACCCATCGAAATTCCAAGCCATCCTGGAACTACTGCCCCCGCAAACACAATGCTAGTTACAAAACTTTTCAGGAAAGTCCAATTCCCTCCAACGTTTCATCCCTGATTATGTCACTCATGCACACAATTTTTTGCATATACTAGGGAAATACATCTGTTTCAAATGGGATGACCATGCCCAAATCTCCTTCGATGCACTGAAGCAAGCATTAGCTTCAGCACCCCTCATCTCTCCATCGAACTTTGACAAATATTTTATCCTCTATATTTCAGCATCAACTTCCACTGTGGAAATTGTTTTGGTCCAACCGAATAATGGTCACAATGAACATGTCATTTATTACATCAGTAAAACATTGGCAAGACCAACCCTCAACTACACTCATGATGATAAGCTTGCATTAGCTATCATCCTCTCAGTACAAAAACTATGCCACTGCATCTTGCTTCGCAAAAAAATAGTTGTCGTTGACTCAAACCCCATGCAATACATACTTATCCGCAAGACTATTGTTGATGTATATGTAACTTCGGAATGTATTTCATATATGTATATTGTATCCCTACAGAGAGGTTATTATTCCTCTGTATGGAAGTGTCGTCATTTGTATTTACAAGTGTCTTAAGTGTCATGACTTATATATGATGGGTTATTAGACCCCCAAGTGCGGGGTCGGCCCTAAGTTGAGTTACCATGGGTTATTAGGCTCTCATAGAGAAGTCGGCCCTATTAGGTTATTAGGAAAGTCAATTCAAGTATAAATAGAGTGTGGGAGGCACTCTATTTGATCATTCACTTATTCATCTATCTCTCTCATTGAGTAATGCACACTAGTGGAGGAGGAGAAGCTGATAGGAGTCTATCTCTTATGCTTGGGTTTTGTATCATTGCTCTATCTATCTCTAAGGAAGTTATTGGGGTTTTTCACCTTCTTGGTTTTCCCCAAGGAAACTCTGTGTCCATTGTCTCTTGTGATTGATATAATGTGCTTGTTATTCTCTCAGATAAGATCCTAGATCATATTGAATTAATGCTCAAAATATAACATGGTATCAGAGCTAACCTGGGAAGAAGACACTGTGCAGTTGCGGAAGCTAGGGATTCTTGTTTTTTGGGTTTCTCTCCATAGATATTCAAAGGAATTAGGGTAGATTGACTCTCCTTGCAAGGGTGCATCTTTCTGTCGAAACAGAATTCAATTTTGAGCACTTTCAGTTTTTGACCTAAAAATTAGGGTTTCTGCAAAAATTGGAATTTTTGAAATCCGAGACCATGGCTGGAAGCTCCTTAGAAAAATCGAAGTTTAGAGCTTTGGATCGAACTTTTTGGTTGGGTGAAGCTTCGGGAAACTCAAACCCTAATTCAGGGTCCTGCCTAGTGAATCTGGAAGTTTCAAAAGCAATTTTGAGGGGTGAAACTTTGCAGTTTTCAAATTCTGAATATACCAATCAGCTCATCAAGGCACATCTTTCTATCCTTTCAGAAGATTTAACTTCAAAGTTTGAATTTTTAGGGTTTCTCTGACAAACCCTAATCTAGTACCAGATCTAGTTTTCAGCAAATCAAGTGGTAAGACCTAAATCTTTTCTATTTCCATTTGAAGTACTCTTTAAAGATGTCTCACCACACCAAGCTTGAGGATAAGCTTGAAGGGGCTGATAACTTCTGAGCATGGAAGTATAGGATTGGGTTAATTCTGGAAGAGAATGAGTTGGACACTTACATAAGTGAAGAGATTCCTGTTCCAGAGGGAGAAGAGGCTAAGGCCTTACACAAGAGGAACTTGGTCAAGGCTAAGAGGATCATTGTTGATTCTATCAAATACCATCTCATACCACATGTGTCATCTCTAAAGACACCCAAGGAGATGTTTGATTCCTTGACCAAGCTATTTGAAGGGAAGAACATAAATCGGAAGATGACCTTGAGAAATCAATTGAAGAATATCAAGATCCAGAATGCGGAGACCATGCAGTCTTATTTCTCAAGGGTCTCGCAGATAAAAGAACAACTTGAAGCTATGGGAGAAGATATAGAGAATGGAGAAGTGGTAATGACCACTCTTAATGGCCTTTCTAGGTCATGGGATTCCTTCATCCAAGGAATTTGTGCTAGGAGGAAACTTATCACATTCAATAGGCTGTGGGAAGAATGCTCATAAGAAGAAGCTCAGATTATAGCTTGAGAAGAGAAGATGGGGAATGAATACCAAGCTCTCACGACACATTCCAAGAAGTATGACGATAAGAAGGGACATCACCATAGTATGAAAGAAAGGCACCACCATCAGAATCAGAGGGGTAACCCCAAACCTTGAAGAAACATGTCCTATGTTCGATGTTATACATGTGATGAGAAGGGACACTATTCCAGGGATTGTCCCAGAAATAATAAAGATGGCTCTCACAAGAAGAAGAGCAACAAAAGAAGACATCATGCTCATACTACAGAGGATGATGAACCTCCCAGGAAGAGGGCTAGGGAAGAAAGTGAAGATTCTTCAAGTGATGAAGAGTATGTTTTGATTTCTGCCCTCACTGGTATCATTACTCATGGAATTAATGTTTGGCTTATAGATAGTGGGGCTTCCAAACATATGACAGGATTCAAGGAATCCTTTATGAACCTATCTGAACATGATTCACCCCACAAGGTGAAACTTGGGGATGACTACCAGTATCCAATAAAATGAAGTGGTGAATCCTCCTATAAGCTAGACTCTGGAAAGTCTATGAAGATGAAAGATGTACTATATGTTCCAGGTCTCAAGAAGAACCTTCTCTCCATATCTGCATTGGATGCAAAAGGCCTGAGGGTTGCATTTATAGATGTCCAAGTTCTTATGTGGCCAAAGGGTAAGACAATAGATGATGTAGTGGTGATTGGAGAGCAAGAGGGAGGATTGTATAAATTGAAGGGATAAACTGAACGAGCCATGGTACATGAATCCATGGAGCCAAATGAATTTTGGCACAGAAGGCTTGCACATGTGCACTACCAATTACAAGCAAAGCAGTAGAAGGTCTTCCTGAAATCCAATCAAAGATGAAGTGTTTTGATAAGTTCAAGGAATTCAAAGCCTTGATATAAAATCAAACTAATAAGAAGATCAAGATATTTAGATCCGACAATGGTGGAGAATTCACTTCAAGGGACTTCAAGAAGTTATGCAGTAATTCAGGGATTAAGAGGGAGTTGACCACTCCTTACAATCCACAACAAAAAGGAGTAGAAGAAGCTACTTCAGAGTCAGACTCCAGCAGCTCCTGCAAGGAAGCAAAGATTTATAGGGAGTCCACCCAACAAACAAACAAAGATAAGTATTTGAATTGTCATTTCTTGTATATTCTGTTTGTTTAAATAATGTTTTTCAATAATGTATATACTTATGTTCCTAGACTTAGGTTGTGTATTATGCATATTAGAATAATTGCATTAATGAACAGTATGCTACTAATATGCATGTGATGGGTAAGTGGCCTATGGAACTGTACAACATTCCATTGCTACTTATCTATAATGAAACCTCTTTGCTGACATGTTGGGAGCAGTGCAAACTCTTAACAATGTTCTGGTAGAGATGGAAGGCATCTAAAAAGTTACGGGATATGGATGAATGTTGTATTGAAGCATTGGCTAATATAATTGCATGATTGTATGACATATATATTTTTATGCTTAAGATTTTGTTCTGAAAACTATGAGAAGTTCCTAATCATGCAATTGAATTTGACTTGTAGGAAAGATTGTGTACAATCACCTACAAAAGAAGAACTACAACATTTGTTCTAGCAACAAAGCTATCTATTGAAGATATTGAAGTTCCCAGGATACGGGATGAGTAATGGAAGAATGCTATGATCAAGGAGTACCAGTCAATCATGAAGAATGATGTTTGGGATGTGGTCCCAAGAGCATAAGGGAAGTCTGTTGTGACTTCCAAGAGGATCAATAAGGTCAAGCATGATGCAGATGGTAGCATATAGAAATATAAAGCAAGGTTTGTAACTTGTGGCTTCTCCCAGAAAGAAGGGATTGATTATGAAGAGACTTTTTCACTTGTAGCCAGGTACACTGCCATTAGATCATACTTGCTTTGGCTGCAGTGATGAAATGGAAGGTACACCAGTTGGATGTCAAGACAACCTTCTTGAATGGTGTAGTTGAAGAGGAAGTGTATGTGGAGCAGCCACTCGGGTTTGAGACACATGACAGAGGGATTCATGTGTGCAAACTGAAGAAAGCTCTGTATGGTTTAAAATAGGCACCCAAGACCTGGTACGGCAGGATGGATAGCTTCCTATCCAGTTTGGGATTTACTAAGAGTAAAGCGGATTCCAACCTTTACTACAAGGTTGAGGAAGGAAATCCAGTGATACTACTATTGTATGTGGATGACCTGTTTGTGGCAGGTGAGGATAGATTGATTGCCGACACGAAGATGAAGCTTGCTGCCGAGTTCAAGATGAAGGACTTGGGTATGATGCACTACTTTCTAGGCATGGAGGTGTGGCAGAGTGCAGATGGGATCCTCCTTGGACAAGCGAAGTATGCGGTATAGATACTAAAGAGGTTCGGGATGATGGACTGCAAGGCCATGGCCACACCTATTCCATCGAACCTAAAGCTTCTGTGTGATGCTTCATCTGAGCTGGTTGATGTCACGGTGTATCGTCAGATGATTGGGTCATTGATGTATCTAATGAACACGAGACCAGATATTTGCTTTGCTGTGAACACATTGAGCCAGTTCTTGACGGATCCGAGAAGTGTTCACATGGTTGCTGTAAAGCATATTATGAGGTACCTGAAGGGTACGGTTGATTATGGGCTCAAGTATGATGTGAATCAAAATTTTAACCTGGAAGGTTATGTTGATTCAGATTGGGAAGGCAGTGCCATTGATCAGAAGATCACTTAGGGGTGCTACTTCAGTATGGGATCTGGTATGATATCTTGGTTTAGCAGGAAGCAGTCCTATGTGGCACTGAGTACAGCTGAAGAAGAGTATGTTGTAGCTTGCTTGGCTAGTTGTGAGGAAGTATGGCTTAGGAAGCTACTGTCTGAGTTATTTGATCTCCTGTTGGATGCTACCTGTATCTTCTGTGACAACCAGAGTTGTGTTAAGTTGTCTGAGAACCCAATGTTCCATGACAAGTTGAAGCACATTCAGATCAAATATCACTATATCAGGGATATGGTGCAGAGAGGAGTAGTGAAGCTCTTGTATGTTGCAATGGAAAAGCAGATAGCCGATTTGTTGACCAAGTCGCTGGCCAGAGTGAAGTTTGAGTACTTCAGAGAGAGACTTGGTGTACCTCAGATCGAGATTCCTTCCAAGGGGAAGTGATGAGTCCGGAGACACAGATGCACACGAGCCATTCCCACATAGTGGCAGGAAAGTCCTCTTATGTTGAGATGTAAGGACTGGGGCCATTCTTACATGGTGGTAGGAAAGTCTTCCCATGGTAAGATGTAAGGGTTGGGCCATTCTCACATGGTTAGAGGAAAGTCCTTCCATGGTGAGATGTAAGGGTTGGGCATGGCTTTTCCGACATGGTTAGAGGAAATTCCTTCCATGGTCGTGATGTAATTGCCGGGGCTTTTTCGACATGGTCAGAGGAAAGTCCTTCCATGGTCGTGATGTAATTGTCGAGCTTTTCCAACATGGTCATAGGAAAGTCCTTCCATGGTCGTGATGTAATTTCTATAGCCTTTCTGACATGGTAAGAGGAAAGTCCTTCCATGGTCATTGATGTAAGTGTCGAGCCTTTCCCAGATGGTCAGAGGAAATTCCTTCCATGTCGGTGAGTGTAAGTGCTATGATGTGTGTGCATCTGGGTTGTGCTTCGTGGACTATGAGGTGATCTGAAGACGATGAGGTGACAGTATGGTACTTAGGTTTTGCAGAGGAATATAATCAGTCCTGAGATGCTCTTGCAGATTTTGCAGAGGCAGTGTAATCAATCCTTAGATATCATGCAGGTTTTGTAGAGGCAGTGTAATTAGTCCTAAGGTGTACTTACTTGATGGATTGCTCACAAAGATTATGAAGACCTACATGGAGGCTAGGCCTACAACCAGCATGAAAAAGGGATGACTCTGTAGAATTTCCTATGACGAGTAGATTGGAGATTGATTGAGATAGCAGCAGTGACGATGACGATGATACGATGATGATGATCCGATGACAATGATCTGATGATCCAGAGAAGAAGACTTGTGCTAGAAGACCTGTGTCGAGAAATACCTTCCTAGTTAAGAGGCAGTGTTGATTTATATGTAACTTCGGAATGTATTTCATATATGTATATTGTATCCCTACAGAGAGGTTATTATTCCTCTATATGGAAGTGTCGTCATTTGTATTTACAAGTGTCGTAACTTATATATGATGGGTTATTAGACCACCAAGTGTGGGGTCGGCCCTAAGTTGAGTTACCATGGGTTATTAGGCTCTCATAGAGAAGTCATCCTTGTTAGGTTATTAGGCAAGTCAAGTCAAGTATAAATAGAGTGTTGGAGGCACTCTATTTGATCATTCACTTATTCATCTATCTCTCTCATTGAGTGATGCGTGCTAGTGGAGGAGGAGAAGCTGCTAGGAGTCTATCTCTTATGCTTGGGTTTTGTATCTATGCTCTATCTACCTCTGAAGAAGTTATTGGGGTTTTCCACCTTCTTGGTTTTCCCCAAGGAAACTCTGTGTCTGTTGTCTCTTGTGATTGATATACTGTGCTTGTTATTTTCTCAGATAAGATCCTAGATCATATTGAATTAATGCTCAAAATCTAACAACTATAAACAAAAATTTTGCACATTGGATGGTTATCCTCCAAGAATTCAGCCTTGATTTAATGATCCCTAAAATAAATAAAGCCTTATCCCTTGCCAAGCTTATCACAGACCTCCCTACCACTCCCTTGGGAGAACCTGTGCATGCAAAATTACATGATGAACACCTATTCCTCATAGCCAATGATGACCCATGGTATGGCGATATCCTAAGATATCTCCACACTGAAAAGTTTTCCCACACCTATATCGGGATGACCACCGATGCATTCGTCATCAATCCCCACAATATATTCTCCTCGGAGATATCTTATACCATCGAGGGGTTGATACTATTTTACTTCGATGCCTCACACATGAGGAAGTTGAACAAGTTATCAATGGATGTCATAGTGGAGCATGTGGGGGCCACCTATTAGTCCTTTCCACCACCCAAAAAAAAATTACACGTCAGTTTTTTTGGCCATCAGTATTCAATGATTGTGTCTACGCAATCAAAAGATGAGCTAATTGTCAGGTATTTCCTACAAAACAAGGTCACATACTTCCCCACTCCATCTAGTAATTACAGCCTCCCATTACGCAAATGGGAAATCAATTTGATGGAGTGTCACCCTACCATAGTGCAAGGTCACCAGTACATTATAGTAGCCACTATTTCACTAAGTGGGTTGAATCCATGCCCAGGTTTGATTGCAAAGGCACCATTGTCGCATGCTTCTTCTTTAACCACATCATTTCATGCTTTGGAGTACCTAAACAATTAGTATCCGATAACGAAACCCACTTCCGCAACCATAATTTTGAGGAAATATCACATTTGTTAGGATTCAAACATGAATTCTCAACATCGTGCTACCTACAAGAAAATGGCCAACTCGAAGATGTGAACAAAGTTCTTTAAGCTATTATCCAATGCATAGTAAATACGAACAAATTCAATTGGAATCACTTGTTATTCCCCACCCTTTAGGTGTATCTCACCTTCGTCAAGAAGAATACATGATTTACTACATTCCACTTCGTCCATGGAGTTGAATTTGTGCTACCCATCAAGTGCCAAATCCCAACACTCCAATCAGCTATGGAGTTATTACCTGATACCCTAACCTTTGAGCAATGATTGTTTACTCTGGAACACCTAGATGAAGAAAGTTGGGACTCACTCAAAAAAATGAGTCCATGAAAGTTCGCTCCAAAGAACACTATGAAAACACATTTTCCCTTGCACCTTTGCAGAAGGTGACCTTGTTCTCATCTTCGATGCCAAAAAATACAACAAATTGGGACAAGGTAAATTTGTATCTAAATGGACAGTTCCTTATATCATCAAGCAATGTCTACCAAAAGGGGCATATGTCTTAACTGGCCCCAAAGGAATAACCCTCAACAACCTAGTAAATGTGTTGTACCTTAAACACTTCTACCCCTGATCCACGTGCACTCCATAGGTGTGTTATGCTTTGGTTGTCAATTTTGCATCATCAATACCTTTGTTATGATCTTTATTACACTTGAGTATTTGCGCCATATGTTCAGAATAATGGCCAAGACACAACTAAATATTGTATTTCCATTATAAAAACAAGACTCCACCCCTCAGTAATGGCTCCATAATTATATCACATGTACCATCTCGAAACTAGCATATAAGCAATGCCTCCCCTCTATTTGCATTGCACTTACTAGATATTCCCACTAATAACCATAGGGTCCTCATCCCCAGTAATGATATGCCATCAATATCACCACTGAGGGTAGCATATTCCCTCCATGGGTGTGTGCACCATTGCATCCCAGTCATTATTTGACACCCATGATGTCAACCCCCCACAAGCTTAAGGAATTTGATAAACCTTGAAATGATCAACCCATAGTTCATCATTTTATAGTTGTGCATTTACTCCCCTACCTTCAGTAGTCAATGCCATCAACTTCCTCAAGACATGTTAAAATCAAGAAAAAAGACTACCACTCATACCTCCATGATCATTTTACCATCTGCAATCTTCTTTGTGTCACCACCCCACCAAGAAACCAATGGGACACCCCACCCTCTAACGCAACCAATTCTATTCAGTTATTCCCGCAGGAACATTCTGTATGGCAAATATTCATGGGGAACCCATCTTCACATTTTTCAAAACAAACCTCACATCATTATGGAAAATGTTCCCTGAATCACTCAAAACTGAGAGAACTTTTCCCATCATCAAATTGATTCCCCAATTCACCCAAAACCGTCGGAATCTCACCCATCATCAAATTGGTCCCCCAACACACCAAAAACTATGGGGACCCCACCAATTATTCTTTATGAACAAACTACTTGCCAGTCCATTCCAAACCGTGGGAACATCATTATTATTTTGGCAACAATCCCTTGTTTCCTTTGATCGATGTCGTTGAGTATTCTTATCCCCAACATTATGAGTTTTGGAAGTCACTTGCAACCTCAATGTCATGTCCCCCACAAGGTCCTTCATCAATAGTTTGTCTCCCTCCATTACACTCCATACCTTTATTTGAAGAATGTTGTCATCCATTACTCCCCAAGTTGACATCGATCAAAGGAATTCATGAGCCTCACACTTACCAACCAGTCTTGTGCCAGGTCTATCAGTCCAATAGTTGGTTACAAAATGATCTTGGTTCTCAGAATAAAACCCTTGTCTTATCATGTACTTTAGCTCTCATCGACATCAAATCACTATATTCTGAGAGTTGCAGTAGTTGCATTTGTACCTTGGGATACCTTTCAATCACTATAAGGGATCTCCTCAAACTAAGTGGGGAGAGCCCTTTGTGCTCCCTAACTTAGTAGTATCACTTGTGCTCGACGTCAACACATCTATCACATCAATGAGAGTTGTACATTTTGAAGGTAGTAGTGTTCACATTTACAAATCATGGTAGTAATAGTTCAGTGAGGTCCTCCACTCAGTAATTTCATTAGCATTTTGGTCCCCCACCCCATGGGATTATCATGATTCTTAGCAGTACTGCTTCTTTAGATCTTGTAACAGTATTTTTAGGTTCAATTTTGAGTCCACCTTCATCCATGTCCAACAGTGCATTGAGTTGATCCCTCGGTCTTCTCTTAATGTAGTCACTTTGACATATTTTCACGAGCATGGGCATGCCCGCCTCATTTGTATAAAACACCATTACTTGTTCCATCTTCACTAGTAACCTTCCCCCCATGGGAGGATCCTATGTTTCCACACATGATTCATAGCTTTCAAGAACACAAGAGAGCACAAAAGAAACGATGATGCATTATTGGCCCTTCAGTACCCTTCGAACCTCATATATCAGGGGGCATTTGTTAACACATAAATCTCGCACACATGCGACATTTTTTCCATTCACACATTAAGGCATCATCAACATCTAGCATGCACCCCACCGAAGACATCCTCATTAGATCCAAGAAGAAACGTGAGTCCAGGAATACCAAAGAATAGTGAAAGGAAAGGACCGCGTGGCCTTATCTCGGTTTAGGTGCGCTATTGCACATATTAATAGTTATATGCCCATGCGACTCCTGCACGAATTTTCCTTCTATATCCACATGACTATCAACACGGTGGGACCAGAACCACCAGCAACACATTGAAGGCTCATCAAATCCGCATCACCTCCCAAAATTCGAATTTGGTCTCCCTATGTACTTGGGTTCATTGAATGGCCCCCCTTTCTGTACTTTGGAGCCATATCATGGAGTCGATGAGTTCACACTTGGATCTAGTTGTTTCTTAGCCACCTCTTGGCCTATAAAAGGAAGCCATGGACATGCATCTCAGAGGAGAAACCAAGAGAAATGCTATGCTACAAAAATTGTATTGGAGCTTCCTCATAACCCATCTCTTTCATAGTTTGGCATTCATCAAGTTCATTTTCCTCCTTCCTCCAAGGGGAAAGTGATTCTCTCAATTGGTTCTTTTAGCTATCTAGCATTTAGTGTGAACAAAATAGGCCTCCCTAAGGGGTATTTTGGATTCCCTTTGAAGCCTTCACCTCCTAGGTTACACTACATGTATTTGCTTGACCATTGGGAAATCTAAAACAGTTCATGCATTGGTTCTTTGTTATGATTTGCACCCTCTTGTTCCCTTTTATCATTTTTAGTTATTTTTGTTTATCTTTTGTTCTATTACACTAACAAATACTAGTCCTAGTAAACAACCTCAAATGCTTTCACCCAAAGTGAGATACTTTCACAAATCAGAAAAAAAGATCAACACAAAGATCAATGCATGTAAGAAGGAGAGAAGAGAATCTTTGAAGATGGGTCAACTAGTTTCCTACTACATACATGTTACACGAGGCTTCATGCATTTATGAAAGAGATAGTTCACTATATCATTAAGCTACCAGTGAAGAACACCACGTTGTCAACAGGTTGATAGTCCATCATATTACTAGGTTGCAAGGAGGCATTTTTGAATCAGATATTATAGAGTTACCTGACTTGTGAAATCTATTGAATCTGGAGTTATAGATATGCCAAAGACGCTAACATCTAAATAGCAGGAACTTCATTGCTAGGAGGGGAGAAAGGTATCCAAAACAAAAAGAATGGAATTGCATTTCTGTTCTTAAAATTCATTTCTCTTTTGTAATGGTGCTTCAAAAGAGAATGGACATGGAGGCACTGTCAACTACCAGCCAACGGATCAATTTTTTTAATGAAGCAATGGTGTCGGGAAAATCTCTTTTTATAGCTTTATACGAATTTCTTTTGCATCAGTGATTGAATATGAATTTCCTTTTCCTTTTATAATTTTTTTTCAGTAGGGTTTGAGTAAATGTGAATTTTGTTTTCATTTTTTTTAAATTCCTTAGATTTATAATCTTTTAAAACGTCTTTTAAATAAATTATAATTATTATTTCATTTGATTTATTGATTGTAAACTAATTCATATTTTTCATAATTAAAAAGTATTTTGTAATCTGTTATAATTTGTATTTGATGGGTTTACAACAGCTTCTATATTTTATAATATATGATATAATTTAAATTGTAGAATGTTTTCTACACATTCAAATTAAAATAGGTTTTATTTTTAAATGCAAACTCGATTGGTTTTAGAATTGTTTTTCTCTCGATTGAGATATGTTTTAATCAACTAACTTAAATAGTTCTTTTTTAACTTTTAAGTTATGTTTTTGTAGCTGAATTTTAAAATTTTTTGTAGCGGATAGAAATTATATTTTCATATTCTCCAAAGCTATGTTTATATAATTTTTGTTACCTTAAAATGGAATACATCTTATTTTAGATTTAATTTGTTTTTAGAAACTTAGTCAAACTTAAACATCATGGTCTCCCTTCAAGGAGCAAATTCACATAGTGGCTAATAGAGTCATTAAACCCGTCAGAAGTGCTTACTCCAAATGGCTTTAGTTTTTCTTTAAGAACCTTGGATCGGATCACTTCTCTTATGTTAACAAACAGGTCATAAATTCCCATCAATATCATCTAATTGTATCATATAGTTTTGTGTGGAGAAATGATTCACTATGGTATGATGATCACTTATATATGTAAGAACCCCCAAGTCAAACAACAGTTCCTTTTGGAATTACACACCTCTCCTATAGGGGGCACTCATGATTCCTAAAAATTTACCATAGGGTCAAGAAGGATTTTTTTTTTGGAAGGTGTTAAATGTGATGTTCAAAGGTTTGTGGTAGAATGTTTGGTTTGCCAACAAAATAAGGTTAAAACAATTAAGACCTCGAGTCTTTTACAATCATTAGACATGTTCAACTTAGACCATGTATCAACCTTTAGACATACCTTTGGCTCACAGTTCATCTTATCATCTTCAATCAGATGGGAAAACTGAGATAGTAAACAAATGTTTTGAACGACATCTTCATTGATTTGCATTTGATAAACAACTACAGTTTGTGAAATGGTTATCTTTGGTAGAATGGTGGTACAATACTTCCTTCCATATCTCATAAAAAATATCCTCATTTATGGCACTTTATGGGTACCAACCTCCATCTATCACATCTCCCTTGAAAAGAAAATATAAATTTCAAGTTGTGGAAGATCACCTCAAGCACCAACAAGAAGTTATCCATATATTGAAGGACAACCTGGTTATATCAAAAACCATGATGAAACAACAAGCAGATCAACATTGCAGTGAAAGGATTTTTGAAGGAGGGGATTGGGTATTTTTGAGGCTACAACCTTACAAACATATGTCCCTCAAGCAACTAAATAAGTACAATAAATTAGAACTCATGTACTGTGGTCCTTATAAATTTTTTGCAGAATATTGGTAGTATGGCTTACAAATTGGAGCTCCCTCATCTTCAAGGGTACACCCAGTTTTCCATGTTTCTTTATTTTAAATAAGGTAATAGGAACAATATCCCAATTCAAAATATCTTTTTGTAGCTTGATAAAGAAGGAAAATTAATATTGGAACCTGAACAAAACAATGAAACAAGGACCAACCAACTACAAAATCAGGCTATTACGAAGTACCTCGTCAAGTGGAAGGATTTACTAGTAGAATATTCTACATGGGAAGATGATTCCTTCATGCAGAAGCATCGACAACCAACCAATCATTAAGGAAAACACTTGTCTAAAGGGGAGGGGCATGTTAAGCCCTAAATTGTGGCCCGTTCCCCCCTAAATTGGGCACTTTATATTAATATTGTTATATTATTGATGTTGGCTTGAGGCCACTAGTGGTAATTGTACCTCTTTGTCTCATATATATATCAAGGATTCTTTTTAATTTGAATCATCTAATCTAGACTTGTGTACTCAGTACATTGTATAACGAGGTTTCCCCCTCGAAGAGGCTTTCTATTCATCTCTTTTATTCATTATTAAGGCATGGGATACTCTTTCTTGTCTATTTATGTTCGTTTGGAGAATTTCTTGAATAACATTTAAGTATCCCAAAAATGTTAAAACAAATATCTCCGCCAAGCAATATGAAGTAATTTATCTAAGACAAAAAATGATCCCAAAAATGTAAGTCTTGGTTCATGCTATATAAAAATTGAAAGACAAGCATATATTAGATTGTGTAAGAAGTATGGAGATGTATTTACTTTGACTTATGATGATTTGAAAACACATGATACCCTAATCATTCAACATACCCTTCCAATAAAACAAAAAGCTATATTTTTAGTAGAAACTTTGGAGGGTACATCTGACACTTGAGCGATTAATGCATAAATAATTGAATAAATTACTTGTTGAGAAAATTATCTTTCATGTACACCATTCTAGTTGAGTGTCTAATTTAGTTTTGGTTGATAAAAAGGGTGAATAAATCATACTATATGTGGATTTCATATATCATAACCATGCATCGAAGAAAGAAAGTTCTCTTGCTATTCCTATGGAACAAATTATGTAGCTAGTTTTTTGTTATAAAAATCTCTTATTATTAGATGGATATTCTGGCTACAAGTATGTTTTAGATTATGATCAAAATATATTAAAACATTCCTTTTGAACTAAAAGGGAACTTATGCATATAAAATAATACGTTTTGGCTTGGTTAATGTAAGAGCTACATTCCAATGGGTGATAGACACAACTTTTAGATTATTGATCAATCAAAGTGTGGCTGTATACTTAGATTATGTAACTATTTACTATAAGAAATGTTTTAATCATTTACATCACCTAAAGCAAATTTCTAAGAGATGTAGAAAAGCATGGAATTTCATTTAGTCATTAAAGGAAAATTTCTTAGACATGTGATTTCAAAATATGAAATCTTAATAGATCCCAAGAGAACCAATTCCATTGCTTAGATTCACAAACCCCATAATTAAATGCCTATGCAATACTTCTTTATTAAGAGAACCAATTCCATTGCTTAGATTCACATACCCCATAATGAAATGCCTATGCAATACTTTTTCGAAAAGATTAATTTTGTGAGAATATTTGTTTTTGGTTTTGTAGAAATTATCAAACATTTATATAAAATGCTCGACAAAGATGCAACCATATAGAAAAAGAATATTTGAAAAAGGTCAAGGTTGCTATTATTTCTAGCCCCACATTATGTAGTCATGATTTAGAAAAATATTTATAATTTATATATTTTCTTTAGATCACCCTCTCGTTGTTGTACTCACTTAGGAAAATGCTAAAGGGAATGCATTCTTCATCTCATTCATGAGCATGGGTTTACAACGAGCTGAATATAGTTATCCAATAATTGATAATAAAGTCTACCTTATGGTTAGGCTTGTAAAATGCTTCAAACATCATATCCTTAAAAACCATACAAAATTCATTATCCCACATATAAATATTTGATCATTGTTTATACAAGTTAAACTTGGTGAAAGAAGAGGTAATTGATGACATCCATTCAAGAGTACAATCTTGAAATCAAACTCCAACCATTTCCAAAGGGAAAGGACTTTGTAAATTATCCATTGAAGAATATGATCATATCCACAATGATGAACAAGGATGGGAAAATGAATTTTCTATACAAAGCAATGGAATCTCATATATCCGATGTAATACAAATACATGGCATTGTGAATATAAATAGTGTCTACATCATGGATCAAGTCTTGGTTATACTGAATAAAAAAGGAGAAGATTTAAGGCTAAATTATGCTTAATATTAGTTTATTTATGGTGTCCTTTTTAAAAAAATGCGATGAAGTTTTAGTAAGATGTTGGGAAGAAAATGATGTTGAAATATTTACATGATGGATCAGTTGGACATTTTTAGGAGAAATTACAACTTATAAAATATTAAGAGTTGGTTATTATCTAAATACTCTTTTTATACATGCTCATGATTATGTCAAAAAAAAAATTAAGCCCGGTAAATAATGCATTAGAAGAGATAAAAAAACTAGGGATTCCCTTGTAACTAGTCACAATTGGTATACTATTTGAACAAAGGGGATTGGACATTAATGGAGAAATAAATATAATTTTGTAAAATAACACAAGTACATAGATAACAATGGATTATTTTATAATATGGATAGAACCCATTCCTTTGAGACATGTAAATTAAACATTATCCATCATTTTTTCTAGAACAACATCTAATCACTAGGTTTAGCATTCCTTTTATACTGGTATTTGATAATGCACCACATTTTTCTTCATTTAAATTGACTGGTTCTTATTTAGAAAATGGAATTATAATTTGTTATTCATCTAAATGTTATCCACAAATAAATGGAGTAGCCAATTCCACCAACAAAAATATCATCCAAATGATTTAAAAAATAGTCATTTACCACCACTACAATTGACACAATGCTCCCCTTAATGTTCTTTGGGTAGATTTGGTCACACCTAATGCAGTGATAGGTATTGTTATCACATCCATAGTAGTCGGGCTACCATAATTGCAGAGCAGTTCATTATATTTTTCTGAGCCAAGCCTTTACATGAGATCATCCTATGATGAGCAGTATTTTTGATCACTCACACATTAGAGCGTCCTTAGATCATACATGTAGAGAACCTTATGCCAAGACCGAGCCTCTTGACCTCAGATTTGATTACTGAGATTACCTTTTATCCCATACAGAGCAGCGCAGTTCCCATAGTTTCAACAACAGTGTTTCAGTGGTTATTGATGATCCAGATAGCAGGTACCGGTATATGATGTGCATTGGTTTTATTATATTGCTCTTTTAGTCATTTTGATAGCCCGACTTAGTGTCTAGTGATCGTGATCTGGCAGTCTATATGTATGAAATGAATATGGTTATTATTGATTATATAAATGTTTTTATTACTTACACTTAGAAGCTCTTGTTTTATACTCATTGGTTTTACCCTCTTAGGAGTGTGGACATGATCATTCCCACTTTTATGGTTTGCTAGCTTAGGCACCACTCTCACTTTCCCCGTCCATCCATTATCTCTCCCTTGATTGGTTTTTACCCTGACTTACACCTCAGCCTGTGATATGGAGGACCTCCCCACTTTTGCCTCTGTGTTGGATAGCATCCATGTTATTTTGTGTCTTGGCTCTGAGTTGGAAACATAACTTACCCTTTGGTGAGTTGGATTTGATACCTTGATCACTCTAGTCGGTTTCCTTGATGTTTGGTCTCTATTGTAGAGATTCCCCCTATTTGCTTGAGTTGTGTTGGCTAAAACCTAAAGCAAATTGTACTACCATCATTACATATGGAAAATATTGTTATATCTCTTATGAAAGCTCATGAAAATACTTTAAAAACCGTGCTTATTAGCACAATGAAAGAGGGCTATGAAACTAAATGGAAACTGAAATGAAAATAACCCTGGATGAAAGCTTGAGTACTTGTGCTTCTAAGCACATGCAAAATCCCCAAAAGGGTTATCAAATGAAATGAAATGGAAACTAAAAGCACCCTGGATGAAAGCTTGAGTAATTGTGCTTCTAAGCACATGCAAAATCCCCAAAAGAGTCATATAGGCCTAAAGAAAGCAGTTATTAAATGTATGCTAAATCCAAATACTGTTGGCCAAGGAAATGGAATGTAATGATTAATTCCTCACGGAGCCCATGGGTTGTGATGTGATATGGAGTAAGGGACAACTAATTCTAAGTGTCCCCTAGAACCTCAAGTTACGGTTATCCGGGAACCCAGTCCATGGCGGTTCTAGAAAATATCCTCACAGAGATGATACAGCTTGGATGTGAGTTATAGGAATTTTCCAAGGTTGAATAAGCACTCCTCTAAACAACTTATCCCATTTGTGAGACACTACCATTCCATGTGTGTTTATTATCCAACATATGCTTAAGTGTTTATTTCCCTTGTCCCATATCCAAAGTATCACAGTGTTTATTTATGCAAGTCATCCCCTTCTAGCCTTGCATTCTTCACCCTCACCCTTTGCTAGCAAAATGATCATGTCTACAGAATGAGTATATTCCCGAGGTTCTTTCGTAAGTAAATGATTATTTAAACTTATGCGTTATATAATTATCTATTAACTGCCAGTGAAATGATGCTTAATACTTTAAGTCTTGCTATGATAATGATTAACAGAGCATGTTTTAACCATTTGAACTTGTAGCATTAGGTTTTTCTAGCCTAGGTTATATTTTTATCTGTCTTGACCTGGTCAAACCGAATTTGACCAAGTCAAACTTGGGATCCGTGATGAGTTGGACCAGTGATGCTATATGATGATGATTTATGGTCCTTTGATACACCTTTGATGTTTCCATACAGTGGACACAGATTTCAGATGATGGTTGATGTATTTCTTATTGTTATTATTATTCCCAAATCATTTATTTTATTAATGTCTAGGTATGGCTGAGGCTACAAATGATCTTACAGGTTGCCACAGGGTGTATGGGTACCCATATCTAGTATATTTGGACCTTCTGAGTCCATTGAGACACTCATTTTTCAGTTTCAGACACTCCCAGTGATGATAGAGTCAGATTTCCACTTTTCTCCGGTTCTTCCATGCAGAAATGGCCTGTCCAACAGTTGCATTGATGAGGAACATTCTCCTAGGGCGCTACAGAGGGGATGGGGGTTCCAGGCACTTTTTATTACCATATTACCCCATCTACGGACATGTTGGTACAATCATATTTTGTTCCCAGGAGCTAGGCCATGAGTTACAGGCTTTTTGATGGTTTTCAGGTGGGATAAAAAGGTCATTGAGAAAATCGATTTTGGCTATTGAGTTAAGGTTTTGGAATGAGGTTTTTTCAGAGGTCATATGTGATGTATCCCACTCCTTCAAGATCAAATTGCAGCATTCAGTGGGGTCCACACACTCTCTAGGTTGTGATTTGATGTATTATTCTCTCATTGAGGGGGGCACGATTTGGTCATTTTGTCACTTGGACATGTTACTGATTCATATTGTATATCATTGTGCCATGGGGTGATGATAGTGAAGGATAGTAAAACCTCATAGTCCCACCGTGTCCTCCTAGTTGCTTGTGCTTTTCATCTTATGTGGTACACACTTGTCCTAGTCATTTTTATGTGGTGCGCACCCCCCTACGACCTCTTTTAGTGAGTGCGCACCCCTCTTAGTGAGTTGATCCATGTTATATTGTTCCATCTCATCTTAGTCGTTTATTGTATTGTATCTATATTTTGATATCCACCACTCATTCATAAAGTGGTTTATGGTTTTGGTCTCTCTCATTCCTATTTAAGGAAGAGACCTCCCTATTGTAAAGGCACCTTTGGCCTCTTGAAATCTTGGAATAAAATACTATTTTTTGTTAGATTCTCTTGCAAGTTGAATATACAATCTTTTCTCTGTGTTAACATTGTGAATCTTGGGCTTCAAAAGTTTTCTCTGCAGGGAGGTCGTGTGGATAAAGAGGAGGACGATTGGAGGGGACGTTATTGTGGGGAAACCCCATATATTACATTTGGATTTTTCTTTGTCTCAGGGAGTATCATTATTGTATATTCGTGACATATTTGATACTTTTTGTTTCATATCTTCTTCCATATAGTTTCTTCCATGTTTGATTGATTCTCATTATAGATCGTTTTGGACAGGGAAGGGTGCACTAAACGACTTGGAAGGATAACGATTTCACTTGGAGCACTTGGATCTCACTCTTGATTGCCTCACTTGGGAAATATTATAAATTTTCAAGATGGCCGCAAGCTTTTGAGGTATGTTCTACAAGGTATGTATCTAGTTTCATGCATTTTACCCATTGGTCACTTCAAACCCTCATATCTTAAAACCCTATATTTTTAGATTTTATAGATATGGCGATAACTTGGGCTTAATAATTTAAACCCACCTCACAAATAATTAATAAACCTTGGAGACCACATTTGGTGGGAATCCGACTCCATTTACCCCCCTAATCAAGGCATTGGACCTCTCCAAGGGAGGTCGCACTTGTGGGTAGGTGGTATTTTTTCAAATCTGTCGTTTGGGTGTTGCTTGTTCGTCATCAAAACATCAAATCTATTGTTTATCAACCCCTGTAGTGTAATTCCTCTCTTGATTTTGCCTTGTGGGCCCCATTTTAACCAATTTCCATAATTTAAGGGTGGGCACCACTTGGGTTCTTTTGATTGGCATTAGATCTTCCTAGATCTACTCATTTAAAATCATAAGTGGCACTTTCATTCCTTGGTTGAGCATTTTTCCTTCCATAATCCTCCTCAACCAAGCCCTAACTATATGTGTCCACTTACAATCCCTAGATCTAGATCCATTTACTCTTGATCTTCTCATATTTTACCTTCACATTTCCCTATTAGGTCTAGATTTGGTTCGCTAGCCTTCATTGGATAGTTAGGGTTTCCTTCTTGGTCTTGCTTAGGCTATATCTAAAGTGAAGAGTTCATCGGTTAGCGTGGCACCCATTTTCATTGGGAACCGTGACATCTCTTGGGTCACCTCTTTAGTTGTCCATCGCCACTACCATCCTGGATAGGATTACCTTTTGGTAAAACTACAAGTTGTATGATAACAGGAACCTCTCTATATTTCCTTGTGGATTGAAAATAATTTATTCTCCCTTCAAATGTTTTCTTACCCTTATTTAAATTATCTAAATATTATAGAGCGTAGAGTTCTTCAACTCTACAAAACAAAATTGACACGTTATGTTCGTTAGAAGAGAAGCATGAGAAATATAAATAGAAAATTTTATCCCACTAGTACATTGACAAATGATGGTTTGATAAGCATTCATATGGGGATAATAATTACTAAGTAGGATATATGGTTCTTAAGTGGGAAAAACCAAGTGAGCCAAAGGTAAAACACTCAAATTTCAACAACTTTAGCTCGACCCCTTCTAGGTGGCCAAAAAAAATAGCCTTGGCACTTATACATTGTAGAATATGGAGGGGGATTAGAACATCCCGCTATTAATTTATAAATCTTGAAGATATATTTTTTTATAGTTGAATTCATGGTAGATTACCTATATATAGTAAGTTTATTTTCAAAAAGATTTTATTTTCTATTTTAAGTTAGGATTAGTTTGAATTTTTAGTTTAGTATATGAATTTATTTTTAGTAGTTTAATCTTTTTTTAATTTTGATTTTCAATAGTTAATAGTTTTTTAATTTAAAATTTGTAGTCTTTCTTTATTTGTGAATAAATTTTGAAAAGATGGCCTATGGATATATTGATTAGTTTGGAAGTGATAGATTGGGTTATCATTTGAGTCTTAAAAAGGCAATCACACTTTTCAAATCCCTTCAAACTCTCACAACACTATTCAATTATAGTTTAGGAATAAGTCATATGAGTCAATCCTATCCATATTACTTGAAATAATCATGTCACGGGTAGGAATTAGATATTTTCGAATGGTTGATTTTTAGAAATCTTGAAACTTTTGTTAAGTAATGATTTTGCTGGGTTAAAGACTCCATCCATTCACACTAAATGAGAACAACATATGAAACGTGACCAATCAAACATATAAGCCACTTTCATGACATGGTTTATTACTTGTGCATGGTCAATTATTCCCTAAAACTAGGAATGAACCTCCCAAGCTTGTAAATTGTTTCCCATTCACTAGTGATAAAAACAAATATAATAATAGTAAAGGTTTAGGAAAGGAAACAATTTATTTTGGGGGGAACGCAATTATCTTTTTCAGAGCTATACTCATTGGTAGTATAGCAAGGTATATGATGTCGAGGTGACTTCATTAGATCTATGTATGGTTAAAGGTAGTGGAGAAATATCACAATTATGTGAGACATCCTAAATGTCTTTTTCAGGGCTATACTCATTGGTAGTATAGAAAGGTATATGATGTCGAGGTGACTTCATTAGATCTATGTATGGTTAAAGGTAGTGGAGAAATATCACAATTATGTGAGATATCCTATCTATAGAATTATTTAACTTGCTTTCAACAAAGCCTTGTGACTATGCCCATAGTTTGGAACATCAAGTTATGTTTTAGGGGAAATTTAATTTATTATATATATCTTTTTAATTTTTTTGATAAATCATTGAAGATAAATAATTGTGATACTCTACGACCACATCAGGAATAAGGTATCATTGAAACCCATTGTTTGAAAGGTAAGGCAAATAATTAGAAAAGAAAAATATATATTCTCTCTTAAAACTATAGCTCAATGATGAAGTTAAAGATATTCATGGTTTCACCTACTCTATCTCCATTTGTTGAGGTCTCAACAAGGCCAAATTGTTTAAAATGTTGGGGCTCTCTTTTATTTGTTTTGTGTGTTAAATGCTTTATTTTCATCTTAATTTTCTTGTTATTTCCTTATTATGGGTTGGGGAAGAATTATCTTTGCTACTAATTGAGTATTTTACTTATGTTTCTTTAGAGTACATTGAACTCATTTAATTGATGGATTTGTTTCGATATTAATTTTGAAAGGGACTATGCTTTGCTTTCTTTGATTTGTAAGTTGTGCCTTCATTGACTTAAAAATAAATTGTCGCATTGTTGATTTTTTACCTGATACTTAATTGGGATTGGTGTTTCAATCAAGCCTTACATTACTTTATTAAGTGACCATTTTGAAATTGAATCCCATTTTCCAGGCTTAATATTTTGTGTTATTTATTTATCCATTCGAACTTTGGCCCAATTTCTCAATTGGCCCAATCTTTGGATCGAGCCTCTATTTATTTATTAGACTTTTATTTGTGTTGTTGAAATTGGTCTCGATTTCTAATTTGGGAATATTTTCTAATCATTTCTACATTTTTCATTCTCCTTCCATATTCCAAAACCCCCTTGAAATTTTGAATCAAACTTGATCTTTGGATTGAAATTATTTCTCCATCCATTGAATGCAAAGTATTCTCAATCTCTTGATTGGGTCTGATATTCATATTGAACCTCTCTTTCAATTAATTTTTATTTTTCCATTATGATTTGATGATTGGGCTCAATATATAAATAAAGCCTCTTCATTCTGATCCACAAATGAAACCTATCCCAATTTTGAAATATTACCAAATTTTCTAATTGGGTTGATTTTATATTCAATCTCTTTCCTTCATTCGAAATTGTTTCTTACTTTATTTTGATTTTTCCTTTGATAACAATTTGATATTATTTTCTTGTTTTATTTATAAATTAGGCTTGATTCCTTGCTCACTTCCTAGCTTTGCTTCAAAACTAAGTCAAGCTCTGATTTCTTAATCAATCCCAATTTATTGATCATTCCTTTTCATTTGATATTTGAAAGCATTGATTTTGGAACTTGTTTCCTAATTGGCCCCAATTTGTAAAGCATGGTACCTTTTCTAGTGTTCTAATTTAAAATTTTGTGCCCTGATGTATAAATCAAACCTAATTTTAAAATTGAGCGCCTTTTAGGTTTCCTTTGAAAACATATTTTTGCAATGATTTCATGACTACATCAATTTTTGGATTGATCAAATTTTTAGATCTTGGGAAAAACATGAGTGTGAACATTTTTTGTCAGGGAAAGTGACACAAATCCAATAAACAAAGTGTTTTCCCTAGTGAATGGGTTAGGTTCACCTATAGATAAAAAAATAGTGATTCTTTCTACCTTTCCTTAGATTCTACATGCATTATAGTGAAAGAGGTTTTAGGAAGGAATTTTAGTGGACCTTATTATTGAATATTTTCCAACAGATTTGTAAGGATTGAATCCTTGTATTCTAGTTCCTTGCTCCTAAGTCTTGTGATTACACCTACACACAAACACACAATGAACCTTCATGAATCCTTTTAACAAATAATTAATCATGCATAAGGAAACTACATTATTCATTTCTCAAAAAACAAATATAACATGTATCTAGAGGGGGAAGTGAATCGATTTGTATTAAATATGAAGAAGATAATACTTACAATCCATGTGGTTGTTGCTTCCTATACTCTCCTTCCATAGAATTTGAGTTCCCTCATTTTTCCATAGCCTCGATCACAAAGATCTGAACAATGGAGGCATTTCTCTCCTTGATATACTACTACTCTCCATCATTATCTCTAACATAATCCAACCTATGGGACTTCACCATGTAATTCCATTTTATAGCTTTTTCAATAGGCCTAATATGGGTGATAATTCCAAAGTGCATGCGTTACACATCATTTCCATGCATAATTTGAACTTCTATGTAACTCTTGTGCACTTTTTAGTGCTACATTTCTTAACTTGGATCCCTAGTTGCACCTTTAGGGATCAATGTAGTAACCATATAGTTATCATTAAACCTTTGAGGCCCAATGTAGTGACTAATCACCCTTGTTCTTGGGAAAAGTAGCAACTAATCTCTAATTAAGTGCAATTGTCCTAATTTCAAAGTCAATTTTTGGTGTATAAAGGGTCTTGTTGTCCACTTCAAGTATTCATCATAAAGGGTGTTAAATATAACTATAATAGATTCCCCCCAATATGTGATGTTATAAGAAGAGCTAATGGAAAAAATAGATTAAGGTAAGATAATATATAACTATGGCTAATGGGATAAGTTAGAGAGTTGCAAACTAAGGATTTAGAAAGTACCTACATGAAAAAAACAATATCTCGAATACATAATAGCTTCGTTGAGTTGGGTATACACATGCTTAGAAATAAACATGCATGGCCATACAAAATACAGAGTGAATCCATGTTCAAAAGTACATCAGTAATCAAAACTAACATTGTGAGGAGTGAAACATCTTATAGTATTCATATTACTTGAAACATGCCACGATTAATCTTGTGCAACTCTTATTGTTCCCAAGGTATTCAATCCAGAAACTCAATGATAATATGAGCCTACAATATGTGAATAAATGAATTGAATTCAAGCATGGTAGAATAACGTTTGATCACCATTCATTGATGCATACCATTGAAATACATGAGGAAACACACCGATAATAAAAATGGGATCCAAGGTACAAAGTACAATATAACAAGTGTGAATAAAGGAACTAATGTCAACCATTTGTAGAATTGAACAACCAAGGGTCATTGATGCATACCCAGTATCATTTGTGAGGAAAGCTACTACTAATGATTGCAAGTTCATAGGTATTGTCAGGGTTCCTAAACCACCTTCCTAGAAAATGGCTTGATGATGATAGGAAGAAATCCCTTGAAAGGAGGGCATTAGGGCATCCCACATGAACTAACATAAAACTAAGATCAATATTTTGATTTGATTTGTTAGGATGTGAGGAACCTCCAGCAATTAATTAATGAAAATGCACGATATATCATAAATAACAGAACACAAAAGAGATTTATTAATCGCTGGCCACTTTGAGGGGGCAAACTCCTTTGAGCAAGATCAATACAAATAAATCACGGATGCCTTCATTGGCCTCAACACGTAGTTATATACTAAGTCTATGCACCAATACCATGGATCAATACCATGGAACATATAATACTACGGGACGACTTACAAAGCATATGCATCCAATACTATGGATCAATACCATGGAACATATAATACTACGGGACGACATACAAAGCATATGCATCTAACAACAATATATTAACAAAGTAAAGAGAAGGGTTGACACGGGTTCCTAACATCCCTTCCCCATTAGAAAAAGCTTTGTCCTCAAATCTTTAGATGTGGAAATTGATGTTGAATTTGAAGGAGTGGTTCCCATGTAGCATCCTCTGGTTGCATTCCGTGCCACTGAATTAATACCTCTGTGATAGATCGAGAGAAAAGCTGATGAGTACGTCTATTATTATGGCATCCGGCTCCAAAAGGATGGATCCTTCATTATCCAGTTCTGGTAAAATAGTTTGTCCTCTGATGTTGGTGCCAAGAACTTTCTTCAGACAAGAGACATGAAATATTGGATGAATGCGGGAAGAAGGAGGAAGTTCCAATTTATAAGCAACGGACCCAATATTCTGAAGAACCTTATATGGCCCATAGAAATTTGGAGCGAGCTTATGATGCCCTTTGAGTTTCAAGGAGGATTGCTTGTAAGGTTGTAGACAAAGAAAAACCATATCACTTGCTTGAAAAATGCACTCAGAAAGGTGTTGATCGGCTTGTTGTTTCATTCAATTTCTTGTCATGTGAAGATTGTCCTGCAAAATGCAAAGAATATGATCGCAGTTTCGAAGAACTGTGTCAACTTCCTGAATTGGTGAATTGCCGGGGGTGTATGCAAGAAGAATTGGCGGGTCCTGACCATAGACTGTTTCATATGGATTCATTTTAGATGCATGTGTGGTAGGAGGTATTGTACCACCATTCAATGAGAGGGAGCCACTTTTTCCACTCATGTTGTTGTTCGGAGGTGAAGCAACAAAGATAAGTTTGCAAACATTTATTAATAATTTCAGTATGACCATCTGTTTGTGGGTGATACCCTGAACTCATCTTCATTTTTGTGCCAGTTTGGCGAAATAGTTCTATCCAAAAATGACTAGTGAAAGTTGCATCGTGATCCGAGACATTGGGAAGAAGGGATTCCATGAAGATGAAAGATCTGGTCCAGGAAAATTTGTGCAACTGAGGAGGCTGTATAGGGATGGCTGAGGGCACAAAAATGACTATATTTGGAGAAGCAATCAACCACAACTAAAATCACTGTCTTCCCTCTAGATTTAGGAAGCCCTTCAATGAAATCCGTAGAAATATCTATCCAAATTTGTGTAGGGATGGGCAAGGGTTCGAGCAATCCTGGAAGGAGTGTCATTTCACCCTTGTTGTGTTGAAAGGTATCACATTCAACAACCATCTGTTGAATTTTCCTTTTCATTCCCTGCCAAAAGAAGTTATGCCATGTCAGTTCATATGTTTTGAGGAACCCAGAGTGCCCTGCTGATGGAGAAGCATGGATTTCATAGAAGACATCTTGTTGAATATTTGTGCTCTGGGGAAGCACCAGACAACCCTCGTATCTTAGGGAAGCACCATCCCAAGAGTAATGCGGTTTAGAAAAAGGGTTTTTGTCCAAGTGTTGGATGATTTGAGATAATGAGGATTCATTGACATATCCCTGTTGAACAGATGGCAACCAATTTGGAACATGCATAGAAATAGCTGAAAGAGAAACTTGGTCATCAAATGTGTGAGAAAGAGCATCTACCACAAGTTTGTCCTTACCCTTCTTGCAAGTGATCTCATAGTCATAACCCATGATTTTGCTAACCCATTTCTATTGTGCTGGGGAGGAGACCCATTGTTCTAGGAAATATTTCAGACTTTGGTGATTAGTCTTGATGCAGAAATGATTCCCTAATAGGTATGGCCGCCACTTTTGTATTGCATGTAAAATAGCCATCATTTCCTTCTCATATGTAGAGGTGGCTAAATTATTACCGGAAATGGATTTGCTGGTGAACGCAATGGGATGTTCATCTTGAAGGAGAACAACACCAAGTCCATTGTCGCAAGCATCACTCTCAATAGTGAAGGGATTGGAAAAATTGAACATAGATAGAACAAGTGTAGTACACATAGCTTGTTTCTATTTTTCAAATGCACACTCAGTAGCATGTGTACATGTAAAAGCATCATTTTTCAATAGAGCGGTTAATGGAGCTAAAATATCCCCATGATCTTTAACAAACTTGCAGTAGTAGCCAGTCAATCCCAAAAAACCACGAAGGCTCTTGAGTGTCTAAGGATGCAGCCAATTTTCCATGGAATCTATTTTGGTAGGATCCACGCGAACCCCTTTTGTTGAGATGATATGCCTGAGATACTCAACTTCTTCCTATCCAAAAACACATTTACATTGTTTGGCATGGAGATGATGATCAGAGAAAAGTTGCATTACAAGATCCAGATGTTGGAGATGCTCAGCCCATGTTTTACTATAGGTGAGGATATCATCAAAGAAGACCAGAATGAATTTCCGCAAGTAGGGTCGGAATATTTTATTCATCAATTCCTGGAATGTGGAAGGATCATTAGTGAGGCCAAAGGGCATGACCAAAAACTCATAGTGGCCATCATGTGTGCAGAAAGTTGTTTTAGGGATATCATCTTCATGAACCCGAATTTGATGATACCCAGAACGAAGATCCAACTTGGAGAAAAAATGAGCTCCATGAAGCTCATCAAGCATCAATAACAGGAATTGGAAACTTATCCTTGATTGTGAGGTGATTAAGTGCTCCGAAGTCAATGCAGAGATGCCATGACCCATCTTTTTTTTCTTTTTCTTTTTTTCTTTTGGATTGGATCTGCAACGACTCAGAATTGATCTGAAACAATTCTGGACAGATGTAATATGATATTTATCAGCTGAAAATAGATATGGACCCCAGGTATGGTCGGCTTCCTAACAATTCAGTGGATTCACTCGACCACCAATGTTGTCTATCGGCTTGCGTATTGGGGCAGTATGTCATGTACCCACCTGCTGACTCAGTAAGAGAGGGAACATGATAACAATCTGTGGGGCTTTTTAAGCAAACTCAGCCATTCATTAAAATTCATATTTTTTAAAAACCCATGTGTGCAGATGTAAATTCAACAAACATGCACAGCGGAGATAAATTCACCCACACACATAATTTCATGTGCATTCAATATATCAATAACAGCCATTTAACCTAACACATTGTATAATTAAATTCAAGCAGAGAATACACTTATCTCAATGTAATGTTGTCCCCAATAACTAGCTATGTCACTGCAACGTTCCACCCAAACATAGGCTCTTCGACAACATATACTGGGTCCGTCCGAAGGCCACCCCTGAGCTGGGCATGATATATATAAGGAAAAAAGGGGATTTCAAACTCATACACAGCCAAACAGTCAAATAGTCATTTGGATCTAAGCCAAGCCAGACCACTGCTGGGTTTATCAGGCTAAATCTGAACCCTCTTCAATTGTGGATGCTTCCACTCAAGTTCAAGCCAAAACAATGGAAACCCATTTCAACCCCAATAATCTCCTACACACAGAAACTCATAAACTAGGCATGGGTACACATAACAGCAAAATATCAAGTATTGGGTATGAAGGGAAAACGTGGGCAACCCAAAAGTGAAATGAGAAATGGGAAAACAACCCTGGAAAGGAAAATTTCGTTTTCAGAAAACGTTTGGGGACAACCCAGGAGCAAAAACGACCTCCATTAAACCCCCAATTCGTGGATCTCTTCTCCCAGCCACTGTGCTAACCAAAACGAGTTTGCAGGCATGAAAAAATGCAGGAAATGGTAAAAACGTGGAGGATAAAACCCCAGCAAGCCAAAACGCCCAGCAGGCATCAAATAAAAATGCCCAACAAGCAAAAAATGCACAACAAGCCAAAAATGCCCAGCAAACTCCCAAAAACGCCCAGTAGGCTTCAAGAAAAACACCCAGCAAGCTCCCCAAACGTAAGAGGGTGAAGTATGACTCTGCAGAATGGCTTGGGAAGGAAATTTGTGGGAGTTTTCTTTCCCAAGAAGGAGAAACACGTTTTTCCATGAGGGTGGCTTTCCCATACTCGAATTTGGACAGCCATACCTCCCCAATCCCCAAGGCATTAACTTCTTCACCCACCTCTTGGGAGAAATGAATTATTGGGCATCAAAATCCACATGGGTAGTTGATGGTTCATGGGTTCTCTCATTGACACTTGGCTTGACTTGATTGGCTCAAGGGTTTGAATATTTCCCTCCCAATTCCTTGAAATATCATGCCCCCATCTCTTGTTGCATTGCATAGCTAGTTGTGGGCATTTATATTAAAATGCATATTTACAATTCCCATGGCTCACTAGCACATGGGTTAATTAATACCAACATACTTTCCTCTTCAAGATCGAGCATTCACTAGCGGGGCCTTGGCCTTCAGCTCCATGCTAGGAATCATACAAAATATGCATACAATATTTACATTATAGGCCAAATATTACAAGGGTCAAAATGGGGGACATGACATTCCCCTCCCCTTGGAATAACACCGTCCTCGGTGTTCCAATACCTAGGAATACATACATGCTATATACATGTCCAAAAGTCACAAAATATGGCAGGTCTGTCCTGCATCTCACCCTTTACTTGGGTTTTCAGGACCAAGTATTTTGGCATTCACAAACTGTTCCTGCTGGATGGGACCCTCTAGCTTTGCATGAGGGCATTGTTCCAAAACAATCCCTTCCCGTTGATCTACAAGTCTGGAAACTTTATGGTGGCTATCCTCTTGATGTTTCATTGTTGAGCAGTTATGGAGGCAATGATTTCCTCCACATCCCCAACATTTCATTGGTTGCTTTACCTTTTCCTTCTCAAATTCCTTTGAGTCTTCCCATCTGGAACGTTTCTTAATCGGCCGATTGGATGAATTCTTCTTCATGGATATACTTTCATTTCCTTTACTGATTGCTCTCAAAATGCTTTTTACCTCTTTTTGCAGACAAATAGAGTCCTGCAAAACCTCGTGGTTCATCTCATTCTGTTGCCTCTATAGCTTGAGCATCTCTCCAAGATTTTCTTGGTTTTTTGCAATTGTTTGAAGAAGAATTTCAGCCAATTCTAATAGCCCTTGGTCTGCCGCCATGGTCAATGTGCACAACTGACCACACTTTACTTACTAGCAACACTTACTTGTGTCGGCTACAACCAATTGTTTCAATTTCTCACCTATGAAATTTATCATGGAAACTCCTTGTTAGGACAATCATAGTATAAACATTAAAATTAGTGAATTATTTCCAAATTGACATGGAACGTCCATGCTTCACTCATGTGACTTCCAAATTTTTCATGCTTTCCCAACATACACATGATCTCTTTCATGTTCATCCTTTCATAGTGAAATAACTATTTTAGAATTCACAATTTATTTCAAGCAAATAAACACATTCTTCTTCTAGTCATGACATGCATTCAACAATTCTTTCTTTTATAAATGCATCAATAAAAAGGAAAGAGAAGCCAGTAAGAGTTTCTCCCTCTTAGTCTTGTTTTATTACGAAGCTATGCCATCACTGTGGTTTCATGCTCCTTAGTCTCTTTCACTTTAATGTGAATGCTTGAATTGCTCTTTATTGGCTATGACACTGAGTGTCTAAGGTTTGTTTAAAGCTTTTCAACTTGGGTACCCCTTCCCATTCTGCTTACAGATCCCCTGGTTGCTAGGACCCACTCATGTTCAATAGCATCATCTTTTATTACTGCTCATATTGAGCTCTTTTGGGATAGTCATATGTCCATATGCATCCCTATGATGCCTTCCTGGTCTTTGCTTCCAACAATACCTACACTCAAACATTGAATCAATTCACATGTTTAGTCTATTTCATAAGGTTTTTCTCTAAACAAGAGTTTGAGAAATCATAACCAAATCATATACACACGTATATTCATAAGCAAGAAGATGGAAGGTAACCAAATACTTATCTGTATTGGATGTCTTCACTTTATTCCACAGGATCCTTCTTTGCCTTACGAGCCTTGGATTTCCTGTGAACATAATTATGAATGTTGGGCCAGCACGTAGGCTACTCCACAATCATTTGAATAGGCAATGCCAGGCCAGTACGCCGACTGGTTTTATCAATTGTTTAAGGGGTATTGGGCCATCATGCACCCTGTTTTCACAATATTAAGTGATTAATTCCCATCCAGTTACTCCCTGTATTTATCAATAATTTCATAGCGTCCACTCATTTACTCTCTGGATTTACCAATAATTTTACAGCGCTTTCAGGGTCTTGCTTTCCTACAATGACCAAGGTTTCCAACAAGGAGAACAATAGTGTATTAGCTTAGTTGTTAATACCTGAAATATTCATTATTCCAAATAAGACATAAATGAAAACGAATACTTATCTGTATTGTGCATTTCCCCTCTGGTCCATAGGATCCTGCTTCACTTTGCAAGCCTTGGGATCGCCTATGGAGTTGGATATAGTTAATGCTTCACCAGTACACCTTCATGCCGACCGGATTTACCAAGCATTTGGTGGTGCCCATCCAGTCCCATACCTGGTTGGCCCTCTCCATTGTCGAGCCAGCACATTCGTCTGGGTCATCGACCAATGGAAGGAAACTGCGCCACCTAACCATTATAGGTCAAGGCTCTACTATGGAGCCATAGGCATCTCAGGGTTTTCAGTCAGTCTTCGGCGCCCGCCCTCCCAATGCTGACCCAATAGAGATTTTATGCCTTCACCAATGTCACCACACCTTCTTGCACCATAACCCTTCACACACACATCAACTCTTCATTCATACAAGGACGCCACTCCTTCTATTGTGCAAATCGGTGGTTCCTTTTTGGAACTTTATAGGTGACTTTCTTGACTGCAGGTTAACATGACCCCACTCACACAAGGATGATACCTCTTCTTATTACACAGCTCTTCGGGCATGTCCATCCCTTCTGGTAATATTTCACGTGAGCATAGAAAGGTTTCCAATTCCCATACAGTCCTTTTGCGTACCCTTCTTCACTTTGCCTCTTAAATGTGCAGTATCAATCTGCATCTGAGTAGGCTGACAACACAAGAAGGATAAACAAGCTCATCAGTATTGTTGTTCAAATTCTTAACCACATTTCATAACATTCACTATCAAGTATTGAAACACCAGGAATGTGTCCATTCCCTTAGGGTGTAGTCGATATTGAAAACCCTATCATGACCCAGCACTCGAAAAGGTGTGCACCCCGTTTTCGATGTGTGCCATGTAGGCCCTAGTCATACTCAAGCAGTCTGTAATGATATAAATAAGATAGAGCATGCTATGCATATTAACCCTAATAATTTATACATGCATGTTCTAGTCTAGGGTCTCAGAATACTCATTCATTTTGCAGATGTATCTCACATTCCTTCTGGGCATAGCTTTACCATCTCACTCTCATGGTTTACCGACGTGCGGTTTGGCTGAGACATTATCAATGGCGTTTCACCCGAATCCCATTTCCAAAGCATGGGGTCTTTCCCATATAGTTTGGCTTTTGTAGGCCATCACTCCTGGTCTTCCTGCAATGTGTCTTCCTGGCACATTTATCAAGTAGCCAAACAGTTAGCAGCATTTAACAATAGAATTCAAATCTGATTTCTCTAATCAGTCAATGGCATTGATAATTAAATTCAAGTATGAATTTGCAATCCTGTCCTCTACAGAATCGATTTTCTTAGCCATGAGTCTATTCTCATATCGCTTGGCTCTTGCTCATGGTAGATTCCAATCTTTGTCATGGACTTACCCACATTTTCCAAGCCCAAAACAATCTACCTGAAATCTGAAACTTCAATCAGCCAAACGCTTTGTAAGTTTCTATGCATGTAATATTTCATTGTTTCCACAGTCACTGAAGCATTTTAATATCACCAAAATCATCTACTTCATGTGAATCATTACCATACTACAGTTGCATGGTTTAATTACATCATTTTACGCAATCATTCTCTTGCAATCATAGCAGCTCAGGAAATGCTCTTAGGATTGACAATAGTTCACCATTCCATCTACTATCTAGTTGTAATGAAACATACACCACAATCATGCATTCACACAATGCATCTCAACATGTGCACCTATACATATGCATGCACTTTTACATCACTCACATAATCTTCTAGTGTGCAATAACTCAATGTATAATCACAAGATTGTACATAATATTTTAACGCACATTTCCTCAATGCTACCTTGCATTAAGTTATGAGTACTATGCGTTCCACATAATTCAAACATAGTTGAAGGGATATTACCAAATCCTCTTTCAACATTCATGCCATTTATGCACCAATAACCATTACCTGCATGGCTGATATTAACATCACTTGATGTTACCTGATCAGTTGGCCTCTTACCAAGGCTACACAATCCTTTTGCCAACCTCATGATCATAGATTTGTTGTACCATCCCTTCTTCATACGGTTGTTGGTCATATGAAACAACATCATCCTCGTCTTTAGCCATGCTTAAGTTTCCCTTGGTCCTATAACCAATGCGAACACAACTAATGATTAGAAACCACAATCATTGTCTTAAGTGGCTCATTGCATATGTAAAACTTCACTATTTCACCAATATGCAATATCCTATCCATGCACAAACATTTTCACATGCACTATGCAATGTTTGTTAATATGCCATCTAGTGCATATGCATCTATGTAATCTCTTACATTTTCACATTCCTATGCCATAGTTTATATGCATGACAGTTTTATAATTATAAATACGATATCAAAATAGGGGTTAAGGAATTCTCCCTTTTCAATCCCTCATCGTAACATGGAATCCCTCTTCCATATCATAGTTGGTCTGATTTCCTTCCAGTCATGCAATTGTAGAAATTGCCCATATTGACAACAAAATTTTGTTTTTGTCAAAACAACCGCTGGCACTCTTCTGTACCAAACATCTATCACATATGTAGACCTCATTCAAACTCTGGTCATGCATTCATGTTCTCTTTTGGATAACATTTCCAATGCCTATCCCCGTGCTCCATTCCGATCTAGGACATGGAATTTACATTCTTCCAAAATTGCAAACTTTGCCCAAATTTTGCCCGAAATTCGGCACTTTTACACAGCTGCAATTTATTCTGAAAGGCCAGCTTCAGCTGCTTGTAGAAGCAAATTTAGGAAGAATCATGAAAAATTATCTATAGGGAGAAGGTAGTCCATATAACAAGGAACACTCAGCAACCTTCGGATCCATGTTCCGATGCATCCGTCAACTTCTATAAAATTTGGGGTTTGGCTACTTCTCACTTTTCACTTTTTCCCCAAATTCTCAAAATTTGGCCAAAAATGGCTATCTCCCAAACTATGCATTTCTGGAAAATCTTCGTCGAACAGAAACTATCCATCTTAATGAGAAGATGAAATGTCTAGTTCAGTAAAATTTTTGATTCCAACATCTAGGGTCACTTTTACTGTCCACAAGCTTTTCAAAATCCTGAAAAAGTGGCCTGGAACAGTGCTTTTTGGCCTTCTGGTCCACCCAGACTCCACATCCTTTGGAGTTCGGCTCCAAGATTCCAAACTTAACACTGTGCCTACTCCATGGACGCGCCATATCGATTTCAGCTCAAACCGACCCTCCGTCAAGCCTCGGGACAATGTCTTACAAAAGTCATTATTCTCATTTTTCTGTCAAATTGGAGCATACTAGGCTCAAGACCCTCTCTGGTTCTTTCATGGCCTTTGCTAATGGCCTCCGAGCCCCACAAGAATGATCCCATTCTAATCCTTCTGCTCCTCCCCTTGCTGGTCGCGGCTCAACCTCTGCAACCATCGCTGAAATTGACCTTAACTCCCCCGCCGCAGCGCAGGTTTTATCCTTAACGTTGCCGCCCTTAGCACTGGATCTAATCCTAAAATTGCCACCGTAGCGCAGGTTTTATCCTTAACTTCTGTTCCCATTTCGCCAATCCTGGCCTTTTCTTCGCTGCCCATCGCAATTTTTAAGCTTAAAATCGACGCCTAGTGTCGCAGCTTTTAAGCTTAGAATTGCCGCCGCGCGCAAAATCTAACATTAACTTCACCGCCGCGCACCACGCACGTCGCAAGATTTAAGCTTAGATTTGTCGCCGCTGCGCAAGGCTCCAACTCAAATTTTAAAGTTAAAAAATTGTTGCCGTGCGCAAAACTTACCATTAACTTTGCCGCCAACGCCGCGCAAAGTTATCCTTAACTTTGCCGCCGCGCCCATGGCGCAAAATTTCAAAAAAAAAAACTTAGAAAATTTTTGAATCTCTCTTCCCTTTCAGCGCAGCATTTATGCTAATTTTGGCATCGTGCACACAGAGTTATGCTTAACTTTGCCGCCGCGCCCGCACATGGCGCAGAAATTAGTGTTAATTTTACCACCGCCATGCGCGCAGAAATTAGCGTCAATTTCGCCGCTGCAGCAAACACTTAGAAAAAATTTCAATTTCTCAAAAACAATTAGAATTTTTGGGAATGTATCATTCTTTTCTTTACAGAGTAAGCCACTCACAGATCATACTTGCATAGAACAAAACAATATTTCAAGAAGGATTGCACCTCTTCTATGTCAAAAATAAAACAACATAACAACAAAATAATATAGGATGGCAAGCATTCAACTTTGAAAACAGACAATACAAACTGAATGCTATTGCATTGGAAACAATGTAAAGCAAGCATCCAACTCGAAAAGGGATTTCCTTCCTCCTTCCTCACTTTCATAGAATGAAATCAATGCAAGCAGTTTTGCAAAAATCCCCAAAACAGTCCTGGGAATGAGTTCCCATTCTAACAAATAGAAGCCATGAGATATTCAGTTTTCCTTAATGCATTTTAATTCCAAATACTAACTAAATATACACACAATGATTTATATCTCTATGAAGGGCCCAACAGCCGTAGTGTTGAACCTTAAGCTCTGATACCAAATGTCATGTACCCACCTGCTGACCCAATAAGAGAGGGAACATGATAACAACCTGTGGGGTCTTTTAAGCAAACTCAGCCATTCATTAAAATTCATATTTTTTAAAAACCCATGTGTGCAGATGTAAATTCAACAAACATGCACAGCAGAGATAAATTCACTCACACACATAATTTTATGTGCATTCAATACATCAATAACACCCATTTAACTTAACACATTGTAGAATTAAATACAAGCAGAGAATATACTTATCTTAATGTAATATTGTCCCCAACAACTAGCTATGTTGCTGCAACGTTCCACCCAACCATAGGCTCTTTGACAGCATATACTGAGTCCGTCTGAAGGCCATCCCCGAGCTGGGCATGATATCTATAAGGAAAAAAGGGGATTTCAAACTCATACACAGCCAAACAGCCAAATAGTCATTTGGATCTAAGCCAAGCCAAACCACTACCGGGTTTATCAGGCAAAATCTAAACCCTCTTCAATTGTGGATGCTTCCACTCAAGTTCAAGCCAAAACAATGGAAACCCATTTCAACCCCAACAATCTCCTACACACAGAAACTTATAAACTGGGCATGGGTACACATAACAGCAAAATCTCAAGTATTGGGTATGAAGGGAAAATGTGGGAAACCAAAAAAAAAATGAGAAATGGGAAAACAACCTTGGAAAGGCAAATTTCGTTTTCAAAAAACGTTTGGGGACAACCCAAGAGCAAAAATGACCTCCATTAAACCCCTAATTCATGGATCTCTTCTCCCAACCACTGTGCTAACCAAAACGGGTTTGCAGGCATGGGAAAATGTAGGAAATGGTAAAAACGTGGAGGATAAAACCCCAGCAAGCCAAAACAACCAGCAGGCATCAAATAAAAATGCCCAACAAGCCAAAAACGCCCAGCAAACTCCCAAAAACGCCCAACAAGCTAAAAACGCCCAGCAGGCTTCAAGAAAAACGCCCAGCAAGCTCCCCAAACGTGACAGGGTGAAGTCTGACTCTGTAGAATGGCTTGGGAAGGCAATTCATGGGAGTTTTCTTGCCCAAGAAGGAGAAACACGTTTTTCCATGAGGGTGGCTTTCCCATACTCAAATTTGGACAGCCATACCTCCCCAATCCCCAAGGCATTAACTTCTTCACCCACCTCTTGGGAGAAATGAATGATTGGGCATCAAAATCCACATGGGTAGTTGATAGTTCATGGGTTCTCTCATTGACACTTGGCTTGACTTGATTGGCTCAAGGGTTTGAATATTTCCCTCCCAATTCCTTGAAATATCATGCCCCCATCTCTTGTTGCATTGCAAAGCTAGTTGTGGGAGTTTATATTAAAATGCATATTGACAATTCCCATGACTCACTAGCACATGGGTTAATTAATACCAACATACTTTCCTCTTCAAGATCGAGCGTTCACTAACAGGGCATTGTCTTTGAGCTCCATGCTAGGAATCATACAAAATATGCATACAATAATTACATTATAGCCCAAATATTACAAGGGTCAAAATGGGGGACATGAGACAGTACCCCTCACTCCACGGCTCAAGTAAAAATGATAATCTCTTTGCCACAAATGAAAGCTTTTGGTTTACCTAACGGGTGGGAACTAGTCAATCAGGTAGGGGTCGTTTCCCTTTTCGCTGGAAGGTCCTCTCAATGGGCCATTTACTTCGGGGTTCCTGTGGTACTCCTCACAATGTGTTTTAGGGCTATACCCAAGTACTTCCCACAGTTAAGAAGATAGGGATTATTCCCATATCCGAACCTGCAATTGAAAGGAACAATATAGACGCGAAAAAAAATTTGGCGGAAATTCCACCCAACGAGGACACGAAAGTGCTCTGACACCATATGTGAGGAACCTCCAGCAATTAATTAATGAAAATGCACAATATATCATAAATAACAGAACACGAAAGAGATTTATTAATCGCGGGCCACTTCGAGAGGGAAACATCCTTTGAGAAAGCTCAATACAAATAACTCGTGGATGCCTTCATTGGCCTCAACACATACTTATATACTAAGTCTATGCGCCAATACTATGGATCAATACCATGGAACATATAATACTACGGGATGACCTACAAAGCATATGCGTCCAATACTATGGATCAATACCATGGAACATATAATACTACAGGACGAATTACAAAGCATATGCGTCCAACAACAATATACTAACAAAGTAAAGAGAATGGTTGACACGGGTTCCTAACATAGGAATAGAGTTGAGAAAAACCACCATTTGTATAATGACACAAGGAAGGCAAAATTAGACTCTTCTTTTTTTGGAATGGAAAAACCCATAAGATTTATGGCTCATTTACCTTTCAACGAGCTTTAAAGATTAAAAAGTAAACTTTTGGGTTTCCTATTTTTTGTCCTTTATAAGTTTTATGACATGTGAATAAAATGAAAGACTAAACTACAAATCTATTCTAATCTAAAATATTTAACGGTTCTAAAATAAAATTTGATGACAATCATATCTTTGGTATAGATTTTATGATTGTTGATCATCAAAAAATAGTTTCACGGAATTAATTCTATGAAGGATTCAAATAGGTAATTAAAAACTAACACTTATATCCTTTAAAAGAAATAAAAATTTGACCAAGACAATAATGAAGGGAATCTATTGCAAAATAATCCAATACAAAAGCTGAACTTCTTAATAAATAAGTTAAGCAATTCCTTTGAAGTAGAAAACTTGGACTCCAAGTGTTTCCCTGAACAAGTAATCTTGGTGGCAAAAGTTGGCCAAAAGTGGCTTCTCAACATTAACTCTTTGAAAAGAATCACTAATTTACAATGAAGTTTTGATATCAAAAGCCTAGTTTCCAAAGATCCAAAGAAAAAAAAACCTTCCCTTTACAAATTACTTTTTCAAATAGATATCAAGGAGGAGTCGGGAATAATTATCTTTTAACTCAACTTACTTTTCAATTGAATCAAGGTGAACCTTGGTTGAGTTTCTTTTCTAATTTATTTTCATATTCTTCCCATTTTTCAAATAATTCATTGCAAACATTAAGATGAGGAAATATGTGTTGCTTAAGTGGGGCCCTTAAGTCTGGAAGCTGTAGTTGATATATTTTGATATATTTTTCCACTTTAGGAAAGGAACATTGAAGTTTGGTCACCTTTTTTACTTATTCAACAATGAATTTCTTAATTTGTTCTTTTTCGACATGAGAAACATTTTGTAGTTCATATTTGTGCTAGATTTGAATATTTTCCATAGGTTTAGCTACTTCTCTAGCATCAAAGAATTTTTCAGGTGGGGTAAAGTTGGAAAATGGAATTTCTTGATTACATATTTAACAAAGTCCCAAATTTTAATGAAAATTATCCATTCATCTTTGATTACATTCTCAGTTCCCTTGGTCATCCTACCCCATTATTTAACATCTTTCTCAAGCTTAAGGATTTCATCTTCAATAACAAATTTGATGTTTTGTTCTCTAAATATGCGATGACTTTGTGCCTATTGATGAAGCTTACATGTTCTTTAGATTTTTCCTGTAATTCCTTCCATTTCAAATTCTCCTTGTAAATAATTAAGAGATGCATTTTTTTCTCTTGTAATTTGAATGCTCTTAGGTAAAATTCTTGAGCGTTTTGGAAGTGATATTTTGCTTGTTCAAGAGTATACTTTAGAAAGGTAGTGATCAATTATTGCCCAGATTTGTAGTATGAAACTTGATTTACTAGATGGTGGGATACTTTTTGTTGCGATTGATTTATATCTTCAACTTTTGTATTTGATTTTTCTAGAGCATCTTTATTCATGGCCAAATTCACATGTAGTATGCTTGAAAAATCATCCTTATCAATATCCATTATATTTCTTTAGTGTTACAGACGAAAAAATTGTCCACGTCTACCTTTCTCCTCTTTTGAAACTACTTTACTATATACTTTATCCTTTTATTATATGCAATCTATTCTAAGTCAACAACATCTTGAATAGGTTTTGAAAAGGTTTCATTACTCAATGGGAGGAAATTTTCTAGATAAGGAGACATGTAAAATATAGGAAAACCTTCAACATCTTGCTTATGTGCTTTCTCAAAATCTCTATGAAAGGTAATATATAGTATTCCATCCCAATTGAAGATAATTCCTACTGTAACAACATAGTGAACTAAAGGGACCTGATCATCTTTGAAAACAACACAGTTTTGTTGACCATACAATTTGCACATTAAGCTCATGGCATGTAGGTAAAGATTCCTGATATTTGTGGTTGGGTAAATGATCCAGAAGGATCTCCAAGATCGATCAAAATGAAAGTATTCAATAGGTAAAAATAAGCTTACAGATGTGTAGAGCTCATTAATATATTTCTGGCAACATTCGTTTGGTGTGAAACGACCTCTTGAGGTGAATGTTATTGAGTTTTGAAAATGCGGCCAAAAGGTGAAAATGATGCAGAAAAAGGCAAAAAAGGGGGGCCATGTGGCACACCCACATGGTTCCACGTGGCATGTATAGTCAGCATAGGTGCCACATGGAAGCACCACAGGGTGCCACGTGGTCAAACAATGGTGACATGGCAATTGAGGTGGACCAATCTAGCTCTGCTATGTGGCAGCCCTGTTAACAGTTGGTTGAATGACTTGCAAAAATTATGGAGTCGGGGAGGATCAAACCCTCGACCTCCTATGTGCCAAATCCTCCAAAAATCTTTGTTTTCCAAGATTCCCGTTGGTATTTCTTAACCGTATAGGATTTAACTTCTATTTGAACTTGATGGTTCGTTTGTTTGGAAAAAGGGGCGGGGTTGAGGGCTTAGCCCTCGACCCCATGGCCAACACCGAGGCCAACCTATGTGTAATTTGAACCATGTTATATGCCAATGGAACCAACAAAACCAACATACCACAACACCAACACATATTCCAATGTACACAACAACGAAGTGCCAACACTTCAAAACCGCATGCCAACATATCAAACCAACCAACAAACGTTGCATACATATCACGTTAAAAGCGGAGAGTCCTGTGTGTTTGATCCCTGGACCTCTGCCCCCAACAACAACGTATTACCAATGGACCACATCCCATTCATTGGATGGGATATGGCGGGATATGCTTAAGAATTTGATGTGGATTTTGGTGCTAAAAAGGGGCGCGTGGCCTCTCCTTTCAGCACCCAAACAACCACTTAAACCTCTATTTTGAGCCACAAAATGACAAAGTTCGACGCCCAAAAAAGCCATTGTTTTCACAGATCCCGAGGCGGGACGCAGAGTATGAAATGGTACAAACTGTACGATCCATACAACGCAGGAAGAGGTGTTTCTTGATTTGCGTGCCAGAGGAGGCCTCATGTAAACCAAGTCGAGTTTATTCTCATTCTTCTCATAATTTCAAGAGGAACGCAGTGGTGCAGTCTATTTATGGGTTTAACTAACAAAACTCATAAGTGTTTCCATAACTCATGTATGTAAGATTTTGAAGAATTAATAAGATTGACATTCTCATTGGAAGTGGCCCAGAGACGTAGCCCAAGAAGGGTGAACTCCGTTAACATATGTTGTCTACATTTTTCTGGTTTGCATACTGGTTTATTTTCTTATGTGGTTTATTTAAGCATTTACAAATTTTCTTTTATAAGTCTTTTATGAGAATTAACATGCAATTTATATGGTTAAAAAGATCCTGAAGTTTTCAGATCCAGTTTGGTATCAGAGCATATTAACCATTGCATTGTGAGTTTGTGAATGTTAACAAGATCAGGCCTTCAATGTGGTGAAGGGGAGATTGAAGAATTTGGTCTAGAGATCAGTTCAAGAAGAGGAAGAATGGCTTCACCAAAAGGAGAATATGGGACTTCTTCAATCCCATCTCAAGGAGAATTCCTTAAATATTTTACGAGGATGCAAACTATGGTGGGAGAGCTTTATCAATATCAGAATAAGGGTGAACAAGGTGGTTCATCTCATTCTAAAGGTAAATAAGAAGGAGGTGGTGAGGAAACTCCTAAAACTCCTCCATCTTCACCATAGTTTCTTGATGGTTCTTTACATTCATGACTCGAAAAACAAAAGTTAATTTTAGTGTGCCTCAATTAAAGCTTGATATTAATTTTAACTTACATGTTTATAATGGAGAACTTAATGCTGAGAAATTAGATAATTGGATCCGTCAAATAGAGGTTTATTGTAGGATTCAAAAGTTCACTAAAGATAGCATAAAAATTCAGTTGGCTTCTCTCAGACTTGGAGGGACCGCTCTCATATGGTGGGAGAGAAGAACTCAAAAGGAAACATCATCTCCTCTTGGCATGATTTCACTTCAGCATTAAAGAATACATTATATCCATTGGGATATATGCAGCAATCCATGATGGATTGGCAGAATTTGAGGCAAGGTAAGGGGCAAAGTGTGCAAGAGTACACATAAGAATTCAGAAAAAGGGCTTTAATTCTTGGTATACCTCTCTTCACTCAAGAAATTCTTCTCAAGTTAATAGGTGGATTACATAGTTATTTACGTCATATGATACTTATGTTTAATCCAACTAACCTCGATGAGGTATGCATTCAAGCGACTCATATGGAGTCCAAGGGGAAGAATACAAATGAAAACCTTTCAAACCTGATGGAAATAGATTCAAAGGGAATGGGAAAGGTAAGCATACAACTACAATAAATAAAGGAGGAGATAAACCTACATGCTCACATTGCAATAAAAAAGGGTCACGATGCAACCAAATGTTGTAGGATTCATCCAGAGCTCAAGCCTGAGAATTTTTAGAATAGGGAGGACAAGAAGACCACTTCTATAGCCATCCAACATGATTTGGGATCTGACTCAGGGGATGAAACTAAGATTGTTGCTATGGGCATTCAAGGTAAAAATCCTTCTACTTCCATTTCAAAGCATGAACCTGTTGTTGATGGAATAAAGAGAAGTGAGTTATTTCATATAAGAGTAATCTATAAGAATACAAAAATAGATACTCTTTTTGATAGTGGATCACAAGGCAATCTCATTTCAGAAGAGAGAGTTTAAAAAATTCATTTGGAAACTAAGTTACACCCTAAACCTTATCCTCTTGGATGGGTATGTGATAATGCACAACTGCAAGCTACAAAACAATGTAGACTTAGGTTTGCTATTAATTCTGGATTTGTTGATGAAGTAGATCTGGATGTGGTTCTGTTGGATATCTGTGGTATTGTGTTGGGTAGTCCTTATCTTTATCATAGGAAGGCTATCTTTTACGGGGAAGATAACAAGTATTAGCTCACTAAAGATGGTATTGAATATGTTTTTTATGCACATCGCATGAAAACTAATCTTTTTTTGGTTTATGCAAGTCAAATGAAGAGGCTAGTAAATGCTAGTAAGAATTTTTTTCTTATGATAGTTAAAGCAAAGGATGTTGGTAAAAATGAATCTTTTAAAGGATGTGATCCAAGACTTAAAAATGACTTGAATAAATTTGTAACATATTATGATGTCTTGTTTCAAGAACCTAAAGGATTACCTCCAAAAAGATAAATCCAACATGACATTCTCTTATAGCAGGATGCACCACTTCCTAATATTGGCATGTACAGGTCTTCAGTAATTGAAAATGCAGAGATAAAGAAGCAGGTTCAAGAATTGCTTGAAAGAGGGGACATTCGATCAAGTTCATATCCGTGTGGTTCATCGATTGTTTTGGTTCCAAAAAAATATGGCACATGGTGTATGTGTGTTGATTATAGGGCACTAAATAGAATCACAATCAAGAACAGGTATCCTCTTCCCTGAATTGATGATCTTTTAGATCAGCTAAAGAATGCAACATATTTCACTAAGTTAGACTTATGAAGTGGCTATCATCAAATTCGAATCCATGACAATGATATATGGAAGACTGCTTTCAAAACTAAACAGGAATTGTATGAATGGATGGTAATGCCATCTGGGATTTGTAATGCACCCACAACATTTATGAGGGTGATGAATGATGTTTGTAGGCCTTTTATTGATGATTTCTTCATATTCTACTTAGATGATATTTTTATTTTCAGTCGTACTTGGGAAGAACATGTCAAGCATGTGAAACAAGTTTTGGATGTACTTGTAAGGGAAAAAGTGTACTTAAAGATGTCCAAATGTGAGTTTGGGAAGACATATTTGGTGTATCTAGGTTACATTGTAGGGGGTGGTGAACTTAGAATTGATCCCTCTAAAGTAGAGGTCATTGTGAATTAGCCCAAGCCAAATAATGCAACCAAGATAAGGAGCTTCTTGGGAGAAGCCCAATATTGGAGGAAGTTCATTGCAAACTTCTCCTTCATAGCTTCTTCATTACATGATTTAACAGGTATGAACAAAATATTTCAGTGGGAAGGAAAAGCATAGAAATCCTTCGACACTCTGAAAGAAAAGATCAGCACAACTCTAGTACTTGCATTGCCGGATCTAAAACAACCATTTGAGATAGAGATTGATGCTAGTGGTTATACCATGGGCCAGTCTTAATGAAACTTAAACAACCAATATGATATCATTATGAAACCTTCTCTAAATCAATAATTAACTATCCTACCTATGATGAAGAATTGTATGCATTAGTACAAAGTGTGAAGAAGTGGAAACATTACCTAATGGGTAAGGAAAAAATTATACATACTGATCATCAACCACTACAATATCTTTAATCTCAAACTAAGCTACAACAATCAAGACATGTCAAGTGGATGGTTTTTCTACAACAATTTAATTTGATCATTAAGTACAAAAAATGTATCCAGAACAAAGTTGCAGATATGTTATCAAGACCCCCAACGAATGCTTCTATTGTTATTCAACAAAGTCCTTTGGTACATTCAAGTTATGTTGAACAATATACTAAGGATGAAGACTTTAAGGAAGTATATGAATCACTAATACATGGCTATCAAAATGAAGAATCGAACTATCATATTCATGATAAGTTGTTGTATCATCTTGGAAAAATATGTGTTGGCTTGCTTAACCAAACCCGGGTTCGATGGAATTAGTGCAACAACAACAAAACCCCTTTCACTGGCCCTTTTGGCATCAACCTGTAAACAGGATGAAGTCTCACTCAAAGCAAATATGGGGGGTTACAGAATCAAGATTCTGTAACCATTGCGATGCGCATATGTGGTTAACAACCTAGCTAAAATCCTTCTCTAACATCGACTAGCAAAATAGAATGAACAAATGACTTCACACTTCGTGGCTAGTGAGCAGTATACTTAACTACACTGAATCTCTACTGTATTCACTAGTTAGCTACGCATTCATCATTCTAAGTGTTTCTCCATAACATTCATACATATGTATTCCATTTACTTAGCATGCAATTACCATTAACATACACACAAAATAAAATACATAAACACACCATAAACTCGTATGGAAAGCACATCATAAATAGTGATACATGAACACTTAGATTTACGTGGTTCACCCCCAGGAGGGAGCTACGTCCACAGGAACTGTTCTTATATTGAATTGGAAGGGTAACAGTTCCAGTTTGCACACTCAACTGCAGACTCTTCTCTACAATTAGATCTCTACGCACTCAGTTGTAGAGTGTGTTCTCTCTCTTATCCCTAATCTTCTATTACACTTAATCCAACCAAAAACACCAACCCAAAAGCCAACCCAAAATCCAATCCTTCCTCATACAAAACTACCCTTATATATATATGTGCCCGAAGGTCACATATTACAATAACTATGGTACAACCCCCATAGTACCCAAAACCCAAAAATCCCTGTGGTTTGCTAAAATTTAACTTCGTTGTCCCTTTGGCACCGCTTCCTTTGACTCTGACGCTTTCTCTAACAACGCACCTATATCTTCTGTAGTGGCCTGTCCTTTACTCCACTTCGCTTCATAACTTCCTTCTCTTGTAGCATTCAGGTCACCGCTCAGCCCTTAACTACACCAACCACCTCTGGATGTCCTTAGTACTTTATTTTTACTAAGGGAACAATTCATTTCTTATCGACTTATCATCGCTCCATACCCTCTTCCCAAGATTTGCGGAGTCGCTTTTCTCCCAAAAATGGTCAGTGTCAGGCCTCGCCTTAATGTACTTCACCTTGATAACTTCCTCTTATCGGGTCGTGCCCAACAAACCCCTAACACTTACTTGTGGCTCGTCCCAGGGCCACTTACACTAGGCTTTGTTGTCTTCACATTGCTTGGGGTCTTCATCTTTGTTGTGAACTCTTGATATGTTGTGCTCGAATTTGAAATAGCCTCCTTATTTTCTTGCTCATATTCCTTGACTGTGTCGAGCATCATCGCAGATATTGGTTCCTACATCTGGTCCTTAACTGTGCTCTCTGTTGTTCGAAGCTCTTGCAGCTTCACCTAAATCTCTTTGGAGAGCGCCAATGCCTCTTCCTGCATTGGTTGTAACTTTGCTAAAGTTTATGCTTCCTTTTCCCTTAATGTCGTAAGTCATTTCTGAATCTCGTTAGTTTCTGATAACTTTTGTATTCTCTTCCTCGGTGGAAAGTCTTTCATTGCCATGCTTTACTGTGTTCATTATGTCGAGGTCCTTTTGCTTCTTTTAGACTTAACCCTGGATTTTCTATAAGTCTGGGTCTTCTCGTAGTATGGCCCATGACTTGGTAACTTCTTCTAATAAATATTGGCACCTCACAACTTCTGTGGAGATTCTCTCTGTAGAAGTATTTAATTCTTTGGCTCTTGCTTCCTTTACTCCTGGTGGAGAGCCAGGTTGTTGTCTAGCCTCCAAGTATGCAATATTTTCTTTATATCCAATTTCCATGTCCTCCATCTTTGTTTTAAGATTGTCGACTGCAGCACCAATCTTGGCTATAGTTGCTTCTACTTCTGGTTCTTCGTCGAAGTCTGATATCTTCACACAGACTTCTTCAGCAGCCTTCTTCAGCTTCTTCTGCCTCTCGCGAGCATCTACTAGCTCATTCGTCTTCAGTTGGAATTCAGTCTCCAACTCATTGTAGCTTTCTTCCAGCTTCAGATGCTATTTGTATGTTATCATGTCCCTATCTTTGATTTCTTCTATGACCTGCAAATTTATATCATGTAGTCCTTCTATAGGAAATATTCCCATGTTAATATCTAAGTGTGTGAGCTGCTTCACACCTTCAGTGACTTCATCAGATGGGAATATGACGTTTGTTGGCTCTATGCGCACTAGTCGAGTTCACATCATTAGTGTGGGTGCTTCCCTTTTTCCTCGGCTTGTCTCCTCTTATCTATCTTCAGAGTCTGATTCTTTCATTATATCTCTCTGTACTTGTTCAACTCTTTCCATAATTATTTTTAGCTCGGTGATTCTTTCTGCCATGCTTGCATGAATTTTCTCTTGCTTCTTGTCTTGTTATGAGAGTGTTTCTTCAATATGTGCATAGAATATGGCTGCGATGCATTCATAGTCATCATATTGCAACTTTGCGTCAAGCGGAGTATTACTCGCTTTTTTATTCTTTCTTTTTGACCCCTATGGCACATCTATGGCAGGGTTCTTTCTCTTTTCTCCTACTTCCTTATCACCAACCTGTTTCTATTCTTTCTCTTGATCTTCTTCTTCCTGATCATTTCCTCCTTCAGCACCATATTTTTCTTTTTGATCACTGTCATTGATGCTATCATCAGATGTCATCATCAGTGCCTCTGGTGCATCAATTTTCCATTCCAATAGCCAATCCTCAATAATGAGTTCAATCTTCTTCACGTCTAGTTGATATTGACCATCATACCATTATGGCTTCATTGGCTCTCTAGGATGTATAAATATTGAATGGAGTTCATCCCTGAATAACATATTCCGGATGTATACTGATGTTATCTCTTTTGGAATGTGTGAAGTGCACGTAATCACCATGCATAACTGCTGGTAAAATGTGCATGGTGGAACATCGTTCAACCTTTGTCTTTATGGCCTCGCATTACTCCACATATTTGCATACCTAGGTCCGCGGAGTCTCCTGGAAATGTTGGTACATTCTATTGGTACTTTGGCTCTATCCAACCCACAAATGCAATGAGGACTATCATCTAGCTGTAGTGAAATTGATAGCCATTGTCTTGTGCATATTCTACATCATCCAGAAAATCATTCAATAGGTAGCCTGCCCAATTGAACGGTATCCCTTCCTTAGCCTTAGCAGCTAGGGATATCACAGAAGCCGACACTTCTGTCAGTCTGCATTTTCTCAACACTCTTCCTGCGAGAAATTGTACCATGAACCTCGTGGAATCATCTTGAATTTGGTCTTCCTGATCACCCTGAGTTCCTTTAACTAGTCCAAACTCTCTCTTCATCTGCTTTGCGAGTTCTTTATCCTTATTCTTACCCACAAATTTTTTTGCAGGGTCAATACCTCGTTTTCTCATATGGGTGATCATATCTATCAGATCGATATTTATATCTATCTTGCAGTCTAGCCACAAGTATCCTTGGTGTGTGCATGGTAGCAAAACGTGCACGATGGCTATAAGCCCTGGACTTCACCCAAAGTGAGGAATTCTGAAAAGTTTCAATAGTCCTAAAGACTATCATGATGCAATCCATTCATGTGCTTGTATAGTTGTATTATTAGTGCCTTCATCAAAATTTCAGCACATATATCTATCTGGTTGGAACTGCAGATATTTGTTCGCATCCAGCAGGTTGTAATCTGTGAACTTCACATCCAAGATCTTTCCTAGCAAGTTGTCCTTTTCCTGAACATGGCTTGACATAGGCGACATGGGAATGTCATACTGTCGATTCATCTTGAGCACTATCGTTGGTGCATCATCCTTTCGCAGTGGGATATACTCAGGTATCAACAGAATCGACCTCTCACAAAGTCGCTCTGCCTATTGTTCTCTTGGTATTTCTACATCCTGAGGCTTCTGTTGTTCCTTGTATTTTTTCTTATCCTTCTTCTTGGATTCGGATGCATGCCGAGGTGAGGCTCTAGAAGACACACCTTTCTCTTGAGATACTTTCTTGACAGGTGTTTTCATGACCGCTTCTAGACCAGACTGTTGAAATTTCTTTAATATTTCTTGTAGTTCTTCTTGCCCAGACATGTACTGTTGGAATGCTTTGTTCTTCACTGTAAAATATTAGAATTTACTCAAGGTAAAAATAATAATCACGGTAAAATAAGTAACTGTGTGCTTCTTTACTATTTATATGCATAACCCAAACTGAGACGCACCCAGAAATAGCTAAGTTAACATTAAATGCTATGTCCATTGTCCAAATATAGATTAGATCCTTGTCCTTTCCTTACATTAAATGTGTCTTCAACGAACAAGTATGCCTTAAAGAGGAATAAATTTGGCTTCCCGAAAGTACTATATAACGGCTAGTTTCTGAACAAAAACTATAATGGCTAGTTTTCTCTAGCTTTGCCAAAGGTTAGGTGAGTGGCAAAGCTTACTTCATGTTCCCCTTCTCTTGGTGGAGCTTCGTAACACTACCCCCTTCTTTACTTTTCAACTTGACTTGCTATGTGTGCTTCGCAACACATCTTCAAATCTGTGAACTTTGCATTATACCAAAATTGTTGTGTGCAGACTCTACTCTCTGTTTAGTGCCCAATTTCAACTTCACTTGACACTTAAACAACATTGTGTTGTCTAATTTTTGTTTGTAGGAGTAGGGCCATCCCTGTAAGGCTTTAATATACTCCCATTGACAAGTCCTTGTAAGTTTTTTCCAATTAATGTGGCTAACTGCACTACGCCGCCATTAGTAACATGTTTAACAATGTATGGCCCTAACCAATGCATTCTAAATTTTCTAGGAACTTTCAAAAAAATTATATCATAGAGGAGAACAAGGTCTCCTACCTGGAAAAACTTGTACTTGATATGTCTATCATGCCATACATTTTCTCTAGCTTTCTACACTTGGTGAAATCCTGCAATAAAGTGATCTTCCTCCAATCCAATCATCTGTAACAGTCTCTCATCCATCGTTTCAGCATCATCGATGTCTGTGAATGATGCAATTCTCAATATTGGTACTATGTATTCCATGGCCATGACAACTTCCTTTCCATATGCTAACCTAAAAGGTGTATGACCTGTCAACTTTTTACAAGTTGTTCCATATGCCCGCAATATTGCTGGTATTCTGAGATCCAAATCATCCCTATTTGTATTGCATACCTTGGTCAATGCATTCTCCAATACTTTATTAAAGGCATCCATAGTGCCATTAGCTTGTGGATGATATGGTGTACTCTTCTGATGATATATCTGAAATTATTCTGTCAAAGATTCAATAGTTTTGTTCAATAAGTGAGTTCCGTGATCACTCATCAGAATCTTTGGACATCCAAATATTGTCAAGATGTTCTCAAAGATGAGCTAAATGATGGGTACCTCTTTCTCTAGCTCAATAACATTTGATTCCTTGGAATCATGTATATCCTTATATTATTTTTCTTGTAGATGCTCTTTATAGGATTTTTTTTCATGGGATTATATAGTATCCTCTTCTGATTCCACTTTAGACTCTTCATCTTATGTGCCATTCAATACTGCAACTAGTTCCCCCGCAAGGATTTCATCATGTGCCTTTTGGGTCTCTTTTTGTTGTGTAAGAGACATATTCTACAATGTAATTTTATTTTCCTTGTACCAAAGATTTAAAAGTTTATTTTCTGCATGAATATTAATTCTACCACTAATTGCATCCAAAGATATCCCAAAACAGCATAGACATCATCCATATCTAAAGCATAAAAATATGAATGCAACACATATTTTTCCATTGTAATCTTCAAATCTTTAAAAATTTGAAAAGCTTCACCATCAACCTGTGTGATTTTAATATATTGGGTAGGAACTTGCAATTTTTTGGCCAAATTAACATGGATGAAATTTTGCTTGCAACTAGGGCTAATAGAAACAAGAATATTCTCCTTTTGAATACATTCATGAACTTTCAATATAGAAAATAGACCCTTGTGTCTCACTTGAGATTTAATCTTGGCATGAGACCACTTATCTAACAAGATATGTTCAAAGTCTTCATCAAAAATTGTTTTTATCTTAGTAGAGTCAAGTGAGCTCCCCCATACCTTAGCATCAGCTTTGAAGTAAGATTCTATCAAAAATATCCATGATTTTTTCCATCTTGACTTGCAATCTTTGATACATTCTTCAATACTAGAACCATCATTACTTCTTTTATAAAAAATAAAAAATAAAAAAAATCCATTTTTATTGCAAAAACTCGTAAATAGAGCTCGGGTTTCAAAGCAATCGCTTACTTCTCCCCCTTGTAGCTAGGGTTTTGAAATGGAAAATTTAAAATGAGCATCACTTAGTTAGTATTACTCAAAATATCTATTATAACCTATTTTTGGAACTAGAATAGCCACTCTACATCTACTAGCGTGAGCAGAATAGAAATATGGGCACCTTGTCTGAAGATATTTGCTCTACAATTCTCATTGTCATCACCAAAATTTTGTAAAATAGATTATTTTAAATCAGCGATATCTCCACTTTTTGGACTCCAAATTAGATGATTTATTTTCGAAATTGTGTATTTTTTATGAAAGGAATTCATATCTATAGTTTTTATTCTGAATCTGCACAGAAATTTTCAAAAATTGATCTGAAAATCATTGTCCAATTTTGCCCTTAATTTTTTTTTCAAAAAGAAGGAAAACAAATTCTCCACTTTGTGCCAAGGAAAGAGCTTTGATACCACTTGAAGTGATCCTTAATTTTGGAATCGATTTAATACTAAGAGAGGGGGTGAATCAGTATTAGTGCAGTTATCAATAGTTTGTACCTTCTTTAATATATTAGCCTTAACTTAATCTTTGATCATCAGTTATGCATTCGAAATAAATAAATCATTCATATATGCACCAAGACAAAGAACACAAAACACAGGAATTTTGACGTGGAAACCCAATTGGGAGAAAGCCACAGAATGCTCTTTTGTAATGAAAAGAATACATTCAAGGAAGCACCAACTTCATGTGTTTACAAACACCAACTGGACGGAGGAACCAATCCCCTGGTTTTATAGGTACCAACCCGAAGGAAGCACCAACTCCATGTGTTTCTACAGCACCAACTGGAAGGAGGCTACAACCCCATTTCGTCTTGCCCCATCCTATTGCCCAAATATTCAAGATGCAATTCTGACTTACTGAACTTCTAACCTGCACACTCTTCTGATATTCTGATATTAGTTATGTTGTGTGCTGTCTTCGTTGTTATACCTAAAAGTTACACATTAAACCCTAGTGTCACATCCTTATACCATGTGACCTAACGACACTTTCTCCCTAATGATCTTCATACATTATCGTTACCCTCCTTGGTCTCATCTGGACACCAGCAGCAAAAACCACTGAACAAATCACAAAGACAACACCTTACCTGCCACGTGTCACCAAATCTGACCCAATCTGCATACATTTTCATGCTTTGCACATCTACTGGGTAGCGACAATTAGGGTTTTCGCGCTATGCTCAGATCCTGAGGCACGACAATTTTGCGTTATGCTCAAACCCATGGGCGTGAAAATCCCTTTTTATCCTTTTTGCCATGGATCTTGGATCTCACCTTTCGAGATATTTTCTTGGGATTACTAGCTTTGATTCGATCCCAACCCCCTCTCTCTATACTTTAGTATGCCTAATCCACTAAACACTCATTAGATCCATCTTACTCTCCTTTTGGTGAACCCTTCCAAGCACTATAAAGGAGAGGCCTTCCATGAGCCAAAGGGAGGAATTTTGGGGCATCCAACCTATGATCTTGAGACTTTTGCAAAGATAGCTAGAGGAAGAACTTGGAGCTGAAAGATGGCTTGGCCATCAAGCAACCATTTTAAGCATCTTCAATTGGTAATAAAGTTAACTTGTCTTATTTCTCAATTCATGTGTGTTGATTGTGTTTCAATTTCATTATTTGTATCTAGCTAGATTTAGATTCTAACTTGTGATTCAGGGTTCTTGGAGAATTGTATATGCTTTTGTATTGTCTGATCTTAACAGGTTCATCGCAAGGACTTCGATATCTGGACTACGAGTGGGACAAACATGAAGAGTGAAAGGTCAGTTATATTCTCTCACTTTCTTCAATACAGAAACCTTGAAATACTTGTTTAATCTAGGATAATCCATTTGTTTCATTTTTGTCTTAGTATAGAGTCATTCTATCCTTCTTTATCCTAAGAGGGCTTCTTTCTATCCGTAGGAAGAAATATCTACAACAAGAAATCTCGCAGCTTTCACTTCCACCATTGGCATGGTGTTAGTCCAGGAAGACGCCAACAACATAGAACATGTAGTTTATTATATTAGTAAGAGTCTTCTCGACTCTGAAACCCGCTACTTGAATGTTGAAAAGTTGGCTCTGGCCACAGGTTTTGCTGTCCAGAGGTTCCGCCATTACATTCTGCTCCACCAGACCACTATCATTGGTGACTTCAATCCAATGTACTACATCCTCACATACCAAGTACTTGGGGGCAAATACTCTCGTTGGATTGTTGTCCTTCAAGAATTTGACTTGGAATTTTCCAAAGCAAAATCCATGAAATCTTTGGTCTTCGTAGAGCTAATTTGTACTTTGCCCTGTGTCACTAATCAACCAGAGCCCATCGATTCTCTCCTTGATGAATCGTTGTTTCTCATTGGCACGTCTGATCCATGGTATGGGGATATCATACTCTATCTCCAAACCCAATGTTTTTGGCCCGAACTCAACCGGGATGAACGTCGACACATCCAACACCATGCCAAGTACTATATCATCATTAGAGATACCCTTTATCGCTGTGGTGTCGATGCCATTCTTCGACGTTGTCTAACTTTGGACGAGGCCAAACACGTTCTCAATGAATGTCACTCTGGAGCATGTGGTGGTGACCTCTCTGGGATGGCTATGGCCCAGAATATTTTATGAGCGGGATATTTATGGCCCTCGATTTTCAAAGACTGTATTGAAACGGTCAAGAAGAGTCCACCCTTCCGATTCTTCCATAGCAAAAAGCACTTGCATCCTGCTCCACTCCAACCTGTTGTTGTCATCGGCCCCTTTTCCAAATGGGGCATTTGATTCACTCATTGTAATCCCACTTCAGCCGAGGGGCATGGCTATGTCATAGTATCCGTAGATTATTTCACCAAATGGGATGAAGCGATTCCTACTTTTGCGGAAGACAGAAAAATAGAAGCACAATTCTTATTCAACCATATTATAGCTAGGTTTGGAGTTCCGCAATCTATTGTGATCGGTCATGGTTCCCACTTCAGGAACCATATGATAGAAGAATTGAGTGCCAAGTTGGGTTTTCGTCATGAAAACTCAACCCCATACTACCCACAGGAGAACGCCCAAGTAGAGGCCATAAATAAGGTCTTGAAGCACATGATTTAGCGTATTGTGGGAACTCATAAGTCCAATTTGCACTTAGCTCTCTTTTCGGCATTGTGGGCCTACCGAACCTCAGTGAAAAGTGCCACCGGGTTCACACCATTCCAACTGGTGTATGGCCTGGAAGCCATTTTTCTGATTGAACGTGAAATTCTGTCACTGAAGATAGCCGTTGAGCTACTTCCCAGTATAACTTCTGAGGAGGAACGGTTTTTGTGTTAAGATTAAATATTCTAAGATAGAAAATATCAGTATTACATTCCATTTCACAATAATAGCATATACAGGATCACTGAAAGAACAACAAGCACAGCATAAACACAAGAGACACAAATTTATCCTGGGAAACCCTCATGGGGTAGAAAACCCAGCAAAGATTCCTCAATATAGATGACCAGCAAATACAAATATGTAATCCGCAAACATGAGCTCCTTCTCCTCCATAGCAGATCTCTCTCTCTCTCCTATGCGCCAATCACAAGTGAGTGAGTGAGTGTGTTAAATGAGGAACACACCTCCTCTATTTATACACTACTTCACTTGTCTTTTAACCTTAGCTAGGTCGGCCCCAACTTAACCACTCAACATAATGCTGACTGGGCCGACAACACTAGGGGACTTAAACACCCCATACAACTGACTTTAGGCCGACCCCACTAGGGAAGTCTAATAACCCAAGTTACCACATTCCGATGGAGGAATAAAAATCTCCGGATATACAATAAGATCTTTACAGAGGAATGAAACATCTCCGGAATAATAAAATACAAATATAATATTCTTAGAAGTTACAATATCTCAACACTCGCCCTTAACGAGAAGGATATTATAACAACATCTACAGGATCAAGGAGTCATCAACTACATGATACATGATACATCTATAAATCATTGGAATATTTCTTCATACATCATCAGTAACTCAAACAGTTACCGGAACATCTTAAATATCTTCAATACTGGAACATCAACATCTTCAGTACTGATTCTTCATCTTCTGCAGTGCTCGAACAACTATAGCAACATCATCATCTGGATCTTTCGATCAACAGCATCATTTGGATCTCCTGATCAACATCATCAACATCTGGATCTCCCGATCAACAACATCACCATCTAGATCTCTCGATCAATAGCATCATCTGGATCATCTCGATCAACAATATCATATCGATCATCTTGATCAACAGTATCATCTCGATCATCTCGATCAATAGTATCATCATCGGGATCATCTCGATCATCTCGATCAATAGTATCATCATCTAGATCATCTCGATCAACAGTATCATCATAGCAGCATACTCTGCAATACACATTATCTAATTACAGGATGATCAATCCCTCTCACTTTAAGACACCTCTCATGTCTATCGATGATGCAATCCAGATCTACTTACAGGATGATCAATCTCGATTCATTTAAGACACCTCTCATGTCTATGGACGATACAGTCTAGATTTATTTTCAGGATGATCAATCCTGATCCATTTAAGATACCTCTCATGTCTAAGGATGATGTAGTCCTATCACGTACATTTTGAACTAACTGTTCAGGGATGATGCAGTCCTGTCATGTACATTTTGAACTAACTGTTCAGAGACGATGCAGTCCTGATCCATTTAAGACACCTCTCATGTCTAAGGATGATACAGTCCTTTCACGTACATTTTGAACTAACTTGTTCAAGGACGATGCAGTCCCGATCCATTTAAGACACCTCTCATGTATAAGGACGATACAGTCGTGTCATGTACATTTTGAACTAACTATTTAGGGACGATGCAGTCCTGATCCATTTAAGACACCTCTCATGTCTAAGGACGATACAGTCCTGTCACGTACATTTTGAACTAACTGTTCAAGGACGATGCAGTCCTGATCCATTTAAGACACCTCTCATGTCTAAGGACGATACAGTCCTGATCCATTTAAGACACCTCTCATGTCTAAGGACGATACAGTCCTGTCACGTACATTTTGAAATAACTTGTTTAGGGATGATGTAGTCCTATCACATATATTTTGAACCAACTTGTTCAGGGACGATGCAGTCCTATCACGTACATTTTGAACCAACTTGTTCAGGGACGATGCAGTCCTATCACATCTACTTAGACAAAGTCTAAGGACCACGTTTCAGATACATATGTCTACGGATCAATTCAGGGACTGAAGTCCAGGGATGATACAATCCCTCTCATCCACTAGGGACCACTTCTCAGAGACATATGTCTATGGATCAATTTAGGGACCGAAGTCCGGGGATGATACAATCCACTTTTGTTGGGACAGGTAACCTCATCATCGATACATGTATCCATATAATCAATACAAGTATCCTCATCATCAACCTTACCGTTGATGCAGGAAATCTCATCATCAACGACCATATCACTCCCCCTTTCGAGGAGGGTCCTTCTGGACTACACCAAGCTTGTCTCGGAAATACTCAAACTTTACTTGAGACAGAGGTTTGGTCAATACATCAACAACTTGTTCGTCCGTGCTCACATACTCCGGCTTTATAGTTCCTTTCTGTACCATATCCCGTATATAGAAATATCAGATCTTTAAGTGCTTTGACTTATCATGGAACACTGGATTCTCTGTCATCTTGATACTACTCTAATTGTCACACAGGATTACAGTGGTGTCCATATCTAAGTCAAACAATCCTGATAACAACTTCTAAAGCCATATCGCTTCACAACTAGAAACGCAAGCAGCTATATATTCCGCTTTAGCTGTGCTGAGAGCCACACTAGACTGCTTCTTGCTAAACTACGAGATCATGACAGATCCCAGACAATAACATCCGCCCGATGTGCTCTTCATGTCTGATACACTTCCTGCCCAATCAGCATCTGTGTAGCCATACAATATGAAGTCATGATCTCCAAGATAGCATAGATCAAAGTCTATTATACCCTTTAGGTACCTCATCACATACTTTGCAGCTATCAGGTGAACACGCCTAGGTTCCACTAGATACTAGCTCAAGGTGTTCACAACAAAGCATATATCTAGTCTAGTATTCGTCAGATACATCAATGACCCAATAATTTGTCTATACAAAGTCACATCCACTAAATCTAATGAGTCATCATCCAACAGCTTCAAGTTGGAATCCATGGGAGTGGCCATGGCTTTGCATTCCAACATATCAAATACTTTCCCTCATTAAGAAAGATTCCTTCTGGGCCTTTCTATACTTCCAGACTTAGGAAGTAATGCATCAATCCGAGATCTTTCATCTCAAATTCTTCATCTAGCTTCTTCTTGCTTTCCATGATCTGTTTCTCATTCCTTGTCAGAAAGAGATCATCCACATATAGTAATAGTATGATAGGTTCATCATCCATAACCTTAAGGTAAAGGTTAGGATTAGCTTTACTTATGGTAAAGCCCAAGCTTGTCAAGAATCTAACAATTCTCCCTCTGTGACTGAATATCATTCACACTCTGCATCGAGTGATCTTCTGCATATCTATTCGTGCCATCTCTCGTCAGATGGCTCTACTGATATAAGCCTCAAGATCATTCGAAATATGTGGTGAGTTCCTTCATGAATCCATCTAAGAGAAGAATGTCATCTATATATAGACACCATCTTCAACCTTGTAGCAAAGGTTGAAATCCACATCACCCATGGTGATCATTAATCTCATCAAATGACTATCAATCTTGGGTACCCATACAGAGATTTCTTCAATTGAATCCTAGGATTTTTCTTGATTCGTACTTTTTTCTTCTTCAATTACACTATTAAGCGAATGGTATTATCTAGCCACTTGGAGCAAACATCTCGTTATGATCCTCTTCCTCTTTCTAAGAGAATCTTCTAGCCACTAGCCTTGTATATTATGTTTGATTTGTAAGTCTTCTTGTTGAACATCCATCACTTGATCTTTGGAGTAGGTGTTCATCATCCTTCTTTTGTAGATCATAGCACATGATATTTTCTACAAATCAAAGTTAATCACATGATTAGTAATACTTCATAATCATCAAATTATGTTGACATGATAACCTACTATGCATACTGATATGATTCACATAGTCATGCAACTATCGTGACCAATATTTTGGAACAACACTTTTCCATATCCTGTATGCATACAGTGGCTATCTAGATGCCTCCCATCTCTACCAGAACATACTGTCAAGAGCATGCACAGCTCTCAGCATGTCAGCAAATAGGTTTCATTCTAGATAAACAACAATGGAATGTTTGTCCAACTTGCCCATCATATGCATATTAGTAGTATATTGTTCAATGCTATATGAATGCTTACATTATGCATGATATATACAAATATGCATATAACTATTACGAGCAATATTATTGACTATTCAGAGATTCAAATAACAACTCAAATACTTATCTTTTATGTTTGTGTGGTTTCCTCCCGCTTGATCTCTATTTTATGATAGCATCATTATATGTATTTGAACTTATATCCATTTTGTACCACTATGCATGCTTAAGTGTGCACTAGTGTCATCCTCATGATCTCATACATAATCATACATTCATTAGTATAATCTCAATACTATCAAAACATTATGATTCTAAATAATCTTAAGTATGTATGGTCATGATCATTTCATACACAGGTATACTTACCTAAGATCCTAACACAAAGTAGGATTCTAACTTGATATAGGAAAACATACCTCATAAGTGGAGCTTCTATGTGGTCAAAGACTATGGATGAGTCTTTGTATTCATGTCATCATGATCATAGAACTTGATTTCTCTTTCTTGATGTACTTGTATCTTGTTAGCAAACAACATCATCCTTATACAACACCACAGGTGCATTAGTACAATCATAAGTGTCATAAACCTAATCAATGGATGTATTCTATCATTCACATGCATTCATACTTTTACTAAGGTGATCAAACAATCTAAAACTAATCATGATTATACTAACCTCAATAATATGAAGACAAACATATTATGAACTTAATCATGAAATAGATTTCAAAACATACCTGTATCTTCTCAAGTCATACCTGAGTAGTCTTCTCTATAAGGGTAAAACCCTAACCATCCAAGGTAGATCACTTGTAAAAATATTATGTATGTTCATGGTCCTAATATTATAGGATATCAATTCCATTTAAATTTTCTTCATCGCTTCCCTATGAGTCTCCCAACTTTGCTAGGGTTTCTTCTTACTTGGAAACCCTAATCTTCAATCTCCTTCCTCCCACAACATTTTGATGGAGGATTAATATCTATGATAAATGGATTCCAAATACATTATCAAGACTTTCAATGTTGTATCAGGTGTCTCCAACATTGTATCAGGTCCTTCCAGACCTAAAAATGGAAAACCCTAAGTGAGAGATTCTTCCTCCTCTTCTTAGATTTCCTCCGTTGAGCCAATTCAGATGTGTTGTATTGTTTCTAGTGTATCTCTGCAATTTCGGATCTGCAGGGTCTGAAACTTCAGCCTGTGGTAGCCTGACCTATCATCTTTCCAACCCCACAGGTCTAATATTTAATGGATTCTGTTAGAGAGAGAGAGAGTTATTCCAAGTGTCGCAACATGACATGTTTATGGGATGAAACAACATAGCGAACTTGTACGGAGTGCCACATGTCACTATTTCAACTTCGACCTCTGAAAAGAGGACTGGTCAAACTAAAGTCTGTTACCTAACTTCCACTTTTTATATAATTTCATTTGGATCTTCCCATCCCAAGATATGACATTTTTCCCTAGGTCACCTGTTTAGGACTGCATTCTGGAAGAGGCAGAAACCCTAACTTGTACGGATCATAAATATCAAAGTACAATGAATATGAGGCTGAGATTTGGACAAAAGGTATAGGGGGATGTTATCCTTGTCCTGCATAAGTTTAAGATCCTGAACCTTCACCAAAATGGTTTTATAGCGAAAGTTCCACGATGACTAGGTTTTCTATACAAAACCCTAACTTGTAAATTGTTGCAAGTGAGACAAGTGTCGTAAGTGCCATACATTTCCTTCCTTCAGGATAGCTATGATACCATGTTAAGATTCAATATGATAAGATATAAAATATTAGTATTACATTCCATTTCACAACAATATCATATACAAGATCATTGAAAGAACAACAAGCACAAAAGAGACACAGATTTATCCTGGGAAACCCTCATGGGGTAGAAAACCCATCAAAGCTTCCTCAATATAGATGACCAGCAAATACAAATATGTAATCCCCAAACATGAGCTCCTTCTCCTCCATAGCATATCTCTCTCTCTCTCTCCTATGCGCCAATCACAAGTGAATGAGTGAGTGTGTTAAATAAGGAACACACCTCCTCTATTTATACACTACTTCACTTGTCTTTTAACCTTAGCTAGGTCGGCCCCAACTTAACCACTTAACATAATGCTGACTGGGCTGACCCCACTAGGGAAGTCTAATAACCCAAGTTACCACATTCCGACAGAGGAATAAACAACTCCGGATATACAATAAGATCTCTATGTAGGAATGAAACATCTCTGGAATAATAAAGTACAAATATAATATTCTTAGAAGTTAGAATATCTCAACATTTTGTATCTATCCAAGCTATATGAAACCCACCGTGACGCCGCTTTGGCTAACGAAGCCCACAAAAAATGCGTCAAAGCACAGTATGACAAATCCATTCAACCTTGGATTTTTAACGAAGGTGACCTTATACTCACATACGACCAAATGCATGACAAACTAGGAAAAGGCAAGCTAGAGTCGATGTGGTATGGTCCCTTCATTGTAAAACATGTATTGGAAAAAGGAGCTTACGTGCTCGTTGACTATGATGGTACACCTCTGTCATGGCCCCGCAATGGGTTGTACCTAAAACAATTCTACGCGTAGGTTTATCCTGCGCAAGACATCTTGTACATAATGTACTTAGCTTGTTTTTCAGTTATTTCTTTTGTGTGTGTGTGCATGGATTTTATTTCATGTATCCTCATTTACCTCGACTTGTGATTCTATGCGCGGATGTATGCCTACTACGGATTCACAGATGGTGCTAACCGACACACCCGGAACCTTGCATCCGCAGCATGGGTTATCTATTCTCCTGTTGGCGAGCTGGTATCCTTAGGGGGCACTTGCTTGGGCCCTGCAACCAACAACATTGTAGAGTACCATGCAGTCATCGGACTCTTAATGGAAGTTGCTTCCCTTGGAATCCACTCTTTTTCGGTCTTTCTGGATTCCCAACTCATGGGGTCCCATCTGAACTGTGTCTACACTGTCTGCGATCCTATATTACTTCGCTTATTTAGAAGGGTACGCCTCTTGGAATGATCTTTTGATTACATTTCATATCAACATGTACCAAGAGAATTCAATTTTGTAGGTGACTCATTGGCTAACCACATTTTGGATTGGCATCTAGCTCATACATAAAAAATACATCATAAATCAAACACACAAGCTACTACTGTAAATGAATAAATCATAGAAATAAGTCCACATGTATATAACCACATATAAAATGTTTTTCTGAATACATATGATAAAGATGTGTCTAAAGACAAAATTTGGGATCTCGTCCCATACAAAATTTGGCCCCTTGGCCTACATATCATGTACATGCCGCAAAAATTAAATACTATTGTCTAAGGAGACTAGTCATCATCTTCACGCTACTCTTGGTAGCATACCACAGCTCTAGCCACCTTACGAAGGAGTTGGCTGATATGCCTGGGCACACCTACAGTATGTCGCTGGAGATGAAGACGGATGTCATCCATCCCCATAGCAGGGACTCCCATAGTCAAGCGATGAAGGTTCCACTCCACATCGCGGATACCCCCTGCTTCTTCTGCGTCTTCCTCCTCCTCTTCAGGAGCAGCCTAATGCCGGAGCCCAGCTCAATGTAACGGTGAATAGTCTGCTGGTCTCCTTGGCCAACGATCTGCAGCATGAACATGTACATATGTTAGATCGTTCTACACATCGAAAAATCACTAAAAATTATATATTTAAAAAGTTAAAAACACATTGGTGAAGGTCATATACCTGATTTCTCAAAGTCCTCATCATCAAGAAGTGCTAAGTCAATGTCCTCTCAGTAATACACCCCTTCATAGGGGTAGTCCTCAATCATGATGATTTGCTCCTCGAGCCACGAGATGAAATCCTCATCAAAGGCTAACAATTGTGGCCCCCTGAGCCATCTTGTGTAGTCACTCCATCGCCCCATCTGAGTCTCAGTCACAGGGCAGATAGGCATGGATACCTATGGATGCAGCAATGGCACCCTCTCCAAAACGAAGGTGACTAAGATGCTCCCATACCCAAACTAGCGAGTATCCCCATTTCTGCACTTTGTCACTTGCTCCTTAAGGTTGGTTAGAACCCCTTCACACCAGTTGAACAATGTTGGCACCATGCACTCTATAGCAAGAATCATTTTTCCCCTCGTTGCGTGGTGAGGACCCACACTACCTGATGCACATGTAATGGTAAATAGTATGGTTCTCAACGAAAGCTCTTTGACGTCTTTTATGGGTATTTTCACACTTGATTTGCGAGAACCCTGTCGACAGTAGCGAACGACCAAATCATTTGTGCTCTCTTCCGAGGCCCTGTTCCCTGTTAGGTTCACCCACACCCCTATCTTGGAGAGGCCAGTGAGAAAGTAGATATCCTCAAGCTCAATCTCGAGAGTGTGTTATCCGACCTAGAAAGATTGAAGGTCACTATCTCACAATTGTATTATGTGAGTCAGAAGTTTTCCCTGCTTCCAGATACCCTTGGTTTTAAAGAACTTGAGCAAACCGCATGCCCGCAGTGCATTCAATGTCATTTGGTCATCTGCAGCCAATTGATCATCATTCTTGTGCTCCCTCTCTTTCCAGTCCACCATTTTTCCTCAGATAAGATGAAAACTCCTGTCAAAAGGCAAATAAAGCATTCATGAGAACCTGGAAAGCCGATTTTATGCCAAACATGAGGAAACAATTAAAAACAATTCTCATTTTTCACGATTTTCGCACCTGGGCGTTTTGGGGCTGCGTGGAAACTGCAAATTTTCATGCCCCCATCAAACACCACAGTGCAATAATCAAGAATTTCCGTGCTTCTCGATAGAGGGAGGTCGTGACAATTCCAGACATGAAAAGATGCCCAAAAAGTCTCCTCGAAAAATTAAAAATTGACATGAAACCAAAAAGTAAAAACATGAAATCAAAAAGTAAAAACATGAAATGAAAGAGGAGCTCGAGAACTCTTACTTGGTGCAGACGGCTGTCATAATGGTGCCTCGGATCTCCAGATATGGTCACTTGAATATTTTCCCTCCAATAGGTGAAACTCCCTCTACAAGTGAAATGGCCAAGTTAAAATGGTAACTTCCTCTTTTACCTCTTATTTATATAAGTTACATGGCTATTTTTGCTCATTATTTTATTATAAAGATCTTTTAGGTCAATTTTTTCACATTACTAATATCCTTTTTCCAACGTTTCATAAACCATTTTTGACAGGATCTCCGCACTTTGTTCACACTGGCAATATATCACTATTTTGACCTTCATTTGAGCTAACTTTATCTTTTTCGTGCTCTGGATTAAAACCTGAAAAAGATTCCAAGTGACTTTTCACACCCGTCTCGTGCTTGTTAAAACTAAGTAAACGGGGTCGAGCTTAGTTGAATTTACTCATGCTCGTAAAACGATGAGGAAAGTATCATTTTTGTATTATTTTATTCTTTTTTGGGACCAAAATGATTAAAAATTACGAAAAAGACCATTGGAGTTCTTTTTAAGCTCTTTTCGGGCTCCCTCATTACGAAAAGATTTCTAAGTGCAATTGTCTCTTTCACACTTGTAAAAGTATTCGAAAGGACGTCTATTCAGTGATAGGTTACCCCTTTTTCAGCTCGTCTAGACTATTTACGAGAAAGGAATACCTCAGTCAATCTCTGACTGGTAGAGTTCTCTCAAGAATTGTTTTACACTTTTTCAGGATTGGGGGACTAAAATTACGAAAAAGCACGCTCTGGAGCTTTCTTTAAGTTTTCCAGGCTCTCTAAATGTGAAAAACTATCGAGTTTTCCTTCCTTGGACTCGTTAAAATTCAACATCGAAAGGCATGCTTTGGGATGAACCTCTCCTTTCTCGGGTTCGTAAAACATGTGAGATCGGACTCATCTATGAGATGAGCTATATCGAGCATCTGTTATCCTCTTCAAGCTCATAAAACAACAAATAGGTACTCGTCCATTATGTCGAGGGAAAAATGGGAAATGAGTCAAGTTTACCTTGTTCGCAGGTTGTCAATCGTCACCTTTGAACATGGCATGTGTCTCTCCCTTGTCTTCTTTTGGGTATTTATCTTTTCTTGTTGAGTTATGATCATAGTCTCGAGTCGTCTCTTTGGACACAAGTCCACTCATCGTGTGTTTGTTCTCTGCTGTGTATAATCCTTGCTGTCAAGTTCTGCTTCATGCTGTTATATGTTCAAAGGGTCTGCATTGCTCTAAGTCATCCATTATGTCAAAGATTTCGTTGTGTTAGTACATGTCCTTTCGTCCCATTGTTACATACCTCTCTCATACCGATTCTGTGCTGATGATGTGGGATACATCATGGCCTACCTTCAGCGATTCTATTCCTGTCAACTCCAAATCACTATCCAGGCATTAGGCTTAGGAGTCAACCATCAGTACCTTGGTGCCTGCATGCCTCAATGGCAGGTTTCCTCGTGTTCGACAGTAGGTTTTAATCATTGACCTCTGATCAAATAATCTCATGAGTGCTCGACGTCAACTCATTTATTCACATTTCATTGATATGTACTAAGGTTACCTTGGGGATCATTGTCATCATTGGTGATTTCCCTCGCATTTGTTAATGGTTCACATCATTGACCGGTAATCAAATGGTTTCTACCATGTTCGACTTCGATGCCTTGTAATCACATGGCTAGATTCGTATCATTTTGGGATCGGGTAGAAGACCCTGGACACATTTTGATATCGATTTCATCCAGGTTATGATGATGACTTTTGAACCGGTTTCCACATCAGTCCTATGTGGATAACCTCATTGTTGTATTGTCACATAGATCCACTTATGTATTGGTCATGGTTGTATCATTATTGTTTCATGGATCTATGATTGTTCACAGTAGCCATGACTTGTCTACAGTCTATATCATCTCAGTACTCATGGATCTGCAGCGTATTGGTCGGCAGCCATGCTTTGAGTTAGTTGTTCCAAGCATGGGTATTCCCACCTCGATGGTATTTTTGACATCTTGTTTCTGTTTCAGCTCCTCGTTGCTTCCCTCGATCCTATCTCCGTGAAATATTATTTGTAAAGTATTTCGGCCATCAGTCCCTTCTGACCTCACACTATAGGGGGCATCTGTTATACCTCAAAGTTACACATTAAACCCTAGTGTCGCATCCTTATACCATGTGACCTAACGACACTTTCTCCCTAATGATCGTCATACATTATTGGTACCCTCCTTGGTCTCATCTGGACACCCAGGAGCAAAAACCACTGACTGAATGTTGAAGACAACACCTTGCCTGCCACATGTCACCAAATTTGACCCAATTTACATACATTTTCGTGCTTTGCGCATTTGTTGGGTAACGACAATTAGGGTTTTCACGCTATTCTCAGACCCTGAGGCGCGACAATTTCACGTTATGCTCAGACCCACGGGTGCGAAAATCCCTTTTTAGCCTTTTTTCCATGGATCTTGGATCTCACCTTTCGAGATATTTTCTTGGGATTACCAACTTTGATTCGATCCCAACCCCCTCTCTCTGTTTAGTATTCCTAATCCACTAAACACTCATTAAATCCATCTTACTCTCCTTTTGGTTAACCCTTCCAAACACTATAAAGGAGATGCCTTCCATGAGCCAAAGGGAGGACTTTTGGGGCATCCAACCTATGATCTTGAGACTTTTGCAGAGATAGCTACAGGAAGAACTTGAAGCTGAAAGTTGGCTTGGCCATCAAGCAACCCTTGTAAGCATATTCAAGTTGTAATAAAGTTAACTTGTCTTGTTTCTCAATTCATGTGTGTTGATTGTGTTTCAATTTCATGATTTGTACCTAGCTAGATTTAGATTCTAACTCGTGATTTAGGAATATTGGAGAATTGTATATGCTTGTATATTGTCTGATCTTAACATGTTCATCGCGAGGACTTCGAGATATGGACTACGAGTGAGACAAACATCAAGAGTGAAAGGTCATTTATATTCTCTCACTTTCTTCAATACAGAAACCTTGAAATACTTGGTGAATCTAGGATTCAAGATCGCATTTGTTTCATTTTTGTCTTAGTATAGAGTCAGTCTATCCTGCTTTATCCTAAGAGGGATTCTTTCTATTTGTAGGAAGAAATCTCTACAACATTCGTATGCACAAAAATTATTTTCATTGTGTTACATACATCACTTGACTTCTCATTCCTCTCAATTCTACACTTATGTTGATGTCTTACTTCATGTACTATGTGCTTTCTAATTCTGCAGTCTACGCCAAGATATGCTCTATCGATATGCTACTGCGCAACTGCACTCACCAACTGATACTATTCTTTCAATTGATAATTTGCTTATCTTAGATAAATCATCAGTAACAGATGAAACTGTGCACTTACTGATGTGTCCATTCTATTTAAGTGCCAAAAACTTTTATATAATTTGCAACGTCATGTGCATCAAATGATTTGTCCTTTCAGTTTAAATCACTTGTATTATATCATCCTCATCATGACGTGCTTGTTGGATCCTTCTGGTGCTCTTTCGTTGTGCATCAGATGGACTTCTCAACTTCGCACACTTCACTTCAATATTCGTGCACCAGCTTGACATCTGCGCATCACCTGATATACGTCGGTTCTGTCTCTGCTCTTTCTGTCTTACTTACTATTGATGTATATGTAACTTTGGAATGCATTTCACCTATGTATTTCATCTATGTATATTGTACTCCTATGGAGATGTTATTATTCCTCTATACAAAAGTGTCGTCATTTGTATTGACAAGTGTCGCAAGTGTCGTAACTTGCCGATGGGTTACTAGACCACCATGTGTCGGGTCGACCTTGATTAAGTTAACGATGGGCTATTCGATTGAGTTAGACAAGCCAGCCTTGTTGGTCTATTTGGCAGGACAGGGTCTGTATAAATAGAGATCGGGAGATCTCTATTTGATCATCTCATTACTCACTCTTCCATCACTCGGAAAGTGGCGCACATGTGAGGAGGAGGATCAACTGCTAGTAGAAGACTATCTCTTGTACTTTGGTTGTATCATTTCTCTCTCTATCTCTGAGGAATTTGTGGGGTTTTTCACCTTTATGGTTTTCCCCAATAAACTTTGTGTGTCTATTGTCTCATGTGATTGCTTGGTGTGATTGATATGCATTGTTATACTTGATATGCTGTACATGTTATTCTCTCAGTAAAGATCCTAGAGTATATTGAATTAATGCTCAAAAATTAACATGGTATCAGAGCTTCCCTAAGAAGAAGACATTGTGCAGTGGCGAAAACTAGGGTTTCTTGTTTATTGGGTTTCTCTCCATAGATTTTGGAAAATCAGTAAGGTAGATTGACTTTACTCATCAAGGAGAATTTTTCTATCCAATCAGAATTCAACTTTGGGCACTTTCATTTTTGGCCCTACAATTTAGGGTTTCCACAAAAATAGGAATTTCTGAATTCCAAGGACATAGCTAGAATATCCTTGGAAAAATCGAAGTTTAGAGCTTTTGATTGATATTTTTGGTTGGGTGAAGCTCTGGGAAACTCAAACCCTAATTCTGGGTCCTCCCGAGTGAATCCGAGAAGACTAAAAGGCATTTCTGAAGGGTGAATCTTTGCATATTTCAAATTCTAAATATACCAGGCTGATCAACTCATCAAGGCACATCTTTCTATCCTTTCAGAAAGTTGAAATTCACATTTCAAATTTTTAGGGTTTCTCTGACAAACCCTAATCCGTGACCAGATCCAGTTTTCAGCAAATCAAGTGGTAAGACCTAAATGTTTTATATCCATTTGAGTTTCTCATTAAAATGTCTCACCACACCAAGCTTGAGGATAAGCTTGAAGGGGCTAATAACTTCCGAGCATGGAAGTATAGGATTGGGTTAATCCTGGAAGAAAATGAATTGGACACTTACATAAGTGAAGAGGTCCCTGTCCCAGAGGGAGAAGAGGCTAAGGCCTTACATAAGAAAAAATTTGTCAAGGAAAAGAGGATCATTGTTGATTCTATAAAATACCATCTCATACCACATGTGTCATCTCTGAAGACACCCAAGGAGATGTTTGATTCCCTGACCAAGCTATTTGAAGGAAATAACATAAATTAGAAGATGACTCTGCAGAACCAATTGAAAGGGGTAAAGCTTTCGGAATGGAGAGACCATTCAATCTTATTTCTCTAAGGTCTCTTAGATCAAGGAACAACTTGAAGTTGTAGATGAAGTGGTGGATAATGGTGAAGTTGTCATGACCAATTTGAATGGCCTACCTAGGTCATGGGATTCCTTCACTCAAGGAATATGTGCAAGAAGGAAGTTGATCTCCTTCAATAGACTGTGGGAGGAATGTTCACAAGAAGAGGCTAGGCTTGTAGCCCGAGAATAAAATATAGGAAGTGAAGATCAAGCTCTCACAGTTCACACCAAAAGAAGCAAGCCCAAGAAGGAGCACTCTCATCACAAGAAACCTCTTAAAAAGGGTAAGAAGGATCCAAGATGCTTCACATGTAATGAGAAGGGACACTTTGCTGCAGATTGTCCCAAGAACAAAAGGGACAACAACTTCAACAACAAGAAGAAAGGAAACAAGAAGAGATATCATGCTCATGCGGCTGAGGATGATGAACCTCCCAAGAAGAAGGCTAGATTAGAAAGTGATGACTCATCAAGCGAATTTGAATATGTTCTAATCTCTGCTCTCACAGGTACTATCTCTCATGGTTGTAATGATTGGCTTATTGACAGTGGGGCTTCCAAACACATGACTGGGTTTAAAGAATCTTTTGTAAACCTATCTGAACATGAGTCACCCCATAAGGTGAAACTTGGGGATGACTACCGATATCCTATTAAAGGAAGTGGTGAATCTTCTTACAACCTATACTCTGGAAAGTCTTTGAAGATGAAAGAGGTTCTATATGTATCTGGGCTCAATAAGAATCTACTCTACATATTTGCATTGGATGCAAAAGGCATGAGGGTTTCATTTGTAGATGGCCAAGTACTCATGTGGCCAAAGGGAAAGACCATAGATGATGTAGTAGTGATTGGAGAGCAAGAGGGAGGATTGTACAAATTGAAGGGACAACCTAAACATGCCATGGTACATGAATCCATGGAGCCAAGTGAACTTTGGCATAGAAGGCTTGCACATGTGCACTATAGAGCACTACCAATTGTGAGCAAAGTTGTAGAAGGTCTTCCTAAAATCAAAACAAAGCATGATGGTATTTGCAAAGGATGTGCAAAAGGAAATAACATTAAGAAGGCAATTCCAAGTAGTGAAAGCAAAGCTAAAGGGATCTTGGAAATTATCCACTCCGATGTATGCGGTCCGATGTCATCCAGTTTTTTGAGTGGGTATGTATACTATGTCTCTTTCATTGATGATTTATCTAGGAAGACTTGGATTTATTTCTTGAAGAACAAAGATGAAGTGTTTGATAAGTTAAAGGAATTCAAAGCCTTGATGGAAAATCAAACTGATAAGAAGATCAAGACCTTCAGATCCGACAATGGCGGAGAATTCACTTTAGATGATTTCAAAAAGGTATGCAGTGATTCAGGGATTAAGAGGGAGTTGACTGCTCCCTACAATCCACAACAGAATGGAGTTGCAGAAAGGAAGAATAGAACAATCATGGAAGCAGCACGGGAAATGGTGCATGACCAGGATCTTCCAATGCATCTATCGGCAGAAGCAGCTAGGACAGATGTATATGTGTAGAACAGAACACCTCACAAGATATTGGACAACAAGACACCAGAAGAGGTATTCTCTGGTAAGAAACCTAAAGTCGGCCATCTCAGAATATTTGGTTGTCCAGTATACACTCATGTTCCAAAGGAAAAGAGGACAAAGCTAGATCCTTCAGGAAAGAAGGGCATCTTTGTGGGGTACAGTGAAAGCTAAAAGGATTACAGAATATACTTTCCAGGGTTCAAGAAAATTGATGTCAGCAGGGATGTAACATTTGATGAAAACTCAGCCTTCATCAAATCAAGAAAGACACCTATTGAAGATCATGAAGAACCAAAGGAAAATAGATTTCAAGACACCACCATGACTGAATCAATTCCAGAAGCAGATCATGAAGTTGAAGATCCACAAATGCCTGTAGATCCACCCTGTGAGAATAACTCTCATAAGAGGAAACCTGCATGGGCTAGAGAGCTCATTCAAGATGCAGAAAGATATGACATTTCAGAAGAAGAACACAGAGCAAAGAAGAGAACTAGATCACATATCAGCTATGTTGCTTTACTCTGTGATATTATGAACAAAGAACCTTCCAATTATGAAGAGGCAGCGGAAAAGAAAGAATGGAAGGATGCCATGGTCGAGAAATACCATTGTTAGGAACCCATGTCTTTACTTTGTTAGTATATTGTTGTTGGACACATATGCTTTGTAAGTCATCCCGTAGTATTTGTTGATCCATAGTTTGTGTTATTGTTGTTGGCGCATATGCTTTGTAAGTCGCCCATAGTTTTATTGATCCATAGTTTGTATTGGCCCATGGTTTTGACTCATAGTATTGGCACCTAAACTTAGTATATAAGTGTGTGTTGAAGCCTATAAAGGCATTGTGAAGTTATTTGTATTGAGCTTGCTCAAAGGAGGTTGCCCCCTTGAAGTGTCCTGCGATCAATATAAAAGTGATTCTGAGTTCTGTCATTTCTTCTATTTCGCATATTCTTATTAATTAATTGTTGCAGGTTCATCACATCTAGTATCAGAGCACTTTCTTGGGCTCACTGGGTGAAATTTCGGTCAAATTTTTTTTCGCATCTGTCGCAGCTTCGGATCGGGGAATAATCCCTATCCGCTTAATTGTGGGGAGTACTTGAGCATAAGCCCTAAAACTCATTGTGAGGAGTACCACAGGAACACCAAAGTAGCTGGTCCATTGAGAGGACCTACCAGCGAAAAGGGCAATGACTCCTACCTAATTGACTAGTTCCCACCCGTGAGGTAAACCAAGAGCTATCGTTTGTGGCAAAGAAGTTATCAGTTTTACCTAAGCTGTGGAGTGAGGGGTACTGCCCCAATATGCAAGCCATCAGACAGCATTGGTGGCCGAGTGAAACACCTGAACTGTTAGGAAGTCGAACATACCTGGGATCCATATCTATTTTCAGCTGAACTGTTGCTGATCACTTCTGTGTTGTTTCAGATCCATTCCGAGCCGTTTCATATCCAGTCATTTCAGATCCATTCTAAAAGACATTATAGATCTATTCTGACAGTTGTTACAGATCCAACCATTTTTTATCTATTCGGTGTCGTTTCAGATCCATCTGTTGCCGATCCCTTCCATGCCGTTGCAGATCCCTTCCGCCATATATCCCTTGTTTTAACTCCATTTCCCTTGAAACTTCTCTGACACCCCTGCAATCCCATTCTACATATTTCATTCCTGAGGACCCTATCCCAAATTCCACTTCCCAACACCCGAAATCTCACATTTGTCTATTTTTAGGATTTGCCATAACTTCTTCGATTTTCACCCGATCGCCTTCAAATTTTACCCTAGAGTTCCTTTTCTAATTTTGCTTCTTTGTCCCTCTCTGCCAAATTTTCTCATTCTATCACTCTGATTCTGAAATCCCATTTTTTTGCTTTCCTGTCCTTTCAACAATGTCCAAAATCTAGTCAAACCCCAATTACCCATCAAATTGTTTCCCCAATCCAAATTTCCCTTTGCTAAATCAACTTATGTTTGTGTTTTTCTACCCATTCCACAAAAAAAAAACCCTTGGTTATGGTTGTCACCCGTGCAGGAGCACACACCATGGAGGAAGCATTTGCAGCCATCCAAACCAAACTTCAAGATCTGGATGAAAAATTTATCAGCCTCCATCTTCAGCATTCATCCATGAACAATAACCACCAGCCAGAATCTTTTGCAGCCACCGGATTCTCTTCTTCTAGCAATTTTCGTGGGCTGAAGCTTGATTTTCCTCACTTCAATGGTACTGATCTGACTAGATGGATATACCGAGCAGAACAATATTTCATTCTGCATAATACTTTTGACTTCCAGAAAGTCCACTTGCATCCTTTCATTTGGAACAGGAAGCCCTTCAATCGTATAGTTGGTACATCAAAGCTCATCCCGAGCCAAACTGGATAGATTTTTGTCAACACCTTTTGCCACGATTTGGTCCTAGTGTTTTTGATGACTTCATGGGAGCACTCACTAAACTTCACCAAATTGGCACCGTGAGCGAATATTAGACAGAATTTGAGAAACTGGCCAATCACATAGAAGGATTGTCTGATGAATTCTACAGGAGTTGTTTTGTCAGTGGTCTCAAGGATGAAATCCGCTCAAAGGTCAAAATGTTATGTCCCAACACAATGATGGAAGTCCTAGGGTTGGCTAAGTTGGCAGAGGACAAAATCGCAGCTCAACAACACTCCAAACCCACCTTCGTTCCCTTCAGAAATCTGGGTTCCCAACGACCTCCCATCATGCCTGCTCCTCGACCAACTACTATCAAGCATTTGTCTGAAACAGAGATGCAGGCATTCAAGTGGGGTTGGGATTCCAACCATTGGGCCCCATGGATGTTGCACTTCCCCTTGCGACCACCTCGGCCGACTCGTCCCTAGAAGCTGACAAAGCCTCCTGGTTCATTGAACGAATCCAGCATATCCGCCAATAGGTTCAAGATATTCTACAGAAGTCTAATCCCAAGTACAAGCAGCGCCATGATCAACATCGGGTGCACATAAGTTTCAGGTGGGCGACAAAGTTTGGTTGCATTTGCAGAAAGAACGCCTTACAGGGCGCCATCGAAAGCTTCGCCCACTCCGTTATGGGCCGTACACCATCACCAATGCAGTGGGTGATAATTCTTTTGAGATCAACATTCCCCCCTTCCTTGGTCTGCATCCAGTCTTCAACGTGGCTCTCCTTCGGCCATATTTCCCACCACTATTAGACACCTCAGAGATAGCAGAGAAGTTGACACCAACGGAGCTCAACTCTGTCTGCCTACAACAAGCATCCAGTGATCATATTGCAGACACACAGATCAAGGGCACTCGACATCAAAGGATCCAACTTTATCGAGTTGTCAAAGCAGGGCAACTTCTGCACCAAGGCAAGTGGCTTACCCGAGGCCAAATTCAGCAGAAATTTCCTCATCTGATGGGGGAACTCAATGCAATGGAGACCATTGCTTGCTAAGGAGGGAGGATTGATCCAGGTGGATATTGGTGGCCACCCACCTTTCCAACTGGCTCAAAACAGTTTTATGGCAATTTTGGTATTGTACTATTTTTAGCAGTTTTTCGGGTCCTAAACTTCCGGGGCCGTTTCGAGGCCCTAAACGACCTTTTTTGGCAATTCGGGGGGCCAAATGGCTGCCTATGGCATGCATTTGGCCCTATTTGAAAGTTGTAAATCCCGGATAGACCTTTCCAATGGGCTACCGAGCGCCCCAAACGGAGATCGTATGCAAAAGTTACGACCCCGACAAGTTGATGTACTAACTTACCCAAACGGGGCCCACATGACTTTTGGCGCTTCATCTCCTAGGGTTAGGTTTTTGGATGTCTAGGGTTTTTTACATTCCTGCTTATTGTAAAAGGCCTTGAGAGCCTCATTGTAACCATCTTCTTGCGAAATGAGCGCAGTCGTCACATCTCTTCTCAGAGATAAGCCGCCACCATTCCAGCAAGCTTGTTTTCCGCTGCATTTTACAGTTCTAGCTTATTTCCTTATTGAATAGAAAACCAGTTTTACTATATCTCTGTTATTTTGTGTTAAGCATCGTATAATAATCTATATTCATTTCGTTCTGCTCATAAAATCCAGATCACATAGGTCACTTGGGATTTCAAAACACGTATGCACGCGCCATGTTGAACTTTGGTGTTGTCATTGATTTCAAAGAGGTTGTTGGATAATGTCAAAGAGGTTGTTGGACTTGGTGTCTGAGTGCCAGTTTGAAAAAATATATAAAAATATGTTCGCAAGTCCTTAATCCCACCTGGTCATGGTACTCTTGTCCACAATTCCCACTAAGCCAATAAACTAGTGTGTGCAAGGCCCACAAAGTCACGGTACCTCAATCACGCAAGATAATACAAGTGGAATATGCTTGGGTAAGCTTTACAATGAATAAAGGAATAAGGGGTTTTACCATTTAGATAAGCCCCAACTTGTGGACACATTGTTTGAACAAGTTGAGTATAAATAAGAGTGAAGTTGATGAGTGAGATGTAAGCTTGTAAGAACAAATGGAGTAATATTCTAAATTTGAAAGCTTTGGGTTAGATGAAATGCTCAGGGGAATCATACGAAATATGATTTCGAGAAGTGTGCGAGGTTACAAGAAATGCATAAGAATAAGGAGCAGTCGCACATACATAAGGAGAATTTATGAGAAGGGCACAAGAAGCATGTGAATGTATATGTGCACATAATCAGTACCGTGATTGGAACTGTAGCATAATGCAGTATAAGAGAATAAATGAACAGATTCGATGTAATATACCCAATCGGTATTTTTGGGATATATTAACTCAATTGTAAAAGAAAAAGTCAGAAGAAAGAAAAAAAAAAAAAACCTACTCGTATTAGGCTAGAATTGTCAAAACTAGTTCTGGGCACAATTAAACCCTCCCACTTCTTCCCAAGGTGGATTTTTGGGATTTGATGTGACTAAGATCCGATTTGCAGTATCTTATAAAACAGGGGCTAAGATAGCTACAGAATATTTTGCACAAAGTATTGGGACCATTTATGTTTCGACAACAATTGTCGATGAAGTCTACTCCAAATCTTCATGGGTACACCAACATATGAAAACTAGATCCTTCCACTAGTAACTCGTATTAGGCTAGAATTGTCAAAACTAGTTCTGGGCACAATTAAACCCTCCCACTTCTTCCCAAGGTGGATTTTTGGGATTTGATGTGACTAAGATCCGATTTGCAGTATCTTATAAAACAGGGGCTAAGATAGCTACAGAATATTTTGCACAAAGTATTGGGACCATTTATGTTTCGACAACAATTGTCGATGAAGTCTACTCCAAATCTTCATGGGTACACCAACATATGAAAACTAGATCCTTCCACTAACTTGAGGTGAAATCAGAAGTTGGATGGGATATTTTTTTCCTATAATATACTGATAAACCAAATACACAGTGGTTTTGGGGAATCTAGAATGAGTTTGGGTGACTTGGGAGAAATTGTTGCTACAGTGGCAGCTCGACTAGTTATAGTTATGGATGACTCAAACTAACTCTGAGGGCCATGAATTATAATTTTAAGTATTGGGATGGCTTCAGGAGTGTTTTAATGACCTGCAACACTTTACGGAATAAAAATTGGACTCATAGAACTCCTTTTGTAAACGAAACTACAAGACTAGTAAAAAATTCATGCATAAAGAACTAGTCTAGCTATATGACCATTCTAATGACTCAATTAATTTAATAAATATGTAATAACATACAGAAAAATGAATTATAACATATTATATTACAACATAAATCATGAATCACGAATTTGGAGGTGACTTCATTATTTCTTACCATTAAAATTGCTAGAATCCCCAAAGGTTGAGGATTTACCAATATAGATAGAAATTAATGGATTGTATGAGAAGAAAGAAAGACTTCACCACCAGATTCAACACGTGGGATGAATAATAATATTATTGATCCATATTTAACACATCACATCTGCAATAACTCATAGACTGCGCCCTCGTGAAGTAAGATTCTAACTAGATGAAACTCTTGTACTGGAGCAATGATCAACTATATCTCTTTTCCTTCACTTGAACTCGTTAAGATGTACTGGATGGAAAATCATATATCACATTCAATTCTAATGGATGCACAAGTTTTATTTAGACTGAGACAAATAAATTGGGACAAGGTTTGCAATGGGTTTCATCTCCCAAAGCTAGTTGAGGCGCATCACTCAACCACTGAGAAGCAAAGCTCTCAAACAATTATCAAAATCACCAAAAGATGTGAGTGAGGTGCACCCTCCTTATTGTATAGATTGATTGGATTATTGGACAACTAATCATTGGATAAGATGCCATGAATATGCCCTCCTTGGTTGAATTGGAAGTTGCTTTCCTAAGGAGATATTTCTCGCTTTTAGCCTAATTTTTCTTACTTTCTGCTTTTCCTTTGCTTTCTCTACTTTTCACTGGATTTTCCTTCTTTTATTATTCTTTTTCCTGCTTTTCTTCTTCTTCCTACTTTTATAAAATTTCCCTGCCTTTCTTCATGCTTTCTGCTTTTCATAGTTTCTTGATTTTGTGTTGCCTTCCATCTTTTAAGTAGCTTTCTGATTTTTCTCTTATTTTCTTCTAGTTCCCATTGTGGATGACAACTCATAAAGACACCCTTACCCTCTTGTGCACCCTCATGAGCCTAATTAATCATAAATAAATATTACTTTTATATTTTAGAACAACATTAATAAAATTAACTTATGTAAAATATTATTGGCCAATTATTCCCAAATTATCAATAATTATCTTAGGAAACTCAAATTGGGAATCCTATACTTCATGTGGGCCACCTTAGTCCAATTATTCTTCAATTACTCTCTTGGGAATCTTACTTCAGTAAATTTCCACCCTTATCCACCAATTTAATCATTTTAATCTTGGGTGACTTAGGCCAAAATTATGACTTGGACCATAGCAAAATTTGGGAACATGACAAATCCGCCCCTCCTAAGATTGCTTGTACTCAAGCAATTTAGTTCAAGGACTAACAATGCATCTCCATCCCAAGCATGCTTATGAATTTTATTCCTCTCATCTTATTGCTGACCATACCAAGTCACCAACTTTTTTCACCACAACTGAAATCATCAAAATCATGGGTCTAAACAATTTAATGGAAATGGAAAATATGCTCTACTCAATGCATGCTCCGACAATTCAATGGAAATGAAAAATATGCTCTAATCAATGCATGCTCCGACAATTCAATGTATCTCTAAACTTCCCAATTAACTCTGAGAGTGTCCATCATGTTTTTGTTGGTCATGTCTTTCCCAAGATTTATATCCATCATATGGTTTCCCATGTAGGGAACTAGACCACTACTCAACATAGATGTACTTCAATAAATGTAGGTTGGCTCACCCTCTTGGATCCCACTGATTATGTTGCAACCTTCTCAACATTTCTTCCATTTGAAGTGATCTTCCATTCTGAGGAATTCCCGGATCCCATAATGTTAGGTTCTTTTCTTGTGGTATGTTTTTGTCCATCCAACCCATGGATACATGTGTAATGGAGGCATCAAAGGGATGCCATGAATATATTTGATGATGCTCGTATGATAAGACAATATCAGTAATATTAAAAAATTCATTACAGAAACCAAAAGTACCTTTACCTCCTTGCTTCCCCATCTTTTCTCTATCCACCCATAATGGTATCTCATGATATTTTTGGAGCGAAAGGGGTGTTTGGGAAAACACCCTCCATGTCATTTGACCCATCCCAATGAGTCAAGAATGATTCCCATGCACTTCTATGTATATTGGAAGGATCATATGGACGCCATAGAAACCTTTGTTGCTCTTTATAATATTGCATGATGAAGGATCTGTCCATTAATATCCTACCAAAGAAAGCTAGATAGGTGCATCCTTGAGTCTCCATATCCACTAAGTAATACCTATCCAATCCATGGATAGATAAGTAAATTTGCTTTCATATTTGAATGGTATGTTCACTTGAATGTACTTTTCAACAAGACAAGTGTTTGGCCAAGATCTTCTATGGCATATTCGTTCACCAACGCTTGCAAATCAGAACTTTTCTCATGTTCATCCTCCACATGAGATTCCTCCATCATACCCATTGAATTTCCTTCCATTCAAGATGAAAGGTGTGGTACATTTAGCTCCTTTTGAATTTTATATATATGCAACGTTGACTCTTGAACATCCCTTTGGGTGCTCTCCAAAGAAACATATGCAGCATCCAATTCGCTACCAAGATTTTATTCTTCATCTTCCTCTCTTTTGAGTGCATGATGGTAAATTGTGGTCACCTCAAGAAGATGATTCCTATCTGAGAGCATGTTCATATAACTTTCCTTCATCTTGGATATTGCTTCTTTGAGAGTTTCAAAATCCCCCAAGAAATATTTTCCTTCCAAACCTTCCTGTGAACCTCTCCAACAACATCTTGACACCAAGGCATTGACATCAACATAAAGATCCTTGGCTACTATGATATTCTCTTGGTCCTCCTTCAATGTTCCACTCAAATGATGTGACTCACCAAGAATATCCTCCACCAATAAATCTCCCCTACATAGAGAAATTTCATAATCTGACTGGTATGAAACAAGTGCTTTTCCCTTATCTTGTAAGTGAATGCTTCATTGCTTCCTTGAAGCACTTGTAAACCAGAAAAATCCTCATACTCACCTTGCACATGAGGTTGTTCCAATATTCCATGTGTAAAATCAGCCACACACATGTTATCACATGTAATGTTGGGAAATGATTGTGACTCTCCCAATGCCATATAAAGTTTATCTACTTCTATTATCTTTTCTTTTGCAACTTTGAGCACAAGATCTCTATCCATAAATAGTTGCAAGTATTCTTCTTTCATCATCTCTAGATATCTTTTAATGATGCTTGGTTCGGAAGTAGAGACTCTATCTACCATTCCTTCTTGTCCCTCATTATTAATATTGTCATTGAGTTTTTGTGCACCATCATTCCGGGACAAGTCTTGCAATAGCTTTTCTTCTGTGACTAAGAGTTGGCTCTCTAAGCCACTCAATGGCTCCTTAATTGCACTATGTGGTTTTCCACAAGTGTGCTCATGCAACTTCTAAGATTCATGTAAACTCTCCTCTGACAATTCATCCTTCTCAAAATTTTGTTTCTTAGCACTAGAAGACCCTTCCATGCCAATATTTTCACCAGAAATGGATGCCATCTCAGAATCACACAAGGGAATGCAAAAATAAGAATAGTAACAATACCTTTGTGACACCCTTGTTTCTTCAAGTGATGGAGTTGTTAAGGCATGTTCCTCCACCAAACTTCTAATTTCATCCTCCACTAATGTGGGGCTGCCTCTTGCTTCATGATGAATTTCTAAGAGTGCTTGGAGGGATGCAATTATTCTTCCAAATATGCTCCAAAAGTAGTTTCCTTTCCACCCGTCATATTTCACATCTGTCCTGTAGTGATCCCATGCTCACCAATAAAGAATTTTCAATGTCCTGAAGTGGAATCTCTTTCCACGTTGTTCATAACTTCAGCACCTTTTGCTTGGTATTTGGGTGCTTCTGCTTCTTTTCCATCCTCCTCCAAGTGGATTGTGTCTTCTTCATCATCATGACTGCTACAATTATGCTAATTTCTGCACTCTCCATGCTCCTCTAAAGGCTTATCCTCCAATGTAGATTCATTGTTGCTTCTACCACCTTCTTCATAAAAAAAATTGGAGTCTTTCTGTTGAGACAAACCAAAGAAAAATATCTCGATACTTCTCGTTCCCGATGGTGATGTTAATGTCTCTTTAAGATGTTGCACACTCCTCCCAAGATCTTGGAGTGTCATATCATGTTTCTTGAGAGACTCCTTCTAAGTGGGCTCCTTTCTTTCTACTAGTCTAGCCATTGGTGTACCATGAAACCTATCATCTTTGTAGGGGTAGTCACATAAAGAGTCATACTCCTCATGTGAAATATGTAAAAATACACTTATGGTTTCAGCTCCTCCATCAATTTAAATTTCACATTCATCAGGGAAGCACTCTTCCCTTGCATTCAATTCCCAATCATCATCACTGGAAACCAATCTCATAGTTGCAATTTCTTCCTTGCCGGAGGATGTGGTCTACAATCTTCTTCAAATAGGAGATTTATTTCCACAGGAGTAGAGTAAAGTTCTCTGATACAACTATAATATACCCAAACAGTATTTCTTGGAGATATTAACTCAATTGCAAAAGAACAAGTCAGAAAAATTTAAAACTAGTAACTAGTATTAGGCTAGAATTGTCAAAACTAGTTCTGGGCACAATTAAACCCTCCCACTTCTTCCCGAGGTGGATTTTTTGGATTTTATGTGGCTAAGATCAGATGTGAAGAATATTATAAAATGGGGGCTAATCTATCTTCATAATCCTTTGCACAAAGTACTGGGACCATTTATGTTTCGACAACAGTTGCCGCTGAAGTCTACTCCAAAGCTTACTAGGTACACCAGCATATGAAAACTAGATCCTTCCACTAACTTGGGGTGAAATCTGAAGGTGTATGGCCTATTTTTTTCCTCTAATATACTAATAAACCAAATACACAGTGGTTTTGGGAAAGCTAGACTGAGTTTGGGTGACTTGGGAGAAATTGTTAGTATAGTGGTAGCTCGACTAGTTATAGTTTTGGCTGACTCAAACTTACTCAGAGGACCACGAATTCTGATTTCAAGTCTTTGGATGGCTTCAGGAGTGTTTTAATGACCTGCAACACTTTACGGAATAAAAATTGGACTCATAGAACTCCTTTTGTAAACGAAACTGCAAGACTAGTCGACAATTCATGTATAAAGAGCTAGTCTAGCTATCTAACCATTCTAATGACTCAATTAATTTAATAACTCTGTAATAACATATAGTAACAGGTATTATAACATATGATATTCCAAAATCAATATTTAATCATGAATTTGGAGGTGAATTCATTATTTATTACCATTAAAATTGCTAGAATCCACAAAGGTTGAGGATTTTACAATATAGATAGAAATTGATGGATTGTATGAGAAGAAAGAAAGCCTTCACTAGAAGATTCGACCCATGGGCTAAAGAATGACATTACTGATCCATATTGAACACCACACAGCTGCAATAACTCATACACTGTGCCCTCATGAAGTAATCTTCTAACTGGATGAAACTCTTGTGTTGGAGCAATGATCAACTGGATCTATGTTCCTTCACTTGAACTCGTTCAGATGTACTGGATGGAAAATCATATATTCAATTTCAATTATAATGGCTGGACGGGATGCATTTATACCGATACAAAGAAACTGGTACAAAGTTTTCAATGGGGTTCATCTCCCAAAGCTAGTTGAGGCACATCACTCAACCAATGAGAAGCAAAGCTCTCAAACAATTATCAAAATCACCAAAAGATGCGAGTGAGGTGTGCCCTCCTTATTTTATAGAGTGATTGGTTTCTTGGATAAGTAATCATTGAATAATATGCCATGAATGCACCCTCCTTGGCTGAATTGGAAGTTGCTTTCCTTAGGAGATATTTCTTGCTTTTAACCTGATTTTTCTTACTTTCTGCTTTTCCTCTGCTTTCTCTACTTTTCACTGGATTTTCCTGATTTCCTCTATTTTTCCTGTGCTTTGGAATGATTTTATGCTTCTTCCTGATTTTATAAACTTTTCTTTCCTTTCTTTATGCTTTCTTCTTTTCAGATTTTCCTTATTTTGTGTTTCCTTCCATCTTTGAAGTATATTTATGATTTTTCTCTTATTTTCTTCTAGTTGCCATTGTGGATGGAAACTCACAAAGCCACCCTTACCCTCTTTTGCACCCTCATGAGCCTAATTAATCATAAATAATTATTATTTTTATATTTTAGGACAATATTAATAAAATTAACTTATGTAAAATATTATTGGCCAATTATTCCCAAGTTATTAATAATTATCTTAGGAAACTCAAATTGGGAATCTTATATTTCATTTGGCCCACCTTAGTCCAATTATTCTTCAATTACTCTCTTGGGAATATTACTTTGGTAAATTTCCACCATTAGTCACCAATTTAATAATTTTAATCCTAGGTGACTTAGGCCAAAATTATGTCTTGGACCATAGAAAAATTTGGGAACATGAAATTTGAACCAGAATACATCAGAAGTGAGTACAACAATCAATGAAGCAGAGCGCAAATCAAAGTGTGCCCATACCTAAAGGCAGTATACATCAACATCTATATATTAGGGTATTTGGATCAGGAAAGGAAAGGAGATTGCAGTCTCCAGTTAGGTTGGTTCATGAACACTGTGAGTTGGTGCTTTGTAGAGGATTGGTGTCCTCGCAGGTTGGAGCTTGAATCAACAAGTTGGTGCTTGCGCAAAGGATTGGTGTCCTCACAAGCTGAAGCATGCAGTATGCAATTTGGTGTTTTCCAGTGGAATTGATGTCCCAATTAGATGGGTTTCTGAGTGAGTCGGTGCTCACATCAATGGAGATTGGTGTCTCCCATATTTCTATGTAATTTCATTTTATACATATATATAAAAGTTTCTTCAAATATTATGCACATGGTTTGTTTTTATTGATGTGGTTTTAAATAGAAATTGGTGCACTTTTTAATAAGTGAATTATTTGTAAATCTGTGCATGATATTGATTCACCCACCCCTCTCAATATCATTAAGAATTCCAACAATTGGTATCAAAATAGGTTGCTTCAGAAATAGTTTAACGGCTAGAAGATAAATATCACTGCGCAGAGATGCATAGGCAGGAAGGAATTTCCACAAACAAAGCACCAAGGTTTGATGGGTCTAAATACACCTTCTGGAGCATAAGGATGGAAGTATACTTACAATTACTTGGATCTGATGTTTGGCAATAAGTCATAAGTGGTTACAAAGTTCCCAGTACTCCTCTAGTTGATTTAGCTAACAAGAGGCAGTATGAATGCAACGCGAGGGCCAAAAATGAAATATTGTGTGGCTTAAAAGACTCAGAGTTCACCAAATTTATGCAGTGCACATAAGCCAAAGAGGTATGGACAAACTCAATAACATCTATGAAGGATATGAGAAGGTTAAGAAGGAAAAGATGCAAGCTTTTTTAGGACAGTTTGAAACCCTCGAAATGAAGGAAGAAGAAAATATTGCAGCCTATCTCCTTTGAGTAGATGAGATTGTCAATGCGATCAAAGGACTTGGAGTACAAATCACTGAAGAAGCAGTTTTGCAAAAGGTATTAAGGTCCTTTCCAACAAGATTTGAACCCAAGGTATAAATTCTAGAGGACGAAAATGATTTGGATAAATTAAAGATGGATGAGCTTCATGGAATTCTTACATCATATGAGATGAGGACGGAAAATAGAATCGTTCTAGAAGAGATCCAGCATTCAAAGCTTCCAAGAAGACAAAAGGTAGCAGGCTGGAGTAGAACAAAGGCTTCTCTAATGCATCAGATGATGAATGAGCAAATTTTGTGAAGAATATCAAAATAGGTCGCAGTAAATAAAATGGTAAGTTACCTTTCAAATGTTTTGAATGTGGTAGAGTAGGTCACTTTGCTTCTAAGTGTCCTTATAAGGAAATAAAGGATAGCAACAGTGAAGAGGATCGTAACTATAGAGAAAGAATAAAGACACACCAACAATCCAGGACTAAACACAAAAAGAAGAAGAGTCTGTATTCCAAAGAGAACATCATCCCATCTAATGAAGATGATAGTGATGATAATTAAAGAGAGGTACTCTTCATGCAATTGGTAGAAGATCTTGAATATAAATGCCAAGAGGAAAATGATAATTGTTGCTCTTCCATTAAGGAATCATACAGTAAGGAGTTAGTCTCAAATAATTCATGTGAAATACAAGCATATCTTACTATAGGAACACTCTGTAAGTATGTCTACAATGGGATTTTCTTTTCACCTTCAAAGTCATGTGTTTAATCTTACAATCTGCCTAATATGAGTAATTGTTAGGAATAGATTGAGAGAGAAGAAGAAACCCTCGAATATGAGAATGAAGAAACTGCAGAAGTTGATTGGGAAGGTGACCTAATTAGTGCTATGGATGAATTAAGGAAAGTAAGAAAAGAAAACCGATCTCTGAAGGTTATGCTACAAGAATATCAAGAGTCTTTGTACCTACAAAAGGATTAGTTACTAAAAGCTGAAAGAACAATTGATTGTTTGAAAAATCAAGAAATTGAGTCCAAAAGAACCGAATAAGTACTCATAAACAAAGTAGTTGAAGAAGCAGAAAATGAGAACAGGGAACTTAAGAAACAACTATCCTGCACACAGAATTCAATTAAGAAGATTGAAGGAAAGAATATCTTGTTGGAAGTATCACTAGAAGAAACAAAACATGAAAAAGAGTTGTTGACAAAACAACTACTACAATAGATTGCCCACTTAAAAGGAGAACTAGTTGAATCAAGAAAAAAAGAATAGCCTCTGAAGAATCCAACGAATATCTCTTTTGAAACGAATGGGTTTAAGAACAAAATTCTAGACCGCGTAGATCCAAAAGATGACAAAGACCTTTCTGACACGAAATTTGAAGCGAAATTTAGGAACAACACATCGATTCTAGATGAGATATTGAATTATCAATGTCACCAGAAGATAAGCCTGGTCTTGGCTACAATAAGACAGAAAACATCTACGACAGCAAACATATTACAGTCACAAATCAATGAGTTGGATCATCTAAGCAAGTCTAATTCAGGTATGATAATGTCTACAATTATTACAATTCTCCTTGTTATAAAAGAAGGTTTAATTCACAGAGATACTTAAGATGCAAGTATTACGGTCACACTACAAAGTATTGTTATACCGTAATATGTTATGCATGTGATGGATTTGGGCATAAAGCTCAAAATTTCCAAAGATAGGCAAAACAGTCAGATGGGAACAGTTTTCATATTGCAAGAAGTAAGAACAGGTTTGCAGAATATCAACAAAAACTCACGCGCGCACAAAAATTGGTAACGAAATGTTCACAAACATGTGCAATCGGTGCCAACAATGTAAATACTTCTTAGCAATAGAGAGTTGTAGCTTATTCTGATGACTCTCAAAATGTGTAAATAAAATCCTTGAATTCAAAATGCTATGTGGATTCAAGAAAACTAGAGATAGAACAATGTAACTACTGTCACACAAGACAAAAATTCATATATAGGGGTCATGTCATAGAGTTTAAAAAGTGAAATAAGTACATTTGTTCCATAACAAGCATATCAGTGCACAAAACTGTTATTCTCAAAAAATCTATTTCTTAGAACCTAGCAACAACGGGTGAAATTTTGTATCAGGAAAGGATGGTCTTTCATAATGTGGCAACAACAGGAACAACTATGTTTCAGGAAAGGATGGGATCTTAGAATCAGGCGGCCACTCAAAACTCAAAAAAAACATACACAACTCTGTAACATGAGAATACGGTTTCTCAAAAATGGTGCCAACAAGCATTTCCTAGAGATGTTGAAGGTGAACTAAGATTTTCTCTTGCTGCCGCTCCAATTTCCCAATTCGATCTCTCAAGACTACAATATCTTGCACATTAATTTGGTTAACCTGAGACTAATCATACCACTCTCTAACATATGTCTCTTTATTGGTTGCAAGCTCTTGTCACTAAGACTGAACTAATTATGAAATTCTAGCAATAGCTGCATTCACTTGTTGAATAGGATTCACCATCGCGACAGAGGTAGGAAAATATGACCAAAATAGGAAATCCTGATAACTTTGTGTCAACTAAATATGGAAAATGGTCCATAAATAGATCCAGAAATAGCCTTCCCATGCACCTCAAAATAAATTGAAAGGATGTAGAGATTTATTGCATTCATGGTTGATGGCGCAGATGGACTAACAATTTTGTAAATTTGAAACTGCATGTGAGGTATGAAATCTTGTTGTATCACGTGCATGCTTGATATATCAAACCATGCGAAGGATTTTCCCACTTCTCAAATGTGCTTGATAAGTAAGACGACGGATACAATTAAGTGTGAAAAGATGCACATGAGGGATAACAAATATGACGAAGTTATAAAATATTTTTTTGGTATATGGACACTTCAAATCAACATGGCATGTGACATGAAGAAGCCGTGACATGAAAAAAGTATGGTACAATGCAGTAAGAGAGGCATGAAGAGAAAGGAAGGATTTGTGCAAAAGCAAAACAAAGGATCAAAGGAAAGAACAAAATGGGAATGTGGTAATAGTGGAAGCAGACATAACGAGCGCAGAAGAACAATAGATGCACAAATTCAGGGAGAGAACTTACTGCATAGAGAATAAGAGTGACTGTGATAATATAGCTTATAGACAAAGAGATACTTTTGAATACCTTAGACATAAACTAGGTGTCATTCCCATTCCACAACATGACAGGAGTCTGGAGAAAAAAACATAAATTCAGGGGGAGTATCCCTTTTCCATTGATGTCAAAGGGGGAGAGATACTATGAAGGATGTATCGGCAATGGATAAATGCGTAGGAAGCATGTATCGGAAACAGAGAACTGCGCAGGAATCACAAGAAGATGAAAAATAGTAGAGAAATATTGATCAAAGGTTGTGGGAGTCAAACTGGCATGAATACTAGGGGATCAATATATTACGTGCAAGCAAAACATAAGAATTCATATTCATAGGGAGAACAACTTCATAAGGTGTTGACAACAATGCCAAAGGGGGAGATTTTTGAACTTTGGTGTTGTCATTAATGTCAAAGAGGTTGTTGGACAATGTCAAAGAGGTTGTTGGACTTCGTGTCTAAGTGTCAATTTGAAGAACTATATAAAAATATGTGCACAAGTCCTTAATCCCACCTAGTCATGGTACTCCAGTGCGGAAGTCCCACTAAGCAAATAAACTAGTGTGCTCAAGACCCACAAAGTCATGGTACCTCATTCACGCAAGATAAGACGAGCGACAGATGCTTGGGTAGCTTAACCGTAAAGAAAGGAAAATGAGGTGTTACCGTTTAGAGAAGCTCCAACTTGTGGACACATTGTTTGAACAAGTTGAGTATAAATAAGAGTGAAGTTGATGAGTGAGATGTAAGCTTGAAAAAACAAATGGACTAATATTCTGAATTTGTTGGAATATTCTCACCATCATCATTTGTATTTGCATGCATGCATGCATACTGCATGCATCCAGTCATCAGTATGGTAGTCTCCCCAACACCTAGTGCTTATTTTCAGCCCCATGGATCCTGTTTTTAGCCATCAGTAGCCCTCCTACTTACCTAGTGTGCCTTGTTTTCATCATCTGGATACTAATGCGCCCTACTACACACTTCTATGATTCCATCAATCAGTTCATGCATTGATTGCTCAGTTTATGCATTGATTGCTCAGTTTAACTTCCTGTAGCTTCCAGTTGTCTCTATCGTAGTGCCACTTGACTACTGACATTCTATCATGCGCCCTTGGAGTCTCCTTCCCTTGATTAGTGCTCACATGCATCAGGTATACTCAGTTAGACTCTAATTTAACTGACCTTTGACTATCGGTGGCCACTACCACTGATTAGGTGATGTCTCCAATGCAGTCCAAGCCACACCTTGAGGAGAATTTGAATCACCTTTGGAGTAATCAAATTCATTCTATTGTACTCATATATGTTTTCCAGCTTACAGCTGATGAATGACATTACAACATTTTTCCACATTCTTTGAGTTTCATGTTTGATTATTGATTCAATTCTATCTCTTCTTCTCTGCAATTCTTTGAGTGAATTTGTGAGGTTTGTTCAAGCTGAGTGATATACACCTGTAGAATTTCACATGGTATCGGAGCTTGATACAGCTATTCAAATTGCAGCAGTTGCAATCAGTCAGAAGGAGCTTTGAATTCTAAGAGAGGAAAGCAATCTCAAAAAGAGAAGAGCAAATGCCCCTATTGCAATAGGGGCTTCCATCCTGAGAGTGCTTGTATGAAGAAGACAATAGATCTAATGGCATAGATACTAGAGAAGAACAATATTCCAATACCAGCGAATGCTAGAAGAAAAGTTGATCCAAAAGATGAGGATAAGCAGAGGTTCCATGCACTCATGGTTGGTACTTCCAATGATTCCTCCTTCATCATTGATTCTGGAGCAGCAAGACACATGTATTCTTGTAAGAATATCTTCTCTGATTTTCAATCCATAGTTGGCCCTTCAATCTTGATGGGAAATGATTCTGAGGTCTCCTCTGAGGGTATTGGAAGGATCAACATTGAGCATGGGTATTTCAGTGATGTACTCTATGTTCCTACTCTTGCAACAAATCTACTTTATGTATACCAAATGACTCATACAGGAGTACCCAAGAAGGTCATCTTCACTCCTAATGAGGTCGAGATCCAAGATATCTCAACTGGAAACACCATTGAAAAACGTATTGTTGATCATCATTCGAAACTCTTTGAGTTTTCTCAGTTCCTACCTTACTCAAAGTTGAATGCATTGCTCACACATGCAAATGAAGAAAGTAGACTTTGGCATGAAATATTTGGGCTCCTCAAATACAAGTACTTGTAGGACATGCACAATCATGAGATGGTTGAAGGTCTACCCAAGATCAAGTATTCCAAAGGAACCTGTAAAGGTTGATTGATGGGAAAACATCCAGAGCATAAGTTTGAGAAAGGGAAGGCGATGAGAGCCTCTCAACATCTTGAACTGATTTACAATGATGTTTCAAGGCCACTTCCAGATATGTCTTTGAACAAAGCAAGGTATATATTAACTTCAATTGATGACTATTCTAGATTCAGTTGGGTGTACTTTCTTAAATTAAAATCTGAAGTTTTTGGATGCTTCAAGTTCTTCAAAGCTTCTATAGAAAGGTTCTCTGACAAGAAGATCAAGGTCCTCCCCACAGATAATGGAGGAGAGTATGTGAAGGGTGAGTTCCAAACCTTTTATGCAGATGAAGGTATATAGATGCAACAAATTGTTCTCTACACACCACAGCAAAATGGTGTTGCAGAGAGAAAGAACAGAACCTTGAAAGAGATGGCAACCTGCATGATAGAGTCTAAAGGATTGCATCCTAGTTTTTGGGAAGAAGCTGTTAATTGTGTTGCTTACCTTCAAAATAGAGTTCCTCACAAAGGAATACAAGCTAAGACTCCTTTTGAAGCATGGATGGGTTACAAACATGATGTTTCTCATATTAGAGTATTTGGATGCAAATCTTGGGCTAGGATTCCAACAAAGAAAAGGAGAGCCTTGGAACCACGGAGTAGAGAGTGTATTCTTGTTGGTTATGCACTCAGTGCAAAAGCCTACAAAATTCTAGATCTATCTACTATGCATACATTTCTTGAGATAAATGTACAGTATGAGGAATGGACTCTACATGATGCTCATCATGTTGATCAAAACAACTTTCCTACCACACCACCACTGCTTGATGAGAAAGAGAGCGAAGCTTCATCTCAAGAAAGTTCAGATTCTGATTTTGAAAGTGAAAGTGATGAAGAGAAAATGTTAGATCCAGATCCACAAGAACCTGAAGATCTAGCAACCGATAGTGAATATGAGTGAATGCTAGATCCAGATCCACAAGAACCTGAAGATATAACAACTGATTATCCTACTCCACTACCTAGATGGGCTACCACAACTCTTAGATCTTTCAGTGATCTTGTTGGAGATCCACTTGATCCAAGGAGAACTAGATCTGATTTTCAGAATGGAAGTTTTCATCCTTGTCACATTGATCCATTTCTTGTCGATAGATCCTTTCTCGGTAAATAAGGTCACTTACCTCCTCTTGGAGTGAGTGATGTACATGCTTGATTAGCTTCTTACAGTCTATCTTGAGGGGGGGGATTTCTTCCCACTGGTTTTCCCTCTTTCCTCACATTTTTATTTAGATTGTTGTACGGGGTGACCTTTGGTCTCAGATACCAAGGCCCTATATTTTTTAAGCTATATTTCCTCATAGTCCGGATTTCAGGGGTTGTTGGAATATTCTCACCATCATCATTTGTATTTGCATGCATCCAGTCATCGGTATGGTAGTCTCCCCAGCACCTAGTGCTTATTTTTAGCCCCATGGAGCCTGTTTTTAGCCATCATTAGCCCTCCTACCTACCTAGTGCACCTTTTTTTCATCATATGGATACTAATGCACCCTACTACACACTTCTAGGATTCCATCAGTCATTTCATGCATTGATTGCTCAGTTTATGCATTGATTGCTCAGTTTAACTTCCTATAGATTCCAGTTGTATGTATCGGAGTGCCACTTGACTACTGACAGATTGTCATGCGCCCTTAGAGTCTCCTTCCCTTGATTAGTGCTCACATTCATTAGTTAGACTCAGTTAGACTCTCATTTGACTGACCTTTGACTATTGGTGGCCACTACCACTAATTGGGTGATGTCTCCAATGTATTCCAAGCCACACCTTGAGGAGAATTCGAATCACCTTTGGGGTAATCGAATTCATTCTATTGTACTCAGATATTTTTGCTAGCTTACAGCTGATGAATGACATTACAACATTTTTCCACATTCTTTGAGTTTCATGTGCGAATATTGATTCAATTCTATCTCTTCTTCTCTGCAATTCTTTGAGTGAATTTGTGAGGTTTGTTCAAGCTGAGTGATCTACACCTGTAGAATTTCACAGAATTTGAAAGCTTTGGGTTAGATAAAATGCTCATGGGAATCAGAGGTAATATGATTTGAAGAAGTGTGTGAGGTTACAAGAAATGTAGAAGAATAAGGACCATTCACGTAGACAGCAGGATCACTTGTGAGAAGTCCGCAAGACGCATGTGAATGTATATGTGCACGGAATCAATACAGTGATTGGAACAGTATCATACTATAGTAGAAGAGAATCAATGGCCATTTATGAACCAGAATACATCATAAGTGAGTACAGCAGTCAGTGAAGTAGAGCGCAAATCAAAGTACGTGTAGACCTAAAGTCAGTATACAACAACATATATATCTTAGGGCAGTTGGATGGGGCAAGGAAAGTAGATTGTAGTCTCCACTCAGGTTGGTGCCTAAAAACTACAAGTTGGTTCTTGTGCAGAGGATAAGTGTCCTCATAGGTTGGATCCTTAATTAACAAGTTGGTGCTTGCACGGAGGATTGGTTTCCTCATAGGTTGAATCCTGTAGTATGCAAGTTGGTGCTTTCCAGTGGGATTGGTGTCCCAATTAGATGGGTGTATGAGTGATTCAATGCTCACATCAATGGAGATTGGTGTATCCCATATTTCTATGTAATTTCATTTTACACACACACACATATATGAATTTTTATTCAAATATTTTGTGCACAGTTTGTTTTTATTGATGTCGTTTTAAATAGAAATTGGTGCATGTTTTAAGAACTGAATTATTTATAAATATGTGCATGATATTGATTCACCCCCCCTCTCAGTATCATTAAGAATTCCAACATTCCATATGCTCATTCTTTAGGAAGGCATAAAAAAAGGATATATTTAAGTCTATAGTTGAATGTGACACTTGCCAAAGGAACAAGGGTGAGATAGTAACTCCTAGGGAATTGAAACCATTACTAATCCCAACAAGAATTTGGACCGACATTTCTATGGATTTTATTTTCGTTATTCCGAAAGAAGGTAACAAATTAGTCGTCATGGTGGTAGTTGATTGACTTTCCAATTATGCCCACTTTTGTGCTCTCCAACGCCCATTTACCCTAGCAACAATGGCCCAAATATTTCTAGACCATATTTTCAAATTTCATGGCATGCCTACCTCCATTGTTTTAGATCATGATCAAACATTCATGAGAAAATTTTGGAAAGAATTGTTTAAACTACAGGGCACCCAATTGCAAATGAGCACATCTTATCATCCACAAATAGATGGTCAAACAAAAGCAGTCGACAAGTGCCTTGAAACCCATTTGCAATGTTTTGCATCCAAAAAACAACACCAATGGGAAAAGTGGTTACCATTAGTAGAATGGTGGTATAATACCACTTATCACGAGGCTACAAAAATGACACCATACGAAGTAGTCTATGGCCAACAACCAACCTGAATGTTTTCTTATATTCTAGGTACTTTCATAGTACATTCAATTGATGATTTGATTCATAACCATGATGTCACTCTTTGCACACTCAAGGAAAATTTGGCAATGGCCCAAAATCACATGAAGCAACAAGTAGACCAACACCACTCAAAACATTCATTTGTAAAAGGTGACTAGGTGTTCCTTCACCTTCAATCTTATAAGAAAGTATTTCTCAAAGTTAAAGGCCATCAAAAGGTCACACCAAAGTTTTATGGCACATATCAGATTGTTCAACGCATTGGTCAGGTGACCTACAAATAAGCCCTCCCAGCACACTCCAAGATTCACCCAATATTTCATTTTTTTTGTTTGAAAAAGGTAATGGGTAAAAATTTTCAAGTTCAAACTACCTTACATGAACTAGATTAAGAAGGATCCATTTGGATCCAACCAGAAGCAGTTTTGGTTACTAGGGAGTGTCAACTACATCAATGCACTATCTGTGAAGTTTTGAATACAATTAAAGGATACCTCAACAGAAGATGCTACTTGGGAACCATAAAAAATTTTGCAGTAGTTTCCCCATCTCCAACAATGTTGCTTTTGAGGGGGGAGGACATATTAGGGTCCTACCCTAACCCCCCTACTTTATCTATGTAAAAGGCCATAAGCCCCATTAGTTAGTTGGTGGGTAGTTGTTTAATGTAAAAGGGCCTTCCTTATTAATTAAAGGTCCTTAGCTAGTCAGCCTTTATTAATATTGGGAGCACAATTAGTTAGAATTGGGCTATTGAAATACTATATATAGTGTAGTAAGATATGTAATGTGAAGTAGTTATGTAAGCATGGGATGAATAGACTTCTATGACAGTTATGAGAGTCCTTTCTTCTATGGTCAGAAGTTATTTCAGTTTCCTTTTCACCATTCTCTCGTATCCTTTGGGGTCTACCACTCATTCTCGTGCGGATTTTTCACTACATAGAGTTTTTATCTTGTTGTTGATTCCATTTCCATTTACCATACCAAAATGTGAAACAACAAATAATTAGAATTGTAAATGGAGAATTACAAACATTAGAGAGAAAATAGATGGTTGTAGGTGAGCCTAGAGGTTGGTCAAGATAGAAACCTTTATTATTGTGTTTTGCTACTCCCAAATCCTTGAGAATCCATGGATTAGTGCTATAAGAGGTTCTCCAAAAACATACATCAATTTGGAATTTTTTTGCACTCAATAGTAAGCAATACAAGGGTTGGATTTCTTGAGGTAAATATGGATAAATGAATGGAAATCCCTTCCTTGTGTTGTGTGGGGCAGTAGAAAAGAGTGCCATGGCTGGGATGGCTGAGTAAGATCCCTATAATTGCTCGGTGGTGAGAAATTTGGCTAAGCATAGAGAAAATGGGTTGTGGGCAGAGAGAGACAAGCCTATAGGTGTTTCTTTCACCCCAATGGCTTCATAGCCTAGATATGGGTTGGTATATGCAATTGATACCTATGATTGGGTGGAGAATTGTTCTTACACAACAAGTTGCTTAGATATTCTTTATTAAAAGATAAATATTCTCTATGTATATGAATGTGGAATGATTTTATTTCATTATGATAATTATGCTTCTTTATGCATGATGTATGTGTGGATATAGTTTTATTTCCGATGTGTTTTGTATTTTTGCATTTGCACGTGCATTTCTTATTAATGAATTCATATCATGTCCCATGGGGCAAAATTTATAAACTTTAAATTCATAAATACCTCCTCCTATGGTCATAATGATAGATGGGGACATGACAGAGTGTTATCAGAGCTCAGGAAGAACATAACCAATTGAATGCAGCCACGATCCAAAGTTTAACAGACATTCAGAGGAATATCCACCATGAGTAATACACATGAAATGAGGAAAAAAGTGGTAGTAGATCAAGGAGGAATTCTCGCAAGAGATCTCATAGCTCAAAAAGGGTTTCTAGAGATAGGACATATACTCCAAAATTCTCTTCTAGTGAGTCATCTGGCTCTAAATACTCCATGAAGGTTCAATCTCCTCATCGCATAGGAATAATAGGAAGATACATTTCAAGAAAAAATCACATGGGGAATTTTCGAAAGCCAAACCTCCCACTTTTAATGGTGAAGTAAAATCTAGTCAAGAAGATGGAGCTTTGATTCTTGGGATGAAAACGTATTTACAAGTCCAATACTACTTCGGGAACATCAAGTCAAGGATGGCTATATTTAATTTGGATGGAAGAGCATATATATGGTGGGAACACCTTAGACAAGTCAAGAATATCAATGAAAGGAATATTGTGTGGAAGCAATTCAAGAAGTACTTCAAGCAAAAGTACCTCTTCGATAGGTACTATGATGAAAAAACTAAAGAGTTCCATGAGTTGAAATTGGGACAAATGACCATGGAGGAGTATGCCAATAAATTCTTGGAATTGTTGAGGTCTGTTAAGTATATCAAATATGATAAGGTCAAAATTCAACATTTTCTAAGTGGGCTACATCCTCAATCATACAAGGATATAATTGAGTTTAATGAACCTCAACTCAAGAAGAAACCATAAGGAAGGCCAAGTATTGTTATGATCAAAACAACAGCAGGACAAAATTTCACAAGGCATGGAAGGACAAGAATAAGGATAATTTTGGCCAAAGAAAGATGGGATTCAAGCATCCTCATTTTAGAAATCAACAAAGGAAACCACCATAGGGTATGGCTAAGCTAGCTAAGATGATGGGAAATAAGCCAAGAGAGCCACTTCAATGTTGGAGATGTGGAGAGGACCATTTGCTTAGAAACTATCCACATCGAAATGGGAGTGCCAAGCATGTTCACAACATCCAAAAGGCTGAAACTGTGGGTCTTGCAACAAGGACCATCCCTATAATATATGTTGCACTAGAGGGTCACCAAGCAGATCATCAATCAATTGTGATTGAGGTTGAAGGTAATATTACCAAGAAAACTATTTCTATTTTAATTGAAACTAGATCTACTCACAATTATATCACTCCTAAAATTGTTGATAAAAAGCATAGTAAATCATGACTAGTCCAACTAGCCACTAGAACCAAGTGGAAAGTTAGTGAAGTGGTGGAGAAATGTCCATTAGAAATGGATGGAATATTCACATGGGAAAATATGAATATTTTTCCACTTGGTTCCTATGATGTTCTCATTGGAATGGATTAACTAGAATGATGGATGGGGACGTGATACAGTGCTTACCAATGTGCACAAAATTGCAGACATTAGACAGAAAAGAAATAGTTGTAGTTGAGCATAGAGGATGGGAAAGACATGAACCTTTACCATTTTGTTTTGCAAATCCTGGATGCTTGATAAGCCATGAATTAGTGCTATAGGACATTCTCCAACATCATATAGTAGGTTGGAATCTTTCTACACACATTGGTAAGCACTGTAAGGGTTGGAATTCCTAAGGGAACTATGGAGAAGTGAATGGAAATGCCTTCCTTATGTTGTGTGGGGCAGTAGAAAAGAGTTCCATGGCTAGGATGGCTGAGTGTGATCCCTATAATTGTTAAGAGGTGATAAGTTTGGCTAATCATAAGAGAAAATGGGTTGTGGGATGAGAGAGAGAAGCCTATAGGTGTTTCCTTTAGCCTGGTGGCATCACATCCTAGCTTAGGGGTGGTATCTACAACTGACACGTACAGTTAGGTAGAAAAATGCTCTTATACAAATAGTTGCTTGGATATTATTTGTTAAAAGATAATTATTCTCTTTGTATATTAACATGGAATGATTTTACTTTATTCATGTGATAATTAATCTTGTTTATGCATGATGTATGTGTAGATAGAGTTGTATTTCCTCTATGCTTTGAATTTATTAATTTTCACAAGAATTTATTATTTATGAATTCATATTATGTCCCATGGGGTGAAATTTAGAAACTTGAAATTCATAAATACCCCTCATATGGTCATAATGACATGTCCTCATCCATAATTCTGACCATAGGATGGGGTATTTATAAATTTTAAGTTTCTAAATTTTGCCCCATGGGCCATAATATGAATTCCTAAATTAGAAATGATTGTGCAAATGTATAAATGAAAATCACAGAGGAGATAAAACTCTATCCACACATACATCATGCATAAAGAAGCATAATTATCATAAGAACAAAATAAAATCATTCTACGTTCATATATGAAGAGAATACTTATCATTTAACAAAGAAGATCCCAGTAAATGGTTGTGTAAGAGTGATTTTCCACCCAATCATATGTGTCAGCTACAAATACCACCCTCAAGTTGGGGTATGAGGCCACCAAGATGAAGGAAACACCTACATGATTCTCTCTCTTATCCCACAACCCATTTTCTCTCATTCTTAGCTAAACTGCTCTCTATTGAGCAATTACAAGGATCTCACTTAGCCATCCCAACCATGGAACTCTTTTCTACTACCCCACACAATGAAAGGAAGGCATTTCTCTTCATTGCTCCATAGTTCCCTTAGGAAATCCAACCCTTACAATTCTTATCGGTGTGTGTTGAAATATTCTAACCTATTGTATGTTGTTGGAAAACCTCCTATAGCAATAATTCATGGATTCTCAAGCATTTAGGTGTATAAAAACACAATGTTAATGGTTCCTATATTTCCCAGCCTCTATTCTCACCTACAACCATCCCTTTTTTTCTATAATGCTTGCAATTCCATGTTCACAATTCGAATTTTTGGTTGTTTCACAGTCTGGTGTGGTAAATGGAAATGGAATGAACAACAACAAAAAGATTCCATGCAGTGTAAAATATGCATGAGAAGGAATGGTAGACTCTAAAGGAGATGAGAGAATGCTGAAAAGACAACTGACATAACTTCTTACCATAGAAGAAATGACTCTTACAATTGTCATATAAGTATATTCATCCCATGCGTCCATGGCTACATGAGGAGACGTTTCCCACCAACTTCATGTTAGAATATTGAGAAATATGTAGTAAACATACAACAATATATTTACCAACAAGTAAATCAATAGCAAGAATCTACTATCTTGGCCTTCTGTCAATACAAGCACCATATAATCAAAGTAGTTAGAAAAAGACAAGAGAAAAGAATGATACACCATATATACATGGTAAATCGTCAAATGGAGAAACATCCACGAGAAGGTATTGTCTTCTTATTCTTCAGAAATCTCCATCTTACAATACATGGCATCCTCACAAGAGCATCACATCACACTCCATATTTACTTCATGGCATAATGACACAACAATATCATGTGTGTAAATGAGCTTCCTTCACCTCTATTATATAGCTAGAGTTATGGAAGATTTACATTGCATAACGCATGTGGGATAAGTAGTTTTCCACTTATCCTATATAAATATTGATCATAATAGAGTTTATTACATTATGCATGTGGGATAAATTAATTTTATAATATTATAGTTATTTATACCACACAAGTCATCATTACATATTCCAACACTCCCCCTGAATAATGACTAGGGAGAACGAATACAAATGGAGGAAGATGGCATTAAATTAACATCTCCTTTGATGAAAAATTACATAATTCCCATAAGATGTGAATAGGAACACACTGCACCTTATGGATTTGATGAATATAACAACCACTACTCACTGAATCAGGAAATTGCACCTGAACCAAGTTGTACAATGAACTCTTGCAGAACAGCACAATAGTGTACAGAACCTCAAGTGGCCAATACAACATAAAATGTTGCAAGAAGACTATCATCACAACCAAGCTAACATATATGAGAACTCTGCAATAGACCTCATATCGAATATAAGAACCCTAGATGGCCTAAACATCGGAAATGTTTCAAACAAGTAGTCTTTGTAACCAAATAACTCTACTAAAAATTACATCATGAATACAAGACCTCAAGTGGTCTATCCATCGAAAACATGCCCCATAGATAATCATTATGAACAATAGATTAATATGGCCATTCCTTCATTATATTATAACTGGAATAAGGTGGAATTATATGGTATTTTATTACATTACATTCCTTCTTAATTACAACTACAACACCATGGATAAAGTGGCAAAAGGTTTCAACTTTTTTGTTGTCAAGGATAAGCTGTAGAGAGGAACAATGTTGAAGGACCGGAGATAACCACATCAATATGCTTAAGATAGGAAGGAATGGCAGAACCAAGTTGTTCCACAACTCTTCACAATTAACCCTATGGAGAAAGTAAAGTAAACAGAGAGGTAATGTGCACAAAGGAGCTTCCAAGAGTAAAGAATATAATGAACATGATAAGCCCATAATGACAAGAAATATTACATGATATATAAATAGTGAGAAAAATATGATACCATGTTAGAAGTATCATCACCATTAGAAGAGTGATACCGTGTTAGAATATCAAGCAAAAAATTATTAAAAATAATATCACTTGGGGATTAGAAAATAAAGCCATCAAGAAACTAAGTTTTAGGAATAATTTGGTTTCTTGTTGTCACCATGATAAGATGCTAGAGACACATGCTCCTAAAAATGTCAAACATCCTCAACACAAGAAGGTTAGAGAAAAGTAAAATAGGAACAAGAGACAACCTCTAGAAACATGATGATTAAAATGAAAACTAAACCCTAATGAAAACAAGGCATGAATCTAATGAAAAGAATCATAGATGAATAAATGAAACAATGAATAGAACTAAAAATTCTCACCAACAATGAATCCCAGCAATACCTAACAGGTAGATCTGTAGACCCCCTATATGGAACAACAAAAAGAACTTGCTTAACAACGAAAAACTCAGTCGAAACTGGGTGTATGTGCCTTATTTGAAAGATGCTCGTGACGGTACACACCTTTTGTGAAGGCGGGTCATGTATGTATGTTCTTTTCTCGTCTGCTACCCGCATACTTTTCTATTAAGGCCCTGAAACTACAAATCAACTAACGTTGAAGCCATCTAGATGAAAACCTACAAAACCATTCATTACAAACATCTAGACAACCATATCTATGAATATAAAGATATATCTGTGATTCTATATTAGTATACAATATATTTCAACTCATATCAACAGAAACAATGAAGAGAAACTTGAAAAATTTCTAAAAATTTCTAAAAAATAATGGTGAGGGTTTGAAAATAATTCTCAAACTTGTAGTAAATTCCCAAATCTAAAGAAAAAATCACAAGGGTTTGATAGATTTGATGGAAAATCTACTAGAAATGGAGGGCCCCAAAAACAATTGAAGAACTTGGTGCTTGTAAAAAAATTCAAAAAATTACCAAAGAAGGTAGAGCATAGTAACCATCTCTGATACCATGTTATAATATTAAGAAATGTGCAATAAACATACAACAATATATTTACCAACAAGTAAATCAATACCAAGAATATACTAGTCTAGCCTTATATCCATACAAGCACCATATAATCAAAGCAGTAAGCAAGAGACAAGAAGAAATAATGATATACCATATATATGTGGTAAAACCCCAAATGGGGAAATGTCCATGAGAAGGTATTGTATTATTATTCTTTAGAACTCTACATCTTACAATACATGGCATCCTCACATGAGCATCACATCACACTCCATCTTCACTTCATGTCATAATGACACAACAATATCATTTTTGTAAATGAGCCTCCTTCACCTCTATTATATAGCTAGAGGTATGGAAGATTTACATCCTATAACACATGTGGGATAAATAGTTTTCCACTTATCTTATATAAATATTGATAATAAGAGAGTTTATTACATTATGCATGTGGGATAACTCCATTTTATAATATTAGAGTTATTTCTGCCAACAATACCACATAAGTCATCATTACATATTCCAACACCTCACACATGCACCCAATGATTGGATTTAATAGTCAAAATGAAGTAAATGGGCTCATTTAAGGCACATGGTAGAAAAATTGGATGAGTTGCAAGGTTGACACTTGGAAATAGAGGATTTAATCTCCCATAGACCCCCTTTCCTCTTCTCCTCGAGTGGAATCATAGTCCGTCTAGTGCTCTTTACACAGCCATATTGGACAATTTTATTATTTTTCCAACATAATATTTACATAGATTTTGAGTTAGCATGACAAGCCATCCATGTGGTCCATATAGAAATATAAATTCTTAGCAATTCACTAGTCGAGCCTTGGCCTTAAGCTCCACACTAGGAATCTATACTAGCATATCTTCATCATTTACATAATTTGATTTAATACATTGGAAGTCAAAACTAGGGGTATTACACCCGACATGAAGTTGTCTAGAACATTTGAAATGAAATGTTTAAGAGTGGCAAATCAAATTCTAGGTATGAAGATACATTGGGACAAAATAGGTAGGAAGATATGGTTAAGTCAAAAGTCATGTATAGAAAATATTTTGTAGCATTTCAATAATAATGAAAACCAATTATCACCCCACTTCCCACACACTTCAAGTTGTCTTATGAATAGTTCCCTATCACAAAAGCTAAGAAGACAAGCATGTCTCATGTACCATATTCATTAGCAATAGGGATCCTCGTGTTTTCCATGTTAAGCACCAAACCAGATATTGCCCAAGCAATGAGAGTTGTTAGGAAGATTATGGTGATTAATATTGGTAAGAAGCGGTTGAATGATGTGAATTGGATACTCAAATATTTAAGGAGCACCTTAGATGCAACTAGTTGCTATAGATCGACATATTTACAAATCAAAGGTTTCTTAAATTATGATTTTGGTGGAGATAAAGATGAACGAAATTCTACTATAGGATATGTTTTCACTCTTGTCGGTGAAGTTGTAAGATGGACATTTAAGTTGCAGCCAATGGTGGCCTTATCAACCATTGAAGAAGAATATGGGGTAGCAACTAAGGCCAATAAAGAGGAAATATGGCTAGAGTGACTAGTGGATGACTTCAAGATAATGTAGGGGAAGATAACTTTGGATTGTAATAGTTAGAGTGATATTCACTTAATGAAGAATACAACATTTCATGATTGCACAAAACATATTGATATTAAATGCCATTTCATAAGGAAATTGGTGGAAGAAGGTAGGATCTTGTTGGATAAAATTGATACCAAATATAATATTGTAGATATGCTTATAAAGTTGGTTAGAAAAAAAAAGTTTGAATGGTGCAAGAATTCTCTGGGCTTGTTGAAAACATGACAAGGTTAGCATTGGGAAATGGCATGTGAGCAGAAAGCATAGGAAAGGGGCTTCCTACATATCAACTTCAAGTGGGAGAGAGTTAGGAGGTGAATTCAATATCAAGATCTCTCACATTTTCCTATATAGTGGTACATGACTATCCACTTGCACAATTCTAGTGTATTTTAGTTCTTTTTGGAACCCTCATACATTGTATAAAAGGGAAGTGACCCATAGTATAGTATCATAAGAGAAGAAATCATTGTAAGTTTTTTGTCAAGTAATAATAAAAGATTGAAGCTCTCATTGCACCATGGTTTAACCTATTGAAAACAGGTTTCCACATCAATATCATGTTATACTCGTATTATTGTTTGCTTCTATTTTTAATATTATTCTAACAATAACAAAGAGATCATATTTATAGATTGGGCCATATCATCAAATCAAAAGGGAAGAAGTGAAAGTAGTTGAACAAGAGGCATGGTGGAGTGATCAAGAAAAAATGTTGTTCAATGGATGGAGAAAGAAGATCGATCCAAAGATCGGGCCCAATTTGAAAACCATGAGGAGCAAAAGAGAATAAACAAAGGTAAAACAAATTGGAAAATCTACCCGAATGAGAAATTGGGACACATTTAACAACTAGGGAAGATAAAAGTCCAACAGATAAAGAGAGGCCCAGTCCAAATATCGGGTCATTTGAGAAATCAAGCCAAAGTTCAAAAGGGTAAATAAATTAGATGAAATATTGGCCTAATGGGAAAATTGGATCCAATTTTGAAATGGTTACTCAATCAAAGAAAGTAAAGCCCCAATTGAAAAGTCAAATAAAAAATTAACAAATGTTTTAAGTTAATGAAAGCTTGATTTTTCAAATCAGAGAAAATAAAACATTGCCCCTTTTGAAATGAAGCTTGAAACAAAGTCCTCAATTGAATGTAATCTAGGGAAACATAACCAAAATTCTTAGTCAATAACAAAGAGACTTCTTCCCTAAAACAAGATGAGGAAGCAATAAGCAAATCAAGATGAAAAATGAAGGATTTATCACTCAAAACAAAGAAAAGAGGGTCTCCAAGTTTTTAAAAACTTGGGGCTTGATGAAACCTCAATGCCTCCATACATGCATATTTACTAAATAGTGAATGTAGAGAACCTAAAATTCTATGAGCCATCCATGCTTAATGAAGGGAAAGTATTACCTACCATAGAGGGATTTTAAGTTAGCACTAGGAGCTCAAGAAGAGGCATCAAAAGACATGTTTTGTAAAATAATTTCATAACAACTAAACATGACTAGCAAGAACTCTGGCAAGTTGGGTTAAAAGGACAACTTTTAGGCAAGGCCAAGTGTAGTCCATGGAGAAAGTAGAGGAAATTTTTCCTCATCTCCTTAGGTAAACGCTTTTGTGGACCAAAAGCTTCTCAAAATGAGGATGAATGATCCAAAATGGATAACTATATAGCTTGTCATCTATTTTGGTAATTTCAAGGTGGAATTGTTGGGCCAATCTTAAGGGTAGATCATATTTTGGTGATTTGGGGTCCATAATTTTTTGGAGTATATTTCAAGCATTAAATGACAATTTTAGGGGTAAAAAAATTATAAACAAAGTTTGCAACTCTCTGATGTTATTATACTCATCAAGAGCTTTCCAATAGTCTTAAAATTGCCTCAATTAGAGTCCATATGAGGATTCAAGTTATGCCTCCCACAAGTTAACTTATGGTTTGACCACCGTAGTGCCATGTAGATGCCACACTGGACCTCATTACACACAAATGCAAATCTAGTCACATGTGTACTTTGAAGAAGATTCTATAGGGTTCAAAACCCTAACCCTAATTAGGAGTTGGGGCATGCAAAAAACCTAACCCTATCCATTGATAGCTATTAAGCCATGTCAAAAACTAAGACGCAAGGAAAGGAATGAGTTTTCTTCCTATTGTACTGAGCTTGAAGCAAAATAGTAGAATTATATTTGAGTAGCATTGGAAGAAGAAGAAGAAGATCTTATAGTATCCATTCATAGATCACAATGTATATTCTAACTCCATAGTGAGTCCATTTTTTTTATATCTTGCATTAGGGCCCTCGCATGAAGTTGAGGGACCCTTTAGGTGCAATCATGCATTCGCAAAATGTGCTAGAATTTAGAAAATTGAAAACGCGTGCGCATTTCTTAGAATTAGGCATGGGCGGATTCCGACCCTGCCATTTCAATTAACATGTAGGATAGGATTCCAAAACGTGCGCGCATTATAGTGATACATAATGTGCACGCGCATGTATCACTATAATTTTCCCTTCATTTTGGAGAAGTGAAGGGAGGGAAAATTTGAAGCTCAACGATGGTGATTTCGTATTTCAAGGAGGATTGGAAAGGTAAGCATCCAAATCCTTGCCTCATTTCATCATTAAATATATAAATTTTTATGTTGCCCTAAATTAAAAATCTTTGTAAATGAAATTCCAAAACTAAAAATTTTAAAATTTGGTATTTAACATATGTTAATTCCTCCCTACTATCAATCCCCTTAATGAATTTTACATCCACCCAAGCAATAAGGGATTTGAATCCCAACACCAACTTTTCTTCGGTATTTTTTCCACATCTATTGCAAATTGGAAGAAAAAAAAACCATCCACCATTTGGCTAGGAGGAGGAACTATGGACTATAACCTAGGCTTGGTTTCTAGACTTGACTCAACCAAACCCTATGTTTTTTCCCACACATTCTTTTACCCTAAAAATTTCCAACCAATGCTTGTGAAGCCAACCCAATGGCATGATGGATTTTACATCATCCTCCAAACCCCAAGGGATTAGATTCCCCTCCTTTGCAGACACACCGCTTACTTTGTTGCTAAGATGAACTACCACAGCTTTTTTGACCTCCTTCACCACCAAGACAATCAATCCATGGTTTTGGGTCTTCATGCCTAGAAACCGATAAGATATTTACTTCATGGAACAAGCGTAGATCGACCCTCACATTCAAAATCTTGCCCCTTCTTAATGATGCAGAGGACTTCACCACCAAATCTTCCTCATCATGCACTAGATGTTGAGCAAGAGAAGGGCCATGAACATGAAATGAATTAGATACAAAAGAGAAATTTCTAAAGGCAGAGTATGACGAATAACATCTTCCCCAATACCTCGGCTCTAGAAAGGTGTACATAAAGTGCTTTTAAGGCCCCCATTGTCTCGATCCTTCATTAATAATTGAATTAGGAGCTCTCCGCCATCGATCATTAATCGATTTACATGTAGTTGATCTTAGCCTTCCACTTTGGTTTACATGTAGTTGTTATTATAGTATTTTGAGATGATATTTATGTTTGTAATGTATTCGTTCTTGCACAAATTTTGTACTTTTTCCATTTTTGAGAGATGACATTATAGCACATGTATACATTTCTAATGATTTTTATTTTATTTTTTGATTGCAATGACGACCATGGATGCACATTCATACATCCAAAGAGAAATTGAGAGGCTCGGAGAAATTCGAGCCTCAATAACTATTATTGATGATAGGCATCGTATACTTGAATCCAATTTGGATGCAATGATAGAGACCTTTAGTAGGTCTAATGGTGCACTACAATATATTGCTACATTCAAAGAAAGAAAGAGGAAAGAATATGTTGATAGAATTAGCTAAAGTTACAAGTTGGAGATAACAAAACAACATATGTTTTCCCTCTTTAGAGATCCACGGATGAGTGAAATCCCGAATGAAAACAAAAGGCATATTTCTATCGAGTGGTGTACATATCAACCATTCATAGATAATTGGATGGACCGATGGTACATGGTGTTTGATGTACCACCACATAACAATAGGGAAATTCCTCTATATTTTCAGAGAAAGATGTATGCAGAATGTTTTTTGGGGAAGCATGTTAATTATTTTGATATCTTGGAGTACCAGGGAATTGGGATGGGGATGCCTCAATAACATCCCAATGCAAAGCACATAGATCACAATCACCTTGCAGCTCCACCTCGTAGGCAGATCTAGGCTAGATGTTCCGCCTGCACATCAGTTGGTCCCAGAGATGCAGGAGTCATTCCTACTATTGGCATGGGTGGTTGTTCACCATAGCATGTATCTTCAAGGTACATACCAAGAAGGGACATCAAAGCCACCATCTATGGGTGGTGTAGAGCCACCACCTCTCGGTGGGGTAGATCCACCACCTCCCGGTGGGGTAGAGCCACCACCTTCCAGTGGTCAAGGAGCATCTAGTAGTTGCACTAGACCTGCACATCATGAGCACAGCCGAGAGCTAGCCCCACCCATGCACAGTATGCGGCCATCCTTTCTTTGGTCCTATCCAAACAGATGATACCTTTACTGGGTATTTTACACAGGTAAGTAAATGGTTAACAATATAGTGTCATTTGTAAATTATTTTTCCTTACTATACACATATATAGATTGCTAATATTTTTAATGATTTTAAAACTTGTAGTTGCTATAAGAAGGGCACGAGGTTGAATACCTTTCCACCGATGATGCAGAGCATAGTCTAGAGGCTCATGCACCAACATCGTCTAATGTAGAAGATGTTGTCATACTTTCAGTGACAACAACTCACACTGAGGTAACTATTTCAACATGACATTATTTTAATACATGAGTAAATGGTTAACAATTTCGTGTCATTTGTAAATTATTTTTCCTTACTATACACATATATAGATTGCTAAAATTTTCAATAATTTTAAAACTTGTAGTTTCTACAAGAAGGGCATGAGGGGGAAGAGGCTCATCCAACAGAACCTTCTGATGTACAAGATGTTGTTGTACCTTCAGCGACAACAACTCATGCTAAGGTAACTATTTCAACATGACATTATTTTAATACATGAGTAAATGCACTAGTACATTCGGGCGGATTTTTCCATGAAATATTTCCACATTTTGAACATTCATGGATTAATACAATGAAATTTAAGATGTCTTTTCATTTTGTTTTTATCAAGGCGGAAAAACCGTGGAAATATCGACGTGTTTTTAATTTTCGATGCATTTTCGTCTCTCTATCGACGACCTATGGCTATCTTTACACACTCGCCAAACCAATGCCAACTTCCAACGGCTCTTGGCTTTTTACGCGCGCGTCAACTCATGCATTTGTGTCGATGGATCGACGATCGTCAATTTATAAATACATACTTTTAAGACAATTTTTGACACATTTGCTATATATATTCTTCATCTTTTAAACCTTGCATCTCTTCAAACTATGCTCATGCCTTTTCGTTATCATGCCTCTTCAAATCTGATAATTAATCTTTTATTTGTGATTCTATTTATTTCATATTTTTAATTAATTCAAAAAAATCTTTGGATTTCTTAGGTCTGCGAGCTTCAGCCATCTGGGCTCTCCCTATGCGAGCAACAACCCTACGCCCCTTTCCTCTTCGTGGGCATATGCGGGAAAGCACCTTGCAGGAATTCTTAAGCTCCCGTGGCTTTAACTTTAGCCCCTACGGGCATTCTTAATCTCCCATGGCTTTAACTTTAGCCCCTGCGGGCATCCTTAAGCCCCTACGTGCTAACCTTACCGTCTGCGGGTATCCCCTAAACCTCTACGGGCTTAATCTCAGCCCCTGCGGGCATCCTTAAGCTCCTTCGGGCTCACCCTCTGTAGGCATCCCTAAGCCCCTGTAGGCTTTACGGGCTTTACCTTGTTAAAATTCAATATGCTAAGACAGAAAATAGCAGCATTACATTCCATTTCACAATAATAGCATATACAGGATCACTGAAGAAACAACAAGCATAGCATAAACACAAGAGACAGAGATTTATCCTGGGAAACCCTCATGGGGTAGAAAACCCAGCAAAGCTTCCTCAATATAGATGACCAGAAATATACAAAGATGAAACCCTGAGACATGATCTCCTCCTCCACAATAGCAGACCTCTCCTCCACAAGAGCGTTATCCTCAAGTGAGTGAATGTGTGTATAATGAGGAACACGCCTCCTCTATTTATACACTACTCTGATATGTATTTTACACAAGTACATGTAGGCTCGTATTTAACCATTAGGTTAAATACCCCATTATAACTGACTGGGTCGACCCCTCTAGGGTGTCTAATAACCCTTTGACCCACTTAACACATTTAGGGCCGACCCCCACTAGGGAAGTCTAATAACCCGAGTTACCACATTCCGACGGAGGAATAAACATCTCCGGATATACAATAAGATCTTCACGGAGGAATGAATCATCTCTGGAATAATAAAGTACAAATATAATATTCTTTGAAGTTACAATATCTCAACACTCCCCCTTAACGAGAAGGATATTATAACAGCATCTGCCCGAGCAAGGAGTCATCAACATCATACATGATACATCTATAAATCATTGGAAGCTTTCTCAACATCATTAGTAACTCAAGCAGTTACTGGAACATCTTCAATACTGGAACATCGACATCTTCAGTATTGAGTCTTTATCTTCTGTAGCACTTGAACAGCTACAACAATATCATCATCTGGATCCTCACGATACATGATCATCAGCATCATCATCTCATGATCATCAGCATCGTCATCACACAATCATCAGCATCGTCATCACACGATCATCAGCATCGTCATCTCACGATCATCAACATCGTCATCACACGATCATCAGCATCGTCATCACACGATCATCAGCATCGTCATCACACGATCATCAGCATCGTCATCACACGATCATCAGCATTGTCATCACACGATCATCAGCATCGTCATCACACGATCATCAGCATCGTCATCACACGATCATCAGCATCGTCATCACACGATCATCAGCATCGTCATCTCACGATCATCAACATCGTCATCACACGATCATCAACATCGTCATCAATACAGGTATCCATAACAATACAAGTATCCACATCATTAGTACAAGTATTCATGCCAATACAAGTATACATATCATCAATACAAGTATCCATACTGATACAAGTAATCACATCATCAATACAAGTATCCTACCGATACAAGTAACCACATCATCAATACAAGTATCCTACTGATACAATTAACCACATCATCAATACAAGTATCCATACCGATACAAGTAACCACATCATCAATACAAGTATCCATACCGATACAAGTAACCATATCATAATAAAAAATCACTTTCTCGGAGACCATTCGTCTACGGATCAATTCAGGGACCAAAGTCCGGGGATGATACAATCCCCACTTCTTGGAGACCACACGTCTACGGATCAATTCAGGGACCGAAGTCCGGGGATGATACAATCCCCACTTCTCGGAGACCACACGTCTACGGATCAATTCAGGGACCAAAGTCCAGGGATGATACAATCCCCAGTTCTCGGAGACCACACGTCTACGGATCAATTCAGGGACCGAAGTCCGGGGATGATACAATCCCCACTTCTCGGAGACCACACGTCTACGGATCAATTCAGGGACCGAAGTCCGGGGATGATACAATCCCCACTTCTCGGAGACCACACGTCTACGGATCAATTCAGGGACCAAAGTCCGGGGATGATACAATCCCCAGTTCTCGGAGACCACACGTCTACGGATCAATTCAGGGACCGAAGTCCGGGGATGATACAATCCCCACTTCTCGGAGACCACACGTCTACGGATCAATTCAGGGACCGAAGTCCGGGGATGATACAATCCCCACTTCTCGGAGACCATACGTCTACGGCTCTCTTTAGGACTGAAAGTCCAGGGATGATCCAATCCCCTCAATTGTCCACTAAGGACTTCATTATCGGATACTTCAAGTCTACGGCTCTCTTTAGGACTGAAAGTCCAGGGATGATCCAATCCCCTCAACTGTCCACTAAGGACTTCATTCTCGGAGACCTCAAGTCTACGACTCTCTTTAGGACTGAAAGTCCAGGGATGATCCAATCCCCTCAACTGTCCACTAAGGACTTCATTCTCGGAGACCTCACGTCTACGGCTCTCTTTAGGACTGAAAGTCCAGGGATGATCCAATCCCTCAACTGTCCACTAAGGACTTCATTCTCGGAGACCTCACGTCTACGGCTCTCTTTAGGACTGAAAGTCCAGGGATGATCCAATCCCCTCAACTGTCCACTAAGGACTTCATTTTCGGAGACCATACGTCTACGGATCAATTCAGGGACCGAAGTCCAGGGATGATACAATCCCTTTTCTTTCTCGGAGACACCTGTCTATGGCTCACTTTAGAACAAGTGTTCAAGGATGATACAATCCCCACATGTATTCTCATCAATACAAGTACAAGTATCCTCAACCATACAAGTACATTAATCAATACATGTGTCATCAAAAGTATGTATTCTTGCCAATACATCTTATCATCAAAAGCATGTATTCTCACCAATACATCTATCATCAAAAGCATGTATTCTTACTAATACATCTAACATCAAAAGCATGTATAAGTAAAACAAAGTATTCTAAGCATAAGAGTCCTAAATCTAAATATTTCTAAGTATCTAGGTGTAGAGAACAGGTTACCTCATCATCGACCTTGTTGTTCGATGAGACAATCTCATCATCAGTGACTATACTACTCCCCCTTTCGAGGAGGGTCCTTTTGAGCTACACCAAGCTTGTCTTGGAAGTATTCAAATTTCACTCGAGACAGAGGTTTGGTTAGTATGTTGGTAACTTCTTCACTTGAGGTAGAGATTTGGTTAGTACATCGGTAACCTGTTACAAATTCAAACTTTAGTTCCTTCTGCATCATATCTTATTAGATCCCTATGTTCTTTGACTTATCATGGAACACTAGATTCTTTGTCATCTTCATACAACTCTATTTGTCACATAGGATCACAGTTGGTTCTATCTCTAATTCAAACCAATCCTGAAGCCAAGCTTCTTCACAACTAGCAGAGCAAGCAGCCATATATTCTGCTTGTGTTGAGAGCCACACTAGACTGCTTCCAGCTAAACCACAAGATCATGGCTAATCCCAGACAATAACATCCTCTTGATGTGTTCTTCCTGTCTGATACACTTTCTTCCCAACCAGCATCTGATTAGCCATCTAAAGTCATGATCTCCAAGATAGCATAGATCAAAGTCTATCGTATCCTTTAGGTGCCTCATCACATGCTTTGCAACTATCAGGTGAACACATCTAGTTTCCACTAGATACTGACTCAAGGTGTTCACAACAAAGCATATATATAACCTAATATATGTTAGATACATCAATCACCCAATAATTTGACTGTACAGAGTTATATCCACTAACTCTGATGAGTCATCCCCTAACAGCATCAAGTTGGAATCCATAAGAGTGGCCATTTCAACACCTCAAATCCTTTTAATATTTCTCGACATACTTTCCCTGGTTGAGAAAGATTATTTCTAATCCTTGCCATACTTCCAGATCTAGGAAGCAATGCATCAATATGAGATCTTTCATTTTTCATTTCTGCAGCCATCTATCTGTGCCATCTCTCGTTAGATGGGTCTATTGATATGAACCTCAATATCATTCGAACTCTGTGGTGAGTTCCTTCTTGCATCCATGTCATCTGTGTATAGAAACCATATTCAACCTTGTAGCAAAGGTTGAGATCCACATCACCCATGGTGATCATTAAGCTCATCAATTTATTATCGATCCTGGATACCCATACAGAACCTGATTCACACTTCTTCTTTAATTGCACCATTAAGAGAATGGTCTTTATCTATTCACTTGGAGCAAAACATCTCATCCTGATTCTCTTCCTCTTTCTAAGATAATCTTCTAGCCACAGGCCTTCTATAGTGTGTTTGATTTGTAAATCTTTTGTTGAACATCCATCGCTTGTTCAGTGTTCATCATTCATCATGATCTTTCCTACAAATCAAAATTAAGTACAGGATTAGTAATACTTCATAATCATCAAATCATATTGACATGATAACCTATTATGCATACATATATAATTTACATAGTTATGCAACTATTTTGACCAATACTTTGGCACAACACTTTTCCATATTCTGTATGCATATAGTGGCTATCTAGATGCCTTCCATCTCTACCAGAACATACTGTCGAGAGTGTGCACAGCTCTCAACATGTCAGCAAAGAGGTTTCATTCTAGACAAGCAACAATGGAATGTTTGTCCAACTTACCAATCATATGCATATTAGTAGTATATTGTTCAATGCTCTATGAATGTTTACACTCAGCATGATGTATTCTAGGAATACAAATATGGATACAAGCAATATCATTTACTATTTCAAATAACAACTCAAATACTTATCTTTTATGTTTGTGTGGTTGCCTCCCGCTTGATCTTCTATATGTCTTTTGAACTTCTATTCATTTTGTACCACTGTGCATGCTCAAGTGTGCACTAGTGTCATCCTCATGAACTCATACACAAACATACATTCATTAGTATATTCTCAAAACATTCTAATTCTAAATAATCTTGAATATGTACAGTCATGATCATTAGTATTCATAGTTTCAAGGAAGTCTTCTTTTACTCATGCATATTCTTGTTTGATCTAGTTAGTTAAATCATCAACCAAGATAAGAGACATAATATGCATAAACCCTTGATTACTAACTTTATGAATAAGCATAACCAATCATACCAAGTATACTTATATAAGGGATCCTAACACAAGGTAAGATTCTAACATGACATAGGAAAACATACCTGGATTAGTATACCTGCTTAGTTATGTACAACATACCTAAACAATCTCTTCAATGATTTAGAGATCCTGAGCTAGAACCTGCATGTCTCATAGGTTAAGCATAATATAACAAAAGTCATACATACCTCGTAAGTAGAACAAATATTATGGATGAGTCTTTGTCTTCATGTGGTCATGGTCATGGAACTTGATTTGTCTTTTGTGATGTACCTGTATCTTGTTAGCAGACAACATCAACCTCACACAACACCATAATGCATAAGTACAATCATATAGCCTTAGTCAATGAATGTCTTCGATCATTCACATGCATTCATACTGTTACTAGGGTGATAAGACAATTAATAACATTAATCAAGATTGTACTAATAAATAACATGAATACAAACACATTATGAACTTAATCAAGAATCAGATTTCAAGACATACCTGAACCTCCTTAAGTCATACCTGTCGAGACTTCTTGTAGTCTTCTTATGTAAGTCCTTAGCCTCAACTCCCCCTGAAACTTGATCTGGAGCTTGATTAGGGTTTTCTAGAGAAACCCTAAAAATTCAATCTTTGACTTTCACACTTCTGAATGGATGGAAGAATGTGTCTTGCTGAGTTGATCAAACTAGCATTCTTCAATTTTTAAATCTCTAAAATTTGACCCCTCAAAATTGCCTTCGAAACTTCTGGATCTTCTGGACAGGAACCCGAACTAGGGTATGATGAAGCCCACCCTTCTATCCAATCAAAAGGTTGGATCCAAGGCTCTAAACTCTTATTTTTCTGAGGAGCTTCTAGCCGTGGTTATAGACTTCAAAAATTCCAACTTTTGCTGAAGCCCTAATTTTCCATCTTTCTGATCAAAATCCGGAACTAGGGTTTGATCAAGCCCGGTCTTCTACCCAACCAAAAAATTCGATCTTGGTCTCTAAATTTCGATTTTCCTGAGTAGCATTCAGCCGTGGACTCTGATTCTAAAAATTCTAACTTTTCTCCGAAACCCTAAATTCCGGAAGCCATGAATAAAGGTGCTCCAAAAATAATTCTGTTTTGACATAAATATGCACCTGATTGTTTCTGCTATAACTCTGAAATTTTTGCTCCACAGGGTCTGAAACCTTTTTCCTGCAGTATCCTGACCTGTCATCTTTCCATCCTGATAGGTCTGACCTCAATTGGATTTTCTGAGAGAGAGTTATGCCAATTGTTGCAACGTGACCTGTTTATGGGATAAAACAGGAGAGCGAACTTGTACGGCATGCCACGTGTCACTGTTTGAACTTAGGCCTCTGAAAAATTTTCCTAAGATAGCTAGACCTGTTATCTTTCCATCCTGATAGGTCTGACCTCAATTGGACTCTTTGAGAGAGAGTTATTCCAAGTGTCGCAACGTGACCTATTTATGGGATAAAACAGGAGAGCGAACTTGTACGGCGTGCCACGTGTCACTGGTTCACCTTCGGCCTCTGAAAACGTTTCCTGAGATAGTACAGTCTGTGTACTACCTGTCACTTTTTACTAAATTTCATTTGGAGCTTCGTATCCCAATTTATGACCTTTTTTCCAAGGTCACCGGATTTTGACTGAGATCTGGAAGAGGCAGAAACCCTAACTTGTACTGATCATAACTCATAAAGTACAACGAATCTAAGGGTGCCCTTTTGACACAAGGTACCTAGGGATGTTATCTTCGACCTGTAAACGTTTCAGACCCTGAACCTTCGCATAAATGGATTTATAGTGAAAGTGCCACGATGACTGGTTTTTGCTATGTAAAACCCTAACCTTCAAATTGTCGTAAGTAAAGCAAGTGTCGTAAGTGCCATACCTTGACTTCCTTCAGGTTAGCTCTGATACCATGTTAAAATTCAATATGCTAAGACAGAAAATAGCAGCATTACATTCCATTTCACAATAATATCATATACAGGATCACTGAAGAAACAACAAGCATAGCATAAACACAAGAGACAGAGATTTATCCTGGGAAACCCTCATGGGGTAGAAAACCCAGCAAAGCTTCCTCAATATAGATGACCAAAAATATACAAAGATGAAACCCTGAGACATGATCTCCTCCTCCACAATAGCAGACCTCTCCTCCACAAGAGCGTTATCCTCAAGTGAGTGAATGTGTGTATAATGAGGAACACACCTCCTCTATTTATACACTACTCTGATATGTATTTTACACAAGTACATGTAGGCTCGTATTTAACCATTAGGTTAAATACCCCATTATAACTAACTGGGCCGACCCCTCTAGGGTGTCTAATAACCCTTTGACCCACTTAACACATTTAGGGCCGACCCCCACTAGGGAAGTCTAATAACCCGAGTTACCACATTCCGACGGAGGAATAAACATCTCCGGATATACACTAAGATCTTCACGGAGGAATGAATCATCTCTGGAATAATAAAGTACAAATATAATATTCTTTGAATTTACAATATCTCAACATACCTCAGCCCCTGCGGGCTTAACTTCACTCCTTGCGGGCATCCCTAAGCCTTTGTGGGCTTAACCTCAACCCCTGCGGGCATCCTTAATTAAGCCCCTGTGGACTTAACTTCACTCCCTGCGAGCATCCCTAAGCCTCTATGGGCTTAACCTCAGCCCCTGTGGGCATAGATAAACCCTTGCGGGCATATTTTATCCCTTGTGGGAATTTCTTTAGCCCCTGCGGGCATAATGGAGCTTTTAACCCTTAAGCCTTTTTATAAATAATCAAGTTTTTCTTTTCTTTTGGGAGACCAATAGCTTGCACGTGAGAGCACCAAGGAGGGAACTGATACCATAGCTGGATGGCCAGATCACCAAGGAACATGCCCATGTCATCTGGAAAAATTATCAGCACAAGGGAACTTTTTGTTGGGAATTTACAAATGCCTTTTCAACTCTCTGATCTTGACACTTAGCCAATTTTTCTTTAGTTCTTAATATGAAAAATAATATTTTTCCTACTTTTGGTAGATTGATCTTTTGCATATATGACCATCATAAGGAAAAGTGAAAGTATGGATGGATAGCCACCTCAACAAGGACCATATCCATGTCACATTTTGAATGTTTTGATACACACACATTATCTGGCGGGCATTTGAGAGAGTACCTCCAAACTGTTAATTCATCATTTGAAGCTTCTTTCTCTCTCCTCGGTGGGCATTTTACTGGAGTAGTGCAATTTAGTCTGGGAGGCACTTTCGGTAGATCAATATCTTCACCTACAAAAACTCTTTGGACAAACCATTGATATGGTTGGATGCACCATACAACATTCTATAGATCCATACTCTCAAAATTATTTAACACGTCAACCACAATAGATGGCAGGAATTTTACTAAGGTGACTCAGGCAGCTTTAGTGATTTAGACAATTTTTTGCACTTTCCGAGACTTGGTCCAATCTTCCTAAAACATTGTTTTGGAAGATCCATGACTTCTCCCTCATGCACTTTCAAGTCAAGATGAGGGCATGGTCAAGTAGAAAAAACACCAATCTACAAGATGACCATATGGTGTAGGTAGTTTCTTCAACCCACAAACTATGGCGGCCATTTCCCTAAGGCCACCTAAGCCATTTTTCCAACACTTAGTCATTTTCAGGAATTTCTCCAAAGTTTATCCTGACACCCTATTTTGGCAGACTTATAACTTTCTCCTCAAACATGCTTGAGGAAAAATGAGACCGTGGTCAGGTAAACCAATCAACAAGCTACATCCTGACCATATGGTGTGGTCATTTACTTTAACCCATGAATAATGGCGGGCATTTTACTAAGGCCACTTAGGTAGTTTTACACCTTCTGGTGCAAAACAGCCTGATACCCTGTTTTGGCAGACTTTTAACTTTGTCATCAAACATTCTTTTTGAGAACTTAGGCCATGGTAGAATAGCCTCTTCAACAATATATAGCATGATAGTTTCAGATAATTTTTATCATTCACCTATGAAGTACGGTGTGCATTTCCCTAAGGCTATTTGGACAAATTTTCCAACACTCGGCCATTTTTCAGAATGTCTAAAACTGCTTGAACCCTTGTTTTGGTAGATCTATAACTTTAATGTCATAAAGCACTGTTTTGAAGAAATTAGACCATGGTTAGATAGCCTATTCAACAAGGTATATCCTGGTATGATGGTGTGGTCATTTTCTTCAAACCATGAATTATGGCGGGCATTCTCTTAGAACAGTTTTGACCAATTTTCCAACACTTAGCCATTGTTAGTGAGTATGCACTCATTAGTAAGTATGCACCCCATCCTAATGATTGTAAGTATGAACTCATTCTTTCTCTCCAATATGCATAGTATTCTTTATCAAGTATTAGAGCTCTGTGGGATGCAATATCTTCTTGTTGATCCATAGTGGTTTTTAATAGGATCTTCCTTCTAGTGGTTTAGACTGTAGTGAAGGATCCTGCTCTGGTACCAATTGTTGGAATATTGGTCAATACTGACAAGGGGGGTGAATCAGTATTGTTAAATACTTCAAGCAAGGAATAGATCTATGTCATCCTATAAATTTTATTAGCACAACGACACCTTCTTGCGGGCATTTCCAATTGACCTTTTTAACTGTTGATTTGATGTACACTTAGACAAATTGTGAAACCCTAGGTCAACATGATGAGATATTTATTTTCATCCAATTTGAAGTGTGAGATAGCCAATGGGTAGAAGCCAACAAGGTGATTCCATCAAGACCACTTTCATCCTCTGAAGCTTCTTTCTCTCTCCTCGGTGGGCATTTTTCAGGAGTAGTGCAAATCAAGCTAGGAGGCATTTTTGGCAAATCAATATATTCTCCTACAGAGAATTTTTAAACAAACCAATGATATGGTTGGATGAAACAATCAACACTCTAGAGACCCATACCCTCATAATAATTTAATCCATCAACTACTGGAAATGGTGGGCATTTTACTGAGGTCACTTAGGCATTTTTACCAGTATTTTTATACTTGGACAATTTGTGCAATTTCTAAGGTGGATTTTTTATTAAAATCGAAATCCTGAACCAATCCCACTAGATGATGTAGTATACCTCAATAATCACACCCAATCTGATTTCACTCTCAGAATCATCTTCAGTTTCCCTAGACGAGCATTTTACTGAACTTGGTGCAAAACTACCTAAAACCCTGTTTTGGCAGACCTATAAATTTTTCCTCAAACACTCTTAAGACAAAATGAGACCATGGTTAGGTAGAAAAATAAACAAACTACATCTTGAACATATGGTGCGTGCATTTACTTTAACCTATGGATTATGGCATGCATTTTCTTGAGGCCACTTAGGCAGTTTTACTACCTCTTGTGCAAAACATCCTGAAACCATGTTTTGTCAGGCCTTTAACTTTGTCATCAAACACCCTCTTTGAGAGATGAGACCATGGTAATATAGCCCCTTCAACAAGCTACAACATAATAGTTTCAGATAATTTTTACCATTCACCTATGAGGTACGGCGTGCATTTCCCCAAGGCTATTTGGACCAATTTTTCAACACAGCCATTTTTCAAAATGTCTAAAACTACTTGAACCCTTGTTTTGGCATATCTATAACTTTGTCATAAAGCACTCTTTTGAAGAAATGAGGCCATGGTTAGATATCCTATTCAACAAAGTATATTTTGATATGATGGTGCGGGTATTTTATTCAAACCATGAATTATGGCAGGCATTCTCTTAGAGCAGTTTTGACCAATTTTTCAACACTTAGCCATTTTTCAGATTGTCTAAAACTGCTTGAACCCTTGTTTTGGAAGATCTATAACTTTGTCATAAAAAAATATTTTGAATAAATGAGACCATGGTTAGATAGCCTATTCAAAAAGGTATATCCTGATATGATGGTGTGAGTATTTTCCTCAAACAATCAATTATGGAGGGCATTCTCTTAGAGCAGTTTTGACTAACTTTTCCATACCTAGTCAAATTCCAAAGTTTAACAAACTTTCCATTCCTCTGCGGGAAAGCCTATGCGGGCATCCTTAAGCCCCTGCGGGCTTAACTTCACCCTCGGCGGGCATCCCTAAGACCCTACGGGCTTTACGAGATTTACCTAAGCCCCCACATTCATCCTTAATCCCCTACGGGCTTAACTTCACTCCCTACGGGCATCCCTAAGCCTCTATGGGATTAACCTCAGCCCCTGCAGACATAGATAAATCCTTACGGGCATCTTTTATCCCTTGTGGGAATTTCTTTAGCCCTTGCGGGCATAATGGAGCTTTTAACCCTTAATCCTTTTTATAAATAATCAAGTTTTCTCTGCTTTTGGGAGACCAATAGCTCGCACGTGAGAGCACCAAGGAGGGAACTGATACCACATCTAGATGGCCAGATCACCAAGGAACATGCCCATGTCATCTGGAAAAATTATCAGCACAAGGGCACTCTTTGTTGGGCATTTTCAAATTCCTTTTCAACTCTCTGATCTTGACACTTAGCCAATTTTTCTTTAGTTCTTAATATGCAAAATAATATTTTTCCTACTTTTGGAAAATTGATCTTTTGCATATACGACCATCATAAGGCAAACTGAAAGTACTCTTTTGAAGAAATGAGACCATGGTTGGATAGCTTATTCAACAAGCTACATCAGAGACTTTTTGGATAGCCTATTGGAACCCTAGCAGCCAATCTCTCCCATCAGTCACCTCAAAGGTCTGTCGGGGTAAGGTCTCGCACATGGTCTCGGATAGGGTAAGGTCTCGAGTCTCTACTCTCGCATAAGCTCTCTGACTAGTAATTTCATATAACCCTCTTTGCAGTACTTGGATCTGTAATTTCGAGGCTTGTGGATATTTTTACCGATCCCGGTGTTTAGGGTTTTTTTGTTCATTTTCGCTCCTTTAAATTGCTTCTGCCCCTATTCCTTGGTTTTTGCCCAAAATTTTGTGTCAAATAGGTCTGTCTTCTGCAGTTTTTCCCTCCACTAGCCCTCCTCATCATTTGGTTGTTCCCTCCACTGGCCCTCCTCATCGTTTGGGCAGGCATCGTATTCCGATTAGTGCTCTGGTTAGTGGCAGCAAGCTCCCATACGAGAGGATTTGTTACAGCAATTCTTCAGAGCTAGCTCTGTGTTATATAATGGCGGAAGGTAGCAGTCGCGGCCCTGTTGGAAGGACTAGCACCATTGATGCACTCACCCGAAGAATGAAGAAGTTATAAAAGGACATGAAATAGCTTCGGAAGAAGCTGGAGGGGAAATGTAACAAAGAGGACCTCGATTCCTTGAAGAAGTCAATTGAGGATAGCATGGAGCGAAAGTTCGCAGGTAACAATGTCAAACTGATCGTACAGATGTGAAGGATCCATTATGAACAACGCGAAGCCATTGAACATCTCTGGCGCGAGGGGAGCCCAACGACTTTTGTAGGTTCTGGATAGTCCCCTCCATATGACAGCCTGCCTTCGGCCTCAGGGGCAAAACCAATGGAGACTGGTTGAGGGAACCACGTGGCCACCCACCACGGTTTCTTGATATTTACTTGTCTGATTAGGTTTACTTGTTTTGTTTTCTGTTAATTTTCCAAGGCCCTTCTGTTGGTCTATATTAATTTTTGGTATGCACACAGATATTATCTTTTTTGTAAAATAGAAGCTCATGTTATTGAGCTTCTAGCTGGGAGTAGGATTCTACCGTATTAGTGATATAAACATTTGATGTAATCAGCAACAAATATTGGTCTATTTGGTATATAGATGTATATCGGCAATTGTAATCAGAAATATTGACAAAGATATATTAATCGATATATCATTTATGTATATTCCTCTGGCATTTAAATCTATTTCTAAAAATTCTAGATATATCAATGGATATAAGATTTGTGTATATTCCTTGGGCATTTAAATCTATTTCTATACGTATTAAAACACTTTGGCCCTGCAAGTAGAACACTTTGGTTAAACTTCTTGCTTGTGGTAATTTGTAGGATTACTTAATTCTTCCACTTCTCACTTTGCTACAAAGGCTAATAAGTAAAGCATGACTAGTTTCATAGTTTGCACATGAGTTGTTGGTTCAAGAAGAAAGCCTCTTTGAAAGCCAATTTGTAACAAATGGATACTTCTATTGAAATATTGCATTATGAATTGTCAATATTCAAATCACTATAACACTAGTAACTATTTGTTGGGCTTGTGATTTGGTTTCTTAAATGTAGTGCAATATTATTTTATATTCTGTTAATTGTAATGTTGTGATTTCTCTGTTATTTGATTCTATAGTATGTATGTTTGACTATTCAAATTTAAAGCACATTACTAATTATAAAGTCATTATGGTTCTATAAGTAAATTACCATCTTGTTGGAACAATTTCACGACTACTCTATACAACACATCTCTTGTTCCTTCAATCATAGAGATGATTTATTGTCAAAGAAGGGATTACATTTGGCAGATGGTATTCTTCAGGTTACCCCTTTCACTGATCACCATCTGGGGGAAATGTTTTATGTTCGTCTTTATTAATTAGGTTACCTTTTATGATCCATTTTGTAAATTTGATGCACCCACTTTAGGGGCTTTTTGGTTAATATTTCCTCTGTATCTATGTTATTTTTATGATGTTATCAGCAGCCATGGTTATGATGGTATATTATTGAATAGCGGCAAGCATTATCGGATTTATTGTAAAAGACTGCATAGTCTGTTTTCAAATATTCTATCCTTGGGATAGGTTTTATTGTAAGTTTCTTTGATTCACTTAATGAATAACAAGGCACTTTATTTTCATCAAAAAAAAAGGTTCTATAAGTAAATTAATCCTGAATTAATTTGTCAACTCTTAACTCTTAGATCAAACATTAATCAATATTCTGAGAACTCTTAAATCTTAGATCAAACAATCAATAAAGTCATTTTGGTTCTTTTCATGATTGGGATTCATGATTGCATGCAGGCAGGCTTGGAAATTCATTTTATCTTTGCCCTTCAAATCAAAATTTTATGACATTTTGAACTTTTACTTTAACCATCACAAAACGTTTAGTTTCAGAACATGCCCTTCAATAGTAAAGTGTTATTAAAGAAGTTACCTTTCATTATTGAAATTTTTATTAAAGATTTTAATTTTCAATCTGCCAAATGTTTTATTTAGTTAATCTTATATTCTAAATATTAAGACTCATGCATGCAAGATGGATTCTCTCATTGAAACTAATTTAGTTGAAGAAAACAAACAATTCAAAAATACACCATAAGAAGGCAACTTCCCTTAAAAAAAAAAATCAAATGAAAAATCATCCAAAAAATTTATATTAATGAAAAGCTATATATTGAAAAAAAGCTATGCATTTTTAAAGAGGAAGAATTAACGTCCTCGTTGTTTGGAGACATCTTGGGCTCCGTCAATTACCCTGTTTTAAAAATTACTTTAAATTGAATATTCACATATTTAGTTTGTATATTTATTGTTTATAATTAAACAAAAAATTACATTTATTTTACTCCTGAGTTAGTTAATCCAAACTTTTACCGCCCAACCGATATAATCTAAAGATGGAACTGCATCAACTGCTGTTATTGAAGTGACATCAATGAAAACCACATTCAACAATAAGCTTTCAGGTAGAGGATTTACACACTTGACCATTGACTCATTCACGATAAAATGTCTATGTCCAAGAAGATAATGGCCTGCCAAAACATCCAATCAACACTAGCTTTTTAAACTACCAATTCAACACTAAGACAAAATTGTCAAACCCTAGGTCAAAATGAGGAGATTTTTATTTTCATCAACTTGGAAGTATGAGACACCCAATGGATAGAGGCCAACAAGGTGATTCCATCTAGACCAATTTCATCCTCTGAGACATCTTTCTCTCTCCTTGGCGGGCATTTTTCTGGAGCAGTGCAAATCAAGCTAGGACGCACTTTTGGCAGATCAATATCTTCACCTACAGAGACTCTTTGGACAAACCAATGATACGTTTGGATGCACCAATCAACGGTCTAGAGACCCATACCCTCAAAATATTTTAAGACATCAACCACCGAAAATGGAGGGCATTTTACTGATGTCACTCAGGCATTTATACCAATAATTTTATACTCAGACAATATTTGCATTTTCCTAGACTGGAGCAATCTGCCTGAAACACTGTTTTGGAAGACCCATAACTTCCTTTTTAGAAACTATCAAGACAATCGGAAACCATGTTCAGGTAGAAAAATCAACAAGCTACAGCCTAACACTATGGGGCGGGCATTTACCTTAACCTATGAATTATGGCGGGCATTTTCCTGAGGCCACTTGGGCAGTTTTACTACCACTGGTGAAAAAATAGCCTGAAACCCTGTTTTGGCATGCCTTTAACTTTGTCATCAAAAACCCTCTTTGAGAACTAAGACCATGGTATGATAGCCTATTCAACAAGCTATATCATTATAGTTTTAGATAATTTGTATCATTCTCCTATGAGGTACAGCAGGCAATTTCCCAAGGCCACTTGGACAAATTTTCCAACACATCCATTTTTCAAAATTTGGACCTCCTTTGTTTCTCTTGTTCTTAATATGCAAAACAATATTTTTCCTACTTTGGCAAGTTAATTTCTTGCACATGTGACTTTGAGGAAGTAACCTGTTAATTCAACACTTAGACAAAATTGTCAAACCCTAGCTCAACATGATGAAATCTTTATTTTCATCAAATATGAAGTGTGAGACACCGAATGGGTAGTGGCCAACAAGGTGAATCCATAAAGACCAATTTCATCCTCTGAGGTTACTTTCTCTCTCCTTGGCAAGCATTTTACTGAAGTAGTACAAATTAGGCTAAGTAGCACTTTTGGCAGATCCATATCTTCTTCCTAGGAGTCTCTTTGGACAAACTGAGACCATGGTTGGGTAGAAAAGACACAAAGCTACAAGATTCCCATATGGTGCGAGCCTTTTCTTCAACCCACAATTTATGGCGGGCATTTCCCTGAGGTCACTTGAGCCAGTTTTTTCAACACTTAGTCATTTTCAGGAAATTCTTCAAGGTTTATCCTGAAACCCTGTTTTCACATGCTTATATCTTTCTCCTCAAAAATTATTAAGGCTAACTGAGACCATGACTAGATAGCCACTTCAACAAGCTATAGCCTTTTATGATGGTGCGGGCATTATCTTCAAACCATGAATTATGGCGGGCATTCTCTTAGGACAATTTTGACTAATTTTCCCATACTTAGTCATATGGAGGGCATGATGATGATGATGATGATGATGATGATGATGATGATGATGATGATGATGATGATGATGATGATGATGATGATGATGATGGTGGTGGTGTTGATGAAGATGATGATCATGATGAAGATGATGATGATGGCGATGATGAATATGACGATGATGATGAGCTCCCCTTAAAAATGTGATGATGATGATGATGATGACGTCAAATATATATGAAGATGATGAAGATGATGATCATGATAATGGAGATGATGATGAAGATGAAGATGGTAATGATGATGATGACGAATATGATGATGATGATGATATATAATGAATATGTTGATGATGAAAATGATGATTATGATGATGATGATAAGGAAGATGATGATGAAGAAGAAGATCATGATGACGATTGATGATAACGACGTCGACGATGATGATGATCATGAATACAATGAAGATGATGGTGATGAAAATGACAAGGATGATGATGATGATCATTGTTGTTGTCGTCATCACCATCATCTTCCTGGTCTTCATCATCATCAGCAGCAGTAGCATCATGATCATGATCATGATCATCGTGATCATCATCATCATCATCATATTCGTCCTTGAAGGGACTTATGCATAGGGTCTCACTATAAGCAATGCAACCAATACAAATTATGACCAAATCCTAGTTAAATTAAATTAAATTAAATTACATTAAATTAAATTACATTAAATTAAATTAAAAACATAGAGTTGTTTAACTAAAATTAATTTAAAATGGAACAAAATATAAAATATGCAAATAAAAAAACAAAAAAACATAGAGGGAAAAGAATCCCACGCACTATCTCATTAGTAGCATCCAGAGAAAAACAACAAAGAACAAGTTCACTCCCGCACACTAGTTCATTAGCAGCATCCAGGGCACTGACAATTTGATGAGAAGAGCAGTGGTAAATCGAGGAGCAGGGGATAACAATCCAGAGGATACCGTCGTTCCCAGGGGAGGCAATCCAGCGGTAGTCCAGAGGATAACAAAGGGCCCAATGAATTCGGTAATCCCATCAACCCTAGCAGTGTAGGAATTTGGGATAAATCCCACGATTTTGAGTGTTTCCAGCTTAAACACATACGTTTCATTGTTTACTTCATTTTTTCTGAGGGTTTATACGAAATATAGGCCATATTTGAGGGGGAAAATGACCCATGACGGGCATTTTTTCCGGTCAAATGCTAGCCCTGAACCCATCCATCGCCCGTTTGATAGAGAACGGGCCTGGACCCTACCATCACGACCAAACAAATTCAGGATTTCCATGCTGCAGAACACCGTAGAAATGGTAAGAAAATGGTCTTGGGTAGTGTACTACGATTCAAGATCCAACATCACCCTATCTGCGTCCATGTGCAAAACCACTCAAAACTACCTAAAATTGGTCTAAATTTGGTGACATTTCACCTTGTTATCCTATTTAAAAAAAAAAATTAGGCATGGAGGGAGGGAAAAATTCGTTAATTTTTGTGAGTTTTCTTGCATGGAGAGAGGGGAAATGATGTCTAGAATCCTCCCCCTCCAACAAGGTTGATTCTTATCATTTAAACCCTCTCCCCATAGCTAAAATCACTAACAAAATGTTACAAATTTGTCCAAATCCTTTACAATTTCAAACATGCATGGTAGGGAGTGGGAGTCATACCCAATGCTATTCCACCTCATTTCATGCTTGAAATTAAAAAAACATGGTGTTTTTTTTTGTAAAATTGACCCAATCTAGCCCAATTTTGGACAATTTTTTGCATGGGTCCACTTTCCCTCCATGTATGAAATTGAATGAAATTTGGAAAAAATGGGCAAAAGATGGCCAAATTTGGTGTAAGTTAAAGTGTTCTATGCTATTCTAAGGTGCCATATTATATGGGTTTCTAACTGTTTAACATTGTATACCAAGAAATCATACAGACCCCCCAACCAATCAACCAATATGTTATTGGAAGACACCACTTTCATGTGGTTGTCTCCGTCTGTATAAGGGTGCAAACACGAAAATGGGTAATACATTTGCTTGCTGACGATTAAATTTGTAAATTTTTTTTGTTCATTCAACTTCAAGCAATCAAAACTCATATCTACATTGAGAATTTCACTTTGAATCAAAAAGAAGTTTTGTAGAGAATTATGTTACTCCATACTCAGTTTTCTTTTATGGACATGATGTTATAAATTTCATGTCCACCTAGTTTTTAGATATGGCAAGGATAAGGAGTGAGTAATACACATGGCCACCTAGTTTTTAGATATAATTATTCATTTTAGGGAAAACTATGTGTTAGCTTTTTGGGATTACTCCAAAAGTGTTCTCACCTCGGTAGATGGGCAAGAGGTCTCCTTGGCCTTGGTTAGCAATATCAATCTCTCGATTTGGGTGGATGCTTGGCCTTGGTTAGCAATATCAATCTCTCGGTTTGGGTTGATGATGCTTGGGTGGAGGAGGATACTTCATGGAGGTTGGTGATGGAACCAAGGACCTATGTTGAGGAGGAGAGTTGGACCGTTGTGACCACGCTGTCATACAATAGCGTACCATTGCGCACATGTAGCACATAGTTAGAGAAGAAGTAGCTAGCATGAGGAAACTTGCATATCAAACCACTATGGAAGAGGGAGTGTTAGACTAACGTCGCCGAGTTTCGGTGGGAAATCCATGAATGAAGCAATATGACCACCGCCCGTTCCAAATTGAATCCCCAACATGATCTATATGAGGGGGAACCCCATACCTCTTTGCTTGCATTAACTAGTCAAGTGGCCCAAGAAACACACTTCTATATCTATGTTGTGAGAAAATTCCAATTCAAATCAAAACGTGTCTTATACTTAAAAATAATTCAAATATAAATAACTCTAAAAGAAATTACACCTTTGAGAGAAAAATAGCTTTTGATAACGTTTTTGGGAAGAAATAGCTTTTGATATTAAAACATTACAAGTAAATATATTTGCACGCTAAATTATATCCGATTGGTAACTTATATTCTTGTTTTATCGAGTGTAGGTACCACCAAATAGGTATGTGTCAGATCTATCTTTCTCGAGTGATGATGAATATATACTCGGAGAGGTTGAAAGTGAGACGTGTTGTACTAGATCTACCGGTTCTATATCAACTAGATCTGAAAAGGTAAGGAAAAGATTTCGTAGACGCATGCAATATTTTATTGCCAACGGAGGGTCATGTAATTATGATGTTGAGAGCATAGGTGATATTGAGTTTCCCTTGAGGTATAGACATCTAGTGCAACGATGGGTACCTAAAAAGCTACCCCAAGTGGACACAGATTTCTTCATCAATGGGAGGATGTATCGCATTGCTCCTTCGTCCTTACATGGATTGGGGCTATTTTCCATGGATGGCATAAAGGTCGGCTATGGCACTGTAATTGAATTGATGGAGTATGTCAGACCATTATACAAATACAATAACTGGTTGATCTTGATCCAATATACTCAAAGTATGAGTAGATACGGAGTTTCCACAAATTATATACAACTAGCAAAAAACAATAAAAACAAAGGGGTGACTATGTATATTGATGGGAGACCAAAAGAATCCGGAAACTTTGTTGGCTTTATAAATCGTACACGGCCAGTGACAGTAACTAAGCAACCAAATTGCGAATTTGAGGGACGTGAAGAACATCATATATTTGTATGTGCAACAAAACCAATACTTCCAGGTGAAGAGTTGTTGATCGATTACATCTTAAATCGAATAGATGTAGCTTCCACGGTCCAAGGTCACCGCGGAAGGTCACACGCTATGCCTCATCAGGTAAATGCTAAATATAGTAACTAAACATGACTACAAAACTAAATGTTTCTATTTTTTCTATTAACATTCGATTTCCACCGAGGACATTCGCTTTTTTCATGCTTATTATAAATATTCCCATGTGATAGCATTCTTATTACACTGTTATGCTTATCTCATTTTTTTATGTTACAATTATTGACTCAACTTTTACTGATTGATTTATTTTGTCAGGGTGGCAGCAGGGGAAAGCCACATTCTGCTTCCACAGTCCAGGGTGACTGTGGAAGGTCACAATCTATGCCTCGTGAGGTAAATATTAAATATAGTAAATAAATATCACTAAAATAACAAAATGTTTTGATTTTTTCAGTTAACATTCGATTTTCAGTGTTACAATTCACTTTTTTCGTGCTTTATGTCACTTTGAGATCTGTTTTGGCATGGCTGATCTAGAGTTTTCCAGAACACTTATCCATTGCTTGTCCTCAACTTCATGCTTTCCAAGTCCATGTCACATTATTCTCCAATGCCCTGTCTTGACTTCTTGCCATGTCATCTTCTCTTTTGTCTTGTCACCTTGCCGTGTCATCATTATTCTCTTCATTTGTTCATGTCAGCATTCTTCATTACTTCAAGCTCAACAATTTATTCATGCTTTCTTGCCTTCTCCAAGTCCTCATCCTGCTTGTGCTTATTCTGAATATTTCCATGTGATAGCATGCTTATTACACTGTTATGCTTATCTCATTTTTTTTATGTTAGAATTATTGACTCAATTTTTATTGATTGATTTATTTTTTCAAGGTGGCAGCAGTGGAAAGCCACATTTTGCTTCCACAGTCCAGGGTGACCATGGAAGGTCACAATCTATGCCTCGTGAGGGAAATGTTAAATATAGTAAATAAATATGACTACAATAACAAAATGTTCTATTTTTTAAGTTAACATTCGATTTTCATTGTTGCCATTCGCTTTTTTCGTGCTTCTTGTGAATATTTCCATATGATAACATGCTTATTACACTATGGAAGGGGTCTTCTCAACGCCATGGAGCATGACATCTATCTTCTCCTTCGGAGGTAAAAGTAAATATTATTGCCATATCTCATTTTTGTTTATGTTACAATTATTGACTCAACTAAACATATTAACTAAATATGACTACAATAACTAGAAACTCCAACCCCGGAAGATTTCCATGTGGCAACATGCTTATTACACTATGGCAGGGGACTTCCCATGTTCGTCATGAAACAGAACGCATGTCCTCTACTTCTGAGTTAAAAATAAATATTATTGCAATATCTCATTTTTTATTATGTTACGATTATTTTCATAACATTTATTTAATGATTTATTGTGTCAGGGTGGAGCCAGTGGAAAGGGACCTGCTGCTTCCATGGTCCAAAGTGACCGTGGAAGGTCACACTCTGTGCCCCATCAAGTAAGTCTTAAATATAATAACTAAATGTTTCGATTTTTTTTTGTTAACATTTGATTTCCACTGTTGACATTCCCATTTTTCTGTGCTTATGATGAATTATTGATTGATTTATCGTGTGAAGGTGAGGACCGTGGAGAGGTAGCTGCTGCTTCCACAATCCAGGGTGACCATGGACAGTCACCCACTGGAAGTAGATCAGTACGGGGTGACCGTGGGAAGTCACCGGACACAACACCGTATCAGGTAAGTGTTATTTCTTAATAGTAACTAACTTTCATTACAATAACAATGTTTGAATGATGTTAAAATTATTTTACTTAATTTTATTGTTTGATGAATATAGTACAGTGCACTTGATCTGGGTGATGAGGAGCTTGAGGATGAAATTTACTATTCCATATACCCAATGGAAACTATAAAGAAGTCCCTAAAAAAGGAAAACATAGAAATGATTGCCTTGCCTTGCATAAGGCCCATGAGACAGGAGATCAGGGCAAGGATTGAAGAGCTGAAAGAACAAATAAAATCTTATGGGGTAAGTGGCATCTTCACATATTTTTTTAATCTATGACATGATTTCATATATGATATTATGTTTTCTATTTTTCCAAGTGATCTGATATAGTAAAGTTTTTCGTTTGTAGGATTGTTTACAACCCGTGACTAGAGAAACTGTCGATACAAGTATAGGTAGCAGTGATGCTCCAATGCAGCAACAACGTCGACGAAGGAATGTAACAATGATTCTTTTTGACACTCCTATAGTTGGACTTGAATATATTGATGAGGGCACTGATTTTGATCGGCATGACATGCTGGATCATGATGAGACAGATCCTAGGACTCCACATGAATTCAGAGATGAACGTACTGTAGATGACCAGGAAACTTTTCCTGGAGCAGCACGAGTTAAAAGCACGGGATCACTAGATCTCACCTTTCTGGTGGATGACACTTGTGTTCTGATCAAGGTTCAAAAGATTGTAGGTATTTATTAATTAAATTATTCATTTTAATCATGAAATTGAAATGGACATACGTTGAAATTATTATAAATTAATGGATTACACGTTTCTGTAAGAAACAATGTTTTCTACAGGAATTTGAATGACAAAGCATTGGATTTGTTTGGCCCCACGGTTCGCACATGGTGCAATAGCCAAGATAGTGCAAAGAGAGATGAATTGATAGACCACATGGTAAACTTGTTCGGCAATATATTCAACAAGAAAGTGGTTGCAAAGTTATCCAGCGAGAATTTAAAATATACCAGGGCCCAATATAGGGATAAATTGCAACTTGACCTCAAGCATGAGCGCCCTCCCATGATTCCGGAGAAAGAGTGGAAGGAACTCATAGAGGATTCAAAGGAGAACTTGCTAAAAAGACAAGGAAAACAACCACGGCCTTGAAAAGCAAGGTACAACACATATCATCTTCTTAGTGAAATATGCTCATTTATTTTTTTCTTTTTTGTTTGAAGTAAGAATTCTGATATCTAACGTTTTTCAAAATTTTCATATATAGGCTACCTGACACCTCCAAAGCCACCAAGGCTAGAGTGGAAAAGCACGGGTAGCATAGACTGGTCCAGTGTGGCTATAGAAAAATAAGAGCCCAGATGGTAAGAATTAAATGATTAACTATGGGGAATATTTATTTGACAGTAGCGAACAAATATCTGTTTTGATAATGGAAATTTTAAATGTGTTATGCATTATAGGGAAATACATTCCAAGATGTTTCCACTAAGGAAGACTTGAAGCTTGGTTTCAAGTATGGTTTTAAAAGTGTGATTGAATATCGGAAAAGCTTGGAGCAGACTCCAATCTCCCCAATGACGCAGATGCAGGTAAATAAAATGAATAAGGACATCATTGTCGTATACTATTAAATTCTATTCAGTTTTGATTATATCACCCATAACTAAATATTTATGTTTTATTATAAGCAACAATGCAACCGCGGCAATGAATCTAGCTCTATTTAGCACGTACCAGCTGATGTTGGGCTGTGCATGTCCCATGATAGTGGGGAGTAGAGTAGCCATTCTGGTATGTCTGCTTTGGAAATAGAAATATCTATTGTGATTATAGATATTTATTTCTTGACTTATACTATTATTGGACAATCCACTCGAGCGGACGCGAGACGGATCTCCCTAGCTCAAAGTGAGTCTAGAACAAATAGAACAGACTACTAATGCATTTCATAGATCTACTTAAGGATCAAGTACTAGGCATCTTACCTTTCACTATGCAATCCTTTCTCCTGAATGTTGCTCCACGTCTCACGGTCGTCAGATCCAAGCTGCAAGACCTGTCAATACAAGAAACAAGAGAAACCAGTAAAAGACATATATACAATAAGAGATCTAAGTAAACAGTTAAGCAGGTAAACTACTCAATATCATTGCACACATGAACAATATTGGTGGAAAGCATTTGTATTACTGCAAATAGAGGAGTACATGATAGAGATATAGAGCCACAACCAAGGCTTAATGCTGTAGCCCTTCTCCGACAAAGTCGATTGCCATATCCTTCCAAGGAAGTATGAGTTCTCCAATAGGTGAGTGGAGATGTTCTAAGAATGATTTCACCAGCATGTAGATACCATAGTCTTCCTCCCTTTGGGATGGGAGTGAGCTTCACATATATAGGACTAAATGGATAGGGTATGGATAGGATAGGTTGAGAGATGGTAGGAGAGGCTTAAGGGATCTCTCCAAAGGTCTAGGAACTGAGTGCCAGCTCTTCCAAGAGGTCAGGGATAGGGTCCCAAGTCAGCAAGCTTTGAGATGGACCTCGAAGAAGCTATTTTTTCCACTTAACTGACTTCGTCACAGCCTATAATGGAGAAAGATTCGACATCGCATGTTGCTAGTGTGCAACCTGCGACGACCCTTCAAAACTGAGCACAATTGGGTGCAAATCCTCCCAGGATGATTACTTAGTCCAGGTATCTTCAACGGTGTATACACTGAATCTTATGATGAGTAGATTTTGGGTGTAACAGAATGCCCCCCAAAGCATGAAGTTGTTGAAGATAAACAGGTGAAGTGCTTTGATAGAAGTAATGGCAATAGACTCATCGGACGAAGGACACTACTACAATACAACTGACTCTGAACTGACAATCTCATATGAAGTACAACATGGCTGTCGACCAATACATTGCAGATCCATGGTAGTAATGACCGACTGAACACAATCATGGCTACTAGACACAAGCGTAGATCCATGATGAGATGATAACACATCCACAACCAATACAAAAGTGGATCCGTGTAATATAACTAAAATACAAACTCCATCGCAACCTGGGTAAAACATGACTCCCCAGGGTCTTCAAGCTAAACCCGCAATGATACGAATCTATCCATGTGATTACAAATGTCTTGACGTCGAACATGGTAGAAACCACTTGATTACCGGCCATTGATGTAAACCGTTAACAAGTGCGAGGGAGATCACCATTGATGTCAATGATTCCCAAGGTATCACAGTACATATCATCAAGCGTAAATAAATGAGTTGAAGTCGAATGCGAGATGAAATCTTTCAATAAAGAGTCAATAATGTAAACTCATGATGAAAGCGAGGTAACTTGTCGTTGAGGCATGCAGGGCCAAGGTACTTGATTGGTTTCTAGATTCGATCCTCGAATGATGAGTTGAGGTCGACAAGGACGAATCTGTCGAAGGAGGGCCATGATGAATCCCCCATCAATCGACATGAAACGCGACAAAATATGTGTAGAGTGGATCAGATAATACAGCAACATGTGAGACTAACACAAAGTAAACCGATGTGGTGACGGGTACACTTCACTGCAGATGACAAATGATAGACGTGTTCTTGAACATGGGCATGTCATGGCTTGGCAGTATTGACACAATGAGTATGACACAAAATTCTAATGCAACCGATGATGGGAGCTTTCTTGAATGACTCAAAGGAGTAACAGGACTAAGACAGTAAGTGGGGACTCATAGACAAACGGATGACCCAAGTGCTGTATGCAAATGCAGATGAGTGCCATGTTCAAGAACGACTGCATGCTGCCACTAATAAGGTATGTAACACAAACACTTTCCTTTTTCCCTGTTATAGGTCAAAATTGCACCTCTCCGTCCGTGATCACCCTGAGCTGCTGATCACACAAAAGGACAACTTGGATGGAGGAGCATGTTGACCTTGGACCTTATGACAACTCATTCCATTTCCTGAAAATACTGGAAAACATACAAAATTATCATTTTGAGGTATGAGCGCTACTCTACTTAAAGAGACTAGCGCCCATACGCGACTCCAGTGTGTAATAGTAGCACCCATATCAATATATACGCTACTCCTTCTTATCAAAGTAGCGCTTGAAATTTAAAACTAAATGAGCGCTAGTTGTTAAACAATAGGGTAGCGCCCTATACGCTACTCCACTGAGTAATAGTCGCATATATCTTAAAAGATGTTTAAAAAATATATTAATCCATCGAGGAGGATTAGTTGATGGTAGTTTCTTAACTTCCCTAACCTCCTCCATCGACCTGAACTGCTTCTTTGAACCTTTAAATACCAAGAAGGTTAAAGGAGCAAGGTTACAACAAATGATTGTTAGAGAAGCTAGAGGATGAGTTAATGGAGAAACTTTAGAACATTGGAGAAGTTGTTACAGAAGACATTCAAACCAGAGCAGAGCCAGAGCCCAGAATCTAGTTGCAGGAGCCTGCTTCATTATCAGGTATATTTGTACTGCATTCTAATTTTGACAACTAAAGGTTGAAGTGTTTCCTTGTTCCAATCTGAATGTATTATGAAATGGCATTCTAAGTTGGATTTATTTTGGTCAATGTTGAATATTAAACATAGTTTTTGTTTATTTCATGCTTTATATGTTGCCCAAAATGTTTGAGGAAGGTATTGTTGTTGCAGGTTTGCTGAAGGAAAAGTAGATTTGGAAGCTGGACACGGGATCGAGTCAAGGCTAGGATCAGACTCCGGTTAAAAGGTACGTTCCCTAAATCTACAATCTATTTCTTTTGTAAACACCTCTGTAATAACATTAATGCACTTACCTGTCACCCCAACCAAGTTGATAGTTTAGTTTCCTGACTATAGGGTAGAAATATCCGCCAACATTCCCCATCATGAATGATGAGTGCCTCGTGTGTTTTTTACGATCTTGATGAGGGTAACCAGATGCTCAGTATAGCTCATCTCATAGATGAGTCCAATCCCAAATGTTTTCTGAACCTAGGATAGGAGGGGTTTGTCCCATGACAGGCCCTTCAATGTGAAAATTTTAATGAGTCCATAGAAGGTAAACTAGTCGTCATTTCATGTTTAGAGAGTCTGAAAAGAACTAAAGAAGACTCCAACGGTCCTTTTTCATAAAGTTAGCCTCATCGCCCGAAAAAGGGTAAACCAATGCAGGAGAGCACTCTTCCATCCATGATTGGTTAGAGTATACCTTTTTCGTAATTAGTGCCTCCTGGTCCAAAAAAGGGGTAAACTATCACCAGGAAGACGACCATACAAATACTTTAACAAGCGTAAATGCGACAAGTTCGCTTGGCAATCTTTTCATTTTTCGAGAACCTAAAAAGAGCTTAACGGTAGACTTTGAGGGGTGTCCTTTTCCGTGGAAGTTTAACGAGCCCGGAAAAGTGATAAATCATAACTCGGTACTTGTTCTCATAGTTCCGTGAGTATGAGAACAAACGAAGAGTAAACTCATCATCACGCAATAATTACAGACTAACCGTTGCAAAAATAACGACAAAATGTTCAAGGGAGTGTTCATACCTGTGATGACCGTTGTGATACGAGAAACAACACAAAAGACCACTTACAACTCCTGCACACTAGAAAATGTGTCAAATAGTATCAAATATGACAAAAATGGTCGAAAACTATGATAAATGGCCCAAGAGCATCAAAATATTTTAAAAGAAATATTTTATTATATTTATAAATAGAAAAATGGGCCAAAATAGAATTCATTGTTTCAATTGCCAATTTGGGAGGAGAAGTACCAATTTGGAGCCAAAACTTCCTTTACTGATTCCGGGAGCTACGATCTGCCATTTCACCAACCGTCCAGAATAGGTAGGCCTAAACTTCATCCAGCAACTTTCCAGTGGATTAGATTTTGTTTTTAGGTTCATTTTTTGGGTTTTTTGATGAGTTCATGGAGGGCTACTGCGCTCTGGGCTTGTCACAGTTGGCCCTTTCGGTACCTATGACAAGACCAAGTCGTCACAAGCCTCGAATGGGTGAGGTGCAACGGCGGAGTTGCAAATTCCAAACATCAAAAAGAATCCAAAAAATGGACTTGTGAAGGTTGAAGCAGGACCTAACATTGTTTAAATGCCCTTTTTGGCAGGTTGCTTGCCAGCTAACATGGTTTTAGAGTGGCGAGAATGAGAACATGAGATAGAATATGAACAAGCTACCAACGATTCACAATGCATGGATGCCTTGAGGAACTGTGGTTTGCTCAAGTTCTTTGAGATTCAAGGGATGAGATCCCAAATCCCATTGCTATTGCACATGCTCCAAAGTTGGGATGTGGCCCAACAGTATTTCATGATTGGTGAGCACATCCTCACAATAGATGTTGAGGACATCTATTTTCTCACAGGTCTGTCCTAGAGAGGGGAACCTGTACATCTTACTGGAACACAGGCCAGTGACCGCACAGTTGATGACATGGTTTCACAGCATTATATCGCTACTTCTCAACCTTCCAGTGGGAATATTTTTATCAGGGATGTGGTGAGCGGCCCACTGCGTACCATATTGCTTACTGTTACTAGAGTGGTGGGTAGCCAAGCCCCACACACGGCTACTCGGACCCAGATGCTTTATGTGGAGGACTGCATGTCCCCCATGGTTTTCAACTAGTGCAAGGGTCTCCTCGCAAACCTCCGAGCTCAGCTCACCAAGTGTCGGTGGGGAGAGCTCAAGCAGTTTGGTTATGGGTCGATCGTGGTATCATTCCTCTTGGAGCGGATTCCTCTCTTGCGCCCACAGGTGGTATTAGATGACAGGGAGCCTAGAGATCCCCACATGCTCATATGGACTGAGGTCATGACTCGTCATGGTGGAGGACCCATCATCAACTTTGGTCCTAAGTTCTTTAGCTGGCTGGAAGGCCAGTTACTCATGGTCAAGGAATTTCCATACAGTGGCATGGAATTCCGAGAGGATCCCGACTTGATGCTGCCAGAGGGTGCATCATGGGGTGACATAGGTGAGAACAAAACCCTCGTACTTTTAATTTTGTATATTTATCATTTTTTTGATGCGGTGCTGACAAGTACATAACATGTGTGTGTAGATGTGGGGCTCGTACGGCCAGTAGGACTTTCTCTCCTGGCGAGGAGAGACATAGGTGGGGAAGCAGTTGTGCCCCCAGGTGCTCATGTTGCCATCAAGGAAATGGAGGAGGTATACAAGAACTTTTCCCAGCTAACAGTGGAGGTTCCTGAGCCGGAGATAGATGACCTACCGAGACCTATGCAGAGGTTTGGGGTTGGAGCGTCCGTACGCTTCAATGCCCTACTCTGCAAGGTGGTGAGGACTGTGGATTGCTTCCTCACTCAGCGACAGCATGCCGTCCGTGATAGGGGTGGTGTACAGGTCAGGCGTCAGGCCTGATGACACTATTATACTTGTACTAAGAGCTTAGAGGCCTCAGATTTTGTACTACTGAAAGCTATGATGCTTCATATTTTTGTAGAGACTCACTGAAAGCCATTGTGCTTCAGATTTTGTACCAGCACTACCTTTTGAGTGATATATATATATACAGACAGTCTCGACGATTTATACATTATGTGTTTTTAAAATGATGAGTGATGTGATCTTGTTTACATGTTTTCTTTTATACATTACATTATTTACATGTTGTGAATGCTTTTACATATTATGGATATTATGTGTGTGTGATGTATCAATCCAAAATGAAGTTGGCCATTGAGTCAACAACTGTGTTTAACTCTCATGGAATCTGCAGGTATTGAATGGATTCAAATGACCTTTCCAGGAGACGTACTCGTCTGAAGAGACGGAGTAAGGTGGGATCACGGATGGCATAAACCCAGTTCAGATGGGAAACCACTAATTGAGAATCCATGTGGATGACAATGTGGTTCATACCCAAGGAAATGGAATTAGCTAGGGTTCTGATTACTGCCTGATATTCTGCGACATTGTTGGTCACAAACCCTAGGCAACTTCCTCCTACGCTAATGTGCTCACCTGTTGGGGAATATAGTACCCAGGCTGCCGAAGCAAGGTTACGGGTATGCCAGCTGGCGCCGTCCGCAAATGCATATTACATTTCCATCTGCGCACGCACACAGAACATGGTATAAGGAGCGGAAACAAGATCTAAAGACACTCAAAAACAAAAGCATCACGGCAGACATAAACACAAAAAACACACCATGTACAGTATATACAAGAAAGTCTAAGCATGATGAATTTAGGCATAATATCTCTTCAGGCAAAGCCCATTGCGGGGTTCACCCAAAGAGATTCTGTCATAGTCTTCAAGCTCGTAAGCTCCCTTCTCCAAAACACATTTGACAATGTAAGGTCCATGCCACATGGATTCGAACTTTCCTGCTCCTAGTTTATCGTGCTTCTGGTCATAAGTGAGGACCAGGTCACCCTCGTTAAAGATATGAGGTTCAACTGACTTGTCGTATTGGGATTCGATGCATTTCTTGTGTGCTTCATTAGAAAGAGCGGCATCTCGGCGGGACTCATCCAGTTTTTCTAAGTGTAAGAGACGTTCTTTCTCAACAGTAGTGTTAGGAAGAAGTTCGACAGTGAGTTGTAGAGACGAAATTTCGCACTCTATAGGTAGGACAGCCTCCAATCCGTATACCAATTGGAAGGGAGTGAATCCTATGGTGGTTTTGATGGAAGTTCGATAGGCCCATAACACTGAGAAGAGCATGTTGTTCCAATTGGACTTATGTGTCCCTACCATCCTTTGGACCATAGTTTTCAAGACCTTGTTAATGGCCTCGACCTGTCCATTGGACTGCAGGTAGTAGGGTGTTGAATTTTCATGGTGAAAACCCAACCTGTCGCTCAATTCATCAACCATATGGTTCTGAAAATGGGAACCATGATCAGTAACAATTTCCTGAGGAACTCCGAACCGCGCCATTACATGATTGAACATGAACAGTGCTGCGATTTTGCCGTCGTTCTGGTATGTAGGCATAGCTTCGGCCCACTTTTTAAAGTAATCCAAAGCTACAATGATGTAACTATGCCCCTCGGCCAACGTAAGCTTACAATGCATAAAGTCGATGCCCCATTTTGCAAAGGGGCCCACGGCAATAACCGGATGTAATGGGGCAGGATGGGTGCGCTTCTTCATATGGAAGTGTTGGCAAGGAGGACATTTTTTTACGGCCTCAATACAATCTTTGAAGATAGTACGCCAAAAATATCCTGCGCGCAAAATCTTCTGGTGTGTAGCCATCCCAGAGAGGTGACCACCACATGCCCCGGCATGACAGTCATTCAGAACGCGTTCAGCCTCATCATGAGTGAGACAACATCGAAGAATTGAATCAATGCAATGATGATACAAAGTATCATTGATGATTAAATAATACTTTGCATGGTGACGTATCTTACGACGGTCATCGTGAGAGAGTTGAGGGTTGAAGCGTTGGGTTTGAAGATACAATAAGATATCTCCATACCATGGGTCAGTCGTACTGATGAGAAACAATGATTCGTCTGGAAAGGAATCATTGTGCTCAACTTCTGCATCAGGACGGGGAAGGTTGCAAATGAGCTCGGCAAACACCAAAGACTTCTTTGACTTGGCTTTCTCGAAAAGAAGATCAATTTTTTGCAGTATCATGATCCGGTGTGAATACATGCCCCCAAGCACCTAATGTGTCAGTACGTGGTACATGGGGTTCGAGTCGACGATGATAGTGGTGGTGCATAGCAAGATATAGTGATGGAACTTCTGGACGGCGATGACCATCGCAAATGCGAGTTTTTTGACATGTGAATATCTAGTTTCAGTGTCAGCCAAACCCTTACTTGCATAGTATATAACATTTTTCTGGGCGTTTTGAACCTCCTGTACCAAAACCATGGCGATAGTGGTAGTGGAAGCAGCGAGATATAAGATGTAATCACGGTAATAATTGGGCGGTTGGAGCACGGGGGCATGCATAATGGCATGTTTGATATTGTCGAAGTATTTTTGAGCTTGGTCATCCCAAATGAATGGGACGTCCTTCTTGAGCAGTCGCATATACCCCTGAGTCTTCTCCATAAAATTGCAAACAAAACATCTTAAATAAGTCGCCTTCCCTTGGAGACTTTGAAGTTCCGTCACATCAGTCAGAAGTGGTAGGTTGATGATGGCCTCCACCTTTAAGGGATCAATGCGGATCCCATCCTTCGAAACGATAAATCCTAGCAGGCGTCCGGACCCAACGCAAAAGATACACTTATGAGGATTCAGACGGATATTGTACCATCTGAGAAAAATGGCCGTCTGATGATCGATGTGGAACTCGCGCTGCTTTGAATGAGCAGGGAGATCGTCCAAGCAAGGTTCCACAAAGTCCTTAATGTCATGGAAGGTGTACGACACAGCCCATTGAAACGTGGCGCCGGCATTTTTAAGGCCAAACGGGAGTTTGCGATATGCAAACGTTCCCCATGGGTAGATGAAAGTTGTCTTATGTTGGTCGGCTGGGTTGATCTCAATTTGGTTGTAACTAGAAAAGCCATCCATAAATGAGAAGATGACGCTTCCGGCACAATTGTCGATTATCTAGTCGATGAAGGGGGTCAAGTAGTTCTCTTTTGGACAAGCCCGGTTAAGGTCCCGATAATCGACACAAACGCAAATGGTACCCTACTTTTTGTTCACATGAACGACGTTTGAGACCCAATCCGTCAATGGGACAGGATAAATAAAACTAGCCTTTAAGAACTTTTCAATTTCTGCCTTAATTGCCACAATCTTCCGGGGGTGTACCGGTCGCAATTTTTAGCATACAGGTTTGATGTCGGGATAGATTTTTATTTCGTGAGAAACAATTGCGGGGTCTATCCCAGGCATCTCCTCATAAGACCAAGCAAATACATCTCGAAATTGCTTGAATAAGGTCGTGCCAACAGTTATTTCTTCAGGGGAACACTTATGGCCTATGCGAATATGTTCCACTGTACCAGGTTTCACCGAGATGTCTACCGGGATGGTTGGCTCAATATTGGCCAAGTTTCCCTCTGTGTCCATAAGACATGTAAGAATGGGGGAATGATGGAATGGGTAGACATCTGGTGAAAAGAGGGTATGGATGTTGTCCTTTATGTACTCCAAAGGAGGAAGAAAAGATGACCTATGGTGGAGATCATCCCACGAACCGTCATCAACCTCCATAACTTCTATGATGGACTCATCTGAATGAAAAGTCTGAAGTAAGAGATCAGGTAGAGATGACATCCATCGTAGAGAACATGATGGAGAGGCCACGGTTAAATGGTTCTCCGGTGCTGATTGGATAGCCTCGTAAATACGTTCAGTGGGTGAAAGAAGCATTATATCTCCAAGCAGGTGTGTTGTGGCTTCATCCAGTACAAGCGAAGCATCAGTAGAGTGAGATAAAATCTCTGTGGAGATCATGTTCACCATAGCAACATGATTAGGGGGGTCCGCAGCTGGAAAAACGCCCATGAGAGATGAATCTTTCAAAAGGACAACCCCTGTACTCTCATACATGTTTTGACATCTATCCAATGGAAGGAACATGGTGACCAAGATGGGGAGTAGCGTCTAGTGTACAAAAATCTAATTGGTCGATAGTAACAATTCGTCCTTGGTGGGAGAATTGTACTATGCGGAAGACTGAAGAGGCTACTGCCTGCATGGTGTAAAACCAATTGCGACCAAGCAAGAGATTATAATCTAATGGGGCCGAGACCACTTCCACGTTAATGATTACGGTCTTTCCGCCCAACTCAACTGCAAGAGCTTGTAAGAGCCCATGAGGTTGAAAACCACGCCCGTCAAATGCTTTCAACGTGGTAGGAGAACAATTCAATTCGGGGGAGCCAATGGCTCTCCAACAGGCGATCGACATGACAGAAGTGGAGGTGCCTTTGTCTAAGAGGGTAGGATGGACAATCTTCCCAGCAATGTTCACAGAAACTTGGAATGTGAGCTGGTGTGAGAGCCTCGACTTAAAGTTGTCAAGTCGGAACATGATGGTATTCAAGGAATCCGGGTCGACTGCACCGATGGCTACAAGTAGAGTTTTGCGTTGATTAGGACAATTTTGCAAAAATTCCAGGGTATACATGGAGCAAGGAGCTTGTGCCAAGTCCTCTATGATATTGTAATTTTGTGTCACCCAAGCGTTGGGATTGAAATGGCTTTTCGAATCGTACTCTTGGGCGATCGCAATATCAAGTCTAAGGAGGGCTTCTCAATGGTGAGAGAAGTTGATGGTACAGTGACATCAGTTAAGGAGTCAGAAGCTTTTTTAGCATTACTTCCAGTGGATTCCTTCGAAGGGATCGGTTCGTAAGATCACGAACAAGTATTCAAATTGATTGTCACGTTACGTAGCATGAGAACATGCGTGGTATTGGATGGTTCCCCCTCGGATGGGGGGGTTTGAGATATCATCTACTGGTTCTGAGTAGGAAACGGATCATTGAGGACTGCAAGAGTTGGTTTACCCCTAAGAAACTTTTGTACTTCATCTCTATGGGGACATTCTTTGGAGAAATGGTCATCTCCACACAGTAAACAAGGATACTTTAGTTTCCATTTCTGCTTGGTATCGTTAGGAGTGCTCTGTTGTTCTTGCTGGGCGGAAGAATTTTTGGGTTTCCCCTTGTTCTTCTTTTTACCGCTAGACTTCTGAGATGAAGCTGATTGGACAGAATTCACCTCTTCAGTTACAGAAGGAGCGGTGGACTTGGTGGTTCTATGGCCACCCAGAGTCAGGTTGGATGATCCAACAGTGCTAGCAACAGGCTAGGTGTTAAGAGAACCAATTATTCCATCAGTTTGTAGTCCCTTATGTGGTTTCGCAGGGTCATTAAAGTCACGGGGTGCGTCAGGAAGAATATCAAACAAAGTGTCGGATTGAGTGTATACTAGGTCTAGCACATGGGCACTCGCGATGGCTTGTTCTTCAATGACAGCACCTCGCATAGAAATGTCTCTTGCTATGGTAGGGATGAGGGATTTTGTGAACCATTCTGCTAGGAGCTGATCTGGAATGGGAGCTTTAATGAGACGTCATCTCCTTCGCCACTTGTGGATATGATCCAAAATGTGAGTGGCGGTATTCTGACGGAGCGAGGTTAAAAGGTCGGTACCAGTCTCATACTATATGGGCAGCTGGAAATGTGCCAAAAATTGTTAAAATTCAATATGCTAAGACAGAAAATAGTAGCATTACATTCCATTTCACAATAATAGCATATACAGGATCACTGAAGAAACAACAAGCACAACATAAACACAAGAGACAGAGATTTATCCTGGGAAACCCTCATGGGGTAGAAAACCCAGCAAAGCTTCTTCAATATAGATGACCAGCAATATACAAAGATGAAACCCTGAGACATGATCTCCTCGTCCACAATAGCATACCTCTCTTCCACAAGTGTGCTATCCTCAAGTGTGTGAGTGTGTCAAATGAGGAACACACCTCCTCTATTAATACACTACACTGACATGTATTTTACACAGGTACACGTAGGCTCGTATTTAACCAATGGGTTAAATACCCCACTACAACTGACTGGGCCGACCCCTCTAGGGTGGTATAATAACCCTTTGACCCACATAACACATATAGGGCCGACCCCCACTAGGGAAGTCTAATAACCCAAGTTACCACATTCCGACGGAGGAATAAACATCTCCGGATATACAATAAGATCTTCACGGAGGAGTGAAACATCTTCGGAATAATAAAGTGCAAATATAATATTCTTTGAAGTTACAATATCTCAACACTCCCCCTTAACGAGAAGGATATTATAACAGCATCTGCACGAGCAAGGAGTCATCAATATGATACATCTATAAATCATTGGAAGCTTTCTCAACATCATTAGTAACTCAAGCAGTTACTGGAACATCTTCAATACTGGAACATCGACATCTTCAGTATTGAGTCTTTATCTTCTGTAGCACTTGAACAGCTACAACAATATCATCATCTGGATCCTCACGATACACGATCATCAGCATCATCATCTCACGATCATCAGCATCGTCATCACACGATCATCAGCATCGTCATCACACGATCATCAGCATCGTCATCTCACGATCATCAACATCGTCATCACACGATCATCAGCATCGTCATCACACGATCATCAGCATCATCATCTCACGATCATCAGCATCGTCATCACACAATCATCAGCATCGTCATCACACGATCAACAGCATCGTCGTCACACGATCAGCAGTATCAAATATTCATGCCAATACAAGTGATCATATCAACAATACGAGTATCCTACCGATACAAGTAACCACATCATCAATACAAGTATCCTACCGATACAAGTAAGCACATCATCAATACAAGTATCCTACCGATACAGGTAAGCACATCATCAATACAAGTATCCTACCGATACAAGTAACCACATCATCAATACAAGTATCCTACCGATACAAGTAACCACATCATCAATACAAGTATCCTACCAATACAGGTAACCACATCATCAATACAAGTATCCTACCGATACAAGTAACCACATCATCAATACAAGTATCCTACCGATACAAGTAACCACATCATCAATACAAGTATCCTACCGATACAGGTAACCACATCATCAATACAAGTATCCTACCGATACAAGTAACCACATCATCAATACAAGTAACCACATCATCAATACAAGTATCCTACCGATACAAGTAACCACATCATCAATACAAGTATCCTACCGATACAGGTAACCACATCATCAATACAAGTATCCTACCGATACAAGTAACCACATAAAAAAAATCACTTTCTCGGAGACCATACGTCTACGAATCAATTCAGGGACCTAAGTCCGGGGATGATACAATCCCTACTTCTCGGAGACCTCACGTCTACGGATCAATTCAGGGACCGTAGTCCGGGGATGATACAATCCCCACTTCTCGGAGACCTCACGTCTACGGATCAATTCAGGGACCTAAGTCCAGGGATGATACAATCCCCACTTCTCGGAGACCTCACGTCTACGGATCAATTCAGGGACCGCAGTCCGGGGATGATACAATCCCCACTTGTCGGAGACCTCACGTCTACGGATCAATTCAGGGACCGCAGTCCGGGGATGATACAATCCCCACTTCTCGGAGACCTCACATCTACGGATCAATTCAGGGACCTAAGTTCGGGGATGATACAATCCCCACTTCTCGGAGACCTCACGTCTACGACTCTCTTTAGGACTGAAAGTCCAGGGATGATCCAATCCCCTCAACTGTCCACTAAGGACTTCATTCTCGGAGACCTCATGTCTACGGCTCTCTTTAGGACTGAAAGTCCAGGGATGATCCAATCCCCTCAACTGTCCACTAAGGACTTCATTCTCGGAGACCTCACGTCTACGGCTCTCTTTAGGACTGAAAGTCCAGGGATGATCCAATCCCCTCAACTGTCCACTAAGGACTTCATTCTTGGAGACCTCACGTCTACGGCTCTCTTTAGGACTGAAAGTCCAGGGATGATCCAATCCCCTCAACTGTCCACTGAGGACTTCATTCTCGGAGACCTCACGTCTACGGCTCTCTTTAGGACTTAAAGTCCAGGGATGATCCAATCCCCTACCTGTCCACTAAGGACTTCATTTTCGGAGACCATACATCTACGGATCTATTCAGGGACCGAAGTCCAGGGATGATACAATCCCTACCTGTCCACTAAGGACTTCATTTTCGGAGACCATACGTCTACGGATCTATTCAGGGACTGAAGTCCAGGGATGATACAATCCCTACCTATCCACTAAGGACTTCATTTTCGAAGACCATACGTCTACGGCTCACCTTAGAACATGTGTTCAAGGATGATACAATCCCCACATGTATTCTCATCAATACATCTATCATCAAAAGCATGTATTCTTAACATCAAAAGCATGTATAAGTAAAACTAAGTATTCTAAGTATAAGAGTCCTAAATCTAAATATTTCTAAGTATCTAGGTGTAGAGAACAGGTTACCTCATCATCGACCTTGTTGTTCGATGAGACAATCTCATCATCAGTGACTATACTACTCCCCCTTTCGAGGAGGGTCCTTTTGAGCTACACCAAGCTTGTCTCGGAAGTATTCAAATTTCACTCGAGACAGAGGTTTGGTTAGTACATCAGCAACCTGTTACAAATTCAAACTTTATAGTTCCTTTCTGCGTCATATCTTGTTAGATCCCTATGTTCTTTGACTTATCATGGAACACTAGATTCTATGTCATCTTGATACAACTCTATTTGTCACATAGGATCACAGTTGGTTCTATCTCTATGTCAAACAATCCTGAAGCCAAACTTCTTCACAACTAGCAGAGCAAGCAGCCATATATTCTGCTTGTGCTGAGAGCCACACTAGACTGCTTCCAGCTAAACCATGAGATCATGGTTAATCCCAGACAATAACATCCTCTTGATGTGTTCTTCCTGTCTGATACACTTTCTGCCCAATCAGCATATGAGTAGCCATCTGAACACATCTAGTTTCCACTAGATACTGACTCAAGGTGTTCACAACAAAGCATATACTAACCTAGTATATGTTAGATACATCAATCACCCAATAATTTGACTGTACAGAGTTACATCCACTAACTCTTCAGTTTGGAATCCATAAGTGTGGTCATTCCAACACCTCAAGTCCTTTTAATATTTCTCGGCATACTTTCCCTAGTTGAGAAATATTCCTTCTGATCCTTGCCATACTTCCAGACCTAGGAAGTAATGCATCAATATGAGATCTTTCATTTTCATTTCTACAGCCATCTATCTGTGCCATCTCTCGTTAGATGGGTCTACTGATATGAGCCTTAATATCATTCGAACTCTGTGGTGATTTCCTTCTTGCATCCATGTCATTTGTGTATAGAAACCATATTCAACCTTGTAGCAAAGGTTGAGATCCACATCACCCATGGTGATCATTAAGCTCATCAATTGATTATCGATCCTGGGTACCATGATTCACACTTCTTCTTTAATTGTACCATTTAAGAGAATGGTCTTTATCTATTCACTTGGAGCAAAACATCTCATCATGATTCTCTTCTTCTTTTTTTAAGATAATCTTCTAGCCACAAGCTTTCTATAGTGTGTTTGATTTGTAAATCTTTTGTTGAACATCCATCGCTTGTTCAGTGTTCATCATTTATCATGATCTTTCCTACAAATCAAAATTAAGTACAGGATTAGTAATACTTCATAATCATCAAATCATATTGACATGATAACCTATTATGCATACAGATATCATTTACATAGTTATGCAACTAATTTGACCAATACTTTGGCACACCACTTTCCCATATCTTGTATGCATACAGTGGCTATCTAGATGCCTTCCATCTCTACCAGAACATACTATCGAGAGTGTGCACAGCTCTCAGCATGTCAGCAAAGAGGTTTCATTCTAGACAAGCAACAATGGAATGTTTGTCCAACTTACCAATCATATGCACATTAGTAGTATACTGTTCAATGCTCTATGAATGTTTATACTCAGCATTATATATTCTAGGAATACAAATATGCATACAACCTATTACAGGCAATATCATTACTATTTCAAATAACAACTCAAATACTTATCTTTTATGTTTGTGTGGTTGCCTCCCGCTTGATCTTCTATATGTCTTTTGAACTTCTATTCATTCTGTACCACTGTGCATGCTCAAGAGTCATCCTCATGATCTCATGCACAAACATACACTCATTAGTATATTCTAAATGCTATCAAAACATTATAGTACTAAATAATCTTGAAAATGTATAGTCATGATTATAGTTAATAAACATTAGTATTCAAGATTTCAGGGAAGTCTTCTTTTACTCATGCATATCATCAATCAAGATAAAAGATATAATATGCATAATCCCTTGATTACTAACTTTATGAATAAGCATAACCAATCATTCCAAGTATACTTATATAAGGGATCCTAACACAAGGTAAGATTCATGGGAAACATACCTGGATTAGTATACCTACTTGGTTATGTACAACATACCTAAACAATCTCTTCAATGATTTAGAGATCCTGAGCTAGAACCTGCATGTCTCATAGGTTAAGCATAATATAACAAAGTCATACATACCTCGTAAGTAGAACAAAGATTATGGATGAGTCTTTGTCTTCATGTTTTCATGGTCATGGAACCTGATTTGTCTTTTGTGATGTACCTGTATCTTGTTAGCAGACAACATCAACCTCACACAACATCATAATTCATTAGTACAATCATAAGTGTCAACACCCTAACCAATGAATATCTTCTATCATGCATTCATAATTTTGTTAAGGTGATACAACAAATCTAAAATCAAGATTGTACTAACCGTAATAACATGAAGACAAACATACCATAAACTTAATCATGAACAAATCTCAAAACATACCTCGATGAGTCATACCTGTCGAGATCGCTTGTAATCTCCTTATGTAAAGCCTTAGCCTCATCTCCCTCTGAAACAGGAACTCCTTCACTTATGCAGGTGACCAATCCATCTTCTTCTAGGATTAACCCTATCCACTTGATTTGCAAGAACTAGACCTGGAGCTGGATATGGGTTTGTCAAAGAAACCCCAAAAATTCAAACTTTGAATTTCAAGCTTCCAAAAGGATAGAAATATGCGCCTTGATGAGCTGATCAAACTGATATATTCAGAATTTGAAAACTACAAAGTTTCACTCCTCAATTTTGCCTTTGAAACTTCCGGATTCACTGGACGTGACCCTGAACTGGGGTTTGATGAATCCCACTCTTCTGCCCAATCAAAATGTTTGATCCAAAGCTCTAAGCTTCTATTTTTCTGAGGAGCTTCCAGCCATGGTCACAGATTTAAAAAATTCCCATTTTTACAGAAGCCCTAATTTTCCACTTTTCTGATCAAAGTCCCGAACTAGGGTTTGATCAAGCCCGGCCTTCTGCCCAACCAAAAAATCTGATCTTGGTCTCTAAATTTCTATTTTGATGAGTAGCATTCAGCCGTGGTCTCCGTTTACAAAAATTCCAACTTTCTTCAAAGCCCTAAATTCCGGAAGCCATGAATGAAGGTACTCAAAAATAATTCTGTTTTGACAGAAATATGTACCTGATTGTTTCTGGTGTAACTCCAAACTTTTCAATCCACAGGGTCTAAAAAAGTTTTCTAAGATAGCCTGACCTGTTATCTTTCCATCCTGACAGGTCTGACCTCAATTGGATTCTCTGAGAGAGAGTTATGTCAAATGCCGCAATGTGACCTGTTTTGGGATAAAACAGAAGAGCGAACTTGTACGGCGTGCCACATGTCACTGTTTGAACTCCGGCCTCTAAAAAATTTTCCTGAGGTATCTCGGCCTATTATATTTCCATCCTAACAGGTCTGACCTCAATTGGACTCTCTGAGAGAGAGTTATGCCAAGTGTCGCAACATGACCTGTTTATGGGATAATACAGGAGAGAGAACTTGTACGGAGTGCCACGTGTCACTGGTTCACCTTCGGCATCTGAAAAAGTTTTCTGAGATAGTACAGACTGTGTACTACCTTTCACTTTTTACGAAATTTCATTTGGAGCTTCCTAGCCCAAGATATGACCTTTTTCCCAAGGTCACCTGATTTTGACTCAGATCTGGAAGAGGCAGAAACCCTATATTGTACAGATCATAAATCACAAAGTACAACGAATTAGAGGTTGTCCTTTGGACACAAGGTACCTGGAGATTTAATATTTGTCCTGTAACAATTTCAGATCCGAAAAATTCGCCAAAACGGATTTATAGCGAAAGTGCTATGATGACTGGTTTTTGCTATGTAAAACCCTAACCTTCAAATTGTCATAAGTAAAGCAAGTGTCTTTAGTGCCATACCTTGTCTTCCTTCAGGTTAGCTCTGATACCATGTTAAAATTCAATATGCTAAGACAGAAAATAGTAGCATTACATTCCATTTCACAATAATAGCATATACAGGATCACTGAAGAAACAACAAGCACAGCATAAACACAAGAGACAGAGATTTATCCTGGGAAACCCTCATGGGGTAGAAAACCCAGCAAAGCTTCCTCAATATAGATGACCAGCAATATACAAAGATGAAACCCTGAGACATGATCTCCTCCTCCACAATAGCAGACCTCTCCTCCACAAGTGTGCTATCCTCAAGTGTGTGAGTGTGTCAAATGAGGAACACACCTCCTCTATTTATACACTACACTGACATGTATTTTACACAGGTACACGTAGGCTCATATTTAACCAATGGGTTAAATACCCCACTACAACTGACTGGGCCGACCCCTCTAGGGTGGTCTAATAACCCTTTGACCCACATAACACATATAGGGCCGACCCCCACTAGGGAAGTCTAATAACCCGAGTTACCACATTCCGACGGAGGAATAAACATCTCCGGATATACAATAAGATCTTCACGGAGGAGTGAAACATCTACGGAATAATAAAGTACAAATATAATATTCTTTGAAGTTACAATATCTCAACAAAAATTTCATGGCAAGAGAACCAAAATCAGGAAAAGAGTGTGGTGGAAACTCAATGTACCACTTGGAAGCTGAATCGGTGAGAGTCCTTTGAAACAATCTAAGACGAATTGAATCGTCCATTAAGGAATTAGATGAACACCATAAGTGGTATGTCATCATGTAGTTTTTAGGGTCTTCACCTGGCTTGCCATCAAACTTGGGGATATCAGATGGAATTTTCACTGGAATCGGTTGCTAGTTAGATCCGTGGTAAATAGGATCGTTGGTTAAACGGGATAGGTCAGGCGGGTCCAAAGTATCCAGGAAGGGTAGCTATGGGTTAGGATGTGCGTATTGGTAATATGGATAAGGCGTGTAAGGACCAAACTTACCATAAGGTGTACCAGGAGGGAACTGACCGTAGGGGGGTGTGTCTCCCAGACCGTAAGGAGGTCCTCCACCATAAGGTGGTCCATTCCAAAAAGGTGGGGGTCCACCTCCACCACCTGGAGGGGTTGGAGGTCCGCCGCCACCACCGGGAGGAGGTGGGGGTCCATAACCGTAATGAGGTAGCCCACTACCGCCTCCTCCTAGAGGGGGTGGTGGACCGCTTCCACTGCCAGAAGGATGGGGGCCCCCACCACCTCCATCGCCGGAAGGATGAGGGTCTCCACCACCACCACCACCACCATAGTAATTAGGTCCTCCACCACCTCCACCTGGAGGGGGTGGTGGACCACCTCCACCACCCAAAGGGAAATTTCCTCCTCCACCATGATAGGGTGGTCCCCCGCCGCCTCCGCCGAGAGGGGGTGGTGAACCATTCCCTCCACCGCCGGAAGGGTGAGGGATTTTGTAGGTAAAATGAGGTGGGCCTCCACCAAGGTTAGGTGGGGGCCTGCCACCTCCTGCACGAGGTGGGGGAGGACCGATCGAGGGTGGTGGTACTTGAGGGATAGTTGGTTGAGGTCCGTGTTGCAACACAAGTTGTTTCCCCCATAGAGTGTATGGATTCCCGGGATAAGATATCTCATATGGTGCATTTATGGGATTAGGTTGGCCCGGTATAGGGTTAACAGAACCTGGTTACGCTTAACTCCATGAGGGTGGAGTTACATTGGACGGTCCCCCAACATGAGATAATCCTGTGGTGGACGGTCTAGCGAGTTAGGAAGGTCTAATGGAAGGTCCGTTGGGGATTCCACCGCCTACGTTCTGGTTAGGAAACGAGGGTTTCCCCCCAGCCACAACAGGTTGACCACTATTCAAGGTTGAACCAACGTAGGTTGTTGACTAGCTACCGCAGTAATAACATTACCAATAAGATAATTCATGGGAATGGAATACCCTCCCCTTGAATTCTGAGGTGGGGGAGGAACTAGTAAAGTAGCTGTGGTAGTGACAAGTGTGTTGGACTGTTGTCCTTCCACCGGTTGGTTCACTTGAGGTGCAAGACTGGACTCTTGTGAGGGTTGACCAGTCTTATTAGTCGTCTCGTGGTGGGGTGCTTCAGGTGATCCGAAAGATATCAGATGAAATGGGATGTTTCTATCGTCAAATCTTATTTGGAAATGGCGATTTTGAAACTCTTCAAAGTGTTGCTCGAGACTTTCTCTTCAAATCTCATCACCTCTAATACGTAACTGCTCCAAACGTTCATGGATGGGGCCGAAAATCTCGGCGGGGTCAAGCCTATAGTAAGGACTAGAGAAATCTGGAGTAGTCCAGTTAGGTGGGGATGAGATGGCAAAATGAGCCATTGGGTGGTCTGTAGAAGATGTCCAATAAGCTGTTGAAGGACCAACAGTTGTTGTAGGGTCGTCCTGGGGTCGGTTTATCCATTCCAACGATCCAGGTTCTCCTGGGATGACTGGAGAAAGGTCTTGTGAAGTGGGGGTTTGTGCTCCTTCATCCTGTGGGGGATGAGAGGCCGGTGAATTTGGAGGAGTTTGTGGAAACAAAAGTCCTCCAACATTCAGAGTGGGGTTTTCCACTTTAGTAACTACGACCGCGTTACGCTAATCCATTCTTACCCTCGAAATAACCTCTGGATTAAGAGGATATTCGGGTGATAAGTTTAAGATCCTACGGGACCTTCTCTAGGGAAAATCCACCAGAGTGTCAGGATGGCTGAAATAGCGTTTCTCCTAAGGGTATGCTAAAAGAAAACCAGTCCAGAAAAACATACTCAAACTAAGGCAACAAGCAAACTTATGTGACAGAGTGGATTCAAAAGTCTGGAACCTCACGGGATTATCAAGGCATCGCAAACCGCGATATACTACACTGTCCAACAATATGACGTGACAAGGAGGATTGGGACCAAACCCTTGACTGCATACCCAATTACCTGGACAGTACGTGTGTGCTAATCTCCCCAAGTGTTGTTCTCGGTGTATTGCTTTGCCAAGACGGCCAAATGGTTAACTCAGTTGGTTTCAGGAATCCTAATGGTGTCTCCCGATATACGCAAGGTACGTGGGAGCTCAAATCCGTAGTGGTGTTGTCTAATGCACAATCGTTCGGCAAGAGACCTTCCGATATACTACTGAGTATGTGATACACCCTTCGATATACACCAAGTACGGATTATGGTACTTGGTGGGTACGTGAAGGAGCTCGATATACTGATAAGTACATGGAAGACTACAATACCGCCAGGATATAGTGCTGGAAAACAACGACAGTTGCCATGTTTAACGACGTCGGAACACGGCTCTAACTTACACACAAGTTGCTAAAAGTTTTACCTAGTTCTACCGTTAATTTTATCTTGGACGGTTAGGTCAATGCATGAGGTGAGTACATAATCAGAAGCATAATGCAAGCCCTGGATACATGCATGAAATATTATTTTCTTTCAATGAATTCTAGCTATGGGAAGGAGAAACATTTTTCCAATATTATTGCCAAAACAAACTCAATGCAACACAATTCCCAATTCAAACAAATTTGACTATGAAAGTATTCTTTTCCTTTTCAGTGAAACACAAAAAATCACAACACTACTATCCAAATCAAAGCATTTTCCTTTTTCTTTTCCAAATCAAAACGACACTAGGTGATGAAAAGAGAGTATTTTGAAATGGAATATGCAAGTTTTTCAATTTCACTTTCAATGGTCTAAAAGCAACAAAAATTAAAAATGCATCTATATTTCCTTAGCATGGAATCAATTTTGCAAAAATCGAAGCATACTTTGAGCCTTTCAAGAAAATGAGCGATTCATAATTCGAGAAAACACAATAGATCATACATTCATTTAACGTTTCCAAAACATAAACGAGAATTTTCCAATGCACAACAATTTTCTTCAATAATGTCCAAGAAATTATGGGAAAGAAGCACTTTTTAATTTTTCAATGGATGCATCAAAGAGTAAAATTGATAACAACTGAGCTTTCAGATCTAAATGACTGAAAAGAAAACACTACTTGCAACATTACTTCATTCAGAAAACTCAAGAAAAGACAAGCACTCAACCAAGCTGAAAGACACACTTAACCCAAAATCAAACAGCAGCAAGCAAATCTCAAAACAAATGTAAATGAGGTATGGAAGCTGATCTAATGTACTGATTAGATCAGGGGTGGAGAGAAGGGAATGCAAGGGTGAACGGATGAAGGTGGAGGAGACAAGAGTGTCCACCACTACCGGTCTTCAAGCTTGTCCAAAATGGAACCCAAAATCAATCCAAACAAAACCAAACACTCAAAACAAAAATCACAAGTGGGATCCCTGGCTGGATCTTGCAGCACAAAGAGAGTTCATACAACAAACCAAAGTCCAAACTGTCAAACAGAGAAGAGATGCCTGCATGCCAAAATTTGACAAATCAGCGCACTTTTTCCTTGTACACAGTGCGACGTCGCAGTTCGCTTACACGGGAAGTGCGACGATGTCGCAGTCTGCCAATGCAAGGGATGCGACAAGTAGTTAATAGGTAAAGAACAGAGACCCGGAATGACACAGTGTCTCTCTGTTCCCACTACCCAGATGCGACAGGCGAAGTCTAGATTCAAAAATGAATCAGATCTCTCAGTAATGAACCATGTAATGGTTTGGGAATGAGTTTTATAAATTCAGAGGAAGTAGATCAGAGTCTTCAATACGAATATATGATAGTTGAAATCCACTCCAAGAAGTAAATGGCAAAAATAAAAAGGCTTGTGTCAAGCAATCAACTAAAAATAACTCTCAGATTGACAACTACTGACCAATTTCTATATACTCCCTAGTATGGTCGCCAGATTTGTTATTGGACAATCTGTTGTTGCAGCAACATCCCCCCCCCAAAAAAATTTGTACATATTGGGGCCCCTCCTTTTATTTTTAGAAAGGTTGCCTTAAGAGGCCATTTCCATCTTTTAAACTTTGTTTTTCAATAGAAAATCTTGCTGTGAACCTTTCCAAGTTTCCTTCCAAAAAAAAACAGAATTCGTGGAAGCTTCCCAAAGATGCGGAAGTTTTCGAGTTATCTCTCCGAAACAGCGGAAGCCACTCGGGTTAGTCTCCCGAAACGGCGGGATACTTTTGCATAAATCTCCCGAAAAGATTCAGAAATTATTGTGGGAGATTTGCGAAAGCATTCAAGTTTTCGTCCGGAAACGACGAGCGCCATTCGCCAAATCTCCCCGAAACTTCGAAAAGAACTTAGAAATTTTCTTTGAAATTTGCGGAACCCTTTGGACTTTTCCTTCCGAAACTGCGGAAATGTTCAACCTTTCCTTCCGAAACTGCGGAAACGTTCAGCCTATCCTTCCGAAACTACGGAAGCATTCGCCTTATTCTCCCAAAAAGCCGTCGGAGGACTCCTTTTAAAAAAACTCTTCAGTCTTTCTTCGACTTTTGCGGGAGCGTTCGAGTTTCCTTTCCGCAATTGCGGAAGCCGTTTGTGGAGATCTTCAAGTTATCTTTCCGAAACCCCGCAGAGACTTAGAAATTTTTGTTTGAGTTGCGAGCACCTTTACTTTATCTTTCTGGAGCAGCGGAACTTTTAAGCTTATCGTTCCGAAACAGTGGAGCCATTCTCCAGCCCGTCCTGAAACGGCGGAAGCTAATTGTGAAAGATTTCCGCAACTTCGGAAGCGCTCTCAAAGCCCAGCCGAGACTTAGAAAAATTCTCAAGTTTGCGGGAGCCTTTGCGAAAGCATTCGAGGAAGCCTTCCGAATCTGCGGAAGCTATTTGCGAAAGCCTTCCACAATTTCGGAAGCATTCACGTTATCATCCCGAAAAAGGGGACTCCAAAAGACTTAGTCGTTCGCGTTCATTTTGCGGAAGTCGTTCGCCAATTCCTTCCGAAACGGCGGGAAGCTTCACAGAATGGCTCCGCAAGCGATCCACTTATCTTCGTTAAAATTGCGAAAAAATTCACAAACCTCTCCCGAAACGTCGAAGGAATTCAGCAGAGCCTCCCGCAATGGCGGGTGAAATTCGCAAGTTCATCCCGTGGGTGGCGGTTGCACACGCAAACTGAGGCAACTTGATATGAACGCGATGTACAACATTTAAAGCTTGTTTTTAATACGCCACCCACCATATTAAGACCCCGCACGTGCCCAACCTATTTAAATAAACGGTGGGGGTTCGAGCCAATCACATTGTTATTTGTTCGATTATCAAACATCGTTGAAATGCCACGTCAAGGTGCTCCAACTCAACTCGCTCGTCCACGTCCGCGTTCACTTCAGCCACCTCGTCGTTGCCAGGTAGGATTCTAACCGTGAAATTTGTCTCATCTGCACGTTAGATTACTTTTCAAGTTTTTCTTTTCATCTCAGACGTGGCTAATAGACACTGGCTGCATACTTCGTTATTTTGTCCTTAAAACCACCGAGGCCCCATAGACTTCTCGTTCCACCAGCGGAAAGCCAACACTATGACTGCCCGAGCTTTTCTATTCACCAACCATATTCCATACGTCGTCACCCTCGTTTAAATCCTAAGCATGGCCATAGAGCTTCACGTCAAAATACGATAAATAAACCCTAGCGGCCGGCCAAGCCCCTTTCCTGTTCATCAGCGCGGAGAGCCATATCTGGCTTCGTGTTAAATTTTATCAACCCAAGCTAACCGGCCATTTACCATTTGAACCAAAATGAAGGACACCCTCTCCCCTAGAGCTAGACCGAGAACAGGTTGTTCCCTCGACATACCTATCCTTTCGAGAGCATTCCGAACCTTGTCCCTTTAAAAAGAATCAAGTCTCTATAACTAGATTTCTTATTTGGAATGGTGTATTTTGCTTCCCAACATGCAGCTTCACATTTTATTTATCTCATTGACATGTTAAAATGGTGATGCTCTTTGCTAGAATCTCACAATATGTTGCACATTTTTATAATGACTTGTATTCGGTTGCTATCAGGGATAAGTCAAAATGCCAAAAGGTGGTAGGAAGAAGGCTAAAATGACAGAAAAATAGCCTACACCACTTAGAACTGAGACCACACTCCAAGATACTAGGTGCACCACAGGTATTCCTCCAGAAATCCGCTGGGATGACATCTACAGCATGATCCAAGACCAAAATATCCCTGATATGTTGCTAGAAGAGGAGCAGATTTAGCATAGCCAGGGCTTCTACCCGCCCTGAACTGTTCCCATGTTCTGAAGTAATCGGATGGATACTCCAACACACTAATGCGGAGGGAAGAGTAATAAATGACAGCGGGAAAATAGCCATTGCTTCATTTCACCCCGCATATCTTGCTGCAGCCTATAAATTTTCCTGCCCCCAGCAATCTCTGACTGATGAATGGCTGGTCCAGATGAACAACATTGAAATGGCCAAAAAACTACTAGTCGTAGGAAAGAATTTGAGAAAGAAAGGTAATGACGAATACGACGTCTAGAATATGAGACCTCCTTTCAGGTTGATCGCCTTGATGTTGTGCAGAATCTTCGGCATGCCCGATGGCACCGTGTACAAGATTCAGTGGGTCCCTATCATCCACTTCATGGCATTTAAAGGAACTGTGTTTGACTGGGCCACTTTCCTGTTAGACAGGTTGGCTTCAATGGTAGTTATTGCAAGAGAAGGACTGGCCTTAAAGAAGGCAGAATTTTTCATGTCCTCATATCTTATTGATTGTGTTTTGGCCAAGTTATCTTTTCCCAAATTGGGCTGCACATGGGGTAAGGCCAACACCCCGGTTTATACCGCTTTTAGGATGCTGTGGGATCATAATTACAAACCCAACTATAAGCTCATCTGTGAGGGGTTCATCATGCCCCTATATGAGCATCTATTCAAGGAAGAGCCCAACTTCCTATCGGAGAATGCCATGGAAGTCCTTGAAAATTATGGAGATTTTTATTTCTCGGAGCAAGGCACCTATCTCAGAATGTTTGGAGGGACTAAAGCTCCATATATTTTTCCAAGATATGCTACAAATTATGTGGTCCTTAAGGAGGCAGTAAGACAAATCTTCTTGGATGGAATTGGAGCAATGCTCAACAAACATAATAAGGCTTATTTTCCCCCTCTACCTTTCTGCATAGGGGCTTACAAATTCTCAGGGGTTGCCTCAGCCGAGGAGTTTGTTCAGGAACTGAAAGCCTTCCACTTCGGCAAGATGATCTTCCATAGGAATGACAGGAAGGGAAAAGTGGCCGAGCATTGTAAAGAAATTTATGCTCATTTTGAGTACGCTCACTATCATGATGTCGAGGAAGAAGTATTCAGAGGCATCAGCAACATGGCTGAGCTGCGAACCTTTCGCCAAGGTAGTGGAGCAAGTTCTAGCTCTACCAGGACCCAGGAAACTAGCCAACAGAAGGAGAAAGAAGTCGATGATGCCCGAGCCAAAGAAGAACAAACATTGAGAGAGGAAGCAAGGGCACAGCAGGAAGCTGAGGAAGCGAGGTTGCTGCAAGAAGCAGAAATTGTCAGATTGCAGCAAGAAGCAGAAAGTGAGAGGCTACGGAAAGAAGCTGAGGAAGCCCAGCAGCAAAAGGGGGATGAAGATGAAAGAGAGTAGAAAGTTGAGGCTGAAGATGAAAGAGAGCAAAAAGCTGAGGAAGAAGAGAAAGGGAAACGAGCTGAGGTAGAGGGGAAAGTAGAAGAAGAGCTTAAAGCAGGTGAAGATGCCCAGGCAGGTGGCTTCGGTGCACAGGACATGGAAATTGACATACCTCAAACAAGTGTCTCTGGCACTCAAAATGTGGAGGTGGACGCAGCACAGGCAGGTGGCTCTGGTACCCAAAATGTGGGAACAGATCAAGCTCAGGTAGTCCAGACCCCACCAGCGGAAGTAGAAATAGTCATTATGGCCCTCCAAATTGTCCCGTACAATCCATCAAAAGAACATACGGTGTCCAGGTGGGATGAATTTTTCTATGATAAGAAAAGGAAAGCAATGGTCCTTAAATCGGAAGAGAGGATCAAAAGACTCTTCCAGCAGGATATCATTACCCACCGGGAGATCACTGTAATTCATAATACAAATAAGGATCCCTTAGCTATGGCATCCGCAGTTGTAGAGACAGCAAAAGCATCACTGGACAATGTAGGTGATATAGTTAGAGAAAATGAATCGATGAAGAGGAGAGCTCGTATGCTAAAACATACTGTGGCTAATGAGAAAGCCTACAAGGATCTTATGGTGAACAAGTATAATATCCTGTCTGTCGAGCACAAAGAGCTATCAAACAAGTATAACCAGCTGGAGGAAGAAAAGGAGAAACTATCAGTATTGATGATGATTGTGGAAGCAGAAAAGAATGATGCAGGAGCCAGAGTGTCCCAGCTAGAAGCAGATAAGCTGGCATTAGCTGAGCAATTAGAGCAAGCTGAGAACAGAACAATGGACATGTCTCCCTTCCATGAGTTGTCCTGCAGCATCCTGAAGCAAATATATGACACTCAGGAGCTAATCACTAATGAAGTTAGCAAACTCAAGGCCATGGTGGCCAGACTAAAAGAAGTTAATGCAGAGGCCCATAGGCTTAAAGCTAAGCATACTCAGGTTAAGGAAAATATCCTGAGCTAGATAGAATGGCGAGAAGGAAAGATGGATTTCCCCACGCATCTCCCATTCAAGTCTGTGGAGGGTTTTAATGAAGACATAGCTCTTTTGGACTTCTGCAGAAACTGTGGCAGTAAGCTAATGGCCAGTGTGCAAGGGACAATGGATAGGATCAACGGTCTGTATCAAAGAATCCAGGGAGTGCATGACAGGTGCAAATTGAGTTTCCCGCAATCCCTCGATGATTTCCAGGGTGAAGAACAATGCTTGGCTGAACTGAAGGAAGAGCTGGGCATCCAAACTGAATATGTGAAGAAAATTGATGTCCTAGCAATTGATGACCTCCAACATTATATTGGAATATCATCAATCCACAGCCATTTGCTTAAAGAAGTGCATCAAGCTGCACTGACAGAAGTTCAAGGCATTGGAGCAGAGCTTAGAAAAAGTGTGACTTCTCAGAAAATATTGCTCCCTGCTTTCGCAAATGTAGTCATAAGGGACACGGGTATATGGTACAGTTACATTGCAGAGGAGGAAAAGAAAGTAGCAGCAGTGGCAGAAGCAACAGTCAACCTGGATGTTTCTCTCCCAGCAGCAGCAACTATAATAGCAATCCCAACTTATGCTTCCCCAGCGGTAGCAGAGATTTCAGCTGGCTCGATTCCTTCTTCCCAAGCAGTAGCAGCAGCATCAGCCAGTTTGAGCGACTCTCCTCCAGCTAAAGCGCATGCCCAAGAGTGAAGGCGTTGTTTTTAGAGCATAAATTCTTATATTCTGAATTTTGGGTTTTCCATATGTGTAAAAACGTGGAAGCTATGGGACAGTTGTCCCTATTTTCTTTTAAAATAATTTATGTAAAAAGAAAAGGAGTCACATTTTTGTCTGTTATAAAAGGAAATTTCTGTAGATGACAAGTGTAAAAGGCCAGGTGGCAGCCCAAAGGGCAATTTTGTAACTATAAATAGAAGTTAGGAAGGAATGAAGAGGACTTTTGGCAGGAAATTATTTTCTAGACTTGTACGGGCTAACCTGCACATATTTTAAGAAAATAAAATCTTCTAATAAGAGCCTGGAGAGGACGTTTATGCATGGAAATGAAGAATGGATATATATTGGATTATTCTGGTGACTTCTCTACTTTACTGTGAGATCTTTCTTGATGTCTGAATTATTTTTTGCAACAAATGATTTTGCTCCTTTCTGTGCAAACGAATTCTCCTTTTCATGAGTAATGGAATGTGTTTTATGTTAGACTAGAAGCTATCTTCTGATATCTCTCATCTCGGCTGTAGCTTTATCTGTAAGATGTAATGGCTGTCTGTTTATTCATTAAGATAATCCCTACAGTTCACTGCTCATGCTTTAAATTTGCTCCTTGCAGGGATAGGTAGATTTATTTCAGTTTTAGACTTAGATCTGTTTCAGTTTTGCATTTAGAATAGGCACTTGCATATCATTATAAAATATAAAATCAAAAGAACGGTGGATCAGGCCATAACCGGTATAATTGGAATAAAACTCCAAACCTACGGTTATCGGAACCGCTAACCGGACGGATTCCCTATACCAAACGGTAGATAATCTAATTGGGATAATCTATCGGGGAGAATCCCTTTCTGATTGATGCTACGATATCCGAGGCATCAACAGTTTTTGGCTCTAGAAGGAGGGCACTAAAAGTGCATGGCTGATAGAGGAAAATCTCCCACTGCCATAAATGTCACTGAAAACCCGCTTAAAGAAAGCATTTCAAACAGCCCAGATCTTGAATTATTAAATCAAGAACGCCTCATTTCTGATCCTAAGCCTCAAGAAGCTTTGTACGCTGTCCCTTTTATAGAAATAGAGGATTTGAGAAGGCATACTAGATCCTACGTTAGACAGATAGGTGTTTTAAACGCTGTAAATTTTCTCCCTAGGGAAACTACCCCTGGAAAAGAGCCACAATATACCCGAGATTCGATTCTTGTTCAAAGTTTTGAAGAACTTGTGAATTTAACTTTAGAAGAAATTTTAGACCCTCTGAACAAGGAAGATTTTGAAAACTCAGAGAATATTTCAGATACAGAAAACCTTGAAGAACTTATCACTCCAAAGAATACCCCCCAGAATTCACTTTACAATTCTCCACCAGGTTCTCCACACCCAAACATGGCTGTGCCTGCTTGGAGAGAAAGGGGAGCGCTGAATCTGGCTGGGCCATTCCATAATCTTCCAAAAAATCCAGAAAAGGTCTTACCTAAGTTCGACCCAGGGAAGGCCATCTCAGCAGAAGATCACCTCAAGAGTTTTTACTTAGCTCTGAATCTTTTGAACGTACAGCATGAAGATGTAGTCTGCAGGCTGTTTTCGTACACATTCAAGCCAAAAGTATCATCCTGGTACTTTAGCCTACAACCCAGCTTGATCTCTAGTTGGGATGAATTCGAAAACTGCTTTTTAAAGAAATACAGGAACCAAAAGACTGTGGCTATGCTTATGAAAGAACTCTTATCCATGAGAATGGAAAAGAAAGAAAAGGTTCAAGATTTTAATCAAAGATTCACAACGCTTTTAAATAATTTCAGTGAAGCTAATAAACCAGTAGAGGAATCTCTAATCGAATACTATACAACAGCTCTTGAAGGACCCATAGCAATGTTCGTAAAAAGGTCCAAGAAAACTACCCTGATAGAGAACTTCGAAGAAGCTAGAAAGGTAGAAGAAGAAGCTGATAGCATTGCTAAACATGCCTTAGATGCAGAACCAAAACCAGCAGCCAGTAAAAAGACCTTGCTGCTCACTAGAGGTAAAGAAGAGCCATCTACAGACATGGAAAATGTAGTCAAGATGATGCAGAAATTATCTAATAAGATTGTCGATCTCGAGAAAGATAAGGCTGCTAGCACATCTAGGAAACCTTTCAAGCCATTTTATAAAAGGAGGGAAGACGGTGATCAAACTCATCCACCAATGAATACTTCCCCTGTTTTAAACTTGAATGAAATCGGGATGGAAAATTTCTGCACTTTTCATCAAGAACTGCATTCGGAAAAGAGCTGCCCACAATGGATTAATTCCATGAGCTTAGTCATGAACCAAATGCTAGATTCACAGATCCCAGACCAAGATGATTCTCCAGAGGAATCGAGCCCTGACTTAGAGGAACCGACCCCGAACACTACTATGGTGCTATGGGATTGGGTACATATGACTGAATTAGCAGAAGAGGATCCCATAGAAGGCTCTCCCTCTACCGTAAACGTTTCTACTCGCAGCAAAGGTCCTATTGCGGATCCTGTGCCAAGCGCAGCTCCTCATAAGCCTAAAGTTTCAAAAGAACCGCCTAGGAGGCATATAACAATTATCCCACCACAGCCAAAAGTTATCCAAACAGCGACCAAACAGTCAAACGCTGACACCATAGTTCAGCCACCTAAGGTCACAACGAGCAAAACAGATCAGCCAGCTCGAATTGGGAACGAATCTGACATAGGATACGATATTATTGAAGATATCAAGAAGGTCAAAGAAAATGTGTCGATATTTGACATGTGCAGCTTGCCCCATCAACGAGACAAACTGCTGCATGTTCTACAACCCCAGACCAACACTCCATTAACAGACTCTCAAGACGATCCCGAAATTAATGAAGCTAGCATCGGTGGGAAATCTAAATCTCAAACATTGCCTTTCCTATTAACTTTTGAAATTTTCAATCACAATGTTCACAACTGTTTGGTAGATTCTGGGGCATCTTCAAATGTCATGCCACTGTCCATTTGTAAAAAAATTAACGGGCAGCCTGTGCCATCTCCAGCCCAAATTATCCAATTAGATAGGACTGCTGTCAAAGTAATTGGGGAGATGAAAGACGTTCTCATTAGATTATCAGCTGACCCTAGAGTCTGTCAATTCATTGACATAATGGTGGTCGATATTCCTGAAGCCTATGGGCTGATTTTAAGTAGGGATTGGTCTATCAAGCTGAGTGGCTACTTTGCTACTGATTGGTCTCATCTATGGTTGCCTTATCAGAACAGGCAGAATCAGATTAAAGTCCTGAGAGAACCTCATATGAAGAAAAACGTAACTCAGTTAGAAGAAAAAAATGAGGCTGTAGCTTTCTCATCCTCGGTTCTGGGGAATTATTTCTTAGAAATGGATCCGGGTAATTATCAGTCTGAAGCCATTAGCCATGAATCAGATAAACAGTCTGATCTCCTTCATTTTTTTCGGGCTGATGATGTTGATTGTAACATAGTTAATTTAGTTACTGATGTAGATCACAGAGAGACTAACTTAGTTGAATCTAAAGATATTTTTTGGACATTATACTTTGATGGTTCTAAGACTTTGGAAGGATCCGGAGCCGGTTGTGTTCTAATGGATCCAAAGAGAAACAAGTATTTTTTGTCTTGTAGATTAGAATTCGATTATACTAACAACACCGTTGAATATGAAGCTTTGGTACATGGATTAAAGAAGGCCATTGGTTTAAATGTTAAGTACCTGAAGGTATTTGGTGACTACGAGATAGTTGTAAGACAGGTAAGGGACACCATTCATTGTCTCTCACCTCATTTGAAGGGTTATCAGGCTGAGGTATGGGATTTAATTATGCATTTTGACGCTTTCAATATAAAATATATTCCTAGGTTGCAAAATTTTGTTGTTGATTTGTTAGCAACATCTGCTTCTAGGTTGGTGCCGTCAAATAATAAATGCTCAATTGAATTGATTTTCAGGCCTTCCGTTCCCGATAACATCAAAAACTTCAGAGTCTTTGATGATGATGAACAAATTATCAGCTTTCTAACGAACGAAGATAGCTTCCAAGGAGCTGCGATAGATGAAGAAGAGCATGATGTTGATTTAATGAAGAAGGATGAGGAGAAAGGAAATTTCATTCCCAAGGGGGTAAGGTCCCTCGAAATGATTTTCGATCTTCAAAATAAGTTCAAAAGGCCGGATAATACCAAAACTAACAGCTCATCAATGCAACATGAGTTAGTTAATTTGGGTACCAAGGCAGAACCAAAATTTGTCAACCTTGGCAAATGTTGTTCACCAGGAGAAAGGGATAGGTTCATCAAATTGTTTAAACAATACAAGGATGTTTTTGCATGGACCTATGAAGATCTGAAGACATATGACGTCCGCATTATTCAGCATGTTATACCAATGAAAGCGGGCGTCAAACCATTTCAGCAGCAGTTAAGAAGGATGCATCCTACTTTAGAAGCACTGATTCAAAAGGAATTAAAGAAGCTCCTGAGCGCTAAGATAATATTTAAGGTCCAGCATTCTGAGTGGGTTGCAAACTTGGTTCCCATAAGAAAGAAGTCAGGAGAGATAAGGCTATGTGTAGATTTCAGAAATTTAAACAGAGCTTCGGATAAAGACAACTACCTCGTCCCTTCAATGGAACAAATCCTTCAAATGGTGTCAGGATCTGAGCTGTTTTCTCTCCTCGATGGTTTCTCTGGCTACAATCAAGTATTAGTAGCCGAATAAGACCGTCTTAAGACCACTTTCTGAACTAAGTGGGGAACTTTCGCATACAGAAGGATGCCATTTGGTCTGATAAACGCAGGGGCTACGTTCCAAAGAGCAATGGATATCTCCTTCCAAGGATTGGGTGGGCATTGTGGTGTTGTATACTTAGATGATGTGACAGTGTTTTCAAAGAAAAGGGAAGATCATGTTGTTCATCTGAAGCATATTTTTTATCGCTGTCGGAAATATGGTATTTCTCTGAATCCCAAGAAAACTGTGTTTGCAGTTCCCGAAGGTAAGCTCTTGGGTCATATCATTTCTAAAAGGGGAGTGTCAATAGATCAAGAAAGAGTCCAAGCTATTAATAAGATTCCAATGCCCTACAACAAGAAATCTATGCAGTCTTTTATGGGCACTATAAATTTTGTCCGCAGATTTGTTCCAGATTTCGCACAAATTGTTAAGCCATTGCAACAGATGGTGAAACAAAGCATACAATTCAAGTGGAGAGATTTGGAAAAGGACGCATTTAGAGATATCAAGGAAGCTATAGCTAAGGCTCCTTCCTTAAGAAGCCCAGATTTTGATAAATATTTTATCCTGTATACCTTTGCTTCGGATGACTTCCTCGCAGCTGTACTCACGCAAAAGGTGGAGCAGGGAGACGAATACCCAATTTCATTTATGAGCACTGGTCTATAGGGGGCTGAGCTGAACTATCCCATGGTTGAAAAACATGCATATGCGGTCTTCAAAGCAGTCAAGCAGTTTAGGCCATACATTCTTAAGAACAGGACTAAAGTTATAGTTCCCCACCCAGCTGTTAGATCCCTTTTCGTTCAAAAGGAATTGGGAGAAAGGAGAGGGAACTGGGTCACAGCTCTTCAGGAATATGATTTGGAATTTAAACCAGCCACAATCATCAAAGGACAAGGCCTGTGCAAATTACTTGCGGGAAACTCGACTGGTGAAGAACAACATTGGAAGAATGAAGCTGAGCTAAATTCGGTTGAAGTATGTCCCATCTTCTCAACTCCCCAGTCATGGTATAGAGATCTGGTGCACTATTTACAGCAGGGATATCTACCTGAGCACTGGAACTCCAAAAAAAGAAGGGCAGTACGCTTGAAATCAGCACCTTATCAAATCATCGATGGAATACTTTTCAGAAAAAATTATGATGGGGTTTTCCTTAGGTGTTTGGAAAAGGAAGATGCAAATAAAGTTGTCAAAGAATTACATGATGGCCCCGCAGGTGGACAGTATTCAGGAGAGACAACAGCACACAAGATACTGAGACCTGGTTATTATCGGCCCACTCTGTTCCGAGATTCCCACACGTATGCATGAAACTGTGATATATGCCAAAGAAGTGCCGGGAAATTACCTAAGGCAGCAGGACCCTTGCAGCCAGTTATTATCTCTGAGCCTTTTGAGCAATGGGGTATAGATGTTATCGGGGAATTAAATCCAAATTCTTCATTGCAACATCGATACATCCTGACGGCTACTAACTACTTCACGAGATGGACGGAGGCTATCCCTTTGCGCAAGATCAATGAAGACGCGGTCATCAGCTTCTTGAGAGAGAACATCATAACCAGGTTTGGGGTTCCAATTTCCCTTGTTTTTTATAATGCTACTTATTTTTTGTCTTGCAAGATAAATGAATTTGTTTATGAATGGGGAATTAAGTTGCATTATTTAGCCAATTATTATCCTCAAGGGAACGGATTAGCTGAATCCTCAAACAAGAATCTGATTCGGATTCTTAAGAAGATTGTGATACAAAACCAGAGGAGTTGGCATGTAGCTCTCCCAAACGCTTTATGGGAAGACAGGGTGACTCCAAAGAACACATTAGGGGTTTCCCCTTTCACTCTTGTATATGGCAAAGAAGCCATCCTTCCCCCAAACATCTTGCTCCCATCCTTACAGTTATCCCAAGCTTCTCGAGGGTCGGGTAGCCAAGCCTTACAATCCAGGATCAATACCCTGCTTCAACTTGAAGAAGCCCGACAGAAAGCTAAAGACCGATTCCATCAACACCAAGACATAGTTAAGAGATGGTTCGATAAGAGGAAGTCCGGTAAAAGAAGTTTTGAAGTTGGGGACTTAGTCCTGAAATGGGACCATAATCATAAAGTCAAAGGAATGCATACGAAATTCCAACATTTATGGGTAGGCCCGTACCAAATTTCGGCAAAATTAGGCCCATCTACTTATAAATTGACAAATATCAAGGGAGAAGAAGTAACCCTTCCTCTCAATGGCCTCGCCCTGAAACAATACTTCGCATAGTCTCGCTGAGACTTCCTGTACATAAATAAAGTTTTCTTTTATTGTTGCTTTAGCCTTTATTTGTTTTATTTTCGGCCATGTTGTTTCTTTTATTGTCATTTGAACCTTTGCAGCAAGTTTGTTTTCTGAAAGCCCTTGTGGTTGAGTTCCTCATCTAATATAGGTCTCTCAAAGAAATCTCACAACCCATGAGTCCGGAACTATGTTCGAATAAAGTCTATCTGTGTATTATGCTCCCGCTGAAATTTTCAGAAGGAAGGAAGCCTACTCTGCTAGTCGCACTAATCCTGTTTAAGTAGCAGAGACCTATGACCATCTTCATCACTATCTTTGGGCTCCACCCACTCTCACACTTAAAGGCATCTCAAGAAGGTTATTAAAGTTGGACCCATGGAAAGTAGCACATCTCAAGGGCATAGGGTATTGAAATGACTCCATGCTACAAATCTAACAGCCAAAATGGCTTATATTCAAGGGTCTGTTTTCCAGAGATTCTCGCCTCAATTAAAGCATGGCTGAGACAAAAAGCAAAAGACATGTAAAATCAAGAAGGTTGTCCAAAGGGCTCAGCCCAAAATGGGCTCCTCTCCGTCCGTGAGGCTTGATCAAATCAATAAAAGTTCCAACTCACACAAAAGGACATTATGGATTGAGGAGCCTAAATCAAAGATCATGTCCAAAGAAAAATATCTCTGGAAGGCTCAAATAACTAAGCTATCCAAAGTACAAACATCCAAAAGGATGCAAGCGGCATGGGAATGAGGAACAAGAGCAATAATGTCCATGAGAAAGTGTTGCAAATCCTGTGGAGTCCGACAGTAGTAATCATCTGAAAGATGACCCTTCTAAAATGAATCTCATATGTCGTCCCTTTGAGAGTTTTAAAGATGTCTCTGTCAAAGCTCCCCTTTCCCCAATGGCTAGCAGGTAGAGTGTCTTCTTCCCTCGCAAGAATTTAAATGCTCAACTGAGTATTGCACCTAAGATGGATGTCTTTGATCAGGTTTTGGACCATGAAGAGGAATTTTTTCAGAGATCTGTGTTCGCCAGCGACTCGCCATTGTTGTTGCAGCAACATCGCCCCCCAAAACATTGTGTACATATTGGGGCCCCTCCTTTTATTTTTAGAAAGGCTGCCTTAAGAGGCCATTTCCATCTTTTAAACTTTGTTTTTCAACGGAAAATCTTGCTGTGAACCTTTCCAAGTTTCATTCCCAAAAAAACAGAATTCGTGGAAGCTTCCCAAAGATGCGGAAGTTTTCAATTTATCTCTCCGAAACAGCGGAAGCCACTCGGGCTAGTCTCCCGAAACGGTGGGATACTTTTGCATAAATCTCCCGAAAAGATTCAAAAATTATTGTGGGATATTTGCAGAAGCATTCGAGTTTTCGTCCTGAAACGACGAGCGCCATTCGCCAAATCTCCCCGAAACTTCGAAAAGAACTTAGAAATTTTCTTTGAAATTCGCGGAACCCTTTGGACTTTTCCTTCCGAAACTGCAGAAACGTTCAACCTTTCCTTTCGAAACTGCGGAAACGTTCAACCTATCCTTCCGAAACTACGGAAGCGTTCGCCTTATTCTCCCGAAAAGCCGCCGGAGGACTCCTTTTAAAAAAACTCTTAAGTCTTTCTTCGACTTTTGCAGGACCGTTCGAGTTTCCTTTCCGCAATTGCGGAAGCCGTTTGTGGAGATCTTCAAGTTATCTTTCCGAAACCCCGCAGAGACTTAGAAATTTTTGTTTGAGTTGCGGGTGCCTTTACTTTATCTTTCCGGAGCAGCGGAACTTTTCAGCTTATCGTTCCGAAACAGCGGAGCCATTCGCCAACCCATCCCGAAACAGCGGAAGCTAATTGTGAACGATTTCTACAACATCGGAAGCGCTCTCAATGCCCGGCCGAGACTTAGAAATATTCTCAAGTTTGCGGGAGACTTTGTGGAAGAATTTGAGGAAGCCTTCTGAATCTGCAGAAGCTATTTGCGAAAGCCTTCCGCAATTTCGGAAGCTTTCACGTTGTCATCCCGAAAAAAGGGCCGCCAAAAGACTTAGTCGTTCACGTTCATTTTGCGGAAGCCGTTCGCCAATTCCTTCTGAAATGGCAGGAAGCTTTGCGGAATGGCTCCGCAAGTGATCCACTTATCTTCATTAAAATTGTGAAAAAATTCACCAACCTCTCCCGAAACGTCGAAGGAATTCAGCATTGCCTCCCGCAATGGCGGGTGAAATTCGCAAGTTCATCCCGCGGGTGGCGGTCGCACACGCAAACCGAGGCAACTTGATATGACCGTGGCGTACAACATTTAAAGCTTGTTTTTAATACGCCACCCTCTGTATTAAGACCCCGCACGTGCCCGACCTATTTAAATAAATGGTGGGGGTGTTGGAGCTAAGGCCGCAGCTATGGTAAAAGCTGCGAATTTTGAGGAAAAAGCACAAGTATGGAAGAGAAAGTGCTAAGTTTTGAATAAGCGCCAATTTTGGAACAGAAGCAGACGGTGCGCAGTACGGTGCCAGAAGGATAATCTCAGCGCAGATTACGGACCGAAAATCGCGGAGCTCGCGCGCACGTCATAAAAGGATGAATGTGGCTGAATAGAAAGCTCATCTACCACAATCAATGAAGCAATGGAGTAGAGGGCTCAGCTACCCTCATTAAGGCTAAGTACAGAAGTTATGGTTGCTCGGATCAAGGAGGAACAACGGACCAAAGCATTAAAGGCGAAGGACAAGGCGCCCATACCCGTAAGCTGTGCCGAAATTCATGGAGCCTGCAGGGAGCAGCGACATGACTGCAAACGGCGCCTACAGTACACCTAGCCATGTGCGTGGTTAGGGTTTTGGGGGATTACTGCTGGGAAAGGCCCACAGTTTTGTAAAGGTGCGACCACCATGGCCACCTATATATATGTATAATTGTGAAGGGTAGATGTTAGCTAGCGAGTCAATTAGTTAGCCAGTTAGTGAGCTAGTTAATCAGTTAGTCAGTTAGCTAAGCCTGTGAGTGAGCTAGCTAAGATAGTAGATACTGGATGTAAGAAGGATAGATCGAGTTGATCATCCTCTATTACGACCTTGTTGATTGTTTTCTACCATGTTGCTAGAAAACAGGAGTTAGAGCAGGTTAGCAGTGAAGCTAATCTTTGAGTTGCAGACGGTCGGGGTCGACGTCTGAACTATTGTAATCTCTGAAGAGGAAGAGACTAGATCGAGAGAAGGGCTCCCAGCTGTGTGCGAGGAGTTTCCTGGAAAGATCTAAGGCTGCAGCTGTGTGCGCAGCATATTGTATAAATCTATCATTTTCTGGTTAATATAAGATACTCCCGTGGACGTGGATTTCCCCGTGGAGGTGGACTTCATATTTCTCGTTGTGTGATGTTGTGATTAAAGTGATTGCCTGTTTAGTTTCTTAACAATGTATACAGGAATGTTGTATTATCTTTCTGAGTGTGTTGAGTAAGTTCTTGGAGCTTCCCCTGAGGATCATAATTGTTTAAGGGTCGAAGGAACTGGTAAGACGATGTAGCCGCAGCGATAGGGGAACGTGTTGTTGCGACGGGCGCGCTAGCGAAGCGACGCTTAGAATATCGGCGCAGAGGATAATTGGTCCTAGCGCAGGAGTAGAAGTACCGCGCAGCTAGGCTGCTGAGCAGGAGCTTGAGCGCTGCCGCGCTCATAACTCTGAAGAGGGGTCAAACTTTCGCCTTAGAGGAATAGTCGAGGAAGGGAGAGCAGTCTCCGCGTCGCCTAGGTTAAGGAAGCCTGATTCCTTAGCCCCCCATAGCCACTTCGGGTGAGACCTCGAGCTGCCGCGCAGCTCGTTGCCGAGAGGGCCGGTGCGCCAAGGGGTTTTGTTGCTGCACTTCATTAAAACCCGGGTCTGCCCAAAAAGCAGCCAACAAATGGTTCCGTTGCCGCGTGATTGAGACTTGTTATTTCAGCGACACGCGAGATTGAGGTGAAACCCAGAGAGAAAGGAGCCAACAAATGGTTCCGTTGCCGCGTGATTGAGACTTGTTATTTCAGCGACACGCGAGATTGAGGCGAAACCCAGAGAGAAAGGAGCCAACAAATGGTTCCGTTGCCGCGTGACTGAGACTTGCTATTTTTGCGACGTAGAAGATTGTTGCTGAAGCCAACAAATGGTTCCGTTGCTTTGAACCCTGTTGTTGAGCCAACAAATGGTTCTGTTGCCTTGAAACTTGCTCAGCTAACAAATGTGTTACTGGAATCCTACAGCTACAAAAATTCAGGAGTGGTTCGATTTAAAGGCTAAAGAGTTCGCTGAACAAGAAAATAGAAGCTCTAGGCTCCAGACAGAAGAATGGTTGCAGAAGTATATCTATACTGACCTTCACGAAATTTTCTTTGTCACATTTGCACTTGAGTTACATGCTTGGATAGCCAAGTTAGCAGATACTAGACCCACTGTGCATATCGATCGACCAGTCGCTTGGACCCCTGAGCTAGTCAGTATTTTGAAGCGGGTAGATAATTCTGTGTCCCGCGCAGTAGACTTTTGGTTGAATAGTCTACTGGAAGGTTTCATCACTGAGTTTGCAGTGGATACAAGAAAGAGTTTCAGTGAAGCTGAGAGGAGTTTCTTTCAAGCACATAGAGGTAAGTTCTTAAATTCTTTGAACTTATGGATTAAAATGCTTCTGTAGGAAAAAGCAAAACTATGTATAGCTTCAGATGAATAGCATAGACAAGTAATGTCCGTAGACTCTGATAGTGACCCTGAAGTTATTGGTTGCACTCGTAGTGGAAAATGGTATAAAGTAGGCCTTGACCAACATTCTTTTGAGTCAAGCCCAGAAGAAGTTCCTAGAGCAAGCCACATAGAAAGACAAGGGAGCGTTCATATCCCTTACCACCCTTTTACACCGCAAAAGCCAGACAAAGCTCAGTATAATCCCGCAGTAACACCTTCTAGTAGCCCACACGGTACTTCTAGCACCTCTGTGCCACCTTTGTTCAACCAGCCCAGAAGAACTGCTACAGCACCTACACCTCAACCTAGCGCAAGAAAGATGGGTGATGACATGAAACTACCAACTTTTAGAGGAACAGGGATAGAAGACCCTGAGCAACACTGGTTCCTATGTGAAGCCATTTGGACAATTAAGCAAATTAATGATGATGCTGTTAAACTGGTTCAGTTAGCGACCACACTAAGAGAAAGAGCCTTAACTTGGTTCATGAAATACTCAGCAGCACAGAATAGAACGCTTGCTGATGTAAGAAATGCTATGATTAGAGAATTCAAGAAACCTAAATCAGAATCCCAGTGTATAACAGAGCTTAAAGACATCAAACAGTTACCCACAGAGTCAGTATGGGATTTTGACCAAAAGTTCAAAGCCTTGATAGATCAAGTAAGCTTTGAGTTTGCACCACAACAGCACAAGGAATGGTTCATTGCTGCACTGCTTCCACACATTAGACTTCCTCTTATGCAACAGAATCTCACTACTCAGGAACAAGCTCTAGAGATGGCTATGAAACTAGAAGCTTCACCAATGGCTGGAACAAGCAACGATGTTGCGCAGTTGCAGAACCAATTAGCAAACTTAACCCTACAAGTGCATGATATTAAGAAAGGAAAGGATGTTAAGGAAGAGATATGGTGTACAAAATGTAAAGCACAAGGTCATTCAAAGGACCATTGTCCCGTTTTCATAGAGTATATTGCAACTGGAGCACCTAACCCTTTACCACAGCCACAGGGGCCTTGGTGTGAAATCTGTAGAACTAGAGGTCATAGACCACAAGAATGTCACTTACTTCAGAAATATGTACAAACTCCAAATAATCTATATTGTAATTTCTGTAAATCAGTAGGCCATGATGAAAACAATTGCAGAGCATATGACCTTATGATGGAAAGGAAACACGATGTTTATAGAGTACAATCAGAAGCATAAGGACCCGTAGCAGGTCCAAAGTATGACCAAACTTGCGACGGGCCGAACAGGAAATTATAGAGGCCGCGGTCGCGCAACAAATTTTGGCCGCGGAAGAGGCCAGATCACTTGTTATAATTGTGGAGCGCAAGGTCATTTTGCAAGAGATTGCCAAAACCCTACAACCCTTTGCAGATATTGTAAATCTTATGATCATATCATTGAAGAATGCCCTCAGTTAATGGCTAAGATGCAAGCAAAGACGCCACAGGTCAACCAGAATATTCAATTGATTGGAGCAGAAAAAATGGAACGAGACCCTACAGTTAATATCGTGACACGCAGTGGAACAACCACTGATGCGCCAGAGTCGGGAACTGGAAAGCAAGCGACGCAATGGGTGCGCCGCGCTAATATTAAACCAGCCCCACTTAATCTGTAGAAGCAAAAAGAAGCATTCAAGCAAGCCCAAGAGTATTTCTCAGATCTCGGAGCTTCAAGTTCTGACGCAACTCCGCATAATCATATTAGATCACAAATGCTAAGACAAGACAACCTGGTACAAGAACAGGCCACTACATCCGGAAGGCCCGATGAAGATGCACTAGGTACTGTCCATAATTTTCTAAGGAACTGCTTAAAGTTGTTGCGCAATGAAAAAGCAACTATGGAACTTCAACACCTATTGGATAGATGTCAACAATCTGCTTCGACGAACACGCCGCAGCGTGCTATTCACCAAATTGGGAGTCACACTAGAACTGGAAAAGAGACGAGGCTCACAGCGCAGATTGGAGCATTTGAGATGGACAAAGTCATTTTAGATTTGGGCTCAGAAGTTAATGTCCTCACCATGCAGACATGGGAACAGATGGGAAGTCCTCAACTTTCAAGATCCCCCATCCAGCTAAGACTCGTGAACCAGCAACGAGTCTCTCCATTGGGCAGATTACCCAATGTACCTATTGATATCGAAGGAGTAAGAAGTTCTGCAGACTTTGAAGTAATCAAAATTCTGGATGATAGTAGACCTTACCCAGCACTTTTAGGTATAGACTGGGCATTTGATAATTTGGCTGTCAACAATTTGAAGAAAAGACAGATGACCTTCGAGGACGACCAGATTAGGGTCATTGCACCGCTTGATCCTATTCAAGGACCAAGGTATACAGAACCCATTTGGGCAGAAGAAGAAGCGCGCCACATGGAAAGTTTGTATCAGATGACTGCTAGTCAGAGTGACTATGTCAATCCCACAGCAGATGGCCATATCAGCTGGCGATGTGATAGCTCGTGCACATCAGACTCAGATGCAAGATTGGAAAACTGGCAGAATCGCTTACATGAGGTTTCTGCAAGGCGTTGCGCCATGATGACTAAATCCATTCAATGGATTGGCACAGAATTGACTGACACTCCAATTTTTGATGGTTTACCTGAAGTAAGCGAATTCATACAGGCATATGAACAACAGCTTCTAGAACAGCAGCGCATACAAGCATTAGATGTATCACTGCGCGCTACACCCGCAAGATGGTGGGGTGCGCATAAAGAGCATATTCACACATGGCAAGACTGTCGCAGATTGATACTGCGCAGATTCCAGGACACTACAGTAGAAGTGTCACGCAAATATGAGGGACAGAGTGACCCCAGGTCACACGTCGAAGCATGCATTCAGCAATGGTCGGATATTCCGGATGATGAGTGGGTTCACCTATTCATCCACACATTGGACACAGTTCCAAGGAACTGGTACACTGAAACAGAATTGCGCAGAGGCACTCTTACTTGGCCTCTTATGATAGAAAGTTTTCAACTTACCTTCAGCTTTGAGTCAGAGCATCCAAGTATTGATCAGGCTCTGAAGTGTATTAAAAAGAAGGTATTTGAACCATGTCTATTACCAGAATATTCCCAACCGGATTGGGATATTCAGATAGAACATGCCCTGGAATGCTATAAATTCACCGCTGGAGAAGAGGAGGATGATCCTCGCAACATCAATATCCCAGAATCAGAAGGGACACGCAATGTCGAAGGGCCTCAGCTTGATATCCCTGCCATTACAGAACACATCAAGCTCAAAAAGGTTAACATTGGCACAGAAGCCGAACCCAAGTTTGCTTCTATCGGAGACTATTGGGACGATGAAACTGTTGGTCAGATTTCAGATTTATTATGTGACTACCAGGATATCTTTCCTACCAAGTTCACAGAAATGAAAGGCATCCTAGGAGACTTAGGAGTGATGCGCATACCTCTGAAAGCAGATGCCAAGCCAGTAAAGCAGCGCCCATACAGGTTGAACCCGCGCTATAAAGAAAAAGTCAAAGAAGAAATTGACAAGATGCTCGCAGCAGGTATTATTGAGCCAGTAGAAGAAAGCGATTGGATTAGCCCTATGGTTGTACAAGAGAAGAAGACAAAAGGTGAAATAAGAATTTGCGTGGACTTGCGCAAACTCAATGACGCATCAGCGCATGATCCATTTCCTACTCCCTTTACAGATGAAGTGCTTGATAATGTTGGAGGACAAGAGGCTTACTCCTTCACTGATGGATTTTCGGGATACCATCAGATCAGAATCCATCCAGACGACCGCCATAAGACTACTTTTGCGACTGAATGGGGATCATTCCAGTATACGGTAATGCCTTTTGGTCTTAAAAATGCTCCTGCTATCTTCTCTAGAGTCGTTGTTGCTGTTTTTAAAGAATTCATCCATAAGTTTTTAGAAGTCTATTTTGATGATTGGACTGTGTTTGGTTTACTAAAGAACCATATGGGGAACCTGCGAATGATGTTAGAAAAATGTAGACAGCATCAGATTTCCCTTAACTTGAAAAAATGTATCTTCTGTACTCCTTTTGGTATTTTGTTGGGTCATATTGTATGCAGACAAGGACTCCTAATGGATCCTGCGAAGGTTGCCATCATTGCTAATTTACCTGCGCCCAACTCAGTCAAGCAATTGTGCACTACATTGGGACACACCGGATACTACAGAAAATTTATCAAAGGTTATGCAAAGATCACAGCACCTATGGAAAGATTGCTGAAAAAGGATTCGAAATTCCAATGGACAGAAGAATGCCAACAGAGCTTGGACACACTTAAAGACAAGATGATCAGTGCGCCAATTCTAGTTTTCCTAGACTGGAACAAACCCTTTCATGTTCATGTCGATGCTTCTTCCATAGCATTGGGGGTCGTACTTACACAACCGGGAGAAGGAGGTATCGATCACCCCATTGCTTACTCTAGCCGGAAGCTGTCCACAGCCGAGAAGAACTACACTACTACAGAGAGAGAAGGACTAGCTATGGTGTACGCCCTACAGAAGTTCAGACACTACTTACTGGGCGCACATTTTAAAATGTATACTGACCATTATGCTTTGAAATACTTGGTCAATAAGCCAGTGTTAGGGGGAAGAATTTGCAGATGGCTACTGCTCTTTCAAGAATATGATTTTGAGGTTATTGTAAAGCCAGGTAGATTGAATGCAGGACCTGACCACTTATCTAGGATCGAGTCAGGAGAAGAACCTACAAATATGGAGGACAATCTGCCTGATGCACAGCTATTCTTTGTTCAAGCAGCAGATGGATATTATTCTGATATCCTTGAGTTTCTCACTACCGGACAAGCGCCAGTTGAGTTTACAATCCAACAGAAGAAACAACTTGTCGTCAAAGCCGCAGACTTCACTTTGATAGCAGGCCAGCTTTATAAGTTGGTCCCCGATGAAGTCTTGCGCAGATGTATTTTTCCGCATGAAAAGAACTCTATCATCGCAGAAGCGCACTCAGGCACCGCAGGAGGCCATTTCGCAGGAAAGCCGACTGCTCAAAAGATATTAGCCGCAGGTCTTTGGTGGCCGACATTGCATAAGGATACTAAGGAATTCTGCAAATGTTTCGATGTGTGCCAGCGAATAGGAAAACCTTCAAGAAGAGATGAGATGCCGCTAAGACCTCAGATAACACTGCGTTCTTTTGATAAATGGACCATTGATTTTGTAGGTCCTATCAACCCACCAGGAAAGAGAACCGGTGCAAGATACATCATTACAGCTACTGAATATCTCACCAAATGGGCTGAGGCTAATCCAGTGAAGAACTGTGACGCTGCCACGGCCGCGCAGTTCATTTTTGAGAATATTATCACTAGATTTGGATGTCCACTCATTCTAATGAGTGATCAGGGTACACATTTCCTCAATGAGACTATAGAAGCCCTTACTGAAGAATTCCAGATTAGTCACCATAAGAGTACACCCTACCACCCTCAAGCTAATGGCACGGTGGAGGCATTCAATAAAATTCTTGAGAATGCCCTGACGAAGATCTGTAATCAACAAAGAGATGATTGGGACCTTAGAGTCACAGCTGTATTATGGGCTTACAGAACCACCTGCAAGAAATTAACAAGCCACACACCTTTCAGTTTGGTGTATGGACAAGAAGCAGTTATGCCTATGGAATATATTATTCCCAGTCTCAGAATTGCGCAAATTATAGAAATGACAGATACGGATACCATGAGTGAAAGACTTTCACAATTACTTGCCTTAGAGGAAGACAGACTCTTAGCTGGATTCCATCAACAGGTACAGAAGGCAAGACAGAAAGCTTGGCATGACAGGCATATTAAGAATAAAGTCTTTCAGGAACAAGACTTGGTACTCCTCTATGATAGTAAATTCATCAAGTTTCCAGGCAAGTTTCGTGTACACTGGTTAGGCCCTTTTCAGGTAATAAAAATAACAGAAGGAGGAGCAGTTCAGCTTGCGAAGCTGAATGGAGAAGTACTGCCTACAAAGATCAACGGGAGTCGGCTTAAGCTTTACCGCGACGGCCACTCCGCCCTGTCGACTTAAGTAGCTGATCAGAGATGCAGATGTCCAGTGTAGTTGAAAGAGGCATCGCATTATCAGTTTACACGGAAGTCGCGAGACGCTCAGTCTCCGGCTTCCCGCGCAGTTCCTTGAAACATCTGCGCATGTCTATAAATTTTGGTTGGAGCGAACCTAATTGCGCTCTTGCGAAGTGTTCAGGATGGTCAAATCATCGCTCTTGCAAAGTTCCCTATGTCAATTTGCCGCTTGAAGAGTTCTTGTTGTGGACCCCTATAGGCACAGTTACCTAAGTTGAAATGACCCGCCGAAAAATTTGAATTACAGCAGTTATGTAGCCGCGTCTGAGAATAAATGAAGGATAATCCCGCCATTTAAGTGTAGCCGATCTGACAGATTCAGCTTGATCTCCATAAGATTTGCATTTAACTCATGCGCCAAAAGCTTTAGCTTCTCCCGGAAGGCTGTCAGAACCCGTCCATCACAATAAATGCACCACAGAGGCGAGGGGGATAGAAGGGTTGTCAACTCATGCATAGCCGCCTATAGCTAGTAGCCCCACTTTCCCGCATTTACTATCACCTTTGGTTATAAACACCCCACACTCGTATATTTTCGGGTTACTTTTCTCGAGCTGCATAGTCTTGTTTGAGAATCTAAGCCATTGTTTTCAGAGCCGAGTTGTGCAGAGTGCTTCCTTTGTTGTCAGTGTTCATATCCCACGCTGGTCCGCGTTTCTGTCTAAGTTCTTGTTACCTATACCCGTTCACGACGGAGAACCTGTCGACTGAAGAAGTTGTTCGTCAATTCCTGCGCCGAGGCCTAGATTTCGGCATGACTACCCCCGTGACGGCCTCGACTTATGTACACCCTGGTTATAATGATCCCAGACAATCTCCGGCCACCAGAGCATCTCAGGCACAGCCAGAAGAGCCCGTTCCAGAGCCGTTGGCCACTATGGTGAATTATATTCCGCCGCGTCCAGACGATGCACCAGAGGTGCATATTCCAAAGAATGCAAAGTATCCGCTTCCGTTACCTCCACTACCAGCTGGCGTGTGAATAGAAGGGTCCTTGCTCGGACACCTTCCACTAGTCAAGTTCTCTGATTTCAACCTGGGAGACTATAAAACATATCCTCAGTTCGCGCCAGATCGATATCTGACGGTAGTGCATAATCCCAGCAGAAAGGTCGACGAATTCATCCCAAAGGGATTTGCAGCAAATCTTGAGCGACCTGGACTCCTGAACCTGTTAAAGCTACCGCATTTTGGGCGTAGCAATGAAGTGAACGCAGTTGTTAAGACACTGCTATCCTGCGTTCATGGAGGTTACCTTTGGCTGGGGAGGCCAATCGATTTAAATGTCGATTTGATTCACCGTATTACCGGCCTATCTAAGGTTGGTAAGGATCCCAATATTCATTTTGTGGGAAAAGACAAGGATAGAAAATTGGCTGCACAGGTGGTGCAGAAATACAACCTTACAAGAGGAGGTCGGGCTTATGACCTCACTATAGTAGAAGACGAAGCACTTAGATTTATCGGAAGTCTGCTAGCAGGCAGACTTTTCACAAAGTGCAGACCGAAGGAAGTTACTGGAGCTGTCGTGGAACTTGCCATCGCAGCTGCGGAGGGAGAACAATACAACTGGTCCCTCTTCCTCCTCAATTCTTTCTTGGAAGACTGCCGGAACGTCCAAGATAACCCCGGTCAGTTGTTCCATTTTTCTTGGCTTTTAATTTTATGTGCTCTCGTCGGGTGGAAGGAGCCCCCGAATACTCAGTTCCTTCCGCGCCGCGCAGGAGAACCTGCCGGAATCCGCTATGTTAACCTTTAGGAATCTGCTAATCCCGCGAAGCGCAAGATGAACCGCGCTGTATTTTGTGAATACTACTATCTCCTCAGAGATACCATTCAGGAAATGCCAAGGCTGAGTGAGGAGACAGCGAAAATATATGACGGAAAGTTGGCCTTTACTGCCGACTTACATCAACTTTACCTCCGTCCCTGCGGCATTCAAGAGGAATGGGCCGTAGGCCTTTACAGGATGACCACCGAAGATGTCGAAGAAACTATCAAATCTTGGTCGGATGAATGGAGGGAAGCCGTCGACATCGCATCCGCGATGCCACCCGCCGCCGTGCAAGAGAAGGATAAGGGCAAGGAAGCCCCCGAGCAAAGAAGTGATGAAGGCTCGACAAAGCCAGCCACCAAGAAACAAAAGGTGTCGCATCCCTCTGAGGCCATTCCCTCGGGGATCGACCGGTATCTGAAAGAGCAATTTCGCGAGCTGCGGAACACGCACGCTCACATCAGAAGTGCTCTAGACCTATAGTTCATGGAAATAAAAGGTCTCGCAGGAAGGATTGCGCAGACCCATGCACCAGCATCTACTTCGCAGGAGCCACAAGTAATTCCAAGTACCGAGCAAGTTGAAGAACTCATAGAAAGGCATACTGTCGTGCATATTTCGCCTACGAGCATGACACTTCCAGATCCGCTAGCTGCACTACAGGTAAGCGCAGTTGGGCCCATTGAAATAAATTTGTCTTTAATTCCTATAGAGACTCTACAGCTAGTACATGAGAAAGTCTCTGTTGAGTTGAGAGCTAGAGAGCTCTCTACATTCCAGGAAAACCAACGACTGCAATCGCAGGAGATAGAGCTGAAGGCAAGCCATAAGAATATCTCTGAGAAGCTCGCACTTTATGAGGCGCAAGACATTGGCATAAGAAACGCAGTGGATGAGATTGCCCAGGAATTGTCGGCTTGCAAGATTCAACCAGACCTCCCTCTGGTTGAGAAAGTTCAAATTATTAGAGGAAGGGTGAAAACCCTGGAGCATGAAATAGTTGCTATGGCTGAGGACCATAGAACCCAAATCGCCGAGCTGGAAGCTCGTGTTGCCGCGCAGTTTACAGATGATGCGCAGGAACAATTTGAGGCGCTGAGCAGAGCTTCCACACAAATGAAAGACAGAATACAGGAAGCCGAGAACCTGATGAGCCAAGCTATGGAAGCTTGGACGGAGCTTGAGACGCTCCCTTTTAAAATTGGTCTTTTGGAATAGGTGCAAGCCGCAGAACAGTCCCTAACTGTTCTGACTGAAGAAGCTAAGGCCTTAGTAGGCTTAGCAAAAATGAAGAAAATGAGTGAAGTGCGCAGAATCCAACAGCAACTGCACAAGCTCAGAACTGAAGATGAGAAGCTCACCAACAGCATTCAGCCATTTATGGATGAGTATGCTGATATCGTTGGCCAAGTCGAGCCAAAAATCAAAGAAATTGCTGAATCTCAAGAGGTGATTGATACCATAACTAAAGAAGAAGCCACTGCAGAAACGGTGCAGACAGCTCTGGAGTGTGTTGATGAATTGGACTCCGCTATTGCGCAGTGGAAGAAAACATTCGCGGAGACCCAAGCAAAAGCAGATGCACAAGTAAAGCGACCACACGCTAGTGCGAGTGGCTCGAGGGCGAGCCACAAGTAAGTGTTAGGGGCCTGTTGGAGCCAAGGCCGCAGCTATGGTAAAAGCTGCGAATTTTGAGGAAAAAGCACAAGTATGGAAGAGAAAGTGCTAAGTTTTGAATAAGTGCCAATTTTGGAACAGAAGCAGACGGTGCACAGTACGGTGCCAGATGGATAATCTCAGCGCAGATTACGGACCGGAAATCGCGGAGCTCGCGCGCACGTCATAGAAGGATGAATGTAGCTGAATAGAAAGCTCAGCTACCGCAATCAATGAAGCAATGGAGTAGAGGGCTCAGCTACCCTCATTAAGGCTAAGTACAGAAGTTATGGTTGCTCGGATCAAGGAGGAGCAATGGACCAAAGCATTGAAGGCGAAGGACAAGGCACCCATACCCGTAAGCTGCGCCGGAATTCATGGAGCCTGCAGGGAGCGGCGACATGACTGCAAACGGCGCCTACAGTACACCTAGCCATGTGCGTGGTTAGGGTTTTTGGGGATTACTGCTGGGAAAGGCCCACAGTTTTGTAAAGGTGCGACCGCCATGGCCACCTATATATATGTATAATTGTGAAGGGTAGATGTTAGCTAGCGAGTCAGTTAGTTAGCCAGTTAGTGAGCTAGTTAATCAGTTAGTCAGTTAGCTAATCCTGTGAGTGAGCTAGCTAAGATAGTAGATACTGGATGTAAGAAGGATAGATCGAGTTGATCATCCTCTGTTACGACCTTGTTGATTGTTTTCTACCGTGTTGCTAGAAAACAGGAGTTAGAGCAGGTTAGCAGTGAAGCTAATCTTTGAGTTGCAGACGGTCGGGGTCAACGTCTGAACTATTGTAATGTCTGAAGAGGAAGAGACTAGATCGAGAGAAGGGCTCCCAGCTGTGTGCGAGGAGTTTCCTGGAAAGATCTAAGGCTGCAGCTGTGTGCGCAGCATATTGTATAAATCTATCATTTTCTGGTTAATATAAGATACTCCCGTGGACGTGGATTTCCCCGTAAAGGTGGACTTCATATTTCTCGTTGTGTGATAGTGTGATTAAAGTGATTGCCTGTTTAGTTTCTTAACAATGTATACAGGAATGTTGTATTATCTTTCTGAGTGTGTTGAGTAAGTTCTTGGAGCTTCCCCTAAGGATCATAATCGTTTAAGGGTCGAAGGAACTAGTAAGACGATGTCGCCGCAGCGATAGGGGAACGTGTTGCTGCGACGGGCGCGCTAGCGAAGCGACGCTTAGAATATCGGCGCAGAGGATAATTGGTCCTAGCGCAGGAGTAGAAGTACCGCGCAGCTAGGCTGCTGAGCAGGAGCTTGAGCGCTGCCGCGCTCATAACTCTGAAGAGGGGTCAAAATTTCGCCTTAGAGGAATAGTCGAGGAAGGGAGAGCAGTCTTCACGTCGCCTAGGTTAAGGAAACCTAATTCCTTAGCCCCCCATAGCCACTTCGGGTGAGACCTCGAGCTTCCGCGCAGCTCGTTGCCGAGAGGGCCAGTGCACCAAGGGGTTTTGTTGCTGCGCTTCATTAAAACCTGGGTCTGCCCAAAAAGCAGCCAACAAGGGGTTCGAGCCAATCACATTATTATTTGTTCGATTATCAAACGTCGTTGAAACGCCGCGTCAAGCCGCTCCAGCTCAACTTGCTCGTCCACGTCCGCGTTCACTTCAGCCACCTCGTCGTTGCCAGGTAGGATTCTAGCCGTGAAATTTGTCTCATCTGCACGTTAGATTACTTTTCAAGTTTTTCTTTTCGTCTCAGACGTGGCTGATAGACACTGGCTGCATACTTCGTTATTTTCTCCTTAAAACCACCGAGGCCCCATAGACTTCTCGTTCCACCAGCGGAAAGCCAACACTATGACTGCCCAAGCTTTTCTATTCACCAACCATACTCCATGCGTCGTCAGCCTCATTTAAATCCTAAGCATGGCCATAGAGCTTCACGTCAAAATACGATAAATAAACCCTAGCGGCCAGTCGCGCCCCTCGCCTGTTCATCAGCGCGGAGATCCATCTCTGGCTTCGTGTTAAATTTTATCAACCCAAGCTAACCGACAATTTACCATTTGAACCAAAATGAAGGACACCCTCTCCCCTAGAGCTAGACCGAGAACAGGTTGTTCCCTCGACATACCTATCCTTTCAAGAGCATTCCGAACCTTGTCCCTTTAAAAAGAATCAAGTCTCTATAACTAGATTTCTTATTTGGAATGGTGTATTTTGCTTCCCAACATGTAGCTTCACATTTTATTTATCTCATTGACATGTTAAAATGGTGATGCCCTTTGCTAAAATCTCACAATATGTTGCACATTTTTATAATGACTTGTATTCGGTTGCTATCAGGGATAAGTCAAAATGCCAAAAGGTGGTAGGAAGAATGCTAAAATGACAGAAAAACATCCTACACCACTTAGAACTGAGACCACACTCCAGGATACTAGGTGCACCACAGGTATTCCTCCAGAAATCCGTTGGGGTGACATCTACAGGATGATCCGAGACAAAAATATCCCTGATATGTTGCTAGTAAAGGAGCAGATTTATCTCAATATCAGAACTTTAGGCATAGCCATGGCTTCTACCTGCCCTGAACTATTCCCATGTTCTGAAGTAATCGGATCGATACTCGAACACACTGATGCGGAGGGAAGAGTAATAAATGACAGCGGGAAAATAGCCATCGCCTCATTTCACCCTGCATATCTTGCCGCAGCCTATAAATTTCCCCGCCCCCAGCAATCTCTGACTGATGAATGGCTAGGCCAGATGAACAACATTGAAATGGCCAAAAAACTACTAGTCGCAGGAAAGCATTTGAGAAAGAAAGGTAATGACGAATACGACGTCCAGAATCTGAGACCTCCTTTCAGGTTGATCGCCTTGATGTTGTGAAGAATCTTCGGCATGCCCGATGGCACCGTGTACAAGATTCAGTGGGTCCCTATCATCCACTTCGTGGCATTTAAAGGAACTGTGTTTGACTAGGCCACTCTCCTGTCAGACAGTTTGGCCTCAATGGTAGTTGCTGCAAGAGAAGGACTGGCCTTAAAGAAGGCAGAATTTTTCATGTCCTCATATCTTATTGATTGTGTTTTGGCCAAGTTATCTTTTCCCAAATTGGGCTGCACATGGGATAAGGCCAACACCCCGGTTTATACCGCTTTCAGGATGTTGTGGGATCAGAATTACAAACCCAGCTATAATCTCATCTATGAGGGGTTCATCATACCCCTATATGAGCAACTATTCAAGGAAGAGCCCAACTGCCTGTCGGATAATTCCATGGAAGTCCTTGAAAATTATGGATATTTTTATTTCTCGAAGCAAGGCACCTATCTCAGAATGTTTGAAGGGACTAAAGCTCCATATATTTTGCCAAGATATGCTACAGATTATGTGGTCCTTAAGGAGGCAGTAAGAAAAATCTTCCTGGATGGAATTGGAGCAATACTCAACAAACAGCATAAGGCTTCTTTTCCCCCTCTACCTTTCTACATAGGGGCTTACAAATACTCAGGGGTTGCCTCAGTCGAGGAGTTTGTTCAGGAACTGAAAGCCTTCCACTTCGGCGAGGTGATCTTCCATAGGAATGATAGGAAGGGAAAAGTGGTCGAGCATTGTAAAGAAATTTATGCTCATTTTGAGTACGCTCACTATCATGAGGCCGAGGAAGAAGTATTCAGAGGCATCAGCAACATGGCTGAGCTGCGAACCTTTCGCCAAGGTAGTGGAGCAAGTTCTAGCTCTACCAGGACCCAGGAAACTAGCCAACAGAAGGAGAAAGAAGCCAATGATGCCCGAGCCAAAGAATAACAAAGGTTGAGAGACGAAGCAAGGGCACAACAGGAAGTTGAGGAAGCGAGGTTGCTGCAAGAAGCTAAAGTTGTCAGATTACAGTAAGAAGCAGAAAGTGAGAGGCTACGGAAAGAAGCTGAGGAATCCCAGCAGCAAAAGGAGGCTGAAGATAAAAGAGAGCAGAAAGCTGAGGCTGAAGATGAAAGAGAGCAGAAAGCTGAGGAAGAAGAGAAAGGGCAACGAGCTGAGGTAGAGCGGAAAGCAGAAGAAGAGCTTAAAGCAGGTGAAGATGCCCAGGCAGGTGGCTCCGGTGCATAGGACATGGAAATTGACATACCTCAAACAAGTGTCTCCGGCACTCAAAATGTGGAGGCGGACGCAGCACAGGCAGGTGGCTCTGGTACCCAAAATGTGGGAACAGATCAAGCTCAGGTAGTCCAGACCCCACCAGCGAAAGTAGAAATAGACATTATGGACCTCCCAATTGTCCCATACACTCCATCAGAAGAACATACGATGTCCAGGTGGGATGAATTTGTCTATGATAAGAAAAGGAAAGCAATGGTCCTTAAATCGGAAGAGAGGATCAAAAGACTCTTCCAGGAGGATATCATTACCCACCAGGATATCACTGTAATGCGGAATACAAATAAGGATCCCTTAGCTATGGCATCCGCAGTTGTAGAGACAACAAAAGCATCACTGGACAATGTAGGTGATATAGTTAGAGAAAATGAATCGACTAAGAGGAGAGATCGTATGCTACAACATACTGTGGCTAATGAGCAAGCCTACAGGGATCCTGTGGTGAACAAGTATAATCACCTGTCTGTCGAGCACAAAGAGCTATCAAACAAGTATAACCATCTGGAGGAAGAAAAGGAGCAACTATCAGTCTTGATGATGATTGTGGAAGCAGAAAAGAACGATGCAGGAGCCAGAGTGTCCCAGCTAGAAGCAGACAAGCTGGCATTAGCTGAGCAATTAGAGAAAGCTGAGAGCAGAACGATGGACATGTCTCCCTTCCATGAGCTGTCCTGCAGCATCCTGAAGCAAATATATGACACTCAGGAGCTAATCACTAATGAAGTTAGCAAACTCAAGGCCATGGTGGCCAGACTAAAAGAAGTTACTGTAGAGGCCCATAGGCTTAAAGCTAAGCATACTCGGGTTAAGGAAAATATCCTGAGCCAGATAGAATGGCGAGAAGGAAAGATGGATTTCCCCACGCATCTCCCATTCAAGTCTGTGGAGGGTTTTAATGAAGACATAGCTCTTTTGGACTTCTGCAGAAACTGTGGCAATAATATAATGGCCAGTGTGCAAGGGACAATGGATAGGATCAACGGTCTGTATCAAAGAATCCAGGGAGTGCATGACAGGTGCAAATTGAGTTTCCCGCAATCCCTCGATGATTTCCAGGGTGAAGAACAACTCTTGGCTAAACTAAAGGAAGTGCTGGGCATCCAAACTGAATATGTGAATAAAATTGATGTCCTAGCAATTGATGACCTCCAACATTATATTGGAATATCATCAATCCACAGCCATTTGCTTAAAGAAGTGCATCAAGCTGCACTGACAGAAGTTCAAGGCATTGGAGCAGAGCTTAGAAAAAATGTGACTTCTCAGAAAATATTGCTCCCTGCTTCCGCAAATGTAGTCATAAGGGACACGGGTATATGGTACAGTTACATTGCAGAGAAGGAGAAGAAAGCAGCAGTAGTGGCAAAAGCAACAGCTAACCCGGATGTTTCTCTCCCAGCAGCAGCAACTGTAACAGCAAGCCCAACTTCTTCTTCCCCAGCGGTAGCAGAGATTTCAGGTGGCTTGATTCCTTCTTCCCAAGAAGCAGCAGCAACATCAGCCAGTTTGAGCGACTCTCCTCCAGCTAAAGCGCATGCCCAGGAGTGAAGGCGCTATTTTTAGAGCATAAATTCTTATATTCTGAATTTTGGGTTTTCCATATGTGTAAAAACGTGGAAGCAATGGGACACTTGTCCCTATTTTCTTTTAAAATAATTTCTGTAAAAAGAAAAGGAGTCACATTTTTGTCTGTTATAAAAGGAAATTTCTGTAGATGACAAGTGTAAAAGGCCAGGTGGCAGCCCAAAGGGCAATTTTGTAACTATAAATAGAAGTTAGGAAGGAATGAAGAGGACTTTTGGCAGGGAATTATTTTCTAGACTTGTACAAGCTGACCTGCACATGTTTTAAGAAAATAAAATCTTCTAATAAGAGCCTGGAGAGGACGTTTATGCATGGAAATGAAGAATGGATATATATTGGATTATTCTGGTGACTTCCCTACTTTACTGTGAGATCTTTCTTGCTGTCTGAATTATTTCTTTGCAACAAATGATTTTGCTCCTTTCTGTGCAAACGAATTCTCCTTTTCATGAGTAATGGAATGTGTTTTATGTTAAATTAGAAGCTATCTTCTGATATCTCTCATCTCTTCTGTAGCTTTATCTGTAAGATGTAATGTCTGTCTGTTTATTCATTAAGATAATCCCTACAGTTCACTGCTCATGCTTTAAATTTGCTCCTTGCAGGGATAGGTAGATTTATTTCAGTTTTAGACTTATATCTGTTTCAGTTTTGCATTTAGAATAGGCACTTGCATATCATTATAAAATATAAAATCAAAAGAACGGTGGATCGGGCCATAACCGGTATAATTGGAATAAAACTCCAAACCTACGGTTGCCGGAATCGCTAACCAGATGGATTCCCTATACCAAACGGTAGATAATCTAATTGGGATAATCTATCGGGGAGAATCCCTTTCTGATTGATGCTACGATATCCGAGGAATCAACACAATCCACTCGAGCGGATGCAAGCCAGATCTCCCTAGCTCAAAGTGAGTCTAGAACAAATAGAACAAACTACTAATGCATTTCCTAGATCTACTTAAGGATCAAGTACTAGATGTCTTACCTTTCACTACGCAATCCTTTCTCCTGAATGTTGCTCCACGTCTCATGGTCGTCAGATCCAAGCTGCAAGACCTGTCAAGACAAGAAACAAGAGAAATGAGTAAAAGACATCTATACAATAAGAGATCTAAGTAAACAGTTAAGCAGGTAAACTACTCAATATCATTGCAAACATGAACAATATTGGTGGAAAGCATTTGTATTACTGCAAATAGAGGATTACATGATAGAGATATAGAACCACAACCAAGGCTTAATGCTGTAGCCCTTCTTCGACAAAGCCGATTTCCATATCCTTCCAACGAAGTATGAGTTCTCCAATAGGTGAGTGGAGATGTTCTAAGAATGATTTCACCAGCATGTAGATACCATAGTCTTCCTCCCTTTGGGATGGGAGTGAGCTTCACTTATATAGGACTAAATGGATAGGGTATGGATAGGATAGGTTGAGAGATGGCAGGAGAGGCTTAAGGGATCTCTCCAAAGGTCTAGGAATTGAGTGTCAGCTCTTCCAAGAGGTCAGGGATAGGGTCCCAAGTCAGCAAGCTTTGATATGGACCTCGAAGAAACTATTTTTTCCACTTAACTAACTTCGTCACACCCTGTAATGGAGAAAGATGCGACGTCGCATGTTGCTAGTGTGCAACCTGCGACGACCATTCAAAACTAAGCATAATTGGGTACAAATCCTCCCAGGATGATTACTTAGTCCAGGTATCTTCAGGGGTGTATACACTGAATCTTATGATGATTAGATTTTGGGTGTAACATATACTTGTAAATTTTCTTCTTTCAATGGAAGACCATGTATCTCAGGAGGGTGAACCGCAAGAGGAATTAGCAAGTAGAAAAACAATTAACACACCATCTGTCACAGCTACACAGAGAGGTAAAGATCAATATTGTAATTTTAATCAAAATAATGAACTATTAATTTCAATAATATTTCAACATATTGATATGCCCATTTTCGTGGTTGCAATTCATGCCCTTCAGAACTGCCTCCACGCCCTACTCAACAACGTAGAAGAAGTTATATGATACATGAGGGCATGGAAACACAAACACTAGCAGGACATGGCTCTGTATATATTCCACCAAATGATGATGATAATACCATAATCGTTAGTTATTACAATGCAAAAAAACAAAAAACAAAGAAAAAATAGATGTATAAATTCATGACTTGTATTTGGATGTATATCGATGTTGTTAGTCTGAAACATTGTTTATATGAATTACCTCATTATGCTTCAATGTTTTTCTGTCTATATGTTTTGATGACTAACCTAGTTATGCATGAATGTTTATATGTTTTCTATGTAAACAACATCATTTATTGGGTATGGGGAATTGAGAGCGATGTGAGGGGTTAGGGAGGGGCCATATGAGATTCCACCTTCACGTGGTTGGCCATGTTCAGTAGAGAATATAAAACTATTCTTGAAACAGAGAGGAGCTCAATAAGGTATAAATACTCTTTTATTACTATGTATTAAAGATGGTTGTAAATTTTTAAATGCATGTCTATTTCTTAAAATATTGTTAGAAAAATTTAACATTTCACGGTTCATTGATTTCTACAGGACTTTGTAATAGGATTTAAATGACTGTCTATTTGCTTATATATTATTTACTCATATAAAAATTATATCTTTGATGATTTATGCGGGACTTGGTGATGGAAATGCATCTCGTGGACAACTCTTATCAAGTTGTATGGGCGAATGGATTTGGCGAAAGGACAATGATAAGGTAAGGGTTTTGACGTGTTCTTTATCCTTAAATTCTATTTCATTCTATTAAGATACATATATATATATATGACATCTTAGCTAAAGGAAATTGCTTGCATTATGTGGTTTCTCTTCTTCCTTTAACTTTGATTTAAACTAGAAAAGTATTATATTTAGCTTAAGTTCAACACCACAAGAAGCCATCAAATCAACCTACCTAAAAAATTATAAAAAAGGGAATACTGGGAGAGTATCATCAAGTCTAGTGTTTCTATTTCTCTTGTGAAGCTCAGTACATGCCTTAGGAAATTAAAAACAAAATAAGAAAGATATGAGAACTACAGGTCGAATCCAAGAGCTCATAACTCATTATCTGATTTTTTGGTCTTCTTGTTGGTTAATAGCTCTACCTGAGAATGTCTACCTTTCAACTACCCCCGATTAGGATCCAATGCTTGGCGATTGTCTGTCGCGTTGGTAGCTTGCTACTTTGGGCTAGTTGATTCATCTCATCTACAATTGCATCTCTTATTCACCATAACATTATCCATGGAAGCCTGGTATCTGTGTAACTTTAGCATCATGTCAAGGATGTCCTTGATTTCCTTCCAACCCTTATTTTCTCCATACTTCCCACTTTACTCCTACTGAGTTTTATCTCAATCATTTTTAAATGAATGAAAACTTGAGGATGAGGATTTGAATTTATCATCTGAGTTGCAGGCATTAATATAGGAGGGTGGTGATATAGATAGGTTAGACATGCCTTCAATATGTTGTCCTTGCATTTACCATAGTTTCCTAATGATAGATAATTCTTGTTATTTTGTTTCTATGCAATCGAGTCATCCCTATTCCTCATCAAGGTGTGATCATTAGCCTTAGCACTTGTGAGTGTGTGGCTTAAAAATATAGTGAGAGAGAAAGAAATATATTTTATATTTTATGAGAATTCCAATTGCATCATCATCAAGTACAAATACTATTCATCAAAGTTCCAATTGCAATGCAAGAGAAAGTAGCCCAAATAAATCACACAAATCTATTTTTCATTTTTATGTTTGTATCATATGTTTGTTATTGTATTTCTTTTGTATTATCCAAATCATCTTCTATATTTATTTTATATTGTGAAATTTCCAAATACTATTCATCAAAGTTCCAATTGCAATGCATGAGAAAGTAGCCCAAAACAATCACACAAATATGTTTTGCATTTTTAGGTTTGTATCATATGTTTGTTATTGTATTTCTTTTGTATTAGCCAAATCATCTTCTATATTTATTTTATATTGTGAAATTTCCTATTTGGATGCATAGGTTCTTGGATTGTAGGGATGATTGATTTTTATTATTGTAACGTTTATGTATCTATAAAATTTGAAGGTTTCTGGTTTTGGGTTTATCAGAAGCCAACCAGTAAGTGAAGAAGGATTCCTCACTCTTGGTCAAGATGGAAATATTCAGCTGGGAGATGGAAAATCAACAGTCTGGATGGATGAGACCATAATATTATTTTTTGAGTTAGGGAAGATGCAATATTCAGGCAAGTTTGTTCTCTGCAACTTCGACTCAAACATTGTTTGGCAAAGTTTTGCATCTAAAATGGACACACTACTACTAGGACAAGAATTGACACAATCTTTAAACCTAACCAGCTATAATTCTTCTACAAATGTATATATACGTTGTTAATTTCTCAAAATGATGCAAAAGCTAGAATCTCTAATGATTGAATTGAATTACAATATCCCTTAAGAATATTTCAATTATTCATACTCACTAGGGCCCAAGAAAAGCTATGTGATTGGTTATGTGGTTGCTTTCCTCAATCTGTTCGGAATTTTTATCATTAACTATGGTGATCCCTTCATAAATTGATATGTCTAGATCTTCAAAGGTAGAATATAAAGTGATGCTATTACATGAGGAGTGTCTCCAAGGAAATTATGATATGGTTTCTAAACTACAAATTGCATGCTCAACTGTGCAACCTACTTCTCAGTGACAAAAGGTAATTTATGATGAATTTTTTAATACATGAGAATCATTCCTAGTAATAGAATAGAAATAAATTGTCAATTAAGTAAAAATATAATATTACGAAGCGGCCAGGGATGAGAGGTCAATCCCGGCATAGCAAAAATAGCTAAAGCAGCAAGAGTATTACAATTCATAGTATTACAAACCATCTTGCCTCAAAATAGAAAGTTTCCATCAGTGGCACGACCAGAGAACAAAGGATTATCTGAACACGGATTATCTGAGCATGGATGCAAAATTTACAGAAAAACAGAGTGAATCCAACACAAAAACTAGAGCAGAGAGACCCGGTCCTCTCGTCGAGATCCAAAGATGTCATGTAACAATTTACTTAGGCAGGAAATCTTCCAGGATGGGGCAGCACCCCAGAAATTCATCCTTCGGTAGCTTGACGGGAAGCGGCTCAGTCCTCCTGGAAGCCATGAGGTTGGGCTCGGCGTGGCTGCACAGTCATTTGTAGGGCAGGAGCCCATCATGGAAGGAATCGAAAAATGCACAGGAGGAGCCGCAGGCGAGGCAAGGGCAACCGGAAAAGGATCTGAGGTATCCATAGCAGCAGCTGTGACCGGCCCTTCAGTTGGGACGCTAGAGAAACAGTTGGGGCCACCTTCACCTTTTCTAGCAGAGTCATCCTAGACCGGGCTTTGGCTCACGATAGCGTGCTGGATCTAGGAGAAGGTGGTGTCGAGATTAGCCAGATTCTCATCAAGCGCAATGAGCTTGGCCCTGGTGGCCAGCAATTGGTTCCTTGCAGAACCCCAGTTTCCCAGCATATCGTCTAGAATCTTCCCCACCATGTTTTTCATGAGCCAATAGTGGTTGATGGAGCCACCATTGGAGCCGGAGGCCAAGTACTCCGCCACCAGCTGCCCCTCCCAATCTTCAATTAGGTTGCGACTGGAAAAGGAGATACCAGTATCAAATCTATCACTAGAGCCTAAGGCGCTCTGGCTTCTGCAATGGTTCCCACCACCTTGACGAGAAATACCACGCGACTTGGTCATGGAAGAAAGAGGTGTGAGGGTCTAGAACCAGAAGTGCAGCTGAATACAAGGGTGCAAAGAGTCAAACAAGAGGTTCGAAGAAGCAAACTGGGTGTCATTTGTGGTGTGCATATGCCCGTTTAAATAGCGAGAAGATTGGAAGCCTTTGATGGTGTTCACACGAGCCATAATTAATATCATAGACCAGAATTGAAAGAGCCAAGAGCCGAAAGGATGGCAGTCTTGAATGCACAGAGGGTCGAGGTGTGGTCGAGAAGTACCAAGGTGGCAACCAAAGGAAATGTGAGGGGAATTGTGAGCGAGAGTGCGTGAGAAGGCCATTAATCCACAAGTGTGGAGGTGTCCAGCTGTGGAGGCGGACAGATGGTAGGGAAGGTATATGGGTGGCAGACAGGTGTGGAGGCGAGCAGCAACGTGGGCAGGCCGGAGACAGGGCAGGAGAACGCGTGTGGCATTATGGGCATGGGGTGCGAGGATCCCTCCCCTTGTTCTCTCCATGTGCTGGGCGGATGGCCCCATGTGTCATGGTGAAGATGTTTGCAACTTAATGATCTGTAGGATAAAAGAGCACTTCAAGAACACGATCATGAACAAGATTTCTGATGAAGTGCATATGTAGCTCAATGTGTTTGCTGCATTGATGTAGGACTGGATCTTTGGAAAGCTTGATGGCACTTTGATTGTCACACCAAAGTGGAGTAGGCTGCTGCTGCTCGAATCCAAACTCTAAAAGGATCTATCGAAGCCATAAAGCTTCCTGACTAGCATTAACTGCGTCTCGATATTCTGCCTCTACTGAAGAAAGAGCAAGAGCTTGTTGTTTCTTACAAGCCCAAGTGACAGGTCCAGATCCCAGACTAAAAACATAACCTGCAATAGACTTTCGATCATCAGGATGGCCGGCCCATTCTGAATCAGTGAAACCAACCAACAAAGGTTCCCCCCCTGTACTGTAATGAATCTCAAACTGAATTGTACCTCGAATATATCGAAGTATTCTTTTAGTTGCTTTCCAGTGACTTTCATGAGGTGTTTGCATATAACGGGCAACACGACCAACAGCAAAGGAAAGGTCAGGATAGGAATGAGTCAAGTATAAGAGACTACCAACAAGCTGACGATACAAGGTGGCATCTACTTCAGGTGAAGTACAAGTAGAAAAAAGTTTGACTCTAGACTGAAAGGGAGAAGGGGCTGGTGTACAATCTTCCATGTGAAAGCGACGAAGAAGGTCACAAGCATACTTAGATTGAGAAAGAAAGATTCCTTCTTTGGTTTGTAGTACTTGGAGACCAAGAAAATAATGCAAATGTCCTAAGTCTAACATTTCAAAATTTTGCTTAAGACTAGATTTCACATGGGTTATAAGCTTAGGGTCACTACTAGAAAGAATAAGGTCATCAACATATAGAACAAGTATGATGAGATGGTTTCCTACTTTCTTGGTATAGACATTAGGGTCAGAATGGCATCTAGAAAAACTAGTGTCAAGGAGAAAGCTATCCATTTTGGCATACCAAGCTCTAGAAGCTTGCTTAAGGCCATATAAGGATTTCTTAAGGCGGAAGACAAGGATAGAGTTATTCTGAACATATCCAGGAGGTTGTTCCATGTAAATTTCCTCGTGTAAATCACCATGTAAGAAGGCATACTTGACATCCATTTGATGGACTTCCCAATTATGTAAGGCTACAAGGGAAAGAACAAGGCGGATGGAGTTCATTTTTGCGACAGGAGCAAAGGTTTCATTGTAGTCAATCCCTTCAACTTGGGAAAAACCTTTGGCAACTAACTTTTCCTTAAGTCTTTCAACACTTCCATCTAATGCATACTTGGTTCTGCAGACACATTTACATCTGATAAGTTTTCTTCCTTTTGGAAGAGGTACAAGATCCCAAGTATCGTTCACCGTTAAGGAATGATATTCTTCATCCATAGCTGCATCCCAATCTGTATTTCCTGAAGCTTCTACAAAGGTTGTTGGATCATGATTCTTGGAAACTTGATACAAAGGAGAAGAGACTCACTAAAACTGAGAACATGTTCAATGTTGATCTCTAGGATCACCGGCAAGATCACCAGCTACTTCACATGTTGAACGGACCCATCGAGGAAGCACTTGTGCTGGTGCAATTGGAGGAACATGAGCAAGCGGAGTTGGATTTTCATCCTCACTGCCATCATCAGAAACGGGAGTTGGAAACCTGTCAAGGAAGTTGGAAGAAGAAGAAGAAGGAACAATCGTTGAATCAGGCTCACACACCAAAGATGGCACAATCGCCAAGTTAGGCTCGCAGGCCAAGAGATTTTCATCAAATTTAACATCTCTTCTAATGATTACATCATGAGAATTTGGTTGAAGAAATCTATAACCTTTTACATCTTCAGAATATCCAACAAATATGCACTTTTCACTTTTATGCTACAATTCTTTCCGTTTTTCATCCGGAATGTGAGCCCATGCCTCACTACCAAACACACAGAAGTGACTTACATCAGGTTTAGTTTTACTCCATGCTTATTCCGGTGTGATACCTTGTAATGTTTTAGTGGGGGTGCGATTAACTATGTAATTTGCACAATTAATGGCTTCAGCCCAAAATTGAAGACTTAGTCCCTTAGATTAGATCATACAATTAGCCATTTCTTTTAAACTGCGGTTCTTCCGCTCAGCTACACCATTTTGTTGTGGTGTATATGGAACAGTGTGTTGTTGTTGGATGCCTTGTTTACTGCAGAAAGTAGTGAACTTTTTGTTACCATATTCTCCTCCATTGTCAGATCTTAACTTAATAATTTGATGACCAGATTGTTTTTCAACAAGGGCCTTGTAGGCCAAGAACATGTTAAATACTTCGCTCTTAAGTTTTAGGAAATAAACCCAAGTGCATCTAGTGTAATCATCAATGAAAGTTAAGAAATATTTGAAACCAGAAAAGGAAGCAGATGGAAGAGGACCACACAAGTCACTATGCACAAGCTCCAAGGGAACCGAGGCGTGCCAAGAGGCACGCTTGTCAAAACTATCTCGATGATGTTTTCTGAGTACACAACCGGAACAAACACCATCCCTGCAAGATACCATCGAAAGACCTGTCACCATATTGTATTTACATAGTTGTTGCAATGAGCGATAATTTAAGTGACCAAATCGCTCATGCCAAAGTTTGCTCAAGTTATCACTATGAGCAACAAAAACTGAAGGAAAAGGTGATGACCCAAAGTTGTTAAAATTGTACAACCTAGTAATATCATCAACAATTCCGGTAGCTAGGACCTGTTGAGGATATTTAAAATCCTTGATTACAACTTGGTGAGGTGTAAACGTCACAATTTTAGCTTCACCAGAATGAGTGATTTGATAGACTGATAGAGAATTGCAGGAAATTCTTGGAACACATAATACATCACTGAAATGACCATTATCTACTGGAACTATTCCAACTCCTACAAAACTTAGAGATTTATCATCACCAACAAATATTTGTTTGGTGTTACATTCATGCATAGTAGAAAAGATGGCTTGATCCTTAGCCATATGATAAGATGCTCCAGAATACATGAAACATTCATTTGAAGTAGAAGAAGAAGATGCATTATAAGAATAACCAGAAGCACAAAGTGCATGTCCATGAGAGGTAGATTCTGAAGGTGAATCTAGGTTGATGTGGTGCTTCTTCATTGTTGCTTCCAAGGTTGTCATCTTATTGAAACACTTAGATTCATCATGATTATCTTTCCCGCAATAGTTGCAATGATGCTTAGTCTTCTTGCCTTTTGGCTTTGATCCTTTGTCATTTTTTAAATAATGAGCTGATTGAGAGGGTTTGGGACCCTTGTTTGACTTATTATTGTGAAAATTTTGTTTCTTGAGAGGCTTGGACTTTTCTTTCTTTTGGGACAATAACGCTTTCCCAGATGTATCTGCATTGTTAATTATTCTGATATGGATGAGCTTATCTTGCTCTCTAATCAAGGAATCACAAAAGGATTCAAGACTAGGCTCTTGATAGCTAGTTGCATTCAAGGATTCTTTCATGGAGTAAAATGTAGATACAAAAATAGAATATGCAAGTCCAAGTTTGGAAAGAATATGATAAATGCATTGTTTGTCTTCCCTCTTAATCTTGCATTCTTCACATAAGAGTTTAAAAGTCTTGTACTTAGATAAATAATCGTGTATGCATGAAAATTCACTTGGATTTAAAGAAATCAACTCATTTTCAAGTTGGTGACCTCAAATTTCATTGTGTTTACCAAACACAGATTCCAACTTGTCCCAAGCAGCATTAGGTTCATCAATTCCAGATATGTGGAATCGCAAATCAGTAGAGATTGACATCCCAATCAATCCACGAGCTTCGTCATATCTATTTGCCCATTTTATTTCCTTGTCATCATTAGTGGGTTCTGTTTCTTTCTCTAAGGTAATTCTGAAAATTCTCCTACTTCGTAGAACATCCTTCATATGAGATTTTCATGAGAAATAGTTAGAACTGGTAAGTAGAATATCAAAAGGGGCGGCCATATTTGTAGATTAATGGTTGTAGAGGAAAAAACCAATTGTCTTGATGTGAAGAGCTAGAAAAAATAGGCAATTTAAAAAAAACGGCACTGAAAACTGACTCTGTATGATGAAGTTATGCTTGATCAAAGAAAAAGTTGAAGATGTCCCCAATAGTGACGTGGCAAATAAAGAATGACCAGCTAAAAAAAAAGGACCCCTCTCTTCCCAAGATGAACCTTTGGCAATCACTTTACAAGAAAGTTGCTTTAGGTGAATCACTTTTATAAAATAAGTGATTTCACTTTTACAATGATATTACTTTAAATAGTGCAGCAATAAAAAAAACTTAAGTGACTCACTTTGTATTTTTATTTTTTATTATTTAAATGAGATGCACTTTTACAATAAAGTAACTTGAAAATAGAAATTGCATGCACTTTTATTTTTAAAATAACTTCCTAAGACTTGAACTCAAGACCTATTAAAGAATAAAGCAACTTTGAACCAAGTGAGCTAGATTAAAAGGTATGTAAAATATGGGAATGAGGAATGAGGCTTTTTTTTTCTTTTTTTTACTCTTCTTGCTCGGTTTCCGTGCTTGCCTTTTTTCTGCAAAACACACCACACACCAAACAAAAAAAAACTTTTCCACACATTTGGGGTTAGATCTTGTTAGCTTGCCTGGAAATTCTACGTTTTCTCTCTGTTTCTGATTTGCCAAAATCGCTCAAGGTGCACGGCAAAGAGCATACGCAGCCGAGAAAAACCCTTTCCCTTTCTGATTTTGATTCGCCGAGATCGCACAAGGTGTACGACAAAGAGCATACGCAGATAGGGAAAGCAACAATCCGAAACTAAAAAAAATCTAATAATAAAAACTGATAAAATATGAGTTTTTTTTCTTTAAAACATAAATAAAATAAAAAAACGTCACTGTAACATTATACCTTCAGATCTGATGAAATACGCGTTTCTGAAGCAACTGAGAACCGTTTTCGATCAAGCAAAAACCATTTCCCTATAAAAACGATGCTCCGAACGCAATGGAACACCTCCCATAGCCCATAAATGCACCGAAATACCAGAACCAAAAACCCTTTCATGTTTTGGCAACAACAGTTCAAGATCTAAATCATAACCGGAAGCGTCTCTTCATAAATGCTCTGATACCATGTTCGAGTACACAGGGTACTTCCAAAAGACCAAACACCTAGAGCAACCACTTCACACAAATAGATCACAGATTGATACACCGATGTTTTGACGTGGTTTAAACCCTCGTGAGGGAAACACTCCACGGCCCCGGCCAAATAGCTTCTACGGAACAATTTATTATGCAAAAAAAGAAAGTTACAAATGAGCTTCTCATAATCGATCAACTTTCCAATGACCCTCCATGCTCTTTAAATAGAGATCATGGACCAATCAGGTGTTAATCCACGGATCAAGGGTAGGTATGATCTAAAAGAAGTTGAGCCGTCAGATCACTCTATGTCAGGAATATATCATGACCATCGGAATAAGTATTTACAAATGCATACTAATGCACACTAAAGAAACACACTTTACCTAATGGATCTATTACACAAGTTGGTCTTAACTAACTCCTAAGTGTTTAAATATCCTAACATCCCCTCTTAAGAACAACTTGGGATAGGATTGAAGGATTTACAAAAGTGACACTATTAGGAGAAGGAAGGAGGCACTAGAGCCTATCCCCCCTTAATGACAAGTTCCTGAACTCCTAACATAGATCGAAGTTTAGAAAACTTCACTTCTGTAAAAGACTTGGTGAAGATGTCTGCAACTTGATCATTTGTAGGACAAAAGAGCACTTCAAGAACACGATCATGAACAAGATTTATGATGAAGTGCATATGTAGCTCAATGTGTTTGTTGCATTGATGTAGGACTAGATCTTTGGCAAGCTTGATGGCACTTTGATTGTCGCACCAAAGTGGAGTAGGTTGCTGTTGCTTGAATCCAAACTCTGAAAGGATCTATCAAATCCATAAAGCTTCCTGACTGGCATTAACTGCGGCTCAATAATCTGCCTCTACTGAAGAAAGAACAAGAGCTTGTTGTTTCTTACAAGCCCAAGTGACAGGTCCAAATCCCAGACTAAAAACATAACCTGCAATAGACTTTCGATCATCAGGATCTCCGGCCCAATCTGAATCAGTGAAACCAACCAATAAAGGTTTCCCCCCTGTATTGTAATGAATCCCAAACTGAATTGTACCTCAAATATATCGAAGTATTCTTTTAGTTGCTTTCCAGTGACTTTCATGAGGTGTTTGCATATAATGGGCAACACGACCAACAGCAAAGGAAAGGTCAGGACGGGAATGAGTCCAGTATAAGAGACTACCAAAAAGCTGACGATACAAGGTGGCATCTACTTCAGGTGAAGTACAAGTGGCAGAAATTTTGACTCCAGACTGGAAGGGAGAAGGGGCTGGTGTACAATATTCCATATGAAAGCGACGAAGAAGGTCACAAACATACTTAGACTGAGAAAGAAAGATTCCTTCTTTGGTTTGCAAGACTTGGAGACCAAGAAAATAATGTAAATGTCCTAAGTATGACATTTCAAAATTTTGCTTAAGACTAGATTTCACATGGGTTATAAGCTTAGAGTCACTACCAGTAAGAATAAGGTCATCAACATATAGAACAAGTATGATGGGATGGTTTCCTACTTTCTTGGTAAAGACATTGGGGTCAGAATGGCATCTAGAAAAACCAGTGTCAAGGAGAAAGCTATCCATTTTGGCATACCAAGCTCTAGGAGCTTGCTTAAGGCCATATAAGGATTTCTTAAGGCGACAGACAAAGCCAGATTTATTCTGAACATATTCAGGAGGTTGTTCCATGTAAATTTCCTCCTGTAAATCACCATGTAAGAAGGCAGACTTGACATCCATTTGATGGACTTCCCAGTTATGTAAGGCTACAAGGGAAAGAACAAGGCGGATGGAGTTCATTTTTGCGACAGGAGCAAAGGTTTCATTGAAGTCAATCCCTTCAACTTGGGAAAAAGCTTTGGCAACTAACCTTGCCTTAAGTCTTTCAACACTTCCATCTGATGCATACTTGGTTCTATAGACCCATTTACATTTGATAAGTTTTCTTCCTTTCGGAAGAGGTACAAGATCCCAAGTATCATTCGCCATTAAGGAATGATATTCTTCATCCATAGCTGCATCCCAATCTAGATTTCCTAAAGCTTCTGCAAAGGTTGTTGGATCATGATTCTCGGAAACTTGAGCCAAAAGAGAAGAGGCTCGCTGAAACTGAGAACGTGTTCGACGTTGATCTCTTGGATCACCGGCAAGATCACCAGTTGCTTCACATATTGAACGGACCCATCAAGGAAGCACTTGTGCGGGTGCAACTGGAGGAACATGAGCAGGCGGAGGTGGATTTTCATCCTCACTGTCATCATCAAAAACTGGAATTGGAAACCTATCAAGGAAGTTGGAAACCTGTCAAGGAAGTTGGAAGAAGAAGAAGAAGGAACAATCGCCAAATCAATCTCACAGGCTAAAGATGGCACAATAGCCGAGTTAGGCTCGCAAGCCAAGAGATTTTCATCAAATTTAACATCTCTTCAAATGATTACATCATGAGAATGTGGTTGAAGAAGTCTATAACCTTTTACATCTTCAGAATATCCAACAAATATGCACTTTTCACTTTTAGGCTACAATTCTTTCCATTTTTCATTCGAAATGTGAGCCCATGCTTCACTACCAAACACACGGAAGTGACTTACATCAGGTTTAGGTTTGCTCCATGCTTCTTCCGGTGTGATACCTTGTAATGCTTTAGTGGGGGTGCGATTAACTATGTAATTTCCACAATTAATGGCTTCAGCCTAAAACTGAAGACTTAGTCCCTTAGATTGGATCATACAATTAACCATTTCTTTTAAAGTGCGGTTCTTCTGCTCAGCTACACCATTTTGTTGTGGTGTATATGGAACAGTGTGTTGTTGTTGGATGCCTTGTTCACTGCAGAAAGTAGTGAACTTTTTGTTACCATATTCTCCTCCATTGTCAGATCTTAGCTTAATAATTTGATGACTAGATTATTTTTCAACAAGGGTCTTGTAGGCCAAGAACATGTTAAATACTTCGCTCTTAAGTTTTACGAAATAAACCCAAGTGCATCTGGTGTAAGCATCAATGAAAGTTAAGAAATATTTGAAACCAGAAAAGGAAGCAGATGGAAGAGGACCACACAAGTCACTATGCACAAGCTCCAAGGGAACCGAGGCGTGCCAAGAGGCACGTTTGTCAAAACTGTCCCGATGATGTTTTTCGAGTAAACAACCAGAACAAGCACCATCCCTGCAAGATACCATCGGAAGACCTGTCACCATATTGTCTTTACATAGTTGTTGCAATGAGTGATAATTTAAGTGACCAAATCGCTCATGCCAAAGTTTGCTCAAGTTATCACTATGAGCAACAAAAATTGAAGGAAAAGGTGATGACCCAAAGTTGTTAAACTTGTACAACCTGGTAATATCATCAACAATTCCGGTAGCTAGTACCTGTTGAGGATCTTTAAAATCCTTGATTACAACTTGGTGAGGTGTAAACGTCATAGTTTTACCTTCACCAGAATGAGTGATTTGATAGATTGATAACAAATTGCAGGAAATTCTTGGAACACATAGTACATCACTGAAATGGCCATTATCTACTGGAACCGTTCCAGCTCCTACAACACTTAGAGATCTATCATCACCAACAAATATTTGTTTAGTGTTACATTCATGCATAGTAGAAAAGATGGCTTGATCCCAGAATCAATGAGTCATTCATTTTAAGTAGAAGAAGAAGATGCATCATAAGAAGAACCAAAAGCACAAAGTGCATGTCCATGAGAGGTAGATTCTGAAGGCGAATCTAGGCTGCTGTGGTGCTTCTTCATTGTTGCTTCCAAGGCTGTCATCTTCTTGAAACACTTAGATTCATCATGATTATCTTTCCCACAATAGTTTCAATGACAGTCAGTCTTATTTCATTTTGGCTTGGATGCTTTGTCATTTTTTAAAGGAGCTGACTGAGAGGGTTTGGGACCCTCGTTTGACTTATTATTGCGAAAATTTTGTTTCTTGGGAGGCTTGGACTTTTCTTTCTGTTGGAACAACAATGCTTTCCCAGATGTATATGCATTGTTAATTATTCCGAGATGGATGAGCTTATCTTGCTTTCTAATCAAGGAATCACAAAAGGATTCAAGACTAGGATCTTGAAAGCTAGTTGCATTCAAGGATTCTTTCATGGAGTAAAATGTAGATACAAAAACAGAATATGCAGGTCCAAGTTTGGAAAGAATATGATAAATGCATTGTTTTTCTTTTCTCTTAATCTTGCATTCTTCACATAAGAGTTTAAGAGTGTTGTACTTAGATAAATAATCTTGTATGCATGAAAAATCACTTGGATTTAAATAAATCAACTCATTTTCAAGTTGGTGACCTCGAATTTCATTGTGTTTACCAAACATAGATTCCAACTTGTCCTAAGCAGCATCGGGTTCATCAATTCCAGATATGTGGAATCGCAAATCAGTAGAGATTGACATCCCAATCAATCCCCGAGCTTCGTTACATCTATTTGCCCATTTTATTTTCTTGTCATCATCAGTGGGTTCTGTTTCTTTCCCTGAGGTAGTTCTGAAAAGTCTCATACTTCATACAACATCCTCCATACGAGATTTCCATGAGAAATAGTTAGAACGGGTAAGTAGAATATCACAAGGGGCGTCCATATTTGTATATTAATGGTTGTAGAAGCAGAAACCAATAGTCTGGATGTGAAGAGCTCAAAAAAATAGGCAGTTTAAAAAAAAAGTACTGAAAACTGACTCTGTATGATGAAGTTATGCTTGATCAAAGAAAAAGTTGAAGATGTCTCAAATAGTGACGTGGCAGATAGAGAATGACTAGCTAAAAAAAAAGACCCCCCTCTTCCCAAGATGAACCTTTGACAATCACTTTACAAGAAAGTTGTTTTAGGTGAATCACTTTTATAAAATAAGTGATTTCACTTTTACAATGATATTACTTTAAATAGTGCAGCAATAAAAAAAAACTTAAGTGACTCACTTTGTATTTTTATTTTTTATTATTTAAATGAGATGTACTTTTGCAATAAAGTAACTTGAAAATAGAAATTGCATGCACTTTTTTCTTTTAAAAGTAACTTCCTAAAACTTGAACTCAAGACCTATTAAGGAATAAAACAACTTTTAACCAAGTGAGCTAGATTAAAATGTATGTAAAATATCGGAATGAGGAAGGGGACTTTTTTTTTTTTTACTCTTCTTGCTCGGTTTCCATGCTTGCCTTTTTTCTGCAAAACACACCACAAACCAAAACGAAAAAAAAAAATTTCACACGTTTGAGGTTAGATCTTGTTAGCTTGCCCGGAAAGTCTACATTTTCTCTCTGTTTCTGATTTGCTGAGATCACTCAAGGCTCAAGGTGCATGGCAAAGAGCATACGCAGCCGAGAAAAACCCTTTCCCTTTCTGTTTTTGATTCGTCGAGATCGCACAAAGTGCACGGCAAAGAGCATACGCAAACAGGGAAAGCAACAATCCGAAACTAAAAAAAATCTAATAGTAAAAGCTAATAAAATCTGAGATTTTTTTCTTCCTTAAAACAGAAATAAAAAAAGCGTCACTGTAACATTGTACCTTCAGATCTGATGAAATACGCGTTTCTGAAGCAACCGGGAACCATTTTCGATCAAACAAAAACTATTTCCCAATAAAAATGACACTCTAGACGCAATGGAACACCTCCCATAGCCTTGAAATGCACCGAAATACCAGAACCAGAAACCCTTTCAAGTTTCGGCAACAACAGTTCAATATCTAGATCATAACCGGAAGCGGCTCTTCATAAATGCTCTGATACCATGTTCGAGTACACAGGGTGCTTCCAAAAAACCGAACACCTAGAGCAACCACTTCACACAAACAGATCACAGATCCATACATCGATGTTTTGATGTGGTTTAAACCCTCATGAGGGAAACACTACACGGCCCCGGCCAAATAGCTTCTACGGGACAATTTATTATGCAAAGAAAGAAAGTTCTAAATGAGCTTCTCATAATCGATCAACTGTCCAATGACCCTCCATGCTCTTTAAATAGAGATCATTGACTAATCAGGTGCTAAGCCACGAATCAAGGGTAGATATGATCTAAGAGAATTTGAGCCGTCGGATCACTCTATGTCGGGAACATATCGTGACCGTCGGATTAAGTATTTACAAATGCATACTAATGCATACTAAACAAACACACTTTACCTAACGGATCTATTACACAAGTTGGTCTTAACTAACTCCTAAGTGTCTAAATATCCTAACAATTTGTATAAAATGAATAGAAAAAAATCAATTTCAATACCACCTTAGAGAAGACACGTGGCCAACATTTTTTGTCTCTATTGAAACGACTTTTCAAGTTCGTCGTTATATCCACGAAACAGGTTCCACGAACAAATGAGATTATGATCATTGAAATGGAGACGAAAAAACTTGGAAATAATATTCAAAAACCGTGGAAATTTCCTCATATGTATTAGTGATGGTTAACTATTTAGTGTTATTTGTAAATTATTTTTCCTTACTATACACATATATAAATGTCTAATATTTTTAATGATTTTAAAACTTGTAGTTTCTACAAGAAGGGCATGAGGGGCAAGAGGCTCATGAAATAGAACCTCTGATGTACAAGATGTTTTCATACCTTCAGCGACAACAACTCATGCTAAGGTAACTATTTTAGCATGACATTATTTTAATATATGTTAGTTTGTTATCACATGTTACTTAATTAATGCTTCACGATCTAATATTTACAATTTTCTAAATTGTAGGTTGTAGATCCCCCTTAGAGGGAAATGACTTCATCTAGTGAGCTCCCCCCTAGTGGGAATACAAGCGATAGCGTTCCCATAGAGAGACAACAGTTGGCAGAATGTTTCTTAGAATTGCTTGAATTATACAGTACATCTGTATGTATTTCATAACTGTTAGTTTGTCAATACATGTTATTTCATTAACCAATGCATTTCTAACTACGTTAGTAATTGGTGATTGTAGCCACCAGCCTCTATACTTATGATACAGTCAGTAGTTGGATCTCCTCGTAGTTTAAATGTGCAAAAGGTACAAGTGTATAAGAGAGGATCCACTCCTAGAAAGGGTGTGGATGTCCTCTATAGAAGACACACAAGAGATCCATCTACCCCTCACCTAACAAGGGTTATTGATGCTGCAGTTAGTGCCGCATATGTAATAGCCACAAGCCATACAGAGGTAACTATTTCAACAATCACAATGCATAGTATTTAACCATGTTACTATATTTTTTATTCATGCATGTCTAAATATTTCCCCATTTGGTGGTTGTAGCCATTAGCAGCAGAAGTGCCCGGCCCCTCTGCTCAATCCATGGTTCTGATTGGGTCTCCTCTTGTGGTTATATGTTCATTAATGACCAAGTTTTTTTATTCAATTTACCCAAACATGTTGATCAATGTTGAATTGTTGAATTAATTGAGATATGATCTTTTATTTGCAGAGGACAACTATAGAGAGGCCTTCCATGAGCACATCGCGGACATCTATACCCCATGAAGATTTGGTGAGTGTTTGTCATAAATAATTTGGCCATAAGTTAATTTTTTAAGTTTGTTAATGGTAGGGTATTAGTGCAATTATTTGATAAAAATAATGATCTTTTTTTTGTAGACTCCTGAGATGCAGAGCGATCCCAGGGAGATGGTCGATAGAGGAAAGTCAGGGAAAAACAAGCGAAAGATTGATTTTTGAGGTTGCATTGTTCTGTATATATGTATTTTGACATACATGTACACATTGTTGTACTTAGGGATACATGTACATTGACAAGCCATTTGAGGGCCGACTACTTTTCCATATTTTGTATTACAAACATTCGGCTATCAATGCATGATACAAGATATTCCATATTTTCTCTTGAGTTTCCACTTGTGCTTGTGATGATTTATCTCTTCCACAAATTGATAAATTATGCTATTGAAATTTATATAATTACATTTTAAGCAATATTTATTCTCTTACATTTATTGCATTGATCAAGTAACATCTCACCATTATGTTATGAAAACATTATCTTGATGGAAAAAACTAATAATATCTTTCAATAGTTCAATGAACTTAGCACATGCATGCTAATTTGATATCTAATTTAAAATTATGTTTTTTGTCAACTCCATGGGTTCATACCCATTGATCAGGATTATGGTTGCAGTTAGGATTATGGGATAGTGCATTTAGGTGCTAGGGGTGATAGGGGAACCCCTAGCACTATCCCTATGTCCTAAATCCAACAGAGTAAACGGTTTTTCGATCCGAGCCACGGTCGTCATTCTATGGCTCATTCCATCTCTTATCCAAAAGGCCTCCATGAACACCTACTAGATACCAACCGGGGGCATAGAATTCCAAGCGTGCAACAAAAATGGGTTCCAGGAAGTCCTTCAAGCGTGTCTAGGAAGGTTCCAGCTGGGAACGCTAGCCATAAGTCCCCGGTCAATGATTTTACAAAGTTGACCCCCATGTGCAAAAATTGCACACTCCCTTACTGCGCAAAACCCTAGTTTCCTAAATGGACCTAGAAGATGACACTTGGGCCATGGGGCCAAAGGAGAGGCGCACCCCTAGAAATATCTCGATGTCCTAAATCCAACCGAGTCAATAGTTTGTCGATCCGAGCCATGGTCATCATTATGTGGCTCGTTCCATCTCGCATCCAAGAGGCCTTCAGGGACACCTGTTGGATACCTATAGTGGGGCATAGAATTCCAACCGTGCAACAAAACTGACTTCCTGGAAGTCCTGCAAATGTGTCTTGGAAGGTTCCAGCCGGGAACGCTAGCCATAAGTCCCAAATCGATTATTTTGCAAAGTTGAACCCCATGTGCAAAAATTGCACACTCCCTTACTAAGCAAAACCCTAGTTTCCTAAATGGACCTAAAAGATGACACCTGGGCTATGGGACTAGAGGAGAGGGGCACCCCTAGCACTATCTCGATGTCCTGAATCCAAGGGATTTGACGGTTTTTTAATCCTAGCCACAATCATCATTCTATGGCTCATTCCATCTCGCATCCAAAAGGCCTTCAGGGACACCTGTTGGATACCTACCGGGGGCATAGAATTCCAACCATGCAACCAAATCAGGTTCCGGGAAGTCCTTCAAGTGTGTCTAGGAAGGTTCCATCTTGGAATGTTAGCCATAATTCCTCAGTCGATGATTTTTCAAAGTTGACCCCCATGTGCAAAAATTGCACACTCCCTTATTGAGCAAAACCCTAGTTTCCTAAATGGACCTACAATATGACACTTGGGCCATGGGACCGGAGGAGAGGGGCACCCCAAGCACTATCTCGATGTCTTGAATCCAACGGAGTCGACGGTTTTGCGATCCGAGCCATGTTCATCATTCTATGGATCGTTCCATCTCGCATCCAAAAGGCCTTCAGGGACACCTGTTGGATCCCCACCGGGGGCAGAGAATTCCAACCGTGCAACAAAATTGGGTTTTGGGAATTCCATAAAGTGTTTCTAGGAAGGTTCCAGTTGGGAACGCTAGTCATAAGTCCCCGATCGATGATTTTTCAAAGTTTACCCCCATGTGCAAAAATTGCACACTCCCTTACTGATCAAAACCCTAGTTTCCTAAATGGACCTAAAAGATGACACCTGGGCCATGGGAATGGAGGAGAAGCGAACCCCTAGCACTATCCCAATGTCCTGAATCCAACAAAGTCGATGGTTTTTCGATCCGATCAAAGACTACCATTCTATGGCCCGTTTAAAGTCACACCCCAAAGGCATTCAGGGACACCTACAGATGGCTATACAGGAAAAAATCCAACAAAATAATAATGAGCATGGGGATAGTGATATTGAGCATGGAGATCAGGGATAATTTTAAGGACCCATACTTATTTAAAAGTGTATAAACCTTGACAAATCTTACAAATTCTTAAAATGTAAACTATAAAATATTTGGCGATATTTTTCTAAAATTATTTCAATTTCTAAGGATTTAATATAGTTTATATAATAATTTGGCGATTTTTAGAGTGAAAAAAGTTTACCCCGTCAAAATTGGCCGAAATGGGGCTTCAAAAAATGTAAATTGGCAAATCTTTTTTTGGAAAAAAAAGGAAAAATAGCCCATGGGCTAAATTTCGCCCCTAAAATTATCTTTGATGGAAATCATGATGGTGATAGTGAGCATGAAAATGGGCATGAGGATGCGGATATTATGGTTTACTTAGATGGGATAAAAAACAAAGAAAACAAATCCATGACGAAACTTGTGCAATTTATCAAGTTGTACCAAGTCTAAGCAATTTATCAAGCTATCAATGTCTGGCTAGGATTTCTAGGCCCATTTAAACTCCAGATAAAATGTGTTCGACCTCTATGATTGAATGGGAAGGATGGACCTACTGGAATAGATGTATTGCAACTAATGACATGTCATTTCAATGCACAATTTCATTTCGTGCCTCCAATTTCATTTAGGTCAAGTGTCTCAAGGAGAGATGGAAAATTCATCCTTGGGCATAATAACCAAACCAAGCAACAAAATTGAATGTTGTGATTTTTGTAAAGTGTGTTTGGGATATACCAACACGAGCACATTTTCCATAAACTCTCATGCAAAATTTCTATGAATTTGACATTATAATGCAAAATCTTCGTTGCCTCTTAATGAGAAAAACCCTAGTTGGATATGGGTTCCAATACGATGTTTTTTACTCCACATATGGGTACTCATGCCTTGGCCATGATCATGGAAGGGAAACAATAGACTTAGTTCCTTGACCAATGCTCAGAGGAGGGAACCAAAAACCTTGGGCCCTAATGATAAATTCTTAGGCTCAACCTTCATGAATGTGTCATTGGACCTCCACATAGGACAATGAATGCATTGTGGGGCCTGTTGGCGTCCATTTAGTCACTATTTTTTATCAACAAATCTACTCTGAATGGCGTTATTTCTATCATTTTTTGCTATATTAGGTTGTTTTCTTATCATTCAGCCCTTCAAACAGTCCAGGTATGCACATATTTACTTACTATGCAAATCTTGTTTATATCTCATTATATTATGATTTGTTTACGTTCAAATGACATTTTCTTGACATAATTGATGTTTATGTTTTAATTTGCAGGCTGCGTTTTTCAAATAACATTCCATTCAGACCGTGTGCTTACGTTGCTAAGTTCAAACGCGTTTAGCTCATCGTTCAGCCCATGAAATCCACGATTGGCATATCTCAGACCGTTAAATGCAAAAAGGGGCACGTGGGTTCTGTTTGCCACGCAATGGGCATGGTTAATGAGCCATGGTTCTAGAAGATATGATCCTATACTCGTTAAACGTGACAATGCATACCACGTCTTCATCAACACGCCAAGCCCCGATTTGTTTGTGCATTCAGCCGAGGATCAAGCACGCCTGTTCTTGACTGCTCACGCCATTGTTCTGGAAGGAGTCTGGCTTGTTCACGCTTAGTTTTCCAATGTAACTCCTGTGCCCACATTGACGCTCCAGCACGTGCTTCTGCCAACGTTTTGAGGAAACAAATGCTCAACTATTCGTGTTGGGTAGGATCAACCCCGTGAAGCCTTTGGATAACCTCTGTGCTATCGTGAGTCACTTAAAGCAGTCATTTACAATCTTAAAAACCTATATTTTTAGAGAGGTCGACTCTATCGACCCTCTCTCCCATTGTAACTTATAAATAGATACCTCTTATGGAGAAAACGAGATCAGATAGCATAGAGGAGATAGACAGAGATAGATAGGTTGTTCTTTATAAACACTGTAATTTTCTTAGTTAATGGAAGTAGCAGTATGTTGATGCTCTGCTGATAGTGATTAAGCCGATTTAGTTTCACCTCTTATTGTCGGGAAGGGCCCCTCATCAACTGGAGGTTTTATTTATCTTTTTCTGCATTTCTTGTCTTGCAAATAGCTAGTTTATTTTCCTGTGTGTATAATCAATTTCATTTTCATGTATATGTCATCTTCTTCATTCTTCTGTAATTAATATTCTGTTGTTAATCTAATCTCCCTTCTTCTGAGCTAGGAATGGTCAATCAATAGTTTAATAATTTGCAGTTTTTTCCAATTTTTCTTTCATCATTTTAGTTAGATATTGCTTCCAAATTCCTCTATAGTTCGCCTTGGCCTCTTTTTCTTCTCCTCTGTTAGTCTTTCTTCCTATTGTTGTAGGCTAACTCTCTCTTTTTCCATCATCTGTAGATTAAATATTGCTGCAAATTCTTCCTTAGTTAGCATAGTTTCCTTAGTTTCTTCCTCTCTGATTAGTTTTTCTTCCTCTGTAGCTGTAGGTTACTTCTATCTCCCATCATCAATCTTCTTCTTCTTACATATCATAGAGCTAATTCTCCTTAGATAATGATTAGAGTAATTAACTTCTTGTTAGTTTAGCCTCTACATAATCTCTCCATTGCTTCCTTTGCACTGTAGGATCAGATGCATAAAACCAGTTGGTAATTAAATCATCCAAAATTCTTCTTTTCTTTAATTTAACTCATTTTCCTCTATTCGGACTGTCATTCGGACCTCCATTCAGACAAGCGTTTGGATCGTCATTCGGACCTATGTATTTTATGCATCGTTTTAGGCCTTTTTCAGAATCTAATTTCTTCTACCTCTCAATTATAATTCTTCTTACTCCTAATTAATAGTTTTAGATGTAATTTAATTCTTGTTTTATGTTATTTAGACTTCTTAATTAAACTTCATCATTATTTCCTCCTTTCTCCTCCTTCTTCTTAAACTTTCTTCTCAACCTTCTTCCAAACTACAGTTTTAATATCTGATCTGCTAATTGGTTACTGTTCAGAATTTATTAATCTCGTTTCTAGATAGTTTATTTTTCTAATAATAATTAATAATTCTATTTTCTAAGTTGTTTTAGCTTGATAGTTTTAGTTTGTTTATCATAGGTCTAGTTTCTGTTCAGCCAAATAATGAAGATGTTCATGTTTTAAGATTTGGATTAGTAATCAATATCTTTATCAAGTTTACTACTTGCTTTCATATTAAACATCTTTATCAAGTTTTCCACTTGCTTCCAAATCATATACAATTCAGTTAAACATCTTTATTAAGTTTTCTGCTTGCTTAATTTGTTAATCAGTTTCCTGTTTTCATAGATAGAATCAATTCTTGTATTTGAATTCTGAAAGTCATGCAAGTAGTTCAAAATCATATAGTTGCATGTTAGCACATTTGCATCTTTAGTCGGCTTAGGTTAGTTCAAGCCTTCAATCCTACACATATAGTGATTGCATCTCATAAGCTCCCTCCCCGGGTTGACAATTAAATATTGGAATTATTTAACACATAATAAACCCCAACATTTTGGGGCCGTTTGCGGGGAGGTGCTAAAGGGATTGGAGTCTAGGTAGATAGGAGTAGATAGTTTTCCTTTACATTACACAGCAAGGGGGATGCGACACGGTAAGACGCAAAGACGACCTCACTGCGTATTTCCCGTAGTGTAATAGCATGACGCATCCACTTTAGTGGGTCGCCCCAAAGCCTTGTTGTTCCTTTCCGCACAAGTGTAATTTCCTTTCTGTACGTCTGAGTGTTTAATTTTCCGCAATTTATTTTCGTAAAGTTTGCCTTCTTTCTTTTCAAGTGTGTTATTATTTCAGCAAGTTTTGTTTGCAATTTTTTTTAGTGATAGAAAGTATTTTAAAAACACATAAAAAAAAATGGTGCTGTAAGAACCCCAGGGACTAATCCATGTGTGAAGTAAGATCTATCAACCAACAAAATGGATTCCGAGGTGACCATCAGTATGAGAAATCTCTCTCAAATCCTAGCAACAGTTGGGAATTCTTCTTATCAGGTAGAACACATCCTGATAGCAGTTAAGAGTTTATCTACCCCTCCTGACTCAACAAACATACCTAAGCCCTAGGAGCCACAAAAAGATGTTCCTTGCCAAATTGCAAAGGAAAATGATAGCTTGGGAACTACATCCGAAGGAGAGAAATTAGAAATTAAATAATTCTCTACATGCAAGCTGGTAGATCCTATGCATACTTCTGAAATCAATCAACCAAGAGGAGGGGATCTGCATGACATAATGAAGGAAGGTAAATACCACGACTACATTGAAATATGGTTTCAAGAGGTAACCCAGCCACATTACCATTCCTTCATTCGACATCTTCTGATGCAAAGACAAGTAAGTTGGTTGAACTTCCAAATTCAAGTAATCACTGCTTTAACTTTTTCATATGTGGATATAGGTATTTTTTTCATTTTGCTTCACACATGGTTACATTGGAAAAGTTCTTACACTTGAATAAAGGGTTTTTTTCTTTCTTTTAGATAGCATAGGATAGTATGTATATAAATAAAAAGTTGTATGTGGTTAGTTAGCTTTAGATATTCATACAACTTCACTTTCTATTTTCCTTTAAAATAAAAGAACTAAGAATAAGATCATGTTAATGACTAAACTAAAGCAATCTTACATCATACATGCATATTTCTTATTATATCAGTTACTCGAAGACCTACTTTAATTATTATGATCTCCACAAAACTCAATCTTACACCTATGGACTCCTAGTTCATCTTGGACTCATTATCAAAACTTGTCTCTAAAGCACCTGTAAAAGGTATCCTAAAAGTGGGTGATATTTTCTATTTTGTGGGGAACATTATTGACCTTTTATGAAGATGATAGACTATGAAGTCAAAGAATAGCTTTAAGTTATTATATTTTGACATGATTTGTAATTTAGGCCATTATAAATAAAGTTGCTCATAAGGTTCATGCTAAAATATTGAATTATGTGTTTAGCAGGCTTAGCACACTCTAGTGCCAACCAGCTTCCTTACAAAAAAATATATATATCATTATGAGAAGCAAACCTATCGAGGTACTGAACAGGCCTGCTTGCAGCGGGTCCATGCTAAGTAAAATCTTAAACAATGAAGCTTGGTAAGTGCAAGTAAACCCATCGGGGTACTGAACAAGATCGCTGGCAGCGGGGCTATGCTTGCATGGTACCAAGATAAACCCGTCGGGGTACTGAACAGGCCTGCTGGCAGCGGGGCAATATCGGGTAAAAGAGGTTTGGTTAACGCTTTGTTATTCACATAACTCATAAAAAACCTGAGTATACAAACACACGTTTAGGCCAATTATTTATATTGTCATTAGATAATGGTTGTAAGTTGGACTTGGACCCTGTCATATAATTCAAACAAATACCTAGGATATGATTATCCTAGAAATGGGACGCATAATTATAGTAGATCTCACAAACTTTACAGTGAACCTTATCTATATTCTTTGGATGACAAGAGATCTTTACAATGAGTCATGGACGACTAGTTTTTCCTATGGCATTTTTCGCATCTCTTACACTATTATTCTTTATGTGGTCTTCATGAGCATAAAATGATGAATTTGCATGTATTGAAGAATTTGACTTAGTATGATATTGTTTTTGTCATATCATGAATACATCTTTTTCTCAAAAAGTTCTAGTTTTTAGAATAATGGTGTTTTTTAGATTTTCCTGCTAATTGATGTTGATCTAGAGTGTTTACATAAGAAGCATACAACCCAGTATTAATTTGTTAATGGCCCGAGGACATGCCATTCCTTCGGTTTGGTAGAGGATTCAAAATTATTTCTATTTTTTTTATGTTTACTAGGATCCATAATTGCTTCTATTTTTTCTGTTTACTTATAATCAAATTAAAGTTCTTATACAATAATCTGTTGTTTCAGGAATAATGTAAGAAACAAAAAAAAAAAAAAAATTGTTCCGATCTATGTTGAACAAAGAAGAGCAACTAAATATTTCATAAAAGCAGGTTTACATCATCCTTTTATGTGTTGGCAACCTCAGAATTTTTTTGCATAATCAACAGCAATTAGATCCAGCAAGCACATCTTGTACAGACAAATGGTCTGTATGAAGGGTCGAATGAATCAAATGAATGATGATCCAAATGAAACCATAGCTTACAAAATCATGATTAAGTATGCTAAGGTAGTTAATTTTTGAAATTCTATTGATAAATCTAATCACCTAACCATATCAAGAATTAATCAAATGTTATCTCTGCACATGATCTCGTTCCTTTAATTCATCTCGACTTCACTCAATGAATCGATTAATCATGCATTATTGCGATTTTTAGAATTATTATCTGGTCATCATATGGTTTCAACTTTTCATTAAGTTATAAGCAAAAAAAATCAATATGCGAACCGTCATTTTATTAATTAAAGATCATCATGATTTTTAATGCACTATGTATAATCCCATGATGAAAATTTTCTTTCAACCTGTTCAAAGTTTACTTTGGACATGGTTGAATATTTCACAAACCATATGAATTCATTAACACACATATCTTTATTATGGTACACGTTTCAAAAATTCTGAATAAATGGCATGATCGTTTAATTGTGCCAAATTTTTGTCACATGATTTTCAAACATTCAATTGGACCTTGTTTTAAAACTAACCCCTGCTTGATCCTTACCATCACTCTGCTCGCTCTCATCCTTTCCAAGTCCATCCAGCCTCATCCACTTCTTCCTTATTTCTTTTTCTCTTTGCTCAGTGGGACCTGGCATATCTTCGGTTTGGAGGAATGTTGGCGTCCATTTTGTCACTATTTTTTATCAACAAATCTACTCCGGATGGCGTTATTTATATCATTTTTTTCTATATTAGGTTTTTTTCTTATCATTCAGCCCTTCAAACAGTCCAAGTATGCACATATTTACTTACTATGCAAATCTTGTTTATATTTTGTTATATTATGATGTGTTTACGTTCAAATGACATTTTCTTGACATAATTGATGTTTATGTTTTAATTTGTAGGCTGCGCTTTTCAAATAACCTTCCATTCAGACTGCATGCTTATGTTGCTAAGTTCAAACGCGTTTAGCTCATCGTTCAGCCTTCCATTCATCCCGTGAAATCCACGATTGGCATATCTTAGACTGTTAAATGCAAAAAGGGGCACGTGGGTTCTATTTGGCACACAATGGGCATGGTTAATGAGCCATGGTTCTAGAAGATCCGATCTTATACTCGCTAAACGTGACAATGCATCCCACATCTTCATCAACACGCCAAGCCTCGATTTGTTTGCGCATTCAGCCAAGGATCAAGCACGCCTATTCTTGACTGATCACGCCATTGTTCTGGAAGGAGTCCTACCTGTTCATGTTTAGTTTTCCAACGTAACTCCTGTGCCCACATCGATGCTCCAGCATGTGCTTCTGCCCACGTTTTGAGGAAACGAATGCTCAGTTGTTCGTGTTGGGTAGGATTGACCCCGTGAAGCTTGTGGATAACCTATGCGCTGTCGTGATTCACTTAAAGCAGTCATTTACAATCTTAAAAACCTCTATTTTTAGAGAGGTCGACTCTGTCGACCCTCTCTCCCATTGTAACTTATAAATAGATACCTCTTATGGAGAAAACGAGATCAGATAGCATAGAGGAGATAGACAGAGATAGATAGGTTGTTCTTTGTAAACACTGTAATTTTCTCAGTTAATGGAAGTAGCAGTACGTTGATGCTCTGCTGATAGTGATTAAGCCGATTTAGTTTCACCTTTGATTGTTAGGAAGGGCCCCTCATCAACAGGAGGTTTTATTTTTTTTTCTGCATTTTTTGTCTTGCAAATAGCTAGTTTATTTTCCTGTGTGTGTAATCAATTTCGTTTTCCTGTATATGTCATCTTCTTCATTCCTCTGTAATTAATATTCTAATGTTAATCTAATCTCCCTTCTTCTGAGCTAGGAATGGTCGACCAATAGTTTAATAATTTGCAGTTTGTTTCCAATTCTTCTTTCATCATTTTAGTTAGATATTGCTTCCAAATTCCTCTATAGTTCACCTTAGCCTCTTTTTCTTCTCCTCTGTTAGTCTTTCTTCCTATTGCTGTAGGTTAACTCTCTCTTCTTCCATCATCTGTAGATTAAATATTGCTGCAAATTCTTCCTTAGTTAGCATAGTTTCCTTAGTTTCTTCCTCTCTGATTAGTTTTTCTTCCTCTGTAGTTGTAGGTTACTTCTATCTCCCATCATCAATCTTCTTCTTCTTACATATCATAGAGATAATTCTCCTTAGATAATGATTAGAGTAATTAACTTCTTGTTAATTTAGCCTCTACTTAATCTCTCCATTGAATCCTTTGCACTGTAGGATCATATGCATAAAACCAGTTGGTAATTAAATCATCTAAATCTCTTCTTTTCCTTAATTTAACTCATTTTCCTCTATTTGGACTATCATTCGGACCGCCATTTAGACAGGCGTTCGGATCGTCATTCGGACCTGTGTATTTTCTGCATTGTTTTAGGCCTTTTTCATAATCTAATTTCTTCTACCTCTCAATTATAATTCTTCTTACTCCTAATTAATAGTTTTAGATGTAATTTAATTTTTATTTTATGTTATTTAGACTTCTTAATTAAACTTCATCATTATTTCCTCCTTTCTCCTCCTTCTTCTTAAACTTTCTTCTCAACCTTCTTCCAAACTTCAATTTTAATATATGATTTGCTAATTGGTTACTGTTCATAATTTATTAATCTTGTTTCTAGATAGTTTATTTTTCTAGTAATAATTAATAATTCTATTTTCTAAGTTGTTTTAGCTTGATAGTTTTAGTTTGTTTATCATAGGTCTAGTTTCCGTTCAGCCAAATAATGAAGATGTTCATGTTTTAAGATTTGGATTAATAACCAATATCTTTATCAAGTTTTTTACTTACTTTCATATTAAACATCTTTATCAAGTTTTCCACTTGCTTCCAAATCATATACAATTTAGTTAAACATCTTTATTAAGTTTTCTACTTGCTTCATTTGTTAATCAGTTTTCGATTTTCATAGATAGAATAAATTATTGTATTTGAATTCTGAAAGTAATGCAAGTAGTTCAAAATCATATAGTTGCATGTTAGCACATTTGCATCTTTAGTCAGCTTAGGTTAGTTCAAGCCTTCAATCCTGCACATATAGTGAGTGCATCTCATAAGCTCCCTCCTCAGGTTGACAATTAAATATTGGAATTATTTAACACATAATAAACCCCAACAGGGCCTTAGCCATCATAAGTGATGAAACAAGTGATTTATGATCATATTAAATTTTCTAAATCTTAAGGGAATTGGAAAAGTCCTTTAAATATAAAATGAGAACTTTGTAGGGGGTATATAACATCTAACTGGGATACAAGTTTCATTAGTAGGTTTTGTGCACTATAAATAAGTGTTGAGGAATAAACATGGTTGGGGGCAATGGATTTAATTCCAAACTTAACATTCTTGAGCTCAAAAACCATGACAGAATCCCTCTCATAGGAGTATTTGGAATTAAAGTTGAATATGGACACCATGATCAAGTCTTGGGCATCTAGGTTTCTAGGTTTCTGGGTTTCTAAATTAGGTATCTAATGGTTATATTTGTGTGGATGATGGATGAGAATCTTATGGTGAAAAATGGGATGGTGATGGTGACAACATGGGTAGGAAGATCATGGTGGTGATGTTCATGGTGGCATGGTGATGGTGACAATGACCATGGGGATAGTGATAATGAGCATGGAGATGGTGATGGTGCTAGTGAGCATGAAAATGGGCATGAGGATGCAGATATTATGGTTTACTTAGATGGGAGAAAAAAAACAAAGAAAACAAATCCATGACGAAACTTGTGCAATTTATCAAGTTGTACCAAGTCTATGCAATTTATCAATCTATCCAGCTATCAATGTCTAGTTGCACTAATAGTCAAAATATTAATGTCAATACTCAATGAGACCACGAAACAAAATCATAGCATACATGTACACCACATACCTATAACATAGTACACAATAAAACATGCAAACCAAATACCAGATTACCTACCTATGGTCACTCGATTAGACCATAAAGATCACCTCGAATACCAATGGTTTCCTTTAACCTCTCGTGCTCGGAGTAAGGCAATAAGTATCGTTCCTTTGATGATTTCTTCCTTAGCATTGTTTGGAGCCGGAGGTTAGTGCCAATAACTAAGTTTTTATAATGGCATACAATCTCACCTAGTATATAATCTTCATATGTATACTCTTTTCTATTTGCTGAGTGGAAAACCTGGTTCAAATATTCTCCCTTTATAACCATCAACCCAATCGGAAAATCATTGGCCTCAGAGTCCCTTAATGGGGCATTTATGGTTTGCTTCCCCTCTAAGAAACGTGTCAGCCAATAGTCGGTGCGCCATACATTGCGTCTCAGGGAAACCACTACGTGTATGTGCCCTGGAGAAAATATAGTTCCAACGTTTCAGTCAACTAATTAGACACAACTAGTTGTCAAAAATATCAAAAATATACACAGCTAATTAGACACAACTAGTTGTCAAAAATATAAAAATATTAATCGAACCTGGTTGTACGAGATCTGATATGTGGTCATAGTTTGGTGAAATACTTGATTGGTCCTCCTCCAACTGGGATAATTCTGTAGCTATCCGTTGACCAATGGGGAGTGATACACGGTCCTAGCTATCAACCCAATCCATGGATTCACATTTGTCCCATTCACCACTACTGCATGGAGAACAAAAACATGAGAGTTTCCTTGTCCACATTTCAAGTATAGCATTGTCCGACATTCTAACTGAATGAAATGCACAAGTTCCTTGGATGGTCTTTCACTCATATAACTTTGATCGATATACATCCACCACCTCCCAAAAATATCTATGTACATGTGCTTTCCTGGTTGAGTGATCTTCCTGCCTTCTTGCTCCCTCCCCCATGACTGAAGCACACCATTCAATGATGGTTTTTGCATCTCGGATGAGTGATACATTTGAGAAATTCATTTTTTGCCCTACGTAATGCAATCTTGATGTACGCACATGCTCCATCATGCTAACCTTTTCTGTGTCCGATCTCAAAATAGTTCCAAATATGTGGCACCTTGTGCCTTTTGTGGAGCATACACAACCATTGGACGACACAGGCATTTTTGAATTTCCCTGCATAGCCGTCAAACGAAATCCAATGTTGTTCCATCCGTATAATGTTATCCTTCAAGTGATTGTAGAACATTTGAAAGTTATGTTGTACAAAATCCAAGTCGTGACACTTGTCATCACTTATGTAGAAGTGATACTCCTTCAATATAACCCTATTGTCTTCAGTACTATCTTCCTCATGTCTATAGGTGATATGGACCATTATGCTGACCTAGTCTGAGTGATAGTATTGACTCTGAATCTCATTTTGTGGTTGAAGAGTGTAGTTTTCTGCAAAATAGACCACTGACAGGATAGTCCCAATAGGAAATGTATCTCTGCACGTTCTAAACTGCTCATCTTGCCAACGAGCCACATGTACATGCTTTACATACTGTTGTGTCTTTTCAAAGAATTATTCCATGAAGTTGCAAACCCGTACCTAGTAGATCAACAATAAAGACATATATCAATATATTGTTACATATGAAATTGTAATTTGAAGAAAAAATAGTATCCAATATCTCATTACCAACCTGAGAAGTGACCAATTGTATTTTTTTCTCGTTCCCTCCATTAATATCATGCGTGACATATTTGAATGACTGCAAGTTCACCTCCTTCCTCCCAAGTTCATGCTCATCGGTCACATGTATGCATTTTTCCAATAATGTCAATCCACCACACCCTGGGTATGTCACATCTATGCAAGTTTTTTGATAAAATGTGCAATCGTTTGGCTTGCTACACAAAATGCTATGACTAAAGTCTCTAAATGACATCGGTGGTAATGTAGCAGAACATTCCTGCACAAGAGTGTTATGCAATACACGAAAAATATATGTATATGTGTCATAATAGTAACCATACTCAATGTGGTATCAACAACAACATGTGTTACGAATTGTGTTTATTTTAACATACCATGGTTTGCATTTTTCAAAGGATCTTTGGCCCAAGTCAAGTTCGTTATGTTCATTCCTAAATATCTCATATAATTTTGTTTGTGTCATATCAAGAAAATGTTTAATGTGTGGTTCACGATCCTTTGAACACCTTCTCAATTTTAATACATCTTTTTGGTTGGAAGAAGGTCTAGTGCTGTCATGCCAAAAATATTGCACTAATCCCTTTACCGCATCAATGAGCTTCATATCAAAGCGTGGCAACCTGCCAATGAAGGCCCAAACATCTGTTTGACCAGTTTCAAGTTGTTCTCTTCTAACACAATACCTACAAAGTGTCTTTACATTCAAATTAATAATTTTGGAGTTAGGTTTAAGAAAACGAAGTGCCCTAGTATTTTTGTTCACGATTGATTGTGACAACACATGACAAGCCGCATTGCGATCCTTTGAGTGAGATTTCTTTCCAATTGTACTAAATGCATCTACTAAACTTTTAACAATATGAGAACTTGGTTCTAACTTTTTGGTCATCTTTATCCTTAACATTCTTCTAACAATAGCCATAGACCTAGATTTTAACAATGATAAAAATAATTTGCACTTGTCCCCATCACATTTAGAATCAAAAAATTTATCAAGTATTTGTCGAGTTTGATAAGAAATAGCACATTTAGACAATGTACCTTCAAGTGAACTAATGAGAGTTTCATCAACCTATATACATTTCGGAGTTCTTCGGCATGTAGTTGCTAATGGAGGTAAGGGTGTTGGAACTGGAGGATGTACAACATCACTAGGACGCTCTGGCGTTTCAATAGGAGCATCTTGTCCTTCATTCTCTTGTTGGTATTTCGATGTGGGAAATTGGACTTTCTCTTGGACGGTCTCCATAACATTGCTTCTTCCATTGTAAATACTTCATTCAACACCTCTCTAACTTCGTCGCTTGTATAACCACTACCCAACAAGTCTTTCACTACCATATTCTGAGATTGACTTGATGTGGGAATTGAAACATCCCTCGATGAGCACCTACGTCTTACTTCTTGACTAGTGCCATGGGGTGCTTGTTCATCAAATGTTGTTGAAATTGAGGGCCCCTCTAGTGAATTTCTCCGTTTTTCTTGAGGTGGATGGGTAGGAACGACCGTGGCATCATCTACGGTTGGAATTGGATGAGTTTCCATGGAATGCCTTCGATTCCACATGTCCAATATTTTCTTTTCTCTAACTTCTTCCATGGTTTCTTGAGGCTTCTCTTTCCTTTCCGATTTCCTTTTTCAATTGCATCAATTCCCCATGACCACAATGAGCAATACTAAGAAAATAGATTCTAGAGGTGAGCTCAACTATTCAAATATCCAAATTCTTTCTCAATTGTGAATATAGGTTCTTCAAGCTTGCTCAATTGTCAATATAGATACTTCCTCAATTGTGAATATAGATTCCTCAATCTTGCTCAAATGTGAAAGTAACTTCTACCTCACTTGTGAATATAGAAAATTCTTCATTTGTGAATATATATTCTTCAATCTTGCTCAATAGTGAATGTAGATTCTTCTTCAATTGTGTTCATATAGATTCATCAAGCTTGCTTGAAATTGTGAATGTAGAATCCTCTTGAAGCTTGAAATTGTGAATGTAGAATCCTCTTGAAGCTTGCTAATTGTGAATGTAGAATCCTCAATTCCCAATGCTAACTGTAGAATCCTCTTCAAGCTTGTTGATTGTGAACATAGGGTGTCAAGCTTCCTCAATTGCCTTGAATGTTGATTGTGAACATAGAATTTGAAGTTTTTTTTGCAGCACTGTAGGGGAGACGGGGAGACAAAACAAAAATTTCGGGTATGAAATACGCAGAGTATTCTGCTGAATTTTTTCACAGACAAAACACGCTAGCGTTATGGACACAAATAACCCGCTAGCATTATGGACACACAAAACATGTGCACGTTTCTAGAATGTTAAAAAAATCCTAGGCATTTAATATGCTTGGTGCATGGCTAAATAATGCCTAGTTGCACAAAACGCGCGAGCATTTCTTCATGCAAAAATGCGCTAGCGTTATGGTAATCATCAAAACCTTATTCAATAGTTTATTTAATAGTTTATATGGGTTAGGAGGTTAAATAGGGATTTGATGTTAGGGGCTTAGGGGTTAGAGATAGGGGGTGGTTAGTGGTAGGGGAAGGGGGATTAGGAGAGAGAGAGAGAGAGAGAGAGAGGTGTAGAAGCAAGGAAGAGAGAGTGAGAGAAGGGGGGTTAGAGAGGGAGAGAGAGAGAGAGATAGGAGAGGGTGTTCGTTGTAGGGAGTGAGAAAGAGAGATGGGAGGTGTGGTTAGAGGTAGGTGGAGGTGTAGGTAAGAGAGAGAGACTGAGAGAGCATGGGTTAGTAAGGGCTAGGGAGAGGAGGGGAGAGAGATAGAGAGGAGGGGTTTTTGGGATAGGGGGAGTTACAGAGAGATAGAAAGAGTAGGATGTTTAGGGATGGGGGAGAGGTTAGGGAGAGGGGGAGGTGGTTTAGAGAGAGAGAGAGAGAGAGTTGTAGAAGCAGGGAAGAGAGAGTGAGAGAGGGGGGTTAGTTAGGGGTCAAGGGCTAGGAGGGCGATTAGCAAGGGGGGGGGTTAGTAAGGGGTAAGGGGATAGCGTTATGGTAGTCATCAAAACCTTATTTAATAGTTTGTTTAATAGTTTCTATGGGTTAGGAGGTTAAATAGGGGTTTGGTTTTAGGGGATTAGGGGTTAGAGATGGGAGGCGGTTAGTGGTAGGGGAAGGGGGATTAGGAGAGAGAGAGGAGGGGGGGGGAGTAGGAGAGAGAGAGAGAGAGAGATAGAGAGAAGGGAGGGGGGTTAGTAATGGTTGGGGGGGAGGGGGGAGAGAGAGAGAGAGAGAGAGGGAGGGAGAGAGGAGAGGGTGTTAGTTGTAGGGGGTGAGAAAGAGAGATGGGAGATGCGGTAAGAGGTAGGTGGAGGTGTAGGGAAGAGAAAGAGACTAAGAGAGCCCGGGTTAGTAAGGGCGAGGGAGAGGAGGGGAGAGAGATAGAGAGGAGGGTGTTTTGGGATAGGGGGGAGTAGCAAAGAGATACAAAGAGTAGGATGGTTAGGGATGGGAGAGAGGTTAGGGATAGGGATAAGGGGTTTATAGAGAGAGAGAGAGAGGTGTAGAAGCATGGAAGAGAGAGTCAGAGAGGGCCCAGGGGGTTAGTTAGGGGTAAGGGGCTAGGAGGTGGGTTAGCGAGAGAGAGAGAGAGAGAGAGACTAAAAGAGCCTAGGTTAGTAAGGGCTAGGGAGAGGAGGGAAGAGAGATAGAGAGGAGGGGATTTTGGGCTAGGGGGAGTAGCAGAGAGATAGAAAGAGTAGGATGGTTAGGGATGGGGGAGAGGTTAGGGAGAGGGAGAGGGGGTTTAGAGAGAGAGAGAGAGAGAGAGGGAGAGAGGTGTAGAAGCATGGAAGAGAGAGTGAGAGAGGGCCCAGGGGGGTTTAATAGGGGTAAGGGGCTAGGAGGGGGGTTAGCGAGAGAGAGAGAGAGAGACTGAGAGAGGGGGTTAGTAATGGTTAGGGGGGGGAGAGAAGGGAGAGAGAGAGAGAGAGAGGAGAGGGTGTTAGTTGTAGGGAGTGAGAAAGAGAGATGGGAGGTGTGGTTAGAGGTAGGTGGAGGTGTAGGGAAGAGAGAGAGACTGAGAGAGCTCGGGTTAGTAAGGGATAGGGAGAGGAGGGGAGAGAGATAGAGAGGAGGGGGTTTTGGGATAGGGGGAGTAGGAGAGTGATAGAGAGAGTAGGATGGTTAGGGATGGGGGAGAGGTTAGGAAGAGGGAGTTTAGAGAGAGAGAGGGAGAGATAGGTGTAGAACCAGGGAAGAGAGAGTGAGAGAGGGGGGGTTAGTTAGGGGTAAAGGGCTAGGAGGGGGGTTAGTGAGGGGGAGAGAGAGAGAGAGAGAGAGAGAGACTGAGAGAGGGGGTTAGTAATGGTTAGGGGGGGGGAGGAGGGAGAGAGAGAGATAGCGGATAGGATGTTATTTGTAGGGAGTGAGAAAGAGAGATGGGAGGTGTGGTTAGAGGTAGGTGGAGGTGTAGGGAAGAGAGAGAGAGAGACTGAGAGAGCCCGCGTTAGTAAGGGCTAGGGAGAGGAGGGTAGAGAGATAGAGAGGAGGGGGTTTTGGGCTAGGGGGAGTAGTAGAGAGATAAAAAGATTAGGATGGTTAGGGATGGGGGAGAGGTTAGGGAGAGTGAGAGGGGGTTTAGAGAGAGAGAGAGGTGTAGAAGTAGGGAAGAGAGAGTGAGAGAGGAGGTTTGTAAGGGTTATGAGGAGGAGGGGATAGAGAGAGGGGGGTTAGGGGTATGGGGAGTAGGAGAGACAATAAGAGAGGGGTGTTGGTGGGGTGGGGTGGGGTGGGGTGGGTTAAGGGGTTATAGAGAGATAGAGAGGGAGGAGGGTGTCATGGGGTTAGAAGAGAGAGAGGGGTGGGGGATAGGGGTTGGTGGAGGAGTACAGAAGAGATAGAGAGAGAGGGGGTTAGTAAGGGTTAGGTGTAGGAGGGGAGAGAGTGAGCAAGGGTTAGCAGTGACAAGATTATGAGAGAGATAGAGGGAGGGGGGTTTAAGAGTGGTCGGGATTAGGGAGAGAGAGAGGAGGGGTTAGGGAGTGGTGGGTATATAAATTTATTCAACATTTAAAAACATAAATTGTGAAGTTACGAACGCGTGCGCGTTCTATACATACGAAACTTGCGCACGTTCTGTATGCACATAACGCACACGCATTTTGAATATACAAAACGCGCATGTGTTTTGTATATACAAAAACGCGCACCAATCTAAATATTTGAATTTAATATAACGTGCACGCATTCCGGAGTACCTAATCACCCCCTCTTCCCGTGCCCGCATGTTAGCCACAGTCCTATGTGGCTGGTTCAAACTTACCAAACCTATGCTATGGAATTTACTGAACCATAACTATTTAGGCATTTCCACCATTTTTCTTAATATGTTTGTTTTTCACCGCTCTCTACAGCATGACATACATCACCATTATTGACGAAATTTTAGACATAGATAACATTTTTTATGCAGATTCCAAATATGTAATTTAAAAAAAAAATATTGAGATTTTCTATTTGTTTCCTAATTTTCTTTTGTCATCACTCCTTAAGTCAAAAAACATGTTGTTAGTGTTTATTCCGTAACTTTTTTATTTCATAACCATTTTTAAAAAAAATTGTATGCTGCACTAGTAGACATCGGCCTCTACATGCTATAAAAAATCCAAGTCGAAATAACTACATTAAGACCTTCAAAGGCTGCACCCACATTTGACATACCGTTATCGAGGTTAGATCACATACATAATTAAAAAAAAAAATTAAACATTTAATTTTGGAAAAATAGCGTTGCACTGGTGCTACGGGTTCTATACATGTCTACCATTTTTTGTGGCCCGAAACCATCATTTAGGCACTGAAAGGTTGCACCCACAAAAACATATACCTTATCATTTTCCAAAAAAATAAAAAGTGACTGTTATAAAAAATGAAATTTGTCATAGTTATGTAAATTTTCAATACTTAAAAATTATATATTCGGAAACGTGACTCAATTTCCTATGTTTCATCTTTTTTACTCGATGCAAGATATCTTGTGTAAGTATCTCAAAAAAACTAACTAAGTTGATGGATGCCTGATTTTTCAGTTTTCTATTGCATCTAACGCGCCAAAAGTGACCCTCATTAGCTTGCACATTCTCATTATATATCTAAGAAGAAAAGAGCAAGATATCTCATGTTGGGTTTTCCCACATCAAGTTTTCTAGGGTACATATTATGTTCATTTTGTTGATTATGTATTCATTTTACCACTATAACTTCTCTCTTAATTTTTTAGTTTATTTCAATATTTTGGGAGACATACACGTAATATTGAATTTTTAATCACACTACATATAGAGTATAACCTCATAATATTTTGTATTAATTGTTAAGATATACTTTCACAAAGTTGAAGAGATTATCCACAATCATAATTTTATAAGTTAATCAATCTCTATTTAATTTTAAAATAGTATAATAATGTGTAAATATTATTTTAAAACATATAATCTAATTTATTATTGCTTATAAAGTTTACTTGTTTAATAATATTTTAATATTTTTCATACTAAAACATTTTTCTAATTTATTGTGCCGAAGAAACGCATTCTACAGTAAGGGGAGATGTGTAACTCCTTCTCTGCTCATCATGGAGGTGATACATGTCCTTTAAAAAAAATATTATAAAAATAACATGTTGGCTATTTAAAACATTTACAACAGCATATATAAAAAACTATAGATATATTAAAAGGCTTCCTCAACATTTGCACTCTAAAAAGTGTTTGCACTTCGAAAGATTTGATCCCTTGGATGCTTGGTAGATCCCCTTTAAGATGGATCTATGCTGGTAATCATCATTTGCATATAAAGTTTATTCGTTTAATAATATTTTTTAATAATATAGCATTTTTTATTCAACATAATGAGTGTAATCTAATAATAATAATAAGGTTGTCAAATTATCTTTGGTGCATCTTCATTTAGATGTTAAACTACCATAAATCTCAACCTATATTGAAGTGCCAATTCTAGGGTTTATTGTTGGATGATAGAATCACAACGATGGGATGATTGACTAAGTAACCTCATAATTATACGCTGTCGAAGGTTGGGTGTTGTTGAGTGATACCAAACGACTTATTCTCAACTATTGAATAACGTACAAGGAAAGAAAGTCAAATAAAATTTAATAACTTATGCTAGTGATAGCATATATTTATTAGGTAGAGGTTACAATTTTGGTAGTTAAAAGGTTATTCCATAAAGTTATCATATAAGACAATTCCATGCAAAGGAACGGCTTAGCTAATTATTTTTCATAATTACGCCATAGTAATTTGGCATTAGATGTCGATATATTTGGACCTTGTGAGCATGTCTATTATTGTCGGTTGGGTATACAAAACATCTCTATTAAATATATATAATTTTGCTTTAGCATGTGCATTAATTATGCAGTCCATTTTAATATAGTATAAAACATATATATTGAGTGTTGTTTTCTCCTTTACGTTGAATCATTCCTCATATATATATTGACATACATTAAATTCTGATATAGCTATGATTTTGGTGCTTTGTAGAGTGGAATTCACTTAGTTAATACCATATAAAGTGGTTGACATGATGAACAATCCATACACTTAATAATAAAAATGTAGATGAAATTATTAAGAAATAGATTACTTATTTATTTATAATTGTAGATGTTATTATTAAAAATAGATTACTAATTTATAAGTTTCATAATTGGAACAATCCATGCACTTAATAAAATTTGTAAATGATATTATTAAGAAATAGATTACTTATGTATACGTGTCATCATTGGTGAGGGAGATGAGCTCTTTATGATTACTCAACATGGAAGCACTATGCATAGGTTACATGTCACTAATATATTTATTTATTTGTGAAAATAAAAAAGGCATTTTCAAAATCATCTTTGGGATTTTTATTTTTATGTGTACAATCATCACATGAAGAGTAAGATTTAATAAAAGTGGAGTGGAGTGGAGTGGAGTGCTGTAAGCTTTTTTCTACTTTATTATGTCATTTTGTAATTAAACTTATAAAAAGATAAGTAAAAATATACGGGCGTACTAAAGTTTTTGTTATTGTTAAATATCATACAAGTCGTAATTCATTCTAATGACCACTTAGATTTATGTACATATATTCCTACTAGTACTACATAATTTTTTTTGTTGTATAGCGTGTTAATGTTAATGTAGGCCTTCAAAAGTACAATAGTACACTTAAATTTATCCTTAATTGCATGCATAAATCAACATATTAAGGTTTAAGGTTGAGATACGTATATAATGTTTGTTCCATTTGGCATTAAGTGTCAATGAAAGGATTATGAGATTTTAACTACAAGTAAGTAAAACTTGATGTCATGCACAATTCTTATTATTATTATTAAATATCATGGACAGTTCATATTATTATTAATTGTTGAGGTGGCCATGTGCCCCATGCTATTTGAGGTGATGAATACTTGATTACAGCTCTCACTTCCAAGTTCCGTTATATGAATTGCCTCATGGGTTTATCTTCTCACGGAGGGCCTAGGAAAACAATGAGAAGCCACAAATCATTCGTTCATTGACCTATATCTTGTCATTAATAATGGAAGGTTGGGCCCACCACAAACCTCATCCAATGAAAATTAATGAAGTGTGTAAGGGCATGTACCATGCATAAAAAGATAGTCCACGCACAGCACCGTATATGGAATTGACATCATATTTGTTATTCTTGGACACCATTCACAACATTATATTCATAGAACCACCATTTCAAGTACTCTTCATGTTTTTAACCCATGGTAAATAGTTATGGGGAATATAAAATCATATTTACTAAATGACGGTCACCACCAAAATCTAGAACATAGGATGAGAATTCTATGTGAATATTAGTATAGACAAATCAACCACCACAATCTAGACTAAAGGAAGAAGCTACAAAAAAATCTATCGGATGGTATTAAAAATGGCATCATGAAAAGTAAAAAGTAAAAGATATTGTTGAGCTGTAAAGTAAATTATTTAAAAGGAAAGATTTTCTTTATCAATACATTTTGAAAAGAAGTAAAGGAGAGACTTATAGGATTATATAATTATAATGATAAGTTTCATTTTTTCAGTCTATAATATAGATTATGGAAAAAAAAATAACAAATAGTTACATGAACAAGACAAAAGAGCCAAAAAAAACAACTTAGCTTTCAACCAAATCACTTCACTATTGTTCACACTTAAAACTTTTGGTATAAAAAATTTGGGACACAAACATGAAGAACTTATAATGATGTTGTTTTGTTTATTTCAAAAAGGTCTTTAACATTTTCCTTATGAAGAAACTAGGGAAAACGTTAACATAAATGGAGACTTAAATGGTTGGAGGGCCACAATACACAATTTATATAAGTAAGTAAAGGCTAAAATCAAACATACACATTATTCAGTCTTTATTATATAAGTTAAAGGAATGGATAAACGTGAAAGATAAGGAAGGAGTGAGCATAGAGGGGATTGTCATAAATATCTTGAAAGATAAGGAAGGAGTGAGCATAGAGGGGATTGTCATAAATATCTTGAAAGATAAGGAAGGAGTGAGCATAGAGGGGATTGTCATAAATATCTTGAAAGATAAGGAAGGAGTGAGCATAGAGGGGATTATCATAAATATCTTGTTTTGTATATATGATGTGACACTAAAAACCAAGACACTCAGCAACTTATAAGATTACGGAGAGGCCTTAGAGTCCTTTTGCATGGGGGTTGGGAAACACATGAACATGATAAAATTAAGATAGTAATCTATTTTCTAAAAAGAAGATCAAAATAACCACGCATTAACATTGGAGGAAAAACATTAAGATAATTCAAAATTTGTATATATATGAGACTAAATTTTAATGAGAATTTAGAGTGGGACACATGCACAAGGACAACACTATAAGGAGATGGGAAGCATTCTTCTTGCTACAAATTAGATGCCTAGCAATAAACGTTAGGGACTAGTAAATTCTAAACTCTCTCTTTCAAAGACTAATAACTCCATTTTTTCTTTATGAATGTGAACTATGGGGACCAAGTATATCTAGAAACAAATGGAACTAGGTTGAGTGAGTGCAAAAGCACCCTATAATAAGTTGTCTAAGAAATAAAAGCAACATCCCTTACAAGATACTCATAGATGAAATTGGACTATACCCAATAGAATCGAAGGCACTAAGAAAACCAATTTTGTACATGGGAGGGGAAAAAACAAGAACCGATAGTGCATAAAATGGTTTAAAGGGTGGGATATAGAACAAGAAAGGTGGTCAAACACAAAAGAAACATTGAAAAGTCATGTACAATAATGATACACGAAGGGAAAATGGAGAAAACACACCAAAAGAAAATAACAATACTACATACATAACTTCAACAAACCATGGGGGGTTAAAGTGCAATGCTCAACATCCCACGGTGTGAGAAACAACACATAGCATGACTAGGAACCGACTCTCATGTGTTGAGATGTAAAACAAGAAGATGGGAATGACAACCCATGAATCATGGGAGGAAAGGCTATGTCAAGTACGTGGAAATGGGAAGGTGGAAACTAAGGACCACTTTCTCCTCCATTGTGAAGCATATTTGTAAACTAGGGAGAGATCAAATTTGCATATCAAACACTAGGAATTGACATTTCAAGACAATCTAGTGTATCGAAATACAAGGTTGGATGAGAAAATTATGCATGGAAGAAGCATAGGGTTGTCAATAGAGTCAACAAGGTAGTTATCCCTTGATATGGGGTGAACCAAAACCAAATCCAATTAACTAGACCAAGTCCATGATGTGGGTCATAACATTACACCACTAGCTCTAATTATCACAATTTCTTAGAAAATTACACACATAATGTAAACTTTGTTTTTTTAAAGAAAATTTCCATCTTAAACTTTATTTGCATGCATTGTATAAAAAAGAGGGTTGCAAGCCATTGGGAGTAAAAACTAGTCTCATCCTAAGGGCAGATAAACACAAGCTTAAACAAGCTAACAAAGTTTGGATTCATATGGCCAAATCCTAGAGAGTGGCAAGCTAAATACATGTACTGTGGTTGGGTGACCATGATAAAGATAAACATAAATTCACATGGTAGAAATGGAGCTAAGATTAGGTGGCAAGTCTTGATCATTATGGCTCGGGCCCCACTTAGTAAATGGTGCATCACCAACATGGTGGAGGGTGTCCAATCCATTGTCTACATGTGGTTTTGGTTGCTTCTCCATCAAAATGGACAAGTACAATATGGGGAGCTTGTCATTCAATGACTAAGAAAGAAGTGAGCCACATAACTCTTAATTCTAACATTCATTACACTCTCAAACCAAGCAACATGCACTCTAACATGGCTTGTTACCATAATGCTAAGCCAAGAAACCCAAAACCCCATCAACTACTAACTCCAATGTTACCTTCACAACTTAAACTTAGATATGCAACCACAAATTAACACATATTAAATCACCATAAAAAGACAAAATTGCAATTTTGTTTTCTCATATAACTATTTAATCTCTTCAACTTAAACATTGTTGTCCAATATGACTATTATATCTCTTAAACAATGTAATAAAATATCTTTTTTCGATAAGTAAGAGACAAATTATTTGACTTTCCGTACAATATTAATAATAACCTTGAGTGTGAGTTAGAAACCCTCTCTTAGTTGTCAAGGGTGAATTCGAGTGGAGGCAATCAAGAAGCACATGAATGATGAAGATATCCTTTGCAAACTTCAATAGTTCCGTGAAATTCTTTATTTATTTATTTATGAAGATATCTTTTACAAACTTCAATAGTTCCGTGAAATTCTTTATTTACATTTAATTTCGTAACTTGAGCACTCTCCTTCTGGAGGGAGCACTCAAAATAAAGTACTTCGGAAATGTGAAAGAGAAGGGGACATGGTTCAAAATTCAAGGTATGCCCAATCTTCAATGAGGATGCCTTTCACCTTCATTACAATATGAAAATTGATGTGATATTTCCCTCCAATTATTACTTGAAGTACTTTGAAGTTGAGCTCCATGGTTGAACCAACATTCAATAGAGGCAGTAACCTGGAGTTCCCTAAACTTTGTAGCGTGGGTCATGTTATTAACCAATGAGTTTTGACTTTATTATTTTTATTTCCCCGTGATAATCAATTAATGATGTTAAATGGACGACGGTGATAAAATTTATGTTGAAGGTCCAACTACCGTTAGTTCAAAACAAGAATTAACACAACCACAGTTTCCACACTACTGTTTGCATATATTGTTGCATGAACATTGTGAGTCCACGTAAGTCGAACCCGTGACCACCGTTGGGTTGACCCAACAGGCTTTCTGGTTGAATCATTTGACGGGCTGCTGTCAATCGACGGAAACTGATGGACGTGGGGCTGAAAAAGTTGGGAAGGTTTGTTACCTCGGGGTGAGAAAATGTTGGGCAGTAACAAAACAATCTTATTTACTCAGGGATGGATTCTTGTATTTTTTTTATTATCGAAACGTAGAGAGTTTTCAGGGGATTTTTCTGAAGCCATGGAAAGGAAGAGAGAAGCTCAGCCAATAATACCTATCGACATCTAATCTTCAAGTTCAATCTGTGCTTTAGAGCGTTGATTATAATGGACTATGATCACATGGGTCCTCTTGTTGAAACTTTATCACAGATAGAGCTATGATATTCTTTGCTTCTCATTGCTTTTGCTGCTGCTGCTGCTGCTGCTGATATTCTGATTTGTTCAGGCTCTTGTCACATGGTTTTGTTGCTGCTCAGCTACTTTCATTCACTGCACCCATTCAGAAGCTAAGCGTGTGTTGCTTCTTTTCTTTTGCCCTGGGTCAGGTGGTGGGTTGGGGCTGTTGATTAGTCTCAGAACTTTAATAAGTGAGTGGTGTGGCTATCATCGCCATACGCTTACTTTACACATCAATCCTGTTATAGGAACTCAATGTTCAGTGTGTATGTTGCATAGAGGGTCACACACAGAAGAAAATGCTTGTAGGCAGTCCTATTTCCTGACTCTTGAGCCGACCTGCTACTCAAATATATAGCCATTGCTGCAGAGCGTTGGTTATTGTATAGCTCTCTCTATTCTGTTCTGTTTTATTTTACAGTGCTTTCAACGAAGACGGTTGAACGTCTGGTACATTGATTCGTGCACACGAGATCTATAAGTTGATTTGCTTGGCAGATAATGTGATATGTGAGATATGGCAGCAGTGAGTCTCACGGGTTTCAGTTGGCAGTGATCAGAAGGTATCCAATGTAAGCATTGCTATAAGATTGAAATAAACCCAAATGTCTGTGTTTTTTAGTTGATGGAATTTAGTTATAAAAGGGTCGAGTTGATGTAAAATAGCTGTGGGATTTCAGATAAGAAAATCTCCATATTCTGAATAAGAATATAGATTGCTTGGGCAGATTCATATTTGCACAGAGCAGCACTATTAGGAATTACATCAAGAAAGGAAGGCTACATGAGATGAAACGATTTCATCTTCTTTCTAGTTTCTAGGGAAATCCTAAATCTAATTGGAAGGGCGATTGGGTTCGGAACGTGTCGAGGGCAGGAGCATACTTGGCAAATCCAACGGATTTAAGTGAATCCAATCTCCCATATAATATTTTTTTCTACATGAGAATAAGATGCTTAAACAGACCAAATAAGACTCTACTATAAGGTCTGCGCCATCTCTCGGATGCTTGGCTTGACGCTGTCTACATCTTTTCGGTTTCCATGGACGAGCAACGGTGATTCAATCAATGAATTTCTGTCTACTGCAACATAAATCGAATTACCCTGCTCTTCCAGTGTCAATCTTTGTACAGTAATCTAATTTGCAGTCTGGAACCTGTGACTTCTGATTCAGTAACGAGGTAGAGATTCATAAGATCAGATCTCACCATAAATTCTATTTCTTATCCTCCGAGCCCCAATTCAACTATATATTATGCTATGTTTAGATGCTACTGAGAAGTCATTTGTCAATATCTGAATTTTGATGGCCTTGTCTGCAGAATTATTCTCACATCACCACATCTCTAGGCAAAGCTCGGTGGATGGTTAGGATTTTCCATCATTAAGCAATAAGCCAGGTTACAGAAATAGTCGCGTAGCAAAGCCAAAGTGGGATAGTTTTTTTGCTTTGACGATGGACTAGTAGCATTAAGCCATGCTCAAAATACGGTTGAGTCCACTGGAAACAGATAATCCGATTTTTGTTTATGTTCCTGATCGAACTGCTTGCCAAGCTCCTGCCAGGTATAAGGGGCCTGCTATACAGCCTTGATCTGGAAATGCCTCTCAAATAGGAACCTTTCTAGACACAGTCATTTGATGAAAATAAATGTTTCCTTTCCATGACAGCTTCTCTCATGCTGTGGAGACGAAGATACAGATACCAATGCATACCAGGGGCAGAACAGGCGTGCAAACAATGAAAAAACCTACAAACCATGAAAGTGTATGTAATTTGATCAGTCTCCCTTCTAGTTGTATTCAAAGAAAGTATTATTTTTACCTTCTAGAGCTTAATTCCTGAATCTAGGTTTCTGATGACTTCATGAAGGTTAAACAGAAAAAGGATCTTCAAAGAACGGCTTTGGAAACTGTTTGTTCCAGGCGATACTCAAGACGTGAGAGGAAAATAGAACTTGAACAAGATGTAATTAGCTTGTTTTCATTGCTTTCATTTTATTTGAATTCCCATACAAAAAGGAAAAGGAATCAGAGTTTTGATTAGATAGAACATAGATTCTGGCATTGACAAATTTCTGCTGTGAATTGTAGATAGAGAAGCTAAGGAAGAAGCTTAGGTATGAGGAGAATGTGCACAGAGCATTGGAAAGAGCATTTACACGACCTCTTGGTGCTCTTCCTCGGCTTCCACCGTATCTTTCTGCGAAGGTACGGGTTAAACTCTTCATACATGTCATTAAAATGTCAATTAAATATCAGAATGGTCTGAACTTGATCATTTATTTATAGTTCGGAAGTTTATGCTAGGATCAGAAGACAAAAAATATTTAGAAACAACTTCGTATGTCATTCAATGTTTTTATTGTTGTGAGAATCTACAATTAGTTCAATAAATTAGTATTGTTAGTTCCTACAGATCTTTATATCTTCTACAAAAGCATTTTCAGGTGTCTTAGGCATAAAAGTGCAGCGTGCCATTTCCAGCTTACTCTGAATGGCCAGGATTTAACAAGTTGTGTTGCTATGATTGTGTATTCAGACACTGGAGCTCCTTGCAGAAGTAGCTGTGCTGGAAGAGGAGGTTGTTCGTCTTGAGGAACAGATTGTACATTTAAGGCAGGGTTTGTATCAGGAGGCTGTTTATATCTCATTATCCAGGAAACAAATAGAACCTGTTGAAAACGCTGAACAATCTATAGCAAAGAAGCCAGAGCTTCTTAGGTCTCCTTCATGGGGTCAACATTCTGTCCAAGAAAGTCAACAAGGCAAAAGAGAGTTTGTTGCTGGAGGTTTGCTTCCCCCTATAAATGAATCCTCTCCTGATGTGGCTTCCCAAACTGGAAGTGTACATAGAAGGAAAGCATCATTTGGCTCTGGCTCTGAGGCCAATGGCCTTCATATTGTAACTCAAGTTACAAATTTCAAGCATTCTCCTCACAAGGGGGTTGCAGAGGAGGCTCCAAAACTGTCGAAGGGGTTGCAAAAGAGTTTGGGGCCCTCAGAGCCTGGCCATGGAAAAGAGAATCAGCTGCATTTAACCCCTAGAAATCCACATTCTTTGCCTCGATTATCAAAACCAGGGACTACATCTCAAAAATGGTCTCCAAAGGACAACAAGGCTTCCAAGAGGCAGATACATACTCTAAAAGTACAGGTATTGAAATTTGAGACATTCTTAGAAAAGGACTTGTTGTATAGGTTATCGCAAATATGTCCATGATTTTAATTTCGGTTTATCTTTCAGTTTTCTTCTCTTTTTGTTTCCAAAGTTTTACAGTTACCATTCCAGAATGAAATTTATAGGAATGGACACTCATTCATGTTTTTCTGAAAATTTCTGCCAGACAGAACATACTATGGTAATTTGTAATTTGGGAGCAGAAAATGTGCCCGGTTTGAGTTCTTTACAAGATATGAAAGACATGGATCCTAACAGGCTTTCTGAAGAGATGGTGAAATGCTTGTCGGGTATCGTTTTGAAGCTAACAAAGCAGTTCATAGGATCAGAACAGGATATATCATCAGTAGTATCACGATCAACATCATCAAGTATAAGCTCAAGAAGTTATGGTTCCAGAAGCACTGTGAGCTGTAAGACTCCCATGCAGAGTTCTGAAGAAATAGATTTCCGAGATCCTTATGGGGTTTGTGCAGATTCAGAAGCAAGAGATGTTGGTCCCTACAAACACCTCCATGACATCATAACCACCTCCATTGACTTGAGTCAGATACAAATTGCCACTCCTTTGCTAAGGAGATTAAAGTAAGTTTCTCTTCCATTGCAAATTTCTTTCACAGTTAGCACTTTATCGAATGGCATGATATGGTATTGAATTTTGGTTGATTTGTAATTTGTCTCTGCAGGGTTCTTGCTGACAAGCTAAGTTCTGTAGATTTGAAAAATATGTCACATCAGCAGAAGTTGGCATTTTGGATCAATATTTACAATGTCTGCATGATGAACGTATGTATAGTAAAGCATTTCCCTTCATCACTCCCTTGTTTCTGACCTTCCCTTTTAAAACTGAAGGCAGTCATTCAAGTTATATATCCATGTGTGGACAATAAACGGTTCACCTTTCCTTCAACTACAGGCATTCCTTGAGCATGGATTACCGGCAACTCCTCAGATGGTCGTAGCTTTTATGCGCAAGGTATGCCGTGCCTTAAATATTACATATTGTAAATGTTTTATGGATACAAAAATCAAGTATTACCAATATCATGGCTCTCCTGTTTACTCTGCTTAGGAAAAATTCAAATTGAATGAGGATTGAATGACAAGGAATGCAACTGAAGCTGTGGCATTTTTTGTTATGCTCTTCATATGCAGCCATTTGATTCTTGTATGTGCCCTGTATGGGAATGAATGATGCAGGCCGTGATTAACGTAGGTGGGCACTCACTGAATGCATTGACTATTGAACATTTCATACTTCGGCTGCCCTATCACTCGAAAGATGTAAGCTTATTTCTGATCTGAAATAGTTTGGCCCTTGGGATAAAGAATGAATGCAACTTTTATTCATTAGTTTGTCTGTAATTTATTAACAAATTTGCCAATTTGTATGTATATCAGGCCTATCCTAAGGGTGGAAAGAGGGACAAAGAGGCAACAATAAGGAGTGTTTATGGTTTAGAATGGCCTGAGCCATTGGTAACATTTGCCTTGTCCTGTGGAAGTCGATCATCTCCCGCTGTGAGTATAACAAGTATTTGTGGGTGTGTGTCAGTTTGCATTGCCAAATAAAACACCACATCTTTAAAAATATATATATATATTAAAAGTAATAACAACTCTGAATCTTGGGTTGGATGTTTGGATGAATAGGTGAGAGTCTATACAGCCGCTGGGGTTGAGAATGAATTAGAAGCTGCAAAGAAGGAGTATCTACAAGCAGCAGTGGGGGTCACTAGCAAGAAGAAACTGCTGGTTCCAAAATTACTAGATTGGTACTCCAGGGATTTTGCAAAGGATGTAGAATCCTTACTAGATTGGATTTGCCTACAACTCCCTACCTCATTAAGAAATGCAGTGATGGAGTGCCTGGAAAGACGAGGGAGGCCTGATGAAGTGGTTTCACAAAGGATACAAGTAATGCCATATGAATTTGATTTTCGCTATCTTTTTGCTGCATAGATAGACAATAACTGGAAAGTAATTCTTGCTTACTTTCCTCAAATATATATATTATATCAAACTTGGCTCCAAGTTCAAGCTTGTAATCATGGAAGAATAATGGGTGAGAGTGGTGACTGTTGTATAATTATTGCTTCGGAGGAAGTGATGATTGTTGTGATACAACAATTATGGGTGCTTTCTTCATGGCTAGACAAGCCATGTGATCTCATCATGATCCTTATCTTTTATATGTAAAGTAAGTCTGCAAGAGAGCAGCAGCAGAGCAAGAGTGTAGATGATGGATGTAAGTGCTCTGCATTTATAGTTTGTGGGAGATTGAAGATTTGTTGTTCTGTTGAAATTGATCCCTTTCAAGAAAGCAGCAGCCTACTTGTTTACTGGTAGTTGAGTTATTTCCCTCCCACATTGGGCTGGGTTGGGATTATTTGTAGCTAAGAAGAGTATGTTTGGTTTGCAATTATCCATTGCAATCCAGTGTATAGAGAGGCAGAGGGCACTGGCAGGTGAGGCAAATGGGTTGGTTATCAAATGAATTGAATTGAATTGAATTGAATTGAATGTATGACGGGGAGAGTGAAGTATTATGAGTGATTTAAGAGCATTTTTACTAAACTTCAGCAGCAACCCTACAGTGTTATGAATGCCTTGCCATTGTGCTAAATATTCTTTTCCTCCATGCTGGATGGTGTTTCATTCAAGCAACAAAAGTGTTTCATTCAAGCAACAAAAGGCTTTGCCACATTATCTTTCAAATGATTTATATGCAAACTTGTAATATAAGAAATGTGCTAGCAAATGATTACAAAAAGATGAATTAGAGTGTGTTTCAAGCATGGAATATATTTTTAGTTTTTAAGTCAAAATGTTTTGACTTAGCATTAATTCAATTTCATATTAAATTTTTTTATAAAATTTTTCAATATTTATAAAATATAATTATTAAATTGATTTAAAAAAAATAAATTTTCAAATTTCAAATTTTTTAAATATTACTCGTTCATTTTGGCATTTTTCGAAGAGGTTATCATATAACATAAATCCCTGAATGTATTGGTTATTTTTTAAAATACAAAAACAAAATTAAAAACATTTTATATAGAATTTCAAAAAGTACCATGTGCCAACTTTTACATGTCATTGTCGATTTTACTATACCAAAAAACAAAAACAAAAAATTATTTAGATGTTATGATTTTGATATGATCAATTCTATTGATTTTTACTTTAATACTTAAACACAAATATTTATTTCTATGATAAATTTTATAAATTTAGTATAATTTTATGTTATTTTTTATTTTCCATTTTTAAACCATAATTTTTTTACTTTCTTAATTTTTATTTTTAATATAGATTAATCACTTATAACATATTACTAATTAATAATGAATTCTACTACCACTTTAATATTTTGATTCAAACTTCTTAAAAAAAAATCTTCCCTCAATTTATACCTTTACCACTTTAATATTTTGATTGAAACTTCTTAAAAAAAATCTTCATTCAATTTATACCTTTACAAACATCAATCCTCTCTCTAAAGCTTGCTTTTCAAAGCATAAATTCTTTAAACCTCTATAATTATATCATCCACTTCAATATTTAATCATTGAATGCCAAAAGTCCAGTCCATTCACCACAGTCGTTCATTCTAAGGAGCTTGTCATTCAAATAATTTGCTTTATATCAGGTTGATGATGATCATTATGATCATTATATTACTCAAAGGAGTTTGATCATGTTATGATCATAACATAAATTAAATGTTAATATTTGATCATGGTGAGTAAAAAGATAGTTATTCATATTAGGTTGAAATTTGACGTCTTATTTTACAAATCAATAAATTTTTATATGACTTTTTAATTTTAACATTATCTTTTATTTGACGTTTAAATCTTAATTTTACTTGTCATAATAATATTTGATTTTTTTTTTTAAATTATATTTAAGAACTATATGAAACATTGAATCCTCATATCTTACCTAGTATAATACAAAAATAAAAAAATTTACAAAAAAATAATAAACATAGTGATTAAACCAAGCGCACACATAATGACAAAGAAGTTGTTTACCTAACAAGGAGAGATAGCCAGACCATAACAAAATCAAAATTTTCATATTAAAAATTTAGAACTATAAAGAGAATATATGGGTTTGGCTTATAGATATTATTGACTTATAAAAATAAAAATGCACTTCAAAATGATGGGAAAAATTAAAATTTACACTTCATTGATGACGTTTAATTTTATGAACTGGTACTGTTTTGACGTGTAAAATGGCATTTAAATAAATTACTTTATGTAATTCAATGTAAATAGTGTAGTAAAGGCTTTCAATAATAAATTAACGAATCCATTTCTTTTTATAATAAATAGATAAATTTAATAATAATAATAATAATAATATTTTTATTGGAGTAAGTTAGTGGTTGCTTTGTATTTTGTAATTGTATATATTTTTTTATAGTTCACATGGGGAGATGTTATAACACAAAAAAAATTTAAAAAGTAGACATCCTTTAAACAAACAAAAAAACATGGATAATTTGATGTGGCAACTATAAACAACATCACAAAATAACAACATATATACCCTGTTATCTATCTTAAATTTAAATTTTACAAAAACATAAAAAAAAATATATATATATATATAGATTTATTTTATCTACCAAGTACTTAGAGGAATCAAATTTATTGAGGTGTAAATTTTTTATCTTAATTCTTTTACACATTAATAAAAAAGTTAACACCTTAAGAAATTTGATTCTTCTTGGTGCTTGGTAGATCTAGATTTAAGATAGATATTTGTTAAAGAGGCCTTGGTAATTTTTAAGACAATCTAGTACCCTCGATTTTCTAAAAAATAAGTGACTTGAATTGATCTATTTATTAATCAACTCCATCTTAATTACCCTATAAATTAAGTTGATCTATATTTTTAAGAGAGGGGAACATGGTTAACCTCTAGTTATCTTTTCCAAACGTTGTAAGTTCACTTATTCAAAGAATGACTTAATTTAGTTTTATTTAAATTTTCCTTTCCACAGAGGCGGAAGTTTCGAGCACCCCCTCTCCCTCCTCTATGGTCAAAAACATCTAACCTCTCTATGAATGGGGTTAAAAAACTTGCATTTCAGATCCCTGGTACCACTACTACTACCTAGGCCTATAAGCCTCCTTGTCCTTTGCCTGTAGTGACTACGATCCCCTCTTCTTCCTCCATAAACCTTAAACTTGACTACGATCCCCTCTTCTTCCTCCCTAAACCTTAAACTTGAGTACGATCCCCTCTTCTTCCTCCATAGACCTTAAACCTTAAACTTGAGCACAACTAACACTTCAAACTGAGGCAAAGGTTTCATCAACCTCTTTGAGTGCTCTCGAGAAGTTCTTGTTTAGTGTGCTTCATCCCTCCTCTAGAGCCATGAAGTCCATTATTGGCATGTCCGTTGCGACCTTGTTGTTGAAAGATAGATTGAAGAGTACATGATATGTTCCTAGGATGATACTGTCAACCTCTTCTTCACCTATTTCCACAACCTTTTGCATGGAAAAGGTGCTTGTCCTTGACATTGTATTGAAGTTGATTGGATTGAGTCAGATATCACTCATCTCAAGGAACATAGAGTGAGTTGTTGGTTTAATGCATTGTGGCCCCCACCGAAGTAGTTGCAACCCGAGAACGAATCATCATGGGGATCTTTTCCATGAACGTTGTGACCATTCATCCTACTACAAAAGGATTTTTCGTTCTTAAATTTGATTTTGCAGAGGATCAACTAGGAGTTGTACAAAAAGGTTTGTGATTTATGGGAAGACTTGGCCTCTTTATGCAACCACGGTACCTTGAATTCACATATTAAATCCTTGTTCTTGGTTACATTTGTGAATCGTTTGATTTCCAAATCTACCCTTAAAATTATGGAATCCCAAATATTAGGAATATTTTGGTGAAGTATTGGGAGAATATGTTTATATTAGTGTAGCCGCTAGGGCTAAAGCGACCACTACCTTTGCCAACTTGTGCATATACATGGAGTTGGGTAAAGTATTGTTAGATCAAATCATATGGTAGGATGACCTTTGCCAACTTGTGCATATACATGGAGTTGGGTAAAGTATTGTTAGATCAAATCATATGGTAGTATGGAGACCATGATTGGCCTCAAGTAGTAGATTAAGATAATGTTGCATTCCATTGTAGGGTTTGCTTTGATCACAGGTACTTAGCAACTTCATGCATTGGCATTCCTTGGTTTGCATATTCTACGTCCTCCAATCCTCTGGTGACAACTCCAACATCCCCTGCCAACCCCTCTAAAGAAATGGGCAATGTCTCATTTTATCGTGAGCTTGCTGTGGTCGTATTGGTGATGACAAGTCACTCCTTTGGTTTTAGGAAAAGAAGTCATGACTTTGACTCCTCTAATCATTATGATGTGGCTATGTCCCAATTCCCTAATTATGATGGTAAATTTTTTATGGTCATTGATGTTCTCGATGCCCACTATGTGGGGGGGGGGATGTTGGACATATGTTAGAAATGACATGGGAAGAAAGGGAAACAAGTAGGTGCATGATTTATTGATCCTGCTTTGTTATTTACTTAGGCAATTGCATTATATTTATTCTGCTTAACTTAATGTTTATGCTAGTGAGAGTTTTGGCAAAGTCAAATCCACACTTTTTAAAATTTTCAATACAATCGTGAAAATTGCATGAGTAAACCACATTTTTTTATATAAAAACTTTATTTATATTACTTATCAATAAAAATTAAATAAAACTTTATCTATATATATATATATATATATATATATATATATATATATATATATATTATGAGTAAGATTGGGATTTCTATTAATATTAAAAAAAAGTAGTTGTACATAGTATTACAAAAAACGGTCTTCTCAGACCTCTTGCGTGTCTGTCATTCCTTCTCCCCTGATTATCTCTTCTCATTACAACCCAAACCCCACAAATCCATTGGATTTTCAGATCCCAGACCCGATGACACCATACAATTTTGATTCCCAAAAGTAGGCCTAGAGTAGCCTCACAGGATTCCAACATATTCGTCCCTCGGCCATAATGAGACATTACATAGACTTGACACTCGCCCGAGACAAAACATATCATAATTCTAGCTCAAGGCCATTACAATTCCTTCATCCCAAAACATAACCCACCCGATCAATGCATTCCAAAACCAAACCCAAAAAACTAAACAACATAGCAGGACTCTTACCCCTCACCCGCCGCAGAAGATGTACCTCCCTCTAAAGGATTCTCCTCATGGATTGGAGACGGCTAACCAAGGACAATTGGAGGTGATTCCGCATTCACCGTGTCGTTGTTGAACGAGGATTTTTCCAGGTCCAGGACCCCCTGCATGTCCACCAGGCTCCTCAACAAATCTTCTTTAAGGTTGGCTAGGACTTGCGTAACCATGTCTCCGAAGCTTTCTCTCTCCATCATGGTTCTCGCCAGTAGGTTCCTCATAATCCAGTATGGGTTCAACCTTGTTGTCATGCCATGCTCTTCCACCCTCCTCTATTTCTCTTCCTCCTCTACAATTGAGACAGTTTCATCAATATGGGGGGCTATCCCCTCCATAAGTTCTTCCCCGTGATCGTAATCCTCATCCCTCTGTTCATTGTGTCCTCTTCCCCCACGACGGCTTCGCATACGCAGGTAGGAGGCCATCGTAACAATGTCAATATTTCTATGCACCCACAGAGCCTCGACTTACTTCAACACTTTTTCCTTCACTTCCTTGTCCATTAAATACTTATCAGACATCTCTCTTGCATTAACATCGTTTAAAGCCATCATCATTGCTTCTAAACTACAATTAAGACTGGGTTAAATGCCTCCCTCATCCTCTTGTCTCCTCTCTGCCTCCTCTCTACTAGCTTTCAATACTGTATTGTACCTCTCATTCATCATCATGATCTTTCGTAGCAGACGAGCCTTCTTGTCACTACCATCCCTCCTCACACGGTCACCTCCGTTTAAATCAACATTCAATGCATTATACCACCTTCCTCGCATGCTCGACAATTACACAACCAGACCGTCGCCAAGTGTTGTACCATCTCGTGACACCTCCTCCCATCCTTCTCCTGCCACGTATCACATTGCATGTGACCTCGTGTCCATATTTGCACTCGTATCCAGGGAAACTTTATTTATATTATTTATTACTAAAATTTAAATAAAACTTTATTAAAAAACGATATTTAAAAAACTAAAATTTCTTATAATTAAAAATCTAAAATTAAATTTACTCGTGAAAATTGCATGAATAAATCATTTTTTTATATTAAAACTTTATTTATATATATATATATATATTTTAATAGAAACAGAGGAAGAAGATATATATATGAAAAGGTTGTGCACAACCATGCATTACAAAATTTGGAGTTGTTTTTCTGAGATTGAAAGAGGGAAATAGTAAACTACGATAGTATTCATGCCTCTAATTGCCCTATGCCTTTGTTTACTGTAATTTCCTATGATGCTATTAGGATAAGCCTTTACAAACTGATGGTTTAGCAGAAGACAAAAAAACATTCAGAAACTATATTTCAAAAAGGAACCTGCAGATGAAAAGAGCGAGTTATCCAAAATTCTGCTGCTTCACTGAGGCTGCATCCTTCATTTCCTAATTGATTGTAGGAGATTCTTGAACATGGTTGCCTTGAGATTTGTAGGATAAAGAAGAGATCTCTTCCTTGAGAATATCCACCTTTCCCATGAGTTCAAATAAATTTCGCCCAAGGTCATCAATCCTGGAGTCCTGGCACGTTAGCTGAGAGGTGTTGTAACGGACTTCTGAGGCGAGCTCTTCATTTTTCTTGACGTTGGTGCAAACGGTCTCATACATTCGGCGCAGATACATCTTAACCTCCTCTGTGGTGCGACTCAGAGTTACTATTGCTGCTTTCACGTCGTCCATAATGCAACTAGGTTGGGAGGAACAGGGGTAGAGTGCGGGGCGAACACCAGTGGGCAGCAGGGGTTCAAACACAGACTCGTGAGCAAAGAGTCGACTAAACGTTGCGGAGAAGGAATGGGCAGGGCTAGCCATTGCGAAAGATGAAGAGAGGGACGGAGGGAGAGGAGTAATGGCCGGCTCGAGCGAGCTGACAACAATTAAAAGGGCCATGTGAATGGCACATGGGGGGAACTCGTCTTCAGCAAGGGGAAGGCGTGGTTGAATCGAGAGGTAGTTGGGGTGGAGTGTTCAAGCCATAAATTTAAAGGAGGGGCGGGACATGAATCTCTTCAAAGACTATGCATTGGAGAGAAACTAGGGAATGGATAGGAACCCGACGATACCATTGCTATGGCTTATTTGGCCAATTTTCATGGAAGCTCCTCTGTTTGCGGCTACATCAACGAATGAATTATTCTCTCTAAGTATATGGAAATAATGGATATTTTTGGGAAGAGTTAGGGAGAGAATTCTTATTTGGATTCTATGACTTTTGGATCCTTTTGTCTTGGCCCCAAATTTCATAGTTTGTATGACGTGCTTTGAGTCTCCATAAACCTGCAAATTCCCAATGTTGAGTGAAGAGGCGATTTCCAAAGAGTGATAGAGAGCGAACCATTCGACTTCATTGTTTGTTCTGATTCCTATACCTCATGAGAAGGCTGCAACTTTATTTCCACCTGGATCGAAGATGATCCCCAACACTTACCTCCCCAGTTATTTATATTACTTATTAATAAAAATTAGATAAAACTTTATTTATTTATTTATTAATAAAATTTCAATAAAAATTTATTAAAAAACAATATTTAAAAAACTAAAGCTTCTTATAATTAAAAATCTAAAATTAAATTTATTGGTAAGTAAACCATTTTTGTTATATTAAAATTTATTTATATTACCTATTAATTATTTATTAATAAAATTTAAATAAAACTTTATTAAAAATTAATATTTAAAAAACTAAAACTTTTTATAATTAAAAATCTAAATTATTTTTTAATATTTAAAAGTCCCCATAGCCTTAAAACATATGCCATAACACTTTTTATAATATTTATCCATAATTTCAATGATTCCTTGTAATATTGTCTCCCAGGAGTTTTATAGCAAAACAGGGTGTTGGTCTATTCCCAAAAATCAGTGGGCAGAAAGGGGTTGTCATCTTTCCGAGTCTATGAGCGTTGAGGATGAAAATCACTTTTGCTTAAATTAAAATGCCCTGCTTACACCCACATTAGATATGAGTTTCATAGTATTTGTTACAATACAAACCTTGCTAACCTCCTAACTTGCCAAAACTATAGTGAGTTTGGAAAGCTTCTTACCAAGCTTTTTGAGCATAAAAACACAAGTTTAAAACAAACCAAGTAATAACCTTCTTAAGGTTCAATAAACCAAAGTTGGTCTCAATAGACGTTAATCATCATCATCGTCATCATCATCATCATTTACTCATAATCTTAACGATTACTTATAATATTTACACATAATCTTGTAGGTCCCACATTTATACATAAACAAATATATGTAAATATGATATGATATATATTTATTTATTTTAATATGAATAAATATAAATTTATTTTAATTTTGGATATTTTAATATTGCGATTGAATTTTGTAAAATGTAATTTTTTTAATATAAAATCTTGAGGAAATGTTTAATTTCTTAAAAAAATGTTTCTTTATATATAACCAAAATAAATTTAAAATAACATTATTCCATTTTCCCATTATAATATTGTTGTATTTAAATTTATTAAAATATTAAATCTACTTAAATATTATTCTTTTATTATTTCAACAACATATGCCGTATTAACACTATACATTTCTTTCACATTGTCTTTTAAATTAGCCCTAAACACAATGATTATATGTTTACTAGGTCACCCTATAAATAATTGTTGAAAGGTTAAATCAAATTAAGTTGTGACTTTTGAAGGCCAACTAACTTTTATATATATATATATATATTATATGTTTTATATCCATGAGGAATATATTCATGTAAAGGACAAATAGTCGTCTTAGAAGATGCTTTGGCCTTCCAACATAAATAGAGAATGTTAGTAATTGTTGAAAAGCCTTTTTTTCAAGCATAATTTAATCATTAGATAAGTTCATTTATTTGATGATATATTTTGCAATTGACCTAACCCTTAGGATCTTACTTTAAGTTGATTTAGGATACTTTATGTTTTTTCTTAGTAATTTTATTTATGTTTGATTGTCAAGGGGTAGTAGCTTGAATGGTGAGGAGATAAGTTTTGCAATCTCTCCACCTGGGTTCAAATCTTTAATGAGCTATTAGCTTGTTGTGATAAGGTTAGAAGGGTAGGTTACCCCGAGATCGAGGTTCCATTTTGTGTGTTCCTTGGGACGTCTCAACCCTCGCTAAGTCACAAGTTATTGCTGTCTCTAGCTTGCGGGTTGTTAGATATACTCTTGGGTTATAATGGCAACCAACCAGATTTGAACCTAGGTCTTTCCTAGGTAATCCTAACTAGTTACTGATTCTCATGGTTAAATTTTTTTTATTTTTGTTTGACTATGACTTTCTAATTTCTAGGAAAGATACATGGAATAAATTGTGGATATGACTTGTATTAGTTAAACCTAACACATAAGCTACTTTGTCGTTATTTTTCTTCAATTGGTAAGTACCATAGAACTATGATGTTAAGTTGTTCTTTCCTTTTTTAAGGAATAGTTGTTTTGTTGAAGGCATATGAACAACAATTTCCTTCCTCAAACTCATGTTCTGACTTATTGTTTGAATTGGTTCTACGCACTTACAAGGTTCTCCTTTGAGATTTACATAATCTTATGGAATTATTGTAAATTGTCTATTACAACAAGAACCTTGATACCTATTTGTATGAAGTCCTTGAGCTTAGGAGGATTATATCCATACAAAGCTTTGAAGGATGGCATCATAATGAAGGTAGGGTATGCATAATTATACTTAGATCATAGCCATATAGGGATTTGAAGGGTGTAGCAAAGGTATGATTGCACCGAGAATAGCGAGGTGCTCTACAACCCAGTATGAGAGAGATGTTGTCACGTAACGTAACGTAACATTATGTAATGTTACCAAATATAAAAAGTAATTAAAAAATCATGTCGGCTCATAAAATAAAATATTAAAACAAAATAAAAAATAATTAAAAAAATCCATATTGGATCATTACAAAAAAACTAGCATAGATCCATCTTAAACCCAAATTTGTCAAGCACCAAGAGGGATCAAATTTCTTGAGGTGTAAATTTTTTGTTGACATGTACAAATTTAAGATAAAAAAAAAATTACACCTCAAGAAATTGGATCCCTCTTAGTGCTTGATAGATCCAGGTTTAAGATGGATCTATGTTGGTGTATAGAATCATACCACCACTTATTCGGATGTAACCATTTAAGCCAATATTTTGTTTGTCCATGGTGAAGCAACATACGTAAGCCATTATAACCACTAATATATGTGTTATGCATATTGTTTTGGGTTTCTTTCTTTCATAAGTTAGTACAATTGTTTAATTATTTTTTTGACTTGGTGCACAAATTTTATAGTGTTATTCTTGGCTTTGGTTATGGTTTATGCTTCTATTATGTTTCTATGCACTAACATGTGTTAATTCCCTTAGTGTAATTAGTCATGTTATAATAGCCACTAACATTGATTTCATTGCCTAGATTTTGTTGTATACTACAACATTGGGTATGGATGGCAAATCATGGTGGTTGCCACCTTCAACAATTCGTACTTTACTCCTTGCCTAAATGCCACCAACAATGTTTCTATGCACTAATATGTGTTAATTCCCTTAGTGTAATTAGTCATGTTATAATAGCCACTAACATTGATTTCATTGCCTAGATTCTGTGTTATACTACAACATTGGGTATGGATGCAAAATCATGGTGGTTGCCACCTTCAACAATTCGTACTTTACTCCTTGCCTCATAAATCTAGGGTTGAATGCCACCAACAATGGGATGAAGTTGGTCAACACTTTCTATGCACACTAAACCCCAATTGAGCTTGAATTTGTTCTATGGGAATAGTTCGATGATTGTTCATTTACTCACTATATAGATTCTATATGCCTTGATATTGTATGTGTAGAATCTATTGAAGAGTTATAAGTAGTTATAGATTAGTTATTAACAACTTTATTCAATCATACCATACATGATGGTATCAGTTTAGATCTAGATATTCCCTTATTTCCTCCACCTATATGCACCTCCATAATCAATGTTGCAACAATTCTCAAGACTATTCTATTACCATTTTAGACCATGCTTCTATATAAGGCTCTCAGATAGTTCATGTGATAAAAATGGCTACTTTAATTACCAATGCTAACAACATTTCACTTTGATATATTTCAAGATTCAACAAACCACTTTGCAGTCATTTACACCTAACTTTGATACCATTTGTTTTTCTTTACTTTAAAAAAAAAATCATATCATTGATGATTTAAAATGTACTTACTTAGCATGTACATGTGACTAGCTCCACATGTGACTAGCTCTCACCAAGACCCACCTCATTTCAAGAGTAATGTGATGGTATATTTTTTGGATGGAGACAAAAGTTTTCCATCTCTAAATGAACCCGTCCATACATATCATCATCAAAGGTATGGCTAGCTTTGATATTGTTAAGTTTACTACATCTATTACTCTTTTAAAGCTATTGTTAAGTTTACTACATCTATTACTCTTTTAATCTCCTAACACATCCAATTATTGCAAAAAAATATATCCTATGTTTGTAAATATGTTTTCAATGTTTCTAGTTATTAAATATAATCCATCTAATTGTACATGCATGCATACCATTCTTCTTTCATACAATTGTCTCATCCATCTCCATTTTACACCCCCCAAAAATTTGTACTCTACCTTAGCGCTTGCATACCTGGTCCTTCCATAGCCTTACAAAAATCTCCTCCTATATATCATATTATTTTCATCATAATTTCTATAGTGAACTTCGATAATGTATTTAACCATTAGCCCTTGCAACGAGTTTTAGACAAATCTCCAAACCTAGTTTCACTCACGTACACATCCATTGTTAGTCATTAATCCTAATTGATCACTACATTATTTTCATCATTTTGTTTGCTTTATAGGGTAGAGAAAAATAGACGTGGACTTAGAGGGCTCATTTTCAAGATCAAATACTATAATCCATTAGTAGGGACAAAATGAAAACCTAACTATTGGCGCCAAAAAACATATTTTGGGGTTTAGAAAAGTGTCATAAATGTAGCAAATGCTCCCAAAGGAAAGAATATGTCACTAGATTTTAAATAGGCTATTGTGAACTAAAAATAATGTTCTTAGGAGAGATTTATGCCTTCCAAAATTAACCTATGCTTTGGTTATCTCAATATCAAGTGGTTGCCACAATATCTCTTATTAGTTATGTCATATATGTGGAGCTAGTCACATGTCACTAGATTTTAAATAGGTTATTGTGAACTAAAAATAATGTTTTTAGGAGAGATTTATGCCCTCCAAAATTAACCTATGCTTTGGTCACTAGATTTTCAATATGCCACTAGGTTTTAAATAGGCTATTGTGAACTAAAAATAATGTTCTTAGGAGAGATTTATGCCCTCCAAAATTAACCTATGCTTTGGTCATCTCAATACCAAGTGGTTGCCACAATATCTCTCATTAATCATGTCATATATGTGGAGCTAGTCACATGTGCACTTTCAAGAAGACTTTTAGAGGCTCGCACTACAACAAAACATGCCATTAGCGCCTATTTTAGCACCATATTTTAGTGTTAATTTTATTTTTAATTTGGCATAGCTAACTAATGTTAAATTCAATGTCAAGTGGCATTTCAAAATAGCGTCGGGTTAAGCTTCCTTTTTAGCGCCAACTTTAGCTACCTCTTTAGCGTCAGGTTGAGCTTCCATTTTAGCACCAGGTTTAGCTTCCCTTTTAGCACCATGTTTAGCTTCCTTTTTAGCATTGGTTTTAGCTTTGTTTTTAGTGCCAACTGTCTCTAGATTATTATTTACGAAAATAAAAATATAGAATTGTAAAAAGAATGGTAAAGCAATGTTGGGTTTTGAACCCAAATCACTTGCCAAAAGACAAGATATATATCTGAGCTACTATCCCACAAAAAATCCCCTTAAAAGTGCATATCTGAATTGGAACTAGGATAAGATAGTGCAAATTAGAGTTTACAAAAACATAATAGGAAAATGGTAAAAAATGAAAACATAAATGGAAAATTGTGAGGTAATGCTGGGGTTTGAACACAGATCACTTGCCAAAAGGCAAGAAATCTACCTGAGCTACATTACCACATAAATATGCCATAAAAAATGAAGATATGAAGTGAAACTAGCCCTACCTATGCATGCAAACAAGTGAATAATGCATATCTTAGATAAATATCAACATTTAATGCAAAGGGAAAACTAAGTAATAAGAGATATATGGGTGTTAGTATTTGAACCTATATCTCCTTACAGAAATGCAAGGGCTCTTCCTTAGGCCACACCCATGAACTAGATCTGTGCATTAAGAAGAACCCGCAAAATGTCATTTGTTTTATTTCTCCATTAAACCTGCAACAACGAAACACCAATAAACATCAACAAATCAATAAAGGAAAAATACATTAAAATAGGAAGGAAGGAGAAGGGAAAGGAGAAACCATTACCTTCCTCATGCAGGTACCTCCATCAAACCCTAACCTCCATGCATGAAACCCTAAACCTGCCATAACACATGAACAATAAACATTAACAAATCAATAAAGTAAATGAGGAAGGAAGGATGGAGGAGAAGGGAAGGTAGATGGCATTAACTTCATTATGGATATTCTTCCATAAAACCTTAGCCTCCATCCATGAAACCCTAAACCTACAAAAAAAATTACAAATCAACAAAGGAAAATCAAACTAAAAGAGGAACAAAGTAAGGAGTGGGGAAGGGATAATTCATTACCTTTCTTATGGAGGTTCCTCCAAGATACTAAAACCCAAGCCTCCATGAGGATGAAACCCTAAGGGAACAAAGAAGAAAGGATGAGAAGGAAATAATAGGAAATGGTAGAAGAATGAAAGAGTAGGCATTGCAGGTTTTTTATGAGGGAAAATGAGAGATTATAAGTAAAATAATAGAAATGCCCTCACTCTCATGAGGATTGAGATAAGTAGCTTATTTTTATCCCTTAATCTTTCTTAAATTTTGTTTTGAAGAATTTCCACTGCTTTTATTTGGTTATTCATGAAACTTGACACTAAAGTCGGAGTTAAAAAGGCAACTAAAGTCAACACTAAAAAGGAAGCTAAACCTAGCACTAAAAAATGAAGTTATTCCTTGCACTAAAGTTGGCACTATCAAAGCCAATTTTAGCTCAAATAGGCACAAAAAGGAAGCTGACGTCATTGCTAAAATGGAATGTAATACCCCTATTTTGACCCTTAGGGTTTATTAGTTTCAATGTAAATATTGTATACATGCAATGTGTGTTTTCCCTAGTGTGGAGCTCAAGGCCAAGGCCCCACTAGAGGATGTTTAGGTTTTATTTAAAAGGAAAGTATTTGACATTTTGATTATCCATGTGTTATTAAGCCATGAGATATTGTAAATGATGTAAATATTAAATATTGCAATAAAATACCAAGAAAATTGTCTAAGGAGGCAACCAATGAGAAGGGGCCATGTGTATCCACTAGGGAGAAGTGAGGGGGTTGTGGGATTGGAACCCATGCTGCCACATGTCAAATTGTGAACCCATTTGACTCCCCATACTGACATTTAATTATGTTGTAAGAAGGTGGTTGAGAAAACCAGTCCATGAGGTCAATGGAGTATGGAGCAGTCCTGCAATCCGTATGGCAGGGTATGGATCTGTTTTGCTTGTCCCTAAAGCCACTCTACCACCTGGGAATTCGCTTACCCATATCCCTATCCCCTGATCGACCCATGAACCTAAGAAATCACGCATTGCAGATCCCAACCGTGAAGCAGAAGAGACAAAAATCGTGATTCTGTCTAAGCGTAAATTTGCAGGGCCGAAGGCACATAGAAACCCTGCGTAGGAGGAAAACAGATTGGGATATCCATGGATCATACCCCGAGGATAGTTTACAGAGTGTTAGAAGCTTAGAAAACCCTGGAGAAGACCTTGATCCGATAGCAGAAGAATTGAGTTGTGGGACATAATTTCGATCGCAACCCTAAGAAGCTTCCAATTAGAATAACAAAGAAGAAGGCAAGACAGAGGTTGGATCTTCTTGATAAACCCAGTGAGGGAAAAAGTCTCATGAAAATAGCAGTTTGGAAATTTCTATGCCCACCTTGAAGAGCAATGGAGGGAAGGAGCCTTGAGGGACTGTGCAGCAAAGAAGAGGGCCTTCCTTGCGTTGGGTGAGGTAGGTAATGTGGGTGCCATGTTCCTTGAGTAGTTGAGATTCCTGTAGCTCTGTGGTTGCGCTCACTAGCTTATCAACATCCTCCCTGTTCCCTTACATGCTTGATAAACCCAACTATATGTTGGCTTAGCATTAGGGTGGATCCTTGACTGTGAGAGAGCCTATTTAACCCTCTTTAATGGATACACAGCCCAAATCAGGGGTGGTCTCTCAGCTGAAACAGTATAGGTTGGATAGAGGCCTATGGTTGGGTGGAACGTTGCTCTCACTTAGCCAGTTGCTTGGAAAGATTCATTTCCAAGATAAGTGCTTTCTATGGTGTAAAATGATGCTAGTTTCCCTATGTTATGTTATGTTTTTTATGTTCAAGTTATTGAATGAATGATTACATGAAATTTATCAATAGGGAACTATGTATATGCTTGAGTATGAGGTTGAGTTTATGTGTGAATGATTCATCAATTGCATGAGTTTAATGTAATGCTAACCTTGTAGGTTGTAGATGCATTGACTAGTTTTAGTTCCATAATATTTGTTTAGTTATGCATTGCATTCACCTTTATGGGGGACTACTTGGATTCATCTGGACTTGGGGAAATGAATTAGACAACACCCTATTTTGTTTAATGATCCTCTGTGGGCCGGGTGAAGGGAAAATCCATGTCATAGGACAAATAGAGCCCATTGCAGAAGGTTAATGAAGCATTAAGGGAGTTTGAGCTAGAATTCAGTTGGATAAATGGCCAAGTCAGAGCACTTATATGTGACAGGGGATCATACCAGTGTATAGAGCTCTCCAAGAGATTTCCAATGGTACCGAACTTGTCCAATTTGGTCCAGGGATGAAGGATTTATCAACCTCACAAGTTTGCAAGTGCAGGGGTATGTGGTCCCGACTTTCCGCATCTCCAATGCAGATTGCGGATTGCAGAGGTCGAGGACCGACCCTTGGAATTACCCGGTTAGACTTCTGAATTTCTGCATCCGAAAAGTGGATGCGGATTATGGAAGTTGGAAGGGATAATTCCACGCATATGGCGCGTGGGATTTTCGACTTTCCACATCCGGAAAGCAGATTGCGGATGTCAGAAGGTCGATTTCCACGGGGTTAGCGCATTGGATTTCCAACTTTCTGCATCCGCAAGTGGATTGCAGATTGCAGAAAGTAGTTTTCCAGGGATTACTAATTGAGGTTTCCAGTTTTCGACTTCCGTAGCGTGGGTTGTGGATTGCGGATGTCGGAGGAGTAAATTTTTCGGGACAACGATTTGAGGGTCCGACTTCCGGGTTCCGCATGCGGATTGCGGATTGTGGAAGTCAGGAGCACGATTTATTCGAAAGGGAAAATTTGGCAATCCGACTTTCGAATTTCGATTGTGGATTGCAGATCGGAGGCTATTGTGGTTGTGTGTAAAAATGGGAAGAATTGTTAAAAAAAATGTATCGGTTGTCTCCCAATGAAGGGCACCAAGGCGACCAAGGACGTGACAAAGTGGTATCAAATCCCACGTTGCAGCACTGGAGCTTCTTGGGCTGAACTATGAATGAATTTATAGGCAAAGAAGCGCCCATGGTGCCGTTTTGGAAAAAACATTATTGTTGTTGTTGTCCAATGAATAATTTCCATATTTGTATGGATGTCTTATGTTTATATGCATTCTTATGATGTCTAATAAATGCCTCTGTAATGCACAGTGATTGCAGCAGTAGTAGTTGAATCGTACAACAGGGGAAGCGTACAGGGAAAGCAGGAAAATGGTGACCATTAACGATGCCCAGGATCCGTATGAGCAGGAGGACGACGTGCTAGGAGAAAATGTGCAAGAAGCACATACTGAAACTGAGTCCAATGGAAGAAGGGAGCAAATAACTCCGTCGAACTTGGTTGAAACCATGGTGAGATTCAATGAGATATTGATGAAAGCTTAGGAAGAGAAGCACAACTCAATGCTTCTATCTTGCAGAGCCTCATTGATATGCATCATAGGATAAATATTGGGTATAACCCAAGCAATGTGGGTAGAGAAGGAAGAGATGCAGGTATCCACTCTAGAGGTCATTCTAGGAAAAGGAATCCAAGCCCTAGAAGGAGTTATGTGAGAAAAAAGCACATAACACCCTCTCCAAGATCTCTTTCTTGCAGGTCATGCGAATCCATATATTCTCAAAGAATTCCAATCCATACTTCCAACAGAATTGAGAGAAGAAAGAAATTTAGAGGGATCCCACAGGGAGAATTTAGGAAGGCAATGCCTCCCACATTTGATGGAGAAAGCAATACAGGTCAAGAGGCAGAGGCATGGCTTCTTGGAATGAAGCAGTAGTTCAGAATACATGATTATTCAGAAAATGAAAAGGCCAGAGTTTCCATTTACAACTAAGTGGCAAAGCTTCAATTTGGTGGGAGCACCTCATGCAAGTGAAAAGAAACAGTGAAAGAAGGATCACCTGGGAGCGGTTTATAAGGTACTTCAAGGATAAATACCTATCAGCTAGGTATTATGATAATAAGAGAATAGTTCAATGAACTGAGATTGGGACAAAATTCCATGGAAGAGCATGTCCACAAGTTTTTGGATTTGTTGAGGTAGATATATTAAATCAAGGATGAAAGGGTAAAGATCCAATGTTTCCTTGGTAGTCTACCCCAAAATTTTATAGATAGGATTGAGTTTTGAATCCACCAAGTCTCGATGAATCCATTAGGATGCCAATGCATTGCTATGAGCAGAGTAAAGGAAAATCATAAGCTTGGCCAGCATGGAAAGGAAATCCCAGAGGGAGGTTTGAACAAAGGAAAAGTGGATTCAAGCCACCATTTAAAAATCAACAAATTTTCCATAGGGTCAGCAAGCAAGAAGTGGAACCAAGCCATCAATTGTAGCAGAAAGAGCATGAAGAGGACCACTTCAATGTTGGGGATGGGGAGGAAACCATGTGCTTAGAGAATGTCCCCATAGGAAGGATAATCCGAGAATCTTGCACAACCTAGAATAATAAATTACAGTGGAATATATGGCAAGGGAAGCACCTCAAATTTATGCAGCATTGGATGATCATCAAGCAGACCATCAATCAACAGTGGTGGAAGTTGAAGGTAAGATTTCTAAGCAATCTATTTTTGTTTTGATTGATCTAGGATCTACTCATAGTTACGTGTCTCCTAAGATGGTTGAAGGTTGTTCTCTTAGTAAATTAAAGCATAGTAAGTCTTTGCTAGTTCAATTAGCCACAGGGACCAAGAGAAAGGTGAGTGAAGTAGTGATGGAGTGCCCCATAGAGTTGAATGGACTCCTCACACATGCAAATTTAAATTTCCTACCATTAGGATCTTATGATTCCCTAATAGGTATGGACTGGTTGGAAGACATAGATCCAAGTTAGACTTCTATGAGAAATTACTTGAATGCATTGATGAAGAGGGAAGGCCAAGGTTGGTAAGAGGAATTCCCAAGCAAGTTTTAGTAAGGAAGATTTCAGCCCTGCAGTTGAAAAAGTTCTATAAGAAGGGTTTCCAATTATATGCAGTCCACATATCATATTCATCAGAGGAAAAGGGACCAAGGATAGAATACTTTCAGCTATTGCAAGAATTCCAAGATGTGTTTCCAGATGAAGTGCCAGGATTGCTACCAAAGAGAGATATTTATTTTTCCATCAATCTTGTTCAAGGGGAAGCACCAATTTCCAAAGCTCCTTATAGAATGAGCACACCATAATTGGTAGAGTTGAAGATGCAACTACAATAATTAATGGACAAGGAATATATCAGACCTAGTGTATCTCCTTGGGGATCACCTGTGTTATTTGTCAAGAAAAAGGATGGAAATTCAAGGTTTTGTATCGATTACAGACAGCTTAATAAAGTGACAATTAAGAACAAATATCCATTGCCAAGGATTGATGGTTTGTTTGATCAAATGAAGGAAGCTAGATTGTCTTCAAAGATTGACTTGAGGTCTGGATACCATCAAGTGAGGATAAAGGAAGAAGACATTCACAAGACAACTTTCAGGACAAGATATGGCCATTATGGATTCACAGTGGTGCCATTTGGTCTTACCAATGCACCTGCTACATTCATGTGTCTCATGAATCGTGTCTTTAGTAAGTATTTGGATAAGTTTGTAATTGTGTTCTTGGATGATATTCTTGTTTACTCAAAGAATGAAGAAGAGCATAATGAAAATCTAATAATGGTGTTGCAAGTCCTTAGAGAACACCAATTGTATTCAAAGCTGAGCAAGTGTGATTTCTATCAGCAGAAGGTACAGTATTTGGGTCATGTCATCTCAAAAGAAGGAATTGTAGTGGATCCAGAAAATATTGAATCCATAATGGATTGGCCTACTCCAAAGAATGTTGTAGATGTTAGATCTTTTATGGGTCTTGTAGGATATTACAGAAGGTTCATTGAAGGGTTCTCAAAAAATAGCTCATCCAATTACATCATTGCAGAGGAAGAATATCAAGTTTGTATGGTCCGAAAAATGTAAGAAAATATTTCAGCAGCTTAAGGAATTGCTTACCAATGCTCCTGTTTTGAAGATTGCAAATCTGAAGAAATATTTTGTAGTGAGCAAAGATGCTTGCATTGAAGGGCTAGGTGGAGTGTTCATGCAAGAAGGATTTGTAATTTTCTATGAGTCAAGAAAGTTAAAAGAGCATGAAAAGAACTATGCCTCACATGATTTAGAGTTAGCATCCATAGTTCATGCTCTCAAGAGGTGGATACATTATCTCTTGGGAAGAATATTTGAGCTCAGAATAGACCACATGAGCTTGAAATATTTGTTTGACCAACCAAATCTAAATGCTAGGAAAACTAGATGGATGGAAATTCTTTGTGAATTTGATTTTGAAATTAAACATGTCAAAGGTAAGGAGAATAAGGTTGTAGATGCTCTTAGCAGAAAATTCCATGTTGCAACAATAAGTATGTGTAAATCAAATTTGAAGGAAATTGTTCTTGAAGCTCAAACCAATGATGAAGCTTACCTTCAAGTCAACGAAAAATTGCAGCAGGTAAATGTGGATGAAGCATGTGTAGGGTATCAACTTGGTGAAGATGATGTTCTCATTTATCAGGGTACTAGACTGTACATTCCAAATTGTGCAGATTTGAAGAGGCTAGTGATGGATGAGATACATCAAATGCCATATTCTAGCATCCAGGATATCAAAAGACTATAATAGCAACAAGAAAGTAGTACTTTTGGCATGGGATGAAGAAGGACACAGTAGATTACATTGCTAGGTGTCAAAACTGCCAACAAGTCAAGGCATAACATCAACATCCAGCAGTATTGTTGCAGCCTTTTCCCATTCTAGAATGGAAGTGAGAAGTAACTTCTATGGATTTTATAACAGGTTTTCCAATGACAGTGAGGAAGCATGATTCAATCATGGTAGTGGTGGACAATCTATCAAAGGTAGCTCACTTCATTCCAGTCAAGTCCACTCATAAGAACAATGGCATAGCAAATATCTTCATGAAAGAGATATTCAGATTGCATGGATTTCTCAAGTCAATAATTTCAGATCGTGATACAAAGTTCACATCCAATTTTTGGAAGGGATTATTCCAGGAATTGGGGACTCGACTGAAGTTTAGTATAGCATATCATCCTCAAATGGATGGTCAGAATGAGAGGGTGAATCAGATTCTTGAATACATGCTAAGGATGTATGTGATGGATAAACCATCCAAGTGGGAAGACTACCTACACTTGGTAGAATTTGCATACAATAATGGACATCATGCATCATCGAGGATGAGTCCTTTTGAGGTATTGTATGGCAAAGGATGCAAGACTCCAGTGAATTGGGACATCCTAGTGAATAGGGTAGTGCTTGGACCAGAGATGATCAAGGAGATGGAACAAGAGATTGTTAATATCATGTGTAATTTGAAGGCAACACAAAACATGGATAAGAGTTATGCGGGTCTGAAAAGAGTGGTGCATAAAGAATTTAAGATTGGGGATCATGTTTACTTAAGAGTGAAACCAAGGAAAAGTTCCCTGAAGTTAGGGATTTGTGCCAAGTTGGCACCAAGATATTGTGGGCCATTTGAAGTCCTTGATATGATAGGACTAGTTGCATATAGAATTGCATTTCCTGCTAACATGAGAGCTCATAATGTTTCCATGTCTCTTTTCTTAAGAAACATGTACATGATCCTAATCACATAATTGATTGGAATGTGATACAGGTGGAACCAAAGGAAGAGTTCCAAGTGGATCCTATGCACATCCTCGACAAGAAGGTCACTTTGCTCCGGAACAGAGCCATCGAACAGGTGAAGGTACAATGGAAGCACCTTAGTCCTGATGAGGCTACCTGGGAGTTGGAGGATGGCATGATAGAGGCATTCCCATTTTTGGCTTAGCATTAGGGTGGAGCCTTGACTGTGAGAGAGCCTATCTAACCCTCCTTAGTGGATACACAGCCCATCTCGGGGTGGTCTCTCAGCTGAAAGAGTATAGGCTGGACAGATACCTATGGTTGGGTGGAATGTTTCTCTCACTTAGCCAGTTGCTTGGGCAGCTTCATTTCCAAGATAAGTGCTTTCTGTGGTGTAAAATGATGATAGTTTCCCTATGTTATGTTATGCTTGCTATGTTCAAGTTATTGAATGAATGATTACATGAAATTGATTAATAGGGAGCTATGTATAGGACTGAGTATGAGGATGAGTTCATGTTTGAATGCTTCATAAATTGCATGAGTTTAATGTAATGTTAACCTTGCAGGTTGTAGATGCATTGACTAGTTTTAGTTATGCATTGCATTCACCTTTATGGGGGACTGCTTGGATTCATATGGACTTGGGAAAATGAAGTAGACAAACCCCTGATGTGTTTAATGACCCTCTATGGGCTAGGTGAAGGGAGAATCCATGGCAGAGGACAAATTGTGATCCTTGCAGAAGGTTAATGAAGGATTGAGGGAGTTTGAGCTAGAATTCAGTTGGATAAATGGCCAAGTCAGCAGACTCAGATGTGATAGGGGATCATACTTGTGTATAGATATCTCTAAGAGCTTTCCAACGGTACCAAACTTGTCCAATTTGGTCCAGGTATGAAGGATTTATCAGCCTCAAAAGTTTGCAAGTGCAGGGGTATGTGGTCCCAACTTTTTGCATCCAAAATGCAAATTGCATATTGCGGAGGTTGGGGACTGAACCTTGGAATTGCGCGGTTAGATTTCCAAATTTCCGCATCCGCAAAGTAGATTGTGAATTGCGGAAGTTGAAAGGGTGAATTCCATGGAGATGGCGCATGGGATTTTCGACTTTCTGCATCCGCAAAGCAAATTGCAAATTGAGGATGTTGGAAGGTCGATTTCCACAGGGTTGGTGCATTGGATTTCTAACTTTTCGCATCCACACGCGGATTGCGGATTACAGAAGGTGGTTTTCCCAGAATTATAAATTGAGGTTTTCGGTTTCCGAATTCCGCAACGCAGGTTGTGGATTGCGGATGTCGGAGGAGTAAATTTTCCAGGACGACGATTTGAGGGTCCAACTTGTGGGTTTCGCATGCGGATTACAGATTGCGGAAGTCGAGAGCGCGATTTATTCGGAAGGGAAAATTTGGCAATTCGACTTCCGAATTCTAATTGGGGATTGCAGATCGGAGGCTATTGCAGTTGTGTGTAAAAATGGGAAGAATTGTTAAAAAAAATGTATCAGGTGTCTCCCATCGCCTTTGAATGGCACTAAGGAGACCGGGGACGTGACATGGAAGCTAAATTCAATGCTTAAAAGGAATCTATTCCCGACGCAAAAGTCGACACTAATAGTGCCGATGTTTGCACCATTTTTATTGTTGACCTGTGAAATAACGTCATATTTTCTTAAAAACTACAAAAAAATCACTAAAAGAGTTAATGGAAGAAAAAAAAGGAGGCTAATCATAGGTTTTGTTGCAGTGTCAAAATGCTAACCCTAATTGAGATATGGGGCATGCAGAATCCATACCATAACCCTAGCAACAATTAGAACTTGTTAAAAGATGAGCTGCAAGGGAGGAAATGAGTCCATTCCATTTATAATGAATTTTCATTCCATAGAAAAGCCTCACCAACGAGTGGGATTTCAAGGAGACCAAAGTAACCAAATCAAGCTATAATAGCCTATTTTGTGCCACCACATCTATCTACTCCATAGCGAGTGTATATTCCTTTCATTTTGCACTATAAATTTGATAATGAAAGACTAATAACTATAACCCTTATTTCTTGCTAGAGTTTTAATCCTCAAGAGTTTCTCCATGGTATATTTTGTGTTAATGGTATTATTAAGTTTATTTATCATTGTAGTTTGTTCTTATTTTCTCAATTCATTTCATTATTTATGTGATATGCTTCTAATATCATAACTTAAACATTAGTATTCACTACATCGTAGAAAATTCTATTTAAAATAGCATTCTAACATCTATTTTGAAACATTAGTATTCACTACATAGTGGAGAATTCTATTTAAAATAGCATTCTAACATCTATTTTGATGAACTATCCATTAGAATATCTAAAGTAGTTTATAGATCATTTTGATATCAAAGCAATTTTGTTTGGGGTTTCCATGGAATAATTGTAAGATCAAAATATTGACATAAGGGAGGCAAGGAAAGCGACCTCAATCTCCAAAGATGAATGTGAAAGATAAAATCCTATAAAGTAGAATAATACCAACCCTCAATCAAAAAACAAGAGAAAAGGAGGAAGATATTGTTTTCTATTCAAAATGTGGATTATATATTTGGTATTATATAAAGTCGTGCATATTTTTAGTTAATAAAAATACATTTCATTTAGTAATACATAATAAAAAATGACAATAAGTTATCCAATTAAAACATGGTAGAAAATTATTTCCATAAACCCCTTTTCCTCTTCCCTTCGACTAACTTCATATCCCCTCTCCTATACACTTGATATCCTATACCATTTATACAATTGATATGAACTTTATAATTTGTTTCATATCATTTAAACATATATTATTATGTAACAAAGACATTCCCACATAATGCTAAGAAACATACCATGAAACAAAAACAGTTAAACATAAGTCTAATACTTTTGACATTCTCTAATGATACCTTATCCTAGAAGTTCGTACTACAAATATAAACATCATAAATGCTAATTTATATTGAAATGTTTTCAATATTATAAATATGGCATTACCTTACTTGTATTCCAAACTCACATGGCCTATCACTTTTGATTAAAGTCCGTGTACACCATATTACTCCCAACCTTTCATGTTGGTAGGGACTATGAGTCGGATTGCTGTCTTTTCTTTCATTTTGCACATATATCAAAACATGCATTCTCCATTTACCCCAAAAGAAATTTCATTGTAGAAAATATAAAAACCGTTTTGCTTGGCAAATGACATACTTTAACCTTTATGTCTGCCGATGGAAAAGTTTTTACTCTTATTTTGCCTCATCTCGAGGTGAGGCCATATTACACCATTCATTTCCTATTTTTGAAACTATAAAACATAGGAATTGAGAGAACATTTAATGTTGCACATGAGTTCATCAAGTAATGCTAAAATTTGTTTAGCATTAATTCGAATCATCAATTTAATTTACAACACTTAAAGTTGTTATGATTTCCTTATCACCTAAACTCTAAAATCTAAGAGTAACATTGGAGGTGCACTTTGGAACAACCGCCTTTGTTGGAATGGACACACCTTCTACATGGCCTTTATTATGTTGGCCACGAACTTGTTCCACACCACCATGATTTGCATCGCCTCTTAACAACCCTCTAGTGAATCTTGAACCATACACAACATAAGTAGAATACCTTCTAATAGTAGCAACAACAACACAACATCAACCTCATACAAAATGACATAAGTTGGTTCCATATCAATAGCCATAAGTATAAGTATCTTACCTTCATCAATGGGATTTGCGCATGGACTTGAATCTAGATGCTAATATGCTAATGGATGTTCTCATCTCTTGATCTACCTTAGTTATGGATTCCTCCACCTTCATTCTACTTAATTGTGCTACCCTAGGGTAGCCAACCCACTCAGTTTTCAGGGAGAATCACTACCCACTTATCAGGTTTCTTGTTTGTAGGTTGATCCAGGGATCAACAATATTTAGAGTGATCGGGCCCGCATGTCGACCAAGAATATCTTAGGTATAGGTTTGTACTTCTAACTCTAGAGTAAAGCGAATTTGATTTGAGAACAATAATGAAGTGAATCCTCAAAATGTTTCATGTGATATCCCCTGTTTTGTTACCTTGCATTTCCATCCACGATGAGGGGAAATAACTACACTTATTGACATTCAGGCACCACTAACAATTATTGTAACATTGAGTTCTTTGGAGTTGGAATCATGTAAGAACATGGAAAAAACTATTTTCTCTCATTTTGTTTATAATATCTAACTTACACACATTAACCTATATAAGAAAATTCCAAACAAGGAGGGTCTTAAGTACTTCATCCTAGGGCACAATTCTAACATCTTGAAATGGTTGACTTTCCTTCCCTTGAATCAATTTAGCTTGCATAGCCACACAAATCCCTTCAGGAAGACACATTAAAATCTAGTAAGATAGTGCTTTGCATTATAAAAATTCTAGCTCCATTATTAAGAAAAGTATTATAAGTACCCTCAACAACTAATAGGAGAAACTACCTATAGTAGTAACAAAAAATAGAGTAGAGATTTGATGGATGTAGACTAAAATGTGCAAGAACAAATTACAAATGATACATATATATATATATATATATATATATATCTACTGAGTGAGTTGGAATAATAATAGTGAGATCCTACTAAAATAATGTTCCAATAAAGTGACCACACCCTTCTAAACCTACATACTTGTTGCTCATTGACTTGAATCTTGATTAATATAGTAGTTAGTTACAAGTGAACAAAACCTCCCAACCTTACCTAACCCATTATCACATGGAGTTTCCTGATTATTATATGGAGGGAATTAATTTACCTCACATTACACACACACATGCTCAGTAATCACCTTTCATGGAGGAAACAAACTTCTTCACTTTTCTCTTGTGGCCATCGTAGTCCATGTTGATCTTCATCTCTATGATTTCTCATTTTGGTTGTCATTTTTAATTTCCTTCTCAAGACCTCACCTGACCAATTTTCTCTTGAGTGGACCTTCTTGATTATCACATAGAGGGAATTGCATTCCTAGGAATAAATGACCCACAAGAGCTACTCAAGATGAACATAGGGATGGAGAGGATAATTAAGGAATTTGAAGCCAATTGCATACACAAGAGGATCCATAACTAGATGCCATACATGCTACTATCGACAACTCGATGCCCTAATAATTTCATTGAAATTTATGCCCTTAAAATATTCATATGTGTTGGATGATGGTCTTGGGAAATGGTGTGAAGCCACAAATGATGTGCAAGGAAGGAGGAACCACGGTATATGTTTTTATATGTTGCAAACAAGGATTCAAATACATTATTTCTATAAAAAAATTGGTTAATATTGATTATGTTAAAGCGGCTGAGGAGATTCCTAAGTAGCCCACAAATTTAAACAATACATTCCAAGAAAAAATTCCCTATCCTAAGAGATCCGAGTTTTCAAAAATCCCTCAACCATATATGTAACCATGAAAAATTATGGGAGTTCCATAAATTCTTACAGCTAAAATTCGTTACATACTGGCCTAATTACAATACAAAATGACAGTACATAAGATAAAGCAATAAGTAATAGACCAAGCCAAAACCTTAAACTAGTATATTATCTTTCCACATCTTCCAACAATGGTGCACTGGAATCTTCAAATCGAACCAATACAGTTTGTTGCATCGTTCCCATTTCCATGTGGCCGAAGTTGGAGAATTTACTTGTGCTAGAATGACGCCTATGAGAAAGATCTTGAAGAAGATAATGGTGCATTTCATTATCAAAATCCATTTGTTCCAGTCCCCCTTGCATGTCAACCTTGCTCTCTAATCGAATTCGGTGTTGTTCCTCTAGCTGAAAATGACAATTGAGATGCTCCAACATTTTCTCAATGCCATCCAATTTCCCCCTAATTCAATAGAGAAGCTTCACGAGACCAACAATTTCCATCACAACATGACCAACACCTAACCCACTTTCTTTCCTTGCCTCCATCATCCCCCTTACAACATCAAAGTAAAGGATTACAAGCTCGATGTATCATATTCCCTGCAATGGAGCCTCATCCACCTTTATTCATTCACCCAATAGCCATGGAAGGACCTCCAATATCCCACCCTCACTGCTTGAATCCACCGTGAAAGCCATAATAACCTTTGTACTATTAATTCCAAGCAAGTTGCAGAGGGATAAAGGAACACATAAGTATGATGGATTAATTGTGCAAATTAAATGGTGTGAGATATGCTTGCATTCAAGATATTTCGGGCCATGTGCCATAGTTCCCTCATGCAAAAACCCAATTTTTACCTTTTATTAATATTTCAATTAAAGAAATTAAGCATCCCCCTTTCATGATGCTCAGGGTGTGTTTTCCCATGGAAGATTCGAACATTAAGAACCTAAGGAATCCACCTTCTTAGTGGAGGTTGAACATCCTTGACCAATACACCTTTATCTAGTTGAACAACATCATTGGCAAGATTGTTAGCTAGATTGTTATTGTGCTTTCATATGTTCCAAAAGGTATACTACTGAACTCTTTGTATATTGTGATCGGATCTATCAAAGATGCGGTTTTGAATCTTATTGTTTTTATTAACATGATTACGAAACTGGTGAATAACATGGAGTCCCCAAAAATCATGATATGTGAAATTTGCAGAGACAATGATTTTCGATCCAATATATAAAGCATACATTTCTGCATAACTATTTGTCGTAATTCCTAGACCCCATGAATTCCAAGTCACTTCTTTTTCGCTAGGGTCAATGAGGACCCCTCTCTCACTTGCCACCCCTAATATTCACGTACATGTTGTAACAAGTATCTGTCACAAATACAATGATGGCTCTATTTTAGTTTACCAAAATTACATAAATGTAGGTACAGGTGATGGGTGGACTCTTTCCTCCCTACATGGAAGAGTGGTATGGTGGCCTCAATTACTAAGTACTAATTTTAGTTTCTAATATGGGTCAGCGTTTCTTACCATGCTAAAATAGCTAGTCCTAAAGGGATATTTTTCTTACCATGCAAGGTGCTTCAGGGATTGGATCAACCAACTTTGGTTCAAATGCATTTGTTGATATTGGTGTTGGGGCCAACTCCTATAAATATTCTTGCTTCATTTGTCGAATCTACTTTTACATGATTAGGTGATTCAACTGTTTCATTGGCATCACCAACTACAACCATTAGATAGGTTTTCTAATGTGCAAGGTCTACTTCAAAATAATCAATTATTATTGGAATAAGAAAAATTAAAATCACTATACTAAAAAACCAAAGCAATAACCATGCTATACATAGCTTAGATAGCTTACACTATGTTACTTACTTACTTAAAGAGAGGAACTTCCTGCTTTGATTTGGTATGTATCTCCCCTAATTACATTAAGGTTTTATACATTTCAAAGTGGCAAGATGGAATATTACAATAAAGGCTAATCATTTCTATTTGAATTGGAAAATATTGGTCAATCAATCGGAAAATCCTACGGTGGTGGCGTACTATTTGGAAATTCTCTTGCCCTTCAAAAGCAAAGATCCTCATGTGTTTCATCCTTCGTAACAAAGTTTTAATATGGGATCATTTGCAAAGTTGGAACAAATCAGGGCTTGAAATATGTCATCTCTGCAAAAATGTAGAGGAATCAAATTTCCACTTGTTTGTGGACTATAGATATGTCACAATGGTCTTAAAGGAAATTGAAATGCTATTACATCTTCCTTTCTCTTGGGTAGGTACTTCTGTAAGTGCTTGCTTGTGGAACTGGTGTCAACAACTGGATCTTCATAATTTCAGAAATATTCCTCTAATAATTTCCTAGAAAATATGGATAGCCATGAAAGAAGGTTTGTTGGATATTCATTTACTAGTCCTTAGATCTGTGCAAGATATACTCTATCCATTTTACATAGTTACCCTCATACTATAAAATCCTTTGTTCCCCGTCACTTGATAGATGATCCTATAAATTGAGATATTCCATGGCTATATTTTGATAGAGAGGCAAAGAAAAATCCAGCCATGAGTGGAGCAGTTGGGGTAATATACTTATCCAAGTAGGTAAAAATTCAATTTAGTGCAAGCTCGGGAAAGGCACGAATAATTTTGCAAAAATGTTTTTTTTATGATCTAATCTGTGTGATGCACTTCGATGGTTATTTTTAGGATATATTTTGGTAATGATAAAGTTCATCTTTTGAAGCATCCTGGCATATAAACAATCCATCCATATGATCTGTGACTTTTGGACCAACTATTGTTACTGATAGTACTTTGGGTTCTCTGCAGGACGATTTGTTTCTGAGACAATGATTTATTTTACTTGTTTTAGATCAATCATGGGCTCTATACTTGATGTTGTGTACCTTACAACAACAATAGGCTCAAAAGATGGTATCTTTGAAGTTTTTGTCTTGAAGGTTTCAAGCATAGTCAGGAACTCATCTTTTTGGTCAGTGTATTTTTTGAATAGTTATGATTCATCTGGTAATCCTACTAATTTCATACCCATAAGTTTTTGAGTGAACAATTTTTGTTAGATTACTTCTTCTTTCTTGGACTATATATGTTCTTTGAAGCAGTTTCTTGCATCACACAACAACCATAGGATAGAGACTTTTTGGTCAAGATTGAAGCAGTTCTGCTCAATAAATAGATTTTTCTAAGAAATGTAACTTTTTATATATAAAGTTATGATTTTTTTCTTGTGAAAAAAATGAATCATATTTAATAAAGGTTTAACGAATGGCCTTGAGTGGTAGAAGGAAATGAACCAATTTTAGGAATCAATTAAATGGGAGTAGTCTATTTATTCTACGTTTTCGAATTGAAGGTGGGTTTTGATTGGAATGCGCTAATTTTTTGGGGGTAAAATCCAAATTTCTACGTGTTTAAATTGTATTTTTGAATCCATAAATAGATTCAACACCCTCAAATACCCCCATGGCACCCAAATTATGCAATTTCCATAGCTAATATATGTGATTCTAAGATTTTTTAAAGATTTCCAATTGGAATATAACAAAATTAGACGAAAAATATTTCGGAAAATGTTGAAAACATAGAATATTTAGACTACAATAGTTAAATATATATGTAATATTTGATTTCGTGATTTCGAAGCTTTATAAAGGACTACATAGAACATGATAAATCAATTAAAATTAATCTATCCTTTTAATCACAAACTCTTTGTGACCTTTTAATATTTTTTTTTTAACTGAAATTGTAAAGAGGTTTATATGAACACGCTGAACATAGCCATGCTTTACAAAATAGATGCACAAAAATTGAAATTCTGATCTTTCCTAGCACAATATTTTTTACATGGCTTTCTGTTGAAAAAATAAAACTTCATGTAGCTTCTCTATCTATACCTATAGCACAAGTCACTATAGATTTTAATAAACTGTTTACATAACAAAATACGAAAAACATGATATTTGCAGAAGTACACATGATATATCATATATTTCCTCAAAATTTCTGAACTGTCAATAATATCCTCGGATGGACTGAATGAAAAAGGTCTCGTCCATGGGTCTTGGATTTTTTGAAGGTGAAGTTTGGCAATGGCTGCAATGATTCATCTTTACCAACTCCTCTAGCTCTACAAAATAGATGCACAAAAATTGAAATTCTGATCTTTCCTAGCACAATATTTTTTACATGGCTTTCTGTTGAAAAAATAAAACTTCATGTAGCTTCTCTATCTATACCTATAGCACAAGTCACTATAGATTTTAATAAACTGTTTACATAACAAAATACGAAAAACATGATATTTGCAGAAGTACACATGATATATCATATATTTCCTCAAAATTTCTGAACTGTCAATAATATCCTCGGATGGACTGAATGAAAAAGGTCTCGTCCATGGGTCTTGGATTTTTTGAAGGTGAAGTTTGGCAATGGCTGCAATGATTCATCTTTCCTAACTTCATCGAGCAATATGCTCCCTCATGTTTCCATCCAGATTGTCAATCCTTGACTCCAAACACACAATATTGGTGGTGTGACAATGCACTTCGTATTCAAAAAAGGCAATTTTCTTAATCACTCCACCTATTCCTTCCTATACCACTCACAACATTCGCTTGAAATCTTCTAGGTACCCTACAAAACTCACGTAAATCTTCCTCCAAGATAGAATGGTGTCTTCTGAGACCACTATAGAGAGAATTTCTACTTAAAGTTTGGATCCATCGACCCTTATCAAATCCTTGAACACATGGAGCCTCACCGCTGACAATTCCCAAATCCCTTTCACTATGGAAGGAGAGGTAGTCTAAGTTTCTATTTTCTACCACAATAGGCCAAAGAGCAGTGAAAACCTGAAACAATTATTCTTCCTCTCGGATGGATTTACCTTGCATATTACTCTGATTCTCGACTTCCTCCATCGTATTTAACTTGAGGACACTGCTACAAACCTCACTTGTGTGATACTAAAGCGAGTGCATGAAGAGGGGATGCCTGACTTCAATGGATTTAATGTTGCGGTCACACCGGACTTTATCTTCATTAAACATGTTGCGTATTGGCATCTACATCTTGCCACTTGTATGAATTACGTGCAAGGCTAAAGTTTAGGGGAGTGGGCCTAATAAATCCCTCATTAATTTGAGGATCCTTGGGGAGGATTGATCCCATAAGACACATGCCAAAACTATGGGCTAGTCGAAATATGCTTGGGATTTGACCCAAAAAATTAGAGTTTCTTGTGATATCTTGAAATATTACAAGGTTCATAATAACCTTATAAAGGATTTTCATGGAATCCACTTCTTGATTGGAGGAAGGGTACCGAGAACTAACAATCCTTTCTCTAGCCTTGCTCCTTGGTTTGCCATACTATCCACTAGACTATTATTTTTCCTCTTAATGTGAAAAAACACAGAGTTTGGGGGGAGGAGATTTGAACTTGCTTTTGAATTCTACCACATAAGGGAGGACACTTCTGATAGGTGCTAGAAATTTTTAAATGACGAATTTGGAGTCTCCAAAGATTCATAGCTTCAAGATTTCAAAATTTGAAATACTTTCTAGACCTTGCAAAAGGGCTAACCACTCTGCCTAGTTGTTTGTTCTATTCCCTAATCCCCATGCATAAGACTTCACTATTCTTCCTTCCAGGTCCTCGATGACCCCTCCTGATCCTACAACCCCTAACCTTTTACTATATTTATTGGAATAATTCAGTTTATATTTTTTTAATCTATTCAATATAATGAAAAATTCTTAATAATTTTTTTTTTAATTTTATTTAACTTTGAGAAGATTTTGATCTAAAATTATATCATCAATTGATTGGTAAGATATTTGACCATAAACTTTTGTTTTTCAAAATTTTATTTTATTTAAAATAATCTATATTATTTAATTTTAAAAAATAACTAATTAAAAATAAATTTATTTATCAAAAAAAATATAATTTAAATAAAGAAATTTTAATCACCAATTAACTCACATCTTTAAACATTGTAAACCATAAAGTGGATCATTAAGAATTTAAACAATCAAACAAAAATTAGGGAGCAGAACATTAAAAAATTGATCATTAAATTATTAATATAATGTCTTTCCATACATCTATTATGGATTGGATACGTACCCTGATCAAAACACAACACAATATTCTTTTTTTTTTCACACCGAAAAAAAAAACAACTTTTATTAGAAAAAGCCGTGTCAAAATATACAAGGAAGGAAAGAAGCCTATACTTTTTGTGTTGTACTATAGAAAGAAAACATATTTTCGTCCCTACATATATCTCGATACATAAATAAGAAGCACACTCCTTTCAAAGGAAACACCTACTTCTAAAACAAAGGAGACATTTGGACTGAAAAGATCAATTCAGGCTCAGGCAACATGGCACAATAGAAATCAAAACTTTAAGGTGTCCAATCTAACCAGAGTTCCAGATCTGTATTCTTCCAAGTAAATAGTTCCATCCATGGGCCCCAGGATTCTCTTAGAAAGTAGGTCCACAGCCATATTATACTCTCTATAAATATGAAAGAAAGAAACTGTATGAAAAGTTGAAGTGAGTGAGCAAGTTCGCTTCAACCATCCATCCAATTCCAACGAGAGTAAGTCATCCCTTCCACATGCCCAATTGATAATACATTGAGAATCACCAAATATAGAAAGAGTAAGGATACATTTAACTTGGAAAACCATAATATCCCCCAAAGGGAAATAAGCTTTGCTTTGGTATTTGATCCACACCTGCTCTCATATAGAGAGGATAAGAAAGTGTAAAAAAGAACCAGAGATAATTTTAATATCATCCCAGCTCCACACAATCCAGTCTACGCAAATCCGTCAAAAAAACCTAAAGGGAAAGAATGATCAGATTCAGTGAAGGGCTTTGTCACACACAGTTTTCGTGAAGTAGAAAAGTTGAAAGTAGTGAAGTATCCAATTATATGTGAACAAAGAAAATGTGGAGAGGCCTTCAGCTCCTAGAAGAGGATCCTGTTACATGCTTTCCAGACGTCCCAAACATCATAACAGCTAAGAGTAGGATCAATAGGGTGACAATCGAACCGGCGTTTGATATTCCCTTCAAAGGTGTCACAAACCCAGGGAAATTGAAAATTCAAATTACATGGAAAGTGGTAGTATCTTCCTTTCATATAATCAAAAAGGGCATAGGATGGTAGGTGGGAAATGACCATAAAGTTAGCATGGGGGAAGACCCATGGATAGGGAGTGGCCTCCTTCATAATATTCCAATTCACATGGTTAAACATCTTTGCGATAAAGGATTGGTGATTCTCAGTCAATTTGTTGATCACTCAGTCAATACTTTTATGATGCAAGGATGGCTGACAGGGGACTTTCTAGGCCTTAGGGGAGAAGGTAGAAGAAGATGGGGTATATTTATAGAACAATTACAAAATAATCATATTTTCCTTTCACATAACAAATATGAGATAGCTTGGGTATGTGATACACATGGTCACTACACTCCGAAAGTAGGCTTGAAATACTGACAACAACAATCAATGAAGAAAACCAAAATGGTGGTGGCGAGCAGTATGGAAGTTTCAATGTCCTCATAAGGAAAAAATATTCATGTAGTTTCTCTTGAGAAACAAATACTTCACGTGGGACGTCATACACAGGAAGGGAAGATCTGGTCCTGGTTTCTGTGTTTTGGGCAAAAATAAAGAGGAGCCAAATTTCCATAAAATAGTGGAGTGCCCTTTTTCCCAACTACTCTAGAAAACCATGGAGTCTATACTTTGGGTTAGTCTAACATGGTTTGGGAACTTGGTAAAGGACAAATTATGGATATGGTGCACTAATCTAGTATTTGATGATTACATGGAATTTCCTTTAATTACATCCTAGCAGATCTAGATGGTTAGGAATTCAATTATTTTTTAGGATAAATAAATTTCTTACTTCCACTGCGCTAGCAAAAGTTTAGCATTTTTTCAATGGTTCCCATAGGATCAGATGAAAAATAAGGAAAGAAAGATACAAAATTAGGTGATAGACAAGGGAAATACCTGGGCATTCTTTGATGGGGCAGCAATAAAGAGCCCTAGTCAAAGTGGAGCAGGTAAGATTTTATATCTTTTTGAGAAGCACAGTTTCAAGTTCAAAGTTGGTTTGGGTCCTATAACTAATAATTATGAAGAACTCAAAGCACTTTGGTAAGTACTATGTCTGACGGTGGAGAAGAACATCACATTTTTACAAGTCTTTGGGGACACATCACTTATCATCAAATGGATCAATGAAAAACATGTATGTAAAAATATTTTACACAAACATATGTTATCAAAGATTAAAAGTCTAAAGCAACACTTGGAGAGTTTTGCTTTCTCCCATGTTTTCAATGAAAGTAATGTTATTGTTGACGAGCTATCAAAGGAGGGATTAAAAATGGCACAAGCGAGCTAGGACATAGTGGAGGAGTTTGAAGGAAATTCCAATAAGTATTATCATAAACCATTCAATGATATTTATAAATTTTATGGACTGGACAATTCAAGAGAAGACTTAAAATTTTTGCAGGAATTTAAAAGAGACCGAATCTGTTACAATGAACATAAGAAATCCTGACAGGTACATTTGATCAAGGGAATGTGTCGATGAAAGACACACTATATCTAAAAATGAATTGGCTTGATGTACTGCTCAAACTAGGAAAGTACCGTTGGAAGTGTATGCGCATGGATAAGGAGTTATTTGAATTTCTCATGTTTTGTGTGAGTAGTGGATATTATGACTTGTTTTTAATACCTAAGCTGAATGAATTTCTCATGTTGTGCATGAGTAGGGGATGTTATGAATTGTTTTTTTTATATTTGGAAGTTATTGCTACTAAATTTTTTGTATGAGAAGAAGCTACTAGAATGTAGTTTAAATATACCGAGCTTTTAAAAATTAGACATGAAGTTTTTGTTGATCCCTACTATCTTGCAGGAGATTAAGTTTGTAAATGAGCAGAGTATGTTGGGACATGTTTGTAAACTTACCTGTGAGTGGTGGGAAGAAGTATGGAATATATCTTATAGCATATAAAGGTATCATTGATTAGTTTTGCAAAGCATCGGGAATGGAAATTAGTCAGGAAAAGACTAATCTTTACAGAAATGAGACAAACGATGAAACACTTGATCAGATTTAGCAGGTTCTTCCCTACATGGATCAACCCTTAAATAAAGGATTTAAGTATCTAGTATACTTGTTAAAACCCAATAATTATCGTGTTGAAGACTCGAAATGGCTGGTTCAAAAAATTGAAAAAATGGCTCAGCATACAACATTCAGTGGGGTCCACACACTCTTCGGGTTGTTAGTTAATTTATTATTCTCTCATTGATGGGGGGCATGATTTGGTTACTTGGTCACTTTGACATGTTATTGAATCATATCTTATGTTATTGTTCCATGGGGTGATTCTAGTGAAGGAAATTAATACCTCATAGCCCCACCATGTGCTCCTTCACTTGTCCTAGTCATGTTATATGTGGTGTGACCCCCCTTAGGGCCTCCTTAGTGAGTGCACACCCCTCATTAGTGAGTTGATCCATTTATTATTGCTCCGGCTCATCATGGTTGTCGATTGTTTTATGTTTATCTTTTGATCTCAACCACTCGTTCATAAAATGGTTAGGGTTTTGGTCTCTCTCATTCCTATTTAAGGAAGAGACCCCCTCATTGTAAAGGCACCTTTTGGGCTTTGAAAATACTGGAATACAATATTATTTTGCAATATTTGTTTCTCATGCTTTGATGAATGTTCTTGTACATGATTATACATCGTTGCTTTAGACATCTAGGTTGCTTACAGGTGATTCTCAACAGCTACAAAGAGAGTCCGAATTCATTTGTTGCAGGGGTGCGAATTGCTTTGAGGAAAGATTGCAGGGGTTTACCCATTGGTCACTTAAAATACTAACTGTTCAAACCCTATATTTTTAGATATGGCGATAATTTGGGATTAAAACATAAAACCCACTTCTAAATTAATTAAATAACCTCATAGCTAAATTTTGGTTGGAATCCTACTCTATTTGACCTCCGATCTAAGGCACTGATCTTCTCTTAAGGGTGACGCACTTGTGGGTTTTATGAATTTTTCTAGATCTATAACTTGGGTTGTGTTATTTTTCCTTTTATACTTCAGATCTACTGCTTAGATAACCTTCTAGTTCCATTTGTACCTTAATTTTACCTTGTGGGTCCCATTTCACTCATTTTCCATAATTTAAGGGTGGGCTACATTTGGGTCTTTTTTTATTGGAATTAGATCCATCTAGATCTACTCAATTAAACTCATAAGTGGCATATTTTATGTATGGCTGAGAAATTTTCCCTTCTATAAGCCTCCTCAACCAATCCCTAACTCCTTTTGTCCACTTATATTCCCTAGATCTAGATCTAGTCACTCTTGATCTCTCTCTTTTCATTTTCACATTTCCCTAGGAGGTCTTGAGTAGGTTCACTAGCCTTCATTGGTTAGCTAGGGTCTCCCCCTTGATCTTGATTTGACTTGATCTAAAGTACAGCGAGCCTCGATTAACATGAGAACCAACAATCCCTGGGAATCGTGGCTCTCTTGGGTGACCTCTTTTGTTGTCCACCGCCTCTACCATCCTGGATAGGATCACCTTTTTGGGACAAATACAAGTTGTGTGATAAAATTTTTGGCACCGTTGTCAGGGAGGTAGAGGCTTACCTCAGGTATCTACAAGTATCCATGTGTATTTTATATCTTATTGCATCCGGTCTTGTAACTTGGATGGTTATCATTTTTATTCTTAAAACATACATAACCATCTCATTTCACTCATATTTCCCTGCTTATACATGACATATCTTTCGGTAGACAAGAGTTAAAGTTTACCTGATGACTCCTAATCGTGACTCCACTGAGGCATGACCCGATCGACATCCTTACGATCTCAGAAGTAGGGATAACACGAATCAGTAAGAAGGAACTCCGCTTTCATATCATCGAAGAGATCCCAAAACCAAATCATCTAATTTCTTTTGGAAAATCGTGAAATCTTCTGATTCTCCAAATCATTTATTGGGATCCCCTTCAACTAATATGGTTCCTCCTGTATCCCTGTCTCATCAAGTAAATCAAGTAAATCCATTGGACGAAACAAATCAAACTCCTCTAGTAAATCCTCCAATTAACCCTTCGATTGCTCGTAGATTTGGGAACAAAGCCAAAGCTTCACCTTTAGATTTTTCTCAAATCCCCGGTTCAACTCCTGACATGCCAGACAAGTATTTTGAAAAGATTCCTAAATTTATTGGAAATTGTGCGACCTCCATTGAGGGCCACATCGAGAATGTCTAGGCTCACATGGAAGCTTATGAGGTAGAAGAGGAAGATGTTTACATGAGGGGTCTTTTTGCATCCCTGTAAGGTGATTCTCGTAAATGGTTTGACAGTTTTCCTACATCATCAATCACGGGATATGATACCTTTGTAGAAAAAATTAAGCACGAGTGTTCAGTCAAGTTAGACGGATGTTTTCTTCTTATTGGGTGTATTTACTGTCTTAAGGAATCACCAAATATTTAATTATCAACCAGGGTTGGTAATCTTAGAGTTGTGGCACAATATATGCTGAGGTAGAATGTCGCCTAAGGTTTCGGCTCGACAGACCTTATAAAATTTTAATAATGAAAAGATCGAAAGATATTTCAAAATGAAAAACCAAGTCAAACTTAAAAAATACAACTACTGAACTAATTGAACCTCACTAAACCAATAGATCAAAATAGTATCAAGCTATACTACTCTACTCCATGGACAATAACTGAAAAGATAAAAACAACAATATTATTTTGGGAAACAAGACTTAATAAAAAACAGAACTACTTTGATGAAATTGAAAGCTATTGATTAATAATTCAAACTCTAATATAGGAATTAGAAACAACTGTAAATGAGTTTAGGAACCTATTTATGAAATGATTCAATTGACAACTAACTATGGAAACAGGAAACTATATTAACTTAAAGCAAAACTACAAACTCTTAATGAATTCAAAAACTATTCTTACATTCAACTCAAGATCAAACTAAACTACCTAATTCCATTCTCCTTGAGGATTCTGAGGAAATGTATCAAATGTAATAGGAACAAGAGAGAATGTACCAAAAAGACTTTCAAATGTGACAAGGAAACAAAATGGAATCAAATCTAGCTTAATTTCTACAAATAAATGCAAACTAAAGAGTGTCCAATTACAACTAACTTTAAACATTGTAATTTATTTCCTATCCATAAGCAAATGACATAGGACAAAGGTAATCTATAAGCAAGTACAAAACTTAATAAAGATATTTACTTGAAAATGAATTTGATTTAGAAGCAAGTATAAAACTTAATAAAGATATCTTATTTTTGAGTCAAATCCTATTCTATGAACATCTTCATTAACTATGTGAATGGGAAAACTAATCCTATGCTTAAACGAAGAAACTATCAAAATTAAGACACTTTGGAGAATGAAATTACTAAGTCTAATCCAGAATCAATCTTAAAAATCATGAAATAAACCAAACTATGAATGAAACTGATAAATTCTAGAACAGTAAAATATTAATGAATCAGATATAAAAGAAAAACATCATTTGGAAAGCAACTAAAGCAACTAAATCAAAGTTAAGAAAATGGAACGAGAACTAAGAATGATGATGAAACTTAATTAAAATTCTATATAGTGTAGAACAAGGTTCTAATTATATGTATACATGCTAATCAATTACAAGAAAGATTACAATTCGAAAACCTAAGAAGCTGAATTCTAAACAAGCATAAAAACAATGCATAAAATATTAAAGTCCGTATGACAATCCGGATGACAGTCTGAAAGACAGTCCGAATAAGAGTCCGGATGAAAGAAAACGATATAAACTAAGGAAAGAAGCAGACTGAATGATCTTAATGCCAACTGGTTGATGCATATGAACCTACAGCGCAAGGACAACAGTAAATATATTGTTTAAAGTTTGAATGACAAGAAGCAACCTATACTAATCATTATCTAAGGGAATGAACTATTTCTATGGCATAATAAAACAAGGCTGAAATGTAAATGGAACTAATCTACAACTATAGGAAAAATTAGCAGAACTAATTCTAATTATGACTTAAACTTGCAATAGTAACTAATTAACTTTATCTAGTTGCAAATGACAAGACTGAAAGAAAACATAAAGAACTATGCATGACCGGTCATTTAACTTCTAGGAATGTAAATTACATTAGAAGCAAAATATAAATTATAGGAAATAAAGAACTGTCATGTACAGGAAACAAGTTAAATAATGGAAATGAAAACTATTTACTTGCAGAAAAGAAATGTAGAATATATACAATAAAACCTCTGGTTGTTGGGGGGACCTTCTTAGCAATCAAGGGTTGAAGCTTAACTCAAATTATTCACCAACAACAAAACATCAACAACTAGAATCTGGAACTTCCATTAACTGATAAAATTACACAGCGTGTATGTAAAAATTACTGCTATCGTCTATGTGCAATGATATGCTGCGTTTCTTCACAGGAAACATCTTTATATAATTTTTACAACAAGAGAGAAGGTCGACATAGTCGACCTCTCTAAAAATAGAGGTCTTTAATGGATGTAGAATAGCTGCAGGGTGGTTTACGACAGCGCACAGGCCGTCTTCTTGAGTCCACCGGCATTGATTTTCCTTGACGTGAGCAGCTGTGCGTTAGTTATCCTTGACGTGGGCAGGAGATGCGGTGTCGAGCTAGGAGGACGAGAGAGCGAATTGTCTAGAATGGAGGCTCACAAACCATGAGGGCCACGTCCTTAACAGAACCCACATCATCGTTTTTGTCTTTAATGCCCCGAAATATCTCAACCAATGATTCCGTAGGTGTGAATGGAGGGTTGGACGACAGTTCGAATGCGGCTAGGCGTCTTCAGCGTGAATGCGTGGCTGAATGAAGGTCCGAATGATGACCACAACCTGTAGAACAAAACTAAATTCCAAGCATGTTTAGGAATGAGAGATAATTGTCAATAAACCATAAAAAATGATGATATTTAACCAAGATTCATGTGATATGCAAATATGTCCATACTTGGATCTGATTGATGGTCTGAATGGCAAGGAGAATGAATTATCATATCAAAATAGTGAAAATAACGCTAATCAAAGCATGTTTACTGATCACAATGGTGACAAAAATGGACACCAACATTCCCCCAAACCGAAGATATGCTAGGTCCCACTGAACAAGCAGAGAAGAAATTAGGAAGAAGGCTGAGCTACGGTAGTAGCTACCTTCGACTTGGAAGAGGAAGTGGATTTATCCCTAAGCTTCGTGAACTGGTCCTTCAAAGCATCATGCTTCAACCGAGAGAAATGTTGGAAGCTATTTTGGCATCGTTTAAATCTTCAACACTCTTCACTTGTGAGCGTAATTCTTTGTTCTCTTTATGAAGCCCAGAGATTATCTAAACATATTTTTCATTCTAGCTTTTTAACTGTGCTATGTCTTGGGTTAATCGGTCCATATTCTGATGGAGTGGAGTAGATGCTTCTGCAAAAGACTCAGGGTCTTTTTGCGGGCTTGATCCCTTCAGAAATGGTTCGGGATCAACAGATGTAGTGTGTTCCTCAAGAGACTTATCTTCAATGTGTGCAGGAGCAGGATCCAAGACGGGGTCTTCAAGAAAACATGAAGATATATTAGCTAACGCAAGAAGGGGTGATTCAAGGGCATGGTTGTCCGTCTGGTCATCAAGGCTGTCTGAATGCATTGGCTGAATGACGGACTGATCGATAGACTGGATGACGGTTTGGTCAACAGACTGGTCACGATTGGCCCTTCTTGACTTTGTGGGTATTGGTGAAAAGAATGGGGGTTTCATGGTTGTGTCCTCATGGACAGGCTCAGGAGAGGATGGGTGAACAGGGTGTATTTCTCCCGAGGCACCCTCACTAAATCGTACAAACTTGGCATCCCTTTTTGCTTGGGCAGAGGTTTGAACGGGCTCATCTGCACGGTTTTGAAATTGGTGACGCTTGCGAGAGGCAGAGGCTTTAACAAGGGGTTTCTTGACCAGATGGGGGTTTAGTGTTTCAAACACAAAGCTATCCTACATTTTCCCTTTTCTTTCAACTGGTGGGTAATCAAGATCCTTATGAGACAGTGATGGTATAAACTGCCAGCAAGGTTAACCACATTTTTCCTAACCTGGCTAGACATTTTTTCTAGGCTCTTTAGAAAATAAAATGGGAAATTTAGGGCCTAATTATTAACGAAATGTGCCAATAATCGAAAGTGGCAGGCTTTTAAAATGGTGTACTTACCTTCACAAGTGATCAACCAGATGATAACAGTCAAGGGCTCGGGATATTCAGGCTTAACCCACTCCCGGTGGAACCCTTTTGTGCCTGCAATGTGTTGGTATTCGGCTTTGTGAGCAATATCGTGATCCGCCCATGGAAGGAAAAGGTGTTTGTGCCAACGGGAACCGTCCCTGGGAAGTTTCGTGGCAACGCAATGGACTCTTATGTTACAGGAAAGGTGAGATGGCCGACCTTAGCTGTTTTTCCATCGATCCCTTTGGAAAATAGAAGTGAAATCTCATCATCGTGGCCATAAAGAAGATGAAGGAATGGACCCCAGCCCACTCGAAGAAAGACTTCACGACATACCTTGAGTTCAGGAATGCGGAGCAAGTCCTGGTAGCTTCCAGGCTCGTAACAGATTGGCATTGTTGAACAGAGGACGAGGGATGCAAATGGATACAGGGGATGCAAGAAATTGCAAGATACACAGCCTGATGGACTCTGGAAAGATAAGGGCAAGTAGAATGAAGCAGAATTCACGTAGATGTTGGTTTAAATCGCGATCCGTTCGAACGTTTAAATGATCGTGAGCAGGGATTTAACAGGCTCTAACGATTATGTCATTATGCAAAAATCTTTGAGTCGTGTGACATCATGAAAATGTGTGCATTGGTGAATTCGTATGGTGATGATATATTCAACCATGTCCAAAGTAAACTTTGGATAGGTTGAATGTAATGTTCATCATGAGATATTTAAACATAAGTAGCATAAAAGAACATGATGAATTTCAATTAATAAAATGACAGATCGCATGGATATATCTTAATGAAAAATTAAAACCATATGATAGCCATAAGATGATTCTAGAAATCGTAATAATGCATGATTAATCGATTCATTTGTTGAAGTTGAAATGAGCAAAGGAGTGAGGTCGAATGCAAAGATGATATTTGATTGATCCCTGGTATGATTAGTCAATTAGATTTTACCAACAGAATTCAAAAATTAGATCCCTAACAGACTTAATCATGTTGTTATAAGCTATGATTTCATTCGGTACTTCATTCGGCACTTCATTCAGATTGTTGTTCATTTTCCTCATTCATCACTTCATTTGGATCATCATTCGACCCTTCATTCGGTCCTCCATATGGACCTTCTGTACAAAAGTGTGCTTTGTTGGATCTGATTGCTGCTGATTATGCAGAGAATTTTTCAAGGGCTATTAGTACACAAAAGGATGATGTAATCCTGCTTTTCTGAAGCTTTAGTCGCGCTCCTCTTGATTTATCATGGATTAGAACAATCTTCTGCTACTTGCATTATCCTGAAAACACCTATCATTTTGTCAGAGATAAATGAACTTTTATTATTATTATAAATATTTAGAAAGTAAAAACAGTTATGAACCTCCCCCAAACCAAAAATATGGCGTGTCCTCAAGCCATCAAAGAAAAACTGATTAATATTCAAATATTTCCAATTAATAGTTTAGCCAATAGCTCCGAAATTCTGTTATTATTTTTTGTAAGAAAAAGAAATACTAACTAATAAATGAAGGTGATTCAGATATGTACATTCATCAAAACAATAACAGTGCTTAGGAAGACCATATGAATAGTGATACTATAATTGATATGAAGAATGCCATAGGAAAACCAGTCATCCATGATTCATTTTAAAGATCTCTTGTCATCCAAAGAATATAGATAAAGTTCATCCTAGATTTTGTGAGATTTCTATAGTTATGGGCCCCATTTCTAGGATAATCATATCCTAGGTATTGTTTGAATTAGATAAGAGGGTCCAAGTCCAACTTACAGCCATTCTCTAATGACAATATAAATAATTGGCCTAAACATGTATTTGTATACTCAGGTTTTTTAGATGAGCCATGTGCATAGCAATGCATTAACCAAACCTCTTTTACCTGATATTGCCTCGCTGCTAGTAGGCCTATTCAGTACCCCAACGGGTTTATCTTGGTACCATGCAAGCATAGCCCCGTTGCCAGCGAGCCTGTTCAGTACCTCGACGGGTTTACTTGCATTTACCAAGCTTCCTTGTTTAAGATTTTACTTAGCATGGACCCACTGCTAGCGAGCCTGTTCAGTACCCCAACAGGTTTGCTTCGTATAATGATTTTTTTTTTGTATGAGGAAGCCAGTTGGCACTAGAGTGTGCTAAGCTTGCTAAACACATAATTCAAAATTTTAGAGCGAACCTTATGAGTAACTTAATTTATAATAGCCTGGATTATAGATCATGTCAAAAGAGAATAACCTAAAGCTGTTATTTGACCTCTCAGTCTATATTCTTCATAAAAGGTCAGTAATGTTCCCCACAAGTAGAAAATATCAATTACTCTTGGGATACCTTTTTAAAAGTGATTAAGAGACAAGTTATTATAATGAGTCTAGGATGAACTAGTAATCCATAGGTGTAAGATAGAACTTTGAAAATCATGATGATTAAAGTAGGTCTTAAGCAACTATTCTAATGATAAATAAGAAATGTGCATGTCTGAATCAGATACCATATACAGAATCATAGAAGAAAGTGGTTAGAAATTATATAAAAAACACTTTAACTTTTCACTATAAATTTTCAATTTTCAACAATAATCAAAAGAGAAGGAGTTAGGATGCATTATGAGTTTTGTTTTTAGAGCAATTCCCTTTTTAGATAATATTGCATGAGCTGATTATAGAGATAAGGTTCTTGTAATCAAACTGCAAAACCAATTGTTAGATGATTCAAATTTATTCAAATCAAACACATATGTACAAAGAAAAGTTATACGAAATTTATCAGAATTAGGGGAAGGAAAAATAGTCTTCCTTTTTTAATTGACAAAATTCCATGAGTTGATCATAAGAGTGAGTTCCTGTATAGATGCAATCAACTGTTAGAAATTACTCTTATTTAAAAAAAATATATATTTACATATATACAAATGAAGATAACCCAAAATAATTCAAGAACCAGCAGAAGGAGGAATGACTTCCTCTTCAACTAGATCCATCTCCTTGTGTTGTAAGGCATTCTGCAAAAAATCTTGTTTAGATATTGGTTGATGATAAAGTCTAAGTCTATGTCCATTTACAACAAAGGAAATTTGCGAATCATCAATTGTCTTAATCTTAACAGATCCATTATCAAAAGTTGTAACAATTTCATATGGACCCATCCAATGAGTAGTTAATTTACCTTTAAAGTTTTTGTACCTTGAATAAAAAAGTAATGCACAGTCTCTAGTTTTGAATTGTTTTTGTTTAATGTATTTATCATGCCACTTCTTGTGTTGGTTTTGTATTAAAATTGTGCGTTGAATAGCATCTTGTCTAATATCGTCTAATTCATTTATCTGCAGGATTCGTTGTCTCTATGCTTCTTCTAGGTCCATCCCTAATTGTGCAACCATATGAAAGGTTTTGACTTGAAATTCAATGGGTAGAAGAACTTGTTTACCATAAACAAGTTCATAAGGTGTGTGGCCAGTGGTATTCCTCCAAGTTATTCTATAAGCCCACAAGGCTTCTGGGAGCCTATCTGCCCAGTATTTGTGGTGTAACTAGATAGTCTTAGTCAGGATGGCTTCCAATACTTTGTTGGTAGATTCTACCTAACCATTGGCTTGCGGGTGATATGGTGAAGATTTACAATGTCTAATACCATATTTTTCAGTAAGCTCTTTCATCAACTTGGAGGTAAATTGAGATCCTTGATCGGTTACAATTTCCCTAGGTACACCGAATCGGGTAAATATTTCTTCATATATAAACTCTACCACAGATTTTTCTGTGGCTCGGAATAAGGATTTAGATTCTACCCACTTGGTGACATAGTCTGTGCAAACTAGGATGTACTTCTTCTTGTGAGACATAGTGGAAATTGGCCCAACAAAATCTAGAGCCCATTTTTCAAAAGGCTCAATCATAACCTGGGGTTGTAAGGGCACCTCATCGAATGGCATAGGTCTACCCATTCTTTGGCAACTGTCACATCCCTTGACATATTTGGAAGCATCCTTAAAAATGCTTGGCCAATAATACCCAAAGTGCAACACATTGTATGTTGTTTGCTTGTCAGAAAAATTCCCGCCACAAGGTCCACCATGACATGCATGAAGGATCTCTGCCATCTAATCCTCTCATACACATTGTCTAATAATAAGATCAGGACCAGTACGAAAAAGATCATTTTCCACCCAAGAATAATTAGAACTTTGAACTATGATCCTATGTTTCTCGGGTGGGGAGAGATGGTTCGGTAGCTTTCCAGTTGCTAAATAATTGGCTGTGTCTGCAAACCAAGGGGTTCGAACAGATACAACGAACAAATGTTCATTTGGGAAGCTATCGTCGACGGGACTGGCATTATCGTCAATTTGAATTAGAGAGAGAAAATATGCTACCACATTCTCTCAACCAAGACGATCAACAATAGTAATGTTAAATTCTTGTAACAAAAGAAGCCACCGAGTCACCCTGCCATTGGTGATTGACTTATTCATTAAAAATGTAATGGCGGAGTGGTCGGTGTGTACGAAAAATTCATATCCTGTGATATAATGATGAAACTTGTTGATGGCATAGACTACTGCTAGAAACTCTTTTTTAGTAACAGTGTATTTCGTTTCTACAGGGGTCAAATTTTTTCTAGCAAAATAGATGGCATGTGATGTTTGTCCCTCTTTTTGACCTAAGACTGCTCCTATAGATATGTCAGAAGCATTAGTGGATATATGGAAGGGAAAGGGCCAATTGGGGCCCCTGATTATTGGTGCCATTGATAGCTTTTCCTTCAGAGTTTCAAAGGCACGTTGACAAGGTTCAGTCCATTGGAATTTTGTATCTTTCAGGAGTAGCTTGAACATAGGTGCGACTACCTTAGTGAAGTTTTCAATAAAACGTCTATAATAGCCTGCATGGCCAAGAAAGCTTCTTACTTCTGTTAGGATATTCCTATACTCCATCCTAGTCCTAGCAACATTTCCATTGTTTGCATTTTCAGTCATGCATGCAAATATTAGGGTTTGCATGCAATTAGAGTTTGCATGCATTTTGCACGCATTCCAGTCATCAACACCAGCACCTAGCCCTCAGTGAGCTAGCCCCGAGAGCTTCTTTCCTTGCAGTTTTAGCCCTCCCAGTGGCTAATGCACCCTCCTTTGCTCCACTGCATGACAAAGGCACCTTCTTCACCTACCAGTCCAGTTATATCCAGTTATATTCAGTTATCTTTAGTTACTTCCTTGATTTAAGGATTAACTGACTCTTTACTGACCTTATCACTCCGATGGAATTCGAGTGAGACTAAACTGCCTATTCTGACTCTAGTAAGCTCCTATTGCATCCTCCACTGAGCCTCCTTCATCCAGTTAGTGTCTCCACATGCTAGTTACATTCAGTTACACCTACTACACTTAGTTAGACTCAGTTTGACTGACAATTGACAGTTACTTGTGCATTGATGACTCCATTGATGATCATGAGGACACCTAGTTGTGCTTCGATGACACTCCAGTGATCCTTTGATCACTCCATGAAGGCTAATTTGAATTGCCACCTTAGGCATTCGAATCCTCATGCTTGTACTATTTATTTGTCCATATTGTGATTAATTAACTAGTGTGTGTGAAGTATTATTGCTTCTATCCGAGTTCTATTGTACCATATTATTCAGTTGCTCATTATACTGTATTGATCACTCTTCTTCTATTTTCCTCCTTAATCATAATTACTCTTGTGAGGTATACATCATCTCTTAGACCTACTGTGAGGATTTTCACATGGTATCAGAGCATGTTGAGAGTATTGTTTATCTCCATTCTTGAGAGTTTTTTGCAGGTTATTACCAAAATTTCGAGTGCAGCAGTTGTAGCAGTTTCTGCATTTTTGCAACAGTAGTAGTTGCAGTTATTCTATATTGTTTTTGCAAGTCTTCTACAACTTCAATGAATTTAGAAGAAATTACTCCTCTTTCTCCATTCAACTATGATGAATGGAAACCAAGAATGATAGCATATTTGAAGAGCCATGATCTCTTTGATTGTTATTTTGAAAGAGAGTTTGAATCCTTTGAAGAGACGATTGACTGGTTGAATAAAGGTGACATGCACTTTGGAGCAATGATGCTTTCTTTGCCTGAATACCTGAGATTCTTTTTCCAATACCGTAATGGTGTTGAAACTCCAAGAGAGTTATGGACTCCAAAAGAGTTATGGGCTCACCTGGATGAAAAATTTGGTAGAAAGAATGAAGGGATTGGTCCAAATCCATTCGAAAGCAAGAAAAGTGATGCATTCACTCCCCTTGATGGTCTCTTAGATCATGAACCAGTATCATCTCATATTGAAGTTGTTGACAAAGAACTTGCAGATTCTCCACTCATGCTCAAACTTTCTTCTCTTTCTGTGCCAGCTCACACTCTAGATATTGCAGAAGGTCCTAAATCCTCTCTTGTACTAGAGTCTGTTGGTTTGCATCATGATCACATGATTATTTCATAGGTCAAAAAAGATTTTGAAGGTAATGCATTCGCTCCTCTCCAGCTATCTCCTCTTTTATACTACTATATGATCATAATTCCATGCTTTCAGAAGGTCATTGAAGAATATGGCCATTGCCATTCACTTGGGATAATTTCTCATGCATCTACTGGTTTTGATCTCACCTCTCATGGTTCAAAGGAGATCTCAAGAAACCATGATTCAAGTCTTGTATCTAATTTGGGTTCTAAGCAATTACTGCTTGGGAAAATTTCTCGTGCATATGATAGTTTTGATCTCACCCCTGCTGGTTCAAAGGAGATCTCAAGAAACTGTTTTTTAAGTCTTAAATCTGATTTTGATTTCAAGCAAACATGTAATAGTTCTTTTTGGCATAATCTCACCCATGGTGGTTCAAAGGAGAAGACAAAAGTCTATATGCACATTCAAAAATTTGATCCTACCTTAGCTGATTCAAATCACAGGTTCAAGGATCATTCTCATACTGTTGGATTTGTTCTCATCACATTCGAACTGAAGAGCAAGTACAAACACATGCTTTTTGAGCATGATCCACTTCTTCCCAAGAAGAAGATACCTCCAGACATATGACCAAGCATCACACTTGCTTGAGTTTGGAGCATTTATTACTGTGTGTGACCTATAGTTTATTTTGAGGGAGGGTATTTTTCCCATGAGGTTTTCCCCATTTTCTCGGTTAATGGACTATTCTTTATTATTATCATTCATTTGATTGTATTAGGTGACCTTTGGTCCTAGTTACCAGGGCCTAGGATGGATTAAGGGGGGGTGTTAGGATATTCCTATACTCCATCCTAGTCCTAGCAGCATTTCCATTGTTTGCATTTTTCAGTCATGCATGCAAATATTAGGGTTTGAATGCATTTTGCATGCATTCCAGTCATCAACACCAGCACCTAGCCCTCAGTGAGCTAGCCCCGAGAGCTCCTTTCCTTGCAATTTCATCCCTCCCAGTGACTAATGCGCCCTCCTTTGCTCCACTGCATGACAAAGGCACCTTCTTCACCTACCAGTCCAGTTATATTTAGTTATATTCAGTTATCTTTAGTTACTTCCTTGATTTAAGGATTAACTGACTCTTTACTAACCTTATCACTCCGATGGACCTCCAGTGAGACTAAACTACCTGTTCTGACTCTAGTAAGCTCCTACTGCATCCTCCAATGAGCCTCCTTCATCCAGTTAGTGTCTCCATGTGCTAGTTACATTCAGTTACACCTACTACACTCAGTTAGACTCAATTTGACTGACAATTGACAGCTACTTGTGCATTGATGACTCCACTGATGATCATGAGGACACCTAGTTGTGCTCCGATGACACTCCAGTGATCCTTTGATCACTCCATGAAGCCTAATTCAAATTTCCACCTTAGGAATTCGAATCCTCATGCTTGTACTATTTATTTGTCCATATTGTGATTAATTAACTAGTGTGTGTGAAGTATTATTGCTTCTATCCGAGTTATACTGTACCATATTATTCAGTTGCTCATTATACTGTATTGATCACTCTTCTTCTATTTTCCCGCTTAATCATAATTACTCTTGTGAGGTATACATCATCTCTTAGATCTGTTGTGAGCATTTTCACAACTTCCTTTTTGGAGGAGGAAGATTAACGATTATTTCTATCTTTGCAGGATCCACCTTGATACCTTGAAGAGAGACATGATGTCCCATAACTATGCCCTCAGTTAGTAACATCTTACACTTTTCATGACTAAGAGCTAAGTTCGTTTCTTGGCACCGAATAAGAATTGTTTCAAGGTTATCAAGGGCTTCTTGGAAGGTATTACCATAAAATGTAAAATCATCAATATAAACTTCTACACAGTCATGTATAAGGTCAACAAAGATTCCTAAGACTGCACACTCGAAGGTAGCAAGTGCATTACACAGGCCAAATGGCAGTACTCTATAGGCATATGTCCCCCAAGAACAAGTAAAGGTTGTCTTGTCTTGATCCTCAGGTGCTATTAATATTTGGTTGTACCTGCTATAACCATCAAGGAAAGAAAAATATTGTTTTCCTGACAAGGTATCTAACACCTGGTCAATGAAAGGTAAAGGGAAGTAGTCCTTAAGAGTGGCCTTGTTCAATTCTCGAAAGTAAACAAAGATACACCATTTCCCTGTAACTTTCTTTGGAACTACTACCAGAGGAGACACCCATTTACTATTAGAAATTGGGTAGATGAAACTAGCATTAAGGAGTTTTTGCAATTCATCTTTGACTATATCCTTTAGGGCTAGATTCATTCTTCTTTGGGGATGCCTGACAAGAGGTATGTTTGAATCTGTGTAAATGTGGTGAATACAGGTATCTGGGTGTATACCCTTCATATCGGTGTATTCCCATGCAAATGCTCCAATTTGACTCTTGAGAACTTCCAGTAATTGTTTTTGCTAACTCTCATCTAAACTTGCATTTATATGTAGAAATTTCTTGAAACTAACTTGACAAGGTATGGTATAGGATCCTAGATGTTCTTCGATTGCGAAGACATAGGGTGTACTTGTAAACATTGAGAGGCTCATGTTTTCTTGGAATTCATCTCCAAAGATCTGGTCAAGTTGGGAAAAATACTGAGGAAAGTATATACATGTTGTGGAAGAGATAAATTGGTTCAACACATTCTCGAAATTCTATTCTTGAAGTGCCCAGGAGAAATCACTAACAAGGGAAAGTTCTTCCAAGTTCTTATCCTCAAAAGGACAATCTAACCAAAACAGGTTTTCAGTTACTAGTTGTGCTGGTGGGTATAAAGCTAGTTTTCTTGTAGATAACCCATCAGAGATAATCATCTCTCCATCCATGCATCCTATAAATGCATTAGCAGTGGCCAACCAAGGTCTTACCAAAATAATGGGGTGTTCTTTAGAAGGGTATTTTGATTCTGTGACCATAAATTCCAAGGGATATTCCCATGAAGCTACTGATACAATGATGCCATCTAAGATCCTAACAGGTTGTACCATAGTGCGATATGCTAATTCTAGCATTGTTGGGGTAGAGTGGAGGAACTTTCCTAAATGGAGTGTTTCTAAAACTATGGTAGTCATTAGGTTAATAGTAGCTCCTAGATCAATAAGTGTGTTTCCTATGGCAGTGTCATTAATGATAACAGTCACCACAAGATTTCCTGGATTTGTATACTTTGGAATTCTAGGTTGGTTTGCTATGTAATTTGACATTTCACCTATAACATGAATCATTGGAGGGTCTTTTTGTCTTTTACCTGGTCTTTTAATACAGAGTTCCTTTATCACTTTACTATAGATTGGCATATATTTAATGGCTTGTAAAAAAGGGATATTGATACAAATATTTTTCAATTCGTTAATGATATCGTACTCTAGATAAGTTACAGGTTTTTCTATTACTAGACGCTCTGGATATGGGGGTGATTTTTCTCATGTAATTACTTCTTCATGAGGATGGTTGTGTGTTGAATATTTAGGAATAACCACATGTTCAAGAATGGCATCATTCAAAACTTCACTAGGTATGTCTTCTTCTTCATTCTCTTCTCGAATAACAACTGATGACTTGGGCTGATCTTGCAAAACTCTTCCAGATCGTAGTTGAATCTCATGACCTGGTGCGGTTGAAATGGAATATGATGGAAGAGGTAGAAACCCAATGCTATTAAGAGATTGAGTTCGATTTTTGTTACGATTTGGTATCGGTTGTGTAGGTAATATTGTGGGTCTTGGAGGATTCATATTCTGGAAATGGTGAGGTTGATTTGTGATAGGGGTAGTGAAGGAGGTACAAATCCAGACAAGAGTTGCTAGATATTAGGTGGGTAGGGATAGTTAGGCATAGGAGGGGGTGGTTGAGCATAAGCTTGTCCTCTCCATCCATGTTGCCATTGCTGTTGTTGAGCATTCTGAGGAGGATATTGAGGTGGCCAATTTTGCCAACCTGAAGTGTTCCATTGTTGAGGAGGTTGATAAGGATAGTAATAGGGTGGAAATTGTGATGATGGATTCTGATATGATGGTTGATCTCTAGGTTTCCAAGGCCTCCTAGATGTTTCACCAAAGTTTCCATTTTTATATACAACTTGCAACCCGGGAAATGATGGACAATTATCAGTTGGATGTTCTTCTGTACAAATATGACAAACTGAAACATTATTCAATGGACATTCTCGTTGGGGATGTTTAGTTCTACATCTAGGACATAAAACACTCATTGTTGCACGTTCTTCATCCTGTCTCTTTTTATCTTGTAATGCATCTAATTGAGAACCCATGGCTCCTAAGATATCTGTTTTGAAATTTTCCAATAGGTTTCCCAACTCTACCCTTGTAACTCCACTAGGACCGGATGTGTTTCCTTTTAGGTTCCTAGCATGAGATTCTCTAAAGTGTCTCCCACTTTTACCTCTCCTCCTAGAGTAATTCCTACATAGCTCACAAATATGTGCAAAAGACTTATGAGAGATGTTTCCTGTTACCATGAGATTAAGGTTTTCTAAGAATTCTTCTAAGATTCCCTTAAGGAAGAGTGTTCTTACTGCATCTTCCCGAAGATCACTACATTTGGATTTATGTAACACATAGTTAAATCTTTCGAGATAGTCTTCTAGTCTCTCATCTTCAAGTTTTTGTATTTTGAAAATATCATTGCGAGAGTCCTTAGGTTTACAGTAATCCTAATATTTCCGTAGAAATGCATTCTTCATGTCTTCCCAAGTTCTAATACTGGATTCTCCTAACCCCATAAACCATCGAAGAGCAGAATATTTTAATGTGGTAGGAAAAAGTTTTAGTTTTTGGCCATCTTGTAGGTAGTTATAACTCCTACAAAAAATTTCAAATTCGAATAACAATGTATCCGGATCCTCACTACTCTTCCCATAAAAGGTCGGTAGTGAGGAGGGAGGGATGTTTTTCATGGTTACATCTTGTGCAGTGTCTAACATAGGGAACCCAAAAGTACCTTCAGTTCTAACCTCTCCCTCTTCTTCCTCCTGTCGGACATGATATTCATTTTCATCCTCCATGAAGACTCGATTTCCAAAGAGAGAATACCTAGGTGGTTCCTTTCTTGGTGAATATGGGATTTCCCAACGCTTTGTTTCAGGGAAAATATTCTTCTTTTTAGGAGAAGAATTATTAGCTATGTGGTTGTCTAGTTTTGAAGGTCCTACAGTTGTTGTCTTAATTTGTGAAATAACTATGTTCACGGAATTTTCAAAAAGAGCATCTACTTTTGCAGGATCAACAAAATCTACTAAGTTTGGACCACCTACTATTGAAAAGGTAGTGTCTTTTGGTTTTTGAACTAATGGAGGGTTGAGAGGTTTTGAAGTTTTATCCTTTTGAGTTTCCTCTTGTCTAAGTTCAGTATCAATATGAGCTTGAGGTTCTTCTAGTGAAATTTCTTTATGAACATACTATTTTGATGTCTCTATGGTTTCCCCTAAATGATTTACAGAAAGGATTTTCTTAGCTTTCCAAGTAGGACTATCCCCTTTAGGTGTCTTCCGATACCTTTATGCTGAGTTAGTAGTTGGAGTGGCAAGCCCCCTGTATAGGTTAGTAGGAATTTTAGTAGGGATTTTAGTAGGAAGGATAGTTTTAATGTATCTACCTTTTGAGTCTCTAGACCTATTAATGAAAACAAGACTATAACTGAAACAAATTATAATTTCATTACTATTAATGCTGGGCTTTGGGAATTTCTGCTATAACAGATGCGCAGGTTCTTACCTCTCGTCTTACCGCTCACCCGCCACCAGCCTATTTTTATGTTTCAAAAGGGAAATTCAATCTATCACTAAGTTTTTAAGAGAAAATTCTACCTATCTACAACTGGATTCTACCTATCTACAACTCCCCGCAACGGCGCCAAAATGTTGGGTGTATTTACTGTCTTAAGGAATCACCAAATATTTAATTATCGACCAGGGTTGGTAATCTTAGAGTTGTGGCATAGCATATGCTGAGGTAGAATGGAACCTAAGGTTTCGGCTCGACAGACCTTAGAAATGTGTAATAATGAAAAGATCGAAAGATCTTTCAAAATGAAAAACCGAGTCAAACTTAAAAAATACAACTACTAAACTAATTGAACCTAACTAAACCAATAGATCAGAATAGTATCAATCTATACTACTCTACTCCATGGACAATAACTGAAAAGATAAAAACAACAATATTATTCCATGAAGCAAGACTTAATAAAAAATAAAACTACTTTGATGAAATTGAAAGCTACTGATTAATAATTCAAACTCTAATCTAGGAATTAGAAACAACAGTAAATGAGTTTAGGAACCTATTTATGAAATGATTCAATTGACAACTAACTATGGAAACAGGAAACTATATTAACTTAAAGCAAAAATACAAACTACTTAATGAATTCAAAAAATATTCTTACATTCAACTCAAGATCAAACTAAACTACCTAATTCCATTCTCCTTGAGGATTCTGAGGAAATGTATCAAATGTAATAGGAACAGGAGAGAATGTATCAAAATGAATTTCAAATGTGACAAGGAAACAAAATGGAAGCAAATCTAGTTTAACTTCTACAAATAAATGCAAACTAAAGAGTGTCCAATTACAACTAACTTTAAACATTGTAATCTATTTCCTATCCATAAGCAAATGACATAGAACAAAGGTAATCTAGAAGCAAGTAGAAAACTTAATAAAGATATTTACTTGAAAATGAATTTGATTTAGAAGCAAGTAGAAAAATTGATAAAGATATCTTATTTCCGAGTCAAATCCTATTCTATGCACATCTTCATTAACTATGTGAATGGGAAAACTAATCATATGCTTAAACAAAGAAACTATCAAAATTAAAATACTTTGGAGAATGAAATTACTAAGTCTAATCTGGAATCAATCTTAAAAATCATGAAATAAACTGAACTAAGAATGCAACTGATAAATTCTAGAATGGTAAAATATTAATGAATCAAATATAAAAGAAAAACATCATCTGGAAAGCAACTAAAGCAACTAAATAAAATTTAAGAAAATGGAACGAGAACTAAGAATGATGATGAAACTTAATTAAAACTCTATGTAGTGTAGAACAAGGTCCTAATTATATGTATAAATGCTAATCAATTACAAGAAAGATTACAATTCAAAAACCTAAGAAGGTGAATTCTAAACAAGCATAAAAACAATGCAGAAAATATTAAAGCCACTATGACAATCCGGATGACAGTCTGAAAGACAGTCCGAATGACAGTCCGGATACAAGAAAACGATATAAACTAAGGAAAGAAGCAGATTGAATGATCTTAACGCCAGCTGGTTGATGCATATGAACCTACAGTGCAAGGAAAGTAGTAAATATACTGTTTAAAGTTTGAATGACACTAAGCAACCTATACTATTCATTATCTAAGGGAATGAACTATTTCTATGGCATAATAAAACAAAGCTGAAATGTAAATGGAACTAATCTATAGCTACAGGAAAAATTAACAGAACTAATTCTAACTATGAATTAAACTTGAAACAGTAACTAATTAACTTTATCTAGTTGCAAATGACAAAACTGAAAACAAACTTAAAGAACTATGCATGATCGGTCATTTAACTTTTAGGAATGTAAATTACATTAGCAATAAGATATAAATTACAGGAAATAAAGAACTGTCATGTACAGGAAACAAGTTAAATACTAGAAATGAAAACTATTTACTTGCAGAAAAGAAATGCAGAATATATACAATAAAACCTCTGGTTGTTGAGGGACCCTTCTCAACAATCAGGGATTGAATCTTAACTCAAATTATTCACCAACAACACAACATCAAAAGCTAAAATCGGGAACTTCCATTAACTGATAAAAATTACACAGCATCTATGTAAAAATGACTGCTTTCATCTATGTGCTATGATATGCTGCATTTCTTCATAGGAAATGTCTTTATATAAGTTTACAACAAGAGAGAAGGTCGACGTAGTCGACCTCTCTAAAAATAGCGGTGTTTAATGGATGTAGAACAACTGCAGGGTTGTTTATGACAGCGCATAGTCCGTCTTCCTGATTCCATGGGCATTGATCTTCCTTGACATGAGCATCTATGCATTAGTTATCCTTGACGTGGGAAGGAGATGTGGTGTCGAGCTAGATGGACGATAGAGCAGATATTCTAGAATGGAGGTTCACGAACCATGAGGGCCACGTCCTTAACAGAACCCACATCATTGTTTTTGTCTTTAATGCCCCGGAATATCTCAACCAACGATTCCACAGGTGTGAATGGAGGGTTGGACGATAGTTCGAAGGAGGCTAGGCGTCTTCGGCATGAATGCATGGCTGAATGAAGGTCCGAATTACGACCACAACCTGTAGAACAAAACTAAATGCCAAGCATGTCTAGGAATGTGAGATAATTGTCAATAAACCATAAAAAATGATGATATTTAACCAAGATTCATGTGATATGCAAATACATCCATACTTGGGTCTGATTGATGGTTAGAATGGAAAGGAGAATGACTTATCATATCAAAATAGTGAAAATAACGCCAATGAGAGCATGTTTACTGATCAAAATGGTGAAAAAAATGGACACCAACACTTCTGAATCAACTTTTTGAAATGAAAAAGAAGGAAAACGAGTTAGTCCATGAATTTAACCTTCGTTTTGACAAGATAGTGGCCAATATCCCTGATCATATTAGGCCTAAAGAACAAGTTGTGTAGATTCATTACCTCAATTCATTTTAAGGTTATCTTGGCTAACACCTCAAAGATAAAGACCCTAAATATTTAAATGAATCTCAAGAAAATACTAGAAGGGATGAAGCAAATGATGCCTCCATGGGGAAGCAAAACGTTTTTTATTCAATCAGTGCTTCGTCCTCTAGATATGAGCCCAAAGCTAGAAAAGGAAAAGAACTAGCTAAGGATCCCAATGATATGATGGAAAGTATGCATGAGATGATGAAAAATTTAACTCTCCTGACTAGGGATCTAGCTAAAATCAAGGAAGTTGAAAGATATAGGAAACCCTATGGCCCAAAACCTTATTGGAACCCTCAAAAGAGGCCTAATAATGATGATAATAGAAGAAACCTGGTGAGCCAAACATCACCTGAACCTCCTGGAATTAACTGGTCAAAAGAACAAAAGGAGGAGTATCCTAAGTATCCCACTCATAGTGAGGATTCCTAGGATTCCCAAAGAAACATTAATTGGGTCAATGATTTAGACTTTGGGCATATTTTAATAAATCAAGAAGAAGAGATTGAAGAAAGTCCTAGTCCTAGTCTTCCCGTTTTTTCCACAAAACAACCTGAAATTAGTGGCCAAGCTCCTATTAGAATTTCATAATCCTACCCCTTTCATTGAGAGAAAGAATAGTGAACATCCTAGCCCAATGAGTGATCCAACTTCTATTCTCCCTGAGTATGACTTAGATATCAACATTAAGAAAGAATTGGACAAAGTTATGCATAACATTCCATTCACTGAACTTATGAAAATCCCATCCATTAAAGAGCAAGTGGTAGAGTTTTTCGAGAGTATCCTTGAGACTACCACTAGCCATGGTGAGGATCAACCTCTTCCAGACCTAGAACCTAGTGCCATGGTTGAAGATGAGGAGGATCTTCCCATCAACATCTAGACAACCTTGTATGAAAGGAAGAACGGTGGTCACCAACCATTTTATCTTACACTTCATGTAGGTGACCTCCTTCTCCACAATTGTATGTTGGACTCTGGAGATTCCATGAATGTCATGCCATTACAAGTTATGGAAGCCATGGGATTAAATATAACTAGGCCTTATGGGAATGTGTGCAAAATAGACTCAAGACCAGTGCAAGTCTTTGGCTTGATTAAAAATTAACCATTCGAGCTTTAAATGGTTGTTGTTGGGTGGACATATAACTCTATTGAACTTAGTCGTGGTAAATTATCCTATTTATTGGTTGTCATTAGAAAAGGTGCCCTCCTCCATTTTGGAATTGATTAGAAAGTTGTTTTGCCATTTTCTTTGGACTAGTAAAAGGGATTCCAAAGGCATACATCTTGTCAAGTAGTCTCATATTTCAGCCCCAAAGTCTCCAGCGGATGGGGTATCAAAAACCTCTAGTGGTTCGGGAAATCTCTTTCTATGAAAAGTTTATGGAGAGTCGTGACTGGTTCAGGTTTATGGAGTGATATCATAAAAAAAAAGTATCTTAAGAATAAGCCTCTGAATGAATGGATAAGGAAGACTAACAAGAAAGGTACTGCCCCCTTAAATATTTGGTGTGCTCTAGTAGAAGCTTATTCATATTTGGGCATTTGGTTAGCCTAGAAAGTGGGAGATGGAAATCAGGTAAAAATTGGCTTTGATCCTTTTATAGGTGTTGATGATTTTTTAAAGTTATCTCTTGGTCTGATTAATGAGCTCAAGTCAAAAGGGATTGAGTACTTGTTTCAAGCTGCCATTTCTTTGGAGACTTAGAATGTGTCCCATTATTGGTTCACTGAAAATGATTTACAGTTAAGATAGGATTTTAATGCCGAATGGGACAATTACACTTTCAATATTCGTATCAATGGCATCAAGCTCTTCGATACACCTGGTATTCTTTAGTGGTCTTGGAATTTAACTTCTGGATAGATTAGAACGAGTTCTGCTTATAGAGCTATTTCTTGTTCAAGGATCACATATGCACAAAAATGGTGGCACCCGAAATTGTGGGATTGGGATATCCCCTTGAAGTTAAAGTGCTTTATTTGGCTGGTGCTAGAGAATAAAACTATGACTAGTGAAAATTGATGCAAACGGGGTTGGCATGGACCTTTGTGTTGTCCTTTATGTAAAAATAGCATTGAGGATGTGGACCACTTATTCATCCATTGTGTCATTACTCAACAATCATAGAACACTTTCACTTGTTCCCTTCATTTGCATGAAACTTGGGACAATAATTCCGTGGATTTGGGGCTCTTATTGTGGGTGTTGAAGGGTTCGGCCATATCAATTCTACCCATCTTTTTCATTTGGGCATATGGAGGTTCAAAAAATACTATTTATTTGATATTTTTCCTTCCCAAATTACCAAGGTGGTTTCCTTCTTCGCTGGAAATGGAATGCAAAGATGATTCCTGCTAAGGCCCTTTGGAATTGTTATCGGCCCTCCTTTTAGGAACACATTCTGACTACATTTTTTGATGGAGCATCTCAATATGACACTTGTGGGGTGGGGATGGTTCTGAAGATAAAATTGGATCACTAGTATATTATCAGATTGGGGTGTGGTCAAGGCTCTAACACATGGTATGAGCTGATTGCACTTTGGGGTTTGATGTTCTTTGCACTTCATAAAGGTTATAAAAGAATCCAAGTGGCAGCGGATTCCAAGTCCATTGTCGATTGGGTCAACAGGAAAAACCTTTTACAAGAGAAGGATCAGAGTTTCGCAGGATAAATTTGATTACATCTCATTTTAGCATATTTAAAGCTAGTACAACGAGGAGGTTGACTCACTGTCCAAGAAATCCTTAATGGAAGCTGGTGGAGTCATGCTTATGGAGGAGCAACAAAGGTCGACTATTTCATGTAGGGAAACCTTTAATCCCTTTTTGGAGACTTGATAGGTTGGGTAGATAGTTTTTATTTTTTTTTCTGTTTTTACTTCTAGCCCTAGTATTTTCTCTTGGTAAAAAGAAGATGTATATGCCGGATGCAAAGAATTTTTTTTGGGATTATTTTGTTCCTTCCTTGGGATGCGGTTTCCCCCCTACTTTTTTTGGGATAATATAATAAGTTAGTAGAAAATCATAAGAACTATGTATTTTCTGGGATTTCATCGTTTATTTTACTAGATTGATAGTTTTTGTGAAGATACTTAGAGCTTTCTATAGATCACTTTGAACCAGTTATTTGTTCATTGTTGGTATTCATACCAGTAATCCTTTGTTCTCTTTGATTCATTCTATGAATAGCAAGAAATGGTTTTTTTTCTGTGAAAAAAAAGAAGAAAGTAATTTTGGGTTTTATAATAAAAATTACGGTTTTTTCCATGAAAAAAATAATGTCTTGCCATGAACACTATGAAAACTTGGGTGGAGAATTAAAAAAATTAAACTTTATCATTTTTCCTAAAATGGTAAAGGAATATATTATTATTATTATTATTATGTTTTGGGGTAAACACTATAAGAGCATTCCTCAGAAGAATGGCATAAGAGAATATTAGTACCATTCAAAAGAATGATCAAGGGAATATTAATGCTTGTTGGACATCTCAATATCGTTGAATCTTTTTAAATAATTGATAATATCATTCAAAATTTAGAATTTTTTTGATCATTGATAATATCACTTAAAATTGTGATATCATTTGGTATTCACGAATCTAATCAAAGATTAATTAAAAAAATTGGTGTAAAAGATGTTTATTTTATTGACACTACAATTTTTTTTATGTGGTTCACGGTCCTAGAGCTTGCTACATGCACAAATCCAAGTCAAAGGACCCTACCCAAGGGGCCTAACCCCTGTCGGCATTACTTCAATGCCTAACCCCAAAGGACCCAAAGAATTGAACCCCAACCTCAACCTTGACCTTGTGTCATCTTGATCCCAAAAGATCCAACCAACTAAACTACCCCTCGGGGCATTTACACTACAAAATTGAAATAGAAGTAATTCAATTTCAATAAAGAATAATTAATATATTGTTATTTTTAAGTTTAATATATTTATATTTTATATTTATAATAAATTTTATAACACTTCATCTTATAATTATTTGGATTATATATATATATCAATTTTAATTTAGAAAATTATAAATTTAATTTTAATTATGTATTATAAAAAATTTGTAATAAAGTTATAAAATTAGTTGAGATTTTCTTAACTTAATCTTCATTAAGAATATATTTAATTGATAATTGGTAAAGTTTATTGCTTATTAAAATAATGAATTTTCAATAAGGTTAGGTATTGAGTATAAATAATATATGAAATGATTACTTGAGTGCTTTGCACATTAATTATTTTATTTTGATGAAAAGGTTCTATTTCTCAATTTTCATATCTTTAATTAATATTTTTGGTTGTATTTTATATATATTTATATTTTTTTTGAGTAAATTATATTTTGGAGTAAGTTAAAAAGTGAATAAATTGAACTATTTTGTTGTGATTTGTTTTTTGAATTTAAAATACTTTTGTCAATTGGAAGTCTGTCCTCAATTTTTAATTTTTTTAAAAAGACTAAAATAATTAGAATTAAAAAAAAATTAAGATAGAACTTTATTAGGAAGAAAAAAAACTCACCAAAAAAGTTAAATTATATCTCTTAATAAAATATATTAACTATTTAAAATAAATTACAATAAAAAGAATAAATATAATGGCAAATTTACTATAAATATAGTTTGTTTGTTTGTTTTGATATCGCGTTCTTTGTCAATTTATGTTAAAGGTAACATAGTTAAAGTTGGAGTTTGAATGAAAAACTCATAATGCTTGTATATCTCTTTTCAAATAAGGCTTGTATATCTTATAGTGCCAAATGAAGGAAAGAGTATAGCTAATCCAATGTCTATGAAGAAATCAGAAAAATATTATCAAGTTTTGTTAGATAGAAAAGTCTAGGCCCGGATTGGTGGACTAAGGAATTATTTTTGGAATTCTTTGATGTTATGGGGTAAGATCTCTGGGTTATTGTAGAGGATTCTAGGGTAACTTCAAGGGAGAGTTATTGGGCCTATCAATACTACTTTTATAGCATTGATTCCAAAATGTTCAAAACCTGTCTCTTTTAATGATTTTAGACCAATTTCATTATGTAATATGGTTTATAAGATTATTGAATGTTATTACGAACATAATCAAGTCTATGCTCTCGAAATTTATTTTTAGAGAATAATTTGGCTTTCTTGACTATTGTCAGATTATGGATTCCATTGGTGTTGCTCAAGAGTGCTTCCACAATATATATAGAAAAAAATGGAACATTATGGTTCTAAAATTGGATTTGGTCAAATCTTATGGCTGTGTAAACTGGGATTTCCTCAGTCTAGTTTTGCTACATATATGACTTTTCCTAGAAGCAACAAACTGGATTATGGTTTGTGTTTTATCTGCTAATTTTGTTGTCTTGGTTAATGGATCTCCAACCAAGTTTTTTCAATGCTCAGGGGGTCTAAGGCAAGGATGTCCATTGTCACCTCTTCTTTTCTTGTTAATTATTAAGGGTCTCAACAGGTTGATAGGAAAGGAGAAGGCAAAAGGAAGATTAATGGAAGTTAAAATTTCTTCCCTTATAAGAATCACTCATCTACTTTTTGTTGATGATGTTTTACATTTTGGGAAAGGATCTCTTCAGGAGTGGAAGATTTATAAGGATATATTGGATCTGTTTTGTAATGCCACATGAATGTCGATGAGTGAAACAAAGTCTAATTTTATGGAAAATTAAATAGATAAAGATACCCTGTCACAAATAGGGCAATTGTTTCCTTTAGAGATGGATTCCCTTAATTCTAGTATGAAATACCTTGGGTTCCTTTTAAATCCAAAGAACTACCATAATGAGGATTGGTCTTGGATTTTAAAAATAAATGAAAGATGAATGGACATTGGTGTCTGAGATGGTTGTATTTAGGTGGGAGATTAACCGTGGTTAAGTTTTTCCTTGAAAATATGCATGTTTATTAATTATCCCTGTCAAAGACCCCAAAATCTACTCTGAATAGAATTAGGAAAAAAGTCTTTAGCTTCTTATGGATGGGTAGCAAGAACAAGGAGGGAATCCATTTGGTGAGATGGGAAAGATTAACTAGACCTAAGAAGATTAGAGGACGAGGTATAAAAAGTATATTTCTTTTTGGAAAAGCTTAGCAACCAAATGTTTATGGAGGAGTTTGTTTTCTAATAGCTTGTGGAGTAGTGTGATTAAAGGTAGATATTTAAAATATAGTATTGTTATTGAGTGGATTAGATCCAAGGACAAAAAATTCAAGGGGTCTCAAATATTTGGAACTATTTCGTTATCTCTTTTCACATTCTAGGGGAGTGGCTACTTTGGATTCTAGGTGAGGGTCAACTTATTAGAATTGAGGAAGATCCTTTCATTGGAGGCTCTTATTTTTATAAATTATCATAGGCTTTGGTGAATTGTTTTCAAGCAAAAGGTATTATAACTTTGGATCAGGTGGGATTTACAATTGAGGAAAATGGTTACAGGAAACAATGGAACAAGCTCAGGATTTGGGCATACAAGGGTTTTTTGTGGAAGAATGGAACATATATCTGTTGGGACTGCAAAGGAGTGGTTTTCATCTCTCAAGAAGCATGGATACCTTATCTTGGCCCTAGAATGAGTAGATAGGAAAGTTAACTACAAAATTAACATATGAGGCTTTATTTTTTGAGTTAGAAGTTGATAATTGTTGGTGGTATTAGTATTTATGGAAGTGGCATGTTCCTTTGAAAGTGAAACTTTTTATATGGATGGATTTAGAGAGAAAAAAATCTCACATGGTATAACTATTTTAAAAGGGGTGGAATTGGTCCTAGTATTTACATTCTTTGCAACTCTAAGGCTAGGCCACTGGATCACCCATTGATTCATTGTACTTTCACCAAATTGGTTTGGTAGGTGCCTAGGGGCTATCCTTAAAACCACTCTTTTCTTTCTTTGTCCCTTTGTTTTAAAAAGTGGATAAATAATGTTAAATTATGGCATGATTTACCTTGCTTCATATAGAAATGGATTTCTCTTTGAAGGTAAACAAAAAATACCATGAGAGTGGGTCTTCAAGCAGTTAGTGCTTACAAGTGTAATACCCCCATTTTGACCCTTCGGATGTATTGTATTTTAATGTAAATGTTGTCTATATGTGATGTATGATTCCTAGCGTGGGTATCAAGGCCAAGGCCCCTCTAGTGAATGCTCAGCCTTGAAGGGCTAGTATTTTATGTTGTGCTATCCATGTGCTAGTAAGCCATGGGGAAATTGTAAAAATGATGTAAATAATTGTAATTCAAATAAAATACCAAGGGGATGGATATGGATGAAACTAAAATGAAGGGGCTATATGTATCCGCTAGGGAGAGGTGGGGGGCTTGTGCGATTGAACCCTAAGCTTCCATATGTCACCTTGGGAACCCCATTTGAATATCCTAGATGTCATTTAATGTTATTGTGAGGAAGTACTTTAGAAATATGCTCATGAGGTTGATGAAGTATGGGCAGCCCTGAAAATTCATGAGGTTGATGGAGTATGGGATTTGTTATGCTTGTCCCATAAGTCACTCCACCTCTGGGGAGTCAGACATTTTCCCCATTCCACATTCCATGGTGGGGGGGGTAAGCATCAATTTGGAGAGAGGACGCAGACCCAATAGTGAGAGGAACCAGAAATCATGACTTGGAATGAAGCCACGATTTGAAGAGCCAAAAACACCCATAAATCTGCGTGGGAAGTGAAATCCGTTGGGGAATCCATAGACCCGAACCTTGGAGCGATATTGAGAGGGTTGGATGCCCATAAATATATTGGGAGACCCGGATTTTATAGCCAGAAACCCAGTTGCGGGACAAAACCTTTTAGCCGCAATCTTGAGGAGGATCCAAGAGCAGATCACAGTGGGAGAGAGACCGGGGGGTTTAGAATTCATGGTAGAGGCAGTGAGGGCTCATTTAACCTTGGTTTAGAAGTCAGGACCAACCATACCTGCCTAGGTTAGTGCTGAGGGAAGGGGCGCTCGAGGGACTGTGTAGCGGAGAAGGGGACCTTACTTAGGATGAGAGTAGAGGTGATGGGGGTGCCTGGACTGTCTGAAGCCAATTGGATATGCCGGTAGATCTATGGTTGAGCTCATTGGCTTAGGAAACTTCTTCCTTGTCTCCCCAATTGCTTGACAGAGCCAGCTGTGGGATGGATGACCCTGAATGAATGTCCCTAAGGCTGTGAGTGAGATTGTTAGTTCCTACTTAGTGGATACACAACCCCAACTCGAGGGTGGTATCTGAGTGTTGAAAGAATACAAGCTCGAAAGATACCTATGGTTGGTTTGAAACGTTGCAGTCCATATCCAGTTGGTTGTAGATTTCAATGAAAAGATAAGTGTTCTCTCTGATTTATATCATGTTCATTATGTGTTCTGAATGCTTAATTGTTCATGTTAATGGGAATGAAATGATTATCTTAAGTTAGTCAGCATAATCCTGTGCATAGCATGAGAAGAGGACTAATTCCCTGTAGGTTGTTTCATCATTCTTCCTGGGAGAAATGTGTTGATGCATTCCCTTATATGTGTGTGGACAATGTTTCATTCCACTGTGTTTAATTGAGTATGCATATGCACACCTGTGTTTATATTTATATGAATATGTTCATTGATGAATAGGGATAACCCGGTTGTGTCAGATGAAGGGAGGGGCCATGACAGAGTGGATCAGAGATATTTACAGAGTGGTAAAGAGGTATGTATGAGAATTGGGGCAACATTTTAGTTGGATGAAGGAAAAATTCAGAGTTATTAGGTGTAGAAGAGGATCACACCGTTTCATAGAGCTTGCCGAGAGCTTTCCAACGGTACCAGGTTTTCCAAAATTGGACTTAGGATGAAGAAGTTATCAGTTTGATAAGTTGGCAGTAACAGGGGTATGTGGCCGACTTCCGACTTTCGGAACCTACATTGCGGATAAGGGATTGCAGAATTCAGAGGCGTAAATATTTGGAGTTTCACGTTGTGGTTCCAAATTTCTGACCCCCGCAAGGAGGTTTGCGGATTGTGGAAGTCGGAGGCGTAAATATTCAGAGTTGCACGTTGTGGTTCCGGCTTTTCGACTCCCGTAAGGAGGATTGCAGATTGTGGAAGTCGGAGGTGTATTTATTCGACGCTGTATATTTGGTGTTTCGACTTTCTGACTCCCGCAAGGAGGATTGCGGATTGTGGAATTCAGAGGCGTATTTCTTCAACGTTGTATATTTGGTGTTCCGACTTTTGATTCTCGCACTGCGGATTGCAGATTGCGGAAGTCGGAGGCATATTTCTTCGACGTTGTATATTTGGTGTTCCGACTTTCGAATACCGCACTGTAGATTGCGGAAGTCGGAGGAGTATTTCTTCGATGATGTGTATTTGGAGTTCTGACTTCCGACTTCCGACTTGTAGCTTGCGGATTGCGGAGTGCGGACAGAAGTTGTTGCAGCTGTGTAAAAGTACAGAGTTGTGGATTCTTTGGAAAAACAAATTAGCAGGTTGTTTCTAAGGAGCTCCCCCATCACCTCTAAAGGGAATTGAGGGGATCAGGGACATTACAACATGGAATTATTCAAAGAGAATGGAAGAAATCATGTGAGGGTGGTAAGGGCTCTTGTTTTCAACAATGATTGGCCTATTGGTTTTTTTGATGGTGCATATTAGAATAATTGTATAAGGTGTGAAGCAGGGGTTGTCTTGCATATGTGCAATTCAAAGGTATTTAAGCTTAAATTGTTCTATGGCAGTGGTACTAATATTCAGGGTAAACTTCTAGCTTTATGGGGTCTCCCTTTTTGCTGACTCAAAAAATATTGATCATTTGTAGGTTGTTGGTAATTCAAAGGTGATCATTGATTGGGCCTTATTAAAATTTCATTTACAGGTAATTGCATTTGAAAGTTAGAAGAAAAGAATTAGAAGATTGCAAGAAAATTTTGTAGGGATTACTTTTCAATGTGTCTATATGGAATTTAATGGGGAATCTTATTTGCTATCTAAACAAGGTTTAGTTATGGATTAGGGTTATCTACATCATTTTGAGTATTGTGATTCCACCCTTATCTTAGAGGGCCAGCTCTAGATTTTTGTTTTTTGAGATTTATGTGGACAATTTTTAAGCTTCATTTTGGAAAGGTTGTCAATTTTGGAAGGATGATTGTATCTATTCTGCTTTTTGTTCAGAACATATTTCAAAATTCCATGTTTCTCTTCTCTGAGATATAGTCATGTTAGATGTTTTATTTGTTTGGTTTGGTTCTGAGAAAGGCACAATATATAACTGAATATAGTCTTGATTTTAAGTAGTTTTGATCTTCTATTTTGTATATGCAAAAGGCATTATAACTATTCTAGTATACTTTTTCAATAAAGTATAGGTTTTTTTGTGTAGAAAAAAGGCTTGGATATCTCATAAGGCTTGTGTGAACATTGACACAATCATACGACATTTTTGTTGGGAAATCTAGTAATCAACAACTTTACTTGAATAGGAAAACTTTGCAAGCCGACAACTTGGTTGCTTATCTAGGAAAAATTGCAGATTTTTGCTCAGATATTGAGTTATTATTAAAGCATTGTCAAGTTATTACTAATTTTTGTGAATTTTTACAATGTTTATGGTTTTTTTAGTTTATATTCTTTAAATCCGTGGTGTAATGAGTTATTGCAAATTATGCACCTACTTATTGGTTATAGTAACTTTTCATTTTGGTTTTGTTGACGCTAATGTACTTCATATTTAACTTTTTTGTATTTATATTTGACGTATGTTGTCTTCCAAAATATTTTGGGCAAATACTCCTATTTAGTAATAATTTTTTTTGGGACAATGAGTTTTTAAGCCTATTTGGTATTCATCGGTATTGCTTATAGGATTGTTTGGATATGATGGTGTCAAATTATAGTATGCAATTTAGGTAGATCTACTTTAAAGTGTGGTTGCATACTGATCTAAATTTATGCGTGCGATCGTCTATATACAATGATGCAAAGTTGTGCTATCGCTCTCTTAGGCCTTCGAGCCAATTCTTGGGATAGAGGGGGGACAAAAAAATGAATATCAAATACTTTTAGGGATCTTTTTATCTACATCTGTGTTTATTCAATTGTTTTTACAGTTGTTTATAATAGCTGTTAATGTTATGTTGTGATGCAATAATTAATAATTAAAGAAAACATTACATTGTCTAAGTTTTAAATTTGTCTTGTCAATGATTAAGGCGAGTAATGGTTCCCTTCCTTTTAAGTTATTTGGAGGTTATCCACATATAAAGCATACTGTTACATTTAAGCAAATAAAGAAATGTTTTACAAAATAATCATGTGTAGGTTTCTCTAGCCACAAAATGGATGAAGAAATGGCTTACCCAATGGCTTGGAGATGGAAATGGGGGTACATACAATACTATTTTTATCCATGGAAAATTATTTTTAATGGTAATAATGTATTTGAGAGTTTTAACAAGATTAGGAATTGGAGTTCCACATCTTTGTGTATTTTATATTTGTGACACATGTTTGTTCATAGATATTTACAATGTCTTCAAATGATCTTTAAATGCTTTGGTTTCACACTATTATGGTTGTTTTAATACAAAAGTTGTGTTGCAACATACGTATAGAGCATCTCGTGTTCTCATTTGTATCGTATTGTCATCAAAATAGGTTGTCTTCCCACGAAGATATCATCATCTCATAAGGAAACAAATTGTTACAAATAGGTCGTGCCGAACTATATGTGGTTACTGGTGGATCATCAAGTGGAATGTTTACATTATGAATAGGTTGTGTAACGAGTGAGGTTAAAAAACTATAATAAGTAATATGGTTTTTCATTTCGACACTAAATTCTTTCTTTGCATAAACCAAAGTAGAGATTTTCTCTTCATCTTTCACATCCTTATCATTGATATTTATTAACCTTTGCACCTCTTCTTTTAAGTATTCTATCTCCACATCCTTTTTATTGAAAAAATTATCACAAGATTTATTTTTCACATTTTTTTTAACAATACAACTTTTTTTTAATACTAAAATCCGAGACTTAATCCCTTAAACCTTTAGACATACTCTTATACATATAAGAGATATAGTATTCTATCAAAATAAAATATAAAACATCTAAAATAAGTTAGAACCAAAAATCCTACCAATACAAACTATATAAAAATAAAATATGAAACATCTCTAAGTTACCAAAAATCCTACAAATACAAAACTAAGAATAAAACTACAAAACTAAGAATAAAACAATAAAAAAGGTGACCAAATTTTATTAAAAAAAAGCCCATCGGGATAAAAAAACTCTATTATAGGAGAAGCTTGTACTCATACCCAATGTGATCATCAATCTCTATTCTAAGAGAAGACCTAGTAAGCATTGATGGGACATGCAATAATTGAATATAACTAATGGGGAAATAATTAAAATGGAAAAAAATATTAAAATAAAATAAACTAATTAATAATGATCTTTTTTTATAAGATAGAAAAAATGTTGTTAGTATTACGAATGAAATGCTATAGAAATAATTTTCAATCAAAGGTTTGAGTGGTTAATAATAGGTGTGAGCATGTTCGGTTGATTTATGAGGTTTGTAGACATCCCATCCCCACGATAAAAATGAATATGAATTTAGTAATAATAATAAATAAGGTTCTCGATGCCTCACTTTCACGAGACTATGCTCCAATTTTGAAAAATGATTCACGATAACAGATTTGAACTCATTCCGATATTTTTTTTCTTAATATATAATTTGTTGGAATACTTAAGAAGGTTGGAGACTTTTTGATATGTAAATATGTGAATAGTGATTTTTCAAATGAATTATAAGTAAAAGTGTTATTGTTTGACTCATTCTCACAAACTGTTCGACTAAATTAAAATATTTATTGTGCAATATTACTTTTGATGAATGACTCTAGATTTGATTGACTGAATATTAGTTTTGTTCGTTCATAAGCAAAACGACACTAACGTGATCATAAATATGTGGTATTCAAATTGTTAGCCATTGACGTGGGACTCCTCTGGATGCTTTAAAGTTACACGTGTATTGGAACCTACTTTGTTGATACAGAGTATATGGACGTAAAGTATGAGCTGGCATGATGTGGATGTAATTGGCATTGGCTATCTCATCCAAAGCTTATGTGACCACATTTAGAGCATAGCATAATCCATTTATGTGACCACATTTAGAGCATAGCATAATCCATTTATGTGACCACATCTGATAATAAATGAATTTCTATTACTTTTTCCACAACTTACAAATTAGGTCTAAGTTTAAGAATCCTAAGAAGATTTTTTTTTCTACATTAAAACTCGTATCTTTATTTCGAAAACCAAGTTACATTTTTCAAATGTCAATATCGAAAATTATGTTTTTACAATGCTCTTATATCATTTCTTTCCATAACATATTCTTTATCAATAATCAAAATATTTGTTGCTCTAACTTGTGCCCACTGGTGATCATCCCAACATCTACATTGTGCTCACCTCCTCGATAATGTACCAACTTCCAAATTGCATACTATCCCCTTCTTAGCTGGTGCATTTGCTTTTGAGTTAAGACTTTAACTTAAAGATTCTATACAACACATTATTATTAAAAAAGTGTGAAAAAAAAATTAACAACTAAAATCACAAATATCATAAAATCACATATTAAGTTGATAAAGTCCATTTTGACGGTACTCTTCTTTTTTAAAATATGCCGAATAGAATTATTATTAATAGATATATGTGAGAAACTTTATATTATAGCGCCCAAGTTGAACATATTATGTATAAAATGTAAATGATATGAATATTTTTTGTAGTGTCTTTTTTGAATAAATTTGGTAAAATTGAAAAATTTGCAAATTTTGGGCAATTCGACCCTTAGACTAGTATTGACCCAAATGCCTCCAAATGGCTTCAAATGCTTCCAAATTGGTTCTGAATGTGTTCGGAAGGTATTAAGACATAAAATTGTGACTGATGTATGCTTGGACACTCTCAAAACACTTCTACAACATTAATTTATAATAAGGGAAAAATATGGAACTTTACTAGTCAAATCGATGTTCAAAACCTCCAAGGGTAGGGGACAAAGATGGCTTCCCAAACACTATAATACCTTCCCAAATTTCAGAACAGAGACATGGTACTGATAAATGACTTCAATGGGATCCCCAATGCATCATCAATTAGTTTCTATAGGTTTCTGCAACTCCCATAAATCAGAGGTTTGTATACATGTCTTCACATAGGGGGAAATGATAGTAAACTTCACCACTTGTTATGTAATTCAAAATTTAGGTTCCAAGGACTTGTTCAATGTTAATGAAACTTCTTCGGAACATTAATGACATTCCATACATCAACAAAATAGAAAAGATTGACTGATACAAATCGAAATAAAGCCTCTTCAAGCTCCAACAACAAGATATAAGGAAAATGACACCATTTATGCATTGTTTGGTATTTTTACATAGTTTCACTTGGTATTTCGACCTGAGGGTCTTATGAGAATAAAATAAAGAGTACATATATCGGATTACAAAAATATGGGGCCTCAAGAGCTATCTCAAAGAGATCATCACCTCACCAAGTGCGCCCCTCCTCAAGGAGCAAGAATATGACAAGAAATGGAAGAATAGTTGTAGAAGCAAGCTGAAGGAGATGTGATCACGAGCTTCCCTGTAGCTTCAACGCGCAACAAATGACTCCATTGTAGCTCCAAATGAAAGGTCTGAATGGCCACTCCAATTTCCAATTAGGATGAGAATATTTCACCCTCGAAATTTGTACTAAGGCAAGTAGAGTAAACACTCCACTAGCATGGGCAAGCTAGAAGCTCTCCAAATTGCAAAGATGCAAATAAAAAATGATCAAAAGCTACTATCCTTCTTTGTTCTTGACTTTTATAAAATTCCAAAGACCTCCTTGGGTCGAATTCCTTCCAAAAGACTCATGCCAACTCAAGTTGGGAAGAGATTCCTGTGTGTGCCACTTGTCCAACAATTCCTAGTATCCATCTTCCCTCGTTTCGAATGGGTGTCTCTTTGGCTGCCCTAATTCTCTTGTGCACCTTCTTGGAGGCTATTTTTAGCCCTGACATGTCATATATGGCAGATGTCAGCATTCAGGTCTGATTTGTGTCATAGCAGAGTCTTCATCATTGTTGTCATAAAGCTAGGGAATCTAGTCCAAGTGTCCCACTAGCTCCAAAATGCCTATTCTTCTTCCATGGGAGTTACTCTTCCACTCCAATTCGACCTTCATTGAGTCATGCCAAGTATATTGACCTTCCAACTCCCCAAGATCATTAAAATCCACCTTGGATTCAAATGGGTGAGAATAGAATGCCATGTGGTATGATGAATCTAGCTTTGTGTGGATCCCACACCACCAATGTGTCTCCATGACCAAGTGTCACCTTATTTTCCTATCATAAATATTTATTTAACCCCTTTTAATATATTTATGTCAATTTAATGTCCATTTGAGGGTTATTAGCTTACTTATTCAAAATCCCAATGTTTCCACCCCAACCTAGGAAACTAGTAGATTGGTGAAATTTTTTCTTTTAAAATTTATTTGAATGGAGACATTACATTTTTAAAAAATACACTATATCAATAATAAAACATATTTTAATATTAAATTGTGTTGAAGAGATGCATTTTACAGATTAAATAAATTCAAAAGTTTCCTCAATATTTATACTTTAAAAACTGGTTTGCACTTCCAAAAGATTTGATTCTTATGGAACCTTAATAAATCCTCTTTTAAAATGAATCTATGCTAATAATAATGACAAAATAAATAGTAATTACCTTCATGACTAAACAACTATTCATACTTGCCAATCAAACTAAAGGAAATTATTGAATATGCATTACTTAAAAGTGATGTGACTCCTACTTTTAAATTTTATAATAGTCAATATCATTGCTTATATATATTTTTAAATTTTTTGGATTACACTCATTTGAACTCTTCGAAAAAGCCGAAGAGGATTTAATTATTGTTTTTAAACTCCATGAAAATGCTGGGAATGATCCGAATCCTCCGTCTTTTATGATTGAATAAAAATCATGTATTTATTTATTTATTTCCTCCACCAGACGACACGCACGCATGCCCAATAGAAATGATTGAGGGAAGGAGCATGCTTTCTGTGTATGCAGGTAGGTAATTCCATTTATGTTCTACAGTTGCGTTGCGAAGCCGGACGTGGGTTATAGTGATTGGCGTGCCATGCAGAGAAGAGACCAGAGAGGAGAGACCAGTAGCTCGGATTCAATTTGAATTCGTGAAGAAGGGAAGGCGTGACCGTGACAGTGAGAGCCACTGCATGCACGTAGAGAGACACTACTGTTTTTGGTAGACATTATTATATTGCCTGCACCGCACTGCACTACCTTTAATGGATGCATTCCAATTTCCAGTATCCATCCTGTGTGCGCGTGCTCACTATATACCTAATACTTAGAGCCTCAGCTTCCTGGCTCTCTCTCTCTCTGTCAGCTGGAGAAGAGATTGATTTGCGAGCCCAATGAAGTGGAAGGGCCGCAACAGCTCCACGTGCTTCTTTGCTTTACTCACTCAAAACATGACAGTACTAAATAGCTTCTTCTTCTTCTTATTATTGCCACTGTCATACCCACACAGCCCACATGGCCGGCCAGGAGATCCAACGAGCTGAATGAATGGATTATGGATTGGACTGGACTGATAGCTATGCACAAATCAAATAGGGACAGCTGATTTGATTTGAAAATCACTAGCTTCCATCCAAAACGAACTAATAATAATAGTATAATAGTATACAGTTCAGAAATCAAATCACTAGCTTCCTTCCAAACTGAACTAATAATAGTATACAATTCAGAAATTGTTGTATATACTAGGAGGACTCAGCTGATCAACGCCATTTTATTTCTTTTAAAGGCTGAAAAATAGAAAGCCTGTCCTACTTTACTCTATTTTCTATATATAGATTCCCAGCCCCTGCAGGCTGTATGTTAATGAACAGTACCCACACATCCGAATGTCACAGCATCATCCCTTTTTCAGCAATGTTTCCCAACCACAAAAGCATAAAGGATCAAAGTTAAATAATAAGTAGTTAAAATAACATATATGCATATGTATACACGTATTTGAAGAAAAAGCTGGTGAGACTGCAGTGGTGGTTGTACTACGGTTGATTACTTCCTGTCCAACATTTAGGTTGGTATCCGGGTGGTTTAGTTGATAATGTTTGCTGGGTAGTTTGGAGAGGAAATAGAGAGCTTCCTCTTGTATTCGAACAATATATATAATAGATCTTACCTTCTCTCTTACATACAATTTTGGTGTTCTACAAAATTCCTAATATGTGATGTTATTGTCTTAACATCTTCATGGTATTAGAAGTAACATTTACAAACCCTTTCTCATTTTTTTCCCAAAAGAGATATTGGCAATGATGTTTGTGAGGTGTTTAGAGTATTGACACATTCTTGAAGGGTTGTAGCTTATGCATGTCCATGGCTTAATGGAATTGGATCGAAGGTTGTTTTGTGTCAAAGTGTAGATCGATTGTTTAAATTCACACATATTTAGATCACATAAGACTGAGAATCTCTTTTTAGATCTGCATATTTTCATTTAGATATAAACATTTATGTATCACATGCAGAATTTCTCCAAATTTATTCTCCGATAACTTGATAAGTTGTTTTATGTATAAATTGTCTTTCAAGGTCCTTGTTTTTTGCATGGAGGTTGCATTTTTTGCACTATCAATGATTGGAGATTCCAAGGCACAGTTTTAGTGTCTTTTTTTTTTCTTCATCGGTTATTTGTGGTTGTTGTTAAATGGCCGATTTTATGGTTGCTGAGATCCTAACTCCCCATTATTATCATATCTAAAAACTCAAGGTGAAACAAATTCTACAGTCAAAATGTCTATGGAATTTTTTATTTTATTTTATTTTTTTATTTTTTATTTTTTATTTTATTTTATTTTTTATTTTTAATTTTTTTTAATTTTAATTTTAATTTTTTTTTCTTTCTGAAGCACAAACAATATTTACAAAGGAAATGTTTCAGATAGTATGTTGTTTCATATTACTAAATGTAAAACACCACAACAAAGTTGGGACAAGTCGAATTCACTATTTTGTCAAAGTCAATGAATTTCAAGCATTGTAATTGGGAGCTGAATTGTCATCCCTCGTACTAGATGAGCATGCTTCCATGTACCAAATTAAAGTTGGTACATTGTCACAATTGAAAGGTTGTGGAAAAACCAAAATAGACGAAGAATGTATAGAATCAAGCTCTTATGGCTAAAACCTCCAAATATAAGCACGGAACTCTACATAAACATAAGATTGATCATACTCAAGTTGGTAAGTCTTCCTCCAAGCCTCAATAGAATTTAAAATCCTTCGCTTCTCCATCTTCAATGTCTGATGCATCTTCCTCCAAGACAAAGAAGAAATCAAGTGTAAGTTGTAGTTTTTGTGGCATACTTGGACATGATGAATCCAAAGGTTTGATCAAACTAGAAGCACTAAATGAAGCCATGCATCGACACCTAATTTTAGTGCCCAAACCTTCTTCTAGTAAAGGACATGCACTATCTACTCAAGCCTTATATGCATCTTCATACAATTGGATACTAGTTTCTAGTGCCTCGCACCATATGGCTCACTGATGAGTTGCTTCCTTCTACATATGATAATAGCATTTTGCATATTACACTTGGATATTCTACATAGCTTGATGTTTTAGGATTAGGAATCGTACAACTAACTAATGGCTAGATCAATGATGTTCTCCTCATCCCTGAAATATATGCCAATCTACTCTCTATTTATCAAATTTGTCACCTTAGTGATTGTTGTTGTAAATGTAACTTTGGAAGATATTCATTTGTCTATTATTATTATACTTTTATTGTACCTTTGTCGGAGATTTTTTTCCTCCGTTTGGGGATGTCACTTATTATGTTTGGTCATGCAAGATTATTTAGGTAAAACCTCCATTGTAAGTCGGGGAAATAGCTCCACAAAAGATAAATGTAAATTGTATTATTGAGTCTCCCTAGGATAGGTCGGCCTAGTCAAGTTAGTGAGGTCGGCCCCATTAGGAAAAATGTCACCCACACATAAATTATAAATAGAGAGGCTTGCTCTCTCATTTGGACACAACACTCACTCAAGCAAGTTCGCATAAGGAGAGAGAGAAGAAAAGTTCCCTGGAGGAGAAAGAGAGAGAGTTGTAGAAGATATCTTATATTTTGGTTTTTCTATCTTGCTTGATATTGTACTAGTGACAAATCTATCTATGAGGAATTTGTGGGGTTTTCTCCTTTATGGTTTCCCCGAGGAAAATATTGTGTCTCTTCTATTTTTCTGTGCTTGTCTATCTTTTAGTTAAAGATCTAATTAAATTGAATTAAAGTGCAAACTCTAACATGGTATCATAGCCAATCTGAAAAGAAGGCATTGTGCAGCAGCAGGAAACTAGGGCTTCCTAGTTCAAGGTATTCTCTCCACAGATCATCAGAAAAAGAAGGCTAGGCTAACTCACCCTAGGAGGGTGCACCTTTTGGAGGAAGCAAAATTCAATTTGAATATTTTTCATTTTTGACCTAGACATTGGTGCCGAAAGAAAACTCGAGAATCAATATTTTGGGGTTTTCCTTCATCAATATGGACAAAGGAGTACATTGGACAACTCGCCTTGAGGAGGCGCATCTTCTTGTCCAATCAAAAGTTTAAAATTCTAAGTTTGAAAAATTAGGGTTTCTCTAACAAACCCTAGGCCAGCCAGCTCCAGAACCAGGTTGGGCATCTAAAATTGGTAAGATCTAAATCTTTTCTATTTCCATTTGAGGTTCTAATTTCAAAATGACAAATCACACCAAGCTTGAGGATAAGCTTGAAGGAGCTAACAACTTCTGAGCATGGAAGTATAGAATCTCTCTTGTCCTAGAAGAAAATGATTTGGACTAGTATGTCAATGCGGAGGTTCCAGAACCAAAGGGAGAAGAGGAAAAGGAAATCCATGAGAAGAAATTTGTCAAGGCCAATAGGATTATTGCAGACTCCATTAAAGATCATCTCATCCCTCATGTATCAACCCTAAAGACTCCCAAGGAGATGTTCGATGCCTTGACGAAGATATTGAAAGGGAAGAACATCAATCAGAACATGACACTAAGGAACCGGCTCAAGAATGTGAAGATCCAACACTCAGAGACCATGCAATCCTACTTCACAAGGGTCTCTCAAATCAAGGAGCAAATTCAAGCAATTGAAGAAAAAGTAGAAGAAGGAGATATTTTTATGATCACCATGAATTGTCTCCCAAGATCATGTGACTCATTCATTCAAGGAATATGTTCCAGGAAGAAGCTCATCACCTTCAACAAAATATGGGAAGAATGCACCCAAGAAGAAGCTCGACTAGTAGTAAGAGAAGAGAATATGGGAGTTGATGATGACCAAGCTCTAACTGCTCATACTTAGAAGAATAATAACAAGAGGGAGGACCATCATCACAAAACATCCAGAAGGCCCAATAGGAATCACAGACCTAGAAGGGATCTCTCCAATATCAGATGTTTTACATGTGATGAGAAAGGACATTACTCAATAAATTGTCCCATAAACCAAGGATCCTCCATCAAAATCAACAAGAAGATGCATCATGCTCACACCACAAAAGATGACGACCTGCAAGCAAAAGAACAAAAGAAGATTCTTCAAGTGATGAAGAATATGTATTGTAATAAATGAAGGTAACTTGTTACAAGGGTTCATTCAATAGGTTACACCTCATAAGGTGAAGCTAGAAATAAATTTCATTATTACATGAAATGAGTAGGAGAAGCTCCTACAGAGTTGGAATCCGGAAAACAAATAAAGATCAATGCTCTATGGAAGAACCTCTCATCCATTTCAACATTGGTTAAAGGGACACACAAAGTCTACTCCAGTACAAAGAACACGTGTAGAATACTTGCTCAACATTTCCGATCATAAGAAATAAAGGAACAAGACCTAAGAATCAGATGATGAAGAAGAACACACTGTCAGCAACTCCATTAGTTCCCACAAGGAAGCAAAGATCAAGAGGGAGTCCACCCAACAACCAAACAAAGATAAGTATTTAATTTCTTGTATATCTAATAATGATATTTTTCAGTGGTGTACATACTTATGTTCCTAGATTTAGGATGTGTAGTATGCATGTTAGAATGTTTACATGATGACCTGTACACTAATTTAATATGCATGTGATGGGTAAGTGGCCTATGGTACTGTACAACATTCCATTGCTACTTATCTAGAATGAAACCTCTTTGCTGACATGTTGGGAGTAGTGAACACTCTTAACAATGTTCTAGTAGATATGGAAGGCATCTAGAAAGCTACTGTATAAATGCGAGATATGGATAAATGTTTTGCTGTGCTTGTCTATCTTTGAGTTAAAGATCTAATTAAATTGAATTAAAGTGAAAACTCTAACAATGATGGGAAGACAATGGAATTTGCACTTCGTGATGTGTTCATTAGAGAACTACATAATCCATAAATTGTTGTTACTTATGGTAGGATTGATCATAGTTATCAATTGTATAAGTTTGAAGTTTTTGAGCCTTCTTCATGTTCCTCTTTCATTGCACACAGTTATTCTTTGAGCATGTTTTCCTTGAAATATTTGTACATTTGAACTATATGTATTTGCAGCAATTGAGAACATAAAATTTGGTGCTTGGTATTCCTAAAGTATCATGCATTGATGGATTTTGTTCAAGTTGTGTTCTTGGAAAACAACATGAGGATCATTTTGCTAAAGGTAAGGCCTTGCATGCTACCAAATATCTTGAGTTGGTACATAGTGGTCTAATGTCATTTCCGATTTGTTCATTTTTAGGGGGCTAAGTATACACTTACCTTTATTGATGACTTCTCATGTCACTCTTGGGTGTACTTAAGTAAAATAGTTAGTTATTTGCTACTTTTAAGACCTACAAATATTTTGTTGACAAGCGATACTCTCTTTTTATAATGAAAATATGCACATATAACATTGTGGGGAGGGGAGGAGTATATCAATTGGATATTAAAATATTTTGTAGAGAATATGGCATTCAACATTAACATTTTGTTCCCTAAACCCCTCAACAAAATGGCATTGTTTAAAGAAAGAACCAAATATTGAAAGAGATGGCCAATTGCATGATTACGTTCAAGAACATGGCACATTCTTTCTAGTTTGAATGAGTAATTTGTGCAAATTATATTAAAAACCACATGCCTTATAGGACATTGTTGAATATGACTCTAGAGGAAGCTTGGATCCATGCCAAACCTAATGTTTTTTTATTTTAGGGTATTTGGCAATCAAGCCTAGGCCCTAATTCTAGATGAAAAACACAAATCTATAAAGAAGAAGAGCCAACCATTTATTTTTGTTGGTTACTATTAGTATATGTCTTATTTTGAAGAGCTTTTCAATTTGATGAGGGCTTCAACCTAATATTTTTTCCTAATGCTCCCATAGATTGCATTGCAAAAATTGGTGAAGATTGCACTAACTTTTTATTTTTTGTAGGACAAGAAGAAAATTATGTTGTTGCAGATCAAACTACTAGTGTTGGAAATAAACAAGTAGAAAATTTTCTCGAAGATGAAAATCAGCCAAAGGAATATTTTCCATTAGCACGAATTGATAAAGGAAAAAATTTGGGGACAGGCCTTCATAAATGAAAGAGACATGGAAAATATGGCTACGAATCAATTGATTTCATCTATCTAGCCACTAATCTATGCCATACATATTCACTTATAACTAGTATTTATCTTTTGAGTCGCAACATTTCCATTGACCCACAACAATTTTTCGATGATATTAGTAAACCGAAATGGGATGCTACGGAGTATTCTTTCTTGCTAAAGAACAATACTTGGGATTTTGCTTCTCTTCCTAAGAGATGAAATATTTCTTGTTGCAAATGGGTATATAGAACCAAATATGAAGCAAATGGCTTTGTTGACAAGCACAATGCATGTCTTATAGCCAAGGGATTTTCATAGGTTAAAGGAATTGATTATTTTGAGACATTTTCCCATATTTCCAAGCTGGATTCAATATGTCTTGTGATTTCCCTTGCTACCTCCAAAGGCGGGTCAATATATCATATGGATGTGGTGAGTGCTTTTCTACATGGATATTTGCATGAATAATTTTATATGGAGTATCCTCCTAGGTTTGTGTAGGATCCTTCACTTGTTTGTAGGATCTGACGTTCACTGTATGGTTTCAAACAAGCTCCTCAATCTTGGTACGATAAGATGGATAACTTTTTTATTGTTTTAGGTTTCAATTGTTGTTATTCCGCTCCTATAGTGTACACCAAGAAACAATGTGCTGATATCCTGGTTTTGGTTTTGTACGCAAATGATTTAATTTGTTGGAACACACAACGATACTAAGGGGCGGGAGTGAATCAATATCACACCTTTTTTTTATCACTTTTCACTTAATTAATTATGCACCATCATCAATCATAAATCTTCATCAACATAAAAACTTAGTACACATACTATTTATATGGAAACTCAATTTTATTAAATTGATAAAACCATAAATTAAAAGTAATTGTATAAGACACCAATCTCTAATGGTGGTGTGAGCACCCACTCACAAATTTAGCAAACACCAATTTGATAGGGACACCAATCTCTTGTGCAAGAACCAAATTGCAATTTGAAGGCACCAACCTATCTAAGGGATGAGGACACCAATCCTCTTTGAGCACCAATTCAAATCAACAGGCTCCAACCTGTCAAGTGGGTGAGGACACTAATCCTCTTCACAGTCAAATAGATTCTAAGAATGCTTCACCTCTATCCTTCAATCCTTGAAATATGTGCCTCAAATCAATCTTCCTTGAACACCTTTATAATAGGCCACAATATACCCTTCAACTATCTTTAAATATGCAACAATGTTTTCTCAACTTTGTCTATAAACAATATCACATATGCACTCAAAATCTACTACAAGTTTTGTCCTTTGATATTTCTATTATCAACATCTGTCAAATTGCTTCACAAAAGAGATCTCACAAACTAGGCCAGGGATGTCTCCAAAATTGTTCACACTATGCGAATAACTATCCACACCAATGCTTCTTGTTTGCTGAAAATATATAATTCAAATTTGTTCTTCAAATCAACACTTGAACAGTCCTTAAGTGCTTAAATTAAAATATCCAAAATTTGTACAAATTAGCCTAGTAGAAATATTCTAGCTTTGTTTCAGTTAATATGACCCCACAATAATCAACCACAGTTAGATCCCTTGTATCTTCTCACAATTTCCTTGGATGTAGTCAGAAATCTGTTCAAGATGCTTATTAAAATCGAGTTTTCAAAGTGTGCCAAAATATTATTGTCTTTTACCGCCTTAAAATTTTTCTTCACTGGTCTTCATTTTATCTCAATTTAACTACTTTCCTTTCCTTGATCCTTCTCTATTTCAGACCTCAATCCATTTCATTTCCAATTCACCCAAAAGAGAAGAATTCCTCTTTTATTTATACTCTTAATTTACCCTTCTTTGAAACAAGTCTGACCTATAAATTTACAAAGAACATCATTTTTAAACTATAAAACTAACTTATGATTTGTGGTAGAAGATCCAAAAACATTGGCTTTGTCACCCAAATAATCATCATGAGGTTGGGAAAGTCCTTAGCCTTATTTACATTCATTATGCCACTGTGGAATATGAAGGTGCTCTGTTGTCTTCTTGTTGCCACTTAAACACCACATCATTTGCCATGACACATCACCATCATCACACATGGATTTTCATTTAGATGGAAATAATTTCATTTGTTGTGCAAGAATTTTCTCCCATGACCGCGGGCACTTTCACCCATGTTGCGGGAATTTCTCCCATGATGCGGGCATTTCTCCCATGACTGCGGGTATTTTTTCCTAGATCCCGTGGGAACTTCACTTAGTAGTGCAAGAATTTTATTCAAGTGCATGGAGAGCATATTTTCTTGGGATTTTTCCGGCATTCCTAGGATTATGCGGGAATTTCCACAATGCTTGAGGGCATTTTATTAGGTCCTGCGAGCATATCAAAAGTACGTTGCAGGAATTTCACAAGTGTGTTGCGGTCATTTCCCATAACAATGCGGGAATTTTACTGTTAGTGTAGGCATAATGCTATGAGAATTTCCTTAGCCAAGTGTGTGCATGGTCTTCTTTGACATTTAGTCCTTACTACCAACTCGACACTTTGTTACATCAAGTCTGCCTCTCAGTTATGCCTCTGGAAAACAAGTTTACATCAATGAGAATATTTCAACAATCCTCCCCTTTGTCATTGATGGAAACACCATAAGCTGCATCTTCTTCTAATCTCTCCCCCTTTGACATGAATGGAAAAAAAATTCTTTATTTCTCAAAATGTGACCCCCCTGTCACCAATTCTCCCCCTTTGATTGTTTTTATTCATTTATCTCTCATCAAACAAACTACTGCTCTTTGGATTCATCACTGCTGTAAATTAACTTCATGATTTGTATGATAGATTTGCTCCCCCTGAGCTTGTACTCATTCATCTTTTCAATATGGATCAATCAGTCCCAAACTTCCTTTGCTTCCATTCTCTGAGATGTATCAACTATTTATTTACTATCCCCTAAATGTAGGCCATTGTATATCTGATCACAAAGAGTATTCAAAAGTACCATCCTCAACAAGTCACTTTATCACTTCAAGCCACTTTAGTCAATGAGTACAATAATCATCAAACAATTGTTTTTGTAAATGACAACAAGACATGCCTAATTGAGTGAATACAATAACATAACCATATTTTTCTTCTCACAGATTTATGCATAATTTAATCCACCTTAATATCTTCAAATCATGTCAAACTTGTTCTCGGTCCTCTAGCTTTTTAGTGGCAATCCTCAATGAGTTGATTCTTCTCTGTTTCACAACCCTGTTATACTCAACCTCATTTGATGCCTTGATGTATGCTTCAATATATAATTTACTTAGCTGATCATCATATTTTATTCTATGAAACAATGACAGTCTTCACTAAACCCATGTATGAGACTTTAAGAGAGTCTCAAGACAATTCTCATAAAGATTTATTTCAATCCTTGCATCAAATTTCATCATTCAACCTATTCTATCCCTTCTTTAATGCGTTAAATTTGCTCCAGAACAATCATTGTATTCATATCAATTAGATTTTTCAAGGTGGTGCCACATTAGATCTTGGTGGTTTCATCACTGCTCCAAAAGATATCTCAAGAATAAATTATAGATCTCAGAGAGTCCTTAGACTTAAAATGAGTGAGTTAACTTCTCATGAATGATCGATAGTTCAAGCTACAATTCTGATCAGGAATACATCACATAGTAAACTGCATCAAACCATATTTACATTCATTAATTTTAGTTCCACATTCGTTTCAAGGTATTGATATTGCAGTCATTCCTTCACCTTATTATTTATAGAAGTCGTTAGAATAATTCTAATGCTACTCATGGGTCTTCAAAATGCACATTAGTCAAGTCAAATGTTCTCAAGTGCTTATAGATATCTACTTTCTTTTCTTTCTTCAGATCCTTAGCTTGCTGTCCTCCACTGTTCTCAACATGCTCATATTTGTGTGATGCAAAATTAATTTTAAGATGATTGTTCCTTGACTTGGAAGGCATTTTATATAGTGATCTCTTCATTTACAAAACTGATTGTGCTTCTTTCTGTTGTTTTCGTAGAGAAGTCAACAACACTATCTTCTTTCTTTAAGGTAAAGGCCATTGACTTGTATTTTGTTGTGTATTTTAAGAGACCATCTTCTACATTCACCTCATTATCATGGTTTTATGTAATGAAAGGCAGTTCACACTCTTCTTCAAGAATTCCTTCTAATATTCTATCAATCTTGTCATCTTTATGTGCAAGGTTCTCATGTTGTTTCTTGTCTTGTTCTTCATACTTTCTTCTCCATAAGTTTGTATGTCTTTGTATAGGAGTTCTTTCCATGTCACTTATACAATATTTTGCAAAGTGTCCAAATTTGTGACATTTGTAGGATATAATGTTCATATTCCTCTTGCTTATACACTCTCTTGCCACATGCCCATAATTGTGGAACTTGTAACATTCAACATTCATGCAGACATTTATATTTCTTGCTTGAGCACTTCCTCCATAGGTTGTGCATTCTATATCTCTATGTCCATAATTGTTGCAAAATTAACAATAACCAGGAAATATTTTTTCATACTTGGGAAGAACTCGTCTTCCTGATGATGCTCCCTTTTTGTGCTCATGCTTGTCTGAGTTTTATTGATCATAAATTATTTGATTGTATTTGCTTTGATGAGAGATTTTGAGAACATATGCATAACTCTTAGCCTTTTCTTCAACTTCCCTTTTTGGTGACTTGGAATCTTCACCTTCTCCTTCTTGGTTGATGCCATAACCAATGCCAGTCTTGTCAAGTGGAGACCTTTGACAACTAAGGATTTCATCTAAAATTGCTGAAATCTTTTTAAATGAGATAGTCTCAAGCTAAGGATTTACTTGAGTTGTGATATTTTCAATCTCCCTTTTAAATGAGATAGTCTCAAGCTATTTTGCTTGACAAAATTCTTTCTTCTCTCGAAGTTGACTAGTTAGGACTTCTACAATGTTCTTGGCCTCTACCCTTTGATTTTTCAGACCAACAATGGTCTTTTCAACTTATTCAAGGTACTTCTGAACTTCTTATAGCTGCTTTGTCATCCTTTCTTCAATTTTCCTTGTCTTTTCCTTTTGCTATGAAAATATTGTTCACACCAAGATCTACTCAAGCAATTACAAACTCTCACAAATTGCCTTTCAAAAACTAGTCATAGAACACATAAAACAATTGTGAATTGATGCAAATAGTAAAACTATATTGAATAAGTATACATTAGTCAAACTTGGGATATGTAATGGCTGTTCAAATATATAATTACATCAGATATTTGAAGGCCAAAGAAGGAATTCGAAATCCTCACAAAAGTAGGCTTACTAAAAAGATGAACCCCCCCCTAGGTGTAATAAGTACATTCCAAATCACCTCTAAAGCTCACGAATTGGTAAGAGAGGAGTTTGATGGTGATGTAGGCTGGAAAAGCATCCTAAGTGCAGATTTTAGAAAGGGGAAACATCATGGAGGATGTGTTTTCCAAAAAATTGCTAAAGCCAAGTCAACTAGCTTTCACCTTTTCACCAAAAGCAGTAAAAAGAAGGAAGCACCCTTATATTCTAGGAATGGAATAAAATCGGACCGAATCTCAGGAAATATTATCCAGAATCTCCAGAAGTGCACCCAAGGGACTCAGGATGGCTTGTGGTCCACACAAGGGATAAATTATGGCCAACTTACCTAGTCAACACCCAGGAATTAATAAAAAATGACTAATTATTCTATCCTAAGTATGAAATGGATATGGATGGGTTTTTTAAATACTCCAAAACCCCCCTTAAGCATGATTTTATGTGTAAATAATCATAAATAGATAGGGCCCAACAACTTGGCATGGTCACCCTTTTACATACTGCCTTGTCCACAAAACAAGGAAAGAAGGAAAACCTCATGGGAAAAACCTTCCCTCAAACATGGACATGAAAAAAATTGAAGAATTTATGATCAATCCTTCACTCCACCACATTTTCATCCATCCCAAGAAGTGATCTAAGATGGCCGAAAGTGTTCTCTGAAAAATATTTGTTGAAGATGTCTACAATTTGCTAAGATGATGGGAAATATTGCAGATCAATGATGTGATCATGCACTAGACTCCTGATGTAGTGCATATGGATCTCAATATGCTTGGTTATTTGCCTCTATACTGGATCAGTTGAGATCCTTATAACACTCCGATTGTCACAAAATATGACTATTGGAATGCTAAAGGAAATCCCAAACTCAGAAAGTATACCCTATAACCACACACACTGAGTTGCATCATTCACTGCTCCTTTGTACTTGGCTTCTACTGAAGAGAGTGAAATTGCACTTTGTTTCTTACTTGACCAGAAAATAGGTCCTCCTCCAAGAATAAAAAAAATACATAAGTGGACTTCCGATCTAGGCTATCACCTGCCCAATCTGAATCAGTAAATCCAAGAAGATCTAGGCTAGAATCTGCAACATATTGAATCCCATTAGAATTTGTGCCTTTCACATAATGAAAGATTCTTTTTGCAATCCTCCAATGAAGCTCATGTGTCTGCTCCATGTATATTTAAGCCACACTCGTAGCATAAGCAATATCAGGTCGAGTATGAGTCAAGTACAACAAGATGCCAACTAGCTCCCTATATAAGGTGTTGTTCACTAACGGTGTATAATCTACTTCTTCAAGGCTTACTTTTGAAAGGAAGGGAGTCTTTATAGGATTGAATTAAGCCATATTGAACTTCTTTAGTAGGTCTGAATCATATTTTGACTGAGATATTTTAATTCCAGACTTAGATTGTGAAATCTCAAGCCCCAAAAATTGTTTAAGTATTCCCAAGTTAGTCATGGAAAAAGCTTGATGCAAGGAGGTCTTCAATGAAGCTATTTGATTAATAGAGATACCCGTGATTAGTAGGTCATAAAAATATAACACAATAATCAATATGGAATTATCAATCAGCTTCATGTACACATTCGGATCAGACTTGCATCTACTAAAATATTGTGACAAGAGGAAGTTGTCCATCTTGGCATACCAAGCTCTAGGAGCTTGCTTAAGCCCATACAAGGAATTATTCAACCTACACACAAGGTTAGGATCTGATGTATATCCTTATGGATGCTGCATATAGATAGCATCCTCAATATCCCCATGGAGGAAAGCACTCCTGGAATCCATGTGATGCATTTCCCAGTGCTTGGATGTATAAATTGCCAGAACTAGTCTTATTGAATCCTGCTTTGCAATTGGTGCAAAGGTATCATTATAGTCAAAGCCATGAAATTGGGAAAATCAGTTTTCCACAAGAATTACCTTATATTTCACAGCTGCACCATTAGCTGCAAATTTGGTCCTGAAGATCTACTTACAGCTTACCAATTTTCTGCTTGGAGGAAGCTTGACTAGCTCCCAAGTTTCATTCTTTTGCAGTGAATGAACTCCTCATCCATGAATTCCTGCCATATTGTGTCAAGTGAGGCTTCTTCATATGAATGAAGGTCTGAATCAATCATTAAAAAACACTTCTCAGGTAGGTAAGGATCATTCACTGGAAAGACATTCTCAAATTGTGATCTAGTCCTCCTAGGATCCTGAGGATTCCCCACAAGTTCACTAGCTGCTTGAAGAGTCTTAGAAGCCCACTTAGGACTTGTAGGTGAACTTGGATTTGCAACACGATGGTATTCATCATTAGATATATCATAATCTGAAATATTATGAGGAACTTCACTTACTCTCACAGGTGGTGGTGTAGAAGAGTCTCCAACTTCAATTGATTGCAAAGGCTCTTCTTCGAATTGAACACTCCTCTCAATGAATGATTTTTGAGTGGTCATGTTCATCAAATTATAACCATTGGATTATTATAAATATACAACAAAAATAGATGGTTGTATTTGGGGTTTCATGGCCCTCCTCTTATCAAGTGGAATCCTATCCCAAGCCTTGGAGCCAAAAATAATGAAATGAGAGACATCAGGTTTGTGCCTAGTCCAAGCTTCAAAATGAGTGATTCCTTTCAATGATTTATGAGGTACTATATTATGTATGTAGGCTGCACAGTTGATAGCCTCGGCCCAAAGTCTCGGAGAAAAATACTTGGCCTCAAGCATACATGTATCCATCTCTTTGAGAGATATGTTCTTCCTCTCAATAACACCATTCTGCTGAGGTGTGTATGGAATAGTGTGTTGCATCTGAATACTAGCAGGAGCACATAATTGTTGAAAATAAGATTTGATTTACTCCCCACCATTATCATATATGAGGACCTTGATATATCTACCAGAATGGTTCTCAACCAAGGTTTTGAAAAGCTTGAAACAATTGAACACTTCAGACTTTAATTTGAGGAAGAAGATCCAACAATATCTGGAAAAGTCATCTATGAAGATTAGGATGTATTTTTCATTGTTCAAAGACTCATGGGGGAATGGACCTGATATGTCACTATGAATAATATCAAGGGATGCTGAGGTTCACTCATTTTTGGCTCTTTCAAACTTATGCTCAGGGTGTTGTCCTAGGATACAATTTTGACAAACTCCTTTAGAAAATTTTATGTTGGGAAGCCCTATGACCATATCCTTCTCATGAAGTTGAGAGAGATACTTGTAATTGAGATGACCAAATATATCACACCATAATTTGCTTGAATCATTGGCATGAGTAAGGAGAGCATAAGGTGATGAGAAAGGAAAAAAGTGTGAAAACCTATAGACTTTTGAGCTATGGTCAGCAGTGCCTAAGGCAACAATTCGAACTATGGAAATCTCAGATATTTCAACATCATTTGGTGTAAAAACAACCTTTTTGGGAGACCAAGTGTGAGTCATCTGGTAGAATGATAAGAGGTTTGCAGCAAGACCTGGGACATACAACACATTAGTGAAGGAACCATACTCAAGATCAATACTACCTTTACCTTTGCAAGTAGTTTCAGAATCATCACCCAACACAATAGTTGGACCACCAGAAGATTCAAGAGAGGAGAATGACTCTCTTGTAGACACCGTATGCCTTGAAGCTTCAAAATCAATGATGAAAGAGGTAGTCTTGGATGTGCCTTCCATCAAAACATGTACTCTCTCCTTGTCTTCAGAATTGGATCCTCCTTCCTTCTTTCTTGCGCTCTCAGGAAGAGGGATGTTGGCTTTCTCAAGGACTTGAGCCATTTGATCAATGGTCTTCTTCATGCATGAGATTTCTAGATGAAAGCCCCTATTGCAGTAGGTGCACTTAGGGTTCTCTTTCTTCTTTTGAGAATTATTCTTGGAATTTGTGAAGTATTCTTGAACTTTTTGCTTGTCTTTCTTCTGATCAGGTGGTTTCTTGAAGTTGTCCTTCTTCTTTATTTTTTAATTCTTTGAATCTCTACCATCCAAATGATGGTCTTTGATGTATGTTTGATCGTGCCTATCAAGAGCAACTTGTCTTTCTCCTAAGTGAGAGATTCCACTAATTCTACTAGTGAAGGCATCTTCCAATTTTGAACAATGATTTTTGTAGCATGGAAGGTCGAAACAAAGACTGAGTAATCTGGACCAAGTTCAGAGAGGATGGACAAGATCGATTGCTCATATTTTTTGTCAATTCCACACTACTTCAATTGAAGAACAAGAGCTTTAAACTTTGAGAAAAATTCTTGTAGGGTCTCAAAATTGCTTGGACTCAGTGAAACAATTTCATTCTCTAGTTGGTGGCCCCTCAATTCATCAATCTTGCCAAATAAAGTTTGGAGCTTTACCCAAACATTATTAGGAGTGGTAAGACCATTTATATGGAAAAGACTATCCCTGGATGTGCTGAGACACAAGAGACCATAATCCTCATCTCTTATGTTATGCCACTTTTCCTTCTCAATGAAAGCAGCAGGCTCAGTTTTAGTTGCCATGGTGACCCTGTAGAGGCCTTTGCTCCTCAAGGCATTCCAGTGAAAATAATTGAATGTAGTGAGCATGATTTGTTGTGACTTATGCATGGAAGCTCTGAAATTAGCTTCTGAGTGGTTTGGTTGCGCCCCTGAGATGCTAAGTTGTGCTCTCTAGGTGAATGAATGCGCCCTCTCTCAGACTGGTTCGATCCTGCAGGACAAAAGAAGGAGAATAGAACAAATTGATAGATCTTATACCATGTGAAAATATTTCTCACACCAATATATACTCGAGCAATTACAAACTCTCACAAATTTCCTTGTAAAAACTAGTCATAGAACACATAAAACAATCATGAATTTGATGGAAACAATAAAATTCTATTGGATAATTCTACATCAGCCAAACTTGGGCTATGTAATGGATTTACAAATATATAAGAGATTTGAAGGTCAAATAAGGAATTCAAAATCCTCATAAAAGTACTTACTAAAAAGATGAGAAACCCCCCTAGGTGTAAGAAGTGCTTTCCAAATCACCTCTAAATATCACAAATTGGTAAGAGAGGAGTTGGATGGTAATGGAGGCTGAACAAGGACTTCTAAAATGTTCTTGGCACTCTTTTTCTCCATACAGGTGCTCTCCAGGCTGAGAGGGTGATTTTCTTAGTTCGACACTGATGGGTGTTTTCTTGGGACTTGCAGGATGCCTTGGGTGGAATGGTGAGAAAGAGACATGGGTGACCATTGTCGCGAGGTGGATGGGGAAAAAACGGTGAATGACAGCTTGGAACAAAACGAGCTACTCAATTTCTTTCAGAACCTGCTGATGAAAAGTGCAAAGTTCCTGCTGAGCAAGTTAGTGGAGTTATGTGACCGTGACTTAGAGGAATTCATCGTCTAGGGGGAGAGAATAGAAATCACTATGCAATATGTATACTTCATGATGGGGTTTCCAATGTATGGGGTCATCAGTGATACAAAAACAAAACTCCCAAAAAGTGTTTCGATGACATACCTGGTAAGGTGCCACTATTTCGCCACGGCAACAACAAATAAGACCTACATACTTTTTGTGACATTGAGAGCCAAGAGACACGTGCCATAGAAGTTACAATAGTGTGGATATTGGGTTCTCAAGGACCTCACAAGGTATCTGGTGGACATATGCTGATGGTAGAGCATGTGCTGAGGGGTACCTACTTCGGCTGGGCTTAGATGTATCTGACAACAGTCTGACATTTGTTGGACGAGGGGAGTCAGAGGCGGGGGAACTTCTGCTTCCCATATTTTCTATGTGCATTATTTTTTGAGTGCGTACCAATGTTGAGGCCACATCATCGGGTAGATGAGAATGGGCCGAGGGAGCTCAAGATGAGGAGATGGTGCTAGATGATGATCTGAGAGGGAGAAGGGCTGGTGGGATGCTTATTTACACAAGAGATATTTGCGTAGTATTGGCGCCAACTACCTATACTGATCGAGGATTACCCCTATGCAGACATAGATTACATAGGAGATCCCGGGATTCCTTGAAATTCAGGCCAGGTTTGGGGTCCTGATGGTATGTATATATGAATTCATTTTGATGTTGCATCTAAGTTACTAGCTTAGATGGTAGCTAGTTTTTTATATGATTAAAACTGACACACTCTTTGGTGGTGTGTGTGAATATGTGGGGTTGAGGCCGTCAACATGTTACCACCACCGACGTGGGAGGGTTGTCGGGGTTTACCGGCCGGTGGAGACATCACATAGATACTGATGAGGTACTTGACTCATTGCGTATTGGAACGACTTGGATGACAAGCTGATCGACATATGTTACCAGGCTCTACCAGAGTGGCGAGCCATAGTGCAACGTATAGCTATGGTAGTGGAGTATGTACAGGGTGCGGCCTGAGGGGATGTGCCCCTAGATGAGGAGATCTCCAATGAGGAGAGTGACGATGACGACTATGACTAGTCGCTTAACATCATGTGGAGCTTCCCCCTAATGCAATGAGCATAGGGATTTTTGTATCAATCTATGTATGATGTTTTTATGAGGAAACTGATGGGGCTCCTCTCGGTAGATATGGACATACTTATTTATGGATGTGTATGACATGACAATATATATATGTATGCACGTGGATGCACTTTTTATGATTTTTCATATTTTGTGAGCCTTAGATGCTGTGATGATGTATGCTTATGTGTTATATATACATATGAATGCAACTATGGAAAATGTATGTGAGGTTTTTACTTCTTATATGCGGTGATTGATATGCCATTCTAGTATGTCGTTATCCATATGATCCACAACACTATTCTTATTTCGTGGAACATGTGTGAATGTAATGATTCAAAATTCCTAATAAATTGTTTAGTGTGCAGGAACTTTCTAAATAGGAAAGGATCACGTACTTGGTAACAATTGTTGAGCTGGGTGACAAGGAGTTGGGAGTCTAAAAACACATGCAGGTGACTAATGCCCAGCTGGAGAGTGGCGATTAAGAGACTAGTTACAACATCATACTCATCCTGGTTATTGGTGGCAGTTCCAACGACATACTCTATCAAGGTGGATCAACTCGTGTGACAGGGAATATAGAACCCAAGCTGCCGAGCCGAGGTTAGGAGACCATATACTTGCGCCATCGGTGAAACTGACATAAACCAAGGGAATGAGATCCATCTAGCACCAATCATCGAAGAAAACTGTAAGGATGAAAATGGTAAAAAGTGGAAAACAATAAGAAAGAAAACTGTACAACTCGAACCAATGGGTTCGGTAGGGTTAGCGGTAGAATCGATTGAGGTACAACCCGTTTCAAGGGTTGGTCAAGAGACATACTTAAGAAACATAGAGGATGTATGCCCCCTTGCCGAGGCAAGTTTTGATCAAGTATGGGTCTTTCCACAGGGATTCGAGTATCATAATGAGTTTTGGATTGATGTTTGGAAGCCTCAATCATTTGGAGGGCCGCCCAAATATCTTCATCCGCCTGCTCCAACAAGAGTAAGTGTTGCTTGAGGGGTAAAGTATCAAGGAGGAGTTCAACAACAATGTGCAAGTTTGGGATCTGAAACTCAATGGGGCAGATAGAGTCCATGTCATGGAACAAGTGAAATGGGTTAAAAGAAGTCGTGGTATTGGTATATGTGCGGTAGGCCCATAGTGTTGGGAAGCGCATGTGATTCCAATTGGACTTATGCTTATCCACTGTACGTTGAAGCATGGTTTTTAGAATCTTGTTGAGTGCTTGTTGACATCCTCAACTTGGCCATTTCCCTAAGGGTAATAGGAGGAGGCGTACTGATGTTAAAACTTCAAGAGGGTGGAAAATTATTTCCAGACAACATCTTCAAAATGATTGCCATGGTTCGATACAAGTTTCTTGGAGACCCTAAAACATGTAATAACGTGATTAAAGAAAAATGGTGCCGTAGTCTCAACTTGACAGTTAAATGTGGGCATAGCCTTGGACGACTTGGTAAATTAGTTGACGGCCATGATGATGTACTTATGGAGACTGAACGAGTTCGGGTTATACTCCATAAAATCGATGGCCCATTTGTATAAAGGGACGATGGTGATAACCAGATGAAGTGGTGTAGGAGGGGTCCTTGCTTTAGGGGAAAAGAGTTGGCATTGCAGAAGTGTTTGAATATCGTGATACAATCAGTGAACATGGTCGGCCATTAATAATTGGCGCAGATAATGTTTTGGGCAGTAACCATGCCAGAAAAGTGGCTGCCGCAGGATCCTCTATGGCAGTCATTCAAAACCTGCTCAGGCTCATCGTGTGTAAGGCATTGACATAAAATGGTGTCGACACCCTGTCGATAAAGGACATCGTTGATGAGGAGGTTTTACGAATCTTGGTGGAGGATGCGACGTAGGTCATTATGATTGAGGTGAGACTCGAATTTATATGTGTGTAGATACACTAGAATGTCTCCATACCATGGGTCATCGAAAGAGATGGTGAACAAGTGCTCATCCAGAAGGTTAATCATGATTGGATATGACATCGAGGAAGGGGGTAGGTCGGTCATGAGTTGTACCAAAGAGAGCTCCTTAGTGATTTTGGGGTTAACAAATTTGAGGTCGTACTATTGGAGGATGACGATCCACTTGACCACTCGTCCTTGAATGAGGAGACGAATCAAGACGTAGATCATCGGGTTGGAGTTTGCCACTACTGTAGTTCAACTCATAAGAATGTAATGGCGTAATTTCTGAACCAAGAAGACAATTACAAGGGCCATTTTCTCCTCGTGGGGGTAATGGAGTGGTGGGACAAATAATGTCTGACTAACGTAGTATATGACGTGCTCTTGACGAGCACTATCCTCCTGGACTAAAATTCCTAAAATGGCATGTTCGGATGCCAAAAAATAAAGGATAAAGTCCTTTGAGAAATCAGTTCATGAAATTAAGGAAGCATAAGTTAGGGCTTGTTTCAATGCATTGAAAGCAGCTTGTTCCTGTTCATCCCAAATGAAAGGGATGTTAGTCTGAAGCAAGCGAAAGAAACCATGGAATTTTGTAGCATAATACAGAATGAATTGAAGGAGAAAATTGGCCTTTCCTTGGAGGCTTTGCAACTGGTGTAAGGTGCAAGGGGATGGAAGTTCAAGGATGGTTTGAACCTTCAAAGGGTCGATGGTGATCCCTTTCTGGGAAATGATGATTCCCAATAATCAACTGGCAGGAATGAAAAACACACACTTGAGGAGGTTCAAGCGAATTTTATAGTTGTGACATCGTAGGAAGACTTGCCGGAGGTATTCTAGGTGTTGTGATCGTGTCTTTGATTAAGCGGTGAGATCTTCCAAGTAGGGAAGGATGATGTGAAACAAGTCATGAAAAAAGAAGGTCATGGCCTGCTGGAAAGTGGCTCTGACATTTTTAAGACCAAATGACATAACACGATAGGAAAAGGTGCCCCACGGGGTGGTGAACGCAGTATTATAGTCATCCTCTTTGCGGATCTGAATTTGATTGTAGCTCGAGAAACTGTTGGCTTACAAACTGATCTAGAGGTTTTTCAATGGAGACCCAGGTTCTTCACGGTTTCACTTAACTAACAAAACTGCTTCTCACTGGCCCTTTCGGAAACAACCTGCGAACATGATGAGGTCTCACCGAGGTGTAGTTATGGTGGTACTGCGGAATCAGGTTTCCACAGCGGTGTGATGAGTTATTCAGATAGGGTTACTATGCAACGCACTATCAGACTTGCGCTGCGAATTGGGGACTACGCGACGATAGGCTGTGTCGCTGTCCACGACTCTATGAATAGACTTCTTGCGTGACCAGCGCGGTACGGCGTGATGAAAACTATAGGACAATGCAACTGACTTATGCACTTCCTCTTCTAAACTTAGCCGATTTTAAGGACTTTACTTCAACACTTAGCCATTCACCTACTGCCTTAGATTAAGTAGCTTATCACAATTGCAAGCAGATGAAACATACAATACTATGCACAACCAGTGTTGTGCATCAAAGGGTTATACGATCTGATCCCTTCATACACATTGGATTATTCAATAAATTGATACTTCTACAACTTAGAATACTAAGCATTCATCATTCATCGATTCACACAATACTTAACATATCATTCCCGTTTCTCTTCTATGGTGAATACATATAAAAGCATTAATATAACAGCTGATAAATGAGAATCCATGTTAGGGCCCCTCTCATCAGACCAAGCCAGGGAGAGAACATGACACTAAAACTGGGCATCTAGCCCCATGATTATTAAGTAAAACTCATTGATAATAAAATACATATACATATGCATATTGTAGAAACACATCGGAATTAAAATCATCTACATATCTTACATACATTCAAGATATTCATGGTAAACATCAATAAATACATTGCAGAGTTAACACAAGAGAGTACTTATCTTAAAACAAAGTAGTCCCAAGCAACTGGCTATGCAACTGCAATGTTCCACCCAACCATAGGCCAATTGTGCTCATCAATCTCTCAGTACAACTGCCACCCCCCGAGCTGGGCATGATTTCTACAAGAAAAAAGGGAGCAACAAACTCACACATAACCAAAATACACCAAAATTAGCCAAGCCAATCCCCAGTTGGGTTTATCAGGCTGCTAAGGCAAAGGGGAGGGAATGAATTACTAAGCTAGTGAGATCAAACATAGATCCAAGGATACCTCTACAAGATATATCTAGCTTGGCACCCACAATGCCTGCACACCCCAATCAAGGAAGTATTCCCTTCACCAATACACAGTTCCTCAGGCCATACCTTCCATTCTAGTGTTGTTCAAGGTGTGCATAGAAGAGTAGCCATCCCTTTTGATCTTCTTGAGAGGTTACCTTCCTCACTAGGTTTATCAAGCCAATTCTGTCCACTTCCACTCCAATTTCTTGCTCACAAGTTCAAACCAAAACAGGGATGTACATAACAACAAAATAAAAAGTGCTGGGCATGAAGGGAAATGTTTTTTTTTACAGTGGGATGCCCAAAAATGGGGTTTTCATTATCTTTAGAAAAACATGGGCAACCAAAAACGAAAATGGAAGATGGGGAACAACCTTGGGAGACAAAAAATGTTTTCAGAAAATGTATATGGGCATTAAATGGACAAAAATGACCTCCATAAACCCCAAATTCATGACTCCCTTGCTCCCAACCACTATAATACAAAAATGAGTTCCCAACCATGGAAAATGCAGGAAAAAGATGAAAAACGTGAGGGAGAAAGCCCCAGCTAGCTCATAATGCGTGAGAGACCAAAGTCCATAGGTGAAAGATGGCTTTGGGCACCATTTCGTGGGTGTTTTCTTTCCCAAGAAGCAAAAATATGAATTCCCAGGTTGATGGCTTGCCCATGCACGAAATTGGCTGCCATACCTCTTCATTCCCAAGGCATTAAATACCTCAACCATCTCTTGGAAGAATTAAATGATTGGGTGCATAAGTCAAAATGGGTAGTTGGGATTTATGGGTTTTCTCAATGAAATTTGGCTTAACACTATTGGCTCAAGGGTTTGAATTATTTCCCTCCCTATTCCTTGTAGAATCATGCCCCCATCTATATGTTGCATTGCATAGCTAGTTGTGGGTATTTCATTAAAATTCGTATTTACATGATGTCTTAATTTACATTGTGCATGTCCAACACAAGAACCATAGGCATCTTTTTTTGATTGCCGATACATAAAACGCTAAATCGATGGCGGGGCCTTGGCCTTGAGCTCCTCACCATGATTTAATAACGATATTTACATCATTTACAATTTTAATGCAATAGGGTCAAAATAGGGATATTACAATCCAAACATCCACTGTAACCAAATAAGCAAATGCAGAAACACAACATTCACACTACACAGTATTTAACGCGGTTCACCCCCGGATGGAGGCTATGTCCACAAGAACTGTTGTTATATTAGTCTTTGGGAAGGGTACAACAATTCTTTGTCTGCGCACTTAGCTGCAGACTCTCTTCTCTCTCAACTTTATCTCTGTGCACTTAGCTTGTAGAGTCTTTACAATAGCACTAAGATTAAAAGCTACAACAATATTCAAAGCTTAACCAAAATGAAGAGTAACCCTTTCCCATACAAAAATTTCTTATTTATAGATCATGTCCGTAGTTCATGTATTTACAATTTGCACGAAAAAACCCTTAGGTTTACAAAACTGTCACGGTTTCCCCAAAACCGGACTGCTGGCTCCTGGTAGCGAATATTCCATCATGGTAGTCTTCCACGCATGCTTCACGTCGCTATCGGCCTTCCTGTTGCGTGCATGCCAACAGGTTGCTTTCACTGAGTCATTCTTCAGGTAGTGGTATCTTTCGCGTGTGCGACTAGTCGCTTTCTTCCCGATTTTCTCCTACCCATCGCCTGGCACTCCTGGAGCATCTTTACCAAAAATAGACCGCCGACGATATAGCCGGAACACGTGCCATATTCCGTCCAACACTCTGCCTTGCTGGATCTCTGTAGACTGGACACTTTGCAACACTGTCTCCTCTTAGCACTGTGCTTCGCAGCTCTTTCGACACTGCGCTGCGCGCAACTTCACAACATCCCAAAACTTGTACCAAAACTACTTTATCTGACCTTTGCTCAACTTCGCAGTTCCAATACTTCTTCTTCCTCAAAATGCCCCACTTGGGCCAGGCTCGACAGGGCCCTAACACTTACATGTGGCTTGTCTTGGAGCCACATGCAATCTCAACTTTAAGTTCCCCTGGTTGACCTTCCAGTTGCAGAGCTAGCTTTGCAGTGAAATCATTGTATGTAACAATCAACTTCTGGATTGCATACTTTGTGTCTTGCTCGATTTGGTTGACTGTTTCCAGCATCTCAGGTGTTATCTCATCACCTATCTATCCTTCAACCTGTTCCTAATTCTTGCGCAACTCCTTTAACTTCTCCTCGATCTCCTGCAAGATCGTGATGGCATCTTCCAGTAAGGGCTGTGACTTGTCTCCGAGTTCGATCTATTTTTCTCGTAAGGCTTGCAATTCCTTCTTAAGCACATTGATTTCTCTGTACTTCGCGAACCTTTCTCTTCGCAGCAGGGCTTTCAATTCTGCATCCAACTGCTCTAGTGCTGCTTGCTTATCTTTGACAACATTTTTCACTTGCAGCAATCCTGGGTCTTCTTCGAGGGATGTGAATGCCTTCGATGCGTCATCTAATAGACTCTAGCACTTAGCCACTTCGGTAGCAATGTTCTCTACTATGGCCTTCACCGCTTCTGCTCTTAGCTGCTGCTCATTTGGTGGGGTCTGCGGGTTTATATGCTCCTTCAAGGTAGCAATGTTAGCCTCATGTACAACCTCCATATCTTGCATCTCTATCTTAAGACTGCTAACCAACTCGCCAATCTTAACGATTGTGTTCGTGGGGTCTATCTGTACTTCGAACTCATCAATATTATTTACGATTGCAATGATCGTGGATTCTAATCTTTGCCGACGATCATACTCATCCTGCAGTTCCATAGCTCTCCGCGAGCTAGCTTCCTCCAAATGCTGATTAGCTGCTTGCAGCTCAGCTTGTCCCTTTAGCACATTAGTAGTTCTTTCATGCATTTCCTCGACACACTGTAGATGTAAAATGTAATCCAGGCAGTGGTATCTTTGCAAGGTCCAGCTCCACGCGCTCTACATCCTTTGTATTTAACACCAGTTCCTCTGGCATGGGAAAACTTATTGTTATTGAATCCAGATGGACAATATGGGACTTCGCAGGAATGGTCATGGTTAACTGTGGTTCCTTCTGCTGCGAAGTTCCTCCTGACTTCCCTTCGGACTCTGAGTCCCACAGCAGGGGAAATCTCTTGTGGACTTCTTCAATTTTCTGCGTAATCCCCTGCAGCGTGTTCAGATTCTTCTGCAGACTTTCCTGAATTGCCTTGTCCTTTCTCCCCTTATCGGTCATTAGATCTTCCATTGACTCTGTGACCTTCGTTGCGATTGTTTCATAATCCTGATCATGGAGGACTGTGTCTAACTGGCTCTTATCATCCTTCTGCTTCTTTCTCAGCGCCTTTTTTTGTCCTGGGCTCTCAGGCTCCTTTCTTTTTCCTGCCTCCTTGTCTTGAACGATAGGACATGGAATGGGTTCATCCTCAGCAGAGTCACTTTCGACATCCACAATTTCCACTCGAAAATTAGCAGGCCATTCCTTCATGATAGTGTCAATATCATCTTTGTACATGTGGTAGTTTACTGCAAACCATTCCACCTTCCTCTTCTGTGCTTTGGCTAAAATCTAGATACTACGCATGTTAGCATAAAAATTAACAATGCGGATATATCTACTTGTTACCTTCTTTGTTATCCGCGGCGTGCTTATGATTTCATTGCGTAGCTGGCTATAATATTGGTAGAACACGTCAGCTGTCACATGCTGCCTCTCTGAGTTAATATTTGCCCAGAGGTTTGCATACCGGGGTCCTCTGCAATTGTTGGTATCAGTGATTATGACAATGTAATCCTTCGGCTCCTTACAGCCTTGAAAGGCGATCAACACTATGAGCCAAGTAAAATGGAAATTTCCTCCATTGAGCTGTGTGTCATTTAGTTCTTCCATTAACTCATTCAGTAAATATTGAGACCAGTTAAATTGTTCTCCTTCCGCAGCCACGGTGCCAAGCAGTACTGCGCTCGCACTTACTTCTAGAGGCCTGCATTTTCTTAAGATATTTCCTGCTAAAAGCTGCGTGATTAAATTTGTCGCTTTATCCTCTACGTCCTCTGTCTGAAATCCCCTCTTTCCTTTGACAATAGCTTGGGTTTTCTTCATCTTCTCCACGGCTTCCTTTTCCTTTCTCTTTCCTTGGAAAAATTGCCTAGGATCTTTACCCCTTTTACTCAGTCCAGTAATGCGGTGGATGATGTCAATAGTTAGGTCAACGTTGTGGTCGAGCCACAGATAATCCTGGTGAATGCGTGCCATCAGTGTTCGCACCACCACATTCAGCTCCGGTGACCTATCGAAATGTGGAATTCTGAGCAGATTGAGAAGCCCGAACTGGACTACTTCAGATAACCAACTTTCGGCGACCAGGTTAAGCTCACCCTTTGCGTCCTTCTTCCAACACATGTACTAGTAAGGTTGGAACTGTGGGAGCCTCGGTTCATTGGGATCCTCCTTTTGCATTGCAAGAAGATCATAATCCTCCCATTTACATTCTGGGATTTTACCCAACAAGTTTTTATCGACCTCGACATGTTTTGAGATTGGTGACAGCGGGATGTCGTATTTGACATTTATTGGTAACCTGAAGACTGGTGCATCCCGTGCACGTGGTGAGATGTAGTCTGGGGTCATGGTCAAGGGTATCTCCTTATCTGCTACTGGTGGCTTCTGCATTGTCGAATCCATCTTGGGTACCTTCGTTCCTGGAGCTACTGGATTCTTTCCTTTATCTTGCATTATCGGACTGTGTCTCGGTAATCATTTGGATGTCTGACCTGGTTCTAAGACGCCCTTCTTCGATGGGGTTCTCATTAACCCTTTAATCCCTCCGTAGTGAAATACCTTCATAGCCTCTTGGATGGTGAACTCTTGTTCGATGTTAGTCCACTTTGACATCCACTGGCTACACTTCATAAGGTTTCAGATAGGTTGCTGAAAATACTCACACAGTATTGCTTGCCAGAAAATTCTAAGTGTTAGGTAACGCCCACAAGTCTGAATGTGGCATTACTTATAGGCACAGCTGACCCTCCTCCGTGCCCCTCGACGGATAGATAAGCATTAATTGTGGTATCCGTTGGCCAAATCCGGCGGATCCTTCAGTTCTTTCCTTCATAACCTCATTCAGAATGGCTATCTGTGCGTTAAATGCCCAAGCGGTTGCTGGCAACGGTTATATAACGGCTATATTCTTAACCGACATTGTAATGGCTATTTTTCTGAGTGTTGTATTGAACTGCACGATAAGTCTTGATGGCTCCTGCACAGTCGCTTCGCGGTGCTTGATTTCTTGCTTTTGAACTAAGTTTTTTCTCATTGAAATTGGTCTTCGCAATTGCCCCGCGGAGTTCGAAACTGCGCAGTTCCTATTTTCTTTTTCTTTTTTCTTCCTTTTTTTTTCACAGCAGCACATTCTAACAGTGCTGCGCAGTATATACATCTTCCTTATTATACATCACGTACAGATTCCTTCAGCTTTCTAGTTCCCAATTTCAACTGTACTTGGCACTTATAAATTTCTTCTTTCTGATCATCACATGTTCTACGAAGCAGGACTATCTCGATAGGGTTTTAGTCTGCTTCCATTAACTAAGACGGGAAATTTATCTACTGCTAATGTGGCTAACTGAGCTACGCCACCATTAGTAACATGTACAATAGTGTATGGGCCAAGCCAAGCATTTTAAACTTTTCAGGAAATTTCATAAACTTGCTATCATACAGGAGGACAAGATCACCTACCTGAAAAGACTTGTTCTTGATGTGGCGATCATGCCATGCTTTTTCCCTTTCCTTTTGCACTTGTTGGTGAAATCCTACGATGAAGTGATCCTCCTCCAGACCAACCAAGTGTAAGAGTCTTTCTTCCAGTGCGTTGTGATCTTCCATGCCTGTAAATGCTGCTATTCTCAAGCTGGGAACGATATACTCCATGGCCAGTCAACTTCTTGCATGTGGTCCTCTATGCCCATAACACTGCGGGAATGTGCATGTCCCAATCATCCCGATTCACATTGCATACCTTAGTGAGTGCATTCTCCAGTACATTATTGAATGCTTCAACAGTTCCATTCGCTTGAGGATGATACGGTGTACTGCACTGATGATGGATGTGGAACTCTTCTGTCAATGCCTCAATGGTCCTATTCAAAACGTGAGTGCCCTGGTCACTGATAAGAATCTTTGGGCATCCAAACCTTGTAAGGATGTCTTCAAATATGAACTGCGTGGCAATACCTGCGCTATAGTCCTTCACTGGCTTCGCTTCCACCCATATGGTGAGGTAATCAGTTGCAGTAATAATGTACCTCGCACCAATTCTCTTTCTTGGTGGGTTTATAGGTCCCACAAAATCAAGTGCCCATTTTTAAAATGCCCATAAGGTCAACTATGGATTCAATGGCATTTCATCTCTTCATTATGGCCTTCCTGTCCTCTGACAGACATCGCAGTTCTAGCAATGTTCTTTTGAGTCCTTACGAATTGTAGGCCACCATAGCCTTGCGCGCAATATCTTTTGCGCAGTGGCCCTTCTTGCATTGTGTCCTCCTACTGCTCCTAAGTGTGCATCAGCCAATATGAACGACTTTTCATGCTCTAATACACATCTGTGCAATGCTTCATCCAGTCCTAGTTTGTATAATTGACCTACAATTATGGTGAAGTTTTCTACTCACACTACCAGCTGCTTCTTTTGTTGCGTAGTGATTTCTATAGGTGCTAATCTAGTGGTCAAGAAATTTATGATATCTTTGTAATATTCATCAGCTATCTGGATAGTGAACAAATGCATGTCCTATAGATTGTCTTCAAGGCTGGTGGGCTCTTCTCCTGACTCAATTCTCGACAGATGATTAGGTCCCAAGTTCAACCTGCCAGGTTTAACTATTATCTCAAATTCGTACTCCTGGAAGAGTAACATCCATTTGCAGATTTTCCCCCCTAACACTGGCTTATTGACCAGGTATTTCAGTGTAGAATGGTCAGTGAACATAAAGAAGTGCGCACCAAGCAAGTAGTGCCTGAACTTCTGCATTGCATAGATCATAGCAAGTCCTTCTCTCTCCGTAGTGGCATAATTCTTTTCTGCAGATGAGAGCTTCCTGCTTGAAAATGCGATGGGATGGTCAATACCACCCTCTCCTGGTTGTGCTAAGACAACCCCCAACGCTATGCTTGAGGCATCAACATGTACGTGGAATGGCTTCTCCCAATATGGAAAAACTAGGATTGGCGTAGTGACCATTTTATCCTTCAAGGTGTCGAAACCTTGTTCGCCTCTGCGTTCCAGATGAATGGCGCATATTTCTTCAGCAGCTTCTCCATGGTTGCGGTTATCTGTGCATAACCCTTTATAAAATTCCTGTAATTACCAGTATGTCCTAATGTATTGCGCAACTGCTTGACTGAATTTAGCGTTGGCAAGTTTACAATGACGACGACCTTCACAGGATCAACCATCAAGCCCTGTTTGCAGACGATGTGTCCCAGTAGGATCCCATAGGGGACACATAAAACACGCTTCTTTAAATTCAAAGAGATCTAATGTTGTCTACACTTTTCCAGCATCATTCTTAGGTTCGCGCAATGGTTCTTAAGCAATCCAAACACAGTCCAGTCATCAAAATAAGCTTCTAAGAACTTATGCATGAAATCTTTGAATGTCGCGATGACAACTCTGGAAACGATGGCAGGTGCGTTCTTCATACCAAATGGCATTACTGTGTATTGGAACGACCCCCATTCTGTAGAAAAAGTAGTCTTGTGCCTATAAGAGGGATCAATTCTTATTTGATGATAACCCGAAAACCTATCAGTAAAGGAGTAGGCTTCATTCCTCCAACATTATCAAGCACCTCATCTGTAAAAGGAGTAGGAAATGGGTCGTGCATGGAAGCATCGTTTAATTTTTTGAGATCCACACAAATCCTCATCTCACCTTTTGTTTTCTTATCTTGGACAACCATGGGGCTTATCCACTCAGATTCTTCGACTAGCTCAATGATCGCTGCCTCAAGCATCGTATCCAACTCTGCTCTTACTCTTTCTTTGTAACGCGGTTTTAGTCGGTATGGCCTTTGCTTAATAGGCTTCGTGTCAAGCTTAAGAGGTATTTTCATAACCTATAAATCTCCCAAAATTTCCTTCATATCTGTAAACTTAGTCGGAAATAGCTCCTGATATTCATGTAGTGTATCTGCGATCTCCGCAACAGTCTGATCGTCCCAGTAGTCTCCAATAGCTGCAAAATTTGGCTCTTCACTGGTGCCAATGTTCACTTTCTTCGTCTTTACAGGTCCACTCATGTCTAGGATTTGCAATGGAGGTCCCTCTACGTCATGTGCACCCTCTGACCCAGGTATCTTAATGTTGTACGAGTCCTCCTCGTCACTGTCTTCTTTTCCTTCAACCTCTTCAGCTAGGTTGTAACATTCCATAGGATGTTCTACCTGTTCCTTATATTCTGTCTGTAAGCTCGGAGGTATGATGTCTGTTCCGAAGAATTCCTCTAAAGTCATATTTCTATGTGGACAATATTCTTTGAATATGCACTCCTTAATTATTTATGGGGCATCATGTATAGTCAGGTTTTCATCCTCAAAGCTGAAGTCATTTTGGAAGTTCGCAGTCATCATGGCCCAATCTGTAGTTTCCCTGCGCAACTCCAAATCTAAGTACCATTTCTTGGGAATGTCGTCCTCCAGCATGTGCACAAACAAATGTACCCATTATGTCTTTGGTCTCTCCCCCAATGCTTGTGAACAGACCTTGATATGTTGTATTGGATCTGTCTGTCCATTATATTTCTCAAAAGGTAGGGTAACGTTATCAGCAAACCTGATCTGCATTTTAATTCTACATTGATCCCATGTGGTTAATGTCTGCTTATGCGCAGCCCACCATCTGGCAGGTGTCTCGCGAAGTTCCATGTCTAATGCTTGTAAGCGATGTTCTTCTATAATTGCTATAGTATATTCTTTAATAAATGAATAAACATTAGCAAAACCATCATAGGAAGGGATTGGGCTTACCTCCTTTCCAATCTAGTGCAGTGACTTTGTTACCTTCGTGCATCTCCTTGCTGATACTTCGTGCATGCGGCTTTGCCAATTCTCCAATCCTGCGTTGGAGTCTGAAATGCAAGAGATGTCACATATCTGGATGAGTGTTCCATCCGCAGTAGGATTAACGTAATCTTCCTGGCGGTCCAAATCTTGAGCCCTGGATTCCTCCTGAATCGGCTCGCTATATCTATCTCCATCCGCAGGGTCCAATGGGGCGATGACCCTGAGGTGCTTTCCTTCAAAGATCATTTTCTTGGTTTTCAGGTTGATGATGGCGAGGTTATCGATAGCCCATTCAATTCCTAACAGCGCAGGAAATGGATGACTATCGTCCACAATCTCAATAACCTCGAAATCTGCGTGACTCTGCACTCCATCAATGTCAACAATCACGTTGGATAACAGTCCAAAGGGTATGACTTTCTCCTGATTGGCCATTCTCAACTAGATAGGTGACCATAACAGCTTTAGTCTCCCCATCTTCTGCCATGTCTTCTTGGTTAATACATTTACTTCTGATCCCATATCAAGAATGATCTCATCCATTTCATAATCTCCTATTTGTGCACTAAGTCTCATTTATCTTCCCGTTCTCTTGTGTTTCTTAATATGATGAACTACGCTATTAGTAGTTTTAGTTTCACTGCGCGGTTCATATTGGTCTACCAAATTCTGCAATTCCTCTATAGAATTTGGACTCTTTAGTAACTTCATACAGCTCCTGAGGAAATGCACAATAGAGGTGCATGTCTCTGCTGCAGTGCTCGTTTTGTCATATGCAGCGGGCATATCTTCTACATGCGGTACTTCACTGCATAACAGGATTCTCGACAATCTATGTGCTGGCTCGTTAAAGAGATACCGATCTTCTTCAAAGGTTCCTTTGTTTTTCTTTAGGTCAAAATCAAGTGGTTTCCCAGGAGCTTTCCTTATCCATATTGTCTCAAGAGGAGTCTTCTTAGTGTTAAAATATCTAGAAGTCGAAGCTTCTGCTCCTCTATCCCTCCCAGTCGCAACACCACTTCACGTCACCACGTTGATACTTGGATCCGTAGGTCTCCTTTCTGCTGCGATCAATTGGATATTTGGGGTCAGTGCTTCCGGTCGTTTCCTTTTTTGCATTTCTACTTCCAACATTGGGCAGTCTTTGATAACATGATCGAAGGAGCTACAATAGCTACATGTAGTGCATGGGTTGTTACAATATTGAGACACATGGCCTGCTTGGCCGCAATTATAACAGATTACCTAGCCTCGGCCTTGTCCCTGTGCCAAGCTGTTATTCCTTCCTCTTCAGCAGTATCCTTTGCGGACTCTGTATCCTCCCTGATCAGGTTGGGCATTATTTTGTTTCTGCGGAGTCTCTTATTTGACTCTATACATTCCTCCATACATATGCTCAATGTCTTTCTTTCTCTCTAACATGAGCTCATATGTGCGGAAATTGGACTTGTCATGCCCTACTGACTTACATAAATTACAATATAAGTTTTTAGGAGTTCTTACGTATTTCTGTATCATGTGACAGTCTTCTGGCACATGTCCTCTGGTTCTGAAAATCTCACACCATGGACCTGGGTGTGGATTCAATGGGTTTGGTCCTCCCATGTTAAGGAAGTCTTGGAATAAAGGACAGTTATCCTTAGTGTGTCCTTATCCCTTACATCCTGTACACCATACTTCCCGTCTTCCTTTCTTCCCCTGCTTGATATCCTGTAATTGTAATGTTAAAGTAGCCAACTGGTTCTGAATCTGCGACATGGCAGTGCTAGTCTCTTCCATCGGTGAAGCTTCCAACTTCATCGCAATTTCCAAGGCTTCTGCCTGCGAAGCCACCTTCTGTTGCATCAAAGACTGTCTGATGTGAGGAAACAATGCGGCTATAAACCATTCCTTGTGCTGTTGCAGTGCCATGAAAAATGTTACTTGGTCCAACAGAGTCTTAAATTTCTGATCAGACTCCTAGACTATTTCATTAGGTTTCTGTTTGATTTCTTTCAATTATGTTATACACTGCGACTCTGACTTTGGTTTCTTAAAATCTGCTACGAGTGTAGCCTTGATTTCTAACAGGGTTCTTGGCTGTGCCTGAGAATATTTCATGAACCAATGCAAGGCTCCATCTCTAAGGGTGGTAACGAGCAATGATTGCTTCACAACATCGTCTTGTACTTGATTTACACTCTATATGGCTTCAAATAGAAACCAGTGTTGATCAGGGTCTTCTAGACCCATTTCCTTGAATATCGACAATTTAATGTCCTCAGTCATGCTTCTTCTAGGTGGTGGAGGGTTCATCGCAGTGCTCTGCGCGGAAAAAATGAATGTGGTACTGTGCTCAATGTTCACGACTGTGGGGTTCTAAACTGGCGCAATGAGAGGTGCGGTGTTCACAACTGGTGGATTCTGGGGCGTAATAGGTTGACAGGTGGAAGATATAGGTGCAGTTTGGTTATCAGGTTCGTCTTCTGAGTCAATGTCTACGTGGAGTCCAGATCCACTAGAATCCTTCTTGTTAGGTGTATACTTATATATTTTCCCACTTCTTAGGTTATGCGTCTCTTCATCAGAATCACTAAAAATGATATTGACCATGACAGATTCCAAAATTTTTAATGCATTCTAAAAACACCTCTCTCAGCAAGAAGCATTTTAATGTATAAACTGAGGTTGTTCAGATACCTACCTTGGATTCCCTTGAAAAACTCTTTTTCAGCTGCGCTGTAGGACTTTAGCATGTCCACAGCGAACTGCATCACAAAACTTTGTAATGTACTGTCGACCCAGAAATCGACTGCTCGGAAGAATGGACTATCTAGTACTTTGAGTTGTTCAATAAGCTTTGGTGTCCACTCTGTCGGTGTGCTTTACGAGATACAGTTTCTGTGTTCTACGAGTCTTGACAACCACTTGTGTAGCTTGCATCCAAAAGATGCCCAAAAAACTTCATGCATGTCTTTCCACAGGTAGTTATTCAACCACTGGATGTTAGAGAGATGCGGATTTCTATTTTCCTTCCTTGCGAATTCTCTCTCAATCTTGTCAGACCAGACCCAGATTTCTTTCTTGTATGGATACTCGAAGTCAACGCCCAGCTCAACTTCTTCTACTTCACACATCACGACTTTAAATCATCACAGATTCTTAGCGTGGCAACAGAACCATTTGTTGTCTTACAAACTGATCTAGAGGTTTTCCAATGTAGACCCAGGTTCTTCGCGGTTTCACTTAACCAACAAAACCCCTTCTCAACAGCCCTTTCAGCAACAGCCTGTGAACAGGATGAGGTCTCACCCGAGGTGTAGTTATGGGGGTACTACGGAATCAGGTTTCCATAGCAGTGTGATGAGTTAGGCGGACAGGGTTACTGCACAACGCACTATTACACTTGCGCTATGAACTGGGGATTGCTTCTTGCGTGACCAGTGCGTCCGAGGACTACGCGGTACGATGGGATGCAAACTATAGGACAACGCAACTGACTTATGCACTTCCTCTTCTGAAGCGCATAATTTTACTTCAACACTTAGCCATTCACCTACTGCCTTAGATTAAGTAGCTTATCACAATTGCAAGCAAAAGAAACATACAATACTGCACGCAGCCAGTGTTGCGCATCAAAGGGTTATACAATCTGATCCCTTCATACGTATGTGATTATTCAATAAATTGATCCTTCTGCAACTCAGAATACTAAGCATTCATCATTCATCCATTCACACAATACTTAACATATCATTCCCATTTCTCTTCTATGGTGAATACATATAAAATCATTAATATAACAATTGATAAATGAGAATCCAAACATCCACTGTAAGAAAATAAGCAAATGCATAAACACAACAATCACACTACACAGTATTTAACGTGGTTCACCCCCCGGATGGAGGCTACGTCCACAAGAACTGTTGTTATATTAGTCTTTGGGAAGGGTACAATAGTTCTTTGTCTACGCACTCAGCTGTAGACTCTCTTCTCTCTCAACTAGATCTCTACGCACTCAACTTGCAGAGTCTTTACAATAGAACTAAGCTTAAAAGATGCAACAATATTCAAAGATTAACCAAAATTAATAGTAACCCTTTCCCATAAAAAAATGCCTTATTTATAGATCATGCCCATAGGTCATGTCTTTACAATCTGTAGGCAAAAACCCTTAGATTTACAAAACTGTCACGGTTTCCCCAAAACTGGACTGCTGGCTCCTGGTAGCGAATATTCCATCATGGTGATCTTCCACGCATGCTTCACATCGCTATCAGCCTTCCTGTTGCATGCATCCCAACAGGTCGCTTTCGCCGAGTTGTTCTTCCTCTAACAATCTCGTACGACTGGTTCAGGTAGTGGTATCTTTCGCATGTGCGACCAGTCGCTTTCTTCACGATTTGCTCCTACCTGTCGCCTGGCACTCCTGGAGCATCTTTACCAAAAATAGACCATCGATGGTCTAACCGGAACATGTGCCATCTTCCGTCCAACACTCTGCCTTGCTGGATCTCCGTATACTGGACACTTTGCAGCACTGTCTCCTCACATCATTGTACTTCGCAGCTCTTCCGACGCTACACTGCGCGCAACTTCGCACCATCCCAAAACTTGTACCAAAACTACTTTAGCTGAACTACGCTCAGCTTCGTAGTTCCAAAACTTCTTCTTCCTCAAAATTCCCCACTTGGGCTAGGCCCAACAGAAACCATACATGAATGAAGGAATTCCATGGCCCGTGCATGCATCGATGAGTTGATCAATAAAAGGTGTAGGGAATTTATCTTTGGAGCATGCCAAATTCAGATTTCAGAATTCGATACAGACGCGAATAATTCCTTGCTTTTTATTAACGAGAACATGTTTGGAGACCCATGTGGTATATGCGATAGGGTAGATGAACCCATCTTGACGCAAATTTTTAATATCAGCCTTAACCGCTAACATTTTGGATAGATGGATTGGCCATTGCTTTTGGAGGCCAGGAGTGACGTCAAGCCAAGTATCAATGTGATGTTCACTGATGAAAGGGTAAAGCGTGAGAATCTCACTATATGACCAATCAAAAATGTCGCATAAATCTTGCAAGAGATTTTTGTAGGAAATGACCTCTTCAGGAGTGCAAGATGCGCCTAACGTGATCTCCACAACACCGGTTTTAATAGAGATATCCACTTGGATAGTGGGTGTGATGTTGGCCATGTTACCTTCCTTGAAGGAGTTGGGGGCATGGATGGGGTTCTTGAACAAATACACATTACCATGGATAAAATATTTTGACTCGAACAAGAATTGATCGGCCGAAGCTGGGGTGGAGTTAGGAATAAAGTAGGCACGATTATGCATATCATCACAGGGAAAGTCCATCTTAGTTAGTGCTTCTAGTATTTCTTCGTCACTTCAAAAGCACTGGGTGGAGATATCATATGGGTCGAAAGGAGGGTATGAAGGGACGTAGGGGTCACTGGTTGAAATAACATAAATGGTGTTTACCTCAGTTGACGAGGATTCCATGAGGTGGATTTACTCAACAATAGTTAAATATGACTCTAAGAATAGCTTACACAACTCAACCAACACCAATCGATACTCTGGTAGATTAGGGAAATGGTGAGAGTAATCACCATAGAGGCCTCAAACCACACACAAATGATTGGTCCACAATGATTTATTAAATTACTATAGAGGGGATGGCACTTGAACAACTGGGAGGTTCTCGTAATCATCCAACATCTATATGTGGGTATGAAGGATCGGAAATTGCAAACAATTTTGGGTAGCGTAAACCAAGAAATCGTATAAAGCCCAAGGCGTAGGGGCTCGAGTTGAGGTAGGGGAAGGGGGATTCATGGTTTTTTCTACATTTCCGCGGTGTTAACATTTGTAGCTTTTCCCCTAGTCTTCTTGGGAGGACGGGGAGTTGGGTTAGATGAAGTTTCTACCGATACACTAGGAGGTGGATGATTGGCGGTGGTGATTGGTTGGATGGGTTGGAGCACGACCTGAGTGGTTGCAGTGGGGTTTGGTGTAGGTAAGTACCATACGGGAAGCCCCAATGTCATTCCTGGGAAGTTCTACGTTTCCATTACAAGCATGCTGACAACTCCTTATGGTGAGAAAAAAAGGGATTGTGTGGATCGGGGTGGCTCCCACGTGGCTAGATGCTGATGGTGGTTAGGTTCAGGGTGGCAAATGAGGTTGCAGTTAAGGTGTCGATTGAGTGGCAGAATGTGATTCGGGGACTAATTTTCTTGATGAGATGGTGCACAAGTCTGATATTTTGGCAACCAAAGGGGGTGGGGGTAAGGATGTAAACATTGTTGACCAATGTGACCTCGGTCGATAGGGGTTCACCTCACTGTCGAAACATACCGCAGTCTCCCTAGGAACTGGCCTTAGCAGGTTTGAGCCCACCCAGCAACACCCACAGAGCGGATGAGGTCTCACCTAAGGCATCCAGGAATAGCAGACGGAACCATGTTTCCACCGAGGGAGGAGGAGAGTTGTGGCTGCATGGAATAACTCTATTGTGATACTTAAACAAAAACATTTAACATTTGGCAAAGAGTTATAACATAGCATTTATCATCACATTTGACATAAAACATATTACTTAATCACAACATTTATCATCACAGCAGCAGTAAGCAGACATTGCATCAAACAACATTCATATATTGCAACATTGCACAAAGATAGTACCGAAACATCATCATTATATTACTGTCGTTGTCATATACCAGAAGCAAAACATAGATCTCCATACACAATCGTTCTTCTTCCTCTATCCTTGTCTCTCCTCATCCATATTCGTCTATATCTAACACTTACAACTCTCATGTATTTATAGGCTTCTTCCATTACAATATTCCCACCTACAACTGACTTCCTAACTGACACTATGGACAATTGACCTAATATCTAACTGAATTGGTCCAAATGATCCCAAAAACCCGTATACCACGGTGCACTGACTCACTATTACATAATATGTGGTCCAAGTGACCCAAAACCTAACAACTGCGGTATTCTTTAACATAAAATACTCCTTTCGTGCCCTCATCCGATGTGTCACAGCGTCGGTGGTACCGCGACATTTCCCCATCAAACCGCCTACCAATAGGCCCCCAACAAAATCTTGTGGCTCACCGTCGAGCCACGTCAACTGCTGGACATAGTGCCTTCAGACGGAACTATGTTTTGGTAACTATTCTTGCTGTCTTGATCATGCGGCATTGTCCCACTCCTTCTGCGACACTGACCATCGATTCCTTATGCTGGATTTTTAACCCAAAATCGTCATCGCCCGACTTGCTGTCATGTACTTCTCAAACTCATCCTCAAGTCTCTTGGAAAGGTACTGACAGGAAGAAAAAGAGGACGAACAGTACCAAGGTGTGAAATTAGCAGATGAATCTGGCACATCTGTTTCGCACCGGCAACCGGTACCTACTGTGGGCGGGGAGCTACCGCCCCAACCCTCTTAGGGGTTGAGAAGAGCACCATCCTTCGAACAACTACTGCATACTTAATTATGCGGGACCGGCCCTTGACTCAGGCATAACTCAGTGTAAGTGCACTCGCCGTATCAAGGCGCTAAGGGACACTCGTTGTTCGGGTTCGCAGGGCCCCTGGGGTGCTGCCATGGGAAATGAAGTGAAGCATTTACACAGCCTCCTTGGAATTCCTCACAACTCAACTCGCAAACTGATCAACCAACATAACCACTCTATTTCAGAACAACTTCATTGTAGAGAACTATCAACTGCTTCGGCTACTTATAGCCAGATCGTTCCCAGGTCACGACAGTGGGAATGATGCCACACTACCTCTCATCTGCGTGTGTGAACCCATCGACTGACGCAACGGGGGGGGGGGGTGACCATACTGTCATCGAATATCCCACGTGCCGACATGTGAGCAATCTCCTCAGATCGTGCTAATCGTACCGGCCTAGCGTGCCATGTGCAAAATATGCCGTCGTCATGTGGTAATTCGGCCGAATCTATCTGGTGCAATCATGTATAGGGATGATGGGTAGTGGTCACAAGATATTAGTGGAACAGTAGTCACAACACTGCCCCGTACCCCCCAAATCCTTCGTAGTCATCACAAAAATACTTCAACAAAATTTGTCATCGGTCCTAGTCGTAATACTGCCATGAGTCTCCAACTTACGACACAAGCTTCCCTGCTTGCGGATACCTTCTTCTGTTGGTGCGCCATCTGCCACCAAGCAACCTACAACACACACATTTTTTTTTTTTTTGATGTGACTCAGACATCACACTGCTCCAATCCTGATCAATAGGGCTTCAACCTGTTACCATTTTCCATCTTGGGGAGCATTGCCCCATCCAACTGCTGCAATTGAACCGTGCTACTTGAAGTAATACTATTGATGTGATATGGACCCATCCAATGCATCTGCAATTTTCCTGGATGTTTCATAAACTTGCTGTCATATAATAACATGAATTCGCCTTATTGAAACTGTTTACTTTTGATGTGGCGATCATGCCATGCCTTCTGGCGATCCTTCTCCACCCCTTGGTGAAAGCCAGTGATAAATCGATCCTCTTCCAGCTCCACCAATTGCGCCAGACATTCATCTAATGTTGCGACATCATCCATGCTCGTAACAGCCACAATTCGTAGACTTGGAACAATGTACTCCATACGCATAATTGCTTCCTTCCCATATAGCAGCTTAAAAGGTGTCTGACCAGTCAACCTTTTACATGTGATGCGATAGGCCCATAATACCGCTGGGGTTTTTAGATCCCAGTTGTCGCAGTTCGCATTGCACACCTTTGTCAATGCATGCTCCAACACCTTGTTAAACGCCTCCACCGTTCCATTTTCCTATGGGTGATAGGTTGTACTCTTCTTATGTTGTATCTGCAACTCCTCCGTCGAGGCGCTGATAGTGTGATTAAGAAAGTGGCTTCCTTGATCACTCAGCAATATCTTGGGGCAGCCGAAGCGAGTGATAATGTGATCAAACACAAATTGATGCGCGGTTGCAGTGGAGAAATCAACTATGGGTGTTGCCTCAGCCCATTGGGTCAAGTACTCTATCGATGTGACAATATACCGCGCAGTTGTGCGTTTCCCTAGTGGAGTGATCGGTCCAATAAAATCCATATCCCATTTCTCGAACGGTTGCAGTGTCACTTGAGGTAGCAGCGGCATTTCGTCGCGTCTAGACGGCTTTCCAGTCCGCTGACAAACATTGCAAGACTGTGCATAGTCTGTTGCATCATTATGTAATGTGGGCCGCCAAAGCCCTGCACGCAGTACCTTCCGGGCAGTTGCCCGACCGCCATAGTGTCCTCCCGCTACTCCACCATGTACCTCAACCAATATCTATGCTTTCTCATGCAGTAAGACACATCTGTGCAATATCTCATCAGTGCCCAATTTATACAACTCTCCTACGATTAGTTGAAAGTCAGCAGCCTTGACAACCAACTGCTTTTTCTGAGTAGTGGTAAATTCAGCGGGTGCGGTTCCAGTCACTAGAAACTGAAGGATGTCATCAAAATATTGATCAGCGACGACAATGTGGAATAGTTGGGCATCCGGAAACCCATCTTCGATATTAGTCAGTTCCTCCCCTGTTTCAATCTATGACAAATGATCTGGTCCAACATTCAATCGCCCTGGTTTCACAATGACTTCAAAATCAAACTCCTGGAACAAACTTAGCCAACGGTAGATATTTCCCCCTAACACAAGCTTATTGACCAAGTATTTTAATGTAGAATGATCAGTAAACATTTTAAAGTGGCCACCCAACAAATAGTGCCTGAATTTATGCAGCGCATAAACCATGGCCAAACCTTCTCGTTCTATGGTAGTGTAATTGTGTTCTGCATAGGACAGCTTCCAATTGGCAAAAGAAATGGGATGATCAAGGTAGCCTTCTCCAGGTATCCAACACAACACCTAATGCAGTCGATGAAGCATCAACATGGACATGGAATTCCTTACTCCAATCCGGAAAGACCAAGATTGGGGCTGACGCCATCTTCACTTTAAGCGTTTCGAAGCTATCCTGACATTCCGGGCTCCACTGGAATGCCGCGTCCTTCTTCAACAACTTTTCCATAGGGGCAGTAATCGCAACATACCCCCTAATGAACAGGATATAATATCCCATATGACCCAAGGTTGCACGCAGCTACTTAACGATGGTTGGCAGATGCAACCCCAAAATGAGCGCAATTTTGGCTGGATCAACCAGCAATCCATGCTTACACACGATATGACCCAGCAATATCCCAAACGGTGCACAGAAAATACATTTCTTCAAGTTTAGCGATATATGGTGTTGTCGGCATCATTCAAGCATTAAACGCAGATTGGCCAGATGGTCACGAATCAATCCATAAATAGTCCAATCATCCATATATACCTGCAAAAACTTCTGAATAAAATCTTTGAATGCAGCAAAAACGACTCGGGGGAATATCGCAGGTGCATTCTTCAAACCAAACGACATTACTGTGTATTGAAAGCAACCCCATTCAGTAACGAAAGTTGTCTTATGGCGATCTTCCTTGGCAATGTGAATTTGATGGTAGCCAAAGAATCCATCAGTGAAAGAGTTCATCTCATGGCCACCCACTCCTTCAAGTACTTCATTAGTAAACGGGGTCGGAAAAGGGTCATGCAAGTAGGCATCATTCAACTTTCACAGGTCAATGCAAATGTACACTTTTCCTATTTTCTTATCCTGCACCACCATAGGATTGATCCATTCACACTCTTCTGCAGGTTCAATAGTACCAGCATCCAACATGCGATCAAGTTCTGCCTTGACATTTTCTTTATGTAGCGGATTCAACCGATAAGGTCGTTGTCGGACTGGCTTAGCATCTGGTTTCAATGGAATCTTCATCTTTCCTAAATCACCTAGGATTCCCTTCATTTCGGAAAACTTCGCGGGAAACACGTCTTGAAACTCATGAAGTAACTCAGTAACCTTACTCATCATCTCATCGTCCCAATAATCCCCAACATTGGCAAACTTGGGAGTAGCCTCGGTGCCGATATTCGTCTTGTGAAACTGCAATTGTTGACTGAATGGATTACTTGGCGTAGCAGGTGGGACCACATCGTGAATTCCTTCAGATTCGGGAATGTTAATATTTCAGTGATCATCATTGTCCTCTGGCCCACCGCTGATGTTGAAGCATTCCATGAGAGACTACATCTGACAATGTGTGTGTGGGTCGACAGGGTAGGCCACCGGAACAACCTGAAGTACCACGTCGCAGATGAGATGCAGGGCATTATGGACATCAGGGTTGGCATCCGCAAAAGTGAACGCATGAGTGAAACAGATCGTCAACTCCCCCCATGTTGTAATGTCTTGGCGCAACTCGGCTGCCGTTTACCATGAGCGTGGGATCTCATCCAAAGTATGGAAAAAAGAATGGACCCACTCATCTCTGGGTCGCGCTACCCATAAGCGTTGGCATTCCATCACATGATCACTGGGATCATTCCGGCCATCATACTCACCAGTGTGATAAACCTCAGTATCACCGAACCAAACCATCATCAACCTTCGACATTGTGGCCAACCATTAATGAATTTCTTATGTGTCGCTCACCAACATGCTGGAGCAGCCTTTAGTGCTTCCTCCATTGCCAACAATTGCTGTGGTTCCGAGACGCGGTCTTCAAATTCTGCTAAAAAGGTGGTTAGGCCAGGAAACCCCTCATAGAAAGGCAATGTGATTGTTTTTGTCGCAACACGACATAAGGATTGCATAACTAAGCCACATTTCCAGAATGGTACTTCATGCATTTGGTTTTGCCAATGTTCCAAGGCATCATCAGATTCGGAAGACGCAGATCTCTCGCTGCGCCACTCCAACTCACCTTGGACAGTAGGATGAATATAAACTTCAAAAATATTGAATGCATGGTCCCATCCAGGGATCATCATCTCTTATAGGTTCAACGTATCGGCGTCCTTCATCCGGATCCAACGGGGCTATGACCTTGAAATCACGATTCTCAAAGGTCATCATGCACTTCTTGAAGTTGATGATAGCTCCACTATCGTTAGCCCATCCGATCTCCAAGAGCGCAAGATAAGAGCTTCCTCCCTCAACCACTTCAATAACATCAAAGTCAACATAAGTCTTCATGCCCTCAATATCAATCGTGAGCCGTGAAACTCGCCCAATGGGTGTTACCTTTGCATGGTTAGCCAACCGGAGCTGCACAGGAGACCAGCTCAATGGGGGACTCCCCATCTTCGGCCACGCCTTCTTGGTTAAGATTTTAACATCCGAACCAAGGTCAAGAATCACAGAGTCAACATCACATTTACCAATATGAATATTCATTCACATCTCCTTGCCAGTCTTCTGTCGCTGTAGGGAGTTTACTGCCGACTCCTACTGTCCTTTTAGAAATCGCTGCAACCATCCCTCAATCTCAGCCAAGGCAGCCGGGTCTCGGGCCAATAATAGACAAATTTCAAGAAACTTTTGCAATGTCCCCGGTGGTGGTGGCCGATCAGTGTCTGATGTAGTATCAAAGACAGGCGACATATCGCAAACAATAGCCTTACCGCGGTCTTTCTCCAAATTGCGACGTGCCTCTAGGAATGTCTCTCGCTTCGTATCAATGTAAAAATGTACCATCTTCTGACCAGCCAACCAAATCAGCGGTCGCGAACCATCTTCCCTAGTTGTCTTTCGTCCAAGAGTGACAACAACCACCGAAGCATCTTGTGGTCGCGGTTCTACAGAAATGGTTGCAATATTTGGACCCTGCGTTTGGTTCTACTGCAGATTCCCCGGTTGATTGATACTTTGATTGGCATTCGACTGCGGCCATGGGGGCTGGTTTTGTACTAGTTGCTATGGCTGGGCCTGATTCTGCAGCTGCGGAGCGTTACTAGCCTGCCATTGTGCAATCAACTGTGGACAATTCTCAACCGTATGATCATTACCAAAACAAAACGTACATTGATTATGTAGCAATGGGAAGTCACGCTGATAATGCCCCCATACCACATAGTGGTAACATTGCATAGGTCCATGACCTCCTCGGCCTCCTCCTCCAAGACCAAATTTTCCACCGCGTTTGCCCCTGTATCCTCCTCGGTAGCCTCCCTACTGTTGGTACTGAGGTTTGTTAAACTATTGCTGCATCGGTGCTGGTGGTATCCCTTTCCCTTGTGATGCATACTGCGGTTGCTGTACGTACTATGGCTGTGGGGGGGTCATCTGCATCAGAGTGTATTGTGGCATGAACTGTTGCGGTTGTTGTTGCTGTGGTGCAAACTGCATCTGCGGTTGAGGTAGTGACTAGGCTACCTGTGGTTACAATTGTGGTTGTTGCACGGCACGCTGATCATCCTTGACGTAGAATGCATCACACATCCTCTCCTGTAGCAACCCATATGCACAAAAATCCTTGTCATCGTGACCCACCGACTTGTAGAATGTGCAATAAAGATTTTGCGGGATTGTGACCATTTTCTGCATATATGGGCAATTATCGTGACTGTGCCCAAACACCTGACAAACGCGACACCATGGCATATTGCCTCCATTCAACGGGTTTGGCGCACCTGACACCAAATAATTATGGAAATCTGGTCAATTATCCTTCGTATGCCCTTCTCCTTGGCATCGCGTACACCATACTTCATCGTGCTGTTCCTTGTTCTTCTTCAAATCTTGTAACTGTATAGTCAGGTTGGCGAGTTGCATCTGTATCTGCGACATCTCGGCTGCATTATCTCCAATCGGTGACGCCTCCAATCGCATTGCAATCTCTAGAGCTTCCCTAGGTGTCGACATGTTCTGCTGCATCAATGACAACCGAATTCGGGGTAGCAGTGTCGCAATGACCCATTCTTTATGTTGGACGATGCTCATATCGAAACTAACCTTTTCCATCAGTGTCTTGAATCGCTGGTCGAAATCCCATACCATATCATTGGGATACTACTTAATTTCCTTCAATTCAGTAATATATTGAGCCTCCGACTTAGGCCATCTAAATTCCATGGGGGGTTCACCAGTGAGGCAATATCATATCACGTCCATTCATATTGGGGGTTTGAATATTCTTAAAAACCTCAAAAATATATTGCTCTGTATTAAGGGGTCAAGGGGGGTTTTTAATTTGACATAGTAATATAAATATTGGGGGTTATTTTATTTGGGTGGGATGAAGAATAATCTCCAACTCATGGAATGGATTCATACCTCCAAATAATGGGCTCAATTCATACCCACCTAAAACTTATGTACCATCCATTTTTATTTGATATTGCTTATGATCCTAAGTTTTGCATAAATCTGGTAATAGTGTACCAATGATAATATTAATGGAAATCTCTTTGGATTACCATCCTTGAGAAATCCTCATTTAATAGCTTCTATAGGCTTGGTTTGAATTGATGTTATAGTGTTTTTCATCTCTAAGTTAAGATATGTAACTAATCGGGACATCCAAAGTTGAACAATTGTATTGTATTTTTTATAAGCATTCTAGTAAAAGATATAACTCTTCATTTTTTAGGTTGGGGTTTAGGTGAGTATTGAGATTCAATCAAATCTTGCTCCACGATAACCAAGAAAAGTGAGATCAATCTTTCTTAGCTCACTGGAACCAAGATGTTTGTTTTGATAGCAATGTAGGGGAGTCCATCCACGAAAGGGTTTCATTTTTTCATTTTTATGGAGTTTAATTATTAAGATTATAGAAAACATGAGCTCTCTATGGACATACATGAATTTACATGATATAAAATTGGTCGATTGGCAGGCTGTGGTGTGAAACATTTGCAATTCTCATCTTTTCTAACCATTCTACTAACTAGTGGACTATCAGTCTTTTACATTCTTTGTTATGTTGATCTCTTGGTTGGGTTTCTTTTTACACATTTTTCCTTATCCAGTAATATTTCATTGGGTCTTCCACTATCCAACATTACAAATTGATCAATCTCCCCTGCAATCCTACTGGGATCATTATTAGTATTATACTATTATTTTATTTAGCATCTTGTTTGCTTATACTAAGATGTTTAGAGTTCTTGCTTGTTACAACTTGATAATATGATATAAAGGGGGTATTAAAATGGTTTATAAAAATGGATACCTACAATATTTGGTGAAAGTAAGGGTTTTCTTAATTGGAAAATAATATTGGGAGGGGGGTTCAAAAATACAATTTTAGGAGGCATTTTCCAATATTTAGTGAAATTAGGGGTATTCTTTAATATCATGCGAACGATCGTGCTATGTAACAAGTTCACTAAGTGAACCCCCCGTGCTAAATTCAGCAATCAGCCCATCCCGAATCTCATCTAGTGACTTCTCTAGGGCCCCCGTAGGGACTAGAATAAACTTCATGAACCAATCTAATGCACGACCTCGCAGAGTCGTGGCTAACTGTCCTTTCTTAGCATTGGCATCAGTGATCTGTTTCATGGTCTAGACTGCTTCACACAAAAACCAATATTGTTCTAGGTTGTCTGTCACACTTCCATGGAAGAACAGTAAGTTAGCATCATCGCTTGCCATTCTGGGCTTCCTTTCTCCTGTCGCTGTGCTACTACCAATTAACTTCTATGGAATTGACGAACTTGGTGGTGTCGAAGTAGTATTTCTTGTTGTTTGAGAGTCAGTGAGCAGAGGTGTGGGTACATTTGTGCTGGGGTTTGGTCCTGCCTCTATCCTGGGTGTCCCTATCAGGATTGTGAGGTCGCTTCATCCCGTGTGGCCTTCCTTCGCGATTTTGCAGTTCAATCACAGCAGGACCTTCTCCCATCCTCTGCCTCTTCTCCTGTCGAAACCTCGCTCCTCCTCTTGTAAGACCACTTTCTTCCTCGACTTCACTCACAGTTTGCTCATGGTATGCACCCATCTACCGGCCCTTACCATTCCATGCACCGTTCCCTAGCAGTTGAGGTACCCACGGCCTCTGCCCACCAGGCTGTCTACTGATCAAGGTGCATCTTTAATATACCCTTTTCAAAAATTAGCATCTTAATCGACAGTTGGAGCGATAGCAGAAGCCTTCCCCTTGGTCCTCGGAAGAAGTATCTTTCAACTTCACTATAGGATTTCTTCGTGTCGACCGCAAATTCAGTGATATATCCCTCCAAGATACTATCAAGCCAAACTTCGACAGCCCGCGATGCCTTATTATTGACTTCCTGCTGTTGGTCACCCTATATGTCAGTTAATTAAAACTAACACACAAAATGGTCAATATAAATTGTCAAACCCAGGAAGGTCTTTTATTTCAAAGGCAATAAGCACAATCTATGCATAAACAGATCAAGCAGTTGATTTGTTGAATGTAAATAATGATCCTACGTATGTGTCCAGCCAACTTACTCCCTAAAAACACTAATCTAATTCATACATCTAAGAATCCAAATAAAGCAACTTCCCTACAGAAATCAACCCAGCAAGTTAATGATCTAATTATGAAATGAAACTAGATTACTTTTACAAGAAGTTAAATCCTATAATTATCAAACTACAACATTCAATCTTTACCAAAATGATCTATCCAGTAGCTACTGTAATTCCACCATTAATTGTCTAATCTATGAATGCAATTGAAGATACAATAGCAACCAGAATTAAAACACAAGCTTGAACTCTAACTGATAATCACTGGAAATCCTAGGAAGCATAAACAACTAGAAGATAATTGGAATTGAGCTTGGTTGTCATAGCTGATTAAAACACACATGCAATTAAGTAAATTATCCTACACAGTCGACTGTCACACCACTCTGTTACAACTATTCAAGATGCAATTATAAACTACCAGAAATGAAAGCTAATCTCTGTTACAGCTACCAATAATGTATGCAATCATTTCACACCACACAACAGAAGTAAAACTAAACTACTCTACCTACTTAAACCAGCTATCTTTGTGAGAAGGCGGGCCCTGGCCTTCTAACAGAGACGCTGAGAGTCACAACAAATTAAAACACAGAAGTGAAGAACTCTGCTCTCATATTAATGATGGAAGATTGTGAGTCTCAGTACTCTGTTATAGCTTACACAAAGTGGTAATTGTCCAACCCTAGGCTACGAGAGCCTTCTGGAATTTATACAAAGGAAATGCAATTTCAGATCCACTAAAATCGTGCAACAATGAAGATCTATGATCTTCATGCTATGGAGTTACAACTAACTGATACAGCCGTGTTACACAAGGATGTTAACCATGAATAATGTTGTTGCTCAAGTAATCAATAGATCAACAGACTCAACAACTGGGACGTGACCTGTCTGTCGCAGCTAGGTTCTGTTTCAGTAGATTCTGTTATAATGAGGATCTGTTATAGCTCACGTGGAGGATGCGTTGTTCCTTGGAGTATGAAGAATTAGGCTTGGAAGAGTAACAGCTAGTGCTACCTGGCTGATACACCTGCGCTTTAGATTTGATATAAATAAACTCACAAGTGTTATCATAAACCAAAGGTTAGGATTCGAATCTTCACAATCTTAGGCATAAAAATAAATAAGTCAATAACAAATTATACTTTTCAATATCATTGATTGATCTGGAAAAGACATGGATATAGCTCATGAAAGTAGGATGGAATCAGGGCAAAATGATGTAATAAAGGTGGCTAAAAAGGGGCATTTCTTAGACCCAACATCTCCCCCCAACAATCCAATTGCATGTTCTTATGCAACAATCTCCCTTAATCCGAATCTAAGTCTGAGTGGAATCTGTGGAGATTTGTAGGATTGTAAGCAAGTTCTGGTGCCTCCCCTTGAGGAACAAACCCATAGCAGGATACCCAATGGCCCCACCATAGCTGTTCTTCTTCTAATGTTAGAGCATAGCTAGTTCTGTAAGAATTGCTTATAGGAAACCAAATGAGAGGGAATTTGAATCTCAAACCAAGCCACCAAGACCCACACCTTTCCATGCACCGCACATACCTAGGAATCCTTGTCAAAGGTTGCCTAAAATTTTCAAAGCCATATGGATCCATTTCCTTAAGAGATGAGGAAGAGTAAAACCATCTGTATTCACTGCCCTTCAGGGCATCCTACTGCATATTGAGAATCATTGGGACACATGTGGTAAGGCATCTATCTCGCAGTCTCTCAAAATATCGAGCAATTGAGGGAACCTTGAGAGTTTTAGCATGATTTTCCATGAATGCTGATGGATTCTGAGGTTCCCCCCTAATCCAAAGAGTAGAATTCTCCTCATTCCTAAGGATGGTTTGGAAAGCATCTCGCCATATTACATGGTTAATGACAAAGGAGGAAAATGCTCTCAGTTGAATATCCCCTAGAATAGGTAAAGGATTAGATGGAAATTCAATGTAGCAAGCCCTGTCATGTAAATATAATTCACATAACAAATGCTGGTCCTCAAAGTCACTCTTTAGAAAAGTCTCCAAAAACTGAGTAGCTGTTGCCAAATCAAATGATCTCCCATCCTTGAGAGCTCTTATTTGGCTTAAGGTTGTTTGCTCATGGAGAAAAACAAGGTAAGAAGGGGATGGATCCCTACAACTTAACAATTCTATGGAAAGAGTGTACATCTTGTCTTTTTCTTGTTGCATGGACTTAAGTTTCTTCAATCCTTCCAATTTCTCTTGAAGTTTCTCCCACCGAAGTTTCTGGAAAAATAACTCCTCAACCCACTTTTCTCTTAGTCCCTTAATGACATTCCTATGCTCCTAAAGAGAGATCATACCCGTTCTGAACTGTTCGATCCACTTGAGCCATTTATCCAATTCGAGATTTCACCAGGAAACCTTTTTCTCTAGTCGTTGAATTCTTTTGTCTGCTACCTCCTCTTCATCATCAGAATCCAAGTGAATGAATTCCTTATCTTGCTTTGGTATTGTGACAGTTTCATCCTCTAGTGGGGTTGCAGTGGTCTGTGCATGCAGTGCAGTCTCAGCCATGGGTTTTAGGGATGCTGGTTCTTGTGTAGCAGCATCCTCCTTTTCCATTTCAATCTCAGCCATCTCAGTTTGTGTTGCCACTATAGCAAATGATTTTGGGAACATTGGTTCTTGTGTAACAGTGTTTTTCTCCTGGTCCTTGATATTAGACGTTGCTATCTAAATTGCATCTTCACTAAACATTTTCAAGGGTACTGGTTCTTGTGTAATAGTCCCCCGTTCCTCAATTTCTTTGAGCTACTGAGATTGTTTTTGGTTTATATCATATTTTTCTGACTGATGAGACTAGTCCTGAAGAAGTTCAGTATCCCCTGATAGTTGGGACTGAATAAGTTCAGTATCCCCTGATGGTTGGGACTGCACTATTTCTTCTCCTAAACTCAAAGCAGGGATCTCTTCAATTCCTGGCTCATTTCCCCCCACCCATTCAATTTCTGGCACTCCTTCAATCTACTATATCTGTACATGCTTCTTTGATACATCCCCCAACACAACAACCCTATGTCCTGCTGCAATAAATATGTCTCCACACTCAGGACAAACATTCTCTCCATACTTCTCATTTTCAAATGCAAAATATGACTTTTCAAATAAATTTGCAGCATTTGCTAATGTATCCAAATTTTTTTCTGCCTGCTTTCCAACTAATCCCTTCCATCTTTCCAACTCATTTTGCAATATCTACACCTCTTCTTTTAACAGTTAATTTTCAAGTAGGAGATTTTCAATTTGGGGTTCTTCTCTGGGAGGTTCCTGCATAACAGTAGATGACTTAGGGTTCAAAATGGGAATCTCTAAATCTATTCTTGTCACAGGTATTTCCTCCACCCAAGATGGTTCCCTATTCTCTCTGACTGCTCCTGCTGTCTCTGCTAGTTCTGCTGTCTCTACTAGGGGTGATTCAATATTACCCCCAGTTGCATCCATTGTCTCCATTTCTTTTGTTGTTTTTTCTATCACAGCTGCTTCTTTTGCTGCTGTTGATCGAGTCCTTCTTCTCACCATTCCCACTGGGTGTTCCTCCATGCCTACTGCTATTGGTGCTTTAACAGTTCTAATTTTCCTTTTCTTTGTTGCAGTAGGTGTTTGGCTTTTATTCCTTGATCCTATTCCTCGTTTCTTTGACACAGGGGTCCCCGCGTTAGTCTTTTCTTCTTCAATCAGGGTACCCCTTATTTCTGAAGAGGATTCAACTTCCAAAACTTCCACAGGGCCTTCTTCTACTATTCCTATCTGATATCCTTCTTTATGAATTCCTGCTTCTGCAACTGCAGCTTCTACTATCGTGGCTCCAATAGCTGCTCCAGTTTCAGCTTCCTTTATTTGAGTAACTTCTTCTGTAGTTTCAGTTTCCATCACAGTTTATTCAGCTACAGGGTTTTCTGTTACTACTGCCTCTCTCTTGTTTACTTCCTCTTCGTCATTGGCCTGGTTTCCTGTTGTTCCATCCTCCCCCCCAACTGGTTTTGAGGAACGTCGGTCCTCACTATCTTCACCAACACCCTCCATTTCCAAAACGGGTTGTATAATTGGCACATCTCCAGCCAAAAATTGTTCCCAAGTTAAATTACGGTTTACACTGGCTCTTAAAACCAGTAATTTAATTAGGCCATGATTAGTAAGGGAGGAAACTGGGTGTTGGGCAGTTTTTTCATAACTAGCCATGGTTTGTAGGGCTTTGAGCAGATAGAATGGTATATTCACCAAATTACCATGGCGTAAATGAGAAAGTAAGGGGAGTTCAGAGAAAGAAATAGTTTGGTACCTACCTCCATAGGAGATGTATCTTTTCACAAAGATTGCCACTTGATTCCAGGGTGGTGGTAAAGATGCTAGTTCCAGCCCACGATGCTTCGAACGAACATGCTCCCCAACTGCTAAGAATTCTCTAATAGCATTTGCATTATGCACCTTTCATCGAAATAATTTCTTCCCAACCTGGGGTAAACTAGTAACCTCTGATATAATCTCTTCTGTAACATCCACAAGCAGCCCTCTAACCTCAGAATGAGTATCAGTCAGGTTAAGGGAAAATTGCAATGCGGTTTCTATATGGAAACCGTTCAATCGTTCAAAATATTCCATCCAACCTGTTGCTGTAAAAATATTAAGGAATTTTGCATTAGCACGCACATCTTTTGTGTCTACTGGTTCATGTCGGACTGGGTTACCCATCTCAATCTCTTCTCAAAATTCGGAACCAATACAACAGTCACCAGTCTCGACGTGGGAGCTGCAACATATGAACATGCAAGCGATAGTTGGAGTTCGAAAATAGGGTATTTTAGGAAAGTCGGCGTAGGCATAAAATTATGGTAAGATAAGACGGTTATGGAAAATTGGCATATTTGGAGTGTTTTGGTACTATTCGGGTATGGTGTCAGGGAATAAATACAGACGTGGTTCAGACATACCCTCTGGTAATTAAACATTATAGGTTCATTCAATCAAGGTTTAAGACAACATATAATTATTATTACCGTATTTAATTCCTTGCCAAATCATGTAAAAGTTCTGAACCGTACCTTTCATTTATGTGTTCAACCATGAGGTAATTATTATGGTGCGCCAAATATTATAGCCCTCCTTCATCATCATCTCCATTTAAAAAAAAACATAAATGCACATGTGCTAAAGTGATGTGGCCACGCCATGCAAACTGACAGGTACCATGACATCCGAATGATTTTCTTCATGGAGGACTGCGATTGGACTGATGAAATAGGTGACTGAGATTGATGTCCGATCAAACTATTATTGACAGCACTGATCAGAGAGAAGGAAAACTGGAGGAGTATCAGTTGCGAATTTAGCAGAATAAGTGAAAATGGCGGAGTCGCAGCTGTATGGAAGGAGCGAGGATGAAGTGGAAAAGAAAGGAGTCACGGCTGCTAGATTTAGCAGAATCAATCAAGGATAGCGAAGTCGCAGATGCCATGTTTAGTGGAATGGACAAAGGTAGTGGAGTCTCAGCTGTTGGAAAGGAGTAAAAATGAAGCGGAAATGGTGGAGTAGTAGTTGCCAACTTAGAAAGGAAAGTAGAAATGGCGGAGTCGCAGTTGTGAAAAAGTGAAGCAAAAGAAAAGTGGCGGAGTCGCAGCTATGAAATTTGAAAGGTAAATAGAAATAGCGGAGTCGTAGCTGCAGAATTTGACAAAACGAGCAAATGTGGCGGAGTTGTAGCTACAAAATTTGAAATGTAAACAGAAATAGCGGAGTGTTGATGTATATGTAACTTCGGAATGTATTTCATCTGTGTATTATATATATATATTTATTGTACCCTTATAAGAGATGTGTTATTCCTCTATAAGGAAGTGTCGTCATGTGGAATGACAAGTGTCGCAAGTGTGTGTACTTTCCGATGGGTTATTAGACCACCATATGGGGTCGGCCCTGATTAATATATAATATAATGTGGATGTATCTAAGTAGACAAGTCGGCCCCAGTAGCTCACTGGGCAAAAAGGTGAGTATAAATAGAGATAGGAGATCTCTATTTTACTCACTTGGAAAAGTAACTCACTCTCTCTCTGAAAAGTAGCGCACTAGTGAGGAGGAGGAGGATCATCTGCTAGGAGACTATCTCAGTGTTATTTGGTTGTATTTTGGTTGAGCCATTGCTCTCTCTATCTCTGAGGAAGTTGTGGGGTTTTTCACCTTAGGGTTTTCCCCACGGAAACTCTGTGTCTCTTGTCTCTATGCTTTTGATTCTTGTGATGCTTGTGATGCTTGTCATATTATGATTGTCATGCATTGATATACTGTAGATGTTATTCTCTCAGCAAGATCCTATAGTATTGTAATTTAATACTCAAAATTTAACATGGTATCAGAGCTTAACTGAGAAGAAGACATTTTGCAGTGACGAAAGCTTGTATTCCTTGTTTATTGGGTTTCTCTCCACATATTTTTGAAATTCAGTATAGTAGATTGGATCTAATCATCAAGGCGCATCTATCTGTCCAATCAGAATTCAGTTCTGAGCATTTTCAGATTTGGCCCTAAAAATTAGGGTTTCCACAAAAATAGGAATTTCTGGAAACTGAAGGCACAGTTGGAAGCTCCTTGCAAAAATCGAAGGTTAGAGCTTTGGATCGAGATTTTTGGCTGGGTATATCTCCGGGAAACTCAAACCCTAATTCAGGGCTCTCCCTAGTGAACCTGGGAGGACAAAAAGGAAATTTTGAAGGGCAAGACTTTGCTGATCTCAAATTCTGAATGTACCAAGTTGATCAGCTCTCCAAAGTGCATCTTTCTATCCTTTCGGAATTTTGAAATTCACATTTTGAATTTTTAGGGTTTCTCTAACAAACCCTAATCCGGGACCAGATCCAGTTTTCAACACTTCAAGTGGTAAGTCCTAAATCTTCTCTATTTCATTTTGAAGTACTCTTAAAGATGTCTCTCCACACCAAGCTTGAGGATAAGCTTGAAGGGGCTGATAACTTCCGAGCCTGGAAGTATAGGATTGGGTTAATCCTGGAAGAGAATGAGTTGGACTCATATGTGAAAGAAGACATCCCTATCCCATAGGATGAAGAAGCCAAGGCATTGCACAAGAAGAACCTGGTCAAGGCAAAGAGAATCATTGCTGATTCTATCAAAGACCATCTCATACCTCATGTGTCTTCCCTTAAGACACCCAAAGAGATGTTTGAATCTTTGACCAAGCTATTTGAAAGAAAGAACATAAATCGGAAGATGACCCTGCAGAACCAATTGAAAGCAGTGAAGTTTTAGAATGGAGAAACCATTCAATCTTACTTTTCAAGGGTCTCCCAGATCAAGGAACAATTAGAAGCAGTAAATGAAATGGTGGAGAATGGTGAAGTGGTGATGACCACTCTAAATGGCCTACCCAGGTCATGGGATTCCTTTATTCAAGGAATTTGTGCAAGGAAGAAGTTGATCTCCTTCAGTAGACTTCGGGAAGAATGCTCTCAAGAAGAAGCTAGACTTATAGCTCGTGAATAAAATATGGGAGGAGAAGATCAAGCTCTTGCAGCTCACACCAAAAGAAGCAAAACCAAGAAGGATCACTCTCACCACAGAAGATCCCATCAAAAGAGTAAGAAGGACCTAAGATGATTCACATGCAATGAGAAGGGTCACTTTGCTTCAGATTGTCCCAAAAACAAAAGGGATAATAACAACAACTCTAGTAAGACGAAGAAGGGCAGCAAAAGAAGGTTTCATGCTCATGCTACCGAAGATGATGAGCCTCCAAAGAAGAAGGCTAAGGTAGAAAGTAGTAGTGATAATGAATCATCAAGTGAAGAAGAATATGTTCTAATTTCTGCTCTTACAGGTACCATCTCCCATGGATGTAATGATTGGTTGATTGATAGTGGGGCTTCCAAACACATGACTGGGTTTAAGGAATCCTTTGTGAACCTATCTGAACATGAATCACCTCATAAGGTGAAACTTGGGGATTATTATCAATACCCAATCAAAGGAAGTGGTGAAGCCTCCTACAACCTAGATTCTGGAAAATCATTGAAGATGAAAGAAGTACTTTATGTACCTGGGCTCAAGAAGAACTTACTCTCCATTTCTGCATTGGATGCAAAAGGTGTGAGGGTTGCATTTGTGGATGGCCAAGTCCTAATGTGGCCAAAGGGAAAGACCATAGATGATGCAGTAGTAATTGGAGAGCAAGAAGGAGGCTTGTATAAATTGAAGGGACAACCTGAACATGCCATGTTGCATGAATCCATGGAACCAAGTGAACTTTGGCATAGAAGACTTGCTCACATGCATTATAGGGAACTTCCAATTGCAAGCAAGGCAGTAGAGGGGTCTTCCTAAAATCAAGACCAAACATGAAAGTGTTTGCAAAGGATGTGCAAAAGGTAAGAACATTAAGAAGGCTTTCCCAAAGTAGTGAAAGCAAGGCAAAAGATATCCTGGAAATCATCCACTCAGATGTATGTGGCCCTATGTCATCCAGTTCCCTGGGGGTATGTTTACTATGTATCAATTATTGATGACTTCTCAGGAAGACTTGGGTATACTTCTTGAAGGGAAAAGATGAGGTGCTTGATAAATTCAAGGAATTCAAAACCTTGATGGAGAATCAAACTGACAAGAAAATCAAAGACATTCAGATCTGACAATGGTGGAGAATTCACCTCAAGTGACTTCAAGAAGCTTTGCAGTGATTCAGGGATTAAGAGGGAGTTGATTGCTCCTTATAATCCTCAACAGAACTGGAGTTGTAGAAAGGAAGAACAGAACTATCATGGAAGCAGCAAGGGCAATGTTGCATGACCAGGATCATCCTATGCATCTATGGGCAGAAGCAGCTAGAACAGCTATATATGTGCAGAACAGAACACCCCACAAGATATTGGACAACAAGACACCAGAATAAGTCTTTTCTAGTACAGAAACCTGAAGTCAGCCATCTCAGAATAATTGGTTGTCACAATATATACTCATGTCCCAAAAGAGAAGAGGACCTAAAACTAGATCCTTCAGGAAAGAAGGTCATCTTTGTGGGTTATAGTGAAAGCTCGAAGGCTTACAGAATATACTTTCCAGGGTTCAAGAAAATATTGATGTCAGTAGGGATGTAACATTTGATGAAAACTCAGCATTCATCAAATCAAGAAAGGCACCTACCGAAGTTTATGAAGAACCTAAGGAAACAAGATTTCAGGACACTACCATGACTGAAGCAGTTCCAGAAGTTGTTCGTGAGTTTGAAGATCCACAAGAACCTGTAGATCCACCTCGTGAGGATACATCTCACAAGAGGAAACCTGTATGGGCTAGAGAGAGCTCATTCAAGATGCATAAAGATTTGGCATTCCAGAAGAAGAACACAGAGCAAAGAAGAGAACCAGATCACATACCAGCTATGTTGCTTTACTTTGTGACATCATGAACAAAGAGCCTTCCAGTTATGACAGAAGCAACGGAAAAGAAAGAATGGAAGGATGCTATGATCGAGGAATACCAATCAATAATGAAGAATGATGTTATGGATGTTGTCCCAAGACCTAAGAGAAGTCTGTTGTAACTTCAAAATGGATCTACAAAATCAAGCATGCTGTAGATGGCAGCGTTGGAGAAGTACAAAGCAAGATTCGTAGCTTGAGGATTCTATCAGAAAGAGGGAATAGATTATGAAGAAACCTTTGCACCTGTAGCCAGGTACACTTCCATCAGAACAGTACTTTCCTTGGCTGCAGCAATGAAATGGAAAATACACCAGATGGATGTCAAGACTGCTTTCCTGAATGGTGTAGTGGAAGAGGAAGTATATGTGGAGCAGCCACTCGGTTTTTGAAATACATGATAGGGAGTCATATGTGTGCCGATTCAAGAAAGCCCTGTATGGCTTGAAGCAAGCTCCCAGAACTTGGTATGGTAGAATGGACAGTTTTCTATCTAGCTTGGGCTTTACCAAGAGTAAAGCGGATTCCAACCTTTACTACAAGGTTGAGGAAGGGAATCCAGTGATTCTACTCTTGTATGTGGATGACCTATTTGTGACAGGAGATGACAGACTGATTGCAGATACTAAGGAGGAAGCTTGCAGCTGAATTCGATATGAAATATTTGGGAATGATGCACTATTTCCTAGGTATGGAGGTTGTGGCAGAATGCAGGTGGGATCTTCCTTGGTCAAGGGAAGTACATAGTAGATATCCTGAAGAGATTCGGGATGATGGATTGCAAGGCCATGGCCACACCGATGGCATCGAATCTGAAGCTTCTTTGTGATGTTTCATCTGAGCCAGTTGATGTCTCTATGTATCGTCAGATGATTGGATCCCTGATGTACCTGACGAACATGAGACCAGACATTTGCTTTGCTGTGAACAGATTGAGCCAGATTCCTGACGGATCCGAGGAGTCTTCACCTGGTTGCTGTAAAGCATGTTCTGAGGTACCTGAATGGTACAGTGGATTATGGGCTCAAGTATGAAGCGAATCAAAAGTTTAACCTACAGGGTTATGTTGATTCAGATTGGGCTGGCAGTGTTGCAGATAGGAAGAGCACATCTGGGTGTGTTGTTTCAGTATGGGATCAGGTGTGATCTCTTGGGTTTAGCAAGAAGCAGTCCAGTGTAGCACTGAGTACAGCTGAGGCAGAGTATGTTGCAGCCTGTTCAGCTAGTTGTGAGGCAGTTATGGCTACGGAAGCTACTGTCTGAGTTATTTTGTCTGAGTTATTTGATCTCCTGTTGGAGGCTACTGGTATCTTTTGTGATAACCAGAGTTGTGTGAAGCTATCTGAGAACCCAGTGTTTCATGACAGGTCGAAACACATAGAGAGAAAATATCACTATATCAGGGATATGGTGCAGAGAGGAGCTGTGAAGCTTCTATATGTTGCGACGGACGAGCAAATTGCAGATGTGCTGGAGAAGCCACTAGCCAGAGTGAAGTTCGAGTACTTCAGAGAGAGGCTTGGCGTTCTTCAGATCGAGGACACTTCAAGGAAGAAGTGATGGACACTTTTGCTGAAGCCATTCCAAGCATGTTGGAAGGAGGATCCTTCACATGGCTGTGGATGTAAGCGCTGGATGATGAGCATCGGGATGATGTTCTGGTTTCTGCTTGGATATGATCAGTTGGATCATTTTTATGTATGTATGTACGCATCATGTTGGATGCTGGATATGATCAGTTGGATCATTTTTATGTATGTATGTACGCATCATGTTGGATGCTGGATATGATCAGTTGGATCATTTATATGTACGCATCATGTTGGATGCTGGATATGATCAGTTGGATCATGTGTATGTATTTTGTATATGCATCATGTTGGATGCTTGGACCATGTATCTGTATCTGTATCAGGTGGATACATTGTATGATCAGGTGGATCATGTGAGGTGATATGTATCATGTATTTGTATCAGGTGGATACATTGTATGATCAGGTGGATCATGTATGATGATATGTATCAGGTAGATACGTGGTGTACATCAGATGGATGCATTGTATGATCAGGATGATCATGGATGACGAGCTTCAGGATGTTGCTCCAGATGACATGCAGCAGGATGTTGCAGTGATGATGATCAGGATGATCATGTGTACATCAGGATGATGTATGGTGAGTATCAGGTTGATACTCTGTGGCCGTGGAACAGGTTGTGTAGATAAGCATGTAATTTGAGCCCTAGGAGATTTGCAGATGGTATTTCGAGGTTTTGCCTATGGCATGTAATTCGGTGCCCTAGGACATCTGGCAAATGCTCTTTCGAGGTTTTGCTTGGGAGGACATATAATTTGTGCCCTAGGAGATTTGTAGATAGTCTTTCGAGATTTTGCTTATGGCATGTAATTTGTGCCCTGGGATATCTGGCAGATGCTCTTTCGAGGTTTTTTCCTATGGCATGTAATTTGTGCCCTGGGAGATTTCAGGTCGGAGTTGTGTACCCGTAACATCCTGAGATGCTCTTTCGAGGTTTTGCTATGACCACATGTAATTTGTGCCCTGGGAGATTTCAGGTCGGAGTTGTGTACCCGTAACATCCTGAGATGCTCTTGCTAGGTTTTTTGGTGACCACATGTAATTTGTGCCCTGGGAGATCCTTCAAGTTGGAGTTGTGTACCCGTAACATCCTGGGATGCTCTTTCGAGGTTTTGTGGTGGGGTCACATGTAATAGCGCCCTGGGAGATCCTACAGGTCGGAGTTGTGTACCCGTAACATCCTGGGATGCTCTTTCGAGGTTTTGTGACGCACGTAATAAGTCCTGAGGATTCCACAGTATGGCCAGTGATGATTGAAGACCTGCAGGTGGTGGGCCTACATCCAGTATGAAAAAGGACTGGCTCTGTAGAACTTCCTATGACGAGTAGAGTCAGAGATTGGTTGAGATAGTAGCAGCAGTGACGATAATGATTACGATGCATCGATGACGATGATCCAAAGAAGAATACTTTTCTAGTAGATCTATGTCGAGAAATACCTTCCTAGTTAAGAGGGAGTGTTGATGTATATGTAACTTCGGAATGTATTTCATCTGTGTATTATATATATATTTATTGTACCCTTATAAGAGATGTGTTATTCCTCTATAAGGAAGTGTCGTCATGTGGAATGACAAGTGTCGCAAGTGTGTGTACTTGCCGATGGGTTATTAGACCACCATATGGGGTCGGCCCTGATTAATATATAATATAATGTGGATGTATCTAAGTAGACAAGTCGGCCCTAGTAGGTCACTGGGAAAAAAGGTGAGTATAAATAGAGATAGGAGATCTCTATTTAACTCACTCGGAAAAGTAACTCACTCTCTCTCTGAAAAGTGGCGCACTAGTGAGGAGGAGGAGGATCATCTGCTAGGAGACTATCTCAGTGTTATTTGGTTGTATTTTGGTTGAGCCATTGCTCTCTCTATCTCTGAGGAAGTTGTGGGGTTTTTCACCTTAGGGTTTTCCCCATGGAAACTTTGTGTCTCTTGTCTCTATGCTTTTGATTCTTGTGATGCTTGTGATGCTTGTCATATTATGATTGTCATGCATTGATACACTGTAGATGTTATTCTCTCAGCAAGATCCTATATTATTGTAATTTAATACTCAAAATTTAACACGGAGTCGCAGCTGCGGAATTTGGCAGAATGGGAAAATGTGGCAGAGTCACAGCTACGAAATTTGAAAGGTAAATAGAAATAGTGGAGTCGCAGCTGCAGAATTTGGCTTAATGAGCAAAAGTGGCAGAGTTGCAGCTGTGAAATTCACAGAATGGGAAAATGTGGCGAAGTCGCAGCTGCGTCAGACTGTACTATAAGCAAATTTTATCCGTGAAGGACCACGTATTCTTCATCTTTTTCAAAGAGCTTTATTAGATCAGAAACAAATATGTGGTGTCTGCAGTCATTTGGCCCAGTCACGGCTGCTCCTCCTCCAATAAGTTCCTGCACACAGTTCTCCAAAACAACCCGATCAAGTGCAAGAAAAATTAAAAATAGATAAAATACAGAATGAAAGAAAAACTAATTATTTATGTACAAGAATATGTGTGGAAACTGCAACTTTTAAGAATTCACAGGGTTTAAAAATCTCTTCCCTGATGTTAATTGATACTCTGGATCAGCTGCAACTTGTGAAATAAAATCCTCCCTTGAGATCGGCCTATGATACAGTTGCAGCCGATGACCATTTGCGAATAATGGTACTTTGTTCTCATCAACGGTGATCAACCAGACTGTTCCATTATCAAATACCCAATCTATCTGATAGGGTCCCAACCAATGGGTGCGCAATTTGCCTTTAAAGTCCCTCTTAAATCGTGAATCATACAATAGGGACAATATCCTTCCTGGAAGACTCTTTTTTTTATAAATTTGTCATGCCATCTAGAGCACTGTTGTTGGATTAAGGCTGTATGATGAACTGCAGCTATGTGCTTCTCATTTGATTCATTGAGTTGATTCGGTTGATTCCTCTGTGCCTTTGATAAATCTAGGTTTGCTTCAACAACTGTTTTTAAAGTTCTTATTTCAAATTCGATTGGAAAAACAACATTATTGCCATACACTAGCTCATATGGGGAAAAACCAGTGGTGTTACGCCAAGTGGTACGATAGGCCCACAGTGCCTCTAGAAGTCTTTCAGCCCAATATTTATGATGGCTCTTCACTGTTTTTGTCAGAATAGCCTCAATAATCTTGTTCGTGCTTTCCACCTACCCATTGGCTTGTGGATGGTATGGTGAGGTTATTTTGTGTTGAATATGAAATTTCTGCAACAGTGCCTCCAGTTTGTGAGATACAAACTGTGGTCCACTATTTGTAATGATATCCTTAGGTACTCCAAACCGAGTAAAAATCTCTTCATACAGGAAATCAATCACAGCCTGATCATTGGCCTTGACCAAGGCTGTAGCTTCTACCCATTTAGTCATGTAGTCTGTGCAAACCAAGATATGAACTTTTTGCTTTGAGGGAGGGTTTATAAGCCCTACAAAATCTAGAGCCCACCTATCAAACAGTTCAACCACAAGCTATGGCTATAGAGGCATCTAATCTAATCTGTTGGGTTGGCCCATCCTTTGGCAGCTATCACATGCCTGAACATACTTCTTTGCATCTCTGAACAATGTAGGATAGAAATAGCCCATTCTCAAAACTTTATGACCTGTCCTCTTGTCAGCAAAATTTCCCCCACAGGGCTCATCATGGCAAGCTTTACGAATGCTGAAGATTTCATCTTCTCTAACACATCTTCTGATTTCTAAATCTAGCCCTGTGTAGAAAAGATGGCCATCAATCCATCAATACCTAGCACTCTGTTGTATGATCTTCCTTCTTCCTCTCTTTGACAAATGTGCTGGAAGCTTACCTGCAGCCAAAAAGTTAGCAATATCTGCATACCATGGGGAATGAGCTGATATTGCAAACAAATGTTCGTCAGGGAAGGAATCTTTGACTGGTAAATTGTCATCACTGTTAGTAAGTCGAGATAAAAAAATCTGCAACAACATTTTCCTTTCCTGGTCTATCAATAATTGTAATATCAAATTCCTATAACAGTAACAACCATCTAGTAGCTCTAGCATTCATGATTGGTTTATTCATTAAATGCTTGATAGCAGAATGATCAGTGTGCACAAAAGTAGAATATCCAGTAATATAATGTATAAATTTGTTGATGGCATAAACAATGGCAAGAAATTCATTTTTTGTGACAATATAATTTAGTTCAGCAGGAGACAAATTTTTACTAATATAGTAAATGGCATAAGGAGCACTACCTTCCTACTGTCCCAAAAATGCTACAATGGCAGTATCTGAAGCATCTGAAGAAATGTGAAAAGGAAGAGCCCAATTGGGCCCTCTTAAGATGGGTGTTGTAGACAGCCTTTTCTTTAGCTCAGTAAACGCTGTTTGGCATGCATCATTCCAGACAAACTGTGCATCCTTCATCAACAGAGTGAACAAAGGAGAAGCTAGTTTGGAAAATTTTTCTATGAATCTTCTATAATAGCCAGCATGCCCCAAGAAGCTATGTACATCCTTCTGTGTTCCAGGAGTTGGTATATTTTCAATTACCTTAATTTTGGATGGATCTACCTGGATACCATTAGAAGAGATGAAGTGCCCCAGCACTATGCCTTCACTCATCATCATGTGGCACTTTTCAGTGCTTAAAGAGAGCTTACTTTGTTCACAGCGTTTCAAAACTTTTTCTAAATTTTTCAATGCTTCTTCATAATTATCACCATATGGAGTAAAGTCATCTATAAAGATTTCCATGCAATCATTCACCATTTCTGAAAAGATCCCAATAACTGCTCTCTGAAATGTAGCTGGTGCATTTCACAACACAAAAGGAAGTACTCGGTATGCAAAGGTCCCCCAGGGGCAAGTGAAAGTGGTTTTGTCCTGATCTTCTGGAGCAATATGAATCTAGTTATAGCCACTAAAGCCATCCAGAAAAGAGAAATACTTCATCCCAGACAAGGTATCAAGGACCTGATCGATGAAAGGTAAGGGGAAATGGTCCTTCTGCGTTGCCCTGTTCAGTTCTCTGTAATCCACATAGACCCTCCATTTCCCATTCTTCTTTGGCACAATCACAAGTGGAGAAACCCATTCACTGCCTGAAATTGGGTATATAAATCCTGCTTCCAAAAGTTTTTGGATTTCCTCCTTCACTATGTCCCTTAGGTTTGGGTTCATCCTTCGTTGGGGTTGACATACAGGCCTGGAGTCGCTTTTAATATAAATGTGATGGGTACACAGATGAGAAGGAATTCCTTCATGTCTGTGTACTCCCAAGTGAAGGCTCCCTTACGCTATTTCAACAGAGTGACTAGTTGTTCCAGCTCATTAGGTGCCATATTAGGATTTATATTCAATGTTTTTCCTGGCCCAATTTCTATTGCAACACTCTTCGAATTCTTAAGTACTAGAATTACATTGTCATCACCAATCAGAGTTTCTTCTGTAAGATTTTCTTGTTTTGTTACATCTAGAGCACTGTCCAAGATCTGATAGACATTCTTATTGACTGACATGGGCTCACTTATGAAAATATTAATGGCATCATCCTCTATTTCATCTTTAAATGTTAAGGCTCTCCCTATGGTTAATAGTGGTTGCACGCTCTCTTCCTCCTCCAAATCTTCCCATAATGGAGTATCAACTTCTGTGCTTGGTCAAGCTGGAGGGTACAAGGTTAGATTATTGATCTCAATCCCATCCGAAATGGTCATAGAACCTGACCGACAGCTAATACAGGCATAAGCTGTGGCCAACCACGGTCTTCCCAGGATCAGTGGGTGTCCCCCCAACTGGGATTTTGGTTGTAACACCAAAAACTCCACAGGGTATTCCCACGAATCAACTGATATTACGAGGTCATCTATAATTCCTTCAGGCTTGATCGTTGATCTATCAACAAGTTCCAAAACAGTAGGGGTTGGCCGTAGATTAGTGAGTCCCAATTTCTTCACAGTCTCTATGGTCATAACATTAATAGTTGCGCCCAAATCCACCAAGACATTTGGAATTTGTGTGTTCCCTATGTGCACTGTAACAGTCGGGTTCCCAGGGTCATCGTACTTTGCCACAGGGGCCTTCCCCATTGTTAACTCTGAAAGTTTTCCCAACACGTGGACAGTGGGAGGATCCCTAGGCCTTCTTCCTGGTTTCTTGACACACAAATCTTTAACTGTCTTAGCATAAATGGGCACAACATGGAGGGCCTGTAACAGTGGAATTTTAACATACAAATTTTTCAACTCTCCCACGAGATCAAATCAGGTCTGTTCCACTATTTTCTGCAGCTGCAATTGTTCAGGGTATGGTGGTTCTCTATTCAATTGTGTAGGTTGTGACAGATCGTGTGTTGCTTCCTGAGTTCTAGCTGCTACTTCAGTAGGAGTATCAGCATCCTCGATAATGGGGCTTACTGAATAGTGTTGATTTACTCCAGTGTCAATCACTAGGGATGACACATCCTCAGTGATAATAGGCTCCACTACCCTCCCTAATTGTAATTGTATATCATTACAGAGAATCTGAGTAAGGGAATACGCAGGCATGTTGGCAGTCTCAAATTGATGGACTTCTTTATTTTTTGGGTTCGGGTTAGGTTGTGCAGGTAGCTGTGGTCGAAGTGGTGCATTCATAGGTGCGGCATTGTTCTGGAAAGGGAGCTGTGGTTGTTGATACTGCTGATGTTGATACTATTGAGGAGGGTACTATTGATACTGAGTCTGGTGATGGGGAAAGTTATTTCCTTGGTAAGAGTTTCTCCAGTTGGAATCCCAAGGAGCTTGGTTTGACTGTTGTGGCCATGGTGTCCATGAATTAGGATTTTGCATTGGGTTATGAGATGGAGGCCACTGGTTGTTGGAATAATGTGAAGGGAATTGTGTATTCATATTATGCATATTGTTCATTCCATTCATATTATGCAAGAAAAATGTTGGAGCTGGATTCATACCTTGGTTTCTAGGCTGCCATGGTTTCTTCCGTGCCATAAAGTATGCTGCTCTACATCCGGAATAAATTCCTGCAGGACTGCTTTAACCTTAGGTAATGATGGACACTCCTTTGTTTCACGCTTTATTTCACATATCCTACATACCTCTGCTTTGTCCAACGGGCACTCCTTCAGTGGATGCTTCTTCCTACATTTAGGACAGAATACCTCGAGTGTAATATCTTCTACTACTTGTTTCTGTTTTTCCCTCATGGCATCCAACTCTGAGGAAATGGAGCTCATCATGTCTATTTTAAAGTTCTCCAGTAGGTTTCCTATTTCTACTCAAGTGGCACCTCCACTAGCTGACTTATGAGTCCTAGTGAAGACATCCTGATCTCGGTCTTTGTCTCGTTTGTTGGTTCTGGAAGAACCCCTGGAGTACCTTCGAAATAATTCAACAATCTTTTCAAAAGGTTCCTTCGAGATATCCCCTTTCCCCAGCAAATTCAACATATCAAGGCAATCTTCTCTAATTCCCCTTAATAAGATAATCTTGAGCACATCCTTGCCAATCTCAGCATGACTAGATCTTTGCAAATTGTACAACAATCTCTCCACAAAGTCTTCCAAACTCTCTTCATCCTTCTGAACCATTTTAAACAACTCTTCCTTTCTATCTCTAGTTCTGCAATATTGTTGATATTTAGAAAGGAAGGTGTTTTTCATTTGGTCCCAAGTAGTAATGGTCTCACGACCCAAACTCATGAACCAGCGTAGAGCATTTCCTTTCAAGGTGGCTGGGAATAGATTTAGCTTCTGAGCACTAGAGGTGTAATCATAGCTGCAACAGAGGATATCAAACTCAAAAAGAAACTCATCAGGATCCTCAGAGGACTTACCATGAAAATTAGGGAGCACTGATGGTGAGATATTCTTGATAGGAGCTGCTCCAGGTGTCTGGAGGATAGGGAATTCTAATGTAGCCACAGTATTACCAGGATGATTATTTTCTCCTTCTTCCTCCCGACGATCCTCATGTTCATTCTCACCCCCCTGTTCTCTACCAGCCATGGTTCTAGTCCAAAATTCAACAGTCTCTTTTATGCGTTCTTCCTCTACTTTAGCGTCTTCCTCTTTTCTCCTCTCTTCTCTTTGCCTTCTTTCTTCCTCTCCTACTTTGCGAGTCTCCAACCACACCTCTTTAGTAACTTTGGTTCCGTCAATATGATAAATCTCCTCTCTATCTGGTGCACCTATTGCACTTCCCTTATCTTCAGGAGGTTTACTTTCTGCAACAGGAGTTGAAGGTCCCGTTGTATTCTCCACTGTGGATGCTTAGTGTTCAAGATTAGGAGGAACAGAATTTCCTCGAGTTCCGCGGTGGTCTAGTGGAAGAATCAGCTCTAGCAATTATCTCATCAATATATGTGTGTCTTCCCTGAGCTACATTACAGCCTCGACCTCTTACACCTGCAATGTTAGTATTCAAAGGGGGTTCCCGATTTGTTTTTCTTGTATTCATGCATGCTGAAAAAAATGAACTAAAATAAAATCAAATGAAACCAAATAATAACTCTGCCTATCTATTACCATCCCTGGCAACGACGCCAAAACGTTGGTCACCCTATATGTCAGTTAATTAAAGCTAACACACAGAATGGTCAATATAAATTGTCAAACCCAGGAAGGTCTTTTATTTCAAAGGCAATAAGCACAATCTATGCATAAACAGATCAAGCAGTTGATTTGCTGAATGTAAATAATGATCCTACCTATGTGTCCATCCAACTCACTCCCTAAAAACACTAATCTAATTCATACATCTAAGAGTCCAAATAAAGCAACTTCCCTACAGAAATCAACCGAACAAGTTAATGATCTAATAATGAAATGAAACTAGATTACTTTTGCAAGAAGTTAAATCATATAATTATCAAACTACAGCATTCAATATTTATGAAAATGATATATCCAGTAGCTACTGTAATTCCACCATTAATTGTCTAATCTATGAATGCAATTGAAGATACAATTGCAACCAGAATTAAAACATAAGCTTGAACTCTAACTGATAATCACTGAAAATCCTAGAAAGCATAAACAACTAGAAGATAATTGGAATTGATCTTGGCTGTCACAGCTGATTAAAACACACATGCAATTAAGTAAATTATCCTACACAGTCGACTGTCACACCAATCTGTTACATCTATTCAAGATTCAATTATAAATTGCCAGAAATGAAATCTAATCTCTGTTACGGATACCAATAATGTCTGTAATCATTCCAAACCACACAACAGAAGTAAAACTAAACTACTCTACCTACTTAAACCGGCTATCTATGTGAGAAGGCGGGCCCTGGTCTTCTAATAGAGATGCTGAGAGTCACAACAAATTAAAACACATAAGTGAAGAAATCTGCTCTCATATTAATGATGGAAGATCGTGAGTCTCAGTACTCTGTTACAGCTTACACAAAGTGGTGATTGTCCAACCCTAGGCTACGAGAGCCTTCTGGAATTTATACAAAGGAAATGCAGTTTCAGATCCACTAAAATCGTGCAACAATGAAGATCTATGATCTTCATGCTGCGGAGTTACAGCTAACTGATACAGCCATGTTACACAAGGCTGTTAACCATGAATAATGTTGTTTCTCGAGTAATCAATAGATCAATAGACTCAATAACTGGGACGTGACCTGTCTGTCGCAGCTAGGTTCTGTTTCAGTAGATTCTGTTATAACAAAGATCTGTTACAGCTCACATGGAGGATGCGTTGTTCCTTGGAGTATGAAGAATTGGGCTTGGAAGAGTAACAACTGGTGCTACCTGGCTGATACAGCTACGCTTCAGATTTGAACTAAATAAACTCACAAGTGTTAGCATAAACCAAAGGTCAGGATTCGAATCTTCAAAATATTAGGCATAAAAATAAATAAGGCAATAACAATTTATACCTGTCAATATCATTGATTGATCTGGAAAAGACATGGATATAGATCATGAAAGTAGGATGGAATCAGGGAAAAATGATGTAATAAAGGTGGCCAAAAAGAGGCATTTCCTGGACCCAAAACCTCCAGCTATTGAATCATCTCCGGGGTCCAAGTCGTCGGCTCACCACCCTGGAAGTTCCTCTTCTAGAAGGTTAGCTTCGACAACCATTCGTACAGAATAACAGGGAATTCACAGAAAAACCATTCATGCGGACCGTCATGAATATATCTTCCTAGCCAGTGATCTACTGTTAGTCATGTGTTCCAGATTTATTCTTTAGCAAACTCTTGCAATTTCTGATCAAACCAGCTCTGTATCTCGGGATTCGTCGGGTGCGACAACATGACCTCCTTTTACTCTGCACACGGTCCTAGCAACGGAACCATTTTTTGACCAACACGACCTCAGTTGACAGGGGTTCACCTCACTGTCGACACATACCGCAGTCTCCCTGGGCACCGACCCGGGTAGGTTTGAGCCCGCCCAGCAACACCCGTAGAGCGGATGAGGTCTCACTCGAGGCATCCAGGAAGAGCAGACAAAACCATGTTTCCGCCGAGGGAGGAGGAGAGTTGTGGCTGCACGGACTAACTCTATTGCGATACTTAAACAGAAACTTTAAACATTCAGCAAGGAGTTATAACATAGCATTTATCATCACATTTGACATAGAACATATTACTTAATCACAACATTTATAATCACAGCAGTAGTAAGGTAGACATTGCATCAAAAAACATTCATATATTGCAACATTACACAAAGATAGTACCGAAACATCATCATTATATTACTGTCGCGGTCATATACCAGAAGCAAAACATAGATCTCCGTACACAATCGTTCTTCTTCCTCTGTCCTTGTCTCTCCTCGTCTATATTCGTCTATATCTAACACTTACAACTCTCATGTATTTATAGGCTTCTGCCATTACAATATTCCCACCTACAACTGACTTCCTAACCGACACTATGGACAATTGACCCAATATCTAACTGACTTGGTCCAAATGACCCCAAAAACCCGCATACCATGGTGCACTGACTCACTATTACATAATATGTGTTCCAAGTGACCCAAAACCCGCCAACTGCGGTATTCTTTAACATAAAATACTCCTTTTGCGCCCTCATCCGATGTGTCGTAGCGTCGGCGGTACCGTGAAATTTCCCCATCAAACTGCCTGTCAACAAACATGGAGGTCATTGGGTCCTCAACATAAAGACGCATCCCAACTATGGAAATAAAATGGGTGGACACACCCAATGTAGTTTTGTCGACCATGGAGGGGACATTCTCTGGACTAGCAGGTGCATTGGGGTCATAGTAGGTGAGTTGGTCAAGTTTGATGTCTCATCCCTCATGGGGAAAAATCATAATATGGAACAAGGATGAGGTGACGACCTTCACTGCATACATGGAGCTACATCCTAAAAGGAGGTTGAAGTCAAGTTGTGCGTTAATGATTTCGATGTCGGTCATGACAATTTTGACGGTTAAATGGTCAGGGACATTTCCGAGGAGAGCTTGCAGTTGAACTGTGTCCCTATCATAATCCTGCAGGGTTTTCATGGATGGTTGAAAAGGAGGGTATGAAATTCTAAATCGCAATAGATCATGGAGTTGAGTATACCTCACAGAGAAAGAATGAGCAGAAAAGATGAATTACAGTCAAAATTGCAGTAAAAATGAGTAGGCAATTAATCATGCATGAGAACTCAAATATGAACATAATAGTGTGTAATGATCCAATAATCAGTATAGTCAACGACGATTTTACAATGGAGAAAATTCAAATCTCCTAGGATAATTTGAGTCTCAGTATGTCTAGCATAGGAATTGTCACCACTGGAGTGGTTTGGAAGACCCAAACTTAGCTCAACTGAACCTAAACTCAGTTAATTGAATACACAGTCAGTTAACTGAAAAAAAGGGGTGCATTAGTGATTTTTTCATACAAATCACTCAGAAAAGGGTGCATGATGCCACAAACAGTGGAAATTAGAGCATAAACCCCCCACAAGAGTCAGCTAACTTAGGTGGATTGAACCAGATCACTGAGTAGGCTCCTAAAATGTAGGGAACTGAATCTGGTGGTCCTAAGATGATGCATGCAAGGCACATTAGGTGGATAATGGATCCTAGATGACATCTTCACACCACTAGGGGGAAAAAGACATCATCAACTTCTATAAAAAAGAAAATAATGGAAAGTAGGAAAATAATGGAGTATTAATTATCCTTACAACCCGCCTTAATCCAAACTTGGACACCCCCGGCCCTAGTTATTGAGACCAAAGGTCACCCATACAATCAAATAAATTGTAAAATAAATGTTCATGAAACTAAGGAAATGGGGAAAAACCTCATGGGAAAAATACCCCCCCTAAAAAATGAACAATAAGAAACTCAAACAACCTTCACATGTGCATACAATTTGTGAGTGAAACACTTTGTAAAAATGTAGGCAATCTGCTCCTTTGTAGGATAGTAATGCAGGTGCTAGGTTTGGATATGCTCCTTTGATGTACCTCCCACTATGTCGAAGCTGTATTTTCCAAAAAAAGTCTTTCAGAAACCATCTTTTCTACTAGAGTGAATGGCTCATTATAGTCCAAATCATGAACCCTTGAGTACCCTTTGTCAACCAATGAAGATTTGAACTTGGTTGTATATCCATCATGGAAAGTCTCTTTAAAAATTTTTGGATCAGACTCCACCATCCTGTAGCACCTCTCTGAGAGAAGTGGATCTGTATAACATAGTGCAGGGTTTGCATGATACTGAGGTTTGTTTGTGCTATAGTCATATGGATACCCAACTATGTTCCCATCAACTTCAGGGACTTTATGAGTCCATATTGGCATTGGCCATGGATTGGGAGTAGGTACTAAATCTAGATTTGGATCTGTTTGAACTTCATACTCAACATCAAAATATTAGCACTCAACTTCAATAGAAGAAACATCGTCCATATTTCCATCATATGCCAATGGAGTAGGCATAGAGTATGGAAAAAAGTGAGAGAATTCATATGCCTTTGAGGCATGGTTTGAAACCCCTTTCGCTATAATCTTCTCAGAAGAGATCTCTGCAATCTCAATTGTGTCAAGACTAAATACAAGTTTCTTCAGTGAACCTGTGTGAGTCATCTGATAAATGGAAAACAAATTTGCTGACAAAGAAGGCACAAATATAACATTTTTGAATTTTCCATGCTCTAGTTGTATTGTTCCCTTCCTTGCAGTAGAGATTTGAGAATTATATCCCATGTGAATACTAGGACCATCATTGAGATCCAGAGAAGAAAATGATTCTTTGGAGGAAACCATGTGGTTGGAGGCTCAAGAATATATGAGGAAGGCTTGTGATTGTGAGAATACATCCTTCAGTGCATGACATCTCTGATGATCATCTATATCACTTCCAGAATCAATCTCTCTTGCACCTTCTAGGAGGGAAATGTTGTGCAGTTCAAGAAGTTTGTTCATTTGATCTATCTTCTTCTTCATGCATGAACTCTTTGGATGGTTTCCTTTCTTGCAATAGGAACACTTGGTCTTCTCAAACTTCTATTGCTTATCCTTCTTGGAGATGGAGGCTCCTTCCAATGGATTAGACTTTGCATTCTTCTTGGATTCAAATTGCTTATGCTCTTTACCCTTGTTCTTCCCTTTTGCATTCGCACTTTTTGACTCCCCAACCATAAAAGCCTTATTTTTGGAGGCTTGCAAAGCACCCATATGAATCAGTTTGTCTTGTTCTTGGATGAGAGATTTGGTGAATGCATCTAAGGATGGAATTTCTAGTTGGGGTTTGACAATCTCCCTGAATGGAATGTAGAAACAAAATGGAAAATTCCAGACCAAGCTTGCTTAGAATGGATAACACTAGCTGCTCATACTTCTTCTCAATGCCACATTGTTTGCATTGCATGACCAACGATTTGAATTTAGAAAATAATTTTTGTATAGTTTTGAAATTGCTGGGTTGAAGAGCAATTAACTCATTTTCCAGAATATGGCCCCTCAGCTCATATTGCTTGCCAAAGAGGGTCTCAAGATTCAACCAAACCTCTCTTGGAGTCTTCAATACATCAAGATGGAATAGTAGATCTATGGAAATATGAATACACATGAAACCAAATGTTTCATCTAATCTATTCATATACTTGGAATTCTCAAAAACTACTTAAGGTTCGACCTCCTAGCCCATTGTGACCTTGTACAATTACTTGTTGCGTAATACCATCTGCATATCAACGTTCCAATCAAGATAATTGAAGGGTGTCAAGATCCTTGGAGATAGATAAACATTATAATTCTCCATATGAATTGCTGGAGTGAATAAAAACTGAATTGTTGCTACTGCTGCATTGAAAAACCTTCAAAATCTTGCAAAACTCTCAATTTTTGGAGATAAACTACTATTGAGCATTTCTTTAGGACAATAGGCACTTTTATCTATATCATTCACACCTGGATAGACCTCAAAGGATTTCTCCAATGGATTCAATGCAAAGGAACCTGAATTTGCTGTGGAAATCCAGAGGCTTCCGTTGCACTACTGAAAGAAGATGCTCAACCTAAGCTCATTGAGATATGATACCATGTGAAATTCTAAATCAAAACAGATTATGGAGCTGAGTATACCTCACAGAGAAATATTGAGTAGAAAAGATGAATTACAATGAAAATTGCAGTAAAAATGAGCAGACAATTAATCATCTATGAGAACTCAGATAGAAACATAATAGTGTGTAATGACCCAATAATCAATATAGTAAAAAATGATGTTGTAATGGAGAGAATTCAAATCTACTAGGAGAATTTGAGTCTCAATCTGTCTAGCATAGGAATTATCACCAAAAGGGGCCTATTAGTGAGTTTTTCATGCAAATCACTCAGAAAAGGGCGCATGATGCTGCAAATAGGGGCAAGCGGAGCATCAACCCCCCACAAGAGTCAATTAACTCAGGTGGACTGAACCGGATCACTTAGTAGGCTCCTAAAATGTAGGGAGATAAATATGGTGATCCTAAAATGATGCATGCAGGGCGCATTAGGTGGATAATGGGTCCTAGATGACATCTTCGCACCACTAGGGGGAAAAAGGCATTATCAAATTCTAGGAAAAAGAAAATAATGCTAAGTAGGACAGGGATAGAGTATTAATTATCCTAATAGAGAGGACCCGAGCTTCTGCCACATGAATGTGGACATGATGCATGTAGAGGTGAACTCATCGACTATGCATCGATGTATGCCCATTTGAAACTAAGATCTGGAATGCTATGGATGAAGGCATTTAGGGTTTAAACTGATCCAAGTTGAATTCCATCAATCATGAGTTAGAAGGGTCGATTGCACCTAAGGAAAACAAACATGCTTTTCATTTCCCTGGGAAGTTCTTTAGAAATTTCAAGGTTGAGATGGCAACGAGGGATTGGGCCAAGTCATACACAATATTATAATTGGGGGCGACACGAGCATTGGGATTATTAGTGATGGAACACAAAGGAAATTTCGGGGCTTTAGGGGATCCTTCGTTCGACAGTGGTGGGAGGCGTAACGACTGGTCAACAAGGGTTGATTTGGTGGCCTTCTCTGCTGGTATGGTTTCAGTATCCAAACCATATTGTTTATGGCAAGTTTGGAGGTTAACATCGGACAATGATATCAATAGGAGGTGGTGTACTCCCGATTCGGAGATGAGACTTGAAGAAGTAGCATGTGTGACCGATGGTTGTGTGGTGACGACCCCTTGCGTGGGTAAGGGGTTTTGAAACACCATAGGAGGCTGGGACGACTGAGGTGGGGGAGGTTGTTCCTAAGGGGCAGCGTTAGTATTGTGGTGGTTAGCCACATCCCAAACCTGGAGGGCTCTATCTAAGTGGGGACAATGGTGAGTGTAGTCGCCATAAATATTGCAAAAGGAACAAGGGTGATTGGTTAGTAACTACGATTTATTTCCCTATCGTGGAGGTTGATTAGGGTATTGATTCATGAGATTGGCGCTATTATTATCTGGGGGGCAGGAGCTGGTCTCCCCCTCGGAGTTAATTGTTTACGTGATTCCGCTTGCATATTCTTTTTTGATAGCCTTGCTGGTTGTTTGGGGCGGGTTGGTTTGGTGGCTGGTTTTGCTAAGAATACACCTGTCATTGTGGTTTGGGGGGAACTTGAAGGGGTTCCGGTGTAGTGGTGATTGGTGGGAGGTTTGGACAAGGATAGTAAGGGTTAGTTGCAGGATGTGGTACATATCGTTGATAAGGGTTCGCATATGTGGGTGGTGGACAAGTTCGACCGTGGCCCCAAGGGGTCGGGGCCAAAGGCACATAGGAGGGTGTCGTTCCAAAATGGGAGGTTGCTCAAGAGAGGTTGGGGACATAACCTTGGATAGGGAAGGACCCCATCGAAGGTGGTGTGATAATAGAGGGGTTATGGTACGTGGTAGTCACTATGGGAGGGATATGTACATAAGGTTGAACAATAGAGGGTGACAGCACGAATGGCTCCATCTGCGGCATGTGATGCACTTGGTCGGTCTTTTCACGCAGAATCGCGGTGAGGGGAATCCAGATGAATGGTGTAGAGGTAACCTGACTGGGCATAAATCAAGTGGAATTAATGGGATTTAAGGATAGCCTCTTCTTCGTCTTTTGGGTGTTCAGAGGAAACATCCTTGGCAATGGAGGGGATTAGAGATTTTAAAAACTAGTCAAGGAAGATCCTATCATCTAGCTTGATTTTGCATAAACTGCACCGCCTACACCATTCATGTATGTGGACCATGATATGGGTAGCGGTATTATTTCATCAAGAAAAAAATATTTCTACACTGGCGTCATATCTCACAGCAAACTGGAGAAACTGCAAAAAAATGGAGGTTAGCTATGCAAAACTAGAGTGGGTGCCATGAGGCTGGTCGATGTACCACTTGGCCATGCTGCTAGTGAAAGTCCTTTGAAGGAGGCATAGTATAACTAAGTCATCAGCTATGGAGTTCAAAGAACACCATAGGTGGAAGGACATGATGTGGTTCTAGGGATACTCTCCGACCTTCCCCTCGAATGTAGGGATATCGAAAGGGAGTTTCGTAGGCATCGGGGGCCATGTAGGATCGTGTTTAATGGGATTGTTGGTCAATAGTGCCATATTGGGAAGGTTAAGGCTAGCCATGAAAGGTAGACTCGCAGCTATAGTGGCTCCATGTGGCGATAAAGTCAAGGGGGGGTTCCCTAAAGGGGGGTTCACGATAGGCGGATTCCCTACATGGGGGTTGTTGGAAGAAGAGTTTCCCATAAAAAAAAAACCTATGTATGGGTTCCCCATTACAATGTGTCAGGTATATGGATTACCTATGGGAATATTTCTAGTCGGCGGGTTCCTGAAAACAGGGTTTCCAAGGGGATAGTTCATAGAGGGTGGGTTCCCTATCACAGTATGGATGGAAGGTATGTTCCCCATGGGAAGGGTACTAGTGGTGGTATTCCCTGAAGGAATGTTCCCACTGAGAGGTGCTCCAACATTCAGGTTTCTCATCGTAGTGTGGCTAGTAGGAATTCTCCCTAGAGGAGGGGTAGGACCTCCACTTGAACCTCCTTCTATTATGCTCCCGACAAAGGCATCGGGGCTTCCACTACTGGTTGGAGGGATGTGACTAGACATGGGGCTATGTGTGGGTGAGGGATCCGAGTGATAAGGATCGATCTCAAATGAAACTCTCTTAGAAAAGGATTCTAGTGAAAGTAAACGATGTTGCTAGGGGTGTGACGAGAACATTCCAAAGAACCGAACTACGGTTATTGTCCTTGAATCCTACGAGAGTACCTCATAGGAGTAATGATGGTGACATGACATAAGTACAGGGGGGGTATTAATATGCTAAAAAATCCAACTGCATCTGTTTGTGCAGAAGGAGAGATCTCAACAAAGCAGTACTCAAGCCAAAATAAACTGTAAAACTCTACTGTGATCACGTGTCACAGCAGGCGAGTAGAAAAAAACAACTAGAAAGACAACAAGAAGCACTGCCTAAAAAATAAAAGACTCACTAACCTATGAGGTATGAGAGCATGAAAACACCTAACTAAAGATTTGGAAGCCCTCACAAACCATATTCTCTACAGGGCGATGAAATCCACTGTCAGACAATACAGATTGGAATACCAAAGTGGCTAAGGGATATCCCCCTACCGAGGGGGATCCCGGGTATAAAATACCTAGAATAATGAAAACTAGGCTACCCCATTCATGGCATGTCCAGAAATTTATATTCATCGCTTCACTCCTTGGGCCGCTGCACCCTAGTATGGTGGCCTGGAAATGCAGCAAGGACTACGAGCAGGTGTCCTTCAGAACTAAGTTGAGAGTAGCATTCCACCTAGATTTATGGAACCAAACTCATGAATTTCCCTCCTAAGGGAGAGGCCTTTCCGACAAATTGGTTTTAACCATGCCAAAAAATACTAGGGGATTTTTTGGTTCCCTGAGAGACAACAACTATCAGTTTCATATGTAAATGACAAAAGGGGGGTTATTTGGATGCCTACCCCCACTGCCCTACCTAGCTATCAAATTTGTTTTGGTCCCCAAGTGGGGTTAAATGTGTGTTCGGTTAGGTAAATTTTTAGTCTCACTTGGGTCTTAGGGGGTGAGTGGGTGCACAAGTGGTGTGAACAATCCCAATATATGCTGAAAATAAATATTGAAATAAACAACTGAAACTAAGAAGAAACTGTGAAAACCAGCCTACTCAAAACGCACTACCAGCCACTCAAAATGATAAAAACAACCAAGACAGGGGACTGAAAATGGTCACATCCAGGAATCTAACAGTCAAATAAAAAATGTTGGGGGTCTGGACAATAGGTTTAGAGGTTTGTAAGTCAGTCTCAGAGTGCCTCTATCTAAGGAACATAAGCGTTTTGGGGAGCACACTGTACAGAAAAAAAAGTGCAGCAGAAAAAGGAGAAACAGTTATAGGGCGCACCTTTCGGGGAGAAAAGGGCGCTCTAGGGTGCACTTAAAAAGCTGAAAGGAGTGCTCTGGGGTTCCCTTAACAGGCTTAAAGAAGCACTTTGGTACTGGGAGGAAAGAAAAATAATAAAAAATAGCTCAAATAGGGGTTGAGTAGGGGATCTAAGGGATGGGTAAGGCTAGTTTTAATGGACAGAAGTTAGCTAGGGGGATAAAAGTACTGAAAAACACTCAAACTAAGAGATCCAACAAACCAAAAATTATGTAATAAAACACAAAAAGACAAATAGAAAAAACAATTGGGGATTTGTAGGGATCGACCCAGTGATGGTTGCCAGTTCTGTGGTCAATGCTTTTGAAATCCAACAGGTGAAAATGGAGTTTCTACCGACTTAGGGAAGCCAAGGTAGAGATCACAAAAGAGAGTGTCTCTTGCAGCATTGGTGTGTGGAATAGTGCGGTAATAGCAAGTAAAAACTAGTAAAAATGTAGACTAAACTATGCAAATAGAAACATAAGCTAAAGTGCGATGGCCTATGAGCCGTAAATGAAAAAACTAAAATGTAAATATTTATCCGTAAATGCACACAATAATAGTGAATAATGAACAATAACTATAAATGGTAAGTAGTAAGAGTAACAAAGAAAACATAGTAAACCATTCACACCTATTAACGCAGTTTACATTAAAGAACAAATGGATTTCTTTTTTATTATTAAAATAACCGGGCTTTACATCTGGTTTCGAGTTACCTCGAAAAGTAATGGGCCCTTGCGGTTGCGAGATGGACGGTGCTTCGAGTTTCCAAATGTCATTGGTTCTCCACCTCAAAAATCACTAGGTGCTACTCTCAACAGGGGTTCCAAGCTAAATATGGTAGCTTAGGGTTTCTGGAGTGAAATATGTAGAGTTTCGGTAAGGAGAAAAGAATTTTGAAATGGGGGCCTCCACCCTTCTTTTTATAATATTTTCATCTAGAGGTAACTTTTACCTTGGTTTTGGGCATACCATGGTATTGGCACTAAGTTTCATAACATCCCCTCTCTTCTTTGGTTTTTGAATATTTTCCCTATTTTTCTTTTATTTTTCATTTTCTTTTTGTATTTTGGGGATTATTTGTGCGGAAAAATAATTGTTTTTGCCAATATAGTCATGTAACTAATACTTTTAGGTTGGTTGAGGCCTAAATTTAGGGAAATGGATGTATGAATGATGTGGCTAAGGTAATTGAGCTAGATGGTCAAATTTTTGGTGTGAACACTTGTAATGGATCAGAGAAATCCTACTATATAGAAAATAACAAAAGAACCAGGGAAGAGATGAATCAAACCCCCTTGATGTATGTACTATTGTATTGAAGAAATAAAGATGCTATGAGTTTAAAACCAAGATTGAGGCGAGTTTCCTCTAGTGTTTGAAGGAAAAATCTCTTATATTTTGTTTTGAATGCTTTTTCTAATGGTAGGAATGTCTTTATCTATGTGCATTAAATCTATGGATCTAAAATTTCTTATGCCCATATGATTTTCTATGGTTTCTTGAATGTATTTAATGTAGATATTTCAATGATTTGTTGTTGAATGTGTTTAATGAGGCTATATATTCTTTCCAAAAAATGGTTATGATTAAGGCGCTATGGCTGTTCCTACTTTGATTTTTGTTGTCTTGTGGGATACTTGTGCCTCTTCTCAATATCAACACTTAAATCACCTTCATAACTAAGATCTGTTTCATGCACCTCAGGTCTTAGCCATAACTCCAGTCAAAGTTTTTCAAAGTATGTTTTTAGGTACCTAGGGTGACAAACTAGGATATGTACCTTTCTTTTTAGGGTTCCTTCCCTTAGTATGAGGTCTAGCTCAATGACCTAAAGTGGCATAGGAATGGTGCTACCTGCACAACCCTCCTTGTCATTGTATATTTATTAGAACCCATGTTATGATGTCTAAATATATAACTGCTGAGAATCCATCCATCCATTAGGGAATCCTCAACCCACAAAGAGTAGTGCACTAACATGATTTTTAAATATATCCATATTCATCCCAAGGTCAGTTGTGGCATCAATGACATCTCATCTCTACAATATGGATTTCCTATTCTTTGGCATACACCGCACTTTCGACCATGTTCTTTTGAGTCATTGTGTATTGTAGGCCACCATAGTCCTGATCTCAAAATTGTCTACACAGTAGGTCTTCCTGTGTAGTGTCCTACAGATACACCTAAATGTGCTTCATCTAGTATACTAAGTCTTTCGTGTTCTAGCATGCATCTTCGCAATACTTCATCTGGTCCTAATTTATACAATTGCCAAGAAATTATGGTAAAGTCAGCTGCTCTTACCACTAATTGTTTCTTCTTCTGCGTAGTAAACTCTGTAGGCGCTAATCCTGTAGTCATGAATTCTATGATATCTCTGAAGTAGTCATCTTCTATATGGATAGAAAACAACTGCGCATCTGGTAGACTATCCTCCATATTACTTGGTTCTTAGCCTGACTCAATGCGTGACATGTGGTTAGGTCCTGAATTCAATCTCCCTGGTTTCACAATTATTTCAAAATCATATTCCTGAAATACTAACAAACATATGCATATTATTCCCCCTAACACTGGTTTGTTGACCAAGTACTTCAAAGTTGAATGGTCAGTAAACATACATAAATGCGAACCTAGAAGATAGTATCTGAATTTTTGCAATGCGTGCACCATAGCTGAGCCTTCTCTTTCTGTCGTGGTATGGTTATTTTCTGTTGAAGATAACTTTATGCTTGAGAATGAGATGGGGTAATTGATGCCTCCCTCACCTGGTTGAGCTAAAACAATACCAAGTGCTATAGCTGAAGCATCTACATGTACATGAAATGGTTTATTCTAGTCAGGAAAAACTAGAATCGGTTCTTAACCATTTTTTCTTTTAATGTATTCAATCCTTTTTGACAATCCTCAATCCAAGTGTACTTCGCTTCTTTATTCAATAATTCTCCATAGGCTCAGTGATCTGCACGTATCCTTTGGTGAACTTCCTATAGTATCTTGTGTGTCCCAATCTAGTGCATAGCTATTTTACTGAGTTAGGTGTTGGTAGGTTCACTATAACTGCGATCTTCACTGGATCAACCATTAGTCCTTGTTTACATACAATGTGTCCCAATAGAATTTCATAAGGAACACAAAAGATGATTTTCTTTAGATTCAAGGAAATGTGATGTTGTCTACACTTCGCTAACATCATTATTAAGTTCACATAATGGTTCTTCAATAAACCAAATACTGTCGAGTCATCAAATTATACTTCTAAGAACTTATGAATATACTCCTTAAATGCAGCTACAACAACTCTTGAAAAGATAGCAGGTGCATTTGTCAAACCAAACGGCATAATTGTATATTGAAATGATCCCCATTCAAAGGCAAAGGTTGTCTTGTGTTTGTCTTCTATAGCAATTCTGATCTGATGATATCCAGAAAATCCATCAGTGAACGAGTATGCTTAATTCCTCCAACATTATCTAGCACTTCATCTATAAATGGAATAGGAAATGGATCATGCAGCGAGGCATAATCTAACTTTCTGAGGTCCACCCAGATTCTGATTTAACCTTTAGATTTCTTCTCTTGTATTACCATAGGACTTATCCTCAATTTTTGCCTTTATTCTTTCTTTATATCTTGGATTCATTATGTAGGGTCTTTGCTTAATAGGCTTCGCATCTGGATTGAGAGGTATTTTCATAACTCCCAAGTTTCCTAAAATTCCTTTCATTTTGGAAAACTTGGTGGGAAATAAATCTTGATATTCGCGTAGTAGGTCAGCAATCTGTCCTACTGTTTCTTCATCCCATTAGTCCCCAATAGAAGCAAAATTTGGTTCATTCTCATTGCCAATGTTGATCTTTCTGGTCTTCACAGGACTACTTAGTTCTGGAATTTCTAAATCAGGCCCCTCAACATCGCGTTCTCCTTCTGACTCAGGTATATGCACATCGCGAGGGTATTCATCATCATATTCATCTAATGTGAGGTTATAACATTGAAGGGCATGTTCAAGCTGTGTCTCCCACTTTGTTTGTTCATATATTGGTAACGGTGCATCATCAAATACCTTCTTTTTAATGACCTGCAAAGCCTCATGGACACTTGGAAAATCATCTTCAAAACTGAAAGTTGTTTGGAAGTTCTTTGTCATGCTGGACCATTTGGTCGTTCCTTTGCAAAGTTCTATGTCTGTGTACCAATTCTTTGGTATTTTATCCAATGTGTGTATAAATATGTGAACCCATTCTTTCTTAGGTGTATGTATCCAAGCTTTCAAACAACGTTCTATATGATCTCTAGGATTAGTCTGTCCATTATAGTTTACTTTTACAATCTCGTTATGTTCTGCAAATCTAATTTCCATTATGTTCTGACATTCTTCCCATGTATTCAGGTTCTCTTTATGTGCAACCCACCATCTAGCAGGTGTAGCTCGAAATGCTATATTTAGAGAAACTAACTTATGTTCTCCTGGAACTGATACTATATATTCATGAAGAAATGCATGGATATTTCCTAAACCATCATAAGTAGGAATTGGACTTACCTCTTTTCCAATAGAACGTAGTGACTTTGTGATCTTCGCACATCTTCTTGATGATACTTCATGCATTCTTCTCTGCCAGTTCTCCAGTCCTGTTTCTGATTCTGATATGCAAGAACTGTCGCATCTCCAACTCAATGTTCCATCATTTGTAGGGTTAGTGTAATCTGCCTGATTCACTATCATCTTATAGATATTATCAAGTTTTTGAGCTCTACATTCTTCTCGGATTGGTTCGATATATCTAGGTCCTTGTGAAGGATCCAAGGGTGCGATGACCCTAATGTCCAGTCCTTCAAATATCATTTGTTTTTTCTTAAGACTGATGATTGCAAGGTTGTTTATTTCCCAATCTATACCCAATAGTACAGGATACAAATTTCTATCGTCTATGATCTCAATAACCTCGAAGTATGCTTTACTTCGCACTCCATCAATGTCAACAAGGACATTTGATAATCTCCCAAAAGGTATAACCTTTTGATGATTAGCTAGTCTAAACTGTATAGGTGACCAAGATAAATTTGGTTTCCCCATCTGTTCCCATGTTTTCTTTTTCACGACATTCACCTCTGATCCTAAGTCGAGAATGATCTGGTCCATTTCAAAATCTCTAATTTGCACACTTAATCTCATTTCTCTTCCGGTCCTTTTATGGATCTTGATATGATGAAATGCTTTGTGTGCATCATTCATTGTATTACGCAGTTCGTAATTTCCCAACAGAATCTGTAATTCCCCTAAGGCATTTTCATGTCTTAGCAGCTTTATGCAGCTCTGTAAGAACTACGTAGCAAGACTAGTCTGTTCTGGTGAAGTTCGCGATACATAATATGATATCGGCATATCTAGTATTGGTGTTTGATCACTTCGCAACTGGGTTCTTATGGTTGAAGGTTCTCTATTTTGAAAGCTTTTCCTTGCTTCCATAAATGTCTTTTTCTCTTGGTCAGGGTTAAACGCAGGACTTTTTCTAGTATCTTTTCTTACACAAGTCCCATCAGTAGGATTTGGTATGTTCCATTGATATTCAGAAGTTGAATCTTCGTTTGTCCTATCCTCTTTTGTCAAGGTTCCACTTCGTGTCACAACGTGAATGTTGCAATCCTTGTTTCTCTTCTTAGCTATGATCATCTGTATATTCTGGTTCTGTCCTTCTGGTCTTTTCTCTTCCATCTGTATATTCTGGTTCTGTCCTTCTTGTCAAATGACTTACATTACTTACATGTAGTGCATGGATTGTGACACTCTCGGGCTAAGTGTCATGGTTGAGCACAGTTATAGCATACAATCTGACCTCTTCCTTGGCCATTGTTGCATCCTCTTCCTATGTATCCACCACGTCCTCTATATGCGCCTTGATCATATTGCGCATTTTAATTATTATGCGGTGTTTCTCCTTGAACTATGTAGAAATCATGCTTTCTTTCTGTCATGAGATCATAAGCTCAGCAGTTGGTATGATCATGTCCAACTGACTTACAGAATGTGCAATACAAATTCTTTGGTGTTTGTACATATTTCTGAAGCAGATAAGAGTCTTCTGGGAGATGTCCTCTACATCGAAAAATCTCACACTATGGTCCTTACTGTTGATTTAATGGATTTGGTGTTCCACTATTGATGTAATCTCTGAACACGGGGAATTGTTCCTTGGAATTTCCTTCTCCTTTACATTTAGTACACCAAACTTCTTCTCTAGTTTCTTTTCCTTTCTTCATGTCCTGTAGTTGTAATGTCAAGTTTGCTAGCTGTGTTTGTATTTGTACCATACCTGTACTAGTTTCTCCTATGGGCAAAGCTTCTAGCTTCATCGCAATCTCTAGTGCTTTTTTTTTCGATGCTACCTTTTGTTTCATCAACGGTAATCTGATATGGGGAAACAACACGGCTATGAACCATTATCGATGTTGTTGCGGTGCTATCTCAAAGCTAACTTGATCTAATAATGCTTTGAACTTTAGATCAAACTCCCATACAGTATCATTAGGTTTTTGTTTGATTTCTTTTAATTTCATGATGCACTATGATTCTGACTTAGGTTTCTTGAATTCTCTAATAAGCACAGTTCTAATATCAACTAGCGATCTGTTCTGTCCCACATAATACTTCATGAACCATGTTAGAGCTCTGTCTCTAAATGTAGTCACTAAGTGAGCTTGTTTTATAACATCATCTTGTACTTGCTTAACATTCCACATGGCTTCACAAAGAAACCAATGTTGCTCTGGGTCTTCTAGACCAGTTCCTTTGAAAATAGGTAGTTTAATGTCATTTATCATTCTTCTTCTAGGAAGTGTAGTGTTATGTGATGAAGAAGGTATACTACTACTTGGAAAATTCTGAGTATTTGCTCCTGTGGTGTTACTGCTACTAGTGTTCTGTGAACTAGCAATATTTCTCTCATCAACTGGAGGTTTCTACGGAGTGATAGGATGATATCCAATCTGTCTAGGCTTTGTTTCACTCTCATAATCAACCTAATATGAGTTTCTATCACTTCCTAACTCAGTTTATAGGAATGTGTGAGGTTCAACTTCATGATACCTCTTTCTAGTGCTAAGTTTATAGATTTTGTCACTTCTTAAAATACCAATATCTTCGTATGTGTCACTATCTGTGTTACTGAACATTACAAAATCAACCCCTAGGAATCTGATTGCATTCTTAAGACACCTTTTTCTGCTAACAACATTTTAATGTATAAACTGAGGTTTTTCAAGTACTTACCTCTAAATCCTTTGAAGAAATCTCCTTCTGCTGCGCTGTAAGACTTCATAGTGTCCATAGTGAATTTTGTAACGTAGCTCTCTAGTACGCTATCCAACCAAAACTCTACTGCTCTTGCAATTGGGTTATAAAACCTCTTTAAGCCTGTGACTCAACTTTGGAGTCCAAACTATAGGTTCTCCACCTTGAAAACATTTTTTTCATTCTGCAAAAAATGATATCCACTCGTGTAGCTCATTAGCAAAAAATGTGAAGAAAACTACGAGTAAGTAAGAAAATAGATATTTCTACAACCATTCTTCCATAGACAAATGCAAATGTTTGTTCTCCTTCTTCACAAACTCCTTTTCTATCTGAATAACCCAGTTCTCTATCTTCGTTCTCTCGGGATTCCAATTATCAGAGCACATCACCAGTTCAAGCATGACAATAGAACTTGTTTGTTGCGCTTCCTTCTTCACAGTCTCATAACATAACAACATCGCATATCACCATTTCTTTAGCGCGACAATGAAACCATTTGTTGGTTTCTCTCCTCTTCTCCTCTATCTACTTTCCTTGGGGCTGACCCGGGTTCTATGAGGTTCTTCCTCTAGTCTTGATTCCAACAAAATCCCCTTCACTGGCCCTTTCGGCATCAACCTAGGAGCAGGATGAAATCTCACCTGAAGCGAAGATGGGTGGTTACAGAATCAGGTTTCTGCAACCTGGTGATGCACGGTTATGTTATGTGAACTGATGTGCGCAACTTACTCAACATCTACTTCGCAGATCGTGACCAATAGGTATATGCGCACTTCGCAGATCTCAACAACCTACAGATATATGCTCACTTCGTAGATCTCAACAATCTACAGGTATCTACGCACTTCGCAGATCTAAACAACGTATAGAATTCGCTGAATCGTTGTTACTTTGCTTCTACGACTACACATTTACCATACTTAACATAACTTTAGAATGTTCATACATGCATGTTCCGCTACTTATCATATTATTCTTATTCACATTCATATGAAAACACATATATAAGCATAAACATTCATGAACATTCAATATAACAGAAATTCATACACAACACAATCACAAAACACAGATATTTACGTGGTTCACCCCCCAGGTGGGAGCTACATCCACGGGAACTGTTGTTTATATTAATGGGAATGGTTAACAGTTCCAGTCTGCGCACACAGCTACAGAATCTTCTCTACAATGGGTCTTTGTGCACACAGATGTAGAGCCTCTTTCTCTCTTTGATCTCTTACAATACTCACAATGGCTATCCCCAAAATCCAACAACCCTTCCCGTGGTAGAACTTTATTCCTACGGGTAAGAAGAGGTTCTCTTAGATTAGACTAGGATGTATTAGGTCTAATCTAAGACAATTAGGTAACAAATGCAACCTTGAATCCTGAACTAAATTCATATACCGAGATTAAACATATTTGATAGTGACAGAAGGATGTAACTCACCTTCAAATCAGACGTTTTTCTTGCTTCCAGCTTTGATCCCAAAGCTCTCAAGTCGAACCTGTCAAGATCAAACAAGAAACAAAAACGCAATCTCCCAAATACCTTAAAGTACAAGTTAGATTCAAATCTTACTAGATACACTTCATGCCAATGATTCAAGCACAATGCACACAAAATGGGAAACAAGACAAGTTATCATTAATGGAAAATTGAAGACACTTACATAGAGTTGCTTGATGTCCAAGTATCACCTCCAGCTCCAAAGCTTCTGCCCTCTAGATATCTCTGCAAATCTCTCAAGATCATAAGTTGGATGCCCCAAGTATTCCTCTTCTTGGCTAATGGATGGCCTCCCCTTTATAGCACTTGGGAAGTTAACCATAAGGAGAGGAAGGTGGATCTAGTGAGGATTTAGTGGATCAACCAGGCTAAATAGATAGATGAGGTTGAGATCGAATCAAGGGTTTCAATCCCAAGGAAATATCTCGGAAGGTGCAGATCCAAGATCCAAGGCCAAAGGCTAAATTGGGATTTTCGTGCCCCAGAGACAGAGCATAGCGCGAAAATATGATGATTTTCTCGCCCCAGAGGTTATGCAGAGTGCAAAAATATGGGTTTTTCGTGCCCTAGGAGGTATGCATGGCATGAAAATCAAGGCAAACAAGGTCCATTTAGGGTGACACTTGGCCTATAAGGTTGTTTCTTGGAAAACAAGAAGTGGGTTTGTCTCCTAGGTGTCCAGATGAGACCAAGGAGGGTACCGACAACATTAGGGAGAAATGTCGCTAGGCCACATAGTACAATGATGCGACACTACAACCCGAAGTGTAACTTTGAGGTATAATAGTAGGACTGAGTAGATGAGGAAACATACTAACACCAAGGAATGGACGACACATAAGGTCAAGGAAAATGCAGAATGGATGACATAGGATTTATCCTTGAATAATGAGCATGACACAGTAGTGACTTAAGCGGCTTTGAACACAAAGGGACCAATGATATAAATATGCAATGTCGAATACATTGACAGATTCTCCATTTGATTGGAAGAGTAACCAACTGGAAGAGTAAAAACTCTAAGATCAGGTATATGTTAAGGCCAAAACTAGAACCCAACTTGTTTGGTAGACTCGAAATAGGTTCTTTGTTCAAGGACATAGTTGACTTGTTGCCATTATATTGAAAGGATTTTGAGATCCTTCCATTCCCTCTTTCTCTTTTTATGTACCTTCTTCATTTTTTAACTAGATTGAAAAAGAGATAAAAGCATGCTCGATGTAGCTCACCAAATCATAAGTCCCTTAACATATATTTAATGAACCTAAAAAAGGACGGGTTCGGTCCCAAGGAGGGTCCATCCATGTGTAATTTTATGAGTCCATAGAAGGAAAACTTGATACTTTATTTCTTGTTTAATGAGCTTGAATAAAATATAGAAAGTTTCTCAATAATATATTGATCCGTGGATTTTAATATCGAGCCCAGATCTATTTGTGCTCACCAGTGTTTTCAATTTTAAAGAGTCTGAAAAACTTACGCAAGAACTTTATACACCCTCTTGTGGATTTTACATCCAGCCCGAGTTGGTAGATGCTCACCTAGTATTTTCATATTTAGAGAGTCTGAAAAACATAAAGAAGACTCCAAGGTGTACATTTTCATAAAGTTAGTCTCCTCACCTAAAAAAGGATAAAACAATGTGAGGGAGAACTCTTCTAGTGATGTATGACTAGAGTATTCCGTTTTCATACATAGTCTAAACGATCCAGAAAAGGGTTAAAAGTATATTATATAGACGAAATTTCAAGTACTTTAATGAGTATGAAAGAGACAAGCTGACTCGGTAATCTTTTCCTGTTTAAGGAGTCCGAAAAGAGCTTAAATAAGACTCCATAAAAATATTTTCCATGAAAATTTAACGAGCCCGAAAAAGTAAACTCGTCGCCTCCTTTTGTTTTTAACAAGATCGAAGGAAGGATGGAAGAATGCTTGTAATAGGAGGAAATGAGTGTTAGGGGAAAGTGAAACTAGTTCCAAGTCCAAGGAATAGGCATAGGCATAATGCAAGGAATATGAGTAAGATAAGGACACTCGGGGTATGTCTCCTCTAGGTAAAGGGTGTCAAGTTACAAAGGAAAAATGATACATGGATTAGTGGTAATGAGATCAGAGATGAAGGCTTCTATAATGAGCTCAAAGTGTGGAATTTGACATTAGGATCATAAGTTCAAGCAGAAATCGAGACAAATGCATATGTGACTTAAACACAAAAATGGGAGCCTTATAAGAAATGGCTAGAAATATATGAGAAAGAAGACATGAGGCTTCTTCTCAAATTTATTTAAAAACTAGAAAGGTTCTCGAGCATATGATAAAAACTCATCATGGGCACCAAAATGGAATAGGGGCACTGACTATGGTGGCCCATTTTAGGTAGGTTCTATTGTCGACCTGGTGCACAATGCATATAGAGATGGCTAAAGAACCAATATCCAACAAGTTCTATCCTATGGTGAATTCATATGGAAAAAGGTTCAAATGCATCATAACAGTGAGAAGGCCTAAAACTATATGCAAGTTTCTGAATATACCTAACATGATTGAACAATCTATCGAAAAATACCAGTAAACAACTATGAATCCAAATAACATTCTTGTCTCTAAAAAACAATAGTATTGACATCATATCCAAAAAATACGAAAAGAAAGATCTAATACAGGTCATTTTGGTATAAATAGTTTCAAATTGTCTACCGTCAACAATAGGAATAATTAAGGGAGAATCAACCAATGAAGACTCTATAGTACCAAGGCATGGGGACCTACAATCAACAAGATCAAACTTGAGAGGAAGATCAAAGTTGAAAGAAGTGATGGAATTTACACAAATAGATTCATCATCACGAGAGTAAAAAACTTCTACAAACATAATCAAACTCAGCGGAAACACCGACTTGCAGCTCCATGGGAGAGTCTAAAGACTCAATATTACAAGTGTCTGAAGATTTATAATTAGTAAGATTAGACTCCAAAGGAAAGTTGGGGATGGAATAAATTGCAATTGGATCAACATCCAAATGAATAGCAGGTTGTACTATAGATTCCAGGAAAACTTCGTTAGAAGGAAGTATATCATCCGAGATAGAACACATGCCCAAACATTGAATTGGATCAATAGGGTGGAGAGAAAGATATGATGACTTCATTGGATGAATCACCTGGTCAACTACTGAGACGGAGTGCCAAGAAGGTAAGCACAAAATTAGAGGATTCTTCTCAGTAGAAATTGTACCCAAGGGATATAAAGGTTAGATGATTTGACTACACTCAACTTCAGAGGCTGAACACTTCCAAGGGTTTTCAAAGTATGAAGACTTAAATTGGGACTCCTTGTCTTTGGAAGTTGTGGAAACTATTGAAATTGCGTGTACCGAAGATTCATTAACTTGTAAACTGGGTGGGGGAAGATTAAAAGTTCACATTAATGAATGAATGGGATACTAATGGAGTATTTGATTCATGATCTTTGTTGGAATCATTACTTTTTAAGGCTAGTTTGTTGATTCTTATGATCTTTCCCTCATGAGGAAACTTGATGACACGAAATATCAAAGAGACTACTGCCATCATAGCCTAATTCCAACTTCCCCCTAGTAATAAATTATAGTCAAGTAGGGAATCAATCACTTCACATCCACTTTGACTACCTTTCCCCCTATCTCTATAGGAAAATATGGGATAATTCCAAGAGTTTGAAAAAGGTGGTCATCAAAAGCTTTCAACATGGTGATAGGAGCAACCACGTCAGGTGATCCTAAAGCCTTCCAACATGATAAAGACATGATGCATGTGGAGGAACCCTCATCTACCACTGTTCGATGAATCTTAGTGTTTCTAGATAGAACTTGTATCTTAAAAGAAGCATGGTGGGGTAGACAAGGCTTCCAATTCTATAAATCGAAAAAAATTACTTGAATATCCGCAAGATCTAGAGCTCCTAAAGATGAAAGTAAGGTATTCCTCTGAGTTGGACAATTCTGGAGTACCTCAAGCATAGACATTGCACACAGATCTTGAGCCAAATATTATATTATACTATAATGTTGATCACCACACACATTAGGATTATACGCAGCTTTCATGATAACACCCTTTGGTATTCTAGGCATAGTATCATTGGAAGGATTCTCTATGTGTAAAGAATTGTCATTATCAACATTAATGGGTTCCTTACCTTTGGATCCCGATGAATTATATTCATAATTCGTGTTCCTAGTATGGATATAAATATCCTGTTCACACATGAAAACTTTACCTGGGCCTCAAATCCCCCCTTGAGAGGAGGTTCCCTGGTTTCCTTCTTGAGAGGCTGTAGGGTTTTGGTGAACACTAGCAATCATTTGTTGTTGATGTTGAGGAAATGGATTGGTTAAACAGACGATTTGGAGGACCCTTCCTACTGGGCCAATAGACTTTGATCCATTTCCATCTTAGGGAATTTATAAGTTAGATGATCTTCCTTACATAACAAACAACGGAATTTCGTTTTAGCTTTTTCATTATTTTCCCCACCAAAATTAGTGTTGTTTTTATTGTTGTTTGCGTTAGTGTTCCCCTTATTCCCATTTTTCTTGTTATGGTTTTTCTTCCCTCCGGGAAGTTGGTTTCCTTGAGAATTCTGCACTAATAGAACATCAGAAGGAGGGTTTTTTTAAGTTTATGTGTTACATTCTGACCAACCGCTGGTGAATTTTGACATGAAAAGTTATTACCCGGGCTAACTGGATTGTTCTCAAATACACCAATCACACCATTATCATGAGGTGTAGGGATGGGTTTTGTTGGGTCAGCTTCTACTCTAGGAGTAGTGGGGATAATTTCATATAGCATCCTGGATTGGGAATAGCCAAATCCAATTGTTGGGATTTTAAAAATAGCCTACTCTTCGGTCTGAACCCAAAAAAGAGCCACGTATTTTGCAATAACTTGTTGCAATGAATTAATGAACCAATCGGTAAGGAATTCATCAGGATTCTGATCCTTGATCAAGATACATATCCTCCACCACTCATGGATTTGGTAAGAGATATGAGTATATTTATCCTGACAAAAGGATGTTAACATCTCCGTTCTAGTTTCATAATAGACTGGTAGCCGGAAGTGGCTTAAAAATACCATCGCAACTGCATTAAAAGGTGCTTGTGTTAACTCAATGTACCATTTTTCCGCTACACTAGTTAAAGTCCTTTGGAAGAGACACAATCCAATAGAATCATCCATCAAAGAGTTGGATGAAAACCATAGATAAAAATTCATCACATGGTTAGCTATGTCTTCCTTAGGTTTAACTTCAAATTTAGGAATTAATGAAGGAAATTTAGTTGGTAGAGGTTTCCATCTCAAGTCATGTAACACTGGATCATTCATCAACTTTGAAATATCGAGCAAATTCAAAGTGGCCAAAAATGGAAACTTTGTTTGATACATCGTGTTCCAAGTTCCAAGAGCGTTGGCTTCCCATTGGTTGGTGTCGTCACGTGGTTGTCCCAGAATATATGGATTTCCAAGATTGGTGAAAGCGTATTGGGTTGTCAAAAATTCTAACCATAGTGTTGTTGAAAACAAGGATTAGGTGTTCCAAAATCCCCTCCCATCCCTCCTAGTGGTTTGATTTCTTGTAAGAAACTTGGCATAACAGGGTTAGCCATATTAGAACCTCCCATCCCAGAAGAAAAAAAAAAAAAATATATATTTCCTTTATTGGCATTTTTCCCCAATAAAAATCTAGTGCTAGTTCCCCCTTATACAAATTAATTACATTGCAATACATTTATTCCAAAAGGTTTAATAGAACTCATATGTGCAACAGATTGGAAAGATAAGCTTGACTATGGTAGGGTGGAAATAAAAACAACTCTAGTGAAGGGTGGGTTAGGAATAGACATGTGTCCACTTAAGGGTGGGGAATTATGGGAATGGATATATGAGCGACTACCTGAATCAATAGTCAAAGTTGAACTAGGAGGAATAATAGCAGTCATAGGTTGACATCCTGAAAAATCCAATCCAAAATAGAAAGGGTTCAAACTCAGTTGAGTTAATGAACTAGTACCAGTAAGTATCATTGACGACGGGGGAAACCATCCTGATACTATTTTGGATGTCGTATTAAAAGTATCTCCTCCAACATGGTGATTACTAACTAGAGTAGATATGTCCCCTGAAGTAAAAACATGTTCTCTATTTTCCATATTAAACTTCCTAGACAATGGATTAGGAATGTTGATACCAACTATTTAGTCAAAACTAGGACTTTGTGGCGGGTTAAAAACTCCATATGGATCCGAGAGGTCCTCAATTGAAATGGGATCTAAATTATCTTTAGGATAAGGAGAATGAACTCTACGAGAGTTATGCAACTGCTCCTTGGTATCTCTAAAGTTTCCTTTGTCAGAAGAATTCTCAAATTCACTTGACCTAGAATTGTTTTCTTCTATTGGTTGTTCTATTTGATGTCCTAGTTTTCCTATTCTGCCCCTTGAGGGGGTGGATCAGTATAATCTAGTCTCCGCCTCAGAACAGGGACTTCTATCTTTTCATTAGAGTGTCCTTGAATTCTTTGATATCTGCATAGAGGTTGATTGGCCATAGTGGCTCGTAAAGACACTACAAAGAAAGTCTACAAAAAATAAAAATCAAACAACACACCCTAAAAAGTCCCTGAAAGATATCAAACAAGAAAACAACTCTCACACTGAAAGAGTACTTGGTTGCAAGCAAAACATAATGAATATCCAGATATGATCTCCCAAAGATCAGCTTGGGATGATGAGGGGCCAAGTCTAATGAGTGAAAATCAGAGATGCGTTACCAAGGTTGGGAGTCTTTCCCTTCTTGTTGCAAGTGTTTTGCTAGATAAATCTGTAAAACACCCTCCAAGGGCACTAATGCTCCAATCACAAGGTCCTCCCAAGGTGGTCACATAAAATCCTCTGCTAGCACCTATGTATGACCCTAAATACAAGATTATATGGATACCAATATGCAGACAACATCTGGGGGAATATTCACAAGTCAGGCTCGTGCATTTGGGAAAGGTAACTGAACTTGCAACTCTACAACAACACTTTGTACTGTTGAAAGTCCCCGTACACTCAAAATACTCGGTTGATGATCAATTAAGTATTGGATGTATCTCTATGCAACTTAACTTCACATGACCTCATGCTTGAATCCTGTGGTAGAGGAGCTTCTTGGCCACACCCTTACAGTGTTGGATTTCATCCCTTATGAAATACACCTATGTTTAACAAGTTTCAAGTGGTCTTGGAGGATTTAATTCACAAATACCTACCTCCAAAACCCTAGCTTATATATTAGGTGTGTTTCTAACTAGAAGAGAAACAAAGATCCTATCTCAAATCCTTTTTTCTTGCTTAAAGAAACCCCGAGCTTTCACTTCAAAGGAATGATCAAACGCAAAGAAACTCCAAGAGCTAAAGAACCCTACCAAAAGAGGTTTTTTCACTCAAATAGGTACAAATTGACTCAAACAAACTCAATTAGTTATAAATCAACTCATACAGGACCAAATAGGTACAAACAGATCCAAATTGGGTCAAGAAGTTCCAAATTGGTTCAAAGATCTCCAACTTGGGTCCAAAAGCCCCAAGTTGGTCCAAACAAGCCCAAATTGGCTCCAAAAGGTCCCTGAAGTCAAGTTAGGAGAAATAAAAGGGTAGTCAAACAATTCCAAGGGGTCCTACACAGACCAAGGACCAACAAAGACTCCAAAAAATCCAACCAAAACCTCACAGATGGAGCCAAAATTGAAAGCAACACCTACAAGAGGCACACACTTGTGAAGTACTAGCATAGTAGGGTGTAACATGCTAGTAATAAGATCATCACCATTGTGCATCTAGTAGACATGTGTTGATCATCATGGTCACCTACACATGGGTACTAGAAGTCTCTAAAAAAGAGAATGCAACTCAAAAATTGACAGTGGAAGGGTCTATTAAAGCCATGAGACTATTCCTAACTTGAGATTAGACTCAGACCTTCAAGCAAATTGGATAAATACACCTGGAAACCCAAAAGCATAAAACCTTCTTCCCATCGGAGTTGCCAATTCTGTTGTTGGGAAAATAGTCCTATGGTTGGGGTGAGGCCACCAACATACTAGGGTTGGAAAAAACAAACATGTAGGGTTCGACAACAAGTAAAATAAAAAGGAGTTTGAAAGTCAATAGGGTTTGTACCTTATTTCTGAAGGTTGATACTAGATTTCTTTTTAATTCCTTGAACTTCGGTCTTGATCTCCAACCAAAGAACCTGCAAAATCAATTCAAAACCTTTCTCAAACATATTTGAATACAAATAAGTGATGGAAGTTCAAATAGAACATGAAAATTTAATATAATGAACAACAACTAGCAACCAAATTTGAGATAAACATAAACACAGTTGTTTGGAAAGGGAATAATGTCTATTCTATCATTAATTAATGAAGCAAGTACAAAATTACCTTCCTTCTATTCAAGCACCTCATGAAAACTATGATCTAGGATATCATGCTTCTCTTCTCTAAGAATCCTAACCTTAGATCAGATGAATTAGGGTTTAGTAGCATCTAGGGCACAAATAATGGGGAATTGAGTGAGAATTTCTCGAGCATAACATTACTTGGGCCAAGAGTCCTCTTCATGGCCAATCTCCCTCTCTTTTAGAGTGCAGGAAGAAGGTTGGGTCAAGGAGGGAGCAGTTATAACCGAGGAGGAGGTTTCCAAAACCACCCAAAAGGCCCCTAATTCGATATGTTTTATATTTTTTGGATTTTTTAAATGCACACGTTGGTGGTAAAGGGGAAAGGTGCGTACCAAATGCAGGTGAGACATGTGCAACAAGTGTGTGGGTTAAAAAACAAGTAAGAATTCCATTTTGAGGATTTTTCAGGGGGTGTTTTGATCTCCAAATATGATTAGAATCTCCCAAACTGTTGGATAAACCATGAATAAGTTAAGGCCACCATACTAAGCTCCCAAATATGGGTCTTCCATCCATAGTGTCCTAAATTTGTGTGACCACCAATAAATTCATGAAGTGTCGTCATGAGACCACAACATGCAATTGTCGTCATAAACGAAGAAGTGCCAAATTTGGTTATAACACTTACAACACTTCTACTATCAATGAGGAGGTATATGAATTCAATGCATTTTGAATACTTAATTAGAGTATGAGTCGTGATTATTTGGTTCTTTAGCAACTAAAAATGCTATTGCAAGAAGTAAATGAAGATTTAAGTATTCCTCAAGAGCCATTTTTAGAGACGGAAGGTATTGGTCAACTAGAGGTTAACCCTATTGCACCTACAGGTACCATGAATGAGCTTATTAGAAATTTATATTTTTCGGGTTTATGTATAGTATGTATGAGGTTATTTCTAAATATTTTGATTTAATTGTAGCTAACGTGGATACTAGTACTGGGATTCGTGCACAGAGACGTATCTTGCAGTCTAATATCGATCCAGTACTAATAGAAATGGGTCGAGAAGAGAATCAGGAAGAGGATGCCAACGTCAGAATTGTGGACTTTCTAAAAAGAAAAAAACATAGAAGGAAGTAGGGTAGTAGAGATTGGCCACATTCTATGGGAAACAAACTTTGTTGTATACAATAATGTATAATATGTATTTTTGTGAGAGGACCTTGATTCATATAGCCTGAAATTGAAATTAATTAAATGTTGATCTTTATATTTATGTCACTATGTTTTACATTTATATTTTTTTGCGATCATGTTTTATATAGAAGTAATTTTGTAATAATATTTTATGTTCACTTTATTTGTAATTAATAGGTTGACTATTTGATGAAATAACTTCAACTATTCCCCCTATTTTTGTCTCATAATTAGATTCATTCTTGGCCTTAAAGACGCAAGTAGTTATATGTCCATTTCGCTTCTCTTTGGCAAGTTCCTTCACTCCTTTTTATAAAGGTTTTGTGGAGTTCCTTATCTAGGTAGAGCTAATTGTCCCACTAGAATCCAACAACATAGGTTTGCTTTTGGATTTCACATACATCACTTCAGTACACACCTTTTCCAAGGTCTTGATTCCAAACGAGGTGAGTGTCTTCTAAGTGTTGTGTTGCAATCCAACAATCTACTTTAGGACTAAAAACATTAATCTTTAGGGAGATGAAACATCAAGGCATACTTGGGAAATTAAATGTTGCATTCATTTATTTTTTATATCATTTTTTCCACAAGCATTGTCATTAAATTTTAATTTCACATCCATACCCAATCAACTAGAATTATTTTTGTATCACTCACTTAAATTATTCCCAATTAAGAAAGGAAATTCCATCTTGTTTTTGCATCTATAGGATGTCAATGTATTTTTATTTTGAAATTTTAACAATATGATAGGGTTATTGTTGTCATTTCTTAGTGATGAATCTCTTCTTGATTGAATTGTCTATTTATGGAAATAGAAATTTCCACATGTTTAGAGACCTTTGATAGCCTTGAGACACAGTCCAAAAACATTATACATGCATGAATTGAGTATTAAATCTGATGGATATTCCTTCGGATGTAGATACTTTCTCTCCAAAATTGCCACATGTCAATCATACCAACTCAACCACTATCTATGTAGGTTTATATTAGCTTGCATGTTTAAGATATTTTTGTCAACTGACCCTACTTCAAGTGAGCCATATAGATATTTAATAAAGATTTCACAAAGTTATCATGGAGAATAAATGGCATGCATAAAGGAAGGCCCTTTTTTCCATGACTTTCTCCTTTTCTATACATGCAATAATATGAATTTAGTAATCAATATATAAGCCAATCAAGACTCTAGGTTATCTTGCAAAACTGTTTAGTAAAGCTTACATAGAGTTAACATGTAGAAAACATGCCATGCATAAAGGAAGGGCCCTTTTCCATGAATTTATCCTCTTCTATACATGCAATAATCCAAATTTATTAATCAATCTATAATCCAATTCAGACTGAATGTTATCCTACAAACTATTTACTCTGAAGGTGTGCCAATGTAGAAGCTATCTCAAAGAGGTCCGAAAGGAGCAATTTATGTTCAATCTTAGTAGTGCCTCTCATTTACTAGTTCTCATCTCCACCCACCACCACTACAATCTCCTTAGGACATAGCCAGCAATATACATTTAATGTATACTAAAATTTACATTAACTTACTATTGCAAGAATCTATCTCTTTTACAATATTTAGGAAGACTTGGTTGCAACTTCATTCGTTTTGATTTATGTTGGCTAAGCCTGGAGAATCAAATGTAACTCCATGCTTCATGCATTCTCACTGTAGCTTGATAAGTATACATGGTCCACTCATGAATGACTATATAATAAAATTTTGAGCATTTACTTGGGACTAGTATTTTTAACATGATGATCACACATTTTGGAAGCATGGAGTTCTTGTCAATAGGGTTGAAAACCCATTTTCAAGCTTAATCAAGAGAGATGTAATTCTACTTCTCATACTTGTTAGTGAGTTGGAGATTTCATTTCCAGCTATCAATGGGGAGCTGAAAGTTACATCCAAAAACAACTAATCAAATATGAAAATTGTTTTCCCAAGAAAACAAGGGAGTGATGGGAATTGGATTTGAAACAAGCTCATCAATGTGCTGAAAATGCAGCTTGAGAGTGAATGAAATGTCAATCTTGACTTTTTTCATGAGAGTTCAAGATTCATGCCTTAAAGCTTCAGCATGAGTTGGAAATACATGTCAAAAAAGGCTTAGAAATTGATTTTTCAGCAAGCTTAACAAAAGATGAAAATGCAAATTCAAGAAAGCTAAAATCCAATAAATAATGCATAATTAATGCAATAAGCAGAGATCGAATGTTTGGTTGAAAATTAAGGTTGAAGAGTAGTGTTTGAAGATCCGGTTGGTTTGGTAAATCCATGTGTTTCTCTCATGAATATAAACTAGCCATATCAAGAAGGAAACTTATCTCATAGTCACACATGCAAATTCATCTTTCTTTTGTGAGCTTGTTTGCAACACTTCTAGCTCTCATACTCAAGCATGAGCATGCATTTTCATCCATCAAATACTTGCACAAAAGGAACATTTTGAGCCTTGTTTTTATGTTTTCAGACATCATATACTTTCACAAAAGGACCATTTTGAGCCTTCATTTTGTGTTTTCAGTTATCATATACTTGCACAAAAGGGCCATTCTGAGCCTTCTTTTTGTGTTTTGGATCTACACGCTTAGCTCGAAGTTTTTAAGTTTAAGATTTCTTTTTCATGCATGGTAATTTTAAGCATTGCATCAATGCTTAAAGGATTATTTTCATTTGTTCTTGTCATAGTTTTAAGTAGACATCCTGGTTCACAAAGTGCCAAATCAATGAAAAAATAGGTAATCTATTTGCTATAAAAGAAAAAAAAATTATATGAACATGGGGGACTTTATTTTTATTGTTATTATGTTCTTCCTTCTATACAAGTTTCTACAATCACAAGTTCCCTTTATTTTCTTTATGTGTCAAGAAGGAGAACGAACTAGATATCTAACTATAAGGGAAATGAAAATGTTGTTTAGAGTTCCTGAAACCATAGCTACCACATCATTGGAGTTCTTAGTGTGCTTAAAAAATGCCCTAAAGTGGTGGGACTATTTTCAGTTCATGCAAATGATTTAGATGATGGGTTGAAACTTATATCTAGTGAAAGTTATCTTGAATCTTTGCCAACCATAATACCGTTCCTTCAATGTGCAATTGTCCTCTTTATTAGTGAAGAGTTTGAAATGTATCAAAAAGGGGGAAAGTAAGTGATTAGTGACACAATGTTTGAATATATTTCATTGCAAAAAATTACTTTTAAACAAATTATAATCAATGCTAAAATCCTCATATTTGGCATATGTCCATGAATGTATGAGATTTATATTTTAACCTTGGATGTACTCGAAAACACCATGCCCATATTCACAAACATTCCATGAATCTAAATCTAAAAGTGAAGAATTTGAAGATAGAGTAGAAGATACATAAATGACTGATCAAAACTCTTCAAGATTCTGGCACAACACTTGAGAGATTTATTAGTGTGAAAACCAATCATGTATGCAATCCATTTTCTAGGATGGAAAACTGAATCTAAATGAAGAAACATCACAAAAAATGTTCCCCTTCATTATGGTTCATCAAATACTATTGGACTTTAAAGAGGTGGGATTCACCTACCTTTACGACAATTACAATCCTACAGTAAGCTTCTACAAGAATGACATTGCAAATGAATGGGATTTATGTAGTCACATCATCTCATGACTGAATATAATAAGGAGAACACTAATAAGCTAGAAGGCATGTTGTCAAAACCACGAACGCACAAGCGTTGTGGGCTGAGTATCAATAGCATAACTCAAACATCAAACCTGTATACATTAATTGATGTTCATTCCACATGTCTTGGACTCCACTTAAACATTTTTTTTGTTCAAGTCACCTTCATGGTGTGGCTTAAGGGACGTTCAAGCTACATAGTCCACATAGAAGCAGTGTGGGTTAAGCGTTGGTAGCATTACTCAAATGTTGATTCTATATAGGTTAATTGATGTTCATTCCACGATGCTTTAATGTTGCTTCCACATTTTATTTTTCAAGTTGCGTTCAAGGCATGGCCTAAGGGATGTTTAAGCGACGTTTGGTCCACATTTTTTCCATGTTTTTTAGGTGTCTTAAGGTATACTCAAGTCACACCCATCTTATGTCTAATCCACATTTATTCCACGTTTCCAACATGGGTTAAAGGATGTGTATGCCACACTTGTTCTATGTATGTTCCACATCTATTAATTGAGGTTGATAATCTTAAGGGACATTCAAGCCATGTTTGATCAGCATTACTTCCATGGACATTCAAGCCATGTTTGATCAGCATTACTTCCATGTTTCAAACGTAGTTTAAGGGATGCTTAAGCCACATTTAATCTATGTCATTTCCACATTGCAAACATGGGTTAAGGGATGTTCCAATGACATTTGATCCATGTTGATGGCATCTCTTAAGCGACCTTAGGGCCACACTTTTTTAGTTAAAAAATTATTCAAAACATATGTTAATTTTGGCATTGGTTCGATGACAGTAATGTCTCTTAAGTGATGTTAGGCCCAAGCTTTTTAGGTAAAAACTTATTCAAAAAACATGTTAATTTTTGTGTTTGTTTGACAACTTTAATGTCACTTAAGCAACGACATGATAATGACATTAAAATGATGTTTGAAGATACATTAGTCCGAAAGGAGCAATTCATGTTCAATCTTAGTAGTGCCTCTCATTTACTAGTTCTCATCTCTTCCCACCACCACTACAATCTCCTTAGGACATATCCAACAATATACATTTAATGTATACTAAAATTTACATTAACTTACCATTGCAAGAATCTATCTCTTTTACAATATTTAGGAAGACTTGGTTGCAACTTCATTCGTTTTGATTTATGTTGGCTAAGCCTGGAGAATCAAATGTAACTCCATGCTTCATGCATTCTCACTGTAGCTTGATAAGTATACATGGTCCACTCATGAATGACTTTATAATAAAATTTTGAGCATTTACTTGGGACTAGTATTTTTAACATGATGATCACACATTTTGGAAGCATGGAGTTCTTGTAAATAGGGTTGAAAACCCATTTTCAAGCTTGATCAAGAGAGATGTAATTCTACTTCTCGTACTTGTTAGTGAGTTGGAGATTTCATTTCCAGCTATCAATGGGGAGCTGAAAGTTACATCCAAAAACAACTAATGAAATATGAAAATTGCTTTCCCAAGAAAACAAGGGAGTGATGGGAATTGGATTTGAAACAAGCTCATCAATGTGCTGAAAATGCAGCTTGAGAGTGAATGAAATGTCAATCTTGACTTTTTTCATGAGAGTTCAAGATTCATGCCTTAAAGCTTCAGCATGAGTTGGAAATACATGTCAAAAAAGGCTTAGAAATTGATTTTTCAGCAAGCTTAACAAAAGATGAAAATGCAAATTCAAGAAAGATAAAATCCAATAAATAATGCATAATTAATGCAATAAGCAGAGATCGAATGTTTGGTTGAAAATTAAGGTTGAAGAGTAGTGTTTGAAGATCCGGTTGGTTTGGTAAATCCATGTGTTTCTCTCATGAATATAAACTAGCCATATCAAGAAGGAAACTTATCTCATAGTTACACATGCAAATTCATCTTTCTTTTGTGAGCTTGTTTGCAACACTTCTAGCTCTCCTACTCAAGCATGAGCATGCATTTTCATCCATCAAATACTTGCACAAAAGGAACATTTTGAGCCTTGTTTTTATGTTTTCAGCCATCATATACTTTCACAAAAGGACCATTTTGAGGCTTCATTTTGTGTTTTCAGTTATCATATACTTGCACAAAAGGGCCATTCTGAGCCTTCTTTTTGTGTTTTGGATCTACACGCTTAGCTCGAAGTTTTTATGTTTAAGATTTCTTTTTCATGCATGGTAATTTTAAGCATTGCATCAATGCTTAAAGGATGATTTTCATTTGTTCTTGTCATAGTTTTAAGTAGACATCCTAGTTCACAAAGTGCCAAATCAATGAAAAAATAGGTAACCTATTTGGTATAAAAGAAAAAAAAAATTATATGAACATGCGGGACTTTATTTTTATTGTTATTATGTTCTTCCTTCTATACAAGTTTCTACAATCACAAGTTCCCTTTATTTTCTTTATGTGTCAAGAAATAGAACGAACTAGATATCTAACTATAAGGGAAATGAAAATGTTGTTTAGAGTTCCTGAAACCATAGCTACCACATCATTGGAGTTCTTAGTGTGCTTAAAAAATGCCCTATAGTGGTGGGACTATTTTCAGTTCATGCAAAGGATTTAGATGATGAGTTGAAACTTATATCTAGTGAAAGGTATCTTGAATCTCTGCCAACCATAATACCGTTCCTTCAATGTGCAATTGTCCTCTTTATTAGTAAAGAGTGTGAAATGTATCAAAAAGGGGGAAAGTAAGTGATTAGTGACACAATGTTTGAATATATTTCATTGCAAAAAATTACTTTTAAACAAATTATAATCAATGCTAAAATCCTCATATTTGGCATATGTCCATGAATGTATGAGATTTATATTTTAACCTTGGATGTACTCGAAAACACCATGCCCATATTCACAAACATTCCATAAATCTAAATCTAAAAGTGAAGAATTTGAAGACATAGTAGAAGATACATAAATGATTGATCAAAACTCTTCAAGATTCTGGCACAACACTTGAGAGATTTATTAGTGTGAAAACCAATCATGTATGCAATCCATTTTCTAAGATGGAAAACTGAATCTAAATGAAGAAACGTCACAAAAAATGTTCCCCTTCATTATGGTTCATCAAATACTATTGGACTTTAAAGAGGTGGGATTCACCTACCTTTATGACAATTACAATCCTAGAATAAGCTTCTACAAGAATGACATTGCAAATGAATGGGATTTATGTAGTCACATCATCTCATGACTGAATATAATAAGGAGAACACTAATAAGCTAGAAGGCATGTTGTCAAAACCACGAACGCACAAGCATTGTGGGCTGAGTATCAATAGCATAACTCAAACATCAAACCTGTATACATTAATTGATGTTCATTCCACATGTCTTGGACTCCACTTACACATTTTTTTTTGTTCAAGTCACCTTCATGGTGTGGCTTAAGGGACGTTCAAGCTAAATAGTCCACATAGAAGCGGTGTGGGTTAAGCGTCGGTAGCATTACTCAAATGTTGATTCTATATAGGTTATTTGAGGTTCATTCCACGATGCCTTAATGTTGCTTCCACATTTTATTTTTCAAGTTGCGTTCAAGGCATGGCCTAAGGGATGTTTAAGCGACGTTTGGTCCACATTTTTTCCATGTTTTTTAGGTGTCTTAAGGTATGCTCAAGTCACACCCATCTTATGTCTAATCCACATTTATCCCACGTTTCCAACATGGGTTAAAGGATGTTTATGCCACACTTGTTCTATGTATGTTCCACATTTATTAATTGAGGTTGATAATCTTAAGGGACATTCAAGCCATGTTTGATCAGCATTACTTTCATGGACATTCAAGCCATGTTTAATCAGCATTACTTCCATGTTTCAAACGTAGTTTAAGGGATGCTTAAGCCACATTTAATCTATGTCATTTCCACATTGTAAACATGGCTTAAGGGATGTTCCAATGACATTTGATCCATGTTGATGACATCTCTTAAGCGACGTTAGGGCCACACTTTTTTAGTTAAAAAATTATTCAAAACATATGTTAATTTGGCATTGGTTCAATGACAGTAATGTCTCTTAAGTGATGTTAGGCCCACGCTTTTTAGGTAAAAACTTATTCAAAAAACATGTTAATTTTTGTGCTGGTTTGACAACTTTAATGTCACTTAAGCAACGACATGATAATGACATTAAAATGATGTTTGAAGATACATTAGTCCGACGCAAAAAACTATCGAATGAGTGTGGAATGAGGCACACAATCTAATAGTGATACTTCATGAACATTACAATGTGGCACAACCAAATGAATGTTGCAATGTGACATAAATCTTTCAGCAATGTAGCAATGAAACACAAGTCAATCAAGTTCAACTATTGTCAACCATAGTGAACCATAGTCAATCATAATTAACCATAATCCATTGTGGTTAACAATAAACAATCATATTATGCCACACTCAACTAAAGTTGAACACAATGAACCACACTCATACAAAATTAGTTAAAATCAACCATAATCAACCTATAATCAATGAGTAAGATCGTATTTATTTTACTCATAATTCAAAAATAAATTATTATAAGGATAAGTATAATTGAACATTATCAAGTGTTTTAAATATGATTTGACATTAAAAATGTAAGTGAAAAACAATAAACCAAAATCAAGAAAGAAAAATAATAAAGTTAATATTATTTTTTAACAAATATTATATTTTTATACACATACATCATAGTCTAATTAATTTATATATATTTGTAAATATGTAGAAATCATTATGAAAGATCATAATTTTGCTTAAATCTAATAACTTTGTGGGTGTAAAATTATAAAGTTATGTAACTACAAGGTATCATCTTCATAGAAGTGAGTCTCTCCCCAATTGAAAGCATGGCTATGACTAAGTACCTAATGTTCAAGAGCAAGATAAACAGCATGGGAGACAACATGCTTCCTAAGAATGTTTTATACTCTAGTCAAAACCATCTACAGTTTAAGTAAGGTTGACATAAAGACACCTAGTCTTGGATAAATCTCTAGAGAGTTGAGCGAGAGGTCACTTTGCATAATAGTGATAATATTAAAAGTAACATTACATCTAAATTGAATATGTGGTGCAATAAAGATTTAGAGGTACAAAAAATTATGATATCATAAGGAGGTTATCAAGACTAGTCTGGAATATCGAAAGTATCTCTATGTTTTAACTAGTGTAAAGAAGAAAATCAACATTGATAAAATAAGAACAAACTCTCACGAGCTCCATAGTAAAACATAATGCTAGGAAATTCGTAAAACACATGTGGCATAAAATAATTGGTCATCTTTGTGACACCAAGAGGGTTGATGATGAAAATCACTTTCCCATAGAATATCATGCATACACTCACATTGCACAATTTCAAAGAATTTGCCACAATACTGGCCTTCCTAACCTTTTAACTCATCACAACTATGGTGATTTAGAAATGCTTCTCTTAAATTATTTCAAGCATAGAAATACAATTTTAAAGAAAAATAAGTGATTCCTTACCATTTTAAGGTTGTAGAACAAATTTCGTCATCGTCAAATTTTGTAATTAAAAGCAGAAAGTTGTAATTAATAATCAACTTATAATAAGCAACATTAATATATTACAACCTTGAAAATTTAGACATTATGATATTGAAAGATTTACTATATATGTGAATTAATTGATTAACATGTATTAATATAATTTGGATTTAGATTCTAGAATTTATGTATGGTCATCTTATTTAATAGCATTGTAAGAAAGTATGACAATATTATAACAATAAAATTAAATTTAGCCCGATGGGTTAGCTCAAGTGGTTGAGAGCTATGAGTTGTAAGCAGAAGGTCTTGGGGTCGAATCCCCGAGTGGCTATATATATATATATATATATATATATATATAAGGGCCTCACTTGATGCCCCCACCGGGTTAGGCTTCATAATCAGAGGTGACGGTGTGAGGCCCCCTGTAAATTATTCCCGTGAACGTAGCAACTCCTCTCCAAAGTTGTGAACCACATTGAAAATAAAAATAAAAATAAATTTATTTAATAAATCATTATATCAATTTAAACATGACAATAATATTAGATTAAATTAAATAATATTAATAATCTCAAAATAATTTACCATAACAAATATACAAATATATTTAACAATGGTCCACTCATAGGCATAAAATTTAACCACAATGTTGAGGCCTCACCAAATACCTTAACTTGATTGACTTGGAAACTCACTTTTAAATTTTTATATAAACCTTTCTAATTATGTTTTGTTTTATTTGATCTTATCATTTTAAATCCAAAGTAATTGTTACTTGTTGCAAGTTGGAATGAATTTTAATGGATGTAATTTTGATCATTCTATTTTGTAATACATTGTTGGTAGTTGGTTGTAATTGCTTTATCTAATTGATTATCCCCGCAAACTCACTATCTTGCATTTGGCATAGCACATGTATCATATACTTCAGTCTTTTGTCACGTGGATTTAAATGGATATAACATGCTAGAAATAATTTTGTAATTTTGTAAAGGTACCAAATATGTTTTGCATCATCAATTGGCTCAATACTGAGTTTCAAATAGTTTTGCATTATCATTTGGCTCAATACTGAGTTTCAAATAGAGTTGACACTTCAGCTAATGTTTGAGGTGCACTAGAGGTCAATAAGCACTTTGTTTATATTAAAATCTCTCAAGTGATGATGAATCTTGCTAACATTTCTCAATGCATTCAAAAATTATATAACATATATTTAAGACAAATAAGTAAACTTGTTTTTGGAAAAATAATGGTGTTAGTGTGACTTGGAATTTCATTAAAAAATGGCTTTGCGTGAAAATTTGAGGTCCTAACCGAAATGTCATTCTGACCTCCAAAATAGGTTACATGTAGGTTGTTAAGGTTTACAAACTCAACACAACCTTTGTGGTCAAATTTTGAAATAGTATTATGCCAGTGGGGTTGTTTGAACTTACGGGTTATGAAATCCATACACTTGGTTTTGAATTAATGGGTCATGCAACTACTCATTTCAAAGCTTTGGATTTCCTCTACATCCTTCAAACAATGTCATTGCGATCAGATGTCCTAGATGAAATTTATGAGTTGATTAAGCCAAGTAAGCTAAAATCCCTACCAAATTCTTGAGTTGAAGGCTTTTGTATTATTCAAAATATTTTAGTACATCTAGCCATTTTTTCCTTTTATACCTATCTTTCAAATAAGTTTAAATGTTCTCCCATAAATCGAAATCCTTATTCAAATCTATACAAAATATATCAGAATGATATCTTAATTATGACCCAATTACACAATCAACTCTTGCCATTATGACCCAATTACACAATCAACTCTTACCATTATGACCCAATTGCACAATCAACTCTTGCAATTGAAATTTCCAATAGTGAGATTAAAACTACTAGATTTTAAGATTAGATTTGATCCATGGATCAGGCCCTTTCAAAACACCCTTCAACTATCATCACAAGCTCCGATTTGACTTAAGATTTCACTTTGAAATACTTAATTGACCTTTTTCCCTGAAAAGGTGCCCTCAATCACCACGTTTGAAAGCATAGGATTGTCAAATCGGAATTGGGCCCTTCCCGAAAGGTATTTTGAAATTTCCTGATTTGAAAGTGGCTCATCCACGGATTTGGGCCTTTTGCCAAAAATAACTCGACACAAATTTAATAAAGGCCCTCATTTGAAAAGCGGGCCTTCGAGAGGATTAAAAAGCTAAACGGGCATAAACCTCGGATTTGTAAGAATATTAAGAGACATGTAAAAAGTTCCAAACGTAGTGATACGCAGCTGCTTTGGATCAATATTTAGCGATACCATGTCTACATTGTCTTTCTGCCTAGCTCGACCTATGAATAGAACAATACAGTCCATGAATATTATATATGGGCTAAGTGAGAGCATGATAAAATAGTTGTTCATTCATCTAAGTTTTCATCATCAAGATCGTATGAAACCCTCACACTTCTCTTTATTGAAAATACTACTTATCCCATGTAGTATAACCAAGGTGCTTCACTTCAAAGAAGGATAGATAGGAATCAATTTCCCATATCATGTTTTTAAACTAAAGAATGAACATACATGGGTTATATGGACACATCTCTCTCTATAATGGTGCATCTTCGATTGTCCTCCACCTTCCTCAACCTAGACACCAAAGTATTGATAACAACATTAATATTATTCATGCTCAGGCTTTCCCATTATTTAAGTATAATTGCTATCATGATAAGGCTAAAAGAAGTGTAATTCTTGTTTGAAGAGAAGCATTACTCTTGAATGTCGTAGAAGTTTATTTAGAATGTCATAGAGTTTGAGAGATCTAGAATATAGATTTGACATAATAAATCGTTAATGGTGATTAATCAATCATTTCTTTGGAATTGCAAAGTTGGTGCATACAACAACTGTGCTTTAATGTAATTCCTTTGTCTCTTGATGAAAAGCCAGAAGCCATCAAGTTGATTTCATATTATGTTAACCGTAGTGTTCCAAGAAGTAGTATTTCAAGCTAAATCATGCCCATAGTATGTTTGTTGTGGGAAACAATCTAAAAACCTCTTGCCAACATTGGAATGTTCTGTGTTTTAGATGAAATTATAGTCTCAAGGATAATGCTTGGCCATTCATTCAGATGACTATATAGTCTTGTGACAACCAAGGGTATCATCAATTTACTATTTTGGTCGACACTAAATTCTATTGAACTAATTGTCCATTGATTCTATTCCACTTGATGTATGTGCGTCTCACTTTAAGTACATCCAACTACTAATTGTAGAGATCTAGTCACATGGTTTGACTATTCCTACTAACTGTAGAGATCTAGTCACATGGATTGGCTATTCTTAGCAATGATGCCATAGTTATTTTCAAGGACCAAAGGCCAGATCTTTCCTCAATTAGAAGAAAAATCATAGAGCTCATCGAGTGCACACATATCATTTTGGTTTAGTTTTTAAAACTATTCCTCCCACCCACCAACACTAATAGGAACATTAATTATATCATTGATGCCCATGCCTTTCATTGTAAAGAAATGATGGTTTTCTATCAAATACAAGCTACAACACTAGCCTAGATCCATATTAACTTCGAATCTATCAAGTGTCGAGAAGGATCCAATCCCTCGAGGTGTAAATCTTTTTTTAAAGTTCAAAACTTGAGGAAAGGTTTGCACCTCGAGGGATTGGATCCCTCTCAACACTTGATAGAGTTGGAGTTAAGATGGATCTAGGCTAGTTGGTTACATAAAGAATAAGTTGAATAGTAATTATGAATGTTCAATGATGAAAAATGTGAATAGTAAGAATGGAGGATACATATGAAAAATGAGGATAAAAAAGAGACTATCATAATTATGTGTATGTGTATGTTTGATATGATCATCATTATATGTATGTATATTTCACCTAACACGTTCTCGTGTTTGTCTTCTTATGTCCTCAACATGTACATCATCAATTTTCTCACCATGGGGGGGAATTGTAGTTGAAACCCTTTATCGAAGAGAAAATATCATGCATAAAACATTAAAAGTAGTGCACGAAACACTAAAATTCATACATGAAATTAATATATTGAAATCAATGCAACAAACACCGAAACCAATGCACTGATAGTGAAATAAATATATTCCATTGTACATCATCCATTTTCTTATCATGGGAGGACATTGAAATCAATGCACAAAGGTAATATATTGAAATCAATGCAACAAACATTGACACCAATGCACAATTTTTGAAATAAATTTATTCTATTGTATAAAATCCATTTTCTCATTATGGGAGGACAGTGAAATCAATGCAAAAATAAACTTTAATTAATGCACAAAGGTAATATATTGAAATCAATGCAACAAACATTTAAACCAATGCACAAAGTTAGTTATGTATATTTATGCTTCTCACTAAAATATGTCTCAAAGTAATATGCTTTGATTGTATTTTGGCTTGATTATATTGAATTTTAATGTGGAATAAGAATAACACTACCTTGGGTAGCCTTCACTTGGAGTCAAGAACTTGAGTTGTACTTACAATTTCTTTCCTAGGATTAATGTCAACAATGGAGTTTAGCAAATAATAGTTGTTTTCATTTTCTAAATTTAGTAGACTATCATTGCAACAAAAACTCTTGATTGAACTTGGATGCTTTACGTAGATTAGGAGTTTGTTTGTATGACATCTCTATTGGGAGTAGGAAATGGAGTTCAACACATATACTAATATAGAAGTAATATACCATTATTTAAGAAGAGTCTATGGAATAAGGCAAGAAATCTTGTGGGTAGTTTGCAGCAAGTGGATCCACATTACACCTAAGGGGTTCACTTTGTGAGCCTATGACATAGCATATGGATTCATAAAATATTAACGAATACCACTAATTTCATTAGATATTAATAAATGCCTCTAAAATTCCTTTTGATGAACCCCCTTCCCAATACTCTTTTCTAATTATAAAAACCTCTTTTGTCACTAGATACCCTAGGTGTCAATTTTTTCCATGACATTTTTAACACTCATTTTTATTTTTACCTATAGTAGAGTGACTTAACACAAATCTCATAACCCCTATAAACCTTGCAAGGTGAAATATGAAATATTAGTTAGAGAAAATATTTCAAGATGGGGAACAACCCCCTAAACATAAGTCACCTTCATATAGACTCATTCCAATAACCTTCACTCATAGATCATACATATTCAATCACCACTCTGGCCCCAAACACAATCAAATTCATACCACCTTCAAACATATATCATACTTATTCAAGGACAATATGACTTCAAACATAGTCAGATTCACACCAGCTCCAAACATAGAGTACCTACTCAAACCCCCCAGTACCATATTCAGCACCCTAAATACTTAATTATAAACCCCCCTAGTTTCTATGTGTTTTTAATATATTAAAAAAAACTTAACCCCTATATATTATGCAATATATTACTTCCATTTTTTAGAATATTATATTCATTAATATCAACTCATGTGCTATAATATTTCCTACTTAGTGAACCCCCTATGCATTACACTTAGCTTCCTATTTACCAAAGTGAATGGATGTTTTTCTTCAAAGTAATATTCTCTTAAGCATGCGTGTACTCTACCCTATAAAAATGACTTTTTGTTTTGATATCTTCAAGGTAAGTTAATGACACTTCAACTTTACTTGTATATGTGAAACCTTTTAACTATTGGCTTCAAATGCTTAGGATTTTGTTAACTTCTAGTTTATGAAGAGATGTCCAAAAATTCTAAGCAAGTATAACCTTGTATATTTATAGACTGTTGACAAGATTCAACACATCAAATACCTAGTACTTGTCATGCATGTAAGTACTTATGTTTACATGGTAGGAATGTATCTACAATAGTAGCATTGTAGTTAGTATTCAAGTGTTAGTGGCATTGCCTAAATAAAAATGAAATCCTATGTATAAACATATTGCTTAAGTGCATATCCAATATTACCAGTTTGTTGTCATTTTTCAGATAAATTAGCATCATATAGTTAATGTTTATTGCTTAGCTCATCAAGAACCTTCTTAAGTCAAATGTATTTACAATGGTAGCATTGCAATTTGTATTCAAGTATCAATGGCAATGCCTAGATAAGAACAAAATACTAATTATAAACATATTGCTTCATTGTGTATCCAATATTATTAGTATGTTGTCATTTTTCAAATATATTGGCATCATGCAGTCAATCTTTGTTGCATACCTCAATCAAGAACCTTGTTAAGTCATCATTTTCATATAAAAAGAATGTTGCACCATTAGATTTTGAAATCACGCAATGATGACTTCACCCACCATAAATTAAACTCATTTGTTGCTTTTAGACAATGGTTAATCAAACTTTTTTTTTCCATAAATTATATGTTGCAATATTAACTTTGCTAAGACAAATTCATATTGAAACACAAATGGAATGTAGCAAGCTAATATTTTTTCTTAATCCAAAAAATAACTACACACAAGTCACTTCTCCTCTGTGGTTCTCCTTAGTCATTTGCTCCTCAAAAAATCCATTCACTCCTCCTTAGTTTGTTGGTGTGTGTGTGTAAAGTGTAATTACTTAATATAGAGTTGACATGTAACTATTGATTTAGTTAATATTTTTTATTATGTGCAATATGTGACAACATTTCCCCCATATTGAGTTGTATACTGCCTCTTAATGCAATTACATCATCTCATGTGTGAATCATGTTGTTACATTACCCCAAAAATGGTGGAGAAAATGCAAATAAAAGCTCAAAATAACTCATGCATACATCACTTTACCAAAGCTAAGTGACTCAACACTCTCTCACCACCTCAATAAACAAACAATCATGATCTATGCAAAGTTTAATTCATCCCATGTTCTTATGGATACCTGGATGATAACAACAATCATAACTAGAGGATCATCCATTGACTCCTAGAGTTGAACATGCAATTGTGACAATATGTGGACATGGGTACACCATAGAGTAGTTGGTGTTTATATTTCATATCGCTAGAGAGAGGCTTCTTGCAAGGTTCATGTTCGGCTTGTGCATGAGATGGAAAATATATTTACAAATTAGGATGCAGTTATGAAACACTAAAAACAAGTTTGTCCATTCTGGACTTGATAGTTTTACATGGATCACAACCCATAAGGTAGTTTTGAATATTTTTCTTATCTCATAAAATGATTGGTCGACAAATTGATTACCAACTTAATGGATCCAGGATATTGAAAATATATCTAGAACTAAAGAAGCATGGTGATATAGAATACAATTTGGAAATCTTTGGAGGAGTTTACAACAAACTATGATGAAGGGATGTTGTTTTAAGTACTCTATACTTGACGATAGCACACTTTACTTGTGATTTGGGATTTTTGAGTTTGACCTTGCATAGTCGATATGCCTCGTGATCTATGATGGTCAAAGAAAGAAAGCTTGAACATTTTGGTTGAGTCCACCATAAAATGTTTACAATGTTATAATTGAAACCATCACAAGATTAGAATATGCAGGACGTGGTGGGATTCCTTTAAAGTATTTACTTTATTTGTAGAAAAAGGTTTTGAACAATGGAGGAATTGGCTTCAAGTCAAAATTATTGAGAGTGATGTTGTAGTTTGATACTTCTTTCATATGGAAACCATCACAAGATTAGAATATGCAGGGCATGGTGGGATTCCTTTAAAGTATTTACTTTATTTGTAGAAAAGGTTTTGAACAATGGAGGAATTGGATTCAAGTCAAAATTACTGAGAGTGATGTTGCAGTTTGATACTTCTTTTATATGGAAACCATCACAAGATTAGAATATGCAGGGCGTGGTGGGATTCCTTTAAAGTATTTACTTTATTTGTAGAAAAGGTTTTGAACAATGGAGGAATTGGCTTCAAGTCAAAATTACTGAGAGTGATGTTGCAGTTTGATACTTCTTTTATATGGAAACCATCACAAGATTAGAATATGCAGGGCGTGGTGGGATTCCTTTAAAGCATTTACTTTATTTGTAGAAAAGGTTTTGAACAATGGAGGAATTGGCTTCAAGTCAAAATTACTGAGAGTGATGTTGCAGTTTGATACTTCTTTCATATGGAAACCATCACAAGATTAGAATATGCAGGGCGTGGTGGGATTCCTTTAAAGTATTTACTTTATTTGTAGAAAAAGTTTTGAACATGGAGGAAATGGAGGAATTGGTTTCAAATCAAAATGACTGAGAGTGATGTTGTTGCAGTTTGATACTTCTTTCATATGGCTTAGGTGATATAAAAAATGTAATAGGTTGTTATCCCAAACCCCTTCAATTTTTTATTACAATATTTTGAAAAGTTTGAGTTAGAATCATGAAAGCGAAAGTAGTTTACATGAAAACATGTCAATCAATTCCATAATGGGTATGTAGCCATCACTTGTAACTATAGTTAAAATTTGTCAAAAGTCGAAACAAGGATGTGACACCACCTTGATTTTCTTGTCTTCCGAATTTTAATTTGACGTCAAAATTAAATCAATTATATAATGATATATTTTACTCATGTGTATTCTAAAATCATTAATAGTATTCTAAAATTATTAAATTAAATCAATTAGATCAATGATATATTTTACTAATGTGAAGTTACAAGAAGATTAGATGATATTATCAAACTAATCAAAGTTCAAGGAACTTCAAGTTGATAATCTGTAGATCCTAAGGACCACACCCCAGTTCATAAACGACAAATTAATCTAACTAATGGAAGGTAAACGACAAATTAATCTAACTAATGGAAGGTGCATCATTAGCACATAAAGACGCAATTGGATCCTTCTTATAAAATATACACTTTTGACAATTTGAATGCATTATACTTTACTATATATGGAAGAAAAGGGATAACATATCATCTACGAATCTTTATTTAAGAAATAAATGGTTATGTAATATTTAAATCCTTAGTCTAGGAAATGGAAATGGTAAAGGCGAGGTGTGTATTATTTATGATTTAATAGGTAGAATTTGATTGGTTTTTTAATCATATATAATGGTTTTATTTAGAAAATATTTTTGAGATTAGTTTTTGATCAATAAAACATGTTAACTTCCACAAACTAGAACTCTAAACTTGTAGTGAATTATGAATTGATTTTTTTTACCATAGGTAGTTCATCACATTTCCAAAGGTTTCCAAAAAAAATTATATCTAAAATATCTAAAAACAAAGTTGTATTAAAATGGTTTTAATACAAAATGGTATAGACCAAATTCCCTAACTAGCATTAAAATAACTAACATTAAAATATAAAGAAAACGTAATTTAATTCCTTAAGAATGAAATAAAGAGAGTGAATAAGAATCATCTTCTAAGGGGATAACTTCCTTTTATAGTATATCTAATGTAAAAAATGATATGATCTAAAAAAACTAGGTCTCCTTGGTATAGATAAGAGACAAGGGGTACAATTTCAATTAAGGTCCTAGCTGATTAGTAAACACAACACTAATATAATGACATAAATATAATATCACAAGATGTAAGGATTAACATGAGGTCTCTAGACTTGTTTCCCAACAAGATGGTATGCAATGCAAAGAATTCAACTCAATAGATATTCACTTGCTCTTATCATTAACATGTACTCATGCTTCACATATATATGAAATGGGTTGTTATTTAAACATATGATGGATTTTCTTAATATATGAGGAAGATCCACTAATTAAAAATATATTAGTCACTTCAAGAGGGAATGGAATAAGACAAATTTGAAATGCCCAACACATTGCTCCAAAACTTACCCACTCAAAACTAAAATATAAGATGCCAACAACCACTTGAAACAAACACCCAACCTCCCCTACATTCTCAAGAGATTCACTAATTCCATTTGTTGGGGGAGACGCAATTTAATATCCCAATTTTTGGTCTATAGGCTTGAATCACCACCCAACTCACTAACAAACTGATAAGCCAACATTTACCCAAGCCATATAGCCTTAGGAGAGATACATAGCCCCTCATTCCTACATACAATTGTAAAACCCAAGGAACAATAGACAACATTTTTGTATTGCATGTATGAGTAGTGTGGGGACTCAAGGAGAAGCCAACAACAGCATATACCTTCTCAAGGAAATTGAGTCTATGTTTCCACATAATAAATAGTCAATAAGATTGAAAACACAATTAGAAACCCTCTAAAATAGTGAAACAACTAATTAATTATCGTGTTCTTAACCCTTGGAATAACAATAAGATATACAAATATTTATGATGTGAGAAAACATAAATTATATTGTATAATAACCAAACACGAGACAATACATATTTCTCTATTGTCATGTATTTGATTATTATACAATATGATTTATGTTTTCTTGTATATATTATTATGCAGAATAAACCCTTGTATTATGATAATCAATTTGAAAACAATGTTTTCTTTCCTCTTTACGTTGGGTGACCTTTCACTTGAGTTGAGCTACAAACACAAAAATACTTGACAAAACAATACATAACCTCCTATCTCTTTAAATAGGTTTCCTATATACGAAACACTAACTACTTTTGGTCCCATAATTAATGGGTACCAACTACCTAGTGGGTGTTAATTAACAACGAGACCTTGTTTACATTAATTGATTACTCACTACAATCTAGTCATCCTTATTCAAGGGAGATTGATACACATGTTAGTTAACTAACTCTTATGTAGCCTAAAGTAGGGGTATTAGGGTAGCACCTTAACATTAATGGAATCCATTGATCATTATCCTCTTGTAAATTGAATGATGGAAACACCAAAATTGTTGGTGTTCTTTAATTTCTAATGGAGAATGAAGCCATGGAGTCGAATAACAGACCTAAAAACATCATATCCAATCACTCAACCAAACTGAGGTATTAATACCATCCAACAACTATTAACACTCTTATAACAACCATTAAAATAAATAGGAAAAATTAAACATAGATGAAGAAATCTTGTTTCACATAAAATCAATAAAAAATAGACACATAGATTCTACCTTGGAAACCCAAATGGGAAAACAAACTTCAAATAGTTGTTAAGTTTGTTGGAATGTGTAATGTTAATATTACATGTGCAATGATGTGTAGTGTGATGTCATAAGATATTATGATGTCTTATCTAGCAAAGGAAGGGATAATTGTCTCTATCTTATGTAAAATGAGTTATCCCACATGCATCATAGAGAAATATTCTCCAATTCCATTCATTATATAGGGAGGCGGAATATCATTTATCCCACATGTATTATGGGATGTCATTCTTCCATACCTCTAGCTATATAATAGAAGTGAAGGAGACCCTTTTGGGTATGATGAGTATTCTATTGAATGATATTGTAAAGTTGTGATAAGCATATGTGGAGTGGAGCTCAAGTGTAAGATTGGAGATTTATGAGGAATAACAAGACAATACCTTCCCATAGATGTTTCCCCATTTGGGGTTTTACCATGTATTTCTAGTATATCATTTATTTTCTCTTTTCTCTTATTTACTACTCTGATTACATGGTGCTTGTATAGATAGAAGGCTAGACTAGTAGACTCTTGCTATTGATTTGCATGTTAGCAAACTTTATTGTTGTATGTTTATGCATATTTCTCAATATTCTCACATGGTATCAAAGCTAGTTATTATGCTCTACCTTCTTTGATAATTTTTTGAAAAAAAAATTACAAGCACCGAGTTCTTCTATTTATGTTTGGGCCCTCCATATTTAGTATGTTTTCCATCAAATCTATCTAACCCTTTTGTTTTTTTTAAATATGGTATTTTTTCTACATGTTTTTTTATTCAAAACCCTAACCATCACTATTATTTTTCAACAAATTTTCAAAATTCTTTTCAATTTTTTCTTGACTTTTTCTATAGAGCCGAGTTGAAATCCATTGTATACTAACTTGCTATCAAGAATGTATCTTTCTTGCAGTAGATCTAGTTGTTTGTTCATCTCTAGTTTTGTTTTGTCATAGGTTTCCAATCAGGATGGTGACTGCTTTTAGTAATTTCAGTTTCAAGCAGTTTCGGGCACCCGCAAACCTTTCCTTCATTGGAAGTGCATACACGCATGCCCTATTCACAGAGAAAGCGCTTGGGCCTTATTTTTAGTAAACAATTTCACCAATACCTTATTTTTTTCCTGTTTCTGTTGTGGGTTCACATATCCATTAGTAAGTTGTTGATGGGTTTTGTTATTGGTGAGATATTTATGGTGTTATTCACTTTTCTTCTAGATTTTATCTTTTGTATTATTGCATTAGGGTTTAGATTCTTGATTCATTATTATGAGTTTTGAAGTAGCTTATGTTCTTGAATTAGTTGGTACTAACTATATTTCTTGGAAGAGAAAGATGATTGACATTCTCAAAAGTAAGAATCTATGGCACTTAGTTAAGGGTGAGCAAAAGAAACTTGCCGAGGTCTGATGCTAAAGACTTAGCTATATGGGAAGATCAATGCGATCAAGGAATATGAATCATTGGAAAAACATTTTTGGATAGTTTATAGGTACATATTGAGGCTGAGGATAAATTAGTTGAAATATGGAAAACTTTAGCATCTTTATTTGATAAAAGTGATGATGTTTATGCTCACTATCTCGAAAATAAAATCCATGAGTTGGACCTTAAATATTTTGATGGAATGGAGTCATTTCTTGATGAAATTAAAATCTATAATGAAAAATTAAATAAATGTAGTAGTAATTATAAGAAAAATGATAATGCCCTTACTATTCTTGTAGAGTAGAAGTTACCTTCTGCCTTTGATATGTTCATCCAAACTAGGAATAGAGCAATTGAAAGGTCTAAAGGTACTATACAACCCTCTTTTGAAGATTTTTGTAAAGGTTTGATATGTGAGCAATCTTGATAAGTTTTTTAAAAACACTAAATCACATACCAAAGGACCAAACCCTCACTCTTCTAGTGATGATAATGCTCGTAACATGGTATCTAATGAAAATAAAGTGTATAATCCTTGTAAGTATTGTGGAGAAACCAACTACCCTGCAAAATTTTTCTTTAAACGAATATGTGAACTTGCTAAAGCTAAGAAGAAATCCTCTGAAGAGAAATAGGTAACCCTGTATGCCTATTATATTCACCCTAGTAAATCTTCTTTTTCCGAGGAATGGATAATGGATTATGGTGCTTCTAACCATATGACTAGTACATCTTCTTTATTTACATCTTATGACACTAATAGGCACACATCACATAAATATTCAATTAGTGATGGTAAATATCTTTTAGTAGTAGGATTTGGTGATGTCAAAGTTCCTAATGGTACATTGGAAGATGTTTTTTATGTTTAAGGCCTTGCTAATCAATTTGATTTCTATTTTTTGTTCTTTTCAAAAATGTTATAAGTTTGAAGCTTGGCCAGATAAATATGTTTTAAAATATATTAAACATAACTTCAAAATTGATTTTCCAAGTCTTGTTAACCATGATGTTGGTTTATATAAGTTTCATAGTTTTAATTCATGTAAAAAACAACCTTTTTATTCATGTGTTGCTCATGTTGATGAACAATGTAAATTATGGCATGAAAGATTAGGTCACTTGAATTATGGTAAAATGCAAATTTGATCTAAAATGGTACTTGGCTTACCTTCAATTTCTTCCACTAAAGGTGTTTGTGAAGGTTGTGTGCTTGGTAAACATCATAAGGAAATTTTTTATAAAGGTAAAGCTTGGCATGCTAAAGAACAATTGCAACTAATTCGTAGTGATATATGTGGTCCTCTTGAAAGTGCTTCTTTGTCCCATGCAGTGTATTTTCTTACTTTTATTGTTGATTTTAGTAGAATATCTTGGGTTTATTTTTTGAATCATAAGAGTGAAACCTTTGGTATATTTCAAGAATTTAAATCCATTATTGAAAATGAATTCGGTAAAATTATTGTGACTTTGTGAATTGATAATGGGGGGAATTCACTAAAAAATATTTTAATGAGTATTTAACTAAGCATGGAATTCAACATCAAGAGAATATTCCATATACACCTCAACAAACTAGGATAGATAAAAGGAAAAATAGGACATTTTTTTTAATGGATAGATGTATGCTTTATTCTAAAGGATTACATAAATGTTTTTAGGTTGATGTTATTTGTTGTGCTAACTATATTTTGAATAGATTCCCTAGCAAAGTAGTTTTGTAGGTTACTCCCGAAGAAAAATAGAATATTTAGAAGTGAATGTTGGGCACATATTCTAGTTGGAAAACGAAAAACGTTAGAGCCCAAGTCTCACAAATGTATTTTCATTGGTTATTGTGAGGATTTCAAAGCGTATAGGTTGTTTGATCCATCTACACAAGTTTTTATCATACATCGAGATGTTTAATTCATTGAATTATTTCCTCCTCTTGATTCTGTTGAACCTCATGTTACTTTGAATTTTCCTAGTTCATATTTTGTTGACCCTATATCTGTTACCCCTTCCTCTACTTATGTTCCTGATCTTGATCCTAATTCCCCTTCTTCTACAAGTGATCCACTTGAATGTTCCAAAGATAATTGTGTGGTTCCTACCACTACTCTTTCTATTTGGGACTGAAAAAATATTGAATCCATAGGTTCTGAGACTGGTATTCCTTATGATACTTGTCGGACTAGATCTGGATTTGCTCTTTATATGACTAAAGTATTGGCCACAAATTATCCTTCTACATATGCTCAATCTAAAGATAGGCATGAATGGGAAAAAGCCATGACTATTGAGTATGAATCATTAATGGAGAGCAATGACTTGGAAACTTATTCCCCTTCCTCATAGAAAGAATTTAGTTGGTTTTAAATGGATATATAAAACAAAGTTTACTACAAAAGGATAGATTGAAAAACATAAGCCTGGTTAGTAGCAAAAGGTTTTTCTTAGCAAGAAGTAGGGAAAATTTTAGGGGCGAAATTTATCACATGGGATGATTTTTGACCTTTTTTCCAAAAAACAATTCTCCAATGTCCATTTTTTTCTAAATTGATTCGCCCAAATTCCATGGGATAAAAAACATTTACTCTAAAAATTGCCAAAATTGTCTAGAAATTATATAAAACCCTTATAAATTTGAATTTTTTTAGAAAAATATCACCCAACATTTTATGGTTGGAAGTTTGCGAATTATTAAGATTCAACAAAGTCTCTACACTTCAAAAAATCTATGGATCCTTAAAATTTTCCTTGACAAGAAGGTATATATGTTGAAATGTTTGCTCCAGTTGCTAAAATGAACATATTAAGAACCATACTTTCTCTTGCCACATCATATCAATGTGAAATACACCGAATGGATGTCAAGAGTGCTTTTTTGAATGGTGATCTTCATGAATATGTTTATATGCAACAACCTCCCAGTTTTATGATTGTTGTAACTTCAAGTTTAGTATGCAAATAAAACAAGTCTTCATATGGTCTTAAACAAGAACATAGAACTTGGTATGAGAAAATTGGTACCTATTTATTGAAGAATGGTTTTAAGTGGTGTATATCTGATTGAAATGTGTAAGTTAAGAAATTTGATGATGATGCCCTCATTGTGGTACTTTATGTGGATGATATTATCCTTACTGGTAGCCATATTGCATTTATACAGAAATTGAAGAATAATCTTAAGCATCAATTTTAAATGATAGATTTAGGCCTATTGCATTTTTTTTGTCTTCATATTTGCATATGGTTGATGGTATATTCATTTATCATCCTAATTATGCTACAGATTTACTCTCTCGGTTTCATATGAGTGATTGTAATCCTTCTCCTATGCCACTTCAATCCAGTGGGAAATTAATTGTTGAATGTGATACTCCTCTTGTTGATGCCACTTTGTATCATCATATTGTAAGGATTTTGATATGTTTGACACATAGAAATTGTGATCTCTCCTTTGTAGTCAACATGGTCTCAATGTTTATGAAAAATCCTCATGAAATCCATTGGAGAATAGGAAAGAAAATTCTCATATATGCACAAGGGACATTTAACTATCGTGTTTTCTATTCTAGCAAGGCTACAGTTTCACTTCTTGGATATACATATTTTGATTGGGTGGGTGAAAATTCAGATAGAAGTTCTACTATAGGGTGCATATTTCAGCTTGGTCCAGGTCCAATTTCATGGTCCATTAAGAAGTTGAGAACTCTTTATCTTTCTTCTTGTGAAGCAAAGTATAAGGCAGTCAAAGAAGTAGTGTAGATTCAACACATTATTACAAAGCTCGAAATGGTTGAGATGTATCCTAATGAGTTGATATGTGACAATCATAGTGTGATTCAGCTTACATACTATTGAGTGTATCACTCCAAGACCAAGCAAATTGACCTTGATACTCATTATATTCGAGATATTGTTGTGGATAGTATTATTTATTTGGAGTATTGTCCCATGAAACAACAAGTTGCAGATATATTCATGAAATCCATGACAAAAGAAAATTTTGTGTATATTCAAAGTTTGTTTGGGATGTAGGAAGTTTTCTTCAAGGGGTAATGTTAATGTAATTCCATATTTATCCATGTATATGATTTCTTTGTAGTCATCATTAAGGAGGAGAGTTGGAATGTGTAATGTTAATATTACATGTGTATTGATGTCTAGTGTGATGTCATAATATATTATGATTTCTTATGTAGCAAATGAGGCATAATCCCACATGTATTATGGGATGTTATTTTTCCATACCTCGAGCTATATAATAGAGGCGAAGGAGACCCTTTTGAGTATGTTGATTATTCTATTGAATGTTATTGCAATGTTGTGATAAGAACATAAAGTAATTATGAGGAGGAATAAGGAATTAAAATGACAAGATAAATTTAACTTTATGACATTTTTTCTTAAAAGCCAATGTGTGTTTGATTTAGTGAATATATTGACATTGTTTAGTATTGTTCCCTAATTTTCTTATTCATTTGATTTATTTATGAGCTAATATTTTTCAAAGTAAATTCATTTTGGATGGAGCTATAGGTGGTATATTATATAAAAGCTAAGTGAAAGAGATCAAGTTACAAAAATCAGCTCAATCTCTCTCAATCAGTTCACTAGATTTTGTTGGAGATATTTAAGGGATTATGTCCCCTCTTGATTCTCATGATATTTAAGTGAATAAATAAGGACTCTATATCATCGAAAGGTGAAATAATAGATTCCAAGTCGAATTCCTAAGAGGAGGAATCAATCCTACAAAATCAACATGCACATTTCTAGTTAACGAGCACATTTTCCTTAAATCAAGGAGCTAATTGAATGGATAAATCAACATCATCCCAAGTCTAAATCATGTATGCCAAGTTGAATTTCTAAATAGGAAAGCAATCCCACCAACTTGCATGCGGATTACTAGTTAACTGGGACAACTTCCACAAATCAAGGAGCTAATTTGCATGAGCATTTTTTAGTTATTCTTCTATAAATAATTGTGCATCTAATAACATGATGTCAAGTTTCTATTATTATTCTTCTCTTATCATTTCCTTTGTTTCTCTCTTCCTGGTCAAGGCAAATTTGTAAGGGGCAGCTTGCTACCCTATTTTAATGGCAAAATTTTAATGAATAAAAGTTATTTTTGTTCCATCTTTAATATAGTTGCTTAAGCATGGGTTCCAGGAGCTTCCTTGGGTTGGTACAAATCAAGGGAAGGATTGATAACCCCTACATATCTTCCATTTAATTTATTTTAGTTTGTTTCATTTGATTCTGTATGTTTTTCTTTCCTGTAGTTTTCTATAATGTTTCTATAGTTTCCCGTAACGTTTTATGTAGTTTCCTATAACGTTTATGTAGTTTCTTGTTACATTACTGTAGTTCTTGCATAATCATTTTTCTTACAAATAGATTAGTCATTTCATATTGTTTTGTATTCGGTTCTTACAAAATTAAAGTATTTAGATGAATTTACATGATTTCTTTAATTAGATTAATTTTACATGCTTTCATAGATTACGTTCATGCTTTTATTTAGTTAGATTCATGCTTTCTGTAATATCCTTGGTAATATTCGACCAAGATATTAACTCCACTTTAAAAACTTTTACAACTTTTACTAGTGAAATTTTTTATCAATTCCTTCGAACTGGGCAAGAAGTAAGTGAGGGGTACTACTGTAAGGATTGAGGATGGTGGAAGAATATTTAATTCTGGAAAATATATGAGTTTAGGTGCAGCAGTAGTTCAAGGAGGTCGGAATAGGTTTGTCTTATGCACAAGGTACCATTACCATTCACGTTTCAGCATAGAGCAAGTCTATGCCTACTTCGAGGCTCCCTAGGTAGATGGCATATGCATACTGGACAGGTAGAGGTCACTAGGAGTTAATAACAGAGTTTATATCAGTCCAATAGGGGCTGGTTAAGTTCAATAAGGTATTTTTGCAGACTTGTGAAAGTATGGGAAAAATTGGGGTTTCTGGACTCTCCTAGGAATTCTGAGCTAGTAAGTTTCTTATCATTACTCAAAAAGTTTAAAAGAATCTAAATTCTGGTTTTGTGGATTCATGTGGTTAATATATCATTTTATTAACCTACTACAAAATATGGGAGTTCAGATGGATGCACAGATTGCATTTTACAAAGAAATCAGTGAAACTAGTCTAGAAAAACCTTGCAATGAGCTAGTCTTTGATTTTGATTGAATAAATGGATTTCCTTAATTAAAATCTCTGTTCATAAATATTTTGCAGCTCTGATATATTCATATGAACAGTAATATAAAACATTTATCATAACAGAACCCTCATTTTTATTCCAGTGTCTTTCTCTTCAAGCAAATTGCCTTACATGCTAGAAATTGCAGTACATTTGATAGATAATATGAAAAGAGAAGAGATTTGTTACAAGGGATCTGTTCTGAAGTACTGATCATGCTCTCTGCATATCAGTGGTATGATTTGGCTGTAGCCACTACTGCAAAACTCTATTGATGCACCCTCCTTCAACTGGTTAACTCCACCAGTGAAAACACCTCTAGATTTGGCTGTACGAGCTAGAGAAGTGAGAGATGAATAGGAGATTAGATCTGAACTCGACCTATGAACATGGAAGCCACTAATATATGATGATAACAACTCCTGGATCTCACTGAAGGTCTTGGGCATACTCCTCCATGAATATCTTCTTCCGTTAAAGAACCTCCACTAAAACTAGCTGCAATTCTTCTTTAAAGGTAGCCTCCTCCTCAATATGATATTAAGACTTCATGGCTGAACTGTACTGAAGATTACTAGCTGTAATATAACTTGTTGGACCTACATAACACTCTTAGATAACTCACAGAGTCTTGGGGCACATCACCCAAGAGAAATGGTTGAGGCACATCACTCAACAACTGAGGAGCTCAGAGCTCTCATTCACAAATTCTAAATGATCAAAAGTTGTCAAATGGAGTTGGTTGGATTCTTTTATAAATTTCATAATGACCTGCTGAGCAAGTTCTTGGCTTGCTGAAATGTGAGAGTAGGTTACCCACTTTCCCATTCTTCTCCAAAGCCATGAGGGCTCCTTTCTTGAGGAAAATAGCAACTTCTGAGCTTTCAAAACTTTCTTTCCTTCACCTCCTTCACTGAATTTGGGCAAGCGCACTTTAAGTAGCTTTTCTGGTTGTTGCTATTTTCCTTATGAAAGCTTTTCTGAATCTTTCCACTTTCTTTACTTTCCTCTTTCCTGCTTTTGTCTAATTTTGCCAGCTTTTGTCGGTTTCCTTTCTGGGTTCATCTTGCCAACTTGTCTCCACTAGATTCCTTAGCTTTTCTGAGACTTTACCACTTAGGCAAGTTTGACTCACTTACCAATTCGAATTTCCTAGCCAAGTCATCAACCACTTGGCACATTTATTAGCAATAAACATTTAAATGAAAATAATACAACTGAGAAATAATTTAACTTAGCAATTAATTAATTATCCAGTAATTAATTAATTTTTATGGTGTAATGCCTCAAAATTTCCCCAATTAATTAATTTCTCAATTAGTCAATCACTTAGACTTAGTCATGGGGTTAATTGTTTGTCTAGTAAGTTTCTTATCATTCCTCAACAAGGTTAAAAGCATCTAAATTCTAGTTTTGTGGACTGATGTGGTTAATATATCATGTTATTAACCTACTACAAAAGATGGGAGGTCAAATGGATGCACAGATTGCATTTTACAAAGAAATCAGTGAAACTAACCTAGAAAAACCGTGCAATGAGCTAGTCTTGGATTTTGATTGAATAAATGGATTTCCTTAATTAAAATATATGCTCATAAATATTTTGCAGCTCTGATATATTCATATGAATAGTAATATAAAACATTTATCATAACAAAACCCTCATTTTTATTCCAGTGTCTTTCTCTTCAAGCAAATTGCCTTACAGGCTAGAAATTGTAGTACATTTGATAGAGAATATGAAAAGAGAAGAGATTTGTTATAGGGGATCTGTTCTGAAGTACTGATCATGCTCTCTGCATATCAATGGTCTGATTTGGCTATATCCACTACTGCAAAACTCTATTGATGCACCCTCCTTCAACTAGTTAACTCCACCAGTGATAACACCTCTAGATTTGGTTGTACGAGCTAGAGAAGTGAGAGATGAATAGGAGATTAGATCTAAACTTGACCTCTGAACATGGCAGCCACTAATATCTGCTGATAACAACTCATGGAGCTCACTGAAGGTATTGGGAATACTCCTCCATGAATATCTTCGTCTGCTAAAGAACCTCCACTAAAATTAGTTGTTGTTCTTCTCTAAAGGTAGCCTCCTCCTCAATATGATATTAAGACTTCATGGCTGAACTGTACTGAAGATCACTGGCTGTAATATCACTTGCTGGACCTGCATAACACTCTCAGATAACTCACTGAGTCTTGGAGCACATCACCCAAGAGAAATGGTTGAGGCACATCACTCAACAACCGAGGAGCTCAGAGCTCTCATTCACAAATTCTAAATGATCAAAAGTTAACCACTTATACTATGAAATGAGAACTCGACACAGTTCTCATTTTTCTCTCTCCTAATTTTCGTAGCTATTTTTACCTCCGTTTCAAAAAGGGTTGATGCCAGTATCACACATTTTCATTTTGAGGCATTTTTTTGGGCCTTTGACACATCTTTATTGTAAAGTATTTTTAATTTCTATTTTCAAGTGTGTTTTTAGAAATTTAACAAAAAACATACATTTAGAAGCTAGCTATAATGAAAAACACATACATTTTCTAAATTTATCTTTAAAATTTAATCATAAATAATATATTTTTATGGAAAAAATAGTAAACAAATCGAGAAAAAAAAAGACATTTAAACCCATTTTTAATAGATTTTTAGTCATTTTGTATAAAAATGATACTCTTTCACATTATTTTTCATAATATTTAACCACCTAACCAATTATTATTAAAATTTAAAAAGAAAATATTAAAAAAAATTACATTGCCCCCTTCTACCCTAACCCTATCCCTACCCCCCACAAACTATTACAAAAGTTTAAAAAATAATTATAATGCGTCCCTTCTATCCTAACCCCCTAACAAACTATTAGTAATTTTAAAAAAAAATTACATTTAAAAAAATAATTACATATCCTACCCTAACCCCTCAACCAACCATTAATAAACATTTAAAAAAACAAAGTACATTTCCTAATGCCTTAGCCCCCTACATTACCCCCTACCTTAGCCCCCCGAATATTACATTCCCTAATGCCCTACCCACTACCCCATTACCCCTCACACATCGTTTTAATTAAAAACAATTTAAAACCCAACTTAAAAAAATTAAAAAATAAAAATAAAAACCTAAACTTAAAAAATAAAAAATAAAACCTAAAGTTTACCAAAAAAAAAAAAACAAAAAACAAACTCGACTTTACAAATTAAAAAAAAAGACTTTACAAAAAATAAATTTAAAAACAAATTTAAAATTTAAAAAAAAACTTTACAAAAAAAATTAAAAATTAAAAAGAAAGCTAAACTTACAAAAAAAAAAATCAAAATAAAAATTAAACAAAACCAAACTTTAAAAAAAATTTAAAAATTAAACAAAACAAAAATTAAAAATAAAAATAAAAATACAAACAAAAAAAACAAAGATCGCACCCAAAGAGGTGGGCGGATGCTGGCTCCGCTCCCTTGGGCGCCCAAAGGGCCGCCCCACGGGGGCAGCCCTTTGGGCGCCCAAACACGTTATAAAAAAAAATTTAAGATTAAAAAAAAAACTTTACAAAAAATAAATTAAAAAACAAATTAAAAATTAAAAAAAACACTTTACAAAAAAAAATTAAAAATTAAAATAAAAAACAAAACTTAAAAAAAAAAAAAATCAAAATGGGCGGGGAGCATCCGCCCCCTTGGCCGCCCAGAGGGCCGCCCCACGGGCGGCAGCTCGATGCCGGGTATTGAGCTGCCGCCCGTGGGGCGGCCCTTTGGGGGCCCATCGGGAGCCAGAGCATCCGCCCCCTTGGGCGCCCAAAGGGGCGCCCCACGGGCGGCCCCTTGGTCCATTTTGATTTTTTTTTTTGTAAGTTTGGTTTTTTATTTTAATTTTTAATTTTTTTTGTAAAGTGGTTTTTTTAATTTTTAATTTGTTTTTTAATTTACTTTTTGTAAAGTTTTTTTTTTAATTTTTAATTTTTTTTTGTAACTTGTTTTTTTTTTAATTTTTAATTTGCTTTTTAATTTATTTTTTGTAAAGTTTTTTTTTTTAATTTTTAATTTGTTTTTTTTGTAAAGTCTAGATTGTTTTTTGTTATTTTTTTTTTGTAAAGTTTAGGTTTTATATTTCATTTTTTAAGTTTAGTTTTTTATTTTAATTGTTTAATTTTTTGAAGCTGGGTTTTAATGTTTTTAGTTAAAACAATGTGTGAGGGGCAATGGGGTAACGTTGGGGGGTTAACGTAGTGGGTAGGGCATTAGGAAATGTAATTTTTGGGCGGTTAAGATAGGGGGTAATGTAGGGGGCTAGGGAATTAGGAAATGTACTTTGTTTTTTAAAATCTAATTTTTTCAAACATTTATTAATGGTTCGTTGGGGGGTTAGGGTCAGATATGTAATTTTTTTTTAAATGTAAATTTTAAAAAAAATTATTAATATGGGGCAAATGAGACAACCCTGACCATTTAAGGTAGGAGGGGCGCATTATAATTTTTTTTTTAACTTTTGTAATAGTTTTTTGGGGGTTAGGGTTAGGAATTTATTTGTTGAAAACAGAAAATTTCAATTTAGGGGTTGATTTTAAGGCTTTCGTAAACAACAGTATGAGATTTTTAAGCTATGGCTATATTTTTAACCCAAAGAAAAAAACGTTGATACTAGTATCAACACTTTTCGATTTGGGGGTTGTTTTTGGTGTTTTTTATGAAAACATGATACTGGCATCAACACTTTTTTATTTGGGGGTTGTTTTCGGTGTTTTTTATGCAAAAATATGAGTTTGTATGGCTAGAGTTCTCGTTCTTAGTATATAGTTCTCGTTTCATAGTATAAGTGGTTAGTTGTCAAATGGAGTTGGTTGGATTCTTTTATAAACTTCATGATGACCTGTTGAGCAAGTTCTTGGCTTGGTGACCTGTGAGAGTAGGTTACCCACTTGCCCATTCTACTCCAAATCCATGAGGGCACCTTTATTGAGGAAAATAGCAACTTCTGAGCTTTCAAAACTTTCTTTCCTTCACCCCCTTCACTGAATTTGGGCAAGTGCACTTTAGGTAGCTTTTCTGGTTGTTGCTATTTTCCTTATGAAAGCTTTTCTGAATCTTTCCACTTTCTTTACTTTCCTCTTTCCTACTTTTGTCTAATTTTTCCAGTTTTTGTCACTTTCCTTTATGGGTTCATCTTGCCAACTTGTCTCCACTAGATTCCTTAGCGTTTTTGAGACTTTACCACTTAGGCAAGTTTGGCTCACTTACCAATTCGAATTTCCTAGCCAAGTCATCAACCACTTGGCACATTTATTAGTAATAAACATTTAAATGAAAATAATACAACTCATAAATAATTTAACTTAGCAATTAATTAATTATCCAGTAATTAATTAATTGTTATGGTGTAATGCCTCAAAATTTCCCCAATTAATTAATTTCTCAATTAGTCAATCACTTAGACTTACTCATGGGGTTAATTGTTTATCTAATAAATTCCTTATCATTCCTCAACAAGGTTAAAAACATCTAAATTCTGGTTTTGTGGACTGATGTAGTTAATATATCATGTTATTAACCTACTGCAAAAGATGGGAGGTCAAATGGATGCACATATTGCATTTTACAAAGAAATCAGTGAAACTAGTCTAGAAAAACCTTGCAATGAGCTAGTCTCGGATTTTGATTGAATAAATGGATTTCCTTAATTAAAATATCTGTTCATAAATATTTTGCAGCTCTGATATATTCATATGAACAGTAATATAAAACATTTATCATAACAAAACCCTCATTTTTATTGCAGTGTCTTTCTCTTCAAGCAAATTGCCTTACAGGCTAGAAATTGCAGTACATTTGATAGAGAATATGAAAAGAGAAGAGATTTGTTACAGGGGATTTGTTCTGAAGTACTGATCATGCTCTCTGCATATCAGTGGTCTGATTTAGCTGTAGCCACTACTGAAAAACTCTATTGATGCACCCTCCTTCATCTGGTTAACTCCACCAGTGAAAACACCTCTAGATTTGGCTGTATGAGCTAGAGAAGTGAGAGATGAATAGGAGATTAGATCTGAACTCGACCTCTGAACATGGAAGCCACTAATATCTACTGATAAAAACCCCTGCAGCTCACTGAAGGTCTTGGGAATACTCCTCCATGAATATCTTCTTCTGCTAAAGAACCTCCACTAAAACTAGCTGCAGTTCTTCTCCAAAGGTAGCCTCCTCCTCAATATGATATTAAGACTTCATGGCTGAACTGTACTGAAGATTACTGGCTGTAATATAACTTGCTAGACCTGCATAACACTCTCAGATAACTCACAGATTCTTGGGGCACATCACCCAAGAGAAATGGTTGAGGCCCATCACTCAACAACTGAGGAGCTCAGAGCTCTCATTCACAAATTCTAAATGATCAATAGTTGTCAAATGGAGTTGGTTGGATTCTTTTATAAACTGCATGATGACCTACTGAGCAAGTTCTTGGCTTGGTGACCTGTGAGAGTAGGTTACCCACTTTCCCATTCTACTCCAAATCCATGAGGGCGCCTTTCTTGAGGAAAATAGCAACTTCTGAGCTTTCAAAACTTTCTTTCCTTCACCTCCTTCACTGAATTTGGACAAGTGCACTTTAGGTAGCTTTTCTAGTTGTTGCTATTTTCTTTATGAAAGCTTTTCTGAATACTTCCACTTTCTTTACTTTCCTCTTTCCTGCTTTTGTCTAATTTTTCCAGCTTTTGTCAGTTTCCTTTCTGGGTTCATCTTGCCAACTTGTCTTTGCTAGATTCCTTAGCTTTTCTGAGACTTTACCACTTAGGCAAGTTTGGCTCACTTACCAATTCGAATTTCCTAGCCAAGTCATCAACCACTTGGCACATTTATTAGCAATAAATATTTAAATGAAAATAATACAACTCATAAATAATTTAACTTAGCAATTAATTAATTATCCAGTAATTAATTAATTGTTATGGTGTAATGCCTCAAAATATCCCCAATTAATTAATTTCTCAATTAGTCAATCACATAGACTTAGTCATGGGGTTAATAACTGCATGAGGGGCCCTCCTTGTCCATTTAATTCCCAAATACAACCTTAGGCATCTTCCATAAGGTAGTTTCCATACTTGCTCATTAATTAAATAATTATTGCCTAGGTGACTTAGGCCAGAATTACCCCATGGACCATGGAAAAATATGGGGACATGACAGTCCTCCATTCCTAAGATTGCTTGTCCTCAAGCAATGTCAGGATTCCACCAGGCTTCTGCTACACCACTCTGATTGTAATTGTCCCCATCCACTGTATAGTCTATAAATTAAACTTGGGCCTTCAAAAAATCAAGAAAAACTGTACTGTAATTTATATCTGCAAATGAACCAGCAATGAACAAAATTTTTAACCCAGTTAGGATAACTTGAGTAGAATTCCTGGATCCCATTGTTTCTCTTGTAGGGACCAAAACTGTTCTATCACCTTTGGAATTTTGTCACTCCAATGAATTCCCGGATCCCAAAGTATCAACTGAATTTTCCCAATCATCAAAGTCAGTTTAGTGAATCTGTCATCAAGCATGTGCCTTTCCATTCGAGGAATAACTGAAAGGACATTACTGCCAACTAAACCAAGTGGATAGAAAAATGTTTCTTCTAGTGGAAACATCCAATGGCTCAACTCTCTGCCATTGGAGAAAAATTTCAAGCATCCCTCCCAGCATGTGGATTCCTTCCACATAGGCCAACTTTTGCAAGTAAAATGTTCCAATAATTTATCTTGGCAACTTGCCTACTTAGCTGCCTTCCCTTGATCATAAGCATAAAAAATTTTGCAAGGTAGTTTCATGCTTGTCAGGTAATCATTCACCCAGTCCATATGTGGATGAGTGACATGAAATGGCTGCAAAATGTACTTTTGTTGCTGCTCACAATTCAAGACAATGTCAGTTATAATAAGAAATTTATTGCAGAAACAAGAACTTTTTACCTTCCAGATTTTCTTTTCCCGTGAGGCCTCTATCCATCCATCTGGTGGATGAATCGGAGATCCTGCTTGGTGATTTATATGAGCTATAATCAGCCATCTCTTCTGCAATAGGATCCATCTCCCATGGGGACATATCATGATCCTCCTGCTGAACATGTGACACAAACCAAAAAAATGTTTTCACCCACTGCTCATTTCCCATTGGTGTTGTTGAATCTAGGACATGTGGGAAAGAACTGTGAACCTTCTTTGCATGTCTGCAGCCTTCAGTAATCAGAATTATGGCTGCAAATTCTTCATTAATGGCTGTCCCAAATTAGGTGCTCTCATCCCACTCTTTCATGGGAGAGAGATTGTCTTCAAGGAACAACTCAAGTTCCCTTGAAAAACAATCATGTGCTTGGTTCTCATCAAACTGTTCTACACACTCTTCAAGCACATATAAAAATGAATGATCCTCATGATCCACCCTCTCATGAGGTTCCTCCCTATGTTCAAGAATTCTTTCAGCCGAATGAAGTTGACTGAATGGTGTGTAGGAGGGTAGGGGGGATCTTTGCAACTTTTCATGAAGCTGCAATATTTCTGCCTTGGATTCTTGGAGGGCACCTTGAGCGCTTCTCAAAGAATATTGGGTGGCCATTAATTCATCATTGAGCTTGATGATCTATGCATCATCCCTCAAGGATGTACCATGAAACAATTCTACAAGCTCCAATAAACTATCTCTATCAGAAAGCAGGTTCAAGAATTTACCTTTTATGCTTGCCATGGCTTTCTGAAATTCTTCCATGTCTCTCATGGAAGACTGCTCCCCCAAATTCCAACAAAATTTATTCATTAAGGAATGTGTGTAATTGAGGGTTTGAAGGGCTTATTGGATCTTCTATTCATCCATCTTTAAAGCTCCTACAAGAAGATGAGGTTCTTGCAGATGTTCATCCTCTTCATTTTCCATTGCTGGATCAATTCCATGCAGTGCACTTGAAGTTTTGAAATCTGATATATATGTTCCTGCTGCAATATTTTTATCTTTTAGGTCCTCAAAAACATAATTTGGGCTGCAACATAAGTGCTCATTCATCCTTGATGCAACATAAAGATCTTCTCTTAAAGTTTCAGCATTCATACTGCTTTCATTTTTAACACCAGAATTCTGAACCTCATCACTATGGGGGTCAACCATTCTAAATTTTTCAATGGAAATGGTTTCCATATTAGATTGACATAATGGCACATAAAAATCAGAATTTACTAATTCACCATTTTCTCCTTCTTATGTGGTGGAATTTTGATGGCTTGTCCATACACCCATTTCTCTGCTTCACACCCTACTAAGATGTGCTCAATTTCTGCTTCTTGGCGAAGCTCCAGGGGTGAGTGTAAATATGAACTATGTTCCTCCTTTGGATCAGATCCAAAAGATGTCTCACCTTCATCAATCTCTCTCATTTCTTCTGCACTTGTTTTGAAATCAACCATTAAAAGATCGAGAGTGATTTTACCTCCCTCATCACCAACAATCAAGTGTTTGACTGCTGGATCTTCTACTGTGCATTGACCTTCTTCATCAACTTCTTGGAGTAATGGGGCACCAGCAAGGTCTTCTTGGTCATTTCTTTCCAATAAACTTGATGTCTCTCCACATTGTGTGGTGCTCAAATCACAACTGTTGGACTTCCTTCTTGAAGAAAAACCAAACAGTCTCGCAATGCTTGGCCCTGCAAGTGGCCTTGATGAAACTTATTTCTTGATTCCTTTTCCCTGAGATTGGGATGGATCCATATGTAGGGCTGCAAATTCATCTTTATTCTTTTTGGATTCTTCTCCATCAGAAGAACTAGGTGGCTCTTGGTTTCCTTCCTTGATTTTTCCTAGATGTGTGGACACATCTTTATTCCTCCCTTCTATCTTAGCTCCTAGAGTTAAAGATCTTGCCTTGACTTCTTTGCACATAGAATCAACCATATGTGCAATCCTTCTTTTGCTATCACTATTGTAGGGGTCTTTGAACAAACTTTGAATTTCTAAATCACAATAGTCTCTAAAGTTCGGGGACTTCTGAACCTCCTTCTTCAAGGCAAAGTACTCCATTAAGTACTCATAGGATTTCTTAGGGTTACCTCTTTTGAGTATTCCTTCATAATCCCCATTAGTCATAGGTAGGTCATTTCCTATGCTCTCTTCAAACATTTGTTCATCAAGGAAATCATGTTCAACTTTGTGCAAATAAGAATTTCCAACAGGGGTTAAAGGCTCCTCTTCACATGGCTCAAAAATAAATTCTTCTTCTTCACTGACTGGTAGGAGCCACATTTTGCCTCTATGAGAAGATCTTCAATCTTCCTTCCATCAGTGAGCTTCTTTCTTTCCACAGGGGTGGAGGAAAGTGCTCTGCTAGCACTGTAATATCCTTGGTAATATTCGACCAAGATATTAACTCCACTTTAAAAACTTTTACAACTTTTACTAGTGAAATTTTCTGTCAATTCCTTCGAACCGAGCAGGGGATAAGTGAGGGGTACTACTGTAAGGATTGAGGATGGTGGGAAGAATATTTAATTCTGGAAAATATATGAGGTTAGGAGAAGCAGCAGGTCAAGGAGGTCAGAACAAGTTTGTCTCCTAAGTACAATTTACCAAGAATATTAACTCAATTCAAATTCCTTTAAACTCCACTAATCAAGTTTTTGCTAAACTCTTAGAATCGTGTAAGGAGTAAGTGAGGTGTATTGGGCTAAAGACTGAGAACGGTGGGATGAAAGTTCAATTCTGGAATTTATATGGAGTTAGGTGCAGCAGTAGGTCAAAGTGCATATCGAAGATGTCCTATGCACCATATACCAATACATTTCACTTTTCAGCAATGGAGTTAATCCATTGCCTACTTCGAGGCTTCCTGGGTAGCTGGCATATGCATACTAGACAGGTAGGGGTTCTGGGAGTTGGTAACAGTGTATATATCATTCCAATGGTGGCTGGATATGTTCAGGAGGATTCTGGAGTAGATTGGACAAAGTTTGGAAAGAATTGTGTGACAGGTGCTTAGCAGGGATTATCGGGCTAGGAATTTTGCTCGCTTCCCAAACATAAGGCAGAAGATTCCGGATTCTGGTTTTGAGGGATGATATGGTTAATATATTGATTTATTAACCTAATGAAACAAACAAGAGGTTGAAAGGATGCTCAGATTGCATTTTATAAAGAAAACAGTGAAACTAGTCTAGAAAAACCTCTCAAAGAGCTAGTCTTGGAATCTAACTTGACAAATGACTTCCATTAACTGATTTTTTCTGTTCTGAAAGGTTATGCAGCTCTGATATAATTTTAACAACAGTAATGAATCAAAATATACAAAACATAACTCTTCTTTTTATTTCAGTGGCTCCTTTCTCAAAACATGGTGCCTCACAGGCTATAAATTGCATTACATTGGTGGAGAAGATGAACAGAGAGGAGGATTTTTACAGTAGATCTATTCCTGATGTAATGATCAGAAACTATATGGATAATAGGTATGATTTGGCTTCTCCTTCTATTGGTAGTCTTCACTGATACATCCTCCTTCAAACAGATGTCTCCATTAGGGGAAATGCCTCCAAATTTAGCTGGACGAACTGGAGCAATGAGAGGAATGGGAGATCGGGTCTGAATTCGACCTCTGGACATGGAAGCCTATGAAATATGCTGATGACATCTTCTATATCTCACTAGAGGTCCTGGGCACTCTCCTCCTTAGCTATCTTCATCTGCTGGTGGACCTTCTCCAAAATTAGCTAGTAAATTGCTGTGATGGTGATCTCCTCTCCAAACTGGCACTGAATCTTCAATGGTGACCTGTACTGAATAACAATGGCTGCAATAATTAATATTGGATCTGAATAACACTCACAAGAAAAATCTCATGGCCTTGGGGCACATCACCCAAGAAAAGTAGCTGAGGCACATCACTCAACTTGAGGGCTTAGAGCTCTCGTACAAAATTCTCAAATGATCAAAAGTTGTTAAATGGAGTTGGTTGGATTCTTTTATAAAGTTCATGATGACCTGCTGAGCAAGTTCTTGGCTTGGTGACCTGTGAGAGTAGGTTACCCACTTTCCCATTCTACTCCAAAGCCATGAGGGCGCCTTTCTTGAGGAAAATAGAAACTTTTGAGCTTTCAAAACTTTCTTTCCTTCACCTCCTTCACTGAATTTGGGCAAGTGCACTTTAGGTAGATTTTCTAGTTGTTGCTATTTTCCTTATGAAATCTTTTCTGAATCTTTCCACTTTCTTTGCTTTTCTCTTTCCTGCTTTTGTCTAATTTTGCCAGCTTTTGTCGGTTTCCTTTCTGGTTTCATCTTGCCAACTTGTCTCCACTAGATTCCTTAGCTTTTCTGAGACTTTGCCACTTAGGAAAGTTTGACTCACTTACCAATTTGAATTTCCTAGCCAAGTCATCAACCACTTGGCACATTTATTAGCAATAAACATTTAAATGAAAATAATACAAATCATAAATAATACAACTTAGCAATTAATTAATTATCTAGTAATTAATTAATTGTTATGGTGTAATGCCTCAAAATTTCCCCAATTAATTAATTTCTCAATTAGTCAATCACTTAGACTTAGTCATGGGGTTAATAACTACATGGGGGGCCCTCCTTGTCCATTTAATTCCCAAATACAACCTTAGGCATCTTCCATAAGGTAGTTTCCATACTTGCTCATTAATTAAATAATTATTGCCTAGGTGACTTAGGCCAAAATTACCCCATGGACCATGGAAAAATATGGGGACATGACACTTTCATAAAATAGACTCACACTTTCATATATTAGATTCATGCTTTCATAGAATAGATTCTTTCTTTCATAGAATAGATTCATGCTTTCATAAAATAGATTCATGCTTTCCTAGATTAGATTCATGCTTTTATTTAAATTAGATTCATGCTTTCATAGACTAGATTTTTGTTTTCATAAATTAGATTTCCATGCTTTCATAGATTTACATTTCTCGTCTTTCTTAATTAGCATTTCAATTTTTCCTAGATTGAGTTGTTTCTTTATATTTATTGTCTCCCTTAATCAGTCTTTCAAGCTATTTCCTTTGCAATTGTATATACATGTGAAAATCCTCACAGCATATCTAAGAGATGATGTATACCTCACAAGAGTAATTACGATTAAGCAGGAAAATTGAAGAAGAGTGAACAATACAGTATAATGAGCAACATAATAATATGGTATAGTAGAAATCAGATAGAAGCAATAATACTTCACACACACTAATTAATTAATCATAGTATGGACAAATAAATAGTACAATGGTAGAGAGGATTCGAATGCCTAAGGTGGCAATTTGAATTAGCTTCTCAGAGTGATCATAAGATCAATAGAGTGTCATCGGAGCACAACTAGGTGTCCTCATGATCATCGGAGCACAACTGGAAGTCTTCATCATCATCAGTGGAGTCATCAATGCTCAAGTAACTGTCAACCATAAGTCAAACTAACTCTGGTAGGTGTAACTCAGTGTAACTGACTGTAATTGAGTGTAACTGAGTATAAACTAAAGACAACTAGACTGGTAGGTGAAGAAGGGCGAGTTGCTTCCTAAAATCAAGGAAGAAGGGCGCATTAAGCAACTGGAGGGATAAAACTGAATAGTGAGAAGCTCTTGGGGGCTAGCTAATTGAGGGCTAGGTGTTGGACTGATGACTAGGATGCATGCAAAATGCATGCAAACCCTAAAAGTGCATGCATGACTGAAAATGTAAATGATCAAAATACTGGTGGGACTAGGATGGAGTATAGGAATATCCTAACACCCCCCCTTAATCCATCCTGGGCCCTGGTAACTGAGACCAAATGTCACCCAATACAATGAATAATAACAGTCAATAAACCAAGGAAGTGGGAAAATTTCATGGGAAACATACCCCTTCCTCAAAAAAACAAACTGTAAGGCACACACAAAAATAAATGCTCCAAACTCAAGCATGTGTGATGCTTGGTCATATGTCTGGAGGTATCTTCTTCTTGGGAAGAAGTGGATCATGCTCAAAAAGCATGTGTTTGTACTTGCTCTTAAGACTGAATGTGATGAGAACAAATCCAACAGTATGAGAATGATCCTTGAACCTGTGATTTGAATCAACTGAGGTAGGATCAAATCTTTGAAAGTGCATATAGTCTTTTTTCTTCTCCTTTGAATCACCATGGGTGAGATTATGCCAAAAGGAACTATTACATGTTTGCTTGAAATCAAAATCAGATTTAAGACTTTCAAAATAGTTTCTTGAGATCTCCTTTGAACTAGCAGGGGTGAGATCAAAACTATCATATGCATGAGAAATTATCCCAAGCAGTAAATGCTTAGAACCGAAATTAGATACAAGACTTCAATCATGGTTTCTTGAGATCTTCTTTGAACCATGAGAGGTGAGATCAAAACCAATAGATGCATGAGAAATTATCCCAAGCGAATGGCATTTGCCATATTCTTCAATGACCTTCTGAAAGTATGGAATTATGATCATATAGTAGTATAAAAGAGGAGATAGCTGGAGAGGAGCGAATGCATTACCTTCAATAGCTGTTTCGGCCTTTGAATTATTCATGTGATCATGATGCAAACCAACAGACTCTGGTGCAAGAGAGGATTTAGGACCTTCTGCAATATCTAGAGTGTGAGCTGGCATAGAAAGAGAAGAAAGTTTGAGCATGAGTATAGAATCTGCAAGTTCTTTGTCAACAACTTCAATATGAGATGATATTGGTGCATGATCTAAGAGACCATCAAGAGGAGCAAATTCATCACTTTGTTTACTTTCGAATGGGTTGGGACCAAGTCCTTCATTCTCTCTGCCAAAGTTTCCATCCAGGTGAGCCCATATCTCTTTTGGAGTCCATAACTCCTTTGGAGTTTCAACACCATTGCGGTATTTGAATTGGAATCACTGGCGTGCAAACAAAGAAAACATTATTGCTTCAAAGTGCATGTCACTTTTATTTAACCAGTCAATCTTCTCTTCAGGGGATTCAACCTCTCTTTCAAAATAACAATAAAAAAGATCATGGATCTTCAAGTCTGCTATCATTCTTGGTTTCCATTCATCATAGTTGAGTGGATCAAGAGGAGTAATTCCTGATGAATACATAGAAGCTGTAGAAGACCTGCAAAAACAATATAGAATATTTTGCAACTGCTACTGCTGCAAGATGCAGAAACTGCTGCACTCGAAATCTTGATAATAACCTGCAAAAAACTCTCAAGAATGGAGACAAACAAAACTCTCAACTCGCTCTGATACCATGTGAAAATCCTCACCGCAGATCTAAGAGATGATGTGTACCTCACAAGAGTAATTATGATTAACCAGGAAAATAGAAGAAGAGTGAACAATACAGTATAATGAGCAACAAAATAATATGGTATAGTAGAACTCAGATAGAAGCAATAATACTTCACACACACTAATTAATTAATCACAGTATGGAAAAATAAATAGTACAATGGTAGAGAGGATTCGAATGCCTAAGGTGGCAATTCGAATTAGCCTCTCAGAGTGATCATAAGATCAATAGAGTGTCATCGGAGCACAACTAGGTGTCCTCATGATCATTGGAGCACAACTGGAAGTCTTCATCATCATCAGTGGAGTCATCAATGCTCAAGTAATTGTCAACCATCAGTCAAACTAACTTTGGTAGGTGTAACTTAGTGTAACTGACTGTAACTGAGTGTAAACTGAAGACAACTGGACTGGTAGGTGAAGAAGGGCAAGTTGCTTCCTAAAATCAAGGAAGAAGGGTGCATTAAGCAATTGGAGGGATAAAACTGAATAGTGAGAAGCTCTTGGGGGATAGCTAATTGAGGGCTAGGTGCTGGAATGATGACTGGGATGCATGCAAAATGCATGCAAACCTTAGAATTCATGCAAACCCTAAAAGTGCATGCATGACTGAAAATGTAAATGATCAAAATACTGGTGGGACTCGGATGGAGTATAGGAATATCCTAACAATACAGTGCATGGTACCTCTAAGTTTGTAGGAACTCTGAGATTGATAATTTAAGTAATGAGCCAAGGGATTCAGTTTTATAGTTGGAATTATTTGGCCCACCACTTTTTGGCGTCGTTTCCAGGGAGGTAATAAAATTGCATTAGGAATAGTTTGAATTTTTATTGGAAAACTAAAAAACTAAAAATAAATAAATAGCTTGCATGCATCCATATGATTTATTTGTATCAAACCCCAAGTTTGCAGTGTATGTTTAAGTAGGAATTCATGGACATCATGATGCTAAATATATTGTGGGAGAAAGGAGGATAAATTAATGTAAGGATTTTCTCAAATCTGTGTTGTATGCCAATAAATCCAAACAGAAATAGATCTACATCCCAAACAACCATAAAAGAAGGGATCCATGAGCAAAGTCCAAAAGAAGCTCATGAAAATTTTCTTGTGTCTTTATATTTCAATGAATCTTACTATGGAATCCATGAAAAATAATTTTTTTCATCCATCTGTTCATGCATGTGAAAGATAATGCAAATCCATGTTTTTATCTCATCCAACCTTGCATACATACAAAGGAAATCAAAGATTCATGGATAAAATTTGATCGAGAGCAAACAATAGATCCCGAAGTTGAGGAATCTCTTGCATTCAAAGAACAAAAGATCCAGAAAGATTACGACTACATTGAGTCTTGGTCTCAAGAAATCATCAATCAGTAGTACCACTCCTATCTTCAACAATTCTTGGCACCTTATCCACTTGTGCAACCAGTCTCTCATATAATGGCATTTATTGAGGTGTATTTTTCAAAATTGGATATGAGTTTACCTAAGATTCTTATACGCAAGTGGATTCATTGGAAGCATTCATACACTTGAGAAAATAGTTAATCTTTTGCAAGTACGGTAGTGTAGGTAGATTTGTTTATGTGAATAAAAAAAAAGAGAAGAAAGAATAAAAAAATTCCTATGGTGAAAACCTTTTTGAGGCGCCTAGGACATGTCTTTCCTTGGAACCTCCTTTGAGGTGGACAAATGTTTGTAGAAATAAAATATTACTCATGGTGAAAACCAGCAATGGCTCCATGAGGAAGAGCATTGGTGAAAACCATCAATGGCACCCTTGCTTTGATAAAAATAAAAAGAGAAAAAAAAATTGTACTTGGTACTCCTTACTTTTGCTCTCATAGGTCATGTAAGAAAATGATTAGAGCTTATATTTTATGAAGTACAAACGAATCAAAGCATGTTCATACAAATTCAGAGATCAATCTCATTTTCCAAGGGGAAATCAAAAGCATAGCATTTGAGTATCAATAAGTAGTATGGTCCAATGTCTCGAATATTACTCCCAAATGCATGCATATCAGAGGCTGAAATTTTTACAGGCAGCTTGAATATTTAAAGAAACAGTTTCGACATGGGGATGATGTTTTGACTCATAATATCTGATGGTTTGAAATAAAGGTTGGAAAACAATTGAGGGTGTATATAACATGTTCCTCTATCTCCTCATACAATTTTATAAAAAATGGATGAGCTTAAGGTGATTTAAAAATTCAATTACAATCAACTACAGAAAGATTGCAGATTTAAAGGAAGATTTGACATAGGTATTGTATTTTTTATCATTTCTCATTCATAATTTGGAATAAAGGTATGATATTTTTTTAGGGCTTATATAACATTTTCCTCTATCTCCTCGTACAATTTTATAGAAAATGGATGAGTTTAAGATGGGTAAAACATTCAATTACAGTCAACTATAGAAAGCTTCCAAATTTCAGGACAACTTTGGCATAGGTACGATGTTCATCTCATTACCCACTCAAAAGTTGGATTCAAGGTCTGAAACAAATTAATTGTGTAGGGGACATATTATTCTATCTATACATTAAGTTTCATTGAAAAATATTAAGATTAAGTGGGGTAGAAAATTAAATTACAGTCATGTACAAATCAATAGCAGTTTTGACATGGATGCATTAGTGTTACTCATGCTCACTAATGGTTTTGAAATAAGGTCTGAAATTTTTACTGAGAATAGACATAAAATTTCATCAAAAAAGAGTGAGTATAAGTGGTTCAAAAAAATTAAATATAGTCACCTACAAGAAGCATGGGGATTTGAAGGTAAATCTGATGACATGGAATCAAGACTTGAAATGTTTACAAGATGTAGAGGATATCCTCCTTTATGACCTTGAACTATTTCATAAAAAATAGAGGTGTATAAATGGGTCAAAAATTTAAATTATAGACCTGCATCTAGGAAATCTAGAAAAGCAGAGTTGGAAACAAAATGAAGGATTTTCCAATCTTCCAAGGGAAGAGTTTTCAAGAGCTCAAATTCCAATTTGGAGAGATCCATTTTTCCTGCAAATAAATTAAATCCCATCCAATCAAAAGAGCTTGTGTTATTTCAAGCAAGCCAACTCTCATATTTTCAAGTGAACCTGCAATTATTTCAAACAAGGAAGCCCTCATTCTTTCAAGCGAGCCAACTCTCATTTTTTCAAGCGAGCCTACAATTATTTCAAGCAAGGAAGCCCTCATTATTTCAATCAAGGAAACCCTAATTCTTTCAAGTGATCCTGCAAGTATTTAAAGTGAGCCATCCCATCCATGAAATCAATTGATGTAGCTCCAACCCCAATTTCTTCAATGCTCAGTCATCTCAAAGATCAACACACATGCAATCATTCAAAGGGTAAGAAAAATTAGGTAACTTACTAACCTATGTCAATTTATTCATTTTAACAAGCATGCAAGGCTAAAAGGTATATCATGAAGTTTCAAAATTGTTGATGGCACTGAAAAATGAGTTGGTGATTGTATTCATTTGGAATCCAAATACTATGGTCCATACTAATATTCGGTGTGGGCATCGAAAATAGAGTTGGGGGGGAGGCAATTTGAGGCTTTCTATTTTATGAATTCAATTTGTATATGAAGAAAATGAACTGTGATAAAATGCATGTTGTTGGAACACAAGTCATGGTAAAATCAGTTGTAATAAAGTGCACGATGTTTATCTCAAGCCTATCACTTTGCAGATTTAAGTCTTGGTACAAGTGGTTAAGAGCAAAAAAAAAGTCATGGTAAAATCAGTTGTAATAAAGTGCATGATGTTGGATCTCAAGCCCATCACTTTTCATATTTAAGTTCTGGTACAAGCGGTTAAGAGGAAAAAAAAATAAAAATGAAAACCATGAGGGAACAAAGCAACATGTTTGATACTACAAAAAAAACACAATCAACAGCTAGGAACTTTCTTTCTCTTGCATGACAATTATCAACTTCTCAAGAATTGTTTTGTTGCATGAGGACATGCAAATATTCAATTTGGGGCGTATGATGGGCCCCTAAAAAAGCACATTATTTGGCCCATCTAATGGAACATACAAGAATTATGAGGAGGAATAAGGAATTAAAATGACAAGATAAATTGAACTTTATGACATTTTTTCCCAAAATCCAATGCATGTTTGTTTTAATGAATATCTTGACATTGTTTAGTATTGTTCCCTAATTTTATTATTCATTTGATTTATTTATGAGATAATATTTTCAAAGTATTATTCATTTGTGATGGAGCTATAGGTGGGAGATTATATAGAAGCTAAGTGAAAGAGATCAAGTTACAAAAATCAGCTCAATCTCTCCCAATCAGTTCACTAGAGTTTGTTGGAGAGATTTAAGGGATTATGTACCCTCTTGATTCTCATGATATTTAAGTGAATAAATAAGGACTCTATATCATCGAAAGGTGAAATCATAGAGGCCAAGACGAATTCCTAAGAGGGGGAATTAATCCCACAAAATCAGCATACACATTTGTATTTAACTAGTACATTTTCCTTAAATCAAGGAGCTGATTGAATGGATAGTTTTCTCAAGTGCCGATTATTATCACAAGCTTCCAATGCATGGAAGAAGGAATCAACATCATCCCAAGTTGAAATCATGGAGTCCAGGTCGAATTTCTAAAGTGGAAAACAATCCCACCAACTTGCATGCAGATTACTAGTTAACTAGGTCAGCTTCCACAAATAAAGGAGCTAATTTGCATGAGTAGCTTTTAGTTATTCTTGTATAAATAATTGTGCATATGATAGCATGATGGAAATTTTCTATTATTATTCTTCTCTTATCATTTCCTTTTTTTCTTTCTTGTTGGTCAAGACGAATTTGTAAGGGGCAGCTTGCTGCCCTGTTTTAATGGAAGAATTTTAATGAATAAAAGCTAATTTTGTTCCATCTTTAATATAGTTTCTTGAGGGGTTACATGAGCTTCATTGGGTTGGTATAACTCAAGGGAAGGATTGATAACCCCTGAATATCTTTCATTTAATTTATTTTAGTTTGTTTCATTTGATTCTGTATGTTTTTCTTTCATGTAGTTTTCTATAACGTTTCTGTAGTTTCCTGTAAAGTCTTCTATAGTTTCCTGTAATGTTTCTATAATTTCCTGTTACATTACTGTAGTTTCTTGCATAATCGTTTTTCTTACAAACAAATTAGTCATTTCATATTGCTTTGTATTCGGTTCTTACAAAATTAAAGTAGTTACATTAATTTACATGCTTTCTTTAATTAGATTAATTTTACATGCTTTCAAGATTAGATTCATGCTTTTATTTAGTTAGATTCATGCTTTCATAAAACAGATTCACGCTTTCATAGATTAGATTCATGCTTTCATAGAATAGATTCATGCTTTCGTAAAATATATTCACACTTTCATAGAATATATTCATGCTTTCCTAGATTATATTCATGCTTTCCTATATTAGATTCATGCTCTTATTTAAATTAGATTTATGCTTTCATAGACTAGATTTCTGCTTTCATAAATTAGATTTCCATGCTTTCATAAATTTACATTTCTTGTCTTTCTTAATTAGCATTTCAAGTTTTCCTAGATTGAGTTGCTACTTTACATTTACTGTCTTCCTTAATTAGTCTTTCAAGCTATTTCCTTTTCAATTGTATATACAGTGCACAGTACCTCTAAGTTTGTACAAACTCCCAGATTGATAATTTAAGTAATGAGTCAAGTGATTCAGTTTTATAATTGCAATTCTTTGGCCCACCGGAGCTCAACTAAATATAGGATATTTCTAAGGAATAAGAATACAATACCCCCCATGGATGTTTTACCATTTGTGGTTTTACCATGTATATCTGGTGTATCATTTCTTTTATCATGTCTCTTACTTACTACTTTCATTATATGGTGCTCGAATGGATAAAATCAGGGATAATTTTAAGGACCCATACTTATTAAAAAGTGTATAAACCTTGGCGAATCTTACCAATTCTTAAAATGTCAACTATAAAATATTTGGCGATAATTTTCTAAAATTATTTCAATTTCTAAGGATTTTATATAGTTTATATAATAATTTGGCAATTTTTAGAGTGAAAAAACTTTACCCCATCAAAATTGGGTGAAATGGGGCTTCAAAAAATGCAAATTGGCGAATATGTTTTTGGAAAAAAACATGGAAAAATAGCCCATGGGCTAAATTTCGCCCCTAAAATTATCCTTGGATAAAAGGATAGGCTAGTAGATTATTTTTATTGATTTGCATGTTAGAAATTATATTATTGTGTGTTTATGCATATTTCTCAATATTCTAACAAATTTCTCATTATGAAAATATTGAGTTATAGTCTATCTCATGGTTGTTTGTGAATCCTCCTCTCTTTGAACAAGAAATAAGAAAAAATCCATTTTAGGGTCATGTTACAAGAATATATAGGACAGATGGGGGGTAATGGGAAGGCCAAAAGAATGAGATTTCAATTCCCATTTCTCTCTCTCTCTTACTTCCATTTTCTATTTTATTCAATTCTTTGGTTTTCTTCTCTTTCTCTTACATTTTGTACACTTGCATTTTCCTTTATGTTTAGTCTAACCTTCATTAATTGGAAAATTACACTTGTAGGTACTAAGTCTTACAATTATACTCTTGTTCAATTCCATTTCAGGTCACACCTTCCCTTGGATATTATATTTGGTAAACAAAAGCTTAGAGGAAACCAATATGGATAAATTTTCCTTATGTCTACATATTTGAAGTACAATTCTAACTTTGGATACTAGTTACAACTCTGACTCTAACTCATGGATATGGTTTTGGATATGGATCTAGCTCTAGTTCCTATCTCAATTGTTCCCATAGTGAAGAATTATTCTCATTGACTTTAAGATTTGAGAAATCTTCATATATTAACTATTCAACATAATTCATTCCCCATTTTAGTGTGCAAGTCTCTTGCATTCTTAGACTTGGAGATGGTCCATCTTGGTAGTAAATGAAATCCAAGTCAAATTTCAGTTGTTTCTTATTCACTATTGAATGCATGCATTACTCATTCAACAATGAGATCCCATCAATCAATGCCATCGCGTGGCCATCATACGAGAAATCCACAAGAGGTCAAAGTGCATACTATCCATTGCTTCTCAACATGGAAACACCTATATGTTGTTTGCAAATGTCACTAGGACTCAGTATCTACAATAACATCACTTGAACGAACTCCTTTATGTGCAACCATAACACCTTCTTCTACCTAAAACGTTCAAGGAATCCTGCACCTATATGGATATAGGTTAAACATTATGAATTGCTTCTCAACATGGAAGCAACTATATGTTGCTTGCACATGTCACTAGCACTCGATATCTACAAGAACATCGCTTGAGATAACTCCTTTATGTGCAACCATAACACCTTCTTCTACCTAAAAACATTGAGGAATCCTACAACTATATGGATATAGGTGGATACATTATTAAAGGTGAGAATATTCCTCAAGTTTTGAACAATACACGGAAGAGGGAATTCCATTGATTTCCTTTCACTAATATCTAATATATCCCCAGGCTAAAAGATTGCAAGTAAAAATTGGAGTGGGGTTACCTTTGTTGTCAACATAAAATTGTTTTCCTCTTCAATAGTGATGTATAACTTCTATGCTACTATAAATCTTTGGATAGATTCTACTCCTTAGGTTGGATATGTTGTGAGTTTTATATCTCCTTTAGGCTTCACTTTCCACAATATTATCTTGGCTATGTAGTTCTTGGGGTGAATCTCTAGGTGTAGTTTCTAACACTTTTCTTCCTAATGTCCATTCAACTTGTGGTGGTGGAAAAATTTCTCAATGCTACTATATGGATTGCTTGACATACCCATTTTCTACTCACGCCTTTGAATTTGTTGTTGGATTGGGGAAGTCTTCTTCTCATTCCTACTCTAAATAAATTTTTCTTGTGGCATGTAGCTTTCTACTCCTAGGAAGATGCCACATGATGTCCTTTGTTCCCACACAATGATCATATTTCTAAGTACCAACAATTGGTAGTGATATGACCTTTCTTTCACAACAATGAAAAATAAGGTATGACTTACCTCATGCACACCTCTTGGTATTTTTTTTCTTGTCCAACTGGTTTTCTTGTCGATTATCCTAAGTGTTCATGTAGGCTAATTCATTTTACATTCCTTGTTTCTTCCCTTCTGAAATATACCACAAGAATGATAGAGTGACAACATGTTGTCACCTTCATTCAATTATTCTCTTTCTCATAATGAGCATGCCAATTATACCATGTCTTTTTTCTTCACAAATGTGATCTTGGAGTCTATGGAATTTTCCTCTCTACCAATGAAACCTAGGCCTTCATGCTTCTACAATGAGGCTAATGATTCCTTATCTTTTCTTGCATAGAACTTGTCCATTGTATCCCATCTACACTAACAATTTTGAAATAATTCCTCTTGTATGCTTTTCAAATTCACCAAAAGGTTCTTGAGAAATGTCTAAAGAAGGTGATCTTACTATAATTTCCTTAGTTATGGTGTTGGATTTGGAAATTGAAATGGAATGTTCCTTTTCTTTATTGGTAACTTTAGTAACTTTGCTCATATCTTTTCTAATGATTCTTCCTTAACTACCAACTCTTTCCATAGTTGAGCATTCATTTTAATGATTATATCCTCCTACTATTTATCCATCTGAATGACCTTCTCTCCCAATTGATCTAGATGAAATCTTCTCATTTTCCATTCTACCCTAACCACAATATGGGAGTCTTTGATCCAAATAATAGAGGGGGTTATAGTCTACAATCGGATGTGAAAGTAAAAAATCCATATTTGTATTAAATGTAAAAAGGGAGCATGATGGACATGTAATTAATGGAGTTAGTTATTCAAAGTTGACATTGTCAACAAGACACCTTATAAAAAAAGGTAGTAGGGAGAGAGTTAGAATCGGTAAGGAGAGGTCCCAAAATTGATCTCATTGCATGTAATGGTTCATCTTAATGGAATCGTTCTTCTCCAACTCTCTCTTGTATTTTCATGGTGTATTTCATTTATTTTTTTATTGTGTATGTTCCTTATATGAATTTCATAGCAGATATATATGTTTTCTCTCCTCCTCTCTTGGAATTCAAGCCTTCTGGGTATCAGTCTTCAAGATCTAGATTAGTGGTATCATAGTAGGTAGCCATTCCAAGGGAATGAGAGTTTGAATCATAGTTCAAGTTGAAATATTTTAGGAATATCTAACCTCCTTTTGGCACTCTCAATGTCCATTTGCTAGGCCATACACTGTAAGCATCATAGTTCTTCCACGGGCACTACAAGGTTTTCTACCCTTGGATCTTCGTTCACCAATATAGGAGCATCATGCATGGATTTCACTACATCCATTGATCTGCAACATTTTGGGAAATCTTGGAGGTTTTCTATGCTACATCTGGAGGTTCCATCATCTCTACAACAACCCATGTTTCTCTACAAACCCTTCGAATCCTTTGTGGCCCTCTACACTCATCACTCTATGGAGGACAAACCACTTCTAAAACATTTAGAGAGATGTTTCAGATTGTACAGGATGTTTCAGACAGTTTACCATAACTCATTTGAAAGTATTTTTCATCAGCTCAAATGGGTGTTTCATGTAATTTCATTTTGTTTCCTAGTTTGTGAGATATGCATTTTTGAAGTAGCACATGTTTGTACATAGTGCACCCATATGCACAAAAAATTTAGATTGTTTCCATGCACTCCACAAAATATTTTATAGGCTCTACCATATCTCATTGGAAAGGTCTTTCCATCAAATAAAATGGGTATTTCAGGATTTTTCGTTTTGATTCTTGGTTTGAGAGATATCATCAAATGAAGCTCTACATGTAGTTGACCAGTGCGGCCGCACACATCATCATACTCAGTGGGAATTTTATTGCTCCAAAGGCCACCACAGAACATGTTCCATATACCAATGGAAATATCTCTCTGATATCTCAAATGGGTCTCTAACGGAATTCAATTTCATAGCCTGCAACATAAGTTATGAACAAATTTGCAACAAGACATCAACTGCAACAAAAGTCACAAATATTTTAATAAGTTTTAAATTTTTGGATTTATTAAATCATATTGTAATTTTTGCCAATTGTAACTGCCCACAAGGTTATGGGTCAACCACACAAATCCCATGGTTATGGGTTAACCATGCAAAAATCTTCTCTTCATTGGCAATTGGCACAACACAATGAACATAATGGGTATTTTTTAGCATGAGTTAAATTATGGGGACCATCATTTTCTAAGGGGGGAGGAATGATATGAACCTTAGGGAGGTTTATAGTCTAAGATCGGAAGTTAAAGTCAAAAAGTCATATTTTTATTAAATGTAAAAAGGGAGCATGATGGACATGTAATTAATGTAGTTAGTTATTCAAAGTTGGCATTGTCAACAAGACACCTTATTAAAAAGGCAGTAGAGAGAGAGTTAGAATCGGGAAGAAGAGGTCCCCAAAATGACCTCATTGCATGTAATGGTTCATCTAAATGGAATCTTTCTTCTACACCTCTCTCTTGTATTTTCATGGTATATTTCATTTATTTGTTTCTTGTTTATGTTCCTTATATGAATTTCATAGCAGATCTAGAGTATTTTCTCCTCTCTTCTCTTGGCATTCATGCCTTTCAGGTCTCATCCCTCAAGATATGGATTAGTCTTGGAGTTTTAAATTTTTCTATTTAAATATGCAACCCAACTCTCTATAATTGTTTTTATCCAATATTCAATGATCTCTATTCATCAAATCGATTCAAAAGAAATATAAATAATTTTATAGAGATGTCTATATTATTTTCCATATATTTCATCCACTGATCATACATCTAGATATTTTCATTCAAGTTCCTATTGTCTTATTGACACTACACCTTGATATATTGTAGGTCTTCCAACCGTTCTCCTTTTTCTTTATTCATGTTGAGTCGAATTTACCTTCAAATTTTCAGTAGTTGTTCACTCTCTTCACCAACCTAGATACTATGTGAAATTTAGTTTCTATATTTATGTTGAGACCTCTATCCTTTAGAATGGATACAAGGTTTTTGTTCCATATTATCATCTAAGTGCAAATTTCCATATAAAATTATATGTTGTACAATATGCCAATAAACAAATATAATATTACTCAATTACAAATCAATTGCTTATGCATTCACTCATTGTGATGATTTTCCAATCACATGGCCTGTCTATATAACATTCCTTATTCTCATGTGCTTACCCAGTGCACATCTAAGAGAGATCTCTTTGTTGATACGAGATTCAAAAAATTAGTATGGCTAGCTATATTCCAATAGTTAATGCCATAATCACTTGTATAGTAGTGACAATATCAACATAACAATGAAAATCTAAATCAAATTCAATTGTAATTGAAACCCTAATATCAAATATGAACAAGGTTAACTTTTGATATGGCTCTACCATTCCATGTTCTCTATCTACTTGGGATTATGTTTATTAATGGAATGGTTTTTGGACTTGTTTCTAGACAAGATGAACAATGCCACCATGTTGCTATGTAATGCAAATAACTCATCTCAATGAACATCCACTTTCTCTTATCATTACCATCATTAGCATGTACTCAGGCTTCAAATTATCTTTCATTGAGATATATATATGTTCCTTCATGAAAATAAGAGTGTCATCGTGAATGAATCTTACACTGACAAACGGAATATGATTCATAATACCTTTATGATGGCTCCAACGGTTATGATCTCACTCTTATCCAAATTATACCATTGAATAGCCAAATGTACATGAAATTGAGGTAAAACTAATCACATATCTATGAAATGGATTGTTGTTTAAACATATGAGGGATGGCCTTAATATATGAGGAATATACATTATCTAAACACATATACTATGATTTTCCTCATGATGGAATAAAGTAAGACAAAATCACAATTCCCAACACATTCCCCAAACACTTGGACACTCATAATTGAAATAGAATATGCCATAAACCACTTGAAACCAATTCCAAACCTCCACTAAATGCTCAAGATATTCACTAATTCCAAACATTGAAGGAGAAGCAAATAAATAATCAAGGTTTTCATATGATGGCTTGAATCACCACCCAACTTACTACCAAATTGATAAGCCAACATCCATCTAACTCATATGCCATGAAGAGAGAGAGATGCCCCTTGTCATACCTTCATGCATTCATATGGTATACTTCATGTATGACTAATGTGGGGATCAAGGAGAAGGAAACAACTATGTATGGCCTATTATAGTGAGAAAGACTATGTGTGGGATATTAATAAACTTCAAAACATAGAATTAGAAATTCTTTAAAAGAATGCAACAACTTATTAATGAGAATGATTTATCTTCGTCCTCTTATAAAGAAAATGGTGGACACAATATAGATTTTGGTGTTTTTTAATTAATTCTAATGGAGAATGAAGCTATGGAATGGAGTAACAAAGTTACAATTAACACATAAAATCACTTAACACAACTAAAGTATTCATACCAATAACCATTAACACTCTCTAAACAACCATTAGCATAATATGAGTAGAAAATTTAGTACATATGAGATATTGGCTCACTACAAAAAAAATAAATCACATAATGGACACATAGATTTTACCCTAGAAACTTGAATGAGAAAACTAACTTTAAATGGTTGCTCAGTTTTCATTGTGGAAATCCGAGGTTACACTATAGCTCATATAGCTCTTTGTGCATCATCCTCTCTTTGTCTAGGAAACAAGAAAAAATACCTTTGAAAATCAAGTTACAAGAATATATAGGAGATATAGGGGTAATGGGAAAGCAATGAGAATGACCTTTTAGTTCCCATTTCTCTCTCTCTCCTATATTCATTTTATATTTCATTTAATTCTCTTTTATCTCTCTTTTGACTTTTTCAATTTTTATACTTGTATTGTCTTTTATGTTTTTATCTAACCTTCATTAATTGTTGAATTACACTTGGATGTACTAAGACTATTATGTAGAATTTTGTCCTACGGATAAGCCAAAACTCTCTTAACTTTAAAGCAGACTTTAAACTAACTTCAAAGCAAGAAACAAGTCAAAACAAATGCTACCTTGAATCCCTAGATCTAATAGACATCTCAGGATTAAAACGCTAAAGAGAGTAGAAGGAGTTTAACTGACCTTCTATCCGGACGCTTGTTTTTGGTATTTGCTCCAAGCTTCAAGCCCTCACAAGTGAACCTGTCAAAATGGAACCAAAACACAAGAATGCACTATTCTCTAGCAACCTGAAACATGAATTAGGATCTAAATCTATGCAAGATACAAATCATATCATTAAAACAAGATTAACACAAATGATTTGGGAAAACAAGACAAGTTATTCCATTACAACTTGAAGAATACTTACAAAAGGTGCTTGATGCCCAAGCCAATCCTCCAGCTCCAAGTGTCTTCTCCTCTAGCTACCTCCACAATGCTGCAAGACCATAAGTTTGGTGCTCTCAAGAGTCCTCCTCTTTTCCAATGGCATGCCTCTCTTTTATAGTGAATGGTGAGGTTAACCAACAAGAGAGATGGGTGGATCTAAGGAGAGATAAGTGGATCAGGGTTTCTAATCGAAGGAGATGAGTTGAGATCGAATCAAGGACCCCAATCTTCTATTATCTTCGAAAATCCAAAATCCCACAAGCCAAGGGAAAAAAGCTATTAAAAGAGTACCGCGCTTTGCAAAGACTGCAGAACGCGGCACTGCCGCGCTTTGGGGAAATAGCAGAACGCGGTAGTGTCTAGTACCATGTTTTGGCGAACTAGCAAGGCGCGGTAGTGTGTGTAAATAAAGTCCAAGGTGGGTCAAAAACTTGCCAGGGTGGATTCACCTTCAAGGTTGACTCATCATCTGTCTCTTCTGGGTGGTGCAAAATAGTAGGGAACATGTTGTCAACTCGTTTTATGATGGAGATGCGACATTGTGAAACATAGAGGTATAACAGATGCCCCCTAAAGTGTGAGGTCAGAAGGGACTGATGGCCAAAAGACTTTACGAATATAATGTGCAGAGATAGCATCGAGGAGAGCGACACTGAGCTGAAAATAGAAACAAAGTGTTAGATATACCACCGAGGCGGGCATTCCCATGCTCGGAAACAGATGACTCAAAGCATGGCTGCCGACCAATACATTGCAGATCCATGAGTACTGAGATAATGTAGACTGTGGATAGATCATGGCTACTATGAACAATCGTAGATCCATGAGACAATAACGACACAGCCACGACCAATACAATAAGTGGATCTGTGTGACAATACAAGGGACTTCGCCATCGCAGCCTGGATGCAGTCAAAATGTAGAGGTGCGTCCAGGGTCTTCTACCCAATCGCAAGAAGATACGAATCTAACCATGTGATTACAAGGTGTTGAAGTCGAACATGGTAGAAACCATTTGATTAGCGGTCAATGATGTGGACCGTTAACAAATGCGAGGGAGATCACCAATGATGACAATGATTCCCAAGGTATCAATAGTACATCTCAACGAAATGCGAATGAATGAGTTGATGTCGAGCATCCGAGAGATTGCTTGATCAGAGGTCAATGATGTGAACCCGCTGTCAAACACGAGGAAACCTGCCATTGGGGCATGCAGGCACCAAGGTACTAATGGTTGATCTCTAAGTCTAATTCCCGGATAGTGATTTGGTGTCGACAGGAATAGACTTGTCGAAGGTGGGCCATGATGATTCCCACATCATCGACACGAAATCGGCACATATGATAGGATGATGAAGCAATGGAGTATGTACTGACACAGCGGAGGCCTGACACAATGAATGAATCGAAACAATGCAATCCTTTGAACATGTAACAGCATGTAACAGGACTTGGCAGCAGGGATTATTAATGAATAGAGGATAGACACCGGATGAGTGGACTCGTGGCCAGGGAGACGACCCATGATGATGACTATAACTCAATGAAAGACGGATACCCAAATATAGACAAGAGATGGACACATGCCATGTTCAAAGGTAACGACTGACAAGCTACCATAGATAAACTTGACTTATTCTCCCATATTTCCTTGACATGATGGACGAGTACCTCTTTCTTGTTTTACGAGCTTGAAGAGGATAACAGATGCTCGGTGTAGCTCATCTCATGGATGAGTCCAATCTCACATGTTTTACGAACCTGAGAAAGGAGGGGTTCGTCCCAAAGTGGGTCCTTCGATGTTAATATTTTAACGAGTCCAAGGAAGGAAAACTCGGTAGTTTTTCATATTTAGAGAGCCTAAAAAACTTAAAGGAAGCTCCATAATGTACTTTTTCATAAAATTTAGTCCCTCGATCCTGAAAAAGTGTAAAACAATTCCCGAGAGAACTCTCCCAGCCGAAATTGACTGAGGTATACCTTTCTCGTAAATAGTCTAGACGGGCCGAAAAAGGGGTAACCTATCACCGAATAGACGACCTTTCAAATACTTTTACAAGTGTGAAAGAGTCAAGATCACTTGGCAATCTTTTCAATTTTAAGGAGTCTGAAAAGAGCTTAACTATGGACTCCTATGGTCTTTTTCGTAATTTTAAATTATTCTGGCCCGAAAAAAGAATAAAATACAACCAGGATAATACTTTCCTCATCGTTTAACGAGCATGAGTAAAGCTGACCATACTCGACACCGTTTACTTGAGTTTGACAAGCACGACACAGGTGTGAAAGCGCTTGGAATCTTTTTCAAGTTTTAAATCCAGAGCACGAAAAAGATAAAGTGGGCTCAAAATGAAGGCCAAATTATGAATAAACACCAGTGTGAATGTATCGCATTTTTACCGAGGATCCTGTCAATAAATGCTCAAAAACTGGACATTAGCAATGTGAAAAAGGGTTTATTTCAATTATTAAAAATAGTAATTAATTAATTAATTAAAAAATGTGAAAAAATGCTATATAAGGAATGGTAAAAATAGAAATTACTATTCATTTGTGTTTTTTACCCAAAGGAGACATTTTCACCCATTTTGGAGCAAGATTTCAAGGATCCATACCGGGAGTTCTGGGACACCATTTCGACTGCCGTCTGTGCCAGGTAAGAGTGCTTGAGCCCCTCTTTCATTTCATGTAAGAAATTTTTGCTTTCACTGGAAAAAATTAATTTTTTTAGCAAGCCCTTTTGGGAAAGAATCGCCCTCCACACTACCGCGTGGGGGCCCTATCGAAAGACGCGGTACTGTTGAACAGTACCGCTCTGTATCCTCAAAATGAGGCGCGGTAGTGTGGACTGCCGCGCGGTAGGGTACCCTCCAGGCGCGGCACGGGCGAATTTCAAGTTCAAAAAATCAAATTTTCTCCAATTTTTTGCTGGAATTAAGTTGTTAAATGGTTACTAATTGTTTTGCTTGCCCTTTTGCAGGGATTTGCAACTTATTCGGAGCAAAATGGTAAGCTGGAAAGAGAGAGAGCACGAAGCGGATGATTTTGCAGCCGAACATGACTTACCAACCGTGACCGCATTGCGAGAATGTGGTTTGCTAAAGTTCTTCAAGACCAAAGGGATCCACCAGCAACCTAAGCTCCTTACTCACCTTATCCAATTGTGGGACCCTGACATTCAAGCTTTCCGAGTGGGAGAGCATGTGCTTGAGATCCAACTTGAGGATATTTATTTCCTCACAGGCCTCTCGAAAAGAGGGGCCCGGGCGAACTTTACCGGGTACACAGCTTCAGAATCAAGCACAGATGACTTGATTGCTCGATATTGCCAAGCGGGTTCGAGTAAGAAAAGTGGGAAGGTGGCCATAAAAGAGGTCATAAATCTTCTTGTAAAAACCGTGCTATTCACTATCACGCGTGCAGCGGGAAGCGTGAGTCCACATCAGGCATCCCGCACGCAGGTGAATCTCGCAGCAGAGTGCATGGGAGGAACAGTTTTCAACTGGTGTGATGCAGTGTTGTCCAATCTAAAGGAACAGGTGCACAAGTGTAGGACTGGGAAAAATACCCAGTTTGGCTATGGGAGCATCCTGGTCACTTTCTTTCTGGCGAGGGTGCCACTACTGCGCCCACAGATATCTATGCCCCCTCGTCCACCTACTGAGCCATGGATGGCTCGATGGAGTGACTATGCTGTACGTCTCGGGGGACCTCAGCGGTTAGCCTTTGGAGAGGACTTCTTCTCTTGGCTAGAGGAGCAGATAGTCATGATTGACGACTATCCCTATTCAGGGGTAGATTTCCGTGAGGATATCGACTTGGCATTGCCGGAGGATGATGACTGGGACAACTCTGGTATGACTTTTATGGATATATATTTTTTGCTTTTTGAATATTTAATTTTTTATTGCTTTTTTAGAATGTGTAAAAGACGTCTAATATATATTCGCATGCATGTTGCAGACCGCGGACCACAGAGACCAGCTGGATATTCTCCACTACGTCGTGGCGGTGTGGATCGTCAAGCTGCTCCTGACGAAGAGGAAGATGAAGACGAGGCAGGAGGTGTCCGAGACATTGAGAGGAATCTGCAGGGATTGACCCATGGCATCCCTGCTATGCGGATGGATGACGTCCCTTACCACCTCCAGCGGCATACTGTGGGTGTCCCTGGTCGTATCAGTCGACTTCTTCGCAGGGTGGTTCGAGCTGTGGTGTGTTACCACCAGCAGCGAGAGGAGTCCGATGAGGGACATGATAGGTCTCCTAGGTCTCCATAGATGGTCCTTTGATCTTTTTGCGGCATGTATGCGATATGTAGGCTTTGAGGGCCAATTTTTTGTATATGGGATTTGATCCCCAATTTTGTCTTTGACACAAACTTTATGTATTTTTTGAAAAAACACTCTTATATACAGTGATACGGACCTATTTATGATCTAGATATTTACAATGACTTGTGCATTTTATTTTTTATGATGTTTTTATGTATGGGCAATATGCCAATCCAAAATGTAACTAGCCAATGCATCGGCAATACAATTGAATTCTCTCGGTATGTGTTGATATGTGATAAAATCAAATGACCATTCCAAGAGGCGTACTCTTCGAAATAAACGAAGTAATGTAGGATCGCGAACTGTGTAAATACGGTTTAGATGAGAAACCACGAGTTGGGAGTCTAAAAATACTGATAAGGAGTCAATCCTGAGTGAAGCAACCTCTGTTAAGAGACCAATGACTGCATGGTACTTTGCGATATTGTTGGTTGCGGGACCTAAACAATTGGCTCCTGAAGAAATCAACTCGCCAGTGGGGGAATAAATCACCCATGCTGCGGAAGCGAGATTCCGGGTATGTCGGCTTGCACCGTCGGCGAACCCAAAGTAGGCAGACATCTGCGCATAAAGTTACGAGTCAAAGTAAGAGTAGATACATAAGGTCCACGCGCACACTAAAAAGAAAGCAAAAAGCAAACTAAGTACATTATGTACAAGAAGTAACCCGCGTAGGGTAACCTCACGCGTAGAAACGCTTGAGGTATAGCCCGTTGCGGGGTCGTGTCAATGGCGTACCATCACAATCGATTAGTTCATAGGCTCCTTTTTCTAAGACACGTTTTATAATGAAGGGGCCGTACCACATAGATTCAAGTTTACCTTTTCCAAGCTTATCGTGCATCTGATCATATGTAAGTACGAGGTCACCCTCATTGAAGATCCGAGGTTGAACGGATTTGTCGTATTGAGCTTTGACGCGTTTTTTGTGAGCTTCATTAGCCAAAGCGGCATCGCGGCGGGTTTCATCTAGCTTGGCTAGGTATAGAAACCGTTCTTCTTCGGAAGTAGTGTGTGGAAGTAGCTCTATGGCTATCTTGAGTGATGGAATTTCACATTCAATCGGGAGAATGGATTCTAGGCCGTACACCAGTTGAAACGGTGTAAACCCAGTAACACTTTTCACTGAGGTTCGGTATGCCCACAGTGCTGAGAACAGAGCTGAGTGCCAATTGGATTTTTGGGTACCCACAATGCGCTGAATCATTCGTTTCAGGACTTTATTAATGGCTTCAACTTGGCCATTAGCTTGTGGGTAATACGAGGTTGAGTTTTCATGGCGAAAACCCAGTTTGGCACTTAGTTCTTCGATCATATGGTTCCTGAAATGGGAACCATGATCGGTCACAATAGACTGTGGGACACCGAATCTAGCTATGATATGATTGAATATGAACTGCGCTGCTGTTTTGCCGTCTTCAGCATATGTAGGCATCGCTTCAGCCCATTTTGTAAAATAGTCAACAACTACTATGACATAGCTATGCCCCCCGGCTGAAGTGGGCTTACAGTGCATAAAATCGATGCCCCATTTGGAGAAGGGGCCGACGGCAATGACAGGATGGAGTGGAGCAGGATGCGAGCATGCTTTGCTGTGAAAGAATTGACATGGCGGACACTTCTTGACTGTTTCAATGCAGTCTTTGAAAATTGAGGGCCAGAAGTATCCCGCTCGCAGTATTTTCTGGGCCGTAGCCATCCCAGAGAGATGACCACCACATGCTCCAGCGTGGCAGTCGTTGAGAACGTGTTCCGCCTCATCTAAGGTCAAACAACGTCGAAGGACAGTGTCGACACCACGTCGATACAGAGTATCGTTCACTATAAGGTAGTATTTTGCGTGATGTCTGATACGTCGTCGTTCATCGCGGGTGAGATCAGGACGAAAGCGTTGGGTTTGGAGATATAAGAGAATATCCCCATACCACGGATCAGACGTGCTAATGAGGAACAATGATTCATCGGGAAGAGAATCAATGGGCTCGGATTGCTCAGTAGCACGGGGCAGGTTACAAATTAACTCAGCAAAGACCAGAGATTTCTTAGACTTGGCTTTGACAAATTCCAAGTCAAACTCTTGGAGGATGACAATCCAACGGGAGTATTTGCCCCCGTGCACTTGTTGTGTGAGGATATAGTACATTGGATTGAAATCGGCGATGACGGTGGTCCGGCGGAGTAAGATGTAATGACGGAATCTCTGGACAGCAAATACTGTTGCCAGAGCCAGCTTTTCAACATGTGAGTAGCGAGTTTCAGAGTCAAGAAGACTCTTGCTGAGATAGTACACCACATGTTCTATGCCGTTGTGGTCTTCCTGGACTAACACCATACCAATGGTGGAAATCGAGGCTGCGAGATAAAGGATGTAGTCCTGTGTGTAATTGGGGGGTTGAATCACAGGATCTTTGGTTAAGGCTGCCTTTAAATTGTCAAAGGAGCGTTGGGCTTCATCATCCCATATGAAGGGAACATTCTTCTTGCGAAGCCGCATGTAGCCTTTTGTTATCTCGGACGGATTGCAGATAAAACGGCGTAGAAAGTTTGCATGCCCTTGCAAACATTGAAGTTCTGGAATATTGGTAGGTGAAGGCAGGTCTATGATAGCTGCTACCTTTGCGGGATCTAGACATATCCCGTCTTTTGAGACTATGAAGCCCAACAGTTTTCTGGCTTCTACACAGAAGACGCACTTATGTGGGTTCAAACGTATATTGTAGCGCCGGCACCTTTCGAAAATGGCACTCAGGTGATCTGGATTTTCTTCCCGAGTTCGAGAGTGAGCGGGAAGGTCATCAAGATATGGCTCTACGATATGTTTGATGTCATGGAATGCGTAGGACATCGCCCGTTGGAAAGTTGCCCCGGCATTTTTCAGGCCAAAAGGTAACTTTCGATATGCAAAGATCCCCCAAGGGTAGATAAAGGTCGTTTTGTGCTGGTCGGCTGGGAGGATATCGATCTGATTATAGCCAGAGAAGCCATCCATAAATGAAAAGATAACACTTCCGGCACAGTTATCGATGATCTGGTCGATAAACGGAGTTGGGTAGTTGTCCTTGGGACAAGCTTTGTTCAAATCACGGTAATCAACACAGACTCTAATCGTTCCCTGTTTCTTGGCTACGGGAACGATATTGGATACCCATTCTGTCAATGGGACAGGATAGATAAAACCAGCACGCAAAAGTTTTTCAACTTCTGCTTTAATGGTGGCTGCCTTACGAGGATGAACGGGTCGAAGCTTTTGCCGAACAGGTTGGGCGCCAGGGAAAGTTGGAATTTCGTGGACCACAATCGACGGGTCAATCCCTGGCATCTCTTCATAACTCCAAGCAAAAACATCGCGGAAAGTTTTAAAGTAGGCATTATAGAACTCCGTTTCGAGAGGAGTACATGTTTTGCCAATGTGTACATTTTCCACGATACCAGGCTTTACCGAAATGTCGATGGGAGTGGTTGCCATAAGGTTGGCCAAGTTGCCTTCGGAAAATACTTCGTCAAGAGAAGTGGGGAACTTGGTTTGGACCATCCCAAGTGAAGCACTGGATTTGGTATCAGGCTCAAGTGACTGAATGGTGGGGAATGAAGATCGATGATGAAAATCTCCCCAAGGTGGCTCATCACCGCACATAACCTCTATGATTGATTCGTCAGTGGGAAAAATCAAGTTGAGAGGATCAAACAATGGTGGGTGTGTATGAGTTTTAGTCGAGAGCTGTGCCACTGTGTGATCAGTAGAACAGTCGACCCAATCTGTGGCTGATTGGATTGTGTCATATGCTGCAAGGTTTCTGTTCAAAGGCATGGAATTACCATAGCCTTGGATCTAAGTGGGACTCGGGATCACCCATGAATCATCGGAAGGGGTGACATGCGATGAAATCATGTTGACTGGTTGAAGATGGGTTCCCAGCTCTGGAAAAACTCCAATGAGGGATGAATCCTTCATGAGACCAACACCTATGTCTTGGAACCGGTACCGAGGTTGATCCAATAGTATTGGTGGAGTTCGGATGGGAGTCTGGGATACAGTAATCCAGTTGATCAATAGTGACAATTTTCCCTTCATGAGGAAATTGTACAATCCAGAAGACTGTAGATGCTATGGCGGTCATGGCATAGAACCAGTTCCGACCAAGCAGGAGATTGTAATCCAAAGGTGCATCTACGACTTTGATGTGTACGGATACTGTTTTGCCCCCCAGTTCAACACCGATTGAGGGAATGAGTCCATATGGTTGAAAACCATGTCCATCAAACGCCCTAAGAGTAGTGGGAGAAGTTGTGACCTCGGGTGAGCCTAAGGCTCTCCAGCAGTTCAAAGACATAATCGACGTGGAAGCACCCTCATCTAGCACAGTGCGGTGGATGACATTTCCACCGATTTTTGTATGCACCTGGAAGGCTAGTTGGTGAGAAAGCCTAGGTTTAGCGTGCTCCAAGTTAAACATGATGGAGTTTGAAGTATCTGGGTCCAGTGCCCCCAGTGCTGAAAGTAGGGTTCTACGCTGCGTGGGGCAGTGTTGGAGAACCTCGAGAGTTGACATAGCGCAAGGTGCTTGAGCCAAATCCTCAACAATGTTGTAGTTTTGGGCAGCTCGCGCATTCGGATTGAATGCCGCCTTTCGTATGGTGCCCTTGGGTGGGCGTAGCACTGTATCCATAGGTGGTCTCTCGATGTGGAGATGACCGTTGGGAGGGGGAATAGGAATCGGATCTTCAAGAGGAGATTTTCCTTTGGCCATCTCCGATTGTTTGTTTGAATTTGGAGGATTGTCATACGTCTTTGAACGAGTAGTGATATTAATCTCCTCATTACTTGTCATTAGGATTTCGCGGTTTGTGGACGTCTCTCCACGGGAAGGATTGGTCGGGTTTCCTCCTTGTGGGGATTCTTGGGAAACCATTTGCTGTTGCTGTTGGGGGAAAGGGTCAGTTAGCACTGTCGGGCGAGAGGATCCTTTAACGAACTTATGGACCTCATCCTTGTAGGGACAGTCACGCGTATAATGATCATCTTGACAAATCAAGCAGGGAAACTTAGCTTTCCGACGTGGCTTCTGGTCATTCTGGGTAGGTTGTGGCATGGGGTTCTCCTGCTGGTTCTTCTTGGGTTTACCACGATTGTTTTTCTTCTTTCCTCCGGATGGTTGTGATGTAGATTGGACTGCATTCACTTCGGAGGAAACAGCAGGAGAGGCGGAAGCTTTTGAAGCGGCCTGAATCAAAGCGGGGGAAGCAGAAGCTTGTTGTCCCGTCGAGTTGGTAGCAGGCTGAGCTTTGACTGAACCAACAATACCATCAATGGGTGGTTCAGTGGTAGGCTTTGTAGGATCAGTGTGAACGCGGGAGGCATGTGGGATAAGTTCATGTAACATACCGGATTAAGTATATACCAAATCCATGTATTGTGCTGTCGATATGGCTTGTTCTTCTGTAACCGGTCCGCGCATAGCAATATCTCTGGCTATGGGAGGCAGAAAGGATTTTGTAAACCAATCAGCAAGTAGCTGATCTGGAATAGGTGCCTTTATTAGCCTACGGCGTCTTCGCCACTCGTGGATGTGATCCGAAATGTGTGTAGAAGTGGTTTGACGTAGTGAAGTTAGCAGTTCTGTTCCAGTCTCATACCTGATGGGAAGCTGGAAATGTGTCAGAAACTGCATAGCCAAAGTGTTGAAATCACGAAAAGAGTGTTGTGGCAGCTCGATATACCATTTTGCTGCCGTTCCGGTGAGCGTACGTTGGAAGAGCCGAAGTCGGATGGAATCATCCATCAAGGAGTTGGATGAACACCAAAGATGGAAGGTCATCACGTGGTTCTTGGGGTCTTCCCCGGGTTTGGCATCGAACTTAGGAATGTCCGATGGTAGTTTGGCTGGGATAGGTGGCCAGTGAGGTTCGTGCCATATAGGATCGTTGATAAGCCTCGACAAATCAGGTAGATCAAGTGTGGCCAAAAAGGGAAGTTGACGGTTGGTCTGTGGGAATGAGTAATAACCATGTGGTGCCTAGAACCCTGGAGGGCCCTGCATAGCATACTGCTGTGTGTTATACCCATATGAGTTTCCCGCGGGATACTGCTGGAAATTCTGTGGATGGTAAGCCATCTGGTTAACCGGTTGATTGTAAACAACCGGTTGGTGAGTGTTCTGCTGAGTGGGTATAGTACCCTGAGGCTGTTGATACCCAGGAATGGTTGCTGTTCCTTGTTGGGGAAAAGTTCCTTGGAATTGTTGTGTTCCAGGGATATTACCACCATACTGTGCAAGTGGAGGATTTCCTATAGCAGGGTTGGGGGGTGGCTGCGACGGTGGCGTCCATGGAAGGCTCGTTCCTGCTTGAGGAGCGAGTGGAAATTGAAGTGATGGGTTCCATGGAGCTGTAGCAGCTGAAGGGTAAGGGAAGCCAAAATTCAAGTTGGGGGAAATCTGAGATTGCCCCCCAGCTTGGTTCCAACTTCCAAAAAGTGAGTACCCCCCACTCTGTGGGATTTGATGATCCCAAGAAGGAAGCATGCCTGACAAGGGTTGTTGAGAGTAAGGTCCGGTTAGAACACCGGAATAAAGTTTCCCACTGCCAGGTGGATTGTACATACCGAACTGAGTAGCTGCTGGTTGGGAAGCTTGTTGGATCGAGCCAATAGGTTGTCCACCAGCAGTTAGGTTGGATGGCCCTATATGAGGAGGCTGTTGACTGGGAAGTGGGTTCCCAGCAAAAGGTTGTCCTCCAACTGGTTGGGTTGATGGCCCACCAGTTGGAGGTTGTTGACTCGGAACAGGGTTCCCAACGAAAGGTTGTCCACCAACTGGTTGGGTTGATGGCCCACCAGGGGGGATTTGGTAGCTAGAGTTGGGGACCACTGTAGTCGGTTGTCCACCTCCTGAGATAGTGTAAATGGTGGCTGAGGGTGATCCTCCGGTCCAACCGGAAGATCCAGCAGTGAGACTAAGCGTTCTTCTGCCGCTGGTCAAATATGATAACGTGGATTGGCCAACGGCACCAAAAGTACCTATTTGCGGAGGGGGTCATCCATATCGAACAGGTGAGGACGGGGAAAAAACTGGGTTATCCCTCATAGAATGTGCACCAAATATAGGTGATGACAGCAAATGCGGGGAATTTAGCCCAGGGGTATTAGCGTCGTCCATGACATGTTCAATGGTAGGAGGACCCTCGATAACTGGGTCCGAGTTCATGTCCTGGAAAAGGTTTTGGGGATCCGGCAGGAAACTAGGTATGGTAACATCTGAAGGTCTTGCGCCGTCTGCAAAGGAGTGTCGAAACTCCATGCTAGACGGGATGTTGGGATCCCTATAGTCCGAAGGACGAGTGTCAGGGGGATATCGAGAGGCTGACGAGAGCATTTGCTCTGTGCTGCGTCTAAACCGTGCCAATGCTAATGGAGAGTTCGCTAGACTAACCATACTAGACTGGATGGAAGCCATGATTTCATGTCTCGGTGGGAGATTGGGTAGAGCTATAGTATGAGGTACGTTGCTAGAAGAACCTGTCTCCTGAGGATGAACACTGGGTGACGTAGTGATAACAGGCGGAAGATCCGCCTGAGAAGTGATGAAACCATAATCAGGTTCAAAGGGTGTGTCAAGTAGACGAGTATCTTCAACGATTTCAACGTATCCTCCTGGGACTGAAATTAAGCCAGGTATGTCCTGGTCAGACCCTTCTGTGGTGCCAATAGATCCGTCTATATCATCGTGAAAAGTGTCTGATGGACGGGAAGTGTTGGCATCTGGTAGAAGGATGACATCTTGTCTAGTACTCTGGGTTGTACTAGGTTCAGTTGCGGTAACTGTGTCCACTGTAACAGATAAATCTGGAATGACAGTGGGTGAGGTGACAGTGGAAGTCTCAGATGTGCTAGTGGTTGCAGAAGCTGCAATAGATCCTGAGATTGTGCTGTGTGTGGCAGTTACGGGCGTAACTGAAGATGTTGTACGAGTCGGCGGTGGAATGTTGCCTCGACCAGCACCGCGGCCAGGAGGAGCAGGAATGCGTGATGCAAGCGGACCAGTAGTCCGTGGCGGTGGTGGTGGTGGAGGGCTTTGGCCCTGTTGTCTTCGTTATCTTCGTGGTAGATCTGACATGATGACAGGAAAGTGAAAATCGGGGGCAGTATCGTAAACAAAGAACTCAAAAACTCTAATGCAATCGAGTGTGCAGAAGAGGAGCTAGAAAAAGCAAGGCTCACATGCCAAAAAGGCAAGCTCTAAAATCTATACTGAGACCGGTGTCTCAATAAGCGAGCTGATCAACAAAAATGGCCAGAATGCCAACAAGCAGTCCCTATAAATAAAAAATGACCCTCTACAAAGATGAGATAGCAAGCAAACTCCTAACTAAGAGCTGGAGACCTCAGCAGGCTATATCCTTCGCAAGGTGATGAAATCCAAGTCGAACAATACAACATGAGAGACCGATATAAGAAGGATATCCCTCTACCGAAAGGGATCCTGGGTAAAAGAGCCCTAGTAGAATAGATACTAAGCCACCTCGTTCATGACACGTCGGAAAAGGTTTTGGGCACTTCAGCCTTCTGAAGAAGACAGCGATCGATGTTGCCTTAGGGCTAAGTGGAGTGCGGTATTCCACAGAGTCCGTCCGGTTCTCAATCTCGCGGCCGTTTAACCCCTGAAAGTTGGAAACAGTCAGTAGGCCCCTCCACAAACTAGCTGTGACCGTGTCAATAAGTACTAGAGGATTTTAGTTCCCTAAAGACAACGACTATGTCTCAGATGAAAATGACAAGGGGGAATTATTTTGATGCCTATCCCCAGTGTCCTACCTAACTACCAAATTCTTTTGATTTCCTCAAGTGAGGTTAAAGTTGGTTGAATTAGGGTGATTAATTTTAGTGGCTGTCTTTACTCAATTGGGTAGTGGACGTGAAACTTGATGGTGTTATGACGACTCAAACCATGCAAATGAGAATGAATCACAAATAAGCCTTTGTCTTCGATGAAATCTAGCTAAGGTAAAGATAGAGGTTCTTCGATCAAATATGCATGAAAATTTTCACAAGCAATCAAAGTAAAAGATTTTTCTTTTCTTTTCGATTTATAAACAAAGCCAAACTGAAGTAAACACTCTTTTCAATGCACTGATTTTACAATCTGCAATGCTTCTACAATGAGGATTTCTATGGCAAAATCAATGGTTCATTTCCCTATGCAAAATACCACTAGACTTTTTCAATTTAACAACAAAATTGCTCTCAACTAATGATCTTTTTAATTTACTGAAAATGACAATGATAATATGACTGTAAAAACTACAGTATTCAGTAACAGAGAATAACGGTGTTGAGTTGGTTGTGGTGAAAAAATCGAGTCAATGCAATCAGACTGAAAAATGACCAATATGTCAAAAGTGCCACTAATTCAATCAACAATCAAGCTCACAAACTGGGTAATAAGCACACCATACAGACTGGGAACTAACCAGGATGCTAACAGGCAACAGTAAAGACTACCTAAGGTAGAGAGAAACTCAGGAAACCAAGCAAAGATAAAAAAAAATAAAAATTTAAACACTTGCAGACACTACCGCGGGTGATGGTCTGGGTGAAGTGCGGCACTGTGACAGTACCGCTCTGGTACTAAGGCCTTGGGCGCGGTACTACCGCGCTGGAAATATTTATGAGGGCGCGGTACTGTGGCAAGGGAAAGAAAGGGCGCAACTTGAGAAGAAAAAATAAAATTTTCAGGGTTGTTGCTAACCCAGGGGACTCAGTGATTAAACAGGGAGATAAATATTGCGAGGAGGAGTGAATAAGGGTCAAAAAGGACCAAGATTCAAACTGGTTTGAAGTGCAACAAAAACTCACAATTCAAAGATAAATGACTGTGAATTGAATCAATCAAGCAGTAATCAAAACCAGCGGAGTCGCCATTCTTGTTATGTAGAATTTTGTCCTACGGATAAGCCAAAACTCTCTTAACTTTAAAGCAGACTTTAAACTAACTTCAAAGCAAGAAACAAGTCAAAACAAATGCTACCTTGAATCCCTAGATCTAATAGACATCTCAGGATTAAAACGCTAAAGAGAGTAGAAGGAGTTTAACTGACCTTCTATCCGGACGCTTGTTTTTGGTATTTGCTCCAAGCTTCAAGCCCTCACAAGTGAACCTATCAAAATGGAACCAAAACACAAGAATGCACTATTCTCTAGCAACTTGAAACATGAATTAGGATCTAAATCTATGCAAGATACAAATCATATCATTAAAACAAGATTAACACAAATGATTTGGGAAAACAAGACAAGTTATTCCATTACAACTTGAAGAATACTTACAAAAGGTGCTTGATGCCCAAGCCAATCCTCCAGCTCCAAGTGTCTTCTCCTCTAGCTACCTCCACAATGCTGCAAGACCATAAGTTTGGTGCTCTCAAGAGTCCTCCTCTTTTCCAATGGCATGCCTCTCTTTTATAGTGAATGGTGAGGTTAACCAACAAGAGAGATGGGTGGATCTAAGGAGAGATAAGTGGATCAGGGTTTCTAATCGAAGGAGATGAGTTGAGATCGAATCAAGGACCCCAATCTTCTATTATCTTCGAAAATCCAAAATCCCACAAGCCAAGGGAAAAAAGCTATTAAAAGAGTACCGCGCTTTGCAAAGACTGCAGAACGCGGCACTGCCGCGCTTTGGGGAAATAGCAGAACGCGATAGTGTCTAGTACCGCGTTTTGGTGAACTAGCAAGGCGCGGTAGTGTGTGTAAATAAAGTCCAAGGTGGGTCAAAAACTTTCCAGGGTGGATTCACCTTCAAGGTTGACTCATCATCTGTCTCTTCTGGGTGGTGCAAAATAGTAGGGAACATGTTGTCAACTCGTTTTATGATGGAGATGCGACATTGTGAAACATAGAGGTATAACAAAGACTTACAACCATATGCTTGTTAAGATTCATTTTAGATAACAATCCAACATAATAATTGAACAATATTGTAATACAACATAACTCTTAATGAACTTCGCAAAGTGATATAAACATTGAGGTATGTAATGATTTGACATAAATAAACTACTATGAATGTAAATGAGACATAACCACTAAGGATTGTCGCAATCCAACATAACCCTTGAGGAATTTCATGATGTGACATAACCATTGATTAATGTACCAATGAAGTTCATAACTATTAAGGAACATAATAATTTGACATAAGTTAACTGAGATGAATGCCACAATAAGACATAATAATTGAGAAACATCACTCCTAACATAACTGTTGTACGAAAATTAATCTTATGACTGGTAAGTTACTGAGGTCACCAACATACTTCTAAAGAAATGCACAGATTAAGGAAACGGTATATACATGACAAGATTTTCAGTATGGAAAAGGCTAGGGTTTAAAATCCAAAGAATAAATACCTTATGCTCTAGAAGGTTGATCCAAGCTTTCAACTCTTTTGTCCTTGCTCCAAAATCTTGTATATAGATCTTGCAAAACAGATATACCTTCCTCAAAAAATTTGGATAAACATGGATGAATAATAAAATAGGAAACTCATAGTACATAAATTAAGCATGAAATATTCACAATATTCAATTCATATACCAAACACAACTAGTACTGGAAGAGAAAGGCTTCTTTATTGATCATAAGAATGACAACAAGTACATATACATTGTTCTGCAACAACACCTCTGAAACCAAGATCTGGACTCTCTTGCTCCTCTCCTTCAATCAAAATTTCTCTAGCATTTCAATATCTCAAGAGTGAACCCCCTCTCAAGTGGCCTTCCCCTTGTATTTATGGCAAGGCTAGGAAGATAGTTTTGAGAGGATGATAGTTGGGGACATTGTGGAAGTTAAGGAACTACCACTAACTACCCCAATTTTGAATTTGATTTTTATTTTTTGTGATTTTAAGAGGGACCCGCCGATATAATCCTTGAAACATGCGGGTAACCCACAAGCAAGATTCAAACAAGTAGCAGGTGCAACTTTTAAGGGAAACCCGCAAGTGGTAAGTGGATCACATGCGGGTGACCCACTAGATGTCAGATATAAATTTGTGGTTAGGTCCTAAAATGATATCACAAAAATGCAGTAATCTAGAGAAAGGAGGAATGATTAAGGCCAATAATATATATAGAAAATCTAATCTCTTCAATCCATAATGTCCTTTTGTGTGAGCGACAATTTGGTGTCGTCATAGATGGATAAGTGCTGATTTGATTGATAATACATGCTCCCTAATGTATGAGGTCAGAAGGGTAAATGATGGCCAAAATGAATTACAAAAAGTGAAGTGGAGGAGTGCAAGAATCACAGAATCGAAGTCCCAAGGTACCTGAAACAAAAACAAAGGTCATCATACAGTATATACCATGTTCAAAAGGATAGAACATGATCTCCAATACATAGATGTGACTGATGTATATAGCATGGCCACCACTAGAAGACAAACATGGATCCATGTCAAAAGGAAAACACAACCATAATAAAAAATCTATATCTATGTCTCATGAGGAGCCAAAACGATTAGGGCTCAGTCTTGCGCAACTTGGAAAATAAAAAATTGGGATAATGTTATTATAGGCCCAAGGTATTCAATCCAAACCATCGATAAAGGTATGAATCCTGAACCATGCAATTAAAGGAGTTGAATTCGAACATGGAGGATACCATTTGATTACAGGTCATTGATGTAAATTGTTAACAAATGCGAGGACACCCACCAATAATGAAAATGGGATCCAAGGTACCTAGTACTGTTGAGGCCTCATTTGTGCAGGGTATGAAAAGTGATGGAATGGGTTCCTAAGCTCTCAACAGAGGGGGAAAACCCAGATTGAAAGGATTCAAAAGGCCCTACACAAGGACAGTTCTATCCCCATCCTGTTTGGTGTGGTAATCTCCCACATATATTCAGCCTCCGCTGGCACTCTAAGAGTTGGTAGGTTTTGATCCAAAGGATTAGTTTCCAAATGAAGAAAACCTAAGTGTAAGAATCTGTAAACACAAATCTATCTAAAAGGAATCTAAGCTAAGTTAGACCTATTCTAAGAAGGTGTTTGAGATAGGTGTAGATCAGCTTGATATGTGAATGAATAAGATTATTTATCACTTAAACAGAAATGTATAAAGATCATTGACTTATACTGCTCAAGTTGTAATTAATTAATGAAAATCAACTAATGGCAAATTGAGGTTTGTTATATACTCAAGACTTAATCTGTAATCGATATGTTAATTGAAAAATTAACACCATTTGTAACTTACTGAAAGAATCATTTGCAGAAATAGATAAAATATTTGAATAGAACAAACTCTTTAAAACCATCATAAACACATAAATCATAAGCAATGATAAACCAGAGCTGCATATTAGTATGTTAAATGAATTACAAAGATTAAAACAATATCAAATAAGCAACTTGGAGGAAAATCACATCCATCAAATAAACTTGACAAATAAACAAAATTGGATCTGAAAAATAACTTTACTGTATTCAATAACAGTTTGCAAGAAATTACAAGCTTGTATCAAAACAAAGCATCTCTAGTCTCTCCTACAGATTTTGTCCTCCAAATTCCATCATTGCCTTCTCTACGAGGAATCATCTCTTTAAATAAGAGTTACAAAATAATAATACAAACTGTAAATTCCCACAAACCGGGATTACAAAATCAAAGATAACCTCATGGCCTAGAAAAACTTGCCATTTGTTCCAAATCTCTAACAACTCATCTATAATCGGATAATTGGCTAACTCAAGCCCTAGCTGTGCATTGCATTCGAATGTTTCCATTTCGTTCTTGTCCGGCTTATGCCAAATACGGATAAATACCTAGATTTTACGTTCCAAGGATACCGGTTTCCTGATCAGACGCTCCACATCATCGATTTTAACTTCTTCAAGGAGCTGAATCTGCTGCTGGGCTTCTTCACATTTTCACTCGATCTCCTCTATATTCAACTTCGGCGGGAAAGCATCTTCAATGAGTTCCATAGCAGGAAACTGAATACTATCCATAACATTATCTGCTGCATACCATCGCCTGCTACAGATGGCTTGTACTCTTTTGAGAATATCCTCAATTGACTCATTAAGTTCTAGCCAAGTGTTCACTGCACCCCTGATCTTCTTAAATTGAAAACTGTTAAGCATAGGGAAACCTTTTGGAGTGTCCTTGATATATCTCTACCACTCACTAATATTTTCATTTTCCTTAGAAGCTTCCAACCTTTTGTCTTTCTATTCTTCAAGGGCACTACACATCTTACCAAAAGTGATATGAGTTTCCCTAATCTCATCCAAGGTCAAAAATAGCTTCTCTAGAAACTCATAATAATCTTTGTTGACTTGAAGGGCCAAGTCCTTGAATTCTTGAGATGACAACTTAAATAAAGTAGATGAGGCTGCACTTGCAGTTGCATCCTCACATTGCTTTTGCAATAAGGCCATACTTTGAGTGTTGGCAGAATTCTCAGCTTGTACATTTTGAAGTTCAGCCTGTAGAGAGCTGTTACTTCGCTCCACATCTCCTAACATGTATTCCCATATTCTCCTGAGATCATCAACATAAATATCATGATCTTCCTTGGTCTTCACCAGTTCTTCTGTCAGCCTTTCCAATTCTTCTTTCTTTTGATCAATTTCCCTATTAAGTATTTGGACTGAATCAAGATTTGCACCAACAAACGCTCCTAAGGCTGTGGCTATTTCAATTGCTCCTGTCTAGGGGTCATTTTCCTGCTGAGTCCATACTATTTGGTTAGGGACAGATACCTTCAATTCACATTGATCCCTGCTCATCTTATTACCTCTCTTTACCACTTCTTTATTTTCCTTGTTGTAGAAATAGTGCCCAAGATGGACTACCTCATCATCTTCATATTCAGTTATTATCTCATAAGTAATTGAGATTACATTTTCTATTGAAATCAATGAAGGAGTTTGAGTGGCCATGGGATTGGGTTTAGGCATGGTAACTTGAGGAATATCCATAGGGGTAGAGACAGTCTGAGGAACTAATGAATCAGGAGATGGAGAAGGAACTGAAGTGAAGGCTTCAGAAAGAGGAACTTGATCTTCATTAGCAGAAGGTGATAATGGAGAAAGAGTTGAGGGTGGTTGATTCTCAGTAAGTAATGATGAAGTGGATATGGGTAATTGCAGGGGAACAATCGAAGACTGGGGTTCTGCAAAAATAGATGAAGGGATGGTAAAATAAAATGAGCTACTAGGAAAAGGGGTGGCTTTATAAGTCAGAGTATGAAGCAATTGATAAATAGAGAATGGTGGTAGCACCCCTGTAGGTAGAGTTGAAAGATCCTTAATGGAAGAAAGTAATAGAGATGAATTTGGAGCATTAGGTGTAGTGGTGAGTTCCAACACTTGTTGACCAAGATCAGTATGATCCATCTCAATAGTATCCAACAGATCTATGACTTCTTGTGAGTTGTCAATCACTTCTTCAGTGATTTCTTCAATAATGTTGTTAGTCACCTTCTCAGTAACTTCTTCAGTCACTTTAATTGCAAGAATTGGCTCATCTTCAACATCACTGTCAATGATATCAACAATAGGGATATTTGATGTAGAAACCTGAACTTTCTACCTTTTGGATGGGTTAACTTCAACCATTGTCAAATAATCAACTACCCACGAAGCTGCAGCAGTCACTTGAACATCCATAGTAAGCTTGGGAGTTTCAGTCATTTGAGTATGAATCACTAATGTGAACTTTGCTAACTGCTGCTGAAAATGCTGGGAGGTCTGCAGCAAAGCTTTCACCTGCTCAGTTTTTTTCACTTAAGGGAGATTATCCATGGAAGCTTTACCTTTATCCCCATCTGTATAGGTAAGCATAAGAGGAGCATTAGCCTACTAGATTTGCTTTTGTTCTCTATCGCTTCTAACTTGCTCAATCAGATTCAACTCCATTGTTCTTTGCCCATAGACTAAAGTTTTTATTTCTTTCTGGTATGCCATAATTTGCTTTTGTTCATCTACACTCTTGGCCCTTTCCAATACTTTAGAAAAAATATTCACTCCTTGATAAATGGAGTCATCTGGGAATTCTCCATGGACATAGTCGATTTTCATGTGATACTGCTTGAAGTGTGCATCCAAGAATTTCTTAGGATCATGCATTCTTTTGGGTGCTCTACCCAACTTCAAAGGAGCTATCTGATCACCCAGTACTGTAGCCCAAGTTGAGGTGGGAATGACTAATGGCCCAAGATTTAAGGATAATTTAGGCCATCCTCTCTTTTCGGGACCAATAAGCTTCTTGTAAACACCATCAGTGACAATTTGATAAGAAACCTCTTGAATAACCAACCTGTCAGGCACTATTCTTGGTAGAAGGTGAACAATGTCACTTATCCATACTCTGATATATGAGAAGGACTCATAAACATACCAGTCTCCAATTGTATTGATGAAGGTTCTGGAATCAACTGAAAAATAAGGAGCTTCCTGTTGGAATATTTTGAAATAAATAGTGCCCATGGAATGGTCACATATGTCATAGAGAAGGGGCACACAATTACTTTCCCACAATGCATAATGGTATATATGGACAGGTGGAGCTTCAGGGGTATAATTCCACCCCAAGTTGGGATATTGAAACTCAGAGCAGAAGACATCAAGGATGTAGGCCGACAGGTAAAAATGTGGCTTTCTTAAGGTAGGCGCCTTCTGATAATCTTGAATTATTGTCTTAATTTCTGAAGACAGGATGATGCCCAAGGGAAAGATTCTCCTATTGTTAATACATGGTGAGCTATGGGAGCCCATTCGGCTTTGAAAACTAAGCAATTGAAAAGTCCAAAGAGCCTGTAGAGCATGGCTGGAAGTAAAGAGTAAGGTTCCTTGAACCAAGCAATTGGATAAAGGTTATCAGCCTTCAGCAAAAAACTGCTAGGTTTAACCATCCAAGATTTCATCATCTCATCAAAATTGTATCTAGTCTTGGAGGATTGAATGAAATCGGGGCTAAGAGTTTGTATAGCCGGCTTGAGAGAAAAAGCTCTAATAAAAACTTCAGGGTGAAAGGTAGTCAATTATGACCCTGCACTGTCATTAAACGACCGGTCCTTAGGGTTAGCGTTTTCCACAATCCATTTAATAGGATCAGTATAAGGTAGGACAGCAGGGCGAGCAGCAATGGCATGGATTTGGGAATCCCTAATTTTTTCACAGGAAGGTCAGTCTTCCTTGATGTCTGAAAGGTCATCATTGTCAAAGATAACATATATTTTGGCCCAATCCATTTGATAGGTTTCAGTGACCCTTTTACTAGTGTCTGAGAAAATGCCAAAATTGGGGTCCTTGGTCAGTAAATCTTTGTTAGGTGCCTTGGACTGAGTATTCCGAGACATTTTTGGCAAAGCTTGAGAAATCCTGATAAACAGATAAAACAAAATCAAAACCAAACCATAAATAGGAAAAATCGTAAATAGTAAATACAAAAATGACAACAAACCAACTTGTAAATTCATGAAGGAGACTCTGGTAAGAAAATGACAATAAAATCCACGTAGGAGCATAAATTTCCGACAGTAAAAATGATAACGAAAAATAGAAAAATTGTGTATTTTATTGGTTTTCCGGTCGCATCAAATCTAGGCCATAGATTTAAAAGAAATGAACGACTGGGATTAACCCCTACGGGATGTAGGATTGGGTTCATAATTTCAAAAATTAAACTTTATTCAAAATTCCCGAAATCTGCAATCCGAAATTTCAGGTTGCGGGTTTAGGGTTTTACAAATTTTGAAAAATGAACAAACGTGTTTCCGAAATCCGCAACCCGAAACGAAAACAAATATTGAAAATTAAATAACTTTTTTCGCAACCCGCAATCCGCAATTTGCGGGTTGTGGGTTTTGGAAATATATAACGCAATTTATTAGCATAAAAAATTTCCGCAATCCAAAATCTGGAATTTCGGGTTTTAGGTTGCAGGATCAAAATTTCTAAAATATTTGCATGGTCTTCCCGCAACCCGCAATTTTAGGTTGCGGGTTTCACGTTGATGAATTTCCAAACGAAAAACAAATGATTCCCGCAGTCCGCAATTGTGGGATTGTGGGATTTCGAGATTTCGGAATTTCGGGATGTGTAGTAAAAAAATATTTTTGGCAAAGAATCTAAGGTTTTCTGCAAATCAAGAAAACAACCAGAAACTTAGAAATTTTCAAGGAGAAAATAATGATTACTAAACAAACCAAAGAAAGGGTATGATGCCATAGCAAACCAAAATTTAAAACTTACCTAAATACCTTGAAATTTACAAAATGGGGCTCCCATGACAGAATGAAGCATGGGATATGTTGTACCTACAACAAGTACATTCTTACAAATGTGAATAAGAGGTCTTGAAGTCGAACACTTGAAGACCCTATCGAGTAAGAGACATTGATGTATTCCAATAAATCAACAGTGAGAGGATCTGCCACTAATGATTGTAAATCCTAAGGTACTATCTAGAACTCTAAGTCTTATTCCCAGAGCAAGATGAGTTGAAGTCAATAGGAAGAGACCCGTGAGAAGGAAGGCATTGGAGTCCTTCATCATCTCACACAAGAAACATTTGGAGACTAAATTGGTCTGAAATAGGACTGAGTACATATTGATATAGGGGATGTCCGACATGAGGAGTCAAGGTAAACTGCAGAATGGTCGATATAGGTAAAATCCTTGAATAATGAGTACAATATTGGAATAACTTAGGCATCTTAGAACATACAGGATACATGATATAAGGCTGTCATGTAGGAGACATAGAAAACTCTCCATATGATCGGAAGAGTAACCAATCGAAGGAGTAAATAACTTTGGAATCAGGTTTATCCTAAATCCAAAACTAAAAACCATTGAGGCAATACGAGTGCTAAGTTCGAGGAACGATTAAACTTGTTGCCATAATATGAACCAATGATGGAAAAATTTCCCTTCCCTTCTCTTTTTAGACATATTTTCATTTTTTACGAGCATGAAAAAGATGAAAGGAAGCTCAATAAGATCCTTCTTGTAAATTTTTAATGAGCCCAAGAAAGTAAACTTGGGACCTTCTTCATTTTTTAACAAGCTCGAAGAAGAGAGAGAAGAATGATTGATAGAGATCCAACCATGTGTAATTTTATGAGTCCATGGGAGGGAAACTCACAACTTTCTTCATTGTTTTACAAGTTTGAAGAAAATATAGACTAATACTCGATAGGATATTGATCCGTGGATTTTAATATTGAGCTTGGATCTGTTCGTGGTCGTCGGTGTTTTCATATTTAAGGAGTCTGAAAAACTTAAACAATAAATCCATACACCTACTCGTGGATTTATATCGAGCCCAAGTTGGTATATGCTTGGAAGGTTTTCATATTTAGAGAGTCTGAAGATCCTAAAGAAGAATCCAAGGGGTACTTTTTCGTAGAGTTAGTCTCCTCGCCCAAAAAAGTATAAAAGGATATGAAAAAGAACTCTTCCAGGCACAGTAAACTAGAATATACATTTTTCGTAAATAATCCACAAAGGTCTGGAAAAGGTGTAAACTTATACCTAAGTGGACGTCCCTTCAATTTTTTTAGCAATTCTAAAGTGAACAAGTATGTTCGGGGATCTTGTCAATTTTAAGGAGTCTAACAAGAGCTTAGAGAAAACTCCATATGAGCAGGAGGTCCATTAGAGGTGGTCAGCAAAGTACTAAAGATGAAGTATGCATTTATTGAATTACGGGTCATATCATATAGGTAAAGATCCCTATATAGGAAGCATGGGCACCAAAAATGTCATAGTGTATTATCTAGGGTAGCCCATGTAGAGTAAAAGTCACGAGTGAAGTGATATTCAGTCGTGGTTGGGCTGCCACTGTGCTAACAACAACTCGTGAGTAGCGCAATTTAAGATATAAAAACTACACACTCACTAAAATAAATGAATGAAATGCAAAAATGGTGCTCACATGGAGGGAAAGGGAGCATGAAGCAATGGATAGAGAGGCTATGTAGGATCCATTGACTCTCAATGCCTTATGTTGGTGTGGTCTTCTAAAATTCTTCTACACATCCAATATGCGGGCTCAACCCAACTTAATTGAATGTTTGGTGCACCTATGGGATCCGGATCAAGGATTATTCAATATCCAAGGTGAGAAATTAGAGCTCAGAATAGAAGACATCTATTTCATCACCAGATTGTCCCATCAAGTAGAATTTGTCAACCTCAAGGACACTTTTTGAGGGGCACCTATGGGATCCAGATCAAGGATTAATCAATATCCAAGGTGAGAAATTGGAGCTCATAATAGAAGACATCTATTTCATCACCAGATTGTCCCATCGAGGAGAAGTTGTCAACCTCAAGGACACTTTTGAGGGGTGGGATCCTTATTGGTGCAAATTTCATTAAAAATTATTGCACATCTAGAGCATAGAAAAGTGGCACTCAAGTGCCCATTGGGAATATAGAGATCTTTCCTTTGAAACTCATTTTGAACACCATTAATAGAGTGGGCGGGATTTCCACTCAACACTTGGCATCTCATAGTTACATGAAAATTGGTTTAGAATTCCTACGGAATGTAATATTCGACTGGTGCATTGGATTGTTGGTAAACATGAAACACCAACTCACCGAGTGTAGAACCGACAAGAAGAAGAATTTCGTTTATCGGACTATCTTATGTACATTCTTCAAGAAAGAGTTCCAGGTTTGCGTCCTAGGGTGGCCCTTCCATCGGTTGACCGTCATGATCCCAAGATGACTCGTTGGGGTGAGGTGTTCTTACGACAGGGAGGTGGAGACACCTACACTTCTTATGATGATGAGGACTTCTTATGGTGGTGGAACCGACAAGTTCTTGCATTTGAATAGTTTCATTATGTTGGGTTGGACTTCCGTGTTTACTCAAAACTCATGCTCCCTCTAGGAGAAGTTTGGGGAGACATAGGTAACCATTTTTTGTTTTATCATTATTCAATTTTTATGAATTTCATTATAGATATGTACATATGTTTTTGTGATTTTATGTATTAACACCATACTTTGATGAAGATATTGGACCACTTAGACCAGCCGAACACTCTAGAGTGTTCATACGATCAACAGAGTCGGGAAGATCATACACTATGCTTAGAACCATTGAGGGCAAGATGAACCAGTTGACACTTGACATTCCTACATATCAGATAGAGCTTATGCCTATGGATATGCAGTAGCATATAGTGGGTGTGCGCCCTGTGTGGATTAGGCTACTACAGAAAGTAGCTAGATTGGTTATCTGTTATAGAGAGGTTATAGCTCAGGAGGATGAGGCTCCCACCTCTCCTTAGGGACATATACATCATTTTGAGGTTATCAAGCCCGATTTTGTATATTGATATGTATTGATAGATTTATGTACTCAAACTCTTTTATTATTTTTTGTACCATTATATATACACATCTACCAATTATACACATTTTTCTCTTATGTGTGTGGTTATTTATTTACTGTGTATGGTACAAATGCCAATAAAGTATATAGTTTGCATATGCATCAGTTACATTGTTTTAATTTCTTGGAATGTGTTGATATATAATAGCATCAAAATGTTTTTCAAGAAGTTTAACTTTAAAGAAATGGTGTAATAATGAAGAATCCTTGACCCGATACTCACCAATGAGATGAGACACAATTAACTGAGAATCAAACCTAACCTCCAAACATGAAATTCCATGGTTAATGCATCTCGGAGCAGCTCTATACAAACACTATAGTAGGTCATATTATTAGTAGCAGGTCATAGACCAACACCTCCTGACGAAACTAGGCATCCTATAGGTGAGTAAATCACCCAAGCAGCTAAGGCGAGGTTATGAGTATGGAAACTAGCACCATAACAGAATCCTACAAAACACTTGGTTGACATCTGAAACACAACCATAATTACATGAGAAACAAGAAAAGACAAACTCTACACTACTATACAACTATCTACAAGAAATATTATATGGGCTATGCATAATACTTCACTGTACTCTTTGTCAAGATGTTCAAGATGAAGCAGATGTTCTTCCAAAGAAAATGTCTTAGGTAAAAGTTGCATAGCCAAATTTAATGATGGTATTTCACATTCAACTGGTGTGATTGCCTCCAACCCCTGTACGAGTTGGAAGGGTGAAAAACCAGTAGCATTCTTGATGGTTGTTCGATAGGCCTAGAGAGCCGGATATAACATAATGTGCTAATTTTACCTACTAGCATTAATGGTTCACTGGAGAATGGTTTTCAAGGTTTTGTTTACTACTTTGAATTGCTCATTCACCTGCAGGTGGAAAGGAGACGAGTGTACATGTCTAAATCCAAGCATAGTATTCAACTTAGTCATCATATTATTTTGAAAATGTCTTTTTTGATCTGTAACGATCTCTCTAGGAATATTGAACCTCGTGATAATTTGATTGAATACAAAATGTGATGCAGTTTCACCATATTCCTTTAGAATAGGCATTTCATATGCCCACTTAGTAAATTAGTCTAATGTGACAATAATGTACTGATGCCCCCTAGTAGAAACTGGGTTGCATGTCATGTAATCAATCCCCCCACTTAGTGAAGGGACCTACTGTGATGACAGGTAATAAGGGAGCAGGATGTGCCCGCATATTTTTGGTGAAGAGCTAACATGGATGATAGCGCTTAACAGCTTCCACACAATCCTTAAAGATGGTGCGCCAAAAATAACCAGCACGTAGTATTTTTCGGGTTGTTTCCAACCTAGAAAGATGACCCCACATGCTCCACTATGGGAATCATTCAAAACAAACTTAACATCTTCAATATTTAGGTAACGAAACAAGATGGAATCAATCCCTCATCTATACAAAGTATCATAAACTATGAGTTAATTCTTAGCATTATTTCGAAGTTCTCATTGCTCTTCTCTTGAAAAAGCTAGTGGACACTTGAATGTATGGAGATAAATCAGAATATCCCCATATAATTGATCAGAGGTAGAAATGAGGAAGATGTGTTCATCGGGAAATGAATCCTCTTCCATGTTAAAATACTCACCACTAGGGAAATCATAAATGAGCTCCGCAAACACTAAAGAATTTTTAGATTTAGCAGACTGAAAAGTGAGATCAAACTCTTGAAGGATAACAATCCATTTATTAAATTTCCCCCCGATAATGCGTCGGGTTAAAACGTACTGAAACAGATTGATGTCTGCAATGACCGTTGTGGTTCGCAACAAAATGTAATGGTGGAGCCTCTGAATTGTGTGCACAACTGTAAGTGACAACTTATCAACATGGGAATACTTAAGTTCATGTCTCACCAAAGCATGGATGAGGTAATAGATGACATTGTCTTGAAGCTGGTAATCCTCCTGAAATAGAAATATAACAACTATAGAATCAGATGCGTCTAGATATAGGATAAAATCTCGAGCATAATCCGACAGACTCAACAAGGGGGGTTGATAAGAGGGATTTCTTCAAAGCTTCAAACGAGTTTTGAGTAGCCTCGTCCCATAAAAACGAGGTGTCTTGTTTGAGTAGATTCATAAACCCTTTCATTATTTTCGCATAGTTAACAATGAAACATATGAGGAAGTTGGACATGCCCTATAGACTCTGAAGTTTCCTAATGGTGTGAAGAGGAGGAAATTTGATGATCGCCTCAACTTTCAATGGATTGACCATGAGCCCTTTGTTGGACATGTTCAAACCCAACAGTCGTTTAGACTTGACATAGAACACACATTTATGAGGATTCAATCAAATTTTGTAGTGTCTACATCGCTCAAACACAAGTCGTAAATGGTATGGATGATCTCTTCTCTTTCCAGATTGTGCAAGTAGATCATCCATATAGGGTTCGACTATATGTTTGATATTGTGAAAGGAAAATTCCATAGCTCGTTGGAACCTAGATCCAACATTATCCAAATAGAATGGCATATTCCTATAGGAAGAGGTACCCCAGGGACATATGAAATTCGTCTTATGTTGATATTCGGGTTTGATTTGAATATGATTATATCCTGAAAATCGGTCTATGAAAGAAAATACTTCGTTACCCGCACACACATCTATGATCTGATCGATGAAAGGCATGGGGTAATTATCCTTAGGACAAGCTTTGTTAAGATCCCTAAAATCAGTGCAAACATGTATGGTACCTTGCTTCTTATCAACAAGAACTAGATTAGAAACCCATTTTGTCATCGCAATAGGATAGATAAATATGGCTTTCAAGAGATTTTGAACCTCGTCTTTGATAGCTGCACATTTCTGTGGGTTTACTGGACGAAGTTTCTATCGAACTGCTTTCACATTCAGATAAGTATTAATATCGTGTTCAACTATAGATGGGTCTATTCCTTCCATCTCCTCATATGACCAGGAAAAGACATCGCAGAATTATTTAAAAAGATCAGTGTACAAGAAAAATTCTTAAGGAGAACAACTTGCACTGATGAAAATATTTTCCACGATATCAGGTTTTATGGAAATATTGATCGGTATTGTAGCTGATATATTATCCATGTTTCTTTCAACAAAAATTATGTGTTTCATTAAAGGGTTAATAAGTTGATCAACATCTCCACTAAGTCTCATTCAAAACTCCTCATTCTCAATTCTATCTAACTCTGGAAGGAAATAGTATCTATGATGCATGTGTTCCCAATGGTGATCAATGCTTGCCATTGCTTCCAAAATAGCCTCATTTGATGGAAAACCTGTGTCTAAACAGTCGAAATAATGAGTGGATTCTATCGCCCATGTAGGTGCATAATCAACATCTAACTCCTCGGAGATGGAAGGAGTCAGGATGGGATCTATGGTAATTTCTTGTAATGCTTGATAAGCAACCTCTTCCATAGATCAGGGCACCATTGGCTCACTTTGAGTTGGTAAGATCCAAGAATCAGTTTTATTTGATATTGTGAAGATATCCTTGGATACTAAAACATTGTTCTGAGTACTTATTGAACCAATGTAACTAACAGGAGCAGGAAAATCTAAAGTTGCCATAAGAGAAGAATATAAACCTACTCCCAAACTCTCACTAGTTGGATGTGCCCGATCAATTATCAGGATATTTGATTATGAAGAGGTTATGTTATTTTTTCAGGTGAATTAAATTTGATCGACTGTGATGATTATTCCTTCGTGACGAAACATCAAGACCCAAAAAATGGACGATGGAATAGCTTGCATCACATACGTTCAACTCCTTCCTAGCAACAAATTGTAGTTAAGAGGAGCATCGACAACCTTAGCTTCTACCAACACCACTTTTCCTACTAACTAGATTTTGAAGGAGGGTAAAATCCCATATGGATAGAAATATCTTCCCTAAAAAATAGTAAGAAATGTGATTGAAGGAACTAACTCAGGGGAGCCTAAAGCTCGTCAACAAGAAATGGCCATTACACATGTAGATGCGCCTTCATCCACCATGGTTCATCCAATGGTTTTAGAGGCATAGAATACATCAATTTGGAAAGCAATGTGATACAGAAACCGGGGTTTGATATTGGACATATCAAACTTCTCCAACAAATTTGATGAATCAAGATTTCCTATTGCTTCCAGAAGTGCATTTCGTTGCGAAGGGAAACTTTTCAAAACTTCTAAAGCTGACATAACACACTGATTTTGGGTTAAGTATTCGAAAATAGAATAGTTGGGAGAAGCCTTCACATTGGGATTGTGTGATGTGTGCTTATAAACACCTTTCGATATGTTAGGAATAGGGTCTGTAGGCCTCTCAATGTGAAGAGGAGCAGACACCTCAGGAGTCTCTTTGTCTTTTTGCGACGATTTCAGAGTATAGTTTTTTTCTTTGTTCTGCAATAAAGTTTCTGAGCGAATTATATTGATATAGGATTGGTTAGATGGTGTGGCACCTTAGGTTCCCCTAGCGCTAGAGCCATAGGAAGCCATGTTTTGTCCCTTGGGAAAATGATCCTTTAGGACGGTGGGTTTCTTTTGTTGTAGTAGCTTCTAGGCTTCATCAATTAATGGGAATTGATGAGTCAAGTGGCCTTCCTTGCAAAGTTTAAAATAAAACTTTACTTTATTCTTTTTTTTCTTACCCCCCTCAGCATTGTCAATGGTCTTGGGCTTGTTTTGATAACCCTCTCCCTTCTTTCCCTTATTTTTCTTTCCATTGGGTTGTTGAGTACCCTTTTGGTTGTACTGCACATTGTGTGCAATAGTTGTTTTAGAAGGGGAGGTGGAAACCATATCTTTCTCCGTGCAGAACACATTACAGATATCTCTTTCACTTGCTTAGATAAATCTTCTACAATCGATGATTCAACTGAACCAACCATGCTATTAGCATGTGGTCAAGAATTAGGTTTGGTGGGATTATTATTTTATCTCGGCGCGTCAGGAATAATTTCGTACATGATCCAAGACTAAGAATAAATCAAGTCCATCTGTTGGGATCTCAAAATGGATCCTTCCTCTGAAGTAACCCCTAAAGTGGAAACATCTTTAGAGATGTAAGGTAGGAGTGACATCAAAAACCACTCTAATAAAAAATCCGGGGGAATCTCATCCTTGATCAACCTTTTCCTCCTTTTCCACTCCTAAATGTGATCAGATATGTGAGTGGCTTTGTTTTTCGTAAATGTAGAAAAAAGGTTTGTGCAGGCGTTATACCATACAGGAAGTTGGAAATGGTTTAAAAATACGGTTGCTAAATCATAAAAACAATGATAAGCAACATATGGTAATTCGATATACCATTTGGCTACTACACCAGATAAGGTCCTTTAAAAATGAAAAGTAGTAATGTGGTCTCCGGGATCTTCTCCAGTATTACCTTCAAAATTTGGAATGTATGAATGAAGCTTAGTTGGGATGGGAGTCCAAGATGGGTTGTGCCGGACTAGATTGTTTCGTGATTTTTGAAAGGTATGGAAGGTTTAATGTTGCCAGAAAAGGTAACTGAGTTCTAGCTGATGGGAAATGTTTTTTGGGATATGGATAAGGAAAGTTTCCCAAGCCATTGCCTCCATAATGTTGGTTAGGGTTTCCCCCATCCATCAATTGTGACGTGAAACATTCTGAAAATAGATACATCTATATGCAAGTGGCTTAATCCCTTGAGGCCCACTCCATTGTGGTTGGGTATAGCTAGCTCCAATTGAAAAAGGAGTTGAAGTAGGAGTAGTACTGCCTTTTCCACCAAAAAGTGAAAAATGAGCACTCCCTATAGGAATTCAATGTTTGTACATTAGTTTGTTGAAAACCATATCCTGTAAAGGGATTTGAACTCATAAATTGTGCAGTGGAATGAACAAGCATGGAGCCTACAAAAGGTGTATAGGGGGGAATATTCCCTCCATTCCAAGGGAATCCATGTACAAAAGGAGCCGAACTAGTAGGCCTAGTTTGGAAGTTTTGTAAAAAAGGGAGATGATGCAAAAGGGAAACTAGGAATCCCAGTGAAAGGTACATTAATTTTACCAATATTGGATCCGAAGGGTATATAGTTGAAGCACTTTGAGTTCTATGTGGCCCTAAGGATACCATACTAAATTTCAAAGATGTGATTGGAGAATAAGTGAACCACAACGAACTAGGTACCTAAATGCTAACATATGGAGGAGAGAACCCTTTAGACACAATAGTAGAAGTGGGAGTGTAGACATTTCTCGAACCTTCCCCTTTGTTATCCATGATAAAACCATATGTAAACCTATAGACACTTAACTCAGGTTGACCTAGAGAAGTAATTTGCACTAACACCGGATCGTAAGGTCCAATTAAGGGTGGGTTAAAGGATCTTACGAATCCTTCATACTGCAAGTCCTCAACCTCAATTGTGTTTTGAAACCGGTGAAGTTCGAGTGATGAGATAGGGTTCTCTAAGTAGATCAGTTGTTCCAGTTGGACCAAAAGAGTAACTCGTGTTTATTCTCCACCATTGAAGTTGTGATAGAGGCTCCACAATGAGTGGAGGAAGGTTTTGCAACCTCCCAGATATATGGAGAGGATGATCCTCCATAACTAAAAATTTAACTTTAAAGCACACCTAGGGCCAACTAAAATAAGAATAATCAAACAACACACTACTACAAAGTCCTAAGTGATCCAGACCAAGCAAATATATGACCTTCCAAAAGAGCGTTTGGGATGATGAGGGCCCATAACAAACCAATGAAGGGGAAAATAAAAATTATTTGGCATCCACAGTATAGATTCGATGGGGCCAAGTGTTTGAATCACCAACCACCTTCCCAAAGAAATGTAGAGGATTTCCTCCCAAACCTGTCTTAGGTGCAATGGAATATCCTTCCACCAACACCCATGTAGAGTCCTAAAGGTCCAGATACTAAGGCTACCAACTGTATAGACAAGGTATAGGTGGATGGTCGCAGGTTGAATCGATGTGCATGGACAAGGTAACAAAGCCCAAAACTTGGAAGCACCAAAGGTACTAATGAACCCCGGTACATGCACCAATCCTGGTAGATGCTCAATTGAATATCGAAGAGGTATATCCTCTACTCAATCTTGCATGACCTCGTGCTTGACATCAGTGTAAGTGGAGCTTCCTGTTTCACCTTCTACACAGGTGGATTTACCTAAATATTGGATACTACATCTGAGTTTAATTGCTTTGGATAGTTTAAGACACCCTAATCAACCTAAGCTAGTTGGTGTAAGAACCTAAAAATAAAAGTTACTACTTGATTTTAAGTGATTGATTCTTTTTAAGGATGTTATTACTCAAGAGGTAGTGATTGTGTGCATGATGATGTTACAACTGAAATGTAAAAACAACATGATAAATGTGTAATGAAACTGTAAAACAATGCTTTCACTTCTTTTATTTTCTTCCTTTTCCTTTCAAAATCAAAGTACTGATGATGAAAAACAAATAAAATAAATGATTTCCTTTTTTCTTTTTCCAAAAATAATTTTTATGCAAATGCAACTATTCTTGAAAAGAAAATTGACCACAATTCTCACTAAGGAAACTACTTGTTTTGAATTTTTCCTTTTAAAATATGAAAAGAAAAACTAACTAGAAACAAGCATAAAAAAATCAAATAAATACTAAGTGTATAAGATTATGCATCTAAGCTTACAAGAACAGAACTCTAACCCTCTCTGAATTCTGAAAAAAAAAAGTTTGACCTAGTGAATCCAAACGAAAAAATGAGTTCACTAAATTTGGTATAAGACACTTTGAGTAAACGAACTGAAAGGAAAGAAAAAGTATCCATAAGGAAATTAATCAAGGTCACAAACAACTCTCAAACATACCAACAAATAATGAAGGTCAAACAAAGCATCTACGAACCAATCACTCAAACCTGAAACAATCAGACACAAACCCTAACAAGCTTCAAAATCCAAAAAAAATCAAAAGGGAGAGTAAAATCCCTGAACACATACAACAAATTTAACTGTACTAACCTATTAAAGAGTCATAACTTAAAGATCAACCAAGGCAAGAACATAAAAGTGAAAACCTAGCAAGCAAATCAAAACCTACATGGGTACCCACGTCTGTGAGTACAACAACTAGCGGGTCATTCGTGGGTGTACAACAGTCAACAGACGAGTGACAGGGGAAATGCGCGACTATGACTACAAGAAACTCGCGGGTCTACCTCAAAATTTTTTAAAATAGAAGCAAAGCTCAATAAGATCAAATTATGGGCTAAGAGCAATGGTACCAAACCTTTGAAAACTTCTCCTAAAACCTAACAACACACTCAAACTGAAGAAAATTCAAACAAAGGACTCCTAAAGAAAAAAGGGCACTCCCCAGTGTAGTCACCAATTATGTTGTACAAAAATTAATCCTATGACTGGGAAGTTATCGAAGTCACCAACATACTACTAAATACATGCATAAATTAAGGAAACAGTAGATACATGACAAGATTTCAATATGGAAAAGAATAGGGTTTAAAAGCCAAAGAATAAATACCTTATGCTCTATAAAATTGATCCAAGATTTCAACTATTTTGTCCTTGCTCCACAATATTGTATACAGATCCTGCAAAATAGAGATTACCTTCCTCAAAACATTTGGCTAAACATGAATGAATAATAAAATAGGAAACCCATACATAAATTAGGCATGAAAGATTCACAATATTCAATTCATATACCAAACACAACTAGTATTGGAAGAGAAAGGCTTCTTTATTGATCATAAGAATGACAACAAGTACATATACCTTGTTCTGTAATAGCACCTCTGAAACCAAGATTTGGACTCTCTTGCTCCTCTTCTTCAATCATAATTTCTCCAGCATTTCAATATCTCAAGAGTGAACCCCCTCTCAAGTGGCCTTCCCCTTGTATTTATGGCAAGGCTAGGAAGATAGTTTTGAGAGGATGATAGTTGGGTACAGTGTGGAAGTTAAGGAAATACCACCAACTACCCCAATTTCAAATTTGCTTTTTATTTTTCATGATTTTAAGAGGGACCCATGGGTATAATCCTTGCAACATGCAGGTAACCCATGATCAAGCTTCAAACAAGTAGCGGGTGCAACTTTTAAGGGAAACCCACAAGTGGTAAGTGGATCACATGTGGGTGGCCCGCTAAATGTCAGATATAAAGTTGCGGTTAGGTCCTAAAATGCTATCACAAAAATGCAGTAATATGGAGAAATGAGGAATGATTAAAGACAATAACATCTATAGAAAATCTAAGCTCTTCAATCCATGATGTCCTTTTGTGTGAGAGAAAATTTGGTGTCGTCACAGACGGAGAACTGTCGATTTGAATGATAACAATAATCCTTCAGAAACATTGCAGTGTAACATAACCCTTGATTAATGTCACAATGCAACATAACCATTGAGGAGCATAGCAATTCAACATAAGTCAACCAAGATCGATGTTGCAATGTGACATAACCATTAAGTATCATTTCAATCCAACATAAACCTTGATAAATGTCACAGTGCAACATAACCCTTAATGAACATTATAATGCGAGATAACCATTGAGGACCATAGTAATTCGACATATGTCAACCACAATGAATGTCATAATGGGACATAAAAATTAAGGAACATATCAATCCAACATAATCCCTAAGGAGCAACGCAATGCAACATAACCCCTGATGAATGCCAAAATGTCACATAACCATTGATGAAAGTAGCAAGTCAACATATGTCAACTAGGATAAATGTTCCAGTGAGATATAACCGTATTATGAACCTATTAGTGTCACAATGGAACATAATATTGAAGTCTTGACCTTTTAATGTCACAATGTGATATATAATATTGTAGTCAACCATAATGTTTCAGTGTGACATTTTTTTGAAGAAAATCTCTTAATGTCACAATTTAAGATTATTTTGAATTCAACTTCTTAAATTTATAATCTAACATAAAATTCAATTCATCATTTTAATGTCACGATGTGACATAATATTGAAATCAACCATGATGTCACATGTGACATAATATTGAAGTCAACTACTCCATGTCACATTGTTAACTTAATATTGAAGCCAACCAGACTATCCCAACATGGCATAATATTGAAGTCAACCTCTTACATTATCTCTCTTGAAAAGCAAAGTTAACCATAGTCAATAAAAAAAGTAAAGTCAACCAAAATCAAACATAGTCAGCCATCATTTCAAAGTCAACCACACACAATAGTCAACCAAAATTAACCACATGCAACAATCAACTATTGCTATCCAATGTTAAGCACATACCATACTCAACCGTTATTAACCAATGCTAACTTAAGGTATCCAAACTCAACCTACAATCAACCATATTTAACCATTACGAATTGTATTCAACCAAATTCAACCATAATACTCAACCATAGTTACCTATAATTAACAATAGGTAAGCTTCAACCACACTCAAACAAAACTAACGATAGTCAAACACTATGAACCATAATCAATCATGGTTAAACATAATTAACCAAAGATAACCATACTCAATATAGAATCAACTATATTTAACCATTAAGAACCATAGTGAACCAAATTCAGCGATAGTAAAAAACAATCAACCATAGTTAAAAAGGATCAATTATAATCTATTATGTCCAGACATCTTTACATGGATTACTATAGTTAACATTAGGAGGTTCACCTTTAACAACATGTCACACTACAAGGCAAATTCCCTTTGCATGTTAATGCAACTTCCCTCATAAGGAGTCACCAAAGTGAATTATGAATGTACATAGGCAATTAGATTTGGTAGGTAGGATGATTATGCACGTATTATGAGATTGACCCTACTCTAATAGATAGCCTTCACTTCGGATGAGGTTGGATATATCGTCCATCATAATTGACCAAAATCAACCATTATATCAATCATAAATGTTTAAAGAATCCTTTCAACACAACATACAAGAAAGAACCATATTGTAAAAAATAAGCATGCAAATACTCAAGATATTTATGTTGAAAGGTTAACCAACCAAATTCTATTCATTCTCTACAAGTATTTATATAATAAAGGAAATGGTTGGAGCAATTGTACCCTCTCCAACTAATCATCTGTTAGGTTCTTTTACACACTTGTCATATACCATTAACATTTACATATTTGCATAGGATAATGTCTTATTACATTACATGATGACTTTTACAAGGGCCTAGAAGGCCCTTCCAACATATCCCCCAACCTCGAAGTCTTGCATTGTCTCAATGAAATTGTGCAAGAATATCTTGGGTCTTGTAATTACTCTTTTAGCATCATTGAGTCTCCATTCATTTCACCCTCTCACCCTGCACAACATGCATATCAGTGTTGGTTCATCTATCAATGTGAGCAACTTACTTTGCGCTATGCTAACCTACCATGTCTTTTCCTTTTGGCCTCCAAGGTAACAATTAAGGAACTGCTCTGCAACTCATATACTTAAGGGGTCAATTAGTTCATTCATTCTTATGTTATCATAATTTTCTTTTAAGCTATTTTGTGTGTGTCTCATGTAATGTGCTTTGAAGAATGCCTTCTCTTTTTACTGTAATGAGAATCTCATAATTAATAATATTTGCAAGTCAATGTTCAATGTATCATGCTGCAATAATTCTCAAAGAAGTCATCATAGATTGCAAAGAAGTCATAAAATCCAATTTTGCCAACCAGAAAAGCAGGCATCACCGCCATGTCGACACCACGTGGTGCTCTGAGCACAGCTTGCCTCCATTTCCAGCTCAGCCGACCTTGAACCACTGCACGCGTTGATTGACAACTCATCGACCGATGGATTGTCGGTGTCACTGATGATATTGACACTCGTCTCTTACTGAATCTTCCAACAAATTATGCGTTGGCTCCTTGACCAATGTGTGGATCAACCCAAGTACACGTCGGCGGGTTTGTTGAACAGCTTTGTCAAAATAATCTTAAGCTGCCACGTCGAAGGGTGTTATGCAAGTCTTCCAATTTCGTTCCAGCGTCAGCCTGTAATAATCATAATCATAATCTGCCAACACCGCTTGAAATTCATCAGTCGACAGTCTACCGACGGTTCCCTCGTACGCAAAAGTCGGCAGTGGGTTATTTTCATTTTGAATCATTGCATATTGGTGCGCCTTTTCATGGCATTATGGCCCATGGGCAGAGTCTCTCCATCATAACTTTATTTACAATCACCATAGAGATGGAGAATTTTGATTGAATATCAACCAAAAAAAAAGAGATTTAGAGGATCCTGGTTGATAATCACGTCATTCAACAACAACATCATTTCAAGATGGTACTCCCATTTATAATTTCAAGATACCCCCTTCAATAGTGGGTTCTTTCTAGGCACTTGTAATTTACCATTGACACTTACATATTCACTTAAGGTATTGTCTTATTAGTCTCTTTCTGCCTGCCAAGCAGCAGGGACTATAATTTCAAGATACCTCTTCGATAGTAAATGTTTTTAGGCACTTGCCATTTACCATTGACACTTACATATTCACTTAAGCTAATGCCTTATTGTATTGCATGATGACTTATATATATATACCGTATCACATATAAAATATCATAATATTTTAGGTTTATACAATTTATAAAATACAATGAATTTAAATAATATTAATACATTATTTTCCAATGTAGAAATTTAGTATCAACATGGATCGTGAATAAGCCTTATACTAAAACTAAAAAATGTTTTATTGATATGTATGATGATATTACATGAGAATATTTTTCATTTATAGTAATGGAAGAGGCCCAAGAATAGCAAGGTGGATTAGAACATCTACGTAAGCTTACAATTCACATAGGCTAGTTATTTTGGAAAAACAAAAAACACTAACACCACCCCATAAGCGAAATGCAGGAAGTAAACAAAAGAAAACAAAAATTAATGCCAGCAACAAGGCTTGCTAAGGTACCCATTTACAAATTCTCATAAATGGAGAAAATGAGAAACACCCGTAGGATAAAAAATCCTCTCCAAAAGAGTGTCAATCACCAATGCTGAAAAATGCACATTCCAAACTGTTGAGGCAATAAGAGTTGAATGCACATACCCAAAATAAACTGGTCCTCTAAAATTGAGCCCTGACACAAAAGGCCTAATTAGGTACTCATTTACAATCAAGAAAACAAAATATATTGAGTGTCCCTATGGATGCCAAACCATCTCACCAGACTGCATGGATCACTAGCTATTGCAACCATCGAGTCAATATAGGAATTGATGTTGTGTACAAGGATTACTCCAAAGACGCTTCATCTCAATCACAATGGTGAATAAAAAATCACTTGAGAAAGCATTGCATACTGCCCCTCCACAATGCAAAACTAGGTGGAAAATATTATGGCAATGGATGTCACATATGATGACAAAATCATGGAGGTATGAGCTAAAGGTGGAAAAGATTCCAAACAACCAAAGCAAGAGGCACTCCAATATAGCGAGCTCAAAGACACCACAAACCAAGGAAGTACAATCCACTGAATAAAATGCTTGGTGACACTCTAAAATGATCTGCATGAGTGGCACACAATCCACTACTCATAGGTGCAGAATGAGAGGTACCATAAAAATCCATCAAGTACAATGATCCTCGATATGGGTTCGACAAACAAGGTCATGTTAGGTACCCATTTACAATTAAAGAACAATACATATTCATTGAGCTTATGAAAAAAAAAACTATCTCAAATAAGCAAATCAATGAAAAAAAAACTATCTCAAATAAGCAAATCAATGTGGTGTGCAACCACTCACTTGAAACAGAGCATAATATTCTTTGTAGAACCTTAGTTGGTATAGAAAATGGATATTTCACTGAAAATTTATGGAAAAACTATACCAATAACCTCATTACAATAATAAATTGGACAAAAACAATATTCCAATAGAATGATCACCCAAACCAGCAGCAAAACTGTGACAGTGTAAATCAGAGGAGTAAATCAAACCATTGGCACCACCAAAGAACGAATGACCCTGAGCAAATCTAAATTTGTTATATGCATTGTTTCTTAGTGTTTGTATTTTGATTAACTAGTCAATATCTATCGGTAGCATAGTAGTGCACAATATAATATAAATCAGTGGTGATATTTCTAATTTGAGTGCCCTAATTCCTTTAATATTCCAAATACACACTAGGTCATCTAAATATCTCATACACGTCATTTCTTAGTGTCGATATTTTGATTCACTAGTGCATATTAGATGGTAGTGCACCGGTTCATTATAAATACAAGCAGCACACTGGTGTGATTAAATGGTTGAGGTGAACAATTAGAAAAACATTCTCTAGAACCTTTGATCACTTATAATTTTAATTATATTCAAAACCCGTTAAAAATATGCTACCAAATCAGAGGTTTTAGAGGATCTTTTTAAAAATATTTTTTCCCAATCTTATAACACTAAAATCTTTGCAAAAACTTCTACTATAAGTTTTTTTCCTAGTAGTGTATCATAGTTGCACTACTAGAGCTCCAAACATTTCCATATAGGGTACCCTTGTAGTGTTTTACCATTGGTGCCACAAAGTTCAATCCCACCAAGGAACTCCATCATTCCTCGTTTGAAGAATAAAATGGGACCACATGGTACATGATATGGGAGACACTAGTAGTGTCATATCCTATCATGGGATTTTAAAGATCCAAAATATAAACATTGGCACAATAATTCTACCAAGATGGATATCATTGGGGATTATTGGGATCATGATCATGTAGTTGTATAGATTGTGGTTTTTCTCAAGGATTGTGTATATCGATTCCTGTATACTGTTACAAAAATGAAAGGTGTGGTGGGAGAACCAAAAAATATGAAGATCAAATCAAAACTAAGTTCAAAGGTAGTAAATAAATACCATACCATATGGATCGACACTATAAGGAGTGGAATTGTAGGAGATTAATAAAATGTTTCCCACATTATTGTTCTTCCTAGTTGAGGAATCAAAATATATAAGTCCAATTGTAATATAGGGTAATACAAATTTGGACACATGATTGTTCTTCCCATTTGTGGAATCAAAATAAATAATTTCAATTGTAATATAGGGTAATAAAATAGGAGGAATCCTACTCTCTTACAACAAATTTGGAAGAACCTAAGTAAACTACATATTCTTTGGTTTGGTCTATTTCAATTTTTTGAGATAACTAAGAGGGACTAGTAAAGCTAGTCCATGAGGATTGAGTACATGAAGATATGGTTGAAGGGGTATGCATGCATAAAATATTTCTTCTTGAACTTGAATGAAATACCTTGTTGAGGGGAGAGAAGGGAGTTAGTGTACCACAATATAAAATTCAACTCCAACAATCTATTTTCAAGTAAATTAATTTTCACCAAGTTAGCAATTTCAACTGTTTTTTTTAATGTCCCTTATAGGATTATGAATAAAATATAATAGGGACAAAGATCCATGAGATAGAGTTCTTCCACTACTCAACATATCTTTGTGGTTTCAGTTAGGGGGGTTGTAAGAGGGGGGTCATATGAAGGAAATGGAACTTTACGAATGGGATGGGAGGGGAGTCAATGATTTGTGGGAACTACGGAATTAATGGACCACAAATTAGGGGTGTGTATGCATATGGTTGATATCTACAATAGGGAAGTTTATATATCGATAACTTGGACTTGGGTGAGTTGTTAGTTGGAGTTAAGTGGCTATGATAGATTTATTATTAGCTCATTAATGTAGATGTAGTAGGTATAAAGTGGGTACTACATTAAATTTAGAGTGAACCTTATGTAAACCCACCCTATCAAATTTATGACTAAATTACTTGTAGAACAAATCGCTGTCATGCCTTGTAATTATTGAAAATCAAGAAAAGTTACTCATGGATCTCTATGGTCCGGGTAGGATATTAAAGGATAGATGAATGGTTGAAATGATGAAATCTTCAAGAGATATATATATCAGGAAAATAATGGATTTATGTTGTGAATTATATTAGGAAATACCTCATTTTGAACTTGGGAAATTACAATACTTAGAAAAGTTTTAGAGTGGAGCCTACATTGTCTAGGAGTGGAAAAATGAGTTTGATAGGATATTACTATTGAATTGTAGATTCTTAACCAATCCATATTTATGCAATACTTAGGGAGGAAATAAATAGTTTAATAATTGTTTGAACTTAGAGATGAAGAGGTCCATTTTTGGTATCACTAGGGAAAGACAATGGTATATCATCAAAGGGTACCTTGAGAAACATCTACTAGAAGAGAGCATTGTGTTGTGGGTTACACAATGCTCTAAGGGTACATTGAGGAACACCTCTATAATTTATCAATTAATCCTCATATTTCAAGGGGGCTTGTTCAAGCCACAAGTGGATTTCACATATTTGAAGGAACAAATGAAGGGGTATGTAAATGATCATTGATTATGATTTTCAAAAGCCTATATTACTTCCAAAAATTGCATGAGGGGGATACAAGGATACTACCAAAGAGTCAGCATGAGTTCAAACATTGTTGATTTTTAAGTTCCTCCATATAATAAATATGTGATTCCTAAAGTAGTCGTATATGGATATGGGCAATGATACATATTTGAGATCAATGGCCATTATTTTTCTACATGTTACTGACTAAGTGACGACAGTTTATATAAAAATAAATAATTTAAAGCCCTTGAATTCATTCTAACACCCAATTGCGTTGAATAGATCCTAACATGGTGGGATAAGGAGAGAGATAAAGAAAAGAAGAGATGCAGGAAGAGACAACTACTTGGTACTTGTGTAGTGATACCATACAAGAGTAACATGGCATATTCGACACTATTGTAAAAGAGAATCCCATTGTTCCATGAGGAAAGAAGCATTGAAATTTAGAGAATGAGTTGGAGGAGACAGATTCATAAGAGTCTAATAAATCACCAAGGGAATACTTAGCAATACCTATCATCATTGTTAGTTGAGATTTTGATTCCAAGACAAGAATGTCTTACTTAGGTTTGCAAAAAATTATATGTTCTCCAATAAAAGAATAATCATTAGTGTCATTGCCTCATCTGCATCCAATACTTCAATAGTGACAACAAGGGTCCAAGATTCACTCTAGCAAAGTGGGGAGATAAAGTTATCCCAAGTTATCTTCAACAAGTCTCTCCAACAATAGGTTGGAGGAGAACAAGGAAAAATACAACAATGTACCTCAATGTCCCTTCTTAGGTACCTATTACCAAGAGGGTTATTGCAAACCCATCCATTCCATTCCATAAAAAAGTATTATTATATTGGTCCCATAAACATGGGGAGTTCAAATTTTGATGAGTTTGGGATAACATTACAAGGATAAGATGTAGGCCAGATAGTGAAGCTTCCCCTATGAACTTATTATATTGACTTGTACTAAGAAGACAACTAATTAGAGAAGAGATATGGGAGTCAATATCAAGGATGTGAAAATATAGGTACCAAGTAAATTCCTAAGGAGTAGGAATATAAGATCAACACAAGTGCTAGTTATCTCGATAGAGAAAGATACAATAATGGCGCTGGATATGAACGCATAGAAGGCCAAAAACCACATATCTTTCTTACGTAAAATTTTGGCTGGATAGTAATAATTTGTGAGCCAAATGAAGAGGCCATCATAGATGAAGACCTATGTTCCCATCCTAGGAATGCATAAATAAGAAAAAAAAATAACTCAACATTGGTTCTAGTAATCCATTAACCAGTTGTGGGAGGAGTATAGAATGTAGCTGCAACTCTATAGATGACATAGTCTAGATTTGAATTTGGGTTTACCAACAACCGAAAGGAGTCCACAATAGAACTAATTGATTAACCTAGGAGAATTCCTAAACCATTTTATATACCACCAAGGGCTTATTCATCTATAGAGGTAAGAAAACAAGAAAAAATTGGTATTCAACAAAAGGTGGATTTGCAAAAATAAGAATTAACACACATGATTGCACTTGTGGTAAACTCAAGAGGGGATTTTCACCCATGATTAAGGAAAAGGGTTCAATACTTGCAGGAGTTTTAGGACCATAATGTAGAAATTAAAGAACATGTGGAAAGCCCATGAATATTTTGTCTTTATCAGAGACCTAAATAAGAAAGATGAGGTGGATCCCAACATTCTCTAGACAATCCTACTACAAAATAAAATGATACTAATGATGTAACGTCCCCATTTTGACCACCATTGCATTAAATCATAAATGATGTAAATATTGTTATCTAATCATGGTAAGGAGCCCAAGGCCAAGGCCCCGCCATCAATTTAGCTTTGTATGTATCGGCAATTAAAAATAGATGCCTATGGTTCTTGTGCTGGACATGCACAATGTAAATTAATACATCATGTAAACACAAATTTTAATGAAATACCCACAACTAGCTATGCAATGCAACAACGAGATGGGGGCATGATTTCACAAGGAATAGGGAGGGAAATTATTCAAACCCTTGAGCCAATGGTGTTAATCCATGTGTCAATGAGAAAACCCATAAACCACCAACTACCCATTTTGGGTTATGCACCCAATCATTTAATTCTTCCAAGAGTTGGTTGAGGCAATTAATGCCTTGGGAATGGAGAGGCATGACAGTCAATTTCGTGTATGGGCAAGCCATCAATCTGGAAAATCGTATTTTTGCTTCTTGGGCAAGAAAACACCCACGAAATGGTGCCCAAAGCCATCTTTCACCCATGGCCTTTTCCCTCTCACGTAGTCTGAGCTAGCTGGGCTTTCCCCAACACGTTTTTCACCATTTTTCCTTCATTTTCCATGCCTAGGAACTCATTTTTGTTTTGCACAATGGCTAGGAGAGGAGGACCACGATTTGGGACTGTTATGGAGGTCGTTTTTTCCCCAGAATGTCCATGGACGTTTTTCTGAAAATGGATTTGGCATCCCAGGGTTGTTCCCCATCTTCCATTTTCGTTTTTGGGTTTCCCACGTTTTTCTGAAGCTAATGAAAACCCCATCTTTGGGCATCTCACTGTAAAAACGTTTCTTCATGCCCAACACTTATACTTTTGCTGTTATGTGCATCCCTATTTTGGTTTGAACCTGTGAGCAAAAAGTGGACAAAATTGGCTTGATAAACCTAGTGGAAAAAATAACCCCTCAAGAAGATCAAGAGGGCTTTGGCTACTTCTCTATGCACACCCTGAGAGCACTAGAAAGGAAGGTATGGCTTGAGGGACTGTGTAGCAGTGAAGAGAATACTTCCTTGTGTTGGGTGTGTAGGTATTGTGGGTACCAAGTTAGATAGATCTTGTAGAGGTATCCATGGCTCTATGCTTGAGCTCACTAGCTTAGCAATTCTTCCTTTTCCATCTCCTAGCAGCCTGATAAACCCAACTGCTGATTGGCTTGGCTGATTTTGGTGTATTTTGGCTATGTGTGAGTCTGTTGTTCCCTTCTTCCTTGTAGAAATCATGCCCACCTCGGGGGTGGAAGTATCAAGAGATTGATAAGCATAATTGGCCTATGGTTGGGTGGAATGTTGCAGATGCATAGCTGGTTGCTCAAGGACTACTTTGTTTCAAGATAAGTACTCTCACGTGCTAATTCTGTATTGTTTTAATTGATGAATGACATGAATACCTTGAATGTATGATGGATGTGTAATAGAATTTAATTCTGCTTTGTTTTCAAATATTTATGCATTTCCATATGTCAATCTTCATCTCATATGAACCTTTGTTTACTAAGTATGGGACTAGATGTCTGGAATTAGAGTGATGTTCTCTCCCATGCTGGTATGATGGGAGGGGATGTTACAAATGAGGAAAATACTAAGTTTGTCTTGCATATCCACACAACCATAAATATATATATATATATATTTTTGTGTTTCAATCTCATTCACAATTCTGATATGTAGAAGTATGATAGATTCTATAGTTAGAGAAATGATTGTTTAAAGAGTATCCATTGCAAATAACTCTATTGGATTTGGACATAGTTGTCAAGCATTTATTGTGGCTAGGTTTACACTAAGAAGTGGAGAAACATATTGTATATTACTAGAGTAGGATGATTCGTAGAAGACATTGACCCATATGAGGCGTTGGTCCAAAGAATATGATTGTGTGATCCATAGGAGGTGCTAGTATAAAGAAGCCAGATTATGTAAATGATGTCTAAGAAGACATTAGGACATCTACATAGTCTTTGACTGAGACACTTTTATGAATTGTGTTTAAATGTGAAAATAAATTTTCTATTAGTGGATTATATCTACCCATTCTAAATTTGTATAGATTTCTCTATACCCACCTTACCTAGGCTACATATATGGGTTTGCATTATATGTTAAAGGTTTTCCTTTTGTTTTCTATTTTATTGTTAGTTATGAGGGTTATACGTTCTTATAGTGTATTCTAAGTCTAGGGATTGGATGTAGACCCTTTCTCTACTAATGCAATGCAGTTGTAAGGATGTTATACCTATATATTTGTTGTTGCAACATATAATGGATTACTTCCTAGTAGAATGAATGTGATTAGATACTAACTAATGGAACACATATATCCACCATTGTTGGGCGCATCCCAAGTAGAAGAAGTTTTGATGGCGAAAGTACAAGTTAGGTGAGGCCTAACATCGACCAGGTTTGGGAGAAACAACTCCACAATTCCCGGGATCAGGGTATGGAGCAAAACGAAGTGGCAGAAAAGGATTTGTCCCCTTAGTAAAGGTGAATTACTAAGGACCATCAAGGTAGTTGGAGTAGTTATGAATGAAGCAGTGGACTGTCAGCTACAGGACCGAAGAGTAAAGAAGCAGAATGGTGCAAAGGACGCGCCATTGTAGCGTTAGAGCCGTGTGGTAAGAACTACGATTGTCAGAGAATCATCAAAGCCAGAGGAAGCGACGCAAAAGGACAACATAACTCCATCGAAGTAAAGAAAAAGCGTGGTCAACAGGAGAACCATGCCATTTTTGGGTTTAAGGGTACTATGGGGGTTGGGCCATAGTTATTGTAAAGATGTGACCTTCGGGCATAATCTATATAAAGGGTAATTTTGTATAAGGAAGGGTTAGATAATATAGACATATTCTTAGAACCTAGTAGATCTATGATAAGAAAGATCGAACAAAGGAAAAATACTCTACAGTTGTGTGTGCAGAGATCTATTGTAGAGAAGAGTCTGCAACTGGGTGCACAGACTATAACTGTTAATCCCTTCCAAGAAATATAAGAAAAAATTTCGTGGATGTAGCTGCCATATGGGGGGTGAACCACGTAAATGTGATATTCTACAGGGTAGATCACTCAGCTTGAACAAATCTCACAAATATCACTCATGAATTGTAGAGAAGAAGAAGAAGAACCGAATCAATATTCACACATTAACTCAAGAAATGGTAAAATCTGTTGTATAATCACACATCAGCTATAAGTTGGCACAATAATCCAATTACAATCAAATGAATTTGAATATTCCAAAGGTCATTCAAATTCTCCTCAAGGTGTGGCTTGGACAACATTGGAGACATCACCCAATCAGTGGTAGTAGTCACAAATAGTCAAATATCAGTCAAATGAGTCTAATTGAGTCTAACTAATGCATGTGGCACTAATCTAGGGAAAATGACTCCAAGGTGGGCGCATGAGAGACTGTAAGTAGTCAAATGGCACTCCAATATAGACAACTGGAAGCTATAAGCATTTAAACTGAGCAATCAATGCATAAACTGAGCAATCAATGCAAGCAATGATTGTTGGAATCCAAGAGTGTGTAGTAGAGTGCATTTGTAATCCAGATGAGGAAAACAAGGTGCACTAGGTTGGTAGGAGGGATATCGAGGGATAAAAATAGGCTCTAGGGGGGTAAAAATAAGCTCTAGGTGCTGGGGAGACTACCATACTAATGATTGGGTGCATGCAGAATGCATGCAAAGCATGAAAATACATAAATGATGGTGAGAATATTCCAACACCCCCCCCCCCCCCCGCAAGACGGACTATGAGGAAACACATAACTGAAAAACTAGTAGGGCCCTAGTAATTGATACCAAAGGTCACCCCGTATAACAATCTAAATAGATAAAGTGAGGAAAGAGAGAAAACCAAGTGGGAAGAAAGCCCCCTCTCAAGATAGACTGTAGAAGGTAATCAATCATGTACATCACTCACCCCAAAAGGAGGCAAGTGACATTCTTTACCAAAAAAGGATATATCGGAAAGAAATGGATCAATGTGTGAATGATCAATGTGAGAAGGATGAAAACTTCCATTCTAAAAATCATATATGGTTCTCCTTGGATCAAGTGGATTTCCAACAAGATCACCAACAAATATAAGAGTTGTGGCTTGCCATCCCGGAAGAGGAGAATCATCAGTTGCTAGATATTCAGTTTCTTGTGGATCTGGATCTAACATTCGCTCATCTTCACTGTCAGTTGCTAGCTCTTCAGGTTCTTGTGGATCTGGATCAGCATTCACTCTTCATCACTTTCATTTCAGATTCATAATTTGAACTTTCTTGATATGAAGCTTCTCTTTCTTGCTCATCAAGCAGTGGTGGTGTGGTAGGCAAGCTCTCTTGCTCAATGGGATGAGTATCATGTAGTGGCCACTCCTCAAAGTGAACACTTATCTCAAGAAATGTATGCATTGTAGAAGGATCAAGAATTTTGTAGGTCTTTTAACTCAATGCATAACCCACCAGTATACACTCTCTGCTCTGGGGATCTAGGGGTCTCCTTTTCTCTGTTGGAATCCTAGCCCAAGCTCTGGATCCAAACAATCTGAGATTAGATACATCAGGTTTGTAACCCATCCATGCTTTGAAAGGAGTTATCCCTTTCAGTCCTTTGTGAGGGACTTTGTTTTGAAGGTAAGCATCATAGTTGATGGCCTCTTCCCAAAGACTAGGATGCAATCCTTTCGACTTTAGCATGCAGGTTGCCATCTCCTTTAATGTTCTGTTCTTTCGCTCTTCAAAACCATTTTGTTGTGGTGTGTAGGGAATAGTATGATGCATCTCTATGCCTTCATCATCAAAAAAGGATTGGAAGTCACTCTTAACATACTCTCCTCCATTATCAATGCGGAGGGCCTTGATATTTCTATGTGAAATTTTTTTTTGCAGAAGACTTGAAAAACTTAAAGTATCCAAACACTTCTGATTATAATCTGAGAAAGTATACCCAAGTAAATCTCGAATGATCATCAATAAAATTTAGAATATACCTTGCCTTGTTCAAAGACAGATATGGAAATGGCCCTGAAACATCACTGTGAATCATATCTAGAGGTTGAGAGGCTCTCCTCTCCTTCCCTTTCTCAAACTTCTTTTCTGGATGCTTGCCCATCAAGAAATCTTTATAGTTACATTTAGAAAACTTGATATTGGGTAGTCCTTCAACCAACTTTTGAGTGTGAATGTCATGCAGATACTTGTAGTTGAGATGCCCAAATCTTTCATGCCACAATCTACTCTCTTCATTTGCATGTGTGTGAAGAGCATACTGTTTGGATAAAGGTAGGAAGTGAGAAAACTCATAGAGTTTCGAATTGTGATTAGCAACACCTTTTTCTATGATATTTCCAGTTGAAATCTCCTGGATTTTGACCTCATTTGGAGTGAAGATCACCTTCTTGGGTACTCCAATATGGGTCATCTGTAGACAGAAAGTAGATTGGTAGTAAGAGTGGGAACATAGAGCATATCTGAGAAGTACCCATTCTCAAGGTTGATCCTTCCAATCCCCTCAGAGGAGACCTCGAAATCATTCCCCAACAAGATTGAAGGGCCAACTATGGATTCAAAACCAGAGAAGAGATTCTTGGAGGAATACATGTGTCTTGATGCTCCAGAATCAATGTTGAAGGAGGAATCTTGTGAATCACCTTCCATGAGAGCATGGCACCTCTCCTTGTCCTCAGATTTTGAATATTCAGCTTCTTTCCTCCTAACACCTGTAGTTACTGGAAGGTTGTTCTTCTCAAGTAGCTGAGCCATTATATCTATTGTCTTCTTCATGCAGTTGCTCTCAGGATGAAATCCTCTATTACATTAAGTACATTTGGATTTATCCTTGTGAGATTGCTTGCTTTTCTTGGAATTCGAAGCCCCTTCCATCTGATTGGGATCCTCTCTTGGCTTCTTCTCATTCGACTTTATCTCTTTATATTTTTTCTTTCCTTTTCCATTCGCTCTCTTCCCTTCAGAAGCTACAAGTGCTGAATCCAACCTTGGTTTGATCACTCCCATGTGGACCAACTTTTCCTCCTCTTGTGTGAGAGACTGGATGAAGGTTTCAAGAGAGGGAAACTGCCATTTTGGAATGGATAGCTTCACTGACTGGAAGGTGGAGACAAAAATTGAGTAATCAGGACCTAATTTTGACAGAATAGCTAGGACTAGCTACTTCTCTTCTTTCTCTATTCCATATGTCTTCAACTTTGAAATCATATTTTTGAACTTGGTGAAGAAATCATTGATTGAGTTGAAACTACTAGGGATAAGGGAGATAAGCTCATTTTCCAATTTGTGACCCTTCAAATCATCTTTCTTCCCAAAGGGAGTTTCGAGCTTGTTCCAAACCTCCAATGGATTTTTGAGATAAATGACATGAAAATGTAGATCATCAGAAATACTGAGGAGTAGTAGTCCAACTGCTTCATCAAGATACTTTGATTTCTCAACTGCACCAGTGGGTTCGACTATTGTGCCATTCAACAGTCTACAAAGGCTTTTGGACTTCATGAAGATGTCCATCTTGGATTTCCATTCGAAATAGTTGAAGGAGGTCAGTTTTAGATCCATGGTAGTTGTTGAAGTTGAATTGAAGATCAATTCGAATGATGGAATAAACCTGCAAAACAAATGAAATTTTTTATGGATATTTGCTGCAAATATAAATAGCACTGCTTTAGGATAGTGAGCAGATGTGACTGGATCCTTCACACCTGGCTAGACCTCAGTGGATTGCTCCAGTGAATTCGATGCAATGGCACTTGGATTTGTTGTGGAAATCTAGAGGCTTCTGGTGCTCAACTGAAAAACAACTGCTCAGTAAACTGTTGCAACTGCTACAGTTCGAATAGTTGTATCAAACTATGATACCATGTGATATTCTACAGGGTAGATCACTCAGCTTGAACAAACCTCACAAATATCACTCATGAATCACAGAGAAGAAGAAGAAGAATTGAATCAGTATTCACACATTAACTCAAGAAATGGTAAAATCTGTTATATAATCATACATCAGCTATAAGCTGGCACAATAATCCAAGTACAATCAAATGAATTCGAATATGCCAAAGGTCATTTGAATTCTCCTCAAGGTGTGGCTTGGACAACATTGGAGACATCAACCAATCAGTGGTAGTAGTCACAAATAGTCAAATATCAGTCAAATGAATCTAACTGATGCATGTGGCACTAATCTAGGGAAGGATACTCCAAGGTTGGCGCATGAGAGACTGTCAGTAGTCAATTGGAACTCCGATACAGACAAATGGAAGCTACAGGCAGTTAAACTAAGCAATCAATGCATAAACTGAGAAATTAATGCAAGAACTGACTGTTGGAATCCAAGAGTGTGTAGTAGGACGCATTTGTAATCCAGATGAGGAAAACAAGGCGCACTAGGAAGGTAGGAGGGCTACTGAGGGCTAAAAACAGGCTCCAGGGGACTGAAAATAAGCTCTAGGTGTTGGGGAGACTACCATACTGATGACTGGATGCATGAAGTATGCATGCATGCATGCAAAGCATGCAAATACATAAATGATAATGAGAATATTCCAACAATAAATATTTGTGTTATGTGTTTGAATCTCTGTTATATTGAATGTTCATGAATTTCTATGCTTATATATGTGTTTTCATATGAATGTGAATGTGAATGAGAATGATATGTTAAGTAGCGGGACATGCACATATGAACATTGCGAAGCTGTGTTAAGTATGGTAAATGCGTAGTCATAGAAGCGAAGTAACAATGATTCAACGATTCAACGAAGTCTGTAGGTTGTTGAGATCTGCAAAATGCGTAGATACATATTGATAACGATCTGTGAAGTAGATGTTGAGTAAGATGCACATATCAAGCTCACATAGCATAACCACGCGTCACCAGGTTACAGAAACTTGATTCTGTAACCACCCATCTTTGCTTTGGGTGAGACTTCATCCTGCTCGCAGGTTGATGCCGAAAGGGCCAGTGAAGGGGATTGTTTTGGGTAGAAAGAGAACTATGTAGAACCTGGGTCAACCCCATAGAGAGTAAGAACAACCCAAACAAATGGTTTTGTTGCCACGCTAAAGAAATGGCAATATGCGATGTTGTTATGTTATAATAATATGAAGAAGGAAGCATAATAAAAGGTTCTACGACTATACTAGAACTGGTAATGTGTTATGTGGTATCCATAAAAGACAGAAATAGAGAACTAGGTAAGTCAAATAGAACTTGAGTTTGCGAAGAAAGAGAACAGACATCCGCGTCTTACCACGGAATAATGGTTGCAGAGGTATATATTCACTGGCCTACATCAAATTTTATTCGCATATTTTTCTATTGAGTTGCATGAGTGGATATCGAGGATAACAAAATGAAAAAATTTGTTTCCATGGTGGAGAACCTACAGTTTGGAATCCATAGTTGATTAAGAGGCTTAAAGGCATTGACAACCAAATTTCAAGAGCAATAGAATTTTGGGTGGATAGCTTACTGGAAGGCTATGTTCCAGAATTTGATGTGGACACGTTGAAGTCCTATAGCGCAACATAAGGATATTTCTTCCAAGTATTTAGAGGTAAGTACCTGAAAAACCTCAGTTTATACACTAAAATGCTACTAGCTGAGAAATGAGTCTTAAGAATGCAATTAGATTCATAGGGTTTGAGTTTGTAATGTTCAGTAACACAAATAGTGACACAGACGAAGACATTGGTATTTTGAGAAGTGGAAAAAGACATAAAGTTAGCACTAGAAAGAGGTCTCGTGAAGCCGAACCTCACACATTCATAGAAACCAAGTTAGGAAGTGATAGAAACTCATATCAGGTTGAGTTTGATATCGAAACAGAACCTAGACGCACTGGTTATCAGCCTATTACTCCACAGAAACCCATAGTTGAGGACAAAAATATTACTAGTTCGCAGAACACTGGTACTAGTAACACTACAAGAGCAAGTACTCATAATCAATCAAGTAATGGTATACCTTCATCGTCTCAGAACACTACACATCCTAGAAGAAGAATGGCAGAGGACATTAAACTACCTATTTTAAAGGAAATGGCCTAGAAGACCCATAGCAACATTGGTTTCTCTATGAAGCCGTATGGAACATTAATCAAGTACATGATGATGCTATAAAACACGCTCAGTTAGTTACCACATTTAGAGATAGATCCCTAACATGGTTCATGAAGTATTCTATTGGATAGAACATTTCGCTAGTTGATATCAAAGCTGCACTTATTAGGGAATTCAAGCAACCTAAGTCAGAATCTCAGTGCATCACAGAGCTAAAATAAATCAAACAGAAACCTAATGAGACTATGTGGGAGTTTGATCAAAATTTAAAAGCATTATTAGATCAAGTTAGATTTAAAACAACACCGCAACAACATCAAGAATGGTTCATAGCTGCGCTTTTTCCCCATATTAGAATATCGTTGATGCAACAAAAGGTAACCTCGCAAATAGAAGCATTAGAAATTGTGATGAAACTAGAAGCCTCGTCCATAGGAGAAACTAGTACAAGTATTGTACAAATATAGACATAGTTAGCCAATTTGACATTATAGCTAATAGATATGAAGAAAGGAAAAGAAAGAAGAGAAGAGGTTTGGTGTACAAAATGTAAAGGAGAGGGACATTCCAAGGAACACTGTCCTCTATTCATAGATTACATCACTAGTGGAGCACCGAACCCATTGAATCAACAACAAAGACCATGGTGTGAGATTTGCTGATGTAGAGTACATTTCCCAAAAGACTTTACCTGCTTCAGAAATATCTATAGACACCAAAGAACCTGTACTGCACATTCTGTAAGTCTTTGGACACGACGATACCAACTGCAGAGCTTATGATCTCATGATAGAAAGAAAGAATGATGTCTACAGAGTCCAAGGAGAAACACCTCATAATAATGAAAATGCGTAGTATGACCAAGGCACATATAGAGGACGTGGTGAATACAGAGGAAGAGGACGCAACACTAGACAGGGACGAGGAAGAGGTCAGATTGTATGCTATACCTGCGCTCAACCAAGACATTTAGCAAGAGACTGTGAGAATCCATGCACTACTTGTATGTATTGTAAGTCATTTGACCATGTCATTGAAGCATGTCCCATTTTGCAAGGAAAAATGCAAGAGAAAATACCAGAAGGACAAAACTAGAATATACAGATGATCACAGTTGAGAAGAGGAACAAGGATTGCAACATTCATGTTGTGACGTGAAGTGGAGTCGTGACAGGAGATGACAGGACAAACGAGCTTTGACTTCTGAAGATCACTTAAACATACCAAAGCATACTAATGGGCCTTGGGTAAGAAAAGCAACTGGAAAAATGCTCGCATTTAACCCCGACCAAGAGAAAAAGGCATTCATGGAAGAAAGAAAAATATTTCAGGACGTGGAATCTTCAACCACAAGGACCCATTTGCGAAGTGATCAGACACCGATACTGGATATGCCGATCTCGTCTGATGGATCGCAAACTTATCCATAACAGCTAAGTCCTATAACGTAGTTCTTACAGAGCTGCATAAAGTTGCTAAGGCATGGAAACATTTTAGGGGAATTCCAGAACCTATTGGGAAATTACAAACAACGTAATATAGTGAACGATGCAAACAAAACAATTCATCATATCAAAAACCATAGAAGGACAGGAATGGAAATGAGGTTAAATGCATAGATCATAGATTTTGAAATGGACCAGGTCATTCATGACCTAGGCTCAGAGGTGAATGTCCTGACAAAACAAACATGGGAACAAATGGGAAATCCAAATTTATCTTGGTCGCCTATACAATTGAGGTTAGCTAATCAGCAAAACGTTATACCCTTTGGGAGATTATCAAGTGTTCTTGTAGATATTGGTGGAGTCTGAAGTAAAAGAGACTTCGAGGCTATCGAGATCATAGATGGAAACAATCCTTATCCTGCATTATTGGGGATTTTCTGGGAAATAGACAACCTCGCAATCATCAATCTCAAGAAAAAACAAATGATATTTGAAGGACCGGATATTAGGGTCATCGCACCCTTGGATCCTTCACAAGGACCTAGATATATTGAACCAATACTAGAAGAATGTAGAGCTCAAGAACTTGATAATATCTACAAGATGACAGTGAATCAAGCATATTACACTAATCCTACGGATGATGGACCATTGAGCTAGAGATGCGATAGTTCTTTCATATAAGAATCAGACGCATGAATGGAGAAATGCCATAACCAAATGCATGAAGTATCAGCAAAATGATGTGCGGAGATAACAAAGTCACTACATTGGATTGGAACAGAGGTAATTCCAATTCCTACTTATGATGGTTTAGGAAATATCCACGCATTTCTTCATGAATATCTAGTATCAATTCTAGGAGAACATAAGTTAGCCGCTCTAGATATAGCATTGCGATCTACACCTGCTATATGGTGGGATGTGCATAAAGAGAACCTGAACACATGGGAATAATGTAAGCACATGATGAAAATCAAATTTGCAGAGCTTAATGAGATAGTACAAGCAAAATACAATGGACAGACTGATCCTAGAGATCTTATTGAACTTTGCTTGAAAGCTTGGACACATACACCTAAGAAAGAATGGGTTCACATGTTTATACACACATTGGATGAAATACCAAAGAATTGGTATACAGAAGCACAATATCGGAGAGGCACAATAAATTGGCACATATTGATAATTTAATTTCAATCCACTTTTAGTTTTGAGGATGATTGTCCGAGTATCAGTGAGGCTCTGTCGGTTATTAAAAAACATATTCATTGATACTTGGTTACCAATATATAAACAACCAGATTGGGAAATACAATTTGAGCATGGCTATGCCCCTCAATGTAAGTAACTTCGCGTTTGATGAAGATGGAGATGAAGATCCTCGCGATGTGCATATACTCGTTTCAGAAGGAAAACGCGATGTTGAAGAACATGATTTATAAATTCTAGACTTGAGTAATCCTATGAAGACCAGAAAGATCAATATTGGTACCGAGAATGAACCAAAATTTGCTTCTATTGGGGATTAATGGGATGAAGAAACCGTAGGACATATTGCAGACCTACTACACGAATATCAAGATTTATTTCCTACCAAGTTTTCTGAAATGAAAGGCAATTTAGGTGACTTGGGAGTTATAAAAATACCCCTCAAGCCTGATGTGAAGCCTATTAAGCAAAGACCTTACAGATTGAATCCCAGATATAAAGAAAGGGTTAAGGCAGAAATTGATAAGATGATTGACACAATAATTATTGAACTAGTAGAAGAATTAGACTGGATAAGTCTTATGGTAAATCAGGATAAGAAAACTAAAGGTGAAATCAGAATTTGTGTGGACCTCAGAAAATTGAACGATGCATCTCTACATGACCCATTTCCTACTCCATTCACAGACGAAGTGTTAGATAACATAGGAGGACAGGAGACATACTCTTTCACTGATGGATTTTGTGGATATCATCAGATCATAATTGCTACATAAGACAGACATACGACCACATTTTCTACTGAATGGGGATCATATCAATACACTGTTATGCCGTTTGGATTGAAGAATTCACCTGCTATATTTTCAAGAGTTGTTGTAGCCACATTTAAGGATTATATTCATAAGTTCTTAGAAGTCTGATTTGATGACTGGATAGTATTCAGCCTTTTGAAGAATCATTATGCGAACTTAAGAATGATGTTAGCAAAGTGTAGATCATACCATATTTCCTTGAATCTGAAGATGAGCGTCTTCTTTGTTCCCTATGGAATTCTATTGGGACACATAGTATGTAAGCAGGGATTGATTGTCGACCCAACAAAGATTGCAATCATTGTAAATCTTCCAGCACCTAACTCCAAGAAGTAGTTACACACTACATTGGGGCATATCGGATACTATAGAAAATTCATCAAAGGATATGCGCAGATCACTGTGCCTATGGAGAAGTTATTAAAGAAAGAAACAAAGTACAGTTGGATTGAATATTTCCAAAAAGGATTGGACACATTGAAAGAGAAAATGGTTACGGTACCTATTCTAGTCTTTCTTGATTGGAATAAACCATTCCATGTACACATAGATGCTTCATCTATATCACTTGGCATTGTACTAGCTCAACCAGATGAGGGAGGCATCGATCATCCCATTGCATTTTCAAGTAGAAAGCTATCATCAGCAGAAAATAATTATACCATGACAGAAAGGGAAGGCTTAGCTATGATATACTCATTGTAGAAGTTTAGACACTATCTACTAGGTTCTCATTTTTGTATGTTTATTGACCATTCAGCTTTGAAGTACTTGGTCAATAAACTAGTGTTATGGGGAAGAATATGTAGATGGTTGTTACTGTTTCAGGAATATGATTTTGAAATCATTGTCAAACAAGGAATATTGAATGCAGGATCTGACCATCTGTCACGCATTGAGTCAGGAGAAGAACCGAGTAATCTGGAGGATAGTATACCAGATGCGAAGTTGTTTGATATCCATATAGTAGATGACTACTTTAGAGATATCATAGAATTTATGACTATAGGATTAGCACCTACAGAGTTTACTACACAATAGAAGAAACAATTATTGTTAAGAGTAGCTGAATTTACCATAATTGCTAGACAATTGTATAAATTAGGACTAGATGAAGTATTGTGAAGATGCGTACTAGAACACGAAAGACCTAGTATACTGGCTGAAGCACATTCAGGTGTAACTGGAAGAAACTACGCAGGAAGAGCTACTGTACATAAAATTTTGAGATCATGACTATGGTGGCCTATGATACACAAAGACTCAAAAGAACATTGCCGGAAGTGCGATGTATGCGAACGAATAGGAAATCGATAGAGTCGAGATGAAATGCCATTGATGCCACAACTGACACTTCAAGCCTTTGATAAATCAGATATTGAATTCGTGGAACCTATTAACCCGCTAGGAAAGAGAAATGGCTCAAGGTATATCACCACAGCTACAGATTATTTAATGAGATGGGAAGAGGCAAAACCAATGAAGGACTGTAGCGCAGTTACCGCCGCAAAGCTCATTTTTTAGAATATTTTGAGAAGGTTTGGATGTCCAAAGATTTTAATGAGTGATCAGGGAACCCATTTCATGAATAGAACTATTGCAGCCTTGGCAGAAGAATTTCAGATCTACCGCCAGAAGAGCACACCATATCATCCACAAGCTAATGGAACTGCAGAAGCCTTTAACAAAGTCTTGGAGAATGCATTAACCAAAGTATGCAACAAAAATAGGGATGGTTGAGATCTCAAAATATCAGCAGTATTATGGGAATATAGAACAACTTGTAAGAAGTTGACAGGTCATACACCTTTCAGATTAGCATATGGACAAGAAGTTGTCATACCCATGGAATACATAGTACCAAGTTTGAGAATTGCATCATTTACAGATATGGCAGATGATCAAACAATGCAAGAAAGACTACTACACTTAGTTGGACTGGAGTAAGATCGCTTCATTGTAGGTTTTCACCAACAAGTGTATAAAAATAGAGAAAAAGTATGGCATGATAGACACATCAAGAGTAAATTTTTCCAGGTAGGAGACCTTGTCCTCCTCTATGATAGAAAATTTATGAAATTTACTGGAAAATTCAAAATGCATTGGTTAGGACCGTACATTGTTAAGCATGTCACTAATGGTGGCGCAGTTCAGTTAGCCACACTACTTGGAGAAAATTTGAAAGGACTTGTTAATGGGAGTAGACTAAATCCTTACAGGGATGGCCCTACTCTTCCAGGTATCAGTTAAGCAACGCAAGACAATTTTAAGTGTCAAGTGCAGTTGAAATTGGATACTAAAAATAAAAGAATAAGAGTCTGCACACAGTTTTGGTAAAATGCGATTTTTTCACAAAAATGAAGGATGTGCTACGAAGCACACATATCAAGTTGAGTTGTGAAGTAAAAGAGGAATCGCGTTGCGAAGTTCAAGTTAAGAAAGGAGAAATGCGCAGTGAACCTCACAGTTCACATATTCGATAGCAAAGTAAAAGAGGAATCGTGTTGCGAAGTTAAAATTAAGCAAAGAGAAATGCACAGTAAACCTCACAGTTCACATGACCACTAGCGAAGTAAAGGAAAACTAGCTATTACAGTTTTTGATCGGAAAGAAGCTGTTATACAATATTTCGGAAACTGGATGTTTCCACATTTAAGGCATATTTGTCCATTGAAGACACATTCAATGAAGGGAAAGGACCAATATCTAAGCAATATTTGGCCAACGAACATAGCATTTAATGCTAAGTTAGCCGTTTTTGGGCACGCATTAGTGTTGAGGTGCCTATAAATATTAAAGACCATTTAATTACCGTTTTTAGCGCATATTTTAAATTTTTACTGCTTGCAATTTCCAAGTTTTTACCAGTTGAAAGTAATCATTATCCGACAGTATATGTCTGAGCAGTCGACCTTAGATGAATAATCGAGTGACTTCCGACATTATGGTTTGGAAGCAATCATGAAGACGCCCGTAAAGCAAGTAGTCCCAGAACACGATGGATCATTTAGAAACTCACCAAGGAATGTACCACAGTAGAAGCAGGAAGATAAGAAGAAGGCCGCTGAACAGGAAAAGCTGAAGGCCGCGAGTGTTCCGAAGCCATTTCCACCAGCACCGCCTCAAGAGAGACCCATCCTTCTTGTTCCATAATACATCCCTCCAAGGAAACAAGATGAGCCATAGGTGCTTCTCATGAGGAATCCTCAGTATGATATTTCGTTGCCGCCAATGTCAAGCCATGTGAGGATTAAGGAGAATTTGCTTGGTAAAATTCCATAGTGCAAATTTACGGAGCAAGACTTGCTCCAAGATGCAAAATTTCCACAATTCCAACTAGACCCATACATGTGCAGAAGGTATGATGAAGCTACCAAGCAGGAAACCATTCATCTGCAAGACTGGATTGCACCATTGTAGCCATCAGGGTTGTTGAACCTGTTGTGCATTCCACATTTTAACAGGATCCCAGAGCTTACAGTGGTGGTGCGCACACTAATTTCATGCATTCACCAGGGATACTTGTGGTTAGACCGTAAGATAGACATTAACATCGATCTCATATTCTATATCACGCACTTTTGCAAGAGGGGTGTTGATCCTGTAGTTGAGTTCGTCGACAAGAACAAGGATAAAGAGATGGCTGCAAGGATGACGAGCGAATTCAAGATAACCAAAGGAATCCATGGTTATACAACCGTCGGGATCAAGGATCAAGCAACGCAGTTCACATTCCAGCTCCTTGTAGGAAAAATCCCGAGGAAATGCAGATCGAACGAGGTACTGACCACTGCAATATCCTTAGCTTCGAAGACCAAGGATGGCTTTCAGTTAAACTAGGCGAGCTACCTGTTGAACGAATTCTTAGAAGACATCCGAGATACACAAGAAAGTGGAAGTCAGTTCCAATATGGTTGGTTGCTAGTACTGATCGCGTTTGTGGGATGGAAGGAGCCTATCTATCAACAGAATGTCTTGGTATTCATTGGAGGCTGTCGATGACCGAGGTTTACGAATATGTGGGAAAAATCGAAGCCAGATCGACAAAGGGTAAACAACATATAGTTGTACACTTACTATGAAAAGTTATGCGAAGTCATTCATAGGACTCCACGTATCACTAAGGAAGTGACAACTCACCATATCCAGAAGATGAATTTCAAAGTTGCAGTTCACTTTATTTACATTCATCTGTGAGTACAACTCACGCCTCCTTAATGGTTTGAAGGAATATATTAGTTAGAGGTGCATAAAATCGATCTGATTATGGAAGACTAGCCACCAGAATGGAAGGTTGATGCACCAGCCATATTGATTACCACCTCAGAAGAAATTTAAGATGGAAATTCACAAGACCAAGGTGATGATACAACAAGTGTGCAAAACCCAGAACCAAGCCAAGGCACATAACAACAACAAGTTGTTGGATTGTCAACAAGCGAGAAAAGAAAGCAAACCGATACAACCATGCCAAAAGGAATGCACAGGAAGAAACATAAATATACTAAGCTTCCACTCGATGCGCAGTTGCATGAGGATGACTATGATTGCATCGCAGTCAGAGTGTTGGAGCATATTGAAGAAACACTTGCATTAAAGGAAAGCAAGCAAGAAAAAGTTCAAGAAGTCATGATGGAGAGCCTCGTACAACTGAGAATTCTGGTAGCAAGGGTTGAACAAGTCCAGCGAGACTTGGTGAGAGAACCAGATTATGATGATCGGGTAGGTGAGTCAATCCAAAGGAAAAGAAAGGCGCCTTCCTTAACAATGAGACATCTTCTAGTTAGAATTGAGCCGATGAATGTCATATTTCCATCCGACGAGCTCACTAAAGGTCAGAAGCAGCTCGGACATCTGGATATTAATGTTGGGATGTTTCCCATCAAGGGATTACATAATCTGCATCTGCAGGTTGTGGAAGGAATCCGAGATAAAGACATAGTCTGTTATAACCAATATCTGAAGCTGGAGGAAATCTATAAGGAGCTAAAGGATGAATGCGCACTAAAGACCAAGGAGTTAGCATATGCATAAGAGAAGTAGAAGAATTTGAAAAAATATGTTGTCGAAGTCCGTGCGAAGATCCTAGACTTCCAGAAGAACCCGAAGTAGAAGCTACTATCCTAAGGATTGGCATCATGGTAGACAATCTCAAGGCTAAGATGGAAAACATGGAGATTGGCTATAACGAGCAGATTGCTGACTTAGAAGCTCGACAACAATCTGGCATCCCGCAGCAAGATAAAGAAGCAAGAGCCAAAGAATTGAAGACCTACTTGATGAAATTACCAAGGTATGGGCTATGCTATAGGAAGACCCTGAGTTACATAAAATTCATGTTGAGGTACAACAACGATAGAAATATCTTGACTCTGTGAACATGGCTATGAAGGATTTTCTACCAAGGAAAAGGATCCAGAAGTTCACAGAGAAGAAAGAACTGCAGAAGGAGCTAGAAGCGTTAAGGGTGAAGGAATATGAAACTTCATCAAAGTTACAGCCAATGCAGGAAGAGGCACTTGCACTTTCTGAAGAAATTGAGCAGAAGTTGCAAGAACTCCAGACAATAGAGAACACTGTGAAGGAGCAAATTCTAGAACCCATCTCAAAGGATATGCTCGAAACAATTAAGGAGTTTGAGGAAGAAGCCAAGGACATAGTTGTGAAGTTGAGTGCAACTTTTTCAGGAGTTCATTGTGAAATCAAACATCTCAAAGGATGCGCAGTTGAAACAACCTAGTCAAAGTGGCCCAGGGGTGAGCCACAAGTAAGTGTTAGGGGTCTGTTAGGTGGAGTCCAAGCAAAAGAATTTTTTATGGCGAAAGTACAATTTAGGTGAGGCCTAACATCGACCAGTTTTGGGAGAAATAACTCCACAATTCCCGAGATCAGGGTATGGAGCGAAGCGAAGTGGCAGAAAAGTATTTGTTCCCTTAGTAAAGGCGAAGTAATAAGGACCATTGAATTAGTTGGAGCAGTTATGAATGAAGCGACGGACTGTGAACTACATAAGCAAAGAGTAAAGAAGCGGAATGGTGAAAAGGACGCGCCACTGTAGCGTTAGAGCCACGCGGTCAGAAATGCGACTGTCAGAGAAGCGTCAGAGCCATAGGAAGCAACGCAAAAGGACAACAAAGCTCCAGGGAAGTAAAGACAAAGTGTGGTCAACAGGAGAACCATGTCATTTTTGGGTTTAAGGGTACTATGGGGGTTGGCCCATAGTTATTGTAAATATGTGACCTTTGGGAATAATCTATATAAAGAGAAATTTTGTATAAGGAAGGGTTATATAATATAGAGATCTTCTTATAGGATAGTATATCTATGCTAAGAAATATATAAGAGAGGAAAAAGACTCTGCAGCTATGTGTGCCGAGATGTATTGCAGAGAAGACTCTGCAACTGAGTGTGCGGAATGGAACTGTTAATCCCTTCCAAGAAATATAAGAACAGTTCCCATGGATGTAGTTCCCATATGGGGGGTGAACCACGTAAATACTTGTGTTATGTGTTTGAATCTTTGTTATATTTAATGTTCATGAATTTCTATGCTTATATATGTGTTTTCATATGAATGTGAATGTGAATGAGAATGATATGTTAAGTAGCGGGACATGCACATCTGAACATTGCAAAGTTGTGTTAAGTATGGTAATTGCGTAGTCATAGAAGTGAAGTAACATTTATTCATAGAATTCTATAGTTTGTTGAGATATGCAAAATGCGCAGATACATGTTGGTAATGATCTGTGAAGTAGATGTTGAGTAAGCTGCGCATATCAAGCTCACATAGCATAACCGCGTGTCACCAGGTTACAAAAACCTAATTCTATAACCACCCATCTTCGCTTCGGGTGAGACTTCAGCCTGCTCGCAGGTTCATGCCGAAAGGGCCAGTGAAGGGGATTTTATTGGGTAGAAAGAAAGGGAACTACGTAGAACCCGGGTCAGCCCCATAGAGAGTAAGAACAACCCAAAAAATCATTTCCTATTTCTTTGCACATTAATTAAATGACCATAATCATACTTTCTTTGAGTGAGACTTCCTTCCCTCAAAAATTGAATATGTTGACATAGTTGACTTTATTAGTCCTTTGTTAGACATTCTCTACGGACCCTGCAATTCATAAAGAGCCAATAAATCCCATGAAATCCATCAAAACTATGCCTTTGGAATCTATATCTATAAATGAACCCATTGAGGTATCTCTTGTGGGAGGATATTTGTGTATATCATTGGTCATCCTACCTATTGATTCCTTTACAATCCCATGCTAAAAATAATTCCCCCTAGTTTTATTGATTTTTCATTTCTATAAATCTTCCCTTAGAAATACTTTTTAATACACTACATCGTTCAGAAGCATGGTGCAAGCCTAGAAGGCTTGGGCCATGTACATGATCAAAGCTTGGGGGGTGTTTTCATCACTATAGAGTTTTATGAGATGATTAGATGAATTTACTTTGTCGTTGTAGTTAAATGTGTGCAAGGTTTTCTTCTATCCAAAGAAATGATTAAAATTGAACCCTTCCCAACCTTTCCAAGAAGTTCAAACCAATCCTAGAAAGGTAATTATGAAAACACCCTTTAAAAAATTAAAAATTTTGAAATCACTTGTCATTTATGAATGACAACAAATATTATACAATTTCAAAAGAAGGATCACATCTTCAACAAATCATCAATCAAGCCAACTCCGAACTCTTGGTTGCTAAATGAGAATTGTATATTTGGTATTATATGGGGATGGATGTGAATCATGAGAAAGTTTCAAGATTCAACACCCATTACTTTCATTTGTCTTTTATATATTAAAATAATTTGTATTCTTCTTGGCTCTCATCTATTCCTTGATATGGTGTACCCAAGTTCCACAAGAATAAAACCATCACATAGGTCATGCTTAGATAATATCACCAATATATTGGCATATCCACCATCTTAAGTGTCAATTCATAAAATATTTCAAGTGAATCTTGAAATCCTTGTCTTTTTAAATACCCAGTTTAGTTCATGTATTATGTGCATTTTTTATCCTTGTAATATTATGATAATTGGCATCACATTTAATGTTCATACTTAATGTGTTTAGATCCCACACTCGCTATAATGTCATTTCATTTATTATATTTTCTTATACTTTTTGCTATACAAACCACCAAAAAAATTAGTCATGGGATATGGGTGTAAATTTTGATGGAATTGGACACTTATTAGCAAGATTCATTAAAAATGTGTGGCTCAATAACAATTTTGAAGAGGAAACAATAAACATCAATTGAACCTAGAAATGAGATCATTTTTATTTCTTCATGTTCACATATTCCATCTCCCTAAAAGCATCTAACATGTTGATTCATAATTAGTTTTCTGCACTGGTAATGCCATGTCTCTACCTTTTATAAGTCATGACATGGTTATTGCATTGGTACCCAATATTTAATTATTATTTGAGAACATTTGTTGGCCTCTTGACCAACTAGAATCTATTTGAGAAAAATAAATGCTTAATGAAAACAAAACACATAATTAATACTGGAATGCACATTGCAAATATCTTAACAATCCACCTAGCTCATATAGGTTTGGTAAAGCTCATCATAAAGATAATGCTAATGATTTTTATTGGGACAAAAAACTTTTATTAAGATCAAGTGATAACTTGTATGTTCCTAATTAAGTTTAGATATGGACCTGCACAAAATAGATCTTGTCAACATCACAAAACCTAAAATTGAGATTACAACATGAAAATTGTGACTATGTTCATTCAATTTAATATGATAGCATCAATTCTTCATACCTTTGATCATTCCCCTTTCCTCAATTCTATGCATATTTATCTATCACACTCCATTTTCTTTCATTGACACGAGTGCAATGATAATTTAAGTATAAAATATTTGAGAATCTTCATAGGTCTCTTTTTGTTTGCTTTATCCCAACACATAATCAATGAGATGTACCAGTGATTTAGTGATTTAGAATATGCGTGGTGTTGTTGCAGTAGTGTGTGTTAAATGGCTCATGGGACAAAGCTTATGATGCACTTCATTTCCATTACTATATTATTTACTCAACCAATAGTATTTACTATTGGTTTAGTATAGTATTATTGTTCATTCTCACCAAATCCTTGCAAGTGGATTATGAAAGGATAGGTTTCAAGGTATTTGCAGCCTTTGGTGCCAACATTGACAGGACACTACTCTTTCCAAAAAGGGAAAATATCATTTAAATTGGTGGGTGATTTGGTATGGGATTCATTCAAAATGGATTGTTTAGTATTTGATACGTTCTATGGGACCCACTTCTTAATGAATATATATTTAATTTTTCATGGAAGTATATATGCTTAAAGAGAAGGGTTTTGATAAGCCAACATGAATAGATGGGTTGGATGAGAAAGTGCTCCGATGAATTGACCTGCAACAAACCATGATAACATTCATAATCTAAGTATGTTATCCAAAGGTCGATAAAGCTTCAGGTCGGTTCATGCATGTTTGGAATATAAAGGGTACACATTAACGACCTTTGGATAAAATTATTGGGATGGTTATTTTAGATTTCCAATTCAATGGTATATATCTAATATATAGAGCATTAATTGTACTTGTTTTGTTGTTGAGCACATATTAATTGTCTAAGTTAAAGGATTTTGGTCTTTTGTTTTCAGATGGATCAATGTTTGACCATTAGACCATGGGATGCCTTTTATTTAGACCTTTCGGACAACTGGAACATAGGTTTATGGAGCCATGGGATACTTACACTAATGTTTTAAATCATTTCAAATTGAAATATGCCGGGATAGGTGTGTAATACATTTTGTACTATTGTAATTAAGAATGTAATTATTGTTGAGTTATAACATAAAATAAATATTGAACAATGGCAAAAAGAAAAAGTTGAGTAGTGGTATAGAATAAATGCAGATTACTAAAAAGAAATGAATTGTAATAAATAATTGGTGGTTTCTAGTTTGTAGATTCGTAAAAGAATAAATAGTTTATAGTTTTGATATGATTATTTATTCAGTGTTAAGTTTGGCGGAAATTGGGTATGTGAGTTTTTAATCTGCAATTATATTGCCAAAATTTCTCTAAAATGCTTATGCCACTGGAAACTTTCGTTGAGAGAATCGAGACGCTGTAATGTATTGTAACCATTTATTAGCTGTAGCACCGAAAGTAGCAAGGTGCTTACAACCCAATAATGGGGAGATGTTGTCACATTTGTCATGTTACGTAACATAACGTTCTCATGTCGGCTCATAGCTTATCAAAAATAAAATTAATTAAAAAATTCATGTCAACTGATAAAATAAAAAAATTAAAACCATCATAGATCAATCTTAAACCCGAATCTATTAAGCACCTACAAGGATCCACTTTATTGAGGTGTAAACATTTTCTTAATGTGTAAAAAATTTAAGATAAAAAAATTTACACCTCAATTGGATCCCTCTCGATGCTTAATAGATCTGGGTTTAAGATGGACCTATGCTGATTGATTAATACGTTGAGTTTTATTTGGAGGGTAGGGTTTTTAATCCATAAGGGTTTCCCCATGGCATTGTTGTCTAAAGATTGTATGTTTCTATGTTGTTCACTACTCCACTTATGTTTATTTAGATCTCTACACATTCTTCTCCCTTTGATTAGTGTAAGAATCATATTTTGTACCTCTGCTTCCTTTAATTTAGGATTAAATCATTGATCGTATCTAATCCAAGGTGTTAGGGATAAGAATTTTTGTTCTAATATTGGTTTGAGTGTTGGGATCCACTTTTAGCATATTTTACGTCATATAAAATCGCTATTTTTAAAGCCATATCCTTGCATTTTCGACATGATCCACAACCATTATACCTCCAATTACTGCTAAACATATATTCTACCTTGTGGTTGATTATTATGGTTTTCTTGTCTTTTAATGATTAAAGATGTTTTTATCATGGTTTTATCGATGAAGGTTTAACAATGTGTTTTTGTGGCCATGCAATATGTTCATGTAATGATTCCAGTACTAGCAATTTCAGTACTTGTCACTCCTTTTTGCACCATTTCTTGTACTTGTTCCAGTACTGTAGTCCACAATTGGCTCATGTCTGCATCCTTATTTGACAAATGGGCATATGTAATTAGGAGAAGAAATTATCTATGTGAGTTGAATCTCGTGTTGCACATTCAGATCTTTGCATGTAAGCATGGATGATGGTTAAAGCATGAATGATGGTTAAAGTTTGTTTGTTCACATGGTTCTAGGCTTGCAAATGAAAATCATGCACATAGTTGTTATGGCATGTACCTCCAGCATGGATTCTTCCTAATCTTAGATTGATAGGTCATGTCTTCAAGATCCAAGTTAGCAGTTAAAGACATGGTCAAAGTGTTCATTGTGGAACCTGATCTTCCTTATTCAGAGGTCGTGTTTCAGCCGTGTCTAGATCCCATCCCATGACGGGGGGATTTGGGGGGGATTTTCCCTCTAAAATAGTCGCCATGGGGGGTCCAGGGGGGGTAGACAACTACTTTTAGGAACCCCTGCGCTGCCCTATAGATAATGTGCAAGGACCATGCTCTAATACCACTATAATGTCCCTTGTTAGGAATTTTATTAAAATGGCAAATTTTCACTTTTTTCCCTAGTTAGACCTTTGACTAGTTATGAGCTCTAGGTCCCCAAATTGCTCCAATTGATCCCAAATCCTCTGAGAAGGTATATGGATGATTTTAGAACATAAATATGTGTTTCAAGGATGCTTTTGGACCTTTAAAATAATTCTGCAAATCCTCTTTCTATTCTGGCCAATGTAGGGACCTTTACTAGCAATTTCCCTTTGACTAGTATTGGTCTATAGGTCTCAAATTGACTGCATATGCCTTCCAATATTAAAGGAAGGTGTATGAATGATATTAGGACTTGAATATGATGTTTAGGGATGAGATATGGCCACCAAAATACCTCTGCAAACTCTCTTAAGTTTCTGGACCAAGTATGCAATTTTATTAGTAATTTGGGGTTCAAATCCCCCTGGGGTAGGTACTGAAAATGGCTTCCCAAATGCCTCCAAACCCACTTAAATTTCTGAACAGAGTTAGGGGATGTCTCAAGGATGTTATTAAGGTCCCAAATGCACCATTAACCAACATAGATCCATCTTAAACCCGTATCTATCAAGCACCGAGAGGGATCCAATTTCTTGAGGTGTATTTCTTTTTTTAAATTTAAACTCAAGAAATTTGATCTCTCTTGATTGATATATCCGGGTTTAAGTATTAAGTTTTTATTTTATAAACAAGCATATATTTTTAAATTACTTTTCATAATATTTTATTTTATCAACCAACATGGATTTTTTTTAAGTACTTTCCATAATTTTTTATTTTATGAGCCGACATGAATTTTTTTAATTATTTTGTTACAAACTTTATATCACGTTATATCACGTTACAACATCTTCCCCATACTGGACTATAGAGAACCTTGTTTCACTCGGTGCAATTAGTTATTAAGTCTGTTCCAAACCTCTCCCAAACAACAACAAAAATCACTAGTTCGACCCTTGGGGAAATGGCACCAAATCTTCTCCAAATGTAAATAAACTGAGTAAAATTACTTCAAATGATTGAGCGCTAAACATCAAACTTGTATAATACATCAATAAAATTCCATTAATCAATAAACCATCAGTATTTTACTTATACATTCGAATCCATCAACATTACATTGATTCACAACAAGGTAGTGGGGAAATGGCACTGTTCTTTCATTAAAAATGAGATTTATACATTTCTAATTGGAATTTCGACCTGAAAATTTCTGGATATGAATAACAAAGTATTTAATTAATATTACAAAAGAAATGGGGCATTAGAATCTCCCCCAAAGAGTACAATAGCTCACCAAAAGCACCCTCCCTCAAGGATCAAGAATATGCCACCAAAATTGGAAATGGTTGAAGGAGTGAGCTGCAATAGAAGAAACATGAGCTGCCCTGTAGCTTACACCTGCAAATAAAGACTCCATTAAAGCTCCAAATGAAAGGTCTGAATGGCCTTTCCAATTACCAACTTGGATGGGAATCTTTCACCCTCAAAATTGGCTAAGGCAAGAAACTAGTCATCCACTAGCTCTCCCTCTTCACAAATGCAATTGCAAATTTATCAAATGATCAAAAGCTGGTTTCCTTCTTTGTTATTGACATTTATAAACTTCTAATGTCCTCCATGGGTCGAATTCCTTCCAAGATACTCATGCCAACTTAAGTTGGGAAGAGATTCCAAAGAACGCCACTTGCACAACAATTCCTAGTCTCCCACTTCCACCAAATTACATGTGGAAGCATCTTAGCTGCCCTAACTCCCTTGAGAGCCCTCTTGGAGTCTATTTTTAGCCCTGACATGTCATATATGCCATATGTCAGCCTTCAGGTCTGATTTTTGTCATAGGTGTCATAGCATCTTCATCATTGTTGTCATAGAGTTAGGGAATCTAGCCCAAGTGTCTCACTAGCTCCAAATTGCCTCTTCCTCTTCCATGGGAGTTACTCTTCCTCTACATTTCGACCTTGGATGAGTCATGCAATGAATAATACCATTTGAACTCCCCCAAGTATGTTACCATTCACCTTGAATTCGAATTGGTGAGAGAATGATGCCAAGTGTAGTGGGGAAATCTAACCATATGTGGGTCCCCCTTCCTCCATGTGTCTTCATGATCAAATGCCACTTTGATTTCCACTTGTATATATTTATTTAGCTCCTTTATTAAATATTTATGCCATTCTAATGTTCAAACATCATTTATTATTCCCCTTATTCCAAATCCCAAAGCTTCCACTCCAAACCTATGAAACTAGTAATTTTCCTCCTTGGCAATTATTTGACCCTTAACATCAATTTGACAAACTCTAATGAATATGTCCAATTTGATTAGGCCATTGCGACCCAATGCCAATTTGGGACATGACATTGGACTAGTGGAGACTCAAGTGATTCCAAATTACTCCTAAGGATTTCGAATTGGGTGTGAGAGTGTTTGAAGTGTATTAGGAAATAAAAATGTAGATAATGGGTGCTTAGACACTAGCCAAATATTTCTGCAACCTTCATTTAAATTCAGGAGAAAATGGGAAAATTACTAGTAATATCGATATTCAAACCCCCAAGGGTAGAGGTCACTAATGGATTCCCAAATGCAGTACAACCCTCCCAAATTTAAGAACAGAGACATGGATTAGTTAAATGACTTCAATTGGAACCCAAATGCATCGTTAATCAGTTCATAAAGGCTGCTGCAACTCCCATAAAAAAAAGATTTGTAAACATGTTCATTACATAGGGGGGAATGTGAGAAAGACACTATATCTTGCTATGAAATTTGAGATAAATGACTCAAGGGCCTGCATAAGGTATATGATACTTCTTCAGTACATTAATGGATTTCCAAATAGCACTAAAACCAAAGATATTGACTGAAACAAATTGGTACAAAACAACTTCAAACCCTTACAACAAGATATGTGGGAAAATGGCACCATTCATGCATAGTTTGGCATTTACACATAGTTTTACTTGGAGATTCAACTTGAGGTTCATATGAGCATAAAATACATATTGCACAAATCATATTACAAATAAATGACCCCCCTTGAACTCCCCCAAAGAGATCAACATCTCACCATGTGTGCCATTCCTCCAAGAGCAAGAATATAGAGAGAAAAGAGAGAGAGATGTGGTGACAAGTTGAAGGAGACATGGTCACGAGCAGCACTGGAAATTCAACCTGCAAACTAATTTCTTCATACAGCTCCAATGAGAGGTTTGAATGGAATCTCTATCAACCAACTAGGATGGGAATCTTGCACCCTCGAAATTGTTTGTAAGGCAAGAAGGATAAGCATCCACCTTGCATGGACAAGCTAAGCTCTCCAATTTTTTTACCAAATGAGAAATGATCAAAAGATGGTATCCTTCTTTCTTCTTGACTTTTATTAACCTCCCAAGGCTTCCATAGTTCGAATTCCCTCCAAGAGCTTCATCCCAACTCGAATTAGGGAGAGATTCCCATGAGTGCCACTTGTCCACAATTTCCTAGGCTTCCTCTTCCATCAATTCGAATGGGGGGGAATCGTGGCTGCCATAACTCCCTTGGGAATCCTCTCAGAGGCTAGTTTTAGCCTTGAAATTTCATATAGGTCAGATGTCGGCAATAAGGTTTGATCCTTGTCATAAGTGTCATAGAATCTTCATCATTGTTGTCATAGAAGCTAGAGAATCTATCCCGAGTGTCACAATACCTCTAAGATGCCTCTTCCTCTTCCATGGGAGTTATTCTTCCACTCAAATTAGACCCTCATTGATTCATGCCAAGTATAATGACTCTCCAACTACCCCAAGAACATTAGGCTCCACCTTGGATTCGAATGGGTGAGAATAGGATTCCATGTGTCATGGAGAATCTTGCCTTGTGTGGGTCCCACACCACTTATACACCCTCATGACCAAGTGCCACTTCATTTTATTATTATTAATATTTATTTAGCCCCTTTTAATATATATTTGTTACTCTAATTTCCATTTGGGGTCTTATAGCTCCCTTATTCCAAATCTAAATGTTTCCACCCCAACCTAGGGAACTAGTAGATTGGTGGAATTTTCCTTTCATGTAATATATTTGGATGGGGACATTACATTCCTCCCCACCCAAGATTGATTTCCCTCAAGCAATTCCAAATTAGGATGCTGCAAAATTTGTTCATCTTCCCATGTGGCATCCTCACGTGGAAAATCTTTCCATTGTACCAAATATTCTCTTATGGTTCTGCTATTCAATTTTCTTTCTCTTGTCTTCAAATTTTTTTCTAGAATGAGTATGAGTTGTCCTTCATCATCTAATGGAGGGAGTGTTTATGAAATATAATTTTTTTGACAAATAGCCTTCTTAAGACATGAAACCTGAAATACATTGTGGATTTTGATACCTTCCGGAAGTTCTATCTCATAAGCCATCTCCCCAACCTTTCGAACTATCTTGTATGGACCATAAAGCCTCGTTTTAATATTTTATGATCCTTTCCCTTTTAAGGTGGTTTTCTTATATGGATGCAACCTCAAATAAACCAAATCATTCACTTGAAAATTTATTTCCTTCCTATGTTGATCCACATACTGTTTTTGTTGATTTTGGGCAACCTGCAAATTGTCTTTTAAAAGTTTCAAAATATCTTGACTTTCCTTAACCCAATATTTAGCTTTTGGAGCTCTACTATCACCAAAAATGTGATCAACAAAGGTGAGTGCTTCATAAACATAAATTGCTTTTAAAGGAGACATGTCAATAGACCTATGGAAAGTAGTATTGTAGCAAAACTCACCCAAATGTAGCCATTTAACCCATGCTTTCTGTTGATCACCAACATAGTTTCTCAAGTACCCCTCCAACCATTGCTTCACCATTTCTGTTTGGCCATTAGTTTGGGGATGATAGATTGTGATAGGAGTCAATTTAGTTCCCACCAAGTTGAAGAGTTCTTTCCAAAAAGCACTCATAAATCTGATACCCCTATCACTCACAATGTTTTTGGGAAGTCCATGCAATCTAAAAATATCTCTAAAGAATAGATTAGCTACTTGTGCAACATTAAATATGTTGTAATAGAAAATAAATGAGCAAATTTTGTGAGTCTATCCACCACAACATAAATAAAATCCTTACCAAAAGCCTTGGGAAAACCTATGATGAAATCCATTGAGATGCTTTCCCATTTTTGTTCTGGAATGGGAAATGGTTGTAAGAGACCAATAGGATGGGTGTGTTCAACTTTCTTTTGTTGACATATATTGCATTCATTCACATACTGTAAAACATCTTCCTTCCACCCTTTCCAAGAGAACCTTTGTCTTAATTTCCTATATGTTTTAAAGAAACCAGGATGGCCTGCTAAAGGAGAATCATGAGCTTCCTTCAAGATATTGTGCTTTAAGTTCGAACCAAGAACTAAGTATATTCGGTCTTTTAGTATATTAGGCCATTTAATATATTGTATTTATCATCTCCTTTGACCCCATCTAACAAATCACAAGCAAATCTATCTTTGGCATACTCTACTATTAACACATCTTTCCAATCTTTTGAAATGTCCATAAGGGAAAACAAAGGTCTCCTAGATAATATATGTAATATTATTCTTCCATTTTACATATTCAGTGTCAAAATCAAATTGGACCTTACTTACCCATTTTTGTTGCCTTTCATTGAGATCTTTTTGTGTAAGGAAGTGCCTTAAACTGTTATGATTAGTTTTGACCAAAAAATTGTTCCCCACCAGATATTGTCTAAACTTGTCCAAGCCATGCATGATGGCTAAAATTTATTTTTCATATTTGAAGTAGAGCATCTCAAGTGGCTGAAATTTTCTTCTCTCAAAAGCTATGGGGTGTTGATTTTGCTTTGGGACCGCCCCTATGCCGTCCTCTGATGCATCACATTCCAAAAAAAATGGTTTAGAAAAATCTGGTAATGCAAGTATTGGAAAACTACTCATTACCTCTTTCATTATTTGTAAAGCCTTTTCATCCTCTTCATCCCATTTTAAAGAATCATTCTTGGTCAAATCAGTAAGGGGAGCAGTTAGTTTGGAAAATCCCTTCACAAACTTCCTATAGGAAGTGCATATCCCAATAAAGCCTATCAATTCAGTAATGTTCTTGGGTGGTGGCCATTCAAGAATAGCCTTTATTTTCTCCAAGTGTACCTTTACCCCATCTTTCCCAATGATGTGCCCAACATACAATACTTATTTCAACCCAAACTCACACTTGGAGAGCTTAGCAAACAAATATTGTTCATGCAAGATTTTCAATACAACTTCTAAATGGTGCAAATGTTCCTCCCATGTCTTACTGTAAATAAAAATATCATCAAAGAAAACCAAAAAAAACTTACAGAGCTCCTTGCGAAAGATTTTTTTCATGCATGATTGGAAGGTTGCTGGAGCATTCGTCAAACCAAAAGGCATGACAAGAAATTTGAAATGACCATAGTGACATCTGAAAGCATTTTTCTGCACATCCTCCTCCTTCATTCGAATATGATGGTAACCATATCTAAGATCAATTTTGGAAAATAAATTTGCTCCAAATAGCTCATCCATGATATCATGTATCCTAGGATGGGATATCTATTCTTTATCATCTTCTTGTTTAAATCTCTAAAATCAATGCACATCCTCAAGGTTCCATCTTTTTTCTTCACCAAGACAACTGAAGAAGCATAGGGACTTGAGCTTGGTCTAATGAGCCCCAATTTCAATAGTTCTTGGATACCCTTCTCAATCTCATCTTTTAACCTTTTTGGGTGTCTATATGGGGGTATTTGTATAGGTGAAGTACCCACCTCCAAAACAATAGTATGCTCAACTCCTCTGTCTGGTGGGCTTCCAGGATGAAGGTCTCCAAAAACCATTTCATACTTGTGTAGTAGTTGCCTTATCTCCCTTGGATGTTTTGAAATATTTATGTTTGGCTTGGGGGAAGTGATGAAACATTCATCAGCCCATTCAATGTACCCATGTCTCAATATGGACCTCATACTGTGGGAAGACAACACTTGGTTAGAATAGGTGTGCATTCCTCTTACTACCCTTTGTTTTCCTTCCGAATATTTGAATTTCATTTCAGGTATTTGGTATTTCATTGTATGTTCCCCTATAGAGTACAACCATCGCACTCCCAAAACCACATTTGTATTAGCAACATCCAACACATAGAAGCTATCAGAAAATGTGTAATTTCCTATGGTGAGTTGTAGCTTTGGAATCCATGTATTGCATTCCATAGAATTTGTACCTGGAATAATTACTGTGAACCCTTCGAATGATTTAGTAGGTATATTTCTCCTCTCCACCAAGGCTTCACAAATGAAGTTATGATTTGATCCTCCATATACCAATACCGAAACTTTTTTCCCTTGTACCACTCCCTTGCATCGAATGGTGTGAAAACGAGGCACTCCTAAAATCACTGCCATTCTCCCTTTTTCGGGTGATGGATGATATTCTTTTGTTGTGCAATATCCCTCTTATTGGGATGAAATATTTCTTCTTCCTCCATGTCCCCTTCATCATTAGAAAATACTTCAATGAATTGTGCTTTCCCCTTAGCACATTTATGCCCTGGTACCCATGTTTGAAAGCATGTGTAACATAGTTTCTTTCTTCTGAGTTCTTCCTTGCTTGGTTCCTCTTTCTTGTCCTTCCCAAATGAATATTTTTTCCATGGTTTATTGTCAAATATGAACTTGGGAGGATACTTTGTCTTAGGTAGCACATTTTGCAGATCTCTTGTCAAGTTCATGGCATCTTTCAACGAAGTATGTTTGTGAGATTTAACTAAACCTTTCAAAGGTTCAGCCAAATGTAATGTACCCACCTGCTGACCCAATGCAAGGCAGGAAACATGATGCCAAACTCAGGGCTTTCACATGATCTCAGCCCATTGTTAGATTCACATAAATAATAAATGGGTGTGCGGATGTAAAACAATCAATTATGCACAGCGGAAACAACATCCACACACTCTTCACATGCACTCAACATATCAATATCAGTCATCAATTAATTAAAACAATGCAGAAGTAAATGCATAGACATCAAAACACTTATCTTCATTTCAATTGTCCCAAGCAACTAGCTATGTCGCTGCAACGTTCCACCCAACCATAGGCTCTTCAACAGCTTGTACTGAGTCCGTCCGAAGGCCACCCCCGAGCTGGGCATGATTCTCACAAGGACAAGGGGGACATTCATGCTCACACACAGTCCATTAACCATTTTATTTTAGCCAAGCCAGTCTAACTGGGTTTATCAGGCTACACTTGCACAATGGATGCTTATTCCCAAGCTCAAGCCAGAACAAGGGATTACCCATCACCCATACCCATCATACTCCTCTCTCACGCAGCATGCACAAACAGGGGCAGGGATAAACAGTAGGATTTACAAATGAGTTGCCATGGGTTTTCCCCAAAAAACGGATTATAGGATGGGGCAAACAACCACAGGGAGGAAAATGATTTCTTCCCCAATATCTCAGCCTTTAACAGCCCCAAAACGGCCTCTATTGAACCCCCATTTTATTTCCCTCCTTCCCCCACTGGTATATAACACGAACACGCCCTTCTCTACAGGGAGAATGAAGAAAAACGCAGCAGACCTGCCTGGAAAACGCCCCAGTGGCTCTAAACTCGTGAGGGAGAAAAGAATCATGGATGCATAATGGCTTGGGGAAGAAAATTCATGGCTCTTTCTTTCCCAAGGAGACAAAACACGTTTTTCCATGAAGGGTGGCTTGCCCATACTCGAATTTGGACAGACATACCTCTCCATTCCCAAGGCATTAACTCCCTCAACCCACTCTTGGGAGAAATCAATGGTTGGGTACAAAAGTCAACATGGGTAGTTGAGGGTTTGATGGGTTCTCTCATTGACACTTGCCTTGACTCTAGTGGCTCAAGGGTTTGAATGTTTTTCCCTCCCAATTCCTCATGAAATCATGCCCCCATCTCTTTGTTGCATTGCATAGCTAGTTGTGGGTATTTTTATTAAAATGCATATTACATGATGTTGAAATTCCAATGTGCCTGGCTAGCACGCAAAGCATATGCATCAATAAATCGATGGCGGGGCCTTGGCCTTGAGCTCCTCACCATGATTTCATAACAAATATTACATCATTTATAATGTTAATGCCATGGGGCCAAACTATGGACATTACATTTCCCTCCCCTTGGAATAACACCGTCCTCGGTGTTTCAACACTTCGGACTATATACCCACTTTACACATGATTCATAATTCACAGATGGTGGCAGGTCTGTCCTGCAATTCGTCTCTTTACTTTGACCTTTCACGATCAAGTCCTCTAGCTTCCACAAGCTTCTCCTGCTAGCTTTGGTCTTCCAGCTCTATAGGTGGGCATTGCTCCAGAGCAATCCCTTCCATTTGTTTATCTTCCAGCTGATCTACAAGTCTGGAATTTCATGGATGCCATCTTTCTTGTTGTCCCGGCAACTATCTGTGAGACTTATCATGGCAATTCCTGTTAGGACAAGCATAACACAATAATAGAATTAGTCAAGTATTTTCCTAATTGACTTGGAACGTCCATGCTTTACTCACGAGACTTCCACACATTTCATGCTTTCCCACATACACATGAACTCATTCATGTTCATCCTTTCACAAGAAAATAACTATTTCAGCATTCACAATTCATTTCAAGCAATTAAACACAAATTGTTCTCATTTATGACATGCACTCAATAGTCTTTTGTTTCTGAGATGCATCAGTCAAAAGGAAAGAGAAGAGTAAGAGTTCCCCCCTCTTAGTCTTGTTCCAATCCGGAGCCACACCATCACTTGTGGTTCTATGCTCCTTAGCCTCTTTCACTTCAATGTGAATGCTTGACTTGCCCTTTCTTGGCTATGACACTTAGTGTCTAAGGTCTGCATATGGATTTCAACTAGGGAACCCTTCCCCATTGTTGTTTACAGAACCTTTGGCTGCTAGGACCCACACAGTTCCACTAGCACCATCTTTCATTACTGCTCATACTGAGCTCTTTAGGACAGTCATATGCCCACATGCATCCTCCAGATGCTTTCATAGTCCTTGCTTCCAGCAATACCTACACTCAAACATTGAGTCAATTCACATGTTTAGTGTATTTTCATAGTGTTTATATGCAAATGAGAATTTTAAGAAATCATAATTAAATCATACGTATCTTCATAAGCAAGAGTTGCAAGATAACCAAATACTTATCTTTATCGGATGTCTTCACTTTATCCCACAGGATCCTTCTTCGCTTTCCAAGCATTGGATTTCCCGTGGATACAACAATGAATGTTGGGCTAGCACGCAGGCTACTCCACCACCATTCGAATAGGCAATGCCAGGCCAGTACGCTGACTGGTTTTATCCCTTGTTTAAGGGAATGTTTGGCCAGCACATCAGCTGCTCCACAACATCGAGTGGTTAATGTTCCCACCAATTATTCTCTGAATTTACCAAGAATTTTATAGCTCCAACCAGTTACTCTCTGGCTTTAACAAGTATTTATAGCTCCAACCAGTTACTCTCTGGCTTCACCAAGCATTTATAGCTCTTTCAGGGTTCTTGTTTCCTGTAATGGCTAAGGTTTCCAACAAGAAACAACAGTGTATTAGCTTGGTTGCAATAAGACTTGGATATGAAATCTTCATTATTCCAAACAAGAATTAAATGAAAATGAATACTTATCTGTATTGTGCGTTTCCTCGCTACTCCACATGTTTCCTTCTCTACTTTACAAGCCTTGGATCACCTGTGGGGTGGATGCTTGGCCAGCACACATGCTGCTCCACAACATCATCTGAATAGGCAATGCCAAGCCAGTGCGCCGACTGGGTTTATCAGGCATCCCAAAGATCAGTATGCTAAGCCAGTACGCCAACTGGGTTTATCAAGCATTTCAAAAATCAGTATGCTAAGCCAGTACGCCGACCGGGTTTATCAAGCATTTCAAAAATCAGTATGCTAAGCCAGTACGCCGACTGGGTTTATCAAGCATTTCGAAAATCAGTATGCTAAGCCAGTACGCCGACTGGGTTTATCAAGCATTTCGAAAATCAGTATGCTAAGCCAGTACGCCGACTGGGTTTATCAAGCATTTCGAAAATCAGTATGCTAAGCCAGTACGCCGACTGGGTTTATCAAGCATACAATAACCATTTCCAAGCCAGTTCTTTGACTGGGTTTGTCAGAAAATGACACCCTTCACCAATACCTCCACAACATGCAAGTAACCAATGCCAAGCCAGTACACCGACTGGGTTTGTCAGGCATTAACTTAACAACATGCCAAGCCAGTACACCGACTGGGTTTATCAGGCATCCAGTAACCCTTTTCCACAATTCCCAAATAACCAATGCCAAGCCAGTATGCTGACTGGGTTTATCAGGCATATAACAACCATTGCCAAGCCAGTACATCGACTGGGTTTATCAGGCAATATGAACAACATAATATGATTACGTGGCTCCTTCTCTTATGCAACCAGTGGTTCCCTCCAGGAACTCCATAGGTGACTCACTTGACTGCAGGCTAGCACGGCCCCACAATACCCACTCACACTACATAAGGATGATACCCCTTTTCTGCAACACAGCTCCTCGGGCCTATCCATCCCTTCTAGTGTCCTTTAGTGTGAGCGTAGAAAGGTTACCACTGCCCATACAGTCCTCTTGAGCACCCTTTCTTCACTTTGCCTCTTACGGGCAACACCAAATTGCATCTGTGTAAGCTGATAGCACAAGAAGGATAAGTAGACTCATCAGTATTGCTGCCCAAAAATTGTAATCATATTTCATATCATTCACTATCAAGTATTGAAACACGAGGAATGCGTCCATTCCCTTAGGGTGTAGTCAATATTGAAAACCCTACCATGACCCAGCACCAGAAAAAGGTGTGCACCCCCTTCCTGATGTGTGCCATGTAGGCACTAATCATACTCAAGCAGTCTGGAACAATAATGAAGTAATAAAACATGCTCTGCATATTTAATCTAATAATTTAGACATGCATGTTCTTGTCTAGGGTCATAGAATACTCATTCATTTTGCATATGTGTCTCACATGCCTTCTGGGCATAGCTTTACCATCTCACTTTCATGGTTTACCGACATGCTGTTTGGTTGAGACAATGGCGTTTCACCCAAAACCCATTTCCCAATCATGGCGTCTTTCCCATCTAGTTTGGCTTCTGCAGACCATCACACATGGTCTTCCTGCAATGTGTCATCCTGGCACACTTAATCAAATAGCCAAACAGTCAACAACATTTAGCAATAAGCTTCAAATATGATTGTTCCATAACCAATCAATAGCATTAATAATTAAATTCAATATGAATTTACAATTCTGTTTCCTACAGAAATTGATTTGCTTAGCAATGAGTCTCTCCTCATATTATTTGGCTCTTGTAAGTGGTATCACTTTGCCCATTATGGTTTCACCCTTGCTACCATACATGAACATTCACCTATACATGTCCTCCTGACACAATTCTATATAAGCCAAACAATCATTAGCAATTATAAGCAAATTCTCAAATCTGAAATTTGTAAATCTGTTTTCCTACATAAATTAGATTTGCAACCATGAGACTATTCTTATAAACTTAAACCAGACAATTTTCAGATTCGTTTCATGCGTAAATTTACAACCATGAGAACCTTCTCATAACCTTTAGCTTTTGCACATGGTAGATCCCGGTCTTTACTATGGACTTATCCTCATTGCCATACGCAAGACTTTTCTACCTGAAAACTGAAACTTCAATCAGCCAAACATGTTGTGAGTATCTACGTACATAATCATTCATTGCCATAACAGTCACTGAAGTGATCTCAGAATTATAATACTCAATAATTCAAACACCTTCAGCTGTTTAACATTTGAAATGCAATGAGATATATGTATATTTCTATATATGCATCCTTATCACAATAGAATTTCAAGACATAGTCACACTATCTATGCAACTTAAATAAATCGTAAATACTCATTATTTCACAGTCATATCATTCATACAATTCTGTCCTTCCACAGAATATTCTAGCAGCCCATCGATCATGATTTGGCTCTTCATGTATTTACTATTCTGCATTACCATAATCAGGACCACCAATCCTCACTTGCTTTGGTTATTAGGCACATAACCAACATACGCATGGCATGATATAATTCATATGAATGCATTGAGATTTCTAAACAGTCATAGGGTGTAAGGATCGTTTCCTTCAGTTACCCACACCTCACCAAACTTGGTAGGTCAACAGTCCCAATTAGCATTCAATACCACATGCAAACTAAATCAATATAGCTCAAACATAGTTGAAGGAATCTTACCAAATCCTCTTTCAACATTCATGCAATTAGGCTCCAACAATCATTACCTGCATGGTTACCATTAACATCGCCTGATGTTACCTGATCGGTTGGCTTCTTACCAAGGCTATTCAGTCCTTTTTCCAACTTTATGATCATATATTTGTTGCACCATCCTTTCTGCATAAGGTTGTTGGCTTCATGCAACAACATCCTCAGCGCATTTAGCCATGCTCTTTGTTATCTTTGGTCCTACAACCAATGCCAACATCAATAGTGATTATCAACCACAACATTCTCCATTAGTGGTTCATTGCAGATGCAGACTTCATTATTTTACCAATATGCAATATCCCATTCATGCACCAGCATTTCCATATGCACTATGCAATGTTTGTTAAGATGCCATCTAATGCATATACATTTATGTAATCCCTTACATTCTTAACATTTTTATGCCATATGACAATTTCATAATTATAAGTATGATAACAAACAGGGGTTTAAAGAATTCTTCCCTTTTCGATCCCTCCTTGTAACATGGAATTCCTCTTCCATATCATGCAATTGTAGAAATTGCCCATATTGACAACAAAATTTGTTTGTCAAAACAGCCGCTGGCACTCTTCTGCACTAAATATCTATGATATATGTAGACCTCATTCAAACTCTGGTCATGTATCATTGTTCCCTGCTGGACAAGCTTTCCAATGCCTGTCTTCATGCTCCATTCCGACATTAGGTGCGGAAACTGCATCTCTTCAAAAATGACAACTTTCCCTCTAATTCTGCACATTTTACACAGTTGCATTTTGGTCCAGAATGCCAACTTTAGCCACCTGTGGAAGAAAATCTATGAGGAATCACAAAAACTTATTTACCGGGCGAAGTTATTCCATATAACAAGGAACACTCAGCAATTCACGGATTTTAATTCCGATGCAACATTCATCTTCTATGAATTTCTGGGTTTTACTACTTCTCACTTTTCACACTTTTCCAAAATTCTAAATTTTGGGCAAAAAATGGCTATCTCCCAAACGGTGCATTTCTGGAAAATCTTCGTCTAACGGAAACTGTCCGTCTTAATGAGAATATGAAATGTCTAGTTCAGTAAAATTTTTGATTTCCACATTTGGGGTCACTTTTACTACCCACAAGCTTTTCAAAATCCCGAAAAAGTGGCCCGGAACAATGCTTTTTGGCCTTCTTGCTCACCCCGACTTCACATCCCTTGGAGCTTGGTTCTAGGATTCTGAACTTAACATCGTTCCTGCTTCATGACCGTGCCTGATCAATTTCAGCTCCAACCGACCTTCTGTCAAGCCTCGGGACTCCGCCCTTCAAAAGTCACTATTCCCCATTTTCTGTCAAATCGGAGAGTAATGGGCTGGGGGTATTCACTGGTTCTTTCATGGCCCTCGTCAATGGCCTCCGAGCCCCACAGAAATCATTCCATTCTGAGTCCAGATGTTCCTGCTATTCAAAAATCAAGTTTTCGTCACTATTTTTTTTTTTTTTTTTTCCGTTTCGGGCACCGATCGCTCCCGCAATTGCGGGGCGATTCACCGAACGCTCCCGCAATTGCGGAGCCATTCGGCGAAGGCTTCCGCCGTTTCGAAGCCGTTCGCGGAATGCTTCCGCTGTTGCACGGAATGCTTCCGAAATTTCGGGGAGGTTCGCGGAATGCTTCCACAATTGCGGAACGATTCGGCGAAGTCTTCCGCAGTTGCGGAACGATTCGGCGAAGTCTTCCGCAGTTGCGGAACGATTCGCCGAAGTCTTCCGCAATTTCGGAACGACTCGCCGAACTCTTCCGCGTTGCGGAACGATTCGCGGAATCCTTCCGCAATTTTCGGAAGAGAATTCCTTCCGCAATTTCGGAAGAGAATTCCTTCCGAAAATTTTCTTTCGATGCCTACACTTAGAAAATTTTTCCACTTTTTCGGAGCATTTTGCCAAATTTTTTCGCGTTGCGGGACAACTCGCGGAATCCTTCCGCAAATTTTGGAAGAGAATTCCTTCCGCAATTTCGGAAGAGAATTCCTTCCGCAAATTTCGGGGCGACTTCCCAAACTCCTCCGCGTTGCGGAAAAACTCGCGGAATGCTTCCGCAGTTTCAGAGCAATTCGCCGAATGCTTCCACAGTTGCGGAAGACATTCGGGAATTCTCTTCGAAACGGACTTAAACAAATTTTTCAAAACAAAATTTTCAAACAGATTGCAATTGGATTTGGCCCATAGAGGCCCAATGCTGCAACCAGCAGCTCTGATACCAAATGTAATGTACCCACCTGCTGACCCAATGCAAGGCAGGAAACATGATTCCAAACTTAGGGCTTTCACATGATCTCAGCCCATTGTTAGATTCACATAAATAATAAATGGGTGTGCGGATGTAAAACCATCAATTATGCACAGCGGAAACAACATCCACACACTCTTCACATGCATTCAACATATCAATATCAGTCATCAATTAATTAAAACAATGCAGAAGTAAATGCATAGACATCAAAACACTTATCTTCATTTCAGTTGTCCCAAGCAACTAGCTATGTCGCTGCAACGTTCCACCCAACCATAGGCTCTTCGACAGCTTGTACTGAGTCCGTCCGAAGGCCACCCCCGAGCTGGGCATGATTCTCACAAGGACAAGGGGGACATTCACGCTCACACACAGTCCATTAACCATTTAATTTTAGCCAAGCCAGTCTAACTGGGTTTATCAGGCTACACTTGCACAATGGATGCTTATTCCCAAGCTCAAGCCAGAACAAGGGATTACCCATCACCCATACCCATCATACTCCTCTCTCACGCAGCATGCACAAACAGGGGCAGGGATAAACAGTAGGATTTACAAATGAGTTGCCATGGGTTTTCCCCAAAAAACGGATTATAGGATGGGGCAAACAACCACAGGGAGGAAAACGATTTCTTCCCCAATATCTCAGCCTTTAACAGCCCCAAAACGGCCTCTATTGAACCCCCATTTCATTTCCCTCCTTCCCCCCACTGGTATATAACACGAACACGCCCTTCTCTACAGGGAGAATGAAGAAAAACGCAGTAGACCTGCCTGGAAAACGCCCCAGTGGCTCTAAACTCGTGAGGGAGAAAAGAATCATGGATGCATAATGGCTTGGGGAAGAAAATTCATGGCTCTTTCTTTCCCAAGGAGACAAAACACGTTTTTCCATGAAGGGTGGCTTGCCCATACCCGAATTTGGACAGCCATACCTCTCCATTCCCAAGGCATTAACTCCCTCAACCCACTCTTGGGAGAAATCAATGGTTGGGTACAAAAGTCAACATGGGTAGTTGAGGGTTTGATGGGTTCTCTCATTGACACTTGGCTTGACTCTAGTGGCTCAAGGGGTTGAATGTTTTTCCCTCCCAATTCCTTGTGAAATCATGCCCCCATCTCTTTGTTGCATTGCATAGCTAGTTGTGGGTATTTTTATTAAAATGCATATTACATAATGTTGAAATTCCAATGTGCCTGGCTAGCATGCAAAGCATATGCATCAATAAATCGATGGCGGGGCCTTGGCCTTGAGCTCCTCACCATGATTTCATAACAAATATTACATCATTTATAATGTTAATGCCATGGGGCCAAACTAGGGACATTACACCAAACCTTCAGTAAAGAGAAATACCAATCTAACCATAGATATATCAGCCACCTTAACTGATAGTTTTTGGAATTCCAACATGTACTCCTCAGGGGTTCCAGTTTGCTTCAACTGTGCTAGTTCCTTGAAAGAAATTTCAGGGTCTTTTTGCTCAAATATTTCCAATAACCTGTTAACAAACTCTTTATGATGTCACCTGATCATGTCCCAAGATTTTAATACCATGGAACTACCAATCATTTGATTCTCCCTCAAGATGCATAATAGCCATTTTTGGAGCATCCTCTTCAACCATTGGATTCAGCTGAAAATATACACCTAACTTTTGTACCCAAGTATTTGTAGAACTTTGGGATGAGCCATCAAAGGTGGGAAGGGGAATTTTACCTATGGAATTATTCAATTCTTTATTTTTAAAAGGAGTTCTGTTACCTCCTCTCATTTTGAGCTTGTTTGAGACAGTAAAGAATTGCTCAAATGGTAAGGTCCTTCTACAATCTTCACTTAACTGTTGTCATTCTGCTAGAACTTCATGCATTCCATATTGGATGTTATAATCCTCTTTGGGCTCAATAAAATTAGGTGTGGCTGCCCTTGTTGAGATATGAAATTCATTGGGTCAACTGTGAGGCCATGTCTTTGAGAAAATGTTTTCACCAAATGCCTTCTTTTCCTCGAAAGGAGAACTACTGTTGCCTCCTAATTCCAATTTGATTCCAATTTGACTAGCCATCAATTAGAACCTTTGCACTATTTTCCTTGTCATGTCTTCAAAAAATGGTTTCATGAATTTCCTAAACTCCTCTTTCTCTTCCACCTCTGAGGTTCCTTTCTCATCCTTAGTCATAGTTTCAACAGAGTGCACCTCTTCTCCTGCTTCTTCCTCTTCACCAAAGGTACTTTCAGTTTAAGTTACTAAGGGTGGGGGATGCCTTCTATACCTCATAAATGGTCACCTAAATTAGGTGCAAGGACCATGCTCTGATACCACTGTAATATCCATTCTTAATAATTTGGAAAATTTGCAATTTTTGGTCAAATTTGAACCTTGGACTAGTGGAGACTCAAGTGATTCCAAATTACCCCTAAGGATTTTGAATTGGGTATGAGAGTGTTTGAAGGGTATTAGGACATAAAAATTAAGGTAATGGGTGCTTAGACACTAGCCAAATACTTCTGCAACCTTCATTTGAATTCAGGATAAAATGGGAAAATTACTAGTAATATCGATATTCAAACCCCCAAGGGTAGAGGTCACTTATAGCTTCCCAAATGTAGTATGTCCCTACCAAATTTCAGAAAAAATGAATGGATTAGCTAAATGACTTCAATGGGCACTCAAATGAATAATTAATCAGTTCCTAAAGTATGTTTCAACTCCCATAAATAAGATATTTGTAAACATGTTCATTACATAGGGGGAATGTGAGAAAGATACTATATCTTGCTATGAAATTTGAGATAAATGCCCCAAGGGCATGCATAATATAGATGATACTTCTTCAGTACATTAATTTCTTTCCAAACATAACTGAAACTATAGATATTGACTGAAAAAAATTGGTACAAAACAACTGCAAACCCTTACAACAAGATATGTGGGAAAATGGCACCATTCATGCATAGTTTGGCATTTACACATAATTTTACTTGGAGATTCGACCTTAGGTTCATATGATCATAAAATACAGAGTGTATAAATAATATTACAAATAAATGTGGCCCCTTGAACTCCCCCAAATAGATCATCATCTCACCATGTGCGCCATTCCTCTAAGAGCAAGAATATATATATAGAGAGAGAGAGAGAGAGAGAGAGAGAGAGATGTGGTAACAAGTTGAAGGAGAGATGGTCATGAGCAGCACTGGAAATTCAACCTGCAAACTAATTTATTCATACAGCTCCAATGATAGGTCTGAAATGCCTCTCAATCAACCAACTAGGATGGGAATCTTGCACCCTCGAAATTGGTTCTAAGGCAAGAAGGATAAGCATCCACCTTGCATGTACAAGCTAAGCTCTCCAATTGTTTTAACAAATGAGAAACAATCAAAATATGGTCTCCTTCTTTATTATTGACTTTCATTAACCTCCCAAGGCTTCCATGGTTCGAAGTCCCTCCAATATCTTCATCCCAACTCGAATTAGGGAGAGATTCCCATGAGTGCCACTTGTCCAACATTTCCTAGCCTTCCTTTTCCATCAACTCGAATGGGGGGGAATATTGGATGCCATAACTCCCTTATGCGCCCTCTTGGAGGCTAGTTTTATCCCTGGCATGTCATATAGGTCAGATGTCAACAATCAGGTCTGATCCTTGTCATAAGTGTCATAGAATCTTCATCATTGTTGTCATAAAAGCTAGGGAATCTAGCCCAAGTGTCACAATACCTCTAAGATGCCTCTTCCTCTTCCATGGGAGTTATTCTTCCACTCAAATTCGACCCTCATTGAGTCATTCCAAGTATAATGACTCTCTAACTCCCCCAATAACGTTAGAATCCACCTTAGATTCGAATGGGTGAAAAGAGGATGCCATGTGGCATGGAGAATCTTGCCTTGTCTGGGTCCCACACCACCTATGCGCCCTCATGACCAAGTGCCACTTCATTTTCTTATTATTAATATTTATTTAGCCCCTTTTAATATGTATTTGTCAATCTAATGTCCATTTGGGGTCTTATAGCTCCCTTATTCCAAATCTAAATGTTTCCACCCCAACCTAGGGAACTAGTAGATTGGTGGAATTTTCCTTTCATGTAATTTATTTGGATGGGGACATTAAAGGTTTCCATGATTCATTCCTAGTTGAGAAATCTCTTAAAAAGGGAGTAAAATCTCCATAAAATATCCCTCAACCTTGTAAACATATGAATAGGTTCAAAGGATAAAGTGGAAGGAACATTCAGTAATTCCTTGAATTGGGATTCACAAATATCCATGTGAGTCCAATTGCATCCACAATCATCTTGGCAAAGGAAATGAATGGAATGCATGAGGACAATCACTTCGCCAAGTGTGATCTCCACATTGGCCATCACCAGTTTAGCTTGAAGGGAGAAGTTCTGCAGGAGGCCACTACATGTTGTCATTATGGCCATTATGGATCCTTATTCATAGCCATTGAATTGGCTAATGCACCATTTACACTCCAATATTGCATGTACAAGGTGTTTGGTAAGAAACTTTGTGAGTATGTATTAATTTTTCTTGATGAAATTTTGATTTATAGCAAGATTTGGGAAGATTATTTGCACCATTGGGATATTGTACTAACCTTTTTGTTAGAGCAACCTTTGTATGATAAGATGTTCAAATGTGAGCTTTGAATGACTTATATCATGTACCTTGGTCATATGATTGGGAAAGATGATGTCAAAGTTCACATGAAGAATATTTTTTCCACTCTTGATTGGCCAAGCCCAAAGAATTTAATTGAGTTGGGAGAATTCGGCTTCCATACTACTTTGCACATATCCATTGGAAAGTATCCTTTTAAAGCATGGTATTAGTATGGAGTTCCTAACCATTTGGATCAAATTTTTGGAGGTTGCAGAGTGCAAGAAGAAAGAACTTGGATCCAAACAAATAAAGGAATATTAGAGGCAATCAAGGACAAGTTGCAGACAATACCAAATCATCCAAAGATATATGGAGACAACAACCAAACATTGGACTTGCAAGTAATTAATTTGGCACATTTAAAGTTGCATCCATACAAGAAATTTACCTTGAAAGAAAAGAGGGATGCAAAGTTAAAGTCAATGTCCCATGGTCAAGGTAAAATTGTGAGGAGGGTAAGAGAAGTTGTTTGTGAGTTGGAGCTTCCAGAAAGGAGCAAGGTACACCATGCATTTCGTGTTTCTCATATCGTGCAAGGGGTTGTACCACAAGTGATAGTATCAAGGGAGATTCCTCCATTTGATGATGAAGAACAATTGGTTCTTGTGCTTAAGAGGGTTTTGCAACCAAGAGAAAGTAAGTTGATAAATAAGACCATCAAAGGATATCTTTTTTTGTGGAAATACTTGCCTAGTGAATATGCAACATGGGATGGTGAGCAAGTATTGTAGCATCCAGGATTACAATTGCTTGAGGACAAGGAAATTTTGGGAAGGGATGACTGTAATGTCCCCTTACTCAAGGATCCATGGTCACCATCCTAACCCATTCAATACCTATGGGTTCTATCAAAAATTCAATAAATTGGAGGGATTAATTTTGGTGTAGGAATTGTCTAGTTTAATTAAATTCAAAACTTAGAGAAGTTGTGTAATTCCTAAATTGTAAATATTTGGTTATTATTATTTAAGCGTCGATGAAGTGGAAATACTTAGGTGGCCTAGGAGGGAGCATAGGATTTGTAGTGAACCAAATGAGTTGTCTTCCATAATGGAAGTTGGAAGAAAAGCAGAGAAAATCAAGACAATCAACTAAAAAGTTGGAAGGCATCATAAAAGTAGGAAAGCATAGAAAAGAAGAAAGCAGCAAAAAAGCAGGAAAGTACATAAAAGAAAGAAAGCGTAGAAAAGTAGGAAATCACTAGAAAAGGAGGAAAGAAGATAAAATCAAGGAAAAGAAGGAGTTTCCAAAAGAAAGAAAAGCATACCAAAGAAGAAAGGAAAGAAAGCAAGGGAAAAGAAGGATAAAGTTGTCAGTCCAAAATTAGTCAGTGAGGGCGCATTGGATGATGATAGTGACCACATGCATTTCATATTGAAGACAAATCAAATTATAAAACAAGTAGGAGTGCACCTACTCAGATATTGGTAGTGAAATTTTGGTAGGTTCTAGAGGTGTTTGGGGTTTTATTTTTGAATTCTAGTCAAACTAGTTAGTTCTTTTTGTAGCCAGGCAATCCTATGTGTGTTTAAAGTTTCAAATCTTTGAGTTAGTGTGCTTATAGCTGGTTTGGGTACATTACAACACCTCTACCCTTAAATATGGGATCAAGCTATGGGATTTTACAAATGAATATAACTAGCTTGGAACAAAGTAAAACATATAAAATTAGATATAAAAACATACATACTTACATACTTGCATACATACATACATATAATGGAGGGTATGCAACATAAGGGCTATGGTTCTCAATCTCTTTTTTCATATGAAGGATTACATAAAAGATAAAAAGGGGTGAATGTAAGGCCTCACTATCAATTTGTCTTCCAAATGAGAGTTCCACCATTGTTGATTGTAAGTTCATTTGTTTCCCAACAAGCCATTTCCAAATACATATATATCACCTCTATAATACTCCCCCTTCCCCCAGATGCGGGTGACATAAGCAGACACAGCAGGGCTCAAATGGGCGTGAGTGACACTAGTGGCCATGCACCCATCTCCTGTGGCACTGGAGGCCACGTACCCCCCCTTGTGGCATTACTGAGCTCACCGGAGGCGCCAAAGATACAGTGGGGGATCCTCATGACCATGAAGCGATGTCAAGTCGCTGGAAGCATTAACTCCTCAACTCTCGACATTCCCTCATTCTTCCTGTCCAGCACCAGCCCATGTACAAAAGGCGTGTGAAGCTCTGCCAGTCTGCTAGCTGGCCTCACCGTCCCTCCATCAAACTCCTGTCTCGGCCTTCTTCGTCCATCATTTGTGCTCTCATCCCTCTGCTCCTCTGCTCTCATCGCTCTGCCCTTGAAATTTCCGGCGACTCTCACACCATGGGCAGACCCAAAGGCTCCAAGTCTGGCAAGACGAAGGAAACCCCTGAAAGCAACCAAGGCAGGACTGTTTACAAGGTCGAAATCTCCATCCCTGTCCGTCTTCTAATTGATAATTGGGAAGCTCATCTCATTGCAGATACTCTCAGCGGCAGGGACTTGGAGAAACAATGGGATCCATATTGGTTGGCTAAAAATATGTTGGGATATTTAATGGAGAACATGCTCTCAAATTGGGCCTCTGCCAGGAACACAACTCAGTCTCTCAGTGCTACCCCGCCCAATATGGCAGCTATTCTGCATAATTTGGAAAGCGCATTCGATTGGGACTCCTACGCACCAACTCACCACCTTTGCTGTGATATAGGTCCTAGAAGCACTGCTCCTGGTTCCTCTCCATCACCCTCTGTAGCTAGACACGACTGTATTTGGCCCATGGCCCCTAGCTTTGGCACCACTCATGGCTTTGGTAATTTGGCCACTTCTCTTGGCCTCGACACTCTGGCCAACACAAGGAGCTGCAGGGTCACCCCACTTGGAAACCTCGCCACCTCTCATGGTAAAGCCACTCAACATGGTATTCTGGGTTCTACACCTGGCAATGCTCAGAATTTTTCTGTTGGTTTGAACCCGGTTCAGCTTTGCAGCAGCAGTTCGCAAAAGGGAAAGGAACCTTCCCACATGTCCTTTTCCATCCCTTCCACTCTCGGGCCAATATTGGCCAAACGCACAAGGAATGAGCCTGATGGTGGCTTCTCTGCAGTCAGAAAGACGTCTCCTTTTCCCACCAATCTTCCTGTGCATGACATTTGGACTTCTGCGAAGAGTTCCCTTCCTCCTGTGAAAATCACCATGCCACCTGCTCGGAACGAGGACAACGACACCTGTTACAGCTGCCCCATTCTTGAAGAAATTCCTTCCGATGTTGAGGTTCCTGGTACTGCTGGCTAGCAAGGTTCTTATGTGGTTCCATCTTTGTTTCTGGTTTTTTGTTAATTATCAGACTGTTTGCTTATCTTCAGCCTTCATGGCACCGAATCCACACCCTAATATCAGGTTTTTTTAAAAAAAATCTTTTTGGGTTTGTATGGCCTTAACAATGATGTATATGGTTCTCAAAGTTGGCATCTGATAAGACCACCAAATTTTGTATTTTCCTCTATAATTTTACTACTTTCAGCTTTATAGAATTTGCAACTATCACAACAAAAAAAAATACTCCCCCTGCCCTGTGTAGTACACTCACTTCGTAAATAGCTATAAAACTTATTCAATTAAAAAAATATCTCCTCTCTATTAATATGAAACAATATATTGAATTGAATGGACATGATAGGGTATTGTCCAATAAGTGAATCCTACATGGCTTTAAAATCATAAATTTAATCAAGTCAATGTATTGTTTCATATTAAGGGAGGGAGTATTTTTTATTGAAGTACGTTTATATAACTATTTTTGGGGGGTGGGGTGAGGGAGGGGTTTGGTTGAGGTAGGGGGAGTTTATAGGTATTTCAAAGGTGTTATAGGTATTGGGAAATGGTGTGTTGTGAAAGAACTCAATAAAAAATCAACAATGATGGAAGTCTCTTTCAAAATAGAAATTGATAGTGAGACCATATCTTCGATGCTCGCTAAGACCACTCTAATCCTTCATCCAAAGAACATGATTGAAAACTAGAGCCCATGTGTCACATACCTCTATATGTATTACTTGTCTAACCCCACTTTTATATACATTTATGTATGTAGCATTTTTTCTCTGATTTTGTATGGTTTACTTTGTTCTGGGATTTTTATCGGAATTCATAAAAAATATCATGTATCTTGATCCCATGTTTGAGGGTGGAGGTGTTTACCAATTCAAGGGGCTCTACTGCGAATCTCAATTTTTCACTATCTAGGGATTCTTTTTGGGTGGGTGATTTTAACTTGGAAAACATGGGTTCTAGGTTTTTACAATAACAAGAAAATCAATATAATCACAAAATATTTATGATCCATTCACACATTGTCATGGGGATGTGTATACTTTTCCTCTTTCCATTACACGAGAGAGGGTTATGATTACCCTAATTTTATTGATCTCAAATAACCAATTAGGTCTCCTATTTGGAAAAATGGGTTTGATCCCTCAAATGAAAATAATGTCCTTAGTGTTTGATCTTAACATAATATTATATATGAAAAACCATAATACAATGATCAGTACAAAGAAGAAAAGATTCATTTCTACCTAAACTATAGTAAGAATGCCCCTAGGTCAAATTGCTCACCTTATGACCACAATATCTCACATCTCTTCTAATGAGAGTGCTTTTGAGTTTGAAAATAAGAAAACGATAATAGGTTATCAAGTAGATCGCTGCTTAAATATTACTAAAAAATACAAGTTTTACATATATATAGATATTTTTCCTTTAAATTTCCATGAGATCATAGATCTAAGGGACAACAAGTTAAAACTTATGGTAGCTCACATTTCTAGGTATAGAAATAAAAATCATATACATAAATCTCTTCCTCAATAAATGCATGGAAATTGCAGTGCCCATTTTCCTAAGCACTTTGCTTATGCTTAGACATTTTGATTATGATATTTTAAACATTTTGATTAAGGGCATTTGATCCCAAATGACCCAAATGGATACTATGCATCATGACGCTAAATTTTTTTGTAACGTCCCCTCCCATCAGACCAAGCAAGGGAGAGAACATGACACTAAATCTGGGCATCTATCCCCATATCCATTGAATAAAAATCATTGATAATAAAAGACATATACATGTGCATATTGTAATTAAACATAGCGGAATTAAAATCATCTACATATCTAACATACATTCAAACATTTTCTTGACAGACATTAAATAAATACATTGCGGAATTTAACACATGAGAGTACTTATCTTAAAACAAAGTAGTCCCGAGCAACCATCTATGCAACTGCAACGTTCCACCCAACCATAGGCCAGTTGTGCTTATCAATCTCTTGATACAACTACCACCCCCGAGTTGGGCATGATTTTTACAAGGAAAAGGGAACAACAGACTCACACATAGCCAAATATACACCAAAATCAGCCAAGCCAATCGACAGTTGGGTTTATCAGGCTACTAGGCAATGGAAAGGAAGAATTGCTAAGCTAGTGAGCTCAACCATAGAGCTATGGATACCTCTACAAGATATATCCAGCTTGGTTCCCCACAATGCCTACACACTTGACTCAAGGAAGTATTCCCTTCACTACTACACAGTCCCTCAGGCCATACCTTCAAATTCAGTGTTGTTCAAGGTGTGCATAGAAGAGTAGCCAGCCCTTTTGATCTCCTTGAGAGGTTATTTTCCCCACTAGGTTTATCAAGCCAAATTAGGTCCACTTCCACTCCTAATTTCTTACTCATAATTCAAACTAAAACAGGGATGCACAAAAAAACAAAAATACAAGTGCTGGGAATGAAGAAAACGTTTTTACAGTGAGATGCCCAAAATGGGGTTTCTATCAGTTCAGAAAAATGTGGGCAGCCAAAAACGAAAAAGCTAAATGAGGAAACAACCTTGGGAAACTAAATCCATTTTCAGAAAAACATCCATAGACATTCCAGGGAAAAAACGACCTCCATAACAGCCCCAAATCGTGGTCCTCCTCTCCCAGCCACTCTGTAACACAAAAATGAGCTCCCAACCATGGAAAAATGTAGAAAAATGATGAAAAACATGATGGGGAAAACCCAGCTAGCTTAGGTTGCGTGAGAGAGCAAACGCCATGGGTCAAGAATGGCTTTGGGAACCATTTCGTGGATGTTTTCTTGCCCAAGAAGGAAAAATACGATTTCCCAGGTTGATGGCTTGCCCATACCCGAAATTGGCTGCCATACCTCTCCATTCCCAAGGAATTAACTGCCTCAACCAACTCTTGGAAGAATTAAATGATTGGGTGCATAAGCCAAAATGGATAGTTGAGGGTTTATGGGTTTTCTCATTGACACATGGATTAACACCATTGGCTCAAGGGTTTGAATAATTTCCCTCCCTATTCCTTGTAAAATCATGCCCCCATCTCTTGTTGCATTTGCATAGCTAGTTGCGGGTATTTCATTAAATTCGTATTTACATGATGTCTGAATTTGCATTGTGCCTATCTAGCACAAGAACCATAGGCATCTATTTTTAATTGTCGATACATAAAAACGCTAAATCAATGGCGGGGCCTTGGCCTTGAGCTCCTCACCATGATCAAATAACAATATTTACATCATTTACGATTTAATGCACTGATGGTCAAAATGGGGACGTTACACTTTTATGTTGCATGAAGTTCACAAATAATTTTGCTTATGTTGGAAATAAATGATCATAATGGATTTATGTATGATGACTAACCATTGGCATGATGATGCATCAAAATGATTATATATATGTGTGTGTGTGTGTGTGTGTCAAATTCTTTAACAAGTTATTCCATGTGTGATAGTAAACCACATGTGTGAATTAACACAAGATGGCGTAAATGTTGCATGGGCTTTGGATCGGACTTGGATATGGTATCAGGTGATGCAATGTGATAAATTGATATTTCATTATTCTACATGAGCTATTTGATGCACATGGATTTCATGTGTGCATGCACAGAATCATGATTTTCAATCAATCCATGCATGGGTAACGAGGTTGTATGGGGGAATGCATGCCATAAATAACACAAGTTTCCATGCAACAAGTTGAAAAATGAGTGAGACTTTTTCTTGCAAAATGTTTTTTTTTTATAAGCAAACTATATATTAAATATCAACAGGATGATTACATCGCGTTTCTGCCAAAACAAACTCCATACTCTTCAGTTTTAATCCCCATTTATCCATGACAAAACATCCATACCCATGTTAAACAAAAATTATCCCTCTGCAACAGGGAAAACATAAAATTTGCTAGTTCTAACCCATTTTACAGACATTTGACGCAAATCCATAACTAGACTTTACAAAAGAGACTAACATGGCATACATCCTCTTCAAACTATTACTACATGACAAAACAGTAAATCATCCAACTAAACTAGAGATTCCATTATGAAACCTAGATATTAGCTTGTGCATCACTTGGACCAGATGGCGTCGCTCCTGCAGCAAACCCACCAGCCTCAAAATTTATGGACAAAAAATGAATTCCTAGGTGATGTGCAATAACATCAATCTTTTTTTGCATTAAGACAATATCACCATGATGCTCTTTCAATAAGTGCACCGTTACTTCATCCCCTATGTGTTTCTCCTCCTATTCCAGCAAGACCTAAGCCAGAATCACCTTTATGACCCAGAACATAGACACCATCCGCTCGTACAAGTTCATCCTCTCGCAAGTCGAACCAAGATTTCTAATCCATTCCTACAGTACTGTGAACTTCTCGACATGCTTCGCCACCTCTATGTCCACCCATAATTCCCATTCTTCCTCCTCAATCTCATCCTGAATAACCTGCGTGATAGTTGCTTTGTAGAGCTAGGCATCATGCGTGGCCTTGAGTTGCTCCCTATTAGTGTGTCTCTTCCCAACATTTGAACCTCCCTTCCCTTCACCACTCGGCTCCATCATTATGATGTCACCTATTTCCAAGCTTTCCAATATTGAATTGATTTCTTCATGCGGGGTATCTACGACTTCCCATCGATAAGTAATGCATCCCCGATGCCTTCTCGCATGAAAATAGACTGTTCGCATGATAAACGCACCATTTAATTCTTATATTTCCTCACTGGATTTCCATTCCTTGGATCTCCATTCTGTAACCATTGAAGGACATCCTTGAAGTTCCGCAATCATTTCCAGAGAACCACCCATACATTTCACCTAGATCCTCAACTTCTAATTAATTCACATTACTTCACTCGTCTTATCCTTTTTGTGTCAGCTTGCCTTAAATATCCACGGCACAACCAATGATAATATTTTCCTTGCATCATCATGAAGCTATCTCCCTTCACGTGTTGATCGATGTACGCCACATACTTCTGCCTCATGCTCCTCCCCTATCCTATTTCCACATGCATTCGAGGACTTGCAAAATGCATGTTGTCGTGAGGGTAGGCCATAGATTCAATCACTCATGAGTTTTTGACTGAGGGGAGTGCAATAGATGTCAACCTTATTCATTAGTGATCATTAGTCTCTCAATAGGATATAGATAGATTGATCTAATGTGGTCTCAATCATCGTATCACGTCCCCACTGTAGAAAAAATGTCTATTTGAAGGGCATGTGTATGATCATGGCACCCTTGACAGAGCCTTGATAAATTCTACTTGAAGGGCATATATATGACCATGGCACCCTTGATAGAACCATGGTGAACTCTATTTGAAGGACATGTGTATGAACATGGAACTCTTGATAGAACCTTTGTAAATTCTATTTGAATGGCATGTGTATGGCCATGGCACTCTTGATAAAAAATTGGTAAAATTACATTAAAAGATATGACTTATAAAAGATAGATGAGAAAAATAATTCACAAAAAGAATAAATATTGAATTGATAAAAACATGCGCATGACAAGAATAAGTAATAAGTTAATTTAAAATAAGACATCTACATAACAAAGGAAAACAATTAGTTAAAGAGAAAATGAACAGACCCTTTGATTAAGGAGAATAAATAAAATAAAAAAATTAATTAAAGGGGTAATAACACTAAATGCATGCACACGTGTAGGAAAATAAGACTCAAGTGCACACATGCATGAACACGCAACATAAACCTTAAAAAACTCTATAAAAGAAAGGCAAGAAGATGAGTGAGGATCATTTTTTATCTGTAAATTTTTCCTCTTATGCAATGGTTGAGGATGGTTAAAATTATAATGATTGTAAGAGAGTTTGGCCCTTGGAAATGGTTAAGGTTGAGAGGCCTGAAAGTGGAATGCTCCATGTTATGAACATTAAATAGAAATAAATACAATATAACATTAATAATAAATAATAAATAGCTATTAATTATCTAAGGGATGCATCCTTTCATGGATGGTCACCGTAAGTTCCCTATGTTTTCTTATATATAGTTGGCACTTTCTCATTGTAACTCTTCTCATAATATTCAAATATATATTATTTTATTATCCAATCATGGATTTCTTGTACTATTCATTTGGGAAATTCTTATGAATTGGATTCAGAACAGAACATTGGTATCAGAGTTCTATGATTCCGGCTTATGGCCAAACATAATTATCAAAGTTTCTCTGAATTTAGGTCTTTGACCTTAGTTTGGATTTTAGCCATATAAATTTCAGAGTTTCTTTGGTAAATTGGCCTTTGACCATAATTTTTTATAGTCTTTGACCTTTACCATTTCAATTGAAGAAGAAAATAAGTTTGTTGCAAAAGCAAGTCATAGAATCATGTAAAAAGAAAAGAAAAGAAAAAGAAAGAAAAGGGAAAGCTAAAAAAATTAAAAAATTAAAAACAACACGTAGTTTTATTTTCCAACCTCTTGTTGGACAAATCAATGAAGCATTTGTGAAAAGTAATTTAATAAGCATAGAAACATATATACACCAATTATAAAGGTGTCTATTATTAAGCGGGAAATTCTTTATCTAACACATTATTGAAGTTAGAATATAAAGTAATATATTTGTGGAAAGCTAAAAAAATTAAAAAAATAAAAACAACACGTAGTTTTATTTTCCAACCTCTTGTTGGACAAATCAATGAAGCATTTGTGAAAAGTAATTTAATAAGCATAGAAACATATATACACCAATTATAAAGGTGTCTATTATTAAGCGGGAAATTCTTTATCTAACACATTATTGAAGTTAGAATATAAAGTAATATATTTGAAATCTGGAAAGGGCTTTAAATCCATATTATCAAAAGCATTACTCGTACATTGGTACTACACCATAGACTTATATTAAAGAGTATACTTTATATATGTACAAGGTGAAATATAATATAATATTATTAAATAATAATTATTGTTTATTAAAAATATGATTATTTAATAAAGTTTGTTTGGTGGAAAGTGTATTATGTTTCAAATATTGAAGTTAAATATTTGAGATTATATTCAAGAAAAAAATGGGGGGGATTTAAAAAAAAGATGAAAAGAAGAAATAATCAAATGGAAGAGACAAATTCTACTCATGAGAAAAAAATATTTGTCGATGTTCCATAAAAAATGCCGATGGTGATGCTCAAAGTTAATGGCAAATTTTATCAAAGTCCTATTAACATCACCATTTGTCCATGTAATAAAGAATTTTTATTAATGTTGATATTGATAATCAACTACTAGTTCCAGAAGCACACATAGAGAAGTCAAGAAGAAGAATGAAGAGAAAATAAAATAATTAGAATTATAGATCGGTAATTATAATCTTACATCAGAATTCACTGTTGCAACTACAGATGACAGTATTACTAGCATAATGATGGGTTCTAATTGGCTTGGAACATTGCATACATTCACCTTCAATGCAACAAAGAAATTCATGTCGTTATTCTATAAGAAAAAAGAAAATATCAATACTTGACTCATCAATGAGAGTCCCCACATCGCAAAATATAGACGGAGAATCACCTTATAGAAGCTATGAATATCTAGAAGAAGAAGTAAAAATATGACGAAACTCCTCATGGACAAGGACAACGAAATCATGCAAATCCAACAGAAATTAAGATGTTGAGAGTTAGAGGTCTACCAACGTCAACAAAAAATTAGAGAGATCTAGTAACAAAATGATGACATTAAAAACATTCACAAGTTAGAGATGACAAGGACCACTAAAACGATTTCAAACAACAATGAAGAAATCTTTTGGTTGATACATCATAACAAAACTCTAGTCACAAAAATTAGGAATTTAAACAATAGTTGAAAGATGGAGCAATCTAATGAAGATATCGAAGCGAAACAATTAGAAAAGATAGAAGAGAATTGCTACCTAAAATATCATAATCAAGATTTGACAGAACATATCATGAAGTTAAAAGATAATGAGAATTCGCAAGAAGAAATATTCAAGAATTCTAAAAATGATGAGAACTCTCTCGGAAACAAGTTATAACAAATCTAGAAGGGGGCATCAAAATATTCAGGAATAAAAGTCCAAGTTGTGGAAAAATACACATTTACAAGTCGAATATAGACCACATCTCAAGAATATGTCAATCCAATTGAAGAAAAGCATACACAAAAGTTAAAACAAGAAGACACTACAAACATGATAAGGAAAAATAACGTTATAAAAACTCCCTATCGACATCCAAATCATAAAAGCAGATATCTTAAGATTCATGAACAACTAATGAAAAATATTGATACCAATGCAATCAAATATCATGACATCAATTCATCATGGAAGTGCAACGTTCCAAAAAGAGTCGAATTAGGATGGACCAATTCTTTAGTGTTTTGAAAGTTGTGTTCAGCACTCAGAAATTCATATTGTCTCGTATCGTCAACTACACTGGAACATAAAAAGATGCAACGATAGTTAAAAGCACATGGCATAAATCTTCTTCATCAATATGCTTGAGAACAAAGCATTTTTTAAGAAGAAGGCAATGTTATGGACATTAAATAGCAACAAATACAATATAACATCAATAATAAATAATAAATAGTTATTAATTATATAAGGGACGCATCCTTTCATGGATGGTCACCATAAGTTCCTTAGATTTTCTTATATATAGTTGGCACTTTCTCATTGTAATTGATCTCTCATAATATTCAAATATATATTATTTTATTATCCAATCATGGATTTCTTGTATATAGATTTATTGTACTATTCCTTCCGATAATTCTTATGAACTGGATTTGGAACACAACACTCCACTTCTAATTGTGTTCATATTGTGCTTCTTCCATACAACCTCGTTGGAGCTCGTGGGTCCATGGGGGAGAAGAGTATTGATTGGGAGCAGGCAGGGTGGTCAACCGGTGGACACGGCGATTGACTATATGATTGGAGTTATGACAAGAGGTGGAGCACATGATGAGGACTACAACACCCCACACCGATCAATAATGCAAGATTGAGGTTAGTCTTAATTGTTGTAAATTTCTATTTGAAACAACTTTCAATTGTTGTTTAATAAAAATGAATGAAAATATTTAATGATTGTTATGAATTTTATAAGATAACATGGATGTTTATAAGAGAAATAAAACATTTTCTTCTTATGCATCTAATTGAGTTATTTTGTAGAATTTGAAGGTCGTTACATATGGTATACAAGGTAAGTTCAAAAGCTCGGGCCTAAGGTAGGCCCACACTGCATATTTTGTTGTAAATAACTATGCTCAAAGTCCATAATGTATATGTCTCCTTGTTATAAGTAATCGTGCTTTGGATTCCATACTGTTATGAATATTTTGTTGTAAAAGATCATGCTTAAATTTTGAACCAGAGGCCTCTCTGCTATAAATTAAAATTATAATTACATCATGGTAATGTTCTGGCATATCCATGCTATCCATGCATCCATGTGTTCAAATTTGCCCATCTCTATAACCCCACATTCCATTATTGTGGGCTTACCTTGTAGACATGGGGCATGATCCCTCTAGACTTGCATGGCTTATATATAAGGTTCATGCATACTTGACCACACTATTTGTATAGTAAATCAATTATTAGCCACGGGCACATACTATTCTGCGCATGTGATTACAGTATGGTATGCAAGAACATGAAGGTATTTGTCTTTGTAAAAAGATATATATGAGTACACACATTCATATAAATATATACATCCATACTCCATAAAAGAAACATCAATAATCATTCTCTCATTCTCTTTTCAACAGTAGGACTTAGTTAATTACAACTCAGTTACTTGATTATGTTTATCGGTCTCCATGAAAGTTTGATCCAAACTAATACATTCAGAATAAAGAGGTTTCCCACTCCATTTAGGGCCAATCATGATTCTAATTAGTCACTCCCTACTAATTACATTGAATGTTTCCTTCCCTTTTCTATTCCTATCCAAGTATACATGTATATATATATATATTTTCAATGATTAGCTTTGATAAATCTATATCATGAGTGTAAGATAATATAAGTATTTATTTAGATAGCAAGTGGGTGTTTTTGATACTTAGCACATCGATTTCCCCATCCATTGTTTTTACCAGATAACTGGCAGTAAGATCCCCCACCATAACCAAGGCACGCATATTGCAAAAAGAAGAGATGTCATAGAGTGGAGATACGACCTACATACAATTATAAAAAGGCATTGTAAATGAGATGTTATTACATAGGAGATAATGTATCTAAATATTATCATGAGATAAATAAATGAAAATAAAGGCAAGAAAAAGAATTCACTATATCGTGGAGAGTTCTGAATCCACACTCAGACTCTTTTAAAAATAGCAAAGAAATAAACGAATGTTGATGCTTCGGTCTCAATGATGATTTCAAATTGCAAGCCTCCTTCATAACCTGGAAGAAGGCCAAACCAAGCAAGGGAAATGTCACTGAAATCAAGCGAACCATAATCGTGTAAAGAAGTTTTCATGCAGTAATAAGGAGATCGACGTTACTTTATTCAAGTGTTGTACATTGTAAGAGAGACCTTAACGAGGCTGAGCACCACTCAGTGTGAACTGATCAACCAGCTACTGAAATCGAATTTGAATATATTTATTACTACGTGGTGACTGTGGGTAAAGGAGAATTGAAAAGTATACATACATGCATCATTGCATGTACAACCATAACAACCATCTCTTACGTATGTAGTAGCGTCACGTGATCTTCATCATGAAGCCGAGCCCCTTTCAAAAAAATAAAAATTCAATCAAAGTCAAAGGTGAATGGGATCCAAGGCAATGCGATAGCGCTAACCCCTTGAAATTTATACCTCCCTTCTATTCCTTACTTTTGGCTCACCAAACATTGCCCGGAATTCCACCATTGCAACCACAGAATCCACCACAACAACAATAGTTTGATGGGAGACACACGAAGGTAAACACGGTTATGCTACATATCATGGACAACCCTCAAACCTAAAGGGATGCAAGGTAATATGTTCAAACACAGAAAAGATAAACTATGCTGAGACAAAACATGCACAATTTTATATCTGTAAATATTTCATTTATATTCAAAATAGATCAAAATAACTGTTACAACATACTACAGCACAACACAACTTATCAGACCTATATTTCAAATTCTACACAACTCAAGATTACTGCCAAACAAAAAAACAGAATAAAATTGCATATTCGCTCCTTCTAGAATTCGAACTGTACAACACATAATTCTAGAGACTTCTGACCATACTTTTCAGTAAATGATTCATCCACCTCATTAATTACAGGTATGGAGGTTGAGCTCATTAAGTCAATCACCACAATCAATGCTGTGACAGTCAATGCTGTGGTTGAAATTATTTCATCATTCTTCCTTAATTTCAACCATAAACATTTTACAACTAACATGATGCAACACTTACAACTCCTAAATTCTGTCTATGAAACTTATGAAACTCAAAGACATCTCTTGCATCTCTTGTTAATGAATTTATGAATATGTCAGCTAATTGGTCTTTTGACTTACAAAATTGTAAAATGATTTCACCAATATTAACTAATTCTCTAATGAAATGATACCGTGCAGGGTTGGATTTTGATGTGTCTTGGGCCATTTTGCCCATCAAATACAGTTTAAATTTCATATTTCCCATCATAAAAAACAAAGAAATTGTAAAAAAGTTTGTATATTGTGTAAAGACAGTCAATTTTGACGGGTGGAATTTTTTCCAAATTCCTACCCTGATACCGTGTGTGGATATACTTTCTATTTTTGTAGAATACATGGTTCTTTGAAAGAGATATTGCTGAATTATTATCACAAAAGGTTACTGTAAGATCTTCTTGCTCGTGCAATAAGTCCGATAGAACTCTTCTCATCTAAACTACGTGACAAGCTACTGATGTTGCACCCACATATTCTGTTTCAACTAACGAAATTATTACTATGGGCTACTTCCTTAATGTCTTGACATAGTACCAAGACTAAAATTGAATTCATAACCTAATGCGATTTTCGTATTGTCAACACCAATTGCAAAATCACTATATGTGAAACTAGTCAATTTGAAATCTGAACTTTTGGAATACAAGATTCCATAATCAGTTGTACATACAATGTATCTTAAAATTCATTTACCAACCTACATAATCAGTTGTACCTAACAATGTATCTTAAAATTCATTTACCAACCTACCAATGAGTACTTCTTAGAAATTCCATAAATTTGAAATTAAACTCACGGCAAACTTAACACCATAAGGTTTACAAAAGATCCATTATCTTCCTTGCTTAGTTTAGTACCAAATGCTACTAGTGTTGACATTGGCTTGCATTTCAACCTTCTAAATCTCTTCAACATATCTTTAGCATACTTTGATTGATATATAAATATTCCATTTTTATATTGATCCACTTCAATATCAAGAAAGTACTTCATTAATCTTAAATTTGTCATTTCAAATTCATTCTTAATGGTTGTTCCAAATTTGTTGAACATCAAATTACTTATAAAAATTATATCATCCATATATAATCATATTATGAGAATTTTACTCTACTGATTTGCGTATGTGTACAAGGTAAGCTCAATTTTGTTTATGTTGAACCCATTTGAGTTCAAATAGTTATCTATTCTTCTATACCAAGCTCTAGGAGCTTGTTTCAACCCATACAAGGCCTTCTTCATCTTATAGACCTTCCCTTCATGTCCTTTTATCTCACAGCATGGTGGTTGTTTCACCTAAATTTCCTCTTGCAACAATCCATTCAGAAAAGAAAATTTTATATCCATTTGATAAACTTTCCAATCATTCTGAGTTGCAATAGCTAAGATAGATCTTACTGTATCTAGCCTTGCTACTGGTGCAAAAGTTTTGTTATAGTCTATGCCAAATTGTTGTGCAAATCCTTGAGCAACAAGTCTTGCCTTGTGCTTCTCAACTTTTCCATCTACATTAAGTTTTGTTTTATAGATCCATTTCACCCCAATGCAATATTTACCTTCAGGTAAACTCACTAACTTCCAAGTATCATTTTTATTGATTGCATCCATTTCATCATTCATAAATTTTACCCAAATTTCATCTTTTATTGCTTCTTCAAAAGTTAAGGTTGATATGCTAATAAGGAAAATTTTAAATTCAGATCTAAGTTATCATCTTGTTGTTCATAAATTTCCCTTAAGCTTCTAGTTTTCTTTCCTTTAACTTGAGATATTAATTCAACTAAGGTAGTAATTCAACTAAGGTAGGATCACGTTTGTCACTTGTGAACTTGGAGTATGCTACCTACCAATCTGATGGCTCCCCTTGCACCAAGTTTCTTGGTGTTCTAACTTGTGGTGAGTTGACACTTGTTGATGGTCATCTTTGTAAGCTTATAACATGTGCATGTTCTTGAGATTGCTCACAAGATACATTCTTCTCTTCCACATCATCTTCTCCATGAAGTAGTGATGCTCCACCAACAATCGTTCCATCCCATTCTTCTTCTTCCTTAAAATATACATCTCTACTAATAATAAGCTTCTTGGTGATGGGATTGTATAGTCTATATGCATTCACTATAGCCGCTGAAAATACATCTTTCACTTTTGTCATCCAACTTTCCCCTTAACTCTTCAGGTACATGTGAATATGCCACACATCCAAAGATCCTCAAATGTGATACACTACAAATTTGATCACTCCATGCTACTTATGACACCATATCCTTCACACTCTTAGTAGGACACCTATTTAGAATGTACACAGAACATACAATAGCTTCTTCCCAATAATCATTAGACAAATGCTTCACCTTCATCATGCTTCGAACCATGTTCATAATGGTTCTATTTTTCTTTTTAGCCACACCATTATGCTATGGTGTATAGCATGCAATGAACTGTCTCTTGATTCCATGGTAGTTGCAGAATTCCATAAAGTCATTTAACTCATACTCACCACCTCTATCTGATTTCAACACTTTAATGAACTTACCACTCTGCTTCTCAACTAAAGCTTTGGAATTCTTGAACCTCCAAATTGCAAGTGTCCAAAACTCAAACGCCAAAGCCAAGTCCATTCAGTAATCTTAACTTTATATGCATTCACTGAGTTTGGTATTTCAATCATTATCCTAAATGGAAACATTATGTTCTTAGTCATCTTTACTCTTGCAATCAACCTCCTACTTGGTTGTTTATCTAGTATTGTACACATATTACGGTTGAAGATAAATTTATAGTTCTTCTCCATTAACTGTCAAATACTGATCAAGTTGCATTTCAAGCCTCGAACCAAGTACACATCATCAATATGTTTCCTATCTCCATTTTTACCAAACACATTCACCACACCTTTTCCTTTGACTGACACCTTGTTGTCATTTCCAAGTTTCACTTCAGATTGTGTAGAGTTATCCAAACTAGTGAACAACTCCCTATTTCCGGCCATGTTATTGCTACAACCATTATCTAGGAACCAAACATGCGGCGTGGATTTTACTGTGCAACATTGCTTGTGATTAACACAGATTCATTTTTCTGCTCTGGTTCCTCAACTATATTTGCATACTTCTTGCTAGTATTTATGTGCTTCTTTTTGCAATCACAAGCATAATGCCCAATTTTTTTACAATAAAAACACTAAACTTTTGATTTATCTATTTTGTGAATTTGGAGTTGATTAGTATTACTTCTAAAGGATTTAAAATTTCCTGAATTTGTGCTTTGGATAGACTTACGAGTCTTGTCAATATTTGACCTTTCATCTTTGTGGTTTTGAAATCTTCCCTTGCCTCTATTGACAAACCTTCATCTTCCTCTTCCAATAGATAATTGTCATCTAAAGGAATTTTCTAATAATGATGTAGAATTTCTATTCAATCTATATTCATGGGATAACAATGATCCCATCAGCTCATCAGTTGTGAGTTGTGCTTTAAATATTTAGACTTGTCTATAGTAGCAACTATTGCTTCAAACTTGCTTGGCAAACTTCTTAACACTTTCTCAACAACCTTATGGTCTGACAACTGTTCAACATGTGTCCTTATTTGGTTAACTAATGTCATAAATCAATTTTGAAATTCATCTATAGATTCAGTTTCACACATTTGTAGGGTTTCAAAATTTCTCCCAAGTTTTGGTAGCTTAGATACCTTGTCTTTACTTGAACCCTTATAAATTGTTTCTAGGATGACCCACACCGCCTTAGACCTAGTTGTAGCAGCAATTTTGGGAAAAATTGAATCATCCATGTCTTACTGAATGGATGACAATGACTTAACATCCTTCTTTCTTTTATTTTTAAGCAAGTCTTTTTGGGCTTGAGACAAATTCTGGAAGGATGTCGCATCAGGAGGCTCTACAAACCCATTTTGGATTAAATCCCACAAATCATGTGAACAAAGCAAGGTTTTTGTTTTAATAGCCCATAAATCACAATGTTTACCAATTAAATATGGGATTTGTGACTGTGAGAGACTGCTACTCGTAGCCATTCCAACAAATTTCTCTGTTGCACTAAAATTTTCCTTCAAGCCCTTCAAATTCGGTCAATTGAATTTGAAACAAATCCCAATTCATGTTCTCCACAACTCTACCCTGCTGACTTCTCTATCTTTAAAATGAATTTGTTTTATCTCTTTATACGAGCTCCCTTACTTTCAAATTCACAATATTTTTAACTTGAACTTTGACCCTATTCGATTGACACAAGCCGAGAACCAGATTTCAATCCTCAAAATTGAACTAACCATCAATACCACACATGATGGACTCTTCTCTGAACTAGTGCAACTATGACTAGATGCTCCAAACAGATCTTATGGCTACAACCTTAATTCCAACTTACAATCGGCTCCACATTTCCAACAATTAGTTGTCCTTCTCTTATACCACAATGAAGGGAGGCAAGGGAATATGTTCAAACACAGAAAAGATAAATTCTATTGAGACAAAATATGCACAATTTTAGATCTATAAATATTCCATTTATATTCAAAATAGAGTAAAATCATTGTTACAACATGCTACAACACAACTTATCAGAACTCTATTTAAAACACATGTTTCTACACAACTCAAAATTACAACCAGAACAAAAACATATTAAAATTGCATATTTTCTCCTTCAAGAATTCGAACTCTGCAACACATATAATTCTAGAGGCTTCTGAGCGTACTTTTTAGTAAATTATTCATCTAAATCATTAATTACAAGTATCGAGGTTGAGATAATTATGTCGATCACCACAATGAATGCGGTGGTTTAAATTACTTCATGTATTCCAAAAAAACATACTTGGATTTCTAATTACAGGAACTAGTTAAAAAACTAGAGCAACTGGAATTTATGAATTACAAATCACACTTATCTTTTCTCACAAGGTTTCATTATGGATTCCAACAACCATTTCCTAAAACAACCAGTTAATCACACCAAAATTCAGGAAAACCTCCATTCTCTGGGTGGCTCCCTTCATATCGAAATAGCGGACCTCAAAAACTAACAAAAGGAATGTAGATCACAATAGGCATAACTAAACTAGATCGCGGAGAGAGAGAGAGTTTCCTTGGCATGGAGAAAATCTACTCATGAAATTTAAGGAGAGATCCAAGTGAAATGCCAAGCAATAGATTTATTTCCTTAAGTAGTGTAAGCATGGAGCAAAGCTAGGGTGACGTCCACTCTTTCCTTCCGTCGTCTTGGAAAGGCTTTAGTGTTTGGTAAGACCTCAATCAAGGGACATCGTAATTGCTTTTCCCATCCTCACCATTAGCAAATTTTGTGGAGATAAGGAAGGAGGCAAAACGTCCCAATTTTCTCCCTTGTGATAGGAACCCCATCGACATCATGGGACATCAATAATATTTTAATTTTTATGCATCATAATATTATGTGCATTTCAAACCATAATCTTTCAACAATTTATTTTACTAGGATCTAGATGTTAAATAGCCATCACACGAACTTTGAATTTGGTTGACTAAACCTATTGAGAAGGAACACGATTTTTATAACTAATGTTTTGGGATTATGTAATGTCCCATTTATGGAAAGACTTATACGATCAAAGTAATTGAATGAAATTATTCTATATAGATAGGTGAGATGACTCTATGATATGGTATGATGTCTTTGTGTGATTTATAAACTAGCATTGTGTGATTCATGTACGAGAATCTAAATATCAACTTCAAGACGAAGTTTTATGAAGTGGGAGTGTATGTACTATCCCATTTTCCTAGGAACTTTGATTATGCTTAGACATTTGGATTATGATATTTTATACATGTTTATTAAGGGAATTTGATCTCAAATGACCTCGATGGATATTGTGCATCTTAACACTAAAACTTAAAACCTTTATGTTGCATGAAGTTCACAAATAATTTTGTTTATGTTGGAAATAAATGATCGTAATGGTTTTATGTATGATGACTAGCCATTGGCGAGATGATGCATGGAAATGATTATATATATATATGGTTGTCAAATTCTTTGACAAGTTCTTCCAAGTGTGACACGAAAGCACATGTGCGAATTAACACAAGATGGCATAAATGTTGCATAGGATTTGGTTTGAGCCTAGATATGGTATCAGATGATACAATGTGATAAATCGATATTTGATTATTATGTATGATCTATTTGATGCATGTGGATTTCATGTATGTCGGCATATTATGATCATGGATTCCCATCAATCCACACATGGGTAATGAGGTTGTATGGGGGAATGCATGCCATAAATAACACATGTTTCCATGTGACAAAGTGAAAAGTGAGTGATACTTTTTCCCGTGAAATGGATGTTTCTATGAAGGTAGGTCGCAGATTCGGTTACTCACAAGGTTCTAACTAAGGGGTGCACAATAAGGTGTCAAATTTATTCCTTACTAACCATTAGTCTCTCAACAAGATATGGGTAAATTGAGTTAATGTGGTCTCAATCATCATATCACATCCCCACTACAGAAAAATGTCTATTTGAAGGGCATGTGTATGATCATGGCACCTTGATAGAGCCTTGATAAATTATATTTGAAGGGCATGTGTATGAACATGACACCCTTGATACAACCATGGTAAATTCTATTTGAAGGGCATGCATATGCCCGTAGCACACATTGGTAAAATTACATTAAAAGATATAACTTATAAGAGATAAATGAGCGAAATAATTCACAAAAAGAATAAATATTGAATTAATAAAAACATGTATATACCGAGGATAAATATTGAATTAATAAAAGCATGTACATGCCAAGAATAAGTAATAAATTAATGTAAAATAAAAGAGGTGAATAAAAAAGGAAAATAATTAGTTAAAGATAAAATGAACACACCCTTTAATTACGGAGAATATATCAAATAAGTGAATTAATTAAAGGAATAGTAAGACTCTAGTGCACACACACATGTAGGAAAAGAAGACTCAAGTGCACACACACATGTAGGAAAAAAAGACTCAAGTGCACACACACATGAACATGCAACAAAAGCCTAAAAAACTCTATAAAAGAAAGGCAAGGAGATGAGTGAGGATCGTCTTTAATATTTACATTTTTCCTCTTGCGCAATGGTTGATGATGGTTAAAATTACATTGACTATTGGAGAGTTTGGTCTTTGGAAGTGGTTAAGGTTGGGAGGCCTGAAAGCAGAATGCTCCACTTCCAATCGTGTTGATATTGTGCTTCTTCCATACAAACCTGTTATAGCTTAGGGGTCCCTAGGGAATAAAGTACCCATCGAGAGAAGGCAAGGTGGTCAACCGATGGACACGAAATTGGTAATCCAATTGGAGCTACAATTAGAAGTGTGACACATGACGAGGGCTACAACACCCAACATTGATCAACAATGCAAGATCCAAGTTAGTCTTAATTGTTGCAAATTTATGTTTGAAAAATATTTCAATAGTTTAGTGAAATGAATGGAAATATTTAATAATTGTTATGAATTGTATGCAAGAATCTAGATGTTTATGATCAAAATGAAATATTTTCTTATTATGCATTTGATTGAGTCTTTTTCAAAATTTCAAGGTCACTAAATAAATGTATTAGACCAAGAGAGGGATTAAATTATTATAAAACCAAGCACTTGTACAAAATTCTACCTTATTATAGTGGCTATCCCATGTTGGGATGTCATTGTTTGTTTGTTTATTTATACATAATCCCCAAAAGTAGTGAGGTGCTCTACAACTTGTTTGTTTATTTATACATAATCCCCAAAAGTAGTGAGGTGCTCTACAACCCAATATGGGGGGAGATGTTGTCATGTTACTTTACTTAATGTAGCATTTCCAAAAAATAAAATAAAAAAATTATTAAAAAAATGTATGCCGATTCATAAAATAAAACAATTAAAACCAACATAGATCCATCTTAAACCCAGTTCTATTAAGCACTAAAAGGGATCCACTTTCTTGAGATGCAAATTTTGTTTATCTTAAATTTTTACATATGAAAAAAAGATTACACCTCAAGAAATTGGACCCCTATAGATGCTTAATAAATCCGAGTTCAAGATTAATTTATATTAATATAATTTTATGTAAAAATTAACCAAACTTAAATAAAGAACATTCAATTCACTAACATATCTTAATATTTTTTATCTCAGTACTTATAATACTTTCAAATTACTAAATATTATATTATATATTATTATGTTTATGTTACTAAACATTATGTTTAATGTTTTTCTTTTCTTCATTAAATATTTTTGACTCCCACTCTTAGCTTTTTCTTTCTATAGATGCATTATTAGTCCCCCCGGAGTAGGGATTATAGAAATCGATTTGATGCAAATTCATTAGTTTGGCACAATTTTCAATGCATTTTATATGAAGGTTTTAAGCTCATTTTTTCTTTTTGACCAACCCTCAAATTGAAAGCTTTATTTGACCTCATATCGAAGCCATATGATATTCGATCCCTCTGGTCCTTCCAGCTATGGTGTTGCATGGGTGCTGTTGTGTTGCATGTTGCATGGGTGAATTGTCGGCTAAGAAGGGATTCATCTAGAAGCGCATGCAGGGCCGCGACCCCTTACACATGCCAACTCAACCAGCTTATGAACTCAGACAACTCCAGTTCATAGCTCGGCAGCAGCATAATGATGGTGAGAGCGAACTCCAACCCCAGAGGTACAAGGTTCGAAACAGCCACCCCTCACTACTCGATCACATGTTTGAATCCCAACTTACTCTGCCTTTTGTTTTGCCTTCTGTACTCCATCTCTTGCTTCAGGAATGAACATGCATATGCAACATTGTTATGTACTCCATCTCTTGCTTCAGGTTTGTACAGGCATTTGCAAAATTGCAATTTGCTCTAGTCAATCGTTTTTATATATTCTATGCATCTCTTCTTGCTATAGTTTTTAAACATATATAATTAGCTTTAAAAAAGAGGAAGCAATTAGGTATTGAGAAGAGAAGAGAGGGCAGTGGCCTATCTTAGAGGGAGACGATCCCATTAATTTTGTTTACATTGATGGGTTGTTTTATTGTGTACCGAAATGGCAAGAGAGCGCAGTTCTCTTTGTAGTTGTCAAATTCTTGTTTTCCCTCGGAGAAGGAGCAAGGAGAGTGTAAGTCTCATTTTTATATTTTTATGTTTAGCATTAATTATGGAGGATCCGACTCCATCATGAAGGCATTAACTGTTTGGAAACTGCTTGAATAGGAATTTTCTTTTGAATGCCTTGTTTTCTCTTTATACTCATTTCGTGGAATAAGAAGAGCATTGCTATTTTGCATGCGTTTTTTACTTCTTTTGCAGGTGTAGTTCCTATGAATCTTGTTACTTTAAATTAAAAAGGGGGAGGGTGCCATCCCTCAGATTGACAGTCTTATTTGTATTCGAGCAAAGGAAGAAGGGTGAGAGCATTTTAATTTGATAACTGTTGTATCAAATGTCTTTCTTTATCTGAGTAAAAGGAGAAGGGCTGAGCCCTTTACCTAAGTGAATGTTTTTCACTAAGTTGTTCTGTTGTGTAGGTTATTCAGGCGAATGTGCTGGCCATGCATTGTTTCAGCATATATGACAACCTTGTTGAGCCTTACATGCCGCATATGAGTCTTGTGTATGGGGACTTGTCGGATGACGAAAAGGAAAAGGCCAAGGCTCAGGCTCAGGCTAAACTCAATCACCTCATCTGCAACACGGAATTCCAGGTCTCCAGCTTGTGCTTGCACTTAAAGGATACTGAATTTAAGTCTCTCGTCTCATGGGAGAAGGTGGCAGAGTGTGATCTTAAAGCCAGAACAGGATTAATGAGAAGGTTCCAGAGTGTGATCTTAAATCCAGAACATGATTAATGCATGAAATAACTGATATTAATGATAGTCAATAATCTTCAATTGTATTAATGCATGAAATAATTGTGAGATCTGTCAATTCCGATGTAATCAACGTTTTTTCAAATGCATATGAAAGGGGCCATAACCGTGATATCAACGCTTGGCTGAAGGATGTTGGCTAGCTGTAAAATCAATGTGATGTTGGTTTCCACGATGAGAAACCAACTACAATATCAAGATCAGCTACAATTCTAAAAGTAGCAGTAGTTTAACCAGCATCCCTACCAAGCTTAGCTTAACAATTAAAATAACCTGTTGATAGAGAGTGATAACAAGTTCCTACTGTTTGTGATAGGGATTATGACCTTAGTAATATATATTGTTTATGATAGGGATTATGACCTTAGTAATATATACCTTAAAGATATTTACCTTTGTGATAAGTGAGAACTGACCCTTTTATATATCCATATATGCAACATCCATCATTAGTAGCTGTAGCACTAGAAAAACCAAAAAAATTCATGTCCAGTATAATAAACATATGCAACAAAGCAAGCAGCGCTAGTTTCAGTAGCTATTTATTTGGTTGAACCAGCATCCTCATCAATTACAAACCCCGTTGAAGTAGCCTTATAATCTATACGGATAGCAGATTCAATTGCATTTATCAATTTTTTTTTATCCAGGTAAAGCACCAGAAGCATCAGTAGAAGCAATTTAAGTGGACCAAACAATTTATTAAGTTTATCTCGCTCCGGTTCATATTGAAGTTGATCATGAGCCGCTACCTCACGAACATCACCATCAATATAAGCATTTCTTCCAAATAAATAACTTGTGCCAGCACCTTATCACTCAGTTTCAGTTGATCGCGAGATCGAGTTGACCGAGCAAAAGTAGTAACGCCGGTCATATAAAGGAAGCAAAAGAAAATCATTGCTAAGAAATGGCAATGTGTGAATGTAATAGAACACACCAAAAGAAGAAATTTGCGAAGAAATGGCGACCCTTCATTTTCTAATACTGTATGTTTCTTTTACGACCATTGAGCTATCTAGTACATGAATTCATGAGTCTCTCGGATAGGTAGATTAGAATTTTGTGTTTATTTTCAACATCCGGAGCTTGATTTTTCCTTTGGGTTCAGTTAGGTGCTTGGAGTTGTTATAAAATATCTTCCATTCATATCCAAAACCAAGCCAGCAATGACCATTTCGATTGGTAAAAGATGATATCCCTCCTTATTAAACTTCTACTCTTTAATGAAAAATATGATATGAAAAATACTGAGGACTTCTACTCAGGAATTCATCTATATGAAAAATACTCAGGAATTCTACTCAGGAATTCATCTATATGAAAAATACTCAGGTCTTCTACTCAAGAATTCATCCATATGGTATATCATAATGTATACTCCAAAATACTGTATGGTCGTAAAAGAAACATACAGTATTAGAAAATGAATGTGCGATTTTCTCTAAGAGATTCGAGACTTTATGTGACCTATATAAACAACATTGACAGGGTTTTGATGCAGACGATTGTATCATTGATCATGTTCTAATGATAAGAAAAACACAACAATTGACATGAAATGAACTAACATCTTCAAAGTATTGGAGAACCTTAAAACTGTCTAGAAGAAAGCATCAGAGTTCAGGAGTAGGAAGTCATCACCGCCATGAATTAAAATTCAAATAAGCTGGTAGACTCAGTAGCGGACCATCTGGCTCTCTATCACTCAACTCCGAACTCTAAAAAATTGAAATATCAGTTTGGGAATAATGTTGTTCAATGTGTTGGAGATAATTCCTCCCGTCAACTCAATGTATCCACCAACCGCTGTACAAAGATTTAATGCGTTGGGTGTAGAAGTAAATGAGCCTCGGGTGAAGAGGCATCGAGAGGTTCAATGTATTTCTGGGGTGTTCATTTTCAGTTCTAGAATGTAGGAGAAGAGCCTCAGAGCTCCGATGAATATCTTCCCCTGTTTTGTGTTTCCATTTTGGGCCATAGTCTGTTTTTTTTTTAGTTTTGCTCTGCGCCTCCATAAACTCTGTCATGGTATCAGAGCCCATGGGGCGATCCTCAGCCTGGAGGTGAAGCGCAGAAGGTTGTAGAGAATAAGAGGAGCCCGCGTAGGAGTTGCTAGCCGGTTCTGTGGTCCGTTGAGGAGGAGCCAGCGGAGGCTGTTGGTGGAGCTGTCAGAAGAGTAGCCCTTTGGGCTGTTGCCACCAGAGGGAGCGGTGCAGAGTGCCCGTTGAATGCATGAAGGTCCCCACCAGAGGGAGGTGCCCGTTGGATGCGTGAAGGCAAGCCGCCAAGGCTGTGCGTGGAGAAGGAGCAGTGGGAGCTCGTGCAGCAGAAGAGTGAGATCACCGTGGAGTTGTGCGTGAAGACCTGTCCGCGTTTGTGCTGGAGGCTGCGTCTACCAGAAGTTCCTGAGAGCAGTCATAGGAGGTGAAGCCGTTGAGCAGTTTGAGCGCAGCGGTGGCTGCCAGAACCGCATTTCGGAAGCAGTGGAGACCAGCCGTCATCCATAGTCGCCATACCAGAGGAAGAGGCTGAAGTCCGTGAAGAGGTGCGTGCAGGAGAGTAGCCTGGAAGAGAGTGACCCTCAATACTCGGTGGATGTGTGCAGTGAGCTCGGTGGTGCAGAGAAGGAAAGTTGTAGAAGGTACTGTGGGTCGATGTTCAACTTTATGCACAGAGAAATCTAGTAAGGTCTTCGTTCCTTCCTCATTTCTAATTGAACCATTTTCCCCACCTGTCTTTGTTGTTGCATCATAAGTGCCTGCATCGTGCCATGCGAGACGAAGCATGATAGGCGCGCAATTCTTTTCTGCAATGAGAGCGCGGACGTCTCGGCGTGCCTTCTCAATGGACTTGAGATAGGCAGCGTCCACCACTGGAGCCATCGGCATGATTGTATTTTTTCTGAACCTGTAGAAAACAGGGTTAGCGTGGTTCGATCGTTGATTGATTAGGGTTGCCGTCGGGCTTCTGTTGTTGGGCTCTGGCTGTGAGGCGGTCTCGGTGGACTCTGTGACGGGTTAATTCCAATGTGGTTCTGTTGTTGCGTTTAAGGGGAATATCAGTGGTTGTGAGACGGTCCTGGTGGCCTATCTGTCTGCAGCAGTTCGACTGGGAGGTGCCAGATTGGGTCATCGTGCCCGGTGGGAACTTGGGGAATATCTATGCCGTTTATAAGGGGTTCCAGATGTGCTAGGAGCTAGGTCTGGTGAATGATATTCCTCGCCTTGTTTGCGCGCAGGCTGCCAATGCCAATCCTCTGTATTTATACTATAAGTTTGGGTGGAATAACTTCAAGCCTGTGACTGCCAATTTCACCTTTGCATCGGCGATACAGATCGGTGATCCTGTGTCGATTGATCGAGCTGTTTATGCTCTTAAGAATTCATATGGAATAGTCGAGGAGGCTTCCGAGGAGGAGTTGATGGACGCTGCAGCTTTGGCAGATCTGAAAGGTATGTTTATTTGCCCTCATACTGGGGTTGCTCTTGCAGCATTGACGAAGCTTAGAAGTAAGGGGGCGTTATTGACTGGTCTTGCAACCAGCAAGCGGTTTTATATTTTTTTTAGGGGGCGATAGGGAAGGAGAAGCAAGTAGGAGACTTGCAAGAAGAAGCCAAGTGCCAGCACAGAACACCTGCAACACAGCAGAGCAAAAATGGGCAGAAAGTCCAGGCTTAGACAAGCCAAGAAGAAAGAAAATCAGTGGAGCAGAGTGGATCTGCCATCACCTCCACAGTTTAATGGCACGAATTTTGCCATGTGGACAAGTAGAATGAGGGTATATCTACGGTATGTAGATGCACATGTTGAATTAAATGATGAAGCCAAAGATGCTTTGGCATTGCATCTCATCCAACTAGCTGTGGATGACAGATTGATGCAAATGATTGCAGCAGCAAAGACTTCTAAGGAAGCATGGTGCATTCTAGAGGAAGAATGCAGCGTAAGGGGGAGTAACATGTGCAAGCAGTCAACAGTGTCACAGCCTGTTGAAGATGTAGCAGAAGAGAATTCTGTAGTTGAGAATCGTACAGTTGAAGCAGAAGACAGCCAAGCTGTTAGTGAATCCCACGGTGTAGAGGCACTTGTGGATGAATATGCAAATGGAACTGCCATTGCAGCAGTAGATACTCCATCCATAGAAGCATTTGAATGCTCGTATGAAACGGTCAAGGACTCTGTCAGCCAAGCAGAGCTTGATAAATTTGAGATCAATGAAGCCCACTGTGCAGAGCCACGAGTGGATGAAGATGGTGTTGAAGAGGAAGCTGCCATAGCAGCAGCAGAAAATGGTGAATCAGCAACTCAAGAAGTTGCAGGACAGCCAATAGAGGCTGAAAAAGGAGCTGAAGCAGTACAACGAATCGAAGAAGAAGTGCTCATGAAGAGCATGCCCATGAGGGCAGAAATTTTTCCTAACAGTTTAGATGTTTGTGAGTGTGCAGGTATTGAGAGCAAGAATCAGCCTGCAATAGTTGAAGAAAAAGAGCATGCAGTCAATGTACCAAGAAATTTTGATGAAGATTTGAAATTTATTGAAGAATGGCTCGAAAAGCCAAACTATGTTGAACTGAACTGCACTGATGTTGTAGGCGTTAGAAGTTTAGCTGAAAGCAGCATTGAAGTTGCAAAGATGAATGAAAAAGAAGGCAGCCATGCAACTGCAAAAGATGAAGGAAAGGGTGACAGTTTTGCTACAGCAGTTGAGCCAGCTGAAAATGAGGAGATGGGTGAATAGGATGAAGAATGTGAAAATGAAAAGCCTGTTGAAGAAATCTTTGAGAAATGGAGTCCTGAAGAGATAAGGTACTATTATGAGCTTATGTGGCAGCAAGCCACAGATTCACAGGTTGCTGAAAATATGAAACCTGAAGATAGCATGTGGGAACCTCATATGATGAAAGCAACTCTGAATTTCATTGAAGGTGAGGAGACATGGCAGAATGCCATTGGCAAGTTCGATGACATAGATGGAAGAATGAGACCAAAAGAGCTTGAAGAAATACAGAAGAAGAAGGTGAGAAAGAAGAAGAAAACGAGAAGGATCGTGGAGTACAAGGTCTGGAGCAAACGGAAGAAAAAGGCCGGTGAAGGTAAAACAAATTTTGACTTGTTTTGTGACTGTATGTAAGCCTGGCTGAGACTTAGACCAGCAGGCGTTAATGTTTCAATGTTTTTTGTTAAAAGCCTATGACGGCATTGTATGCATGTGTTAGATATTAGTAGTTTGTTTATGGTCGGAATTAAGGGGGAGTGTTGGAGATAATTCCTCCCGTCAACTCAATGTATCCACCAACCGCTGTACAAAGATTTAATGCGTTGGGTGTAGAAGTAAATGAGCCTCGGGTGAAGAGGCATCGAGAGGTTCAATGTATTTCTGGGGTGTTCATTTTCAATTCTAGAATGTAGGAGAAGAGCCTCAGAGCTCCGGTGAATATCTTCCCCTGTTTTGTGTTTCCATTTTGGGCCATACTCTGTTTTTTTTTGAGTTTTGCTCTGCGCCTCCATAAACTCTGTCACAATGGATGGCCTCCCTGACCGCAGAGAAACGACAGGCTACTTTGACAATGGTAGACGAATTGTGGCTCACCACTCTGCTACAAATGCACGTCGGCCTCCAAACAGACGATTTCACTAATATAAAACATGGCTTATCACTTGTTATAAGTAGATACGTAATCAAATAGTTTAACATATTGCCAACATGAACAAAAGTATGAAGCACCAAGAACAATAGCCACACAAGCAAAAAATATCCTCAATGATGCTCCAAATCCTGAGAAGATGGCTAGATTCTGAAGAAAGCTCGAATATTTCTAGTTGGGCTGCCACGTTCTCTGAATTATTGCTTCCTTTTTCTTCTGTGAGAGTTTCTATATATTCTGTCTTTATTTTTCTATGATTTTCTGTATAATATTTTTATTTTATATCATAAGCTGCGTTTTTGTCCTCTGTTAATGGGATGATACGGTATTTATATTTTCTCGTTTAATTTTGGCAGAGACTAAAAACTCTGCTTCTATCTACCTTGTTTGAAAAACAAAACTTACTTTTTAACCTGTGATATACATGCATTCATTAAAAAAACCTTTATATAATTTTATTATATCAAAATAACAGTTGCGCCTATCTTTATTGGTATTCTATTTTATATTGATAATTTTTTATTAGTATTATTAATATGTACATATATAAGATAATAATGAGAAAAAAATGTAAACTATATAAAAAAAAGCATATTAAATATTGCATTACCCTCACTTACTATAAGTAATATATATGTCTAATATATAGAATAAATATTAATTGAATTTATTTTTTAAATTATAATATATATATAACAAAAAAATTATTAATAATGTTAATATATTTTTTCCTAAATAAATTGAAATGTTTTCCTAATTTTACAATAGATAAATATTTCAACATTCATATTTATTTACAATCTCATATAAATATCACATTCTTAAATCTTTCACTTGCATCTGAGATAAAGGGTTTGTGGTAACAGTATCTAATTACAATAGAAGGATGGCAAATGACACACCCTAAAACTAGAGTTTTAACTTATATGCCTTTTAAGAATGGATGGCAAATGACACACCCTAAAACTAGAGTTTTAACTTATATGCCTTTTAAGAATGGGTAGAGAACATCAAGGTATTTTAAAAAAAATGGGACTAAAATAGATATAATGTAGTAACGAATCTCACCATAAAAACTATTTAAAAACAAGTAACAATTGTTCTTTCAAATCCTAGTAGTGTTGTACATTAAAAGAGGGTTATTGATATTAAGATAAAAAATATCATTATTGTAAGAATTTTTTTTTTTTATTGCACACAACTTTCATAATGGGGAGATGGATAGATCCATCACAAGCATATTTAGATTTCTTATTGTCTTTGGGAGGACATCTTAATAAGCAATTGCAACCATTGTTACTATTAATGCCCCTGAGAATCTCAAGGTCCATTTATGAATTTTGTGTCGTGCAAGGAAAAAAACATAGTGTGCTTAGTTATTTTTATTAATTAGGTGATCTCTTTGTAAACTATCATTGGTTACATTTTCAATCACCAATACTACTTTTGGAATATCAAACTCCAATGTTGTCAACTAAGACTGATACCAACACCATAAGTTCAATTAGTTCAATCTATTAAGATATAATTAAGCTTTTTTGTTTTCACTTTATTCACAAAGGAGAGGGTTTTGGCAAGGAGGAATTTTCAATATCTAGTAAAATTAAGGGTATTCATTAATATCTCTGAATGAATGAGTTATATCAAATATCCACTAAGTGAAAACCTTGTGAATTGTCCATGTGATTATAAATCTAAATGTTAGACAAACATCAAATAAATGGGGGTTTCTTCTTCTTCTTAAAATAGCTGAAATGCATCCTCGAGAACATCTTCTTACGGCCCCAATATGAGGGAGATGTTGTAACATGTGTGTTTGTCGAGTTTGTCGAGTAACATAAAAAAATAATATCAAAGTATAATTTAAAATATTGTTTGGTCAGCCATTAATAAAAAAAAGACGTGTATTTTCGAAATATTTCCGAAATGAAATCAAACAAGCTATTATACAAAATTATAAAAAAAATATATTTAGGGTCAAGAATCTCCCTCCCTCCCTCCCTGCACGCTCATTGCACCATCCTCCTCCGTGGGCAGCCGTCCTCCGTCCACACTGCCTGGACCCAAACATTAAAACAAAATTATATTTCAAATTAATTTTAAATATTATATTATATTTTAATTGAAATTAAAATTTAAAATTTTAATATAAAGTTTAAATTTATATTAAAACTTTTTATTTTTAATTGAAATTGAAATTCAATATTTATATTAAATATCAATTTAATATTTATATTAAATTTAAATAATATAATGTTTATATTAATTTTTTATTTTGAATTGAAAGTGAAATTTAATATTTATATTAACTATAAATTTAATATTTATATTAAATTTAAATAATATTTATATTAAATATAAATATCATTTAAACAATGACCTCTCCTATTATTAAACCCTATTATTTATTTTTCCTTGGATTAAACCCTATTATTTATATTAATATAAGTAATTTATAAACATTAAATAAACTTATTTTTAATTGAATTGAAATTCAATATTTATATTAAATATCAATTTAATATTTATATTAAATTTAAATAATATAAAGTTTATATTAAATTTTTATTTTGAATTTAAATTGAAATTTAATATTTATATTAACTATAAATTTAATATTTATATTAAATATAAATATAGTTTAACTTCCTTGCATAGATTTCGGTGATTTATATCTTTTAAATTTATATTTATACGGTTGCATAAATTTCAATGTATTATATCGTTTAACTTCCAAAGAATTGGGTGTAAGCCATTGGTAACACATTGTGGTGTTTATAGGTAGGTCACGAGGTCAAACCCTCTTGATCCACCATTCCCCCATTTTCGCCAAATTCAATAATATTCCTGTATATATATAAATTCTTTACTATGTGTAATAAGAACTACATGTGGTATAGTGGTAAGGTTGTTGGGATAATGGGCGTGAGGTTGAAGGTTCGATGATCCCAGATCACCTAATTTTTTTGAAAATATATTGATTTTTTTTATAAATATATTGAATTTTGAAAATTTAGTGAATTTCATAATCATGCAAAGTGAGTTTTATATTTGCATAGATTTCAGTGTATTGTGTTTTATCCTTGCATAGATTTCAGTGTATTGTGTTTTATCCTTGCATAGATTTCAGTGTATATGTTAATGCTTGACATTTATGATATAGAGTCTGAACAAGAAATGGAAGATGTGCATGCGGAAGATGTTATGAGACAAACAGGAGAAGATCAAAAAATACAGAACGTCGACAAAAATAATATAAAAAAATAAAGTTGGAAGAAATGACAGTAGAAGAACGAGAAGACCTAAGAAAATGAAATGCAGAACGACAAAAAGCATATCGAAAGAAAAAGTTGAAGCAGTCGAAAGAACACGGAAATCACAATGTAGAACAACAAAGACAATCTTCGACCAATGTACCTGTCGAACCAACTTTGGGAGATGCTCAACAAAGAAAATCTAACGAAATGATAGAAAAAGAACGAGAAGAAGACTTGGAACGAAAAGAAAAATAACAAAAAGAATATCGAAAAAGAAAGTTGGATGAAATGACAGCATAAGAACGAGAAGAACAAAGTAAATGAAACATTGACCCACAAAGAGCATTATCATGTACAGTGAGTTTTATCCTTGCATAGATTTCAGTATATGGTGTTTTATTCTTGCATAAATTTCAGTGTAGTTGTTAATGCATGGACGCATAGATTTCAGTGTAGATTTCATGAATGCATAAATTTTAGTGTAGATTTCATAGATGCAGAAAAGACAGCAAAAGGACGAGAAGAATAAAGGAAAAAAAAAGTAGATCAACAAAAAGAATATCGAAAAATAAAGTTAGACGAAATGGCAGCAGAAGAACGACGAAAATGAAACACAGATCGACAAAAAGAATATAGAAAAGGAAAGTTAGATGAATTGATAGTAGAAGAACAAGAAGAATACAGAAAAATAAAGTAACTTGGATGAAATGACAGCACAAGAATGATGAAAAGGAAACGCAAATCGACAAAAAGAATATCAAGAAATAAAGTTAGACGAATTCATAGCAGAAGAACGAGAAGAAAAAAGAAAAATTCATTTGATAAGGCAATACAGATACTTCCTTACATGCTTCAATGAAAAAGTCCTTCGATAAGGTGATACATTTGTTTACGAAAAATGACGGTGTAAATTGTCATAACAAGCGTTTAATAAGAAGCCAAAATTGTCCCATTGCGACCAATATTGCGACATGTAAGAAGCAAGTATTCTATGGAAGGACATGAAGAAGGGTTGTAAATTGAATTACTTATAGCCATAGGAGCAAAGGTAATGCTCACATCAAACCTATGGAATGATGCATCAATGCTGATCAACTTAACCTATGTATCTGTGTTTTCAAGTTAACCTGTTCTTTACAATGCTGATCAAACTCTAGTTTTGTGTCACCACCCACGACTGAAACCAGCCTAGATCCAAATCCTAGGCTCTATCAAGCGCTGAGAGGGATCAAATCTCCTGAGGTGCATGTAAATTAATTTGATCTCCCTATTTGTAAGTTATGACCTCCTAGTCAAATCATCACTGATGTTTTTTGTTGAGATATGTTAGCACTTAGTGACACAATCCATGTGACACCTAGACTCACTCTCCCCATTAATGGAAAATGATTTAGAGGCATAAAAGGGAGGAAAGTTCAAATATCAATAAGGACATAAATAATCAACATGTTTCAAGTGAGTGAAGTAGTTAAAACTATGTAACTCTCAAGGAGATGACATGGCCACTGTAAAGATAAACTAGAATTTCTCTAGCAAACTGCCCTCCTCAGAAATTAAAAAAAAGAAGAAGAAGGTAAACACGAGTTCCTATAATGTGGCTTTATCTTATGAAGCATATTGTAGTTATGATTGCACCCAATTGTAGACTTAATATCTTCCAAATGAAGAATCAAAGTTCCCACTACTAGATATACTAGTATGAATTATCATGTGATCATTAATAAATCATAACGTTATTGTTCCATATCAATAAATTCTATAAAAGCTCTAAATGTGATTGATATGATTTTATAATATCAATAGGTCAAAGCAATTACTTACAAAAGAAAAAAATCATTGATTATTTCAGGAGCACAAACACATGATTCGCAAAGCAAGCATGTTGAATAAACCTCCATATCAACATAATTTAGTTCCACAGCTAATATATACCTAAACATGCCACTTCCCAATGGTTATGTTTAAAGTTGTATTCCCTTTCTTTTCCTACAAATTATTAACAGAAAGGTTAGTTCTTAGTAATTATTTAACCACATCAATGCTCTTTCCCTATAGCTGTAAATATTGTAGTCTATCATTTGTTATATTTCCTATTAATGATCTTTGGATTATTATCCAAGAAAAATGTAATGATTTGTATATGTCCAAGTCCAAAAATAGAATTCAAGTAAATCTTTCCATTGCTTCTTACAATTTGTAACCACTTTTTATCAACCTCAACAAGTGTATTGATAACATCAAAATGACCTTAAATACTAATTAAATGGAATGGAGATGAAATTTATGAAGCATTCATTGTATTAAGAGTACATTAGGATCCAAGGGATCCATCACAATATCTATGAATAGGAACATGTTATAAATCCCTAAGCGATATATTATCTTACATTGCAACATTGTTAATTTCAAACCATGTATAATAGAATTGAATTGTTTGATATAAATGGAATTGAATTGAATTGGTAGAAATCTTGAATTAAAACTATAATACCTTTAGACCCATTTACTATAAATGTATATTTAATAATGAAATGACTATAAGCTTATACACATGTCATCTAAGTAAAGTATGACCATTATCTTTGTGATATATACATTGAAATATATAAATACACTAAAAGTTGTGAAAGAAGAAGGAAACAAAAAAGGGTTGTGAGTCCACTAGAGGAGAAGAAAGGGGGTTTAAGGGGCTAAGAGAGCATATATTATTTTATTGTTTCTCATATTTACGCTAAGTTCTCTAACCTTTCCCTATCCATATTTAATTACTCATCTCCCTTGATGTTAGTGCTCTCAAGAGAGCAGGTGTGTGCTTCCCATGACGGCACGTGGCTTATCATTTACATAGACTATGTAACTGATGATTTTAGGCATGAAAGTTCACTATTATCATTTTTCCATTCATTCATATCCCGATTCTCTCTCTTCATCTATGATGCCACAGCTGCTACTATAACCATTTGGTATCTATTATCATAATTATGAGTGTCCATGAGAAAGGAATTCATTGTTCACAACCAAATTCCTTGCTTCCCAACATTAGATATTTCTTATCCAGTCTAAAATGGAGCACTAGAGGGAAGTGGGATAGATTAAGGGATTGTTTAAAAGATAAGGGGATCCTATTCTTTGTGTTGTTCCAGCTGATGGGGAAAGAGTGTGGCTAGTAGAAATAAGATTTTTGTATCTAGTATGGGTTGTAGTGTTAATTCTCTACATTAGAGCTTTAGAATTGGGACGAGTGAGAGGAATTAGGTCCAACTTGAAGAAGTTGTCCTTCGTGGTTTCATATCCCCAAATTAAGGGTGGCCTTTGTGATAGATAGTATATGTGCTATAGATAGAATATGGTTGGGTGGAATGTTCTTCATTTATATCCCATTAGTGCACAGTATAAAAAAGATAAGAATTCCATTATTGTTCATGAATATGAAAAATTATGGCATTTACTTGTTATATATTCTTTATGGATTTCATTTATAACAAATCCATTGTAGTACCCCTCCTCTAGGGTCCCCTTGAGCTGAACCTGAAACTTTAATAACTTCATACAAACAAATTAGCCATTATAGTTATTGGAAAAATAAAATAAAAGAGTGAATAACTTAACAAAAATAAGCAAACCTTAACCTATCAACCCGATCCAGCTGGTCCATTGTTGTCTGCGTCTTCCGTAGGATCCCTCCAGTAAAGCTCGTTTAACCATAGGCGAAGCAACCATTAGCTTCGCCACCCAACCATAGGCTCATGCTTTCAGTCGCATGGCCTCCCCCGAGCTTTGGGTCGTAGAGCTCACACAAGTATTTCAGAAATTCAGCTTGGGCTTCCCTTCCCACCAGGATTTCTAAGCCAAACCCTTAGATAGCAGCAAGTCTTTGAGGCATTCAAAAATTACGACAATCGTCCAAATTATGGGCCCTTTACCCATTCCCTAAGCCTTCCTTATAAAGGAAAATCTCCTGCGACACATGTCGCTTCATGCATAATTAAATATTTTTAATTAATTATTTAATTAAAACACTCACCCATCCAAGTGTCAGTTTCTCTGGGAAATGCACCTACATCCCTAAGTTTGCTCTAGTTTGTCCCCCAGATATTTTAATCAACTCCTATCTTTTAGTTGACTAGGTGTCTAATCTTAGGATTCTATTTTGCTCCTAAATAATGATTTCTATTATTTTAAATGCTCAACAAAAACAACTATTCATGTGCAAATGTCTAAACTATTTTTTTTTTTGCATTTGCTAAGTAATAATCTAGAGTTATTCTCCTAAGTTTTTATGCAGTTTAATTTAACAATCAAACTCACTAGGATCATGGTACCGCGCCGTTGGGCTCCTGGTTCCTTAACTTTAATTGTCTGACATGGCACCACTCCGTCGGGTCCAGTCATCCATGGTTTCCATTCCTTGGCATGGTACCGCATCGTTGGGTCCTTGCGTCCATTCTTTCATTTCTCGACAGGGTACCGCATCGTCGGGCCCTTCTGCCACCATCTTTCCGTTTTGACTTGCGGGAACTCTTGTAGGGATTTTAGGAATCGTTACCATCCATCCTCCGTCTACATGCTATCTAGGGACTAATGGCGTTGAGGAGTGAGTCCGTTCTCACTGCGCGCCCCTCAACTCGTACGTGACCAGCTCCGTCGTGGCCTACCTCGTACGCCCTCACGCATTCCTCTTGAGCAAGCGGATCAGTGCTTATCTGCTCATGCGTGGTATTCTTGTCGGAAGTCGACATCGTCGTCGCTCCCCCTGTGTGTGATTTACCCGTACTCTACGACCCTTCATATTCCTTTGTGTGTCCTTCGGTGAACCGTTTCACCTATTGCTACACATATTTCTCACAAACATAAATCATTATTTTATTGATTTACAATCAATCGTAATCATAAATATACTCAAAATAAAATCAAAGGATTATTTTATTAATGTTTCAAACAGTCGGGTCACTAAGCAAGTGCCCTCAATGTCTACAGTAGTCTAGGGGCACTACATACACCCCTACTTATTTTGAACTTCGTCCCGAAGTTCAGAATAAATGCGGAAAGCTATGACGCATATCAGTTGTGTCCTCCCAAGTCACAAAGCTAAGGTTGTAGCTGTCCTACTATACTTTGACTTGACCAATCAAGGCTAAGCATTTAAGCAAGAACTGATCAATCAATTATCTCAGTCCACACATATAATTCAATTCATTAATTCATTTATCAATTATTTTCGTCATTCCCATCTTCAGGTTTTCCTCAATCATTTAAGACATAACAAGGCTCAAGAGACCATTATATCGAAGTTGTTCAGCCGGGTCACTCGACAGGTGCCCTTAAGGTCCACAGTCATTCTAGGGGCACTACATACACCCCTACTTATTTAGAACTTCGTCCCGAAGTTAAATTTTGGTCTCGTACTTTCGACATTAGGCTTAAATTTTAATTTCATATTCTCATCTTTTTTTCCATTCTCTTCTATTTTTCTCCAACAAACAAGGTTATAAGCACAAGTGTTTCAAGTCATTAGTTCCTATATCATCTAGTATGGTTACAATACACCCTCAGGAACTTACTTGCAACTTCGTCTCATATCAATTCGTTAACACGTTTCATAATTGTCAATCCCAACAGGGTTCCTATATCTCTTATTCATTCATGAAGGTCTACGATGTCCAAATTTTCAACAAGTTGCATTGTGTCAATAGCCACCCAAAAGTTCATCAAATCATCATTCAGCATACAAATCCAAGTAAGGATTCCCATCTAATTGGTTATCCTCCCTTCAAGACGAGAAGGTAAACATCATATGACATACAGTCAAATATAGATAGGTAAGATATAATCATGGTTTTAACAAATCAGGAGTGACTACCAAATGTTCCAAAATCCAATCCCCAAATGTGGAAAGAGACTACTTCCAATTCCATGATTGCTAATAAAATTGATTCTCCATTCGATAGGAAAGTGTCGTAATATAGATACTTAGTCGAACATAATAAATTTTATTTCCTAGTCTTTTCATCAGTACCTTCATGTCCAAAATGTGGATCTCATCATGTTCTTACATCATTTTATCGTTTATGTTGTCATAGAATTTCTTCAAGAGTCTCCTCAAGTTTCACCAGATGTGTTTTCTTAACCTCATCAAGTTCCATCTCAAGCACTATTTGTCTTGATGATGAGGATTCACCCTGTCACATTGTTAGCATCATTGCATTCAACTCATCAAGTTTATTTTCTCCATATTTTGTTTTACAAAAAAAAAAAACATTCATTATTTGACCCCTTCGACGAGTCTTCCGAGTTATAATTTCCCAATTTACCCCATCAAGTTTGTAGTTTTTCATTTTCATAAAAGTATCGTCATGATGTAAAAGTTAATGTCATTGTCTTCATCTCATTGTGATGTTCATATCAAAATCTTTGTTCTCCAATTTTGAATTTGTTTCACCTTCTCGACATTGTGTCGAAATCTCGACAAGTACAAACAATTTTCATTAAGTTGGCTAAAAGTTGTTAATTTGGATTCACCCTTAATTCATGTGATTTATTCATTCGCTAGTCCTATCATCATGGCTATGTACAAAATTTTAAATATCCCCATAGGAATCCCTTGCAAAAAGGCTCAATGCTTTCCTCCATTTGACATAATATTCCTTGTAACCATCACATGGATCTAGTCCATCCATTCATAACCCTTACCTTTAAAGTATGCCATCTTAACCAATTCAATACCACCACATAACGCCTCAACCTAGTCAATTCATTATATAATAAGTGTAATTCCACTCCTATACAAAGCATATCATTTACTTGTCACTTTTCCATTTGACTAACCTGTAACTCCATCATCAAGGGATTTTACATATATTGACCAATTGTTATAACAAGACCGATTGATGCATGAAATTATTGTCATGGTCTTAATCCAACCATCCTTCCATTCTATTGTGAGTGCATACTTTTATTAGTGTAAGATCATTTATGACTCCGCTCCCTATAATTTACTTTGTAGATACCCTGTTCAACTTGTACTACCTCAAGGGGACAATCATATAAATTTACTAGGATATGTAAATTTTCCAATATCTAAATTCTTAAAGACATAAAACATTTGATTCTACATTAAGTAAACAAGATATATAAACCCACCCCGAGGTGTCTAATTCTACTCTATTTCCAATATAGTTTCATTTACAACAAAAGCATTCTCAATTCGCAAATGTATATTCATCTTGTTCATGATACAACAATGTTATTTCCCTTACATATTTCTGAAGGACACCCACTTTTTCCTATTGGAGTCAAGCATAGATAATTCGATAGTACATTTATAAAAATATTCAACATACATTCCTTCCTTATGCTTATTGAAGGTAATATTTATGTATGAATGAATATCCCACTAATAAAGTTATAAAAACTCCCTTCTTTCTAATGAAGAAATGAATATATATATTGAATAGTGCATTTATAAAAAGGTCTTTCAACTTATGAATGCCCAAACACACCTTCCTTTTCTTTGCTGATTGAATATAATATTTGTGTGAATTTTCCAATAATAAAATTTAAAATTCATAGTCAGGAAATTCTACATATTGACTATATGTATATATTTATTATTCAAAATTATAAATAAAACATATGGTCAATACTTATATATCATTTTGTTTGATTAAAACCTACCAAGGGTAATGCCCCCATTTTCATCTATTGTCAAGCAAGATCTATTATAAAGAGATCTAGAATTTTGAATGTATTTACATTAATGAATTATACAACATTCAATTTAACATTTGTTATAATAAACTAAGCATCAGATTTCGTTCTCTTTCTACTATGCACTAATTCCAAGGATAGGGAGATCTGAAAATTTGAAATGTAAATTTTATCAATAAATAATCAAGCCAGCTGCTGGTGTGAAGACATATATATATATATATATATATATATCGCATTTTGAATTTAAAACTTATTTAAAATAACGCCAATCCAATTTCCATTATTTCCAGCTATACGCTAAATATCAATTAAACAATCTAGAAGTTCATTTGCAGTCACAGTAACGAGGATAGAGCCGCTTGTTGGCGTGGAAATCCATTCTTTCTCAACCGACATAAAAAAATAAAAGAATTACAATGTTGTAAAGGATATTCAGTAATTCCAAGTTTAAAATATAATCCGAACCAAACCATGGTTGCGCCCTTAGCTGACTTACTGCTCGTATTATCCATGATAGAGAAGATATATATAAGCATTCAAGCAACTACTGTTATGCCCCAAAGGTACTACATACACCAAATTGGGAATCAGCTCCTGGAGCCATCCTTTCCAATCCTTACACGCAGTGAAATATTTCTTTATATAACTATATAAAAGAAAACACAGGAGTAAACGCATCTCAAGCATCGATCTTAGCAGATCGGCAAGAATGAGATAAGCTCAGGACTTTCAGGATGCGACAACACAGGGGAAACTGCCTCTCAAACAGATCGAAGCATAACCTACAATTCATATTTTTTTTTATGGAGAAATGAACAGAGGGAAAACGTCATAAGACAGTTAAATTTTCGACATGATGCAAAGAATAATTTGAAAGTTCAGAGTTCAATTAATGGAACCGAATTTTCTGGAAACGCCGAGATGTTCGAGACTCAAGGATCTATTCCCATTTCACATTATAATTCCATAAGACAATTAAATCTTCGACCTGATCAGGGTTTCAATTAATGGATTCGCATATGGTGTCCTCCCTTTAACCTGGGCGTTGGGAAGATTTGAGAGTTAAATAATTCAACCTCAGATACAGAGTTGTTTCGATGAATAAACACAGACAGAAAAGGCATAGGATTATAGAAAATTGAAATAGTTCTTATACCGAGTTATGCACAGGCATCTCTCATTAGACCTGGGCGTTTGGCATCTTTGGAATTAAAAACTTACATCTGTGATATTGATTGGAATCGCACAAGTGATCATCTTATTTAGATCTGGGCACTTTGGCATGAGGAATTTGAAATATAGGAAATCAAAACAGAGTCTTTAAAATAACAATCATGGATTTGGAAACGCCAAAATAGATTGGGGATGAAATTTAAAATACAATTAAACTCCAATCGAAAGCAATTCTGGAACGCTAAGTGTAATACAACAGTGTTTGAATAATCTATACTCAATCGGATTCTGATAGGAAGATCTGGAAACGCCTTCCCAATTCAGAAATAGATACCCAGAAATTTTTAAAGATCAAATACGGACATACTACAGATCTGGAATCATCATTGAAATGGGATACAGAGATTTTTAAAATAATCAACATGCAATCCCCTTTGAAATTTTGGGAATAAAACACAGGTATTTTTAAAATAAACAAAATGCAAACATACTATAGATCTGGAACGCCAACGGGATGAAGCGACAATGTAAATCGTGAATCTTCCCGTCTTGCCTTCCATAGATTGAAGATCCTTCCCTGCTTCACTAGAAGTGGAACCAGCGCTTCTCAAAACATGAAACACAGAGCTTGATCCTCGAAAGCTGAACGTGAATGTGAATCTGTTGGAGCCTACCTGCTCTGGCTTCCCTACCGCCGGGGTGCAAGTATTATTAATTCAATCCACTCTCAGCTAGCGACTATTGACAATGATAGTTTATCGGATCGGCTAGAAAAGAATCCCTATTTGGAAGGGATCTAACATTCTACGTGGAATACTCAAAGGAACAGGCCGCCGAGCATTAACTCAGACCAACGAGTGACGGCAAGGCCACTCCCAAGGCATTTACGCCCATACGCGAGTTAGCAAAATTGCTCCACGTGATTGACAGAGGCCCTGTCGTTCTTCCATTTACTACACCAGAGGTCGAATTGTTATGTAGATGAGGGTGCTACTAGATCACACGGTTTGAAGGACACGTTTTTATGCCGGCAACCTCCAGTGGCTGGCTCGGTGTAAGATCAACAAATTTTAAATCCTTTATAACTATTTGTTAAATGAAGTTTTATGCCAAACTTTATTAGTACTAAATAATAAATTATACACCAGAACTACTTGATGTTCCAATTCACGGGAGTTATAAACTAATGTAAAATGCATTTGTGATTTCCTTTTATATATTTTATATATAAGACAATAGACCAAATTCTCATATTTTAATTTATGCTTAAATCATAGCCTAAAGGGAATTGATCAAAGATATTACCTAGTTCAAAAATGAATTCGACTTCTAGCTAATACCGACAGCACCTAAACTTTGCTAACTCAAGATTTCAAGGAATAATCGAAAGATATCTTAATCTATAATGAAAAAATTGAAAAAAAGTCTACACCTTAAATTTGATTCCACTTCTATCTACTTTGGAATCTATTCCATTCCAGAATTTTGTAATGAATAAAATAGATATTCAATTCTAAATGCAAGTGATTCTTAATTAGTATTTAATTTTGGAGCCAACAAAATATACACGAGTTAACAAAAACTAGAATTCATTCTTAATATCTTTTAACTACCCCAACCTAATTGTTATCGGAGTTGTGTATTCATTTGTCACATATACTGAAAAATAGTTATGTACTCCATCTTCAACGCTGCAATGCTCACAGTTGTTAGTTACAACAATTATAAAATTGAGTCAACATACTTCGATTACTTTAATGTTACAGCATATACCACCGTCAGTTCAAATTACTAAATGATGAAAATGGGATATTGTATACATCGGTTACCTCTAATCTGTATCACATCAAGTGTTAGTCCACATCATCAAATAATGAAAAATAAAGGTTTAAATACAACGGCTACTTTTAGTTGCAGCACATACAACTAGATGCAGAGTACGACAATCTAGGATATACACAACTGGTTACGGGACACAGCTCTTACACTCCATAAATGTGCACACAACTTGTATCTACCAGATCGACCACCAAAATCAAGTAAGACAGCAGTGCATGATTCAACGAATTGATCATAGAGAAAGCAGCAGGGTAGAACACGATTGTGGACAGGATTCGAGTTGATTTCGTGTTATCTTAAAACATCATTATGACCACGTTAAATCAGTTTCGACTACAGAACTCACCTCAGAAGGGGAATCGTCCATGCAACAAAGTTTACACGGGATTGAACCTTTTTTATTTTTATTTTTATTTTTTTGTTTAGATCAAGAGGAACCATACTTAAAGTGGCGTTTATGTCGATCTATTTAGATAGATCGATTGGATCCAGGTTGAAGAAGCACCGTATGAGAGATGAGAGGTCTACACAAATGGCGGTTGAAAAGTTAACCTACAGGTAGAAATGGATTAAGTGGCACTGAGTAGCCTGTGCGATTCAGGTGAAACTACAAGGATATTTGAAGATCATAACGTAACAGGTTCTAACTTCTGCGCTTTGACAAGTGGAACTATAAGTTCCAGGGTTGGTATGTTCCGTGAGAACTAGATGGAGATTAGGTCCAGGCCGAAATGTTCTGATCGGGTTCAGCGCGCATTGGTAGATCTCCTACGAGAACTACATTTTCGATTTTTCCCATGCCAAGGATTCAAAGAAATGTTTAGATAATAAAATAATTGCATGTCCTAAATCAAATGCAATACCCAGAAATTTCGCATTTAGATTTTTTTTTATTCGTATACCATAGATTCGAAATATAATACACAGAAATTGACAATCTACAGTAATATTTCCGATCTACATCATTATTTATGTTAGAGATTCAGATCCAACACATAATGATATTTCTGATCTACATCATTATCTATGCTAGAGATTCAAATGTAATACACAGTAATATTTCCGATCTATATCATTACGTATGTTAGAGATTCAGATGCAACACACAGTGATATTTCCGATCTACATCATTACGTAAGTTAGAGATTCAGATTACAAAGCATAGTCCCATTGGGTGTGCAGTGACTACCCAGTCATATAAATCAGAAATAACTATATTATACTTCATAACCAAGTAATTACAGAACACGTACTGGAACTAGTGCGATCTTCATATCGAACGAAAATAAGGGAGGGAAAATCTATTTACCTCTAATTTATCCGAGATGCTTGAAGAAGTCCTAGTTGAGAAGAAGAAGAAATTGTAGCTTCACTCCACCGCCGACCTCCACAATTCACCGACAAACCCATAAATAATATGAGTCTGGTGCCCTCACTCAAGGCTCGACCGGCTCTGATACCAAATGTAGTACCCCTCCTCTAGGGTCCCCTTGAGCTGAACCTGAAACTTTAATAACTTCATACAAACAAATTAGCCATTATAGTTATTGGAAAAATAAAATAAAAGAGTGAATAACTTAACAAAAATAAGCAAACCTTAACCTGTCAACCCGATCCAGCTGGTCCATTGTTGTCTGCGTCTTCCATAGGATCCCTCCAGTAAAGCTCGTTTAACCATAGGCGAAGCAACCATTAGCTTCGCCACCCAACCATAGGCTCATGCTTTCAGTCGCATGGCCTCCCCCGAGCTTTGGGTCGTAGAGCTCACACAAGTATTTCAGAAATTCAGCTTGGGCTTCCCTTCCCACCAGGATTTCTAAGCCAAACCCTTAGATAGCAGCAAGTCTTTGAGGCATTCAAAAATTACGACAATCGTCCAAATTATGGGCCCTTTACCCATTCCCTAAGCCTTCCTTATAAAGGAAAATCTCCTGCAACACATGTCGCTTCATGCATAATTAAATATTTTTAATTAATTATTTAATTAAAACACTCACCCATCCAAGTGTCAGTTTCTCTGGGAAATGCACCTACATCCCTAAGTTTGCTCTAGTTTGTCCCCCAGATATTTTAATCAACTCCTATCTTTTAGTTGACTAGGTGTCTAATCTTAGGATTCTATTTTGCTCCTAAATAATGATTTCTATTATTTTAAATGCTCAACAAAAACAACTATTCATGTGCAAATGTCTAAACTATTTTTTTTTTTGCATTTGCTAAGTAATAATCTAGAGTTATTCTCCTAAGTTTTTATGCAGTTTAATTTAACAATCAAACTCACTAGGATCATGGTACCGCGCCGTTGGGCTCCTGGTTCCTTAACTTTAATTCTCTGACATGGCACCACTCCGTCGGGTCCAGTCATCCATGGTTTCCATTCCTTGGCATGGTACCGCATCGTTGGGTCCTTGCGTCCATTCTTTCATTTCTCGACAGGGTACCGCATCGTCGGGCCCTTCTGCCACCATCTTTCCGTTTTGACTTGCGGGAACTCTTGTAGGGATTTTAGGAATCGTTACCATCCATCCTCCGTCTACATGCTATCTAGGGACTAATGGCGTTGAGGAGTGAGTCCGTTCTCACTGCGCGCCCCTCAACTCGTACGTGACCAGCTCCGTCGTGGCCTACCTCGTACGCCCTCACGCATTCCTCTTGAGCAAGCGGATCAGTGCTTATCTGCTCATGCGTGGTATTCTTGTCGGAAGTCGACATCGTCGTCACTCCCCCTATGTGTGATTTACCCGTACTCTACGACCCTTCATATTCCTTTGTGTGTCCTTCGGTGAACCGTTTCACCTATTGCTACACATATTTCTCACAAACATAAATCATTATTTTATTGATTTACAATCAATCGTAATCATAAATATACTCAAAATAAAATCAAAGGATTATTTTATTAATGTTTCAAACAGTCGGGTCACTAAGCAAGTGCCCTCAATGTCTACAGTAGTCTAGGGGCACTACATACACCCCTACTTATTTTGAACTTCGTCCCGAAGTTCAGAATAAATGCGGAAAGCTATGACGCATATCAGTTGTGTCCTCCCAAGTCACAAAGCTAAGGTTGTAGCTGTCCTACTATACTTTGACTTGACCAATCAAGGCTAAGCATTTAAGCAAGAACTGATCAATCAATTATCTCAGTCCACACATATAATTCAATTCATTAATTCATTTATCAATTATTTTCGTCATTCCCATCTTCAGGTTTTCCTCAATCATTTAAGACATAACAAGGCTCAAGAGACCATTATATCGAAGTTGTTCAGCCGGGTCACTCGACAGGTGCCCTTAAGGTCCACAGTCATTCTAGGGGCACTACATCCATGTTGGCCATGTCTCATTCATGGAATTGGTAGAGTGTTGTAATTGAAGTATAAACACATTCTATGTTGTCCTTTAGGTAGAAATGAGTTGTTTATTCCTTGTAATCTATCATTTTATTATGTTTTTTCATATATTGATATTATTGCATGGAGAGGCGCTTTCTACATCCCAATGTCGATGAGATGTGTCACGTCTGTCACATGTCGGCTCCAAAAATAAATAAATAAAAAAATTATAAAACCAAGCACATGTCATCTTGAAATTTAATTGGCTACATTGCGAAATACATTTATATAAACATACATCGAATTTGAATTTGAATTTCCATTCATGCATCCTCACACTTTAAATAAATCTTTTGATAAATAGTTACAAGAAAGTAGATCTTTGTGTATTAGTTATTATTTCCTTGATTTTATCTACAAGAGAGACATATATTCAAAATGGAATCATTACGGATTAATAATAACTATTTTACTTCATAATCAATGAATAAATGCAAAATTTTCCGATTTGTAGAATTCTAGATTGGAATAACTGGCAAGTGGATGATTGTGATGGAAAAAGATATATGATTATAAGTTAGATATTAGTTTTGTAATAATAGAACAATAAGTTAGATATTAGTTTTGTAATAATTGCAAATGAATGAATAATTGGGTAAACTACAAGATTTTACTTCATAAGTAATTAATTAATGCAACTTTGGCCTATTTTCCTATTTTGTCTTTCATTGCATTCTCTCACATGTATTATAACTGAACATGATTATTACTTTGTTGCTTTATTACAATTCACCATTTTGACTCTTTCTCTATAAAGTACACAGAAGGATCAAATCCCTTGAGTTGCAAACATTTCGTCAAGTTGAGGACTCTAAAAGGGGTTTGCACTTCAATGGATTTGATCCTTCTTGATGCTTGATAGATTCAGAGTTAAGATGGATCTATGCTAGTGGTAGGATATAACACAAAGAAGATTATTTGAATTTATGGGATGAGACTTGTCTTTCCAAATGTGATCCCTAATTAGTTGTCTAAACTCAATAAAATCTAAGTAATCATAATCATCTCCCTGTGCAATAAAAAAAGTAAAAGAATACAAATACCCATGAGGATGTGTGGAGGGATCAAATATGTTGTGTTGTGATATTGTGTTCCCCATCATTTGAAAAACCTATATTATTCATTCTATCCACTAAAATCATGCACTCAAAAAGACCTTGATAATGAAAAATTGGGGTTTTCAATAGTGCCCCTTGAACTGGAAAACACCTCTACCCTTAAATATGGGATCAAGCTATGGGGTTTTACAAATGAATATAATTGGCTTGGAACAATGTAAAAGATATAAAATTATATATAAAAAGCTATATATATATATATATATATAATTATAATTATAATGATAATGGAGGGTTAGAAAAATTGTTTCACATAGAGGTATGCAACATAGGGGCTATGATTCTCAATTTAATTTTCCATATGATGGATTCAAAAAATCATAGTAAGGGGTCAATGTATGATCTCACTATCTCTTTCATATTCTGAAAGAGAGTTCCACCATTGTTTATTGTTTGTTCATTTCTTTCCCAACAAGCCATTTACAAATACATATAACACTTCTATAATATTCCACATGCCCTCTATAGTACGCACTCTGCCTCAATAGAAATAAATCGTATTCAATTAAAATAATACCTCCCCTCTATTAATATGAAACAACAAATTGATTCGATTTACTGCAATGTTAAAACCCTCCTTTATGAATGCTTGTGATAGGATATTGTCCAATAAGTGAATCCCATATGGCTTTAAGATGTGAAATTTAATCAAGTCGAAATATTGTTTCATATTAAGGGGGGTGATTTATTTTTTAAATGAAGTAGGTTTATAGAATTATTTTTTGGCGAGGTGAGGAGAATGATGGCTGTGCATGAGGTAAGTTTATAGGTATTTCAAAGGTTTTATAGGTATTGGGAAATGGTGTGTTGGGAAATGCACAATCAACAATGGTGGAATTCTATTTCAAAAACATAAATTGATGGTGAGACCATTTATGCAACCCTTGATAAGATCACTCTAATCCTTCATATAAAAAACATGATTGAGAATTAGAGCATATCTATCTCGTACCTCTATATGTATTTCTTTCCTTAACCCCCATTATATAGTATATATATTTATGTATGTAGGATTTTTCTCTTATTTTGTATGTTTTAATTTGTAATAGGATTGTTATAAGCATTCATAAAAATGATCCCATATTTTTTAGTATAGATGTTCACCAATTTGAGGGGCTTTACTATGAACCTCGATTTTTCACTATCTAGGGATCTTTTTGAGTGGGTGATTTTAATTAGAAGAAAAATGGTGCTAGGTTTTACAATGATGGGAATTAAACCAATAACATCACAAAATATATATGATCCCACCACAATTGTCATGGGTATGTGTATACTTTTACTTTTTCCATTACAAGGGGAGAGGGTTATGATTACCGTAATTTTATTGATCTCAAACAATCAATTAGGTCTCTTATTTGGAAAAATGGGTTTGATCCCTCAAATGAAAATGGTGTTAGATCTTACCATAATTATATATATGAAAAACCATAATATAATTATAGTGTACAAGGAAGAAAGGATTTACAATCTCTCACGTATCTCCTAATGAGAGCTCCTTTGAGTTTGAAAATAAGAAAATGGTAATGGATTATTGTTACACCAAAAGCTTGTCATCATGAGATGTGTACCCTTGGTTTGTCTTAATTCCTAAAGCATTGATGCCAAATTGTCTGAAAAAAAGGATTTCCATGCCTTTTTACTCATATTGTGACATCGATACACTCTGCACATTCACAAGTAGTGTCATACCTATGGTGACACCCTCTTCCCATTGGAAATGTGCATACTTGACCCTACTTCCATTCAGTCAACATGCATCACCCCATCCCTGATGCAGTTTCCTAGGTAGAAATGTGCGTCACTGTCAGTTAGAGGAGAAAAAGAGAAGTTTCGAGTGCCTTCTAGAACGAATCCTTCGTGGAGGCCTATCCCAACAAATCAGTGAAGGTGGCAGTCAATCCCCTAACTCCTTGGGATGATCCCTTAGTCTTCTCCATCAAATCATCAACTCCTTCTATCCTCTTTGGCCTATATATAAAACGCTCATATTCATAATTAGTATCTAGAGGATGAACTAGAGCACCAAAATGCTGGAGAAATTATGCTAGAGTTGAAATCCCTTCATCCGTTAGAGACAAGGTTGGATCTTTCAGGCAAAAGGTCATTTGGAAGGAATTGCAATTTCGAGGGTTAGGTTGTAATATCTCCTTTGTATTTTCATCGTATAAAGTAATATACATGCATTTTCCATAAATATGTGTTCATGTTATATCTTTAGAACTTCTTTCCTTGACCACTCAATGTTTAGATTAGTTTATATCACATATTGCTTTCACTCTTGTTTCCATTTGTTTGTCTTGTGCTGTTTTGCAGTTGAGAGATCAAGATCTACATCAAACAAAGAGAAACAACAATAGATACAATGTAATCAATCCTTTGTATTCTTTGTGATTGGATTAATCTAGGAAAAACATTTATATTCTATTGTGATTTGTTCTATATCTAAATAATTTAGACTAGGGATATCATTTGGTATCCGCACGGACGGATTTATCCGCAAATAGTTATCAAGTATATCACTTGCCTAAATATAACTAAAAATACAATATTTACATATAGATAGATATATAGATATTTGTCCTTGAAATTTACATGCGATCATAGATCTAAGGGAACAAGAGTTACACTTTATTCTAGCTCACCTTTCTAGCTATATAAAGAGAAATCCATATACATAAACCCCTTTCTCTATGAATTCATGGAAATGTATTAGACTAAGAGAGGGGTTAAATTAGTATAAAACCAAGCACTTGTACAAAAGGCTATCTTACTATAGTAGTATATCGCTATGTTGGGATGTAAGTGCACTTATTTTCTTATTTTTATTACATTTTATATTTTCAAGCTTATAAGAGCTTTGTCCTATCTAAGAACTAGAGTTATAAATAAATATGGGTGTTAAAAATGCCATGAAAAAAATGGATACCTATGATATCTACTAAAAATGGGATTTTTTTAATTGTATAGATCTATTGGGAGGGGATTTCAACAAAAGGATTTTGGGAGGTATTTTCCAATATCTAGTGAAATTAGAGGTATTCTTTAATATCCCATTAGTGAAGATGTGCCATGTCATATTATCACTAAGTGAAGTCCATGTGAATCAAACTTCATAATCACTATTTCTATCCTTTAGGACAAGAGCCAAAATCCCCCCAAAATCTAACTTGGTATAGAGAAAATAGAGAGTAGAGGAAAACTTGTAGCATGACCACTAGTTGTGTACGCAAAACTCGCAATCATGTAATGATTGTCACTGAACATAATTGCAGTTTTAGGTAGAGAGGCTAATAAACAAAATAGAATTATACATATACCACGAGTTTCAATTTCCCTCATTTCTCTCGAAGGAGAAGATGACACAACCAAAACTAGGAAAAATGTTAGAGACCTACCCTAACCCCCCTTTCTTTTGGTTACATAATAATATGGCCATGTCCTTTGAATAAGTCAACGAGTTAGTAGCTGACAATTAATTCATGTAGAAATGATCTCTATGTTAATTAAATACGACTAGGTAATTGGTACTCGTAAATTATTAGTTAGGGTTGTAATATCCTAAGATATGAATTCAGAGGATATTACCTCTATTTCATAAATTAAAACAAAAATTAACCAACACAGAAACTAGTCATAAAAAATAGTAGGAGAAAATATAGTCTTGAAAACAAATTACCCCCCCCCCCCCAAGGGCTTAAGATTTGAACTATTTTGGATATGAAAAATATGTTAGTGAGTGTACAATAGCCTAGACAACATAATCAAGGCCAACTTCAGAGTTCTATGCACAAGGTATTGGGACCATTTATGGTTCAACAACGTTTACTACTGAAGTCTACACCAAGGATGCCTTGGTACACCATCATATGCACACTAAACTAATACACTTACACTTGAAAGAAAAAATAGGGTGGATATCCGTTAATTAACCCCCAATATACTACTGGACAAGAGTTACATAGGTTTTGGGAGGATTTGGTAGAGCTTGGAGACAAAAGGAAGAAGAGCATTATGTAGGATTGTTCATCTAGTTAACTTTTAGGCTCTCCCAAACATGAAAAGAAGGATATGAATGTTTAGTATAAGGCTTGGATGGTGTTAATAATTTAATTAAGAACCTTTGATGACTTACATAATTAAAAATGAGCATCCAAAGAACTTTTAATCACAAAGACTGCAAAACTAGTCAATAAATGAGGCTTAAAGAGCTAGTCTTGACAAATATGAGTACAAACGGCCTCTAAGGATCTCTAATTATTATTATGATGATAAATATAAATCATACATGAATTAAAGTACAATAAAAAACAATAATAGAAAAGTTTAAGCATCAAATAGAGGTTCTTTGATCTCAAAATTCCCAAAGAGTCTCCAATCTTAAAATTTTTACAATGCTATGAGTAGAATTCTTCTAAGAAGAGAATAAGAAGAGGTGTATTCATTGGATATGAAACATATACAAAAAAATAGAAGATGGATTTTCATGGAAGGTACACCATGTTTCAGTGACTGCTCATAGGGCACATTCACCAAACTGATTCTACTCCTTTGGATGGATATCCTCAAGAACTCTCTCCAATTGAAATGAAACTCAAGAAATCTTCTTGATGGCTTGAATTATTCAACAATAGGATAATACAGACATGTATATCAGACCTTAGTCGATGTGGATCAGATCATACAATACTGGAACACATACATCATTGGGGCACATCTCCCAAGCTTGGTTGAGGCACATCACTCAACCTTGAGAAGCAAATCTCTCAATTAAAAAGACAAATGGAAAAAAGATGTGATAGGAGTGCACTGGAATTCTTTAATAGACTATATGGATTCATGAGCAATAAATTGGCACGTGTGAGTGGATTAGTGCGCCTTCCTTAGAGAGAATTAGAAACAACTCTGCTTTGTGCAACCTTCCTGCTTTTCCTACCTTCCTTGCTGCTACGAATATAAAATAAGATAATAATTAAATAATTAATAATTAGGTTAATTATTATCTTATTTTATATTTGTACCACCATCCTCCATCTTATCTTATTTTGTAATTTTCTCCTACTTTTAGAAACTGCACCATCCTTTTCTTTCTAGATGTTTCCTTCTTTTCCAAATTGGCTTCTTTCTATACTTTCCTGATTTATGTGCTTGTTTGCTTTTCATGATTTTGCCAATTTCCTTTTTTTTGTCATCTTGGTTTTAGTTCCTTTCTTTTTGTTTATATACTCTCTCAAGTGAGGGAGTGAGGTCCACCTTATCCTCATGCACCCTCCTATCCACATGATCATCACCACTTGTGCAAAAATTAATTAATCATGATAATAAAAATATTTACAAGGTACTCAAATATTAAAATAATTAACTACTATAGTCCTTGTACCAAAATTATCCAAAACAATTAATAATTTATAACTTTTATTTTCTCCTAGACCCTTAGGGATTGAAGGGGTCGAAGACTTGACCAAGTAGCCACTAAGGAAGGGACATGATAGTCCTCCCCTCCCAAGATTGCTTGTCCTCAAGAAGGTGCAATCATGTATGTTGCAAAATATGTTGATCATCTCCCCGGGTTGCATCTTCACTGGGAAACCCTTTCCACTACACTAAATATTCTTTGATAGTTTTGCTTCTCAACTTCCTCTCCCTAAATTGCAAATTTTTTTTCTAGATATAGGATCAAATGTCCTTCATCATCAAGAAGAGGAAAATCTCTTGACACTGTGACTTGATGGCCTCCTGCTTTCTTGAGGCAAGACACATGGAAAATATTGTGTATCTTGCTTTTTGGAGACAATTCTAATTCATATTCAACTTCACTGATTTTTCTTATGATTTTTTATGGGACATATAACCTTGGTTGCAAATTTTCATCTACCTTTGACTTCAGAGAATATTTCTTAAAGGGTTGCAACCTCAGATATACTAAATCACCTTCTTGGAAAGTTCGTTTTGTTCTGTGCTTCTCTACATTCAACTTCTATTAGTTCTGTGCAACCTGCAAGTTTTCCTTGAGTGCCCTAAGTATGTATTAGCTTTCCTTGAGCCAATATTTTTCTTTTTGGGCTCTACAATCCCCAAATAGCATATCTGCAAATGTGGGGGATTCATACCCATACAAGGATTTGAATAGTGTCATCCCAATGGAGAGGTGGAAGGTAGTGTTATAGAAGAATTCCCCTAGAAGTGTATCCATGTGACCCATGCCTTTTGTTGACCCGTGACATAATTTATGAGGTAAACTTCTATCCATTGGTTCACCCTCTTAGTTTGGATATCAGTATGAGGGTGATAGCTAGTTCTAAGGTTCAAAATAGTTCCAACCAGCTTGAACAATGATTTCCAGAAAGCACTGGTGAATTTGCTATCTCGATCACTTATTATAGTCTTGGGAAGACCATGCAATCTGAACACTTCTTTAAAGAAAAGTGCAGCAACTTGGCTGGCTGTAATGGTTGATGTAACAACAAAAAAGTGAGAAATTTATTCCATCTGTCAACCACTACAAAAATACTATCCTTACCTTGGGCTTTAGGAAACCGAGTGATGAAATCCATGGAGACACTTTCCCACTTTTGTTCTTGAATTGACAGGGGTTGAAGGAGGCCAGCGGGATGAGTGTGATCCACTTTGTTCTATTGACATGAAATGCACTCCCTTACATAAATTAACACATCATTTTTTAGGCCCTTCCAAGTAACCTATCTCTCACGTTTCTGTAAGTTTTCAAGAACCCAGGGTGGCCTGCCACTCATGCATTATGGGAAGCCTAAAAAATATTTTATTTTAAGTTTGATCTAGGCACTAGAAAAATTTTGTCCTTATAATCTATTATATCATTAAGAAATTTGTAAGCATCATCATCAATCATTCCATCCAATACTTCATAAGCAAGCATGTTCTTAGAATATTCAGTAGCTAGTTGTACCTTCCAATCAGTTGGAACTTGTAGCAGAGAGAAAGTAGGATTCCTAGAGAGGGAATCAACTACTAAATTCATCTTACCCAAGTTTTGTACTCTATTTCAATGTCATAGGAATGAATCTTACTCACCCATTTTTTTTGTCTATCGTTCAGCTCCTTTCCATGGGGGCTTCACTAGAAGGCAATATAATATCATGTTCATTCATATTGCGGTATTAAATATTCATGAAAACCTAAAAATTATATTGCTTATATATTAAGGGGGAAAAGGGTTTTTTTTATTTAATGTAACAATACAAAAATACTTTGGGGTCTTTTTTATATGGGCGGGTTGACAAATATCCTCCAAATGGAGATGGTAGGATCACGACCGGATGAGAAATCAGGTTGAGGCAAGGTTCGGGCTTACCGGTATGCAGGGAAATCACGTCTTGAGGCATGCTTGAGGCCAGGAGTTTCATGGTGAAGTGGGTTTCTAGTCGATCATAGCCGAGAGACAGTGGTCATTGACAGCCAATTGTTACCAATAACACTCAGCCAGTTTTTACCAATAGCCTTGGGAGGCTCTAAGCCTCCAGGGCTTGTTATAGGCCCTAGGCTTTGGGGGCTTGAATACCCAACCACTCATTCCTATTACAGGCCTTGTGAGGTTTAGTCAGCCTCTTAGAGCTTGTTACAGGCCCACAATAGGCTTAGTCAGCGATTGGGGAACTACAACATGCAATCTAAATGTTGTACTATGTGCATTGGCTCTAGTGGCATACAAGAAGTGATCTCCTATCTCTTCATTAGACCATTAGATGTTGCAAATCATACTGATATGTGGTTGAGTAATTGCATTGTGGGTGAAGTAATGTGCATCCACAATATACATCGAAAGAACCAAGGTGCATTGTAGAATGCATGTGGGGTCATAAGAGGGGTATCATATCAATATACTAGGTATAAATATAAAGGGGTATAAAAAATGTAAATGAAAAAATCGATACATACAATATCTAGTGAAAATAGGGGTTTTTTTAAAATTGGGAAGGCATATTGGGAGGGGGTTAAAAAAACGATTTTGGAAGGTATTTTCCAATATTTAGTGAAATTAGGGGTATTGTTTCATATGCCACGAACAAACATGCTATGATAGCGGTTTATTGAGTGAAGTCCCTGTGCTCCTTTCGGATCAGAAAGTGCCTCAAACTGTTGTGATCAGTCCTCACTATGAACTTGCATCCCACCAGGTACTGTCAGAATTTGGTGAAATCATGCATGATGGCCAACATATCCTTGTCATATATGGAATAATTCCTCTCATGTGGTTTAAAATTTCTTCTCTCATAGGAAATGGGATGCGTATTCTGCATCAAAACTACTCCAATGCCTTCCCCTCAGGCATCACATTCAAGTAAGAAGGGATGAGTGAAATTAGGAAGTGAAAGTACTGGGAATCTACTCATCACTTCCTTCATTCCGGTGAAGGTTTGTTTAGCCTCCTCTATCCAACATAAATCTCCCTTCTTGGTGAGATTTTTCAAAGGGGATGACAATGTAGAAAACCCTTTAACAAATTTCTAGTAGTAGGTGCATAAACCAATGAAACCCCTCAATTCAATGATGTTCTTTGGGATTGGACATTCAAGTATGGCCTTGATATTTTCCATGTGCACCTTAATTCATTCTTTCCCAATTATATGACCGAGATAGAGTATATCATTCAACCTAACTCACACTTAGACAATTTTGCATAAAAATACTGCTTTGCCAAAATAGTTAAGAAATTGTCGAAGTGGTGCAGATGCTCTTCCCATGTCCCACTCTAAATCATAATATCATCAAAGAATACAAGGACATACTTACACAAGTTCTTACTGAAAATTATATCCATACAATATTGGAAGGTGGCTGGTGCATTGGTCAAGCCAAAAGGCATGAGAAGAAACTCAAAATGCCCATAGTGGCACCTGAAAGTTGTCTTCTGGATGTCTTCCTCCCTCATATTGATTTTTTTGTATCCTGAACAAATGTATATCTTGGAAAAATACATTTTTCCATCAATCTCATCCATCGATTCATTAATCCTTGGGATAGGATATCTATTTTTGATGGTCTTCTTGTCTAGGTCCCCAATGCACATGTGCATTGTTCCGTCCTTATTTTTAACTAGGACCACTGATGATGCAAAGGGACTTGAGCTTGGTCTTATGATTCCCAAATCAAGAAGATCTTTGATGGCATTGTCAATCTCATCCTTGAATCTTTTGGGATGCTTGTAAAGATGGATCTTGATAGGAAGTGTGCCAACTTACAGCTCAATTCTATGTTCAATGCCTTTGTCTGTTAGGATATTTAGACACTTAGGAGTTAGTTAAGATCAACTTGTGTAATATATCCGTTAGGGATAGTGTGTTTCTTTAGTATGCATTAGTATGCATTTGTAAATACTTAATCCGAAGGTCACGATATGTTCCCAACATAGAGTGATCCGACGGCTCAACTTCTCTTAGATCAAACCTAACCTTGATCCGTGGATTAACACCCGATTGGTCCATGATCTCTATTTAAAGAGCATGGAGGGTCATTGTTTAGTTGATTGATTATGAGAAGCTCATTTGTAACTTTATTTCTTTGCATCATAAATTGTCCCATAGAAGCTATTTGGCTGGGGCCATGGAGTGTTTCCCTCAAGAGGGTTTAAACCACGTCAAAACATCGGTGTGTTGATCTGTGATCTATTTGTGTGAAGTGGTTGCTCTTGGTGTTCGGTCCTTTGGTAGTACCCTATGTACCCGAAGATGATATCAGAGCTAAAGGTCACGAGTTCGATACACACTCGGCTCAGGCTAAGGGAGAGATTGTTGCATGAAATTGCAAGTAGTCAATGCTCCCCGGTGTATTGTGATAAGGGACTAATTGCCTCTTGTGGATCCTTGAAATCTGGTGGTGGTGAGTTTACCAATATTGGGATGCAGCCATGGATGAAGAATATCTTTCCTTAATGGTGAACGATACTTGGGATCTTGTACCTCTTCCAAAAGGAAGAAAACTTGTCAAATGTAAATGGGTCTACAGAACTAAGTATGCATCAGATGGAAGTATTGAAAGACTTAAGGCAAGGTTAGTTGCCAAAGGTTTTTCCCAAGTTGAAGGGATTGACTACAATGAAACCTTTGCTCCCATCGCAAAAATGAACTCCATCCACCTTGTTCTTTCCCTTGCAACCTTACACAACTGGGAAGTCCATCAAATGGATGTCAAGTCTTCCTTCTTACATGGTGATTTACAGGAGGAAATTTACATGGAACAACCTCCTGGCTATGTTCAGAATAACTCCAGCTTTGTCTGCCGCCTTAAGAAATCCTTCTATGGCCTTAAGCAAGCTCCTAGAGCTTGGTATGCCAAAATGGATAACTTTCTCCTTGACATTGGTTTTTCTAGATGCCATTCTGACCCCAATGTCTATACCAAGAAAGTAGGACACCATCTCATCATACTTGTTCTATATGTTGATGACCTTATTCTTACTGGTAGTGACCCTAAGCTTATAACCCATGTGAAATCCAGTCTTAAACAAAATTTTGAAATGTCCGACTTCGGACATTTGCATTATTTTCTTGGTCTCCAAGTCCTGCAAACCAAAGAAGGAATCTTTCTTTTTTAGTCTAAGTATGCTTGTGACCTTCTTCGACGCTTTCACATGGAAGATTGTACACCAGCCCCTTCTCCCTTCTAGTCTGGAGTCAAACTTTCTGCCACTTGTACTTCACCTGAAGGCGATGCCACCTTGTATCGTCAACTTGTTGGTAGTCTCTTATACTTGACTCATTCTCGTCCTAACCTTTACTTTTCCGTTGGTCGTGTTGCCCGTTACATGCAGACACCTCATGAAAGTCACTGGAAAGCAGCTAAAAGAATACTTCGATATATTCGAGGTACAGTTCAGTTTGGGATTCATTATAGTACAGGGGGGAAACCTTTGTTGGTTGGTTTCACTGATTCAGATTAGGCCGACGATCCTGATGATCGAAAGTCTACTGCAGGTTATGTTTTCAGTCTGGGATATGGACCTATCACTTGGGATTGTAAGAAACAACAAGCTCTTGCTCTTTCTTCAGCAGAAGCAGAATATCGAGCCACAGTTAATGCCATTCAGGAAGCTTTATGGCTTCGATAGATCCTTTCAGAGTTTGGATTCGAGCAGCAGCATCCTACTCCACTTTGGTGTGACAATCAAAGTGCCATCAAGCTTGCCAAAGATCCAGTTCTACATCAACGTAGCAAACACATTGAGCTACATATGCACTTCATCAAAAATATTGTTCATGATCATGTTCTTGAAGTGCTCTTTTTCCCTACAGATGATCAAGCTGCAGACATCTTCACCAAGTCTCTTACAGAAGCAAAGGTTTCTAAACTTCGATCTATATTAGGAGTTCAGGAACTTGTCATTAAGGGGGGATAGGCTCTAATGCCTCCTTCCTTCTCCTAATAGTGTCACTTTTGTAAATCCTTCAATCCTATCCCAAGTTGTTCTTAAGGGGGGATGTTAGGATATTTAGACACTTAGGAGTTAGTTAAGATAAACTTGTGTAATATATCCGTTAGGTATAGTGTGTTTCTTTAGTATGCATTAGTATGTATTTGTAAATACTTAATCTGACGGTCACAATATGTTCCCGACATAGAGTGATCCGACAGCTCAACTTCTCTTAGATCAAACCTAACCTTGATCCGTGGCTTAACACCCGATTGGTCCATGATCTCTATTTAAAGAGCATGGAGGGTCATTGTTTAGTTGATCGATCATGAGAAGCTCATTTGTAACTTTCTTTCTTTGCATAATAAATTGTCCCGTAGAAGCTATTTGGCTAGGGCCATGGAGTGTTTCCCTCAAGAGGGTTTAAACCACGTTAAAACATTAGTGTCTTGATCTGTGATCTATTTGTGTGAAGTGGTTGCTCTTGGTGTTCGGTCCTTTGGTAGTACCCTGTGTACCCGAACATTGTCAAGTGGCCTACCATGTGGGAGATCTTCAAATAACTTCTTATGCTTATGTAGTAGCATTTTGATTTCCTATGGATGATGTGAGACATATATGTTATTTCCTTTAATGGTTATTAGGAATTCAACATCCCACTCAACATCACTATGCCTCATATAGATCGCATACTGTGAATAGAAACTACTTGTTTTGGGTAGGTGTTGACACCCTTCAGAACCACTTGATTCCCATCTATATCTTTGAATCTCATTTGGGATATTTGGAAGTTCATTAAAAGTTACCCAATGGATTACAACCAATTCACTCCCAACACCATATTAGTATCAACCACATTGACAACATATAAGTTGTCAGTCACAGTATAGTCTCCAATAGTTAGTTGCAACTTTGGAATCCATATTACACTCCATAGAGTTGTTGCCAGGGATGATGACAGTGAAACCTTCAAAGGATTACATTGGTAGATTTCTCCTCTTCACTAAGGCTGCATCAATGAAATTATGGGTGGCGCCCCCATCAACCAAAACTGATACCCTTTTCCATTGCACTACCCCCTTGAATATCAATGTGTGGAAGAAGGGAACTCCGCTCAATACTATAATTTTGTTGTCTGTTTATGGTAGATTCTCTTCCCCTTCTATTTCATATCCACCTTCATTTGGTTCTACTTCATCAACCTCTTCCTCCTCACTTTCTGAAAATACTTCAATATAGTGTGCTTTCCCCTTATCACACTTGTGTCCTAGAACCCAACATTCATGATAGGAGAAGCATAGCTTCTTCCTCCTTAATTCATCCTGGTCCTTATAGGAATATTCTTTCTTGGTTGGGGCAGCAACATTCCTAAAAGGAGGTATTTGAATCTGAAAATTTTTGGGCAGATTAGTCTTGGGTGGATACCTTGTTTTTGGAATGGCATCTTGCATATCTCTTGTCCTTCTCACTGCCTCGTACAAGGTGGATGGTCTGTATGCCTTCACCAATCCTTTCAAAGGCTCCGCTAATACTTCTGTGAATAAGAGGATCAAGCGAGCTTCATAGATGTTGGTGACCATCATGACTAGATTTTGGAATTAAAAGATGTATGCTTCAAGAGTTCTAGTTTGCTTCACATGCGCTAGCTCCTTGAAAGTCATCTCAGGGTCTCTCTGATCAAACTTTTCTACCAACCTTTTGGTGAACTCTTCATAGGAGGTTACTTGATCATGTCCAAAGGTCCTCATTCCATGGAACCACCAATCATTATCCTCTCCTTCCAAATGCAAGGTATCCATTCTGATGTCATCCCTTTCATCCATGGGATTCAATTGAAAATAGGTATCTAACTTCTGCACTCAAGAGATAATAGTACATTTTGAAGATCCATCAAAAAAGGGCAGTGAGATCTTACCAATGGTTCTCTGCAACTCAATGTTATGATTTGGAACTCTGTTATGGGTTATGTATTTGACCTTATCTTGATAGTCACAATAGTCATTGAAGGTCAAATGCCTTTTGAACTCTTCAATGCAGGAAATATACTTAGCGAGTCAAACCTCCAATGGTGCAAATGTGACAAATTGTAATTCTAGTTCTTCAATCCTCTGCTAAAGAAACTTGGGCATAGTAGACCTCAGAACACATTTGAATTTTTATGGGATATTATGTGGCCTGGGGTTTGAGAATATTTTCTCCTTTAATACCTTCTTCTCATCAAAATTAAAACCACTACTACTACCTTCACCATCTTTCTTGTCCACCAATCCAGACAAGATGTCTTTGGTTTCTGTTTGCACTTGGGTGAATCGCTCCATCACCTTCAGCATATTATGTGAAAACATTTCCTCCTTGTCTTCTCGATTCATCTCATATTCTCCCATACTTGATTTAACTCCTTTAATTTTAGCTTGTGTTGAGTCCACTTCTTCTTCTACTGAGTTTTCTTCTTCTAAGCCTTTGTTCTTGGAGGATGAATTTCTTCTTGGAATCATCAAATAAAAAGAAAGAGCATGTTCAGAGGACCATGCTCTAATACCACTGTAATATCCTAAGATCTTAATTTAGAGGATATTATCTCTATTTCATAAATTAAAACAAAAATTAACCAACACATAAACTAGTCATCAAAACTAGTAGGAGAAAATCTAGTCTTGGACACAGATTACCCCCCCCCACCTAGGGCTTTAGATTTGAACTCTTTTGGATCTGAAAATTATGTTAGTGAGTGTGCAGCATCATAGACAATATAATCAAGTCCAACTTCAAATTTCTATTCATAAGGTATTGGGACCATTTATGGTTCAACAACAATTACTGCTGAAGTCTACACCAAGGTTTCATGGGTACACCAACATATGCATACTAAACTCATCCACTTACATTTGAAAGAAAAAAAGGGTGGATATCAGGTAATCAAACCCCAATATATTTTTGGACAAGAGTTACATAGGTTTTGGGAGGATTTGGCATACTTTGGAGACAAAACGAAGAAGAGCGCTATGTAGGATTACTGAGCTAGTTAACTTTCAGGCTCTCCCAAACATACAAAGAGGGATACAAATATTAATTCTGTGAATTGTATGGTCTTCATCATTGAATTAAGAACTTCATATGACTGACATGATTAAAAATGAGCATCCATAGAACTTTTAATCACAAATATTTCAAAACTAGTCAATAAATGAGGCCTAAAGAGCTAGTATTGACAAATATGAGTACAAACAGCTTCTAAGGATCTTGAATTCTTCTTATTATGATAAATATAACTCAGAATTTAATTAAAGTACAACAAAAAACAATAATAGAATAGTCTAAGCAGCAAATAGAGGTTATTTAATCTCAGACTTCACAAAGAGACTCTAATCTTGAATTTATTACAATGCTATGAGTATAATGCTTCTAAGAAGAGAAGAAGAAGAGGTGTCTTCACTAGATATGAAACATAGATGGAAAAAGATTATATTTATGCTCATGTAAGGAAAACCATATTTCATTGACTGCTCACAGGGTGTAGTCACCAAACTAATTCTACTCCTCTAGATGGATCTCCTCAAGAACTCTCTCCAACTGAACTAAAACTAAAGATATATTCTTGATGTATTGAATTATTCAACATTAGGCTGATACAAACATGTAGAAAATACCTCATTAGCTATGTATTAGATCATTGAATATAGGAACGCATATAGAATTAGGGCACATCTCCCAAGCTTGGTTGAGGCGCATCACTCAACCTTGAGAAGCAAAGCTCTCAATTACAAATACAAATGGCCAAAAGAGGTGAGAGAAGTGCACCTACCTTCTTTAATAGACTAGGTGGCTTAATGAGAAATAAATTGGCACGTATCAGTGGATGAGTGTGCCTTCCTTAAAGAGAATTAGCAATAGCTCTACTTTGTGCAACCTTCCTGCTTTTCCTTCCTTCATTGCTTTGTGATTTTCTCCTGCTTTTAGAAACTACGCCCTCCTTTACTTTTTGGATGTTTCCTAATTTTCCAAAATGGCTGCTTTTTGCACTTTCCTTCTTTATGCACTTGCCTACTTTTCACTTCTTTTTCCAGTTTCCTTATTTTTTGTTGTCACCTTGCTTTTAGTTGCTTTCTTTTTGTTTCTATCCTTTCTCAAGTGAAAGAGTGAGGTCCACCTTATCCTCATGCGCCCTCCTAGCCACATGATCATTAGCAATTGTGCCAAAATTAATTAATCGTGATAATAAAATTAATTACAAGGGATTCAAATATTAAAATTATTAGATAATTAACTACTATAGTTCTTGTACCAAAATTATCCCAAAAAATTAATAATTTCTAACTTTTATTTTCTCCTAGACCCTTAGGGATTGAAGGGGTCCAAGACTTGACCAAGTAGCCACTAAGGAAGGGACATGACACGGGTTTTGTATATTAAATAGCCTACTTGAAGAGATAAGAGGCTATGGATTGTTTTTTCAAGAATTGTGTATTTGGAGATCTGCTCAAGTGAAATGTCACCCAACCTTAAGAGGCAAGTGAACATTGTTTTCTAAATGTATTATTAACATACAAGGGTTACTTCTGCAATGTCTCTCATCTTTATTGTTTTGTTTTTGGTTATTATGAACTATAATTTATAGTTTGTTTCATCATAATTATATGTATATCATGTGTTTTTCTAAATTTCACAGTTAAGAATGCCACAAAAAACCCCTAAAAGTACTAAGTTTCAAATAAAATACCCAAGAAAGGAATTCATAGAATCCTTTTGTAGTATGGTAGCCAATTCTATTTAAACGGTTTTTACCCCTTTGTGTAAGAAATATATCCTCGATGAAGAAGTTGTGACTTCATTGATAAATTGAAAGGTATACAAGTTGAAAGAGACACTTTCTCTATCTTATGAAATAAATTCATAAAATGAGAAGAAAGTAGGGCAAGAAAGAAACTTACTAGAATGTATAGCTTATCCTCATTCCTAATTTAGTGCAAGATTCACCATAAAACCCTACAACACTAAGATAATAAAATAACTATACCTTTCTTCAAGCACAGTTAGCCATTCAGAAATTCAATTCAAAGAAATAAACATGTATCCAACATATTGAAGTATGAATTAGAACTTAGCATGATTGTCAACAAATACAGCACTAAGTTAGGGAAGGGAAAGAAGAGAGATATTGTTTATCTAATGAAAAAGTGCAACAATCAAGGATATACCTTAGTATGTGTATAAGTGCTTTATTCTCCCAAGATTGGAATTATCTAACTCTAGCCACATACCATATCACCCTTGGTCTCTAACAACAAACAATTCCTATGTAGAGGAGATAATCTAACAAGGTACTCCAGTCTCCTAGAAGAAAGGACTGTATACTTGGAAAAGGATTTCCAACAAATTAGAATGCATGGAGTTGTAGAAACAAGGAACTTATTCTATCTCAATTCATATGTCTCTATGTTAACCTACAATGATTAATGATTTATTATTCTTTCATTCATTCTAATCATTACCCAATTGAAACTATTCCTTTTATATGGCACAAAAGAAGTTAGAATAGTTAGGGAAAGGGATGAAGTGCAAATAGGTGTCTAACATCTTTACACTCTGCTCATCACCATGAGTTATGCACAATTTATATTTTTGGGGGCATTTCATAGGTGATCACAAGTTTCTAAAGGACAAAATGCGATCGACCACCCATGGGTAGAGTATAACTTGTAGTCTAGTGTCAAATAACTTTGAGAAGTGTTGTGAAAATCAACAAAAGCACAATGACAGGATGTATTCTACTCTCTAGCCATGGGGTGGTCAAATATGGTATAACACCCATGTAAATGTCATTTCACATTGTATTAAGGAAATAGACTAAGTGAATATAATTATTGTAATTGTAAATATACAAGGAAATTAAGTGATAAATCATAAATGAAGTGAACTTAACAAATGATTAGTTATTTTTGGTTGAAACGACTCTAACCATCATGACATTACATAAATACTCATGAAGAGTGAATAAATGCTTGGTTGGTTAACCTTCTTAATTACTCATCTTAATAATTTATTTGTTTATAATGTAATGTAGTCCTTTCTTGAAAGTGTGTTGAAACCCTAGTTTCAACACTTTGGTGTCATTTCCATTTTGAGAATGATCTTAGGTTAAAGAGAATTTGGGAGTGGACCTATTCTTGGTGGGTGGCAGTAGCATGAGAGAAGCGCAAAAACAATCACATGAGAACTAGATGGATGCACATGTTGTAGAAATCATTATTCAAATTGATTGGAGGTGTGAATATTGAGTAAGACTATCAATTCATCCATCCACATTCATGGAACCATGACCACACAAGTCCACATATAGCAAGTTGGAGATTTCGTCCATAAACTGAGTGGAAGAATTCACTTGTTAACCAAACTCATAGTTGCAACAAGACATTTTTTTCAAAGAAGCTAGTCAACGTATATTCCAAAGCATCTTGTTGTAATTGTGGTAAATGTTTTGTAACACACCTAGTGTCACACTAGACTTAATAAACAGTTTTTTTTTAAATCATAAAATACATTAATGCTCATTAGATAGATGCATATTTCATATATGCAATCCTATAACAAATGTATTTGAATGCATAAAATATATACAATTAATTAGAGGAAGCTTCAACTTGTTCCATAAGACACATAATTTCTTTTAACAATGCATAGCAAGACCTACGCACTAAAAAATACCTACATTGCGATAAGAAAGATGACATATGAACTACACACTATGGTTCTCCTAAATTATTTATGTTAATAATTATTAATGTTTTTAGTCTATGAAATTCTATATCCAATTCCTCACCCATACAACCCATGGTATTTAGCTTAAAACAACCTATGGTTTTCAAGCATAAATACAATTCATGCAAGGAATATTAACAAAGCAAATAAACATTATTCTACTTAGCATAAACTAGTTCAGCCTGTGGTTTTCAAAAACCACCAAACCATCCAATACTAAGCTCACTATACGAGCTTTAGCATGTGAAATTTGTTTATATTAATTAACTTCGACATAAATAAAACATATAACTATGCACCCATATCAATACCAATAATTTATTATTTTTACTAAATATGAATAGTGGACCATAATAAGTTTTGGATCCGACAAGTGAACTATGACTTAGAAAGTTGCAACAGAATGAGGTTCGACAAGTGAGCTGTGATAGGAGTGAAGTGTGATAGAGTGAACTGCGACGGAGCGCACTGTGATAGAGTGAACAATGACAAAGTGAAATTTGATGGAGTGAGCTTTGCCGGAGTGAACATTCACATAGTGAACTATGATAGAGTGAACAATGGTGTGAAATGTGACAAAGTAAAAGAACTGTGACAGGAAAAATGAACTTCGCACTATGAACTTCCTTCGAAAATTATCCAATATATTTTCATAAAGGAAACGCGGTAATATTAATTTCATGCTTAGACATTCCTCAAGTTTGTTTTACATTTTATTAAGACAAAGAAAAATATTATTTCAACATAATCATTTTTAAGCTTACTGCCATGTAAGGAACTCGGAGGTAAGAGTTGTCCTTAAAGTGCGAAGTGGGGTTTCCATAAATAAAATAGGAAAAACATTTACAATGGAATAAAAGAAACTAAGGTTATATACATAATCAATCCTCATTTAATGTATTATACATTTAAAACAAGCAAATAAACATTATTTCGAACATGTTCATTTAAACTTACTAAATAGTAAATACTGCGACATAACTACAAAGTTGGGGTTTCCATAAATTACTTAGGAAAATACTGTAGTGACAAAACTACAAAGTTACTCTACTTTGGAGCTTCGACATAAACATTTAGTCTTTTTCAAATAAACCAAATCAGCATGTGGTTTTAATCAATCAAATTAGGCTATGGTTTTAACAACCAAACCAATTTGTGGTTTACAAATTTCATATTAATGCAAAGCACTACAACCAAGTTGAACACATAATATTGTATTTAACTTACTTAATAAGATAAAATATGACATGAACATTTACTACGTAGTAAGAACTTATTTGGTACTCGTTTCAAACACAAAATTTGAACATTTGGGAGTTATGATCTTCTAACCATATGAAAATTTCATCTAACTTAGGAGTTGTGTAGTAAGAACACAACTGCATAGTAGAACTAGCAATTTTACACAAGCCTTTGCACTAAAATTTAGTTATTTGCAAATAATGATGCAACTTAAGAAAAATTAACAAAATGAATGGGATTCCTACTTATTTATTCATTCATAATAGTTTTCCGGCATTATACTCTTCGAAATAATCCCAATAAACATTTCAATTATAAAACCAGGAAATTAAATAGAAAACCATGGCAAATTTTTAACACAAATTATTATCGAAAGTTAATAACACCATTCTCATGAAATAAACTGATCTGTTGAACACTAGAATTGGAAACTGATTGTGTAGCTTCCACTCTCCACCCAACCATAGGTAATTATGCTCATTAATCTCTCAGCATAACACCACCCCCGAGCTTAGACTTGTGCATTCACTAGACAAACTTCTCACGAATTCCCAGAATTTTTAGAATTTACACTTGGAAATCAGGAAAATTGGATTAAATACTAATTCCATGCCAAAAATTGCACTTGACCTCCTTGAGTTCCTTCTGAATGCACAACAGTGAAACACATCACTACCATCTGTGCTCAGAAATCCAACAAGTCAGCTGCATACACCATTTGCCACTTCACTGGGATGACTAGAGACAAAATGGACAAATCTGCAACATATATTTATCAACAAAATGGCTCATAGGTTTAGGGATTCATTTCAGTTTTTGTTTTGGGATAATAATTTTCTCCCATGTTCTATTTGACATACCCAAGCATGGGAAATTTTCTTTGAATTCAAGCTTCTTCCACCACCTTCGCACAAAATGGTCCACCATTACTTTTCCCATCCATGCATAGTTCATGCATGCAATTTTCTCCCCACTTAATCATAATTAAATAATAATTATGATTTTATACATATATTATAAATTCATTTAAATGGGTTTAAGACTTAGGACAAATTTAGGGGCTTAAATATTTAACAGGGTCATAACATGGTCTCCCACCTAAGACATCTAACCCCCTTACTGTCTCTAGTGAATACACAAGTCCCTGATCTTTTCATCGTACTACCTCAGCCCATCCAGTTGTGGATTTTTTTAGTATTAAATTTACAAAATACAAAATGTTCAGCCTTGCAGGAATTTATAAACAATGGTTGTCATATGACTAGGGGTTTCAAACCAGGGGTATTACATGTTTCCTTTGAAATATGGAAAAATTTACTGGTATATGAATATAACATGAAAAAATTACAAGTTAATACACTCTAGGGGGATAAATAGTGATGGTATACAAAGTGCGTATAGAGTCAAGTATAAAAATTAATTTTTTTTGAAAAGTGTTTCATGTTAATATTATGCAACCATAAAGAAAAATATCATGGAGAGTGAAGGCCACCTCCTATTGTTCTTTTTCTTCTTCCTTCTCCTATGGGATATGGGACCCCCCAAAATTAGGTGAATGTGAAAACCACCTCCCTCTTGATGGTTGGTAAATGTAATGTTCCCATTCAAATAATTGCATAGTAAGACAATCCCATCATTCCTACTAGTTTCCTAGGTTGGATGGGCACATGTGGAATTGTAATAAGGAAGCTAATAAATGATGTTTAGACATTAGAAGGGTCAATTATTTAATAAATAGGTTGAATAAATAAATTCAAGAGAAATTCTAGGTGGCAAGTGGTTTTGAAGACATATGGAGGATGTGGAACCCACACTAGCTTGATTTCTCAAGGACACATGGCATCTCTCTCTTGCCAATTCGAATTTATGAGAAGGTGAACACTCTTGGGTGAGTTGGTAAGTCATAAAACTTGGCATTGAGAATCTTAGGTCGAATTGGGATGGATTGGTAACCTCCATGGAAGATAAAGAGTCAAATTGGAAGTTTGTGGACACTTGGGCTAGATTCCCTAGCCCCTATGACACCAATGATGGAGCATCTATGACAACTATGACAAATTGCAGATCTGACCTCTGACATATGGCAATTATGACATGTCAGCCCCAAAAATAGGATCAAGGAAGGCGCTCATGGGAGTTGGAGAAGCCAAAGAGACTCAAACTTGAATTTGGGAGAAGATGGAAGGTTGGAACTAGGAGATAAGTGGCAAATGGGGAATATTTCCTAAGTGGAAATATCTTGAAGCTATGGAGAGGATTTAGACCCTTATAAGGATAATGATGGTTATAAAATGAAGAAATCAATGATGAGAATGGCTTTTGATGATTTGAGAAAAATTGCATTTGTGAAGAGAGAGCTAGTGGATGACTAGTTTCTTGCCTTAGCCAATGTCGAGGGTGAAAGATTCCCATCCAAGTTGGTGTTTGGAGAGGCCACTCAGGTCTTTCATGGAGCTTTTATGGAGTTTTATTTATAAGCATCAGCTACAGGGAAGCTCGTGGATGTTTTTAGTGCAACACCATTTCTCGACCATTTCGAGTTTTGAAGGCATATTCATGCTCCTTGAGGGAGGGCGTTTTTGGTGAGCTCTTGTGCTTCTTGGGAGAGATTATAATTATGTATTTATTCTTGAAATAGATTAATATCCTCTTTTATTAACATTCAAAAAGTCTCACATAGAACTACCCACTGGTTGTATGCAAAAATGTTGATTAATGAGCAAACAATGTCCATTTCCCCACTACATTGATGTATATCATTATAATGATCATGATTTTGAATGAATGGATGATTCTATGATACATTTTTTATTAATAGACTTCCATGGATGTATTTTACAATTTTGATATACTGTACTTGAGCATTTGAAGTATTTTTACTCAGTTTAATTGGATTGGGAGAAGAAATAGTGCCATTTCCCCAAGGGTCAAATTGGGGATTTTTGCAAATGAATGGGAGAGGGTTGGAACATACATAATAATAAATTAATGGTACATTGGGAACCTTATTAACATCCTTAATACATCCCATACCTCTGTTCAGAAATTCGAGGGAGTTTGGAAGCATTTGGGAAGCCAATTTCAGTACTTACCCTAGGAGGATTTGAACCCAAAATTACTAGTAAAATTGCATACTTGGAATAGAATCTTAAGCGAGTTTGAAGAGGTATTTTGGTGGCCATATATTATCCCTGAATATCATATTTAAGTCCTAATATCATTCATAAAACTTCCTTGAATATTTGGGTCCATTTGGGGCAAAATTGGGACCTAGGCATCAAAACTAGTCAAACGTCGAAATTGGAGAAAAATTGGAAAATTGGGCATTTTCATAAATTTTTGAAAAAGGGACATTACAAGTGGTATCAGAGCATGGTATTGGCATCTGATGGTATTAAAAAGAATCCAAACAAATAAACCACCACCCTTTGAATCGGTAGTTGAAGAAGTTTTGGTTGAAGAAGAGATAGTAGCAGAAAAAGAGTTTTTTTCTAAAACGATGGGTAGAGAGGAGGAGGAAAAATTAAGACATAAGGAGGAATTTATTGAAGCCTTAAAACCATTTTTTGATGGAATTACCATGGGTATGTTAGAGATGAGTAGACAAATGATGAAAATTTGTGAATTGTTGGGTAGCCAACTTTCAAGCAAAGGGATGATAGGAGATAGCAGTGGTTCACACTCAGGAGAAAAGAAGAGTGGGGGTGAAAATATTCTCTCAAGTACAGGACCTCATAATAGACCTAATGAATTTCAAAACACACAAAGGAATACTTCCCCTAAATTTCTCACACCCAAAGAAGAGCCCGATATTGAAGTGGATTATAAGAAACTAGCAAACGAATGGAATGATTTGAATGAAGAGTATAAAAGAGGTTTACCATTCAGTGAGTACATTGATGCTATACAGAAAATGAAAAGGAGGGAAGACACTAGAAGTCCATTCCAAAAGAAAGAATTAAATAGTGCTATTGGTAAAATGTTACTTCCTACTTTTGATGGTTCTTCTCAAAATTCTGCTAACACTTGGGTGCAAAAATTGGATGTGTATTTTTAGCTGAATCCTATGTTGGAAAATGATGCATTAAAATGGCCATTTTGCATTTGGAAGGAGATGTTAATGAATGGTGGTTCCATGGCCTAAGAACCTTGGTTCATGATCAAGTTAAAACATATGGAGAGTTTGTTGACAGGGTACAAGAGAGATTTGAACAAAAAGATCCAGAATTGCCTTTCAAAGAACTAACTCAACTGAAACAAACTGGGACCCCTACTGAATATATGTTGGAATTTAAAAAATTATCAGTCAAGGTGGCTGGTGTATCTATGGGAAGGTTGGTATTGCTGTTCACTGAAGGTTTTGTTTAACCCTTAAAAGGTTTGGTCAAAGCCCACAACCCAACTACATTAAATGATGTAATGAGCTTGACTAGGGATCTCCAAAATGTGCTTCCTAGAACGTGATTTCCTCCCAAGCCTGACTTCAGAATTGAAAAGAAACCTTGGAAAAGAGATGCACCTGATAATAAGCCATGGCAAGAAGATGAATATGGAAAGGGTAAGAAAGAGTAACTAAGAAGAGAAGATCTCAAAAGGAATAAATTGTGTTACTCATGCTTCCAATCGTGGGCACGAGGACATAAATGTGCTAAGGGAAAGGCCCAATTCATTGAAGTATTTTGTGATGAGGGATATGAAGGGGGAATTGAGGAAGAAGGACATACTTCAGCCTAAGAAGAGGGATATACTGTTAGTTTTTCATAATTTACTTCAATCTGATCTAGGATCTTAACTGAGAGAACAACATATGTACAGCATATCTACAGCATATCAATCATGGACACAACAATGCAAGCACACAAGAGACACAGAGTTTACTTGGGGAAAACCATAAAGGTGAAAACCCCAATAACTTCCTCATAGATAGATAGAACAATGATACAACCAAAGTACAAGAGATAGTCTTCTCCTAGAAGCAGCTTCTCCTCCTACACAAGTGCGCCACTCTCCAAAGAGTGTGTGTGAGAATATAATAATGAAATAGAGTGCCTCCCGCACTCTATTTATACTTGACTTGACTTGCCTAATAACCTTTAGTAGGTCGACCTTAACTTAACCACATAACATAATGCTGACTGGGCCGACACCCAATAGGGTGGTCTAATAACCCTTTGACCCACATGGCTGACCCCCAATAGTGTGCTCTAATAACCCTTCGACCCACATGAATTATACAGGGCCGACCCCAACAAGGTGGTCTAATAACCCATCAAGTATAAGTTACGACACTTACAATATAAATGACGACACTTCCATATAGAGGAATAATAACATCTCTATAGGAATACAAACACTTCCATATAGAGGAATAATACCATCTCTATAGGAGTATAATATACATATATGAAATACATTCTGAAGTTACATATACATCAACACTCCCTCTTAACTAGGAAGGTATTTCTCGACATAGGTCTTCTAGCGCAAGTCTTCTTCTCTGGATCATCGTCACTGGATAATCATCATCGAGTCATCGTCATCATCACTGCTGCTGCTATCTCAATCAATATGTGAATCTACTCATCATAGGAAGTTCTACAGAGCCAGTCCTTTTTCATACTAGATGTATTCCCACCATCTACAGGTCTTCATCATCACTGGCCATACTGTGGAATTCTCAGGACTTATTACGTGCGTCACAAAACCTTAAAAGAGTCTCTTGACTAGCAAGAACCCTAAAGAGCATCTGAGGCCTTTTTCATCATGTCCAAATCTCCATGACTTATTACATGTGACCCCACCACAAAACCTCGAAAGAGCATTCCAGGATGTTACGGGTACACAACTCCAACCTGAAGGATCTCCCAGGGCACAAATTACATGTGGTCACCACAAAACCTAGCAAGAGCATCTTAGGATGTTACAGGTACACAACTTCGACCTGAAAGATCTCCCAGGGCACAAATTACATGTGGTCATGGAAAAACCTCGAAAGAGCATCTCAAAATGTTATGGGTACATAAATCCGACCTGAAATCTCCCGGGCACAAATTACATGCCATAGGAAAAAACCTCGCAAAGCATCTCAGGATGTTACGGGTACACAACTCCGACCTGAAATCTCCCAGGGCACAAATTACATGTCCTCCCAGAGCAATGTCTCGAAAGAGCATCCCAGGCTGTTACGGGTACACAAATCCAACCTATAGGATCTCCTAGACATGTTCATCTACACAACCTGTTCCATGGCCACAGAGTATCATCCTGATAGTCACCATACATCATCCTAATGTACACATGATCATCCTGATCATCATCACTGCATCATCCTGATGCATGTCATCTAGAGCAACATCCTGAAGCTCGTCCACCATGATAATCCTGATCATACAATGCATCTACTTGATGCATACCAATTATCTAACTGATACATATCATCATACATGATCCACCTGATCACACAATGTATCTTCCTGATACATATAAACATACATGATCTACCTGATCATACAAAGTATCCACCTGATACATATACAGATACATGGTCCAAGCATCCAACATGATGCATATACAAATACATACAAATGATCCAACCAATCATATCCAGCATCCAACATGATGCATACATACATATACATATAAATGATCCAACTGATCATATCCAACATCCAACATGATGCGTACATACATATACATATAAATGATCCAACTGATCATATCCAGCATCATCCTGATGCATATATAGAGCAGTAACTAAAGCATCGTCCTGATGCTCATCATCCAGTGCTTACATCCACATCCATGTGAAGGATCCTCCTTCCAACATGCTTGGAATGGCTTCCACAAATGTGTCCATCACTTCTTCCTTGAAGTGTCGTCGATCTGAAGAACACCAAGCCTCTCCTTGAAGTACTTGAACTTCACTCTGGCTAGTGGCTTTGTCAACACATCTGCAATCTGCTCATCCGTCGCAACATACAGGAGATTCACTGCTCCTCTCTGCACCATATCCATGATATAGTTATATTTGATCTCTATGTGTTTCGACCTGTCATGGAACAGCGGGTTCTCAGACAGCTTCACACAACTCTGGTTGTCAGAAAATATACCAGTAGCCTCCAGTGGCGGATCAAATAACTCAGACAGTAGCTTCCTAAGCCATACTGCCTCACAACTAGCCGAACAAGCTGCAACATACTCTGCTTTGGATGTACTCGGTGCTACATAGGACTGCTTCCTACTAAACCAAGAGATCACACCTGATCCCATACTGAAGCAGCACCAAGAAGTGCTCTTCCTATCTACAACACTGACTGCCCAATCTGAATCAACATAACCCTGCAGGTTAAACTTTTGATTCGCATCATACTTGAGCCCATAGTCAACTATACCCTTCAGGTACCTCAAAATATGCTTTACAAAAACCAGGTGAACACCTCTGGGATCCATTAGGAACTGACTCATTGTGTTCACCGCAAAGCAAATATCTGGCCTCATGTTCGTCAGGTACATCAAGGACCCAATCATCTGACGATACACAATAACATCAACCAGATCAGATGAAGGATCACATAGAAGCTTCAGGTTCAATGCCATAGGTGTGGCCATGGCTTTACAGTCCATCATCCCGAACCTCTTCAGGATCTCTACTGCATACTTCCCTTATCCAAGGAAGATTCCATCTGTACTCTGCCACACCTCCATACCTAGAAAATAGTGCATCATCCACAAGTTCTTCATCTCGAACTCGGCAACAAGCTTCCGCTGCATGTTAGCAATCAATCTATCTTCACCTGTAATAAACAGGTCATACAAAAGTAGTATCACTGGATTTCCTTCCTCAACCTTGTAGTAAAGGTTGGAATTCGCTTTACTCTTGGTAAAGCCTAAACATGATAAAAAGTTGTCTATCCTACCATACCAAGTTCTGCACATATATGACTCCGTGTCATGTGTCTCAGAACCAAGTGGCTGCTCCACATACACTTCTTCTTCAACTACACCATTCAAGAAAGTTGTCTTGAAATCCATCTGGTGTATCTTCCCTTTCATCACTAGAGCAAGTACGGATCTAATGGAAGTGTATATGGATACAGGAGCAAAAGCCTCTATGCTACCACCTGCAGCATGCTTGATCTTGTAGATCCTCTTGGAAGTCACTACAGACTCCCCTTCAGGTCTTGGGACTGCATCCCAAACATCTTCATGATCGACTGGTACTCCTCAATCATGGCATTCTTCCCAAATCCTGGGAACTTCAATATCTTCAATATTTTCAATATATAACTTTGTTGCTGAAAAAATGTTGTAGTCCTTCTTTTGTAGGTTATGGTATATGATCTTTCCTACACAACAAGTTAAATTGCATGATTAGAAAACATCTCATAGTTTTCAGAACAAATTCTTACACATAAGAAAATATGTCATACAGTCATGCAATTATCTTAGCCAATGCTTCAATACAACATTTATCCATATCCTGTAACTTTCTAGATGCCTTCCAATCTCTACCAGAGCATTGTTAAGAGTGTGCACAACTCCCAACATGTCAGCAAAGAGGTTTCATTCTAGATAAGTAGCAATGGAATGTTGTACAGTGCCATAGGCCACTTACCCATGTATATTAGTAGTAAACTGTTCATCAATGCAACTATTATAATATGCATAATACACAACCTAATTCTAGGAACAGGAGTATATCCATTATTGAACAATATTATTTAAACAATAAAATATGCAAGGAATGATAATTCAAATACTTATCTTTGTTTGTTTGTTGGGTTGACTTCCTCTCAGTATTTGCTTCTTTTCTGCAACTACATTCTGATGTGGATTGTGAGAAGTAATCAACTCCCTCTGAATATCTGCATCCTTGCAGAAACTACTGAAGTGTGCTCCTTCTTGATCTTTGATTCCTTGCAGGAACAACTGGAGTGTACTCCCTCTTGATTTTTTCTTTCTTGCAGGAACAACTGGAGTGTGCTCCCTCTTGATCTTTGCTCCCTTGTAGGAATAACTGGATTTTTCTCCCTCTTGATCTTTTCTCCCTTAATTACCTGTCCTTGAACTTATATCCATCCTTAATCACTATGCATGGTTATTAGTATCATCATTGTGTTATCCTCGAGGTCTCATACATAATCACACATTCATTAGTATAATCTTAATACTATAAAAACACAATAATCTTAAACATGTGTAGTCATGATCATTTCAAACAGAAATAATAAGCATTAGTATTCAAGGACTCTTATGGTTAGTCATATCATAAATTAAAGTAAGAAACATAATATGCCTACACCCATGATTACTCAAACCCATGAATAATCATTATCAATCATGCCATGTATAGTTATATAAGAGATCCTATCACAAGGTAGGATTCTAACTTGATATAGGAAAAACATACCTGGATTAGTATGTTAGCTAGTTATGTCTAACATACTCAAATGATGTCTTCTTGTTCTTCTTCAATGACTTGTGGTAGTAACCTGCATATCTCATAGGTTAACCATTATAGAACCAAGTTATACATACCTCGTAAATGGATCTTCTATGTGATCCATGACAATGGATGAATCTTTGTCTTTATGTCACCATGATCATATGTTCTTGAACTAAAACATGATTTGTCTTTCTTGGTGTACCTTTCATGTTAGCGGACAACATAAACCTCATACACCACCATAATGCATTAGTACAATCATAAGTGTCAACACCCTAATCAATGAATATTTTATATCATGCATTCATAATTTTATTAAGGTGATATGACAAGTCTAAATTTAAACAAGATTGTACTAACCGTGATAATATGAAGACAAACATACCATAGACTTAATCATGAACAAATCTTGAAACATACCTGGATAAGTCATACCTATCGAGATTGCTTGTAATCTTCTTATGTAAGGCCTTAGCCTCATCTCTTCTGAAACAGGAACTTCTTCACTTATGCATATGACCAATCCATTCTCTTCTAGGGTTAACCCAATCCACTTGATTTGCAGGAACTGGATCTTGAACTGGATTAGGGTTTGTCAAAGAAACCCTAAAAATTCAAACTTTGAATTTCAAACTTCTAAAATGATAGAAATATGTGCCTTGATGAGCTGATCAAGCTAGTATACTCATAATTTGAAAACTGCAAAGTTTCACCCCTCAAATTTTCCTTAGAAACTTCTAGATTCACTAGACATGACCCCGAACTAGGGTTTGATAAAGCCCATCCTTCTGTCCAATCAAAAGGTTCAATCCAAAGCTCTAAGCTTCTGTTTTTATAAGGAGCTTCCAGCCGTGGTCACAGATTTCAAAAATTTCCATTTTTGTAGAAACCCTAATTTTCCACTTTTCCGATCAAAGTCCCGAACTAGGGTCTGATCAAGCCTGGCCTTCTGCCCAACCAAAAATTCTGATCTTGGTCTCTAAATTTCAATTTTGATGAGTAGAATTCAGTCGTAATCTCTGATTACAAAAATTCCAACTTTCCCCGAAACCCTAAATTTCGGAAGCCATCAATGAAGGTGCTAAAAAATAATTCTGTTTTGACAGAAATATGTACCTAATTGTTTCTAGTGTAACTATGAACTTTTCAATCCACAGGGTCCAAAAACATTTTTCGTGGTAGCCCGACCTGCCATATTTCCAACCCCATAGTTATGACCTCAAATGGATTCTCTAAGAGAGATTTATTCTAAGTGTTGCAATGTGACTTGTTTATGGGATAAAACATGAGAGCGAACTTGTATGGCGTGCCACATGTCATTGGTTCAGTTTCAGCCTCTAAAAAAGTTACCTCAGAAGTTTCAGTCCGTGCACTAATTTTCACATTTTACGAAATTTCATTTGGAGCTTCCTAGCCCAAGTTATGAACCTTTTTCCAAGGTCACCTATTTTTGACTGAGATCTGGAAGAAGCAGAAACCCTATATTGTACAGATCATAAAGCACAAAGTACAATGAATTAGAATTTTTACTTTGGACACACGGTACATGCGGATCTGATCTTCGACCTGTAGAAGTTTCATATCCAAAAAAATTTCCAAAATGGATTTATAGTGAAAGTGCTACGATGACTGGCTTTTGCTATATCAATCCCAAGCATCGCAAGTGCAACAAGTGTCATACATGCCATACCATGCCTTCTTTCAGGCTAGCTCTGATACCATGTTAGCTTTTCATAATTTACTTCAATCTGATCTAGGATATTAAATGAGAGAACAACATGTACAACATATCTACAGCATATCAATCATGGACACAATAATGCAAGCACACAAGAGACACAGAGTTTACTTGGGGAAAACCATAAAGGTGAAAAACCCCAATAACTTCCTCAGAGATAGATATAGCAATGATACAACCAAAGTACAAGAGATAGTCTTCTCCTACAGTAGATTATCCTCCTCCACAAGTGCGCCACTCTCCAAAGAGTGTGTGTGGGAATAGAATTATGAAATAGAGTGCATCGCACACTCTATTTATACTTGACTTGACTTGCCTAATAACCTTTACTAGGTCGACCTTAACTTAACCACATAACATAATGCTGACTGGGCTGAAACCCAATAGGGTGGTCTAATAACCCTTTGACCTACATGGCCGACCCCTAATAGGGTGGTCTAATAACCCTTCGACCCACATGACTTATACAGGGGCGACCCAAACAAGGTGGTCTAATAACCCATCAAGTATAAGTTACGACACTTATAATATAAATGACGACACTTCCGTATAGAGGAATAATAACATCTCTATAGGAATACAAACACTTCCGTATAGAGGAATAATACCATCTCTATAGGAGTACAATATACATATATGAAATACATTCCGAAGTTACATATACATCAACATATACTACGACAGAAGAAGGGAAACAAGAGGTGAAGCATCCCTCACCCACCAAAGTGAGAATGGCAGTACTTTCAGTAGTACCTCGATATCACACAATCCGATGCAAGGGTGTGGTACTAGGACAAAGAACTTCAGTTTTGGTAGATGGAGGAGCCACACATAACTTCATTGATGTAGACATGGTGGAAAAAAGAAAGATACCTATTGAACCATTTGATGGCTTCACAATTGTCATTCCCAGTCACCACACAATGGAGTGCAAAACATGGATTCCACAGTTGCAAGTCACCGTAGGTAACTATAATTTTGTTGATAGTTTTTATGTGGTTGATTTTGCTGATACTAATGTTGTTTTGGGAGTACAATGGTTGTATTCAATAGGAGAGCATACATAAAATTATCAAATTCCGGAAATGAAATTCCAAGATTCAAAAGGAATACTAAGGGTTGTGAGAGGGCAGCACACCTATCCGAATCAGGTAGTTTCTTCCCATAGCATGAAGCACCAAAATAGAAAGGTTTTGGGAAACATTACTCATGGAAGGCCACCTGATAGAGGAGGGACAAGTTTGCAACATGGTAAATTGATATTGCTTGAGGGCAAGCAATCTTGGGTGGGGAGGACTGTAATGTCCATATTCAAATAATTGCATAGTAAGACAATCCCATCATTCCTACTAGTTTCCTAGGTTGGATGGGCACATGTGGAATTGTAATAAGGAAGCTAATAAATGATGTTTAGACATTAGAAGGGTCAATTATTTAATAAATAGGTTGAATAAATAAATTCAAGAGAAATTCTAGGTGGCAAATGGTTTTGAAGACATATAAAGGGTGTGGGACCCACACTAGCTTGATTTCTCAAGGACACATGGCATCTCTCTCTTGCCAATTCGAATTTATGAGAAGGTGAACACTCTTGGGTGAGTTGGTAAGTCATAACACATGGCATTGAGCGTCTTAGGTCGAATTGGGATGGATTGGTAACCTCCATGGAAGATAAAGAGTCAAATTGGAAGCTTGTGGACACTTGGGCTAGATTCCCTAGCCCCTATGACACCAATGATGGAGCATCTATGACAACTATGACAAATTGCAGACCTTACCTCTGACATCTGACCATTATGACATGTCAGCCCCAAAAATAGGCTCAAGGAAGGCGCTCATGGGAGTTGGAGAAGCCAAAGAGACTCAAACTCAAATTTGGGAGAAGATGGAAGGTTGGAACTAGGAGACAAGTGGCAAATGGGGAATATTTCCTAAGTGGAAATATCTTGAAGCTAAGGAGAGGATTTCGACCCTTAGAAGGCTAATGTTGGTTATAATATGAAGAAATCAATTATGAGAATGGCTTTTGATGGTTTGAGAAAAATTGCATTTGTGAAGAGAGAGCTAGTGGATGACTAGTTTCTTGCCTTAGCCAATTTCGAGGGTGAAAGATTCCCATCCAAGTTGGTGTTTGGAGAGGCCACTCAGGTATTTCATGGAGCTTTAACGGATTTTTATTTGCAGGTATCAGATATAGGGTAGGTCGTGGATTTTTTTAGTGCAGTACCATCTCTCAACCATTTCCAGTTTTGAAGGCATATTCATGCTCCTTGAGGGAGGGCATTTTTGGTGAGCTCTTGTGCTTATTGGGAGAGCTTATAATTATGTATTTCTAATTGTAATAGATTCATATCCTCTGTTATTGATATTCATAAAGTATCAGGTCGAAATACCCACTGGTTGTATGCAAAAATGTTGATTGATGAGCAAACAATGTCCATTTCCCCACTACATTAATGTATATCATTAGAATGCTCATGATTTTGAATGAATGGATGATTGTATGATACATTTGTGATTAATATACTGCCATGAATGTAATTTACAAGTTTGATGTACTGTACTTGAGCATTTGAAGTATTTTTACTGAGTTTAATTGCACTAGGAGAAGAAATACTGCCATTTCCCCAAGAGTCGAATTGGGGATTTTTGCAGCTGAATAGAAGAGGGTTGGAACAAACATAATAATAAATTAATGGTACATTGGGAACATTATTAACATCCTTAATACATCCCATATCTCTGTTCAAAAATTCGAGGGAGTTTGGAAGCATTTGGGAAGCCAATTTCAATACTTACCCTAGGGGGATTTGAACCCCAAATTACTAGTAAAATTGCATACTTGGACCAGAATCTTAAGAGAGTTTTGTAGAGGTCTTTTGGTGGCCATATATCATCCCTGAACATCATATTTAATTCCTAATATGTCACCTACCCAAATTTTGACACTAATTATCTTATTTGAAAAATACATTATGATAAATTTTAATTACAAAGTTTTGTAATTATGACTAAATCTGGTCAAGGATGATTGTAATGACTTATTATTATTATTTAATAAATTAAACAGGAGACAAACACCCAAGGGAATTGTTAAATGAGTGTTCACTGACCTACTAGGAGGAATGGAAGCTGTTAGAAGGCATGGGACAAATGGAAGCAATTGCACTCCACCACTAGCTGTTGCTTATGGGACAACTACCCCTAAAATTGTGGCATTATCCCTCAGGTGGATGGCAGAGAGTTGTTAGCTCATTAATGACTAGTTGAACCACTAAAAGGCCTAGGCAGCCTAAATAAGACAATTCGAATTGAGCAGGTAGCTCTACAATATTTTCTGCAGAAATATTTCCTCGAGTGTATTAGGTGATCACTGAGAGATTCAAATAGGGAGGCTAAGTGGAAGTGCATTGTGAGTTTGCTAGTTATTCTAAGAAGGAAACCAGAGGTGTTTGTGCAGGTCTCTTTCACTTCTGAGTCTTTATGACTGGATGATCTATATTTTATTGCAAGTTGATGAACTAAGGCTTCTATAGACTCTTCTTCTTCCTACTAGTTCAGTGAATAGGATCGGGAGTCATAAGGCAAGTAATTTGGTTGTCTTCATGAAGAGGTTTGGTGGAACAGGTTCCTTGGGCTGTTTGCTTCTCCTACAGTCAATTAGGTTCTAATGTTTTGATTTATTGTTATAACTAAATGATTTTCTACATTGTAGATTTATTATTTACAGTTATACAGAAGAAATTGTTTCAATTCCTGAACTAGAGATGATTGGCATAAGGATGGTTAAGTAAATTAGATGAATGATTAAATTATTTTCTGTATTTTTTCCATACTGTTATCTGTATAGTACTCTAGTACAGAAAAGTAAAATTTATAGGGATGAATGATAGGCAGAATGCCATTTGAATGATTAGATAATTACTGTAACATTTCTTTTAAATTCTGAAGTATCATTTATGTAAAACTCAGAATATAGAACATCACATTATAAAACAAATATTTAGCTTTTCCTATATTTAGTTACAAAAGAAAGACATGTTATCTCTGCATGAAAATAGGTTTTCAATAATCACTATCCATTGTTGTCAGTTAACACTATGCATTCTATTTCAACAATAGGGTAATATCAATCCAATGTTTTAGGCATTATTTATTCTAGAAGTTTTAACAGCTGCAATAAATTCTTTATACATAATAGTTATACATAAACAATAGATATCATAAATAATAAACATCATTATATTATATCATTCATTTCAGTATTCATGTATTGTTTCGATTTAATTATAAATTACAAAACTTTAAACTCAAATACTGTCCTTACAAACATAACCCTAACTCCATTTATTTGTTATTTAATGTCCTCTTCCAGTACAGTAAACAAAGGACCGAAAACCTTAATTATGCTTTTTGTAAAATCTCAAGCACAGCTGAATCTAGCTACTGTGGATTCCTCACTGGTGAAAGATTGCACAACATTTGCAAGAATGGCATAAAAAATTTAAATGAATGAAGAACAATTACACATGAAATGGTGAATAATGTCAATATTATTAACTGTCCCACCTTAACAAAGGTTAAGAACACCCATATATACAAATCTGGAAGAATTCGAATCCATCTGGAGTGTTCACACTGATCTAGCTTAGAAAAAGCTCAAACCCCCCTAGGTTGACCAAAATATCCCAAACCATCCCAAACTGGTTCGAATATGCAGTGTGAATGCTGGGAATGATTGGACAGGCCCATGTGACCTCACACATGTGAAGAAACTGGTTGGTTAGAGGTTTGGAGTCTAAAATTGGTCAAAAATGTGACAAAACAAGGCAAGATTGTCCATAAAGAGAGCAAATGCGCCCTAGGTAGAAGAGAAGCATGCTGAGTGCATTAAATGACCTGAGGAGGGCGCTCTAGGCATGCTGAGTGCATTAATTTCCCTGGGGAGCGCTCCACATAGCTGGTTTGACTCAGCACTTGTTCACATTTGCTATCTAGTTCATGATAATTGACCATTTAGTAGCTAATCAACTTAGGGATGTAATCATTAATCACTTGGGCTAATTAATCATCATTAATAAATGATTAATGTACATAGGTGGAAAAATGTTCTAACACCCCCCCTTAAGCTAGACTTAGTGAAATATCAAAAATTAAGGCCTTGGCAACTAGGCTCAAGTCACCTTTTACATTATGAAAATTTATTTGTCCATGTAAAATGAGGAAAGAGGCAAAACCACATGGGAAAAATCCTCCCTCAAGAATGGACATGATACAGAGATGATCAAAAGGTCTTCAACGGGTCTTGTTCTTCACTTGAATGAGTTGAATGAACAACTTCTTGCTGAAATACTTGGTGAAGATGTTGTGGATGTCATGATCATGCACCAATTCTTCAATGTTTTGTAGGAAAAAAACATGTTGGAAGGCTCCTTGAATCTCATCATTTGATGATGGGGGAGCATTATAAGAATGCTTCTTGCTGCATACATACTCTGATATGAATACATGATCAATAATGGAAAAGATATCTCTGCAAAATCCTTCCCAAAGAACATCAAAAATCTCAACAAAATCTGCATTTTGAGGAGCTTCCACATGGAAAATCAAACCATGAATCTTCCTTCCGAACTGATGTAGCAACTTCCCAAATCTGTAATAGAGATCATGTGGCTCTGATATATCAGAATAGGAGCCATATGGAGCAGCAAAAACTAGAGGTATAATGTCTCCATGATCGAATGGTTTTACAGTAAGAGAAGTGTGTGTAACTGGATCACACTGACAGTTGATCAAACTTGAAGGGTCTGGAGACTTGAGTTTTGAACCATAGGTGGTAAGATCAGGTCCAGACATGTGGAACAGCAGTCCCATGATAGCCAATGACATGGCTGTCCAACCAAGGAATGATATGCAAGACATAAAACCAAGATATATCAGTGACACAGTTTTGGAAACAATAAAATTGTGAGATTTTCCAACTGTAGAACTTGGGGTTTGTGTGGTCTTTTGGGCATCCAATGGTTGGGGAAATGGTTTGATGGCTGTCATAACCTGTATATCAGCCTGCATATTATCTTCCATATCAGAATATGAAAGATCTGATTGAAGTGGGAAAGAGCTTTCAGAAGGCATGTCAAAAACTAGTGAAAAATTACTAGTATTGGGAGAAAGCTTCGGTGAACTGGATGGAGATTCTTTCAGGGAAGAGACTGAATTTTCTGAATCTGATATATCAGAATGTAAATCAGAAACAGAGATATCAGAAAAATATTTGGCTCTTTCACCCAAATTATAGAGCTTTTTACCTTTGCATGTGGCATAGAGGCAATGATCTTGTTCCAAAGAGAGCTTGGCTTCTTCTCTTCTTGCAAAATCTGGAACATCAATGTTATGTTCTTCAAGTAGCTTGGTTAGAATGTCTATCTTCTTTCTGAAACATGATTTTTCATTGTGAGAACCTCTGCAATAACCACATTTGGGCTTCTCTTTCTTGCTCTTCATCTTCTTGACTTTTGAATCTTCATCACTTGAACTTGAGCTTTCATCACTTGAATGCTTCTTCTCCTTCATCTTCTTCTCTTGAGGTTTCGGCCCCTTTGGTTTTTGCTTGCCTCTTCCATATTTCGAATCTCCAGCTGCAAGAACTTGGTCTTTTTGCTTGATGGAGCCCATCAAGACCAGCTTGTCTTGCTCTTGAGTTAGCATCTCCATGAAGTCAGCCAAGGATGGCATCTTCCAACCTCTAACTGTGAGCCTTGTGGAGTTGAAGGAAGACACAAAAACTGAGTATTCAGAACCCAGTTTGGAGAGAATGGACAACACCAACTGTTCTTCTTTCTTCTCTATGCCACATTGTCTGATCTGCAAGACCAAGTTCTTGAACTTAGTGAAGAAGTCCTGGATGGAATCGAAATTCCCTGGGCTCAGTGAGACAAGCTCATTTTCGAGCTGGTGGCCTCTCATCTCATCAGTCTTTCCAAACAGTGTCTCAAGCTTGAGCCACACTTCATTTGGAGTTGCTAGAATTTCTACATGAAACAGGAGGTCTCTCGAAATGCTGAGACAAAGGAGGCCAAATGCCTCATCCATTCTGTTAAAAAACTTGGATTTCTCCACAGCCGAGTTTGGCTCCACCTCAGTGCCCATCGTGATTCTGTAGAGACCCTTAGATCTCAGCAAAATCACCATTTCTGCCTTCCAATCGAAATAGTTGAAGGGAGTGAGCACGTTTGGGTGAGATGGCTCCATTCTTCTCTGCTGCAATTCGCACTGGCTGACAATGCTGATCTTTAGTACCTGCAAACAACTCTCAAATCACTCTGGAGGGATCTACACTAACAGATTCGAACCCTGTATGGATAGTGGGTGCATTCGGGAGAGAATCACACCTGAGAGGAGCCACTAGATTTCTCCAGTAAGCTCAAGGCAATGGCCTCAGGAATTATGTGGTTTCTCCACTGCTTCTGGCAATCCACTACAACAGTCTTGCTGGTTCGAATTCTAGCTCCAAGAGCTTTGATACCATGTAAAATCTCAAGCACAGCTGAATCTAGCTACTGTGGATTCCTCACTGGTGAAAGATTGCACAACATTTGCAAGAATGGCATAAAAAATTTAAATGAATGAAGAACAATTACACATGAAATGGTGAATAATGTCAATATTATTAACTGTCCCACCTTAACAAAGGTTAAGAACACCCATATATACAAATCTGGAAGAATTCGAATCCATCTGGAGTGTTCACACTGATCTAGCTTAGAAAAAGCTCAAACCCCCCTAGGTTGACCAAAATATCCCAAACCATCCCAAACTGGTCCGAATCTGCAGTGTGAATGCTGGGAATGATTGGACAGGCCCATGTGACCTCACACATGTGAAGAAACTGGTTGGTTAGAGGTTTGGAGTCTAAAATTGGTCAAAAATGTGACAAAACAAGGCAAGATTGTCCATAAAGAGAGCAAATGCGCCCTAGGTAGAAGAGAAGCATGCTGAGTGCATTAAATGACCTGAGGAGGGCGCTCTAGGCATGCTGAGTGCATTAATTGCCCTGGGGAGCGCTCCACATAGCTGGTTTGACTCAGCACTTGTTCACATTTGCTATCTAGTTCATGATAATTGACCATTTAGTAGCTAATCAACTTAGGGATGTAATCATTAATCACTTGGGCTAATTAATCATCATTAATAAATGATTAATGTACATAGGTGGAAAAATGTTCTAACACTTTTAGCAATTTAAACATTTTCTTAAGACTTTATTTCAGACAGATCTAAGGATAAGCACTTAAATCTTAAACCGTCAAACTCTCTTACCATGCTACCCACAACCAAAAACATTACTTTGATCCAACTTTCATAGATACGATGGTTGTCTATATAAGACAAAGTATATTATGATACTAACCATAATAATTCCATAAGTATTGCTTCTTCAACAACTATTAAGTTTTCATCGCTATCCTAACTAGAAATCGAAAACGATACAAACATAGGGTTAATCAGTTTTTTTAACAAGTTCACGGCTCTCGGCCAGAATCAAAACAACATTTCAAAACCCATCTATCAACTGCATGCATCTAGAAAACAATCAAAATTACATTAAGATGAGTTCACTATAATTGCAGCTTTGTATTACCATTCAAGCATAGGAATAAACATTTTAACCTAGAACTCAAATTTTTGAGGAAACGATTCATCTCTGAGCACAAAACTATAAATTAAAATACTGTATCTTCCATTATTTTTCAACCAAGGGTTCATCCCTGAATCTTATACATTTGCAACAAGTTTATTTTAAAGGATACAGCGAAATGCTGCAAAAACAAAGTATCAAAACAACCGAGGGTTTTCACCCCGAGATACTTTTCATTGGTTCCAAAGATATCCAACTTTAGGCAACACCGTGCCAAGAACCAAGCACCAAACCCTCATCATGTTTCAAACGTCGACCACAACTGAACCAGGAGGACCTACAGGGTAAGGAACCACCGAGGCTTACTAGTGAACAAGTAGCATTATCCCACCAAGTTCAAACTCTACAACCTTTCGACGAAGTAACAACCTACCACAAAACCTTTAAATGATTAAACGAGAAACTACAAAGATAATTCTCATTACAAACAAAAAGCATTAAATTTTAAGTGGAGGCATTAGCTGTGCATTAGAGCTTCGAGTAAAGTGACATCTTCAACCATTAACGGTCGACGAAGCTAGCCATCAAGCTCAACAAAGAAGGTTCCAGTTCTGGGAACAGTGGTGTACCAGTGCATAAGAATCGAACCAAGTCTCCTTATCATCAACTGAAAACCCTAATAGGACTAATATCTCAACTTACACAGAAAAACTAGTTAAAAATTGTGAACACCCAAAAATTGCTCACTACCTCATCTACTCCATTGCATGACTCATTTGTCCATATTTCCTACCATATTTTCCTCCAAAACCATTAAAAAAGCCTCCAAAAGGCCAAAAAACCCCCTTTTCCCCCAAATTAATCCACAATTCCTCCAAAATACCAAAAACCCTCTAAAAAGGGAATAAAAAATATAAAAGAAAGAGGAAAAAGAGGGAAAAAGGAGGAAAAAACCCTATACAGCTGACCTAAACCATATGGTTCCCGAAACCATGGGCCAGCACTCCACCACTAAAAACCTATAAATAGGTGATGGAGGCCCCTCATTTCACATCCACAGTCAAATACACTCTTACTTTGCCAAAATCACTCTTGAAACCCTAGCTCACCCTTGAGCTACTTTCACACTTGAGTGTCCCTTTGGCCCATTTCCAACCCTTTGGAGAAAGAAAAAGGAGCAAAGATGGAAGCTTGGAAGCAACCCTCCTAGACTGCTGCAAGAGCTTCACCAACCTCTACACTTGAGGGAATCTTTAATACAAAAAGAGAAATCTTTTGCCATATTTTCATGTTTTGTTATTTATATTAATGCTCATGCTAGGTTAAATTTCATTCTGTTTTACTATTTTTATTTACTGTTTATTGAACTACTACTTAGGAGTCCTTTCTCCTTAGTAGGTGCTCATTTGCACAAGCTAGGGTGAAAACCCTAGCTACAGTTTTGGCGACTCTCCTTGTGTTCCTTTGAATTTCTGGTTATAGTTTTAAAGTTTTAAACGTTTTCAATCTTCTGCAATATTTTCCTGTTTTTTCCTTTCGGCTGTCCCTTTCGGCTACCGTAAACCATGTCTTTTACCCCCGCAGTTTCATTTCGACCGCGTCTTTCAAGCATTTACCTGCGATCCGACCGTGACTCTCAGACTGTTTCCGGCGACCTACCGGCGGATTCCAGTCTGTTACCTGCGACTCGACCACGGCTATTAGCTTGTTTGGAGTGATCCGACTGTGGCTGTTAACCATTTTTCCGCGTCCTTCCTGCAGCTTTCAGCCATTTTTCTGCAACCCGCCGGTGTCTTTCGACCATTTTCTTATGTCCCACTTGCGGCTTTCAGCCATTTTTCTGCAACCCGCCTGCGTCTTTCGGCCATTTTCCCGCGTCCCGCTTGTGGCTTTCAGCCATTTTCCTGCAACCCGCCTGCGTATTTCGACCTATTTCCCACGTCCGACTGCATCTTTCGGCCAAAATTCCGTAACCTGTCCGCGACTGTTGCGCTGTTTCCCGCGGTCCGACTGTCGATATTTTCCACAGACCCACGGTCTGTTTTCTACACTTTTTTCCCTATTTTGAACCCAGCACTTTACTGCAATATTTTCTGCACCTGCACAACCATCTGTCCTACCTGCAACCATACTTCCCTACAGCCTTTCCTGCAGTTTTATTTCTATTCCATTTATAGAATATTTTTTAAATTTTAGCATTTTAATTGAAAAAGAGAAAATTTTGCATTTCAAAGTTTAAATTATGTATTGTTATTTCTAGTTAGAAAGTTGCCCACCCCGTGGCACTTTTACTTGGGTTCATCATCTCACATGCACACACTTTGTCACCTAATTCAAGTGATCCCTAAAATACTACTTAACACGACCAACATTCTAACCCCATTTGGGGAACAAATAAGAATTTTTGTAGTTAGGTAGGATCAGGGGGATAGGCATCCAAATAACATCCCTCGATTGCTTACACTTGAGACATAGCTATTGTCCATTAGGGAACCAAAATCCCCTAGTATTTTTTGGCACGGTCACAACCAGTTTATCAGAGGGCCTCTCCCCTAGGAGGGTTGAAGTAGCCAGACTAGTTCTGGAGGCCTGAGTGGAATACCGCACTCCATTCAGTAACTGAAGGATATCTTTCGTAGTTCTCGGTGTATCACCCGTATGGGGATACAGTGGTGATAGAACCAAACTGCAGATTCACCTTTTCTGGATGTGTCATGAACGGGGTATCTTAGTTTCCTTTCTTCTAGGATTGACTACTCAGTGTCCCTCCCGGTAGGGGGATATCTTTAGCCTCTTGGCTTTACTATCCATATTGTCTGACTTGGATTTCATCACCTTGCAGAGGATATGTCTAGTTGAGTCAGAATACTATTTAGCTAGGTATTTGCATGCTCCCTTACCTCCTTTTGGTCTAGCGAGTCCACTATTTTTATTTTCTAGGAAACCTGCTGCTTGTTGGTATTATGACCATTTCTGTTGATACTCCACTTATTGTAGCACAACCATTACAGTAAGTGTTTTGAGTTGGTTGTTGGCCTGAGTGCCATATTTTTTTGAGCTCTCCTTCTGCACACTCGGTTGCATTAGGGTTTTTGAGCTATTTTTCACTCAACACAACCCCCAGATATTTGACACCATCTGTCACCATTGAGTCCCCGAGACATTCTTGGTGCCTCCGGGGCGAGCCCCCACAGCACGGTTCACTTGACATCACCCATCATAGATGTAGATCTTCATCACTTGATACCACTCATCCTAGATCTCGAGCTTTGTCACTTGAATCCACTCGTCAACGACATAGAACTCCATCACCCGATCTAGACGCCCCTTATTTTACCTCTGATTCTAAGGCAGAGTCCGAGAACCCCATTTACACTGCACCAACCAGCCCCATGGCTGGCATGACTTCTAGCCCTTTCTTTGTAGGGACCATTGGTGGAGCATCCACCACCACACCAGCTACCACACTTGCTTTGGGTATGCCCTCGATGGGGCCCACATCTACCATTCCGATCACTGTACCCATTCCAGTAGCTGGCATACCTATTCCCACTCCATCAGTGACTCACACTACCCTTGGCGGTGCAGGACCATCCCATACCATTTCGTCCCTCCACTTGGGGGCAACATCCTAAACCCTGCCCCTACATTTGGGGGCATTGGCCCCAACATGGTCACACCCACTAGTATGTCACATCCTTCTACTAGTTTTCCATTTATGGCTAGCCTCAACCTTTCTGACCTAGCTAGACTGACTAACGATCCCATCAGACACGACCCTGCGTGGCTGCACATGCCCACCAATCTCCCCTTCGACATCCCTAAGTTTGAGGGCAAGGCAGGTGAGGACCCCCAGAACCATATTATGTCCTTCCATCTATGGTGTTCCTCCAACTCCATAGTGGACGATTCTATCCACCTCCATTTGTTACAGCACACCCTCACTGGCTCTGCAGCTAAGTGGTACATCGATTAGCCCCATGGGACCCATGCCACCTTTACTTCCCTTGCCTCGAATTTCCTGCAGTTCTTTCAGTTACCTGCCCACTATGATGCGGGAGTTGAGATCCTACTATCTTACAGACAGAACATGGCTACCCACATCACTGACCACATTCATGAGTGGCGTCGACGTCGCAGCCTTTGCAAAATCAAGTTAGACGGCCGTATCTTCTTAGATTGGTTTCTAAAATCCCTCCTTCCTGTCATTGCCAAGGATGTGGCATCCGAATGAACCCACTCCGAAGAAGAGGCCATCCTCAAAGCCCAACAATTTGACCTCATTTACGCCCAGTCGGGTTATCTATATACCATCATACCTGACACCCCTCGCGGTGATTCCTCCCAACATGATGCGCCAGGGGCATCCCATGCTGCAGATGGCATCATTGGCCGTGTTGCCTCGCATCCCCAACCCTTTTCCATAGCATGTCCTAGCCATGGCCCCGACCTTTTGCGGGCTACATCTCAATCTGGAGCAACCAATTTGTATGCTCCCATGACACATCACCACCATTCCCACAGACCCTCCTGTCCACCTCAGCGCTTTGGTCATGCATCCCCCGCTTATGCCCCTCGGGTCGCACCTCAGCCATATTACCACCCACAGGCTGCACCATCTCCTGTGTCCTCTCAAGCCCAACCTGCTTATTACCCACCACAGGCAGCCCCTGCGGCAAACCCACAACCCGTTCCGCAGACATATCCGCAACCCCCACAAGGTGCAGCACCTGTGCAGCCTCCCCCTACTTATTATCCACCGCAGCCTGCTCCCGCACCTGCTGCCCAAGGGCAAGCATACGCCCAACAGAATCCACAGCAAAACCAAAATCACCAGTGCCAACAGGGCCAGCAAAACTGTGGCAAAGGCCGTAACCGTGGGAACAACCTCCCTCCAGACCAAGGCGGTCAACCTCCCAATCCCCCAAACAATAATAACACGGCACCTGCCAACCAGAACTCTGATCAGCCACCCAAGCAGGCCAAAAATCCTAATTTGCGAACAAACCATCCTTGTTCTATTTGTGGGGTCTATGACCACTACACACATGCTTTCCCACATTTGGAGTGAGCTCGACAACTCTGGGCTGACGATGCCCATCGCCAAGGGCACGCGGCTCCTCAGGCACCACCCAACACCCCACCACCTCAGCATCAACCTTTGGTGCTGCAAAACCCCTTACCAACCCAAGGCGTAGTGAACACTCAGCCGTTGGCTCCCCCTCAAGGCAATGCGCCCCCACAACAACAAATCACTTATGCCGCTCCTGATCAAGCCATGTTAGACTCAGGTACCCACCACTTGTTAATGATGTCATCCGCCGATATCAACCTCCAAACCCGTCGGAACCAATATGGCTCTACCCCTAAAGCCTCTCCCACCGACAAAAACACTAACGCTCATCCCGCTGATCAGACGTTACGTATACCTCCGGCTCCACTAGATGGCGCCTCCAAAGCACCTCGCTTCCCACTTTGTCGCATCAACAATAACCCCAATGCTTGCGCTGCGTCAAATTACAACATTGTAGATGACTTAGCCCAGTCTCCCGCAGCCATGTATGCGTTAGAAGTCTTAAAAAACTGTCCTTCATAGCGTAAGACTTTGCTCTCTGCCATTAGTGCTACTGACCCAAATGATTCACGACTGATGGCCTTCGATTTGGACTAGTCTGAACCACGCCTGCCTTCCACTTTAGCGTTCCAAGTTTATGTTTCCGTTCGGAATCTTGTCATCCATCGGTGCATTATCGATGAAGGTGCCTCTACATGCGTTATGTCCACATTCGTTTGGTAGAAGTTGGGATCCCCTACCCTCCAGCATTCCACCACTGCGTTGCGAGCCTACGATAACTATTCAGCTCAACCCCAAGGTCTCCTAGCTAATGTCCTCGTCCAGTTGGCTGGAAAAACCGTGCTCATTGACATGGAGGTCATCACTGCCCAACTTGATTATAACCTCTTACTTGGTCGCAACTACATGTATGCCATGCGGGCGGTTGCCTCATCCATTTTTTGTAACATGATGTTCCCCCATGACGGATGCATGTTCAAGGTCGACCAACTCACCTATTATGATCCCAATGCCCCCGCTACACCCGAAAATGTTCTCCCCATGGTTGAGCAACCTGTTTTTGGTGCAACTACCTCGTTTGTTTCCTCCATGGGACCCGGCCTTTACTCAGATACACCGATGACCTCAACATTCCAATCCATTCCACCCCCGTCACCCGCGAGCAAAGTATCTGACCTATGTACCCTTTCCCACAATACACAAACACCCAGCAATCAACCAGCCTTGTTACCCAAACCACCATTCATACCTAGTCACATTGGTGTTACACCCATCCACACAATCCCCTTCCTATTCCCTCCCTCGGGCGTAGTAAGCACCCCGGTTATGGCTACTCTTAGCCTCCCCGGGTTAACATTGGGATTACCCATGTGGTATATTTCACCTCCCGTTCCCCTGCCGACACCAAATGTCATCCTACAACCGGTGCAGCCCATTGCCACTGCTAGTCAAGCACCTCCCGGTGTCACTACCCCTTCGTCATCTACGAATCCCCCCCCTCTTATCAAGCACACTGGGGGCAGTGGCCCCACAGCCATACACTACTGTACCCTTGCCCAAAACAGTTAAAACCCCCCCACCCATGTTTCGTGCTCCCCCCAAATGCTCATTGTGTGATGAGTTAGGCCATCCGACTCATCAATGTCCACAATTACCTGCATTACAAGAACACATGCAAATGCTTGACGACGACCCCAACATCCCAGTTGTCGAAATCGATCCAACTTCTAAGCCTCGTGATAAATCACTGCGTACCAACCACCCTTGTGCAATATGTGGTATTTATGGCCATTACTCACATCACTGTCTTGATCTCCCAGATTACAGAGCAACTCTCTACAAGATGAATAATTTGGACATTGAGATGGCGCCCCCCACAATTGAGGAGATCCACCCCCTAGTATCACCCCCATCCAGAGATATTAACACCATTTATATGATCTCTTCAACTACCACTCCCTCGTCAACCGATTTGACAACTCAAAGTTTCCGCAATGATGAGGAGATTCTAGAGGCTCTCACTACCTCGGATTATCCCTGGGATGACATGCACCATTGTTCCTATTTCCTCCCAGAAGAGTCCTCCACCATCATAGCCACCCAATTTGCAGTTGAGTCCAAATATTTCCTCCCCACCAAAGTCGACTGGTTTAAGGATCCCATTCCCACTCCAGATGCCTTTGAGGAGCATAACATGGCCAACATCTCACCCATCATCCACATCGATATCTCTAACCCACCTGGTGCTCTTGAAATCATTACATTAGGAGCCTCTTGCAGTGAGTATGAGATTGGAGAGTACAAAAAACTTTTCCAAGAGTTCCGCGATGTCTTTGCCTGGTCCTATATCGAAATACCTGCTCTTGACACCGCTATCATAGAGCACCACAGTAACACCTCTGAGTCAAGGGGCATAATAGATTACCTCGACGTTGGGATAGGGGGCATACTCAATCATTTTGACCCTACCCCATCACATCTATCTCAGTATTTCAATGATCCCATTGTTCAAACCAACACATATGTGATCCATAATCACTAACCCCATGCACATAGCATGGGGGCAAGTCATTAACCCTGCCCACTTTTTCACATGTGTGATCTCAACCATTTTTGAGGTCACATATCACTTGTATACATGATTTTATTTGATACACCTAGTATTCTGCCCCCGCGGGTCATCATTTCTCCCCACCACTACATCCTTCATTTGGTGGGCTCACCTTTATTTGTAGCCATTTTTTTTTTAACCTATTTATTTCCTTCGACCATTCTGGAGTCCTTACAACCTCCATTTTTTGCACCATTTGCACTGCCGAATTCATATTTCCTTGCTTTTGATGATGCTTGAGATCATTTCTCGCTCTCACCAGGACCAATATCAACATTGTGTCCCAACACCTTGTCGCCTTGGTTTGCATGCCACATTGGTCGTAGCCCGTTTTTGATATACCTTACATCATCGGATTCATTTTTCCGCACCCGTGATGATGCTTGAGATCATTTCTCATTCTCACCCCCATATTTTTTCAGGTATTTTTTCCAAAACGCCCCCCGTTGCCTTGGTTTGCATGCCACATTGGCCATTATCCATTTTTGACACTTTATATATTGCTGGATTCATTTTTTCGAGCTCATGATGATTCTTGAGATCATTTCTCGCTCTCACCAGGTACAATTTCACCATTGTGTCCCGACACCTTCCTACCTTGGTTTGTGTGCCACATCGACCGCCATCGAATTGTTCCACATTTTTACATGAGCCATTCACTACTGTCATACTGCAATTATTTCGTTATTTTTCCACCATTCATTATCCCGCAAGGAGGCCCACCAGTGTTCCCCCCTACCCTCGTTCTTGGTCATCATCAATGTTCCTTGATTGAGCACTTCCTCCTTGCCTAGCCATCCCTTTTGTTCGGTATAATTTTATCCCTTTTTCGGGCCGGACAAGTCCTTTATGAAAAAGGCACTTAGAGAGTTTCTGTTAAGCTCTTTTCTGACTCCTAAAACAATAAAAAGATCGTCGAGCAATCTTGCTTCCTTTCATGCTTGTTAAAGTACCTGAAAGGGCGTCTATCTGGTATAAGTTTAACCCTTTTTCGGACCTGGTAGACTAATTACGAAAAAGGAATACTCTAGTCACACCGGCTAGAAGAGTTCTTCATTGCATCATTTTATGCTTCTTCGGGCCTTGGAGACTAACACATGAAAAATCAACCCCCTGGAGTCTTCTTATCCCTTTCATACTCTCTAAAATTGAAAGCAACCACAAGCATGAACTGTCCTGGGCTCGTACAAATCCACACGACAGTACCATTCCATTATTTCAGAGTCTTCTTATCGCTTTCAGACTCCTTAAAATTGAAAGCAATCACGAGCATGGACTGTCTTGGGCTCGTACAGATCCACACAATAGTAACATTTTACCCACACTTCTTCTAGTCCCTTAACCCATGAAGAAGTCCCTCCGTGCCTCTTGTCACTCTGATCGATCATCTCAGCAGCACCCCCAATCACGTCGCCTTTGTTCAGAGTAGTCTGCAGTCTCCTACCATTTTACACCAGCTTGAGTATCCCTCATCCCAGTCACTATCCTCGATCCAGTACAACTATGATCCCTTTCCCAAGATGTTTTTCCTGAAGAGATCCCAGGATTACCCCCTAAGAAAGATCTAGATTTTACCATTGAATTAATACCGGGTGCGGTACCAAATTTTAAAGCTCCATATAGGATGAATATACTAGAATTAAATGAGTTGAAATCACAGTTGAAGGAACTGATTGATACGAACTATATAAGACCCAGCATGTCTCCTTTGGGAGCACCTGTTATTTTTGTTACTTAGAAGGATGGCACTTTAAGACTTTGCATAGATTATCGTCAGTTGAATAAGATGACAATCAAAAATCGATATCTGTTGCCCCACATTGACGATCTATTTGATCAGCTGCATGGGGCAACGATATTTTCAAATATTAGATTTGAGGTCATGATATCATCAAGTTCGTGTGAAGGATGAGGATATTTTTAAAACAGCCTTTAGAACTCGATATGGACATTATGAGTTCGTAGTCATGCCATTTGGATTGACTAATGCCCCGGCAGTATTTATGTGTTTAATGAACAATATTCTGCAAAAATACTTGGATAAGTTCGATATTTTGTTCATAGATGACATTCTAGTATATTCTAAAAGTAAGGAAGAACATGACGAACATTTGCATATTATTTTACAAGTTCTGAGAGAACATCAGTTATATGCTAAGTTTAGTAAGTGTGTCTTTCACAAGGATAAGATTCAGTATTTAGGATACATGATCTCTAAAGAAGGAATCTCGGTTGACCCCGATAAGATAAAATCCATTAATGAATGGCTGGTTCCTAAAGATGTGTTGGATGTACGATCATTTATGGGGATTACTGGATATTATAGAAAATTCATAGAAGGTTTTTCAAAGACTGCAAACCCCATAACCTCCCTGCAGAAAAAAGGGAAGAAGTTTGTATGGGATCAAAAATGTTCAGACAGTTTTAAGAAGTTGAAGGAATTACTAACTACAACACCTATTCTGAGGATTACATATTGTAATAAGGATTTTATAGTATGCACCGATGCATGTAATAACGGACTCGGTGGAGTCCTAACACAAGAGGGACATGTTGTTGCATACGAGTCTATAAAGCTGAAAATACATGAGAAAAATTATTCTAATTATGATTTGGAATTATTAGCAGTAATTCATGCCTTAAAAATGTGGCGTCACCATCTTATTGGCATAAAATTTACTTTGTTGACAGATAACATGGGGCTGAAGTATTTATTAGATCAGACAAATTTGAATGCTAGACAAGCTAGATGGTTAACTTTTCTAAGTGAATATGATTTTGAAATTCATCACATTAAAGGGAAAGAGAACAAGGTTGCTGACGCATTAAGTTGTAAAGGAAAATTGAATTTTATTTCAGCCATCAATACATACTCAACATATTTAGAAAATCAGATCTTTGAAGGGATCGAAACTGATGAAGAATACAGAAAATTACATGAAAAGATAGTAGAAAGAAATTCTGAAAATTCTATGGCAGATTACAGTTTAAAAGAAAATTGATTTCTGTTGTACAAAAACAGATTGTATGTACCCAACATACCAAAAGTAAAAATTCTGATTTTGGATGAGATGCACAAAAGTCACTATTCTAGTCATCCAAGTTATCATAAAACCATCACTATGTTACAAAAAGAGTATTATTGGCCCAGAATGAAGGATGAAGTAGCAGAATATATCGCTAAGTGCCTTGACTGTCAAAAAGTAAAAGTGGAACATCAGCATTCGGCTGGACTATTATAGCCATTGCCTATACCTAGCTGGAAATGGGAGATCATAAGCATAGATTTTATTACCGAACTACCAAAAAATAAGAAACAAAATGACTCCATCATGGTGGTAGTGGATAAACTCAGCAAGGCAACACACTTTATACCTGTAAAGACTACTCATAAGGCTCCAGATTTTGCAGAAATCTTCATGAAACAGATTTTTTGATTGCATGGAATACCAAAAGTGATAGTTTCAGACCGTGATTCGTTTACTGGAAACTTTTGGAGATCTTTGTTTAAAGGGTTGAATACAACCTTAACCTTCAGCACAGTATTTAATCCATAAACGGATGGACAAACAGAAAGAGTGAATCAGGTATTGGAAGACATGCTAAGGATGTATGTTAAGGACCAGCCTGGTAAGTGGGAGGACTACTTGCATTTAGCAAAATTTGCATATAACAACCATTATCTTGCATCAACCAGGCTTAGCCCTTTTGAAATTCTTTATGGTAGGAAATGTGATACGCCAGTTTCTTGGAATGACCCAGTAAATAGAGTTATTTTAGAACCTGAATTGTTGCAGGAATTAGTACTAATTGTGAAACAAGTACAAAGAAATCTTAAAGCTGCCCAAGATAGGCAAAAGAGTCAAGAAGACCTTAGAAGGACTCATAAAGAGTTCTAGGTTGGTGAACAAGTTTTTCTTAAGGTAAGACCGAAAAAGAGTTCCTTGAAATTGGGAAGCCGTGCCAAGTTGGCACCCAGGTTTTGTGGTCCTTTCAAAATTTTGTCAAGAGTTGGACCTGTGGCATATCAACTGGCTTTTCCACCAAATCTAAAGATACATAATGTTTTTCATATTTCATTTTTAAATAAATATGTACATGATGCTACTCATGTTGTAAATTGGAATGATGTACAGGTGGGACAAGATGATGATTTTCAGGTAGAACCGGATTGTATCCTCGAAAGGAGGAAAACTCTACTCCGAAATCACACCATTGGGCACTTAAAGGCTCAATGGAATCACCTTAGCCCAGAAGAGGCAACCTAGGAGTTGGAGAGTAGTATCGGGGCAACATACCCAACTCTGTTTCAGGAACACTCAGACAGTGATTAAACAGCGTCGAGTACGATGTTGAGAGTTAAGGGGGGGTGTATGTCACCTACCCAAATTTTGAGACTAATTATCTTATTTGCAAAATACATTATGTTAAATTTTAATTACAAAGTTTTGTAATTATGACCAAATCTGGTCAAGGATGATTGTAATGACTTATTATTATTATTTAATAAATTAAACAGGAGACAAACACCCAAGGGAACTATTAAATGAGTGTTCACTGACCTACTAGGAGGAATGGAAGCTGTTAGAAGGCATGGGATAGATGGCAGCAATTGCACTCCACCGCTGGCTGCTGGTTATGGGACAACTACCCCTAAAATTATGGCATTATCCTCCAGGTGGGTGGAAGAGAGTTGTTAGCGCATTAAGGACCAAGTGAACCACTAAAAGGCCTAGGCAGCCTAGATAAGGCAATTCGAATTAAGCAGACAGCTCTACAATATTTTCTGCAGAAATATTTCCTCAAGGGTATCAAGTGATCATTGAGATATTCGAATAGGGAGGCTAAGTGGAAGTGCATTGTGAGTCTGCTAGTTATTCTGAGAAGGAAACCGGAGGTGCTGGTGTAGGTCTCTTTGACTGCTGAGTCTTTATGACTGGATGATCTATATTTTACTGCAAGTTGATGAACTAAGGCTTCTGTAGACTCTTCTTCTTCCTAGTGGTTCAATGAATATGCTCGGGGGTCCTAAGGCAAGTAATTTGACTGTCTTCAGGAATAGGTTGGGTGGAACAGGTTCCTTGGGATGTTTGTTTCTCCTACAATCAGTTAGGTTCTACTGTTTTGACTTATTGTTTATATTTAAATGACTTTCTACATTGTAGATTTATTATTTACAGTTATACAGAAGAAATTGTTTCAATTCCTAAACTAGAGATGATTTAGCATAAGGATGGTTAAGTAAATTAGATGAATGATTAAATTATTTTCTGTATTTTTTCCATATTGTTATCTGTATAGTACTTTAGTATAGAAAAGTAAAATTTATAGAGATGAATGATTAGATAATTACTGTAACATTTCTTTTAAATTCTGAAGTATGATTTATGTAAAACTCAGAATATAGAACATCACATTATAAAACAAATATTTAGCTTTTCTTGTATTTAGTTACAAAAGAAAGACATGCCAACTCTACATGAAAATATCTTTTCAATAATCACTATCCATTGTTGTCAGTTAACACTATGCATTCTATATGAATCCAACGTTTCAGGCATTATTTATTCTAGAAGTTTTAACAGCTGCAATAAATTATTTATACAGAATAGTTATACATAAACAATAGATAGATTACTCATCATTAAGAAATAATAAACATCATTATATTATACCATTCATTTCAGTATTCATGTATCGTTTCGATTTAATTATCAATTACAAAACTTTAAACTCAAATACTGTCCTTACAGACATAACCCTAACTCTGTTTATTTGTTATTTAACATCCTCTTCCAGTATTTTAAACAAAGGACCGAAAACCTTAATTATGTTTTAGCAATTTAAACATTTTCTTAATACTTTATTTTAGACAAATCTAAGGATAAGCAATTAAATCTTAAACCATCAAACTCTCTTACCATGCTACCCACAACTAAAAACATTACTTTGATCAAACTTTCATAGATACGTTGGTTGTCTATATAAGACAAAGTATATTATGATACTAACCATAATAATTCCATAAGTATTGGTTCTTCAACAACTATTAAGTTTTCATTGCTATCCTAACTAGAAATCGAAAATGATACAAACATAGGGTTAATCATTTTTTTTAACAAGTTCACGGTTCTCGGCCAGAATTGAAAAAAACATTTCAAAACCCATCTATCAACTGCATGCATCTATAAAACAATTGAAATTACAGTAAGATGGGTTCACTATAATCACAGCTTCATATTACCATTCAAGCACACGAGTAAACATTTTAACCTAGAACTCAAATTTTCGAGGAAACGATTCATCTCTGAGCACAAAACTATAAATTAAAATACTCTATCTTCCATTATTTTTCAACTAAGGGTTCATCCCTTAATATTATACATCTGCAACAAGTTTATTTTAAAGGATACAGCGAAACCATGCAAAAACAAAGTATCAAAACAACTGAGGGTTTTAACCCAGGGATACTTTTCATTGGTTCCAAAGATATCCAACTTTAGGCAACACCATTGCAAGAATCAAGCACCAAACCCGTGTCATGTTTCAAACATCGACCAAAACTAAACCAGGAGGACCTACAAGGTAAGGAACCACCAAGGCTTACCAGTGAACAAGTAGCATTCTCCCACCAAGTTCAAACTCTGCAACCTTTTGACGAAGTAACAACTTTCCACAAAACCTTTAAACGATTAAACGAGAAACTACAAAGATAATTCTCATTGCAAACAAAAGAGCATTAGCTTTTAGGTGGAGGCGTTACCTGTGCATTAGAGATTCGAGTAAAGTGACATCTGTAGCCATTAAGGGTCGACAAAGCTAGCCATCAAGCTCAACGAAGAAGGTTCCAGTCCTGGGAACAGTGGTGTACTAGTGCATAAAAATCGAACCAAGTCTCCTTATCGTCAACTAAAAACCCTAAAAGGACTATCGGTGAAAATGCGAAGTTGGGTAACACTTCCGTGAGAATCGAGCTCCCGAGAAACATAGTGGTCGTTATTCGGCAGAATAAGCATATTTATTCGATCGAATAATATTATTTATTCAGCCGAATAAATATGCTTATTTGGCCAAATAACTGAAAAGTTATTTGGTTGAATAATAGTTAATGGTGAACCATTAAAATTAACGGTGTCCTCGATATGCATGCGAGGCATAGCTGGATGGAAAATTTGACCGGCGGTGCTATGTTTATTCGACCGAACAATTATTCGGCTGAATAAGTATTCAGCCGAACAATTATTCGGCTGGGTAATTGTTTGGCCAAATAATTGTTTGGCCAAACAATTACTCGACCGAATAATTTTTCTGCATAAAAGCTTGGCTGCATCTTCCACTTGTCACATTCGCTTCTGCAATTTGCTGGTCCCGCTTGTCTCCCCGCCAACAGCTGTTGGACCCCCACCTGTCGCTTTGTCGTCTCTGGACCCTGCCTATAGCCCTCATTCTGTTTCGCCTCTCGTCCCCGCCTGTAGCCTGCGTTGTTCGTCGTGGCTTGTTGGACGTGGAGGTTCGTGGAGGTATGTAGTTTTATTTTTAATTTTTTTTTTTTCATTTTATGTTTTCTAAATTTTGTTTGAATGATGTAATGTGTGCAGGTGGCTGGTTGTCGTTCTCTTATGGTTTCATTAGCTGGGATTCGTTCGTTTTTCTGTTTTGGCAGTTAGGCTGTTGATTTCGTCCGTTTGTTTTTCAGCTTCTTCTGTTTTTGGCTTCGTCCATTCATTTTCGGGTTTGTTGTATAGGCTTTCTAATTTTGGCCATTTTCGTTCTGTTCGTTGGTTCAGCGTCACATTTCTTCTACATTTTTTTGGACTTGTTTGGTTCGGCTTCATCATTTCTGCTGCGTTGTAACCGGCTGTTTATTTGAGGTGGAGGTAAGAACGTTATTAGTTTAAATTTTTATTCTATTCATTTGTTTTTGTTATCTTTTATGTTTTAATTCATTTTTTTTTTTGCGGGTATTGTTTGCCTATCTGCTATTTTCGGCTTTGTTGCTTTGGTCTACGGGGTTACCTGTTCGGCTGACATAAACAGGTGAGTCTATTTTCATTTTTTTATAGTTTTTATGAGGTATTAGTTTTTTTGTAATCACATATAGATTATTAACACTATAGAATAGTAACACAATAAAATCAGAGTATATATAAATTATAATTGCTGTAAAATGAAGATTAGTTCAGTTTTGTCAACCAATAATAATAATTTGAAGTTATAATAGTTAACCAACCCACTAAAAAATTCAACCCCTATCGTTGTGCTCGGTCGTATATCTAGTTCCCAGTATGAATGAGGTTGTTTTTCAATGTCGTTCGTTGTATTTGGGTAGCTTAATCAGTCAGTTTATCATTGCAGAGTGGGTGTGGGCTCTATTTACATGTTTTAATTGTATGGTCCATAGCTTCCCAACTATACTAGTCACCTTATGATGCCATGTTCCTTCGACTTTGAACCTATTTCCTACAGAGTCTCCTCCAAAGGGCTAGTGCAATCCTCCTTTTGCACCCTTCTCTATGCATGTAAATTTAACTATTCCTTCAACACTGTTTCGATTTTCGTCCTGTAATTTATATATAAATAATAGTTGTACTTATAGTCCAAATTATTGAGTTCGGAATTCCAATAAGAAACCTAGAAGTTTCAGGTTTGTAACAACCAAATTTAAATAACATAAAAAGAAAGCCAGTACTTACGCTAACTTCTGTCAATTTTTTTTTGTGGTTAGTAATAATCGCAGATCCATCAACTTGTTCACACAAGATATATCGGTCATAAAATGTTTACCATATAAAAAACTCATTCTAATCTGCAAAAGATAGTTGGGTGTGGCAAGCTTTTCTTCGTTTTGTTTCTTTTCAACACCTTCTGTTCTATCACTTTTAATCACTTAATTTTTTTTTTTGAATCGTCGATTTGAATCACTTCGTCATGTCTCCATGTCTATATGTAAGCCCCTCCTTCTGAGTAGTGTCATATAATCTTAAGTTGCCCATCGACTCTGCCAGCCAGTAGTATTACATTGTTAGGAATATGCCCACTTTTAGTCTTCTACCAGGAGATTAGTAAGGAGAGTAAAGGAGCCTAAAGTATATAAACAGAATCATTTCTTTCAGCAGTCAGAGCCACTAAGAAATCATAGCTGCCATCATGATTCATGTTATACATGTCCCTAAAATAAAGGTATTGTTCAATAATTAGAAAGGGTCATAGATGTGTTTTCTATCTAATAGTTCTTTATATCTATTGATGGAAAAGAAATTATAGTTTAGCTATGTATTTTGTCTAATAGTCCTTATACTTTTGAGGAAAAGAAACTAGAAACTAAATCATTATGTTATATAGTAGTCCTTTGAATCTTGGAAGGAAACAAGTATAGTCATCTATTATATAGAAGAAACTAATAAGTTGTTTATTGAAAGGGATCTTAAATGGGTAATTGTATGCTTGCATTATTTAAAATTTATTGCTTAGAATTATTTTAGTGTGAGGATGAATTTTTAAGTTACAATGTTAGGAATAGTTTTAGGAAATGGAATACGTATGATTTGTGTTAGATGTTTAAAGATTGCGTTACATAACTTTGGTCATTTAGATAAAATATAAGAATAACACATAAGGGAATTATGAATTATAAATTCTGTGGCATTTGGTGCATTATAATTTGTTTATTAAATGTCAATTTATGGAGAGTAGCACATAGTAGAACATAGTAAAAGGAATATGTTATGAGTTGACATTTGTGTAAATTTAGATATCATATGAAATGGAAAGAGCGGAGTCTTCGAAGCGAAAGCGTAGGAGGTCATCACATTCATCGGGAGTTGGTGTCCCAATTGGTAATCAAAGGTTGTCTAATTCACCTCGAGGTTCGAGTTTATTGTATGGGTCACAGTCATCTGATCACCAACAAGGTGATAGGGGTACAAACAATTCCCCTTAATCTTCCGTGGGAGAGCGTCGATCTCAATCTTCTGTTGGTATGAACATTAATGTTTCAATACATGTATAATTTGTATTTTTGTTAAATGTTTTGAATGTTTGGACAAGGTTAATGTAATATCCCTCTTCCTCCCTTAAGGTTTCTGCAACAAGAAGGCACTAAAACTAATACTAGCTTACTATTGTTAATTATTTTACAAAGGAAACATAGAAACCAATAAATATTACAAGCCAGTAACATATCCATGAGTGTAAAGTAAAGTTTAAAAGGTGAGTAAATAGCATAGTAAAACGTTCTAATGTTCCATAAACACATTAGGTATGTTTTTAGATTATCATACCCTAAAAGAGGGACTTGTGGGCATCGAAGGAAATATGCCACATCAATGGCGAATCCATTGCTGGTTGTAACTCGTTAATGACACCAATCTCCACTTCCACTTCTTTAAGTTACCTTATAACTCTCCACGATGAGAAGAAGAAGGCGTCGGGGACAAGGTACTTTATTTTCTGGATTTGATTTAAGAGAATCACGGATCTTGTTTGATGCTACGTGTAGGCAGCCGGAGTTTGGATCTAAATATCTGTGAGCTCTGGAGGAAATTAGGGGGTTGGGTCTCCCGATGGAGTACCATTTGGCCTTCGTGATAGGTTATGGCGCCAGTTAGCCATCCAATTGTGGCCGAGTTTTAACAATCTGGCAAATGTCTCTTGGGGAAAAAAAGGTTGAACGCCATTTTTCCATCAGGGGAAGAGGAGATTCTCACTATGGGAGAAAAGGATTACGATCGCTGAAGGGGTAAAAATGGGTGAACTTCGGAAGAAGGAATTCCGCCTCATTAGAGAAGTTTGGTTGATAGGTTTATAAGATTTCACCATCGGAAGCTCAACACCGCTACCTGTAAGTACATGACATTGATGTGTTTATATTAGTGCATAGATTTGCAGAACCCGGGGTCTTTTGTTCTTGAACTATGCTTTGTTCTTTATCTGGCTATTTATACCATATCAATCCCGGATTACATAGAGGCGTTCTTCCCCATTCATTTCCAGAATTTCAAGCTGATCTCTACTTATTATCATAGTATCATATAGAGGCGTTTTTACTCGCTTTGTCTTCCTTATGAACCTAGAACTACTATGCACTGTACGAGAACTACTCAAAGCATTTTTGTACATATGTACTAGTTTTCTTGGTACTAAACGGATCTTGGTACCCAGTGTTGTTTTGTTTAAAATAGAGAGAACCCTTTTCTTGTTTTGGTGGTATAAGTGTATACGCTAGATCCCTTCCGAGGGATTGACTCTGTACAGGAAGGAAGGCCCCATTCCAGAGGCCTGATCCCCTTCATTTGATAGAAGTCTATGTTATTGCCTTATTTGTTATTTAAGTAGGTTAGAAATCATAAAATGGTGTGTGGGCGTGAAGCATTCTGTACGCATATGTTATTTTTCTCAGTACTAAATGGATCTCTGCATCCAGCGTTGTCTTGCTTAATATCTAATTCAGGATTGGATACAGCTGGTTCCTTTTTTTAATGGATCTGTGTATCCGACAGTATTTCTACTGATATCTTAAACTCAATTTAAGTTCATCGTAAATTTATGAATATTATTCTTTTAATCGATCTGCCTTAGTGAATGATTGGAATACGTTGTTTCTGGGTGAAGTCTGAAGCAGTTTTCTTCTTTCTTCTTTCATTTCGATCCGACCCCTGCATCGACCTCGGTAAGTTCTGGGACTATTCCTTTGGTTCTATCACTGACGAGGGTGTGTTTTTATTTCTAAGCAAGATCTCCTTTTAGCATCGACAGGGAGATGAGTTCTCTGAAGTCTAGGTTTAAATTATAAGTTGCCTTCAGATTAATAATAGAGATCGATTCATGAAAAGATTTTATTCTTATGCTGCCATCGCATTTTGTTGTAACGTAGGTGGAACATCGATCGATCCATAAGATATGATATATATATATTTACACCGCCATACATGTTAAGGATCGATCCTTATGGATCTGGATTCTATGTTTCAACTTTCACAGCTATGGAAGATATTTATCAATTACTGTTATCGATCCCGATGGATCTCAAACCTCTGCTTTTTTTTTACTATACATTCCTGTACTTTGTTTATGGGTATATGCGATGCAGAATGCTAGGGTATCAGCACTGTGTGTGGAAATTGAAGTCATGTTTTCCTTTTACGAAACTCTACGTGTGTCGTTTCCCTATAATATTCACGCCAATTGCCATTACTGTGTATAGGTTCGAAGATTGATCTTTGGATCTTGATTTGTGTAAGAAAAGGCGTTGCAAACTGATTTGGGTATATTCTCATTTTTTTGGGATTGTTTAGCTATTGAAATTGTTCTGGATATTTGTTACTCGGGTGGGATGTGCTACTGTCTAATTCGGCTGTAGGGAGATGCGTTACCTTATGATCTTGCTGCAGCAATCCATATCAGGTTTAAAACGTATTTGCTTACTGCAATATGATTTTATTTATTATGTATTTAACATACATTGTAAGAAGAAATGTGATCTAGTTTTACATACTATCCATATGGTATGACTGGATAAGTGAAGTATGATCAAAGTTTACTTAGTCTGCATATAGCAGGTCGCAATAAGAAGGATCCCAGAAATATCCTCTTTAAGGGAGGTCTTGAGAAAGTAGGACACGACCAATGTGTTACTGGATGTAACATTTTTTATAATAAAAGAACTGATGACCTCTCTTTGTGGACGTAGCCCAGGTTGGGGTGAACCACCTGAATATGCACTCTTCTTATGTGTGGTGGTTGCTATTCATTTAGATATATCTTTATTGTAGGTTCTTAAATGTCATGGATTTGGGGTATGATAATATGGATAGTTTTAAATATATGGATTGAAAAAGTAAGAAATTAATAGAAATTGTTTTGGAAGGCGAATGTTACAAGTGGAATACAAAGTATCTAAATAGTCTTGGTCCTTTACTAAATGGTTTATATGCATTTCCATTTATTTGCTTAGATATTCTCATAAATAGGGTGACTAACACTTTGAATTTTGTGATAAGAGAAGAACAAGTTTTTAATTATCCTTATCACCGATAATATCTTTGAGGAGGCTTTAGGTGTTATGAAATGTGTTCAAACATTCACTAAATCCTAACCTATATTTGAGGTATGTTACATCTGGTCTCTCTATCAATTGTGTAATGGTTATGTTGGTAGTTTTAGATGTATCCATACTTGATTCCTTAATCATGTAGAAGTCAATATATAAGATTATTGACATTTGCCTAGTCAAGTAAGTTTTAAGGGATATTGAAGCAAGCTTTATGTATTCCCTATATTTTTATGGTTACTAATCAAACTATGATGATGAGATCAGGAAGGACGATTAGAACATCTTTCATGGTAAGTCTCTTGTTGAAAAATCGTATGAGAACCAGTTGTACTAATGGTTTCCAAAAAGATAGATATTCCTCCCTAGACAAAATCTCACTCATTTACCTCACTAAGTCTTTACGAGTATAGCTTATTAGACATTGTCGAAAGATAATCATCTTAATTTTTTACCTAAATACTAACTTGTTATTTTGGGTATGTTACATATGGTATCAGAGCATAGGTTGCAAACACTCGGGCTAATTGGGCTCAATCGTGAAAGACGAATACAAGTTAGCCGAACAAGGAACGGAACTCCATTTTATAAGACGCAAAAATAGAATTTCATTCCAGGGCTCGGCAAGGGTAAGTTACAAGACGTCTTGGAAATTGCGAGTAAGTATGTTCCATTTTCCTAAAGCATTATAATGGCATAGCAGTACCTAATTGTTAACATAGAACATGTCTCATTATGTATTGATAGACACTAGACGATGAATACCTCCTCATACTCTATAATTAGTTTCATTGAATGATTGAAATAATTAGACTATTGGAGTTAAGTCCTTATAAGTACTGGTAAGTGAATATGTTGAAAATTATCCTAGTGTTTAAAGGAGAAGTTTTTATGTTAGTAAAACTCTCCTAATTTTGTTGACTTTATAGAACTAAGTAAATTTGATTAACCCAGTAGTCAAAATTTCCAAATATGAACTTTCGATGGATCATTTAAGCAACCCAGACCTGTGAGAAGATCCATTAAATTTTTATTAAAAGTAAGTTCAAGGGTCCATTAAGATTTATGAATTTAGGATGGTCTTGGAATGGGTCTTGAATTTTTTCAACGGTTAAGGTTTTTCTTCATATAAAGTTCTCTTCTCGTAAGTAAGTTTGTAAATTTATAAATACTAATGACCTTAAGGGTAAATGTTGTAAAAGTGCATACTATAGTAGTAGCCAACGAGAATAAAGAATGTAACTAAGGTATTTAATACCTTCTAGAGAGCATTAATGATGTCGATGATACAAGTTCCATCACACTGCAAGAGGTATCAACTAAGAATTATAGGTTCAAACAAAAGGAAATGGTTAAAGTTACTTGAAAGTTATACATGTGTGTTCTAAGTAGTTAATATGATGTATATGATAACAATGAATGAGTTCATTTTATGTTCCTTACTTTTAGTGTTCTCTATTGTGGAAGATGGAACACTTCAGTGGTGGTTCTACAAAGTTGTGTTCGAGATTTATATTATAGAAGTATATGTGGTATGCATGGGAACTTCGACTTGTTTTCTTCATTTTAATATATTGATTTCATAAGTTGTTAAGACAAGTCAACTAGTACCTTAGCCTAAGAGGTCCACATAATAAGGAGATATGCGGCCGCCTTTATAAGGTATGTAATAATCGTTATAAAACGTGCAAGTACATATGTATGTAAAACAAGTGTGTTGTTACTTACATAAGGTTAGTGTATACGGAAGATTTATATCTTAATAGGAATCAGATGAGAAATGAAAAGATATAACGTCCTTCCAAATAAGTTATGAGACTAGGAAAATTAGCGTTTTCTCTGGATTTCATAAGAAGGGAGGAAGTTACTGACAAAATAACCCTCACTGGTTCTTATTATGTTTCATATATTATTTTGTTATTTGATTGTGCTGACTTATGATGATGTGGCGTAACGTGTCTTGGTGGCATATTTCAGGTTTAGGTTATTACCGAGATTAGTATACAAATGAATGCATTACTTCGAAGTAAAAACATATGATCATGGAAATTCTCGTTGTGAGATAATTATTCTTAGGGAATTGATCATCAGAGTTTCTAGTTTGATTATTTTGGGTATTTCGATGATTGAGGTATAAAACGTATTTTGCTGCAACTTTCATATACGAAAATCCATGAAGTTGAAGTTGGCATATTTAAAGGTATTAACATGAAAAGGGTTACTTATTATGTCAAGGTTAATAAAGAAACACCTATATGCTTGGAAGTGAGTTACCATGAGAAGGTAAAGAGGATATAGACCTTTATTAATATTAGATGGTTTTGTGATGAATAGGTATTTGACATTTCTAACATAGGTACATACCAGTTTGGTTGTTTACTCACAAAAGCTTGTAAGAAGAGAATGTATTTATAAAGTATGGATATTGTAATATTAAGGATGAGTTCTTATTTTCATGCGTAGGAAAAATATCTTCTTACAAAGATTTTATGGTGTTACTTATAGGTGAATTTGGTAGATGATCAAAATTCTGTGGAGCTTGTGGAAAGACAAGAGCATAAATATTATGCATGGTAAACTAAGGGGGTGAGAATTTAAGATCCCCATCACCACGTTCATTTACTCCTTTAAGTTGGATAATTATTGTTGAATAAAGAAATAGGCCCAAATTAGTGAGAGTAATCGTATGGTTACAAAATGAGATATGACGAAATAATTGACTAATTTGAAAGAGATTTTTCTAGAATCAAGCAAGAAGCTTGAGGGGAAATTATGCAAGAGTGCAATAATGGCACTAAAACAATCCCTAGAAATTAGGGATTGATAGCCATCAGAATTATCGAAGGAATCGGCAGGCTGTAAAGACCTAGGCAAACTATAAAATAATGCATATGCGGGAGGCACGACGCTGCTTAGTATGCATAAGAGGAATGATTGCTGTGTGAGCACTGAGGTGTTAGGCAAGAATTTCTGAAAGATTGTTGTGTGAGCACTGAGGTGTTAGGCAAGAATTTCCGAAATATTGTTGTGTGAGCACTGAGGTGTTAGGCAATAATTTCCGAAAGATTGCTATGTGAGCACTGAGGTGTTAGGCAAGAATTTCCGAAAGATTGTTGTGTGAGCACTGAGGTGTTAAGCAAGAATTTCCGAAAGATTGCTATGTGAGCACTGAGGTGTTAAGCAATAATTTCCAAAAGATTGCTGTGTGAGCACTTGGGTGTTAGGCAAGAGCTTCTCGAATAAAGTGAAGGACAAGTGTTGATAAAGTTAATAGTCTGCATTCTTGGAAACACAGGATTTATGTGTACTTGTGATAGTAAAAGCACAAACAAGGACTATCACATGGACTACTTCATTATGTGTTAAGTGTAAGCTCTGGAGCACATGGACTACTGGTTATGTGTTGAGCGTAAGCTTTGGAAACACTGCAACTCATGGTGATTACTGATGTTGATTTGGAGGCTCTGGAGCATCAGTAATCAATTGAATATTGATTATTAGATACCTATGGAGGGCCTAGAATAAAAATTCTTATTCAGTGTTGAGATGGTGCACCACGAGTTGTCTCTACTATGCATATGTTATGCACAAGGTATGCATGTATGCTTAGGTTATGAACTTGTTATAGTTAAAATTTATGCATATACATGTTTAGACTATGTATATGCTATGTTATGAGCATTGATATGATTGCTTTTGGGGAAAAGCAGGAAGAGAATGACTAAATGTACTTGGAAAGAAATGTCATTGTGAGAATATTATCTTAGATCATGATTTATATGTATATCATGTATCATTGACATATGTGCAGATGCAGGAAATTACAAAGAAGAGATTTGTAAGTAGTACAAAAAAAGAAAGATGTGAGAGCAAGCAAGATAGTTGAAAATTTTATGCTTACACAAGACAACAAAAAGTAGAAGAAAAGTTGGAAAGGCAACATAGAAACCAATAAATATTACAAGCTAGTAACATATCCATGAGTGTAAAGTAAAGTTTAAAAGGTGAGTAAATAGCATAGTAAAACATTCTAATGTTCCATAAACACATTAGGTATGTTTTTAGATTATCATACCCTAAAAGAGGGACTTGTGGGCATCGAAGGAAATATGCCACATTAATGGCGAATCCATTGCTGGTTGTAACTCGTTAATGACACCAATCTCCACTTCCACTTCTTTAAGTTACCTTATAACTCTCCACGATGAGAAGAAGAAGGCGTCGGGGACAGGGTACTTTATTTTCTGGATTTGATTTAAGAGAATCACGGATCTTGTTTGACGCTACGTGTAGGCAGCCAGAGTTTGGATCTAAATATCTGTGAGCTCCGGAGGAAATTAGGGGGTTGGGTCTCCCGATGGAGTGCCATTTGGCCTTCGTGATAGGTTATGGCGCCAGTTAGCCATCTGATTGTGGCCGAGTTTTAACAATCCGGAAAATGTCTCTTGGGGAGAAAAAGGCTGAACGCCATTTTTCCATCAGGGGAAGAGGAGATTCTCACTATGGGAGAAAAGGATTACGATCGCTGAAGGGGTAAAAATGGGTGAACTTCGAAAGAAGGAATTCCACCTCATTAGAGAAGTTTGGTTGATTGGTTTATAAGATTTCACCATCAGAAGCTCGACGCCGCTACCTGTAAGTACATGACATTGATGTGTTTATATTAGTGCATAGATTTGCAGAACCCGGGGTCTTTTGTTCTTGAACTATGCTTTGTTCTTTATTTGGCTATTTCTACCATATCAATCCCAGATTACATAGAGGCGTTCTTCCCCATTCATTTCCAGAATTTCAAGCTGATCTCTACTTATTATCATAGTATCATATAGAGGCGTTTTTACTCACTTTGTCTTCCTTATGAACCTAGAACTATTATGCACTGTACGAGAACTACTCAAAGAATTTTTGTACATATATACTAGTTTTCTCGGTACTAAACGGATCTTGGTACCCGGCGTTGTTTTGTTTAAAATACAGAGAACCCTTTTCTTGTTTTGGTGGTATAAGTGTATACGCTAGATCCCTTCCGAGGGATTGACTCTGTACAGGAAGGAACGCCCCATTCCAGAGGCTTGATCCCCTTCATTTGATAGAAGTCTATGTTATTGCCTTATTTGTTATTTAAGTAGGTTAGAAATCATAAAATGGTGTGTGGGCGTTAAGCATTCTGTACGCATATGTTATTTTTCTCAGTACTAAATGGATCTCTGTATCCAGCGTTGTCTTGCTTAATATCTAATTCAGGATTGGATACAGCTGGTTCCTTTTTTTAATGGATCTGTGTATCCGACAGTATTTCTACTGATATCTTAAAATCAATTTAAGTTCATCGTAAATTTATGAATATTATTCTTTTAATCGATCTGCCTTAGCGAATTATTGGAATACGTTGTTTCTGGGTGAAGTCTGAAGCAGTTTTCTTCTTTCTTCTTTCATTTCGATCCGACCCCTGCATCGACCTCGGTAAGGTCTGGGACTATTCCTTTGGTTCTATCACTGACGAGGGTGTGTTTTTATTTCTGAGCAAGATCTCCTTTTAGCATCGACAGGGAGACGAGTTCTCTGAAGTCTAGGTTTAAATTATAAGTTGCCTTCATATTAATAATAGAGATCGTTTCATGAAAAGATTTTATTCTTATGCTGCCATCGCATTTTGTTGTAACGTAGGTGGAACATCGATCGATCCATAAGATATGATATATATATATTTACACCGCCATACATGTTAAGGATCGATCCTTATGGATCTGGATTCTATGTTTCAACTTTCAGCTATGGAAGATATTTATCAATTACTGTTATTGATCCCAATGGATCTCAAACCTCTGCTCTTTTTTTACTATACATTCCTGTACTTTGTTTATGGGTATATGCGATGCAGAATGCTAGGGTATCAGCACTGTGTGTGGAAATTGAAGTCATGTTTTCCTTTTACGAAACTCTACGTGTGTCTTTTCCCTATAATATTCACGCCAATTGCCATTACTGTGTATAGGTTCGAAGATTGATCTTTTGATCTTGATTTGTGTAAGAAAAGGCGTTGCAAACTGATTTGGGTATATTCTCATTTTTTTGGGATTGTTTAGCTATTGAAATTGTTCTGGATATTTGTTACTCGGGTGGGATGTGCTACTGTCTAATTCGGTTGTAGGGAGATGCGTTACCTTATGATCTTGCTGCAACAATCCATATCAGGTTTAAAACGTATTTGCTTACTGCAATATGATTTTATTTATTATGTATTGAACATACATTGTAAGAAGAAATGTGATCTAGTTTTACATACTATCCATATGGTATGACTGGATAAGTGAAGTATGATCAGAGTTTACTTAGTCCGCATATAACAGGTCGTGATAAGAAGGCTCCCAGAAATATCCTCTTTAAGGGAGGTCTTGAGAAAGTAGGACACGACCAATGTGTTACTGGATGTAACATCTTTTATAATAAAAGAATTGATGACCTCTCTTTGTGGACGTAGTCCAGGTTGGGGTGAACCACCTAAATATGCACTCTTCTTATGTGTGGTGGTTGCTATTCATCTAGATGTATCTTTATTGTAGGTTCTTAAATGTCATGGATCTAATGTCATGGATTTGGGGTATGATAATATGGATAGTTTTAAATATATGGATTGAAAAAGTAAGAAATTAATAGAAATTGTTTTGGAAGGCAAATGTTACAAGTGGAATACAAAGTAGCTAAATAGTCTTGGTCCTTTACTAAATGGTTTATATGCATTTCTATTTATTTGCTTAGATATTCTCATAAATAGGGTGACTAACACTTTGAATGTTGTGATAAGAGAAGAACAAGTTTTTAATTATCCTTATCACCGATAATATCTTTGAGGAGGCTTTAGGTGTTATGAAATGTGTTCAAACATTCACTAAATCCTAACCTATCTTTGAGGTATGTCACATCTGGTCTCTCTATCAATTGTGTAATGGTTATGTTGGTAGTTTTAGATGTATCCATACTCGATTCCTTAATCATGTAGAAGTCAATATATAAGATTATTGACATTTGCCTAGTCAAGTAAGTTTTAAGGGATATTGAAGCAAGCTTTATGTATTCCCTATATTTTTATGGTTACTAATCAAACTATGATGATGAGATCAGGAAGGACGATTAGAACATCTTTCATGGTAATTCTCTTGTTGAAAAATCGTATGAGAACCAGTTGTAGTAATGGTTTCCAAAAAGGTAGATATTCCTCCCTAGACAAAATCTCACTCATTTACCTCACTAAGTCTTTACGAGTATAGCTTATTATACATTGTCGAAAGATAATCATCTTAAATCTTTACCTAAATACTAACTTGTTATTTTGGGTATGTTACAGTAAACCACTTGACTTCGGGTATATTTGAAGCAGAGCGAGGTTCAGAAGATGTGCATATTTCGATAGAGCGAGAGGAAGATCAAGATAGGATTGTAGATGATGGAATAGGTGTGGGTTCAGAGCAGGGTCCTGAAGATCCTCCTAGAGCTAGGACAACATATGTTCCACTAGCTGAGGGTTGTACACCCATATCAACTTATCCATCTGATTTACCTTATGAGCTTCCATGGGAAGGTGTTGTGCAACAAACTATCCTTGAAAGTTGTAGATCCCACTACGATAGGTTGAACAATGATCTTTCTACTTTGGATCTTCCTTCAGAGAGCAGACAAAGTCTAGAGATTGTTTTGGGGTCTTTGCAAAAATTCATTGATGCATATGAGGAACTCAGACTAACTACGAATGGTTTTGTTCATTTGATGCAGAGGTGAAGGGAACAAGTTATGGGTCCAGACAAGTGGGAGGTTGTGAAGGAGAGAGTGACCAAAGAACAGGCCAATTCAATGTTTAATTTCAAAGAAGGCCTTAAGATAAAAATGTTGAAAGTGTAATATTTCAAGCATCCTGAAATTGCACATATAATATATGATCGGTTCCTTACAGCTTATGGTCGATTTCCATGGAACGATGAGGTTCCTAATTATTTTGCTAGATTTTTCTATGCAGAGTTTTTTTTAGGTATGAAGCCAAACTATACTGATATTCCTTCTGAATTTTATGGAGTTGGAAAGGGTTGAATATATAATAAAAAAGGTGCTCTTAGAGACCCTACAAATCTTCGATCTCCACCTGAGATACCTTGCCCACCCAGGGTTGTGGCATTAAGATCAGAGATGGAGCCCACATCCCAACTTGGGACAATCACAAGGGATTCTGTTGGTGATGGTTTAGCGTCAGCTCTTGTTGGAGTAGAAGTGGGATTGGGTCGAGAGAGGGCTTGTGCTACTATCCATCAAAAGTTTGTTTACAAAACAAATGATGAGGTAGATGGATTGAGCATCGACGATCTCAGGGCTTATGCCAAGTCTTGTCGCGACATAGCTTCAGATGTGTTATCCAATGACACATCGAGTATGGGAGAGGTAAATGTTGATTATGCTATGACAATCTACTTGATCTTTTATTCATTTTGAATTGAATTTTTTGTTACATAGTAATAAGAACATTAAGCAAATGTATTTTGTTTGCAGTTTTCTAGAATGCTGAATGCACATAATTTTCGAGTCTCCTCTAGTCAAAATGAAGAGTGTCTTGGAGAGGAATATTTATTATAATATTTATGCTTGAACTTGATATTTTATCTTTGTTTTTGAATTTTAATAAATATCAATGTATCTTATTGTTAATTTGACTTATCCAAGGGGGTTTCTTTAGAATCGAACTTTTTAGATGATTTACCATATCTTGTGAGCTAATGATTTTAATTTTTTTTGTTTTGGGTTTAAGTTAATTGTTTAATTTATATTTTGCTTCCACTATGTTTTATTTATTAACAAAATTTAAATTTTAGGGGAGAGACCATATGGAAATTGGAGGTGAAGATGTAGGTTCTTTGATGAATGCGGATATTGGCACCGAGGTAATTTTGTTTAACTTGAATTGATCTCTGATATAAGTTTAATACTTCATATTTTTTGGATTTATTTTAAAATTGTTTAAATACTTTATTGGATTCATAAATTGCTTTTGTACATGTTCTAGCTTGGCTCTCTTAGATCCTTTGGAGCCAAAGGGAAGACTCCGGTGGAAGAAAGTGGTGGACATGCATTTAGAGAATTTGATGTAAAACTTTTTTAATAATTGAATTGTTCTTATATATATAAGTTTAATATTTAAATAATTTTTTGAATTTAGTTTAAAATTGTTTAAATAATTTATGATATTCATAATTTGTTTTGGGTGAAAAAATGAAGATGGGTGTCTATTCTTGGGGGTCTCGTGAGAAAATAATTCTAGTTTTTTCATGTTTTTCAACTTTGGGCGAACAAAAGTGATATTTTTGTTTAGAATTTCACTTTGCAATAAAAAGAAAACTTTTAGAGAATTATGTTAGCTTTCTATTCATAATTTTTTCAATTTTTTTTATTGAGATTTGATATGTCAATTTTGCAAATGTTTGACAGTGTGTTCTTATAAAATGAAAATGCTACGACAATCTACACACAACATACTAGTGCCTGACTATAAGTTTGTAACCAATGGATCTATATACTAATTATTATATTTTTTTAAAATCGATCAATGGGGAAACTTAGTCGATTTTCAACATGTTTTTTGTTGTGCCACTTTTCTCTCAATTGACTTAAAAATAATAAATCTACGAACACCCTTTTGAAGTAGACACGCCAATTAAGAATCCCACATTTTTTTCAATTTTTTTGGTGGTATATTTTTAAAGTTATGGATTTTTCTTTTCACCGTTTTTTTAAAGAGATGAATCCAAACTCGACACATGTTATGAAAATAAAACATTAAAAATATCAGTTCTTATCTATACACGACAAAATCTATACCCACGTAAAGTAGATTCAATGATGAACCTAATGGTATCAAGTCCGACATTCGTTTTGCAGTGTAAGAGATTGTTTTCCCCTTCCGAAAATGGAGAAACCTGAAAATTCTGCAGAATCGCCAAGTTTCCATGTCTCAGAGATTATTCGGCCGATTAATTATTCGGCCGAATAATTATTCGGCCAAATAATTATTCAGCCGAATAACCTTTTTCCATAACGGCAACGTCAGTCACAGCAAAGGTTATTTGGTCGAATAATGAAATGGAAAAAAATTTCGTCGGTCGAAAAAAAAAAACGTTTTCTATACTCGTATAAATAAACCTTAATTGGTTCATTATTTTCGCATGTTTTAACTTTTTATACATGTTGCAGGCCCATTTGAGTCCAAGGGAAGGCCCTAGTGGAAGATAATGGTCCATACTTATGGATAGTGGTCCAAACTTTCTTGTTTTTGTTGATATATATATATATATATATATATATATATATATATATATATATATATATATAGTAGTTTTTTTGGACATCGAGGGTATTTATTTTTGGATTATATACAAGTACATGAACTTTTTTATTGGATTATATATGTGTACATGTTAATTATTTAGCATATTTGCCACTTGGTAAAATGTTTAGAATGTGTTTTGCATGAATGTTTAAAATGTTAAGAATAAATGTTTGGAGCTTTTGATATGTGCAATCTAAAGTTAGGAAATGTTGAATGTTGATAATGAATGTTATGATAAGAATGAATGTTGGGAGGCGTCAAGAATGTTTAACATGTTAAAAATGAACATGTTTGGAATTTTTTATATATGTGCAATCTTAAGTTCGAAAATGCTGAATGTTAAAAATGAATGTTATGTTGAGAATGAATGTTTTATGGTAAGAATGAATGTTGGGAAAGTGTTGAATCCTAAGAATGAATTTGAATTATCACTTGAATGTTTTAAATGTTAAGAATGAATGTTTGAAACATTTGATAGGTGCAATTTAAAGTTACATGAATTGTTAGGAAATGGAATTTGTTAAAATGTTCAATGTTATGTTGAGAATGAATGCTAGGAAAGTGTTGAATCATAACAATGAATGAATGGTAGGAATGATGTAGAAATTTTTGATAGAAATATGAAGTCTTAATAGGTTGAATTTATAATGTTATGAATGAAAATCTATAAATTGTTTGATAAAAGTTTCAATCTTTTGGTCATTTGATCGATATGATGTTGCATATGTATTTCAATTTTTAACTAATGTTTCTTATATATGTTCATTGTTTAGGTACGTTGTAGATGGTGAATCTCTAGATGCTGCTGAAATCATGGCAAATGGGGATAAATGATTCTTTGTTTTTTAATCACAAGTGAAGATTCCTGGATTGTGAAGTTTATGCTAAGTTAGAGCAATGGTTTTTAGACAACAATTCGATGAATTTTTATTAGTTTGTTGTAAATAATCATTGCTCTAATTTAGCATAAGCTTCACAATCCATGAATCTTTGTTTGTGATTAAAAATCAAATGATCATTATCTCCATTTTCCATGATTTCAGTTATGTGAACATACATGTAAGAGATATATTATCTTTGTGCAACAATCATTTATTTAAAAGTTTATTTATGGTGAAGTACATTAAAGAAATATGTTCAATGGATTGGATGAATGCAAAATCTAGTAGGCTTCCCAGTGATTTCTCATTGGCATCAATCAATCAAAAGTAAAAATTCAGGGCGGAGTGTGGGGATAGCCACATCCATTATCTCATCCCTTAAGTGGTCTAATAGACATATGGGGACCCGAATACAAAATCTAGTAGGTTTCCTGGTGATTTGTCATTGGCATTAATCAATCAAAAGTAAAAATTTGGGCGAAGTGTGGGGATAGCCACATCTGTTATCTCATCCCTTAAGTGGTCAAATAGACATATGGGGACCCGAATAAAGTATTTTATATCACGAAATTACAAATTAAAGATAAACATTCCATATAGCTGAAATACAAAATTTTTGAACTTTTTCCAATTTTCATTAAAAATTTCATTACCAAATAATTTTTAATTCATTTTTAAGCATGCTAAAATACAACCATTTAAACTCTTATTCTTGTTCTCATTCAAGATCGTAGTGATAAAATTCAATGAAAAAAATATATTGTACACAACATTTGTGATATGGACAAAAAATATATTGTACACAACAATTGACATGGACAAAAATATAGATCAATTCATTTTTGATATATAGTTAAAAACATCGCAATGGAATGCCATCTTCAATTATCTGTTCATGGTCACATATGGACAGTTTCCATTTTTTGTTTTTTAACTGTTTTTTTTATGGAGCTTGTACCAATCTTATTCGAGATGCACATACTAAATAACTATATTGACAACATATAACATCGGGTTCATAATCTTGAAAGTAGACATAATTTTTAGTCACATGGGTCTACTGAAAAAATAGCCTTTTAAAATGATGGATCATCTCTCGTATGTAAATCTGTTGTCATTGTAGTCTTCTAATAACTTCATCTTTCCTTCAATGCATCACATCAAATAATATTTTACATTTTCGTTGTTTTCTAAAGGTGTAATCACAGCGAAAACATCTCCTGCGCAAATTACAATTGGTGTTAGTGTTTTTAAATCAATTAAATTGATTATACACATAAGGTGATGGACAAGAATGAACAATCAATTTAAAAGTCAAGTAAGTTCATTACCTTCTCTAACAAGATCTGAAATTTTATCGCCATCAGATGATATTGCTATCTCTTCTGATTCTAATTCTTCTACACTTGCTAGTGGCATTTTTCCCTTTGGATTAATCTCTGTGTGTTTCCAAGTTTTTACGTAGTTGTTTGTTATGTTTTCACAAACTTATGTAGATTCAACATTTTCAATGCAAATATGACAAAAGCATGATTGCTTTCTACTGTCAAATGCAAACATGTTTTTGAATGATTTTGTTTGAATAGAGTGAAGATATCTGGTCCCATGTATGGTGCTAGTGTCATATGGTATTGATCTATTTATATATTGGACCCCAACAAGCCAAAAAAACCTACACGATAAATGATAAATCACAAAGAACAACTTTTAATGTTAGTGTACGTGTACTTAAACATGTTAGTGTACATTTTTTTAAATTTCAAGAAATAATATAAATTAAAAAAATAGTGTACATACCTGTGCCCATCTTTTGAGTGTTGATTATAATCATGGCTTAGATTTAATTGACACCATTGGACAACCTCTGCAGCTGAATCAAATCGTGCAGAAGAATGGTTCATTTTCCATCTTCGAAGTGCTCTTTTTATGCATGCTCCTGCACCATCTTGTTCACCTTTTCCATGTCCAGTTTCAAAGAAATTCCAGCGATGTTTAATGTTCAACGCTTTATGAAGTTGACATAACCAAAAAAATGATCGTGAAGATTTAAATTGACCTGCACATCCATCAGACCATATCAATGTTCATTGAATTTAACTTTGCATTTTTTTAGTGAATCATAGAAAATATTTTCTATACAATGTTGAAAAAAATGTGTATCGTGTATACGATCATCGTTAATAGAGAAGTGATATTCTTTAATCACATCTCGATTGTCACATGTGCTTTCAATGCCATCAACATCCTGTTGAGAATGTCTATATACAACATGGACAAATATAGAAATTTGGTCAGAGTGATAGTATTCACTCTGTATCTCTTTTTGTGTAGCAAATGTATAGTTTTCAGCAAAATAAACTACGGACAAAATTGTTCCGGGTGGAAAAATTTCATGAGACTGTTTGAATTGAAGATCTTTCCATCGCGCTCTATGTGAATGCTTGGTGTATTTATAAATTTCACTTTCAAATTTTTTGAGAAAAAATGTCATGCATATCTTATCTTCTAGCAAATCAATTCTTTTGAAATGTGAATCACTAGAACTTGTAGTATGATTGATGTATTCGTATCTCCTCCAATCAACATTTACATTTGACAACAATTGATCATTATTGATAGGATATTTATTGTGGAATAACACCATATTTCCACAATGATGACAATGTTTTCCATTGACACATTTCTTATTATAAAATAGTTCATCATGATTTCTCTCACATAGAGTTTGAGATATGAATTCACGTATTGTGGGTGGAGGTGGTGAATTTGTCTAAAACATTTTACCAAATTCAAGAAACGTGTCATAATATAATTGAAATTGCACATGATAATGACAACAACATGTGTCACGTATAGTAATAGGTCTAACATACCATGGTTTTTGTTGCACAAATGTAGTGATTGATATATTTATTCCACGATGATCTTCCTTGAATTTATTGAACAATTGTACTTGTGTCATGTCCATTATATGTTTTAGTTGGCTTTCATATACATTTCATGATATTCTTTTGCGTATCACATTTCTTGAATTTGGTGAAACTCGAGCATGTTCCAACCAATATTCTCATACAATATCTTTAACACCTACTCCCATTATATCTTTGTAAGGTTGTCTACAAATAATTGCCCAGCAAGCAAGTTCATTATTTTCATCTATTTGCATTCTGAATTTGCTATGTTTGTATAATGTCTTTCTTGATGTTCCAACTGCTTTTGTTAGTTTTGTTGTCAAATGCTTTTGTTTAGTACTAGCTGAAAGAATTGTTGTATGAATTGTTTTACGTGCAGCACTGATATCTTTCTTCCTGGATTTTCCAAATTTTTTTATTGCATCACCTATATTTTCTATCACATTTTGTTTCAATTTCGACTCTTTTGTCACCTTGTGAATACCCAATAATGATGTAGCACCTTCTAACTTCTTGGCCACTAATAAACGTCTCAAAATTTGTGCTTGTCCTGCTATTGAGTAATCCTTGAGAACTTCATCATAAAATTTTGTAGCACGATATCGTGCAACATGTATTGGTAGTTTTTCTCCATATTTGTCACAATCAATGTCTTCTAACATTTCATCATCAATGGTGAAAGTACCTATACATCAAGTTAAATTTAATTTAACATATATCCAAAAATACAATTCATTATAAAAAATGAATTTGGAAAATATATGATATATACATACCAGGTCCAATTTCTGGATCTTGAACTTGATCTTCAATATTGACTTCATCGATATTAGCATGTAAATCACTATTTACATCTTCAACAATGGTCTCTTCAACTTCAATTTGTTCTTTTTGTACTCTATTTTCAATTTCTATTTCCTCAACATTATCATGTAAATTTGTATTTATATCTTCAATAATTCTCTCTTCCGTTTTGGCAACCCTTTTTTTTTGGCATTATATCTGAGTTTTTGTTTTTCTCTATTAGCATCATCATCACATTTACGATCACTTTTTTTTTACGTTTTCTGTTATTGCCCATGATTGTTTAATCTATAGATGATAAATTAAAGAGTCATCACTTTATAGTAAAAATAAATAAATTAAGATTTAAAAACATTTACGAAATTTATAAAAACATGAACTGAAATTTACTTCACCTTATAAAAATCTTGTAAGAGTCTTTTGAAGAAGATCTCTTTGGAATTAAATTTCCTTTGAAAAACTCTTTGAACATAAATCTTCTTTGAATAAAACCTTCTTGGAAAGAAATAAGAACTCCTTGACAATAAATCACCTTTGAAAAAACCCAATGGCAAATAATAAGAACACCTTGTAAATAAATATTCTTTGTAAAAACCACTAGAAAAAAAAATTTCTTTGAAAAAATATGTAGGAAAAAAGCCACTAGGAAAAAATACTTTGGAAAAAAACTTATTTGTAAACATATCTTGGAAAAAACCCTTGTAAAGAAATAACTCATTTTCAAACATACTTTGAGTAAACAATTATTTGAAAGAACCCCTTTCAAAGAAATAAGAAGTGCAAAACTACCTTGGAAAAAAAACCCTTTCCAAAATACCTTAGCAAAACAACTATTTGAAAAAACTCCTTTCAAAGAAATAAGAAGTGCAAAACTACTTTGAAAAAAAACCATTTGCAAAATACCTTCGCAAAACAACTATTTGAAAAAACCCCTTTCAAAGAAATAAGAAGTGCAAAACTACCTTGGAAAAAAACTCTTTGTAAATTACCTTACCAAAACAATTCTTTGAAAAAATCCCTTTCAAATAAATGAGAAGAAAAAATACATTTTCTTTGCAAAAATACTTTGGAATAAACACTCTTTAAATACAACCCTTGGAAAGAACCTCCTTGGAAAAAAACATTCTTTGCATAAACCACTTTGCAAACATTTCTAAGAAAAAAATATTTTGAAAAACTCTTTGCAAAAATGCCTTAGAGAAACAAATCATTTACAAAAATGTCTTGGAAGAATACTTATCTACAAAAATGCCTTACAAAAAACTCCTTCAATGTGCCATTTGGAAAAAAATAAAAAGAAACACTCTTTAAATACAACCCTTGGAAAGAACCTCCTTGGAAAGAAACATTTTTTGCATAAATCACTTTGCAAACATGTCTAAGAAAAAAAATATTTTGAAAAAACTCCTAGCAAAAATGCCTTAGAGAAAAAAATCATTTACAAAAATGCCTTAGAAGAAGACTTATTTACAAAAATGCCTTACAAAAAAGCTCCTTCAATGTGCCCTTTGGAAAGAAAAAAAAAGAAACATTCTTTAAATACAACCCTTGGAAAGAACTTCCTTGGAAAGAACCTCCTTGGAAAGAAACATTCTTTGTATAAACCACTTTGCAAACATGTCTATAATTTTTTTTTTTTGAAAAAACTCCTTGCAAAAATGTCTTAGAGAAAAAAATCATTTACAAAAATGTATTAGAAGAAGACTTATTTACAAAAATGCCTTACAAAAAAACTCCTTCAATGTGCCCTTTGGAAAAAAAGAAAAGAAACATACCTTGTAAAAGCCTCTTTTTCCAAAAAATATCTTCTTTGAAAACCCTTTCAAAAATAGTTTGAAAAGAAATATGCAGATAAAATGCATAATATACATCATAAATATAGGAACATGTACATGACTGAACAACATCATTTAAGTAATCATATATATAACAATTCAAATACTTATCTTTGTTTAGTTGTAGGGTGGACTCCCTCTCAATCTTTGCTTCCTTGCAGGAACTACTGGAGTGTTCTCCCTCTTGATCTTTGCTTCTTGGATTACCTATCCTTGAACTTATATTCATTCTGGACCACTATGCATGCTAAAGTGTGCACTAGTGTCATCCTCAAGATCTCATACATGATTATACATCAATTAGTATAATCTCAATACTATCAAAACATTATGATCATAATTAAACTTAACATGTATGGTCATGATCATTTCATACATAGGCAACAAGCATTAGCATTTCCAGGGAAAACTTCTTTTACTCATGCATAATCTTATTTGACCATAGGACTCTTCTAGTTAGTCATATCATCAATCAAAGTAAGAAACATAATATGCATAAACCCTTGATTACTTAAACTTCTAACTTCAAGGATAATCATTATCATTCATACAAAAGTATAAGATCCTAACACAAGGTAGGATTCTAACTTGATATAGAAAAAACATACCTAGTTATCATGTTTGCCACTTATGTCTAACATACCCACATAATGTCTTCTTGTTCTCTTCAATGACTTGTGCTAGTAACCTGCATATCTCATAGGTTAAGCATTGTAGAACCAAATTATATATACCTTGTAAGTAGAGCTTCATGAGTCTTTGTCTTCATGTCACCATGGTCATATGTTCTTGATCTAGAACTTGATTTGTCTTTCTTGACGTACCTTACATGTTAGTGGACAACATCAACCTCATACAACATCATGGTGCATTAGTACAATCATAAATGTCATAACCCTATACATGCATTCATACTTTTACTAGGGTGATAAGACAAGTCTAAAATTAATCAATATTGTACTAACCTCAATAATATGAAGACAAACATATCATAACCTTAATCATGAACATATTTCAAAACATACTTGTATCTCCTCAAGTCATACCTATCGAGATTGCTTGTAGACTTATTATGTAAGGCCTTAGCCTCATCTCCCTCTGGAACTAGAACTTCTTCACTTATGCAAGTGTCCAATTCATTCTCTTCTAGGATTAACCCAATCCACTTTGATTTGTTGAAACTGGATCTCGAGCTGGATTAGGGTTTTTCAGAGAAACCCTAAAATTTCAAATTTTGAATTTCAAACTTCTGAATGGATGGCAAGATACACCTTGATGAGCTGATCAACCTGGTATACTCAGAATTTGAAAGCAGCAAAGTTTCACCCCTCAAATTTGCTTTTCAATCTTCCGGATTCAGTTGGGAGGACCCTCGATTATGGTTTGAGTTTCATGGAGCTTCACCCAACCAAATAGTTTGATCCAAAGCTCTAAACTTTGATTTTTCCAAGGAGCTTCCAGCTATGGTCACGGATTTCAAAAATTCTTATTTTTGCAGAAGCCCTAATTTTTCACCTTTCCAATCAAAGTCCCAAACTAGGGTTTGATGAAGCCCAGACTTCTTCCCAACCAAAAAATTCAATCTTGGTCTCTAAATTTTGATTTTGATGAGGAGCATCCAGCCGTGGTTTCCAATTAAAAAAATTCCAACTTTTTTTAAACCCTAAATTCATGTAGCCATGAATAAGGGTGCTCAAAATTCAATTCTGTTTTGACAGAAATATGCACATGATTGTTTCTAGTGTAATTCAAAAATTTCAGATCTACAAGATCTGAAACTTCTATCTGTGGTATCCTAACCTGTTAGCTTTCCAACCCCATAGGTCTGACCTCAAATGGATTCTCTGAGAGAAAGTTATGCCAAGTGTCGCAACGTGACATGTTTATGGGATAAAACATGAGAGTGAACTTGTACAGAGTGCCACGTGTCACTAGTTCAATTTCAGCCTTTGAAAATCAGACCTGTGAAAGTACATTCCATGCCCTACCTACCACATTTTATGAAATTTCATTTGGAGCTTCCTAGCCCAATTTGTGACCTTTTTTCCTAGGTCACTTGTTTATGACTGAGATCTGGAAGAGGCAGAAACCCTATATTGTACAGATCATAAATATGAAAGTACAACAAATTAGAGGCTCTCTTTCGGACACAAGGTACATGGGGATCGTAAATTTGACCTGTAAGATTTTTAGATCCTGAAACTTTTCCAAAATGAATTTATAGTGAAAGTGCTAGGATGACTAGTTTTTGCTATACCAAGCCTTAGCTTCGCAAGTGCAACAAGTGTCATAAATGCCATACCATGCCTTCTTTCAAGCTAGCTCTGATACCATGTTATTTTTTCAGAATTTAATACATTATGATCTAGGATCTTAACTGAAAGAACAACATGTACAACATATCAAACATAAGAGACAAGAGACAAGAGACACAAAACATTTCACCGAGTAAAACCAAGAAGGTGAAAAACCCTTCAACTTCCTCAGAGATAGAATAAGCATCAATACAATGATCACCATGATCAAACCCAAGAGATAGATATCTACAGTAGCATGCTCCTCCTCCACTTGTGCGCATCCTCCTCTTCTCTCACTAATGCGAAGTGAGTGAACAATAGAATATGTAAAATGAGGGAGACACACTCTCTATTTATACACTACATCACTTGAACTTTACTCAAATAGGTCGGCCCTAACTTAACCACATAACATAATGCTGATTGGGCCGACCCCCAATAGGGTGGTCTAATAACCCTTTGACCCACATGACTCATACAGGGCCGACCTCAACAAGATGATCTAATAACCCATCAAGTATAAGTTACGACACGTGCAATATAACTTGCGACACTTGCAAGTACACATGATGACACTTCCAATCGGAGGAATAATACATCTCCGTTGGGGATACAATAAAGTACAAATGTAATACATACAATATACAAGTGAATATCTTCCGAAGTTACAAATACATCAACAATCTTCCACCATTTTATTAATTTTCCAACATAATATCTATATAGCTTTTTGAATTGTCATGACAAACCAACCACATGGTCCATATATAAATATTTACATCGAGGGTTAATTTTTAGGGGCAAAATTTCTCCAATTGGCTATTTTTCAAAAAATAAATTCATTATTTAGTCATTTTTAGTCGAGTCTCATATTCATATTTATTATTCGCTTACCTATCTATATATATGTTTTTTAATCCAAAAAAATTGCCTAAAATACTATACTTAAACCTAATATTAAAATCCTTAAAAAAAACCCTATTTACATCATTTACATAATTTAATTTAAGACATTCCAAAAATCAAAATTAGAGTTATTACAAAAATACACATATTAGTAATAAATAAAAATCCTCTGAAGTTCTTATCACTAAAATAGGAAACTTCCACGCAACTATTATTTAGATCAAAAGTCCATGTATTTTTTTTCTTCAACGAGTATCACTTGCCCTTTAAGCTACCTATATGATTCTTCTATGTTAATCAACTTTTCAATACTTCATGTATTAAATATTTATTTTATTTTTATGGTATATAAATATATTCAATCCTCCAATGTATTAATTATTTATTTTCTTTTTATGGTATATAAATGTATTCAATCCTCCGAGCATGCATATTGGATATATTATAATCTTTGACTATTTGCATTGTTCACTATTATATTGACATTTGGGATGTTCTTGACATGGTATAGAACAATTTTAACACGATGTATATTAAGCAATTATAACAATTGAAAAATAGAGGTTAATATTGATGTATGCTAGGGTTTTTTTTAATCACAATATAGGATTTTATGATTTATGATTCCTTATTTTCCTAAGTTGTAAGTTTTAAGGGCATCTGCCTTATTGTAGATATGGGTTAGCCATGTGGGCATGTTTCATAATTTAAGGTAGAAATTTAAGTTGCATCATATTTTTGACTAAAGTTTTTAATTTATGTTATTTGATATTTTTTTATCTAAATTGGAAGTGTTAAATATTTTGAATTTTTATTTTTCAAAATCTAAATTTAATTGCATTTTAATGGCATTTTGACTTATAAACATGCAAAAAAATTTAACATACAAAAAATAATTTTTTTTTATTAAAATTGTAAAACTTTTAAACTAAAAGAATGGTAACCACATAATGATCCTTAATTTTTTATCCAAATTCCCTGCCTACCTACTTTAAATCAATGAAATATTATTAGTCTGTGACTACAGGACGGATTCCATTTGTGGTGATTGAGTATTTGTTTAACATAATTTTATAAAGCTTTTAATTTTTTAATAAAAATCACTAAATATAATATTTGAAAATGAAAAGACATGTTTAAATATTAAGATCAGATACCCTATTTTATGATTAGGGTAAGGAGGCGATTGAGCGAAATTCTGATATTTCAAAGGCGAATTATCAGAAATTGAAAATAATTAAAAATGAAAAATCTACAGTCGGCCGGTATTGGCTCAGGGAGTCAAGAAAGATCACATTTCTTTAAATTTCTCACTGGTTGCAGAGCATTTAATGCCATAATAATTATGGCTGGTCATTGTTGTACGTCTTTGAACTGAATTTCTCTTCAGTTCAAGGCCTTTGCAATGAATTTGTAGTACTTGTTTGCAAGTTGCAGATGGGCAACTGCTTTTTTGGGCAAGTAAAGGTATCAAAAGCTGGGCAATTGTTTCCCTGTTGTTCAGATGGGTATCAAAAGCTGGACAACTGCTTTCTGAGTTCATTTATTGAGAGCAGTAAAGGTCTTGGTCCGTATCTGCTCAATGTTTTTAACTTAAGCTGTAAGTTCTTTTTCCCCTGTAAATAGCCTACTTTGTTATATAGTCCACTTTGTTATGTAGTCTGCTTACTTGGTTTGCCAGATATTTGGATTTGCCGGCCTTTCAATTATATCATAAGTTTTTTTAATGTGTTTGAAGGCTCACTTTTGTTATAAGGTGTAGCAAAATTAACTGCAATGTTTTATGATGTTTCTGCTATGTTATTCAACCTAGATCACTAAAACATTTTTTGTTCACACCATAGCCTTTAAAAAATGGTAAAATTGAAATCGTTGTAGCCATGTGCCACTGGAGATGCTTGAGATCATACTCACCGATAACTTCTATACACAGCAAAATACACATGCCAGATTCATGATGATAAAAGTGTGACTGAAAATACTTCTGCAGGAATCAAACACAAATATCACACATCCCTACAAAACGTTTGCCACTATGGAAAACGATTGCTATTAATTACCAACATGTGCACGTAGATGCAAAGTGCACTCACATTATAATGGAAATCAAAAGATTCCAAGGTTGCTTTAAGATACACAAAATGTTGAGCCTGCGAGTCAACCTGCAACTGCCATTAGGGTCAGAAAACGACAGTTGAAAATTGCCTGCAATAAAGGCACAATGATAGTTGTAAGAAATATAGTTCTTTAATCTTTTGAAACAATCAACAATTAAATTATTCTGTAAATCCAAGAAACAGACATCTCACATATACGCCAGTATTTTTAAAAAAAATACTTAAATGTGTAATAGTATTCAATATTCCAATGCATTCTCAAATAATTGCTCAATGAAATCAGAGTAGCATAATTCTGAATATGGTTATATGATTAAATACTAATATGAATATAATTATATGATTAGATACTTAAAAAATGTAATTAAAAAATTCAATACTATAAATGTATATCTCACACATGTTATTTATAATCAAAATTATTATTTAGAAAATAAAAATATTGTAATAGACTACATTTAGTTATTAATAATTACTTTAATGAGAAAGTAAAAATGAATTCACAATGTAAAATGATTCATTGTTAAGAAGTATAAACTTGAATGTTATTTATATTTTATAATGTTAAAATAATTAAAATTTGAATTTTTAAAATTAGTTTTCAAAATTTAATTGCCAACTAATAGAAACTAGTATTTCTATTACATCTATATAAAAAATTCTACTAATTCAAAATGTTTCCAAATTTTAGTACACTAAAGTCCAATACCACTGAATTATACTATTATGAATATAATAGTTAAGATTCTTCTATTAATACTATTACATATATAATTCACATATTTACCAAAGAGAGCTACATCAAGTTCCAAAGCAATTTACAGTTCTATTCCTACATGTTAATTAGGTTGGGTTTAGAAAGAGAGTCACATCAAGTTCCAAAACAATTTATACTTACATGTTAATTGGGTTTGGTCTGGGTTATGGGAGGAGGAGTTGTCCTTTAGGTTCATCAACTTATATTTTAAAAATATATAATATTCACATGTAAACTTGAATAGTTGAGAGGGTTTATCCTCTTTATCCAAGTTCATCACTTTACATTTCCAAAATATTAATACTCAGATATAAATTAGATTTAACCTATATGAATTAGATTTAGCTTAGATGGTTAAGAGGACTTGTCCTCCTTGTTGAGGTTCATTTTCTTAAATGAATAATCCTTGTTCAGGTTCATTTTCTTAAATGAATAATCAACAGAGGTAATCCATAACAGGAATTATCCTCCTTAGTGAAAAAATGAAACCATAGGTTTTCCAAAAATACAGCGACATGGATGCTAAGAAAACATAACATATGGTGCAATTATAACATAAAGCAGAAAGGCAGAAATCTGGGGGTAAAGAACTTGCCAGTAATCAGACTGTGGGAGAAGTAGATACCAACTGACAAACTTCAAGTACATTCCAGAGCTGTCCTTTAAGTTCTTGAAAACAAGAACCAAAATATTGCAATGCATACTTGATTTTAGTTACTTAATGTGGAACATAACTTTTGTGAATACCTTTTGAAATCTGCCATTTCATTTGGCATCTCCCTGTGTATTCCAGTATAATTTCGTCCTGAAAAGTTAAAGTCCATGATCTCCCATGGTTTATATTGTTTCAATAATCTTCAATCAGTTTTTGGGGTTAGCATTGTAATTTTACATCCTTTCAGTAAAATTAAGGTTATATCGCTGACTAGCTTTTGCATAATTTTGGACCATGACAACCATCCTATCCCATAATAATCTTTAATCAGTTTTTGGGGTTAGCATTGTAATTTTACAACCTTTCAGTAAAATTAAGGTTATATCGTTGACTAGCTTTTGCATAATTTTGGACCATGACAACCATCCTATCCCATATTCATGATGAAAAGCTATGCGTTTGCACCATATGTGAATCTACTCGTATCCAAATTAATTTAGTGAATTTACCATTTTATTACAACTTTTACTTGGTGTCTTTCAGCAACATAATTTGCATAAAATATTTATTTCATTTCCATCTATATACTTTAATTTTTTTTTTTAATGAAAGAAAAAAGCATTTATAGGTGTAATTTTCTCAATGCCAATCAATGAAAAGCCAGAGAAATAGTGAGCAACTGCCTTAAGATTATGTTTATAACTAAGATATGATTTATATGTTAATAATTTTTTAGTATATATATGATATTATTTTTGTTACTTATTTATTATTAAAAATACTATTAATAAAAGCTAATTGGTATCTTTATTTTTAAAAGAGTTAGCCACTTTCCTAACCGTTAAAGTAGTGTTAAAATTCTAAATATGATATATATAGAACTAAATTAAACTATGATAAATGAGTGTGCCTATATTTACCATTTTAAAGTTATATTATATCAAAAAAAAATGTATAACCATTAAGCTAAATACATATTATTATTAATATTTAAAATATATATTTTGTAAAAATAAAAATAAGTATAAATAATAGTATGCAATTATATCTTACATGTTGATAAATCGTAAGTCAAATATATTGTATTAATTGAAAATACTTATGTGTTTATATATTAGTGCTAAGTCAAAAGAAAAAAAAATGTATATTAAATAAACTTATATTCATATATTCTTATTAATTAGAAATATATGTGCTAATAAAAAGACAAACATATATTAGTGTTAGGTTAAAAGGAAAAATGGTTACTATTAGTTCATACAAAATGTTATTATATATATATATATATATATATATATATATATCTATCTTTGTGTGTGTTATTGACTGAGTTTTTTGAATTGGAAATTAAATTTAATGTCAATATGGTTGATTGCACAAAATGACATCATTAATATAATTGTGTACTTATCATTAATGACACTGTATAAAAATGATAGTATTCATTAGCATTAATAAAACTTTTAGTACACAAACCACATGTCAAGCTTGAAAAAAATTTGATTGTTAAAATTTAAAGTTATTATTTTTTCTAAACAATTTCACAAGTGTACAAAAATAATGGTATTCATTAGCATTAATGAAACCTTTAATACAAAGACCACATGTCAAGCTATAATTTTTTTTTAAATTTTGAAATTTTAAATTATTATTTTGTTTAAACAATTTCACATCCAACCACGAGTAATTTGTCACTTCAAGACCTTTAACGAATCATAAAATAGAAATAACAAATTTTAAATATTCAACAAAATAGTTTATATATTCAAAATATTAAATTTAATAAGTAAATATTACAAAACATTGAGAAAAACATTAAGAAAAAATATGAATTTATTTTATGATTAATATAAAGTCAAACTGGGGTGGCAGGTGCGGGTGGGATACTTTTTGATCCCGGAGGAAATAAAATTGCAGCCTTCTCGTGGGGATTAGGTAGCAAAACTAATAATGAGGCAGAATGGTTAGCTCTCATTCTCTCTTTAGATATGGCCTCCAACTACAGCATGGACAATCTCAGAATGTATGGAGACTCCAAGTAAGTCATTCAAATCATGTGAAGAGGGTATGCCTCGCGAGGCTCAAAAGTCGACAGATACATGCAAAGAATTAAAACCAATGCTATCCTCTCAAAGGCATCCTTTTTCCACATCCGTCGAGAGAACAATAGGATGGATGATATAGCGGCTAACCATGGAATTATGCTCAAAATCGGGCGCGTCAAGGATCACAATGGAGTTTTGGGGTATCATTTCATCCCTTAAAGTTTAATTCCTTGGATCATCATTTTCATGGTTGGTTTTATGGTTAGGGCCATGGTCATGAGGGACCACCCCTTCCTTTTCATAATCTTTGGTTATATTTCCCCTCCCCCCTCCGAATCTTCACCCACACGTCTCCCCGATCGCTCCTCCATCTGTCACTTCGTCCTCCCCCTCGTTGTCAGCTCCCACAGGGCTCTATTAACTCTCCCACCCGCCCTCTCTATTCCTCCCTCTGCGATGGCTCGCCCTCCCCACTTGCCTGACGCTCTGAGTCACCTCTCCCTCGGCGAGCTTGACACCCCTCCCCCCCGTCTCTTGCTGGCTCAGGCGTGTAATTTGGAAATAATGCAGTCCGTGATGGTGGCCATAGCCGCTCTGAGCAGAACGTTGGTGGACATTAAGTTTGCAGTTCGTAATACCTATGATGCGGTTTGCTCCAGTGTAAATCAAAATGCAGAGATGGTGTCGGATATTACACATGTGTGCTCACAGCTCTCCTGCCAGGACTCCAGGATTGACGACGTGGAAAGAAATTTATTTGAATTAATGGGGAAAGTTGACAGGTTGCAGGAAGATATGGCCGTTTTTACTGGAGCAACTCAGGGGAGTTGGGTGCATGAAAACCCCACAGTCAACCGGGAAATTAATCAGGTTATGGTGGATGCTTCTTCTGCTCGGCCAAAGAAGTATGGCTAGGACATAGCACAGCCCAGGTTTCAAAAATTTTGTTCATTTTGGTCAATGCATTTTTGTATAATCCTTTGTAGACAGTTTGTCAAGGTTTATTCCAGCTCTATGCTGGATAGTTTCAGGAAAACAAAGATCAGAGCTTGTAATGTAATGCAGATAGAATATATAGTGTTAGTATGCCCAGACATTTCTGCAATGTTAAAACTCCTTCTGAAGGTTTGTAATGAATAGCTGTGCACAGCTTTTATAAATATAATCCTTTACTCTGTTACTGTTAAAAAATATATATATAAAGTCAAATTTTAAGTATGACAACTAATTGCTATATTCCCTTCCTTGCAAGGAACTAATAATGTGCTCCAACATTCCCATCTATTCATCTCGATAACGACATAGAGAGTAGTTTATGTGATTGGAAAGAGTCGTCAAGGGCAAGTGATAAGGACTATGAGGGATTAAATCAATTAGGCCGTGAATCGAGATACATTTTGGCTTGAAAAGAGAATTTTCATGGAAGAAAAACAAATGAAACTCTTTCCAATAATCGAAGGGTATAATAATTGTTTGGATGTTTTTCAATAGCATAATTTTGATTTATGTTATTAAATACATGTTTGTGGAAATCTATTTGCTTAGATTTTCACAATTCTACATGTCAAATACTAGAATGCAATAAGAAACAAAAATATTAAATAATTGTCTATACATATTTATATTTTACAATTGGGGGTGCACCAAGAAGGGTACTCTTTCTAGGAAGATGGGACAGGTGTACAATCAAGATTTATTTTAGGGGCATTGTTCCAAATTTGAAATAAACAATTATAAAAAGATTGGCACTTAACTTGTGGCCTATAGACATTCACTAGACACAAGTTAAGTGGTTGTGATGGTCATTGCATTCTAACACAACCACTTGTTTTTTATTGCATTCTAATTATAAAAATACATCAATAGTTGTGTAATTCAAGCCTCTTACAATTGGATCCTTCTCTAATCATTGACAACATTGACATTAGCATGCTCAAAGCACATTCAATCGCACATGGAATCCTCCTTCATCGACATCCTCCTTAATCAACCTTTAAATAAAGCATGGAAAACTTCTTATAAAACATTCAAACGCCTTTGTTATTGAAGCATGCGAAGAATTCTTGTAAGGCACTCAAATTGAAACACATAAACAACCACCACATTTACCTCTCGTGCAATGAAGAATGAAGAAAATTGTTGGATATCCCATAGGGAAAATAATCATAAGCCAAACATAGACAATAAGAATTAGGAATTGTAGCACATATTTACATATAAATACATTGAGATGACCGTTGGGTCTGTATTCCCATGGAATCTCTTGGATTCACAATGGTTGTTCACATTCACATGTGACTCTTGGAGTGAATGTGCACAATAGTATAAAATATAACAATAATTAACCCACAAAGGGTTAATATTTCCAACAATTCCCCCCTTAGTCTCAAGGGGTATGTGTGAGTCCAAGAAAAGAGAGTTGAAAAACTAGAGGTGGATAGCTGCCAAAGGCTGAAGATATCCAACTTGATAATCTGAACTAGTCAAGTAAGCTAGAAAAAGTTGATGTCTTCTGCTAAATATAAGTTCTCTCTGAATTGGTGGTTTTGGCTAACCAAAAACCAAAGGGGCTAGTAGAAGCAATAGAAGCTAATGTCTTATATTAAGAGGCTTGTTTTAGGTTGACCACAAACTTTGGAGCTTAGCGATAACTGTGGTTCTTGCTTTTTATAACTTGGTGCTAACTTTGGTTCTCACTCAACGGTTCTCTCTGAAACTTGGCTCTAGGGATTACAATTTTGTTTGGAAAATGGAGGTTTAAGGACCACCACAAACTAATGTCTAGTAGAAGTAGCATGAGGATGATTTCTTATACTAAATGGACGGTTTTAAGATGACCGCAAACCAAATCATGCTTAGGTGGAACATGGCGTTGAATCTAGCTTTGGTACAACTCTGACTTTGGCTCAGTGGCTCTCGCTCAAGGCATTGGAAACCGACACAAGGCTCTGGCTATGGATTTGGCTCATGCATCTGAATCTAGTTGTGGCTGAGGTTCTATATGTGGATTCAAAACTTCAACCTTAACTGTTGATGATATTGCCCCTTATCTAGTAAACGTTGAGATGTAAGAAGACTTTCCTTTGAAAGATGTGTCCAAACATGAAACTTCATTCTTCGATACATATTCTCAATTGGCGAACAACAGGACGGAGAAATCTGGGTTATCCTAAATGGCGAACAACAAACAGTAACACCCTCTGAATTGTTAAAAACCATGCAAAGTTTAAATGATAATTTGTAAATCTTCAAGGATGATAACATGAAATATAAGAAAGCACAACAAGACTTAAATGCAGTCCTATTACAAAACTTGATAGAAATAAAAAAAATCCAGCACACACTTACAATAATGAGTAGGAAGAACTAATAAAGAAGAAAAATATCAAATCCAAGAACTATATTTCAAAAATTATGAATATTGCTCTGATAGGAATTGCTTTGATATCAATATTGGAAACCCCATAGGGAAAATAATCAGAAACCAAACAAATACAAGAAGAGTTAGGTGTTGAAGCACACATTTCTCAATAACATATTTACATATAAATACATTGAGATGGCCCTTGGGTTCATATTCCCAAGGTGTCTCTTGGACTCTCGATGGTTGTTCACATTCACATGTGACTCTTGGAGTGAATTCACACAATAATATAAAATATAACAATAATTAACCCTCAAAGGATTACTATTTCAAATAAAAACAGAGCTTCTCTTGGAAGGAAGAGAATTGCTTATTGCATTCATGAAATGCTTAGACATGTGTGTGATGTATCTACCAATGAAAAATGGTCAGGAAACCTCTTGCACATATTGTTAAGTAAAATGTTGAAACGAGTTAGGTGAAAATATCGATTTTCCAGTATGAAGTTGATAAGGAAAAAAATAGTGAGAAAGCATGCATGGTGGATGATAAGTTGTAATTGACCATCTTTTAAGAGAAATTTAGAAACATAACTTATTTTGGAAGATAAAAAAACATATCATAACTTAATCGTTAGAGTATAAATGAGGACATATATCACTCGATACTATTGTTAAATGAGAATTGAATATTACCATTATTCAAGGAAAACCATGCCACCTAAAATAATTGGTCGATAGCCTTAAGGGGGCACACTTCCCCTCCTATAAGATGTGTCTTTGTCTTGGGTATCTAGCTTATGTCCTTATATCCGAAGAAAAAAATTTCTTAGCCAATCAAAAACAATTTTGGATCTTATTACTTTAGGACCATTGAAAAACATAACTCACATCAAGACATGAAATTTCCAATAAATTTTTTGTTTTTTTACCTATAAATACTAAATTTCACATCCTTTCTAATACTAATTACATGATTTTCCATTGCAAATTATTTATTAATTTCACTTACAATAAAACATTTAAAAGATGAGTGTTATATAAATGAACTAACACTCTTAGTAAAATGCAAGTTATTGTTAAAATCAAAGCAAAGGAAGAGATAAATTGCACATGACACTGTACTCCTCCATTATTTCATAAAATGATTTAAATACATAGGATACTTCTCTAGAAAGATCTAGCTACCAACTTTGGAAACTTTTAAGGACCCTTAATTTTCTCAAAGTGTATAAACTTTGACAAATCTTACTAATTCTTAACGTTGCAACTATAAAATGTTTGGCAAATGTTTTGTAAAACTATTTTTATAAACATAAATAAGCATTACACACACACACACACAATATATATATATAAGTAGAAATAAGACATGACTCCTTATGAAGAGTCACCTTGTGCATTTGTAAATATATATATATATATATATGGGCACATTTACCCTTGTAAATCATCAATTCAATTCAATTATTCATTATTCATTTTTTATTATCCTTTATGGATTATGGTGGGTTGTCATGTTTATATTGGAAGTTTCATATATGAACCATCTTGGTTCATACCAAATATTCAAATGTTGAAAGACTTTATATATTTTTTGGACAATTTTGATGATTTTTAGAGTAAAAAAATTATCCCATGGAATTGGGGCAAATCATTTTTGAAGAAAACATAAATTGGTGAGACTTTTTATGGAAAAAAAGGTTGAAAATAGCGCATGGGCTAAATTTCACCCCTAAAATTTTCCATACTAACAAATAACTAACCACTATTTGATTGTGTCAACAACTAACAATGAGAGTAACTACCATACTCTAACACTCCCCCTTAATCATGACCTCTAACAATTCTACAATAACTGTAGCTATGAACTCAAAACATTATGGCATGCTGGTCAAGTCTCACCTAGGCTTACAAACAATTAAAAAACATATGGAAAATATTTGGTTCGGTGCTTTACTGCATGCTAATGATACTGCTACCTTTTCTTCTCTTCTTCTTCCTTTGACTCCATACTTTATTTTCAACAATACTTTTTATTTTTCTTCTTCAACTTCACCTCTATTTTGCTCTTCAATGCTTTCTTCTCCATCCTTGATATTTTATTAGGTCTAATACCCCAATTTTTGACTTGGAATGTATTTAATCAAATTATGTGAATGATATGAATATACTAGTATGTATTCCTAGTGTAGAGCTCAAGCCCAAGGCCCAACTAGTGAATGGCTAGGAAGGCATAATGTAAATATTCTTATGTGAACCATGTGGCTGGCTTGTCATGCTAACTCAAAAGCTATGCAAACATTATGTTGGAAAAATAATAAAATGGTCCAATATTTTTTTGTAAAGAGCACTAGAAGGGATATGATTCCACTAGAGGGGAGGAGGAAAGGGGGCCTATGGAAGATTAAATCCTCTATTTTCCAAGTGTCAACCTTATCACTCATCCAATTGTTGTAATGTGCCTTGAATAATCCAATTACATCCTTTTGAATATTAAACCCAATTCTTTAAATGCGTGTGTAGGGTTGGTGGGAAAATTATTCTCATGTAGTTATGGAACTATGGGATGATTGTGCTTCTAGAAAAATTATGTCATTTGTCAAAAGTCCTTTCTTCTATGGTGAGAAGTTATGTCAGTTGTATTTTCAACATCCTCTCATATCCTTGGATTATACCACTGATTCTCATTCATTTTTACACTACTCTTATACCTCAAAGTCTCACTTGAATGCCATTTCAAGTCTTCATGTCATATCACCATGCGAAACCTAATGGTACTAACTCCTAACAAGTGTTGAGACTCATTTACACCTTGTTGGTCCCCTCCTTGGCCTTCCCTAGAGACAAACCCAATTTATGACAACCTAATGCCACCTCATTGAGCCAAGTGCCATCTCATTGATCCCACTTTACCCATACTTTTGTGCCCTACTAATGGTGCAAGGCACGGAAATACAACATTTTCATGCTCTGCATGCCTGTAGGGGTGCAGAAATTACAACATTTTTGCGCTATGCTCAGTTCAGAGGGCATGAAAATCCCTTAACAAATTCATTGCTTGGATTGTGGATCTTAGCTCCAGGGATATTTTCTTGGGATTGGCATTCCCATTGAATCCTATCTCATCCTCCCTCTTTAGCCTAGTTCAACTCCTTGATCCATCATTTTCTCACCTAGATACACCTTCCTCTCTTAGTAGTTGGCTTCCCAAATCCTATAAGAAGGAGGCCATCCATGAGCTAAGGGGAGAACTTTGGAGGCATCAAACCTATGGTCTTGGACGTTTTGTAGAGATAGTAAGGAGGAAGGCTTGGAAAGAGAAATTGATGCTTGGACATCAATGGTGATTCTTTGTTTATCTTCTTTAGATACCTTTAACATAACTTGGATTATTCTCCTAAGTTATGCTTATGGCTTTTTGATCTATAGTATGTTTCATATGATTTAGATCTTAACCATTAAATCTAGTGCTTGGAGATATTGTTTCTCGTCTTTCTTAAATAGGTTCATATCTTGGGCATCAAGTTCGAAATTGGAGCTAGCATGACTAGCAGATTTGAGGTAAGTTTTACCATCTCTTCTGTCTCAGTACTTTGAAATTTATGCATTGTCTTAGATATAGGAGCTTAATATTGCATTTGTTTCATTGTTGTATTAGATTAAGCTTGTTTAAATCTAGTTTAATCTTCGAGTAGGTTTAACTATCCGTAGGACGAATTTGCTAGAACAGAAATTGGCGCCTTTGTTGGGGAGATCCCAGTTATCATTTGGTTATCAAATCTTCATTTTTTTATCTATTTTATCTAGTATCTCTACGTTTTATCAGTCCTTGAACTTTATTCATCAGTCTGATCCTCATAGTTGAGTTCTCTGGGTCTGTAACCTTTAGAAATTTAAAAATTTCTTCTCAAACCTTCTCCCCTAGCTCATTACACAGAAATTCCATGTCCTTCCCATTTACCACAGAGCAAAAATATCCGTATTTATGCACCCCTTCAATGTACTAGAGAGCGGAAATCCCTATATTTCACGCCTTGGTGGTCTATCACAGAGCGAAAATTCCCTGTATGTTGCATCAAATTTTTTTTTTTTGCTTGGTTGATGCTTGTTTTTTATTTTTGGATTGACCTCAGCTCTCTAATCCTGATCAAACCTTTATGATATCAGTTTGACTCCTACACATCTTGGACTTTCTTTTGAGACCTTATTTGGATTTTATAGTGAAGTTGTGAAGTTCTTGGTGAATCAGAAATTAGAGGACTGTCATAGTCATTCATACCATTCCCATGACCTTTGTTTACCTCCGCATCTGGTATGATTACTCACTCTAATCCTGATACGCAAGTCTAGAATCTTGGCTTGGTTTGCTTGTTTGTTCATTTATGATTTGGACTTCTTGAGATTGAAGTGACAAGAGTAAATTCTTTACTTGGAATCTTTAATTTTATCTTGCAAAAGTGGTCATTTTGTTAAAATTCAAGAACATTGTTACACATTCCTTTGCATTCTTGAAGAAGAATTGGAAAAATCTTATTGCTTGTTAAGAATCTGTTAGCTCTCCAAGAAACTACTTAGTGGTTATGGCTAAGTATGCTTGGTAACTTAAGAATTCAATACCCTTTTCAGTAAATGGATCGATGGGATACCACAATAGCTCGATGGAAAGGTTGCTTATCAAATAGTTAAATGAGCCAGTGCTCTTAGAAACTGTAAATCAGATGATAAATAACAGAAATGGTATGTAGAATATTGCTGAGACAACCAAGTATATTAACATGCAGGGTTTATGCAACCAAATACATGCATGACATCGGGTCACACACAGCAATAGGAAGTTCCTCAATCCAAATTATGAGCACAGGCTAAGCTAATTTGAAAAGAGTACAGAACAATGGTGGATGAAAATATCCGATCACAACAACAAGAGGAAACTGTGATTTTTTATTATAACAAGCAACCAATACATATGGCAAAGTCTCTCCAAGCTCGAACCTTTGAATCGTCTTAGTTTTCAGGCTTTATAGCCTTTACAAAGCAGTTCCCAGATCCTAAAAGCATGGATCTGTTTAATTAACTAAAACACTAACTGATAGTAAAAAGCAAAAAGATAGGGACTAATCCCTAAAATCAAGGAAATTCTGATATGGAGATCTCTTTCAACGGCTTGATGGTTGGTGAAATGAAACAGCCTTCCAAGGCTCGGTGGCTTTGATAAGGTACGTGTAGATTCGACCTAGCTGATGTGGCACTTGATCTCTTGAACTGTTTCTTCAAAACAATGTTAAAACTAGCCAAAACACCCACTTGACTTTAATCTTGTTCAAAACCCTTTAAGATATTGATAAAACAATTTATAATTCATTCATTTTGATCAGCCTTCTGTCATTTCAGCGAACAAATCCGAGATCTGGGCAAAATCTTAAGCGATCTGTGAAAACAAGCTTTCGGCAGCTAAGCCTTCTGCCGGTTTCACACGTTAGCTGCCGAAAGTCAGCCTTTTCGGCAGCTAATGAGCTCTTGGAGGCTCCCCTAAGCTGCCGAAACCTGTAGGATTCCTGAAAAAACTGCTTTTGGAAAAAATCGATTTTCTCAACCGTCTGATGTCCATTTTGCATGTTCGAATAGTTGATTTTGATCTACAGATCATAAGCTATCCATTGGTGCTTTTAGATTTGGATTTGGAGCTCGGGAAGGCCGTCGAAATTGCCCCGCAACATCACGTGATTTCAGCAGAAAATTCCTCTTTGCCGATCTTTGTTGTTCTTCGAAAACACTTGCAGACTTGAAAAACTCGGCCACTTGTGGGCGAGACTTAAAGTACCAGACCCCTTCTAACTCTGTCCTCAGTGGGATATTTGTTTTCACCATGGAATGATGAACTGTCACTTAATACCTAGAGATGATCTGTGCAACCAGAAGATATGTTTCCTCTGTAAGTTGAGTCACAGGCAGAGTACAGCAACTGTAGATTAACTAGAGAGAGTAGAGGTGAGTGGTGACTATGAGGCACTTCAGTCGACTAGTCTTGTTGCTGAATTAATGAGCTTCCAGACCGACAGGTGATACTACTTAATGATGATTAACAACCCAAGTATATAGAGGATTTTTAGGCAGCACTTTCTCTTCAACTGCAATGATGAATCAGGCTTGCTTGACATTGGAGCGTGCAAAAGCAGGATTTTATTTTTTGCATATTGAAACATTTTCGGCAACTTATGTTTTGTCTGTTAACCCCCTTAGCTGCGGAAACTAATCCTTTTCGGCCATTAAGCAAACTTCCACAGACTCAGTTAACTGCTGAAAGCTTAAATTTTCGAATTTTGAAACCCAAGACTCACAGAAAATAAAAATTTTACCCATTCTATCACCCAAAAAGACGGTGGTCAATTTGGGAGATAACATCTGGCTCCTACTCGGGGATGGAATCCTCCCAGTGAGGTTCCGAAGAATCCCAGAACCAAGTAGTTCCAGTAGCCTTTAGCATTGGGCATGGAGTCATTGAGCCATCAGCGCTGGTCCCTCTGCAAACCTGTATCCCACCTGCAACTTTCATGCGACCTGTTCTGCTTATTCAACAACAACTGAAAATGATCTGCGTGCTCATAAGAAGAGCTTTATTTTCCTATCTACTCCTACACTAACTAATAGGAGCAGCATGATCAAGTAACACTGGATTTCCAATGCAGCCATGTCAGATTGTGATTTACAGGCATCTTTGATTTTGACTTGAACAACAAATGAAGCCATATCATGTAGAAAAAGGGTTCGAACAGATGATTAGACCAGCTTTGCTCTATAAAGAATATTTTAATATCCACATTGTTTGTGGATTCCAGAAAATCAGCAATAGGATCAATTAAATAGTAATGGAATACCTCTTTAAGCTTCTGTTCTGACTGTAAATGAAAATAATGTGGCTGGCTGTATTCCTTGATCTCAATGGTGTGTGTAAACTGCTCAAGATCTGCTGGAGAAGGTTGCTCAAAATCTGCTGGAGAAACATTTCCAATAGACTGCTGGTCTAGACCTTTCTGCTGCCCTTCCTTCGAATATCTACTGAAATATGTCTTCGTTTGCAAATCTGGAAGGTGTGGGTTGCTCATAACATCTGCTTCTTTAACACATTCTTGATCATGATTCTCGTTTTCTAGCTGAAAATTAAACAGTCCCTGCAAATTAGAAAATGGTAGACTGTTCTCATTAACCACTGCAAATCTGAAACTGTCACTTGCTGATATGTCACTCTGCTCAACATCTTCATATGTGTTGTGATCTATCTTCCCCTGTTCTAGCTGAAGATTGGACAGCCCCTGCAAATCCGGACTTTGTAGGCTGTCCTCCTCAACCTCTACAGATTTGAAACTTTCAGCTGTTGTCTTGTTAGTTTGCTCAACATCTTCAAAATTTTCAGAGATAAAAATTTGATCATCATCTTTAAAGATTTCAAAAGAAACAATCTGATCATCATGACAGTCCACTTTAATAAATGAATCTGATACAATGTTAATAACATCCTCATGGCTATCATGATGTGAATCAGCAATTTCTTGATCATAATGTAGAATATTCTCTTCAGCTGCATACTCTCCCTGAAGTTCTAATTTCGAAAGATTAAACTCATGACAACACTCAGGAAAAAGAAGATCAGCTGGAAAATGATCCCTAAAAAATACATGAAAAGCGGCATGAAAATCAGCCAATGAACTGACACTTGCATCCGGGAGAGACCGATACCAATCACGGGCAATCCCCTCTAATGAACAACAGAAGAGCCGGATCTGAACATCCTCATGCACTACCTGCAACCGGTGCATGTAGTCATGAAAGTCCAGCAAATGTTCAGCTGGCACTTCCCACTCTTCTCCTCGAAATTTAGGAAGACTGTTCTCCCATTCATCTCTAGCAGGTACTTGATTAGGAAAACCAGCAATGCTTGAAAAATCACACAATGCATACCTCTTGGCTAAGATTCTGTTCATGTCATACCAGTGGAATCACCAACAGAATTCTGAACAATGGAGTCGCCACTGAGTTCGTCCTTCATGGAGTCGCCAGATAGAAGATTTATAACCAGTGAAGTGTCTGATCCTTGTCTATCATCAAGGACCAGATCTGTGTCGTTCTCCCAGGAAGATCAGCTTCTCACCTCGCTCCCCGGCAACGGCGCCAATTTGTTAGCTCTCCAAGAAACTACTTAGTGGTTATGGCTAAGTATGCTTGGTAACTTGAGAAATCATATTTTTTGTGTTTTCTGAAAAGGTGGATCAATGGGATAACTGAGAAGACTAAGCAGTAAGACAACATGACATGCCTCTAAATAAGCCAGTGCTTCAAGAAATTAAATATCAGCCACAGTAAATCATCAAGGTATGAAGAATATTGCCTAGACAACCAAATACATTAACATGCAGGGTTTATGCAACCAAGTACATACATAACGCAGGGTCACACTAAGCAATAAGAAGTTCCTCCATTCAAATCATGAGCATAAGCTAAGCTAATTCAAACAGGGTGCAGAATAATGGAAAATGTAGACAGACTGATATCTAATGACCAAAGAAAACTGTGATTCATATAACAAGAAAGTTTCAAGTACATAGCCCCAAATGTATCCAAACTTGAACCATCACAAAGTCTTGGTTCTTAGGCTTTATAGCCTTTACACAGTAATTCTCAGATCCTAAAAACGTGGATCTGGCTGAGCTAACTGAAACATCAAACTAAAAAAGTAAATGCAAAGAGAAAGGATTGATTCCTTGAATCAAGGGACTTGATGATGTGTCAATCTTCTTCAAAACTCGGTGGTCGATGAAGTGTAGCAGCCTCCCAAGGCTCGGTGATCTTAGCTGGGCGCAGAGACAGTCAAGAAGCTGATGTGGCAATCAATCCCTTAGAGCCATCCCTCATTTCAAGGTGAAAGTCATTTAAAATATGCCCCTGATTGAAAATTTGCCCAATAACCTTTAGATATGGATAATATAATTCATAATACGTCTCTTAAGACTGGCCTTGTGCTTTATCCTCGAACAAAAATGATATCTGTGCAAAAATACGAAAATCTGCCAAAAACAGACTTTCGGCAGCTAACAGTGCTGCCAATTTCATGACTTATCTGCCGAAAGCTGGCTTTTCGGCAGCTAATGAGTGTTGTAGAAACCCGCCTAAGCTGCCGAAAGCCTGTAGAATTCCAAAAAAAACTGCCTTCAGCAAAAATCGATTTTCTCCACCGTCCGATGTCCATTTTGGCTGTTCAAATAGTCGATTTTGATCTACATAACCTAAGCTATCCACTGGTGCTTTCAGATTTGAATTTGGAGTTCGGGAAGGCCGTCAAAATCGCCCCACAAGATCACATGGCTTCAGCAAAAAATTCCTCCAATTTTCTGTTACCGGTCTGTGTTATTAACGTTTTGCCGAGCTCCTCTTAAATCGAATCAGAGGGTTAGCTACCTTTTCAGTTGATTAGAGATACCCTTCCTTTGGAGTCTCAGTTATTTGTTGAAAGAAGGAGTTCGTTTATGATTCCTGATTTGTAGCTGAAGATTTTAACTGTCAGTCATAGAGCTGGATGATGACCTGTCACTGCAACCAAGATTTGAGCAGACTCCAGCTTGTGAAAGCGAGACTCAGCAGATTGTGACATGAGAGAATATCTTGTAGCAGAAAAAAGAGGAACCTCTTACTGAAATCATGGAGTTTAAATCAAAAGTTGAATCCTCCTTTTCCACTGAGTTTTACCCTGCTGAGAACCTCCTGCGGACTAATGTTGCGCTCTATTCTTCCTTTCGGCGGCTTAAACACAGGCTCGCTTGATGTGGGACTGAATACGGACCCAATCCTTTAATTTTGCTTGTAAAAACCTTTTCGGCAGCTTATGTCTTTTCTGTTAACGCCTTTAGCTGCCGAAAATGGGCCCTTTCGGCAGCTAACTGGCTTCCTGCAAAACAGTGTTAGCTGCTGAAACCTGTTTTTTTTTCGAAATTTGAAACCCAAGACTCATAGAAATAAGAAATTTTACCCATTCTGTCACCCAAAATGATGGTGGTCAATTTGGGAGATAACAGAAAGGTCTGACTTCCGGCGGCTAAGGCACGAAATCAGCAGAAAGCAACGTTTTGGGTTTTAATTTTTGAAACAGTTACAGCTTTCGGCAGCTTAGGCGAGCCCCACAGAGCTCATTAGCTGCCGAAAGGTCTGACTTCCGGCGGCTAAGGCACGAAATCAGCAGAAAGCAGCGTTTTGGGTTTTAATTTTTGAAACAGTTACAGCTTTCGGCAGCTTACGCAAGCCCCACAGAGCTCATTAGTTGCCGAAAGGTCTGACTTCCGGCGGCTAAGGCACGAAATCAGCAGAATTGTTAGCTGCCGAAAGCCTGTTTTTGGCAGTTTTTTTTCTATTTTTGCCCAGATTTGACTTTTTCTCAACCAAATCTCTCGAAGTTGGTTTCTAATGATGTATAATAATTAAATACATCAGGTTTAAGAGTTTATCTTGATGTATTTGATGGTTAAGAAGGTTGAAAAGTGAAAATGGTGAACTAGTTAATGAGCAGAAATATTGTATTTTTGCCAAAGGAGGCAAATTCGAATTTCTCATGATGATTCATCAGCCTTGGAAGGCTTTCTACACCTGTCAAAGAGATTGGAGGATATCAGGGCTTTCAAGATAGAGTTTGACTCATTGGATATGATCTTTTCCTATTTTGATTTGATTTTCCATTATTAGCATTCCAGATCCATTTTTATAGGATCTCATCCTACACTTGTTGGTTTGACTATTTTTGGGCAAATCTGATCCATTTTTCATGGATCTAGATTTGATCTTGTAAGGCTATAAAGCCAAAGTCATTTGGAGAACAAAAGGTTCGATTTTGGATAGAGTAATCTGCTATTGTATTGAGTTTTCTTTATGCTAATACAGATCACAGGTTTCTTTCAGTTTTGATGTCAGCTTTCCATTTTCCTTTCACTATTATCTGTGTTGTCTAGCTTTGAATGGTTTATTTTCCATTGTTCAGCTCATAGCCTGGTATTAGTTTCTTGAATGTCTCTCGAACCCTACTCTGTACTGGTTTGGTTACATTCCTTTTCTTCATCCATCTTTGAAGTTATATGCTGATTAATCAACTCTTGAGAGCACTGTTTCATTTGTTTATCATGCTGAATGTCTGAATGCCATACTCAGATTGAGTTGTCCCATTGATCCACCTTTTCAAAAGATACAAAAAAGATAATTTCTTAAGTTACCAGGCATACCTAGCTTATAACCCTAGGTAGTTTCCTGGAGTGATAACAAATTGGCGCCGTTGCCGGGGAGCGAGGTGAGAAGCTGATCTTCCTGGGAGAACGACACAGATCTGGTCCTTGATGATAGACAAGGATCAGACACTTCACTGGTTATAAATCTTCTATCTGGCGACTCCATGAAGGACGAACTCAGTGGCGAATCCATTGTTCAGAATTCTGTTGGTGATTCCACTGGGATGACATGAACAGAATATTAGCCAAGAGGTATGCCTTCTGTGATTTTTCAAGCATTGCTGGTTTTCCTAATCAAGTGCCTGCTAGAGATGAATGGGAGAACAGTCTTCCTAGATTTCGAGGAGAAGAGGGGGAAGTGCCAGCTGAACATTTGCTGGACTTTCATGACTACATGCACCGATTGCAGGTAGTGCATGAGGATGTTCAGATCCGACTCTTCTGTTGTTCATTAGAAGGGATTGCCCGTGATTGGTATCGGTCTTTGCCTAATGCAAGTATCAGTTCTTTAGCAGATTTTCATGCTGCTTTTCATGTGTTTTGTAAAGATATATTCTCAGCTGATCTTCTTTATCCTGAGTGTTGCCATGAGTTTGATCTTTCAAAAGTAGATCTTCAGGAAGAGTATGCAGCTGAAGAAAATACTCTTCACCATGATCCGGAGGTCATTGATTCACCTCAGGATAACCTTAATGATGCTTTTGACATCATATCAAATGCACTTACTGATGTATGTTGTCTTGAAGATGAGATTGTTCCCTCTGAAAAGTTTGAAGACGTTGAGCAGAATGACATACCAGCAAGTGACATTTTCAGATTTGTAGAGTTTAAAGAGGATAGCTTACAATTTCCAGATTTGCAGGAGCTGTCCAATCTTCAGCTAGAACAGGTGAACCATGATCCCGAATGTATTGATGTTGCAGCAGCATGTGTTATAAGCAGCCCACATCTTCCAGACTTGCAGACAAAGGCAGATTTCAGCATTAATGAAGAGAATGATGGTGGTGAGGAACTGAACAGTCCAGATCAGCAACCTATCGTATATGTTCCTCCAGCAAAGATCCAGCAATCTACATTCATCAATGAGTTCGGTGAAGGAAATGAAGAGCAGTTACAACACAGTCAGTTGCAGCAGCAGCTTCAAGAGGTATTTCATCATGTTTTTCATGATCCTATTGCTGATTCTTTAGATTCTATGAGCAGCATAAATCCAAGGATATTTCTGTTAGCAGGTGATTGTTTTGATCATCTGTTCGAACCTTTCTTCTGCATGATATGGTATTTATTATTGTTGGGATCAAGATTCAGCATGATGCCTGTAAATCACAATCTAACATGGATGCATTGGAAATCCAGTGTTACTTGATCATGCTGCTCCTATTAGTTAGTGTAGGAGTAGATAGGAGAATAAGCTCTTTTCATGAGCACGTAGATAAGTTTTCAGTTGTTATTGAATAAGCAGAGTAGGCTGCATGTAAGCTACAGGTTTGCAGAGGGATCAGTGTTAAAGACTTAATGACTCCATGCCCAATGCTAAAGGCTACTGGAACTACTTGTTCTTCGGAACCTCACTGGGAGGATTCCATCCCCGAGTAGGAGCCAGATGTTATCTCCCAAATTGACCACCATCATTTTGGGTGACAGAATGGGTAAAATTTCTTATTTCTATGAGTCTTGGGTTTCAAATTTCGAAAAAAAACAGGTTTCGGCAGCTAACACTGTTTTGCAGGAAGCCAGTTAGCTGCCGAAAGGGCCCATTTTCGACAGCTAAAGGCGTTAACAGAAAAGACATAAGCTGCCGAAAAGGTTTTTACAAGAAAAATTAAAGGATTGGGTCCGTATTCAGTCCCACATCAAGCGAGCCTGTGTTTAAGCCGCCGAAAGGAAGAATAGAGCGCAACATTAGTCCGCAGGAGGTTCTCAGCAGGGTAAAACTCAGTGGAAAAGGAGGAGTCAACTTTTGATTTAAACTCCATGATTTCAGTAAGAGGTTCCTCTTTTGTCTGCTACAAGATATTCTCTCATGTCACAATCTGCCGAGTCTCGCTTTCACAAGCTGGAGTCTGCTCAAATCTTGGTTGCAGTGACAGGTCATCATCCAGCTCTATGACTGACAGTTAAAATCTTCAGCTACAAATCAGGAATCATAAACGAACTCCTTCTTTCAACAAATAACTGAGACTCCAAAGGAAGGGTATCTCTAATCAACTGAAAAGGTAGCTAACCCTCTGATTCGATTTAAGAGGAGCTCGACAAAACGTTAATAACACAGACCTGTAACAGAAAATTGGAGGAATTTTCTGCTGAAACCACGTGATCTTGCGGGGCAATTTTGACAGCCTTCCCGAACTCCAAATTCAAATCTGAAAGCACCAGTGGATAGCTTAGGTTCTGTAGATCAAAATCGACTATTTGAACAGCCAAAATGGACATTGGACGGTGGAGAAAATCGATTTTTGCTGAAGGCAGTTTTTTTTGGAATTCTACAGGTTTTCGGTAGCTTAGGCGGGTTTCTACAACACTCATTAGCTGCCGAAAAGCCAGCTTTCGGCAGATAAGTCATGAAATTGGCAACACTGTTAGCTGCCGAAAGTCTGTTTTTGGTAGATTTTCGTATTTTTGCAACGGCGCCAATTTGTTAGCTCTCCAAGAAACTACTTAGTGGTTATGGCTAAGTATGCTTGGTAACTTAAGAATTCAATACCCTTTTCAGTAAATGGATCGATGGGATACCACAATAGCTCGATGGAAAGGTTGCTTATCAAATAGTTAAATGAGCCAGTGCTCTTAGAAACTGTAAATCAGATGATAAATAACAGAAATGGTATGTAGAATATTGCTGAGACAACCAAGTATATTAACATGCAGGGTTTATGCAACCAAATACATGCATAACATCGGGTCACACACAGCAATAGGAAGTTCCTCAATCCAAATTATGAGCACAGGCTAAGCTAATTTGAAAAGAGTGCAGAACAATGGTGGATGAAAATATCCGATCACAACAACAAGAGGAAACTGTGATTTTTTATTATAACAAGCAACCAATACATATGGCAAAGTCTCTCCAAGCTCGAACCTTTGAATCGTCTTAGTTTTCAGGCTTTAAAGCCTTTACAAAGCAGTTCCCAGATCCTAATAGCATGGATCTGTTTAATTAACTAAAACACTAACTGATAGTAAAAAGCAAAAAGATAGGGACTAATCCCTAAAATCAAGGAAATTCTGATATGGAGATCTCTTTCAACGGCTTGATGGTTGGTGAAATGAAACAGCCTTCCAAGGCTCGGTGGCTTTGATAAGGTACGTGTAGATTCGACCTAGCTGATGTGGCACTTGATCTCTTGAACTGTTTCTTCAAAGCAATGTTAAAACTAGCCAAAACACCCACTTGACTTTAATCTTGTTCAAAACCCTTTAAGATATTGATAAAACAATTTATAATTCATTCATTTTGATCAGCCTTCTGTCATTTCAGCGAACAAATCCGAGATCTGGGCGAAATCTTAAGCGATCTGTGAAAACAGGCTTTCGGCAGCTAAGCCTTCTGCCGGTTTCACACGTTAGCTGCCGAAAGTCATCCTTTTCGGCAGCTAATGAGCTCTTGGAGGCTCCCCTAAGCTGCCGAAACCTGTAGGATTCCTGAAAAAACTGCTTTTGGAAAAAATCGATTTTCTCAACCGTCTGATGTCCATTTTGCATGTTCGAATAGTCGATTTTGATCTACAGATCATAAGCTATCCATTGGTGCTTTTAGATTTGGATTTGGAGCTCGGGAAGGCCGTCGAAATTGCCCCGCAACATCACATGATTTCAGCAGAAAATTCCTCTTTGCCGATCTTTGTTGTTCTTCGAAAACACTTGCAGACTTGAAAAACTCGGCCACTTGTGGGCGAGACTTACAGTACCAGACCCCTTCTAACTCTGTCCTCAGTGGGATATTTGTTTTCACCATGGAATGATGAACTGTCACTTAATACCTGGAGATGATCTGTGCAACCAGAAGATATGTTTCCTCTGTAAGTTGAGTCACAGGAAGAGTACAGCAACTGTAGATTAACTAGAGAGAGTAGAGGTGAGTGGTGACTATGAGGCACTTCAGTCGACTAGTCTTGTTGCTGAATTAATGAGCTTCCAGACCGACAGGTGATACTACTTAATGATGATTAACAATCCAAGTATATAGAGGATTTTTAGGCAGCACTTTCTCTTCAACTGCAATGATGAATCAGGCTTGCTTGACATTGGAGCGTGCAAAAGCAGGATTTTATTTTTTGCATATTGAAACATTTTCGGCAACTTATGTTTTGTCTGTTAACCCCCTTAGCTGCGGAAACTAATCCTTTTCGGCCATTAAGCAAACTTCCATAGACTCAGTTAACTGCTGAAAGCTTAAATTTTCGAATTTTGAAACCCAAGACTCACAGAAAATAAAAATTTTACCCATTCTATCACCCAAAAAGACGGTGGTCAATTTGGGAGATAACAGAATCTTTGCATTTTTGTTCATCAAATTTATTTAGAAACTTTTCAAGATCTCTTTTCCTCTTCACTTAATGAGTAAAACATTCTTGCAACTTTAAAACATTTTTCATCTACTTGTCGTCTTTAAGCTCATTTGAAGTAAAAAGAAAACTAAAGTTTTTTTTTTCGAGTTGTTTTTTAATAGATTCAGTGTAAAAGAGTATCTCATATTTTGGTTTGGCATACAAAACTGAAAAGAAAAACAAAAGTGAACATTTTTCTATTTTGGCATTGTGTGTTTCTCTCATTTGGGAATAAGAAAAGAACTCTCCTTCCCATAGCTAGATATTCATCGAAATAAAGAGTTACATTGATTCATTCGTAGATGCATGGTTTGAGTCAAGTATTAACACCATCAAGTTGCACTTCCACCACCTTTTGAGTAAAACAAAGAGCCCTTAAAAATTAGTTCCCTAACTAAACACACACTAACCTCATTTGAGGACATAAAATAATTGTGTAGTTAGGTAGGACATCAGGGATAGGAATCTAAATAATTCCTCCCTGTCACTTTTACATTTGAGACATAGTTGTTTTTCTTTAGGGTGCTCAAATCCTCTTGTATTTTTTGACACGGTTATACACCAATTTATTGGGAGGGCCTCGTGTTCCACGGGGGTAAGCAGCGAGGACTGGTTCCGGATGAACTTTGTGGAATACCGCACTCCACTTAACTCCTATGGACATCAATCCATTGTATTCCTTGTATTTTTCGGCCTCCAAACTGGTTGTACAAGGGCTTAAAGGAAGAATCTCCAGTAAACCTTCTCAGACATGTCATGAACAAGGTATCCTAGTGACCTTCCTTCTAAGGATATTTTACCCGGGATCCCTTTTGGTAGAGGGATATCCCTTCATCTTTTGGTCTCTCATTTTGTATTGTTCGACTTGGATTTCATCACCTTACAGAGGATACGATCTGTTGAGGTCTCCATAACTTAGATAGGAGGATTGGTTGCTATTGTACCTTATAGAGAGTCTTTTATTTTTTAGTGCTTCTTGTTGGATTTCTGGCCTTTTTGTTGTAGCTCGCTTACTGTGACATCGGTCTCAGTATAGTTTTTTGAGCTTGCTTTTTGGCCTGTGCAGCTCTTCTTTTTCTAGCTCGCCTTTTGCACACTCGATTTCTTGAGGGTTTTTGAGTTCTTTTTTAAATGATACTTACCCTAGATCATTTTAGTCCTGTTCCATGGTGGACCAAAGGAAATCATGAAGACAACAAGGGAAGAGTCATGAACCCGTTCCTAGAACTAGTCACACGCCACCTTCACACATACCCACTCCCCCTACTAGCAGACCAACTAGCCGGGGGACTATCCAACAATCAACCAGTATGACACCACCAGTTCCTATGGTACCCCAAACTCCTAGAACAATCCCAGAAACTAGTGCAATACTAGAAACCAGAAGTTAGTACGACATTGGAAAACACTATAGCACCTGAGGTTAGTGTCCCACTGCAAGCCGACGTTGTGTTGGAAGTTGTTATCACTTTGAAAACTAGCATCACTCCGGTAATTCCATCACAAATTGATTTCCTTGAATGATATATCGAGGTTATCGAGGAATCCGATCATTTCCCCTCTACGACGATCCAGTTCGCTGCAAACTTTAACTAGCCTTTAGTATATTTAGTAGCCCCACCTATCATACTAAATTCTCCAGTTATGCATAGTTATGAATTTGGATCTTCCCGTAATAGATCATTCGGAATGCCTTCTCTCGATATCCCTTTGGGCCATGAAATCATGGCATCCATACAAGCAGAACTTGTTAGTTTAGCCCAAGAACGTGGGGTGATGGAAAAAATTAGACATGAAGTTGTGCAAATAATGGCTTCGAGCTCATAATTTCCACCAATATCCACATCTTAAGTGGTAAATCCTTGTGATTCCAAATCCCTCCAATCCACACCCTACGATACTACCTATGGCACTTCGTTCGTAGGTCAATATGGACCCACAGATTGGAGCTATTCTAAACCTTTCCCCGATGATTCAGGGACGGAAAACATCTTTGATCCATCTTCATCATTATGGAACACAACTCTGGTCCAAGCTCTTAATTATTTCTGAACTTTTCCAGTACCTATGCAATTAACGCCGGAAAATCCCCTCCAACCTTCCCCTCATCTATTACTAAATGAAATATTTGGTTCTCCTTCAGGGAACATTTCTAGTCAGGAGACAAACTATACTTTCTCGCTGCTACCCACATCATCTGGAATTAGTGCACACTTATCTTCACAAATCGGTACTAACAATGCAACCATCCGACCTGCACAATCAATCTATTCAAATGTTTCCATTGGAAGGATGTCTATTCCTACTATTAGAACACCCATTGTGACTCAAAGTCAATATTTAGCCACAATCTACACTATCTCTGGAGGACAACCGTTTATTCGTGCCCCAAGCAAAACCAGTAACCAACCTCCTCCATCAGGACCACAAACCCCACCAATTGGAGGATAAACGTTTCTTGGTGTCCCAAGCGAAACTGGTAATCAACCTCCTCCATCAACACCATCTGCCTTGTGGGGGGCACAAACCCCACCTATTGGAGGAAAACCTTTTGTCGGTGACCCAAGCAGTACCAAAAACCAACCCCCTCCGTTAGGCCCACTTACTTCATGGGGACCACAAATCCCACCTACTGGGGGGAAACATACATTCGGTAACCAAAATCCTACTGGGGGAACATGAATCAACATCAATATTTTTACCCCCTTAATATGAATCTCTGGTTACCTTATACTAGTGTTTCAAATAATGAATGTATCCCAACTACCCAAACCCCATATTTCAATCAAGGCAGAACGAACAATCTATGGGCTCCACCCTTTTAGAAACCCCCCTTACTCAAGGTGCGGTTAATCCACCCAATCAAGGATTTGAGAACCCCACATGTGTCCCACCACCTCAGGTATCTACACCATTCAATCCCACCCAACAACGTTTTCAACAACTGGTCTACAATTCGATTCTAGATCAATTGGTAAATCCTATGATTCCCAACCAACAACCAGTTAACCCGATGTTCCCCAACTCACAGAACTTCCAACTATACCATATGGGTAACATGTATGGATACAATATGCAACAATATGCAATGTAGGGCCTGAGAGGTGTTCCATCACGCCCATCAATATTATTCATACCCGCAACCTAATAGGAAACTTCCCTTCCTGGAAACATTGGACCTTCCCTATTTTTTCAATATTGATAAATGATCCCATTTGGCATGAACCACATTGGCCACCTATTCCTGCCAAACTACCATAAGATATTCCAAAATTTGATGCTAAACCCAAGGAATATCCAAAAAATCATGTCATGACATTATATCTTTGGTGTTCTTCCAACTCATTGATGGATGACTCCATACGATTAAGGCTCTTCCAACGAACACTCACCGGAACGATAGCTAAATGCTATATTGAGCTACCACAACACTCTTTCAAAGATTTCAACTCCCTTTTCATGCATTTTTTGACACATTTCCAGCTTCCCATTCGATATGAGACTGGCACTAACCTCTTAACTTCGTTGTGGAAATCTACTTCCACTCACATATCTGATCATATTCATGAGTGGTGGAGACGTTGAAGATTAATTAAGGCTCCTATTCTCGACCAATTATTAGATGATTGGTTCACAAAGTCATTACTGCCACCTATTGCTAAGGATTTTTCAATGGGCACGGCTATTACAGAAGAGAAGGAAATCACTCATGCTCAGTATTTGGATTTGGTTTATTCCCAATATGGAACTCTATATGAATTTATTCCTCATGCTCCTCGCCCCACTGGCGATCCATCTAGGCCCGATACTGAACCTCATATCAATGGTGTAGTTGGTTTTGTGAAGGCCCAACCTGCAACCAAATCTATTGGACAACAAAACACTTATGCTCACCTCAAAACTAGGTTGCATCCAAAAACACCACTTCTCTTGCTTAGACCTCTGAGGTGAACGTGGTTGAATCCTCACCACAACAATCCAGAGGGAAAAAGAAGAACAACAAAGGGAAATCCAAAAAATATTCTCCTCGGCAAGACAATCCCAAACCACAACAAATCAATGCTGATAAAAAACCCAAATGGAAAGCTAAGTTCCCCTGCCTTATATTCCAGGAATACCACTATAGAAAAGATTGTCCTTATAAAGAGGAAGTAAATAAATTTCTCAAAGTATCTTCCCGCCCGGTAGTCTTAACTGACCCTTTCCCACACCAACAACAACAAATGGTCACACACACCCCCCCGTAAGGGGGAAACCAAAATGATCCCACCCAACCAGAGACATTCTCAAATCTTGACATCCTCATGCTGAGTAACAAGACTATCCATATATCCAGTCGATCAAATACGTATGAATCTATTCCAACTTCAAACAAGAATGGGAATACCAAATATAAAAATCCCATGGAATATCTTCCCTCTACTCCTCCATCCACGGGCTCTTTTCATATCAAAAGGCCTATTACTGAAATTGTGTTGCGCCCATTGCGCTCACCAAAGGCCACCATTCGGAAAGAGACATTCAATCCAAATGCATGAGCTTCCCAAAATTACAATATTGTTGAGGATATAGCTCAAGCACCTTGTGCAATGTCCACTCTCGAAGTTATACAACAATGCCCTACTCAGTGTAGAACCTTATTTTCAGCACTCAAATTTGTTGACCCAAACTCTTCCAACACGATTACATTCAATTTGGAATATCTTAAGCTAAGACTATCTCATCAATTGGCTTTCTAGATTCATACCAATATTTGTGGAAACAACATCCATCGTATCATTCTGGACAAAGGTGATTCCACTTATATCATGTCTTTGTCTTGTTGGAGAGCTATCGACTCTCCAGAGGTAACTCAGTCTCCTACTACTTTGAAAACTTTTGACGGTCGTAGTTTCCAACCTTACGGACTCATACCACCACTCGCCATATAACTAGGGGGAAAAACCGTCTCTATCCACGTCGAAATCATAGATGCTCCATTGGATTCAACATCCTACTAGGTTGCAATTGGTTTTATGCCATCACTATCGAAGCATCTTCCATTTTCCGTTTGGTCTAATTTCCTTATCAAGGGAAAATTGTCACCATTGATCAGTTAGAGTTTTGCACTCCGGATATTCATTCCAACACCACCAACAATGTCTCGTTGTTGACACAATATCAACATCACTATGATCACATTGGTGTTGGTCTTCTAAAATATTCCTCCACCATTGGAGTATTCCTGGAGCTCCCACCCCCAATATTTTTTATCAACATGATCTCTTCGAGTAATTTTAAACACCACAAATCTAACAATTCTTGGGTTATACCAAGTCCTGTTGAGTGTGAAACCATCGGTGATTACATGCCTCTGAACCGCAATCAAGTAACATATCATGCGATTCAATCTGTTTCCGATTGGATCAATACTATCGACCACCATACAGTGGCACCTCTCCCTCCTCAAATAAATTCATCCTTTCCCTCTATTGAATCCCGCTTACAAACTTTTCCTTCTGACTAGTCTATTATAGAGATCATGAGCATTGATGAACCACCATGGAAAGATCACCATCACTGGTCATCCTTCCCTACTATCCATGCGGTAGAACCTGATAAAAATTCCACCGTTTCACCGGATATTGTCCAAACTAAGATTTCCATCCCTATGCACGATGTGTTGTCCAAAGGAAATCTCTCCAACATCATGGAAACTATCCCAATTGACATCTCTGTGAAACCTGTTATCATGGAAAATATCCATTTAGGAAAAACCCGCACACCTACTGAGGTGGAATTTTATACTTCCTTATTTAAGGAGTTCCATGATTTTTTTTCATGGAGTTATGAAATAATGTCGTGGATTGAACCCTCTATAGTCGTCCATGAAATTCAAGTTTATCATGGTGCCCGACCTATTCGACAGAAACTCCAACCCGTCCATCCTCGCAAAAATGCAGCCATCAAGGTAGAGGTTGAAAAACTTCTTCGCGCTGCTTTCATTTATCCTTTCCCATTAACAAATTGGGTCTCCAATATCATTCCTATAGCTAAGAAACAGGGCATGATTAGATTTTGTGTTGATTATAGGGATTTGAACAAAGCCTATCCCAAAGTTAACTATCCAACTCCCTTTATTGACCAAATTATCGATAACTATGCTGGGAGCGTCATCTTTTATTCATGGATGGCTTCTCTGGCTATAATCAGATTTAGATACTGCCATGATTCTAGCACAATAATTCTTTCATCTGCCGATGGGGGATCTTTGCATATCGCAAATTACCCTTTGGTCTCAAGAACATTGGGGCCACTTTTCAATGGGCCATGTTGTACACATTTCATGATATCAAGCATGTTATGGAAGCTTATATGGATGGCCTACCCACTCACTCTAATGCACAAGAGGACCATCTAGATCATCTGAGTGCCATATTCTCAAGGTGTTGCCACTAAAACATTCTCTTGAATCCTCACAAATGTGTATTTGTGTTGAAGAAGGTAGATTGTTAGGATTCATAATCTACAAGGATGGCATTTGCCTTGATCCATTGAAGTTGTAGTCTATTTTAGCTTTACCTTCCCCAACCAACATTCCAGAACTCCAAAGTTTGCACGGAATGCAAACTTTTTACGCTTGTTTTTCTGTAATTTTGCTGAGATCACTCGAGGCTACATGAGGCTTCTCAAGAAAGACGTTCCTTTCATTTGGGATGATGAATCCCAACAGTATTTTGACAATGTGAAAAAGGCCCTTACCAATTCTCCTATGTTACAACCCCCCAATTATACATGAGACTACATTTTATATCTCGCTGCCTCTGCTACCACCATTGGCATGGTGCTTGTATAGGAAGACAACAATGGTCAAGAACATGTGGTCTATTATCTCAGTAAGATTCTCATTGACTCTAAAACACACTACTCGCATGTGGAGAAACTGGCTCTAGCCACATTTTTTGCGGTCTAAAGATTTCGACACTACATTTTACTCTGCAAAACCACCATTATTGTTAAATTCAATCCAATGTACTATATCCTAACACGTCAAGTACTAGGGGTAAAATACTCATGTTGGATTGTATTTCTCTAGGAATTCAATTTGGAGTTTTTCAAAGTGAAATCCAAAAAATCCTTGGTCTTTGTTGAGCTTATCTGTGCATTGCCCCGTGTCAATGATCAATATGAGCCCATTGATTCTCTTCCAGATGACTCTTTGTTCCTCATTGGAAATAATGATCCCTGGTATGGAGACATTATATTATATCTCCAAACCCAACATTTTTGACCTGATCTCAATCGTGATGAACATCGTCGCATAAGACACCACGCCAAATACTATCTTATCATTAGCGATACTTTGTATTGTCATGGTATCGATTCTTTGTTGCGTCATTGTCTAACTCTTGATATTCTGGCCTTTCATCTTCAAAGATTGTGTTGAAGCAGTCAAGAAGTTCCCTCCATGTCAATTTTTCCATTCTAAGAAGTGTTCTCACCCAGCTCCACTTCATCCTGTTATTGCCATCGACCCCTTTGCAAAATGGGGTATTGATTTCATGCACTGTAAGCCTACTTCAGCCGGGGGGAACATTTATGTCATCGTTGTTGTTGACTATTTTACCAAATGGGATAAAGCCATGCCTACGTATGCAAAATTCGGAAAAACAACAACACTTTTCATATTCAATCATATCATCACCAGATTCAGAATCCCACAAGCCATCGTAACTGACCATGGTTCCCATTTTAGGAATCATATGATGTTTGAACTAAGTTCCAAACTAGGTTTTCGGCACTAAAACTCAACTCCTTATTACCCCCAGGAAAATGGACAAGTAGAGGCAATCAATAAAGTCTTGAAACGGATGATCCAACACATGGTGGGAGCCCAAAAATCAAAATGGCACTTATCTCTATTTTCATCCCTCTGGGCCTATAGGACTTTAGTAAAAAATGCAACCAGGTTTACACCATTCCAATTGGTCTATAGCCTGGAATCCTTCCAATTGAATGTGAATTACCATCCCTCAAATTAACCGTGGAAATCTTACCTAACATTACCACTGAAGAAGAACAATTTCTATACCTACCTAAGATTGATGAAACTCGCTGCAACGCTGCACTTACCAACGAGGCTCATAGAAAGAGCGTTAAGGATCAATATCATTAATTTGTTCAACCTCGTGTTCTCAACGAAGGTGACCTAATCTTAACCGATGACCAAATGCATGACAAATTAGGTAAAGAAAAATTAGAATCCATGTGGTATGGCCCCTATGTTATGAAATGAGTGTTAGAGAAGGGAGCTTACAAGCTTGTGTATTATGAGGGTGTATCTTTGGAAGATCCCCATAACGGGCTTTACTTGAAGAGATTTTATGCATAGGATCATCCTGCATAAAAAACTGTGTATATAGTGTATCTATAGTGTGATTTTAATTCGATTTTTGTGGGTTAGGACTCTATCTCGTACACAACCATTTATCTCGACTTGTGCTTTTATGCGTAGATGTCGACGTACTTTGGATTCATGGATGGCGCTAGTCGACATACCCAGAAACTTGCTTTTGAAGCATGGTTATTCTATTCCCCTTTTGGCGAGATGATATCCTCGGGTGGTGTCCTCTTAGGCCCCACAACAAACAACATTGTGGAGTATCATGCAGCCATTAGACTTCTGACTGAAGTTTCTTCTCTTGGAATCCATCATTTTATAGTCTACCTAGACTCTCAGCTTGTGGTATTTGAACTGAACCGCATTTACACCATCCGTGATCCTACATTACTTCGTTTATACAGAAGGGTACGACTCCTTGAACGGTTATTTGATTATATTTTATATCAACATGTACCAAGGTAATTCGACGCGGTGGCTGATTCATTAGCTATTTATATGTTGGATTGACATCTAGCCCACACAAAATCAATGCATCATAAGAATACATGTAAAAAATGTAACATACAAGTCATCATAGGTAAACAGTAGAGACAAATTCATATGTATATCATGTAAAAAGTGTTTGTCGTGCCACATATAATAGTATAATGTGTTAAAAGACAAAATTGGGATCATATTACCCCATACAAATATTGGCACTCTGGCCTACATATCGTGTAAATGCCGCTAACAAATCTAATGCTAAAAACTAGTCATGAGGTACACAGTGATCATGATAGCACACTACTACACTAGAAACATGATCAAGCAACCTTCCAATCCGCTCTGTAACACCCACAGTATGCCTCTGGAGATGATAAGGAACCTCGAGCATTCTCATCGGAGGAATGCCATGGTCATTCCTTCTAGGTTCTGCTCCACATTGCGGAATCCTCCTACCTCATCCTCCTCAACCTCATACTGTGCCCCTCATTGTTGTAGTGGATAATATCCTGCTTGCCTCACTGCTCCTCGATTTGCAACATTATACACATACATATTAGATCTTCTAGCATTATCAAAACAAAACAAAAAATAACATAAACTTGAAATATTCAAAAACATGTTTGAAGGTCATATACCTGACTCGTCCCAATCATCATCCTTAGGTAATTCTAGGTCAATATCACCACATAAGTGTACCCTAGCATATGGATAATCTTATATCATCACGATCTTCTCCTCGATCCAAGAGAAGAAGTCCTCACCAAATGCTAAGACTTGTGGCCCACCAAGCCACCCAACATAATCGCTTTGTCTCCCCATTTGTGGTTCACATGCGGGATGACGAGGCCTCTTTATCTATGGACCATGGAAAATTTTAGGGGCTAATCTTAGCCCATGGGCTAAATTTAGGTGTTTTAAATTTTTAATGGGCTATTTTTCTATTAAACACCCATTAGGTATGATTATCCCACATTTTATTTATTTATTTTGATTAAATAGAAGGTTATCCCCATTGAAATTAAAAAGGGGAGACAAGATAAAACAATTTAGCCCCTCTAAAAATCGATTTAAACCTCTTTTCGCCCACAAATATCACTATGAAGGTCCCATATCCCCTATTTTCCATAAATGGAATTTGTTAGGGGCTCTTTCACCTTCTATCGATCATGGGAATCAAAGTTAGAGTTACATTCGTCTATATTTTATGGGTTGAATCTTATTTTGCAAATTGCTTAATGTCCACATGTGAAGGGCAGTTGATACACTATTAGGTCTTATACTGACCCATTTGTGTCTAGGAGAGTTTTGAATCCCATCACAAGATCCATTGTTTCCGCAATAAACATGGGGATTGTGAAGCTCATTATTGGTGATGCGGAAATATCATTTATGTGGCTGTTTGGGGCATCATGCCTGTAATTTCTTGAATTTTGGACTGACTATTTTATAATGTTATATTAGGCCATGGCCCCAACACATATGCTTTATTCTGATTATTGGGCATGAACCCTAGTACATATGATTTATTCTTTTGTAGACTGACATATTGGGCATGGACCTTGACTGAATTTCATTATTTGATTATATACTGGGCAAGGAAGCCCCAATGTTATAATTATGTTTTGATGTGGGTACAAAACCCTAATATACTGAGATGACCTTTTCTTACATACTGTGCAGTGATGTGAATGACATAATTGACTTATATGGTGTGTTGAGTGTGGACTCAGAAACACACAGATTACCTACGTACTGGGAAAAATCCCCCATGTACCTAGAGGAAATATGATGTACTGGGAGTAAGCCCTGATGTACATTGATTGTTGGGCATAAGCCTTGGATCAATCCAAGCTTGATAAACGAATACCGGATCCGAGGCAACTTAGATATTCTAGATGTGCCTCACAACCACATTATAGCACTAGTGTTGAGCAGGGACTCTGGAATTGCACTAGAGTAATGCCCATGTGAGAGTGTTGAGTTAAATGGCTCTGAAGAGCACTCAGGGTTACGGAGTTTCAAAGTGTTGAGTCGGAAAGACTCTGAAGAGCACTTTTATCACATTTATTTAGTTGACTAAATGATTCATCTTTTTATCTATCATCACCTACTGCGGGAGCTACCATGTTAAACGAGAGAATACAACATGCAAAGAGAGAGAGATTAGAGGTACCTAACCAAGTTGACCACGACCGTCCAAAAGAAGTGGACCGTGTCCCTAAAAGTTAAAAAGAAAAGAGTGTCATGTGATGACACATAACTAAATAAAAGATAATTACTAGTAGTCTTTTATGACTAACCTGATTAAAGGCCTCCAAGTTATTATTAATATTAATATTATTATTATTATTATTATTATTATTACTATTAGGAGCTTTAAATAATAATGGTGTTATTATTTAATTATGGGATATAATTAGTATATCTTATTTATGCATTATTTAATATTTTAAATGATGTATTAATAGTTAAGTGAAATATACTTAATATAAGAATAATTATTAGTATAATTATTGTTATTATTAAGAGAATAAATCAAAATTACTTATAGTCAAATAGTTGGAAAAGTCCTAGTTCAAGAGCACTAGATATTTAATTAAATAATATCTTTTAATTATTAATTATTGAATTTAAAGAAACTAATTACTTCAACAATCCTAATTCAAGACTTCCCTATTTAAAGAGGGCAGATCCCAAGTTTTGGGGATCACCTATCATTCTTGGGTATTATCATTCTCTTATGGTAGTCCAAGAAAACTATTCTGCTCCAAGAATCTGAAGCAGCCTTACCTAAAAATTCTCAGAACTGAACCAGAAGTGGATCTAGGGCCTCTACCTCTTAGTGCATGTTGGAACCAAGATCAGGGGGATCCAGATAGAACAAGAACGGTTCAAGGGTCAATATTGGGAGGAACATGGTAGCCCCAAAGTCATCATAACAGGTCAGCTGAGATCCAAGGGCTCTACACTAATTATTGTTTGAGTGTGTAGGTTACTTCAGGAAGGGAGCAAGCCACAAAGTAATTAGGTATGAAATGTGAATCTCTCAAATTAATTTATAATAAAACTTGGATAAGTAATACAAGGTGCTATCCTAGCATCTTTGGCATTGTTTTCCTTTCATCCTAAAATTGTTTAAATACCAACTTGCTAATAGGAACAAATAGAGAGCATTGTTTGTAGGCTAGGATTACGTAACTTAGAAGCCAGGGTAAGTAAAATGTCTAGCAGGTTCCTATGCTAGACATCCTAGCAAACTCAAAACCTAGAGATCTGTTTAGATACACTTAGATCGCTACATTCATAGTAGTATGTCTTAAAATTCTATTTATGTCCATTCTAAAACAATGAGTAATTCTTTTATGTTTCCCATAAACTGTGTATAGCTGAAATAAGAATTTTGTTCGCATTATTTTCTTGCCTCTACTACAGTCTTAGCTTAAATTTACAACATTCATTATATCACAAATATAGTTCGAAACTACTAACCCTTTCAGGACAACGATTACAGACATCAAATTCAAAACATCAGATAATGAAGGCACGTACAACAAACAATACAGTCAACTCATCAAAGGATTTAAACGCACCTTCCAGGCATCACGATTTATCAACCTAGTATCAAATCTTTTCAATCTTACAACCTAAACTATGAAAAATAAACTCAACGTTTTGCATTTTAGAAATCAAACGATCCACAACATTTAAATCGCTAACACACCATTTCCATGGGTCGGGAGATCGAACCCCATCCGAGGCTCTGCCATCTTGCAAGACGCCACAAGAATAAACAATTTTTCTGTAATCCATTACCCTCTCAAGGGTCAATCAAAACAATAGCTAGGGTCACAATTCCTATTTAAAATGCAGAATGGCTGTACCATGTTCATCAGACACACTCTACACGACATTATATAGAGAAATTCACAAATGATGGTACAGGGATTGATTCCCAATCCCACCTCACTCTACAACAAACAATACACGATACTATAGGGAAATTAACAAATTATTGATACAGGGATTGATTCTCACTAATTTCATTAAAGATCTTTTCTCCTTTCTACCTACTTCAATAACCAGAAAACACAGAAGTAAGAACACAGGGCTTCTCAGACTTTTAGATAAAATAACTATAGGGTTACGTATTCCCTCCATTCAATCATTCTTTTCAAACATGCAGGTCTCTACTCCTTTACATTTTAAAACACCAAGCCATCAACCGAGAAGACCACAGAGTGGAGCAACGATAACTTTAAAATGCAGAAATATATACATCCCTTTCATAGGGTTAAATACAAGTTCATTTCCAAATAGAAAACGCAGATAGTGTTACGACTGTACAAGAACCCCATATCCATATGAATTAAAAACGCAGAGATTTGGATAGGGTATTAAACCTCAAAAAAATTACACAGCAGGGCATCTCAGGACCCATACAAATACATTTTGAACACATAAAACTGTAATATACACCCCAGTTCATCCTTGGGCATTATTGCCAAATAATGAGAGTTCAACCAACTTTAAACACAAATCCGTATGGCCAAACCCCACACTAATATCCTCTAGGGTCTACAAAACGAAAAATAGATACATTCACACCATAGTCCAGCCAAAAAGGTGAATTCCAGGGATTCGAAACTTGTAACATTGAACTCAAATAAGTTCACCAGTTCCCAGTAAACATACATCAACAGTAATCCCCACAGAGGCGAAAGGAGGAGCTAAGAGGTGGAAAATTCTGGACTTACCATTGTCCAATATCGCCACTGTTGTGAACTGATCATGCAGAAGAGAAAATGCCAGTCACCACCTGTATTCCAATCACGACATACAAGTCAGGACTCTGAATTTTATATCACAAAACATCTAGCATGTAAGAGCAGGAATGTAGAACTTAAAACTGAGAGAAATTACCTTCAAGCATTTGCATTTGCCATCACTATTTCCTAATGGAATGCTAACCATGAGCCACAGCTTAGGTCAACAGAGAAACCCTCAATGCATCCACAGCAAACAAGAGAAGTGAACCACAGAAATGTTCTTCATTGGTGTAGAACCCTAGGGTAAAACCCCATCACAGCTCGCAGCGTGTCCATGTGCATTCGCAGGGATACATTCAATGCTACTACCAACTACCATTAATTCGATAGTGACCCAATACTCTATAGTATTAGGACCATTCGATTTCACAACATTGTAGATCACAATTAAACATTACAATAACCCCAAACTCTTCATAGTGCCATTAAATAATTACAAGGTCAAACAAGTAGTGATGTTTCACAAGTATCGCAAACCCCAATCAGACTAGAATAAAAGTATCAACTTCAAAGCTATCTCACTTGAGACTTAAAATAGTGGCTAGAAGGGTGGAATAGGCATTCTCGATAGATGCCTCATAAGTACACCTACAAACCTGAAACAAGTAGATGCATTAGCAATAATGCTAAGTAAGTTTCGAGTCTCCAATTCTTACCCCTACCTCTCGGCAGCCCTGTCAGGGTACCTTGCCATTTCAAAGACCAAGTATCTCACCATGAGCATCAATCACCCCCAATAAAGGATCCATTTCATGTGAATTACCAGTGAAACTTTAATACATATGCATTCAAACCTTTACAACCGTAAGAAGGAGATTCATATTATTGTATTCATAAATTGGTACACATGCGATAGTTTATATGTCTAAACCATTTTAGAAATACTTCCACAAAGCTGTAGAACCTTATAATCAGCAAACCATGATACTCGAAAGTAAGACATTTCAAAGAGTAATAATTAAATATCGGTACCATAAGTACTTGTCGGTTATGAAGTTAGTATTCATCATATCACTTTATCAGTTTAAGCTAGTATCATAAAATTTTTAAATTTTTTCCATTTTTAAGGGACATTACAATGCCTGGGAGATGGACTTCATAAATAGTCTCATATTTGGGCATGTAGGGGGACATGAATTTGCTTATAATTAGTGGTATTTTGTCTCTACTTGTGTTTGTGTTCTCCTTTCTGGGACAGGTCATGGGTGGAGGAACTTGGAATACCACTATCTTTGCTGCTTCTTTTGCTTTGGGCATCGTCAGGTATTTTGACATATTTATTGTTTTTTTATTGAATTTTATGGTTCTCAAAGTATTTTTGTAGGGTTGACATTGTATTTTGTGGTTGGTTAGCCTAATGTTGTGACATGAATTTTTTTCTTTTAGTAATGGGAAATACATTAAATCTAGACTTGTAGAGTTGGAAAATGGATATGTGATCCACCAAAGAAGGTATGAAATGCTTAACTCTGTTTTTTTGGCTGCCATGTAGAAAGGTGTATATGATGTTATGTTAGAATTGATGAAACTGTGTGTTATTTGACCTATGCTTCCTAAATTTAGTGTGTAGGGATGTATTGGGATGAATTAAGATACATAAGACAAGCTGTTAGTTTCTTTGTAATATCCTCCCACACTTTTGATCCATCAAAACCATGCCTATATGCATTGGTATTGCTATCTTAAAATGATCTTTGGAAATATGTGTGCATAAATGAGGTGTTTGTGGGCCCTTGTAATAGTATGGAGAGATAAATTAGGATCGATATGTTGGTGGTCCCTCATATTAACATTGATTCTATTTGTTGTGGTGATGAAAATTTTCATTGTTTTTTTCCAAGAATATTCCCAGAGTATGTTGAATTTCTATGTATTGTGATAGTTAGAGTGAGGTACCAAACCACCACCAAAAGAGGGCTTGTTATGTGATCATTTATTAAGATGTATTTCCTATTTAGTAATTTTTTGTATATGTTTTCATATTACTATATATGGTTTTATACTTTATCAAAAAATTCACCAAGACTTCACAAAATTTTATAATTTAGTAAAAGATTCGCTAAGACTTTACAATGTTTTATAATTCAGTGCAAGCTTCGCCAATATTTTACAAAATTTTATAATTTAGTAAAGATTTGCCAAGATTTTAAAACATTATATAATTCAATGAGAGATTTTCCGAAACATTATATATACATAATATACCATTGATAAAATAGCCTTCATATTTTCCTATATATCATAGGGATTCACCCATTTATTATACATAGAAATTTAGGGGGGGTTCTTAAAATTTTCCTTGCTCTAGACATAGTAGAGGAACCCTCTGTAAAAAGAAGGTGACCAGGATACTGCCATATCCGAACTGGATGATGCTCCCATTGCTACATTTAGTTACCCAATCTTTGGTATTGGCCAACACTCCTTCACACCAGTTGAATAGCTTGGGTTCCATGCATTCCAAGGCATAAGTCACCTGATCATTGGTCGCATGTTAATCCCCCACACTCCAAGATACTCGATAAATAGTGTATAAGATCATCCTCAATGGAATATCTATCACATCAGCAATGAGCACTTTCTCGCTTTTCTTGCACGATCCTTGTCTACAATATTGGGCAATGTAAGTCTCTGTGGTTTCTTCAATAGCACGGTGTCCTACCAAGTTAACTCATGCCCCTCTCTTGGAGAGACCAGTCAAAAAGTAAATATCCTCGATATCTATTTCAAGGATATGCTCTCCTATGCGTAAATATTGTATATCGGCATCCCACATTTGTATGATGTGATTTAGTAACTTCACTTGCTTTCAGATGCCTCTTATTTTGAAAAATTAAAAAAAGCGCTCTCAATGTAGATAGAGTGTTGTCATCATTTAGGGAAGCCCTATCTTTTCCTTCATGTTCTCTTTCCTTCCAGCCAACCATCCTTGCTTTTATCACTTGGAATATCCTGCAAATCATCAAGAGAACCTCCAATTAAAATATTGAAGCCAATTTTTATGCCAAGCGATGGGGGCAAGTTTTTCATTTTTCAAAAATGTGTATTTTCATGCCCTAGGTGTTGCAGGGAATGAGAAAACTGATAATTTTCACACCTTTGACACTACCCATAGCATGAAATTTTAGGAATTTTCGCGTTCCTCGATATAGGGAGGGCACGGAAATTTTTGGGCACAAGTTTTGTTTCCCTAAGGCCCTTGAAAAACCCCAAAATTGCACGAAATCAAAAAATTAATGAATGAAATGAAAGAGGAGGATGAGAGGACTTATTTGCTTCAGATGATGGTTGAAATGGTGGCCTGGATCTCCCGATATCATCACATGAATTTTTCTCCCAACCATGGTAAATATTCTCTTTGGAGTGAAAATGACCAAGTAACAATGCGTAATTCTCTATTTTACCCTCTTGTATATATTACACTTAGTCATGTTTGCCTATTTTTACATTAATAATCTTTGTTTAGAGTCTATTCTTCACATTTATTGTGTCCTAATGCTTTTTTCTAGGGCTTTGACCACTTTTTTATAGGTTCGTTCAAGTTTTTCACATTGGTGGAGTTGTGTATTTGACCTTCTTTTGAGCTTACTTCTCTCTTTCGTGCTATGTACCTGAAATATGAAAGAGATTCCAAGCGCTTTTCACATTTGAGTCGTGCTTGTTAAACCCAAGTAAAACAATGTTGAGCTTAGTCTTCTTTACTCATGCTCATAAAACAATGATGAAAGTATCAACTCGGTATTATTTTCTCCCTTTTTCGCACTAAGGTGATTAACTTACGAAAATGGAACCATTGGATTTTTCTTTAAGCTCTTTTTAGACTCCCTCGCCAAGAAACGATTGCCAAGTGTACTTGTCTCTTTCCCACTTGTAAAAGTATATGAAATTTCGTCTATTCGGTGGTAGGTTATTCATTTTTCAGACCATTTAGACTATTTACAAGAAAGGTATACCTTACGAGGAAGGGCTTGAAAATCTTGCAGAGACTCAAGAAAAATCTTTTGAAGCGGAGGTGCCAGAATTCATCAATTTGGACAAAACAAGGAAGGAAGAAGAGGTACCTCATTAAGCCAAAAGCAACAAAAGAAGATGTCCCTTGAGAAGTATATTAGTCCGAATAAGCAGAAGAAGACCTCAAATATAATCCAAAACAAAGAGGAAGAGATAAAGAAGACAACGATTGTTTCAAGGCCATGCTTATATTTGAAGAAGTATGAAATGGAAATGGGTAAGCATGCTATATTTCTTGAACCAAGTAAGATAAATCAGAATGCAAGTGATTTTGTAATTGAAAATCCTTCTCCTAAAAGGGATAAAAGATAATTAATCTTGGAGGAAGAGGAAGTGTTAAGTCCAGTAGTTAAGAAATATCTTCGTATTCATAAAAGATAGATTAGAGGTCTTTCTCCTAGAAATTGTCTGAAACTTAGAAATCCTAATTGAAATGGGAATAAAACAATCCTTACTATTTAAGATATAAAGGAATAGTTGGGGTGTGTGGGGTTACTTATTATGTGGGGTTAGGGTTTTCTACTTCGATAAAAGGGAATAAATCTTCTTTGAAAATTAAAAATTCAAACCAGTTTGTAAATCGGGCGCTTAGAGGACAACCCTTGGGAAATAGTTTTAAAAGAAGATTCTATCTTTCAACAGCCATGGGTTGGCCATCAACCTTAAAAAAATTGCTTTGGTTAGGTTATTAGGGATTCATTCTCTATATTTTATAGCAATTCAAGAAACTATGTGTAACAGGGCTATACTGGTCAAAAGTCTGAGTAGATTGTTAAAGGGTTGGGATTTTGTCAGGTCGAATGGAAGAGGAATTTCAAATGGATTAATAATAGGTTGGAAGGAATATATAGAGATGAAAAAATATTTTTCCCTGACTTTTGGTTTGGGTACTTCCTTTAATAGCAAGGATTTAAATCTAAAGTTCACTATTATGAATTTGTATGGTCTATATAATTAGAAAGAAGAGTTTTTGAATAGATTGTTTGGCTTATCTTTGTTAAATACCTTGCTTCTTTTGATAGAGGGATATCTAAATTTCATAATGAACAAAGATGAGATTGGGGTGATAGATCCAGATTGTATCCATTACAAGGATATTTTCAAAACAAATTGGACTCTATGGATCTAATTGACATTGAACCAACATAAATTAAACCTACTTGGTTTAATAAAATATCGGGGGAGGTTGTTGTAGTGAAAATATTAGATAGATTTTTATTTATAAAGTGCCATACGCAGAGATGGATTTGAAAAAAGAGAAGAAGAGGATCTGCAGGGGACCTATTGAAGAAAGTTGAGAGAGAAAATCTTGGAGGGTGAAAGGAGGAGGATCATATCATATTCCAATTTAAATCCAGATGGAAAAGGGGGATCATAAACCATCATCACCATACAAATTCAACCCTCGATGGTTGAAAAATCCGAAATATGTAAACCTGATTAAATCAGGGTGGAAAGTATATGATAATAGTTTGAATTTTTTTTCAAGTCAACAATTTGCAAAATCCTTATATGGGACAAAGATATTTCCTTAGAATGGTCTATTAAGCAGGTGAAGAGCAGAGATAAGAGGTTGAAGTAAACTGAGAAAAATATCAGTCCATGTTTTATGGGGAGATAGGAATTATTGGAAATGAGAATCTAAAGATACTAGAGGAGATGGAGAGGACAAAAAATGAAATTCTATAGGAAAAGGAAGCAGAGGATAGAATGAAAAGTAGAGTGGTGTGGTTGAATCTAGGGGATGGGAATTCAACATATTTCCATAAGTTTGCAAACCAAAGGAAAATAAGGAATACTATATGGGAAATGAAAAAGAATAGTGCAGAACTGATAAGAGATTTTGAACAGTTAGCAGAGGAAGGAGTGAACTTCTTTAGCATCTTATATAATGAACTTGAAGGTAATAATTTAGTAGATATTTTTAAGGTCTACTTCTATTTCCCAATGTCATTAAATGAAGATGATAATGATACTCTTTTTTCTCCTGTAACATTAGAGTAATTGGAATCTACTCTAGGGAAATCCAAAAAGGACAAAAGTTCAAGATCAAATGGGTGGACTTCTAAGTTTTTCCTTGCTTTTCTTGAGCTAATGGGTATGGATTTACTCAGTTTAATTGAATATATTAGAATTTTTGGAAGGATTCATGCCGGTTTGAACTCTACCTTTCTAGTACTAATTCAAAAAGTTGATTTCCCAGTATCATTTGGGGACTTTAGGACGATCTCATTATGTAATGCTATATATAAAATCATATTCAAGATAATAGTTGAAAGGATGAAGTTGGTTTTATTAGCAAATATATATGTAGAGCAATTTGGTTTTTTGGATGGAAGGCATATTCATGAAGCAGTTGGGACAGTGCAGCAATGTATCCATACAATCAAGTGTAGGAAAATTAATGCAAAGGTTATTAAAATAGACTTTTCAAAGGGATATGATTGCTCTAACTTGATATATATAAGATTGTTTCTCTTTCAAATAGGTATTTCAGTGGGGACGGTAAACTAGATCTGGATGTGTATGACAACCGTTAATTTAGTTGTAATCATCAATGGAGTAGCATCAAAAAAATTTCAATCCTCAAGAGGTTAGGCAAGGGTACTCTTTGTCGCCATACATGTTTTTGATAGTAATGGAAGGACTAAGCAGATCACTTCTATTGGCTAAATCACAAAATAAGATTCAAGACTTAGATTTTGGTCTTCAAGTAAGTGTAACACATGCTCTCTTTGTCAATGATGTTTTGTTGTTCCTTAATGATAATGAAGAGGAAGAATCTACAATCAAAGAAATTCTATATGGTTTTTTCTCGGCGATAGGTCTGATTATAAACTTTGACAAATCAACTTATTATCATTATGCACTAGAAGATCTACAACTTCATAAGTTTCAAGATATAATGTTGATTGATAAACAAGAGTTGACTAAGGTATCAAATATTTGGGGTTTCACCTTAAACCAAATAAATATGGCAAATCAGACTAGGCATGGCTGATATCCAAAGTAGAGTTTCGAATAAGATTTTGGTGCAATAGGATTTTTCTAGAAGTGGGAAGGAAACTTTAATACAAGTTGTTTTAAACACTATTCCAGTTTACTAGATGATAATAGCCTATATCCCTAAAGGTATTCTTAATCAGTTGAGGAATATTTTATTCAATTTCTTGTGGCGGGGGAAGTCTGACATAGATATTCATTGGATAGCCTGGAATCATCTAGCAAAACCAAAATAAGTAAGGGGGTGGGGGATGAAGGAGCTTATCAGGTTTAGTAGTTCGCTTGCTGCAAAATCAATCTGGCCTTTAATCACAAGCGAAGGAAAATGTAAATAAGCTATGCATCATAAGTATATTGGAGGAGGAGACTTTGCAGCTTGGACTTGAAACCTGATTAAAAAATTTACAGGAGTATCCTTGTTTTGGAAAGCAGTATTTTTATCCTTCGCAGAGATTGGGGATTTACTGGCCTGAAAAATGGGCAATGGAATGACGATACAAATTGGGGAGGATAGGATTATTGGATGTGGAAAACAAATATTGCTCTCACCTGGGCTAATAAAAAAGCTAAATGAATAGGGTATTTATCATGTGAGTGATGCATCAGTTAAAGAGACAAATGGTAGAAGTATCCATGGATGGAGATTAGTGGAGTCACTTCATTTATCTATGGATAGGGATCCTGAATGGAACAATTAGAAGGAAGAAATGAACAAAGGATTTATAAAGCTAAATACAAAACTAGATACCTTAATTTGGATAGGGAATCGGGAAGGGGGAATATATTATGTGAATAAGGAATATAATCGTTTATGGGAAAATCAGAGAGACGAAAGTCGGTGGTGGTGGGAGGAATTGTGGAAGGTTGTGGCTCCAAAAAAAAGAAAAATATTCATTTGTCTTTACATTTGAAGGAAGAAGAAAACATAAACCATATTTTTCTGCTATGACCTTTCTCAAGACAAGTTTGGTAGGGTATTAATGAGGGTCTCAAATTAGAAAATCTTTGGGAAGCAGAAACTATTGTTGATTGTTTGGAGTAGTGGTTTAAGAAAGCCGAGCTGAAACCCATTAAATGTGTTCCTTTCTTAGTTATGTGGGGTATATGGATTGCTCGTAACAATAGTATTTTTGAGTATAATCAAATCCAGGCCTTTCAAGTGACTACAAAGGCAATGGCTATGCATACGTTATTAAAAGAAAAGGAGCAAAGGAAGAAGGTGAGAATTATTTAAGATATAAATCCAAAAGTGAAAGGGTGTAAGGGATGGTTTGATGGAGCATGTGAAAAACATATTTGTGGTGTGGGGGAACTCTTGATACTCTCTGAAGATCATACTATTGTTAGCGTTGGGGACTCTTCTATATCTGGATATTAAAGAAGGTGTTAAGGAAGTACAAGTATTCAATGATTCTATATTATGGATTGATTTCATGAATAGGAAAAATAAACATTTGAATTTAAATTTGTAGGGTATTAGCTCAAAGCTTAGAGAGCTGGCATGAGCTTTCAATTCATTTCAGATCGGTCATATTTTCAGAGAACTGAATGAACATGCTTATCTTCTCTCAAATGAGGGACTCAAGATAAAATCAAGGACATCATTGATCACAATAAAAGGGTTTGGGGTCTCATAAGTAAAAATTGCAGAAATCCCTCTCTTATAAAGCATAAAAGATTTCACCTTTTTCGTTATCTCATGAAACTTTTTGAAAACTTCCAGAAATGGATTTTCTTTTTATGTAATAAAAAATGAGTAGAATATAATGTAGAATACAAGATGAATGTAAGGATGAAAATCTTAGTTGAGTGCAGAGACACCAGATGAATGTATTTTGTATTTCAAGTATGGGAAATAAAACACAAGTTTTTTCTATGGAAAAAATATATTAATTTTAGTATTAAGAAAACATTTATATAATACCATTATTTTCCTTTAGGGATAAGGCATATATATATTATTAAGTTATTACTATTTTTATACACAATGGTTATATATATATATATATATATATAAAAGCACAATTTCATAGTTCATATGTTTTACGAGCTTCAAAAGGCACTAGTTTTGTTTATAAATAAAATATTTATTTTTTCTGAAGAATCAATAACATGTTATACACATATTTTATATGTAATTTCTTGTTAAATAAAATATTGATTTTCTTTACAAAAATCAATGACATGTCATACATATATTTTGTGTAATTTTCTTTTTACACAGTGAACATGCAACCGATGTAAGGATTTGTATTTCTCTTTCCAAGTCAAATTGGTAATGGACAACAAAATAGTGTGAGATAAACATTAAGTTATATAATACTAATAAAATTGATCTCAAATCCATTTTATTAAGAACACACAAAGATTAAAATATCTAGGATAATGATTTCCCCTCAAAAAATTAATATGATTCCCCAGTCGTGTTAAAAGTGTGAGAGACCATTTGAGGTATCAATGAAGGAAACTATTGCAACTAAGGTTTCAACATGCATTCAAGAAAGGATTACATTGCATCATACATAAAAACAATCAATATGGGTAATTGGGAAGGTTAACCATTCAAGTTCGTATTCATTTTTCATGAGCATGTATAAAATGTCATTATGGTTAGTGTGGTTTCAACTTTGAACACTTTTTTTTTAATAGAAACCAAAGAGTTTGTATTTATAAAAAAGTTGTATACAACCATTTAGTACAAAATGGGAGCTTCAGTCTAAGCTTAGAAAAAAGATGGAAATGAGCAAACATGACTTGCTCTTCTATATACCTAATGTTCATCTATTAGCCTCTCCACAATTTTCAAAATCATGGTAGGGATAAGCCCTTACAATCTGATTACTCAGAAAAAACACACAAATTTTTTTTAAGAGGGAGAACCTGGAAATCAATCCTGAAATCCATGAGTGACCTGAACCTATTGATGAACCGAAGCTTCGTCCATAGGTAGCACACCTACGTCTGGATTCTCCTGGCAATGGCTGCACTGATTCATTTTGGCCATTTTCATAATTTAATCCTTAATAATGTCCACCGTGACCATTAACTCGAACACATTCCTCTCTAGGTTGTCAATTATTGAATCCTGGTAGGCTAATTGTTGAGAAATGTACGGAGTATCCTTCAAATTCTCCTTAATTTCCTTGAGTCCAGCAAAGGAGACATCAAAAACCTACCTCAGGTTCCACTTGAAATCTTTAGCACTTGCTTTCATGTAATCCATGGCCTCTCTAACACCTGACATAATCCCGGGATGCTGGTGGTTTCCTATACTGTGCTTGCTCCAGAGTCCCTCCTCAAGACTCAGGGGAAGCAGAGAAAGACCACTCAATCGATGAACAATATGCTTAGCCTCGAGACCGTTGAAATTTATCTCTCCCTCCTTAACTATCACCCAGGTACTAGCCATGCTGTAAACGTGAGTGGAGAGGGGAAGTCTTTGTACAAGACTCCCCATAAATGCTTCTGTGGATCACCCGCGGGAGTCCATGTGTTGTGGAAGCACTCCCCATGTGTTTGCACCAATCTAGGCGATGTTCTTGCATTACCCTTGAGCCTTCCCATTGCACATGCAAGCGAAGTATGGAGGGGAAAATAACTTTGAATCCTAGGGGATAGGATGGTATGTATGGACACCATCATTGAACACAACATCCCCCACACTTAACCTAACACCTTTGTTTGCCAAGCAATCTGCAATTTTTTTGTTTTCACGAAGTATGTGGAGAAAATTTGCCTCATTAGTGAAGAGTTAAGTAAAGATATTCGTTGACATATTCTTCTGCACCAAGGATATCCTTTGCTGTATCCATTCCTCATTTTATAAATGACCTGTCTTGAGTCTCCAAAGACTATAATCTTTTCAATCCTTAACTTGGCTACAATTTACATGCCCTGAAGTAGCGCAATCCATTCGGCGGCATTGTTGGATCTTTCGCCAATTCCCCAGGCATAAGATTTAACTATTTTTCCTCTAGGATCATATATGACCCCCCTGCACCTGCCTCCCCTAGATTTCCTTTGGATGCCCAGTCAAAATATAAGGAGTAGCTCTTCTGTGATCTCCACCATTGGTTGAATTCTTATTTTCTCATTCTTATCTCCCACTTTTAATTGCTTCTATTCTTGGAAGTTTGGAAGTCGTTCTTATGAACACAAAATTTCTTTAACCATAACTCTTCTTTTATGGTTAAAATTTATGTACTCTGGAAGGTGATTCCTTTAGCATTGATGCTTTTAGACATCAAATTTGTAGCTTTGTGTGTGTCTCTGCTTTGGATTTCATTTTCCCCTTCAAATATGCTTATGTTTCTTGCTAACCAAATTTTCCATGTGACATTCATCGGGACCATTTTCCACATCCTTCTGATGGTAGGTTTTTTGGTTCTGCTACTCGGAAATCTATTTTTTCCAGTTTTTTATTAGATATTCAATATTGTTTGGAGGAGAGAAGTTTTCACATAGAGGATTAACTACCATCTCCCAAACCTATTTAGCGAAATCACACTCCAGAAAAAGATGTTGAGCATTCTGTATATTTTCTTTGCATAGCTCATAGCATGAAGGTCCTTCTATCCCTCTTTTGTGCAAATTATCTGATGTTAGAAGCTTGTTGTGGGCTGGGATCCAAAAGAATAAGTTTACCTTGGGGATGCAATCTGAATTCCAAACCTTTACCCAGAATTTGGAGGCCGACGTCTTCTTGATATTTGCTAAAATGTTGTATCCTTCATTAACTGTGTAGTGTCCTATTTGTCCCCATCCATGACTATCTTTGTGTCTAATATGAACTAGAGATTTCTCGTGAAGTTGTGAAAGGAGGAGAGCATGATCTTGCTTTAGGTTTTTAGGGATATTTATGGGAATCCATCCTTCCCAAGCTCTTGATTCTTTCCAAACCGAAATGTCCTTAAGGGTGTTAAATCCGAAACTTTGCATCCATTCCTGAATTCTAGATAAATTATGAAGGGATCCAAGAGGGGGGAAGCCAAGAATAGAGTCTGTCCAAATTTTTATCCTTTTTCCATTCCCCGGATCCAATATAGGTTTTCTCTAATTAGACCAGTAGACGCTTTTCATAGGTTCCAAATATTGGTTCCTTTTCCACTTAGTGGAGAATCTATGCTTCTCAATTTGGACTTTTTTATGTACTTCCTCCTTATAACTTCTTTACACCACTCCTTCTTTCCAGAGATCATTCTCCATAGTATTTTATCTCCCATGGCTTTTTTCATGTTACCTGGTTCCCTTATTCCCAAGCCTCCTTCTCTTTTGGCCTCCTTTACTATGTTCTAGTTAACCAGATGGAATTTTTTCCCTTTGGTTTTCCCTCATTTCCAATTAAATTTCCTGATTTCGATATTGATGTTATTCATTACATTTTTTGGAGCCATAAGCATAGCACTAACAAAGACAGGGTAGAAAGATAGAACATAATTGGTTAAAGTTACTTTTCCTACCAAATTTAGCCATCTCATTCCCCAAGACTGTATTTTATTTTTTATTTTTTGAATGACATCTTTTGAAGTAGCACTATTCGCATTATTCCTACTGATGGGAACTCCAAGATATATGAAGGAGACCCAGTCAATGTTGGGATTGACCCCTAAAACCAAAGCAAGTTCCCTTAATAAGATGGGGTTGCAATTCCAGCCATAAATATTACTCTTATTTTCATTAGTCCCCCCCCCCCCTTGCTCTCAAATACTGATCTACAACTTTTTTAATTATTCTAGCAATTTGTACTGAAGCATACCCCAAAAAAATAGTGTCGTTAGACAATTGAGCATGATTTATAGGTTGAACACCTCTAGCAATGATGATTCCGAGGATGTTTCCTTCATTCATTAACCTTTTAAGTCTCCTGCTTAGAGTATCATCTACAAGAATATACATAAATGGGGATAAAGGACAAACTTGGTGTAGTCCTCTAGTTATTTTGAAGGATGGGGTGGGCCTTCCATTGACAAGAGGGGCTATCTAGGGTGATCCTATGCATGATTTAATCCATCTGATGAAGGCTTCTGAGAACCCAAATTTTTCAAGAACCATGCAGATAAATTCATGTCTGACCCGGTCGAAGGCGTTTTCAAGGTCGAGTTTAATCACCATGCCTACCCCTTTCCTTTTTTGGCTGGAGTGTATGGCTTCTTGAATTAGGAAAATATTATCATTATATATGTCTCCCTGAAACAAAACTGCCTTGATTGGCATAAATGACCATGGGAAGGTGCTTCTTGAACCTGCTAGATATTATTTTTGTGAGAATTTTGTAAGAGGCATTACATAGAGATATGGGCTGATATCTTCCTAAAGTAGTGGGTTTTTTTCTTTGGGGATCAAAGCAATAAAGGAAGAGTTGGTAGATCCTCCTATACGTTCCTTGTTTCTTGTCCAATTCAACATTTGGATGAGGTATTTCTTCATGATGTTCCAACCTTTCCTGTAAAAATGAATTGTAAAACTGTCTATTCTAGGGGCTTTGTTTGGGTGAAAGTACCAAACTACTCTTCTTGCTTCCTCTTCTGATATCGGTGCTCATAGGATATCATTTTCCTCCCTCATGATGATCGAAGGAACATCCTCAATCATCATCTCCATTTCTTCTCTCATCACTTCTTCTTCTTCATTATACAACCTTTCATAATGATTTCTGACCTCGTTTTTTTTATCTCAGATTGATCTATAATGTGTTCCCCATTGTCCTTTTCTAACTCTGTTATTGTAGTTTTCCTTTTCCTCTCTTAGCATTGATTGTGACAGAAGGTAGTGTTCATGTCTCCTGCCTTTAACCATAAACTCCTAGATCACATGCTCCAGTCCTCTTCCTCCTTACTAGCTAGGTATTGAATCTTCTTGTCCAGATCATTTTATTTGATTAGAATTTCTTCTGTGACTAGATTTTATTCTATGCTTTTTTGTAGCAGTTCTAGAACTTCGTTTGCTTCTTTCTCTTCCTTTCTAGGTTCTTTATACTTTTCTGCACCCATCTTTTTAAGGATTGCTTTACATTTTTTTATTTTGTCTCCCAAATGAATCTTGGAGAGCCTATAACAAACTGATCCCATGCCTCTTTTAAAATCTCCATGCAACCCTCATATTTAAACCACACCGGATTGAATCTAAATGACAATGGACCCAAATTTCCCAATATATTGAAAAATAAATCAATGGGCCTATGATCTGAAATAGAAACCAATAATATTTTTACCTCTGGAATGAAGGTTTTTGAGAGATAAGACGTACTTACTAGCAATCTATCCATCCTTGCCGCTATATGCTGGGCCCCAGTCTCTTGTTATTCCATGTCTACTTCCCTTTTTTCAGTTTAATGTCTGTAAGGATACAGTGGTTTTGTAGATCTTCCATCCTTTATCCGAAGGGATCTCTGACTTTGGATCATCCCTTCCTTTCTTCTACCTATATAGTTGCATTGAAATATCCTGAAATAATGCATTGATTAGGAATTATCCTCTCTCGCTGAGAAGATAGAGAATTCCATAATTCTTCTTTTTGCCCAGCTAAAGTTGGTCCGTAAACATTTCCTACCCAAAATATTTCATTATTCATTAGATCCTTTAGATTGACTAATATCCATGATCTATTTATGATGGAGGATTTAATCCTGAAATGAGATTTATCCCACCAAGTGATGAGTCCTCCAGAAACTCCTTCGGCACTTATTGCTATACCTTCTCCGTTTACATTTATTTTCCCAAATGTTTGTAAGTATTCTTCTTCTTGCATTTTGGTGTCCTATATTAAGAGGATTGCGGAGTTCTCATTTTTTTAAATTATTTTTACTGCTTCCATATTTTTTTCCACTTAATACTCTGCAATTCCAGGAGATCAGTTTCATTATTTCCTAATTTGAGGGGGAATTTTGTCCTTCTTTTCTTCTGTGATTCCTTGAATCTATTTCCCTCCTAATATACTTATGTGTTGGTACAAGCTAGTTTGCTTACCTATTTCTTTTTCTCTTGCTGCTTCCTGTTCTCTTAAAAGTTGTTTGGGCTTCCTTCCCTTTTTTACTTGAGGCTCCTCCTCTTCTTCTCTTCTTTCTAAGGTTTCTTCCATATTTTCCCTAAACCTAGATCTGGTAACCGAACCCTCTGAACTTAGGGAGATTTCATTCCTTATAGTCTCTCGATGCTGCCTATTGTTTCCTTCCTTGACTACTTCTGGCATTCCTGGCATCTTTTCCATGGATATCTGTGATTCTTCTAAGTTTTCACTTTCTTTGAGATCATCCTTTGTTTTGCCCTCAAGTTTCTCTTGGTATTCTTCATGTTCCTCTGAACTAAGAGCCTGATACCTATTTGTGCTTTCCTTCCTTTTATACGGATATTGCAGAGGATTGGGGTTTGTTTTATTACCTTTGTTCCTCGAGACTTCATTCCATTCTTCTCCTTGTCCTTCTTCTTTTTCTTGAATTTTTTTTGGGGGGGGGCACAGTCTTGTAAAGTGACCATAATCATGGCAGACTTTGCACTTGAATGGAATTTTCTCATAGTATACTGTCTAGAGGTGAGTCCATCTGTCCATTGATAGATTGATGGCTAATGGGAGACCCTTTTCTAGATCTACTTCAATGCAGATTCTTGCATATGAAAACATTGGGGGTTTGGATTTGTCTATATACTTCCCTAGGGTATTCCCTATTGATCTTAAGTCTTAGTCATTCCAACAGTGGAGATGAAGATGAGTTAGCTTTACCCAAACTAGAATGGCTGTGGGGATGTCTTTCTAAGGATTGAAAGACAAATCCCATTTGTTGATATACATACCTCTCGGTCCCATGAAATATGGTCCATTTCTTAAAATTAGATCTCTATCTTCTTTTTTTTTAAATAGAAAGATGAAAAGCCCTTTCCCGCAAAAGATCTGCTGGACTGCTCCTTGTATCAATGGTATCCAGTTCTTATTTAGCCATATTTCTGTAGATCTGGGAGATGGCCATAGGCCCATGAAATGGCCTATTAATCCTTTCTCAGATAATGAAACAACTTTGCATTTGGATGCAACAGAGTTCAACTTGACTGCAAGGATGTCATTTTTTTTTACGAATTTGGATTCCTTCGGAGAGATGGTTTTTCTTGGAATAGGTGAGACTCCACTAGGTAGCGGAAAAGGTCCTCCATGATTTGGCGTCTTACATCTAGATCTGGATCCTTAGGAGGGGGAGGATCCATACAACCAGAGAGGCGACCACTAGGGATTGAAAACCCACCAAACCCTAGGTTCACGGACGAGATTCAACGATTCAGAGAGGTTTCAACTCTGGACACTTAATCATTCTTTAAGTTTACATTATTATATTATTTAATACTTAGTTTACTTGTATATTTACATTTAGATTCATATATTCACTTATTTTTTTGTTTTAATATATGTGTAATTACATATGCATTAACCTCAGAGGCCTTGCAACATCTCTTCCAACTCACAATATTACTTAATCTCAAAGCAATTGTGCAACAACATTCTATTGAAGTATCCTGATTGTGCATCAACCATATATACTAGTGTGCATAGGTAAATCATCTGCAACAATCACCGTGCATACAGGAAGGTACACATATACAAGGTTTGACTATGACATGTTGCTTTTTATCCTCCATATTCAATTTAGTAGGTGCTTATGTAGCCAATGAGTCTCTAGGATGACTTATCTATTACCTTCACAACACTCGCAACAAGATTGGATCATGTGTCAATATGAGTAGTTTACTTTTTGCTATACTTACCTACCATTTCTATGTATTCTAGTCTCCAAGGTCACAACCGAAGGAACTACTTTGTAACTCATAATACTAAGGGGTTGAACCATTCTATTCATTCTTGTGACACCATGTTTTCTTTATTGGTTATGTGTGTATAATCTAATTTTGATTTCTTGAATTATTTATTCTCTTGTCATTGTAGTGAGAATATTGGAATCAATAATATCTGCAAGTCTGCATGCTTGGTCACTAGGTGCAATAAATCTCAATTAATTCTCAAATTCAGCATTGAAATATCTCCCAACCAAGTTCATATTTGAATGCTTAATGTCCCTTATATGTTTACTTCCCTATTGGACTCTCTTCTCTAATCCATCAAATTATTTCTTCTGTAACTTAGTCAATTAAGTGTGTTCTTAGTGGATGACTTGTTGATTATTCAAACTATGACAATGTAATCTCAAGGTCTATGGAAATGCATCGGAGTTTTCTTATTTACGTTACATGAAGGATGAATTTAATTTCTTTGACTCAACTAATAATTTGCATGATCACGAATTGAGTTGACTCTACTTCTATGACACCAAATATTAGTATAAATATATAAGGCATTCAAATGTTATTGCGACTCAACAGTGTTTCTCATAAAACTCTTGCATGTGTTTGGATTTTAAGGACTCAACCAAAAATATTATTGACTGGATATCAAATCCTATTAGCAAGAAACCAACTTTCATTACAAGAGGAATAGTGGATTGTTTGCACTGAAGACTCGTCTTTAACCCTCCCTTATTTTCACTCCATTCTTTTCTTACATTGTACAATATTTATCACTCAATTGACTCAATTGATAACATTTTTTTTCAACTACTAAGACTCTTCTTCATGGTACATTTCATTTTCTTATACTCCATCTACATTGAATTTCTTAGATGATGTCACGTTAGTCAACTCCAAGACTCTAGGTTACAAACAGCCAACCACTTGTTTTATCGAATCTCGCTCATCATCAACCAACAACCACTTTCTAGCGGAAGTTTTCTATTGGCATGCCTTCTTGTCCATCAAAAAGAGGAATGATACAGACACATTCAACATTCTCCCTCCTCCACTCCTTGACCCCTCTCGATTCAATTTAAATCAAGGAGGAACACAATCACTTTACTGTAATGTCCCTTTTTCAAAATTTTATGAAAATGCCCAATTTTCCAAATTTTCCCCAATTTCGACCTTTGACTAGTTTTGATGCCTAGGTCCCAATTTTGCCCCAAATGGTCCCAAATCTTCAAGGAAGGTTTATGACTGATATTATGTAACATCACAATAATTTCATAAAAATTTAAAATTTTTAAAACAAAATTGAATGTTAAAAGCTATAAATGCGGAAATAATAAATTTTTAATTAAAGCAACATTAATACTAAAGTCATAAATGCTGAAAATAAATTAATCACCGATTCTCTTAACTAATAACATTTTTAATGACAGCGACACATCATACTTCTTTTAAATTGATTATGACACTAGTTTTGCTTGTAATAACTGTAACTCGAAATATCTTGCGATAAATTTTTCTTGACAAGGTACTGACAGTTGTTTTTGGATCATGATGAAAGGGGTCCTACAACGTACCCTGAGGCTTACTTAGCTATGTCAGCTAAAGCTTGTGAACCTATTCTTCTTGCGCAGATTCATAGGTAAGAGTAATGCAACAAATCAAGTGTTAAGAGTATTTATGTTTTACAATTAGCCGTCAATATTTGGTAAAATTTCTAAGTACTTCCTTGCTTCATGTATGATTCCTTATTCAACTTCTATAAGTGATAAATTAACCAATTACAAGTTGCAGAAGTCATAATTATTAATGTCTATACTTGGTTCATTAGTGAATTCTTCAGAAGGATTACTTTTGCTTATGAAATTCCTAGAGCATGTACAAGGTTACGATGTCTAAGTGTTATTATGATACTGTCATTATTTTTTTCTATTTCATAAAGGATATTATTACTATAAGTATTGGTTCGTGAACGTTTCGACTTGATAGAGAGCTTTATCGAATTATGAAACAATTCATACATTTGAAAACATAGATAATTTGAAAAACAATTATAAATACAAGTATAGTATTTATACGTTCCTAATTGCATGAACCAACATATTATTGAAGTAATATTCACTATCATCCTACCATTATCTTTATGAAATTAATGCAGGAATTACAAAACTATAGGAATTGACCTTTCAAATCTATTAATTATATAATGTAATTTGCTATGCGATGTGAACGATTACAATATGCAGAAGTGAAGTTCTAACTATATCCTATCTATGGAATACGACTTGTATCAAATTTAAGCGATATATACAATATGTGTGAACCATGCATTTGATTATCAAACATTGGGATAGATATGTATTAATTATTGTAACCCTAAGTTTTTAACGCTGGCAGGTGATATGATGGGATAATGAAAGTGTTAGTACGAGTATGCTAGCATCGTTAAATGAGATTGGCTTTGTCATTTAAGACACCTAACTACTGTACTGAGTGTAAAAATGAGTGGATGCTCTCGTGGCTAGATACCACGTGAAGGAGTTACAATATACATTTAAACGTTGAGCTGTAACTGGATTTGATCCATAGTCTACCAAGTTGGAATCATCGTGGTTGAAATAATAAATAAGGTGTTTTAATGCAGTGGTTTCCCACTTTTCAATGTGCCTGGTTGGAAGCAATCTCCATCATTGATCTTGAGGATTCTCGGGCTTTGTAATGAAACCCTAATTGCACTTCTGCTTTAGTATTGGAAATTCATCTTTGGCCTTCAATTCGCTTTGGTAAAAGTAATGGTGAGAGGCCGACAGGCCGAGAGGTTCTAGGGTTCGATTGTTAGGGGTTTTCCAAACTCGAAACCGTCACCTGTGAGGGTTTAACCTGCAAGTGTTCGTCGTTTTTAAGAACAGTGAAAAAATGAAGATGTGTCTTTATTTTGGGGGGTCTCGTGAGAAAATAATTCTAGTTTTTTCATGTTTTTCAACTTTGGGCAAACAAAAGTGATATTTTTGTTTAGAATTTCACTTTGCAGTAAAAAAAAAACTTTTAGATAATTATGTTAGCTTTCTATTCATAATTTTTTTCAATTTTTTTTATTGAGATTTGATATGTTGATTTCGCAAATGTTTGACAGTGTGTTCTTATAAAATGAAAAGATCACAAAATAGTCATGATTTGTTGCGCCAGTAAAATTGTTGTTAGACTTGTTTTGTGAAAAAACAGAAAATGCTACGACAATCTACACACAATGTAATAGTGCCTGACTATAAGTTTGTAATCAATGGATCTATATACTAATTATTATATTTTTTTAAAGTCAATCAATGGAGAAACTTAGTCGATTTTCAACATGTTTTTTGTTGCGCCACTTTTCTCTCAATTGACTCTAAAAATAACAAATCTACGAACACCCTTTTGAAGTAGACACGCCAATTAAGAATCCCACATTTTTTTCAATTTTTTTGGTGGTGTATTTTTAAAGTTATGGATTTTTCTTTTCACCGTTTTTTTAAAGAGATGAATCCAAACTCGACACATGTTACGAAAATAAAACATTAAAAATATCAGTTCTTATCTATACACGACAAAATCTATACCCACGTAAAGTAGATTCAATGATGACCTAATGGTATCAAGTCCGACATTCATTTTGCGGTCTAAGAGGTTGTTTTTCCCTTCTGAAAATGGAGAAACCTGAAAATTCTGCAAAATTGCCAAACTTCTATGTCTCAGAGATTATTCGGCCCGATTAATTATTCGACAGAATAACCTTTTTTCCGTAACAGCAACATCAATCACAGCAAAGGTTATTCGGCCGAATAATGAAACGGAAAAAAAAAATTTCGTCGGCCGAAAAAAAATATATACGTTTTCTATGCTCGTATAAATAAACCTAAATTGATTCATTATTTTCGCATGTTTTAACGAAGCATATTTCTTGTCAAACTATTTTGGAAAGGGTTTTCAAAGAAGATATTTTTTGGAAAAAGAGGCTTTTACAAGGTATGTTTCTTTTTCTTTTTTTTTCCAAAGGGCACATTGAAGGAGTTTTTTTGTAAAGCATTTTTGCAAATAGGTTTTCTTCTGAGGCATTTTTGTGAAGAATTTTTTCTCTAAGGCATTTTTACAAGGAGTTTTTTCAAAATATTTTTTTTCTTAGACATGTTTGCAAAGTGATTTATGCAAATAATGTTTTTTTCCAAGGAGGTTCTTTCCAAGGAAGTTCTTTCCAAGGGTTGTATTTAAAGAATGTTTCTTCTTATTTTTTTCCAAATGGCACATTGAAGGAGTTTTTTTGGAAGGCATTTTTGTAAATAAGTCTTCTTTTAAGGCATTTTTGTAAATGATTTTTTTCTCTAAAGCATTTTTGCTAGGAGTTTTTTCAAAATATTTTTTTTCTTAGACATGTTTGCAAAGTGGTTTATGCAAAGAATGATTTTTTCCAAGGAGGTTCTTTTGTAATATCCCTTTTTCAAATTTTATTAAAATGCCCAATTTTTCACTTTTTTTTACCAATTTCGACCTTTGACTAGTTTTACTGTTTTGACCTCCAAATCAACCCAAATGCTCCCAAATCTTCTCTAGGAGTGTATGAATGGTATTTATACTTGAATATCAGGTTCAAGGATGTTTTATTGCTCTCCAAATACTACTACAAACTTGATTTGTATTTTGATCAATATATGTAATTTTGACTAGTAATTTGTGCATCAAATCCCCCCCGGGTAACACTGCAAATGGCCTTCCAAATGCCTCCAAACTCCCACAAATTTATGAATAGAGGTATATAATGTGTTAATTATGTGATTAAGGTCTCATATGCACCATTAATTGATTTTTACTACTGTTCTAACTCTCTCACATTCAACAGCAAAAACCCCCAATTCGATCCTTGGAGAAATGGCACTATTTCACCTCCCAATACAACTAAACTGAGTAAAAATGCTTCAAATGCTCAAGTACAGTACATGAAACTTGTATAAGACATCCATGGCAGTATATTGATCATAAATATATCAGAGAATCATCCATCCATTCGAAATAATCAACATTATAGTGTCATACATCAATGCATTGGGGAAATGGACATTGTTTGCTCATTAATCAATAGTTTTGCATACAACCAGTGGGTATTTCGACCTGATACTTTCTAAATATGAATAACAGAGGATATGAAGCTATTAGAATCAGAAATATATGATGAGAAGCTCTCTCAAGAAGCATAAGTGCTCAACAAAAACGCCCTCCCTCAGGGAGCACGAATATGCCTTCAAAACTGGAAACGGTGGAGAGAAAGTGCTACACTAAACAAAACCATGAAACTTCCTGTAGCTTCTACCTGCAAATACAAACTCCATTAAAGCACCATGAAAGACCTGAGTGGCCTCTCCAAACACCAACTTGGATGGGAATCTTTCACCCTCGAAATTGGCTAAGGCAAGAAACTAGTCATCCACTAGCTCTCTCTTCACAAATGCAATTTTTCTCAAATCATCAAAAGCCATTCTCATACTTGATTTCTACATTTTATAACCAACATTAGCCTTCAAGGGGTCGAAATCCTCTCAATAGATTCAATAATTTTCCATTTAGAAAATATTCCTCATTTGCCACTTGTCTCCTAGTTCCAACCTTCCATCTTCTCCCAAATTCGAATTTGAGTCTCTTTAGATTCCTCCAACTCCATGAGCGCCTTCTTGAGCCTATTTTTGGGGCTGACATGTCATAATGGTCAGGTCTAAGAATTCAGGTCTAAATTTTGTCATAAAATGTCATAGATGCTTCATTATTGTTGTCATAAAACTAGGGAATCTAGCCCATGTGTCCACTAGTCTCCAATTTGACTCTTCCTCTCCCATGGAAATTACTATTCCATCCCATTTAGACCTAAGATGCTCAATTCCATGTGTTATGACTTACCAAATCACCCAAGAACGTTCACCTTCCCATGAATTCGAATTGCAAGAGAGAGCTGCCATGTGTCATTGAAAAATCAAGCTAGTGTGGGTCCCACCACCTCCATATGTCTCCAAAACCACTTGCCACCTAGAATTTCTCTTGAATTTATTTATTCATCATATTTATTAAATTATTGAACCCTTCTAATGTCTAAATATCATTTATTAGTTTCCTTATTACCATCCCACATGTGCCCATCCAACCTAGGAAACTAGTAGGATTGATGGGATTGTCTTACTATGCACTTATTTGAATGGGGACATTACAGTCCTCCCCACCCAAGATTGCTTGTCCTCAAGAAATTTCAAATTTGGATGCTACAAAATCTCCTCCTCTTCCCATGTGGCATCTTTATTTGTTAAGTCCTTCCATTGCACTAAATATTCTTTGATGATTCTACTCCTCAACCTTCTTTCCTGTGTCTTCAAAATCTTTTCCGGAACAAGTGTGAGATGACCTTCATCATCCAAAGGAGGAAGTATTTCTGAAGTGATGATTTGCTGACCAAGAGATTTCTTAAGACAAGAAACATGAAATAGATTATGGATTTTACTCCCTTCCGGAAGTTCTAGTTCATATGCTACTTCTCCAACCTTCCGCACTACCTTGTATGGCCCATAGTACCTTGGTTTTATTTTTTCTGCTCCATTCTTTTTGAGAGATGTTTGTTTATAGGGATGCAACCTTAAATACACTAAATCATTGACTTGAAAGGTTCTCTCTTCTCTATGTCTATCAGCATATTTTTTTTGCTGATTTTGAGCAACCTGCAAATTGTCTTTCAAGAGCTTTAAAATTTCTTGGCTCTCTTCCACCCAATCTTTAGCCTTTGGGGCTCTACTATCACCAAATATAATGTCAGCAAATGTAAGTGCATCATAACCATATAATGCTTTGAAAGTAGACATTCCTATTGACATATGATAAGTGGTGTTGTAGCAAAACTCACCCAAGTGTAACCATTTTGCCCATGTTTTTTGCTGTCCTCCCACATAGTTTCTTAGGTATCCTTCCAACCATTGGTTTACCCTCTCTGTTTGTCCATCAGTTTGTGGATGATAGCTGGTACTTGGAGTCAATTGAGTGCCTACCAATCTAAAAATTTCTTCCCAAAAGGCACCCATGAATCTACTATCTCTATCACTGACAATGCTCTTGGGAAGCCCATGCAATCTGAAGATTTCTTTGAAAAAAATATCAGCCACTTGTGCAGCACTAAAAGATGATGTAACAGCAAAAAAAAGAGCAAATTTTTTCAACCTATCAACTACCACATAGATACAATCCTTACCCAAGGATTTAGGCAATCCAGTGATGAAATCCATGGAAATACTGTCCCATTTTTGCTCTGGAATGGGCAATGGTTGTAATAGGCCGGCTAGACATGTAATTTCTGATTTGTTTTGTTGACATGCTTTACATTCATTCACATACTTCTGAACATCTTCCTTCATCCCCTTCCAAAAAAATCTTTGCCTCAACTGTCTATAAGTTTTGAAGATCCCCGGATGGCCCGCTAGTGGGGAATCATGTGCTTCTTGCAAAATTCGGTACTTGAGCTTGGAGTTATGAACTAAATAAATTCTTCCCTTATAATATATCATCCCATTCAAAATCCTATAATTATCATCCCCTTTGATTCCATCCAACACATCACAAGAAAATTTGTCCTTGGCATATTCAACTAGTAGCATGTTTTTCCAATCCTTAGCAATATCCATGAGAGAAAAAGAAGGCCTTATTGACAAAGCATCTGCTACTATATTATTCTATCCTTTGACATATTCAATATCAAAATCATAAGCTTGAATCTTGATTACCCACTTTTGTTTCCTTTCATTTAGATCTTTTTGGGTGAGAAAGTGTCTTAGACTATTGTGGTCAGTTTTCACCACAAACTTGTTGCCCACCAAGTATTGTCTGAATTTGGCCAATGCATGCATAATGGCCAGCATTTCTTTATCATAGATGGAGTAAATTTTTTCATGAAGCTGCAACTTTCTGCTCTCAAAGGCTATGGGGTGTTGGCCTTGCTTTAGGACAGCCCCTATTCCTCCACCTGAAGCATCACATTCCACAACAAAAGGTTTAGTAAAATCAGGAAGTGCAAGTATGGGACAACTACTCATTACCTCTTTCATTTTTTGGAAGGCCTTTTCAGCCTCTTCATCCCACTTGAAAGCATCCTTCTTAGTCAAATCAGTGAGTGGAGAAGTCAACTTGGAGAACCCTTTCAAAAATTTTCTGTAGTAGGTGCATATGCCAATAAAGCCTCTCAATTCAGTAATATTTTTTGGTGATGGCCATTCCAAGATAGCCCTGATTTTTTCCATGTGTACCTTCACTCCTTCTTTCCCAATAATGTGCCCAAGATACAGTAGTTCTTTCATCCCAAATTCACATTTTGATAATTTAGCAAATAAGGACTCTTCCTGCAAGATTTTCAACACAATCTCTAACTGTTGCAAATGCTCTTCCCATGTTTTACTGTAAATGAGAATATCATCAAAGAAAACCAAAACAAACCTTCTTAGTTGCTTGCAAAATATCCTATTCATACATGCTTGAAAGGTGGCTGGAGCATTGGTTAACCCAAAAGGCATGACAAGAAATTCAAAGTGGCCAAAATGACATCGAAAAGCTATCTTTTGCACATCTTCATCTTTCATTCGAATTTGGTGATACCCTGATCTAAGGTCAATTTTTGAGAAGTATTTGGCTCCATGTAGCTCATCCATGAGCTCATCACTCCTAGGAATAAGATACCTATTCTTTATAGTCTTTTTGTTCAAGGCTCTAAAATCTATGCACATTCTCAATGTTCCATCTTTTTTCTTCACTAGCACTACTGAAGAAGCATAAGGGCTAGAGCTTGGTCTAATGAGCCCCAACTCTAGGAGTTCCTGGATAGCTTTTTCAATCTCATCTCTAAACCTTTTAGGATGTCTATAAGGTAGTATCTGAATGGGTGAAGTACCCTCCTCCAAAACAATACTATGCTCAACCCCCCTATCCGGTGGCCTACCATGTGGAAGGTCTCTAAAAACCTTTTCATATTTTTGCAAAAGTATCTCTATCTCCTTTGGGTGTTTGAAAATATTTATAGTTGGTTTGGGAGATGTAATATGACATTCAGCAGTCCATTCTATATCCCCATGCCTCAATATAGATCTCATGCTATTGCAAGTCACTACTTGATTTGGATAAGTGTGTTGCCCTCTCACAACTCTTTGTACTCCTTTTGAATCTTGGAATTTCATTTCGGGAATTTGATAATTTACTGTATGCTCTCCTATTGAATACAACCATTGCACTCCCAAAACCACATTAGTATCAGCAACATCAACCACATAAAAACTATCAACAAAAGTATAGTTACCTACGGTGACTTGTAGCTTTGGAACCCATGTTTTGCATTGCATTGTGTTGTGACCGGGAATGACAACTGTAAAGCCATCAAATGGTTCAATAGGTATATTTCTTTTCTCTACCATCTCTGCATCAATGAAGTTATGAGTGGCTCCTCCATCTACCAAAACTGAAGTTCTTTGTCCTTGTACCACACCTTTGCATCGGATAGTATGATAGTGAGGTACTGCTGAAAGCACTGCCATTCTTGCTTTGTCCGGTGAAGGATGATTTTCTTCTTGTCTTTACTCTTCTACTGTTGTCTCATATGCCTCTTCTTGATCTGAAATATCTCCATATTCATCCATGCCCCCATCATACCCCTCATTATCAGAAAATACTTCTATGTATTGAGCCTTTCCTTTGGTACATTTGTGCTCCGGTGTCCATGGTTGGAAGCATGTGAAGCATAGTTTCTTTTTTCTAAGTTCATCCCTGTTTAGTCCCTCTCTTTTATTCCTCTCATATGACTCTCTTTGCCAAGGTTTCTTATCATATCCATCCCTTTGCCAAGGTTTCTTTTCAAATTTATAGCTAGGCTTAGGAGGAAATCTCGTTCTAGGAAGCACATTTTGGAGATCCCTAGTCAAGCTCATTGCATCTTTTAATGTAGTTGGCTTGTGGGCTTTGACCAAACCTCTTAAGGGTTCATCCAAACCTTCAGTGAACAGCAATACTAATCTTCCCATAGATACATCAGCCACCTTGACTGATAATTTTTGAAAGTCCATCATATATTCAGTAGGGGACTCAGTTTGCTTCAATTGAGCTAGTTCTTTGAAAGGCAATTCTGGATCTTTTTGTTCAAATCTTCCTAGTACCCTGTCAACAAATTCTCCATATGTTTTAACCTGATTATGACCCAAGCTTTTCAGCCCATGAAACCACCATTCATTGGCATCTCCTTCCAAATGCAAAATGGCCATTTTTAATGCATCATCTTCCAACATAGGATTCAGCTGAAAATATACATCCAATTTTTGCACCCAAGTGTTAGCAGACTTTTGGGAAGAACCATCAAAAGTAGGAAGTGACATTTTTCCAATAGCACTATTTAATTCTTTGTTTTGGATTGGACTCCTATTGTCTCCCTTCCTATTAATCTTTTTCATAGCATCAATGTAGTCACTGAGTGGTACACCTCTTTTACACTCTTCATTCAAATCATTCCAATCATTTACTAGTTTCTTGTAATCCAATTCAAGATTGGGCTCTTCTTTGGGTGTGAGAAATTTAGGTGCAGTAGGCCTTTGTGTGCTTTGAAATTCATCAGGTCTATTATGAGGTCCTGTACTTGAGAAAATATGCTCATTCTCTTTCATCTTTTCCCCTGAGTGTGAACCACTATTATCTCCGATTATCCCTTTGCTTTGAAGCTAGCTAATCAACAATTCGAATACTTGCAACAATTTATCACCTATCCTATCCATGTTTGCTGAAAGTTTAGAGAAACATGGATCTAAGGTTGCAATAAGTTCCTCCTTATGTTTTAATTTGTCATCCTCCTCTCTACCCATGGTTCTAGCGAAAGACTCCTCTTTTTCTACTACCTCTTCTTCAACAAAAACCTCTTCAACTACTGGTTCAAAGGGTGGTGGATTATTCTTTTGACTTCTTGTTAAGACCATCAGGTGCCAAGAACATGCTCTGATACCACTTGTAATATCCCTTTTTCAAATTTTATTAAAATGCCCAATTTTTCACTTTTTTTTCCAATTTCGACCTTTGACTAGTTTTACTGTTTTGACCTCCAAATCAACCCAAATGCTCCCAAATCTTCTGTAGGAGTGTATGAATGGTATTTATACTTGAATATCAGGTTAAGGGATGTTTTATTACTCTCCAAATACTACTGCAAACTTGATTTGTATTCTGATCAATATATGTAATTTTGACTAGTAATTTGTGCATCAAATCCCCCCCGGGAAACACTGCAAATGGCCTTCCAAATGCCTTCAAACTCCCACATATTTATGAACAGAGGTATATAATGTGTTAATTATGTGATTAAGGTCTCATATGCACCATTAATTGATTTTTACTACTGTTCTAACTCTCTCACATTCAACAGCAAAAACCCCTAATTCGACCCTTGGGGAAATGGCACTATTTCACCTCCCAATACAACTAAACTGAGTAAAAATGCTTCAAATGCTCAAGTACAGTACATGAAACTTGTATAAGACATCCATGGCAGTATATTGATCATAAATATATCAGAGAATCATCCATCCATTCGAAATAATAAACATTATAGTGTCATACATCAATGCATTGGGGAAATGGACATTGTTTGCTCATTAATCAATAGTTTTGCATACAACCAGTGGGTATTTCGACCTGAGACTTTCTAAATATGAATAAAAGAGGATATGAAGCTATTATAATCAGAAATATATGATGAGAATCTCTCTCAAGAAGCACAAGTGCTCACAAAAAACGCCCTCCCTCAAGGAGCATGAATATTCCTTCAAAACTGGAAACGGTGGAGAGAAAGTGCTGCACTAAACAAAACCATGAAACTTCCTGTAGCTACTACCTGCAAATACAAACTCCATTAAAGCACCATGAAAGACCTGAGTGGCCTCTCCAAACACCAACTTGGATGGGAATCTTTCACCCTCGAAATTGGCTAAGGCAAGAAACTAGTCATCCACTAGCTCTCTCTTCACAAATGCAATTTTTCTCAAATCATCAAAAGCCATTCTCATACTTGATTTCTACATCTTATAACCAAAATTAGCCTTCAAGGGGTCGAAATCCTCTCAATAGATTCAATAATTTTCCATTTAGAAAATATTCCTCATTTTCCACTTGTCTCCTAGTTCCAACCTTCCATCTTCTCGCAAATTCGAATTTGAGTCTCTTTAGATTCCTCCAACTCCATGAGCGCCTTCTTGAGCCTATGTTTGGGTCTGACATGTCATAATGGTCAGGTCTAAGATGTCAGGTCTGAATTTTGTCATAAAATGTCATAGATGCTTCATTATTGTTGTCATAAAACTAGGGAATCTAGCCCATGTGTCCACTAGTCTCCAATTTGACTCTTCCTCTCCCATGGAGGTTACTATTCCATCCCATTTCGACCTAAGATGCTCAATGCCATGTGTTATGACTTACCAACTCACCCAAGAGTGTTCACCTTAAATACACTAAATCATTGACTTGAAAGGTTCTCTCTTCTCTATGTCTATCAGCATATTGTTTTTGCTGATTTTGAGCAACCTGCAAATTGTCTTTCAAGAGCTTTAAAATTTCTTGGCTCTTCCACCCAATCTTTAGCCTTTGGGGCTCTACTATCACCAAATATAATGTCAGCAAATGTAAGTGCATCATAACCATATAATTCCTTGAAAGGAGACATTCCTATTGACATATGATAAGTGGTGTTGTAGCAAAACTCACCCAAGTGTAACCATTTTGCCCATGCTTTTTGCTGTCCTCCCACATAGTTTCTTAGGTATCCTTCCAACCATTGGTTTACCCTCTCTGTTTGTCCATCAGTTTGTGGATGATAGCTGGTACTTGGAGTCAATTGAGTGCCTACCAATCTAAAAATTTCTTTCCAAAAGGCACCCATGAATCTACTATCTCTATCACTGACAATGCTCTTGGGAAGCCCATGCAATCTGAAGATTTCTTTGAAAAAAATATCAGCCACTTGTGCAGCACTAAAAGATGATGTAACAACAAAAAAATGAGCAAATGTTTTCAACCTATCAACTACCACATAGATACAATCCTTACCCAAGGATTTAGGCAATCCAGTGATGAAATCCATGGAAATACTGTCCCATTTTTGCTCTGGAATGGGCAATGGTTGTAATAGGCCGGCTGGACATGTAAGTTCTGATTTGTTTTGTTGACATACTTTACATTCATTCACATACTTCTGAACATCTTCCTTCAGCCCCTTCCAAAAAAATCTTTGCCTCAACTGTCTATAAGTTTTGAAGATCCCCGGATGGCCCGCTAGTGGGGAATCATGTGCTTCTTGCAAAATTCGGTACTTGAGCTTGGAGTTATGAACTAAATAAATTCTTCCCTTATAATATATCATCCCATTCAAAATCCTATAATTATCATCCCCTTTGATTCCATCCAACACATCACAAGCAAATTTGTCTTTGGCATATTCAACTAGTAGCATGTTTTTCCAATCCTTAGCAATATCCATGAGAGAAAAAGAAGGCCTTATTGACAAAGCATCTGCTACTATATTATTCTATCCTTTGACATATTCAATATCAAAATCATAAGCTTGAATCTTGCTTACCCACTTTTGTTGCCTTTCATTTAGATCTTTTTGGGTGAGAAAGTGTCTTAGACTATTGTGGTCAGTTTTCACCACAAACTTGTTGCCCACCAAGTATTGTCTGAATTTGGCCAATGCATGCATAATGGCCAGCATTTCTTTATCATAGATGGAGTAAATTTTTTCATGAGGCTGCAACTTTCTGCTCTCAAAGGCTATGGGGTGTTGGCCTTGCTTTAGGACAACCCCTATTCCTACACCTGAAGCATCACATTCCACAACAAGAGGTTTAGTAAAATCAGGAAGTGCAAGTATGGGACAACTACTCATTACCTCTTTCATTTTTTGGAAGGCCTTTTCAGCCTCTTTATCCCACTTGAAAGCATCCTTCTTAGTCAAATCAGTGAGTGGAGAAGTCAACTTGGAGAACCCTTTCAAAAAATTTCTGTAGTAGGTGCATATGCCAATAAAGCCTCTCAATTCGGTAATATTTTTTGGTGATGGCCATTCCAAGATAGCCCTGATTTTTTCCATGTGTACCTTCAATCCTTCTTTCCCAATAATGTGCCCAAGATACAATAGTTATTTCATCCCAAATTCACATTTTGATAATTTAGCAAATAAGGACTCTTCTTGCAAGATTTTCAACACAATCTCTAACTGTTGCAAATGCTCTTCCCATGTTTTACTGTAAATGAGAATATCATCAAAGAAAACCAAAACAAACCTTCATAGTTGCTTGCAAAATATCCTATTCATACATGCTTGAAAGGTGGCTGGAGCATTGGTTAACCCAAAAGGCATGACAAGAAATTCAAAGTGGCCAAAATGACATCGAAAAGCTATCTTTTGCACATCTTCATCTTTCATTCGAATTTGGTGATACCCTGATCTAAGGTCAAATTTTGAGAAGTATTTGGCCCCATGTAGCTCATCCATGAGCTCATCAATCCTAGGAATAGGATACCTATTCTTTATAGTCTTTTTGTTCAAGGCTCTAAAATCTATGCACATTCTCAATGTTCCATCTTTTTTCTTCACTAGCACTACTGAAGAAGCATAAGGGCTAGAGCTTGGTCTAATGAGCCCCAACTCTAGGAGTTCTTGGATAGCTTTTTCAATCTCATCTCTAAACCTTTTAGGATGTCTATAAGGTGGTATCTGAATGGGTGAAGTACCCTCCTCCAAAACAATACTGTGTTCAACCCCCCTATCCGGTGGCCTACCATGTGGAAGGTCTCTAAAAACCTTTTCATATTTTTGCAAAAGTATCTCTATCTCCTTTGGGTGTTTGAAAATATTTATAGTTGGTTTGGGAGATGTAATATGACATTCAGCAGCCCATTCTATATCCCCATGCCTCAATATAGATCTCATGCTATTGCAAGTCACTACTTGATTTGGATAAGTGTGTTGCCCTCTCACAACTCTTTGTACTCCTTTTGAATCTTGGAATTTCATTTCGGGAATTTGATAATTTACTGTATGCTCTCCTATTGAATACAGCCATTGCACTCCCAAAACCACATTAGTATCAGCAACATCAACCACATAAAAACTATCAACAAAAGTATAGTTACCTACGGTGACTTGTAGCTTTGGAACCCATGTTTTGCATTGCATTGTGTTGTGACCGGGAATGACAACTGTAAAGCCATCAAATGGTTCAATAGGTATCTTTCTTTTCTCTACCATCTCTGCATCAATGAAGTTATGAGTGGCTCCTCCATCTACAAAAAATGAAGTTCTTTGTCCTTGTACCACACCTTTGCATCGGATACTATGATAGTGAGGTACTGCTGAAAGCACTGCCATTCTTGCTCTGTCCGGTGAAGGATGATTTTCTTCTTGTCTTTTCTCTTCTAATGCTATCTCATATGCCTCTTCTTGATTTGAAATATCTCAATCTTCATCCATGCCCCCATCATACCCCTCATTATCAGAAAATACTTCTATGTATTGAGCCTTTCCTTTGGTACATTTGTGCCCCGGTGTCCATGGTTGGAAGCATGTGAAGCATAGTTTCTTTTTTCTAAGTTCATCCATGTTTAGTCCCTCTTTTTTATTCCTCGCAAATGACTCTCTTTGCCAAGGTTTCTTTTCAAATTTATAGCTAGGCTTAGGAGGAAATCTCGTTCTAGGAAGCACATTTTGGAGATCCCTAGTCAAGCTCATTGCATCTTTTAATGTAGTTGGCTTGTGGGCTTTGACCAAACCTCTTAAGGGTTCAGCCAAACCTTCAGTGAACAGCAATACTAATCTTCCCATAGATACATCAGCCACCTTGACTGATAATTTTTGAAAGTCCATCATATATTCAGTAGGGGACTCAGTTTGCTTCAATTGAGCTAGTTCTTTGAAAGGCAATTCTGGATCTTTTTGTTCAAATCTTTCTAGTACCCTGTCAACAAATTCTCCATATGTTTTAACCTGATTATGACCCAAGCTTTTCAGCCCATGAAACCACCATTCATTGGCATCTCCTTCCAAATGCAAAATGGCCATTTTTAATGCATCCTCTTCCAACATAGGATTCAGCTGAAAATATACATCCAATTTTTGCACCAAAGTGTTAGCAGAATTTTGAGAAGAACCATCAAAAGTAGGAAGTGACATTTTTCCAATAGCACTATTTAATTCTTTGTTTTGGAATGGACTCCTATTGTCTCCCTTCCTATTAATCTTTTTCATAGCATCAATGTAGTCACTGAGTGGTACACCTCTTTTACACTCTTCATTCAAATCATTCCAATCATTTACTAGTTTCTTGTAATCCAATTCAAGATTGGGCTCTTCTTTGGGTGTGAGAAATTTAGGTGCAGTAGGCCTTTGTGTGCTTTGAAATTCATCAGGTCTATTATGACGTCCTGTACTTGAGAAAATATGCTCATTCCCTTTCATCTTTTCCCCTGAGTGTGAACCACTATTATCTCCTATTATCCCTTTGCTTTGAAGCTGGCTAATCAACAATTCAAATCCTTGCAACAATTTATCACCTATCCTATCCATGTTTGCTGAAAGTTTAGAGAAACATGGATCTAAGGTTGCAATAAGTTCCTCCTTATGTTTTAATTTGTCATCCTCCTCTCTACCCATGGTTCTAGCGAAAGACTCCTCTTTTTCTACTACCTCTTCTTCAATAAAAACCTCTTCAACTACTGGTTCAAAGGGTTGTGGATTATTCTTTTGACTTCTTGTTAAGACCATCAGGTGCCAAGAACATGCTCTGATACCACTTGTAATATCCCTTTTTCAAATTTTATTAAAATGCCCAATTTTTCACTTTTTTTTCCAATTTCGACCTTTGACTAGTTTTACTGTTTTGACCTCCAAATCAACCCAAATGCTCCCAAATCTTCTGTAGGAGTGTATGAATGGTATTTATACTTGAATATCAGGTTCAGGTATGTTTTATTGCTCTCCAAATACTACTGCAAACTTGATTTGTATTCTGATCAATATATGTAATTTTGACTAGTAATTTGTGCATCAAATCCCCCCCGGGTAACACTGCAAATGGCCTTCCAAATGCCTTCAAACTCCCACAAATTTATGAACAGAGGTATATAATGTGTTAATTATGTGATTAAGGTCTCATATGCACCATTAATTGATTTTTACTACTGTTCTAACTCTCTCACATTCAACAGCAAAAACCCCCAATTCGACCCTTGGGGAAATGGCACTATTTCACCTCCCAATACAACTAAACTGAGTAAAAATGCTTCAAATGCTCAATTACAGTACATGAAACTTGTAGAATACATCCATGGTAGTATATTTATCATAAATATATCAGAGAATCATCCATCCATTCGAAATAATCAACATTATAGTGTCATACATCAATGCATTGGGGAAATGGACATTGTTTGCTCACTAATCAATAGTTTTGCATACAACCAGTGGGTATTTCGACCTGAGACTTTCTAAATATGAATAACAGAGGATATGAAGCTATTACAATCAGAAATATATGATGAGAAGCTCTCTCAAGAAGCACAAGTGCTCACCAAAAACGCCCTCCCTCAAGGAGCACGAATATGCCTTCAAAACTGGAAACGGTGGAGAGAAAGTGCTGCACTAAACAAAACCATGAAACTTCCTGTAGCTGCTACCTGCAAATACAAACTCCATTAAAGCACCATGAAAGACCTGAGTGGCCTCTCCAAACACCAACTTGGATGGGAATCTTTTACCCTCGAAATTGGCTAAGGCAAGAAACTAGTCATCCACTAGCTCTCTCTTCACAAATGCAATTTTTCTCAAATCATCAAAAGCCATTCTCATACTTGATTTCTACATTTTATAACCAAAATTAGCCTTCAAGGGGTCAAAATCCTCTCAATAGATTCAATAATTTTCCATTTAGAAAATATTCCTCATTTTCCACTTGTCTCCTAGTTCCAACCTTCCATCTTCTCCCAAATTCGAATTTGAGTCTCTTTAGATTCCTCCAACTCCATGAGCACTTTCTTGAGCCTATTTTTGGGGTTGACATGTCATAATGGTAAGGTCTAAGAAGTCAGGTCTGAATTTTGTCATAAAATGTCATAGATGCTTCATTATTATTGTCATAAAACTAGGGAATCTAGCCCATGTGTCCACTAGTCTCCAATTTGACTCTTCCTCTCCCATGGAGGTTACTATTCCATCCCATTTCGACCTAAGATGCTCAATTCCATGTGTTATGACTTACCAACTCACCCAAGAGTGTTCACCTTCCCATGAATTCGAATTGGCAAGAGAGAGCTGCCATGTGTCATTGAAAAATCAAGCTAGTGTGGGTCCCACCACCTCCATATGTCTCCAAAACCACTTGCCACCTAGAATTTCTCTTGAATTTATTTATTCATCATATTTATTAAATGATTGAACCCTTCTAATGTCTAAATATCATTTATTAGTTTCCTTATTACCATCCCACATGTGCCCATCCAACCTAGGAAACTAGTAGGATTGATGGGATTGTCTTACTATGCACTTATTTGAATGGGGACATTACATCTTTCCAAAAACATTCTTTCCAAGGGTTGTATTTAAAGAGTGTTTCTTTTTATTTTTTTCCAAATGGCACATTAAAGGAGTTTTTTTGTAAGGCATTTTTGTAAATAAGTATTCTTCTAAGGCATTTTTGTAAATGATTTTTTTCTCTAAGACATTTTTGCTAGGATTTTTTGAAAATCTTTTTTTTCGTAGACATGTTTGCAAAGTGGTTTATGCAAAGAATGTTTCTTTCGAAGGAGGTTCTTTTCAAGGGTTGTATTTAAAGAGTGTTTATTCCAAATCATTTTTGCAAAGAAAATGTATTTTTCCTTCTCATTTATTTGAAAGGGATTTTTTCAAAGATTTGTTTTGGTAAGGTAATTTACAAAGGGTTTTTTTCCAAGATAGTTTTGCACTTTTTATGTCTTCGAAAGGGGTTTTTTCAAATAGTTGTTTTGCTAAGGTATTTTGCAAAGGATTTTTTTCCAAGGTAGTTTTGCACTTCTTATTTCTTTGAAAGGGGTTTTTTCAAATAGTTGTTTTGCTAAGGTATTTTGCAAATGGTTTTTTTTCAAAGTAGTTTTGCACTTCTTATTTATTTGAAATGAGTTTTTTCAAATACTTGTTTTGCTAAGGTATTTTGGAAAGGGTTTTTTTCCAAGGTAGTTTTGCACTTCTTATTTCTTTGAAAGGGTTTTTTTCAAAGAGTTGTTTACTCAAAGTATTTTTGCAAATAAGTTATTTCTTTACAAGGGTTTTTCCAAGATATGTTTACAAATAAGTTTTTTTCCAAAGTATTTTTTTCTAGTGGCTTTTTTCCTACATATTTTTTCAAAGAATTTTTTTTTTTCCAGTAGTTTTTACAAAGAAGATTTATTTACAAAGTGTTCTTATTATTTTCCAATGGGTTTTTTCAAAGGTGATTTATTATCAATGAGTTCTTATTTCTTTCCAAGAAGGTTTTTTTCAAAGAAGATTTCTGTTCAAAGAGTTTTTTCAAAGGAAATTTAATTCCAAAGAGATCTTCTTCAAAAGACTCTTACAAGATTTTTTTAAGGTGAAGTAAATTCAGTTCATGTTTTTATAAATTTCGTAAATGTTTTTAAATCTTAATTTATTTATTTTTACTATAAAGTGATGATTCTTTAATTTATCATCTACAGATTAAACAATCATGGGAAATAAGAGAAAACGTAAAAAAAAATGTGATCGTAAATGTGATGATGATGCTAATAAAGAAAAAAAAAAGCTCAGATATAATGCCAAAAAACAAAGGGTTGCCGAAATGGAAGAGAGAATTATTGAAGATATAAATATTGATTTACATGATAATGTTAAGGAAATGGAAATTGAAAATAGAGTACAAAAAAAACAAATTGAAGTTGAAGAGACCAATATTGAATATGTAAATAGTGATTTACATGCTAATGTCGATGAAGTCAATATTGAAGATCAAGTTCAAGATCCAGAAATTGGACTTGGTATGTATATATCCTATATTTTCCAAATTCATTTTTTTATAATGAATTGTATTTTTGGATATATGTTAAATTAAATTTAACTTGATGTATAGGTACTCTCATCATTGATGATGAAATGTTAGAAGACATTGATTGCGATAAATATGGAGAACAACTACCAATACATGTTGCACGATATCGTGCTACAAAATTTTATGATGAAGTTCTCAAGGATTACTCAATAGTAGGACAAGCATAAATTTTGAGCAGTTTATTAGTGTCCAAGAAGTTAGAAGGTGCTACATCATTATTGGGTATTCACAAAGTGACGAAAGAGTCGAAATTGAAACAAAATGTGATAGAAAATATAGGTAATGCAATAAAGAAATTTGGAAAATCCAAGAAGAAAGATACCAGTGCCACATGTAAAGAAATTCATACATCAATTCTTTTAGCTAGTACTATACAAAATCATTTGACAATAGAACTAGCAAAAGCAGTTCGAACATCAAGAAAGACATTATACAAACATAGCAAATTCAAAATGCAAATAGATGAAAATAATGAACTTGCTTGCTGGGCAATTATTTGTAGACAACCTTACAAAGATAGAATTGGAGAAGGTGTTAAAGATATTGTATGGGAATATTGGTTGGAACATGCTTGATTTTCACCAAATTCAAGAGATGTGATACGCAAAAGAATATCACGAAATGTATATGAAATCCAACCAAAACATATAATGGACATGACACAAGTGCAACTGTTCAATAAATTCAAGGAAGATAATCATGGAATTAATATATCAATCACTACATTTGTGCAACAAAAACCATGGTATGTTAGACCTATTACTATACGTGACACATGTTGTTGTTGTTATCATGTGCAATTTCAGTTATATTATGACACGTTTCTTGAATTTGGTAAAATGTTTTGGACAAATTCACCACCTCCGCTCACAACACGTGAATTCATATCTCAAACTCCATGTGAGAGAAATCACGATGAAATATTTTATAATAAGAAATGTGTCAATGGAAAACATTGTCATCATTGTGGAAATCTGGTGTTATTCCACAATAAATATCTTATCGATAATAATCAATTGTTGTCAAATGTAAATGTTGATTGGAGGAGATACGAATACATCAATCATACTACAAGTTCTAGTGATTCACATTCCAAAAGAATTGATTTGCTAGAAGATAAGATATGCGTGACAGATTTTCTCAAAAAATTTGAAAGTAAAATTTATAAATACACCCAACATTCACATGGAGCACGGTTGCAAGATCTTCAATTCAAACAGTCTCGTGAAATTTTTCCACCCAGAACAATTTTGTCCATGGTTGATTTTGCTGAAAACTATACATTTGTTGCACAAAAAGAGATACAGAGTGAATACTATCACTCTGACCAAGTTTCGATATTTGTTCATATTGTATATAGACATTCTCAACACGATGTTGATGGCATTGAAAGCACATGTGACAATCGAGATGTGATTAAAGAATATCACTTCTATATCAACGATGATCGTATACACGATACACATTTTGTTCAACATTGTAAAGAAAATATTTTCTATGATTCACTAAAAAAATGCGAAGTTAAATTCAATGAACATTGATATGGTCTGATGGATGTGCGGGTCAATTTAAATCTTCACGATCATTTTTTTGGTTATGTCGACCTTATAAAGCGTTGAACATTAAATATCGCTGGAATTTCTTTGAAACTGGACATGGAAAAGGTGAACGTGATGATAAAGGAGCATGCGTAAAAAGAGGACTTCGAAGATGGAAAATGAACCATTCTTCTGCACGATTTCATTCAGTTGCAGAGGTTGTCCAATGGTGTCAATTAAATCTAAGCCATAATTATAATCAACAATCAAAAGATGTGCGCAGGTATGTACACTATTTTTTTAATTTATATTATTTCTTGAAATTTAAAAAAATGTAGACTAACATGTTTAAGTACATATACACTAACATTAAAAGTTGTTCTTTGTGATTTATCATTTATTGTGTAGGTTGTTTTGGTTTGTTGGGGTCCAAGATATTAATAGATCAATACCATATGACTCTAGCACCATACATGGGACTAGAGATATTCACTTTATTCAAACAAAATCATTCCAAAACGTGTTTGCATTTGACAGTAGAAAGCAATCATGCTTTTGTCATATTTGCATTGAAAATGTTGAATCTACAGAAGTTTGTGAAAACATAACAAACAACTATGTAAAAGCTTGGAAACACACAGAGATTAATCCAAAGGAAAAAATGCCACTAGCAAGTGTAGAAGAATTAGAATCAGAAGAGATATCAATATCATCTGATGGTGATAGAATTTCAGATCTTGTTAGAGAAGGTAATGAACTTACTTGACTTTTAAATTGATTGTTCATTCTTATCCATCACCTTATGTGTATAGTCAATTTAATTGATTTAAAAACACTAACACCAATTGTAATTTGCGCAGGAGATGTTTTCACTGTGATTGCACCTTTAGACAACAATGAAAATGTGAAATATTATTTGATGCGATGCACTAAAGGAAAGATGAAGTGATTAGAAGACTACAATGACAATGGATTTACATACGAGAGAGGATCCATCATTTTAAAAGGCTATTTTTTTAGTAGACCCATGTGACTAAAAATTATGTCTACTTTCAAGATTATGAACTCGATGTTATATGTTGTCAGTATAGTAATTTAGTATGTGCATCTCGAATAAGGTTCGTACAAGTTCCATTAAAAAACAGTTAAAAAACAAAAAATGGAAACTGTCCATATGTGACCATGAACAGATAATTGAAGATGGCATTCCATTGCGATCTTTTTAACTATATATCAAAAATGAATTGATCTATGTTTTTTGCCATGTCAATTGTTGTGTACAATATATTTTTTGTCCATGTCACAAATGTTGTGTACAATATATTGTTTTCATTGAATTTTATGACTATGATCTTGAATGAGAACTAAAATAAGAGTTTAAATGGTTGTATTTTAGCATGCTTGAAAATGAATTCAAAAATTATTTGGTAATGAAATTTTTAATGAAAATTGGAAAAAGTTCAAAAATGTTGTATTTCAGCTATATGGAATGTTTATCTTTAATTTGTAATTTCGTGATATAAAGTACTTTATTCGCGTCCCTGTATGTCTATTTGACCACTTAAGGGATGAGATAATGGATGTGGCTATCCCCACACTCCGCCCCAAATTTTTACTTTTGATTGATTGATGCCAATGAGAAATCACCGGGAAACCTACTAGATTTCGTATTCGGGTCCCCATATGTCTATTAGACCACTTAAGGGATGAGATAACGGATGTGGCTATCCCCACACTCTGCCCCAAATTTTTACTTTTGATTGATTGATGCCAATGAGAAATCACCGGGAAACCTGCTAGATTTTGTATTCATCTAGTCCATTGAACATGTTTCTCTAATGTACTTTGCCATAAATAAACTTTTAAATAAATGATTGTTGCACAAAGATAATATATCTCTTACATTTAAGTTCACATAACTGAAATCATGGCAAATGGAGATAATGATCATTTGATTTTTAATCACAAACAAAGATTCCTAGATTGTGAAGCTTATGCTAAATTAGAGCAATGCTTATTTACAACAAACTGATAAAAATTCATTGAATTGTTGTCTAAAATTCATTGCTCTAACTTAGCATAAACTTCACAATCCGGGAATCCTCACTTGTAATTAAAAAACAAAGAATCATTTATTCCCATTTGCCATGATTTCAACATCATCTAGAGATTCACCATCTACAAAGTACCTGAACAATGAACATATATAAGAAACATTAGTTAAAAATTGAAATACATATGCAACATCATATCGATCAAATGACCAAAAGATTGAAACTTTTATCAAACAATTCATAGATTTTCATTCATAACATTAGAAATTGAACCTATTAAGATTTCATATTTCTATCAAAAATTCCTTTATCATTCCTACCATTCATTCATTCTTAAATATTCATATCAGGTAACATTCTTAAACTTCCTAAAACTTTGGCAACAAATTCATTTCTTAACATTTTAAACTTTAGTAACATTCATTTCTTAACATTTTTAAACTTCTTGACACTTCCCATTCATTCTTGTGATTCAACACTTTTTCAACATTCATTTTCAAAATAACATTGAACATTTTAACAAATTCTATTTCCTAACATTTCATGTAACTTTAAATTGCACCTATCAAATGTTCCAAACATTCATTCTTAACATTTTAAACATTCAGGTGACAATTTGAATTCATTCTTAGGATTCAACACTTTCCCAACATTCATTCTTACCATAAAACATTCATTCTCAACATAACATTCAGCATTTTCCAACTTAAGATTGCACGTATATAAAAAATTTCAAACATGTTCATTTTTAACATATTAAACATTCTCGACGCCTCCCAACATTCATTCTTACCATAACATTCATTCTCAACATTCAACATTTCCTAACTTTAGACTGCACATATCAAAAGCTCCAAACATTCATTCTTAACATTTTAAACATTCATGCAAAACATATTCTAAACATTTTACCAAGTGGCAAATATGCTAAATAATTAACATGTACTCGTATATAATCCAAAAAAAAATTTCATGTACTCATATATAATCCAAAAATAAATACCCTCGATGTCCAAAACAACTACAATATATATATATATATATATATATATATATATATATATATATATATATCAACAAAAACAAGAAAGTTTGGACCACTATCTTCCACTAGGGCCTTCCCTTGGACTCAACCGGGCCTGCAACATGTATAAAAAGAAATTATGAATATCATAAATTATTTAAACAATTTTAAACTAAATTCAAAAAAATATTTAAATATTAAACTTATATATGTAAGAACAATTCAATTATTAAAAAAGGTGTACATCAAATTCTCTAAATGCATGTCCATCACTTTCTTCCACCAGAGTCTTCCCTTTGGCTCCAAAAGATCTAAGAGAGCCAAGCTACAACATGTACAAAAGAAATTTATGAATCCAATAAAGTATTTAAACAATTTTAAAATAAATCCAAAAATATGAAGTATTAAACTTATATCAGAGATCAATTCAAGTTAAACAAAATTACCTCGGTGCCAATATCCGCATTCATCAAAGAACCTACATCTTCACCCCCAATTTCTATATGGTATCTCTCCTAAAATTTAAATTTTGTTAATAAATAAAACATAGTGGAAGCAAAATATAAATTAAATAATTAACTTAAAACCAAAACAAAAAAATTAAAATCATTAGCTCACAAGAGATGGTAAATCATCTAAAAAATTTGATTCTAAAGAAACATGCATGGATAAGTCAAATTAACAATAAGATACATTGATATTTATTAAAATTCAAAAACAAAGATAAAATATCAAGTTCAAGCATAAATATTATAATAAATATACCTCTCCAAGACGTTCTTCATTTTGACTAGAGGAGACTCGAAAATTATGTGCATTCAGCATTCTAGAAAACTGCAAACAAAATACATTTGCTTAATGTACTTATTACTATGTAACAAAAAATTCAATTCAAAATGAATAAAAGATCAAATAGATTGTCATAGCATAATCAACATTTACCTCTCCCATACTCGATGTGTCATTGGATAACACATCTGAAGCTATGTCGATACAAGACTTGGCATAAGCCCTGAGATCGTCGATGCTCAATCCATCTATCTCATCATTTGTTTTGTAAACAAACTTTTGACGGATAGTAGCATGAGCCCTCTCTCGACCCAATCCCACTTCTACTCCAACAAGAGCTGACACTAAACCATCACCAACAGAATCCCTTGCAATTGTCCCAAGTTGGGATGTGGGCTCCATCTCTGATCTTAATGCCACAACCCTGGGTGGGTGAGGTATCTCAGGTGGAGGTCAAAGAGTTATAGGGTCTCTATGAGCACCTTTTCGATTATATATTTGACCATTTCGAACTCCATAAAATTCAAAAGGAATATCAGTATAGTTTGGCTTCACACCTAAAAAAAACTCCGCATAGAAAAATATAGCAAATAATTAGGAACCTCATCATTCCATGGCAATTGACCATAAGCTGCAAGGAACCGATCATATATTAGATGTGCAATTTCAGGATGCTTGAAATATTGCACTTTCAACATTTTTCGCTTAAGGCCTTCTTTGAAATTAAACATTGAATTGGCCTATTCTTTGGTCACTCTCTCCTTCACAACCTCCCACTTGTCTGGACCCATAACTTGTTCCCTTTGCCTCTGCATCAAATGAACAAAACCATTCGTAGTTGGTCCGAGTTCCTCATATGCATCAATGAATTTTTGCAATGACCCCAAAACAATCTATGGACTTTGTCTGCTCTCTGAAGGAAGATCCAAAGTAGAAAGATCATTGTTCAACCTGTCGTAGTGGGATCTACAACTTTCAAGGATAGTTTGTTGCACAACACCTTCCCATGGAAGCTCATCAAGTAAATCAGATGGATAAGTTGATATGGGTGTACAACCCTCAGCTAGTGGAACATATGTTGTCCTAGCTCTAGGAGGATCTTTAAGACCTTGCTCTGAACCCACACCTATTCCATCATCTACAATCCTATCTTGATCTTCCTCCCGCTCTATCGAATTACGCACATCTTCTGAACCTCGCTTTGCTTCAAATATAGCCGAAGTTAAGTGTTTAACCTTCTCCAAACATTCAAAACATTTAACAAAAATACAAATTATACATGTATTGAAACATTAATGTTCATACCGACAGAAGGTTGAGATCGACGCTCTCCCACAGAAGATAAACGGGAATTGTTTGTATCCCTATCACCTTGTTGGTGATTGGATGACTGTGACCCATACAATAAACTCAAACATCGAGGTGAATTTGACAACTTTCGATTACCAATTGGGACACCAACTCTCGATGAATGTGATGACCACCTACACTTTCGCTTCGAAGACTCCACTCTTTCCATTTGATATGATATCCAAATTTACACAAATGTCAACTCATAACATATTCCTTTTACTATGTTCTACTATGTGATACTATCCATAAATTGGCATTTAATAAACAAATTATAATGCACCAAATACCGCAGAATTTATAATTCATGATTCCCTTATGTGGTAGTCTTATATTTTATCTAAACGACCAAAGTTATGTAACGCAATCTTTAAACATTTAACACAAATCATACGTATTCCATTTCCTAAAACTATTCCTAACATTGTAACTTCAAATTCATCCTCACACTAAAATAATTCTAAGCAATAAATTTTAAATAATGCAAATATACAATTACCCATTTAAGATCCCTTCCAATAAACAACTTATTATTTTCTTCTATATAATAGATGACTATACTTGTTTCCTTCAAATATTCAAAGGATCACTATATAACATAATGATTTAGTTTCTAGTTTCTCTTAGGAACCCATGTCTTTACTTTGTTAGTATATTGTTGTTGGACGCATATGCTTTGTAAGTCGTCCCGTAGTATTTGTTGATCCATAGTTTATATTAGCCCATAGTATTGACCCATAGTATTGGACGCATATGCTTTGCAAGTCGTCCCATAGTATTATATGTCCCATGGTTTTGACTCATAGTATTGGTGCCTAGACTTAGCCCATGGTTTGTATTGACACATAGTATTGACCCATGGTATTGGCACCTAGACTTAGTATATAAGTGTGTGTTGAGGCCTATGAAGGCACGGTGAAGTTAATTGTATTGAGCTTGATCAAAGGAGGTTTCCCCCTCGAAGTGGCCCATGATCAATATAAAAGTGCTTATGTTCTATTATTTCTGATATCTTGTGTATTTGCATTAATTAATTATTGCAGGTTTATCACATCTAGTATCAGAGCACTTTCTTGGGCTCGTTGGGTGGAATTTCTGCCAAATTTTTTTCGCATCTGTTGCAGCTTCGGATTTGGGAATAATCCCTATCCGCTTAACTGTGCGAAGTACTTGGGAAGAAGCCCTAAAACGCATTGTGAGGAGTACCACAGGAACCCCAAAGTAGCTATCCCACTGAGAGGGCCTGCCAGCGAAAAGGGCAATGACCCCTACCTGATTGACTAGTTCCCACCCGTGAGGTAAACCAAGAGTTGTCGTTTGTGGCAAAGTGGTTATCAGTTTTACCTGAGCCGTGGAGTGAGGGGTACTTCCCCAATATGCAAGCCGTTAGACAGCATTGGTGGCAGAGTGAAACACCTGAACTATTAGGAAGCCGTACATACCTGGGGTCCATATCTATTTTCAGTTGAACTGTTGCCGATCACTTCCGCTCTAGCTCCAGCCGTTTCAGATCTATTCTGAAAGTCGTTCCAGATCCAGTCGCCATTTTAGATCCATCCATTTTCGATCCCTTCCGCACCGTTGCAGATCCATCTGTTGTGGATCCCTTCCGCGCCGCTGTTGCCGATCCATTTCTGAAAAAAAAACAAACAAATAAACAAACAAACAAACTGTTTTTCGGCCATATCTCCCTTGTTTCAACTCTGTCCCCCCCCCAAAAAAAAAAAAAATACTATTTTTCAGCCATATCTCCCTTGTTTCAACTCTGTTTCCCCCCCCCCCAAAAAAACAATACTGTTTTTCGGCCATATCTCCCTTGTTTCAACTCTGTTTTCCCTAAAACTTCACTGACATCCTTGCAATCCCATTTTGCATATTTCATTCCTGAAGACCCTATCCCAAATTTTACTTCAGAAGACCAGAAATTCCACATTTGTCTATTTTTAGGGTTTGCCATAACTTCTTCAATTTTCACCCCATTGCCTTCAAATTTTACCATAGAGTTCCCACTTCTGAAATCCCCATTTTTTGCTTCCCTGTCCCTCAGAAAGTGTCGAAAACCTAGTCAAACCCCAATTACCCCTCCAAGTTTTTCCCAAATCCAAATTTCCCCTTACTAAATAAGCTTGTGTTTGCGTTTTTCTATCCATTCCCCCCCCCCCCCACCCCCACAAAAAAAAAAAAAAGTATTGGTTATGGTTGTCACTCGCACAGGAGAAAACACCATGGAGGAAGCACTTGCAACTATCCAAACCAAACTCCAAGATCTTGATGAAAAATTTCTCAGCCTCTATCTTCAGCATTCATCCATGAACAATAACTGACATCAAGAATCTTTTGCAGCCACCGGGTTCTCTTCTTCCAGCAATTTTCGTGGGCCGAAGCTTGATTTTCCTCGCTTCAATGGTACTGATCCGACTGGATGGATATACCGAGCAGAACAATATTTCAGTTTGCATAATACTTTTGATGTTCAGAAAGTTCCACTTGCATCCTTTCATTTGGAACAGGAAGCCCTTCAATGGTACCGTTGGTACATCAAAGCTCATCCCGAGCCAAACTTTACAGATTTTTGCCAACTCCTTTTGCCACGATTTGGTCTTAGTGTTTTTGACGACTTGACAGGAGCACTCACTAAACTTCACCAAACTGGCACAATGAGAGAGTATTAGATGGAATTTGAGAAACTGGCCAATCACACAGAAGGATTGTCTGATGAATTCTACAGGAGTTGTTTTATCAATGGTCTCAAGGATGAAATCCGCTCAGAGGTCAAAATGTTTTGTCCCAACACAATGATGGAAGTCCTAGGGTTGGCTAAGTTGGTCGAGGACAAGATCGCAGCTCAACAACGCTCCAAACCCACCTTTGTTCCCTTCAGAAATATGGGTTCCTAATGACCTCTCATCACGCCTAATCCTCAACCAACTCCTATCAAGCAATTATCTGAAATAGAGATGCAGGCACATCGAGAAAAAGGGCTTTGTTATAATTGTGATGAGAAATTCACTCGGGGACATAGATGTGCTCCACAAAAGCTCTATCTCTTGGATGTGGATTCTTCGCCTGCCTCAGAACTTGCTGAAGAAGCTCCAGATATAGTAGATGATCAGGTCGACATTCAACACCCGCCTGTTGACACCCCATCTCAGGACGAACCACCCGAGATCTCTCTCCATGATGTAACCAGCATCACCACCCCACAAACAATTCGAGTCACGGGATACTTCAAGAAGCTCCCTCTTACCATACTCATTGATTCTAGTAGCACTCATAACTTTATTGATCCTCGGATTGCCAAACAGGCTGATTATTTTGTCCATCCTTGCTCCAACTTTGAAGTCATGGTTGCCAATGGGGGCACCTTACCTTTCAAAGGGAAGTGTCACAATGTGCGTCTCTCTATGGAAGATTATAACCTGCGCTCTCACATGTTTTCCTTCTCCTTAGGCGGATGTGATGTGGTTTTGGGCATTCAATGGTTACACACACATGGCCCCATCTTATGGGATTTTGCTGAACTTTGGATGCAGTTTTCAGTCAATGGGGCACAACACAAATTTATGGGCTTACAAACAGGGTCTCTCTGCATCATCAGTTCACATCGCCTAGAAAAAATACTTAAGAAGAGTTCACATGGTGTCATCGCTCAGCTCCATTCCATTCAGATGCACCCATCAATAGTCTCCACTACTTCCTTGGATAGATATGCAGGTGTCTTTGCTGAACCAATGAGCTTGTTGCCTTCAAGAGACCTTTCCGGTAAGAATTTAGCCGCATCTACCTCTCACCAGGAAATGATGGCTATTTTGCATACAGTCTAGAAGTGGCAGCCATCCCTATTGGGGAATTATTTTTGCATCAAGACTGATCTCCAGAGTCTGGAAACTTTCCTGGAAAAACGGGTCTTCTCCCCAACACACCTGAAATGGGTTATCCAACTCATGGGTTATGACTATGCGACCACTTACTAGAAGAGTAAGGACAATATGGTGGAAGATGCTCCTCCTCGCACATTTGATGACCCAGTTTCTCTTACAGCTATTTCTTTGCTTATTCCAAATTAGTTGCAATATGTTCAACGGGGCTATCTCTTCTATGAACTCCATGCTTCTTCATCAGTAGAGCACTATGGGTTCCTCAAAACATATGACCAGGAACAATGTAAATTCTTTTGGCAGGGACTCAAAGGACAATTCAATGGATGGTGATTGAAAATGATACTTTCCAAGTCAACAAGGGTGAAACGACCCTCCTCTCAGGACTGCTCGAACCCTTACCCATCCCTCCACAGATTTGGACAACTATTTCTATGGATTTCCTAGAAGCGATCTAGTGGTATAGTACCACATCTCAAAGGACACCGTATGAAGCAGTCTTTGTACATGCTCCACCATTTCTTCTTCCATACACCTTCAACAGCTCCCCAGTTCAGGCAATTGACTCAATTCTTTGAAACCGTGATCAGCTTCTTCTCATTCTACAGGACAATTTTCACATGGCAAGAATTCGACTGAAACAACAAGCTGATCAGCACCGTTCTGAGCACACTTTTCACATCGCTGATATGGTTCTTCTTTGTTTACAGCCTTCCATGCAATCCTCCCTGAAACGCCAAAGGCGCTAGTGGCTCGGAATGCAACTTGAGGATGCTACAAGGGACCCACTCCTTCAGATTCTGCATCAATTTCCACATCTAAAGCTTTGAGGACAAAGCTTTTTCTAAGGGAGAGGGGATGTTAGGAACCCATGTCTTTACTTTGTTAGTATATTGTTGTTGGACACATATGCTTTGTAAGTCGTCCCGTAGTATTTGTTGATCCATAGTTTATATTAGCCCATAGTGTTGACCCATAGTATTGGACGCATATGCTTTGTAAGTCGTCCCATAGTATTATATGTCCCATGGTTTTGACTCATAGTATTGGCGCCTAGACTTAGCCCATGGTTTGTATTGACACATAGTATTGACCCATGGTATTGGTGCCTAGACTTAGTATATAAGTGTGTGTTGAGGCCTATGAAGGCACGATGAAGTTAATTGTATTGAGCTTGCTCAAAGGAGGTTGCCCCCTCGAAGTGGCTCGTGATCGATATAAAAGTGATTATGTTCTATTATTTCTGATATCTCGTGTATTTGCATTAATTATTGCAGGTTTATCACAGTTTCTTTTCCTCAAAAGTATAAGGACTATTAGACAAAATACATAGCTAAACTATAATTTCTTTTCCATCAATAAATATAAAGAACTATTAGATAGAAAACATATCTATGACCCTTTCTAATTATTGAACAATACCTTTATTTCAAGGACATGTATAATATGAATCATGATGGTAGCTATGATTTCTGAGTGGCTCTGATTGCTGAAAGAAACGATTATGTTTATATATTTTAGGCTCCTTTACTCTCCTTACTAATCTCCTGGTTGAAGACTAACAGTGGGCATATTCTTAACAATGTAATACTATTGACTGGCAGAGCCGATGGGCAGCTTAAGATTATATGACACTACCCAAAAAGAGGGGCTTACATATAGACATGGAGACATGACGAAGTGATTCAAATCGACGATTCAAAAAAAAAAATTAAGTGATTAAAAGTGACAGAATAGAAGGTGTTGAAAAGAAACAAAACGAAGAAAAGCTTTCCACACCCTGCTATCTTTTGTAGATTAAGATGAGTTTTTTATATGGTAAACATTTTATGGTCGATATATCTTGTGTGAACAAGTTGATGGATCTGCGATTATTACTAACCACAAAAAAATATTTGACAAAAGTCAGCATAAGTACTGGATTTCTTTTTATGTTATTTAAATTTGGTTGTTACAAACCTGAAACTTCTAGATTTGGTTTCTTATTGGAATTCCGAACTCAATAATTTGGACTATAAGTACAATTATTCTTTATATCAAAATTACAGGATGAAAAGAGAAACAGTGTTGAAGGAATAGTTAAATCTGCATGCATAGAGAAGGGTGCAAAAGGTGGATTGCACTAGCCCTTTGGAGGAGACTCTGTAGGAAACAGGTTCAAAGTGGAAGGAACATGGCATTGTAAGGTGACTAGTATAGTTGGGAAGCTATGGACCATACAATTAAAACATGTAAATAGAGCCCACACCCACTTTGCAATGATAAACTGACTGACTAAGCTACCCAAATATAGCGAACGACATTGAAAAACAACCTCATTCATACTGGGAACCAGACATACAACCGAGCACAGCGATAGGGGTTGAAATTTTTAGTGGGTTGGTTAACTATTATAACTTCAAATTATTATTATTGGTTGACAAAACTGAACTAATCTTCATTTTACAACAATTATAATTTATATATACTCTAATTTTATTGTGTTCCTATTCTATAGTGTTAATAATCTATAGGTGATTACAAAAAAACTAATACCTCATAAAAACTATAAAAAAAAAGAAAATAAACTCACCTGTTTATGTCAGCCAAACAGGTAACCCCACAGACCAAAGAAACTAAGCCAAAAATAGCCGATAGGAAAACAATACCTACAAAAAAAAAAACGAATTAAAACATAAAAGATTGCAAAAACAAATGAATAGAATAAAAATTTAAACTAATAACTTTCTTACCTCCACCTCAAATAAAAAGCCGATTACAATGCAGTAGAAATGATGAAGCTGAACCAAACAAGTCCAACAAAACGCAGAAGAAATGCGATGCTGAACCAACGAATAGAACGGAAATGGCCAAAATTAGAAAGCCTATACAACAAACCCGAAAATGAATGGACGAAGCCAGAAACAGAAGAAGCCAAAAAACAAACAGACGAAATCGGCAGCCTAACTACCAAAACTGAAAAACAAACGAAGCCCAGCTGACGAAACCAGAAGCGATCGACAACCAGCTACCTGCACACATTACATCATTCAAACAAAATTTAGAAAACATAAAATGAAACAAAAAAATTAAAAATAAAACTACATACCTCCACAAACCTCCACGTCCAACAAGCCACGACAAACAACGCGGGCTACAGGCAGGGACAAGAGGCAAAATAGGACGAGGGCTACAGGAGGGGTCCAGAGACGACAGAGCGATAGGTGGGGGTCCAGCAGCTACTGGTGGGGAGACAAGCAGGACCAGCAAACTGCAAAAGCGAAAGTGACAGGTGCAAGACGCAGCCGAGCTTTTATGCAGAAAAATTATTCGGCCGAGTAATTGTTCGACCGAACAATTATTCGGCCAAACAATTACTCGACTGAATAATTGTTCGGCCGAATAAACATAGCACCACCGGTCGAATTTTCCGTCCGGCTATGCCTCGCGCACATATTGAGGACACCGTTAACTATTATTCGGCCGAATAACTTTTCAGTTATTCGATCGAATAAGCATATTTATTTGGACGAATAAATAATATTATTCGGCCGAATAAATATGCGTATTCGACCGAATAATGACAACTATGCTTCTCGGGAGCTCTATTCTCATGGAAGTGTTACCCAACTTTGCATTTTCACCCACATTCTATTGTTCACTCACTTCGCATTAGTGAGAGAAGAGGAGGATGCGCACAAGTGGAGGAGGAGCATGCTGCTGTAGATATCTATATCTTGGGTTTGATCACGGTGATCATTGTATTGATGCTTATTCTATCTCCGAGGAAGTTGTGGGGTTTTTCACCTTCTCGATTTTCCCCGGTGAAATGTTTTGTGTCTCTTCTCTCTTGTCTCTTATGCTTAATATGCTGTACATGTTGTTGTTTCAGTTAAGATCCTAGATCATAATGTATTAAATTCTGAAAAACTAACATGCTATCAGAGCTATCCTGAAAAAGGGCATCGTATGGAATTTATGACACTTGTTGCACTTGCGAAGCTAAGGCTTGGTATATCAAAAAATAGTCATCGTAGCACTTTCGCTATAAATTAATTTTGGCGAAGTTTCAGTATCTGAAAATATTACAAGTCAAATTTACGATCCCCATGTACTTTGTGTACGAAGGAGAGCCTCTAATTCATTGTACTTTCAGATTTGTGATCTGTACAATATAGGGTTTTTGCCTCTTCCAGATCCCAGTCATAAACAGGTGACCTAGGAAAAAAGGTCACAAATTGGCCTAGGAAGCTCCAAATGAAATTTAGTAAAATGTGGCAGGTAGGGCATGGACTTTAATTTCACAAGTCCGATTTTTAGAAGCTGAAATTGAACCAGTGACATGTGGCACTCCATACAAGTTCGCTCTCATGTTTTATCCCATAAACAGGTCACATAGTGACACTTGGCATAACTCTCTCTCAGAGAATCCATTTGAGGTCATACTTGTGGGGTTGGAAATTTAACAGGTTAGGATACCACAAAAAGAAGTTTCAGACCCTGTAGATCCGAAATTTCTGATTTACACCAAAAACAATCAGGTGCATATTTCTGTCAAAACAGAATTGGATTTTGAGCACCTTTATTCATGGCTATGGGAATTTAGGGTTTCGAAGAAAGTTGGAATTTTTGTAATCAGAGACAATGGATAGGTGATACTCATCAAAATCAAAATTTAGAGACCAAGATCAAATTTTTTGGTTGGGCAGAAGGCTAGGCTTGATCAAACCCTAGTTCGGGACTTTGATCAGAAAGGTGAAAAATTGGGGCTTCTGCAAAAATAAGAATTTTTGAAATTTGTGACCATAGCTGGAAGCTCCTTGGAAAAATCGAAGTTTAGAGCTTTGGATCAAATTATTTGGTTGGGTGAAGCTCCAGGAAACTCAAACCCTAATTCAGGGTCCTCCCGAGTGTATTCGGAAGATTGAAAAGCAAATTTGAGGGGTGAAACTCTGCAGCTTTCAAATTATGAGTATACCAGGTTGATCAGCTCATCAAGGCACATCTTTCCATCAATTCAGAAGTTTGAAATTCAAAATTTAAAATTTTAGGGTTTTTCTGACAAACCCTAATCCAGCTCGAGATCCAGTTTCAGCAAATCAAAGTGGATTGGGTTAATCCTGGAAGAGAATGAATTGGACACCTGCATAAGTGAAGAAGTTCTAGTTCCAGAGGGAGATGAGGCTAAGGCCTTACATAATAAGTCTACAAGCAATCTCGACAGGTATGACTTGAGGAGATACATGTATGTTTTGAAATATGTTCATGATTAAGGTTATGATATGTTTGTCTTCATATTATTGAGGTTAGTACAATATTGATTAATTTTAGACTTGTCTTATCACCCTAGTAAAAGTATGAATGCATGTATAGGGTTATGACATTTATGATTGTACTAATGCACCATGATGTTGTATGAGGTTGATGTTGTCCTCTAACATGTAAGGTACATCAAGAAAGACAAATCAAGTTCTAGATCAAGAACATATGACCATGGTGACATGAAGACAAAGCCTCATGAAGCTCTACTTACGAGGTATGTATAATTTGGTTCGACAATGCTTAAGCTATGAGATATGCAGGTTACTAGCACAAGTCATTGAAGAGAACAAGAAGACATAATGCAGGTATGTTAGACATAACTAGCAACATGATAACCAGGTATGATTTTCCTATATCAAGTTAGAATCCTACTTTGTGTTAGGATCTTATACTTTTGTATGAATGATAATGATTATCCTTGAAGTTAGAAGCTTAAGTAATCAAGGGTTTATGCATATTATGTTTCTTACTTTGATTGATTATATGACTAACCAGAAGAGTCCTATGGTCAAATAAGATTATGCATGAGTAAAAGAAGTTTTCCCTGAAAATGCTAACGCTTATTACCTATGTATGAAATGATCATGACCATACATGTTAAGTTTAATTAGGATCATAATGTTTTGATAGTATTGAGATTATATTATGTTAAATTTTCAGAATTTACTTCAATCTGATCTAGGATCTTAACTGAGAGAACAACATGTACAGCAAATCTACAGCATATCAATCATGATTACAATAATGCAAGCACACAAGAGACACAGAGTTTACTTGGGGAAAACCATAAATGTGAAAAACCCCAATAACTTCCTCAGAGATAGATAGAGCAATGATACAACCAAAATACAAGAGATAGTCTTCTCCTAGCAACAGAGCCTCCTCTTCCACAAGCACGCCACTCTCCAAAGTGTGAGTGAGAGAATAGAATGTGTAAAATGAAAGAGACACACTCTCTATTTATACACTAACTTGACTTGAACTTTACTCAACTAGGTCGGCCTCAACTTAACCACTTAACATAATGTTGACTGGGCTGACCCCCACTAGGGTGGTCTAATAACCCTTTGACCCACATGGATGACCCCCAATAGGGTGGTCTAATAACCCTTTGACCCACATGACTTATACAGGGCCGACCCCAACAAGGTGGTCTAATAACCCATCAAGTATAAGTTACGACACTTATAATATAAATGACGACGCTTCCGTATAGAGGAATAATAACATATCTATAAGAATACAACCACTTCCGTATAGAGGAATAATAACATCTCTATAGGAATACAATATACATATATGTGAAATACATTCTGAAGTTACATATACATCAACACTCCCTCTTAACTAGGAAGGTATTTCTCAACACAGGTCTTCTAGCACAAGTCATCTTCTCTGGGTCATCGTCACTGGATAATCGTCATCGAGTCATCATCATTGTCATTGATGCTGCTATCTCAATCAATCTCTAAATCTACTTGTCATAGGAAGTTCTACAGAGCCAGTCCTTTTTCATACTGGATGTAGGCCCACCACTTGCATGTCTTCGTCATCACTGGCCATACTGTGGAATCCTCAGGACTTATTATGTGTGTCACAAAACCTGGCTGCAGCATCATAGGATATTACGAGCACATAGCTCTACCTGTCGGATCTCCCAGGAGCACATTACATGTGACCCATCACAAAACTTGGCTGAAGCATCCCAGGCTATTACGAGCACACAGCTCTACCTGTCGGATCTCCCAGGAGCACATTACATGTGATCTCACCACAAAACCTGGTTGAAGCATCCTAGGCTATTATGAGCACACAACTCTACCTTTCGGATCTCCCAGGAACACATTACATGTGGTCCACCACAAAACCTAGATGAAGCTTCTGAGGCCTTTTTCATCCTGTCCAGATCTCCCAGGAGCAAATTACATGTGGTCATGGAAAAACCTAGCTGAAGCATCTGAGGCCTTTTTCATCCTATCCAGATCTCCCAGGAGAAAATTACATGCCAGAAGACAAAACCTCGCAAGAGCATCTCAGGATGTTATGGGTACACAACTCCGACTTGAAGATCTCCCAAGGCACAAATTACATGTCCTCCCAGAGCAATGTCTCGAAAGAGAATCCCATGCTGTTATAGGTACACAACCTCAACCTATAGGATCTCCCAGACATGCTCATCTGCACAACCTGATCCACGACCACAAAGTATCATCCTGATGTACACATGATCATCCTAATCATCATCATTGCATCGTCCTGATGCATGTCATCTAGATAAGCTCATTATCCACGATCATCCTGATCATACAATGCATCTACCTGATGCATACCAAGTATCTACCTGATACATATCACTATACACAGTGTATCCATAGATACATGATCCACACACAATGTATCTACCTGATACATATACAGATACATGGTCCAAGCATCCAACATGATGCATATACAAAATACATACAAATGATCCAACTGATCATATCCAGCATCCAATATGATGCATATATACATAAATGATCCAACTGATCATAACAAGCATCCAACATGATGCATATACATATACAGAGTAGTAACTAGAGCATCGTCCTAATTCTCATCATCCATGATCCTCTTGATCATCACAGCATCGTCCTCTTAAGATCATCTAATTGTCCATGAAGCACATCCCAGATGCACATCATCCAGCACTTACACCACCGACATGGGAGAACACATCTACCACCATTTGGGGAAGGCTCCAGCCCTTACTTTTTCACCATGGGAGAACACATCTACCACCATGTGAAACATGGCTCAGCAATTACATCATGACCAAGGGAGAACACATCAACCATGTCATAAAAGCTCATGTGCATTTGCATCTTCTGGACTCATCACTTCCCTTTGGAAGGAACCTTGATCTGAAGTGCACCAAGCCTCTCTCTGAAGTACTCAAACTACACTCTGGCTAGTGGCTTGGTCAATACATCTGCAACCTACTCATCCATTGCAACATACTCTACTTTGGCTATACTCAGTGATACGCAGGACTGCTTCCTGCTAAACCAAGAGATCACACCTGATCCCATACTGAAGCAGCACCCAGATGTGCTCTTCATATCTGCAGCACTGCCTGCCCAATCTGAATCAACATAACCCTGCAGGTTAAACTTTTGATTCGCATCATACTTGAGCCCATAATCAACTGTACCCTTCATGTACCTCAAAATATGCTTTACAACAACTAGGTGAACACTCCTTGGATCCGTCAGGAACTGGCTCAATGTGTTCACCGAAAGAAAATATGTGGTCTCGTGTTCATCAGGTACATCAACGACCCAATCATCTGATGATACATAGTGATATCAACTGGCTCAAATGAAGCATCACACAGAAGCTTCAGGTTCAATGCCATAGGTGTGGCCATAGCCTTGCATTCCATCATCTCGAACCTCTTCAGGATCTCTACTGCATACTTCCCTTGTCCAAGGAAGATTCCATCTGCACTCTGCCACACCTCCATGCCAAAAACAAATAGTGCATCATCCCCAAGTTCTTCAACTCGAACTTGACAGCAAGCTTCCGATGCATGTGGGCAATCAATCTATCCTCACCTGTTACAAATAGGTCATCCACATAGTAGTATCACTAGTTTTCCTTCCTCAACCTTGTAGTAAAGGTTGGAATCCGCTTTATTCTTCGTAAATCCCAAACTGGATAGAAAGTTTTCTATCCTACCATACCAAGTTCTGCACATACATGACTCCCTGTCATGTGTCTTAGAACCAAATGGTTGCACCACATACACTTCTTCTTCAACTACACCATTCAAGAAAGTGTATCTTCCTCTTCATCACTGCAGCATGCTTGATCTTGTAGATCCTCTTGGAAGTCATTACAGACTCCCCTTCAGGTCTTGGAACTGCATCCCAAACATCTTCATGATTGACTGGTACTCCTCAATCATGGCATTCTTCCCAGATCCTGGGAACTTCAATATCTTCAATATTTTCAATAGATAACTTTGTTGCTGAAAAAATGTTTTAGTCCTTCTTTTGTAGGTGATGGTATACGATCTTTCCTACACAACAAGTTAAATTGCATGATTAGAAAACATATCATAGTTTTCAGAACAAATTCTTACACATAAAGAAATATGTCATATAGTCATGCAATTATCTTAGCCAATGCTTCAATACAACATTTATCCATATCCTGTAACTTTCTAGATGCCTTCCAATCTCTACCAGAACATTGTTAAGAGTGTGCACCACTCCCAACATGTCAGCAAAGAGGTTTCATTCTAGATAAGTAGCAATGGAATGTTGTACAGTGCCATAGGCCACTTACCCATGTATATTAGTAGTATATTGTTCATCAATGCAACTATTCTAATATGCATAATACACAACCTAATTCTAGGAACATCAGTATATACATTATTGAATAACATTATGTAAGAAATGACAATTCAAATACATATCTTTGTTTGGTTGCTGGGTGGACTCCCTCTGAATCTTTGCAACTCCATTCTGATGTGGATTGTGAGAAGTGGTCAACTCCCTCTGAATATCTGCATCCTTGCAGAAACTACTGAAGTGTGCTCCTTTGCTTTCTTGCAAGAACAACTGGAGTGTGCTCCCTCTTGATCTTTGTTTCCTGGATTACCTGTCCTTGAACTTATATCCATACTTAATCACTATGCATGCTTATTAGTATCATCATTGTGTTATCCTTGAGGTCTCATACATAATCACACATTTATTAGTATAATCTTAATACTATCAAAACACAATAATCTTAAACATGTATAGCCATGATCATTCACAGATAATAAACATTAGTATTCAAGGTTTCAGAGAAGTCTTCTTTTACTCATGCATATTCTTATTTGATCATAGGTCTCTTCTGATTAGTTAAATCATCAATGCATAAACCTGTGATTACTCAAACCTATACCTTCATGATTCTTCTGGTTAGTCATATCATCAATTATGGTAAGAAACATGATATGCATACAACCATGACTATTCAAACCTATGACTTCATAAATAATCATTATCAACAACACAACAGTATAAGATCCTAACAAAAGGTAGGATTCTAGCTTGATATAGGAAAAACATACCTGGATTAGCATGCTAGCTAGTTATGTCTAACATACCTGCATAATGTCTTCTGGTTCTCTTCAATGACTTGTGATAGTAACCTGCATGTCTCATAAGTTATCCATTGTAGGACCAAGTTATACATACCTCGTAGGTAGATCTTCTAAGCGATCCATGACAATGGATGAATCTTTGTCTTCATGTCACCATGATCATATGTTCTTGAAGTAGAACATCATTTGTCTTTCTTGGTGTACCTTTTATGTTAGCGAACAACATAAACCTCATACAACATCACAATGCATTAGTACAATCATAAGTGTCAAAACCTTAATCAATGAATATCTTCTATTAAGGTAATACGACAAGTCTAGTAATTAATCAAGATTGTACTGTAATTATATGAAGACAAACATATTATAAACTTAATCATGAACAGAATTCGAAACATACCTGTAAGCCATACCTATCAAGATTGCTTGTAATCTTCTTATGGAAGACCTTAGCCTCATCTCCCTCTAAGATAGAAACTTCTTCACTTATGCAGGTGACCAATCCATCTTCTTCTAGGATTAGCCCAATCCACTTGATTTGCAAGAACTGGACCTCGAGCTAGATTAGGGTTTGTCAAAGAAACCCCAAAAATTCAAACTTTGAATTTCAAATTTCCAAAAGGATAGAAATATGTGCTTTGATGAGCTGATCAAGCTGGTATATTTGGAATTTGAAAACTGCAAAGTTTCACCCCTCAATTTTGCCTTTGAAACTTCCAAATTCACTGGATGTGACCCCGAACTAGGGTCTGATGAAGCCCACTCTTCTGCCCAATCAAAAGGTTTGATCCAAGGCTCTAAGCTTATATTTTTCTAAGTAGCTTCTAGCCGTGGTCACAGATTTCAAAAATTTCCATTTTTGTAGAAGCCCTAATTTTCCACTTTTATGATCAAAGTCCCGAACTAGGGTCTGATCAAGCTTGGCCTTTTGCCCAACCAAAATTTTTGATCTTGGTCTCTAAATTTCGATTTTGATAAGTATCATTCAGCCATGGTCTCCGATTACAAAAATTCCAACTTTCTTCGAAGCCCTAAATTTCGGAAGCCATGAATGAAGGTGCTTAAAAATAATTCTGTTTTGATAGAAATATGTACCTGATTGTTTCTCATGTAACTCCTAACTTTTCAATCCACAGGGTCTGAAATTTTTTCTTGAGATAGCCCAACCTGTTATCTTTCCATTCCCATAGGTCTAACCTCAATTGGATTCTCTGAGAGAGATTTATGCCAAGTGTCTCAACGTGACCTGTTTATGGGATAATACAGGAGAGTGAACTTGTACGGCGTGGCACATGTCACTGGTTCAACTTCGGCCTCTGAAAATTTTTCCTGAGATAGCACAGTATGTGTACTACCTGTCACTTTTTATGAAATTTCATTTGGATCTTCCTAGCCCAAGTTATGACCTTTTTCCCAAGGTCACCTAATTTTGACTCAGATATGGAAGAGGCAGAAACCCTATATTGTACAGATCATAAATCACAAAGTAAATGAAGTAGAGGTTTTCCTTTGGACACAAGGTACATGGAGATCTGATATACGACCTGTAAAAGTTTCATATCCTAAAACTTCGCCAAAATGGATTTACAGTGAAAGTGCTACGATGACTGGTTTTTTCTATATCGAGCCCTAGTATCGTAAGTGCAACAAGTGTCATACATGCCATATCATGCCTTCTTTCGGGCTAACTCTCATACCATGTTAAATTGTCAGAATTTTCTTCAATCTGATCTAGGATCTTAACTGAGAGAACAACATGTACAACAAATCTACAACATATCAATCATGGACACAATAATGCAAGCACACAAGAGACATAGAGTTTACTTGGGGAAAACCATAAAGGTGAAAAACCCCCAATAACTTCCTTAGAGATAGATAGAGCAATGATACAACCAGAATACAAGAGATAGTATTCTCCTAGCAGCAGAGCCTCCTCCTCCACAAGCGCGCCACTCTCCAAATTGTGAGTGAGAGAATAGAATGTGCAAAATGAGAGAGACACACTCTCTATTTATACACTAACTTGACTTGACCTTTACTCAACTAGGTCGTCCTCAACTTAACCACTTAACATAATGCTGACTGGGCCGATCCCCACTAGGGTGGTCTAATAACCCTTTGACCCACATGACTTATACAGGGCCGACCCCAACAAGGTGGTCTAATAGCCCATCAAGTATAAGTTACGACACTTACAATATAAATGATGACACTTCCGTATAGAGGAATAATAACATCTCTATAGGAATACAACCACTTCCGTATAGAGGAATAATAACATCTCTATAGGAATACAATATACATATATGTGAAATACATTCTGAAGTTACATATACATCAACATACTAATGGATGTATGATCATGTATGAGATCTTGAGGATGACACTACTGCACACTTAAGCATGCATAGTGGTCCAGGATGAATATAAGTTCAAGGATAGGTAATCCAAGAACCAAAGATCAAGAGGGAGAACACTCCAGTAGTTCCTGCAAGGAAGCAACGATTGAGAGGGAGTCCACCCTACAACTAAACAAAGATAAGTATTTGAATTGTTATATATATGATTACTTAAATGATGTTGTTCAGTCATGTACATGTTCCTAGATTTAGGATGTATATTATGCATTTTAGAAAAGGTTGCATTAATGAACAAGATACTACTAATCTAGTAATGGGTAAGTGGCCTATGGTACTGTACAACATTCCATTGCTACTTATCTAGAATGAAACCTCTTTGCTGACATGTTGGGAGTTGTGCACACTCTTAACAATGTTCTGGTAGAGATGGAAGGCATCTAGAAAGTTACGGAATATGGATAAATGTTGTATTGAAGCATTGGCTAAGATAATTGCATGACTGTATGACATATGTATTTATGAGTAAGAATTTGTTCTGAAATATATAAGATGTTTCTAACCATGCAATTGAACTTTTCTTGTAGGAAAGATCGTGTACCTACAAAAGAGGGACTACAACATTTGTTCCAGCAACAAAGTTTAAAGAAAACTATCTATTGAAGATACTTTGAGGAAGAAGTGATGGGACACATTTGCAGGAGCCATTCCAAGCATGGTGGGAGGAGGATTCATTCCTTGGATGTGGATGTAAGTGTTGGTTGCTGAGCATCAGGACGATGTTCCAGTGAGTGCTTTGGATATGCATCAGTTGGATGGATCATGTATATTGATATCCATCAGTTGGATGCTTTGTATGCATCAGTTGGATGCTTTGTATGATCAGTTGGATCATGTATATGTATATGCATCAGGAAGATGTAGTGACGATGATCAAGATGATCATGTGTGATGAGTATCAAGATGATACTCTAGACAATATGGATCAGGACAATGATATGATGATGATCAGGATGATGCATTACTTTCTAGGCATGGAGATGTGGCAAAGTGCAGATGGAATCTTCCTTGGACAAGGGAAGTATGCAGTAGAGATCTTGAACCGGTTCGGGATGATGGACTGCAAGGCCATGGCCACACCTATGGCATCGAACCTGAAGCTTTTGTGTGATGCTTCATCTGATCCAGTTGATGTTACTATGTATCGTCATATGATTGGGTCCTTGATGTACCTGACGAACATGAGACTAGATATTTGCTTTGTAGTGAACACATTGAGCTAGTTCCTGATGGATCCCAGAGGTGTTCACTTGGTTGCTGTAAAGCATATTCTGAGGTACTTGAAGGGTACGGTTGATTATGGGCCCAAGTATGGTGCGAATCAAAAGTTTAACCTTGAGGGTTATGTTGATTCGGATTGGGTAGGTAGTGCCATTGATCTGAAGATCACTTCAGGGTACTACTTCAATATGGGATCTCATATGATCTCTTGGTTTAGCAGGAAGCAGTCCTATGTGGCACTGATTACAGCCAAAATAGAGTATGTCGTAGCTTGTTCGGCAAGTTGTGAGGCAGTATGGCTAAGGAAGCTACTATCTGAGTTATTTGATCTCCCATTGGATGCTACTGGTATCTTTTGTGACAACCAGAGTTGTGTGAAGCTGTCTGAGAACCCTGTGTTCCATGATAGGTCGAAGCACATCGAGATCAAATATCACTACATAAGGTATATTGTGCAGGGAGGAGCATTGAAGCTCCTATATGTTGTGATGGACGAGCAGATAGCCAATGTGTTGACCAAGCCACTGGCCAGAGTGAATTTTGAGTACTTCAGAGAGAGTCTTGGTGTACTTCAGATCGAGATTCCTTCCAAGGGGAAGTGATGAGTTCAGAGACACAGATGCACATGATCCATTCTCACATGGTGGTAGGTGTGTCCTCCCATGGTGTAGATATAAGGGCTGGGGCCATTCCGACATGGTTGAAGTGTGTCTTCCCATGGTCGTTGATGTAAGAGATGTGCCATTCGAGCATGGTTGAAGTGTGTCTTCCCATGGCTGCGACATAAGTGATGTGCCATTCGAGCATGGTTGAAGTGTGTCTTCCCATGGATGCGATATAAGTGCTATGCCATTCGAGCATGGTTAAAGTGTGTCTTCCCATGGCTGCGATATAAGTGATGTGCCATTCGAGGATGGTTGAAGTGTGTCTTTCCATGGTTGCGATATAAGTGTTGTGCCATTCGAGCATGGTTGAAGTGTGTCTTCCCATGGCTGTGATATAAGTGTTGTGCCATTCTCGCATGGTTCAAGTGTGTCTTCCCATGGTGTAGATATAAGTGATGAGCCTTTCATGGGTGATTCCATGAATACGGGTAACTCTTTTTGGCCAATTATGACGATGAAAATTGGAAATTGTACTGATGTATTAAACTGAAGCCCTCGAAAGTCATATTTGCCATATGAATTTCGACATGCGATTAAAAAATGAAATGTAGAGAATTATGTTGGCTTTCCAATGATTTTTTTTTTAAATATAGTAGTTTCATTTATTGTGTCAAATTTTGATTTAATGAAACGTGTGTCTTTAAAATTTTGAAGAGCAATGAACAAGTTCCTTGTGTGTGTGCAAAATAATTTAATGTTAAATTAATAATTTAAAAAAATAAAATATGTGAACATGATCTACGCAAAATGCACTAGTGCACACATATTTGTCTTTTAATTTTTATCGAAAAAATATATTTATTATTATTTTTTGAAAATGAATAGTGAATATTTCAGTCGCATTTTGCACACATGTGCATGTGCGTGCCAAATATTTTGATTGTTTACATAATTTGGAAAACTAAAAATATCATTTTGAAGAGGACACAGTAATGTAGCGCTTGCATATTTTTTCAAGTTGTTTGTATGTGTATTTTGAATGTTGTTAATTTATCTTTGAGCTCATTCAATTTTGTCGATAGGGTCTTTTAGGGTAAGCTTTAGCAGAAATTAAAAAAAATGACATATGAAGATAAAAATCCGTAAATTATATGTACATGGATAGAGAATTCATTGATGAATCCAATGATATCAAGTCCGCATATTAATGTCCATTTAATGATATAGTTGAATCCCTTGAAAGGCATACAAAATTTTCTTTCTGCATAGAAAAGGGCTTCATGCCTGGTTTTAAGGCCCTTAATCGAGGGCTAAATGAGACCTTGATCGAGGGTTTTAAATAGACATCGATCGAGGTTTTTTAAGCCCTCGATGGAGGTTTTTTGCTCAATAGTCCTCAACCAAATGTCAACAAGTTTACATCTTATTTATGTGCCATGATTTCACCAAGTGTTGTATGAAATGTGCCATGATTTCAACAAGGGTTATATTTCATGCAACACATGGAAAGGAAATATACAAAAGATGATCACTATTTGTATGATGATCACTATGAAATTAAAGAATGATATCAACACATAAATTAATTAATGGTGATGGAAAATGGAGATAATGATCATTTGATTTTTAATCACAAACAAGGATTCCAGGATTGTGAAACTTATGCTAAATTAGAGAAATAATTAGACAACAAATGATGGAAATTGTTTAACTTGTTGTTTAAAATCGTTGCTCTAATTTAGCATAAGATTCACATCATAGAATATCCTCCATTGTGGTCCTCCCTTTGTCTTGATGAGTCCCAACCTCACCATTAATGTCCATACTTCTCCATGTCCCAACATAATGTCAAGCTCTTCTATCAACTACTCTCCCCATTTCAAATGAGCCCAGTCCAACCATGGGCTCCATTTTTTTGTATATAAGTTTTAACAACTCGATCGAGGGTTTATTCCCACCCTCGATCGAGGTCATTTAAAAACCCTCGATCGAGGTATTTTTAAAACCTCGATCGAGGTAATTTTAAGCCCTTGATTGAGGTATTAAAACCTCGATCAAGGGTTTAAAAATTTCTCGATTAAGGTATCACTATATGTATTTTTAGCACCATGCTTGCCAAAAACCGTGAAGCAAATTCATGGATAATCCCAAACATTAAAGGAAATATGTTGATTGTAAACCTATGAGCATACAGGCTGAGAAATATAGGAACTTTTACCCTATGTGTATTTGCTACTCTTGAATCCTGAAGACACCATGGATTAATATTACAAGAGGCTCTCCAACAACATACAACAAGTTGGACTCTTTCTTCACACACTAGTAAGCACTTTAAGGGTTAGATTTTCTAAGGGAATTACGAAGTAGTGAAGGGGAAAGCCTTCCTTGTGTTGTGTGAGGTAGTAGAAGAGAGTGCCATGGCTAGGACGGTTGAGTGAGATTCATGTATTTTCTCAATGATGAGTAGTTTGGATAAGCATGTGAGGAAATGGGTTTTGGTATCTGTGTATGTGTGTGTGTGTGTGTGTGTGTGAGAGAGAGAGAGAGAGAGGGAGGCATGCAGGTGTTTCCTTCTCCTTAGTGGTCTCATAGGCCATCTTGGGGTTGGTATGTGCAACTGATGCATTTGATACCTACAGTTGGGTGAAGATTCACTCTTACACAACCAATTGCTTGGATCTTCTTTGTTAAAACATAAGTATCACCTTTATCTACGAATGTAAAATTATTTTATTACTTCATGTTATGAATGCATTTGATGTATGCATGCTACATGTGCGGATAGAGTTTTAACTTGTTGTGGTTTGCATTTATGTGTTTGCACATGCATTTATTATTCATGAATTTGTATTTATGGGACATGGGGATGTATTTACAGACTTAAAATTGAAAATCCCCCTCCTATAGTCGGAATGATGGGTGGGGATGTTATAATGATACTATTGGATGGTTGAGGATGGGAAAGGAAAATAAAATAAATCATAATTCCACATGTATTTATTTTTATGATGAACCTTGTAAGTAGTGGCGGATTATAGATAAATATATTAGGAAAAACACCACTTGGATGAGTTTGAAAAAATATTCTCAAACAAATGGATCTAGGAAAAAAATTGGGAGGAGGTGCATACAATTGGATATGAATTCAATGAAGTTAAGGAAAGAGATTTCACATTATAGCAATAAAATGAGGAATTAAAAGAGTTTTTCAATAAGAAGCGTGATCAGATATCTAAGATGTAATCCCTTGATGAATCACTCATTAAGAAGAATACGAACTTAAATAAAAGAAAAATGAGAAAATATAAGAAACATTACTAAATATATAGGTTATTAAACCATACTAAAAAATAACTTGATTTGAAGCCAAGATATTGGAAGAGGAAAATAAACATTGTCAAAATCAAGAAAAAACAAGGATCTTGGATGAAGATGCCACCAAAAGACTTGAAGAGGAAATTTTCAAAAAGGTCGAAAAAATTGTAAATACACATGAGATAAAACTATAAATATATAGAAGGCTATCATCTTAGTTGGAAAAAAAAAAATATAATATTGCTACAAAATATTGTCTAATACAAAATAATTCAATATGAAATTAACTTCACTCCATACTAGATTTAGAAATTAAGAGGTTTATAACTTTAATGCCTTTGTGAGGTAGTTCTTATTAGATAGAAGTTAGAATACAGTACGCATAAAATCCACTCAATACTTCAAATTCAATATGGTTGATGGCATAGGTGTCATGAAGTATAAGGAAATTATTAGGGCTTGAAAAATTGGTTTAATGTCAAACCAAACTTGCCTAAGGGAACACCTACATTGTCACCATTCAAACCTCTAAAAGAGATGTAAGACTTTAAGGAAAGGTATAAATTCATATATTACTCATTTTACTGTAGTAGTGGAAGAATATTGGATTCAAAACGAAACATATTTGAAGTTTTTTTAAAGTATTTAGATGTGCTCTTAGTTAGTCAAGTGAGGCCAAGATGTTCTTTCTAGCCAAAACCAAGATAAGAATTAGACACCAACAACGATATCACTAATGACCTTATCCCATGGACTATTACTTGATTCAAACGATCCCTACTGTTGATGAAATATATGTTGATCCGCTCTTGTAATAAGCCTATGGTAGAATTTGGCCCAAGAAAATATGTGAAAAAATATCATATGCTCATTGTATGACTAATAAATCTTAATACAATATAGTTAGAAAATGCATTAGGTGATGCATGAAAAGGAATGGATGGTGTTAAGAGATGCATTGTTCTAATTCAATGGTGGAAACCCAATGTATGACATCCAAGTTGGGTTAAAAAAAACTAAAGATTAAACAATTGGAAGAGATAAACATGTCAAAAGGGATGTATAGAGCATCATATGTGCATGAAAACTACAAGAAAATGAAAAGAAGGATAAAAATAAATAAATCAAACAAGACATATGGTAAGTAAAATATATTAACAAGTGGAAAATGTATGGGATGATGAGGGAGAATCTCACTACAAGGAAAAGGCACTGTAGTGGAGGTTATAGTGGAATCCCATTGAAAAATAGGCCAAAAAATCCGTTTATAGTGGAGCTTTCTAGTGGAGGCGAGCGACAAAAGGTTTTAGCAGATATTTTTTAATCAATGTGTTTACATAAAAATGCAATGGTGGGTTTGATACTAAATTGTATGGGTGAGGATACATATTATACCACACCACAACAAAGAAAAATACAAGTCAAAGAAAATTTAATTTAAAAAATCGTATTATTTTAATCACCATTAATCGGTGCGTTTATATAGAAACCTCACAATGGGACATGATACTATAAACGTCTTGGTACGTTTAATACATAAAAACACCCTGTTTTTTCAATTTACATTTTAATAATAAATCTAATACCGGTGCACACATTAACCTTAAATACACCAGTGCATGTTTAATGAATAAACGCACTGCATTTTACTACAAAGAATTTCTTTCCAAAATTCGTTTAAATTGCATTTACAATCCATGCTTGATGGTGCGTCAGTGCAATATATGAATCGGTGTGGATACATATTATACCACATCGCAACAGAGAAAAATATAAGTCAAAGAAAATTTAATTTAAAAAAATCATATTACTTCAATCATAGTTAATCAGTGCGTTTATATAGAACACTCGCACCGGGACATGATACTATAAACATCCGATTTGTTTAATACATATAAATGCACCGTTTTTCAATTTATATTTTTAATAATAAATCTTATACTGATGCACACATAAAACTTAAATGCACCCATGCTTGCTTAATGAATAAACGCATTGCATTCTACTACAAAGAATTTCTTTCCAAAATTCATTTAAATTGCATTTACAAACCATGATTGATTGTGTGTCGATCTAATATATGCACCAATGCGTTTGTGAACAAAAACACACTGGTTTCCATTGTTACAAAAATTCAAAGAAAATCCGTTATTTTTTTTAAACCCTATTTTTCGGTGCATTAACCTAACCTCCAAAACTAGTGCGCTTTACCTGAAAACGCATCGAAACAGGGTTTAATTAAAAAAAACGTGAGGTAAAATTCATTTTTACCACTTCACGGTGCATTTTCTCCCAATTGCACCAGTGTGAAACCTTACCCACTTGGATGCCCTGACATCCATGGTCCACATGGACACATTCTTCATCCGTGTTGGCTACTGCAGCTAGTTTGAATTTTGACAAACGGTGGTCAAAATTCCAAATTTTCCATACATCGCCAAGATGCCTCCCCAAAGGGTCATTCAACAAGTACGTTGTTTCTTACCTCATAATTTAATTTTTTAACACATTAAATTTTTAAATTAAGATTTAATTTTAGGTATTTAAAAAAAAATCAAAACTTCTATGTGGTGCATTCAAGCCATTCGGCTTGCACCGGTATCCGGTGCACCCTGTAAAATATAATAGGTTGCACTGGTAATGGTGCGATCTAAACAAATGGAACACACCGGTTCCCAAAAAAAAATTATAATAAAAACATTCAATTTCTTAATGGTGCGTTCTATGATTTAGAGCACCGATCTTTTGGTTCCCTCTAAATCATCAAACGCACTGTGAAATATAAATAATAAAAAAGACTAAATTTTTCCATGATATTTATACAACCAGTCTTTTGGTTCCCTCTAAATCATCAGATGCACATTAAATCCTGTGAAGGAGTTGAACCTTGACGTAGATGCAATGGAAGAAGTGGGCATTGATCCTACAAAAGGGGAATTTATGTGAAAGATACCGAAGGTAATCCTAAAAAGGGGACACTGGATGGACCAATGGTAGAACCAAAAGGAATAGATGCAATCGTAGCTTGAGAGCCAAACAAACATACGGATCTATAGTTTTCTGAACCGATTGATCTTGGAAGATCTGATGAGGTTCTCTGGGTTGTTCAGTTGTTCTCATAAGTTCATAAGAACCACAAGAGTCTATTCTCGGTCGCTATGGTGGTGGTGGAGGCTCCACTGTGAGTGGATAAAGGTTCTGCAACCTTCATGACGTTCTAAGAGGTTGGTCCTCCACAATTGTGTGAAAAATATACTAAATAATTACCCTAGGGGGCACTAAACAACTAGGAGAAAAGAGCACAACACTAAACATTTCCTAGAGTAATCCAGACCAAGCACACAAAGATAATATTCTCAAAAGTAAGTTTGGGATGACGAGGACCCAGAACAAACTAGTAGAATATCGAAAGACAGTTACCTAGGGTCCACAACACAGTATTCTTGGGTGCAAGCGTTTGAATCACTAACCGCCTTCCCAAAAACCTGTAAGGGATTTCCTCCCACGTCTGTCCTAGGTACAGTGTAAATATACTCCCACCATCACATGTGTAGATCCCTAAAGGTCAAAAGAGACTAAAGGCTACCAAAATTGCAGAAAGAACCCGGGGGGACGGTCACAGGTCCAGCCAAGATGCATGGGCAGGGTAACTAAGCCTGAAATCCAAGAGTACACTAGGAACTAATGGATTTCCATAAGTGAAAAGGATCTGGTGTATGCTCGAACGAAGAGTGGGGGGTATCCCTAAAATTCCAATGTCACACGACCTCGTGCTTAAATATGGTTTGAGTAGAGCTTCCCGGATACCTCCACAACAATGGATTTACCTAAACAATAGTTTGTACTACGATTTGAGATTTAAATGGTTTGGAAGGTTTAAAGTGATGTATTCCAAACCCTAGCATAATCTAATTGATGTTGTGTAACCTAAAAAGAAAAATGTTACTAATAAATTTTATTAATAGTTCTTTCTAAGGTTGTTACTTACTCAAAGGATAGTGCAATGTGTGGTGATGGTTATAACTGAAAAGAAATGCGTATATAAAAAAATGTAAAAACTTCACAATTAACTTACTTTGTTTGTCTTTCAAAACATGAAATCATAAACCAAACTAAGCATAATGAAACTTTTTTGTGTTTTCAAAGATGATAGTACTAAAGACTACAACTACTTCGAAACGAAAATGATAGTTCTTGCTATAAAAAGAAAGTTCTTTTTAAATTTGATTTTTTCTTTAACTGTGAAAGAAATACAAATAACTATGAACCAACAAGAATCATAAAAGAAGTGCAAGCAAAGATAAAATGAACTAAAACTAAAGCAATCAGACCTTAAGCAAGACCGACAAAGGCCAACCCAACTAGTTTCTCAATGAAACCTAAAAGTAACTAGGTTTTGGAAACAAATGCAAACCAAGATGACTGATATGTAAGATGGAAAAACATAGACTCTTATGTGGAGATCAGTATGCTCCTAAACACCAATGATCAAAGAGGATGAAATCCAATCAATTTCCAAACACAAAATGGGCTATAAAGCAGGGTAACTTCGCAAGCACAAAACTCAAGTAGAAACTCCTAAAGATACTATAAACAGGCTCAGAATACACTAAAACAAATGTCTAGAGGGTATCATATCAGTAAAAGACTTCCAAATCCACAGAAAAGCCACCCTAAGACCAAACCCTAATTAAAAAGAAAAAGTCTCAGGAAAAACCCGCGACTGTAAAATGCAGCAACATGCGCTTGACCTGCAGGTACATATACCAGCAACTCGCGAGTAGGGCAGAAAATTCACGACTGTATGTTATGCAGGTCGCGGGTGAGCCTTGGAAAAACTTAAAAAACCTAAAAACCTATTGAATCAAACACAAAAATCAAAGGAGATCTCTAAGAAAGGATGTAAAAGAGACTCAGATCAACACTCAGAGGTATTAAACAGGTGTCAGATCTACAAACAAACTTCCAAAGCCAGAACAAGTAACCCTAAGACCAAATCTTTAATTAAAAACAAAAATCTCAAGAAAAGTTCACGACTGTCACATTCAGAAGCATGCAGGTACAACTAAATAACCGCGAGTACCTACATAGGAAACTTGCGAGTGCAAATAAATAATCGCACCTATAAGCATAAGGAACTCATGGGTGGGCTGTGAAAAATTCTAAAAAAGAGAGAAAATTGCAAATAAAAAAGAAACTGATTCAAGAAAGAGGTTCAAGGATACCCTAGACACTTCTACATAGATCAAACAAGTTATAAAAACTTAAAGAAACTCAACAAGAGTCCCCGAAGCAGAAAAAAGATGGTGCTCCCCAGCAGAGTCACCAGTTCTGTTGTTAGGCAAATTGTCCTTATAGTAGGCGAAGACTACCAATGTACTGGGGGTTATCAGATAGACATATAAGGCTTTGAAATCATTGTTATTAAGTAAATCGGATTAGAAATAAGAGAATGTATACCTTATTTATGAAGGTCGGTCCAATATTTGCCCCCTTCGTTCTCCTATGCAACAACCTGCAAAACAAACATAAGACCTTCCTCAAACCAATTTGACAACAAATAACATATTGATATTAATAAGACAACATAACATCAACTTGTAACCAAATTGCAATAGACATAAACAAATCTATTGGAAAGGGAAGAATGCCTCAATCTTTATTGACAAATGCAGAAGTACAATAATGTTATATCTGTCTTGCATCGACACCATTGTAACCAGACCCTGGGATCCTTCTCCTCTCTCTTAGATATGAATTTCTTCAGCATAACTTTCTCCAATGATCATAAGGTTCCTTTCTCAAGCCCTTCCCCTTGTATTTATAGCAAGGCAAGGAAGGTAGGTTCGAAAGGTGGTTGAGTTAGGAAGTTGGGGTAGTTTGGGTACCTACCTCAACTAATCCCAATTCGCGTTTTTAATTATTTTTTCAATTTTCTATTAAGACACCCACACCTATGTAATAGGACAACGTGCGAGTGACTTGTGAGTATCTTCACTTGCATCTAGTGGGTGCAACCTTTTAATTGACACCCGCAGGTCGTCAGTAGTGATACCCATGGTTTACCTGCTGGTTGGAAAGTATGAGGGTCGCAGTTATGTCTAAAAATAAGCAGAGAAAGATGCTTCTGAGTAAAGTTTTGCAAGGTTCAACTATAGGTCATCTAGGGTCAATATAAGCTCTTCCATCCATAGTGTCCTTTTGTGTGACCGACAAGGCAATGTGGTCACGGACGGAGAAGTGCTAATTTGACCGATAACAATGGGTCAAGTCCTCATTTAAGTATGATGTAGGGACAATCACTCACATCATGCCAAAAATTCTTTGTGTCATGCCAAGTTCAAATTCCCTAGTAGGAAGAAAATTATTGTTAGAAGAAAATGGGGAAGTGGTGTTAGATTTTGAGCATTAATTCAATATGATCTAGGATATTATCTGAGAGAATAACAAGCATAGTATATCAATCACAAGAGACAATCAGAAGAGACAATAGAAAAAGAGTTTCCTTGGGGAAAACCAAGAAGGTGAAAAACCCCAATAACTTCCTTAGAGATAGATAGAGCAATGATACAAAACCCAAGCATAAGAGATAGACTCCTAGCAGCTTCTCCTCCTCCACTAGTGCGCATCACTCAATGAGAGAGATAGATGAGTAAGTGAATGATCGAATAGAGTGCCTTCCGCACTCTATTTATAATTGACTTGACTTGCCTAATAAACTAGCAGGGTCAACTTCTCTAGGAGAGTCTAATAACCCATGGTAACCCAACTTAGGGCCGACCCCACACTTGGTGGTCTAATAACCCATCTTGTATAAGTTATGACACTTGCAACACTTGTAAATACAGATGACGACACTTCTGTATAGAGGAATAATAACATCTCTATAGGAGTACAATATACATACATGAAATACATTCCAAAGTTACAAATACATCAACAAGTGGAAGTTAGAATGTCTGGATGGTGAGAATTCCAAGTTATTTGGTTGTTGAGGTTGGTAAAAGGGGATGTTTTTGTAAGCTTACCCTATTCATTAAGGGAAAGAAACTAACTAAGGTAATGTTGGAGTATAGATTGGAATGTGAGTCAATGCATGTACTCCAACCATTAATAAGTCCAAAATTTGGTGAGATAATTGTTGGTTTCACTATGCCATTTTAATAGAGAAATGATCCTGTGGACACCTTATTATGTGAAGATTTAGAAAGAATATATCTACATAACCTTGTTATCAAAGATTTTGAGTATTGCGAAGAGCAATCATTGTAATGCTCTAGAATATTCTAGAGGCCTCTGTGTTTCTATGGCTTTGACACTACTACAGAGAATCACCGAATGGTTCAGAGGTAAACTATTAATTTGTAGAGATCAATTCAACTCCTTCATGAATAATATGAACTAGTTCTTGTTCAAAATAACCCTCTACTGTAACTTGCAAATAGTATTTTTTTTGTAAGTTTACTTGTATGTTGTATCTTGATACTTGCAATAGTTGTTTGTAATTTTCAAAGTTAAGTTCAATTGTATGAGGTGCATTCTCAGTAGAACCTAGAACCCTTCATTTATTGAGCTTGTAGTGTCTAGTTTTGACACTCAAACCCACCTCTGATATATGTTTCCATAGCAATGTGCTTTTGTGATTAGTTTCCTTTACCTACAAGCACATTTATAGGGAGGAATAATCAAGAATATGTATCGAAGAATACAGTTTCAAGTTTGGACACATCTTGCAGAGGAAAGTATTCTTTCTTCTCACCTTTTACTAGACAAGAGGGAATATCATTTACATTTAAGCTTGAATTATTGAAGCCATAGCTAGAACCTGAGCCACAATCAAATTTAGATGCATAATCTAGATGCATAGCCAAAAACTTAAACTAGTTTCCAATGCCTTGAGCCAAAGCCACCTAGATAGAGTTAGAGTTGTACTAGATCTAGGGTCAGCGCCATGTTCCACCAAAGCATAATGTGGTTTTTGGTAAGTCTAAAACCACCCATTTAGTAGAATACATTAGCCTCATGCTACTTCTGGTAGACATCATTTTGTGGAGGTCCTTAAACCGCCATTTTCCAAAAGGAATTGTTGATCCCTAGAGCCAAGTTTTAGAGAGAGCCGCTAAGTGAGAACCATAGTTAGCACCAAGTTACAGAGAGAAAGAACCATAGATATTGCGAAGCTCTAGAGTTTTTGGTCATCCTAAAACCACCCACTTAGTAGAATACATAATCTTTTGTTGCTTGTGCTAGCCTCTTTGGTTTGTGGTTAGCCAAAACCATCAATTCAAAGAACACTTATATTTAGAAGAAGATGTCAACTTTTGCTAGCTTACTTGGCCAATTCATATTTTCAAGTTGGAGATTTTCATCCTTTGGAAGCTATCCACTTCCATGTTTTTAGCTCTCTTTTCTTGGATTCGCACACACCCCTTCGGATTAAGGGGGGATTGCTAGAAATATTAATCCTTTGAGGGTTAATTATTGTTATATTTTATATTATTCTACACATTCACTTCAAGACTCACATGTGAATGTGAACAACCATCGAGAGTCCAAGAGACACCATGGGAATACGAACCCAAGGGTCATCTCAATATATTTATATGTAAACATGTTAATGAGAAATGTGTGCTTCAATGCCTAATTCTTCTTGTCTTTGTTTGGCTTATGATTATTCAACCTGCAAGGTATCCAACAATTTTCTTCATTCTTCATTGCACAAGAAGTAAGTGTGGTGGTTTTCTATGTGTTTCGATTTGAGCGCCTTATAAGAATTCCTCGCATGTTTCAGTAACAGAGGCATTTGCATGTTTTATAAGAAGTTTTCCATGCTTTATTTAAAGGTTGATTGAAGGAGGATAACAATGGAGGAGGATTCCATGTGCAATTGAATGTGTTTTGAGCATGTTAATGTCAATTTTTTTAATGATTAGAGAAGGCTATGATTGTAATTGGGTTGAATTATGCAATTATTGATGTCTTTTTAAACCAATAGGTGTTTATATATTAGAATTTTAGGTGGAATACCATCTATGCTTTTCCTAGATTGAAGGAAGATTGGCAAGTGCACTATCTAGATTGATTTTATGGGTGTCATTCAAAATTGAAAATAAACAATTATAAAATAAATAAATATAAAAAATAAGTGGTAGTTGATGCATGGATAACTCGTAGCTTATGCATGGATAACACGTAGTGACAGACAACTCATTTAACTAAAGTAGGTATGTCACATCCCCATCTTGACCCTATAGCATTAAAATGTAAATGATGTAATATTGTTATAAAATCATGGTGAGGAGCTCAAGGCCAAGGCCCCTCCATCGATTTATTGATGCATACAGTTTGCATGCTAGCCAGACACATTGGAATTCAAACATCATGTAAATATGCATTTTAATCAAATACCCACAACTAGCTATGCAATGCAACAAGAGATGGGGGCATGATTTTACAAGGAATTGGGAGGGAAAACATTCAAACCCTTGGAGCCAATCAAGTCAAGCCAAGTGTTAATGAGAGAATCCATAAAACCCTCAACTACCCATGTTGACTTTTGTACCCAATCATTGATTTCTCCCAAGAGTTGGTTGAGGTAGTTAATGCCTTGGGGAATGGGAGGTATGGCTATCTAAATTCGAGTATGGGCAAGCCATCCTTCATGGAAAAACATGTTTTTTCTTCTTGGGAAAGAAAAGATCCATGAATTGCTCCCCCGAGCCATTATCCATCAACCAGTCTTCCTTCCTCACGAGTTTGGAGCCACCTGGGCGTTTTCCTCCATGGTTTTTCTGTGTTTTCCTTCATTCTTAGTTGGAAGAAGGGCGTTTTTGTGTTGTACACCAGTGGGGAAGAAGGGAAATCGAATTGGGGTTCCATAGAGACTGTTCTGGATGTTAAATGCTTAGATGGTTGGGTAGAAATCGTTTTTCCTCCCTGTGAATGTTTTTCCCATCCCATAATTCATTTTTGGTTGGAAACGATTTGGGGAAATCCCAAACCCATGGCCATCCTATTGGTAAATCCATTGCTTTGGCTTGAGCTTGAGTGTAGGCCTCCAAGGTTCAAATGTAGCCTGATAAACCCAACTGTGGACTGGCTTGGCTCAGATGAAATGATTAATTGGATGTGAAAGAGTGAATATCCCCTTTTCCTTGTAAGAATCATGCCCATCTAGGGGGTGGCCTTTGGACGGACTGAGTATATGCCATCGAAGAGCCTACGATTGGGTGGAACGTTGCAGCGACATAGCTAGTCGTTTGGGATAATTGCACAGTGAAGATAAGTGTTTTATCTCTATGTATTTACTTATGTATTGTTATAATTTGATGGCTGATTTAATATGTTGAATGCATACAAAAGATGAGTGTGGATGAAGTTTTAATTCCACTGTGCATATTGATTTAATTTTCATCTGCACACCTCTTAATTTATGTGTATGAATAAGATGAATGGGCTGAATTTTTATGAAAAGCCCCAGGAATCGACATCACGTTCTCTCCCTTGCTGGGTCTGATGGGAGGGTATGTGACAAGGTAATAGGTAGTTGAGGCATAGGAACTTAAATTCTAACTTATAGGTGTTCACCAACCACAAGTTAAGTGGATGTGCTAGTTATAATTAGAATGCAAAAAGAAACAAGTGGGTGTGTTAGAATGCAATGACAAGTACAACCACTTAACTTGTGGCGAGTGAAAGCCAATAGACTACAAGTTAAGTGCCAATTTTTTGTTATAATTGTTTATTTCGAATTTGGAACAATGCCCCTAAAATAAATCTTTACAATACACGTGTTTCATCTTCCTAGAAAGAATACATTTCGTAGTCCACCCCAAATTCTATAATATAAACCTTTAAAGACATAATTATTTGATATTTATGTTTCTTATTACATTCTAATATTTGACACATAGAATTGTGAAAATCTAAGTAAATAAATTTCCACTAACATTTATCTAATAACGTAAATCAAAATTATGCTATTGAAAAATACCAAGTAATATTATAACCTTAGATTATTGGAAAGAGTTTCATTTGTTTTTCTTCCATGGGAGTTCTCTTATATGGACTAATTGATTTAATCCATAATAGTCCTTATCGCTTATCCTTGAAGACTCTTTCTGCTAACATAAACTATTATATACGTCGTTATCGAGATCGATGGATGGGAATGTTGGAGCAAGGTAGGTAGATTACTGTTTCTCATTGATAGGCATTAATCCGATCCGAGAAAATTACACCTATAAACAATTTTTTTCATTAAGAAAAAAGAGGAAAAATAAAATAAGGAAGTCCCTAAGGTTTTATTTAGATGGAAATGAAATAAATATTTAATGCAAATTATGTCGTTGAAAGACAACCAAGTAGAAGTTGTAATGAAATGGTAAATTGACGAAATTAGCTTGGATACCAGTAGATTCACAGATGGTGCAAATACATAGTTTTTCATCATGAATATGGGATATAGAGTGGTTGTTATAGTCCAAGACTATGCAAAAGCAAGGCAAGGATACTCATTATTTCTTTGAACAGTAACTTCAATTTTACTTAAAGGATGTAAGATTACAGTGCTAACCCCAAAAATTGATTGAAGATTATTGAAAAATTATAAACCATGGGAGATCATGGAATTTAACTTTTAAGGATGGAATTGTACTAAAATACACAGGGAGATGCCAAATGAAATGGAAGATTTCAAAATCTATTAACAAAACGTATATTCCACATTAAGTAACTAGAATCAAGTTTGCGTTGCAATACTTTGTTGCTTGTTTTCAAGAACTTGAAGGGAAACTTTGGAATGCACTTTAAGTGTGTCAATTGCTATCTAATTCTCCGAGAGTCTGATTACTGGCAATTTATTTACCCCCGGATTTCTAAGTGTTATGTGCCTTTCTACTTTATGTTATAATTGCACCTATATTTTAGAGAAGTGAGCTGGGAAGTGAGGTTTGTATGAGAAGTTTTTTTTCAAATCCATCTCGCTATATTTTTGGGAAACTTATGGTTACAATTTTTCATTATTTATTTGGGAAAATGAACCTGGATAAGGAGGATAATTCCTCTCTATGGATTACTTCCTTTTATTTTAGGAAAATGAAGTTGAGTAAGGAGGACAAGTCCTCTTAACCATTCAGGCTAAATCTAATTCATATCTGAGCATTATTATTTTGAAAATGTAAATTGGTGAACTTGGATAGAGAGGATTAACCCTCTTAACTATTCAAGGTAAAACTAATTTACATGTGAGTATTATATATTTTTGAAATGTAAGTTGATCAAACTAAAGGATAACTCCTCCTTCCAATCACTCAGACCAAACCCAATTAACATGTAGGCATAAATTGTTTAGGAACTTTATTTTGAAACTTGATGGAACTCTCTTTCTAAATCCAACCCAATTAACATGTAGGCATGGAACTGTAAATTGTTTTGGAACTTGATGTAATTCTCCTTGGCATAAATTGATATAATTCTTTTTGTTAAATATTTGAAGTGCTTCTACAATAGCATTAACAACATAATATTAACTATTCCATTCATAGTAACATAATTCAGTTGTATTGGACTTTCGTATTCGGAACAATTCAGAATATTTGGTGTTAGGTATTTGGAATATACTAGTTCTTACGACTAGGCAATTAAATTTAAAAAATCAATTAAAAAAAAAAAACAAATTATTTTAATTATTCAAATACTATAAAATATAAATAACATTCAATTTCATACTTCTTAACCATTAATCATTCTCCAATAAATATGTTTTTAATTTCTTATTAAAATAATTATGAATAACTAAGAGAATTTTTGCAAACATTATACAGCTTTTTTGCAAAGCAACTAGTATGGAAGTCAGCATTGACAAGTCGGCTTTTCTGTGTAATAAAGTTGATGCGATTATGTTTGATGTCAAATTTATTTGTTCTTTCTTTTCAAGATGTCTAATGTGGACGATGGATTTAAATATTTAGGGTTTTATATAAGCCGGATGTTTAAGGTATCAGTGATTGGAATTGGTTGATAAGAAGACTTGAGAGAAGAAAATAAATTTCCAGTGTTTAAAGTTCCTTTGTTCACGCAGTAGACTCACTCTTCTCAAATCTGTTTTAGTTGCTACTCCGGTTTAATGGTTCTTAATGGAAAATATTCCACACAACATTCTAAAAAGGCTCGAAGCTCTCATGTTCAGATTGTTGTGTTCTAGAAACTATGAGGGTGGAAAATTCCATTTGGTTAAATGGGAACAGTTATCCTTACCCAAGAAACTAGAGGGGTGGAATATTAAAAATATTCATTGGTTTAATGATGCCCTTTGTTTGAAAATCTTGTGGAGGGATATTTTTGGTTATGGTTTGTGGAATGATATATTATATGACAAATATATTAATCATGATCTTATTAGTCAATTCCTTCTTGCTGCACATACCCCTTTGCAACTAAACATGCCTTGTATTTTGAAATGCTTCCATCCATAGTAAATTTGAGCTTGTAAATCCACTTTACTCTAATGGAATATTTTCCATGAGGGAGTTCAACTAACTCCCATGTGTCATTTTTTCTGTATTTGAGACATTTCAACCTCCATCGCTTGCACCCATGGCTTAGCAAAAAAACTTCTTTAAAATTGACAGGCTCAACATTTGCAAAAGAAACAAGAGCAAAATGATCATTAGCATACCTTGAGGTTTCATAAATTTCATTCAAAATTCTGGTTTTTCTAGGAGAAATAAATGGAGATGTTGATTGTGTATCATCCTGAGAACTTGTTGATGAACTATATGAAGATACCTTTGATGGAGAACTCCTTGTAGATGAACTAGATGGAAGATACCTTTGATGGAGAACTCCTTGTAGATGAACCTGAAATTGTCACTGTAGATCAATGCTTTGATTGACCATTATTATCAAGGATTAAATTCTCAATATGTGGAGTAAGCAATTTATCTTCACTTTCATCCTTAAAATAAACTCCCCCTTCATCAAATATCACATCTCTACTTACATAAAGCTTATGAGTAAGAGGATCATAACACCTATAATCCTTACTTTCATTTGAGTATCCAATAAAAATACATTTTATAGACTTTCCATCTAGCTTTTGTCTTTGTTCAGAAGGAATATGAACATAACATGTAGACCCAAAAAATTTCAAATGAGAAACAGTTGGATTTTTACAAAACCAAGCTTCATAAGGAGTAGAGATTTTTACCATTTTTGTAGGAATTCTATTGGGAATATATATTGCTGAATGCACTGCATCTGCCCAATATATGTTTGGAAAAGCCATTTATTTTAACATACATCTAACCATCTCTACAATTGTTATGTTTCTCCTTTCTGTTGTACCATTTTGTTGAGGAGTATAAAATGAAGTTAAATCCTTTTTGATGCCATGTGAGCTGCAAAAATCTTTAAAAGTATTGGAGGTGAACTCTCCTCCTTTATCAGTTCTTAAAAATTTCAAATAGAACCCTGATTCCTTCTCAACACGTGATTTAAATTTTTGAAAAAAGATAAAATCTTGAGACTTCTCACTTAGAAAATAAACCCAAGACATTCTTGAAAATTCATCGACAAAAAGAAGGAAATATTTGTTCTCTGCAAGGGGCAAAGTTTGCATTGGGCCACAAATTTATGCATGTACTAAAGCCAAAGGATCTGCTACTCTAAATTGATGAAAAGGAAAGCTATCTATGTGTTGCTTCCCTATTACACAACCTTCACATAGCTTGTTATCAGGATTTATGAAAGAAGATAAGCAAGGATAATTTTAGGGGCGGAATTTATCCCATGGGCTATTTTTCCATGTTTTTTTCCAAAAAACATTCACCAATTCGCATTTTTTGAAGCCTTGTTTCACCCAATTTTGATGGGGTAAATTTTTTTCACTCTACAAATCGCCAAATTATTATCTAAACTATATAAAATCCTTAGAAATTGAAATAATTTTAGAAAAATATCGCCAAATATTTTATAGTTTACATTTTAAGAATTGGTAAGATTCGCCAAGGTTTATACACTTTTAAATAAGTATGGGTCCTTAAAATTATCCCTGAAGATAAACCTCTTACTAAATTCTTCTTTTGCAGCATAGAAAGAGATCCAAAATTAAGGTGTCCTAACCTTTTGTGCCAAAGCCAAGACACATCAACAGAGGGCTTCAAACAAGTTACATTTGATTCCATTCTGAACATAAACATCCTATTTTCTGTCATACGAACTTCAGCAACTAGGGCAGTATTGTTAAAAATCTTACAAAACCTTCCTTCAAAAACAATTTTGTAATTTTTAGAGTTTAACTGCGCTATGCTAATCAAATTGTGCCTTAAACCTGGAACAAACAAAGTATCTTGTACATGCATAACACCTCCATTCTTGACTTTTATGGCAAGGGTACCTCTACCCATTATATTTGCTTCATTATCATTGCCAAAATTACTTTCCCCTTCACACTCTCATCTAACTTTACAAATAGATTCTTTTTCCAGTCATATGATTTCAACAACCACTATCTAAATACCATGTAAAATCATCTTTAGATTCAAGGAAATTACATTTAAGAAACAGAGTTTGAGAGATTTCACCTTCTTCCTTACTGAAATTTGCTTGAGCGGTGTCTCTCTTCTTCTTAAAACAATAGCTTTCAAGGTGACCATCTTTATTACAGTAGCTGCAATGAAAAAGGCCTCTTCACGCGTTGCTGCTTCTTCCTTTACCTCGGCCACCTCTTCCTCTACCTCTACCATGACCTCTACCTCCTCTAAAAAAGGGAGTAGAAGCTTCAGTCATGGCAGTTGAAAATATATTCTTCTTCTCACCAACTTTCAACTTAATTTGGAAAGCTTGATCAAAATATTCATCATTCTTCTTCAACCTGTCTTCATGAACTTGAATACTACCAAATAAATCAGTAAGGGTTAGCTGAGATAAATCCCTTGACTCTTCTATAGCAATAGTAACTGGATCAAACTTTTTGGGAAGACTTCTTAAAACCTTTTCAACAATCTTCCTATCTTCAAGTGTTTCACCATGAGCATGAATAGCATTTACAATATTTTGAACTCTAGTGATAAAAAATACAACATTTTCACTTTCTTTCATAGATAGAGACTCAAAATCTCTTCTCAACATCTAAAGTTTAACAACATTTACCTTGATAGATCATTTATAAGCTTTTTCCAAAGTTTCCCAAGCATTATGGGAATTTCCACATTCTGCAATTTTCGGAAACACAGAGATATCAACTCCTGTTTGAAGAATAAACAAAGCTTTAGCATCTTTCTTGTGGTTTTCCTTCAACTCTGTCTTTTGATTAGCTGATAATGCATTATAAGTAGTTTGATCAGCTGGATCTGTGTATCTTGCATAAACAAGTAACCATAAATCTTGTGAGAGGAACAAAGTTCTCATCTTCGGGTGATTCCACGAAGGTGGTTCACCATTTGTGGCGCATGGGAGCCAAACAAAGTGTTTTTTGCACCCTCGATCGAGGTATTTTCAAGCCCTCGATCGAGGTTTTAAACACTCGATTGAGGGTTTGAAAATACCTCGATCGAGGGCTTCAAAATACCTCGATTGAGGGTATTTAAATAGCTCAATCGAGGGCTAGTTTAAACACTTGATCAAGAAAATAGCTCGATTGAGGGTTTGAGACAAAAAGAAAAAACAAAAATAGGGCCTGTCCTATCGGTCGGCCTTGTTCGACAGTGATAGCACAGGCCATGCCGAATACGACGGCTCCAAGCCCCTCAACCGAGTGTCCACAGCCATCACAGAATGCCCACGTCCACCTCCGTCAGCCATGGCTTCAAATCCACAAGGTAGGTGGATTTCAACCACATTTTGTTTGTTTTTCAAAAAAACTTAAATTTTTTATTTGTTTTCAAAAAAATCCCAAATTTGTTTTTGTTATTTGTTTTGAAAAAAACCATAAATTTGATTTGTTTTGTATATAAAAATGGGTGTTTAAAACGTAGATGTAATTTATTTTTTATGAATTTGTGAATGTAACCATTGAAAACAAAAACCATCGAAACCAAAAACTATTGAAAGTAAAACCACCATCGAAACCAAACCAAAAACCATTGAAACTAAAAAAACACCATTGAAACCAAAACAAAAACCATTCCAAAACATTTTTTGTTTTAAATTTATGTTCTATTTATTTTTTAAAATTATTAATATTTGTTTTATGTCGACCGGTAGCATTTCACGGCATAAATGCTACTGGTTTTATTTTAAAATGTGTTTTGACAAGCAAAAATGATGCCCGTTTTTTTTCAATCCTCTGAGAACGCCAAAAGGATTGAAAAAAAAATAATCATATTAAGTTGTCAGTTAACAAAAACCATTAACATTGAATATTTTTAATATTTATAATATAAAACTTTATTAATTTAAAAATTAAAAGAATAGTATTTTTTTTAATATTTAATTAATTATAATATTGATTCAAAAATATAAACATAAACAGTAATAAAATATTAATCAATATAACTATAATATTAATGAAATTAATAATATTAATAAAATTAATAATTTATTATATTTTTAATATTTATTAATTTTTTGAAATTGAATATTTTTAATATTTATAGTATAAAATTTTATTAATTTAAAAATTAAAAGAATAATATTTTTTTAATATTTAATTAATAATAATATTGATTCAAAAATATAAACATAAATCATAATAAAATATTAATCAATATAACTACAATAAATTAATGAAATTAGTAATATTTTTTTTTTTTGACCAGAACATTGGGGAATTGTATTAGAGCCGGTATTTTAGCAACCGAAAGCTATTACATATTAGTAACAATACACCTCCGTAGAAGATCAGCGAGCTTACAGAGTTCGCCCAAAACATGGCAGGGCTCAACTACTCCCAGATGCCAGAATTTATTTAGCTATTACAGAGAAGGGAGGCGTATTGTGCTGCTGGTTCAGTGATCATTTTTCCAGCTTAGATTTCAGATTAGTGACTTGAGCTTCCAAAGCTGCGATTCGGTGCCCGAAATTGCCATGGGTGTTCGCGACATCTTTGAAGCCGGTTCTCGTTTCATCTTTTAACTCGTCCATATGTTCAGTGAAATCTGCCCTGAGCTGCATGAGGTCTTTGTTCAGCAAGTTCCAGGTTTGCTCCCCAGCCTTGGAGAGCGCCTCTAACTTGGCCTTCTGGTCGTCATATTTTTCCCTCAAATGCCCCAGGGCCGCTTCCAGAGCTCCAATGCGTTCTTCAGCTGATAGACCGGAGCTGGAGGAGCTGTTCGACGCCATCACGAACAGAGTTGCTCTGGGAACCACAATCTGAGCCGGGACTGGTGATCGGTATCTCGGAGATCTTGAACTAATCTTAACAGCAGAGCTCGCGATACAGAAAGGTGTGTGGACAAAACCGGGGAGGAGCTCCTTTATCAGCAGGGAGGGAGACTCCCGAGGGCGCAAGGACCTGTCACAGAGCTGTGGAGCAGGGAATCTCTGCATACTCATGGAAAATGTGAAATGGGAAGGCCATAGAGTGAGTTGTGTGAAGATACGGGATCTCTTACAGCTAGGGGATGTCACATCTCTGACTCGAGCCATTGATTCTTAGATTGCCTTGAGCCAACTCAACCCCTTTATTAGCTTCCAAGTCTGCATTTTTATTCAGCACACGGAGCACATGGTAGAATCTTATTTTTTGGAAATGATTGCTCATTAGTAATATTAATGAAATTAATAATTAGTAATATTAGTAATCTTATTTTCCGATAAAATGAAATTAGTAATATTAATGAAATTAATAATTTATTATTAATAACATTATATAAACACATATTTTTATATTTATACATATAATATCATAAAAATACTTATATATAAAAAATATTATTGTAGTGTTACTTTCACTTTTTAATAATATATGCACCTTTTTCATTTTAAAAAACATACTTAAGTGTATAAAAATAGAATACACACTAAGTTGCCTTTCATTTCACTACACTAAATAATATTCAAAATTTATATATATTTTAATTTTTTAATAATATATATATTATATAACATTTTAAAAATAAATTTAAATATTATGTAATTAAATTTAAATATGTTTATTAAATTCAATATTTATTAATATAATTATATTTTAATATAAACTAATAATTTTATAAAATATTTTGCAATAGCCTATATAATTAATAGTTATTGAAGCTTATCTTATAAAAACAGCAATTTATAAATGAAAGAATGAATATAAATGATATATCAAATATGTAAAATCACTACTGTTGAAATGTAAATATTTTATTTTAAATTTGTTTCATTATGTGAAATGACATGTATAGTAGGCCTTACATATGACATTCACCTCTAGATTCAAAGGTCTTTGCATGCACTATTTAGATTATACATACAAATGTAATAGCCTAAAATTCTCTATTAATTATCAATCCACTCTTATGTGGTTTCCTCTATACTATGTGTAATAATTTTGGAACTAAGAGTGATATTGTTTAATTGTTTTCATGTCATTATATAGTTTGAATTTGTAAAATGGGTAATAATCTTGTTGTGCAATTACAACCACATGAATAGGTAGTCATTGCCAAATGATAAAAATATCTCAAGTTTGGTTGAATTTCTATTATAGTATAATGTTAAATTTATTTCTCCTTAAAATTTGATTGTGATTGTATATTTGTTTAGTCCTTGAAAGGTTAGTATATTTGTTTAGTCCTTAATTTATTCCTGAACCATGGTCCAAAACCCATCCCTAGTGCACAAAACTGAATGTTTCCATCCATATCCAACTTTAAATGTAAACCCATCAATAGTAATCAAAACCTTAAAATGACATTAATTCCTACACATAGAGACTATGAATATTTTCAACAAGACATGTGTCAACCATATCTATTGGTCCTAGATTCCTAAAATCTTATTTTAGGGACCACTGTAGAGGTCCATAGGTCCAAGATTGCTCGACTAGTACTAACTTATGAGATTTATAGGTCCATGGTTGTTCATTCAAATTGATTATCAATTACGAGAAGCATTTTCAGATAATAAAACTGTTATCACTCCAGGAAACTACTTAGGGTTATAAGCTAGGTATGCCTGGTAACTTAAGAAAATATGTTTTTGTGTCTTTTGAAAAAGGGTGGATCAATGGGATGACTAAATCAGAGTACAGTATTCAGACATTCAGCATGTAAACAGATGAAACAGTGCCCTCAAGAATCGATTGATCAGCATATAACATCAAAGGTGGATGAAGAAAACATGTAACCAAACCAGTACAAAGTAGGGCTCGAGAGACATTCAAGGAACTGGAATCAAGCTGTGAGCTAAACAATGTAAAGAGAACATTCACATTCAAAGCTAGACAACACTGATACAGTGAAAGAGAAAATGAAAACTGATATCGAAGTTGAAGGAAACCTGTGATCTATATTAGCATAGGAAAACCGAATACAGTAGCCAATTATTCCATCCAAAATCGAACCATTTAACAGTCTTGGTTCTGTGGCTTTATAGCCTTTACAAAATCGTTTTTTCCAGATCCTAAAAGCATGGATCTGTTTAATGAACTAAAGTACTAACTGAAAGTTAAAAATAAAAAGATAGGGACTAATCCCTAAAATCATGGACATTCAGATATGGAGATCTTCTTCAACGACTCGATGGTTGGTGAAGTGAAGCAGCCTTCCAAGGCTCGGTGAACTGGTTTGGGCGCGCTACAGATTTGATTTTCATGATATGGTAGTCGACCTTTGCAAAAACAGGCTTTCGGCAGCTAACTATTCTGCTGATTTCGTGCCTTAGCTGCCGGAAGTCAGACCTTTCGGTAGCTAATGAGCTTTGGGGGGCTCGCCTAAGCTGCCGAAAGCCGTAACTGTTTCACAAAATTAAACTCAAATGCTGCTTAACTGATTTTGTGCCTTAGCCGCCGGAAGTCAGATTCTTCGGCAGCTAATGAGCTCTGTGGGGCTCGCCTAAGCTGCCGAAAGCCGTAACTGTTTCACAAAATTAAACCCAAACGCTGCTTAACTGATTTTGTGCCTTAGCCGCCGGAAGTCAGATTCTTCGGCAGCTAATGAGCTCTGTGGGGCTCGCCTAAGCTGCCGAAAGCCGTAACTGCTTCAAAAATTAAGACCCCAAAACGCTGCTTTCCTGCATGCTCGTGACCAATCGCTAGGACTTCTTTGAGACTGCTCTTTTCCCTCTAGTCACTCGTTTAGTCTGTCTTTGTTGAACCTTCACAGGATGTTCTTGCTGAGCTTCCACAGGCTGTTCTTGCTGAGCTTCCACAGGTGTTACTTCCTCAGGGATCGTGGCCACCTCAGCCAACGTGTTTAGACCAGATGGTTGTGCTTCTGTTACTGCTGGTTGTACCTTTGTCCCCGACGATTCCTTCATCTTTAACCTGAGCATCCTGAGGTTACGGTAGAGCTTGACATTGTCTTTTATCAGCAATGCGTTCCTCTCGGTTGTTTTCTGGAGTTTTTCGAAGATTTCCTTGCTCCGATCATGCAGTGCCATATTCTTTTCAATTAGCTTTGCGTTGTGCAACTTAACCTGTTCCTCATTATGTCTTGCCTGGGAAAGTTCCTGTAGCAGCTCATTGACTTTGTTGGTCTCTGGTGTGGAAGGTTTGGGACCTGGTACATCAGTCAAGGGAGGGTCTTTACCTTTCTCACTCTCCATGGGCTGCTCTGCTCCTTGTTTTCCTTCGTCTTCAGATTCAGATCCTGAGTAGGGGAGATTTAGTGGGTTTGTTCCTTGAGGAGTTCCTTCAGCTTGTTCAAATACCAATTTTTTCTTTGACCTTCTCCTTTTGCTGGATGAGGAAGGGGATTCCATTTGGGCTTGAGGAGAGATGGCTCTCCTCCTTCTCTTGCTGGTTTTGGGAGTGCTGCTCTTCTCGCCCTTGCCCTGCTTGACTGCCTCTTCATTGACAAGCTCTATGGGAAACTCGTGCCAGAATAAAAAGTAATTCTAGTCCACACTTCTCTTCTTCAGAAGCTCCTTGATTATCAACGTTATGAGACCCTGGTGAGAGATCCTGCTTGCAATCTTGCTTGGCTTAGCCTGGACTTGCTTTGCCATTTTAGTGAGGGTTTTATGGAAGAAGTATGGCAGATTAATCTTTTCTCTCCCTGTGAAATGATTCAACATTTTGAAATGGTAGTGCAGCACCCTGTGATAACGGCCTTCACAAGTTATGTAAACGATGATGGCCTTTACAAGAGCCTGCCATTGAGGTTCGAGAAAGGCGATGGGAATATCCTTTCTCCACCTGATTTCCTTATGAGCTGGTAGGAGATATGACCTGAATTCAATGTCCGAAACTTTAGTGGTCTTAAACCAACTCTGTCCTGTTCTGGGGAGACCCGTACATTCGGCTATAGCTGCCTCATCCACATGAAATTCTTCTCTGCCAAACTTCACTGTTCTCCCGTCGTAGCTCAGAGAAAACGCCTCAGCAAGTGGCTGGATGAAACTAGTGAGTCTCTCACAGTAGTCAAAAACTTCTGCAGACTTGAAAAACTCGGCCACTTGTGGATGGGACTCGAGATACCAGACCCCGTCTAGTTCTGTCCTGAGTGGCAGATTTGTTTTTTCCATGAGTCGAGCCCTTTGTTTTTTGCAGCAGAATATTAAAAAGACACTGTGCTAGAGTCTCGTCCTGATGGGGGCATCCCTGGATAAATGATTGGCTCTGATAAAAACTGCCTGAACAGAATAAAAACTTCAACTGAGCGATAAAATGAAAAACCCCATGACCATGGCCCTGCTTACAACGTTTTGGGAAAAAGATGCCTTCCATCTGAGCCGAGCGAGTGATTACTTATGATATCGTCTAGCTCGTGTGAAATTATGAAGCGATCAGCTGCGAATGATCCTCAGATATGCATTAAGAGTTCCTGTGTTACCCTACGCAGTCAATGATGTGGGTGTTTAATGACTCGCCTTCGGCAGCTTACCGACATTAAAACTCATGATGGTCATATGAGATGCGTTCTGATCTTCCCTTCGGCGGCAAAACATACAGGCTCTCTTGATGTGAAGTCCTGTGTTACCCTGCGCAGTCAATGATGTGGGTGTTTAATGACTCGCCTTCGGCAGCTTACCGACATTAAAACTCATGATGGTCATATGAGATGCATTCTGATCTTCCCTTCGGAGGCAAAACACACAGGCTCTCTTGATGTGAAGTTGAGTACGGACACGTACTCTCCTTTTTTAATTTTCTGATAAGATCATTTTCGGCAGCTAACATAACTTTAGTAATTTCAGTTAATCCTTTCAGCTGCCGAAAGTGAGCCTTTTCGACAGTTAACTGGCCTCTGCAAAACAGAGTTAGCTACCGAAACTTGTCCTTCCAAAATTTGAAACCAAGACTCAAATAAATCGGATTTTTTGACTCAGTAATAAGAATGAGGACCTCCTTATGGACTCTAATAAATTTAAAAATAAATTTTGGATTCAAACCTATCACCTAAAATAATGAAAAACTGACTGGTTATTTTAGGAGATAACAAAAACAATTCCTTTTGGTGGTAGATATGTCATTCATTTGGGATACCTTGGTCAATTACCTCATGTGAGTGATAACCCTATATATGCATGGAACACAACTTAATTCTTTTTATCAAATAGTCCAACCCTCTCCCAATGATAAACACATAGGATTACGATGTTGTTACTAACCATTCCATGCATAGACACATTAACACTACACATTCACCAATCATGCCTTTACATAAGAATAACTTGCATCATTATCTATAATAAAGTAGGATCATCATTACAATATCAAGCAATAGGTTAGTATGCATCATACCTTTACATAGGTTAGTATGGTTCAATTTAAAAGGTATATTATTGAGACTCAAACATATAGCGAGCCCCAATTGACTTAGGCTTGATTCCATTTCCCCTCCATCCCATACCTGTATGTTGTCGCAACAAGTGTTGAACAACTAAATTTGATGCCTAGGCCCCTATGATGCTAGCGTTGCTAATAAAAATGATATTGAAATTGAAACTGGAATTGAAATGTAAATTTGAAATTGAAAATGAAAATGATATTGATATTGGAAATTGAAACTAGAATTGAAATGTAAATTTGAAATTTAAAATGAAAATGATATTGATATTGGAAATTGATATTTAAATTGAATTTTAATTTTGAAATGAAATTCGAATTGAAAATAAAAAATTGAAATTGAAATGAGAAATGAAAATTGAGAATTGGAAATGTAATTAGAATTCAAATCAAAATTGAAACTTGGAATTTGAAATTGAAATTTGAATTTGAATTGTGAAATTTGAAATAGAGTGGCAGCCAGAATCGAGTGCATCAAGGGCATCAGGTGCATATTTTTGGTTAGATACATTTTCAGTAAATTTTTAGTATATAATGCATTGAATTTCAATTGCAAATTATAATATATATTTTTAGTAACATTTGTGTTTTGGTTTGGATAGCAGGTGCCCCATCAGGGGGATCGTACTACGATGAGGTCGCACAAATCACTCTCGCTAATATCACTGCCCAGTGAGAGTGGGTGAACTCGTGTGTGTGTAGATTGAGGGAGGATTCTCCCACATGGTGATATTTATCCATGATGTTATCAGCAGTTGATGAGATGTTGGCCCTCTATAAGATGGTGGGACCTCTCAATCACATAGAGGGTGGGACCTCTCAATGACATTTGGCATCATTCATGCCAGAGGAGGAGACAGGATGTCATTGGGATACACAAATGGGAGGACGCCAAAGTCGCCATAAGAGAGCATGACATCAAGGGTACTTTGTTCGACATCCCACCTGACCGCCCTTCTGGTCAACCGCTTAGACTCAGGGAGTTTAAGTTGGAGGCCACTGCACCACACCTATATGATAGATTCGTGGGAGCATGGGGCATGTTCCCCCACCAGGACCAGGTCCCATTGTACTTTGCAAAACATGTTTATGCAGAGTTTGTTTTGGACATGCACCTAGATTACACCAGCACAGGGTCCCCTTTCTATGGGGATGGTAGGGGATGCTCCTACCAATGTCCTAGAGCTTGGAGAGACCCTTCCTTCGTGCCACCTGCTCCGAGGTTGGTACCGATTCTATACAGGGCGGTTATTAGGTCGGGGGATGTGGAACAATCATTCCAGCTTGCTGCAGAGGCTAGCGGCTGACCTTGCAGACTCGTTGTTCACTGCCATGGGTAGTGTTGTTGTTGCTACGCATGGAGAGGCATCTAGACCACCCCCTCCACCTGCAGAGCTAGAGATTGAGTATCTCCCTAGTGACTTGCGCAGAATCCTCGATTGCGAGGCCCTACTGAGGTATGCTGAGTCAGCCCGAGATGCATACTTTTGGTCATATCATAGATCCGTCGCTATAGGATAGGTATACTTTTGTACAATTATGTATATATGTTCTTCATGTTACATCATATTATATGTCGTAAATTGAATGGTTAATAATACTTAAGAGATTTGTCTTCTATTGCTTCATGCAGGGAAGCACATTCATGGATTAGCTCTTTGCTAGTGAGCCATTGGTTAGTCCATCTGCTCATCCCAACCCGTGAGCGGCAGTAGTTGAGGTAAGTTATAATTTATGTTCTAATTTAATTTGAGTTTATTATTTCCTAGTTTAAATAATTTATGTTTTATTTTTTAATTTTCGAGATTTTATGTTTTAGATCTTAACTTCAAATGAATTTCAAATTGTACAGGGCAAAGGAAAGGGGGTAGATCCTGACGATGGACATGAGGACAACGAAGGTCCTCACGAGCTGGGTCGAGACATAGATGTGAGTTTTAATTTATGTTCCAATTCATGTTATTTAGTCACATTTAGTAATTGATTTTTGTACTTTATGTTTCAATTTTTGAATTATAACTTAAATTATGTTAAGTAGTTTTAATTTTTAATAAATCTAACTTATTAAATATAATGGCATATTACACAGGCATCGATACATGTGGATTGCAATGTTGCAATGGATTTCACATATGATTGGGATTGAGCTTGAGTACATGGTCTTGATGAAGGGCCATCTACCCATATTCCTACCCCAATTTCAGATATCACCATTGACTCGACAGATATGGATGTATTCATTCATGGTTTACCGTTTCAGATCTAGCATCAGTCTACTACACACAAGGGTGATCAGAGGGATGATCGAGGGCCTTGTGGGGGTAGTGGCCAATGAGTTGATGATCTATACATTTCCATGTTTTGGATATTTTCATATTTGATATATTTTCATGTTTTGGATGATCTATATATACGTTATCATGTTTTGGATATGGATTTCTATCATTTATACATGGACTTTTATTATATATGCACTTTGGATATGGACTTTTGGATATTTTGTATATTTTATCATATTGATGTCTTCATGTGTATTTTGTACATGATTAGAAATCGATTGTTTTTTATATTAGATCTGGATATAGTTATTACAGTTACAAATTTATGTTTTGTCGTTTCAAATGCAAATTTAATGTGTAGTTACAACTTAGTTTAATTTAAAATGCAAATTTCGACTACATTAGAGAACATCTTCCAAAATTTAGAATTGAATACATACATTACGTTTTAAAATTGAAATTACAATTCCAATTCAATTACAATGTAAAATTTCAAATTTAATGTGTAATTTCAATTACAATTTAGAAGCTCGTTTTCAACTACATTACAATTGCATAAATGAAATCAACACATAAAATTAAAATACATTTGAAATTAATAATTGAAATTACAATTACATTATGTTGTCTATACATTACAATTCAATTACAATTTACACATTCCAATTCAATTACAATTTAAAATTAAAATCTCAAATTTAATGTGTAATTTCAATTGAAAATTCAATGTGTTGTTCCAATTTACAAGTTCAATTTCAATTACATTACAATTGCATTTGAAATAGCAGATTTTAAATTAAAATACATTGCACAATCTAAAATTTAAATTTTACAATTTTACATTGTATATAGATGTATTTTAAATTCTCTTGATTGTATTTGAAATCAAAATTTAAAATTAGAATACATTTGAAATTGAAAATTGAAATTGACATTTTGCATTATGTTGTCTACACATTACAATTCCTTATAATTTCCACATTCCAATTCAATTATATGGAAAATGTAATGTGTAATTTCAATTGAAAATTCAATGTGTTGTTGTATATAAGAATGTTTTTGTCCATTGAGAGTGTGAAATATCCCTTGAGACAAAATTATCTAATTACAAGTTCTATAGTATGTAGGTAATCTATGTGTTCTTTTCTTATAAGTGTGTGCTCTAATCTAAAGTTGTAAAAGTATGGTTTGTTTTCTTGGAAATGGGCATAACCACCTAGTTAATATAAGAAACAAAAATATGTTGATAGTAGATGCTTGTGCAACTATGGTAGAAACTATGCTTGTACAACTATTTCATATGGTTTATGTTTTGATGACAAGTGGAGATAATGGCACCATTTGATTCAACTAGGTAAGTTGCATATATGAAGGCATGTACAAATTATTACATTTCCATGTTATTATTATGTTTACGTTTCAACTTTCATTATTACGTACAATCCATGTATGTCATAGAGATTCCATGCCTATGCGTGCAAAACTACATGATAAAAATGGTTTTTGATGCATGTAATCCAAAAATTGAGAATGTTTGATGGTTATAAATTATAGTGAATGTTTGTGAGTTGTGCTAACAATGGGTATTGTTTGCATGAAAATATATTCAAAGATTATGTGTAAGTGCCCTTTAGTTGAATAGTACCCTCTATCTCCTATGTTATATTCCATGTAGCACCAAGTGTCAATATTTTTATTAAATGGAATGAGGAGAGGCAAAAAAAATTGGTCCTAACTTTGATATGTTCTTGATAACAAAACTAATTGATTATTGTTGAATGAAACATTTTTTCAATACATTGGTATTTGATAATATTTTAATATAATTGATAATGAAATACAATGTAATTGATGACGAAATACAATGAATGGATTATAATGTATAAAATTTTGCAAATTTGAAATAAAAATTTAAAATTAGAATACATTGTACAATTCAAAATTTAAATTTTACAATTCCACATTGTATATAGATGTGTTTTAAATTCTCAATTACATTACAATTGTATTTGAAATCAAAATTTAAAATTAGAATGTATATTACAATTTAAAATTGAAAATTTACAATTACATTATATTGTCTACACATTACAATTCAACTATCTATTATATCTTTAATATTGTTTTTAAAGCATCTAAACAAATACCTATAAAACTATTATGGATGAAGTTCATCGTGAATTGACCATACATTCAAGTGTATTCACATTGGAGCACCATGACCCAAATTTCACAAAAGACTCCCATCTAGTATTTGTATTCTTGACATTAAAGCATCTACAAAAATACATTTATAAAACAACCTCCACAAAAATCTCCAAAAAAATATTACACAAGACAACATGAAAACTATGCCAATGATCTGCAAGTGGCATACATGTAACTCATTCATCTGGCCAATGGGTTATAGGAATGCAAGTCTCCATAATATGATCATGGTCAGCTTCTGTCATCTTCCATCTCTTTGGATCACCTCTCTTCACCTTGATTTCTGTTAGATGTATCCGAGTTACCACCACCAAATGACTGTATTGAAATTATATATATTCAAGCGAAAAATCTCTGTAAATAATATGATCACCCTGTTTTTTCACTTTTTCAAAAAAGTGTCCCATAAGAACCATGTCTCCAGTTTGGTATGTGAAGTCCCCATCTTGGTAGGGTCGCACCAACCTACTTTTTATTTGCGTGCACCGCATCAAATAGCATGCCACAGTTTCTTGGTTGTGGGGGGGTGCAATGACAATGAATACATCACCTGCAAGATACATTACAAATATTATTCAAATGTCATACGTGCATTTCTACAACATTTGTATGTGTGTAATATATAATGAACTAATTAACTTAATGAAGACTCTTGTACCTTCGCTAACCATATCAGAAACTCGATCATGATCTAATGAGACCATTGCCTCTTCAGTGTGCATCTCTTGCCATGTTGGAATTGGATGTGGGCCCTTTGGATTAAGAGAGACATATTTCCATGGTTTCACATATACATCATTTTCACAGTGATCAAGCCCGCATCCATTTGCATCAATGCAAAAATCGCAAAAACAGGCATACTTCCTCGTTTCAATGGAAAATATGTCACCCATGTCTTTACTTCTCACATAATTTAATTCCCTCGTACCATGGATGGTCTCATAATACCACAGCATGGATCTATTAACATCTCCAAGGGAAACATCCCAAAAGAACCTGCATGCAATTCAGTTTTTCATATATAAATTCCTATGGAGTATGTGTTCTTTTGGAAATGATGATATTGAATGTTATTAGCTTATTAATTGAGTTTGGAGCTTATTACCTGCACACCGTCCTTGCTTGTTCATGACCTTGATGTCCCAAATGACGTATGCACCAATCAACTACTTCAATGGAGCATTTGAGTCGGGTTGCACCATGACTCATCCGATACCTTCGAAGTGCTCGTTTCACACATGCACATGCGCCATCATGTTCACCCTTTCCATGCCCTATCTCAAACAAGCTCCAGGTGTGTCGGATTCCTGTCTGTTTGTGAAGGCAGCTCAACCAATAAAATGAGAGTGCCAATTTGAATTACCGTGCACACCCATCTGACCAAATCCAGTGTCCAGTAAATGATATGCCTCTCTTCCTAAATGAATCATAAATCAACCCAAAGAAGTGTTGAACGAACAATGTGCCATGCTCACGATCATCACTAACATAAAAATGGTACTCCTTGATCACTTCACGTGACTGAGGAGTGTTATCCCTACCATCAATGTTTTCCTGAGCATGTCTGTAAAATACATGTACGAAGATAGACACCTGGTCGGAGTGATAGTACTCATTCTGTATCTCTCTCTGAGGAGCAAAGGTGTGGTTCTCCGCAAAGTCTACCACTGATAAGATTGTGCCTGGCTCAAATACCTCATGAGAATGTTTGAATTCTTAAGCTTGCCACCTGGACCTATGGGAGTGCTTTACGTATTTATAAATTTGACTTTGAAACTTCTCCATGAAATCTGAAACAGGAATCTCATCATCGAGCAAGTCAATCCTCTTGGATGGGACAGATGAAGAAGATGTTGGATTCATGGTGACGTACTCGTACCTCTTCCACCTAACGGTTATATCTGACAATCCATGGTGTGTTGGATTGATAGGAAAGTTCCTATGGAACAATGTCAAATCACTGCATTCATGGCATTTTCTCCCACCTACACACCTCTTATTGAAAAACATGTGTTCAGGATTCCTGTTGCATAGTATCATACAAATAAAATCTCGCACTGTGTGAGGAGCTAGTACATCGTTCCAGTGCCTTTTGCAAAAATCCAGAAATGTGTCATAGTATAGTTGAAATTCAACATGGTATCGGCAGCAACAAGTGTCGCGAATCATATTCGACCTAATATACCATGGTTTCAATTTGTTGAACATGTTAAATGATATTTGAACCCCAGGATTGGTTTCTTGGAATTCCTCGTAAAGTGCAACTCCCGTCATCTCCATCACATGCTTACAGTGCTCTTGATAAATTCCTCTGGATAAACATTGTCACAGGACATGCTTTCGATCTGGAATAGCACAAGAATGGCTATCCCAGAACTCTATCACCTTCTCTCTAATGTCTGATGCCATCCTGCCTTGATAGGGTTCCCTACAAATAAGATCCCAACAAGCAGCTTCATCATTTTCATCTATCTGGACCCTGAATTTAGTATATTTGAGCAATGTTCTTTTTGAAACATTAAGCAATGATGCCATTGTTGATACCATTCGATTTCTTGAGGTGCTTTGTGCTACAAAAGCCGTTGTAATTGCCCTATGAGCAGCTTGGGTATCATTATTTCTTGATTTTCCAAACGAAGATAATGCAGTTCTTACATTTTCTATTGCATTCTCGCATGTCTTTTTTGTTTTAACATCTTGAAAACCCAACAACTTTGTGGCACGTTTCAATTTTTTGTATTTTATCAACCCATGTAGGATTTGAGCTTATGCGATCATTGAATGTTGTTCAAAATATGACTTTATTATGCTATTGACATGCTCTTTAACTCTCCGACCAGGGATCGAGTTCCCAATCTCTTCTTGTGCATAAACCACTGCACAATCCTCTAGAAAATTTTCACCCCTTCTAACCCCACTGCAACTCCCAATTCTACTTTCAATGTGAGACAAAAAGGTGTCATGTGATGGCTGATCAGGATCATGAAGGGGCACAGGGTCATGTGATTCTTGATCACCATGATGAGATGTCTGACCATAATCTCTCCCTACATAACATGCAAATTAAAAAATTGAAAATTGGTTACTTGATAGTTGTGCATTGAACTTTAAAATTGCTAGTAACTTGAAATTTGAAGTGGAAATTGAAAAATTGAAAAGTTGAAAATTGCTTGTGAATTGAATTTTCCAACTAATACATTTAGCTTAAGAATTGTTCTAAGTAAAAATTGAAATTGCTAGTAACTTGAAATTGTTAACTTTATTAAACTTTAGAATTGTTCTAGAAGTAAAGTTTGAAATTGCTCGTAACTTGAATTTCAACACTTCTACCCTAGAATTACAAGGACAACATCATGAATCCCATGTTGTATATACGTGAAATAAATTAAGATTGGTTTTTTACCCATGATAACATACCTATTGTACTCTAAATGCATGGAAGAAAACATTGATTTAGAGATGAATACGATATTTAATTGAACACATTGTAGTGATAATAATATAATAAAATATTAGCTTAGGGGTTCAATTCTTCATGGTAAAAGTTCCTATTGGTTAAAGCTTCTTTGTTCTATTTTGATATTTTTATTTAAATTGCAATTTTAATTTTAAGAAATTGTAACTTTGGCAATTACAAATTCAACAATCAAAAGGTTGAGCATAAATTGCAATTTTGACAACTACTAAGTCACAATTTCAAGTTTGAACAAGCATGTGGTTGATAATAAATTCACATTTTTTGTAAGAAATTTAGATAAGTACATATTGAAATTTAAATAATTTTTTTAATTCAAATTGCAATTTCACCTTAAATTCCAATTTTGACATCCCAACAATTACATGAAAATTAAAAATTTGGCAATTCCAACAAATATATGATTTAGGAGAAATTCATAATTTTTAATGCAAAATAATATTTTCAATAGTTGATGATTTTGCAATTTCAACAATAAACAATTATGGAAATTCTAATTTTTATCATAAGTTGCAATTTAAGGATTTTTTTTTATCAATAATGCTTCACATATCAATGCAAGGTTGCAAACATTACAAATAATTATTTCCAATTTGTCCTAACAAAATATATGATTCTAATCATTAATCTTATCATGGTGATATGTCATGTTATGTAAATAAAAGTACATGTGATAGATGAAATTTTTTAAAGTAAACATTATAATTAAATAGCTCTTTGAACATTCATTTGTATTCAAATATTCATTACTATGAAAATATTGCCAACCACCATAACTATGAAAATATTCATTCATTTTTTTTTAAATTGAATAAATTCTAACTAATACATAACTATATCACAACATGTTCATTTCAAAATATTCATTCATTTGTTTTTAAATTGAATTTTCTAACAAAACAAGAATTGAAATTACATTTAACTTGAAATTGATAGTAATTTAAATAATTGCAATTAGTTAAATATGTACAATTTAACTTGAAAATAGTGTCCAAGTGTACATTTAATTTGAAAATTATTATAATAACATTGAAAATTGTTAGTAAAGTTTAGAAATTTGAAAATAGTTCATATACATACATACATTTTAACTTGAAAATAGAATCTAAATGTATATTTCATTTGAAAATTGGTGGACAATAAAATTGAAAATTGTTAACAACTTTGAAATAATTTGAAAATCGTTAAAGCAACTTTGAAACATAATTCGAAAATTGTTAGTAACTTTGAAATAATTTGAAAATAGTTAAAAATATGTAAATGTATTAACATGAAAATATGATCTAAATTTATGTGCTTCATTTGAAAATTGTTCCAATTTAACATTTGTTAGCCACTTAAAAATTGTTCCTTTAACATAAAAATTATTGAAAACTTTGAAATTTAAATAACAAATAGATGAAATAAATAAAAATATCATTACAAATAAATATGAAACAAATTAAATTATGAAATTTAATTAAATTTATTGGAAAATTGTTACTAATTTTATAAATTATGTAGCATGATATTTAAATTATGATAGCATGTAATTCAATAATTTACCTTGGTTTTCCTCCATTGAAATTTGTTGCACCAAATGTGCATCTTCTTCTTCTCTCAACCTGGCTCTTCGTTGTTTCATTTGTTTTCTATTCTTCTCACACTCTTCATTGTCATTTTGTTGTGTAGCATGTTTTCTTTGTCTTTTTATTTTTATTTCCCATCATATTACAATGAAAACATACAAAAAAAAATTCAAATTGTTATAACAAACAACAATATGTTAGTATGAAATCTTGAAATATGCCTACAAAGAAATCTTACATGTCTAATGAGTTCTAATTCAACAAGAAGAAAATGCCAAACTCTAATTGAAAAAAAAAATAGCAATGAGTAAAATTATTGTTTTTGATTAATTGTTTGTTGCTTATATACAGGTTGGTCGATATTTTTATGAGGAAATGGTAGTTGGTAACACTAAATGTTGCCAACTCATTTCCTGGGTTCGCCCTGGTTCGTTTTTATATTTTTTTTACACAGACAAACCCTCGATCGAGCAAATACCTCGACGGAGGGCTTGAACATACCTCGATCGAGGTCTTGTTAAACCCTCAATGGAGGTCTTGCTAAACCCTTGATCGAGGTCAGGTTAAACCCTCGATCGAGGTATTTTAAATATAGGCCAAGAGCCCTTTTCACTGCAGAATGAAAGTTTTGTCTCCCTTCCATAGAGTTAAACCATGTCATTAAATGCTCATTAATGAGCGGACTTGATACCATTACATTCGTCAATGAATCCTCTATTGAGATACATAAAATTTACTAATTTTTATCTTCATATGTCTTTTGTTTTTAAATTTCTACTAAAACTTGCCCTAAAAAACCCTGTCGACAACTTCGATTGAGCTCAAAGATAAATCAACAACATTCAAAATACACATCCAAAAAATTTGAAAAAATACACAAGCGCTAGATAAACATCCTCTTTAAAAGGGTATTTTTATTTTTGCAAATTATGTAAAAAATCAAAAGATTTCGTGCACACACACAAGTATGCAAAATGTGACTTAAATATTCATTAGTAAGTTTCGAAAAATAATAATAAATATAATTTTTCGACAAAAATTAAAAGAAAAATATGTAAGCCCTAGTGCACTCTGTCTAGATCATGTTCACATATTTCATTTTTTTAAATTATTACTTTAACAGTAAATTATTGTGCACACACACAAACTACTTGTTAATTGCTCTTCAAATTTTTAAGTACACACGTTTCATTAAATGAAAATTCGACACGATATATGGCATTGGTATATTTCGAAAAAAATATCATTGGAAAGCCAACATAATTCTCTACATTTAGTTTTTCAACTACATGTCAAAATTCATGTGGCAAGTATGAGTTTCGAGGGCTTCAATTTAATACATGAGTAAAATTTATGTTTTTCACCGTCATATTTAGCCAAAAAGAGTTACCCATCTTCATGGAATCACCCCTTCACACTCCAATACTCATAGTTTTCCCCACATAAAAGGGAAATCTGGTACTGCATTGAATTATTATTTTGAGCCATTGTCTCCTTTCCCTTGAGGCTACAAGCAACCACAAACCAATGCTCTCATACCAATTGAAGGATATGAAAAAAGGATTTAAGTGCTCTCTCAGGAGTCACACCCAAAAAATGGAGATCCTAATAAACTACTTAAAAATGACAAAATACACAGAAAGTGAATATCAATCACTAAGCTACAGCAATAAATCTCACACTCGGAAAAAATACTCTGTTTCTGAATACTACTGCCTTATGCTTTATTTCTGAAAAGAAAAGAGATATAGAGTACCTCTGTTACACATTGTAAATAAAAGAGGGAAACATAACATCCTTTGTTCCACAAGGTGTCAAAAAAGACCTCTATAATAGTCAACAAAGAGACTTTCTCTAACGAAACATACATTCAAAAACTGTATTTGATGAAAACAAACTTATCATTTAAATAACAAACTGAAAAACTAATGCAATGGATAGGGAAGGAAAACGTGGAAGCAATAGATCAACAAATGGCAGATTCGGTTACACAGCTAGAAAAAATGAGATAAATGCAGCCAAAAACTCAGGCATCATGTTTTTCAATCAGAACATTCCAGCTTTGGTTGCGTGGGATACATGGAAATCAAGAGATAGGGTGATTTTCCCGCAGGTTGTTCCATCTGAATATGTGGTGGTTAAAAAGGTTCTATATTTATTTATCTTTTATAAATCTGGTCCTTACACTTCCAAAGCACTTAAAAAGAGTGAATTGGTGTATATTCCATTTTCCAATAGAGGCATAGGTTATTTCGATGGAGTCTCGGTTGATGGGCATTGTGGGGCTGGTTTTTTCCTGATTGTCAACAAGGAGATCTCTTTCAAAATGAACTTAACTTGTGGGAAAGGTACTAATACTAAAGTTGAGTTGATGGCTCTTTGGGGGTTAGTCAAGGTGGAAACTCTTTTTGGCATTGACTCCATCCACATCTTCACTGACAATGGGCTAAGCGGAAATTTCACCTGAATATGTTACATTTAGCTCATTGGTGTAAAATGATTGAAGATATGTTAGCCTCTTTATATGATTTGTCCATTGATCATATTTATAGGGAACTAAACTATGTGGCGGACGTTCTATCTAAGGAGGATTTAGATGGTGAAGATGGTTGGCTTTCATGGGAGGAATGGACTAAGGGTGTGATGACACACTCATGAATTTTTTACTTTTTTGAAGACTAGCTCTATAGTGAGTGTTCCCTCACTAATCTATCAGTTTATTGATGTTTTCTTGTACTTGTATCTGACTTTGGATGATGGGTCCTCTTTTGGTTTGGTTTTTGTACTGGACAGTTTTGAGGTTTATATTGTTTCTGGATGTATTTGTTATTGACTAGTATTAGTAATAGAAAAAGTACCTTTTTTTTCTTCTTAAAAAATAAATGCAATCCCTCACAATATTTTTGTTTTATAAACATTAATTTTGGTTGTAAATAACATGAAATATACATTTATGATATATTATAGTATATTTGATTAAAATTATTACATATAAGAATTCTACTCGGGTATTTTATTGGTATTGAATTTTTTGGTTACATATAATTTTTTTATGTATCTATTCATATGCGTGCTAAATTATATTACGATGTTTCAATTTGAGGAATTATTTGGAAATACATTGTAATGAATGAATACGAGTGCTTAAAACATATTATACTACTATGTTTCAATTTGAGGAATTATTTGGAAATAAATTGTAATGAATGAATACGAGTGCATAAAATATAATGGCCGATTGCATGTGTATATTATACTACTATCTTTCTTACAACTATCATTGTGCCTTTATTGTAGACACTTTTCAACTGTCGTTTTCTGACACTAATGGCAGTTGCAGGTTCACTCACAGGCTCAATGCCACGCTTCCTTAAGGTGTGGTTAGCATGTTATTCGAATACTTAAGTGTCAGTTGCAGGGTCACTCACAGGCTCAATGCGATGCTTCCTGAAGGTAGGTTAACTTTTTTCTTTAATACTGAAGTTTGAATGCAACCTTGGAACATTTAGTGTTGCCTTTTTTTCTGGCACATAATTCAATTGAACTGGAAATTTAGTTGAATTTCTTAAAGCAACCTGGGAATCTTTTGATTTCCAATATAATGTGAGTGCACTTTGCATCGACCTGCACATGTTAGTAATTAATAGCAAACGTTTTTGTAGGGATGTGTATTTCTGTTTGATTCTTGCAGAAAGTATTTTTAATCACACTTTTATCATCATGAATCTGGAATGTGTATTTCGCTGCCTATAGAAGCTATCGATGAGCATGATCTGAAGCATCTCCAGTTGGCACATGTAGGCTAGAACAATTTCAAGCTTAAACTTTTGTCTGCTACAACAATTTCAATTTTACCATTTTTCAAACACTGACCGTGGCCTATTACATGCCTTTATTGGATTCTAGCATGACCTGCAAAATGTAAATGACCTCACCTTAACTATTTGGTTATAAAAAAATAAAAAGCATTGTGAATTGATAATTCATCAGTATGGTTTGAAAGAAAAATGTTTGAGTGATCTAGCTTGTATAACATAGCGGAAACATCATAAAACATTGCAGTTAATTTTGCTACACCTTATAACAAAAGTGAGCCTTCACACACATTAAAAGAACTTATGATAAAATTGAAAGGCTGGCAAATCCAAATATCTGGCAAACCAAGTAAGCAGACTACATAACAAAGTGGAGAATATAAAAAAGTAGGCTATTTACAGGGAGAAAAAAACTTACAGCCTCTGTTAAAAATATTGCGCAGATCCGGACCAAGAGCTTTACTGCTCTCAATAAATGAAAACTCAGAAAGCAGTTGCCAGCTTTTGATACCCATCTGAACAACATGCAAGCAGTTGTCCATCTGAACAACTTGCAAACAAGTAGTACAAGTTCATTGCAAAGGCAAGGCCTTGAACTGAAGAGAAATTCAGTTCAACGACGTACAACAGATATTCAGTTCATCAACGTACAACAATGGCGAGCCTATAGGTACTGTCACCATGACAAGCTATAATTATCATAAATGCTCTGCAGCCACTGAGAAATTCAAAGAAATGTGATGTGTCCTCAGCCAATACCGGCCAGTGTAGATTTTTCATGTTTAATTATTTTTCAATTTCTCGATAATTCCCCTTTGAAAGATCAGAATTTTGTCCAATCGTCCCCTGGCCCTTGACTCCCCTTGCCCCAATCATAAAATAGGGTCATCTGATTTTAATATTTAAACATGTCTTTTTCATTTTCAAATATTATATTTAGTACTTTTTATTGAAAAAAATAAAACCTTTATAAAATTATGTTAAACAAATACTAAATCAAATTTTGTTGACCATAAATGGAATCCGACCTGTAGTCACGGACTAATAAGATTTCATTGATTTAAAGCTAGGCAGGCAGGGAATTGGATAAAAAGTTCATGACCATCTTGTGTTTTCCATTTCTTTCATTTTAGGTTATATTCATTTTTTTTCATTGTTATATTCAATTATTACAATTTTTTTTGTTTTGGGTTGGTTGGTATGGACCCGGTGCTTATTCTTAACCATTTTTATTATTGTTTTTTTTTTTTTCATTGTCTTACTTCAAGAGTGTATTAGTTGCCATGTTGAAAATGACTATGATGGGAAGAATTCAAGAGTGTATTAGTTGCCATGTTGAAAATGAATATGATGGAAAGAATGAGAGGACTAAAGATATGGAGGAGGTTCCAAATGAAAATGTTAAAGTGAGAGTGATTGTGATTCTTATACTTTTCCTTTTTAGTAATGTAGATATATGAGGTGGACATGTGAGCCCTTCATAAATATTCATTTTAATTATCATTTATTTACATAAATAAGTCATGAAATTGGAGTATTTAGCACTTCTAATTTAGATAGAAGAGGATATCGAATAACATAAATTGAGAATTTGGTCAAGAATATGATGCAACTTGAATTTCTACTTTAAATTATGAAGCATGCCCACATGGTAAATGGGGCAGGTGCCGTTACAACCTACCAAGAGAAGGAATCATACATCAAAAAATCCTATCTTGTAATTTAAAAAAACCCTAGCATACATCAATATTAATCTCTAATTTTTAATTGTTATAATTGCTATACATGGTGTTAAAATTATGCTATACCACGACAAGAACATCCCAAATGTTAAAGTAATATAATAGTGAACAATGAAAATAGTCAAAGATTATAATATATCATATGCATGCTTCAAAGCTTGAATACATTTGTATACCATCAACAAAATACATAATTAATACATGGAGTATTGAAATGTTGATCAATATTAGAAGAATCATATAGGTAGCCTAAAGAGCAAGTGATACTCATTGAACAAAGAAAATACATGGGCTTCTAGTCTAAATGATAGTCGCATGGAAGTCCCCTAGTTTAGTGGCAAGAGCTTCACGAGGTTTTTATTACTAATATGTGCATTTTTGTAATACCCCAGTTTTGACACTTGGAATGTATTAAATCAAATGATGTAAATATTTCTATATGGACCATATCTTGGCTTGTCATGACAATTCAAAAAGCTATATAGATATTATGTTGGAAAATTAATAAAATGGTCCAAGATGACTATGTAAAGAGAACTAGAGGGACTATGATTCCACTAGAGGGGAAGAGGAAAGGGGGCTACGAGATATTAAATCCTCTATTACCAATTTTCAACCTTATAACTCATCATTATGTTTCCATGTGCCATAAATGAGACAATTACTTCCTTTTGACTTACAAAATCCAATCATTAATGGATATATGAGGTTGATGATAAAAGTCTCCTCATGTAGTTATGGAAGCATGGGATGAATATACTTCTATGACAATTGTAAGATTCATGTCTTCTTTGGGTGAAAAGTAATGTTAGTTGTGTTTTCACCATCCTCTCATCTCCTTTGGAGTTTCTCACACATTTTTTTCTCATGCAGTTTTTACACTACATGAATTTTTTCATGTTGTTCTCTCCATGACCAATTACCAAAGTGTGAAAATAATGAAAATTTTTAATTGTGAAGGAAAATTGCAGACATTAAAGGAAATATGATATTTGTAGACCTGTGATCATAGGGGTTGGGCAATATAGGAACTTTTACCCATTGTGTATTTTCCACTCTTAAATCCTGGAGACGCCATGGATTAATCATTACAAGAGGTCTCCAACAACATACAACAAGTTGGACTCCTTCTGCACACACTAGTAAGCACTTTAAAGGTTGGATTTCCTAAGGGAACTATGGATCAATGAAGGGGAAAGCATTCCTTGTGTCATGTGAGGCAGTAGGAGAGAGTGCCATGGATGGGATGGCTGAGTGAGTTTCATGTAATTTCTCAATGGTGAGCAATTTGGCTAAGCATGAGAGAAAATAGGTTTTGGTCAAAGATAGGGTATTTTTTTAAGGATTATAAAAGCATACTTAAGTAAAGTATTCTAGGCAATTATTTTGGAATGAAAAAAAACATAAATATAGATTGGTAGGAAAATATTAAATATATTGAACATACAATTTACTACTGAAACTTGTAAATTTTGGCAAATATTATAATAAAAAAACATATTTTATGTATATATAGGCAATATTAGAGACTAAAAATGACCAAATAGCAAATTTATTTTTTGAAAAAACGCCCCAAAAATAGCCAATTGGCGAAATTTCGCCCCTAAAAATTTCCCTGGTGAGAGAGAGAAAGAGAAAAGCATGTAGGTATTTCCTTCTCCCTGGTGGTCTCATAGCCCATCTTGGGTTGGTATCTACAACTGATACCTACAATTGGGTGAAAATTCACTCTTACACAACCAATTGTTTGGATCTTCTTTGTTAAAAAATAAAGATAATCTTTATCTATGAATGTAAAATGATTTTATTACATTTTGTTATGAATACATTTGATGTATGCATGCTATGTGTGTGGATAGAGTTTTAATTTTGTTGTGGTTTGTGTTTATGTGTTTGCACATGCATTTATTATTCATGAATTTGTATTATGGGCCATGTGGCGAAATTTAGAGACTTAAAATTGAAATACCCCCTCCTATGGTCGGAATGATGGGTGGGGATGTTATATTGATATTATTGGATGGTTGAGGATGGGAAAGGAAAATACAATAAATCATAATTCGGCATGTATTTATTTCTGTGATGAATCTTGTGAGTGATGGAAGAGTATAGATAAATATATTAGGCAAAACACCACTTGGAATGAGTTCGAAAAAATATTCTCAAATAAATGGATCTAGGAAAAAAATTGCGAGGAGGTGCATACAATCGGATATGAATTCAATGAAGTTAAAGAAAGAGCTTTCACTTTATAGAAATAAAATGAGGAATTAAAAGAATTTGTCAATAAGAAGCATTATCAAATATCCAAGATGCAATCCCTTAATGAATCACTCATTAAGGAGAATACAAACTTAAAGAAAAGAAATATGAAAAAATATAAGAAAGATTACTAAATATGTAGATTATTAAGCCATACCAAAAAAATATTTGATTTGAAGTCAAGATATTGGAAGAGGAAAATAAACATTGTCAAAATCAAGAAAAAACAAGAATCTTGGATGGATATGCCACCAAAAGACTTGAAGAGGAAATTTTCAAAAAGCTTGAAAAATATGTAAATATATATGAGAAAAACTATAAATATATAACAGGTTATCATCTTAGTTGGAAAAAAAAGATATATTATTGCTACAAAATATGGTCTAATACAAAATAGTTCAATATGAAATTAGCTTCACTCCATACTAGATTTAGAAATTAGGAGGTTTATAACTTTAAGGCCTTTGTGCGGTAATTTATTGGATGGAAGTCAAAATAGAGTAAGCATAAAATCCACTCAATACTTCAAATTCAATAGGGTTGATTCCATAGGTGTCATGCAATATAGAGAAACTATTAGGGATTGAAAAAGGAGTTTAATGTCAAACCAAACTTACCTAAGAGAAAACCTACATTGTCACCATTCAAAACTCTAAAACATATGCAAGACTTTAAGAAAGGTATAAATTCATATATTACTCATTTTATTGTAGTAGTTGAAGAATATTGGATTCAAAAGAAAACATATTTGGAAATGTTTTGAAGAATTTAGATGTCCCCTTAGTTAGTCAGGTGAGGCCAAGATGTTTTTTCTAGCGAAAACCAAGATAAGAATTAAACACCAACAATGATATCAGTAATGAACTTATGCCATAGACGATTACCTGAGTAAAACTATTCCTACTATTGATTAAATATATGTCGATCTGTAGTGTCCCTTTTTAATATTTTGCACAAACTAGGAAAAATTGCAATTTTTAACCAATTCGACCCTTGGACTACTATTGACCCAACTGCTTCTTAATGGCTCCAAATTCTTCCGAATGGGGTCTGAATGAGTTTGGAAGGTATTCAGACATATAATTGATGCTAATGGATGCTTAACAACCCTTAAAAATATTTTTCAACATGCATTTACAATCTGGACAAAGTAGGGAAATGTACTAGTCAAATCGAGCTTCAAAACCCCGAAGGGTAGTGGACAAGGATGGCTCTCCAAATGTTGTTAAACCCTTCCAAATTTCAGAACATAGGTATGGTACTGAGAAATGACTTTAATGATATCCCCAATGTATCATCAATTAGTTCCTATGGACTTCTGCAACTCCTTTAAATCATATGTTTATATGCAAGACTTCACATAGGGGGAAAAGCTAGTAATTTTCACCATATGATATGAAATTCAAAATTTAGGTGACAATGACTTGTGCAATGTTAATGAAACTTATTCAGAACATTAATTACACTCCATACATCAATTAAATCACAGAGAATGACTGATACAATTCGAAATAATGTCTCTTCAAGCTCCAACAACAAGATCTAGGAAAAATGGCATCATTTATGCAGTGTTTGGTATTTTTACATAGTTTCACTTGGTATTTTGACCTGAGAGTCTTCTGAGAAATAAATACAAAGTATATATATCAGAATACAAAGAAATGGATATTATTGGACTCTCATAAAGAGATCATCATCTCACCAAAGGCGTAATTCCTCCAAGGGCCCAAATATGCAAGAAAATGTGAAAGAGATGCAAGAACAAGTTGTAGATGAATGAACCATGAGCTTTCTTGTAGCTTATACATGTAACTAAAGACTCCATTTTATCTATAACTGAAAGGTCTGAATGGCCTCTCCAATTTCCAATTAGGATGGGAATCTTTCACCCTCGAAATTGGTGCTAAGGCAAGTAGACTAGCTCTTTACTAGCTCTTCTCTCCAAATGCAAAATGCAAAATGTAAAATGATCAAAAGCTACTCTCCTTCTTTGTTCTTGACTTTTATAAAATTACAAAGACATCCTTGGGTCGAATTCCTTCCAAAATACTCATGCCAACTCAAGTTGGGAAGAGATTCCTATGTGTGCCACTTGTCCAACAATTCCTAGTCTCCATCTTCCCTCATTTCGAATGGGTGTCTCTTTGGCTTCCTTAACTCCCTTGTGCGCATTCTTGGAGGCTATTTTTAGCCCTGACATGTCATAAATGTCAGATGTCAGCATTGAGTTATGATTTGTGTCATAGGCGTCATAGAATATTCATCGCCGTTGTCATAGAGCTAGGGAATCTAGTCCAAGTGTCCCACTAGCTCCAAAATGCCTCTTCCTCTTCCATGGGAGTTACTCTTCCACTCCAATTCGACCTTAATTGAATCATGCCAAGTATATTGACCTTACAGCTCCCCAAGATCATTAGACTCCACCTTGGATTCGAATGGGTGAGAATAGAATGCCATGTGGCATGAGGAATCTAGCTTTGTGTGGGTCCCACACCACCAATGTGTCTCCATGACCAAGTGCCACCTTTTTTTCCTATCATAAATATTTATTTAAAACCTTTTAATATATTTATGTCAATCTAATGTACATTTGGGGTTTATTATCTCCCTTATTCAAAATCCCAATGTTTCCACCCCAACTTAGGAAACTAGTGTAATGGTGGAATTTCCTCTTTTGAAATTTATTTGAATGGGGACATTACAGTACTCCCCACCCAAGATTGCTTGTCCTCAAGCAATTCGAACATGGATTTTGAAGAAACTTATTTCTTTCCAAAACAAAAAATTTTAAACCAATGAGACTAAAATTATTCCAGGGTCCCATTGCTTGTATTGCACCCGAATAATTAGGAGTGGTCTCCAACCCATACCATTAGGCAAGAGAACTCCTGGATCCCATTTCCTTGTATGCCTTATTCCAAACATTATAAGTACAAAATATAGATCATCAAAGTACATGACAACATAAAAAAATGTACATCAAGGAGGTGCGTCATCAAAGAGTCATGAAAAAGCTTATACCTCCAAGGAAGTAGACCACCATTTTCCAAGTGCATACAAGCATCAAGTGACCAATCAAATATGCTCCAATGACATAGGTGAGGATCCCGTGTCCTATAATGCTGATCCAAAAATATGTAGGATGCATCAAAATAATTAGCCTTTTGTTCTTTCATCCAAGAAGTGAATGAATAATCTCCATTAAAATCTGAACCAAGTAGGGAGCAAAGAAAACAATGAGCCTTCAAGGGGCTCACATAAGTACCATTTATGCATCCATGGATATGTGCATCATCAAGAAATAATAAAGGATTTTTCTGCCAATAATAATTTACTTCAATCATATATCTATTCACCCAAGTATTGGATGAAGTTCCTCCAATATCAATTGAACTAACTAAGGAGCAAGGAAAATCATGAGTCTTCAAGTGACTCAAGTGAACATCATAGGTGCATCCATGAAGATATGTATCATCATAAGGTAAAAAAGGATGTTTATGAAAATGTAAATAATAAGGTGCTCTAGTCATGTCATCACCAAAAGGAGAGGTAGGAGTTTCATACCCCTCATGTGGCACCATTAGAAAAAAACATTTCACCCAATTTCCATCCCCAATTGATGTGTCTGAAAAATAAGTAGGGGTGAGGAATTATGAACCAACCTTAAATATTTACAACTCTTACCAATCGAAATCTTTAATTCATCTTCTCCATAATTGGTTGGTCCACCTATTGTGAGATCATGTGCCTCCCAAAGGATTTGCAACTCTCGCCATGAGGCAACTCATAATCCCTCTGAACAAAGACAAGTGCTTGTCTTTCTTCTTGTTTGAGTGTAGCATATTCAAGAACCTGCATATCAACATGTACCTCATGTTCCACCATTACATGAGGTTTCTCCTTTGTGACATAAATTCTTTCATCCATTGTCTTCTTTTCCTCGAAAGGAGAACCGCAGCTCCCTCCTATTGCCAATTTGCTTCCAAATTGACTAGCCAACAATTCGAACCCTTGCATTATTTGTTTTGTCATGTCTTCAAAGAATGGTTTCAGGAATTTTATAAAGTCCTCATTATCCTCTAAGGTTCATTTCTCATCCTTACTCATGGTTACCAAAGAATGCACTTCTTCTCCTACTTCTTTGCTTTCACCAAAGTACTTTCAGTTTCGGTTTCTAAGGGTGGGGGATGATTTATTTGAATTATTGTCCCCATGAATGTTCATCCACATCAGGTGCAAGGGCCATTCTCCGATACCACTTGTATTATCCCTTTTTAATATTTTCCACAAAGTAGGAAAAATTGCAATTTGTATCCAATTCGACCCTTGGACTAGTATTTACCCAACTACTTCCGAATGGCTCCAAATTATTCGTAATTGGTTTTGAATGAGTTTGGAAGGTATTCATACATATAATTGATGCTAATGGATTCTTAAAAACCCTTAAAACACTTCTTCAACATTCATTTACATTCTGGACAAAGTAGGGAAATGTACTAGTCAAGTCGAGCTTCAAAACCCCCAAGGGTAGTGGACAAGGATGGCTCTCCAAATGTTGTTAAACCCTTACAAATTTCAGAACATAGGTATGGTAATGATAAATTACTTTAATTATATCCCCAATTTATCATCAATTAGTTCCTATGGCCTTCTGCAACTCCTTTAAATCAGATGTTTATATGCAAGACTTCACATAGGGGGAAAAGCTAGTAATTTTCACAATATGTTATGAAATTCAAAATTTAGGTGACAATGACTTGTGAAATGTTAATTAAACTTATTAAAAACATTAATGAACCTCCATACATCAATAAAATAATGGAGAATAACTGATACAATTTGAAATAATGTCTCTTCAAGCTCTAACAACAAGATATAGGGAAAATGGCATCATTTATGCATTGTTTGGTATTTTTACATAGTTTCACTTGGTATTTTGACTTGAGAGTCTTATGAGCAGTAAATAAAGAGTATAGATATCAGAATACAAATAAATGGAGATTCTTTGACTCTCACAAAGATATCATCATATCACCAAAGGCACAATTCATCCAGGGGCCCAAATATGCAAGACAATGTGAAAGAGATGCAAGAACAAGTTGTAGATGAATGAACCACGAGCTTCCATGAAGCTTCAACCTATAAATAAAGACTCCATTGTAGCTACAAATTAAAGGTCTTAATGGCCTCTCCAATTTCCAATTAGGATGGGAATCTTTCACCCTCGAAATTGGTGCTAAGGCAAGTAGACTAGCTCTTTACTAGCTCTTCTCTCCAAATGCAAAATGCAAAATGTAAAATGATCAAAAGATACTCTCCTTCCTCGTTCTTGACTTTTATAAACTTCCAAAGACCGCCTTGGGTCGAATTCCTTCCAAAATACTCATGCAAACTCTATTTGGGAAGAGATGTCAATGTGTGCCACTTGTCCAACAATTCCTAGTCTCCATCTTCCCTCATTTCGAATGAGTGTCTCTTCGGCTGCCCTAACTCGCTTGTGCACCTTCTTGGAGGCTATTTTTAGCCCTGACATGTCATATATGTCAGATGTCAGCATTCAGTTATGATTTGTGTCATAGGTGTCATAGAATCTTCATCATTGTTGTCATAGAGCTAGGGAATCTAGTCCAAGTGTCGCACTAGCTCCAAAATGCCTCTTCCTCTTCCATGGGAGTTACTCTTACACTCCAATTCTACCTTCATTTAGTCATGCCATGTATATTGACCTTCCAACTCCCCAAGATCATTAGACTCCACCTTGGATTCGAATGGGTGAGAATAGAATGCCATGTGGCATGAGGAATCTAGCTTTGTGTGGGTCCCACACCACCAATGTGTCTAGATGACCAAGTGCCACCTTATTTTCCTATAATAAATATTTATTCAACCCATTTTAATATATTAATGTCAATCTAATGTGCATTTGGGGTTTGTTATCTCCCTTATTCAAAATCCCAATGTTTCCACCCCAACCTAGGAAACTAGTGTAATGGTGGAATTTCCTCTTTTGAAATTTATTTGAATGGGGATATTACACGATCCTTCTTGTAATAGGCCTATATTAGAGTTTGGTCCAAGAAAATATGTGAACAAATATCATATTCTCATTGTATAACTAAGAAATCTTAATACAGTATGGTTAGAATATGCATTAGGTGATGTATGAAAATGTATGGATGGTGTTGAGATATGCAAGGTTCTAATTTAATGGTGGAAACCCAATGGATGGTATGCAAGTTGGGTAAAACAAAACTAAAGAGTAAACAATCGGAAGAGATAAACATTAAAAAAGGGATATGGAGAGCATCATATGGGCATGGAAACTACAAGAAAATGCAAAGGAGGATAAAAATAAATAAATGAAACAAGACATATGGTAACTAAAATATATCAACAAGTGGAAAATGTATGGGATGATGATGGAGAGTTTATTGCTATTGTTTGAAGAGATATAATGATCTTTTATCTCCTAACTCAAGATGTGGGTTTTATGAGAAATTTATAAATATTATCTGATGAATATGTCTTGCAATATTATGCTACCATGCAAACATGATGTAATATAGTTTAAATATTAATAGATAATAACATATTTAAATGAATTCATTTTTCGTGCTTGGGATATTTTCTTTCTAAGAAAAATACACCAAGCAATATAATTCATCATTATACATTACTTGAAGCTTTTTCATGGTTGAATCATTTTCATGTTTGTAAAAAATATTTTTTGTGCCTCTTTCTAGATGAGGGTCAGCATAGGATTACCTCATGTAGTAAAAAAAAATATTCTCATTGAGATATTTTAAACAAGCTATCATGCACCTAAAATGAAATTCATATGCAAAATTTATGGCCCTATTAAGGGAGTGGTCTAAATATTATGCACATGCCTAGGTTGGAAACATGTCATCTCACCATAAGACAAATATGTGGATTTAGTAACATGTGGGAATCCAACAGACAATTTCATAGTCATATATGTAAGCTTTCTCCAAGTTGGTCACACCCATAAATATATAAATGTATCATATCGGAGGTTATCATCTCAGTTGGAAAAACCAGATATATTATTGCTACCACATATAATTAACTAATACAAAATAGTTCAATATGAAATTCACTTCACTCCATAATTTATTTAGGAGGTTTATAACTTTAAGGACTTTGTGGGGTAATTCTTAATGTATGGAAGTCAAAATATAGTAACCATAAATCCACTAATGTTACCGGACAATCTACCGAAAGCAGACTAAAGGCGTGATCTCCCTAGCTCAACTTAAGTCTATAAAAAGTGAGACATAATATGAAACTGCTTTCCTAGATCTTGTTAAAGATCGAGTGATTAGATGTCTTACCTATAGGTTGTAGATATTTCTCCTTGATGTTGTTCCAAGCTCCAGAGTCGTCAGATCTCAATTGCAAGACCTATCAACACATACAGAGCAATACAAGCAAGTAAAATGCATCTAAACAATAACAGATCCAAGTAAATGGTTAAGCAAGTAAACTACACAAAACATCATTAACACAACAATATTTGGTGGAAAGAGTTTATATTACTGTATTAAAAGAAGGAAGTACAAAAGAGTGATGATTAAAACCAAAGCTTAACGTCGTAATCCTCCTCCAACAAGCCAATGCCAAATCCTCCAAAGGAAGTATAGGTCTCCCAAGAGATGAGTAGAGATCTCCTAAGCTAATTTCACCAGATTGCAAGTGCTATAGACTTCCTCCTCTTGGAATGGGAATGAGCTTCACATACATAGGACTAGGAGGATAGGGTAGGTTGAGATATAGTGGGAGAGGGTTAAGGGATCCTCCCAAAGTGCTAGGGAACCGAATGCCAGCTCCCTTATAGGTTAGGGATAGAGATCCACATAACCCACCTTCGAGAATGGACTCGAAGATGCTGTTTTATCCATTTAACTGACATCGTCGCAGGCTGCAGTAGGATAGCCTGCGACGTCGCAGGTTACACAAAGCTGACCTGCGACGACCTCACTAAACCCAATAGAAATAGGTCAGTATCTCTTCCAAGTTGATAACTTAGTCAAAGGAACTTCAGGGATGTTTACGCTGAGTATTATGATGGAAATATTTAGGTGTAACAAAATGCCCCCCAAAGCATGAAGCTGTTGGAACTTGACAGGTGAAATTCTTTGACAGAAGGAATGGAAAGAACTTGTCGGACGGAGGATGCCGTCGCAGTACAGCTGACTCTAAGAACGTAGTCTCGTATGACTCACAACATGGCTACTGACCAATACATTGCAGATCCATGGTAGTAATGCCCGACTGAACACAATCATGGCTACTAGACACAAGCATAGATCCACGATGAGATGATAACATAGCCACGACCAATACAAAAGTGGATCTGTGTAATATGACTCAAAACAATCTCCATCGCAACTTGGGTAAAAGATGACTCCCCAGGGTCTTCAAGCTGAACCCACAATGATACCAATCTATCCATGTGATTACAAATTTCTTGACGTCGAACATGGTAGAAACCACTTGATTACCAATCATTGATGTAAACCGTTAACAAGCGCGAGGGAAATCACCATTAATGTCAATGATCCCCAAGGGATCACAGTACATATCATCAAGCACGAATGAATGAGTTGAATTCGAATTCTTAAGAAAATATTTCAATCAAGAGTCAATGATGTAAACTCATGTTGAAAGAGAGGTAACCTGCCATTGAGGCATGCAGGCCAAAGGTACTCGATTGGTTTCTAAGTTCAATCCTCGGATGATGATTTGAAGTCAACGAGGATGAACCCGTCGAAGGAGAGCCATGGTGAATCCCCCATCATCAACAGGAAACTTGATAACAGATGTTTGGAGTAGATAGGATGGTACAGTAACATGCAAGACAAACTCAGAGTAAACCGACATGGTGGAGGGTGTACTGACTGCAAATTATGAGCGGTGAATGTATTCTTGAACATGGGCATGGCATGACTTGGCAGTATTGACATGACGAGTATGATGCCAACTCCTAATGCAACTGATGGTGGAAGTATTGTTTGGATGACCCAAAGGAGTAACAAGACTCAGGAAGTAGGAAAAGCTCGAGGACAAACAGATGACCCAAGTACTGTATGCAAATGCAAATGAGTGCCATGTTCAAGAACGACTAAGTACTACCACTGGTAAAGGTGTAACACAAAAAATTTCCTTTTTCCCCATCATGACTGATGAGTGCCTCATGTGTTTTTGACGAGCTTGATGAGGGTAACGAGATGCTCGGTATAGCTCATCTCATAGATGAGTCCAATCCCAAATATTTCCCAAACCTGGGAAAGGAGGGGTTCGTCCCATGATGGGTCCTTCAATGTTGAATTTTAACAAGTCCATAGAAGGTAAACTCGACGTCATTTCATGTTTAGAGAGTCTGAAAAGAAGTAAAGAAGAATCCAAAGGTCCTTTTTCGTAAGGTTAGCCTCTTTTCCCGGAAAAGGGTAAAACAACGCGAGAGAGGACTCTTCCAGTCATGATTCCTTTTTTGTAAGTAGTGCCCCCTGGTCCGAAAAAGGGGTAAACTATCACCAGGAAGACGACCATTCGAGTACTTTAACAAGAGTGAATGCGACAAGTTCGCTTGGCGATATTTTCGTATTTAGAGAGCCTGAAAAGAGCTTAAAGAGAGACTCTGGGAGGATTCCTTTTTTGTAGGAGTTTAACGAGCCCAAAAAAAGTGATAAACTATAACTCAGTGACTTATTCTCGTCGTTTAACGAGCACGAGAAATAATAAAGAGTAAGATTGCTTGTCATTGATAATTGAATTTAATGAGCGAAATAACGACAAAAAGACGCTCAAAGAAGTTGTTCATACCTGATAATACTTACGAGATGATCGTCATGGAAACAAATGGCATTAATTAGGCACCTAACTTGTCCTGCAACTCAAAGACTAGGTCAAAAATGATTAACCACGCATTCAAATGGAGTAAATGATTCAAACTATAGCAAAAACCCACAAAAGCATCAAATTATAAAAGGAATATTCCATTTTTTGTTATAAAATGGGTGAAATAGTGAAAAGAAATTACAATTGTTTTTTACCAAGTCTAGAGAGTGTGAAGTGCCATTTGGATCCAAACTTCAACTGCTGATTCTGGGAGTTGCGGTCCACCATTTTGTGAGCCGTTGGGAGCAGTTAGGCCTAAACTCATCTTTGCAACATTCCAGTGGATTGGTTTCATGTTTTTTTATTGTTTTTTAACATTTTGAGTTGTTTTACTTGGGGGTAATGCATCCACTAGTCGGCGTAGGCTGCCCTTATGGGAACTGCGATGACCCAGGGTCGTCGCAAATCCCGTAAGGGTCGTTTGCGACGATGTCGCATTGTCTGCAAGGGAAGTTTGCGACGGTGGAAACGTCCAAGTTCAACTCATTACCCAACCCAAAAGAAAAAACTTTGATGCATGGGGTGAGTTCTAATGTTGCTTATTTTTGCTTCTTGACAGGTTTATGGCAACAAACATGGTCATTGAGTGGAAATAACGAGAACATGAGTTGGATGATGCACAGTTCAAAAATGACCCTCAATGCATTGCCGCATTGAGGAAGTGCGGGTTTCTTAATTATTTCTGAGTGCTGGGCATGAGGGCCCAAGTCCCTCTACTGACACATATGATCCGATTTTGGGATCTAACGCAGCCGCACTTCGAGATCGGGGTGCATACCTTGAGTATAGATGTCAAGGAAATCTACTTCGTGATAGGTTTATCCTGGAGAGGAGAACCTGTATCTCTCACTGGATCACGAGGAGGTGATCAGGCTGTGGATGTCCTTATCACTCAATACTGTACTGGAGGTGCTATGGCTAGTAGTGGGAAGATTCCCATTAAGGAGATTTGAGATCATCCATTACGTGTCGTTCTCTTCACCCTGGTGAGGGTGGTGGGGATTCAGTCTGCTCACCTTGCGAGAAAGACACATTTCATGTACGCTGAGGAGGGCATGCCTCCCAGGGTATTCAACTGGTGCGAGGGACTCCTTACCAACCTCCGAGGTCAGCTTACCAAATGTCGACGTGGGGCACTGAAACAGTTTGGATATGGGTTCATGGTGATATCTTTCTTACTGGAGTGGGTACCTCATCTGTGTCCACAGGTGGAGTTGGATGACCAGGATGCCATGGATCCACATATGATTCGATGGGATGAGGTGATGGCCCATCATGGTGGCAGGGGTCCCATCATAGGTTATGACACTGGGTCTTCACTTGGCTGGAGGGACATCTACTCATGATTGAGGATTACCCTTACAGTGGGACAGACTTCAGAGGTGACCCTGACCTGGTGCTCCCTGAGGGAGAACAATGGGGTGACATAGGTAAGAACAACAACTTTTGTGTTTTTCATTTTATATATTTTATGGTTTTTTTTGGAGTAGTGTTGATAACTTGGTGTCGTGTGCAGATGTGGGTCATCACGACCAGTTAGAGCCTCCCTCATTGTGAGGAGAGGATAGGTGTCGGTCGTGGGTGCCGTAGCATGAGATGCTACCGCGGAGGTAGAGGAGGTTTATGAGAACCTCCATAGGCTGACCCTGGATATCCCAGAGCCGGGTGTTCGTGATCTACCTAGGGGCTACCAAAAGTATGTTGTCGGGTGTCTTACTGTTTTGGCACGTTGATGGCCAAAGTGGCGAGGGCCGTGGTCTACTTTCATGGGAAGAAGCCGGGAGCTTCAAGATATACGGTTCGGTGACCTAAGCCTTAGGCTCATTTCTTACTTATGTATACTGAAATCTTATGAGCTTCAAATTTTGTAGAGACCTACTGAAAACTAACATGCTTAAGATTTTGTATCAGCACCATCATTTTGACTTATATATTTATATACACACACACATTTTCAGCGGATTTATACATTATGTGTTCTATGGATGATTAATGTGATCTTGTTTATTTGTTTTCTTATACAATGGATGCTTTACATGTTATGTATGGTTTTATATTTTATACAAATGTCATGTGTGTGCAATGTACCAATCTAGAATGAGGTTGGCCATTGATTTGGCAACTGTGTTCATATCTCATGGAATGTGTAGGTACTGAATAGATTCAAAGGACCTTTCTAGGAGACGGACTCGTCTGTAGAGACGGAGTAGAGTAGGGTCGTGGATAGCATAAATCCGGTTAAGATGAGAGACCACTAGTTTCAAATCCAAATAGATAACAACGTGGTCCATACCCAAAAAAAGAGCGTCGGTTAGGGTTCCAATGACTGCCTGATATTCAGCAGCATTGTTGGTTGCGAAACCTAGACAAATTCCTTCTCAGCTGATGAGCTCGCCAGTGGGAGAATAGAGTACCCAGGCTACCGAAGCAAGGTTACGGGTATGCCTGCTGGTGCCGTCCGCGAATCCATATTAAGTTTTCATATGCACATGCAAACAGAACATGGTATAAGAAAAAAAACAAGACCTAGACACACTAAAACAAAAGCGTCACACCACACAAAACACGCATGCCATGTACAATATATACAAGATGTCTATGCATGAAAGAATCAAGCATAATATCTCTTTAGGTAGAGCCCATTGCAGGGCTCACCCAAAAGATATCCCATCATAGTCGTGTAGTTCGTAGGCTCCTTTCTCCAGAACATGTTTCACTATATATGGTTTGTGCCACATGGACTCGAACTTACCTGCCCCCAGCTTATCATGCCTTTGGTCGTACGTGAGGAACAAATCACCCTCATTAAAGATGTGGGGTTCAACCGACCTTTCGTATTGTGCCTTGATGTGCTTCTTATGTGCCTCGTTGTCAAGAGCAGCATCGCAGCGGGTCTCATCAAGCTTTGTGAGGTAAAGGAAACGTTCTTCCTTGGTAGTGGTGTTCGGAAGAAGTTCAATTACAAATTTGAGAGATGGAATCTCGCACTCTATTGGTAGGACTGCCTCCAATCCATAAACTAACTAGAGCAGTGTAAACCCGGTAGCAGTCTTAACGGAGGTTCGGTATGCCCATAGCACCGAAAATAGCATGTTGTGCCAGTTGGACTTGTGGGTACCCACCATGCATTGAATCACGGTTTTCAAGACCTTGTTAATGGCCTCTACTTGTCCATTGGACTGTGGGTAGTAAGGAGTTGAGTTTTCATGATGAAAACCCAATCTGGTGCTGAGTTCGTCGACCATATGGTTTTGAAAGTGAGATCCATGGTCAGTGACTATGGCTTGTGGGACTCCGAACCATGAGATAACATGATTGAACATGAAGAGTGCAGCGGTTTTTTCGTCGTCAGTGTATGTAGGCATAGCCTCAACCACTTTGTGAAGTAATCCACGGCTACTATGATGTAACCATGTGAGCCCTTCATAAATATCCATTTTAATTATCATTTATTTACATAAATAAGTTATGAAATTGGAGTATTTAGCACTTGTAATTTAGATAGAAAAGGATATCGAATAACATAAATTGAGAATTTGGCCAAGAATATGATGCAACTTGAATTTCTACTTTAAATTATGAAGCATTCCCACATGGTAAATGGCAGTGCCGTTACAACCTACCAAGAGAAGGAATCATACATCAAAAAATCCTATCTTGTAATTAAAAAAAAACCCTAGCATACATCAATATTAATCTCTAATTTTTAATTGTTATAATTGCTATACATGGTGTTAAAATTGTGCTATACCATGACAAGAACATCCCAAATGTTAAAGTAATATAATAGTGAACAATGAAAATAGTCAAAGATTATAATATATCATATGCATGTTTCAAGGCTTGAATACATTTGTATACCATCAACAAAATACATAATTAATACATGGAGTATTGAAATGTTGATCAATATTAGAAGAATCATATAGGTAGCCTAAAGAGCAAGTGATACTCATTGAACAAAGAAAATACATGGGCTTCTAGTCTAAATGATAGTTGCATGGAAGTCCCCTAGTTTAGTGGCAAGAGCTTCACGAGGTTTTTATTACTAATATGTGCATTTTTGTAATACCCCAGTTTTGACACTTGGAATGTATTAAATCAAATGATGTAAATATTTCTATATGGACCATATCTTGGCTTGTCATGACAATTCAAAAAGCTATATAGATATTATGTTGGAAAATTAATAAAATGGTCCAAGATGACTATGTAAAGAGAACTAGAGGGACTATGATTCCACTAGAGGGGAAGAGGAAAGGGGGCTGCGAGATATTAAATCCTCTATTACCAATTTTCAACCTTATAACTCATCATTATGTTTCCATGTGCCATAAATGAGACAATTACTTCCTTTTGACTTACAAAATCCAATCATTAATGGATATATGAGGTTGATGATAAAAGTCTCCTCATGTAGTTATGGAAGGATGGGATGAATATACTTCTATGACAATTGTAAGATTCATGTCTTCTTTGGGTGAAAAGTAATGTTAGTTCTGTTTTCACCATCCTCTCATCTCCTTTGGAGTTTCTCACACATTTTTTTCTCATGCATTTTTTACACTACATGATTTTTTTCATGTTGTTCTCTCCATGACCAATTACCAAAGTGTGAAAATAATGAAAAGTTTTAATTGTGAAGGAAAATTGCAGACATTAAAGGAAATATGATGATTGTAGACCTGTGATCATAGGGGTTGGGCAATATAGGAACTTTTACCCATTATGTATTTTCCACTCTTAAATCCTGGAGACGCCATGGATTAATCATTACAAGAGGTCTCCAACAACATACAACAAGTTGGACTCTTTCTGCACACACTAGTAAGCACTTTAAAGGTTGGATTTCCTAAGGGAACTATGGATACATGAAGGGGAAAGCATTCCTTGTGTCATGTGAGGCAGTAGGAGAGAGTGCCATGGATGGGATGGCTGAGTGAGTTTCATGTAATTTCTCAATGGTGAGCAATTTGGCTAAGCATGAGAGAAAATAGGTTTTGGTCAAAGATAGGGTATTTTTTTAAGGATTATAAAAGCATACTTAAGTATAGTATTCTAGGCAATTATTTTGGAATGAAAAAAAACATAAATATAGATTGGTAGGAAAATATTAAATATATTGAACATACAATTTACTACTGAAACTTGTAAATTTTGGCAAATATTATGATAAAAAAACATATTTTATGTATATATAGGCAATATTAGAGACTAAAAATGACCAAATAGCGAATTTATTTTTTGACAAAAGGCCCCAAAAATAGCCAATTGGCGAAATTTCGCCCCTAAAAATTTCCCCGGTCAGAGAGAGAGAGAGAAAAGCATGTAGGTATTTCCTTCTCCCTGGTAGTCTCATAGCCCATCTTGGGTTGGTATCTACAACTGATACCTACAATTGGGCGAAAATTCACTCTTACACAACCAATTGTTTGGATCTTCTTTGTTAAAAAATAAAGATAATCTTTATCTATGAATGTAAAATGATTTTATTACATCTTGTTATGAATGCATTTGATGTATGCATGCTATGTGTGTGGATATAGTTTTAATTTTGTTGTGGTTTGTGTTTATGTGTTTGCACATGCATTTATTATTCATGAATTTGTATTATGGGCCATGTGGCGAAATTTAGAGACTTAAAATTGAAATACCCCCTCCTATGGTCGGAATGATGGGTGGGGATGTTATATTGATATTATTGGATGGTTGAGGATGGGAAAGGAAAATAAAATAAATCATAATTCAGCATGTATTTATTTCTATGATGAATCTTGTGAGTGATGGAAGAGTATAGATAAAGATATTAGGCAAAACACCACTTGGAATGAGTTCGAAAAAATATTCTCAAATAAATGGATCTAGGAAAAAAATTGCGAGGAGGTGCATACAATCAGATATGAATTCAATGAAGTTAAAAAAGGAGCTTTCACTTTATAGAAATAAAATGAGGAATTAAAAGAATTTGTCAATAAGAAGCATTATCAAATATCCAAGATGCAATCCCTTAATGAATCACTCATTAAGGAGAATACAAACTTAAAGAAAAGAAATATGAAAAAATATAAGAAAGATTACTAAATATGTAGATTATTAAGCCATACCAAAAAAATATTTGATTTGAAGTCAAGATATTGGAAGAGGAAAATAAACATTGTCAAAATCAAGAAAAAACAAGAATCTTGGATGGATATGCCACCAAAAGACTTGAAGAGGAAATTTTCAAAAAGCTTGAAAAATATGTAAATATATATGAGAAAAACTATAAATATATAAGAGGTTATCATCTTAGTTGGAAAAAAAAGATATATTATTGCTACAAAATATGGTCTAATACAAAATAGTTCAATATGAAATTAGCTTCACTCCATACTAGATTTAGAAATTAGGAGGTTTATAACTTTAAGGCCTTTGTGCGGTAATTTATTGGATAGAAGTCAAAATAGAGTAAGCATAAAATCCACTCAATACTTCAAATTCAATAGGGTTGATTCCATAGGTTTCATGCAATAGAAAGAAACTATTAGGGATTGAAAAAAGAGTTTAATGTCAAACCAAACTTACCTAAGAGAAAACCTACATTGTCACCATTCAAAACTCTAAAACATATGCAAGACTTTAAGAAAGGTATAAATTCATATATTACTCATTTTATTGTAGTAGTTGAAGAATATTGGATTCAAAAGAAAACATATTTGGAAATGTTTTGAAGAATTTAGATGTCCCCTTAGTTAGTCAGGTGAGGCCAAGATGTTTTTTCTAGCGAAAACCAAGATAAGAATTAAACACCAACAATGATATCAGTAATGAACTTATGCCATGGATGATTACTTGAGTAAAACTATTCCTACTATTGATTAAATATATGTCGATCTGTAGTGTCCCTTTTTAATATTTTGCAAAAACTAGGAAAATTTGCAATTTTTAACCAATTCGACCCTTGGACTACTATTGACCCAACTGCTTCTTAATGGATCCAAATTCTTCCGAATGGGGTCTGAATGAGTTTGGAAGGTATTCAAACATATAATTGATGCTAATGGATGCTTAACAACCCTTAAAAATATTTTTCAACATGCATTTACAATCTGGACAAAGTAGGGAAATGTACTAGTCAAATCGAGCTTCAAAACCCCGAAGGGTAGTGGACAAGGATGGCTCTCCAAATGTTGTTAAACCCTTCAAAATTTCAGAACATAGGTATGGTACTGATAAATGACTTTAATGATATCCCCAATGTATCATCAATTAGTTCCTATGGACTTCTGCAACTCCTTTAAATCAGATGTTTATATGCAAGACTTCACATAGGGGGAAAAGCTAGTAATTTTCACCATATGATATGAAATTCAAAATTTAGGTGACAATGACTTGTGCAATGTTAATGAAACTTATTCAGAACATTAATTACACTTCATACATCAATTAAATCACAGAGAATGACTGATACAATTCGAAATAATGTCTCTTCAAGCTCCAACAACAAGATCTAGGAAAAATGGCATCATTTATGCAGTGTTTGGTATTTTTACATAGTTTCACTTGGTATTTTGACCTGAGAGTCTTATGAGAAGTAAATAAAAAGTATATATATCAGAATACAAAGAAATGGATATTCTTGGACTCTCATAAAGAGATCATCATCTCACCAAAGGCGTAATTCCTCCAAGGGCCCAAATATGCAAGAAAATGCAAAAGAGATGCAAGAACAAGTTGTAGATGAATGAACCATGAGATTTCTTGTAGCTTAGACCTGTAACTAAAGACTCCATTTTATCTATAACTGAAAGGTCTGAATGGGCTCTCCAATTTCCAATTAGGATGGGAATCTTTCACCCTCGAAATTGGTGCTAAGGCAAGTAGACTAGCTCTTTACTAGCTCTTCTCTCCAAATGCAAAATGCAAAATGTAAAATGATCAAAAGCTACTCTCCTTCTTTGTTCTTGACTTTTATAAAATTACAAAGACATCCTTGGGTCGAATTCCTTCCAAAATACTCATGCCAACTCAAGTTGGGAAGAGATTCCTATGTGTGCCACTTGTCCAACAATTCCTAGTCTCCATCTTCCCTCATTTCGAATGGGTGTCTCTTTGGCTGCCTTAACTCCCTTGTGCGCATTCTTGGAGGCTATTTTTAGCCCTGACATGTCATATATGTCAGATGTCAGCATTCAGTTATGATTTGTGTCATAGGTGTCATAGAATATTCATCGTTGTTGTCATAGAGCTAGGGAATCTAGTCCAAGTGTCCCACTAGCTCCAAAATGCCTCTTCCTCTTCCATGGGAGTTACTCTTCCACTCCAATTCGACCTGAATTGATTCATGCCAATTATATTGACCTTACAACTCCCCAAGATCATTAGACTCCACCTTGGATTCGAATGGCTGAGAATAGAATGCCATGTGGCATGAGGAATCTAGCTTTGTGTGGGTCCCACACCACCAATGTGTCTCCATGACCAAGTGCCACCTTTTTTTCCTATTATAAATATTTATTTAAAACCTTTTAATATATTTATGTAAATCTAATGTACATTTGGGGTTTATTATCTCCCTTATTCAAAATCCCAATGTTTCCACCCCAACTTAGGAAACTAGTGTAATGGTGGAATTTCCTCTTTTGAAATTTATTTGAATGGGGACATTACAGTCCTCCCCACCCAAGATTGCTTGTCCTCAAGCAATTTGAACATGGATTTTGAAGAAACTTATTTCTTTTCAAAACAAAAAATTTTAAACCAATGAGACTAAAATTATTCCAGGGTCCCATTGCTTGTATTGCACCCGAATAATTAGGAGTGGTCTCCAACCCATACCATTAGGCAAGAGAACTCCTGGATCCCATTTCCTTGTATGCCTTCTTCCAAACATTATAAGTACAAAATATAGATCATCAAAGTACATGAAAACATAAAAAAAATGTACATCAAGGAGGTGCGTCGTCAAAGAGTCATGAAAAAGCTTATACCTCCAAGGAAGTAGACCACCATTTTCCAAGTGCATACAAGCAACAAGTGACCAATCAAATATGCTCCAATGACATAGGTGAGGATCCCGTTTCCTATAATGTTGATCCGAAAATATGTAGGATGCATCAAAATAATTAGCCTTGTGTTATTTCATCCAAGAAGTGAATGAATAATCTCCATTAAAATCTGAACCAAGTAGGGAGCAAAGAAAACAATGAGCCTTCAAGGGGCTCACATTAGTACCATTTATGCATCCATGGATATGTGCATCATCAAGAAATAATAAAGGATTTTTCTGCCAATAATAATTTACTTCAATCATATATCTATTCACCCAAGTATTGGATGAAGTTCCTCCAATATCAATTGAACTAACTAAGGAGCAAGGAAAATCATGAGTCTTCAAGTGACTCAAGTGAACATCATAGGTGCATCCATGAAGATATGTATCATCATAAGGTAAAAAAGGATGTTTATGAAAATGTAAATAATAATGTGCTCTAGTCATGTCATCACCAAAAGGAGAGGTAGGAGTTTCATACCCCTCATGTGGCACCATTAGAAAAAAACATTTCACCCAATTTCCATCCCCAATTGATGTATCTGAAAAATAAGTAGGGGTGAGGAATTATGAACCAACCTTAAATATTTACAACTCTTACCTATCAAAATCTTTAATTCATCTTCTCCATAATTGGTTGGTCCAACTATTGTGAGATCATGTGCCTCCCAAAGGATTTGCAACTCTCTCCATGAGGCAACTCATAATCCCTCTGAACAAAGACAAGTGCTTGTCTTTCTTCTTGTTTGAGTGTAGCATATTCAAGAACCTGCATATCAACATGTACCTCATGTTCCACCATTACATGAGGTTTCTCCTTTGTGACATAAATTCTTTCATCCATTGTCTTCTTTTCCTCAAAAGGAGAACCGCAGCTCCCTCCTATTGCCAATTTGCTTCCAAATTGACTAGCCAACAATTCGAACCCTTGCATTATTTGTTTTTTCATGTCTTCAACGAATGGTTTCAGGAATTTTATAAAGTCCTCATTCTCCTCTAAGGTTCATTTCTCATCCTTACTCATGGTTACCAAAGAATGCACTTCTTCTCCTACTTCTTTGCTTTCACCAAAGTACTTTCAGTTTCAGTTTCTAAGGGTGGGGGATGATTTATTTGAATTATTGTCCTAGTGAATGTTCATCCACATCAGGTGCAAGGACCATTCTCCGATACCACTTGTATTATCCCTTTTTAATATTTTCCACAAAGTAGGAAAAATTGCAATTTTTAACCAATTCGACCCTTGGACTAGTATTTACCCAACTACTTCCGAATGGCTCCAAATTATTCGTAATTGGTTTTGAATGAGTTTGGAAGGTATTAATACATATAATTGATGCTAATGGATTCTTAAAAACCCTTAAAACACTTCTTCAACAGTCATTTACAATCTGGACAAAGTAGGGAAATGTACTAGTCAAGTCGAGCTTCAAAACCCCCAAGGGTAGTGGACAGGGATGGCTCTCCAAATGTTGTTAAACCCTTCCAAATTTCAGAACATAGGTATGGAAATGATAAATTACTTTAATTATATCCCCAATTTATCATCAATTAGTTCCTATGGCCTTCTGCAAATCCTTTAAATCAGATTTTTATATGCAAGACTTCACATAGGGGGAAAAGCTAGTAATTTTCACAATATGTTATGAAATTCAAAATTTAGGTGACAATGACTTGTGAAATGTTAATTAAACTTATTAAAAACATTAATGAACCTCCATATATCAATAAAATCATGGATAATAACTGATACAATTTGAAATAATGTCTCTTCAAGCTCCAACAACAAGATATAGGGAAAATGGCATCATTTATGCATTGTTTGGTATTTTTACATAGTTTCACTTGGTATTTTGACCTGAGAGTCTTATGAGCAGTAAATAAAGAGTATAGATATCAGAATACAAATAAATTGAGATTATTTGACTCTCACAAAGATATCATCATATCACCAAAGGCGCAATTCCTCCAGGGGCCCAAATATGCAAGACAATGTGAAAGAGATGCAAGAACAAGTTGTAGATGAATGAACCACGAGCTTCCATGAAGCTTCAACATATAAATAAAGACTCCATTGTAGCTACAAATTAAAGGTCTTAATGGCCTCTCCAATTTCCAATTAGGATGGGAATCTTTCACCCTCGAAATTGGTGCTAAGGCAAGTAAACTAGCTCTTTACTAGCTCTTCTCTCCAAATGCAAAATGAAAAATGTAAAATGACCAAAAGATACTCTCCTTCTTCTTTCTTGACTTTTATAAACTTCCAAAGACCTCCTTGGTTCGAATTCCTTCCAAAATACTCATGGCAACTCCATTTTGGAAGAGATGTCAATGTGTGCCACTTGTCCAACAATTCCTAGTCTCCATCTTCCCTCATTTCGAATGGGTGTCTCTTCGGCTGCCCTAACTCGCTTGTGCACCTTCTTGGAGGCTATTTTTAGCCCTGACATGTCATATATGTCAGATGTCAGCATTCAGTTATGATTTGTGTCATAGGTGTCATAGAATCTTCATCATTGTTGTCATAGAGCTAGGGAATCTAGTCCAAGTGTTGCACTAGCTCCAAAATGCCTCTTCCTCTTCCATGGGAGTTACTCTTCCACTCCAATTCTACCTTCATTTAGTCATTCCATGTATATTGACCTTCCAACTCCCCAAGATAATTAGACTCCACCTTGGATTCGAATGGGTGAGAATATAATGCCATGTGGCATGAGGAATCTAGCTTTGTGTGGGTCCCACACCACCAATGTGTCTAGATGATCAAGTGCCACCTTATTTTCCTATAATAAATATTTATTCAACCCCTTTTAATATATTAATGTCAATCTAATGTCCATTTGGTGTTTTTTATCTCCCTTATTCAAAATCCCAATGTTTCCACCCCAACCTAGGAAACTAGTGTAATGGTGGAATTTCCTCTTTTGAAATTTATTTGAATGGGGACATTACACGATCCTTCTTGTAATAGGCCTATATTAGAGTTTGGTCCAAGAAAGTATGTGAACAAATATCATATTCGCATTGTATAACTAAGAAATATTAATACATTATGGTTAGAATATGCATTAGGTGATGTATGAAAATGTATGGATGGTGTTGAGATATGCAAGGTTCTAATTTAATGGTGGAAACCCAATGGATGGTATGCAAGTTGGGTAAAACAAAACTAAAGAGTAAATAATCGGAAGAGATAAACATTAAAAAAGGGATATGGAGAGCATCATATGGGCATGAAAACTACAAGAAAATGCAAAGGAGGATAAAAATAAATAAATGAAACAAGACATATGGTAACTAAAATATATCAACAAGTGGACAATGTATGGGATGATGATGGAGAATTTATTGCTATTGTTTGAAGAGATATAATGATCTTTTATCTCCTAACTCAAGATGTGGGTTTTATGAGAAATTTATAAATATTATCTGATGAATATGTCTTGCAATATTATGCTACCATGCAAACATGATGTAATATAGTTTAAATATTAATAGATAATAACATATTTAAATGAATTCATTTTTCGTGCTTGGGATATTTTCTTTCTAAGAAAAATACACCAAGCAATATAATTCATCATTATACATTACTTGAAGCTTTTTCATGGTTGAATCATTTTCATGTTTGTAAAAAATATTTTTTGTGCCTCTTTCTAGATGAGGGTCAGCATAGGATTACCTCATGTAGTAAAAAAAAATATTCTCATTGAGATATTTTAAACAAGCTATCATGCACCTAAAATGAAATTCATATGCAAAATTTATGGCCCTATTAAGGGAGTGGTCTAAATATTATGCACATGCCTAGGTTGGAAACATGTCATCTCACCATAAGACAAATATGTGGATTTAGTAACATGTGGGAATCCAACAGACAATTTTATAGTCATATATGTAAGCTTTCTCCAAGTTGGTCACACCCATAAATATATAAATGTATCATATCGGAGGTTATCATCTCAGTTGGAAAAACCAGATATATTATTGCTACCACATATAATTGTCTAATACAAAATAGTTCAATATGAAATTCACTTCACTCCATAATTTATTTAGGAGGTTTATAACTTTAAGGACTTTGTGGGGTAATTCTTAATGTATGGAAGTACAAATATGGTAACCATAAATCCACTAATGTTACCGGACAATCTACCAAAAGAAGACTAAAGGCGTGATCTCCCTAGCTCAACGTAAGTCTAGAAAAAGTGAGACATAATATGAAACTGCTTTCCTAGATCTTGTTAAAGATCGAGTGATTAGATGTCTTACCTATAGCTTGTAGATATTTCTCCTTGATGTTGTTCCAAGCTCCAGAGTCGTCAGATCTCAATTGCAAGACCTATCAACACATACAGAGCAATACAAGCAAGTAAAATGCATCTAAACAATAACAGATCCAAGTAAACGGTTAAGCAAGTAAACTACACAAAACATCATTAACACAACAATATTTGGTGTAAAGAGTTTATATTACTGTATTAAAAGAAGGAAGTACAAAAGAGTGACTATTACAACCAAAGCTTAACGTCGTAATCCTCCTCCAACAAGCCAATGCCAAAGCCTCCAAAGGAAGTATAGGTCTCCCAAGAGATGAGTAGAGATCTCCTAAGCTAATTTCACCAGATTGCAAGTGCTATAGACTTCCTCCTCTTGGAATGGGAATGAGCTTCACATATATAGGACTAGGAGGATAGGGTAGGTTGAGATATAGTGGGAGAGGGTTAAGGGATCCTCCCAAAGGGCTAGGGAACCGAATGCCAGCTCCCTTATAGGTTAGGGATAGAGATCCACATAACACACCTTCGAGAATGGACTCGAAGATGCTATTTTATCCATTTAACTGACATCGTCCCAGGCTGCAGTAGGACAGCCTGCGACGTCGCAGGTTACACAGAGCTGACCTGCGACAACCTCACTAAACCCAATAGAAATAGGTCGGTATTTCTTCCAAGTTGATAACTTCGTCAAAGGAACTTCAGGGATGTTTACGTTGAGTATTATGATGGGAATATTTAGGTGTAACAAAATGCCCCCCAAAGAATGAAGCTGTTGGAACTTGACAGGTGAAATGATTTGACAGAAGGAATGGAAAGGACTTGTCGGATGGAGGATGCTGCGGCAGTACAGCTGACTCTAAGAACGTAGTCTCGTATGACTCACAACATGGCTGCTGACCAATACATTGCAGATCCATGGTAGTAATAGCCGACTGAACACAATCATGGCTACTAGACACAAGCATAGATCCACGATGAGATGATAACATAGCCACGACCAATACAAAAGTGGATCTGTGTAATATGACTCAAAAAAATCTCCATCGCAACCTGGGTAAAATATGACTCCCCAGGGTCTTCAAGCTGAACTCGCAATGATACGAATCTATCCATGTGATTACAAATTTCTTGATGTCAAACATGGTAGAAACCACTTGATTACCAATCATTGATGTAAACCATTAACAAGCGCGAGGGAAATCACCATTAATGTCAATGATCCCCAAGGTATCACAGTACATATCATCGAGCACGAATGAATGAGTTGAATTCGAATGATTAACAAAATCTTTCAATCAAGAGTCAACGATGTAAACTCATGTTGAAAGAGAGGTAACCTGCCATTGAGGCATGCAGGCCAAAGGTACTCGATTGGTTTCTAAGTTCAATCCTCAGATGATGATTTGAAGTCAACGAGGATGAACCCGTCGAAGGGGGGCCATGGTGAATCCCCCATCATCGACACGAAACTCGATAACAGATGTTTGGAGTAGATAGGATGGTACAGTAACATGCAAGACAAACTTAGAGTAAACCGACATGGTGGAGGGTGTACTGACTGCAAATTATGAGCGGTGAATGTATTCTTGAACATGGGCAAGGCATGACTTGGCAGTATTGACATGACGAGTATGATGCCAACTCCTAATGCAACTGATGGTGGAAGTATTGTTTGGATGACCCAAAGGAGTAACAAGACTCAGGAAGTAGGAAAAACTCGAGGACAAATAGATGACCCAAGTATTGTATGCAAATGCAAATGAGTGCCATGTTCAAGAACGACTAAGTACTACCACTGGTAAAGGTGTAACACAAAAAATTTCCTTTTTCCCCATCATGACTGATGAGTGCCTCATGTGTTTTTGATGAGCTTGATGAGGGTAACGAGATGCTCGGTATAGCTCATCTCATAGATGAGTCCAATCCCAAATATTTCCCAAACCTAGGAAAGGAGGAGTTCGTCCCATGATGGGTCCTTCAATGTTGAATTTTAACAATTCCATAGAAGGTAAACTCGGTGTCATTTCATGTTTAGAGAGTCTGAAAAGAAGTAAAGAAGAATCCAAAGGTCCTTTTTCGTAAGGTTAGCCTCTTTGCCCGGAAAAGGGTTAAAACAACGCGAGAGAGGACTCTTCCAGTCATGATTCCTTTTTTGTAAGTAGTGCCCCCTAGTCCGAAAAAGGGGTAAACTATCACCAGGAAGACGACCATTCGAGTACTTTAACAAGAGTGAATGCGACAAGTTCGCTTGGCAATATTTTCGTATTTAGAGAGCCTGAAAAGAGCTTAAAGAGAGACTCTAGGAGGATTCCTTTTTTGTAGGAGTTTAACGAGCCCAAAAAAAGTGATAAACTATAACTCGGTGACTTATTTTCATCGTTTAACGAGCATGAGAAATAATAAAGAGTAAGATTGGTTGTCATTGGTAATTGAATTTAATGAGCGAAATAACGACAAAAAGACGCTCAAAGAAGTTGTTCATACCTGATAATACTTACGAGATGATCGTCATGGAAAAAAATGGCATTAATTAGGTACCTAACTTGTCCTGCAACTCAAAGACTAGGTCAAAAACAATTAACCACGCATTCAAATGGAGTAAATGATTCAAACTATAGCAAAAACCCACAAAAGCATCAAATTATAAAAGGAATATTCCATTTTTTGTTATAAAATGGGTGAAATAGTGAAAAGAAATTACAATTGTTTTTTACCAAGTCTAGAGAGTGTGAAGTGCCATTTGGATCCAAACTTCAACTGCTGATTCTGGGAGTTGCGGTCCACCATTTTGTGAGCCGTTAGGAGCAGTTAGGCCTAAACCCATCTTTGCAACTTTCCAGTGGATTGGTTTCATGTTTTTTTATTGTTTTTTAACATTTTGAGTTGTTTTACTTGGGGGTAATGCGTCCACTGGTCGGCGTAGGCTGCCCTTATGGGAACTGCGACGACCCAGGGTCGTCGCAAATCCCGTAAGGGTCATTTGCGACGATGTCGCATTGTCTGCAAGGGCAGTCTGCGACGGCGGCAACGTCCAAGTTCAACTCATTACCCAACCCAAAAGAAAAAACTTTGATGCATGGGGTGAGTTCTAATGTTGCTTATTTGTGCTTCTTGACAGGTTTATGGCAACAAACATGGTCATTGAGTGGAAATAACGAGAACATGAGTTAGATGATGCACAGTTCGAAAATGACCCTCAATGCATTGCCGCATTGAGGAAGTGCGGGTTTCTTAATTATTTCCTAGTGCTGGGCATGAGTGCCCAAGTCCCTCTACTGACACATATGATCCGATTTTGGGATCCGACGCAGCAGCACTTCGAGGTCAGGGTGCATACCTTGAGTATAGATGTCAAGGAAATCTACTTCCTGATAGGGTTATCCTGGAGAGGAGAACCTGTATCTCTCACTGGATCACGAGGAGGTGATCAGACTGTGGATGACCTTATCACTCAATACTGTACTGGAGGTGCTATGGCTAGTAGTGGGAAGATTCCCATTAAGGAGATTTGAGATCATCCATTACGTGTCGTTCTCTTCACCCTGGTGAGGGTGGTGGGGATTCAGTCTGCTCACCTTGCGAGAAAAACACAGTTGATGTACGCAGAGGATGGCATGCCTCCCAGGGTATTCAACTGGTGCGAGGGACTCCTTACCAACCTCCAAGGTCAGCTTACCAAATGTCGACGTGGGGCACTGAAACAGTTTGGATATGGGTTCATGGTGATATCTTTCTTACTGGAGTGGGTACCTCATCGGTGTCCACAGGTGGAGTTGGATGACCAGGATTCCATGGATCCACATATGAGTCGATGGGATGAGGTGATGGCCCATCATGGTGGCAGGGGTCCCATCATAGGTTATGACACTGGGTTCTTCACTTGGCTGCAGGGACATCTACTCATGATTGAGGATTACCCTTACAGTGGGACAGACTTCAGAGGTGATCCTGACCTGGTGCTCCCTGAGGGAGAACAATGGGGTGACATAGGTAAGAACAACAACTTTTGTGTTTTTCATTTTATATATTTTATGGTTTTTTTGGAGTAGTGTTGATAACTTGGTGTCATGTGCAGATGTGGGTCATCACGACCAGTTAGAGCCTCCGTGATTGTGAGGAGAGGAGAGGTGTCGGTCGTGGGTGCCGTAGCGTGAGATGCTACCGAGGAGGTAGAGGAGTTTTATGAGAACCTCCATAGGCTGACCCTGGATATCCCAGAGCCGGGTGTTCGTGATCTACCTAGGGGCTACCAAAAGTATGTTGTCGGGTGTCTTACCGTTTTGGCACGTTGATGGCCAAAGTGGCGAGGGCCGTGGTCTACTTTCATGGGAAGAAGCCGGGAGCTTCAAGATATACGGTTCGGTGACCTGAGCCTTAGGCTCATTTCTTACTTATGTATACTGAAATCTTATGACCTTCAAATTTTGTAGAGACCTACTGAAAACTAGCATGCTTCAGATTTTGTATCAGCACCATCATTTTGACTTATATATATATACACACACACATTTTCAGCGGATTTATACATTATGTGTTCTATGGATGATTAATGTGATCTTGTTTATTTGTTTTCTTATACAATGGATGCTTTACATGTTATGTATGGTTTTATATTTTATAAAAATGTCATGTGTGTGCAATGTACCAATCTAGAATGAGGTTGGCCATTGATTTGGCAACTGTGTTCATATCTCATGGAATGTGTAGGTACTGAATAGATTCAAAGGACCTTTCCAGGAGATGGACTCGTCTGTAGACACGGAGTAGAGTAGGGTCGCGGATAGCATAAATCCGGTTAAGATGAGAGACCACTAGTTTCAAATCCAAATAGATAACAACGTGGTCCATACCCAAGGAAAGAGCGTCGGTTAGGGTTCCAATGACTGCCCGATATTCAGCAGCATTGTTGGTTGCGAAACCTAGACAAATTCCTTCGCAGCTGATGAGCTCGCCAGTGGGAGAATAGAGTACCCAGGCTACCGAAGCAAGGTTACGGGTATGCCTGCTGGTGTCGTCCGCGAATCCATATTAAGTTTTCATATGCACATGCAGACAGAACATGGTATAAGAAAAAAAACAAGACCTAAACACACTAAAACAAAAGCGTCACACCACACAAAACACGCATGCCATGTACAATATATACAAGATGTCTATGTGTGAAAGACTCAAGCGTAATATCTCTTTAGGTAGAGCCCATTGCAGGGCTCACCCAAAAGATATCCCATCGTAGTCGTGTAGTTCGTAGGCTCCTTTCTCCAGAACATGTTTCACTATATATGATTTGTGCCACATGGACTCGAACTTACCTGCCCCCAGCTTATCATGCCTTTGGTCGTACGTGAGGACCAAATCACCCTTATTAAAGATGTGGGGTTCGACCGACCTTTCGTATTGTGCCTTGATGTGCTTCTTATGTGCCTCGTTGTAAGGAGCAGCATCGTAGCGGGTCTCATCAAGCTTTGTGAGGTAAAGGAAACGTTCTTCCTTGGTAGTGGTGTTCAGAAGAAGTTCGATTACAACTTTGAGAGATGGAATGTCGCACTCTATTGGTAGGACTGCCTCCAATCCATAAACTAACTGGAGCGGTGTAAACCCGGTAACAGTCTTAACTGAGGTTCGGTATGCCCATAGCACGGGAAATAGCATGTTGTTCCAGTTGGACTTGTGGGTACCCATCATGCGTTGAATCACGGTTTTCAAGACCTTGTTAATGGCCTCTACTTGTCCATTGGACTGTGGGTAGTAAGGAGTTGAGTTTTCATGATGAAAACCCAATCTGGTGCTGAGTTCGTCGACCATATGGTTTTGAAAGTGAGATCCATGGTCAGTGACTATGGCTTGTGGGACTCCGAACCGTGAGATAACATGATTGAACATGAAGAGTGCAGCGTTTTTTCTGTCGTCAGTGTATGTAGGCATAGCCTCAACCACTTTTTGAAGTAATCCACGGCTACTATGATGTAACCATACCCCTCGGCTGAGGTAGGCTTATAGTGCATGAAGTCAATGCCCCATTTTGCGAAGGGGCCAACGACAATAACCAGGTGTAACGGGGATGGATGGGTGCGCTTTTTCATTTGAAAATGATAGCATGGGGGACATTTTTTAATGGCCTTAATACAATATTTGAAGATAGATGGCCAATAATATCCTCCGTGTAGTATCTTCCGAGTTGTATCCATCCCAGAGAGATGACCTCCTCAAGACCCAGAGTGGCAGTCATTCAGAACGTGTTCAGCCTCCTCATGAGTGAGACAACGTTGAAGAATGGAATCAATGCCGCGACGGTACAAGGTATCACTGATGATCAAGTAATACTTTGCGTGGTAGCGTATTCGACGATGATCATCATGAGACAATTGGGGGTTGAATCGTTGGGTCTGGAGATATAAGGTAATATCCCCATACCACAAGTCAGACGTGCTGATGAGGAATTATGATTCATCTGGAAGAGAATCACTGGGCTCATACCCTAAATCAACATGGGGAAGATCGCAGATGAGCTCGACGAACAATAACGACTTCTTAGACTTGGCCTTCTCAGAGAGGAGATTGAACTCCTGAATTATCATGATCGAGCGTGAATACTTTCCCCCAAGCACTTGACGTGTTAAAATGTGGTACATGGGGTTTGAGTCAGCGATAATGGTGGTGGTGCGAAGCAGTATGTAGTGACAGAAATTTTGGACGGCAATGACTGCCGCGAGAACGAGCTTCTCAACATGTGAATAACAAGTTTCAGAGTCCGTAAGACCCTTACTTAGGTAGTAGGTCACATGCTCCTGGGCGTTATTGTTCTCCTGTACCAAGACCATGGTGATCGTGGTGGCAGAAGCAGTGAGATAAAGGATATAATCCTTGTAGTTATTGGGCGGTTAGAGCACAGGGGCATGCATAATGGCATGTTTGAGATTGTAAAAGGATTGTTGCGCTTGATTGTCCCAAATGAACAAGACGTCCTTCTTGAGTAGTCTCATATAACCCTGTGTCTTTTTCATGAAATTACAGACAAAATGCCATAAGTAGGTTGCCTTCCCTTGCAAACTTTGAAGTTCTGTAATGTCCGTGGGAGGTGGGAGGGCGACCATGGCTTCCACCTTTAAGGGATCAATGCGGATCCTGTCTTTCGAGATGATAAAACCAAGGAGGCATCTAGACTCGACGTAGAAGATACACTTGTGATGGTTCAGGCGGATGTTATACCACCTGCATTTGAGGAAAACGACCGTGAGATGATCAATGTGGTACTCACGTTGCCACGAATGAGTGGGAAGATTGTAGAGATAAGGTTCCACAAAGTCCTTCACGTCATGAAAAGTGTACGACATGGCCCATTGGAATGTGGCACCAACATTTTTAAGGCCAAAAGGGAGCTTGTGATAAGCAAATGTGACCCAAGGACAGATGAAAGCAGTCTTATGTTGATCAGCCAGGTGGATCTCAATTTTGTTGTAACTAGAAATGCCATCCATGAACGAGAAGATGACACTTCTGGCACAATTGTCTATGGTCTAGTCGATAAAGGGAGTGGGGTAGTTGTCCTTGGGACAAGCTTTGTTCAGATCCTGATAATCAACAAAGACATGAATGGTTCCCTTCTTCTTAGATATAGGGACGACATTTGAGGCCCATTCTATTAATGGAACAGGGTAGAGAAAAGAAACCTTCAAGAGCTTTTCAATTTCTTCCTTAATCGCCGCAGTTTTCCTAGGGTGTACTGGTCGTAGCTTTTGTCGGACTGGTTTAGCATCAGGATAGGTTTGAATCTTGTGTGAAACAATAGCTAGGTCTATCCTAGGCATTTCCTCATAGGTCCAAGCAAACATGTCTCGAAATTGCTTGAACAAGGCCATGAACATTGTAATCTCTTCAGGGAACACTTCTAGCCTAAGCGAATGTGTTTCACTACACCAGGAGTGACCGATATGTCTACCGAAATGGTAGTTTCACTGTTTTACATGTAGGTATCGGGAATTGAGGGAAAGGGTAAACATCTTGTGTAAAGATGGTGGTGATGCTATTCTCCACAGTATCCGATGGGGGAAGGAAAGACGATCGATGGTGGAGGTATTCCCACGGAGGGTCATCCGAACTCATGATATCCATGATGGACTCGTCAGATGGAAAATTATGGAGTAGAGGGTTGGGTAAGGAGGATGTCTGTTGTAGAGAATAGGATGTGGAGGCCACAACTAAGTGGTCCTCAAGTGCTGACTGGGCAGCCTCATAAGTGAGTTCAACGGGTGAAAGAGGCATGGTGTCTTGTTGTAGTCCCAAGGTTCAAGTGGTTACTAGAGATACATTACATGATACAAGCAAGCATACACAATGATACAGATACAAGAGGCGAGATAGATAGAGAGACACAAGCCTTTATATTAACTAGCAAGAGCAGAATACAGTCATAGCACCAATATTCACTATTACATCAGCTCACCATATTATATATATATGCAAATATAGTTACATAACCATCTGTTGGTTTATCAAACCGACCTGACCAATATTAGTCAACGCGACTTGTCGACATGTGCTGCAGAGTGGTTGGGCGGAGGGCCTAGTCGACAGGCCAACCTAGGCCCCTCTAACATATCCCCCACCTCAAAATATTTCTTCGTCCCGAAGAAATGGAGAGATCAAAATTTCAAAAAGAGTTATATAGATGGTTATGACGAAGGAATGCTAGAACCAATAGCATCAAGTATCTGGAGACAGGCTTCAAGAATAACTTCTGCAGAAATAGAGAGGTGGTGTTGGAACTCTTCCCAAGTCTGTTATAGATTCTGGATGTCTATGGTCAGAGTTGTGAGTTTCGACAATTTTTCCATCTTGTCATGAGTGGATGTAGCCTGTAAGTGGATCATCTCGGGGGCCGAACGTGTTAATTGTTCTTTTGGCAGCAGCAAGAAAATGATGAAATAGGGGCTGAATTTCTCCAAGTTTGTTGAGGGCTCCTCGGGCTTGGGACATCCACTAAACTTCTTGTTTTTCTAATTTATCCAATTTCTTGTTTTCCATGATGATCTGGCTATCTACTTTTTCGATAAGGGCTTCATCTGCAATCAAGCGCTAGTGCTGAAGCTTGCTTAGCAATGTTCTTGTTTTCTGAAGATCTTTGTAGATGTCGCCATAATATACATACCAATTGTTCAAGACATCTATAATTTTTTCTGCTTGATTATCGTACTGCTTGAGTACTTTGAGAGCTTCTGAAAAGGATGTAAATTAATTTGTCATGAGGGAAGCTACCTCGACAGCTTGATCCTGTTGTTTCTTGAGAAGCTCATATTATAGAATCGACACAATAGACTCGAATAAGTGATATGCTCGATCAAGAGGTGATGTCGTGTCGGAACTGGCTGGGAGCGTGATAACTTGCTGCACTAAATTTTCACATTTAGTGAGGAATGTAGTCTTTTCATCCTGAAGCTACAGTATCTGTTCCTCTGACTCATGTCAGCGGCACTTTTGCACTCTGAAGACTACGTCTTCAAGTAGATCAAGTTCTTATTGGGACGCCAACTGTGTTTGATAGCTTGTAGCAGCTCCAAATTGGTCTAAGTATACAGAAAGAGTATTTTCTGATTGGTTTAACTGTGTTTGCTGCATTTGCAGTTGCTGCTACAATTCTGTTTCTCTGTGTTTCTTCTCTTTGTGCTTCTTGCAGCTACTCTTATCTTTTTCTTTGCTTAAGATTTTTTGTTCTGGGCCCTTATATTTTCCATCTGTTGCTGGATTCTTGTCGACGACTGCTTGTGTGCTGGAAACAGGTTGATCTACCTGAGTTTGTGTACTTGGTACTACTGCTATGATGACTGGAGTCTCATGTTTCACCTCTTTGGCACTTAGTGGATTTGCTGTTGGTATGCTCAAGATTTCCACATTGCTTGTACTGATATCTGGAGTATTTTTGTGCTCTAATGGTCTTGTCATGTCGGTTGCAATTTCTTGAGTTGTGACTAATTCCTTGGTTAGAGTAGATACTTCTGTCGTGGTTGCTTCTTTTTTGTGCTGCTATGTAACTCGACTAGACTTGGATATGTCGACAGGGGGACTCAACTGGTTTACCAGGAGTGATGGCAGGTCAACGGATGTCGAAATTGGACTTAATGAAATGGTACTGTCGAGAGGATCCGAACTAACTAGACTAGACTTAATTGTGGACTCGACATGGGAACTCACGACTTGGGGATTTTCACTTTGAACAATTTTTGGTTGAGGTGGGATCATTTGTTGTGGTAATGTATTGAATGGAAAAGGGGTATAGACAGTTGTTTGTTGTGCATACACTAGACATAATGGGTCAGGATTTTTTATATGATGGGTTATCGTGTGACCGACAAGTTCTGGAACTGATGATGGTAAAGGTGAACTTCCGATTTGAATGGTGTCGGGGGGAGCTAAGTTAACCGTGACAGTAGACGGAGAGGCAAAAACTGGTTGTTGGATGACCATGTCGCGCCAGTTGGGACAAAGTATCGGAAGATTTGCAATGAATGTATTCAAAGCGTTGTCTATTGGGTTAGGAGGAGCAGGTAATGCTAACAGACTGCTTTCTTCTTCTACTGTAGTTGGAGAAGGAGGGGATTGGATATTTAGGTCGATATCAGGTTCGACTGAAATTTTTGGTTTTTTAACAATAATTTGAGAAGATGGATACTTATCTATTTCTAAAAAATTTCTGAATTGATCTTCGATAGGTAGTTTGTTCTTGGCTGCATCTTCAAGGATTTGGGTAGTAGTGTCATAAAGCTCGATCTCGTTTGCTTCTGTAGGCTCTTGAAATGTTACTTGTTTTTTCCCTTTCCCCTTGTTCGATGTTACTCGGTTCTGTCAGTCTGAAATGATTTCAGCTGCTACCTTCTGTATATTAGCATCTGTTAGAAGATGTTCTAGGTTGTCAGACTCTCTGCTGCTGTTCGAACTCTCTCTAGCCTTTGCTGATTCTATGTGCAGAGTCTGGGTAAGTGCTAACACCTTAGGGTTAGGTGTCGACTCGGGTTGATAGATGAAAGTGTTCATGTACAACCGACTTTCGTATGCTTCTTCTTGTTCCATATCAGAGAGAGACTCAACATACTTGAAGTTGGTTTTCCTTGCTTGTGCCGGAATGGGAAATGCTTCATTAGATTGGCGACTTAAATCTGTGAAAATTTCGCTTACTGAAGGGTAATAGTCGAGCTGTCTTTCTGGGCTTGCTGCTCCCTCCATCTACCATACTGCTATATCATCCAAAGATAGTTGGATGTGAGCTATCGAGGGCAGGCTTCGACGAACGTTCTATGGTACCCTCCATCTTGTCGCCATTGTTTTAAGGTCGATAAACCTTGCTTCTAGCCAAATTTTGACTGTTGTAGGTCCATATCAGCTTGCTCTAGTTGCAAAACAACATAAATTTTCCATAAGGATGAGTCGATCTTCTGCAAAATCCCTATTTCCTTTCGGTCGAAGGTGGGTCATAGCAATCCATATGAGAATAGATGGGTAGCGGATGCTAGCTCCCTCCTCCTGGCATTTATGGCATGTGTATTTAAGAATATCGCCCAGGAAGTTTGCCCAATTGTATACTTTTCCATTCAGAGCCATATTCTTGACAGCTTCCAACATGTCGGGCTTCAAATCTGATCCCCTGCCCATCCATGAAAGTGCATGTGACACAACCTTGGCGGTGGTTCTGTAGTTTCCATATAAAATTTGGCTCACGACTATGCCTCGTGAGTTCTTTCTAGCAGGAGTATCAATGAACTCGTCAACCAAGTCTGCGCCTGAACTTGTTGGTACAGCGTCTCCCTTGTGTGAATGTCCCATGATTTTGTGGATTATTTCACCCTTGATGTTGACCAGGACATCAAGATAAAGCTTTCCATTATGATACCTGCTAATGATGAATTGTGCAATGACTTCTTTCAGTCCTCCAAAAGTATCTAACAAGGGAGATTTCATGTACTACAGAATCGTGGCTGTTTATAAATGTCATGCTTCCTCCCTCCAGTGACCATATGACTCCTTTCCCCAATCTTCAATGCTCTTCCATGCTTTCTTCCAAGTGGGTTCTGTCGCCTTTGCATTCTGGATCATCTGGAGTCTTGTTTCTAATGGTGTTTGTTCTTTCTCTAGTTCTCTAACTAATGTCGCAGCGGCTTTGGTAGCTATTAGAGTTTTTCTGGGAGCCATGGCGGATTCAGGGTTCAAGAATGTGAAATTAGCTTCAACAGAGTCAGGGAATTTTGTTTCTTGGAGTTCAAGTTCTCGACAAAAGAGTAGCTAGGAATCCTTGAGCTCTGGATTTATGGTGGAGTTACTCGTCACGGGTGAACGGGACGTAGAGGCCCGTATTAATGGTTGATTTGACGGGGTTATTAAATTAGACTGACCGGATATCGATGCTTCATCAGATGCATTACTTCTGGCATTGCGAGTATCTTTAGCCTTTATTTCTTTTTCATCATGGCACTACGACACCTCATTCGATGTGTTATGTCGACGGGCTTCTTTATTTGAGCTTGGTCGGTCCGGGCTCCAATGCTTTTGTCGTGCAAACTGTCGATGTTCTTGTCGATGCCTATAATATCGACGGTTGTGCGTCAGACTTCTTTTTCTACCTTTTCCATCCTTCTTCTGCCATTCTCTCATCATTTCTGCTTTTGACGTTCTCTGTTGTATTTTCTTGATTGCTTATAGTACTCTCATTCGTTTATTTCTAACCGTTTTTTTTTTTTTTTTTCGAATATTCATGATTTATACCTTTTAAGTCGGGTGTCGTTTACCACTTTCTTGAAAATATTTCCTTGTAGCATTTTCAGTCAGACTGATCCATTAGGATTTAACGTTTCGACGATATAGGGTCCCATCCATTCTGTATGCAGTTTTTATGGATTTCCTTTTACTCGGCTATTATAAATGAGTGCCAAATCTCCAACTGACAGATTTTTCTGTTTGATATTTCTATCATGCCATGCTTTCTGTTGTCGTTTTTGCACTCGTTGATATTCTATCACCAGTTGTCGAATTTCATCCAGCTTCGACAGTTGGAGTAGCCGTTCTTGTCGAGTATCTTCGACGTCGATATGTAAAGTTGTTGCAATGGTCGGTACTTGTTGTCGAAAGTGTAATGGGACGACTGCTTCTTATCCATAGACAAGTGAGAATGGTGTTTGACCTATCGTTCTTTTGTATGCTATTCTATATGCCCAGAGAATAACATGAATTTTGTCATCCCAATCATCTTTCTCTATGTTGCATATTTTTGTCAATCCTTTTGTGAGTGTTTTATTGAACGATTCTACGGTGCCATTCGACCGAGGATGGTACGATGTGCTTATTCTATGATCAACTACAGATTCCTTAGTTAGTGCTTCAATGGTTTTACATACAAAATGCGTACCTTGGTCACTTATCAATGTTATGGGGCATCCAAAACGCGTTATGATGTTTTCATAAATAAACTTAGCGGCAATTTCGCTTGAACATGTTTCGACTGGTTCTGCTTCTGCCCACTTGGTAACATATTCGACAACAGTGGTAATATACTGAGTACCTGTCCTTCTCCCCACTGCTGGAAATGGTCTAATAAAATCGATAGCCCAAATTTCAAATGTTTGGCTAGGGTTAATTGGGACCAATGGAATTTCTGCTCTTGGTAGTGGTCGGCCCATGCGCTGACATTTATCACACTTAGATACAAACTCTCGATAGTATTTATGAACTGTCGGCCACCAAAGTCCATCCTGCAGGATTTTTCTAGCTGTTATGTCTGCATGATAATGTCCTCCCGTTAGTCCAGCATAGGATTCTGTAAGTATATCCTATTTTTCATGCTCAAGTGCACATCGACGTAATATACCATCCAAGCCAAGTTTGTAGAGGAATCCGTTGGTCAAAGTGTAGGGGGATTCTTTCATTGCTAAGATCTTCCTCTTTTTCTCAGTCATTCCTTCAAGAGCTTGTCCATCCTCGAGAAACTATGCAATTTATGCAAGTTCTGAAGGGACTGCTTCAATATGAAACAAGTGTGCGTCTGGTAACTCATCTTCAATTCTTGTCGGTTCTTCTCTTGTGTCGACTCTCGACAGGTGGTCAGGTCCCACATTAGCTTTCCCAGGTCAAATGATTACTTCGAACTCAAATTCTTGAAACAATAATAGCCAGCGGCATAACCTCCCATGATGTAATGGTTTATTGACTAAATATTTTAAAGCTTGGTGATCTGTATAAAATACAAAAGGGTTAGCCAATAAATAATGACGATATTTATGTAGTGCGAATACCATACTTGATGCTTCCCTTTCGGTCGTGGAATAATTTCTTTCAGCTTTATTCAATTTCCGACTACTGAATGCATTAGGATAATCCATGCCATCTTCTTTGGGTTGTGTTAGAATGCTACCCACTATTATTCCAGATGCGTCAATGTGTACATGGAATTTCTTCGACCAATCCGGGAATCGAAGAATGGGTGCTTCGACCATTTTTCTTTTCAACGTGTTAAATGAAATGTCGCATTCCTCAGTCCACCTATACTCACATTCATCTTTTAGCTATTCTTAGAGAGGATAAGTCATATCAGAATAGTGTCTGATAAACTCCTGTAATATCCGGTATGACCCAACATGATTCATACTTGTTTCAGATTAACTAGAGGCTTCAAGTCGAGGATAATTTTGATCTTCGCGTAATCGACCTTGATTCCTTCTTTGCAAACTACATGGCCTAGTAATATGCCGATAGGTGTCACGAAGATCCACTTTTTAATATTCAGCGACAATTGTATCTATTGACATCGTTCCAACATCAGTCGAAGCCACATGCAATGATCTTTCAGCATTGTATAGATTGTCCAATCATCAAAGTATACAACCATGGTTTTGTAGATATATTCTTGGAATGCTTTGATGACAATTCTTGAGAAGACCATAGGTGCGTTCTTCAGACCGAAGGGCATAAATTTCTACGCGAATGACCCAAATTCGCACACGAATGTTGTCTTTTTCTGATCTTCCTTTGCATTAGGTACTTGGTTGTACCCTGAGAATCCATCCGTGAAAGAATAGCACCCATGCCCTGCAACTTCATTGATAGTTTCATCTGCAAAAGGAGTTGGAAAGGGATCTGTGAGTGTTACCTTGTTCAGATCTCTGAATTCAACAAAGATTCTCAGTCGTTTTGGATCTTGTTTCTTTGGTTGAACGACCATTGGACTTTCCCACTTTGACTGGTCGATATGATATATGATTCCTGCTGCGAGCATGCTATCGATCTCCTTTTTGACAATATCCTTATATTTGTGAGCAAGTTTGTAGGGTATTTTCTTTACAAGTCTAGCATCTAGTTTAATATCAATTTTCATCTCGCCCATTTCTTGTACAAGTCCTTTCAAGTCTCTCTAATCTCGAGCAGAGACGTCTTGAAATTCTCTGAGTATACTGGAGATTTCTGCAGTTTGTTCCTCACTCTAGTAATTGCCAATCTTTGCCATTTTCGGTCGGTCGCCATTTGAAATATCTACTTCCTTTGTTTTAATATTCGTGTCCATCCATTCTGGTGCACAACTGTTACTTATCTATCTTTCACCTTCTTTGATTTGTGTGAAAGTTGGTGGAAAGTCTTTTTCTGATAATCTTCCGGGTTCATCTTTTCCGACAATCACTGTGCTAAATATTGTTCTTACGGTCTTCGACACGTTGGGATGATCCTTTCTCCATTGAAATCTTTTTCTGACTGACATCTCCGTTTCTAGACTCAGTCTTGTCGAATGCTAGTTTTCTGTCGATTTTATATTGTAGCAGGTGTTAGGTGGGTGCATAATCTTCTGCTTGTCCGCAAGTATTAAAGTTTCTGTTGGATGCATAAATTCTTTGATGCTTTTACTTGCTTCGACCCTCCTCTCATCTTGCAGAGAAAAATGGAAGTCCTTAATAAAATTTTCTTTTAAGTCTTTCCATAAGAAAGTTTCTCCTCTTGCTTCTTCGATCTTGTACCACTTGTTAGGTAGATCATCAAGTGTTCTAGGGAAGAGGTGAGGCCATTTTCTTTCATCTTTATAGCCTAATTTTCTCCATTCTTTTTCGCAACAGTCGATGTGAGCTTCAGGGTTTTGTCCTTGTGTAAATAAGGGGATGTCAGCCTGAGTTGTCAATTTTCTTCCTCCAAACCTTTCTATGAAAGATGTTGATGTAGTTTTCCAATTTTGGAGTTTCGACTGATGGGTGTCCCACCATCTCGCAGCTTGACCAGTAAATGTCTCTACCAAAATTTGTAGTCGGCCTTGCTCTCCGACATGTTTTGATACCTGTCTGACATGAATATCAGGTGAATCATGTTCTTTATATCTTAATGTCAAACTACCGTATTATGCATTTCTGTCTGGAACAAGTGTTGGATATGCTCGCATTCTTCGTTCGAATATCTTTGGTGTGTAAGATACTGAGAGACACTTCTTTATTTGCTTCTTTGAGATGGCTTGCACAGTCCAGCATTCTTTCGCATGTAAATCACAATTCTCTATTTTCCAGTCATAGAGTTCTGCATCGGAATTATATCCGAGCGAGATAGGTGTTAGAAAAACAGGATCGCAGAGCAATAACAATAAACAGAAATGCAAATATAATCACACATACACATTACAAGAGAGACACAGATATATCGTGGTTCACCCAACTTGGGCTACGTCCACACTGAATTTGCCAGTCCTTATTATTATTACCGTCCAGCAAGATGAAGGGATACAACCTACAGCACAACCGCTGCACTTCCTCTTCTCTGTTTCACAGTCTCTCTCCCGATCTCAAATATCTTTACAATGCATAAAACCTAATACATCAACCCTAGCCGTATTACAATGTCTTTCTTTTATAAGGGAAATACAATAGGAAAATACCACGGGATACCCAAAACCATGGGCCCGCAAAACAGCTGGCGAAAACAGCCCCAAAAATTTTCTTCGGGGGCGTTGCCCCCGGACCCCCCAGCCAGGGGGGATGGGCCCCCCTGGAACCCCATGGGGGGGCGATGCCCCCCCACACCCCCCCGCTGGGGTGAGTGTACAGTCCACCTACACACATATAGAACTGGGGTACAAACACGGCTGATACAATATCATCTATGAGACTAGAAGATCTGGCTCCACAACCAACAATCTCCCACTTGGAGACTGATCACAGTAACTCCACCGCTGCTGCACTTGCTGGACTTGGACTTGGAAAATTTCTCCTCTTCACCTTCATGCTATAAGGCCAACTGAAACCGAGCACGAACTCAGTTTCTCTCTGGTCACTACCTTTGTGAACATGTCTGCAGGATTCTGGCTAGTATGTATCTTTTCCAGCTTCAACAGTTCATCTTCCAGAACAGAGCGTATGAAATGGTACTTGAGCTGTATATGTTTAGTCCTGGAATGGAATGCTGATTTCTTTGCAAGGTGAATGGCACTCTGGCTGTCACTATATAGTCTGCTATCCTTCTGCTTCTTACCCACTTCCTCCATAAACCTCTGCAACCAAATCATCTCTTTACTAGCCTCTGTAATGGCAACATACTCTACTTCTGTTGTTGAAAGTGCAACAACCTTCTGTAGTTTCGAAATCCAGCTTACTGATGTTCCACCTACAGTAAACACATACCCTGTGGTACTCCTCCTGCTATCCTTGTCACCTGCCATATCTGCATCAACATATCCCTGTAGAACAGTGTCTGAACCTCCAAAACATAATGCCTCAGTGGTAGTACCTCTCAAATACCTGAGAATCCACTGTACTGCCTTCCAATGTTCTTTACCTGGATTGTTCATATATCTGCTCACAACTCCCACTGCATGTGCAATATCTGGTCTTGTGCACACCATGGCATACATCAAGCTGCCAACTGCTGATTGATAGGGAACCTTGGACATGTAATCTGTCTCTTCTTGTGTCTTGGGACACATTTCCTTACTTAGACTGAAGTGGCTAGCCAAAGGTGTACTTACAGGTTTTGCATTCTGCATTCTGGACCTCTCCAACACCTTTTGTATGTACTAACTTTGAGACAATGTCAATTTGCGATTTTTCCTGTCTCTCATTATTCTCATACCAAGGATTTGCTTTGCAGCACCCAAATCCTTCATTGCAAATGAATTAGCTAGCTTCCTTTTGAGTACATTTATATCCTGCATGTCAGACCCTGCAACAAGCATGTCATCCACATACAATAACAAGATAATATATCTTCCATTGTCTAGCTTCTTGAAATAAACACAGTGGTCAGAATGACATCTACTATAACCTTGTTCTGTCATAAACCTGTCAAACTTTAGATACCACTGCCTTGGAGCTTGCTTCAAACCATACAAGCTCTTTTTCAACCTGCATACCAGATCCTCCTTACCTTTGACCTCATACCCTTGTGGCTGCTGCATATATATTTCTTCCTCCAAATCCCCATGGAGGAAGGCCGTTTTTACATCTAACTGTTCAAGATGCAAATCTTCTACCGCCACTAGACTTAAGATAGTCCTAATTGAAGTCATCTTTACAACAGGAGAAAATATTTCATCAAAATCTATACCTTTCTTCTGTGCAAACCCCTTTACAACAAGTCTGGCCTTGTACCGCTTCTTACCTCCTTTTTCTTCCTTCAACCTGTAAATCCATTTGTTTTGCAATGCTCTTTTACCAGTAGGCAACTTAACCAAATCCCAAGTCTGGTTTCCTACCAATGAGTCCATCTCCTCATTCATGCCTTGCTCCCACTTCTTTCTAGTTTCCACCTGCATTGCTTCTTCATAACATTCTGGTTCACCAGAATCAGTCATCAATAAATAATACATTGAAGGAGAGTATCGTTCAGGGAGTCTACTTAACCTGGTAGATCTTCTTACAGTTGCAGGAGTTTCAGGTACTTGCTGCTGCTCTTGATTTTCTGGCACCTTCGGAACTTCATTTTCTTTAACTTCATCAAGCACTATGTACTCTGTGCTTTCCTTTTCCTGTTTCTTTCCTTGCAACTGATCTTTATACATGACCTTTTCATTGAATATCACATCTCTACTCCTGATGATTTTGTTATTTTCATAATCCCATAAACGATAACCAAATTCATCAACCCCATATCCAATAAAGGTACATTTCTTGGATTTAGCTTCAAGCTTTGTTCTATTTTCTTTATCAATATGGACAAATGCTTCACAACCAAACGTTCTCAGAAATGAGTAGTTTACCTTTTTATCTGTCCATGCTTCCTCTGGAATACCACCATCCAAAGCACTTGAAGGTCCTCTGTTTATTAAATAAACAACAGTATTTACAGCATCCACCCAAAACTGTAAGGGCAACCCTGCATGCAGTCGCATACACCTTGCACGCTCCATGATCGTTCTGTTCATCCTTTCTGACACACCATTTTCCTGTGGTGTTCCTGGGACTGTCTTCTCTCTACGAATCCCATGGTATGAACAGTAACTATCAAACTCCTCGCCGCAGTACTCACCTCCATTATCAGATCTGAGACACTTCAACCTTTTTCCTGTCTCATTCTCAACCAAAGCTTTCCACTTCTTAAAAGTAGCAAACACATCAGATTTCTGTCTAATGCAATAAACCCATGTTTTTCTAGTTGCATCATCAATAAATGTAACATAATAATGAGAGCCACCAAGAGATTGTACCTGAGCCGGTCCCCATACATCTGTATGCACAAGCTCTAATTTTTCATTCTTCTTCTGTTTCCCAACCCTAAGAAATCTGACTCTCTTCTGTTTTCCATAAACACAGTTTTCACAGAATTCCAAACTTACCTGCTTCAAATCCGGCAGCAACTTCCTTGAGTGGAGAATCTGCATCCCCTTCTCACTCATGTGGCCAAGTCTATGATGCCACAATGCTGTATCTGTTCCTGTGGAAGCTAAAGAGATAGAATGGTCAGTATTATGAGGACATAAATACAACGTACCTACTCTTTCTCCTTTTGCTATCACCATTGATCCTTTAGTGATCTTCCACCACTTTTCTTCGAACATAGATAGACAGCCGCCATCTCCCAACTGCCCTGTTGAGATCAGATTTCTTTTCATAGCAGGAATATGCCTAACATCTTTCAACAGCCAATCAGTTCCATTCTTAACTTTTATCCATACCTTACCCATTCCAACAATTTTACATGGCTCATCATCACCCAATAAAACATGTCCAAAATCGCTAGGAACATACTCATGAAAGTATTTCCTATGGGGTGTAGCATGACATGAAGCTCCTGAATCTACTACCCAATAATCACTAGTATTATCTAATGCAAGAATCAAAGCATCTTGCAACACATCACCTGCTACATTTGCTTCTTGGGTAGTTTCCTTCTGTGCATCTCCTTTCTTCTTTAGAGATTTGCAGTCTTTCTTCAGATGTCCTTTCTTTCCACAGTTCCAGCACTCTATCTTTCCCAGTCTGGACTTGGATCTGCCCGTTTTAGACTTTCCACGATTACCTTGGCTCTTTCCTCTCTCCTTTTGTCTTCCTCTGCTCTCCATGGTCAACGCATTACCTGATGTCTCACTTGTGCTTTTTCTTCGCATTTCCTCGCTAAGAATAACACCAATAACATTATCAAATTTCAAGGTGTTTGAACCAGAGACAGAGTTACTTACAGCCATGACCAAGCTATTCCAACTTTCTGGCAATGAACACAAGATTAGAAGAGTCCTAAACTCATCATCAAAGTTCACACTTACAGAACTTAGCTGATTTGTAACCGTATTAAACTCATTTAAATGATCAGTAACAGATCCACCTTCAGACATCTTCATATTAAATAAACGCTTCATTAGAAATACCTTGTTGGAAGCCGAGGGTTTTTCATACAGCTTACCCAATGCTTTCATCAAACCCTCTGTTGTCGTTTATTTTGAGATATTGAAGGCCACCGACGAAGCTAGGCTCAACCGTATTGTTCCCAGAGCCTTTCTGTCAAGAACCACCCATTCTTCGTCCTTCATAGTCGTCGGCTGCTTTGCTTTTCCTCCCAACGGTAGGAATAGATCCTTTTGGTACAGATAGTCCTCCATTTGCATCTTCCATAACCCAAAGTTTTGGCCGTTAAACTTCTCGACCTTAAACTTTCCTTCTTCTGCCATTGCTCCCACTCGAACCAGAAACCCTATATTCCTGCGGGTTTAACTGCCAAATAGACCTTTGGCTCTGACACCAATTGTTAGAAAAACAGGATCGCAGAGCAATAACAATAAACAGAAATGCAAATATAATCACACATACACATTACAAGAGAGACATAGATATATCGTGGTTCACCCAACTTGGGCTACGTCCACACTGAATTTTTCAGTCCTTATTATTATTACCGTCCAGCAAGATGAAGGGATACAACCTGCAGCACAACCGCTGCACTTCCTCTTCTCTGTTTCACAGTCTCTCTCCCGATCTCAAAGATCTTTACAATGCATAAAACCTAATACATCAACCCTAACCGTATTACAATGTCTTTCTTTTATAAGGGAAATACAATGGGAAAATACCACGGGATACCCAAAACCATGGGCCCGCAAAACAGCTGGCGAAAACAGCCCCAAAAATTTTCTTCGGGGGCGTTGCCCCCGGACCCCCCAGCCAGGGGGGATGGGCCCCCCTGGAACCCCGTGGGGGGGCGATGCCCCCCCGCTGGGGTGAGTGTACAGTCCACCTACACACATATAGAACTGGGGTACAAACACGGCTGATACAATATCATCTATGAGACTAGAAGATCTGGCTCCACAACCAACAATAGGATCTCCGAGATGAAGTTCTCCTTGGGTATTTGGCTCAATGCGATCTTCATTATTGTCTATGTGGTAAAGCTATCGAACATCATTGTCGATTTCTGTAGGTTCCGACCAAGGCTCTCCCTGAGATGGGAATATTGGGACGATAACCTTCTGCAGGTTTCCTTTCATCTTAATACAACTTTTGTCTAAGGAAATTGATGCCTTCATCTTTCATCCCCATGGTCGACCGACCAATGCGGGGAAGGAACTCGCATCATCCTTTAGAGTGATGATTTCGAAATATACTTTAGTTGTGATGACTTTAATGGAAGTTTCAACTCCTTTCCATACTCTGATCGGCTCAATTAATCCTTGATCTACGAACTTTAAATAGATGCCTGATTCCTGCAGTTGAGGTCGACTGAGTTGGTCCCAGGTATCACGAGTCATGATATTCACTTGGGATCCAAAACCAGTATGAATTGTCGTATATGATATCCATTTATGTCGAGGTCAACTAATGGGTTAGCATCATTTTTCTCTTTTTGTTTTAGTTGGCAGATGTTTTTAGTTTGTCTTTGCTCGACATGTTTATATTTTAATTTATGCAACAGGTCAATCATTTTTCCTAAAGCTTCCTCATGAAATTAATTTGATCAATTCATTTAGAACTTTATGTTGGTTTTCTTTGACATCTTTGTGTGCTGCTAAGTCATGAAATATGTCAAATGCATCTTTGTACACAGATTTTTGTTTTATAGGATTTGGGTAATCCTCTTTATCGAAAATTCTACTTATCTGTGGTTTATCTTGACCAATGTAAGTGCCTTTCCTAGTTACAATTTGCAAGTTTTTCATACGAAGCACATCATTTTTTGAAATAAAATATAAAACATGAACATTCTTTTTATTATTTATTTTCTCGATCATGGTAGGGCAATCCTCTAAATATTGATCGCCTACTCCACACTTTGTACAAAATTTAAGATCAGTTCTTTCCTTATAAGGGCGTTCTGCATGCCGATGGTCCTCACTAAGACATGTGATACATGCGCCAGGTCGACTAGATCGAACACCGTGACCTCCACTGCCACGACCACGATTCTGGTATCCTCCGCATCAATTGTAGTCGTCATATCGCCGATCATACCGACGGTCCTTATACCTTAGGCATCTGTCATTCCTATTTTGATTGTACCAGTTATTTCTTCCATCATTTCTCTCGAATATGTCGTTTGCTGTATTTCTATCGTGATGCTGTTCGACAGAGTTTGTCTGGTACACTACATGATAATTTTGCCGATTTTTCAGGTTCATATGACAATCTTCAATTGTATGTGTATTCACTTCACAAATTTGACACCATCTTGCCTTCTTATTTTTCAGATTGTATGGAAAATCATTTGTGGTATGTGAATCATACTCTTTACACAGATCACAGAAACATCTGGATTGAATGAGTTTCACTTCTTGTCCCTGATCCTCAATTCGACAAGAATCTTTGGTATGTCTTGAAGTTTGACAATTTGTACACCATAATTCTGGCCCTTTTAGTGTCATATTTCGGATAGCCTGCTCCATACTATCAAGGCGTTGGTTGATGTGTCTATCCATGGATACTAAAGGGTATTCATCATCCATTTCAATTTCTAGTGCTACTTTTAGTGCATCTACATATGTATTAACACTTTGTCAATGGACATGTATTCTGATTTTATTTATTAGACCAACAATAAACCATTTGATTAATAGTTTTTCTTCAATTTTGTAGTCTAATTTGCAGAGGAGGTCTTTAAACCTCTTCTCATACTCCTTGATAGTTTCTGATGGATTTTGGATTGTCGTCTTTAGTCGTTCTGATGCCAGGTATGTCGCATCTTCAATCATAAAGAAGGCCAAAAAGATTTGTTTGATTTGTGCTTTTGTTGCATTTGGTGACTTTGCTTTGTATCCCATGTACCATGTCAATGCTCTTTTCCTTAACGAACCAACAAATTGAACAACTTGTCTTTCTTCGTTGGTGATTTGATTGGCTGTCCATATTTCTTCACACACAAACCAGTGTCTTCTTGTGTCTTCGTCTCCTTCGTAGAACGGAAGGTGTGCTATTGTGTGTGCCATGTTTGCTGGTGTATTATTTTGAGAATTTGATGGAGGTGTGGGTGGGTTATTTCCACAATCAGAACTTGGTGCTTTGTCAATTTGGATTAGCTGTCTTTCTGTACCTGGTTCTCTGTCTTCAGAATCAGTGACTATAACATCCTTGGTGTTGCTAGATATGCCTTCTTCTACCACTTCTATCGAGATCCAGTTAAAGTTCTGCTCGAATAGGATTTCACTAAATCGCGGGCTTTCCGACGTGCTTGTTGAGTCGCTCAAATTTGGTATTGGCAGGGGGGGCGCTTCCTCATGCTCAGAGTACACTAGATGAAAACTTATGTTTGAAAATTCGGGTTGAAAAGACACCAAGTTTCCTTCCTCCGACCGATGGATCAATAGTCTATTAATATCATCGCCTTCTATACTTCGACGACTCCAAATTCTGGACTGAATAGCATGGAGGCCAAGATTTTATTCAACAATCTATTCTACCCGAAGGCTTTGCGTTAAACGAAATGGAGATGGAGGTGCTACCGTTTCAGATATTTGAACTTGGAGAGCTCTACCACGCTCTATCCACAAGTCTTCATCCATCGGTGTCAGTTCTTCTTCGACACCCCGATCATCATGGGCTCGGCTTGATTCTGGGAGATTTCCTTTTGCATTTGTCGCAACATTTGATTCTTGCATCCTTCGGAGTGCAATTGCCTGGTCCCGTAGCTCTTCATGCCGCTGCCTCCTCTTTTGTCTTTAAATTTTCTGAATATCTGGGGTGCTTTTGTGACTCAAAAGTCTGTGTTTGTCGGATTTTTTTCCACTGCTGGCCATGTCGTCTTGTCATATGTCGAATTTCATCTAACTAGGTACATCAGAGCATGCTTCATCACCCCACCAATGCCGAACTTAAGGTTTCTAGATTACTGGGGAAGTACAAACCATTATTTGTTCAAGAAAAATTCCCATTCGTGCTCCTTTACAAATTTTCCCACTTACGTTCTTTCTCCTTCCAGTTCGAGTTCGGAAGGGGCGGGAGTAGCAACGTTCTTGTTTCGACAATATGTGCAATGCATTTGTCGATAAAAAATTTGAACAATAAGGTCGGTAGAGAACACATAAATTGATCAGCTAATTCAGTGAAAAAATTTCTTCTTATTTCGTCTACCGAGACTCGATCTTCAATCGCATGTTCTTCAGAAAAGTCATCTGCAATCGTTTCTCACCACTCCGACATATTTGTGCGTCCTTCATTGATCAGATTTGACAATAGCTTCCACTCTGCTTCATCAACTGGTATGTTCATCTAGAAGCTTCTTCAAGGTGGTCGGCACAGATTCTACAAATCGTTCATGGGTCTCGGAGAAGAATCGATCTCTTGCTTGGCTAATCTTCAGTTTGTTACGTCGCGCATAGTTCTACAGATAATTTGTGATTTTCTTCTCCCACCAGTCTCTAATTTCTTGTTCTGAAATCATAGGTCATGCTGCTATTTATTTTTCATGTGTCAACCGGAAACGAAACTAGATGTTGTATTCCCAAGGTTCAAGTGGTTATCATAGATACATTACATGATATAAGCAAGCATACAAAATGATACATATACAAGAGGTGAGATAGATAGAGATACACAACCCTTTATATTAACCAGCAAGAGCAGAATACAGTCATAGAACCAATCTTCACCAGTACATCAGCTCGCCATCCTATATATATATGTATGCAAATACAGTTACATAACCATCTATCGGTTTATCCAACCAACCCGACCTATACTAGTCGACGCGACCTATCGACATGTGCTACAAAGTGGTTGGGCGGAGGGCCTAGTCGACAGGCTGATCTAGGCCCCTCCAACATGTCTCCAATCATGTGCATAGTGGCTTCATCAGGTACAAGCCATTGATCGGTAGAGTTGGGGACAAATGAAATCCTAGAGGAGATCATGTTAATCGTGGCAACATGATTAGGGGGATCCGATGTTGGAAAGATGCCCATAAGAGATGAGTCTTTTATGAGGCAAACCCCCACGCTCTCATATAGCTGCGAATATTGTCCAAGTAATGGAATGTTATCGCCCGGATGAGTAGCGGTGTTAGGTGTGCAGAAATCCAGTTGGTCGACAGTAACAATTCAGCCTTGGTGGGGGAAATGTACTATGCGGAAGATAGATGATGTGACCGCAGTCATGGCATAAAACCAATTATGACCAAGTAAAATATTATAATCTAACGGGGCGGCGACCACTTCCACGTTAATGGCTGCGGTCTTACCCCCCAACTCGACTGCTAAGGCTTGTAAAAACCCATGAGGTTGAAAGCCACGTCCGTCAAATGCTTTCAAGGTGGTGGGAGAACAGTTCGACTCGAAAGAGCCAATGGCTCTCCAACACGAAATCGACATGACCAAGGTAAAGGCACCTTCATCTAAGATGGTACGATGGATTTTCTTCCTAGCAATGTTTATGGCAACTTGAAATGCCAACTGATGGGAAATCCTTGGCTTAAATTACTCAAGTCAGAACATGATGGTATTAGAAGAATCTGGATCAACCACGCCAATGGTAGCGAGGAGAGTCTTGCACTGGTTAGGGAAGTTCTGCAAGACCTCTAGTGTCGACATAGCACAAGGAGCTTGTTCTAAGTCCTCTACAATATTGTAGTTTTGAGCTACCCGAGCATTAGGATTGAAAATGCCTTTTCAAATCATGCTCTTGGGAGGATGCAACATTGACTCTAAAGAAGGCTTCTCAATGGTGAGAGAAGCGTGTGGTATGGTGAAATCGGGAATAGAAGTGGAATCTTTTTCAGTATTACTTCCAACCGGTTCCTTCTGAGGGACTGAGTCATACGAACGGGACCATGTGTTCAAGTTGATGGTCTCACTACGCATCATGAGAACATGCGCGGTAGAGGATGACTCTCCTTAGGAAGGAGAGGTGTGTGTGATGAGTTGTTGGTTCTCAGGGAGGAAGGGATCGTTGAGAACTGCGGGGTTACAGTTTCCTTTGAGAAACTTCTGCACTTCGTCTCGGTGGGAACATTCCTATGAGAAATGGTCACCATCGCACAGTAAACAAGGATACTTCAACTTTCTCTTCTATTTGGTGTCTTTGAGGTTGGGCTTGGGCTCCTGCTGATTAGAAGGTTTATTAGGTTTCCCTTTGTTTTTCTTCTTACCACCGGATTTCTGAGATGAAGCGGATTGAACAAAATTCACCTCTTCGGTGGAGGCAGGAGTGGGGGACTTGGTGATGTTGTTTCCAGCCTATGTTGGGGATGGGAAAGAACCCTGGGGGTTCGACGATCCAACAGTTTGAGTAGGAGTTTGGGTGGTAAGGGAACCAATGATGCCATCAGCTTGAGGTCCCTTAGGTGGTTGTGCAGGGTCATACGTAGGGCCGGGTGCATCAGAAATGATTTCGTATAACGTGTCGGATTGAGCATAGACCAAGTCTAATTAATGGGCATGGGAAATAGCATGTTCCTTGGTGACAACCCCTCCCATGGCCACATCTCGAGCTACGACAGGTAAAAGTGACTTTGTGAACCAGTTAGCTAATATTTGGTTCGAAATATGAGCCTTAATAAGACATCATCTTTGCCACCACTCATGGATATGATCCGAGATGTGGGTTGTGGTATTGTGGCGAAGAGAGGTCAATAAGTCGGTACCAGTCTCATAGCGAATGGGAAACTGGAAGTGGGTCAAAAATGACATAGCAAGAGAACCGAAATCTGGAAAGGAGTTTGGTGGTAGTTCAATATACCACTTGGCAACTGGGCCGGTGAGAGTCCATTGAAATAACCTAAGATGGATCGAGTCGTCCATCAAGGGGTTGGATGAACACCATAAATGGTAGGTCATCACATGGTGTTTTGGGTCTTCACTAGGCTTGTAATATCCTTGGGAATATTAGACCAAGATATTAACTCAACTCCCAAAAATTTTCATAAAGTTTACTAGTAAAATTTCTGTCAATTCCTTCGAACAGTGCAGGAGGTAAGTGAGAGGTACTGAGGTAAGGAATGAGGATGGTGGGATGAATATTTAATTCTGGAAAATGTATGAGGTTAGGTGAAGTATTAGAAACTCATATTAGAGTGAGATTCCTAAGCACAAATCACTAGGGCCATTTATGTTTCGAGCATCAGCCAGGTTGAATTCTAATCCAAAGCTTCCTGGGCACACCAGCATATGCTTACTAGACTGGGTGGGTTCCTAAGAGTTAATTATAGAGGTTATATCAGTCAAATGAGGTCTCTTTATGTTCAAGAATGTATTTTTGCATACTTGGGAGATTTTAGGAAGAATTGGGATTTTGGGCTCTCCCGGGATTGATGAGCTAGTATTTTTCTTAACTTTCCAAGCAGGGTCGAAAGGCTTCCAAAATATGATTTTTTGGAATGATATGGATACTAGACTGAGTTAAGGACTAGATCCAACTGACAGAATGTAAAAATATTTCTTAGAATGGAAATGGCAGTGAAATTGGTAGAAATAGTCTAGAATTGACATCAATCTAGCTAGTCTTGCATTTTAACTTCACAAACTGCTTTAAGAAACCAGAAAATATGTTATGATATTAATTTAGACTCTGATATAACATGTTCCACACATAAAACTCGAAATATTACTTTCAGAACATTTCTTCTTTCATTAATTGCTTGCTTCTTAAATGACAATGCCTCACAGGCTAATCTTCGGTTACAGTCAGTGAGAGAATAGAGAAGAGAAGGAAGTAGTTACTGTGGCTCTGTTCTGGAAGTGAATATCAGTCCATATAAATATTATATGGCTGATATTGCTCCACTTTGAGTGGCTGAACTTCAAATGGGCGCCATCATCAACTAGCTCTCTTCTTCAGTGGAATCATCTCCAAATCTAGTTGTGGGAGTAGTAGAAGTAGAAGAGGAGTGGAGAATGGTTATGATATTTGATCTATGGAATTTAGCAGCCCGTAATATCTGCAAATATCATCTTCTGGAGTTCACTAGAGGTCCTGGGCACACCTCTACATAACTATCTTGATCCATTAGTGTTCCTTCACTGAATCTAGCTGCAAATCTTCTCCAATGGTAGCCTCTTCTTCAATCTAACATTAAATCTCCATGGCTGAACTATACTGAATGTTACTGGCTAGAATATTTCTTGCTGGACCTGCATAACACTCATAGGATACTCACGAGGCCTTGGGGCACATCACCCAAGATGAATAGTTAAGGCACAACACTCAACATATGAGTAGCTCAGAACTCTCATTCACAAATTGCAAAATGATAAAAAGTTTTCAAATGGAGTTGGTTGGCTTCTTTTATAAACTTCATGATGACCTGCTAAGCAAGTTCTTGTCTTGGTGACCTGTGATAGTAGGTTACCTACTTTCCCATTCTACTCCAAAGCCATGAGGGTGCATTTCTTGAGGAGAATAGCAACTTCTGAGCTTTCAAAACTTTCTTTCCTTCACCTCCTTCACTAAATTTGGGCAAGTGCGCTTTAGGTAGCTTTTTTGGTTGTTGCTATTTTCTTTCTGAAAGCTTTTATGAATCTTTCACTTTCTTTACTTTCCTCTTTTCTGCTTTTTCCAGTTTTTCTGTTTGCTTTTGTCAGTTTCCATTTTGTTTGCCTTATCTTCTTTTCTCCATTAGATTCCCTGCCTTTCCTGAGATTTGCCACTAAGGAAAAATTGATCCTCTTGACACCAATTCGAATTTACTAAGAACATCATCACCACTTGCTAATATTTATTAGCAACATTTATTATTAAAATATTACCATTTTCAGAATTAATTCAGAATTCATAATTTAATTAATTAATTCAGAGTTAATTAACCACTATAGTAGTTGCCTCAAAATTTCCCCATTAATTAAATTCTCATTTAATTAATCACTTAGACTTAGTCATGGGGTTAATAACTACATGGGGGGGGCCACCTTGTCCATTTAATTCCCAAATACAACCTTAGGCCTCTTCCATGATGTAGTTTCCATGCTTGCTCATTAATTAAATCATTATTTCCTAGGTGACTTAGGCCAAAATAACCCCATGGACCATAACAAAATATGGGGACATGACAGTCCTCCCTTCCTAAGATTGCTTGTCCTCAAGCAATGTCAGGATTCCACCAAGCTTTTGCTGCACCACTCTGATTATAATTGTCCCCATCCACTGTGCAGTCGGAAAATTAAACTTGGGCCTTCGAAAAAATGAAGAAAAACTGCACTGTAATTTATATCTGCAATTTAACCAGCAATGAACAAAATTTTCAACCCAGCCAGGATAACTTGAGTATAATTCTTGGATCCCACTGTTTCTCCTGCAAGGACCAAAATTTTCCTGTCATCTTTGGAAATCTGTCACTCCCATGAATGCCAAGATCCCAAAGTATCAACTGCATTTTCCCGATCTCCTAGCATGTGGATTTCCTCCACATAGGCCAACTTATGCCAGTAAAATGTTCCATTAATCTATCTTGGCAACTTGCCTGCATAGCTGCCTTCCCTTGGCCATAAGTAGAAACATTTTTTCAAGGATATTTCATGTTTGTCAGGTAATCTTTCAACCAATCTATATGTGTATGAGTGACATCAAATGGCTGCAAAATATACCTTTGGTGCTGCTCACAATTCAAGACAATGTCAGTTATAATAAAAAATTTATTGCAAAAACAAGAAACCCTTTTACCTTCGAGATTTCTCATTTCAGTGTTTCCTCTATCCATCCATCCAATGAATGAATCAAACATCTTGCTTGTTGATTCACATGAGCTGAAATCACCGATCCCGCTGCAATAAGATCTATCTCCCATAGGAGCAGATCATGATCCACCTGTGGTACATGTGGCATCAACAAGAAAAACTTCTTCGCCCACTATTCATTCCCCATTGTTATTGTTGAATCCATGACATGATGGGAAGGACTATGAACCTTCTTTGTATGTATGCAACCTTCAACAATCAGACTTATGGCTGTAACTTCTTCATTATTGGCTGGCCCAAATTGGGTGCTCTCATCCCACTTTTCCATGGGAGAGTGACTGTTTCCAAGGAATAGCTCAAGTTCCCTTAAGAAATGATCAGGTGCTTGGTTTTCATCAAACTGTTTTGCACATTCTTCAAGCACATGTAAAGATAAATGATCCTCATTATCCACCATCTCATGAGGTTCCTCCATGTGATCATGAATGCTTTCACCCCAATGAAATTGACTGAATGGTGTGTAGGAGGGTAGGGAGGATCTTTGCAACTTTTCATGAAGCAGCAACATCTCCGTCTTGGATTCTTGGAGGGCACTTTGAGTGCTTCTCAAAGATTCTTGGGCGGCCATCAATTCATCATTAAGCTTACAGTTCTCTTTTTCATATATGCAAATACTTTCTTCATCATGCCATGATGCATCCCGCAACAATTCAACAAGCTCAAACATGTAATTTTTATCTAAAAGAAACTGTGAGAAATTGCCTTTGATTGTGGACATTGCTTTCTGGATATTCTCCATGGCTGCAAATAAATATTGATCTTTCCTTAAAGAAGCTTCATAACACAACCTCGAAACTGAAGAATGAGTGTCATGGAGAATTTTCAAGGCCTCTTGGATCTTCTGTTCATCCATCTTCAATGACCCTGCAAGAAGATGAGGTTCTTGCAGATGTCCCTCATCTTCATTTTCCATCAACGGATTGATTTTATGCACTGCACTCGAAGTTTGGAAATTTGACCATATATTGCTGCTGCCATATATTCATCTCTTAGGTCCTCAACAACATAATTTGGGCTGTAAATTAATTTCTCATTCCTCCTGGGTATACCAAAAAGATCTTCTCTCAAAGTTCCAGCCTTGACATTGCATTTCTTTTTTACATCAAAATTCCGAACCTCATTACTAGGGAGCTCAACCACTCTGAACTTTTCACTAGAAGTGGCTGCCATATCAGATTCAAAATAATGACACATAAAAATCAGAATTTAATATCTCACCAAGTGTCATGTTATCCTCCGTATGTGGTGGAGTGTTGGTGGTTTGGCCTTCCATCAATTTCTCATTTTCAGTTTCTATTATTGCCAGAACTTCTTCTTTCTCCATGGATGTTGCACCCACAACACCTTCATCAATCGGGGTATCCATGTCCCCCACATATATGTGAGAGTACACATATTTAGATGCTTCCTCAAACTTAAAACATTCCTCAATAGATTCTCTTCCATCCATGTAGGTATCCTGCAAATACCCTTCTAGTGATTCAGCTTGGTCACTACATTCACCCTTATCACCAAGGATATGAAACTCAACATCCAGGGAATCCGTTATGCAGTAATTTTCTTTTGATGTGGCTGCAACATCATCATGACAAAAATTAGTACAAAAATCTGAAAGTGGTCCATACCTTTGCATCATGCTTCTCTCTTCAATGGGTGGGGTTAAGGTGCCTTGTTCTACCACTGATTCTACTAGTTCACATCTAACTGATGTGTGGTCAATTTCTACTTCCTTGTGAAGCTCATGTGGTGTCTTTGGATCTGATTTATGTTCTACTTTTAGATCTGATCCAAAATATGGCTCAACACCCCTAATAGTACCAATCTCATCCGAGGTGATCTTGATGTCCTCATCATAGAATCTTGCAGTAGATTCTTCTTCCATTTTGTCAACAATCTCGCGATTGAGTTTTGGGTCTTGTTTCTCCTTGGTTGTCTTAGGAAGAAGATTCTTGGAGGATCTTCTTGAAGAGGATCCAAAAATTCTTGTGAAGTCACATGCATCCAATAAAGTTTTCATATCTTTCATTAACTCTTCCATAGGAGGTTGACCTTTGACTGTGGAACATGCAAATTTTTTCTGAATAGGGCTATCAAAATAACCATGGTCTCTTCTTCCTATCATGATCTCGTAGGAGATTCTTATGGAAGGTACTTCTTGGGAATTATCTTCCTCATACTGTCTGCAATATTCTTCATATTTCTCATCATAATTATCATACTCTTCATAAAAATAATCTTCCTCCTCATACAACTCAAAGTCTGAATCTTCCATGACATGGAACTAATTCCACAACTACAATTTGAAAATAGTGCTGAGCTACTTTTCCACTGAGATTAACTTTCCATAGGATGAGAAAAGTAAAGTGCTCGGATACCACTGTAATATCCTTGGGAATATTATACCAAGATATTAACTCAACTCCCAAAAAATTTCATAAATTTTACTAGTAAAATTTCTGTCAATTCCTTCGAACAGTGCAGGAGGTAAGTGAGAGGTACTGAGGTAAGGAATGAGGATTGTGGGATGAATATTTAATTCTGGAAAATGTATGAGGTTAGGTGTAGCAGCAGAAAATAATATCAGAGTGAGAGTCCTAAGCACAAAGCACTGGGGCCATTTATGTTTCGAGCATCAGCCAGCCTGAAGTCTAATCCAAGCTTCCTGGGCACACCAGCATATGCTTACTAGACTGGGTGGGTTCCTAAGAGTTAATGACAGAGTTTATATCATTCAAATGAGGGCTGGTTATGTTCAGGAAGGTATTTTTGTAGACTTGCGAGAGTTTGGGAAGAATTGGGGTTTTTGGGCTCTCCCGGGATTGCTGAGCTAGTATTTTTATTAACTTTCCAAGCAGGGTCGAAAGGCTTCCAAAATATAATTTTTTGGATGGATATGGATACTAGACTGAGTTAAGGACCAGCTCCAACTGACATAATGTAAAAATATTTCTTAGAATGGAAATGGCAGTGAAATTGGTAGAACTAGTCTAGAATTGACATCAATCTAGCTAGTCTTACATTTTAACTTCACAAACTGCTTTAAGAAACCAAAAAAACTGTTCTTATATTAATTTAGACTTTGATATAACATTTTACACACATAAAACTTTAAATATGACTTTAAGAACATTTCTTATTTCATTAATTGCTTGCTTCTTAAATGACAATGCCTCACAGGCTAATCTTCGGTTACAATAAGTGATAGAATAGAGAAGAGAAGGAAGTAGTTACTATGGCTCTATTCTGGAAGTGAATATCATTCTATCTACATATTATATGGTTGTTCTTGCTGCACTCTGATTGGTTGAACTTCAAATGGGTGCCATCATCAACTAGCTCTCTTCTTCAGTGGAATCACCTCCAAATCTAGCCGTGGGAGTAGTAGAAGTAGAAGAGGAGTCGAGAATGGTTCTGATATTTGATCTCTAGAATTTATCAGCCACTAATCTCTACAAATATCATCTTCTAGAGTTAACTGGAGGTCCCGGGCACACCTCTCCATAACTATCTTCATCCACTAGTGTTCCTTCACCGAATCGAGCTGCAAATCTTCTCCAATGGTAGCCTCTTCTTCAATCTGACATTAAATCTCCATGGCTGAACTGTACTGAATGTTACTGGCTGTAATATTTGTTGCAAATATTTCTCCCTATGGATAGGTAGAAACTCTCTTAGGATAAAGCAGGATATGCTGACTCTATACTAAGACAAAAATGAAACAAATGTTGCCTTGAGTTCCTAAGCTAATATTCACAACAAGATTGAATGTATTCAGAAGAGATGAAAGACGTGACTTACCTTCCAATTCAACGTTTTTCCTGCTTCTAACTCTTGATCCCGAAGCTCCAATGTAGAACCTGTTGAAATCAAACAAAGGACAAGCATGTGATCTTCCACATACCTTGAAGCAAAGGTTAAGTTCAAATCTAAACTAGATACATTTCATATCAAAGATTTATACAATACACATGAAATGGGAAAAACAAGACAAGTTATCTTATTAAGAAGCTTGAAAAGTGCCTACAAAGGTTGCTTGATGTCCAAGCCAATCCTCCAACTCCAAGTGTTTCCACCTCTATCTATCTCTGTAGAAGTCCCAAGATCATAGGTTGGATACCCCAAAAGTCCTCCCTTTGGCTCATGGAAGGCCTTTCTCTTATAGCATGTGGGAAGGTTAAACAACAAGAGAGAAGTGTGGATCTATGGAGTGTTTAGTGGATCAGGCCAGCTAAACAGAGAGGGGAGTTGAGATCGAATCAGAGGTGGCAATCCCAATGATATCTCTCGAAAGTCAAGATCCCAAAATCCAAGGCAAAAGGTTAATTTTGTACTACTGCGCCCCTAAGACTGAGCATAATGCGGTAGTACTGTGCCCTAGAGGAGGAGCAACGTGCGGTAGTTCGGACTACTGCACCCCAGTAGATGTGCAAGGTGCGGTAGTCTCCTCAGATAAAGTCTATCTGGGTGACACGTGGCAGGTGAGATGGTTTCTTTCAGAGTTCAGTCAATGATTTTCACTTTGGATGTTCAGATGATCTTTAAGGGAAACTGTCGTTTAGGTTGCTAGTGCAAGGATGCGACACTAATACGTAATGTGTAATATTATGGTATAACAGACACCCCCTAAAGTGTGAGGTCAGATGAGATTAATGGCCGAAATACTTTACAAATATGGTGTAGAGATAGCATCGAGGGGAGCAACAAGGAGCTGAAACAGAAACAAAATGTCAGATATACCACCGAGGCGGGCATTCCCATGCTCTGAAACAATTGACTCAAAGCATGGCTGCCGACCAATACATTGCAGATCCATGAGTATGGAGATGATATAGACTGTAGACAAATCATGGATACTATGAACAAGCGTAGATCCATGAGACAGTGATGACACAACCACGACCAATACATAAGTGCATCTATGTGACAATACAGAAAAAATCTCCATTGCAACCTGGACGTAATCAAAATACAAAAGGGTGTCCAGGGTCTTCTACCTGATCACAAACGATACGAATCTAGCCATGTGATTACAAGGTGTTGAAGTCGAACATGGTAGAAACCATTTGATTACCAGTCAATAATGTGAACTATTAACAAATGCGAGGGAAATCACCAATGATGACGATGATCCCCAAGGTATCTATAGTACATTTCAACGAAATGCGAATAAAGGAGTTGATGTCGAGCATTCGAGAGATCATTCAATCAGAGGTCAATGATGAAAACCTACTATTGAATATGAGGAAACCTACCATTGAGGCATGCAGGAACCAAGGTACTAGTGGTTGACTCCTAATCCTAATTCCTGGATAGTTATTTGGTGTCGACAGGAAGAGACTCGTCGAAGGTGGGCCATAATGATTCCCACATCATCGACACAAAATCAGGATGAGAGATAGTATGGACCGGTGAAACAATAGAATATGTATTGACACAAAGGGAAGTTTTGACATGAAGTGGAGGTGGACTCAAGGTAATAACCCTTTGAACATATAACGGCATGAAATAGAGCTTGGCAACAGGGACTACTTGAATAGATAGAACCACAGGAAGTGTGAAATCATAGCAATAATGAGGACGCATGATCATAATGATGACACTATCAGCAAGACTGACTACCCAAAACAAACAAGGTGAGGATGCATGCCATGTTCAAAGGTGACGACTCACAAGCTGCCAATAAGGTAAACTTGACTCATTTTCCCATTTCCCCCCGACATGATAAACGAGTACCTCTTTGTTGTTTTATGAGCTTGAGGAGGATAACAGATGCTCGATATAGCTCATCTCATAGATGAGTCCAATCTCACATGTTTTTTGAACCTGAGAAAGGAGGGGTTCGACCCAAAGTGGGCCCTTCGATGTTGAATTTTAACGAGTCCAAGGAAGGAATACTCGGTCGTCATTTCATGTTTAGAGAGTCTGAAAAGAACTAAAGAATACTCCAATGGTCCTTTTTTGTAAAGTTAGCCTCATCGCCTGAAAAAGGGTAAAACAACGCGGGAGAGGAATCCAACAATCATGATTGGCTGGAGTATTCCTTTTTCGTAAGTAGTGCCCCCTAGTCCAAAAAAGAGGTAAACTATCACCAGAAAGACGATCATTCAAATGCTTTTACAAGCGTGAAAGCATCAAGTTCGCTTGGCAATCTTTTCCTATTTAGGGAGTCTGAAAAGAGCTTAAAGAGGACTCCATGTACAACTTTGCCATGGTTGATGACCAAGTACGACAAAGGAAAAGTAAACTCGGCACAGTTCCTTTTCCGTAAATAGTCTAGCGATGCCGGATAAAGTGATAAACCTATACTCATTAGACACACCTTTTTACTCAATTTTTAACGAGCACGACAATGGTACCAAAAGCACTCGGAATCTTTTTCATGTTTGGATTCAGAGCACGAAAAAGGAAAAGTAAGCTCAAACCACCTTTCATGTTTTAACCAGAGCACGAAAAAGTGAAAAGTAAGCTCGACACCTCGTACTGTTTTTAACGAGCTCAAAGAAAGGTTGGAAGAAGGCTCGTGGTATCTGCTTCATTTTTTAACGACCTTGCAATAGAAAACGAACTATGCTCGGACTACTGGTTTCATTTTTTAATGATCTTGAAGCCAAAGGTAAACTCTGCTCACGGTTAAGGCCCATTGACGGGTTCCTTCCCAACATGACAACCAGAGGTTGGTAAATTCCCCCAGCATGATTGCTAGCGGCTAAACATGCCTCCCAAGCTTCGTTTCGTTTAACTACTCTTCTTCCTTACCCAAAAATCCTGGCTACTAATCCGAATGTGTTCACCCGTGGGGGGGGGGGGGGGGGTAGGGAGAACTAGGACCAAGTGATCCAGGCAGATGGAATGAAGGTTCAAATCCTAACTCTAGTGAGAGACTCAAACAAATGGAAGGGAGATCTATTTCATTTTTACACAAGCTTACAATAGACAATAACAGTGCTTGAAAGGGTCCTTTTATTTTTTAATGAGATTAAAACCGAAAGAAATTATGCTCGAAGGTAGTTTCATTTTTATGCAATCTTGAAACTGAAAGTAAACTATGCTTGGGATTGGTTTCATTTTTACACAAGCTTGAAACCAACGGTAAACTATGTTTGGGATTGGTTTCATTTTTACACAAGCTCGAAACCAATAGTAAACTATGCTTGGGGTCGGTTTCATTTTTTAACGAGCCTGAAACAAAGAATAAACTATGCTGGTGAGAACCTATTTCATTTTTTAATGAGCTTGACATAGAAAGGGAACTATGCTCATGGTGACCTGTTTCATTTTTTAATGAGCTTGACACATAAAGGGAACTCTGCTCAAAATGATGGTTGGTTTCATTTTTACACAAGCTTAAAACCAAAACTAAACTATGCTTGAAATGATGGTTGGTTTCATTTTTACACAAGCTTAAAACCAAAAGTAAACTATGCTTGAGAAAATGGTTTCATTTTTTAACGAGCTTGACACCGGAATAGAACTTTGCTCCATTTCCCCCCTTAGGGGGGAGAAACCACTAAAACATGTGGAACATTTAGGGAATTCTGGTGACTAGGATTCATGCGATGAGTGGGCGTCACAAAGGAAAGTTGATCAATGGTCACAACGTTCCCATGATGGGGAAAACACATCACTCGAAAGAGTGGGGACACTACATCTTTCATTGCATAGATGTAATCACGTCCAAGGAGTAGATTAAAATCTAAGGGACCTTGGACTACTATAACAAGAATGCAGACAGTTTTCCCTCCCAAAGTGATAGGTACCTGAGGAAGGGACCCTAAAGGTCTAGTAGGCCTTCTATTGAAAGCCAGTATCTAGTCAGTGACAGGAACAAGCTGAGGAGAACCTAAGGCTTGCCAAGCAGTTGAGGATAAAATACTAACAGAAGCTCCCTCATCCACTATGGTGCGAAAGATTTCCTTATCAGAAACTCCTACAGATATCTGAAAAGGAACACTCAAAGGAAGACAAGATTCTGTTAGACCATTCCAATTAGAGGAAATAACCTCAATACTTGGAGGGGGTCCCACGGAAAAAAATAGGGTTTCCTCTTGCCGAGGACATTCTGAACTGATTAGGAAAACATCAGCAGTTTCCAATTCACTCTCGCTTGGAAGATATGAATGAGACAAAGATTGTGTCAAGGTGACTGCTTCAGTCTAGACTTTATCCAATGAAAGAGCAGGATCGAGTGGGGATGACAATGACTCGATCACTTCACTCTTGGGAGGGAGAGTGGGATCAATTGCAGATGAAAATGAATTGATCACTTGGTCAACCAGCGGGGGGTCAAGGGACAACTTACTATCGTTTGTTGGAAGCACCGGTTGAGAACTAGTAATATCTTCCAACCACCGAGAAGCTTCATCCATGCTTGGACAAAGGAAAGTATGGTGCATACCCTTGCATATCAAACAGGGATATAGGACTTTACCCTTCTAACCCTTCACCAAGGGGTCACTGGTTGAGGGAGTGTCATCAACATGATGGTCAGAGGTTGATGATACAAGTGTTTTGCGTTTTTTAGACCACACTTCTGATACACGGGAAAGACTGGGGAAATCCTTGAGAAGGTGATCACCCTTGCAGAGTTTGCAAGGGAACTTGGGCTTATGAGGTGTTTTCGTAGAATGAGTGCCATTAGAGGCAACTGGTTTACACTTGGTCTCTTCCTTATCCTTCTTCTTCTTAATCTTCCTTTTCTTCTTCTTCTTATCCTCCCGATTACTAACATTATTGCTTTGATCAGGTGAAGAAGAAGGAACGGAAGAAGATTCATCTGACGAAGAAGAGGAAGGATTAGTTTGGGATTGACTCTCTCATAGTGGAGAGTTAACATTCGAAACATTGGGTACAACCGGAATCACCAGATTGAATAACCATACCGGTAATCGTATGGTTAATCCAGGAAGATTTAGCATGGCAATAAAGGGAGGACCAATATCTCCAACTGGAGGAAAAGTAAAAGGTACCCCTTGAAAAGGGGTCTCCGGATTGGTAGTCCCAGAAGGAGCATGGGTGCATGGAGGTGGATTCTCCATGGAACAAAACTAAGTGATGTGGACGAATTCTCTTTAAAAAGAACTCAAAACCCTCAGGCAACCGATCCTGCTAAAGGGGAGCTAGGAAAAGACAAGGCTCACAGGCCAAAAGAGCAAGCTCGAAAAACTATACTGAGGACGCTGCCACAGTAAGTGAGTTGTACAACAAAATGGCCAGAACACCAACAAGCAGCCCTACAAAGAAAAATACCCTGTATAAGATAGCAAGCAAAACCTCCTAACTAAGAGTTGGAGACCTCAACAAATTGTATCCTTCACAAGGTGATGAAATCCAAGTTGAACAATACAAAATGAGAGACCACTAATGGAAGGATATCCCTCTACCGAAAGGGATCCTGGGTAAAAGATCCCTAGAAGAAAAGTCACTAAGCTACCTCGTTCATGACACGTCGAAAAAGGTTTTTGGTGCTTCTGCCTTATCACCGTTGTATCATGAGTATGGTGGCCGGAGAATACAAGGAATACAATGATCGATATTGCCTTAGGGCTAATTGTAGTGCGACATTCCACAGAGTCCGTCCAGTTCTCGATCTCGTGGCGGTTTAACCCCTGAAACAACAAGAGGCCTCTCCACAAACTGGTTGTGACCGTGTCAATAAATACTAGAGGATTTTAGTTCCTTAAAGACAACAACTATGTCTCAGATGAAAAATGATAAGGGGGAATTATTTTGATGCCTATCCCCGGTGTCCTACCTAACTACCAAATTATTTTGATTTCCTCAAGTGAGGTTAATATTGGTTTAGTTAGGGAGATTAATTTTAGAGGCTGTCTTACACAATCGGGTTATGGAAGTGCAACTTGATGGTGTTGTGATGACTCAAACCATGCAAATGAAGATGAATCGAAATGAGCCTTTCTCTTCGATGAACACTAGCTAAAGTAAGGAAGAATTCTTTCCGTTCCCAATATGTACAACCCAATGCAAATGCAATTTTATTTCTTTCAAAATGATAGAAAGAGGTAAAAGATGTACCCAAAACTAACCCAAAGCAATAAAAAAGTTCTTTATATGAACACCAAATGTAATAATTATAATCTGTTTCCTACCTTTTTACACTTGAAAAAGACACATCCAATCTATGGAAAGAAGGATTCCACAAACGCTTCCAATCAAATGCAAGACAAAGAGAAGCACCTAATAATATCATCTAACTCAAATGCACATAAATATGAAACAAACATTTCTTCTTCTCATGAATGTAAGACCAAGAATGTCAAATGATTGAATTAAAGCAAGAAAAATGCTTATGTTTTCTAATTTCATGAATATAGAAAAAGAGTGACAAAATAAGGCTTTCCTTTGAACAAAAATGGAAACAAGGGATCGATCTATTCCAATGACCAATAAATAGCTAAAGATGCGAAGGAAACAAAGCGCAAAACCCAAGAAAATGACTTCAAAAGACAAGGATGTCCCAAGTTTTTCGAAGCCAATCTAAGCAATCCAAATGATGCCAAACCAAACAAACCTTTGGAATATCACACTAAAGAGATCTCCACAAAAAAGTTGAATCCAATCACAATCCGATGGCGAGAAGAAGTTTAAAAACAAATGCAAGCTATTGGGGCTTGAAAAGAATGACAATTCTACCCAACAAGCAACCAAAGAACTAGTTTGACTCAAGAAACCAAACAAAGGCTTTGAACTTCCAAAAGATGCCAAGAGTTTCCAAAACAAGCAAAAAATGAACTGTATCAGTCCAAATCAGTCATGTAATGGTCACGAAATCACTGATCAGGAGACTCTAATTCAGAAAAATCGAAAACGTACACAAGGGATCAAGTTAACCCAAGGGGATTTCAACTCTCCAAGATAGAACCTAGTCTTCCAAACAAAGAAAAAGGGGCAGAAATTCTCCCAAATGAGGTTTGGAAGGGTTCAAAGTTATCTTATAGAGATCCTAAAGTGACTGGGAAGGTACACTTGACTCCCAGAACTGAAAACTGGCTCAGAGGACTCAAAATTGACCAAATGGACTTAAAGATACCAATGAAGGACTAAAGACAAAATGTGGATGAAAAGGACTCAAAAGAGACTCAAATATTTTCAAAAATGTGTCAAAAAGAAGCCAATGGACCATATGTAGGCACCCCAAAAATTTGGGAGCAAAAAACCCAAGGGAACCCCTCCAAATAAGCTCAAAAATTACCAAAACAGGACAGTTCCGCCCCCTAGAACACTATGGGGGAGTGGTAGTACCACGCTATATCCTACTATAAGGGAGCGGTATTTTCCTATAGGATTGAAAAAAATGAAAAGTTGGCCAAGATCCGAGCAAGGATAAGGTCCTGAGTTTAAAATGGTCCTCAATGATGATCAAAGAGGATATAAGGTGATGAGAAACAACATTTAGAAGAGGATTGGATGATCTAAACAAGCAAGCAAAGGTGAAACTAGGGAAGAACATCTCCCCATTGGAGTCTCCAGTTTTTGTTGCAGATATTTCTCCCTACGGATAGGTAGAAACTCTCTTAGGATAAAGAATGATGTATTGACTCTATACTAAGTCAAAAAGGAAACAAATGCTACCTTGAGTTCCTAAACTAATCTTCACAACAAGATTGAATGTATTCAGAAGAGATGAAAGACGTGACTTACTGATCCGGATCTTGGGAGCTGAGAACTGGAAGGCTTGAATGCCGAGAGAGGAGGAGATTAAGCATGCAAATCTATCATAAATTTCACATGAAAACCCTAATGTTGCATAAGAATAAGCATGAACAAAAACACATGAAGTGAATGGGAGGTGAGGCTCAAAGAGGAGTCCCACCTCTAAAACTAATTACCAATAACTCACTCATATCTAAATAATCTCACAATGAACAATAGAAAATAGGAGAGAAACCAAATGAGTAACTTGATATCATGAGAAGGCTTGCTAGGCCTTTATATAGCATTATTACAATGTGTTTTGAGGCTATACCATGGGCCAAAACTATGTGCTACTAAATACCATGGATGAGAGAGGGTGGCCTCTCTATTTAATACTTTTATAGCTTATACATCGAATTTAGACCATATGCCCCCTAAAATTCGGATCATTCCTCCCCCATTAGAAAATGATGGTCCCCATCATTTCATGCTAAAAAGAGACCCATGATTACAATGTGCTAGCTACCAATGAAGAGAAGAGTTTTGTGTGGTTGACCCATAACCGTGGGTTTTGTGAGGTTGACCCATAACCGTGGGTTTTGCAAGGGTGACCCATAACCACGATGGCAATGACAAGCTTGATTCCAATGAAGAGAAGAGTTTTGTGTGGTTGACTCAAAACCATGGGTTTTGTGTGGTTGACCCATAATCGTGGGTTTTATGTGGTTGACCCATAACCATGGTGGCAATGACAAGCTTGTTTCCACTGAAGAGAAGGGTTTTGTGTGGTTAACCCATAACCGTGGGTTTTGTGTGGTTGACCCACAACCATGATTACAATACATAACCATGGGTTTTGTGTGGTTGACCCATAACCATGGGTTTTGTGTGGTTGACCCATAACCATGATTACATTAAGATTTTTAAAAAATCGAAAATTCATGATCTTGGGTGCAGTTGATGTCTTGCTGCAAATCCATTCATAGCTTCTGATGCATGTACTGAAATTGAATTCCATTGAAGACCCATTTGAGATCTCGAAGAGACATTTCCATCCATATAACATACTTGCTCTAGGGTGGCCCAGAGATTGAGAAAATGTTTGTTGAAGCTCAAGAGACGCGCGCACACTATTTTGCAAACATCTGTTGCTTCAATCGATGATATCTCTCAAACCAGAAAGCCAAATAAAAAACCGTGAAATACCCATTTTAACTGATAGAAAGAGATTTCCAATGAGCTATGGTAGAGCCTCTGAAACATTATATGGAGTCTGTAGCACTTGTTTAAAGTGTTTGTACGTCCGGCCGCATTGTGTACAAACATGTGTTACTTCAAACAAGCATATCTCACAAACCAGGAAACGAAATGAAATTCCGTGAAATACCCATTTTAGCAGACGGAAAGAGATTTCTAATGAGCTATGGTAGAGCCTCTAAGACATTCTATGGAGTTATAAGTACTTGTTTAAAGTTGTTGTACGTTCGGCCGCATTATGCACAAACATATGCTACTTCAAACAAGCATATCTTACAAACCGGGAAACAAAATGAAATTCCGTGAAATACCCATTTGAGCTGACAGAAATACCTTTCCGATGAGATATGGTAGAGCCTCTGAAACCTCCTGTGAAGTCCATGAAACCTGTTCAAATTTTTTTGAATGTGAGAGTGTTGAGTATAGAGATGCCAAGGGTTTGTAGAGCAGCATGGGTTGTTGTAGAGGTTGTGGAACCTCCGTTGAACCCGCATAATCCTTCAAAATATTGTCCCAATGGAGAGCGTACCCACTTTGATACCACTGATCCGGATCTTGGGAGCTGAGAACCGGAAGCCTTGAATGCTGAGAGAGGAGGAGATTAAGCATGCAAATCTGTCATAAAATTCACATGAAAACCCTAATGTTGCCTAAGAATAAGCATGAACAAAAACACATGAAGTGAATGGGAGGTGAGGCTCAAAGAGGAGCCCCACCTTTAAAAATAATTACCAATAACTCACTCATATCTAAATAATCTCACAATGAACAATAGAAAATAGGAGAGAAACCAAATGAGTAACTTGATATCATGAGAAGGCTTGCTAGGCCTTTATATAGCATTATTACAATGTGTTTTGAGTCTATACCATGGGCCAAAACTATGTGCTACTAAATACCATGGATGAGAGAGGGTGGCCTCTCTATTTAATACTTTTATAGCTTATACATCGAATTTAGACCATATGCCCCCTAAAATTTGGATCACTTACCTTCCAATTCGACGTTTGTCCTACTTCTAACTCTTGATCCCGAAGCTCCAATGTAGAACTTGTTGAAATCAAACAAAGGACAAGCATGCGATCTTCCAAATACCTTGAAGCAAAGGTTAAGTTCAAATCTAAACTAGATACATTTCATATCAAAGATTTATACAATACACATGAAATGGGAAAAACAAGACAAGTTATCTTATTAAGAAGCTTGAAAAGTGCTTACAAAGGTTGCTTGATGTCCAAGCCAATCCTCCAACTTCAAGTGCTTCCACCTCTATCTATCTCTGTAGAAGTTCCAAGATCATAGGTTGGATACCCCAAAAGTCCTCCCTTTGGCTCATGGAAGGCCTTTCTCTTATAGCATGTGGGAAGGTTAACTAACAAGAGAGAAGTGTGGATCTATGGAGTGTTTAGTGGATCAGGCCAACTAAACAGAGAGGGGAGTTGAGATCGAATCAAAGGTGGAAATCCCAATGATATCTCTCGAAAGTCAAGATCCCAAAATCCAAGGCAAAAGGTTAATTTTGGACTACCGCGCCCCTAAGACTGAGCATAACGAGGTAGTACCGTGCCCCAGAGGAGGAGCAATGTGCTGTAGTTCGGACTACCGTGCCCCAATAGATGTGCAAGGCACGGTAGTCTCCTCAGATAAAGTCTATCTGGGTGACACGTGGCAGGTGAGATGGTTTCTTTCAGAGTTCAGTCAATGATTTTCACTCTGGATGTTCAGATGATCTTTAAGGGAAACTGTCATTTAGGTTGCTAGTGCAAGGATGCAACACTAATACGTAATGTGTAATATTAAGGTATAACAATATTGCTTGTTGGACCGGCATAACACTCATTGGACACTCACAAGGCCTTGGGGCACATCACCCAAGAGGAATAGTTGAGGCACAACACTCAATATATGAGTAGCTCAGAGCTCTCATTCACAAATTGCAAAATGATCAAAAGTCGTCAAATGGAGTTGGTTGGCTTCTTTTATAAACTTCATGATGACTTGCTGAGCAATTTTTTGGCTTGGTGACCTGTGAGAGTAGGTTACCCACTTTCCCATTCTACTCCAAATCCATAAGGGCGCATTTATTGAGGAGAATAGCAACTTCTGAGCTTTCAAAACTTTCTTTCCTTCACCTCCTTCACTGAATTTGGGCAAGTGTGCTTTAGGTAGCTTTTCTGGTTTTTGCTATTTTCTTTCTGAAAGATTTTCTGAATCTTTCCACTTTCTTTCCTTTCCTCTTTTCTTCTTTCCTCCATTAGATTCCTTGCCTTTCCTGAGATTTGCAACTAAGGAAAAATTGATCCTCTTGACACCAATTTGAATTTACTAAGAACATCATCACCACTTGCTAATATTTATTAGCAACATTTATTATTAAAATATTACCATTTTTAGAATTAATTCAAACTTCAGAATTTAATTAATTAATTCATAATTAATTAACCACTATAGTAATTTCCTCAAAATTTCCCCATTAATTAAATTCTCATTTAATTAATCACTTAGACTTAGTCATGGGGTTGATAACTACATGGGGGGCCCACCTTGTCCATTTAATTCCCAAATACAACCTTAGGCCTCTTCCATGAGATAGTTTCCATGCTTGCTCATTAATTAAATAATTATTGCCTAGGTGACTTAGGCCAAAATTACCCCATGGACCATAGCAAAGTATGGGGACATGACAAGGCTTGCCATAAAATATGGGGATATCTGATGGTAACTTAACCAGAATGGGTGGCCAGTTATGCCCGTGGAGGATGGGATCATTCGTTAGATGAGATAGGTCGGGTAGGTCCAAAGTAGCCAAAAATTGCAGCTGTTGGTTCAGCTGGGGGTACTGATAGTACTGATAGGGCATGTATAGATCGGTAGGACCTTGAATCAACTTGTTGTAAGGTGTTCCCTGGGGAAACTGACCGTAAGGGTGTATGCCACCGGGACCATTTGTAGGTCCACCACCATAATAAGGTGGTTCATAGCCATAGGGTGGGGTCCTGCCACCATCACCGGGGGGGTGGAGGTCCACCGCCACCCGCCAGGAGGGGGTGGGGGTCCGCTGCCACCGCCATAATAAGGTGGTACTCCACCACCTCCGCCAGGAGGGGGGGTAGGCCAACTCCTCCGTCGGAGGGATAGGTGCCTCCGCCACTACCACCACCAGAAGGGTATGGTCCTCTGCCACCACCTCCATCGTAATAAGGTGGTCCTCCACCACCACCATCGGGAGGGGGTGGTCCTCCATCATAAGGTGGTTGTCCGCCACCTCCAGGGGGTGGTGGTCCTCTGCCTCCGTCAGAAGGGGGAGGGCCTATGCCTTCTCCATCGGCATGGGGTGGGCCATTGTGGCCAGAAGGGGGTGGTCCTCCACCAGAAGGTAGAGGTCCAACTCCTCCAGGATTATATGGGGGCCGCCGCCTCCGGTGGGAGATGGAGGAGGACTAAGCGGGGGTGGTGGTACTTGAGGGAATGGTTGGTGGGGTTCCATGTTGTAAAACATTTTTATTCCCCCATAGAGTGTATGGATTACCGGGATAAGGTATCCCATAGAGTGCATTTCCTGGATTGACTAGTCTCGACACAGGGTTAAGATAACCTGGATACGCTTGACTCCATGGTGGTTGAGTTACCTGAGATGGTCCCCCAACATGAGATAATCCCGTGGTGGATGGGCCAGCGGGGAGGGAAGTTCCAACGGAAGGACCGATGGGGACTAATCCTCCTATATTGGGATTAGGAGAGAGGGGTTTCCCCCCAGCAGCAACGTGTTGACCACTAATCAATGGTTGACCCAACGTAGGTTGTTGATTACCTACTACGGTAGGAACATTACCCATAAGGAAGGTATGGGGTAAAGAGTATCCTCCCCACGAATTTTAGGGTGGGGGAGGAGTGGGTAATGTAATCGTGGTAGTAACAGGTGTGTTGGGACTGTTGTCCTTAAACATGTTGAGTCATTTGAGGTATAGAACTGGTCTCCTGTCTAAGGGGTGCACTCGTAGGAAGTGAGGGTTGACCAGATTCATAAGTGGTCACATGGTGGTTGGGTGATTCTGGTGAATCAAAAGATAAATAACGACTCGGGAGTGGCTAATATGGAGGTAACGTCGGGTCTTCAACCCTTCGTAAAATACTTTGTCTTTGAAACTCCTCACCCATAGCACGTAATCGAGTCATACAATCATGATAAGGTACTAGAGGGTCATCAGGAGTATCCCAACTGAGTGGGGATGCAATGGAAAAATGAGCCACTTGGTGGCCTAGAGATGATGTCCAAAAGGCTGCAGCTGGATCAAATGCTGATACAGGGTTATCTTGGGGAGGATTTATCCATTCCACTGATCCAGGCTCTCCCGGTAAAATGGGAGGTAGGTCTTGTGAAGTTGAAGTTTCTACCTCTTCACCCCTTGAGGGGTGGGAAGTGGGTGAATCTGGAGGGAACATGTGTGCTCCAATATTCAAAGTAGGGTTTTCTACTTTAGGTGACACGATCGTGACGTGTGGGTCCATTCTTACCTTCGAAATTACCTCCTGGTTAAGGGGATATTCAGGTGGTAAGTTCAAAATTATGCGGGACCTTCTCCAAGGAAAGTCAGCCAGAGTGACTGAAACAAAGTTTCTCCTAGGGTAATCTAAACAAAAGAAAAGTAGTCCAGAAAAATCTACACAAACTCAGGCCACAAGAAAACTTATGTGATAGGTGTGGATTCAAAAGTCTAGAACCTCACAATATTGTCAAGGCTTCACAACTCGCTATATATTGCAGGGTCCAATAATAAAATGCGACAAGGAGGATTGGGACTGTACCCTTGCCTTAATACCCGACTACCTGGATGGCACGTGCATAGTAATATCCCCGAGTGTTGTTCTCGGTGTATTACTCTGCTAAGATGGCCAAATGGATAGCTCAGTTGGTTTCAGGAATCCTAATGGTGTCTCTCGATATACTCAAGGTACATGGGAGCTCAAATCCATAGTGGTGATGTCTAATGCACAACCGTATGGCACGAGACCTTCCTATATACTATCGAAGTGCCTTTCGATATACCCTAAGGTACATGAAAGATCCTTTCGATATACCTAGTTGATACGTGCAAGCGATTTGATATACCGGTTGGTACGTGGAAGACTACAACACCCTCGGAATACAGTCATGGCAAGTAACGACAGCTTCCACGTTTTACCCTAGTTCTACTGTTAATTTTATCTCGACAGTTAGGTGAATGCATGAGGTGAGTACATAAATGTAAACAAAATGCAAGCCCTAACAACATGAAAAAATGTACTTTTCTTTTGATGAAATCTATTTACGGGAAGGAGAAATATTTTTCCAAGTGGTTTTACCAAAACAACCAAATGCAACACAATCCCAAATCTACCAAATTTGAGAATAAAAGTACTCTTTTCGTTTTTTCCAAGCAAAGCACAAAAATCCACAAGCATCAAAAACCAAATCTAAGCATTTTCTTTTGTCTTTTCGAATCAAAAAATGAAACTAAGTGGTGAAAAGAGAGAACTTATATCTAGAGCACACTAACTTTTCCAATTGCACTATGACAGTTTAAAAACATAAAAAACCAAAGATGCATATAATTTTTCAAGCATGGAATCACTTTTGCAAAAACTTGATCTCACTTGAATTTTTCAAGAAAATAAATGGCCCATAATTCCTGAAAAGCACAAATGATTAATTTTTCCTCTCAAACTTTCCCAAAAGACTAATGAATGATAAATTTCAATGCATGAACCAATTTCCACAACAATTTTCAAATGCACTTGAAAACGGTAAAAATGACGCACTTTGAATTTTTCAATGATATGCCAAGATTACAACTTGATCACAATAATGTTTTTAAGCATGAATAACTGAAAAGAAAAATTATTTGCAGCACTCTAAGCACTCAGAAATTCTCAAGAAAATGACAAGCACTCATATGAACTATAACACTCAAGACACTCAACAAGCAACAGAATGCAGTCAAAGCTAAGTAACATATGCAAAAGAGGTCTGGGATAGAATCCAATACAAAGATCAGATTAGGTGAGGAGAGGAGGGAATGCAAGGTCAAGCGGATGAAGGTGGGGGAGACAAAAGTGTCCACCACTACCGAAACTCAAACTTGTCCAAAATGGAACCCAAAGCCACTCTGAATCAAACCAAACAAGACCAAACACTAGCAATGCAACATCAAAAAGGTATCTAACTGGAAGATACAGTGCAGAGGAGGTCTACAAGACAAGCCCAAAATAAAGGTTGGTGAGGAGAGAACCCAAGCACAAAACTAGACTGCTTGTCGCAGTCTCTAGTCAGACTCAGAGCGAACGTCACAGGTGGAAAATAGGTGAACTGCGACAACGTCGCAGGATGTCAAACCGTGGTGTGCGACAACGTCACAGGTTGCAGAGCAGCAGACTGTGCTTGACAGGGGAACGTCGCTCTGGATATATTACCCAGGTGCGATGGGCGAGATCCTTGTGCAAGGATAAAAAATATCTCCAAATATGATCAACCAAAAGGCTTGACAATCAAACATACAGACTTTAAGGAAGTCAACAGACTCTTCAATGAGAAGATTTGATGGTGAAATGGTTGAGGAAAAAGAAATGGCTCAAAAAGAAATCATAGAAAGTGACTTTCAAACTGAAAGCTTAAAACAATGCATTGTAATTTCCCCAGTATGGTTTCCAAACTTGTTACCGGACAATCTACCGAAAGTGGACTTAAGGCGTGATCTCCCTAGCTCAAAGTAAGTCTAGAACAAGTGAGACAGAATATGAAACTGATTTCCTTGATCTAGTTAAATATCGAGTGATTAGATGTCTTACCTCTAGCTTGTAGATCTTTCTCCTTGATGTTGTTCCAAGCTCCACGGTTGTCAGATCTCAGCTGCAAGACCTGTCAAGACATACAGAACAATACAAGCAAGTAAAATGCATCTAACAGTAATAGATTGAAGTAAACGGTTAAGCAAGTAAGCTACAGAAAGCATCATTATCACAACAATATTTGGTGGAAATAGTTTATATTACTGTATTAAAAGAAGGAAGTACAAAAGAGTGACGATTACAACCAAAGCTTAACATCGTAATCCTCCTCCAACAAGCCAATGCCAAAGCCTCCAAAGGAAGTATAGGTCTCCCAAGAGATGAGTAGAGATATCCTAAGCTAATTTCACCAGCATGCAAGTGCTATAGACTTCCTCCTCTTGGAATGGGAATGAGCTTCACATATATAGGACTAAGAGGATAGGGTAGGTTGAGATATAGTGGGAGAGGGTTAATGGATCCTCCCAAAGGGCTAGGGAACCGAATGTCAGCTCCCCTATAGGTTAGGGATAGATATCCACATCACACGCCTTCTAGAATGGACTCGAAGATGCTCTTTTATCCATTTAACTGAGATCATCGCAGGCTGCAGTAGGACAACCTGCGACACCGCAGGTTGCACAAAGGTGACTTGCGATGACTTCACTAAACCCAATATAAATAGGTTAGTATCTCTTCCAATTTTATAACTTAGTTAAAGGAACTTCAGGGATGCTTAAACTGAGTATTATGATGGGAATATTTAGGTGTAACAACTAAAAACTTCAAATTCAATATGGTTAATGGAATATGTGCCATGCAATATAAGGAAACTATGAGGGATGATCATTGGTATTGTTTCATAAATGTATTGAAAAAATGGTTTAATGTCTAGTCAAACTTGCCTAAGGGGAACCTACATTGTCACCAGTCAAAACTCTAAAAGAGATGGAAGACTTGAATAAAGGAATGAAGTCGTATATTACTGATTTCTATTGTAGTAATAGAAGAATATTGGATTCAAAAGACATTATATTTGGAAATGTTTTGAAGGATTCAGATGTGTTTTTGGTTAGACAGATTGAGGCCAACAGATTCTTTCTAGCCAAAACCAAGATAAGAATTAGACATCGACAATAATATCACTAATGCACTTATCTCATGGATGATTACTTGAGTCAAATAGTCCCCACTATTGATGAAATACATGTGGGTCTTTCTTATAATATTCTTATAGTAGAATTTGGTCCATGAAAATATGTGAAAAAATATTATATGCTCGTTGTAAGACTAAGAAATCATAATACAATATGGTTAGAAAATGCATTAGGTGATGCATGAAAAGGTATGGATGGTGTTGAGAGATGAAGGTTCTAATTCATTGGTGGAAACCCAACGGAGGATATGCAAGTTGGGTAAAAAAACTAAAGAGTAGACAATTGGAAGAGATAAACATTTCATAAAAAGGATGCGGAGAGAATCATATGGGAATGAAAACTACAAGAAAATGAAAAGGAGGATAAAATTAAATAAGTGAAAAAGGACATATGGTATTTAAAATATATTGACAAGTGGAAAATGTATGGGATAATGATGGAGAATTTATTGCTATTGTTTAAAAATATCTATAATGAAATTTACCTCCTAAACCGAGATGTGGGTTTTATGAGAAATTTATAAATATTATATGATGAATATGCCTTGGAATATTATGCTACCATGCAAACATTGTGTAATCTAGTTTAAATATTAATAGATAAGAACATATTTAAATGAATTCATTTTACTTCCTTAGGATATTTTCTTTCTAAAAATACACTAAGTAATATATTTCATCATTATACGCTATTTGATTTGAATATTAAATACCACTTGTTAAACTCATGAAATCTAATAATTATACATTATAAAAATGATAAGTGCAATTTTGGAAATTGATAATCACATTAATGGAAACAAAAAATGACATCATTGAGAATTGATAATAAAATTAATGTAAATTGAGAATGACACTATTGGAAACTGATAAGCATGGGTTTGAAAAAAATCACACTTTTGAAGCATGATGCAAGTATAATTTCTCACTAGGGAGTCGAAAATTAATGAAATGGAAGTTTTCCTCACTACTTCCCCATATCATCCTCATTTTTCTCAACCACCACCGATCGATAATGAAAGAATTCCTCAAGGATCATTCCTCATATTCTCTTCCTTCATGATTTCATCCTTACATGTCCCATCGCTTAACATATTTCAGTGCAAGGCTTTACTATTCCAAGTTACGGGGGTGAAGGGAAACATCTCCTCCTCCACCATGAACATCTTTACCCATGTGGGAATTTCCTTCACCAACATTCCATGTGGACCCTTGATAAACAACTACTTAGCTCATGAGAAGGATTGACTCATTTCCACAACAAATTCCAAGATGTAAACCTATATGACAATCTTTACCTAGTAATCTACATCTCTTGTAATTGAGTCATCACACCAATACAACTCTACCAAATTATGAGCATGCTATATGTCACTCTTCCCTCTCTCCAAATAAACATTGGGTTATCATGTAGTCCTCTCAACCACTCATACAGATTTATTGGAAAGACTACTATGAAAATCTCATAGATATATTCAATTACCAAGAGATTCTTGAAATTTGGCGTGTACCATCCAATCAACAACACCTAATATTTGAAAACAGTTTGATCAAATCATCAAACCAATCTTGTAGTTCTAGGTACATGTTGGGGTCCACTTAGGTGTCCAACATATCCATTGTATTTGACAAGTCAGATAACTCCCAAATTGGTTTTCTATTCACCAAGCATATGAATATATACATATTTTTAAGACCTTTGGTTTCTAGCTTCCAAAGGGTACATTAGTGACTCTTTGCCTACCTAACCTATTCATATTCCTTTATTTACATATGTACATGTGGAGCTATAATCCAAGGATCAAGCTTCCAACATTCCCCCCCTTAATCCGAAGGAGAGTTTGTAAGACCGAGCATGGTTCTAAATCTTTCAAACTTTTCTCGTCCAAGTGAATTGGTGAAGATATCTGCAGTTTGATCATTTGTGGAACAATGACGTACATGAACTGCCTTGGCCTCTACATGATGTCGAATCAGATGATACTTTGTGTTGATATGTTTGGTTCAATCATGGAATCTAGGGTTCTTGGCCAACTTGATTGCATAAGTGTTGTCAATCAAAAGTGGAGTGGACTCTTCTTGTTTCTCCTGCAAATCTTCAAGTATCTTCCTGATCCACACAATTTCTTTGGTTGCTTCTGTTGCTGCTACATATTTTTCCTCTGTTGTCGAATCTGTTGGAACTTATTATTTGTGTTATCTCCAGGAGATAGTTTCTGATCCAAGACTCATTGTGTATCCAGAAGTGGATACTCTTGTTTCCTTGTCACCATCGAAGTTTGAATCAAAGTACCCAATAAGTCTAAAGTCATCCACCTTAGAATATTTGAGTCCAAAGTCTTCAGTCCCTTTCAAGTATCTTAGAACTCTCTTTGCTACAGACCAATGTCCTTCACAAGGTTTGTCCATAAACCATGAAAGAATGCTAACAACATAAGAAATATCTGGTCTGGTGGTAGTAAGGTAGATAAGGCTTCCTACAAGCTGCAGTACTTGGTTGCATCCTCAAATTCTTTTCCTTCACTTGATGTGAGATTTATGATTTGTTCCATTGGAGTTGAGAGCATATTGCAGTCTGTCATCCCAAATTTGTTTAACAAATCTCCAATATACTTTTTCTGAGAAATGAAAATGTACTTAGGATGTTGAGTCACTTCAATTCCTAAGTAATAGTGAAGATGTCCCAGATCAGTCATTTCAAATCCTTTCCTTAAGCCTTTCTTTATGGATGCTATATAACTTTCATCGTTCCCTGTCATCAAAAGATCATCCACATATACTACAAGAAACACAACGTATCTTCCAACTTTCTTTACAAATAGTGTTGCGTCATCAAGATTGTAGTGTTTAAAGTTCAACTTTAGAAGATGCTCGGTTATCTTTTCATACCATGCTCGAGGTGCTTGTTTCAGGCCATACAAGGACTTGACAAGTTTGCATACCTTGTGTTCTTGTCCTTTCACAACAAAACCTTCAGGTTGAGACATGAAGACATTTTCTTTCAAGTCTCCATTCAAGAATACAGTCTTTACATCCATCTGATGGACTTTCCAACCATTTTGTGTAGCTAAGGAAAGTATACTGCAGATGATGCCCCATTTTGTTGTGGGAGAGAATGTTTCTTCATAGTCAATTCCTTCTTTTTTTGCATAGCCTTTTTCCATGAGCCTTGCTTTATGTTTGTCAAGTGAGCCATCTGATTTGTATTTTTTCTTGTACACCCACTTATTTCCAATTGGTTTGGTTCCGACTGGAGGATCAACCAACTTCCAAGTTCCATTCTTTATGAGTGCATCATACTCCTTCTGCATGGCTTCTTTCCACTCATCACGAGTAGTAGCCTCTTCAAAGGAATTTGGTTCAATGTTAGCAGAAAAATTCAATTCACAATCAAATAAGACATCCATGTCATCACCTGAGTTCTCTGCATTTCCTCCATCTTCTTGTCTGGTTGAGATTCTTGTTCTCGTATTTCCTACTTCATCTGCATGGACACTTTCAAGTTTCTTTGTGGCCCATCTCAGAATCCTCCTTGATGGTCCAGGTTGATTAGCTGGTGGTGCATTATTCTCTTCTAGGTTAAATATTCCAATCCTCTCAATTACATCATCTAGTTGAGTCTCTTGTTCATTTGAAGTGGCAGGAACTTCTTCTTCATCATTCTCTTCATCGGGGGTTTTTGGTGCCGCTTCAAATGGAAATTCCACGGATTGATCCAAGATAGGGATCCCGCCTTCAGTATGTGGAATTTCATTATCACATTCATAATATGTCTTTAGATGAGAAAACCTCTCCAACATCTCTGCGTGTGAATACACAGGGGCTTCACTAGAAGACCAATATAATATCACGTTTGTTCATATTGGGGGCATTAAATAAACATGAAAACCCAAAAATTATATTACCTATATATTAAGGCGCAAATGGGTTTTTTTATTTAATATAACAATACACAAATACTTTGGGGTATTTTTTATATGGGCAAGTTTCCAAATATCCGTGAAATGGAAATGAGGCAAGGCTCGGGCTTACCATAGTTGCATGGAAATCGCGTCGAGGCCAGGGTTTTGTGGTGAAGAGGCAAGGGCTGAGATACTTTTCTTAGCCATACTAGTGAAACATATTTCTCAGTCGTCTGTATATTTATGTAATTTTTTGTTTTTTTCCCACTATCTGTGGTGGACACACTAGACTCTCGGCAATCTCGCTACTTCTCCGCAACTTGTTTTTAGTCGGTTTCTGTTACTTTTTTGGTGCAGATGGCATCCTATACGCCTATTTGTTTTTGTTGTATTTCCTTAGACTATCTTCTATTTGGAATATTTGGCTTTTATGACTCCATGGAGGCTTGGCATATCCTAGTTTTAAGAGTTGCTATGTTTTATCTCTTGTGCGAAGGTTTGGCTTTTCCTGTGTTCTTCAGGTGTCGGATTCCGTGGGACTATATTCTGCTTGGAATATTGGGGTTTTTATGACTCCGTGGAGGATTGGCATATCTTGGTTTTAAGAGCTGTTGTGTTTTATCTCTTGTGCGGAGGTTTTGGTTTTCCTGTGTTCTTCAGGTTTCTGATTCTATGGGTTTATTTGTATTTGGTCCTTTGTTGGATCTTCACTATGCCCCTTTTATAATTTTAATATTAAGTATAGTCTTATTCGTGTGAAAAAAAAAGAAGAGGCGAGGGTTTGAAAGGGCCCTTGAAGGCGTGTTAGAGGCCCAGTATGTAGAGAAATCACGTGAGGCCAAGTTGTTCCATGGCATCCAGGTGAGCGTATCTCTCATTTTGATTTTGATTGAGCCGAAGGGTTTTGTGGTGAAGAGGCAAGGGCTGGAAAGGGCCCTTAGAGGCATGTTGGAGGCCCAGTACGCAGAGAAATTGTGCGAGGCCAGGGTTTTCCACGACATCTAGGTGAGCGGATCTTTCATTTGCTTTTTGATTGAGCCGAAGGGTTTTGTGGTTAGAGGCAAGGGCTGGAAAGGGCCTTTGGATGTGTTGGAGGTGTGTTGGAGGTGTGTTGGAGGCCTAGTATGCAGAGAAATTGCGTGAGGCTAGGGTTTTCCATGGAATCCAGGTGAGCAGATCTCTCATTTGCATTTTGATTGAGACGAAGGGTTTTGTGGTCAAGAGGAAAGGGTTGGCAAGGGCCCTTGGAGGCGTTGGAGGCATGTTGGAGGCCCAATACGCAGAGAAATCGTGCGAGGCCAAGGTTTTCCATGGCATCCAAGTGAGTGGATCTCTCATTTGCATTTTGAGTTGTAAGAATTATGATTGTTAATGTTTAACTTCTTGAAATTTGATAGTAAACCTTTTTGTCCATATGTGGAGTGCTAATACATAATTGGTTTTGCAGCAGTTAACATTCCATTTTCTTCCAAATATTTTTAATTGTCCACCACATCGTTTAAGTTTTCTAGTGTGATGATATTTTGTTGGAATAGAAAATGGATCTAATCTATGTCTTATGTAGTCATTTTTTGAGTATAAGTTCCATGTTTGCAAGTACTGAAATAGGCCAATGACGTGTTGCAATGGTTGGACTAGTTGGGCTTGTGGGCATAGTGATGTTGATTTGTATATTGATTGCTAGTGGCCTGCAAATGATATTGTTCTTTGCTCATTGTTGTATATCTAGGGTTTTAGCACAAGCATATGAAATATGTGGCATGCTCTTGTTTTTATTGGTTGCAGCTTTTTGAAATATGAAATTTGGTGCTTTCTCCTAGAGTTACGAACTTGTGATTGCTCAGATTTAACAAGGGAAAAAAGTAATTGTTGAGGAAAATAGCCTAATGTGTTTCTTCCTTGATCGGATCGGTTAGGCCTATAGGCATAGGTTCCATAAGCATGGTTCCCTGTATGTTGATTGGCCATGTCATGTCAAGAGTATTGTTCTTTGGTGCTTGCTAGAATATTTCCATTCTTTCCACCCAAAATATGTCTTTTCTAATTAATCTCTCTTGTATAGATTCATAGTTTGAAAATTCTAGAGTTTATTGTGTCCTCCCATGCTCCGTGCCTACAAATTATGTTGCTGATGTATATGTAACTTCAGAATGTATTTCACATATATGTATATTGTATTCCTATAGAGATGTTATTATTCCTCTATACGGAAGTGTCGTCATTTATATTGTAAGTGTCGTAACTTATACTTGATGGGTTATTAGACCACCCTATTGGGGGTCGGCCATGTGGGTCAAAGGGTTATTAGACCACCCTAGTGGAGGTCGGCCCAGTCAACATTATGTTAAGTGGTTAAGTTGAGGACGACCTAGTTGGGTATAGGTCAAGTCAAGTTAGTGTATAAATAGAGAGTGTGTCTCTCTCATTTTACACATTCTATTCTCTCACTCACACTTGGGAGAGTGGCGCACTTGTGGAGGAGGAGGCTCTGTTGCTAGGAGAAGACTATCTCTTGTATTCTAGTTGTATCATTGCTCTATCTATCTCTGAGGAAGTTATTGGTGTTTTTCACCTTTATGGTTTTCCCCAAGTAAACTCTATGTCTTTTGTGTGCTTGCATTATTATGTCCATGATTGATATGCTATAGATTTGTTGTACATGTTCTCTCAGTTAAGATCCTAGATCAAATTGAAGTACATTCTGAAAATTTAACATGGTATCAGAGCTAGCCTGAAAGAAGGCATGATATGGCATGTATGACACTTGTTGCACTTATGATGCTAGGGCTTGATATAGCAAAAACCAGTCATCGTAGAACTTTCGCTATAAATCTGTTTTGGCAATGTCTTCAAGTCTGAAACTTTTACAGGTAGAATATAAGATCCCCATGTACCTTGTGTCCAAAGGAAAACCTCTAATTTGTTGTACTTTGTGATTTATGATTTGTACAATATAGGGTTTCTGCCTCTTCCAGATCTGAGTCAAAATCAGGTGACCTTGGGAAAACGGTCATAACCTGGGCTAGGAAGCTCCAAATGAAATTTTGTAAAACGTTACAGCTAGTACACAGATGGTACTATCTCAGGAAAATTTTTCAAAGGCCGAAGTTGAACCAGTGACACGTGGCATGGCGTACAAGTTCGATCTCCTGTATTATCCCATAAACAGGTCACTTTGCGACACTTGGAATAAATCTCTATCAGAGAATCCAATTGAGGTCAAACCTGTCGGGATGGAAAGATAACAGGTTGGGATATCTCAAAAAAATTTTCAAAGGCCGAAGTTGAACCAGTGACACGAGGCACGCTGTACAAGTTCGCTCTCCTGGATTATCCCATAAAGAGGTGACGTTGCGACACTTGGCATAACTCTCTCTCAGAGAATCCAATTGAGGTCAGACCTATCAGGATGGAAAGATAACAGATCGGGCTATCTCATGAAAATTTATCAGACCCTGTGGATTGAAAAGTTTGGAGTTACACTAAAAGCAATCAGGTACATATTTCTATCAAATCAGAATTATTTTTTAGCACCTTCATTCATGGCTTCCGGAATTTAGGGCTTCGGAGAAAGTTGGAATTTTTGTAATCGGAGACCACGGCTGAATGCTACTCATCAAAATCGAAATTCAGAGACCAATATCAGAATTTTTGGTCGGGCAGGATGCCGAGCTTGATCAGACCCTAGTTCAGGACTATGATCAGAAAAGTGGAAAATTATGGCTTCTGCAAAAATGGGAATTTTTGAAATGTGTGACCACGGCTGGAAGCTCCTCATGAAAATAGAAGCTTAGAGCTTTGGATCAAACCTTTTGATTGGGCAGAAGAGTGGGCTTCATCAAACCCTAGTTCGGGGTCACGTCCAGTGAATCGGGAAGTTTCAAAGGAAAAATTGAGGAGTGAAACTTTGCAGTTTTCAAATTCTGAATATACCAACTTGATCAGCTCATCAAGGCCCATATTTCTATCCTTTCGGAAGTTTGAAATTCAAAGTTTGAATTTTTGGGGTTTCTCTGACAAACCCTAATCCAGCTCTAGCTCCAGTTCTTGCAAATCAAGTGGATTGGGTTAATCCTAGGAGAAGATGGATTGGTCACCTACATAAGTGAAGAAGTTCCTGTCTTAGAGGGAGATGAAGCGAAGGCCTTCCATAAGAAGATTACAAGAAATCTTGACAGGTATGACTCATCGAGGTATGTTTCGAGATTTGTTCATGATTAGGTTTATGGTATGTTTTTCTTCATGTTATTACGGTTAGTGCAATCTTGATTTTAGATTTGTCGTATCACCTTAACAAAATTATGAATGCATGATAGAAGATATTCATTGATTAGGGTGTTGACACTTATGATTGTACTAATGCATTATGGTGTTGTATGAGGTTTATGTTGTCTGCTAATATGAAAGGTAGACCAAGAAAGACAAATCATGTTCTAGTTCGAGAACATATGATCATGATGACATGAGGACAAAGATTCATCCATTGTCATGGATCACTTAGAAGATCTACTTACGAGGTATGTATAACTTGGTTCTACAATGGATAACTTATGAGACATGCAGGTTACTAGAACAAGTCACTGAAGAGAACCAAAAGACATTATGCGGGTATGTTAGACATAACTAGCTAGCATGCTAATCCATGTATGTTTTTCCTATATCAAGCTAGAATCCTACCTTGTGTTAATATCTTATACTGTTGTGTTGTTGATAATGATTATTCATGAAGTCATAGGTTTGAATAGTCATGGTTGTATGCATATTATGTTTCTTACCATAATTAATGATATGACTAACCAGAAGAATCATGAAGGTATAGGTTTGAGTAATCACGGGTTTTATGCATATTATATCTCTTATGTTGATTGATGATATAACTAACCAAAAGAGTCCTATGATCAAATAAGAATATGTATGAGTAAAAGAAAGACTTCCCTGAAACCTTGAATACTAATGTTTATTATCTGTGTTTGAAATGATCCTGACTATACATGCTTGAGATTATTGTGTTTTGATAATATTAAGATTATACTAATGAATATTTGATTATGTATGAGACCTTAAGGATAACACAATGATAATACTAATAAGCATGCATAGTGATTAAGGATGGATGTAAGTTCAAGGACAAGTAATCCAGGAAGCAAAGATCAAGAGGGAGCACACTCCAGTTGTTCCCGCAAGAAAGCAAAGGAGCACACTTCAGTAGTTTCTTCAAGGATGTAGATATTCAGAGGGAGTTGACCACTTCTCACAATCCACATAAGAATGGAGTTGCAGAAAAGAAGCAAAGACTGAGAGGGAGTCAACCCAACAAACAAGCAAAGATAAGTATTTGAATTGTCATTACTTGCATATTTTATTGTTTAAATAATATTGTCCAATAATGTATATATTGATGTTCCTAGAATTAGGTTGTGTATTATGCACATTAGAATAGTTGCATTGATGAACAATATACTACTAATATACATGGGTAAGTGGCCTATGGCACTATACAACATTCCATTGCTACTTATCTAGAATGAAACCTTTTTGCTGACATGTTGGGAGTTGTGCACACTCTTAACAATGTTCTGGTAGAGATTGGAAGGCATCTAGAAAGTTGCGGGATATAGATAAATGTTGTATTGAATCATTGGCTAAAGATAATTGCATGACTATATGGAATATTTCTTTATGTTTAAGAATTTGTTCCGAAAACTATGAGATGTTTTCTTATCATGCAATTTAACTTATTGTGTAGGAAAGATCGTATACCATCACCTACAAAAGAAGGACTACAACATTTGTTCAAGCAACAAAGTTATCTATTGAAAATATTGAAGATATTGAAGTTCCCAGGATCTGGGAAGAATGCCATGATCGAGAAGTACCAATTGATCATGAAGATGTTTGGGATGCAGTCCCAAGACCTGAAGGGGAGTCTACAGTGACTCCCAAGAGGATCTACGAGATCAAGCATGCTGCAGGTGGTAGCATAGAGACTTTTGCTCCTGTAGCCAGATACACTTCCATCAGATCAGTACTTGCTCTAGCTGTAGTGATAAAGTGAAAGGTACACCAGATGGAAATCAAGACAACCTTCTTGAATGGTGTAGTTGAAGAAGAAGTGTATGTGGAGAAGCCACTTGGTTCTGAGACACATGATAGGGAGTCATATATGTGCAGAACTTGGTATGGTAGGATAGACAACTTTCTATCCAGTTTGGGCTTTACCAAGAGTAAAGAGGATTCCAACCTTTACTACAAGGTTGAGGAAGGCAATCCAGTGATACTACTATGTGGATGACCTGTTTGTAACAGGTGAGGATAGATTGATTGCCGACATGTAGCAGAATCTTGCTTCCGAGTTTGAGTTGAAGAACTTGGGGATGATGCACTATTTTTTTTTGGCATGGAGGTGTGACAGAGTGCAAGGGAAGTATGCAGTAGAGATCTTGAAGAGGTTCGGGATGATGGACTGCAAGGCCATGGCCACACCTATGGCATCGAACCTGAAGCTTATGTATGATGCTTCATCTGATCCGGTTGATGTCACTGTGTATCGTTAGATGATTGGGTCCTTGATGTACCTAACGAACACGAGACCATATATTTTCTTTGCGGTGAACACATTGAGCCAGTTCCTAACGGATCCGAGGAGTGTTTACCTGGTTGCTGTAAAGCATGTTCTAAGGTACCTGAAGGGTATAGTGGATTATGGGCTCACGTATGAAGCGAATCAAAAGTTTAACTTGCAGGGTTATGTTGATTCAGATTGGGCAGGCAGTGCTGCAGATAGGAAGAGCACTTATGGGTGTTGCTTCAGTATGGAATCAGGTGTGATCTCTTGGTAGCACTGAGTACAGTCGAAATAGAGTATGTTGTGATGGATGAGCAGGTTGCAGATGTATTGACCAAGCCGTTGGCCAGAGTGCATTTTGAGTACTTTAGAGAGAGGCTTGGTGCACTTCAGATCAAGGTTCCTTCCAAAGGGAAGTGATGAGTCCGGAAGATGCAAATGCACATGAGCTTTTCTGGCATGGTTGATGTGTTCTCCCATGGTCGTGATGTAATTGCTGAGCCATTCTCACATGGTGGTAGATGTGTTCTCCCATGGTGTAGATGTAAGGGCTGAAGCCATTTTTCACATGGTGGTAGATGTGTTCTCCCATGGTGAAAAAGTAAGGGTTGGATCCTTCCCCGAATGGTGGTAGATGTGTTCTCCCATTTCAGTGGTGTAAGTGTTAGATGATGTGCATCTAGGCTGTGCTTCGTGGATGATGAGATGATCTAAAGAGGATGATGCCATGATGATCAGGAGGATCATGGATGATGAGAATCAAGACGATGCTCCAGTTACTACTCTGTATATGCATCAGGATGATGCTGGATATGATCAGTTGGATAATTTATATGTATATGTATGTACGCACCATGTTGGATGCTGGAAATGATTAGTTGGATCATTTGTATGTATTTTGTATATGCATCATGTTGGATGCTTGGACCATGTATCTGTATATGTATCAGGTGGACACATTGTATGATCAGGTAGATCATGTATGTTGATATGTATAAAATATGATCAGGTGGATCATGTATTTGTATTTGTATCAGGTGGATACCCTGTATGATCAGGTGGATCATGTATGATTCAGGATGGTACAAGTGATGATGATCAATATGATCATGGGCATCAGGATGATGCCTCATGCGATGATGATCCGTTGGATCAAGAGTATCAAGTTGATACTTGGAGGTCAGAGATGATATGTGGCAGGTTGTGCAAATAACATGTAATCAGTCCTGGGAGATCTTGCCAGTCGTGCTGCGGCACATAAATGTTCCTGGGGTACTCTTTCCGATATTGCTATGTAGTATGTAATCAGTCCTCAGATATCTGCTAGGTTGAGCTGTGTGCTCGTAATCAGTCTTGGGATGAGGTATTACTACGGAGACATGTAATCAGTCCTGGAGATCTGAGAGGTTGAGCTGTGTGCTCGTAATTAGTCCTGGGATGCTCTTTAGAGATCTTGCCGGTCGTGCTGCGGCACATAAATGTTCCTGGGATGCTCTTTAAAGGTTTTGTCTATCCACATGTAATCAGTTCTAGAGATCCGAGAGGTTAAGCTGTGTGCTCGTAATAAGTCCTGGGATGCTCTTTAGAGATCTTGCCAGTCATGTTGAGGCACATAAATGTTCTTGGGATGCTCTTTAAAGGTATTGTGGAGGAGATTCATGTAATCAGTCCTGAGAGATCTTGCCGATCGTTCTTAGGCACATAAATGTTCCTGGGATACTCTTTTCGGTATTGCATCCGCACATAAAATTAGTCCTGAGAGGCCACCTCCATCAGACCGTTCGCACAGATGATGAAGACCTGCAGGTGGTGGGCCTACATCCAGTATGAAAAAGGACTGGCTCTATAGAACTTCCTATGACGAGTAGATTCAGATATTGATTGAGATAGCAGCAGCAGTGATGATGATGATGACTCGATGACGATTATCCAGTGATGATGATCCAGAGAAGATGACTTGTGCTAGAAGACCTGTGTCGAGAAATATCTTCCTAGTTAAGAGGGAGTGTTGATGTATATGTAACTTTGGAATGTATTTCACATATATGTATATTGTATTCCTATAGAGATGTTATTATTCCTTAATAGGGAAGTGTCGTCATTTATATTGTAAGTGTCGTAACTTATACTTGATGGGTTATTAGACCACCTTGTTGGGGTCGGCCTTGTATAATTCATGTGGGTCAAAGGGTTATTAGACCACCCTATTGGGGGTCGGCCATGTGGGTCAAAGGGTTATTAGACCACCCTAGTGGGGGTCGGCCCAGTTAGCATTATGTTAAGTGGTTAAGTTGAGGCCGACCTAGTTGAGTAAAGGTCAAGTCAAGTTAGTGTATAAATAGAGAGTGTGTCTCTCTCATTTTACACATTCTATTCTCTCACTCACACTTGGGAGAGTGGCGCACTTGTGGAGGAGGAGGCTTTTCTGCTAGGAGAAGACTATCTCTTGTATTCTGGTTGTATCATTGCTCTATCTATATCTGAGGAAGTTATTGGGGTTTTTCACCTTTATGGTTTTCCCCAAGTAAACTCTGTGTCTCTTGTGTGCTTGAATTATTGTGTCCACGATTGATATGCTATAGATTTGTTGTACATGTTGTTCTCTCATTTAAGATCCTAGATCAAATTGAAGTAAATTCTGAAAATTTAACATATGTATCTTTTCCAAATATATTGTTAAATTTCTAATTGGTTACTAGGGAAATAAACTATATACAATTATGAGGCACTTGTGAGGTGGAAATGACCCCGATGCTGCCAATAGGTGTTTCCACATATGAACACTTACATAGTACATACAATTATTGTCATAACAGATTTGATTTTTCATTAATCACTGGAAATTTGATTTTCCAATGAACTCATTTCTAAACTCAATACATAAAGGAGTACTTTAGTAGCCATGGCTTGCATGAATTTCCTCTAGTAGACAACATTTTCAATTTAAATATCCCTCGTGCATGTTGCATATTCTATCTTGACTATAATTATATCTTCTAGCCACATATCTAGGTTACTACAAATACCCAAATAGTCATTATCACATTGAAAAGTTTCTTTTGGATTCAGAAGCAAGAATTTTGATCTTGTTGTTTGATCATTTTTTTATTTTAGCATTAAATAATGAGAAATTGTCAATGTTCATGTTCCTTATGAACTGTTCATCGTACTATTCAAGCTTTACTAACCATTGAACAACCAATTCTACTCCTCAACCAATTGACTATAAGAAACATCACAACATAAAAGCGATTTCAACTTACTATAATTTAAAATCTAATTAGGGCCTCCACAACCGCCCAAAGTATTTAAACATCAATCACAAGTCTCTTGCCAATGTCCTATGTCTTGCTACCAACATTGTAATCAAAAAAATTTTGTTAGCTTGGGACTATGCAAACATTTCCTAAAATATCCCTCTTCTAGATGCAATATAGCCATTCAATGCATGTGCTTCTGTATTTAGTTCTATTGTTATATTTATGTTCTTGGTCACTACAAATAACAATAATTGCTTTCAATATCTTTGCAAATACATGAACCATTTCCATTTTGCATAATTTACACTTTGCTTTGAGCTTCTCCTTTCTATAATACATAATCACTTTCCCTTTGCAAATATTGCTCCTCTACGCACATTGTAGCAACTTGCTCAATATGCGTTCCTGCTTTATTTTATTATTGCATTCCTCTTGCTAAGAACTATAAAGAAGCAAGTCACTTTGCACAACTTTCCACATATATACACTATTCCAAATTTGCTCATTTCTCTAACAACAAACTGCACACAATGTGTAGGAATAGGTGCATGCATGCAGAAGTGAAAATAAGCAAATAAGTGAAAAAAAATGAGCCTTTTTGCACAAAAAAACTAGACGACATATTGTAGCTATGTTTTTTTTCCTATGCTATGTTCCCATTTGCAAGCATGTACATTGCCTAAGAGGCATTTTAGTAAATGAAGGAAGTTGTGATTTAGCTATAACATTTTTTTCTTTTTCGCTTTGTTAACATAACAAATAGGGACAGAAAGCTCTAGAGTGACACTGTACATTATCCATATAGAAGTTGATTCCATGTATTAAATGGCTTCCATTGCAATTTTTAAATTGTAACTCCCCTTTGCAAGTGTGACTATAGCTCTATAGCTCATGACATTTACAAAGAAAATACACTCTTTTGTCTTTATATCATTTCTCTTATACACTGCTTCCAGCAAAATATCGTTCTAGTTTCCTATTTGACAATATCTTTTTATGTCTTGCTAAGTTTCAGCTAAACTTACAAAAAACTTTGTTGGCTTCATTTAAAAAAAAAAATGGATTCTTCCTTTACCTTCCATTTCTTAGTAGAACTAGGAATTCCTTGCATATATATGATCTTCAACTCATCTCTTCGTTAATGATATTATCCCTTGTTTATGAGAGTTTATTGCAATTGATTAAAGTAAAATTTCTTACTTCTTGAGAGTATGTTTCTCACGATCTGTTTATGCATTGGAATTCTTATAATTACAAGTGATTCAAGTAATTGAGAGTTTGTTTCCCGTGATCTGCATATGCATTGTTGTTGGAGTGCATCAACCCACCATGCATAAGTTTGGTTTCAAGATTGAATAAGAAGTCTTATTCAAGCTATTACATGGAATTGCTTGTTTGTTACATTGAATATTTATCCTTTGAATAAATGGTTTCTACGAAGAATAGAATAAAACAAAGGAGATTTGTTTAGTAACTCTAGTTGTAGTATGAGTTTGAAAAACCCAATGAAAGAAAAAAGTTCTAGATCTGTTGACAAGAGTTGATCGCAAGCACAATATCAATTATGAAAAATAATATATAGGTATGTGTTTGTTGTTTGGATTGAAATTATCAATTTCAGCCGCAAATTTATATGCTAGATAGAATTTTAAAAAATGAATCAGGATGAGCATTACTGCATTAACGCTGTATTGCACGAAAATGAATTTGTTTTTTTTTTAACATTTTCCTTGATTCAGATCCTTCGCCATGCAATAGTTATATTCAAGCATTGTATAAGGAAAGCAATTGGAAGGTAGTGGCTAAGAAGCTATTCTATTTACAAATTAATAATTTGCATCGAGATGGACAATTCTTGCATTTGTTAGAGAAATTAAAACCATGAAATTAAAATCCAGATCAATAGCCATCAACTGCACTTCTATTGTGAAGTATTCTATCAATAGCCTCATATATGAGAATTCCAGTGAGAAGCCAAATAAGTTGAATGGATAATAGTGCAACTAAAATTTCAAGTCGAAAAAACCTATATGTCTAACGAGGTGTTGCTTCCCATCCTGATGCCCATATTGCAAGCAAAGAAATTTCAAATCCAACAACATTTGTTAGTAAATGTGCAACATCGGTTAAAATTTCCAAGCTGTTAGATTTTATACCACCGACCACCTCTACACTCATGAAAACCATACAGAGTATCACAGCAGTCCAAAGCTTTCTAATTGATGATGATCGTGTCCTTGTCTGTATAGCACGATTACCCCCATCTGAAAATGCACAACCCGTGCCACAAGACATACTGTCAACAATTGGCCTTGCAACCGGTGCTTCCACAATTGCTTCATATCCTTGGCTTTGCTCAGACTTGGACTCATAATAGCTACTAGACATCTGAAAAATAACACAGAAGGATCAGCATTGAAAAGACTCTAAAAAACGTTCCAGGGGAGAGATTTTGAGTATCCCTTTATGGACATTAAACTTCCAAAATTAAAATCAGAGATAAGGATATGTTTCCATGCGATTTTACAGTAATGTTACAAATAGAGGCAATAATCCAAATCTGAAAATCTTTCCAGCGTAATTTCATAATCAAAATATTAACTCCAAGAATTATCTTTGAAACTTAGTTGTGTTTAGGGAATCCCCTAGAGTGCTAAATTCATAAATGTTTTGAATATAATTCAACAGTTAACAATCATTAAAGTCAGAACTTTTTTGAGTATAATTCAACATTGGTAAATATGTTAAACCCATAAAAAATTCACCAAAAAATTGAATGATTATGAGCATCATTTGAAGGGAGAGTTTCTATGTTTTTTCATCTCTTGTTTTGATCACCTTTTGATCTTCTACAGGTACGTTGAAGTTGACTCTTTAGTTTCGGGAGGGCTATTTGAATAAGCCACTGACAATACATTTTGTTTCAAGGTGTTTTATCCCGATAGTAAGATTTATTCATCCTTTTTAGAGATTTGAATTGAAAGTGCATACCTTGCTTCCTAGCTCTTTGTTTTATTAATGAACTAATATGCATGTGTAAATTTGAATTACTTTTTTTTCATTTATTTATGGATGCACTCACTTCATTTCGTAGCCATATTATATCCAAACTTTTGAAAAACTTGTTATAATTTTGTTCATTTCTTAACCAACTAAAGGGTGCACATGGATGGAAATGCAGATGGATCCAAGTGATGTTGTGGACTTTGCAATTTTTATTGGTGAAGAGAATTGTGTCCTTGGCACAGTTCAGTGTCGAAAAGTTTGTACACATGCTGATATCCGTTGTGAAATTGTGGATGATGAAATCATTGAATATCCTTTTGATTTTATTGGCCCAATTAGACATCCTTTAAATACAAAGAAAGAGCAAAAAAGGAAATCTACAACAACATATATAGGCATTAAGAGGAAAGTAGACACAATGGTTGTTGAATAATTGCAATCACTTGTAATGGAAGGAACGCCAATATCTGAAAACATTGAAGGGAATGTGGAGGAACCTATACATAAACAACCAAGAGTTGATCATGTGTCCAAGTCAGTGGAACAAGTTGTAGTGGTTGATCATGTTCCCGAGTCAGTGGAACAAGTTGTAGTGGTTGATAATGTGTCCGAGTTAGTGGAACAAGTTGTAGTGGTTGATCCTAATGTATTGGCATCTTGGAAACAGAAAGTGAATATTTTAATGGAAGAGTTTGTCAAGGAGAAGCTAACACTCAAGGTATATTCAGAAAATGGATAACCTAATATAAAGATCCGTTGTGAAATTTGTGGCATTGATTATGAAACTTGGGAAGTATCTTTGGCAGCACGAACGGTTCGTAACTTCAAAAAAAATCATATAAAAACAAGATCCCGTCAATGTCACATTTCAATGTTGGGATCCTTCATGTAACAGAGCAAAGCAGAAAAAAATGACTAGAGATCAACTTGATATTGATCAAGCAATCAAACTTCTAGATGATTTCAACCAACCAAAAGAGCCTAATTTGTTCAAGGTGGTGGAAGCAACACTTGCAAACTATGAGGACAAGAAAAAAGTAAGAGTGGAATGTACACGGTGCAATAGATGGTTCTCTTTGGTGCAGGAAAGTGGTAATATTGTCAGTTCTCTAAATGAACACGTGAAATCAACGAAGCACACTACTACTACAGATGAGGCTTCGCATGATACAGTTTTGTTGAAGAGTGGAACAATTGGGAGACCGAAGAAGCCTACCAATGTTAAGTCCCAACAAAGTTTGACTAAGTTCTTGATCTCATGACTATCTTCACCATTACATGGGGTTTCTACAAGTTCACATGCTTCTACTTCAGGTGTGTTAATTACCCGAGTTTTAATTTAATTTGAATTTGAATTTTCACATTACTTTATTTGTTATTACTTGTTAGTAGCAGTTAGCAGATCATTTTCTAATGTGTTTTTTCATATCATTCTAGGACAATTGCCTCCCTTGATATTACTATGTTGGGGGTGTTGGGATCCCTATCTTGATGGAAGAGGGGAGAGATTGGACACAAAGGTTCTAATGGATGACCAACATGGTGGAAAATTGTGGGCCATAGAGAAACATACCAAGAGAACACTATGTTATTATGGTGTTGAATTCCGTATTAACAGTACATACATACATGTTCATTGCAATAGGGTTTCTGAAACAAGAATCCCTTTTGATTCATTGACATGCAATTTTTGTAAGTTGATACCTAAATGTGATGAATTTCGTATGCGTTTATATCACGAATCAAGGAGCAGCATCAAAAGACATGGGAGAGATACAAGGAAAGGGAGAAGGTTGGACCATTTGACTCAAACTAAACTCAAAATTGTTGCAAGAGATGCAAATGCTACACATAGTTTAACAATGCGATCTCTTTGGTGGGAGAGGACAAAGGTTGCTACACTATCTATTAGAATGAGGTCTCTAAGGGAAAATTTGTTCGAATCTGCAGGAAGGAAGGATGTGTTCAGGTTTTGCAAGGATGTGTGTGAGCCTCATAAGAAAGGAAAATTAGAAGGTAAAGATGCATTTTGGGAATTTGTTCAAGATATATTTCACAACCTAGTTCATTCAAAGTCGGGGAGAATATATAGTGCATCAACTAAATCCATTTATGAGATTATTAAGTTATGGGGAGGTCCTAGATTACATAGCTTTATTAGCTTGAATCTGGATGGCCCTTCGATATCTATGACTTTAAGGAAAGTTAGAAAATCATTGAAATATATCCCAGGGGACTAGGAGTACATTTTTGAGGCAATCGGAAAATTTTATGCTTCGTATAAATCCAAACATGGTATAGAGGTCCCAATTCCCGTATGCCTTGCTGAAGATGAAGTTGTTGTGAAAACATATGTCAAGTGGGTAGGAAAAAGTGATACATTGGTGGGTTTTTGTGGTAAGAAAGAAGAACATAAGTGTCAATCACATTTCTTGGTGACAGTTGGTGAGGGCGCTGCAGGCTATGAGATTATTACAGATGCCTTCAAGAATTGTGTGATTGGACATTATGCACATGTTATTATTACAAACCCTTTACATGAGAAGATTCCTCATTTGGTTGTGGTTGTTCATCCAACGTGCAACATATTTAATGCAAATTTTGTCCATCGACAATAGGAAAAAATATAATATCTATGGAAGAAACATGTGGAACATTTTTTAGGACCTATTATTGGTCATTCCTTAGATGGGGATAGTAGGAGAGGAATGCTTATGTTGAAGGATTATTACTAAACGACATGCATGAGATATCAAATTCCCTGGGAAGGGTGGAGCCTAACTGGGTTGTATGATGGCTTTAAAGTAATAGGACTTCATGACCAGGATTACATCCACAATGGAAAAAATCTAGTGAATCCTTTGTTTAGTGGTCGAAGAGATTTGATTGTTGGAGAAGAGTTGATTAGTTTTAACCATGTAAGAATGGTTTATAACACTTTTAAAGTGGATGACCACAAGATTAAAATTGAGGATATAGAGAGGATTGATCGCCAAAACTGGGGTTCAGCACAACGCATTGCTTCAAGGCATGTCCAAAGGTGCTTGAAGGAAATGAGAAGTACAAGTGGCAGGACAGAGAGGACATCGGGTACAGAGACCTATCTAGAAATCGTTGCTAACTATATTGATATTTTTTTCTCTCCTAGTTTGACTCTTTGGGAAAGGGTGAGAAATTATTCAAGAGTCCATCATTTCTTCACGTTATGGCTGTGTTGGGTCAGATAAAAAGAAAATATTGATGTCAACATTAATTTCATTAGCAGAGAGGCATATCAAGATGTGAAAATTTCTTGCCATGTTGCGGTTTTGTTGATGAGATTATTTCGTGATCAATACTCTAACTTGCCATTTGCATTGCACCTCACTGGGTCAGATGTATGTGATAACTTCTTTAGCAAAGTCATTGGCATGGTCAGAATAGAGAGGGCATATGATTTCACTAACTTACTTCATGCTATTAGAACCCTTAATAGATTTGTTGAAGAAGAATCGAATCCCCAAGGGATTCATTTCAATAAATCTCATAAGAAACAAATGAGTATATGGAATAAATTGCATCAACAAACAGTAGAGGAAGGTGACGTCTTGTCAGCATATGATTTAGTATCCACAGATAATAAAATTATAGAAGCTCTCAAGAGAGGATTGGAGGATGCACGGGGAATTTTACTAGGTCTTGGCATGCAACCAAAAAGACACACAGAAGATTCTTGGTGGTTTAAACCATGGATAGAGGATCACAATTATTCAGCATTTGAAGCTGTGGATAAAGTAGTTGACAATTTTCCACCGGTTCATTCCACATCCATATTCCAATCTTTGTCTTTTATGGTACTCAATGATAGTGAATTGCAAACGATGGAAAGTGAGTGGAGGCACGAGTTGGATGGAATTTTTCGTTGATGAGAATGTAAACATAACTACCAAACCAATGGTGGAGCTCGATGGCAAGGGCATGTACAAATCTTGTTTGGTTAGTCAATTGAATGAAAATCCAACATTATCGAAAGATAGATTGACTAAAGTGAGGAAGGGAGTATACTTCAGGCGAGATGAGAGGGCCCCCAAAAAGGGTGTTGCAATTGGTTTTAGAATTGGATCAGATTGTGTAGTGTTGTTTGACATCGAGTCTATAGCTATAGTTGAACGTACTACAAGAAAAGGTGTATCTCATAGTACAAACTACGGCATTTCTTGTGGGACTTCGTACATTGGAAGAGTTCAAAGAATACGAAAGAACGATGGTAATAGGGTATTTGATTACCATAATGACATTGATCTTTTGGATAGGCCTGCAGGTGTTGAGCTTCAATGTTGTTGGTATAGTAGAATAAAGTGGCAACGCATGTACAAGTATGATTCGACAAATCATCTATTCATACAACTTGAATATGTTATAGCAACGAAAAACCTATCCTACAATATCAAGATTGACACATACAAGTTAGAAGAAAGTGACCACGGAATTTATGTGGATTTCATAAAAAATTTAAATATGGTGAAGTTTTCAAAACATTCTAACTTCTCTTATCTTTTATACTACTATCTTATAACTTATTTATAAAGTACTATTTTTTGTATTATCGCTGATTTGTTTGTATCAATTTCATACTCATTTTAATTTCTCTTATCTTTAGGTGCGGTGAATGGTTCGGATGCTGAACTTTTGGGATAACTCAATGTGAAGTTATCAATCCTCAAATATTTCTTTATGCGTTCTTGAGGGTTCTTGAACTGTTGGCTAGTTCAACAATTATGTTTAATATTACTTTTAAAAGGATGAAACAATATTTTGTTTGTCAAATTTTGGTGCCCATGCCCATGTTAGAGTTTTCATATACTTTCTTTTGCTACATAATACTTAAATGGAATATTACTTAATGTGTGTTTCTTGAAATGTGTTTTATAAATGTTTTTCTTAAATGGAATATCAGCAGTAGTAAATAACATATGTACATATACATAACAACAGTAGTAACATAATTAGTAAATATCATCCAGGATTGATGATCATCAAGCCTACAAAATGGATCGTCCTCAATGCCACTTTACTTTGCCTCAACTACCAACAACAACTCAGGTCTGTTTTAACAAGTATTCACTTGATGGCATGTTTCGTTTTGCCAAAACTTCTACAAGCAAGGTCATTGATTCTCTCTTTTTCCTGTTTTTGCAGGAAGTCCATGCTGCAATTTCCTTGCAAGAGAATTAAAGCATACATGATCTCATTCTAGCAAGAGTTATAGCAAAGGTAATTTCAAAACTTTTGAAGGTCTCTCAATGAAAGTGTTTGTTATTGCTTTCCAAGTTACATCTTATATCTATTACATCTTATTGTTCCACGGAAGGTCACATGCCATAACTGTGACACAGTTTTCCACCTCTTAATAAGTGTTGGATGTTTGGAAGTCAAAGTGTTAGAAAGCATGTTGCAATACTTCCATAATTATATGAATTGTCTATGGGTCTATGTGCTAGATTTGCATTTGTATTAAAATTGGTTAGGGTTGTGTGCTTGCATTGGTATTAAATGGGTTTGTGTGGATTTTTCTTGAATTGGGTTCCTATCAAATTAATTACGGTTGTGTGCTTTGTTGATTTCAATCTACAGCTATATCACATATGTTTTGGTTTTCATATGGTATTGGTCCGTCAGTGACACCCAATATTGTGTGTGCAATTAGTTTTCATATGGTATTTCAATCTAAAGCTATATCAAATATGTTTTTTATGAGCTTCAATTAAATGTCTCACTTTTCAGTGCGAATCTGAAGCTAATATTGTGTGTGCAATTAGATCTGAAATTATGTGCCAAATAGCAAAAAAATCATTTGATTCTCTTAGCCTAATTGAATGTTGCTTCATGAAATCCCTTACAAAATCCCTTGTTTTAAATCCTTATGAATCTACTTCCTAACAAAATAAGTGATAGCTCAATTTGAGCTTCTTAGACTAGTTTCCAACAAGAAAAAGATTATCTCAATTTGACTTTACAATAGAAATTTATAGCTTCTACAATTGACATTTTTCTACCAAATAGATTTAAAACTTGCTTTGATAGCTCCTTCAATGTCCCTCTAACCAAAATGGGCACTACCACAATTGCAAATATTGATAGTAACAGAAATAAAGAGGAAAAAACAAATTGTTGGGGATAGCTGCACCTAAGCTGGGATGCACTTGTAATTCCTGAAATATTGATGAACAGATGGAGGAAGACATCTCCAAAATGGTACTCAACTGATTAACAACATCAATTCATGATAGAATTATATCATGAAATATATTACATTCATTTTAAACAGTGTTTTTAACATAGATAATAGACACACGATTCCGTCAATATTCCCATGCCACGACATGTTCTATATGGTTTTGGAAATGTATCCCTAGTTACGAATATTTTTTTCCATGTCACAACTTTAGATGAAACATTATTCTAAGAACAATTCTGCAAATTTCTAGCACTGTCAGGTGAAGGGATTTAATTCTAGAAAATGAAAATGCTTTATTGTGTAGCTTCAAATATTTTTAACATCTGATCAAATTATGTATATTGTTGGTTGTAGTAGCTTGATTGTAACTTTTGGGTCATCCCATTCAGATCTTTTGTGTTCTGTGTTTACATTATAGTATTCTTTTTCTATATTACATATCCTATTGTAGACTCCAATTCTTCTCAAAATAATTTGTCTCTATTTGGTCCAATTCAGTTGCTGGTATCAGGGGCTGAGTGTTGTTTATTTCTTGGTTACGGGCCTTCACTTTTGGTTCTATAATGCATTGATTTATATAAATTAAAATTATGTAGCTAGAAATGTATTTATAATGCAGGGCAAGTGAACTATGGATTTATATTGTTTATTGGGATTTATTGGGCACAAATCCAAAGAATGTTTGAACTAAGGATACTTGTTTTTGTTTTTGCAGCTATTATCTACTAGCTCTCGAAGGACTTGCTCAAGCTTTATGCATATTTATTGGAAAAGATGACATCCCTAACTATAAATTTTTGGACCTACCAATCAATTCTATGTTGAAGATGCATTTAAAGCTTGAGGTATGAAGATGCATTTCCAAAATATTGAACAAGCAGTGGGATACTCAGACTTAATTCACACTTAATTTTGATGTGCTCATTATTTACACGTTATTTAGCACGCCTTACAGTTTTGCTTCACTTTTGCTTATGATTTTAAAGCTTATTAGCTGACTATGTGTTATTAGCTCATGGAAGCTGCATAACACAGTCCAAGTTTTGTATGGTTACTAAAAGCAAAGGTATCTCTTTTCACTCTCTTTTTCAGTCTCATGCTGTACAAGAATTGGAAAAAATGTATTTTCAGATATTATTGGCAACAATGCTGATGGTAATAGTTCAGCAGTTGACAACAAAGTTGAGAAATCAGAGAAATTTTCAAGTTTAAATCTTGATAGTCCATTCGATGTTTATGGTTTCAAATCTAAAATTTTTTCCAGTGGAAGTGTTCTTTAATTTCGTCATGTTCGTGTGGAGTGCATATTAACTCGTTAGGAAATTGTGACTGTTGTTGATTCGAAAGATGGCTAGGGTGTGGAAATATCTTGTTATAAAACTCATTGTTGTGCACCTGTTGTGGTATGGAGTGGGTATGGACATGGTATGGACCTTCCTTATACAATGATGATAAAACATACTGCTGTGGTTTGGAACACTTATAAGTTATGGACTATATAACTTGGTGATACCTTGAGAGAGAATATAACATTTTGACCACGAGTTTGACACCTTCGTCTTCTTGACCCCTCTTGTTGACTCTTGATCTTATGTTGACCCATAGTGCAGTTTGAGCTTGGAACCCCAATGCTCCAACACGGCTGAGCTACTAGGTCCAAAAATGTAGTAAAGAAGGAAGATATTTTCAAAGAGTATCAGAGGCACATCAGAGCATGGAAAACATTGGAAACCCTTGCCTCTTCACCATGAAACTGAAACCGTGTCGAAACCCCTTCTCAACGCGCGATTTATTCACGATTTCTCTATGTACTAGTACCTTGCCTCTTCACCACGAAACCAACCCGATGGAGTAACATGTACCTAAAATTAAACATCCCCATTAGGAAACACTAGAATGGGGGAACTTACCAATTTATCCTTCAGTATATTGAAAGCAACATCACATTAATTAGTCCAGGAGAAAGCGATTCGGCTCAATCAAAATGCAAATGAGATATCCGCTCACCTGGATGCTGTGGAAAACCCTAGCCTCACGTGATTTCTCTGCATACTCGGCCTCCAACATGCCTCCAATGCCTCCTAGGGCCCTTTCCAGCCCTTGCCTCTTCACCAAAAAACCTTGGCCTTAGGAACGCCTCAAGATGCAATTTCCCTGCGACTCTGGTAAGCCCGAGCCTTGCCTCATTGCCATTTCATGGATATTTGTCAGCCCACCCATATAAAAAAATACCCCAAAGTATTTGTGTATTGTTATATTAAATAAAAAACCCATTTTCCCCATAGTTATTGTATTGTCTACCATCTATTATTCATAATAAAGGTGCCAACATTATTTCCCCATTTTGGTGTGTTCTTGAATGTTTCCAATGTGTTTGACGAAATCCATGTGAATGCAAATTGTTTGTGAAAGTTATAAATCAATGTAATATTGTTATCTGTTTGAATTTGCCCCAAATTATATGAATTTGTGAAACATATAACAATATTACATTGATTCATAATGTTCCACTAACTTTCCCAATATAATGTTTTTTTTATAATTATTAAGCCACCAATATGAACGAACGTGATATGGTATTGGTCCGTCAGCGACACCCCTGTGGTTTCATACTTGAGTGGTCTAATATCTCTGTTGCATTGTTTGAGTATGCTAAGTTGTAAGAAAGCCATGGGCTTTGTATGGGCTACAAACAAAGATCTGGTTTGTGCACATTTTGTGTGTGAAATTTCGTCATTACCTGATATTTATGGATTGTTGTTTCTGGATCAGCTGCTCTAGTAATTGGGGTTTCCTTACGGTTCACTTTAAGCAATCCCAAACACTCATACAGTGCAATAGAGATCTTAGTCCACTTAAACCTACTTAAATCACGGGGATTCCTTGCTCTGCTGCTCCAGTAATTAGGGATTCCTTGCTTCTCGACTAGGTAACTGAATTTATTCTCTCTCAGGTATGTCCTTTGTTCCTGTAGTGACTTGTCTCTTAATAGACAAGATCTGATCTAAAAAAATATTGCTGAGTATAAGGAAGGTTTCAACCACGTTTCAACTCTCCTAGTGGGTTATATTATTCGTTTTCTTTGTACTTTGAGTTAGACACGAGTTAGATTTACTACTGATGTTATTTATTGTCTTTGTATGCTTTTCAACTAGATTTACTACTTTGTGTTAGATTTACTACAATTTTTATTTATTGTCTTTGTATGATTTTCAACTTTAACATAGGGACCTTAGGGAGTGTTAAGGTTGAAAGAGATGAAAAATATTCTTTAAACTTATCTTGTCTAGTTAAAACGATACTATTTTTTTCTAGTACTATTTTGTCATCGTTTGTCATGGTTTATGTCTGTTTGAGATGGTTTGTAGTTGCTTTGATGCCTATTTATGTATTTCAGTTGCAGTTGTAGTTTCCAAGCTAACTACTTTTTATGGATTTCACTTCTCTTCCTTGTATAAGTTGTTTATTTGGTTCTACTTTCTATAATTAATGAATCTTATACAGTGATGACAAAAATATATTAAACAGTGTACCTTGAGAGAGAGAAAAGATTATTGGTCTTGTTGGTCCTATAAAGGAGTTGCTTGTCCACCTTATATAGTTCACCTTGACCTTGTGGGTTTGTGGTTTGTTTTGTTGTGGACCCCTTGGTTGACTCATGATCCTTTATCTTACATATATCTTACTTGGTCCATAGATTATGTTTATTAATTTTTTGATACCCTATCTTAAGGAGTATCTAGATTATAAATTAAATTTTTAATTTAACATGAGAGACGGATCCAGTTTGTGGTTTACTGCTCTAGCATGACTGAGCTCTCTCCCTCTGCGTGATCTTTGTTGATGTTCCATGTGATCTCTTCCTACACCACCCTTGTGACTGATTTCCTTGTTACACCTTCCACGTGGTCACTTTGTACCAGCGTGAGCATGGCCTGTTTCTTGGGTGGACTGTGGGTTCTTCCACAGTGTAACCATGAGTCTGTTTCTTGGTGGACTGTGGGTCCTTCACCAGTGTGACCATGATTTTTTTATTGGCACTTTCTTGGTGGACTATGGGTCCTTCGCTAGCATGACCGTGATTTGTCTTCTTGAGTGGACTATGGGTCCTTCCCCACTGCGACCGTGATTTGTTTTCTTGGTGGAATATGGGTCCTTCTCTAGCATGACCGTGATCTGTTTTCTTGGGTGGAATGTGGGTCCTTCACCAGCGTGACCGTGATCCATTTCTTGGTGGAATTTGGTTCCTTCACCATCATGACTGTGATCTATTTTATTGAGTGGATTGTGGGTCCTTCCCCAGCGTGACCGTGATCTGTTTTCTTGGTGGACTGTGTGTCCTTCTCTAGCATGACCATGATCTATTTTCTCAGGTGGACTGTGGGTCCTTCCCTAGCGTGACCATGAGGTGACCACGAGCCTATTTTCTTGTGTGGACTGTGGGGTCTTCCCTAGCGTGACAGTAAGTTTCACTTTATGGGTGGACTGTGTTTTTTCAAGCATGACTGTGCAAAGTATGCATGTGTGTCTCTGCAGTATGTGACTGCATCCTTACCCAGCATGACTGTGTGTCCTTTGTCAGCATGACTGTACTAGGTATGAATGTGCTTGTTGAATAAGAAGTTTGGGTCAGTATGTGGTCAGTATGCTTATGCTTTAACCCTTTCTGGATCTCTCTCAAGGTACGTAAATTGTTTGTCTAGATTGACTCGTCCCTTCGGTGACAAGATCAAATCTGAAAAATCTAAGTATATGGTTGATTCAAATATTGGTTATGATTATTTACTGATGATATCTAATGTACATTATTTTATCATGTTGTTACTGTACATGTAATTTGATGATTCTCGGGGACCAACTTTAACACACTGAATAATGGAGCGTTAAGTTGAAAGAGATGAAAATTATGTTTGTTTATTAGAGTTCAAATTTGATTAGAGCAGTACTGTTCTGAAGCTGATTTTATATGTTCATGCATTAAAGTTTACTACTTAAATTAAAAACTCCTCTAACCCTTAAACTTCAACATCAAGTACTTTGGAGACATGTACATGGAATATTCCATGCTTGGTTTTTACAGTTTTTGTTATTTGGCTTTCCTTTTTATCCTTGTTTGGTTTTATTCAAAATTATTGGTTTTCTTGAAAAGTATTGGTTTTCTTGAAAAGTATAGGAAGCTTACTTTATAATTTCTCTTTTCCTTTAATGACACATCTAATTCTCATGTCCCTGATCTAAGAATTAGTGCTATTTTTCCTTTTATGTCAGATATTACTTGTTTACCATATGGCACTTATGTAGGTTTTGAGTTGTAGTTACCAAAACACAAATATGATATGGATGAGAATAAGTATTCCAGTTTTTAGATTTCTTTTTGGATATGTGTTGATGCCTCGGTTGTGCAGGTTAGATGCAAAGGGTGCTGGAATGTTCCAAGGCACTCAACAGAGGAAGAAAACCCAAGTTGAAAGGCTTCAAAAGACCCTGCGTAAGGGCAATTCTATCCCCAACCTGTTTGGTGTGGTGATCCCCCATGGATATTAGGCCTCCGCTAGCATTCTAAGAGTTGGTGAGTTGATCTATTAGATCAGTTTTACAGTCAAGGAAAACCAAGGTGTGGATATGGTAATGCAAAGCTAACCTAAACTATTTAAGAAAAGGGAAACTAGTCTAAGTTATTCCTATTCTAAAATGAAAGCTTGTTTATGTGCAGATTGGTCTTGAGATATGATTAAACAAGTAATTGAACAACTTCAACAAAAATGTCTTTAGTTGTATTACTTGTTAACTTAAATTATTATCAGTTAATGAAAATTAAATGACAATCTTTCAAGTATTCAGGCTCATTCAAGATCTAGTCCATAATCACTCTGCTAATTTAAAAATTAACAATGATTATATAAATTTATATGCACTGAATCATTTGCAGAAATAAAACATGAAAGTACTTGTATTGAAAAAACTCAATGAAGTACTTTCAAACATAAACCAGTCATATAGAGAAATCAATACAACAGATTTGTGCATTAACAAATGTTTAGAAAAATATCAAATACAAAATAGATGACAATTTTAAGCATAAATAAGAAATTCTCAAAGAAATTTGAGGAATAACAGAAGATAGATTAAAATATAACTTTACTATATGAAGAGATCTTGTACAGAAATTACAAAAAGCTCTGCTTAAGAGAGTATCTCCAGTCCAGTCTTCTGCTGACTTACAACTCCAAAATTACCAACCCCTAACTACGAGAGGTCTTCCTTCTTAAATAAGAAATTACAGCAGAACAGAAAGATAGAGATTTCCCAAAAATAGGGATTACAAAATCAGATCAAACTATAGATCCAAGAAATCTTGCCATTTCTCATTAATGTCTAAAAACTCATCTATATTTGAGAAACTGACAGATTCTAAAGCTAACTGAACATTGAACACATTATTCTCCATATCATGCTTTGCCAGCTTGTGCCAAGTGCGAAGATACATATGAATCTTTCCTTCCATGACGATCGGTTCTCTAACCAAATGATCCACATCTTGAATGCTGACTTGTTCAAGATCCTGAATCTTCTGTGCGAAATCCTCACACCTGCTCTCGAGCTCTTCAAGTCTGCATTTTGGCAGAAAAGATTCTAGGATAGGGGTCATTAATGGTAATCCTAGAACATGCATAATGTTGTCAACTACATACCATCGCCTGGTGCAGATATCTTTTGATTTATTGATAATCTCTTCAGCTGTTTCATTATAATCGAGCCAAGTATTTAGAGAACCTTTGATCTTCTTAATCTGGAAACTCCTGAGGATTGGGATATCTTTTGGTGCATTCTTAATATACCCCTTCCATTCACTGATTTCCTCCTGAGCCTTAAAATCTTGAAGTCTCTTCTCCTTTTGTTTTTCAAGGGTGGAGGACATCTTGGAAAATCAATGAAATTTTCCCTGATTTCATCCAAGGCAATGTAAACCTTCTCCAACAGTTTATGATGATCCTGATTCACCTTGAGGACTAGATTCTTAAAATCACAGGGTGTAAATTTGAGAAAACTTGAGGAGGCTGCACTTGGAGTTGCATCCTCAACCTGCTTTTCCAAGGAAGTTATTTTTTCAACATCAATGGAATGATGAGATTGTGAGAGACTCAATTCAGTGAGAAGAGTGGCATTCGGTTGCTCTAGGTCTTGCAACTTACTTGCCCAAGTTTTCCTGAGGTCATCCACATTAGTAGAATGTTGTTTTTTAGCTTCAGCCAATTCCTCTTTCAGGTTTTTGATCTCTCCATCCCTGAGGTCAACTTCCTTATCCAAAACTTGGACCGAATCCCAATTAGCAGTGGAAAAGGCTCCTAAGGCTGTTGTTGTTTCAATTGCCTCAATCCTTGGATTATTGGTCCTGGGAGCCCATATTACTTGATTTGGTTCAGGTGCTTCCAAAACATCTTGACCTTGACTCCTTTTCCTGGTCCTTCTCATCACTGTCTTATCATCCTTGATATAGAAGTAATTCCCAAGGGGAACTACATCTTCATCTGTGTATTTAACCATTAACTGTGTGGAAGCAGAAGTGATACTAACCGTTGGGATTAGTGGGGGTGTTTGGGTGACAACAAAGGTAGGAATAGGCATGGTGACTTGAGTAGTAACTGAAGATGTAGTGATATCTTGAGGAACTAACAAAACTCTATCTGGGGAAGGAATTGAAACAAAGGCTTCAGATAATGGAACCTGAGCGTTATCATTAGCTTCTGGAAGTGGAAGTTGACTATGAACTTTGGTGGGTGAATATGGTGAGGAAATCTTAGAAGATACATCAGTAGTGGTTGTTGATAAATTGACTATGGGTGACTACAGAGGGACAAATGAAGGTTGGACTTTTGCAACAATAGACAATGGAATTGATAAAGGGACTGAGTGTTCGGGTGATGGGATAGTAGTGTCATTGAGGGTGTTGAAAAAATGTGATAAGGAAAATGGAAGTGTTCCCCCTAAAGGCACAGTAGAGGCTGGTTGGATAGATGGCAGTGTAAATGCTGATGATGCAATGCCAGGAGAAACATTAAATTCTAACACTGATTGCTCAGGGAAGGACTGATCTATATTAATACTATCTAACAATTCAGTGACAGTATTAGGATCTTCAGTGACTTCTTTTGTTATTGGTACTGAAGGAGGTGGGACCACTTATTCATCACAGTCTATTATGTCAACTATAGGAACCTGTGATGAAGAAGGCAGGACTTTCTGCCTCCTAGCAGGGCTAGCCTAAGTTATGACTAGATCATCATCTTCTTGAGTTTTTTCAGTAGAGATTTGAACATTTGATGCAATTGGTAGCTGAATGTTGACTACATGCTTTGGAGGTTCCAGCAATTGAGTATTTAACATAGATGTCAATTGTGCCATCTGCTACTTGGATTCATGAGTTGACTGCAGCATCGCTTTAGCTTCTTCACCATCTTTCTCTTGATAGGGTTCCCCTAGAGGAGCTTTACCCTTGTTTCCATCAGGAAATGCAATCATGAGAGGAGCATTGGCCTTCTGAGCCTCTTTATCTTCTGAGTCTCTTCTTGCTTGTTCAATGAGAGTTAGCTTCATGGCCCCGTAACTCAGAACTCCAACCTTAAGTTCATTCTGGTACTTTAAAATGTCCTGCTATTCTTGTAAGTATTTTTCCCTAGCTAGAACCTGTGAGAATGTGTCCACCCCTTGGTATATGAAGTCATATGGAACTAAATCATGTGCATAATCTATTTTCATATGTATTTGCTTGAGGTGTGCATCTAGGAACTTCTTGGGGTCATGTTTCCTTTTCGGGGCAGTACCTAATCTTAAGGCACCTATCTAGTCACCAAGAACTGCAGCCCAAGTTGAAGTTGGGATAACCAACTGACCAAGGTTGAGAGAAAAATTAGGCCAACCTTTCTTCCTGGGACCTATGAGTTTCTTATACATGCCATCAATGACAGTTTGAAAAGAAACCTCATGTATTACCATCCTGTCCGAGACAATCCTGGGAAGCAGATGCACTGTGCCACTTCCTGTTACAACGTAATCTTCCACCTTGTGAGCATCAGTATTCTTTGGCCTGTAGGATCCATTTCACTGACTCAGATCCACTTTATATCCTTCAGACATACTATTTCCTCATTTTTCCTCTGACCCACTTGTTGCATCATTATAGCAGGCGTACCCGTGAGTTGCATCACTATAGCCCGCAGGTATCAAGTAAAATGGTAAAAATCACTAGTTTATTACTTTTTACTCCCAAAAAGCGGTCATTGGGTGACCTTTGGCTCTTCATCTGCCCAAGAAACGCATCGATGTGTCCTTTTACTTACCTTTGAGAGCACTATATATTGAGCACATATGGCTTATGGACGGGAGGAGAAAGGAGAGCAAGAGAACTCTAGTGGATTTTTCCCTATCTTGAGTCTACACGCATTGATCCTTGTAGTTGTGAACCCTTTATGTTCACCTTCCAAACTCCTATCTAGTTTGAGTTTGCGATTCATGGAGGATTGAAGTGGTGGAGGTACAAGTGGATTGATCTAGATCTTGGTTCAAATTGGTTTCCGGCAAGAGGTCTTATCACTTTGTACTTCTTCTTGTTTATTAATAGAAATACTCATATTCTCGTCCATTAATGTTGTAAATGTTGTTTATCTTACATTGGGTTGCATTTACTTGTTATACATGGACCATTGCTATTGATGATGTTAATGTAATTTATATATTATATGTACTTGTTGTATATTGGCTGTAAAGACTAATTTCCATATTCAAGTGCACAGATCGAAAAGCTCCAACAGGGATCTACATCAAACGTTTGGATCGAGGTTGGTTATCTTCTTCATTATCTTAGCATTGTAATTTATATAGCATAGTTCTGAGAATTGATTTGATTTCTAGTAGTCATCTGTCTGTTGTGGTCTACCCCAAGCCATAGCGAGTTTTCTCCAACACAGAAATGGTGACTCCACTGGGGAAAACATCTATTTTGGGGATTTTTTGAGCATTAGTCCATAATTAGAGTTGTTGTTTGTCAAAGCTCTATGTCACTTATATGTCGTTGAGATACACTATAGAAAACTTGCTTTTTCTTAACCATTGGACTCTTTGTTTTCCAATTTTCCTTTCCTCCCCCGCAGGCTAGCTTAGCTCTGCCCGCGTATACCTGGCTCTGTTTACTCTACTGCTCACGGGTACCTATAGGTATTCCTTCGACAATAGCGTACAACTCCGGCTTTGGTTGATTTATGAACTTTGTTTGTTGTTGGGTTGGTTTTGGTTGATCCTGAGTATTTGTTGGCCTATTTCTTGACTGTTTCATGCCTTGGTTGTGACCAGAACTCTTCGTTTCTCTTGGTTGAGCCTTGTTGGTTTTTTACCTATCTTTGGATTTAGCCTTGTTGGTTTTTTCCTTTTGAGCTCATTCCTTTGGCTGAGTCTTACTGTTTGGTATCTTCCTGGTTGTCTTAGTGATCTCCTTGGCATATCAGTGACTAGATAGTAGGATTTTGCTTGCATTTTTCATTTCCATATATTGAAAAATACAAAAAAAAATACACATAGTTTTGCATTTTCCTTTTGTTTATAAAAGAAAATACAAAAAAAAAATTTGCTTTTATGAATTGCATCTTGCATTGAGTGCTTTCTTCCTTCATTTATATTATGATTGTGCATTGAAAAAATATAAAAGGATTGCATATTTATTTCGAAATCATTGGTTTGATTGTGCATATTAGTGGCATTGTTTTCATTGGATAGATGAGTCTAGGATTTGACGATTTTGCATACTATTGAGTCTTACACATCACTAGTTTCACGATCATATCCCTTGAGTAATCACAGCCATTAAAATTAATGCTTAATCTTAAAATTGATTAGACCGATTTTATTTATAGGGTACACCAACTAGCATAGGTTTAGAGTCTTGGAATAGATCATTGTGAGTTAACAATCCAAGAATACTAGACGAAACATTAGGTGTCTGACCAAGGAGTGGAGGAATCCATGGTATATATCGGTGTTCTCAAGAAGCTCTACTCAAGCCATAGTTAAGCACGAGGTCACGGGAGGATGGTTGAAGGGATATCCCTCTGATACCGGCTGGACATGGGAGATATTTCCAGGATTTGTTCATATCTGGGGACTCTTGGGGGATTTGAACCTCATTAAGTTTTGGGCTCATCTACCCTGCCCATATGACGGATCCCACTTGTGACTGTCCCCCTAAGCATCGGCTATATTGCAGTGACCATCGTTTCCTTACCTAGGTATCACACAGGGTACTTGCAGTGGTTATGCTATTTGTGTCCTGAGTCAGATAGGGATTGGACCGCACAGTTGTTTGTTGCCGAGGGTTATGGCCCTTTGCACGCAGTGAAGCCTGGGTATCTCTATAACTGATTATGTTACCTATGGCTATAGTTTGGGAGTCTCAATCCCCTCCTAGGCGAGACATACAGGCTCTAGTGTCGGGAGCTCATTTAGCCACTTTGTTTGTCTACTCTTAGCTGTAGTTTCTCTAGGTGTGTGATTTTGATTTAATGTTTTTTTATCGATAGTTGGCCTTTAGGGGACGTTTTGATTATATATTCTCTCCGGAGATATCGTGGCGTAGATCCCTACTCTCCGCCAATCCCATCGTTTGGCTAGTTTAGAGCCTACCAAGCTTTCACGCCGTGTTGCTAGGGGAAGCCGGTGGGCTCCCTCCGAGTCTTCAAATTCTTACGAGACATACGTCCAAGATGTCATGACTGTTGCACATTATGATACTGAGGAAATACCTTCGACTCCATCGGGTAGAGTTGAATGCACTTCCGATTCCCCTACTCCTTGTGAGGCGTGGGGAGGTGATTCACCTGAGACTCAACCTGGTTCGATTTGGCCGAATCCACTTGAACAAGATCTGTTCGATCCTTTGAATCCGGATAATTATCTTTACGGGATGCCAACCTTACATGAGGATGAAGAATAGGATGACACATTCATTCCTTTGTTTCCATGCATTTATAGACACGGGGTGCCAGAGTTACATGACGACACTGGTCCTACGATCAACCCAACCGCACTCTCTTTTGGTATGCCTAGTTATAGTACAATTGAACCTTCCACTACATTTGGTAGTCATGCTGACACTAGTCATGGTGTTAGCCATACTATACCCACTGGGGGCACTACCCTCACTGGGGGCACTACGTTGTCCACTCACACACATGGTATGGGGACTGGTCATGTTCCTCCTAACAATGTTAATGTTGGAAGAAGACCACCTCCTAGGATTTCCCGACCTAATAGGAACGTTGTTCGAAACACGACTCGCCATCCACCACCTAATACACATGCCGCTACTTGTCAACCCAGGACTACTTTCGCGGATGTTAATGCTCCTCCCAACCATGGGGGTGGACATATACTGCATACTTTTGCGTCCACTACCGCCACTAGTAATTCCAATGTAGGGGGTGGGAATATATCCTATCCACATGGGCGTAACGACACCATCCCTGCTACTAGTAACACCAATGTTGGGGATGGGAATACTTCTCATGCTTCTAGTCACCACACGACTACTCAAGCTAATCCTAATGCTGGGGGTGGGAACATACCATACCATTATGGTCATTACAACACGATTCCCACTATGAATAGTACATACATGCCCCATACTCATGGCGGCAACTCTTACTACAACACAGTCGGTGCTGGCCACCAGTACAACCCACCACCCCAATATGGTTCCCAAAACACGCACATACCTGCTTACTCTCAAATGGGTCAGGCAGGAGGAGGTTATCAATCATATGGCCATGGGCAAGCTTATGGTCCGTCAGGTCCTTATTTTCAGCAGTTTAATCCTCATGGTCAAGTTTTTGGTCCATCTTATAATTCGGTTTTGTTTAACCAGCCTTTTATGGGGGCTTATAATCAAGCTTTCCAACCTCAGCTCCCGTTCCTTGCACGCTTGAATCTTCCGGATATTTCAAAGCTCACGAATGATCTGGTGTGTCACAACCCTACTTGGCCCCCCGGTCCCTACCAAGCTCCCTTTGGACATTCCTAAGTTTGAGGGGAAAGGTGGTGAGGACCCGGGAGATCATGTCATGACATTTTACCTTTGGTGCTCCTCCAACTCATTGAATCACAATTCCGTTAGATTGCGACTATTTCAATGCACCCTCACGGGGGCAGCCGCGAAGTGGTACGTCGAGTTGTCTGGAAACACTTATAGGGGTTTTAACAAGATCGCTTTGGTTTTCTTAGATCATTTCCAGTTGCCGGTTCGCTATGATACTGGCACTAAACTTTTATCTACCTTCCGTCAGAGCAAGGCCATGCATATTTCTGACCACATTCAAGAGTGGTGTCGGCGGAAGAGGTTAGTGAAAGCCAACATTCCTCCAGAGTTCCTCTTGGAATGGTTCCTCAAGTCTCTACTCCCATACATTGCTAAGGATGTTTCGATGTCCATCATTGTGACTGAGTAACAAGCTATCTTGAAAGTCCAGCAGTTAGACTTATTATACTCTCAGTCTGGCATTTTGTATGACATTATTCTTGATGCACTGAGAACACATCATGAGCCTCAATCAGTTCCTGGACCGCATGCCGATGGCATCGTTGGATCTACAAGCACTCGCCCCATAGATTTGGTAGCTAATCAAATGCAAAATTTGTCCCTAAACTAGTCTACTCCCAGATAGGTTCACACCTTGTCCACTTCCACCCCATCGTCCGATGTACATAGTGTGCAAATGACGAACCAATCAGGTAATCGGCAACCTGGTGGTAAGAAAAAGGGGAGAAATAATCGTAAGGGTGGAAACAATGGGAATAATAATAGAAATCGCAATACCCCCCCATAAGGATAATTCCAACCCTTCTCGGGAAGGAGAAAATGCTGGTGAGGACCGTAAACCTAGGCATAAGGTGAAGTTTCCTTGCAAGCTTTGTGGGGAAGACCATCTTACTCACTTATGTCCTTGTATTGAAGAAGCATCAAAGCACTTGGAATAGAGCCGAGCTGTGTTGAAGGATCCCCTACCTCATCACCAAAACATGGCTTCGCATGCTCCCACCACTGGTTATGGACCTACTGAGATGACAAAGTCTTCTTCCAATACTAGTGGTTATGGATGTGTGAACATGGTTCAGTCAGAGGTTAGTCTTGCCACTCGTCAGCACGATTATGATGCACCACAACCCAATTTGGGGAGTGAGCCTCCCCCTCCTTCTGACAATTCCTTGCATATTGAGAAGCCCTCTATTATGCCGCGGATACCAAAAGGTGTTCTTAAGTGCTCTATGCATAATCCTAATGCTCGAGCCGCCCACAACTACTCCATTGTAGAATATTTGGGCCAAACTCCGTGTGCCATGTCGGCTCTTGAAGTTTTCCAAGCCTGTCCTTCTCAGAAGCATGCTCTTTTGAGTGCATTAGGAGTTCAGGATGGGGGAAGTCCCACTGTTATCAAGTTTGATACTACTGATGTCCAACCTCGCTTACCCTACCACGTGGATTTTCAAGTCTAGGTGGTGTGCCTTCAGAGTTTTTTCAAACGTACTATGGTTGACAAAGGTGCCTTTGTGTCAGTAATGTCGTAAACTTGTTGGAAATTTCTTGGCTCTCCTCCTCTACTCGCATCTAGAACCATTCTCACTGCATTTGACGGTCGTTCATTTAAGCCACATGGAATTATCCATTCCCTTGTTGTCTCCTTGGGAGGTAAGTCTGTGCCTATTGAATTCGAGGTGGTTGATGAACCCATCGACTACAACCTTTTACTGGGTTGGAATTGGATGTATGCCATGAAAGCTATCGTGTCCACTGTATTCAGAGTTATCTGCTTTCCTCACGAAGGAAATATTGTGACCATCGATCAGCTGGATTACGTTAACTCCTCTTCCACAGCATCCACGGGATCCATAGTCCTGCAGGTTACTCATTCTCAGCCGGCAACTGGGAACATGGGTGTTGTCATGTACCCTTCATTGATGGGAACTTATGATTTTGCCACACCTGTGAATTTTATTGGAACCATTACCGATGATGTGTCTCCTCCTTCGCATAATATGTCATTCCGGACTTCCTATTTTGATGATCTGTGGACTTTACCGTCCACGAGTTCCATGTCTGGAAACATTTCACATGTCGGGATGTCTATGCCACCATCTGTAGCTGAGATTTCTTACCAACATATTCAACAAACCATTGCAGAGCCAGATCTCTCTTCTTCCCAGACAGTCGAGGAATATCCCGTTATGCTGTCATTTTGGGAAGCCAACTCGTCTTGTTCCCACGATTGCCTCGATGATACTTTTCCTTCTGATAAAGCTATTATGGAGGCCATGTGTGGTAGTGAGAGACCTTGGGAAGATATGCACCATCGCTCTTATTTCCTTCCCAAACTTGAGCTCCCCGAACAAGAAGAGTTTTGGACAACTCTAGCAGAGATGGTTGGTCACCCTGTGGCTCTTTTGGAGTCGCACGATGTTTTTGCGGAAGGGAATATGGCTAAAATTTCCCCAACTATGTTGATCAATATCTCTCGTACTCCTGAAAAAGTTGAGAATGTCTACATTGGTGATGATTGCACTTTTGAGGAGATTGCTATTTACAATGAATTGTTTACAAAACTCCAGGAAGATTTCACCTAGTCATATGAGGAGATGCTAGGAATAGACCCCCGCATTGTTGAACATGAGATTAGAACATATCCCAATGCTAAACCAGTTCGAAAACACTTACGTGCTATGAACCTTAGAAAAGCAGCCGCTATAAAGGCAGAGGTGGAGAAACTACTCAAAGCTGGTTTCATCTACCCCGTTCCCCTTACCAAATGGGTGTCAAACTCCATTCCTATGGATAAGAAGCAGGGAACGATTCGTGTATGCATCGATTTTAGAGATTTGAATCGTGCATGTCCGAAAGATAACTTCCCCACACCATTCATAGATCAAATATTGGATTCTTGTGCTATATCCCTTCTCCGACAAAGCCAATTTCTATATTCTTCCAAGGAAGTATGAGTTCTCCAATGGGTGAGTAGAGATGTTCCAAAGATGATTTCACCAGCATGTAGATACCATAGACTTCCTCTCTTTGGGATGGGAGTGAACTTCATTCATATAGTACTAAGTGGATAGGGTATGTATAGGATAGGTTGAGAGATGGTAGGAGAGGCTTAAGGGATCTCTCCAAAGTATTAGGAACCGAGTGCCAACTCCTCCAAGATGTCAGGGATAGGGTCCTAAGTCAGCAAGCTTTGAGAAGAAGCTCGAAGAAGCTATTTTTGCCACCTAACTGACTTTGTCGCACCCTGTAATGGGGAAAGGTGTGATGTTGCATGTTTCTCATGTGCAACCTGTGACGACCCTTCAAAACCTAGCACAATTGGGTAACAAATCCTCCCTGGTTGATCACTTAGTCAAGATATCTTCAGGGGTGTATACACTGAATCTTATGATGAGTAGATTTTGGGTGTAACAGTGGCCGCGTCTCAAGAGACGATTGGCATGGTCTTGGTTCAAGTTGATGATGCGCTTGTTGAGCATGTCATCTATTACCTTAGTCGAAATCTAGTAGACACTAAGCTAAGATATACTCATGTGGAAAAGTTGGTGCTTGCGATTGTTCATTTAGTCCAACGGTTACAACATCACATTTTTCATAGAACAACCACAGTTGTCGCACATATCAATGCGTTTCAGTTCATGCTATCATGATGCCTTATCTGGGGGAAGTACAATAAATGGATTGTTATCCTTCAGGAGTTCGATCTCAATTTTGCTTCGACGAAGTTGGTGAAATCGTTGTTGTTTTTTGAGCTTATGTCGGACCTTCTGAGACTTGATGAGGATGTCATTCATGAATATTCCTTTGTGGATGAGCACTTATTTCTTATCTCGTCCGAGGACCCTTGGTATGGGGATGTCATTGTATATCTCCAAACTTTGAAGTTTCCTCCGCACTATTCACGAGATGAGCGATGGCGTGTAAAACATCACGCTAAAGATTATACTATCATCGAGGAAAGGATTCTATCCTCCATCGTTTCTTAACTCACGAAGAAGCGAAGCGGGTCCTTAATGATTGTCATGCTGGGGCATGTGGTGGTCACTTATCCAAGCTTGCTACAACCCAACGTATTATGCGAGCTGGTTATTTTTGGCCTTCCATCTTTAAGGATTGTGTTAATGCTGTGAAGAGATGTCACCCTTTCTAGGTGTTTTATTGGAACATATGCTTGCATCCAGCGCCCCTTCATCCGGTCGTCACTGTCGGTCCCTTCACCAAGTGGGGGGTGGATTTCATGGATTGCAAACCAGCTTTGGCTGGGGGGCATCACCATATCATAGTGGTCGTGGACTATTTTTCCAAATGGGATGAGGCCATGCCTACTGTTAAAGCTGATGGTGCTACAACAGCCCACTTCGTATTCAATCAAATTATAACTCGGTTTAGTATTCCGAAAGAGATTGTCATTGACCGTGGCAGTCACTTTCAGAACAAAATGATGGAGGATTTGTCTCTCAAGCTTGGGTTTCATCAAGAACACTCATCTTCTTATTATCCCCAAGCGAATGGTCAAGTAGAAGTAGTCAATAAGTCTTTGAAGACCATTCTCCAATGTACCATCCAACAAAGCAAGACCAACTGACACATCATGTTATATCCTGCTTTGTGGGCATATCGAACCGCAGTCAATACTACCACCGAGTTCTCACCGTTTCAGGTAGTTCACGGTGTGGAGTCACTTTTACCGATTGAATGTGAGATCCTTTCGCTTAAACTGGCCATATAGCTCCTCCCTGATACGACGGGTCTTGAGCAACGTTTAATCCACCTTGAGCAACTTAACGAGCAACGTCAAGATGCCGCTGTGGCCATAGATGCCAATAAACGTCATGTTAAGGTTCAATATGATAGGTCTGTCCGTCCTCGATAGTATGTTGAAGGTGACTTGGTCCTCTTATATGACCAAGCTAAAGAACCCTTGGGGGCAGACAAGTTTAACCCCATGTGGCATGGTCCTTACATTGTGAGGCATGTCCTAGAAAAAGGAGCCTATGAATTAGAAGACTATGAAGGGACTGTCTTGAAGGAGCCTAGAAATGGGCTCTACCTCAAGTGGTATTATGTTTGAACCTCTGGTTCAGGCTGATACTTTTGTATACTATTGTATAGTTGCTTCTGTACATACTTTAGATTTCTTTTGGTTTTCGGGTCTGCTTATTAGCTTCCATTTGATTGACAGATGTCAGCAGAGTTTCCTATGTTCTTAGGGTTCGCGGACGGTGCTAGCCATCATACGCAGTAGCTTGCTTCTACTGCCTGGGTTATTTTCTCACCTGACCACCTAGTTGTGTCCTCAGGAGGTGCTTGTCTTGGTCCTACATCTAACAATGTGGCTGAGTATAGCGCCGTCATTGAGCTACTTCGGGATGCCATTTCCCATGGTATCCAGTATTTAGAAGTCTGCTTGGATTCACAACTAGTTGTGTCTCAGCTAAATGGGAATACTGTGTCTAAGATCCTACGCTACTACGGAAATTCCTAAGGGTAAGACTCTTGGAATGACATTTTGTTTCAATTACATACATACATGTTCCGAGAAGTGTTAATCATATATCTGATGCATACGCTAACTATGTATTAGATTGGCATTTGTCACATTCACCATGAAGCACACAAATAAAAGAAGACATTCATACATTTGTACATACACACATATAGTAGAACCAGACAACCAAAGTTTTTTATAAATATGTCCAAAAATGGTAGTGTCATACAAAACTGGAGCCCGTAGCCTTAAAAATATACATATCGATACAAAAAATGAGATCCTGAGATATCTACTCCCTACGAGGAGGCCTAGCTGCTGCCCCGACAGGATGTGTCTCATAGAAATACTGAACTGCATTGGCTATCCGCTGTAGTAGTTGCACCCAGTCACCCGGAACCCCCACTACTTGGCGCTGCATGGCCTCAGGTAGTTGCACCACCTCTATTTGTGGAACCCTAGCAACCATCCGTGATAGGTTGCACCGCAAGGTCTGTAGAGTGCGCCTTGCTACAGCATCACCTGCCTCATCACCCCTACCCCGACGACCATGTCTCGAGAATCCATCGGGTCTCACTGGGCCCTTGTCTGTGAGCAAACAGTCAACCATTAGCATATGATACTACCACCAAAAATATTTTTGCATTTACATCTATAATAAAAAATCCATAAAAATTTAATGCACAAAAAACCTAAAAAGAGTACTCACCAATGTCTTTGAACGCTGCGTCTTGTGGGAGTGGCATGTCCCTATCCTGACGGAATTCTATCCTTGCATAGGGGTAGTCCTCTATGGAAATGACCTGTCGGTCCCACCAGTAGAAGAACTCCTTGGTATATGGTGATGCCAGATGGCCACCACCCTATCATGTCAAGATCTCATCCCACCGAGTTAGGACTGGATCACGGAGACTATGAGGAGGGACATCCACCCTCGGACTAAGCCCTGGAACTCTCTCAAAGAAGAAGCTGCACAAGATACTCCCATACCCAAAGTTTTTGGCCTTCCCTTCTTTGCATTTTGTCAGTTGGGTCTTCATAGACCCCAGCAGTGTAGTACACCAATCAAATACTATAGTCTGCATGCATTGTGATGCATAGAACATCACCAGCCTGGATGCCTGGCGCAGAGCTTTGGAACCCGTTATTCGCACTAAGGTAGCCATAATGATCTTCATGCTCAGATCTACTATGGCATTGATGGGCACCTGACTTCCCACCGTGCATGTGTTTGCAGGGAAATACCATGCTATGTAGTTAAGTACGGTGATCCCACCACCCACAGTACAAGACCGAAGACTAGCCTCCTCACCTCGATGAGACAAACCGATAATGAAGTAGATGTCATCCACTTCCAGTGTGAGGATTTTCCCATTGAGATTGAAGTTTTGTGCATCAACATCCCAATAATCGATCAAGCGGCGGAGTAATAGGTTTTGGGCCCTCAAACCCCCTATACTCCAGAATTTGTACAACGCACATGCCTGCAATGCCTGCTGTGCTTGCACATCATTGCGCACGGCCTCATCAACTTGGTCATGCTCCCTCTCCCTCCACTCTAGAACCATCCTGGAGTGAGGAAATACAAAGATTTTTGTCAATTTCTTTTCCAATTTCAGCTTGACGGCCGTACCTGTAGGCTAGTTTGTATATAGGTGCGGGTACCCGTAGTCAGTTTGTCCATTGACTGCGAGTATCTTGCCCTACCCGCGACCCGCATCGATATAGACCGCGGGTAGCGTCGAAGCCAATTAGGGATTGGACAAACTAAAAATCCCACCGCTGAAAATTAAAATGAATGCATTGAAATTGAAGGTATGGATGAGACTACCAACCTACTCCAGACAGTTAGATGAATGGTCACTTGTAGCTCCCAGAATCAACAACTGAACTTTCAGGTGAAAACTAACCACAAAGCTCCAAATGGGTGAATAGTAAAAATGAATTGTAAATTGTAATTTTTTATTACTATTTATAATTTTTAGGACCCACTTGTCTATAATTTTTACCGTTTTGTGCCATTCTGGACTAATATAATGTCATGGAGTATAATTTTTAATCATATTTATTCGACAAAAGCTATTCTGGACCATTTCACACCTACAGCAGGAACGTTTCACACCTGGCATATAGGTTAGATGCCATTTCAACATGCATTATGCATTTGACCTTTTGACCACTTTCATGAACCCTAGGTGCGACCCCGCTTCTTAACCGACACAGAACCTTCACACTGCTATAGAAGTGTCGTTATGTGGCAGTAGGGCTTTTCTGAACATGGGTACCCTAGTTAGAAACCCTTTGTGCATTCTGGTGCCCATGTCATTGTTTGTCCTTAGGATTGGGAGTCCTTTGTAGTTATGCCATGACGTTGCGATAAAGACTCATACTCTACTTTGTCTTATGCTGCCCATCTCCCTTAAGGACTCCCCTTAGTTATATCATGTTGTGATTTCATTGCATCATCCTGCTTGCCGCTTGAGCCTTTTGTCGGCTCCCGCTTACTCAGTTGTTAGCCTGGTGCCTCAGCACTTTTCCTTGTCGAGCCCTACAGAGCTTATATTTTCCCTTCACAATTTGATGAGCTTTTGAACCTAAGGGAACACCCCCCCCGAGTGTCCACATACTGTATGCACTTCCTTGCATTGATCATAGGTATGTTCCACTGCTTGGGACTAGTCTGCTCACTATTTGACACTCGTTCCCTCACTTGTTGTACTATAAGCAATTTTATTCTTTTTAAAGCTTTCCACAAATATGAAAAAGACCAAAAAAATCAAATATTCCAAAAATCCAGAAGGGATTATGGTTACTACTTCTTGTTGGCAGCTGTTGTGTTTCCTTTGAACAGAGCATTCATTCCACTCCGTACATTATGAGTCGGGACTATAGTTGGACCTTAGGTGCTGTACTTGTTTCTCAGTTTTCTCCATTGAATAGTTAAGCTTCCATTCATTATGGAGCCCTTTGTAATGCCTCCTGCATTGCATAGTTTATGTCAAGTCTATGCTGCCTAAGTCTATCCATCTGCTCATGCTCTTGTTCAAAGGAGGTCCTGAAACCAGTGTCGGCCACTCCTCAGATCTCTTGTCTATTGCATGTCAGCCATCCTTATTGAGTCAGTCCATTTTACCTGAGTTCTTCCAAATCTTTCAGCGTAGATGGTACGTCGTGCTGGTTGATGGGGGATGCCTTAATGCCCTCCTTCCAGCGAGTCTCGTTCCGTCAACTTCAACCCATTTATTCCGGGACTTGAGGCTTAGAGTTCGGTTGAGTACCTTGAGGCTTGCAGTCATTAGTGGCAGGTTCTCTCGCCATCGACAGTTTTAGGAATACATCAATGTCCCTTGATCGATGGATTCATCCTAGTGTTCGACTTCAACTCATTTATTCACACTCTAATGATTGTGCTCTGTTCCTTAATGCCCATTTTCATTATTGGTGGGTTATCTTGCATCTATTAACGGTATACATCATTGACCGGTAATCAGACGATGTCACATTAGGTTCGACCCCAACTCCTTTATTCACTTGATGGGACTTGCACCGTCGAAGACTTGTGTAGAAGACCCCAGGCGATAGTGGCATTCAGTATGCTACTTATGACTTTGAGTTTACATCTGAGATATCACCTCTCAAACATCAGCAGTTTGTACCTCCAGTTTGCACCAGTTGTTTCCTTTTCAGCAGGAGACCATATCTTACTGTAGAGGGATCATGGCTATGATCACTTATGACATATATCCATTATGTACTTCCTATTGATGGCCATTGTAGAAAATTGTTGTACTACCAACATGTATTCATGGATACTATTGTATTATGACGAGTGAGCTTCTCTTTACACTTGTGTTTCCATCACTCCACTTCTGAGTTTTATAATGTATTTCAGCCATCGTAGCATCAATCTCTGACCTCACATATTAGGGGGCATCTGTTACAACGTAATCTTCCACCTTGTGAGCATCAGCATTCTTTGACCTGCAGGATCCATTTCACTGACTCAGATCCACTTTATATCCTTCAGACATACTATTTCCTCATTTTTCCTTTGACCCGCCTGTTGCATCATTATAGTAGGCATACCCGCGAGCTGCATCACTATAGCCTGTGGGTATCAAGTAAAATGGAAAAAATCACTAGTTTATTACTTTTTACTCCCAAAAAGCGGTCATTGGGTGACCTTTGGCTCTCCATCTTCCCAAGAAATGGCTCGATGTGCCATTTCACTTACCTTTGAGAGGACGATATATTGAGCACATATGGCTTATGGATGGGAGGAGAAAGGAGAGCAAGAGAACTCTAGTGGATTTTTTCCCTATCTTGAGTCTACACTCATTGATCCTTGTAGTTGTGAACCCTTTATGTTCACCTTCCAAACTCCTATCTAGTTTGAGTTTGCCATTCATGGAGGATTGAAGTGGTGGAGGCACAAGTGGATTGATCCAGATCTTGGTTCATATTGGTTGTCGGCAAGAGGTCGTATCACTTTGTACTTCTTCTTGTTTATTAATAAAAATACTCATATTCTCGTCCATTAATGTTGTAAATGTTGTCTATCTTACATTGGGTTTCATTTACTTGTTATATCAGGGCCCATTGCTCTTGATGATGTTAATTCCATTTATATATTATATGTACTTGTTGTATATTGGTTGTCAAGACTAATTTGCAGATTCAAGTGCATGGATCAGAAAGCTCCAACGGGGATCTACATCAAACGTTTGGATTGAGGTTGGTTATCTTCTTCATTATATTAGCATTGTCATTTATATAGCATAGTTCTGAGAATTGAGTTGATTTCTGGTAGTCATCTGTCTGTTGTGGTCTACCCCAAGCCATAGTGAGTTTTCTCCAACACACTTCCCCAAATCCTGATGTATGAAAAATAATCACCTACATACCAATCACCCATGGTGTTGATGAAAGTCTTAGCATCTTCTGAGAATGCAGGTGGCTGTTTCTTGAAGATCTTGAAATAGATGGTACCCATGAAGTGGTCACAAATGTCATATAACAAGGGTGCAAAATTCTCTTCCCACAGTGCCAAATGATAAATGTGTACAGGAGGGTCTGAAGGGGTCCAATTCCAACCCAAGTTAGGGTACTGGAACTCTGAGCAAAAAACATCAAGGACATATGCAGATAGGAAAAAGGGTGGTTTCTTATATGAATAGTATTTGGTTTTATTACAACGAACGTTAGTTACAAATCTTGTTATATGATTACTGATTCTTGGTTTTATGGTTACTTTTAAAATAGAAAAAGAATCACTCTAGGAATGGAATGCATTTAAGGATATAAATGAATGTATCATAATTACATTATTAGAATGAAAGGTATTTGGAGAATATCGCCACAATAACTCTCCATTATGTTTATTTATAATATATCACATTCTACGTCTTGGTTAATAGAACGTCTTATAATTATTTTGTGGTTAAAGGATTTCATTGTATCTAATAATATTTTAATTTGGATTATTTTGTGGAAGTAGATATGCATTTTCATTTGTATTAAAAGTAATGTCATATATTTCATAAATAGGTTTAAGAAGATGTATTCAATCACGTTATACTTAGTTACAATGCACTAAGTTCCAATACATTAGTAAGCGGGAGTGTTACTACTTATTCCCTTAAATTATCCACCTAATCACCATGGTACATTGGATTACTTTAGGAACACTTTCGATTTGTCATGGACTAAATAAGTTAGGCACATGTCTTAACCTATTAAATAGGAAGGTATAATTATTATTATTTTTTTATCGCTAACGAAAAGAGTAGTTGAATTTTTTTTAGGATGTAAATTTTTTTTTTTTTGCTTACCATGAAGAACCCTACATATATGACTCCCCATGTATCTCAGAACCAAGTGGCTTCTCCACATAGACTTCTTCTTCAACTAAACCATTCAAGAAAGCTGTCTTGAAATCCATCTGGTGTATCTTCCATTTCATCACTGCAGCCAGAGCAAGTACGGATCTAATGGAAGTGTATATGGCTACAGGAGCAAAAGTCTCTATGCTACCACCTGAAGCATGCTTGATCTTGTAGATCCTCTTGGAAGTCACTACAGAATCCCCTTCAGGTCTTGGGACTGCATCCCAAACATCTTCATGATCGACTGGTACTCCTCGATCATGGTATTCTTCCCAGATCCTGGGAACTTCAATATCTTCAATATTTTCAATAGATAACTTTGTTGCTGAACAAATGTTGTAGTCCTTCTTTTGTAGGTGATGGTATATGATCTTTCCTACGCAACAAGTTAAATTGCATGATTAGAAAACATCTCATAGTGTTCAGAACAAATTCTTACACATAAAGAAATATGTCATTGTAACATCCCGAATTTTCGTAAAAATTTAAATTTTTTTTATAATAGCATTAATTATAATAAAAATAGTTGCGGAAGTAATAATTGAGATTATGACATCATTAACTGTACAGTTGTTAGTACTACACATGCTTTAATTTCTGTTTAGGCAGCAATATGATAATGACAGTTTAACACATAATTAATAAACATGATTATGATAACAAATGTACTAAATGATTGGAAATATGATGCGATAACTTTTCTTCTGCAATGATACTGACAGTTTGACTTTGCTGCATAATGGTGTCCTACGAGATACACTGGAGCTTACTTAGCTGTAACACTAATGCATAATTGAATGTCCTATGTGCAGATGATAGGTAAGAGATTTTATGGCTGCGTAGAAACAAAGTACGTGTATGGTTCAATTTCATCGTCGTAATTAAATATAATGTTACAAATTCTGTTATGACTCAACAAGTACGCAGGTATGAATTTCATAGCTATAATTATTGTCTTTCAGATGTACGTCTTATGATTCTTCAATGTTTAAAACAGATTCATCTATGTACGTCATTATGCTAATGGTTTTGTTGCCGTAATTCTAGTCGTGGTTATAGCTGGATTTTGTCTTCGTCTTTATCTTTTCATTGGTGAAGTAACAATGTATCGCAGAAATCATTAAAATGTTTGAAAAGAGAGAATACGCCTAACATTTAGTTAGCTAAAAGATAATCATTTATCAATGAGTTTATTGAAAGGTCTACCAGACATATTATCTATAGCTGCGATAATATAATTTATATTAGTGCGACCAATTTGCTATGGTAATATTAAAATCTTCTCAAGTATGGTCTATACTAAACATAATTCTATGAGCTAGATGTGATAACATATAAGTGTATAAGGCTTATGAAGATTATCAATTTAAAGTATGAAATTAAAAGTGAATGAGAACTATGCCACTTAAGACTATAGTCATCCTATCAACTATTACATGAACCATAAAATTAATATTTAAATACTATAAGGCTTACCCTTGGAAAATATGAAATTTAAATTGTTGTTCTATAATATAACGTATGCCTAGTATGAAACTTAGACTTGGAACTATATGGCTCTATGTATCATCGTGGTTTGAACAACACCATAACATAGGTTATGAAATATAAGTTAGAACCCATATGAAGCTTGGGATTCGACTTACCATAATTTATAATGTTATAGTTATGTGTTGATATTTGAAATCTAAACGTTGGAATTCGAGTGCTGACAGACATTAAATGTGATGGACAGGTTGATGGTTTTACAAGTGATATGAAATTGTCGTTGGTGAATGTGATCCAGGCCTGCATTAATGGTTTGAGTCGACACTCTAGCTATCAAATATTTCCAGCGATCCACGTAGGAAATTTGAGGTAGTTGTTTCTGCAGTTGCCAAGGTGTAATGGTTAAAGGTCTTGAACTACCTTCGAACTGGTCATTGATCTATCCTTCGTGTGCCATAGTGGCAATACCAAGATGTACTATGGAGTGGGCATTAAATACAGTTGTTGCTCGTCCCAAAGCTAAATCGCTGGCGTGATGGTGAACGTTGATGGTGTGGAATTTGGGCCGTTAGATTACAACCCTAACTTCTGTTGTTGATTTTGGTTTATGAGGTTGGAATGTGGTTTATTGTTCTATTTTATTTTCGGTCTGTGTGGCCAACAGGATGCCAAAATTTCTAGGGTTATCAATTTTTGCAGGAGGTCTCGACCTCGAGTCCCGTAGATAGTTTTTGAGTTGTAGGATTTAAACCATGGTAATGGCGATGTAATATGAGACTAGCACTTTGGTTTAATTTGTTCACGTGTTGAAGGTTTCGAAACTCCTCGTTATGAGTTTGTATGAGACATACCCAGTTGTAGATTGATGGATGTTCCTCATCTCATTTGCAGTAAGGGTCTCGTCATCTTTCTTGTGTTTGCAAAGAACTTAGCCCCAATTTGTAAGGGTAAGCTTTTGATCGTATAGTAAAAATGTTATTTGGAATTTCGATTCTTTTGTTAAGTTATAAACAATATCGTTATCGATTTCTAAGCTGTGGTTCTTTTGTCAGTTGCTGGGTTCGAGGACCGAAAGTGGGCAAGGATTTTTAAAAGGGGAAACGAGCTTCCATCCCTGTTTGGATATCCACATCATCTATTTCGGGATACATCATCTATTTCAGGATCTTGCATGATCTATTTCAGGATATGATCTATTTCAGGATTCTGCATGCACAGGCATTCATCCCAGTCACCAGTTTGATGCCTCCAGCACCTTATCCACCTTCTTCTAGCACCCGGGAGCCACTTACCACAGATTTTTAGCCCTCCTAAGCTGAAAGGCGCCCACTTCTCACCTACTTCCAGAGAAGGGCGCACTTGTTCACCTACCACTGCAGTTCCACTTCAGTTACATTCAGTTAGCTCCGATTCTCCCTGATTTGAGGCTAGTTTCACTCCCGACTGACTGTATCACTTCCATTTGACCTCCAGTTTGATTAGGTGACTTGTTCTGACTTCAGTTAGCCTCCCATGCGCCCCCACTGAGCCTCCAGATCCTATATCAGTGCTACACACTTCAGTTACATTTATTATACTCAGTTAGACTCAGATTGACACCTGGATGACTGGTTGTTGTGATTGATGAGCACCACCGATGATTTATGAGGACTCCTAGACAGAGTCAAGCTACTCCATTCAGTGATTCGAATGACCTCCTTAGGCAATTCGAATTGCTCTGTCATTGTGACAGTTTGTATTGTAATTCATTCACCCTTTCTGGGATAGAGAGCACTGCTGCATGTTTTGCACAGTTTTGCACCATATTTTCTATGTTCATCTGTTGTGATTGATTTACTTGTTCATTAGATCTGCTGTGACTAATTTTACATGGTATCAGAGCCATTGCAGGGACAAGATCTCTTTTCTACAGGTGTTTATACAAGAAGATTTGACTGAATTGCTAAAAATTGCAAAAAAAAGTTTGGCATGAAATATCTCAAGGGCATTCGCTCCTGTGCATGCAAAGCTTGAAAAATATTCCAATACCACTCCAGAAGCTTGAGTTACCACATAATTCCTGGATCTGATACATTGGACCTATTCAACATTGCTTGAAATCCAATCCCAGGTGTGATGCAACTCTCAAAGGGTGGATTGTTCGACCTTATTGTGGTTGTTTTGATGTGATTTGCAGGTTTATTGTCTCCTCCAATTGCACTCGCTATCTTCTGCATGCAAGCTTCCCTACAGCAATTGCATTCGCTATAGTCTGCATGCAAGCTTCCTCTTCATTAGTTGACTCAATCCTTGCAATGGAATACTCTTCTTCAAAGCCTATCCTCACCCCATTCAATTATTTTGATTGGAAAGATGATATGGAGATCATATTACGTTCAAAAGGTTACTACCGAGTCACTCTTGGTCTTGAATTGGAGCCAAACAATGTAGCAGAAAGAACTAAACACTACAACAAGCTTGATGAAACTTACGGTCTTCTTTGTCTCTCCATCTCCAAGGATCTTCACTTCCATCTCAGCGGATTGAAGACTCCAAAAGCCATATGGGAGCAACTTGAAACACTATTCGGCAAGTAGGATGAGCTTAGGGCTTTTCAATTAGAGAATGAATTGATTGGCCTTAATCCTGAGAATTTCGAGACCATCAATGAATTCTTCACAAAATTCAAGAACTTGAACTTGCAATTGAAGAATAGTGGTGTTATCAAAGAGGATAAACAGTTGATCCTCTCCATTCTAAGCAAGCTTGGGAAAGATTATTCGGTATTTGTCTCTACTTTCAATTCCGGTCGGCTAACTACCCCGAATTGGAAGATGCCTACCTTGAATGCCTTCATTGAGTCCGTTACGAAAGAGCATGACAAGTTGATTCAAATGGGGTCCATAAGCTCCAAAGATTCAGCCCTATTTGTTCAAGGACCCAAGATCTCGAATGGTAAAGGAAAGCTAAAGAAGGAGAAGCCCAAATTCGAGCCTCACAAGCAAAAAGACAAAGGCAAGCAAACGGATGCACCATCCAGTTCGAAATCCAAGCAAAAGGGCAAAGAAGGTAACCAAAAATCTAAATGTACTTATTGTAACCGTGGCTTTCATCCCGAAAGTTCATGTATGAAGAATACTATAGATCAAATGGCCCTCCTTTTGGAAAAGAACAACATAACCCTTCCTGACGGTGCAAGGAAGAAGGATCGGAATGATGATCATGAAAGAGGACAAGCACTCATGGCAACGGTTTCGAAGCCCTCAAATCTCTTGATAGATTCGGGTGCATCAAATCATATGGATGCAAACATTGATTCTTTTTCCTCATTCGATCCAAACAGCTCCATCCCCATCCATTTGGGAGATGACTCAAAAATTTCTTCAAAGGGAAAAGGTACGATTCATGTAGAACATGGATGCTTTCAGAATGTTCTCTATGTGCCTTCCTTAGCTTCGAATCTCCTTTCTGTGTATCAAATGACACATACTGGTGATCCAAAGAAAGTCACATTCAGCCCTAATACAGTTGAAATTTCTGATATCAAAAGTGGAAGACTAGTTGCGGTTGGAAAGGCAAACCACACTGCAAAATGTTATGAGTTTTCGCACTTTATACCGCTTGCAAAGCCCACTGCTCTTCGCACACATGGTAATGAGGTTAGTAGGCTTTGGCATGAAAGATTTGGACATCTAAATTATAAGTATTTGCTGCTGCTATCAAATAAATCCATGGTAGATGGGCTTCCACAACTCCGTTCCTCGAGGGGAATATGCACCGGTTGCATTATTGGGAAGCACCCCGAGCACAGATTCGACCGCGGCAAGGCTAGCAGAGCCTCTACTATTTTGGGATTGATCCATTCTGATATCAGTGGTCCACTGCCCCATATTTCATTAAATGGTTCAAGGTATGTTTTGACATTTATTGACGATTTTTCCCGCTTTACATGGGTATTCTTTCTCAAAAACAAGTCAGAAGTGCTTGAAAAATTCAAGGATTTTAAGGCTTCTGTCGAGACCACCACTGAGAGCAAGATCAAAGCTCTTAGATCTGATAATGGTGGGGAATATATCAAGTCCGAGTTGCTGCAACTTTGTGCCCAAAGTGGAATCAAGATCCAACATACAGTTCCCTACACACCCCAGCAGAACGGTGTAGCGGAAAGGAAAAACCGGTCACTGAAAGAGATGGCTACATGCATGATTGAATCAAAAGGTTTGGCTGCAAATATTTGGGCTGAAGCAATCAATGTTGCTGCATATATACAGAACCGAGTTCCACATTCATCCGTGAAAGGTATGACTCCTTTCGAAGCATTCTTTGGTCACAAACCGGATGTGTCAAATTTGAGAGTTTTTGGCTCTACTGCATGGGCTAGAATTCCTTCTGAGAAGAGACGAGCTTTGGATCCACAAAGTATCGAGTGCATATTGATAGGATATGGGGAAGAATCAAAAGCATATAAACTCATGGATATCAGATCTAAAAATATATTCATAGAGCGCAGTGTGCAGTTTGAAGAACCGCTTCAAGAATTGCAACTAGTTGAGGAGAAAACTGCCGATTCACCGCCTTCACCAGAAGAAGATTCGAGCAGCGATAATGAAGGTATGAGTTCTGATATTTCTGATATTGTAGCAGCATATGATGATCATGACATATCAGGTTCGGAATCCGATCATTCAGATCCCCCTCAGTTACCAAAGTGGGCCCAAAACACTCTACAATCTGCTGGTTCGAATCTTGGAAATCCTGCTGATCCGAGACGAACAAGAGGAGACTTTCAAAGGGCAGGTATGGCTCTTTCTATTGCTGATCCATTTCTTCTTGAGATTTGTTATTTGATGGCTGGTTCATATCCCCAATCATACTATTCATCCCATCGAGATCCGAGATGGAAAAGTGCCATGGATGAAGAGTACAGTTCTCTTCAAAAGAACAATACATGGGAGCTAGTTTCTCTTCCACCTGGAAGAAAATTAGTGAAGTGTAAATGGGTCTACCGTACTAAAGTTGCTGCTGATGGCACTATCAGCAAATATAAAGCAAGGTTGGTGGCAAAAGGTTTTTCCCAAGTCCAAGGAGTGGACTACACAGAGACCTTTGCACCGGTTGCAAAGATGGATTCCATCCGCCTTGTTTTAGCTATTGCCGCATCCAAGCACTGGGAGGTGCATCACATGGATGTGAAGAGTGCATTTTTACATGGAGACCTTGCTGAAGAGGTCTATATGCAGCAGCAAGAGGGTTATACATCAGATCCATCATTGGTTTGTAGATTGAAGAAGTCTTTGTACGGGTTAAAACAGGCCCCAAGAGCTTGGTACGCAAAGATGGACTCCTTCCTTCTTTCTCAAAATTTCCAAAGATGAAAATCTGATCCGAATGTCTATCTTCAGCGAGTTAAAGGTAATTTGTTGGTTATTGTACTTTATGTTGATGATCTGCTTATTACTGGTAGCACACTTACTTCAATAAACAAGCTAAAATCTGCCTTAAATCTAGCTTTTGACATGAGCGATTTGGGCTTGCTGAGTCACTTTTTGGGCTTGGAGATAGCTCAAAATTTCGATGGGATCACTATATCTCAGCAAAAATATGCTTCCGACCTGTTATTGAAGTTTAATATGGCTGAATGTAAGGCAGCCCCATTCCCATTCCTCTCAGGAATCAGTCTTGAGGAGGGAGATTCCACACCGCTTGCAGATTGCAGTATGTATCGACAGTTGATTGGTTCACTACTTTATTTGACACATTCACGGCCTGATATCTCATATGCCGTGAGTGCCGTGTCAAGATATATGCAGCAGCCACATGAGCTTCATTGGCGAGCAGCCAAGCGGATCTTGCAGTATGTGCAAGGTACGAGACAGTTTGGCATACATTATGCTGCAGATTCTGAGCTAGATTTCATTGGTTTTACTGATTCAGATTGGGAAGGTGATAGCATTGATCGGAAGTCCACTTCCGGTTATGTTTTCATGATTGGTCATGGTGCTATTTGCTGGTCCAGCAAAAAGCAAGCAGCCATTGCACTTTCTTCAGCAGAGGCAGAGTATCGAGGGGCAGTCAATGCCTGCATTCAGGCAGTTTGGTTGCAGGGTATTCTTTCCGAGTTTGGTTTTGGTGGCACTACTTCGACTGTCCTATTTTGTGACAATCAAAGTGCTATCAAGATCTCCACAGATCTAGTTCAGCGGCAGAGGACCAAACACATTGAGATTCATATGCATTACATTCGACAGTTGGTGCACGACCGCACCATCATTCTGCAATAATGCCCTACTGATGAGCAAATTGCAGACATCTTCACCAAGAGCTTCACTGAGAAGAAGTTCTCTTACCTTCGTTCACTGTTGGGGGTGAGTTCCATCATGGTGGAGACAGATTGATTCATTATTATGCTTTAGCTTGAGGGGGGGCTTTCTTCCCACTGGGTTTTCCCTCTTTCCTCACTTAGTTTATTTTCAGCATTTTTTGGATTATTGTATTGGGGTGACCTTTGGTCTTAGTTACCAGGGCCCCACATTATTTTAGTTGGCACATCATAGTCTAGCTTGAGGGGGGGTGTTCGGATATCCACATCATCTATTTCGGGATACATCATCTATTTCAGGATCTTGCATGATCTATTTCAGGATATGATCTATTTCAGGATTCTGCATGCACAGGCATGCATCCCAGTCACCAGTTTGATGCCTCCGGCACCTTATCCACCTTCTTCTAGCACCCGGGAGCCACTTACCATAGAGTTTTAGCCCTCCTAAGCTGAAAGGCGCCCACTTCTCACCTATTGCCAGAGAAGGGCGCACTTGTTCACCTACCACTGCAGTTCCACTTCAGTTACATTCAGTTAGCTCCGATTCTCCCTGATTTGAGGCTAGTTTCACTCCCGACTGACTGTATCACTTCCGTTTGACCTCCAGTTTGATTAGGTGACTTGTTCTGACTTCAGTTAGCCTCCCATGCGCCCCCACTGAGCCTCCAGATCCTATATCAGTGCTACACACTTCAATTACATTTATTATACTCAGTTAGACTCAGATTGACACCTGGATGACTGGTTGTTGTGATTGATGAGCACCACCGATGATTTATGAGGACTCCTAGACAGAGTCAAGATACTCCATTCAGTGATTCGAATGACCTCCTTAGGCAATTCGAATTGCTCTGTCATTGTGACAGTTTGTATTGTAATTCATTCACCCTTTCTGGGATAGAGAGCACTGCTGCATGTTTTGCACAGTTTTGCACCATATTTTCTATGTTCATCTGTTGTGATTGATTTACTTGTTCATTAGATCTGCTGTGACTAATTTTACAATCCCTGGTAAGCTCCGGGTCTTTCGAAACCCTCGTAGGTGCTCCTTTGTTCTCTGATGATGTGGTTGATTCCAACAGGAAGAAAACAGTCTTGCCATGGCGTTGTTTGTTGGTGATTCCTTCGAAGGGGTTTTAAGTTAATGTAAAAACTACGATGAAAGACATTCGTTTAAGTCCTCTGTGATTAATTTGATGTTCAAAATTTTATCCACCTGGGAATTTAAAGCTTGTTGAAGCCGAGGTTTTAAGAACTCGTTTCGATGTTTGAACTTGGGAATATCCCTATTGTGATTTTGATTTGAAGATCATGTTGTAATTTGTTTTTCTGAGAACATAGGGTTCATTTTAATTAGAAAGGAACTTGTGTTGGCTTAAACCTGGAACCATGACCTGTTTTGTTTAAAGTACAATAAAATATACAAGAGCCGAGGCTCGTTTACAGTGAATTCAACACTTCCTTCTCGACAATGAATAAAATGCTATTTAACTCTGTGTAAAAACGTCTGTGTTATATGATTTGATGCTATAAGTTGACAACATGATTTTTGATCTATACTTTAGGTTTTTGTGAAACTTGTCTCACATGATAGTTCTATAATGTAAGATGATCGTATGGTATTAATTCGTTGATAGTGGAACGAACTGACCATACCCTAGTTTGTGTTTTGTGTAAAATAGATATTGAATGTATTTTCAAATGAACTTTGGCTCTGATTCGCAGCCTGTGTAGGTTGTAATGTAGAATACGAATAGATGAAATGGTTTCTCTCTTTCGTTTTTAAGAATGAAAAGAAAACAGGGTCAAACCCTAAATTGATTCTCGTCTCTAAGAGATGCTTAAGTTTTGATAAGAATCCTTTAAAAAGGTCTTTGAAATTGAAACTAGGATTTAGATTTGTAACTAGCATAGTTTGTTTTTGTTTCGAAACGCAAGAACAATGGAATTGGAAAAGAAAATACTAGCTAGAGTTGAAAATGAACTCTATCCTTTTTAGTGGGAGATGAAAACTATGGGTGTACATGAAATGTGCAGACTGTGAATTGTCTGAGATATGCAACTATGTCCATAATTTATTTCTTTATTAATTTGCAACAACACTATTTATATGCAGGGATAATATGAAAAACTATATGATGACTGTTATGAAACAGTCTTGATATGATGAACACATCTATTTCCTTGCAGCTATGACATTATAAACATAATTTTATATATAGAAAAATGATTTCTATCTATTTCTTATGTACACAGTAATGATAAGAATAATGAAATACAACTGTACAAGAAGTAAACATTATTTGTTTTTCATATAACTAAGGAAGCATTTTATATATATATTAAATATTATACAGAAATTTCTACAATTATTTACTATAGGGAAGAAACTAATAAACATATGAATTACTATATGTATATATTGAATTCAATGGCAAAATGCCTATCTTATCATCTATTCTTAATTTGCGTATCTATACTGGAGTACGATGCACAAAACAACATGGGGAAAAATATAGATACTAGTTTATCAATTCAAAACATCTTTTAAACTTTACATTCAAACTTCAAACAAATTTAGAATTAGATTCAATTTCGAAAACAAGAAACAGAGATTACTAAATATACAGAATAAATCTACTAGCTAAGATAAGGTAGAAAATTTGTAAGAACTTGGATAAATCTGTAGGGAAACAAACAACCCAAGAAGACTGTTCCACCCAACCAATTCTTGAAAACAGTCTAGAACTGCCTTAGGACCCCCGAGCCTGTTCACTGAACCACTAGGAGGAAGAAACTCAGGAAATAGGACTTCTTCTTGCAGTATCCAATAACTTCCGAATCTTCAATAGCTACCAGTCTAATAGACCTGCACCAGCATCTCTGGTTCTTCTCAACAATATGCAGACTTAAGATTGCACTCACAACTAGCCTCCCTAATCGAATCTCTCAGTGATCACCTGATACACACAAGGAAATATTCTGCAGAAAATATTGATTAAGAGCCTCCTGCTCAATTCGAATTTTCCTTTTATAAGATGCCTAGGCCTTTTCAGATGTTACTGGGTCATTAAATGAGCTGCCTGCTCACTCCCTACACCTGGGGGATAATGCCACATTTTTAGGGGTAGTTGTCCCATAACCAATAGCTAGTGGTGCGATGCAATTGCTTCCATCTGTCCCATACCTTCCAACAGCTTCAATTCCTCCTAGTGGGTCAGTGAACACTCATTTAACAGTCCTCTTGGGTGTTTGTCTCCTAATTAATTTATTTAAATAATAATATCTGTTAAATTTTGAGCATTAATTCACAATACTCTAGGATCTTCACTTAGAGAATAACATATACAGTATATCAATGCATAACAATCACAATAAGCATGACAAGCATCACAAGAATCAAAAGCATGAGAGACAAGAGACACAGAGTTTCCGTGGGGAAAACCCTAAGGTGAAAAAACCCCACAACTTCCTCAGAGATAGAGAGAGCAATGGCTCAACCAAAGTACAACCAAAATACACTGAGATAGTCTCCTAGCAGCAGATGATCCTCCTCCTCACTAGTGCGCCACTTTCTGAGTGAGAGAGATATACTTTTCTTAATGATCTAAATAGAGATCACCTGATCTCTATTTATACTAACATGTTTGCCAAGTGACCTTATGGGGCCGACTTGTCTATCTAGGTACATCCACATTATAATATATATATTTCAGGGCCGACCCCACACATGGTGGTCTAATAACCCATCGGCAAGTACACACACTTGCGACACTTGTCAATCCACATGACGACACTTCCTTATAGAGGAATAACACATTTCTAATAAGGGTCCAATAAATATATATGAAATACATAAATGAAATACATTCTGAAGTTACATATACATCAACACTCCCTCTTAACTAGGAAGGTATTTCTCGACACAGATCTGCTAGACAAGTCTTCTTCTCAGGATCATCGTCATCGTCATCGTCACTGCTGCTGCTATCTCAACCAATCTCTGACTCTACTCGTCATAGGAAGTTCTACAGAGCTAGTATTTTCTCATACTGGATGTAGGCCCACCACCTGCAGGTCTTCGTCATCACTGACCAAACTGTAGAATCCTCAGGACTTATTATGTGCATCACAAAACCTCAAAAGAGCATCCCAGGCTGTTACGAGCACACGGCTCTACCTATAGGATCTCCCAGGGCCATATTATATCTGACCTCACCACAAAACCTCGCAAGAGCATCCCAGGCTATTAGGAGCACACAACTCTACCTATAGGAGCTCCCAGGGACATATTATACGTGGTCACCACAAAACCTCGCAAGAGCATCCCAGGGTATTATGATCACACAGCTCTACCTATAGGATCTCCCAGGGACAGATTATATGTGGTCATGAAAAAACCTCGCAAGAGCATCCCAGGACTTATTACAGGCACATAGCCCAACCTATCGGATCTCCCAGGGACATATTATATGCCATAGGACAAAACCTCGAAAGAGCATCCGCCAGATATCCAAGGGCCATATTATATGCCATAGGAAAAACCTCGAAAGACTATCTGCAGATCTCCCAGGGCCAAATTATATGTCCTCCCAGAGAAAAACCTCGAAAGAGCATTTGCCAGATATCCCAGGGCCAAATTATATGCCATAGGAAAAACCTCGAAAGACTATCTGCAAATCTCCCAGGGCCAAATTATATGCTCATCTGCACAACCTGATCCACGGCCATAGAGTATCAACCTGATACTCACCATACATCATCCTGATGTACACATGATCATCCTGATCATCATCACTGCAACATCCTGAAGCTCGTCATCCATGATCATCCTGATCATATAATGCATCTACCTTATGCATACCAAGTATCTACGTGATACATATCATCATACATGATCCACCTGATCATACAGTGTATCCACCTGATACAAATACAAATACATGATACATATCACCATACATGATCCACCTGATCATACAATGTATCCACCTGATACATATATAGATACATGGTCCAAGCATCCAACATGATGCATATACAAAATACATACAAATGATCCTACTGATCATATCGAGCATCCAACATGATGCGTACATACATATACATGATCCAACTGATCATATCCAACATCCAACATGATGCATACATACATATATAAATGATCCAACTGATCATATCCAGCATCCAACATGATGCATACATACATACATAAAAATGATCCAACTGATCATATCCAACATCCAACATGATGCATACATACATACATGAAAATGATCCAATTGATCATACAAAGCAGAAACCAGAACATCATCCTGATGCTCATCATCCAGCGCTTACATCCACAGCCATGTGAAGGATCCTCCTTCCAACATGCTTGGAATGGCTTCAACAAAAGTGTCCATCACTTCTTCCTCGAAGTGTCATCAATCCGAATAACACCAAGCCTCTCTCTGAAGTACTCAAACTTCACCCTGGCTAGTGGCTTCATCAGCACATCTGCAATCTGCTTGTCCGTCGCAATGTACAGGAGCTTCATAGCTCCTCTCTGCACCATATCCCTTATATAGTGATATTTGATCTCTATGCTTTTCGAACTATCATGAAACATTGGGTTCTCAGACAGCTTCACACAACTCTGGTTATCACAGAAGATACCAGTAGCATCCAACGGGAGATCAAATAACTCAGATAGTAGCTTCCGTAGCCATACTGCCTCACAACTAGCTGAACAGGATGCAACATACTCTGCCTCAGCTGTACTCAGTGCTACGTAGGACTGCTTCCTTCTAAACCAAGAGATCACACCTGATCCCATACTGAAGCAGCACCCAGATGTGCTCTTCCTATCTATAGCACTGCCATCCCAATCTGAATCAACATAACCCTGTAGGTTAAACTTTTGATTCGCTTCATACTTGAGCCCATAATCAACTGGACCCTTCAGGTACCTCAAAACATGCTTTACAGCAACCAGGTGAACACTCCTCGGATCCGTCAGGAACTGGCTCAATGTGTTCACAGCAAAGCAAATATCTAGTCTCGTGTTCGTCAGGTACATCAAGGACCCAATCATCTAACGATACATAGAGACATCAACTGGCTCAGATGAAGCATCACATAGAAGCTTCAGATTCGATGCCATAGGTGTGGCCATGGCCTTGCAATCCATCATCCCAAATCTCTTCAGGATATCTACTGTGTACTTCCCTTGACCAAGGAAGATCCCACCTGCACTCTGCCACACATCCATACCTAGGAAATAATGCATCATTCCCAAATCTTTCATATCGAACTCAGCAACAAGCTTCGTTTTAGTATCTGTAATCAGTCTATCATCTCCTGTTACAAACAAGTCATCCACATACAGGAGTAGAATCACATGATTCCCTTCCTCAACCTTGTAGTAGAGGTTGGAATCCGCTTTACTCTTGGTAAAGCCAAAACTAGATAGGAAACTGTCCATCCTACCATACCAGGTTCTGGGAGCTTGCTTCAAGCCATACAAGGCTTTCTTCAATCTGCACACATGTGACTCTCTGTCAGGTCTTGGGACTGCATCCCAAACATCTTCTTCATGATCGACGGATCATGGCATTCCATTTCTTCATCCCAGATCCCGGGAACTTCAATATCTTCAATAGATATCTTTGTTGCTGGAACAAATGTTGTAGTCCTTCTTTTGTAGGTGAAGATATACGGTCTTTTCTACAAAACAAGTTAAATTGCATGATTAGAAACATTTCATAATTTTCAGAACAAATTCTTTACACATAAAAAAATATGTCATGCAGTCATGCAGTTATCTTAGCCAATGCTTCAATACAACATTTATCCATGTTCCACAACTTTCTAGATGCCTTCCAGTCTCTACCAGAACATTGTTAAGAGTTTGCACTACTCCCAACATGTCAGCAAAGAGGTTTCATTCTAGATAAGTAGCACTGGAATGTTGTACAGTTTCATAGGCCACTTACCCATCACATGCATATTAGTAGTATCCTGTTCATTAATGCAATCATTCTAATATGCACAATACATCTCCTAAGCATAATATTATTTAAACAAAAATAGGCAAGAAATGATAATTGAAATACTTATCTTTGTTTGTTTGTTGGGTGGACTCCCTCTAAGTCTTTGCTTCCTGGAAGGAGCTGCTGAAGTAGCTTTTTCTACACCTTTCTGTTGTGGAATGTAGGAAGATGGTCAACTCCCTTTGAAAATATGCATCCTTGCAGGAGTTGCTGGAGTGTGCTCCCTCTTGATCTTTGCTTCCTGGATTACCTGTCCTTGAACTTATATTCATCCTTCCTGACATCAATCTTCTTGAACCCTGGAAAGTATATTATGTAAGCCTTCGATCTTTCATTGTAACCCACAAAGATACCCTTCTTTCCTGAAGGATCTAGTTTAGTCCTCTTTTCCTTTGGGACATGAGTGTATACTGGACAACCAAATATTCTGAGATGGCTGACTTCAGGTTTCTTACCAGAAAAAAACCTCTTCTGCTGTCTTGTTGTCCAATATCTTGTGGGGTGTTGTGTTCTGCACATATACAGCTGTTCTAACTGCTTCTACCCATAGATGCATAGGTAGATCCTGGTCATGCAGCATTGCCCTTGCTGCTTCCATGATAGTTATGTTATTTCTTTCTGCAACTCCATTCTGTTGAGGATTATAAGGAGCAGTCAACTCCCTCTTAATCCTTGAATCACTACAAAGCTTCTTGAAGTCACCTGAGGTGAATTCTCCACCATTGTCAGATCTGAATGTTTTGATCTTCTTGTCAGTTTGATTCTCCATCAAGGTTTTGAATTCCTTGAACTTATCAAACACCTCATCTTTGTTCTTCAAGAAGTATACCCAAGTCTTCCTGGAGAAGTTATCAATAAATGAGACATACTAAACATAGTCCTACTAAGAGAACTGGATGACATAGGACAACATACATCTGAGTGGATGATTTCCAGGATATCTTTGGCCTTTCTTTCACTTCTTGGGAAATCCTTCTTAATGTTCTTACCTTTTGCACATCCTTTGCAAACACCTTCATGTTTGGTGATTTCAGGAAGACCTTCTACAGCCTTGCTTGTAATTGGAAGTGCCCTATAGTGCATATGAGCAAGTCTTATGTGCCAAAGTTCACTTGGCTCCATGGATTCATGTACCATGGCATGTTTAGGTTGTCCATTCAATTTATACAATCCTCCCTCTTGCTGTCCAATCACTACTGCATCATCTATGGTCTTTCGCTTTGGCCACATTAGGACTTGGCCATCCACAAATGCAACCCTCATACCTTTTGCATCCAATGCAGACATGGAGAGTAAGTTCTTCTTGAGCCCAAGTACATAGAGGACTTCTTTTATCTTCAAAGATTTTCCAGAATCTAGGTTGTAGGAGGCTTCACCAATTCGTTTGATTGGGTATTGATAATCATCCCCAAGTTTCACCTTATGGGGTGATTCATGTTCAGATAGATTCACAAAAGATTTCTTAAACCCAATCATGTGTTTGAAAGCCCCACTATCAATCAACCAATCATTACAACCATGGGAGATAGTACCTGTGAGAGCAGAGATTAGAACACACTCTTCTTCACTTGATGAGTCATCATCACTATCATCACTTTCTACCCTAGCCTTCTTCTTTGGAGGTTTATCATCCTCGACAGCATGAGCATGGAACTTTATTTTGCTGCCCTTCTTCTTCTTGCTGGAGTTGTTGTTACTATCCCTTTTGTTCTTGGGACAATCTGAAGCAAAGTGACCCTTCTCATTGCATGTGAAGCATCTTAGATCCTTCTTATTCTTTTGATAGGATCTCTTGTAGCGAGAGTGCTCCTTCTTGGGATTGCTTCTTTTGGTGTGAGTTGTAAGAGCTTGATCTTCACCTCCCATCTTTTCCTCACAAGCTATAAGCCTAGATTCTTCTTGAGAGCATTCTTCCTGCAATCTGTTGAAGGATACCAACTTCTTTCTTGCACAGATTCCTTGAATAAAGGAGTCCCATGACCTAGGTAGGCCATTCAGAGTGGTCATGACAACTTCACCATTCTCCACCATTTCATCTACTACTTCCAGTTGTTCCTTAATCTGGGAGACCCTAGAAAAATAAGATTGAATGGTTTCTCCATTCTGAAACTTTACTCCTTTCAATTGGTTCCGCGGGGTCATCTTCCGATTTATGTTCTTCCCTTCAAATAGCTTGGTCAAAGAGTCAAACATCTCCTTGGGTGTCTTTAGAGAAGACACATGGGGTATGAGATGGTCTTTAATAGAATCAGCAATGATTCTCTTTGCCTTCACCAAGTTCTTCTTATGCAATACCTTGGCCTCTTCATCCTCTGGGATAGGGATGTCTTCTTTTATATATGAGTCCAACTCATTCTCTTCCAAGATTATCCTAATCCTATATTCCAAGCTCGGAAGTTATCAGCCCCTTCAAGCTTATCTTCAAGCTTGATGTGGTGAGACATCTTAAATACTACTTCAAATGGAAATATAAAAGATTTAGGTCTTACCACTTGAAATGCTGAAAACTGGATCTCGTTCTCGATTAGGGTTTGTCAGAAAACCCTAAAAATTCAAAATGTGAATTTCAAATTTATGAAAGGATAGAAAGATGCGCTTTGATGAGATAATCAACCTGGTTCATTCAGAATTTGAGATTAGCAAAGTTTTATCCTTCAGATTTTCCTTTTTGTCCTCCTAGGTTCACTAGGGAGAGCCCTGAATTAGGGTTTGAGTTTCCCAGAGATCTACCCAGCCAAAAATCTCGATCCAAAGCTCTAAACTTCGATTTTTGCAAGGAGCTTCCAATTGTGTCTTTCGATTCCATAAATTCCTATTTTTGTGGAAACCCTAATTTGTAGGACCAAATCTGAAAATGCTCAGAATTGAATTATGATTGGACAGATAGATTCTCCTTGATTAGTAGAGTCAATCTACTATACTGCTTTTCCAAAATCTGTGGAGAGAAACCCAATAAACAAGAAACTCAAGTTTCCGTCACTACAAAATGTCTTCTTCTCAGGTTAGCTCTGATACCATGTTAAATTTTGAGCATTAATTCACAATACTCTAGGATCTTCACTAAGAGAATAACATATATAGTATATCAATGCATAACAATCACAATAAGCATGACAAGCATCACAAGAATCAAAAGCATGAGAGACAACAGACATAAAGTTTCCGTGGGGAAAACCCTAAGGTGAAAAACCCCACAACTTCCTCAGAGATAGAGAGAGCAATGGCTCAACCAAAGTACAACCAAAATACACTGAGATAGTCTCCTAGCAGCAGATGATCCTCCTCCTCACTAGTGTGCCACTTTTTGAGTGAGAGAGATATACTTTTCCGAATGATCTAAATAGAGATCACCTGATCTCTATTTATACTAACCTGTTTGCCCAGTGACCTTATGGGGCCGACTTGTCTAGCTAGGTACATCCACATTATAATATATATATTTCAAGGCCGACCCCACACATGGTGGTCTAATAACCCATCGGCAAGTACACACACTTGCAACACTTATAAATCCACATGACGACACTTCCTTATAGAGGAATAACACATCTCTAATAAGGGTCCAATAAATATATATGAAATACATAAATGAAATACATTCCGAAGTTACATATACATCAACAATATTCAGTAATTACATTCATCCTTGATCAAAACTGATCATAATTACAAAACTTTGTAATTAAATTCAACATAAAGTATTTTGCAAATAAAATAATAATTTTCATAAATTTGGGTAGGTGACATACACCCCGCCTTAAGTCTCAACATCGTCCTCGATGTTGGTTAATCACTCCTTGAGTGTTCCTGAAATAGAGTTGGGTATGCTTCCTGCATACTACTCTCCAACTCTCAGGTTTCATCTTCTGGGCTAAGGTGCTTCCATTGCACCTTCACTTTCCCAATGCTGCGATTCCTGAGAATAGTTTCCCTCCTTTCGAGGATACAATCTGGTTCCACCGGAAAATCTCCATGTTGTCCCACCTGTACATCATTCCAATTTACAACATGAGTAGTATCATGCACATATTTATTTAAAAATGATATATGAAAAACATTATGTATTTTTAAGTTTGGTGGCAAAGCCAGTTGGTATGCCACTGCTCCAACTTTAGACAATATTTCAAAAGGGCCGCAATACCTGGGTGCCAACTTGGCACAACTCCCCAATTTCAGTGAACTCTTTTTCGGTCTTACTTTGAGGAATACATGTTCACCAACTTGGAACTCTTTATGAGTTCTTTTTGAATCTGTTTGACTCTTTTGCCTATCTTGGGCAGCTTTTAAATGTCCTTGCACCTGTTTCACAATTAGTTCTAACTCCTGCAACAATTCAGGTCCTAAAACAACTCTATTTACTGGATCATTCCATGAAACAGGTGTATTACATTTCCTATCATAAAGAATTTCAAAAGGGCTAAGTCTGGCCAATGTATGATAGTGATTATTATAATCATATTCTACTAAGTGCAAATAGTCTTCCTACTTACCAGGATGCTCCTTAACATTGTTCTAAAACTTGATTTACCCTTTCTGTCTGACCATCCGTCTGTGGATGAAATGTTGTACTGAAATTTAAAGTTGTGTTCAACCCCTTAAACAATGACCTCCAGAAGTTTCCTATAAAATTCGAGTCATGATCTGAAATTATTATTTTCGGTATTCCATGTAGTCTAAAAATATGTTTCATAAAGATATCTGCAATATCTGGAGCTTTATGAGTAGTCTTTACGGGTATGAAATGTGCTGCCTTTGCTGAGTTTTTCCACTACCACAGTGATAGAATCATGTTGTTTCTGATTTTTAGGTAATCTAGTAATAAAATATATGTTGATCGCTTCCTATTTCCAACTTGGTATCGGTAATGGTTGCAACAATCCAACACGATGTTGGTGTTCAACCTTCACTTTTTGACAATCCAAACATTTAGCTATGTACTCTGCTACTTCATCCTTCATTCTAGGCCAACAGTATTCTTTTCTCAACATAGTAATGGTCTTTCGATAACCTCAATGACCAGAATAGTAACTTTTATGCATCTCATTTAATATCAGAAATTTTATTTTTGGTATGTCTGATACATACAATCTGTTTTTAAATAGTAATAAACCGTTTTCCTTCATGCTGTAATCTGCCATACAATTTTCAGAACTGTTGTTTGCTGTCTTTTCCTTCATTTTTCTATATTCTTCATATGTTTCACTCTTTTCCAGAATCTAATTTTCCACATCAGTTGAATAAGTATTGATTGCTAAAATGAAATTTAGTTTTGCCTTATGAATCAAGGCATCTGCAATCTTGTTATCCTTCCCTTTAATATGCTGAATTTCGAAATCATACTCACTTAAGAACGTCAACCATCTAGCTTGTCAAGCGTTCAGTTTTGTATGATCTAATAAATATTTCAGACCCATGTTATCTGTCAAAAATGTAAATTTCTTGCCAATAAGGTGGTGATGCCACATTTTTAAGGCATGAATAATTGCCAGTAACTCTAAATCATAGGTAGAGTAGTTCTTTTCATGTGCTTTCATCTTTCTAGATTCATATGCCACCGCATGCCCTTCCTGTGTCAGGACTCCACCAAGTCCGTCATTGCATGTGTCTGTACAAACTACAAAATCCTTGTTGGGGCCCACTATCCTCAAGGTAGGTGTTGCTGTCAATAGTTCCTTTATTTTCTTGAAACTATTAGCACACTTGTGATCCCAAACAAATTTCTTCCCTTTCTTCTGCAAGGAAGTTATGGGGTTGGCAATTTTTGAAAAATTCTCTATAAACTTCTATAATACCCCGTAATTCCCATAAATGATCTTACATGTGACACATCTTTAGGAACCGGCTAGTCATTAATGGCCCTTAGCTTGTCAGGGTCAACCGAGATTCCTTCTGCTGAAATTATGTGTCGCAAATACTGAATTTTGTCTTTGTGGAAGTCACACTTACTAAACTTGGCGTATAGTTGATGATCTCTTAGTACTTGTAAGATAATCCGTAAATGTTCATCATGCTCTTCTTTACTTTTTGAGTACACTAAAATGTCGTCTATAAACACAACATCAAACTTGTCTAAGTATTTATGCAGAATATTATTCATCAGACAAATAATTACAGCCGGGGCATTAGTCAAGCCAAATTGCATGACTACGAACTTGTAATGTCCATATCGAGTTCAGAAAGCTATCTTGAAAATATCTTCATCCTTAACCCGTACTTGATGATATCATGATCTTAGATCAATCTTTGAAAATATTGTTTCTCCACGCAGCTGATCAAATAGATCATATATGCGGGGCAACGGATACGTATTCTTTATCGTCATCTTATTAAGCTAGCGATAATCTATGCACAGTCTTAAGGTTCTGTCTTTCTTCTTCACAAATATGACAGGTGCTCCCCACGGAGACACACTGGTTCTAATATACTTTTTGTCAATAAGTTCCTTCAATTGTGATTTTAATTCGTTTAACTCCAATATGTTCATTCGGTATGGAGCTTTCGAATTTGGTATTGCTCCTGGTATTAATTCTATGGTAAAGTCTGAATCTCTTTTGGGTGGTAATCCTGGAATCTCCTCAGGAAATACATCCTTAAAATCCTTTAGGACAAGTATGTCCTCTAATTTCAGTTTTTTCTCTTTATCCATAAACTCATCATTGACCACATTTACTGCAAACATTTGACATCCTTTCCTAACTGCCCTCTTAACTTGCATGGCTGAAATCTATCTAAGGGTTACCTTCCTTGGGATGCCTTTTATTTTTACAGTTTTCCCTTTGTCATTTAAACATGTAAAACTTTTTCCATAACAATCCAGGATAACATGATGGGCTTCTAACCAGTCCATCCCAACTATAATATCATAAGAACCTAAAGGTAGAATATTCAACTTGATTTATTTTTGTAAATGACTCATGGAAAAAACACGGTTTTCTATAAAATATTATACTTTTCTCTTTGTTCTAGTTGCTAGTCTAACTAGCCATGATTTACTAAACTTTTCAGTTTTCAGTTTAAGAATTTCTACAATGTCTGGTGATACATAACTTAAGCTAGCACCTGGATCAATTAAAATAGTAACAGGATGATCATGTATCATACCTTCAATTTCTACCATGGAGATCTGATGAATTGCTTGCCTGTTGTCAAGTGCTGCATTGGTTCTGGGCATTTCCCTTGCCACATCTCCCAACGTAGGTTCAGTCTGTATAGAGTTGATGTTGTTTGCTTTCCGCTTCCTCAAGGGACGTTCTGATGCGTAATGAGGACCTTGGCATTCAAAACATTTGATAGGTGCTTTTGGCTCACTGGTCTTGGCATTATTAGGTGCATTTCTGGGTGTTGTAGAATTCTGCTGTGAATTGTTTCTGGAATTGTTCCCTTGATAATTCCGGTTCTGAAAAATTTTCCTTTGAAATCCAGAATTTCCACTGAATCTGAAATTTTTCTTTTTCTGCTCAAAATTGTTGGGCTTATGATTTTTCCAGTTTGACATTCCCTCTCTTTTCCGATTTGTGTCATAATAGAAAACTGCCTTTCTCATTGCCTCTTCCAAGGTCTTAGGACTGTCATACTCGATTCTGTCCTTAATCTTGAAAGGTAAACAACTCAAGTACCTTTGAATTTATGGTTTTTCTTCTATGAGGTTTGGTACATATCTTAGTAAGTTCAGAAACTTACTGTTCATTTCCTTCATGTTCATACCTCCCAACTTCAAATCGTAGAACTCTTTGGATTTTTCTTCATAGTACTGTTCATACAAGTACTTCTTTTTAAAGTATCATTTAAATGTACTCTAGCTTACATCTTTATATTTGATTCCTTTTACTCTTTTGATGTCCTTCCACCAAATATCCGCTTTTCCGGTCAAGTTATATATAGCCATTTTTTCCTTTAAGGACTCTGAATAGTTATAAATATGGAAGTATTTCTTCATACCAGACAACCAAGCTTCAGTTGTCTCTCCCTTCTCAGTTTCTCCATTGAAAGTTGGAGGTCTAATCTTTTTGAACTCCCCAGAAATCTGCTCATATTCCTTTTGATTTTTCTTTCTGGGTTTGAAATCTCCTTCACTGCTATCACTGGTGTAGTTACGTTTCTTTCTGTGTGTTTCAATAGCATCTGCTGATGAGGTTGAACTGTCTTTCACCTTGCTAGTTTGCATTTTCTTGTTTTTATTAGCATGAGGCAGATCCTCAACTTTGGAGATATCTTCATTATCTTTCTCTTGTTCCTCAGTTTGGATCTGTTCAAACAGCACTTGATTTAATTGTTCTTGTGCTTGCAGAATCCTTTCAATGTCTTGTTTCACTGATCTGATTTCTGCTTTTAATTCATGAAAGGCACATAACAGTTCTGTCGAACTGTTATTTAGTTCACCCTGACCTTCTGCTACATAGTGTTGTCCCGAACTGTGACTGTTTGGCTGAAATCTGTCATCTAATTGTTCAGTTGAGTTCTCCATACCTGTAACTGAAAATAATTTCTGGATAACATAATAATTATTTTTTCAAGTTAGTACAATTTTCTGCTGTATGAAAATTTTCTGCTGCGTTTTTTGGACCTCATTCAGGCCTAGAGTTCGAATCTCAGCTCTGATACCACATGTAACATCCCGAATTTTCGTAAAAATTTAAAATTTTTTGATAACATTAATTATAATAAAAATAGTTGCAAAAGTAATAATTGAGATTATGACAGCATTAATTGTACAGTTGTTAGTACTACACATGCTTTAATTTCTGTTTAGGCAGCAATATGATAATGACAGTTTAACACATAATTAGTAAACATGATTATGATAACAAATGTACTAAATGATTGGAAATATGATGCGATAACTTTTCTTTTGCAATGATACTGACAATTTGACTTTGCTGCATAAGGGTGTCCTACGAGGTACCCTGGAGCTTACTTAGTTGCAACGCTAATGCATAATTGAATGTCCTATGTGCAGACGACAGGTAAGAGATTTTATGGATCTATAGAAACAAAGTACGTCTATGGTTCAATTTCATCGTCGTAATTAAATATAATGTTATAAATTCTGTTGTGACTCAACAAGTACGCAGGTATGAATTTCATAGCTAGAATTATTGTCTTTCAGATGTACGTCTTATGATTCTTCAATGTTTAAAATAGAGTCATCTATGTACATCATTCTGCTAATGTTTTGTTGCCGTAATTCTAGTCATGGTTATAGTTGGCTTTTGTCGTCGTCTTTATCTTTCCATTGCTGAAGGAACAATGTATCACATAAATCATTAAAATGTTTGAAAAGAGAGAATACGCCTAACATTTATTTAGCTAAAAGATAATCATTTATCAATGAGTTTATTGAAAGGTCTACCAGATAGACTATCTATAGCTGCGATAATAGAATTTATATTAGTGTGACCAATTTTCTATGGTAATATTAAAATCTTCTCAAGTATGGTCTATACTAAACCTAATTCTATGAGCTAGATGTGATAACATATAAGCGTATAAGGCTTATGAAGAGTATCAATTTAAAGTATGAAATTACAAGTGAATGAGAACTATGCCACTTAAGACTATAATCATCCTATCAACTATTACATGAATCATAAATTTAATATTTAAATACTATAAGGCTTACCCTTGGAAAATATGAAATTGAAATTGTTGTTCTATAATATAACGTAAGCCTAGTATGCAACTTAGACTTGGAACTATATGGCTCTATGTATCGTCGTGGTTTGAACAACACCATAAAATAGGTTATGAAATATAACTTAGAACCCATATGAAGCTTGGGATTCGACTTACCATAATTTATAATGTTATAGTTATGTGTTGATATTTGAAATCTCAACATTGGAAGTCGAGTGCTGATAGACATTAAATGTGATGGACAGGTTGATGGTTTTACAAGTGATACGAAATCGTCGTTGGTGAATGTGATCCAGGCCTGCATTAATGGCTTGAGTTGACACTCTAGCTATCAAATATTTCCAACGATCCACGTGGGAAATTTGAGGTAGTTGTTTCTGCAGTTGCCAAGGTGTAATGGTTAAAGGTCTTGAACTACCTTCGAACTAGTCGTTGATCTATCCTCCGTGTGCCATACTGGCAATACCAAGCTGTACTGTGCAGTGGGCATTAAATGCAGTTGTTGCTTGTCCCAAAGCTAAATCGTTGGAGCAATGGTGAACGTTGATGGTGTGGAATTTGGGCTGTTAGATTACAACCCTAACTTCTATCATTGATTTTGGTTTATGAGGTTGGAATGTGGTTTATTGTTCTATTTTATTTTCGGTCTGTGTGGCCGACAGGCTGCCGAAATTTCTAGGGTTAGCAATTTTTGCAGGAGGTCTCTACCTCGAGTCCCGTAGATAGTTTTTGAGTTGCAGGATTTAAACCATGGTAATGGCGATGTAATATGAGACCAGCACTTTGGTTTAATTTGTTAACGTGTTGAAGGTTTTGAAACTCCTCGTTATGAGTTTGTATGAGACATACCTAGTTCTAGATTGATGGAAGTTCCTCATCTCATTTGCAATAAGGGTCTCGTCGTCTTTCTGGTGTTTGCAAAGAACTTAGCCCCAGTTTGTAAGGGTAAGCTTTTGATTGTATAGTAAAAATGTTATTTGGAATTTCGTTTCTTTTGTTAAGTTATAAACAATATCGTTATCGATTTCTAAGCCATGGTTCTTTTGTCAGTTACAGGGTTCAAGGACTGAAAGTGGGCAAGGATTTTTAAAAGGGGAAACAAGCTTCCATCCCTGGTAAGCTCCGGGTCTTTTGAAACCCTCGTAGGTGCTCCTTTGTTCTCTGATGATGTCGTTGATTCCAACGAAAAGAAAACAGTCTTGCCATGGTGTCGTTTGTTGGTGATTCCTTCGAAGGGGTTTTAAGTTAATGTAAAAACTACGACGAAAGACATTCGTTTAAGTTCCGTGTGTTTAATTTGATGTTCAAAATTCTATCCACCTGGGAATGTAAAGCTCGTTGAAGCCGAGGTTTTATGAACTCGTTTCGATGTTTGAACTTGGGAATCTCCCTGTTATGATTTTGATTTGAAGATCATGTTGTAGTTTGTTTTTCTGAGAACATAGGGTTTGTTTTAATGAGAACAGAACTTGTGTTGGTTTAAACCTGGAACCATGACCTGTTTTGTTTAAAGTACAATAAAAGATACAAGAGTCGAGGCTTGTTTACAGTGAATTCAACACTTCCTTCTCAGCAATGAATAAAATGTTATTTAACTCTGTGTAAAAACGTTTGTGTTATATGATTTGATGCTATAAGTTGACAGCATGATTTTTGATCTATACGTTAGGTTTTTGTGAAACTTGTCTCATATGATAGTTCTGTCTCATATGATAGTTCTGTAATGTAAGATGATCGTATGGTATTAATTCGTTGATAGTGGAACGAACCGACCATACCCTAGTTTGTGTTTTGTGTAAAATAGATATTGAATGTATTTTCAAATGAACTTTGGCTTTGATTCGCAGCTTGTGTAGGTTGTGATGTAGAATACGAATAGATGAAATGTTTTCTCTCTTTTGTTTTTCAGAATGAAAAAACAACAACGCCAAACCCTAAATTGATTCTCGTCTCTAAGAGATGCTTAATTTTTGATAAGAATCCTTTAAAAAGGTCTTTGAAAATGAAACTAGGATTTCGATTTGTAACTAGCATAGTTTGTTTTTGTTTCGAAACGCAAGAACAATGGAATTGGAAAAGAAAATACTAGCTAGAGTTGAAAATGAACTCTGTCCTTTTTAGTAGGAGATGAAAACTATGGGTGTAAATGAAATGTGATGACTGTGAATTGTCTGAGATATGCAACTATGTTCATAATTTATTTCTTTGTTAATTTGGCAACAACACTATTTATATGCAGGGTGTTAACACCTGATTTTTCAGCTCATAAATATCAAGTGTGAAAGGAATAGTGTTAGAAAAAACATACTTGGTAAAGGCTTGAAAGCCCCAGTCTTCCTCCATGGTTGAAGACCAGAACATGGGAAATTAAGATATAAAGGGCTAAGAGGGAGTATCCCACAAGAAAAATCCATGAAGAAGTATGTAAAGGGGTCTCCTAAGCGAATAAATAACCCCAAATCCTAAGTCCAACAGCCTAAAGTATTATGAAGGTTAAGTCTCGGCAAGAGAAACACTGTGGATGCAAAGCGAAGCCAGTTCCATGGTCCAAAATCCATCTCATCGAAAAGCTACGTGATGGATAACCAAAAGGGTGTTAGCGATGGGTGATACCGCCGGACAGATGGCAGCGGGAGGGCTCGTCATTGGGAGAAAAGAGGTAAGCGAAACCACCACAAGGGCGTGAGATACTGGGGTGGTAGAGTCATAAAGCAATCCATGGTGCAGAGAGTATGTGGCCTAGATCGATGGTGCGAAGATGAAGGAAGGTGCACGAAGGAATGGACAGTGGGACCCGTCGTCAGGGAAAAGTGGAACATTAAATATGCCACTCATCTCTACCGTAGATGCAAAGCGAAGCCAGATCCAAGGTCCAAGATCCATCTCATCGAGAAGCTATGCGATGGATAACCAAAAAGGTGGTAGTGATGGGTGATACCGTTGGACAGGTGTCAACGCCACAGGTGATCGCGGGGAAGGAAAATGGTATCTAAAACCACTCTGGGAAACATCGATGATGCTCCATGTACACATGGCAGCAATGGAATTACTTAGAGTGGGTCCTACCTGGGATCCGACAGAAGCCAAGCATAAAATGTCACATTAGAAGATTAAATAAAGGTCTAGATCCGACGACCGAAAATCACTCGTGAAAAATCAGCGGCCAGGATCGTCGGACAAGTGGCAGATAAAACTAAGGATTAAGTAAAGAAGATTTATATATAAAACCCTTAGCATATGTAGTAGGCATTTGTTTATTTGGAAAACTGTAAAGGTCTGGAAGTTCTCGGTGGGTGGGAGATGGTGAGGGCGACTGAGCTTTCGACAGGAGCATTCCAGAAGATTTGTTGGCAATAGGTAGGCCCTTCCGACTGAGACTTGTCAGTAAAATAGATGATTCAGTAGAACCATGGAAGAAGGTTCCGTCGTGAACACAAGTAGAGCTAAGAATGCCCTAGAAGAGAGGGATGGTATTATTTTTGACACAGTTACCCAATTGCCCGTGACTGAGATAAAAAGAAGGATGAAAGGCCTACAGGATGAAGGTACATATGCACATAGGGTTTTTCAGTCATTTTTCATTTTGTTTTGTCCAGACCAGATCATGTCATTTCCTGAGTTCGTCTCTTGGTGTGTATCCAACTATGAGGGATATCAAAGAGTTATCATAAATAGCCGACAGAGTAAAATTGTCTGTTCCATAGAACCGTCGATGGTGTGTCGGTTGTTTGAAGTCCCTGGTTTTCTCCCACCCGAGCCTAAAGAGTTATCTGAAACAGCACTGGTAACCCTCTATTGTAAGAGTCCTCCTGAGAGTCGGCAAGACTTTTTGACCACTTGCCTAAAACCGGACCTGGAAATTGAAGAAACCCCTTACCCAGTAGATGTTAGCCTATTAAATACCAATACCCAGTTGGTTCTATCATTACTTGCATAGTGTTTTCGTATCGATAGTGACAAGAGGGTGACGGAAGTGCAATTAAGCTTGATGTATAAAATAAGGGTCGGTCGACCCCTGGTCAGTTATGAGTCAGTCCTTGGTCTCAGGTTCAAAAGTTTTATAGCAGAAAGCATTGAACCCCAAATGACGGCTTTCTCGAATACTAGATGTTTCCATTTTTAGGCCCATCTGATGAAGTTGGTTATGGACAGTAACCACAATGAGTTATGTTTCCCGCCGGAAGTTTATGCCGGTCACCTAGAAGACACCATGTTCAATTACATGAATTCTATGTTATCTGTGTTGTACAAATTATTTTTTGAAGAAGGGATGCCAAGAGTATTGCCTGAAATGAAAAACTTGTTGCAGTTGAAAAGGGAAGTAGCAGTAGGAGACTGGTTTTTATTCAAAGACTCCACAGTCATCCGGCTGTATGGGTTTACACACAAACCTTACGTGCTACCGGCCTTTTTGACATCCAGAATTTTCTCTTTGGAATTTATCAGACAAAAGCTGACCCTGGAAGAAGATATTTTTGAAAAGTTCAGGAAAGGAACATATTTGAAATTTCCTTGGTTCGTTGGGCCATTCATTGTAAATAATAAAGATGCCATTGCAGAAGTACAGAAGTTGATGGAAGGATTTGAGTTTGAAAAAGATGTGGTAGCAAGCTATGACCCTTATCATATAATCTCTGACAGAAGGAAGCTGAATAACCAGAGCGATTTCAAGCATAAAGAAATAGAAGGGTTATCGGCCAAAAGGAATTTGTTGCAGTACGAACCAGAAGCAGAAACGGCCCCCGGCTTGCAAGGCGAGGAGCTCACTTTGCTGAAGGTAGCTATAGAAATGGAAGAAGTGCCTAGGACTGTCAAAGTGGGAGAGAAGAGGAATTTGCATGAAATCTTAGAAGAGTATGATGAAGAAAGAGGAAAGAGATGCAGAGTTGGGGACCAAGAATTGGCCCAAACACAAGCTGTTGCGACTATTTACATGGAAGCCGAAGATAATAGAGAAAAGGAAAATCCAATTCTCGGTGTGCAGGTAGGGAAGTACAATTTCCAAGAAGCTCAGGAAAGTGGGGATACAAGTAAGTTCTCTTCAAGAGAGAAGATGTTTCAAAAATATGGACAGGACAAGCAAGCCTCAGCTCAGCAGATATACGACCTGTTACGAAAGGCTCGAAACTTATCGAAATCAGGAATCTCCTTAGTAGCCAGCCGAAATGTGAAGGCAGGTACTCTGAATGTGGTGGTGGCTACCTCGAGTAAACTGACCGAGGTGACGTATGATTTAACGAAAATATCGGCCCGTGATAAGGTCCAGATGCATAAGAAACTAGGGGACGTTATTTATGAATATTATATACAGGCGAAGCTGAAGGTGGATAAGTTTGAAGAAATAATCAGTAAAATGGACACTCGGTTGAGGCAAGAAAAACAGGAGAACAAAGCGCACTAATAGCAAATCAGGAAGATACAATTAGATCTGGTTGCTAGCGATGGTAGTGGTAAAGCTATTAAGAAATTGTTGATGGATAAGGAAATCCTGATCCAGACATTACAGAAGAAAGCAAAAATCTCAAATACCTAGTTGATCCAAACTCCTGAAGCAACTAAGTTGGAACAGGAGAAAGAATCCTTAGTCAAAGAACTCAGTGAAAGTCGGGCTGAATTGCTAAAGTTGACTGAGGAAAAGATAGATTGGGAAAAGGAGAAGTTAAGTTTGGAGCAACAGATTGAAGACTTAAAAGATAACTTGCCCATTTTGAGCATGCGGCCCACCCAGGAAAATCAGGAGAAGGAGAAAGATAATACTGATAGTCTCTCACGGGCTATGTCACAAGTTAGTCTCAAGGAAGTAGAGATCAAAGAACTGAATGAAAGGACTTCGAAACTAGAAGAACAAAACATGCATATGGAAGAAGAAGTGAAAAAATTTGAGAAAGAAAATAAAGGGCTGGTATTAACAAATCACTGATTTGTCTCCCAAATAACCGGGCATGTCCCTATGCAGACGGGCATACATCTAATCTAGGACGAGATTATAGAGATCACTACAAATCTCAGGCCATATTTAATCTCCTTGAACTCTAGGGAGAGAGCAATAAAGAAATCTTTGAAGAGTTGTGCATTAACCAGAAGTAACTTGCAACTTAGACCTAAGGAAATAGCTCAAGATGCCATAGACTTCTTGAAACCTCAGTCTGAAGAAAAATTGGGTGCTCTGAATATAAAAAACAGAGTGGTCGCTATCACTTGGGCATGGAGGACACTAGGTAAGTTTTCCCTCGTAGAAGAGCTGGAGGACTGATGTGCATCGATGAATGAGCAGATTGCAGAGATAAAGAAAGGGTTCAAGAAAATATTCCAGAAAGGGTTGCCTTTTCTTTGGAATGAAAGCAATGAACTCATATTACATAATGATTACTAAAACCTACTGTGTATAATAAAGATGGACCATGAAAAATTCCAGATGTTGAGTGTCAAAACCCAAAAATTTCGAAAAATTTAAAATTTTTTAAGATAACAGTACGTGACATTTAATGCAGCCACATGACTATTTGTTTTTAGCTTACATGGTCGTAAATGTGTCTAAATGATCTTTTGTCATACTTAATTGTTGTTTGGGTTTCTCTTTTCTACTACTGAGTGTTTTGTTGTTTTGTAACCACAAGGGGGAGTTTGTATGTCGAACTGGGCTTACTTAGCTTCTGAGCTAATGCATCGAAATTGTCTTCCTCTTGTAGATACACAGGTAAGTACGGGTTGCTGTATTTAAAAATTTAACAGTATTATATTCCAATTATCTGTACCATATCATTCAGTAAAATCTAAGCATACTAGCCAGGTTGTCAAATGTTTACAGGTAACATTTATCCTATGATCTCCATAAAAATTGGAAAGTACCAAAAACAAATTATGCTTTGCTTGTCTCAATACTTGCAGATATCCTGTAAATTACATGTCTTCTTTTTAACATTTCAAAATCTGTTTAGCTGGAAAACTATTCTTATTTCTATGTCTGTCAAAGTATTAAGAACTATGATTTTTCCCAACATTGACACTCGTATCCTCATGACTCAGGAGTGATGCCATACTGTTGTCTCTCCCCATAAGATTAGGGTAGGTGGAATGATTATTCTGAATCACTTATAACTTCCATAATGCAAAATACTTTCAAATAATGGTCATAGAACATGAATTATTAAGTCAAGGTTCTATCTATAAAAATGTAAGAATTGAGGTTTTTATCCTATTGTTTTTATTGTTTACAAGATAACATAGAAGATATACTACTTCAACATTTATGTAACCTACGAATAATTCCAATACTCATGCTAAACTTTTTATCTCTATGACAATAGATGAAAGTCTCCCATAACCTTGAACATATGGATAATGTATAACTTTGTTGTTGTAGGGCAAGCCATTAAGTTCACTAGGCGATATTCGAAGGCATGGTCAACATGGATTAAATAATGGGGTGAAGATTTAGTGGCTTGACCATATTGGAATATGCATGTTGATTATCTTTTGATTGAAATGTACACACACTATGATTTTATTTGAAATACCAATGATTTAAAGTTCGTCGTGAAACATTTATCCTCGACCCATTGCATGGAAATATTTTAGGTGCTACGTGGTGACTTTTGATCCAAGTATTGGTGATATAAGAAGTTGACTGAACCCTAGCTGGGAACTTCTCCCTCGCCTTCGGGCTCGGTCCTGTGAACCCTCCTGTCAAAAAATTCTCTGTGGTTTCGAAGTAACAGCTTCAGTGCTGCTACAGACTCCTCGAAATTCTCTATTTGTATCACTTGGGAGTCTGCATATCCTGCTAATTGGCATGTTATAAGTTCATTAAATACTTCTGGCTACCTTCGATGCTGTTACTGTTTGCGAATAATTTCCATGCTATTTCCTCCTTCGTATTTATCCCCTGAAATGTTGGGAGTCGTTGTATTTCTTGATGTTGGTAGCTTGCGAAGTGGTTATAACCTAGAGTTTTGTCTTCGTGCTTCCAATACAAGTTGGCCATGGTATGAGGGTATCGTCTGACTAGTTTTCTGTCACGGCTTCCTTTATGGAAGGTAATCCTTGGAGTTCCCATCCCGTTCCTTATGGTGACTAATGTGGGGTTTACTTGGCTCGTGGTTTGCATCTGCGTCCGTCACTCCGGTAAGCTACAAGGTTTTCAAAGATTGTTGTTTTAAGGTTGCAAGCAAATGTTTAAATCTCCAAGCATCCACATAAGGTTTACAATCTTATTGTTTCGTTGCAGGTTCGAGCTCCACTTAACTATTGGATGGCCCAAGCTGCGACGGCTGGCATTCCCGGGTAAGCCTGGTTCTTACCATGGCAAATTTCTCCTTGTGGGTTGTTTGGGTTGTAGGTTTGGTTTGACTTATAAGTCATGACAGCCTTGTAAAATCTAGTAACTGTATAATTTAAAAGAATAGATAAGGGTTTAACCCTGCGTTGGTTTGGTTATATCGACTCAGTCGATAATGTGGCTAGTATACTCCTTTCGGCACTTGTTTTGTTTTTATACAGAAGGACTGTAATGTAAAATAGATTTGAAGAAGACAAGGCTTGAGGGATTTTCTGTGGGCAGGGTTACGACCTCGGTTCTTGTGTTTTGATGTAACCGTTTAAAGGGTTTTTGTTGGGAAAGGCCCAGGGTTTTAGATAGTTAATTTAATATAAGTTTCTGCCTGTACACAGGCTTGTATAAGGCGTGTGTCATTTTTGTTATAACTGTGTGTAGTGGTGGTAAAATTTTTTGTTCTCCAAAACGCTGTTAATGTGGATTTTGACTCGGCTGTAGTTAGAATCTTATAATAGCCAGGGAGGAATGGTTTTGTTTTTATTTCCTGTGTGATGTAAACTCTTTAAAACAAAACTTATTACAGTCATTCTATAAGCTGGAGTGGGTGTATGGTGTGTGTTTCAAGTTTTGAAGTTTTTATATAGAAAGATTTTATTAATGCGAGCTATAGCCGTAGGTGAGTTCATGATGATGAGTTTTTGTTTAACGTTTGGACCCCTGTAAGATTTGTAAAGGTGGGAGGTTCAAACTGATACCACAGTGGTTTTGTTTAGAAGATTATGTATTAATATGATAAGACTCTGTCAGTACTGTGCGTTCATATGAAAGATAAAACTAAAGATTTAGAGCTCGATAATGAGCTACATATACGATTCTGTTATAGTGATTAAGCTCATAAGGAAATAATGGAAGTTTAAGGAAATAAATAAAAAAAATCTACTTGTTTAACTCGGCCTAGAGTTAGTTATTGTTCTGTCTTTGATTTCTTCTGTTTAAAAAGTTAATAACTAAGTCAAGTTCTGTCGAATGGTTTCTTGTTGTAGAAAACTAAAGAAATAGGTTTTTGGTTCGAGCTCCTCGGTCAAACTTAATGTTTAGTTAACTATTCGGTTTGTTTTAGCTAAGACTCTGCCAGAAAAAAAAAATAGTTAAACAGGTGAAAGACATTGCTATACTGTTGTTTTGGTTTTAAAGTTGAGTCAAATACAGTTCTGCTGGTCCTTTTGTATGTTCAGTCAATGACTAAATATACTTCCCATTGTAATTTGGCTCGTCCAATGGTGCGGTTCCGCAGAGTAATTTCCCTCCTCCCGAGGATACAATCCGGTTCCACCAGAACTTCCCCTTCTGGTTCTACCTCCTACTTCCACCATGGAAGTTTGGTAGTCAGCTTGGCGGTTCTCCAATGCTGCATTGATTCGGGGCATAGTTCCTGCAAAGTCTCCAACAGTCATTTCATCTTGTAAAGTATGAATATTGTTGATTGGCTTCTTCCGATTTGGGCAAACTGAAGCATAGTGTGGGCCATTGCACTCCCAACACTTAACAGGTTCTTTTCGTTCAAAATTCTTAGTGTATTTTCCATGATTGTTAGGAGCCTCCTTGCTTCCCTTGAAGTTACTGGAATTATTAGTAACTCCATTTTTGCTTCCCTGGAAGTTTTTACCATTAAACAGGGTTCTGTTCTTGTTATTTTTGAAACTTTTTTGGGGTACAAACTCCTTTTTCCTGTACTCAGGATGATTGCTGTTCTTTTTAGCTTTCCAGCTGGCTATCCCTTCTTTCTTTTTATTCTGTTCATAACAGAAATTATCCTTTCGCATAGCCTCTTCCAGTGTTTTGGGTTTATCATATTCAATTCTGTCCTTGATATGATATGGAAAGCAGCTAAGGAACCGCTGTATTTTAGGTTTCTCTTCAACAAAATACGGCACATATCTCAACAGACTTAAGAACTTATTGTTTAAGTCCTTCATCGTCATAGATCCTAGCTTTAATTCATAAAATTCCTTGGCTCTCTCCTCGTAGTACTGTTCGGACATAAATTTCTTTTTGAAGTACCTTTTAAAGGTACTCCAATTGACTTCTTTTTCATTAATCCCTTTGACCCTTTTCAGGTCTTGCCACCATATATCTTCCTTTCCAGAAAGGTTATATATGGCCATTCTTGCCTTCAGCTGATTTGAATAATTGTAGATCTGAAAGTATTTTCTCATCCCGGATAACCAGGATTTTGCCTCTTCTCCTGTCTCACATTCTCCATTGAATGTTGGGGGTTTTATTTTCTTAAACTCCCCGGAAATCTCTTCATAAGGTCTGTACTTTTTCCTTCTGTTATGCAGCTCAGCTTCACTGCGGTCACTAGTAGTGCGATAACTGTGTTGTTCCCTTCTTTCTTCAGATGATGAACTGCTGTCAGATTTAGCTTTTTTCATCCTTTTAGACCCTCTTTGATGACTAGATTCTTCAGATTCTGCTCCTTTGCTTCTTCCTTCTGTCTGAAATTTTTCTATCAATAATTGATTGAGCTGCTCTTGAGTTTTAAGAATTCTTTCGTTATCCTTCTTGACGGTTTCTATTTCCGTCTTTAAGCCTTTTATGGTCTGCATCAGTTCCGAGGAGTGAGCAATTACCTCCTCTGTCACAGGTTCTCTCGACATCTGTCTTGTCGCAATGTTTGGAGACTCCTCCTCAGCATATTCTCCTAGCTTTTCCATACCTGTCTGTTAGATTCAGAAAAGGAAATTTTTCTGCTCTATATTTATAAAACAGAAAATACAAGTTAGTACATGATATTTATATATATAAGTTTTTCGTTGGCACTGTTCTGCGGAATCTAGTGGAGCCATATTAAGGCCTAGTGTGTGAACCATGCTCTGATACCACATGTTAAAACCCAAAAATTTTGAAAAATTTAAAATTTTTTAAGATAACAATACGTGACATTTAATGCAGCCACATGACTGTTTGTTTTTAGCTTACATGGTCGTAAATGTGTCTAAATGATCTTTTGTCATACTTAATTGTTGTTTGGGTTTCTCTTTTCTGCTACTGAGTGTTTGGTTGTTTTGTAACCACAAGGGGGAGTTTGTATGTCGAACTGGGCTTACTTAGCTTCTGAGCTAATGCATTGAAATTGTCTTCCTCTTGCAGATACATAGGTAAGTACGGGTTGCTGTATTTAAAAATTTAACAGTATTATATTCCAATTATCTGTACCATATCATTCAGTAAAATCTAAGCATACTATCCAGGTTGTCAAATGTTTACACGTAACATTTATCCTATGATCTCCATAAAAATCGGAAAGTACCAAAAACAAATTATGCTTTGCTTGTCTCAATACTTGCAGATATCCTGTAAATTACATGTCTTCTTTTTAACATTTCAAAATCTGTTTAGCTGGAAAACTATTCTTATTTCTATGTCTGTCAAAGTATTAAGAACTATGAGTTTTCCCAACATTGACACTCGTATCCTCATGACTCAGGAGTGATGCCATACTGTTGTCTCCCCCCATAAGATTAGGGTAGGTGGAATGATTATTCTGAATCACTTATAACTTCCATAATGAAAAATACTTTCAAATAATGGTCATAGAACATGAATTATTAAGTCAAGGTTCTATCTATAAAAATGTAAGAATTGAGGTTTTTATCCTATTGTTTTTATTGTTTACAAGATAACATAGAAGATATACTACTTCAACCTTTATGTAACCTACGAATAATTCCAATACTAATGCTAAACTTTTTATCTCTATGACAATAGATGAAAGTCCCCCATAACCTTGAACATATGGATAATGTATAACTTTGTTGTTGTAGGGCAATCCATTAAGTTCACTAGGCGATATTCGAAGGCATGGTCAACATGGATTAAATAATGGGGTGAAGATTTAGTGGCTCGACCATATTGGAATATGCATGTTGATTATCTTTTGATTGAAATGTACACACACTATGATTTTATTTGAAATACCAATGATTTAAAGTTCGTCGTGAAACATTTATCCTCGACCCATTGCATGGAAATATTTTAGGTGCTATGTGGTGGCTTTTGATCCAAGTATTGGTGATATAAGAAGTTGACTGAACCCTAGCTGGGCACTTCTCCCTCGCCTTCGGGCTCGGTCCTCTGAACCCTCCTGTCCAAAAATTCTCTGTGGTTTCGAAGTAACAGCTTCAGTGCTGCTACAGACTCCTCGAAATTCTCTATTTGTATCACTCGGGAGTCTGCATATCCTGCTAATTGGCATCTTATAAGTTCATTAAATACTTCTGTCTACCTTCGATGCAGTTACTGTTTGCGAATAATTTCCATGCTATTTCCTCCTTCGTATTTATCCCCTGAAATGTTGGGAGTCGTTGTATTTCTTGTTGTTGGTAGCTTGCAAAGTGGTTATAACCTAGGGTTTTGTCTTCGTGCTTCCAATACAAGTTGACCATGGTATGAGGGTATCGTCTGACTAGTTTTCGGTCACGGCTTCCTTTATGGAAGGTAATCCTTGGAGTTCCCAGCCCGTTCCTTCTGGTGACTAATGTGGGGTTTACTTGGCTCGTGGTTTGCATCTGCGTCCGTCACTCCGGTAAGCTACAGGGTTTTAAAAGATTGTTGTTTTCAGGTTGCAAGCAAATGTTTAAATATCCAAGAATCCACATAAGGTTTACAATCTTATTGTTTCGTTGCAGGTTCGAGCTCCACTTAACTATTGGATGGCACAAGCTGCGACGGCTGGCATTCCCGGGTAAGCCTGGTTCTTACCATGGCAAATTTCTCCTTGTGGGTTGTTTGGGTGGTAGGTTTGGTTTGACTTATAAGTCACGGCAGCCTTGTAAAATCTTGTAACTGTATAATTTAAAAGAATAGATAAGGGTTTAACCCTGCGTTGGTTTGGTTATATGGACTCAGTCGATAATGTGGCTAGTATACTCCTTTCGGCACTTGTTTTGTTTTTATACAGAAGGACTGTAATGTAAAATAGATTTTAAGAAGACAAGGCTTGAGGGCTGTTCTGTGGGCGGGGTTACGACCTCGGTTCTTATGTTTTGATGTAACCGTTTAAAGGGTTTTTGTTGGGAAATGCCCAGTGTTTTAGATAGTTAATTTAATATAAGTTTATGCCTGTACACAGGCTTGTATAAGGCATGTTTTATTTTTGTTATAACTGTGTGTAGTGGTGGTAAAATGTTTTGTTCTCCAAAACGATGTTAATGTGGATTTTGACTCGGCTGTAGTTAGAATCTTATAATAGCCAGGGAGGAATGGCTTTGTTTTTATTTCCTGTGTGATGTAAACTCTTTAAAACACGACTTATTACAGTCATTCTATAAGCTGGAGTCGGTGTATGGTGTGTGTTTCAAGTTTTGAAGTTTTTATATAGAAAGATTTTATTAATGCGAGCTATAGCCGTAGGTGAGTTCATGATGATGAGTTTTTGTTTAACATTTGGACCCCTGTAAGATTTGTAAAGGTGGGAGGTTCAAACTTATACCACAGTGGTTTTGTTTAGAATATTATGTATTAATATGATAAGACTCTATCAGTACTGTGCGTTCATATGAAAGATAAAACTAAAGATTTAGAGCTCGATAATGAGCTAAATATACGATTCTGTTATAGTGATTAAGCTCATAAGGAAATAATGGAAGTTTAAGGAAATAAATAAAAAAAATCTACTTGTTTAACTCGGCCTAGAGTTAGTTATTGTTCTGTCTTTGATTTCTTCTGTTTAAAAAGTTAATAACTAAGTCAAGTTCTGTCGAATGGTTTCTTGTTGTAGAAAACTAAAGAGATAGGTTTTTGGTTCGAGCTCCTCGGTCAAACTTAATGTTTAGTTAACTATTCGGTTTGTTTTAGCTAAGACTCTGTCAGAAAAAAAAAAAAAGTTAAACAGGTGAAAGACACTGCTATACTGTTGTTTTGGTTTTAAAGTTGAGTCAAATACAGTTCTGCTGGTCCTTTTGTATGTTCAGTCAATGACTAAATATACTTCCCATTGTAATTTGGCTCGTCCACTTATGTGACAGATAATGACCTGTACAAATGTTAGCTAGGGTTTGTATCTGCGATAATGTCTATGATATTATATTTACTGTAGTTTATAGAAATTATATTTATTTTGTTCCTATAACGGTTTTAAACCAATTGTAAAACCAGAGAAGGATTATTGGTACTAAAACCCTACCTATCTTATTTAACAGAATTAATTAAACTGTATCTAGAATTTACATAAATAAACCATTGCTTACAATCTTACTATTGTACGGCATGCAGGATAAAACATTATCTGTACTGAAATAATGCTATAAGGAATACTGAAAACAAAGTAATTATTTAAAATCTTACATGCTGATATTCTGGGATATTATCTTTTACTAAACTGATATTATTCAAACGATTAAATGATAATCATAACAAACATTCATTTAAACTTAATAAACACAAAGCATTAAATAACAGAACCTGTCTAAATTGAGGACAACATCAGCAATAGGAGGCTGTTCCTCCATACCAACTCCTGGAGAGTGCCCAGACAGCACTTCTCAGGACCCCCGAGCTTGCTCTGGTCTTCCTGGCTGGAACTAGGTGCAGCAAAACAATTCACTCAGCCAAAGCAGCTAAACTGGAACCAAGTTACTGCAGCATCCCACTCAAACAAATTTCCTTACTGTATTTCCCTCTTCCTCAATGGGACTCCTGAATAGCATTCACCTGAATGTATTCTCCCTTCAGAACAATGTTGAACCCTCAGCTCAGTTCATTGAGTACTATTTAAAAGATTGCCTAGGTCTTAGTTGGGTTAATTGTCATTAATGAGCCACCTGCTCAGATTCCACTTTCTTGGGGAATCATGACCCCAAAATATAGGGAAGTTGCCACCTGCAACTTAGGAAGTGTTTGAGGATGTTGCCACTTGTCTTTTGCCTTTCCACCTAGTTCCATCCACCAATTAGACCAGTAACCTCTTTTAACAGCTCTCCCATGCTGTTGTCTCCATAATTTATTTATTAATAATAAAATATTCAGAATTACATTCCATTTCTGGTGACTCTGCTGAGTCATCTATTCCTACTTAGCATTAAATTTAACATAATGTCTCAGGAATATAATAAAATAATTACATTAATTTTGCAAAATTGGGGTATGTGACATAGACACCCCCTTAAAATGTAACATCGTCCTCGATGTTACTTATTCCTCATCCTCAGCCACCTGCTGGAATAGATTTGGGTATGCTTCCCGCATCTTACTTTCCAGTTCCCAGGTAGCTTCTTCAGGACTAAGGTGCTTCCATTGCACCTTCAGCTGTCCAATGGTGCGGTTCCGCAGAGTAATTTCCCTCCTCCCGAGGATACAATCCGGTTCCACCAGAACTTTCCCTTCTGGTTCTACCTCCTACTTCCACCATGGAAGTTTGGTAGTCAGCTTGGCGGTTCTCCAAAGCTGCATTGATTTGGGGCATAGTTCCTGCAAAGTCTCCAACAGTCATTTCATCTTGTAAAGTATGAATATTACTGATTGGCTTCTTCCGATTTGGGCAAACTGAAGCATAGTGTGGGCCATTGCACTCCCAACACTTAACAGGTTCTTTTCGTTCAAAATTCTTAGTGTAGTTTCCATGATTGTTAGGAGCCTCCTTGCTACCCTTGAAGTTACTGGAATTATTAGTAACTCCATTTTTGCTTCCCTGGAAGTTTTTACCATTAAACAGGGTTCTGTTCTTGTTATTTTTGAAACTTTTCTGGGGTACAAACTCCTTTTTCCTGTACTCAGGCTGATTGTTGTTCTTTTTAGCTTTCCAGCTGGCTATCCCTTCTTTCTTTTTATTCTGTTCATAACAGAAATTATCCTTTCGCATAGCCTCTTCCAGTGTTTTGGGGTTATCATATTCAATTCTGTCCTTGATATGATATGGCAGGTAGCTAAGGAACCGTTGTATTTTAGGTTTCTCTTCAACAAAATACGGCACATATCTCAACAGACTTAAGAACTTACTGTTTAAGTCCTTCATCGTCATAGATCCTAGTTTTAATTCATAAAATTCCTTGGCTCTCTCCTCGTAGTACTGTTCGGACAGAAATTTCTTTTTGAAGTACCTTTTAAAGGTACTCCAATTGACTTCTTTTTCTTTAATCCCTTTGACCCTTTTCAGGTCTTGCCACCATATATCTGCCTTTCCAGAAAGGTTATATATGGCCATTCTTGCCTTCATTTGATTTGAATAATTGTAGATCTGAAAGTATTTTCTCATCCCGGATAACCAGGATTCTGCCTCTTCTCCTGTCTCAGATTCTCCATTGAAAGTTGTGGGTTTTATTTTCTTAAACTCCCTGGAAATCTCTTCATAAGGTCTGTACTTTTTCCTTCTATTATGCAGCTCAGCTTCACTGCTGTCACTAGTAGTGCGATAACTGTGTTGTTCCCTTCTTTCTTTAGATGATGAACTGCTGTTAGATTTAGTTGGTTTCATCCTTTTAGACCCTCTTTGATGACTAGATTCTTCAGATTCTGCTCCTTTGCTTCTTCCTTCTGTCTGAAATTTTTCTATCAATAATTTATTGAGCTGCTCTTGAGTTTTCAGAATTCTTTCGTTATCCTTCTTGACGGTTTCTATTTCCGTTGTTAAGCCTTTTATGGTCTGCATCAGTTCCGAGGAGTGAGCACTTACCTCCTCTGTCACAGGTTCTCTCGAAATCTGTCTTGTCGCAATGTTTGGAGACTCCTCCTCAGCATATTCTCCTAGCTTTTCCATACCTGTCTGTTAGATTCAGAAAATGAAATTTTTCTGCTCTATATTTATAAAACAGAAAATACAAGTTAGTACATGATATTTATATATATATATATTTTTCATTGGAACTGTTCTGCGGAATCTAGTGGAGACATATTAAGGCCTAGTGTGTGAACCATGCTGTGATACCACATGTCAAAACCCAAAAGTTTTGAAAAATTTAAAAATTTTGAAGATAACAATACGTGACATTTAATGCAGCCACATGACTGTTTGTTTTTAGCTTACATGGTCATAAATGTGTCTAAATGATATTTTGTCATACTTAATTGTTGTTTGGGTTTCTCTTTTCTGCTACTGAGTGTTTTGTTGTTTTGTAACCACAAGGGGGAGTTTGTATGTCGAACTGGGCTTACTTAGCTTCTGAGCTAATGCATCAAAATTGTCTTCCTCTTGCAGATACACAGGTAAGTACGGGTTGCTGTATATAAAAATTTAACAGTATTATATTCCAATTATCTGTACCATATCATTCAGTAAAATCTAAGCATACTAGCCAGGTTGTCAAATGTTTACAGGTAACATTTATCCTATGATCTCCATAAAAATCAGAAAGTACCAAAAACAAATTATGCTTTGCTTGTCTCAATACTTGCAGATATCCTGTAAATTACATGTCTTCTTTTTAACATTTCAAAATCTGTTTAGCTGGAAAACTATTCTTATTTCTATGTCTGTCAAAGTATTAAGAACTATGAGTTTTCCCAACATTGACACTCGTATCCTCATGACTCAGGAGTGATGCCATACTGTTGTCTCTCCCCATAAGATTAGGGTAGGTGGAATGATTATTCTGAATCACTTATAACTTCCATAATGCAAAATACTTTCAAATAATGTTCATAGAAAATGAATTATTAAGTCAAGGTTCTATCTATAAAAATGTAAGAATTGAGGCTTTTATCCTATTGTTTTTATTGTTTACAAGATAACATAGAAGATATACTACTTCAACCTTTATGTAACCTACGAATAATTCCAATACTCATGCTAAACTTTTTATCTCTATGACAATAGATGAAAGTCTCCCATAACCTTGAACATATGGATAATGTATAACTTTGTTGTTGTAGGGCAAGCCATTAAGTTCACTAGGCGATATTCGAAGGCATGGTCAACATGGATTAAATAATGGGGTGAAGATTTAGTGGCTCGAACATATTGGAATATGCATGTTGATTGTCTTTTGATTGAAATGTACACACACTATGATTTTATTTGAAATACCAATGATTTAAAGTTCGTCGTGAAACATTTATCCTCGACCCATTGCATGGAAATATTTTAGGTGCTACGTGGTGGCTTTTGATCCAAGTATTGGTGATATAAGAAGTTGACTGAACCCTAGCTGGGCACTTCTCCCTCTCCTTCGGGCTTGGTCCTGTGAACCCTCCTGTCAAAAAATTCTCTGTTTTTTCGAAGTAACAACTTCAGTGCTGCTACAGACTCCTCGAAATTCTCTATTTGTATCACTCGAGAGTCTGCATATCCTGCTAATTGGCATCTTATAAGTTCATTAAATACTTCTGGCTACCTTCGATGCTGTTACTGTTTGCGAATAATTTCCATGCTATTTCCTCCTTCGTATTTATCCCCTGAAATGTTGGGAGTCGTTGTATTTCTTGCTGTTGGTAGCTTGCAAAGTGGTTATAACCTAGGGTTTTGTCTTCGTGCTTCCAATACAAGTTGGCCATGGTATGAGGGTATCGTCTGACTAGTTTTCTGTCACAGCTTCCTTTATGGAAGGTAATCCTTGGAGTTCCCAGCTCGTTCCTTCTGGTGACTAATGTGGGGTTTACTTGACTCGTGGTTTGCATCTGCGTCCGTCACTCCGGTAAGCTACAGGGTTTTCAAAGATTGTTGTTTTAAGGTTGCAAGCAAATGTTTAAATCTCCAAGCATCCACAGAAGGTTTACAATCTTATTGTTTCGTTGCAGGTTCGAGCTCCACTTAACTATTGGATGGTACAAGCTGCGATGGCTAGCATTCCCGGGTAAGCGTGGTTCTTACCATGGCAAATTTCTCCTTGTGGGTTGTTTGGGTGGTAGGTTTGGTTTGAGTTATAAGTCACGGCAGCCTTGTAAAATCTTGTAACTGTATAATTTAAAAGAATAGATAAGGGTTTAACCCTGCGTTGGTTTGGTTATATTTGAAGAAGACAAGACTTGAGGGCTGTTCTGTGGGCGGGGTTACGACCTCGGTTCTTATGTTTTGATGTAACTGTTTAAAGGGTTTTTGTTGGGAAACGCCCAGGGTTTTAGATAGTTAATTTAATATAAGTTTCTGCCTGTACACAGGCTTGTATAAGGCATGTGTTATTTTTGTTATAACTGTGTGTAGTGGTGGTAAAATGTTTTGTTCTCCAAAACGCTGTTAATGTGGATTTTGACTCGGCTGTAGTTAGAATCTTATAATAGCCAGGGAGGAATGGCTTTGTTTTTATTTCCTGTGTGATGTAAACTCTTTAAAACATGACTTATTACAGTCGTTCTATAAGTTGTAGTCGGCGTATGGTGTGTGTTTCAAGTTTTGAAGTTTTTATATAGAAAGATTTTATTAATGCAAGCTATAGCCGTAGGTGAGTTCATGATGATGAGTTTTTGTTTAATGTTTGGACCCCTGTAAGATTTGTAAAGGTGGGAGGTTCAAACTTATACCACAGTGGTTTTGTTTAGAAGATTATGTATTAATATGATAAGACTCTGTCAATACTATGCATTCATATGAAAGATAAAACTAAAGATTTAGAGCTCGATAATGAGCTAAATATACGATTCTGTTATAGTGATTAAGCTCATAAGGAAATAATGGAAGTTTAAGGAAATAAATAAAAGAAATCTACTTGTTTAACTCGGCCTAGAGTTAGTTATTGTTCTGTCTTTGATTTCTTCAGTTTAAAAAGTTAATAACTAAGTCAAGTTCTGTCGAATGGTTTCTTGTTGTAGAAAACTAAAGAGATAGGTTTTTGGTTCGAGCTCCTCAGTCAAACTTAATGTTTAGTTAACTATTCGGTTTGTTTTAGCTAAGACGCTGTCAGAAAAAAAAAAAATAGTTAAACAGGTGAAAGACATTGCTATACTATTGTTTTGGTTTTAAAGTTGAGTCAAATACAGTTCTGCTGGTCCTTTTGTATGTTCAGTCAATGACTAAATATACTTCCCATTGTAATTTGGCTCATCCACTTATGTGACAGATAATGACCTGTACAAATGTTAGCTAGGGTTTGTATCTGCGATAATGTCTATGATATAATATTTACTGTAGTTTATAGAAATTATATTTATATTGTTCCTATCACGGTTTTAAACCAATTGTAAAACCAGAGAATGATTATTGGTACTAAAACCCTACCTATCTTATTAAACAGAATTACTTAAACTATATCTATAATTTACATAAATAAACCATTGCTTACAATCTTACTATTGTACGGCATGCAGGATAAAACATTATCTGTACTGAAATAATGCTATAAGGAATATTGAAAACAAAGTAATTATTTAAAATCTTACATGTTGATATTCTGGGATATTATCTTTTACTAAACTGATATTATTCAAACGATTAAATGATAATCATAACAAACATTCATTTAAACTTAATAAACACAAAGCAATAAATAATAGAACCTGTCTAAACTGAGGACAACAACAACAATAGGAGGCTGTTCCTACCTACCAACTCCTGGAGAGTGCCCAGACAACACTTCTCAGGACCCCCGAGCTTGCTCTGGTCTTCCTGGATGGAACTAGGTGCAGCAAAACAATTCACTCAGCCAAAGCAGCTAAACTGGAACCAAGTTACTGCAGCATCCCACTCAAACAAATTTCCTTACTGTATTTCCCTCTTCCTCAATGGGACTCTTGAATAGCATTCACCTGAATGTATTCTCCCTTCAGAACAATGTTGAACCCTCAGCTCAGTTCATTGAGTACTATTTAAAAGATTGCCTAGGTCTTAGTTGGGTTAACTGTCATTAATGAGCCACCTGCTCAGATTCCACTTTCTTGGGGAATCATGACCCCAAAATATAGGGAAGTTGCCACCTGCAACTTAGGAAGTGTTTGAGGATGCTGCCACTTGTCTTTTTCCTTTCCACCTAGTTCCATCCACCAGTTAGACCAGTAACCTCTTTTAACAGCTCTCCCATGCTGTTGTCTCCATAATTTATTTATTAATAATAAAATATTCAGAATTACATTCCAATTCTGGTGACTCTGCTGAGTCATCAATTCCTACTTAGCATTAAATTTAACATAATGTCTCAGGAATATAATAAAATAATTACATTAATTTTGCAAAATTGTGGTATGTGACATACACACCCCCTTAAAATGTAACATTGTCCTCGATGTTACTTATTCCTCATCCTCAGCCACCTGCTGGAATAGATTTTGGTATGCTTCCCACATCTTACTTTCCAGTTCTGAGGTAGCTTCTTCAGGACTAAGGTGCTTCCATTGCACCTTCAACTGTCCAATGGTGCGGTTCCGCAGAGTAATTTCCCTCCTCCCGAGGATACAATCCGGTTCCACCAGAACATCCCCTTCTGTTTCTACCTCCTACTTCCACCATGGAAGTTTGGTAGTCAGCTTGGCGGTTCTCCAATGCTGCATTGATTCGGGGCATAGTTCCTGCAAAGTCTCCAACAGTCATTTCATCTTGTAAAGTATGAATATTGCTGATTGGCTTCTTCTGATTTGGGCAAACTGAAGCATAGTGTGGGCCATTGCACTCCCAACACTTAACAAGTTCTTTTCGTTCAAAATTCTTAGTGTAGTTTCCATGATTGTTAGGAGCCTCCTTGCTGCCCTTGAAGTTACTGGAATTATTAGTAACTCCATTTTTGCTTCCGTGGAAGTTTTTACCATTAAATAGGGTTCTGTTCTTGTTATTTTTGAAACTTTTCTAGGGTACAAACTCCTTTTTCCTGTACTCAGGCTGATTGCTGTTCTTTTTAGCTTTCCAGCTGGCTATCCCTTCTTTCTTTTTATTCTATTCATAACAGAAATTAGCCTTTCGCATAGCCTCTTCCAGTGTTTTGGGGTTATCATATTCAATTCTGTCCTTGATATGATATGGCAGGCAGCTAAGGAAGCGTTGTATTTTAGGTTTCTCTTCAACAAAATACGACACATATCTCAACAGACTTAAGAACTTACTGTTTAAGTCCTTCATCGTCATAGATCCTAGCTTTAATTCATAAAATTCCTTGGCTCTCTCCTCGTAGTACTGTTCGGACAGAAATTTCTTTTTGAAGTACCTTTTAAAGGTACTCCAATTGACTTCTTTTTCTTTAATCCCTTTGACCCTTTTCAGGTCTTGCCACCATATATCTGCCTTTCCAGAAAGGTTATATATGGCCATTCTTGCCTTCAGCTGATTTGAATAATTGTAGATCTAAAAGTATTTTCTCATCACGGATAACCAGGATTCTGCCTCTTCTCCTATCTCAGATTCTCCATTGAAAGTTGGGGGTTTTATTTTCTTAAACTCCCCAGAAATATCTTCATAAGGTCTGTACTTTTTCCTTCTGTTATGCAGCTCAGCTTCACTGCTGTCACTAGTAGTGCGATAACTGTGTTGTTCCCTTCTTTCTTCAGATGATGAACTGTTGTCAGATATAGCTGGTTTCATCCTTTTAGACCCTCTTTGATGACTAGCTTCTTCAGATTCTTCTCCTTTGCTTCTTCCTTCTGTCTGAAATTTTTCTATCAATAATTGATTGAGTTTCTCTTGAGTTTTCAGAATTCTTTCGTTATCCTTCTTGACGGTTTCTATTTCCGTCTTTAAGCCTTTTATGGTCTGCATCAGTTCCGAGGAGTGAGCAATTACCTCCTCTGTCACAGGTTCTCTCGACATCTGTCTTGTCGCAATGTTTGGAGACTCCTCCTCAGCATATTCTCCTAGCTTTTCCATACCTGTCTGTTAGATTCAGAAAAGGAAATTTTTCTGCTCTATATTTATAAAACAGAAAATACAAGTTAGTACATGATATTTATATATATAAATTTTTCATTGGCACTGTTCTGCGGAATCTAGTGGAGCCATATTAAGGCCTAGTGTGTGAACCATGCTCTGATACCAGATGTCAAAACCCAAAAATTTCGAAAAATTTAAAATTTGTTAAGATAACAATACGTGACATTTAATGCAGCCACATGACTGTTTGTTTTTAGCTTACATGGTCGTAAATGTGTCTGAATGATCTTTTGTCATACTTAATTGTTGTTTGGCTTTCTCTTTTCTGGTACTGAGTGTTTTGTTGTTTTGTAACCACAAGGGGGAGTTTGTATGTCGAACTGGGCTTACTTAACTTCTGAGCTAATGCATCGAAATTGTCTTCCTCTTACAGATACACAGGTAAGTACGGGTTGCTGTATTTAAAAATTTAACAGTATTATATTCCATTTATCTGTACCATATCATTCAGTAAAATCTAAGCATACTATCCAGGTTGTCAAATGTTTACAGGTAACATTTATCCTATGATCTCCATAAAAATCGGAAAGTACCAAAAACAAACTATGCTTTGCTTGTCTCAATACTTGCAGATATCCTGTAAATTACATGTCTTCTTTTTAACATTTCAAAATCTGTTTAGCTGGAAAACTATTCTTATTTCTATGTTTGTCAAAGTATTAAGAACTATGAGTTTTCCCAACATTGACACTCGTATCCTCATGACTCAGGAGTGATGCCATACTATTGTCTCTCCCCATAAGATTAGGGTAGGTGGAATGATTATTCTGAATCACTTATACCTTCCATAATGCAAAATACTTTCAAATAATGGTCATAGAACATGAATTATTAAGTCAAGGTTCTATCTATAAAAATGTAAGAATTGAGGTTTTTATCCTATTGTTTTTATTGTTTACAAGATAACATAGAAGATATAGTACTTCAACCTTTATGTAACCTACGAATAATTCCAATACTCATGCTAAACTTTTTATCTCTATGACAATAGATGAAAGTCTCCCATAACCTTGAACATATGGATAATGTATAACTTTGTTGTTGTAGGGAATGCCATTAAGTTCACTAGGCGATATTCGAAGGCATGGTCAACATGGATTAAATAATGGGGTGAAGATTTAGTGGCTCGACCATATTGGAATATGCATGTTGATTATCTTTTGATTGAAATGTACACACACTATGATTTTATTTGAAATACCAATGATTTAAAGTTCGTCGTGAAACATTTATCCTCGACCCATTGCATGGAAATATTTTAGGTGCTACATGGTGGCTTTTGATCCAAGTATTGGTGATATAAGAAGTTGACTGAACCCTAGCTGGGCACTTCTCCCTCGCCTTCGGGCTCGGTCCTGTGAACCCTCCTGTCCAAAAATTCTCTGTGGTTTCGAAGTAACAGCTTCAGTGCTGCTACAGAATCCTCGAAATTCTCTATTTGTATCACTCGGGAGTCTGCATATCCTGCTAATTGGCATCTTATAAGTTCATTAAATACTTCTGGCTACCTTCGATGCTGTTACTGTTTGCGAATAATTTCCATGCTATTTCCTCCTTCGTATTTATCCCCTGAAATGTTGGGAGTCGTTGTATTTCTTGCTGTTGGTAGCTTGCAAAGTGGTTATAACCTAGGGTTTTGTCTTCGTGCTTCCAATACAAGTTGGCCATGGTATGAGGGTATCATCTGACTAGTTTTCTGTCACAGCTTCCTTTATGGAAGGTAATCCTTGGAGTTCCCAGCCCGTTCCTTCTGGTGACTAATGTGGGGTTTACTTGGCTCGTGGTTTGCATCTGCGTCCGTCACTCCGGTAAGCTACAGGGTTTTCAAAGATTGTTTTTTTAAGGTTGCAAGCAAATGTTTAAATCTCCAAGCATCCACAGAAGGTTTACAATCTTATTGTTTCGTTGCAGGTTCGAGCTCCACTTAACTATTAAATGGCACAAGCTGCGACGGCTGGCATTCCCGGGTAAGCCTGGTTCTTACCATGGCAAATTTCTCCTTGTGGGTTGTTTGGGTGGTAGGTTTGGTTTGACTTATAAGTCACGGCAGCCTTGTAAAATCTTGTAACTGTATAATTTAAAAGAATAGATAAGGGTTTAACCCTGCGTTGGTTTGGTTATATGGACTCAGTCGATAATGTGGCTAGTATACTCCTTTCGGCACTTGTTTTGTTTTTATACAGAACGACTATAATGTAAAATAGATTTGAAGAAGACAAGGCTTGAGTGTTGTTCTATGGACGGGGTTACGACCTCGGTTCTTATGTTTTGATGTAACCATTTAAAGGGTTTTTGTTGGGAAACGCCCAGGGTTTTAGATAGTTAATTTAATATAAGTTTCTTCCTGTACAAAGGCTTGTATAAGGTGTGTGTTATTTTTTTTATAACTGTGTGTAGTGGTGGTAAAATGTTTTGTTCTCCAAAACGCTGTTAATGTGGATTTTGACTCGGCTGTAGTTAGAATCTTATAATAGCCAGGGAGGAATGGCTTTGTTTTTATTTCCTGTGTGATGTAAACTCTTTAAAACACGACTTATTATAGTCATTCTATAAGCTGGAGTCGGTCCATGGTGTGTGTTTCAAGTTTTGAAGTTTTTATATAGAAAGATTTTATTAATGCGAGCTATAGCCGTAGGTGAGTTCATGATGATGAGTTTTTGTTTAACGTTTGGACCCCTGTAAGATTTGTAAAGGTGGGAGGTTCAAACTGATACCACAGTGGTTTTGTTTAGAAGATTATGTATTAATATGATAAGACTCTGTTAGTACGGTGCGTTCATATGAAAGATAAAACTAAAGATTTAGAGCTCGATAATGAGCTAAATATACGATTCTGTTATAGTGATTAAGCTCATAAGGAAATAATGGAAGTTTAAGGAAATAAAAAAAAAAAATCTACTTGTTTAACTCTGCCTAGAGTTAGTTATTGTTCTGTCTTTGATTTCTTCTGTTTAAAAAGTTAATAACTAAGTCAAGTTCTGTCGAATGGTTTCTTGTTGTAGAAAACTAAAGAGATAGGTTTTTGGTTCGAGCTCCTCGGTCAAACTTAATGTTTAGTTAACTATTCGGTTTGTTTTAGCTAAGACTCTGTCAGAAGAAAAAAAAAAAAAAAAAAAAAAAAAAAAAAAGTTAAACAGGTGAAAGACATTGCTATACTGTTGTTTTGGTTTTAAAGTTGAGTCAAATACAATTCTGCTGGTCCTTTTGTATGTGCAGTCAATGACTAAATATACTTCCCATTGTAATTTGGCTCATCCACTTATGTGACAGATAATGACCTGTACAAATGTTAGCTAGGGTTTGTATCTCCGATAATGTCTATGATATTATATTTACTGTAGTTTATAGAAATTATATTTATTTTGTTCCTATCACGGTTTTAAACCAATTGTAAAACCAGAGAATGATTATTGGTACTAAAACCCTACCTATCTTATTTAACAGAATTAATTAAACTATATCTAGAATTTACATAAATAAACCATTGCTTACAATCTTACTATTGTACGGCATGCAGGATAAAACATTATCTGTACTGAAATAATGCTATATGGAATACTGAAAACAAAGTAACTATTTAAAATCTTACATGCTGATATTCTGGGATATTATCTTTTACTAAACTGATATTATTCAAACGATTAAATGATAATCATAACAAACATTCATTTAAACTTAATAAACACAAAGCAATAAATAACAGAACCTGTCTAAACTGAGGACAACAACAGCAATAGGAGGCTGTTCCTCCCTACCAACTCCTGGAGAGTGCCCAAACAACACTTCTCAGAACCCCCGAGCTTGATCTGGTCTTCCTGGCTTGAACTAGGTGCAGCAAAACAATTCACTCAGCCAAAGCAGCTAAACTGGAACCAAGTTACTGCAGCATCCCACTCAAACAAATTTCCTTACTGTATTTCCCTCTTCCTCAATGGGACTCCTGAATAGCATTCACCTGAATGTATTCTCCCTTCAGAACAATGTTGAACCCTCAGCTCAGTTCATTGAGTACTATTTAAAAGATTGCCTAGGTCTTAGTTGGGTTAACTGTCATTAATGAGCCACCTGCTCAGATTCCACTTTCTTGGGGAATCATGACCCCAAAATATAGTGAAGTTGCCACCTGGAACTTAGGAAGTGTTTGAGGATGCTGCCACTTGTCTTTTGCCTTTCCACCTAGTTCCATCCACTAGTTAGACCAGTAACCTCTTTTAACAGCTCTCTCATGTTGTTGTCTCCATAATTTATTTATTAATAATAAAATATTCAGAATTACATTCCATTTCTGGTGACTCTGCTGAGTCATCTATTCCTACTTAGCATTAAATTTAACATAATGTCTCAGGAATATAATAAAATAATTACATTAATTTTGCAAAATTGGGGTATGTGACATACACACCCCCTTAAAATGTAACATCGTCCTCGATGTTACTTATTCCTCATCCTCAGCCACCTGCTGGAATAGATTTGGGTATGCTTCCCGCATCTTACTTTCCAGTTCCCAGGAATCTTCTTCAGGACTAAGGTGCTTCCATTGCACCTTCAGCTGTCCAATGGTGCGGTTCCACAGAGTAATGTCCCTCCTCCCGAGGATACAATCCGGTTCCACCAGAACTTCCCCTTCTGGTTCTACCTCCTACTTCCACCATGGAAGTTTGGTAGTCAGCTTGGCGTTTCTCCAATGCTGCATTGATTCGGGGCATAGTTCCTACAAAGTCTCCAACAGTCATTTCATCTTGTAAAGTATGAATATTGCTGATTGGCTTCTTCCGATTTGGGCAAACTGAAGCATAGTGTGGGCCATTGCACTCCCAACACTTAACAGGTTCTTTTCGTTCAAAATTCTTAGTGTAGTTTCCATGATTGTTAGGAGCCTCCTTGTTGCCCTTGAAGTTACTGGAATTATTAGTAACTCCATTTTTGCTTCCCTGGAAGTTTTTACCATTAAACAGGGTTCTGTTCTTGTTATTTTTGAAACTTTTCTGGGGTACAAACTCCTTTTTCCTGTACTCAGGTTGATTGCTGTTCTTTTTAGCTTTCCAGCTGGATATCCCTTCTTTCTTTTTATTATGTTCATAACAGAAATTAGCCTTTCGCATAGCCGATTCCAGTGTTTTGGGGTTATCATATTCAATTGTGTCCTTGATATGATATGGCAGGCAGCTAAGGAACCGCTGTATTTTAGGTTTCTCTTCAACAAAATACGTGACATATCTCAACAAACTTAAGAACTTACTGTTTAAGTCCTTCATCGTCATAGATCCTAGCTTTAATTCATAAAATTCCTTGGCTCTCTCCTCGTAGTACTGTTCGGACATAAATTTCTTTTTGAAGTACCTTTTAAAGGTACTCCAATTGACTTCTTTTTATTTAATCCCTTTGACCCTTTTCAGGTCTTGTCACCATATATCTTCCTTTCCAGAAAGGTTATCTATGGCCATTCTTGCCTTCAGCTGATTTGAATAATTGTAGATCTGAAAGTATTTTCTCATCCCAGATAACCAGGATTATGCCTCTTCTCCTGTCTCAGATTCTCCATTGAAAGTTGGGGGTTTTATTTTCTTAAACTCCCCAGAAATCTCTTCATAAGGTCTGTACTTTTTCCTTCTGTTATGCAGCTCAGCTTCACTGCTGTCACTAGTAGTGCCAGATCCTCACGGGAAAAATACTGCTAGAAAAGCTCGCACCTTATTTCGAGATCCTAAACCGGCTGAGGAGTTTGAGAGAAAGAGCTTTCTTATTGTCAAATGACGAAAAATGTGGAGCTAAGAGTATTGGTGAAAGAGATGGCATCGCATGAGAGCATCACGGCCGACCAATGGGGTTATGCAGAGAAGTACGGGAAAATGAAACATTCACTTCAAACTCTTTAGTAGTGGTTATTTGTTCTTTTATTTTCAAAGGATTGATGTTATGAGCAAACGGCTTCTAAGAGATTCCTATTTTTGAATAACACCTATGTAATATCTTTTTAGGCGGCTAAATGGATAGCCAGCTGGAACTTTTATACTTACTATGTTAACTTTACTATGATGTCAATTCCTTTTGGTAATAATACCGGCAAATGTAAAAGGTAGTTAGGACGGCTCTACCTGTTTTTTGTTTAAAAACAGTTGTGGAAAACCAATTTTTGATGAGATGGCATATGGTTGTAACTATTTTTTGTTTTGAAGGAGCCAAGCCTAGAGCTTGAAGGTATCTATATATACATGTGTAATCGAAGGCACAAGAGTTGGAAATATTATGAAAAAACTATTTGTGTTTTGATGATCAGTTTGTAAGACTTTCTCTTTGAGTTCTTTAATAGAAATTGTAGAGCTGAAGCCTGCATTTTGGCAAGGATTCTTGTGTAATCGGTCTGGTACTCTGTATCTTCCTTTTTTCCCATGTGTAAATGTGTTTCTCTCTTTGTTATTCCATTTTGTGTTATTTCCTTCATGCTTGGATCAGGGTAACAGTTCAGTAGAATTCATAGAGATTATGCTCTGCTTAGCTTATTCCGATTATTTCACCAAATATATTCTGCTAAAGTCGATGTAGGATTCATCCTTGATAGATGCCTTACATTGATGGATTGTTTCTTTTCTCTTCTGTTCCACAAATTAAAGCTCTTTGACTACTAGCTTCTTTCTACCTCTCCCTTGTGAATGCGTTTGCAGAATCTTTGTGAATATTGATTTCAGATTTTTGTTAAATGTGACTGCATTGCCCAAATGAAATTCATGTGTTTTCAACCAAACATTTCGCGAACCCTTTTCATTTCCTAAACATAAATATGATCTTCTGTATAATTGTTGCAACTGAATATCTTAGCCATTAATGCTAGTGTTCCTTTTTCATTATTGACAATCTTGATTATTTCAGTCCTTTCACGAGATCGTAGAGAGAGCCCTCTCTGTTTATCTTTGATCAGAAGCGTAAACCAAAGATTGGTTAGTGGTTACCCGAGATTACCCTCTTTCAACCTTAGGGGTCAGTTTTGGTGTTAACAAATTGGCACCATTGCCTAGGAGCACGATTGGTTTTATCAATCCTTGGGAGAACAATATAAACGTCTCAATTTCAATGATTAAGAGAAATCCCTGTGGGAAAACAGAGGTTTCCGCAGTTTCAAGAAGGTTGAAGAATTTTTCCCTGATGACTCCACTCACAAAGATCAGACAATTCAAAAAGACTCCACTGGAGAAAGATCAGTACGCCAAAGTATATTATTGAAGAAATTCCAAAGGCAACCTGGCCTCAAGAAAAATCCATACGAGAGGTAACCCTTTCCCTGAAATCCTGTTAGGAGTAGATAACCCTAAAATTTTACTCATACGAAAGACTATGAAAGATCGGGCTAGTGCCCCTAGCATTAAGACTGTTTCTTTTTTAGAAGGTGCATCTGTTTTTCAAGAATTGGATATAGAAATTGATATTTGTAAACCTTTGTCAAGAACAAAATCTGAGTCATACCTAAGCCTAGGAGGAGAACCTATTAATAATTTTGAATCTTATCTTTTAGACGTTGTGTGGTTGGATTTTAAAGGCCTTGCCAAAGCAAAAGACAATAAGCCCATTTCTCATATTTCCCAAGCCCACATCACAGTCCCAGTCAGTGATCCTGCTCATAATATTTCTCCACAAGCTCTAAATCCACCTAGACCCATGGCTGTCAGATATGCACCTTTGGTCCTGCCTGCTGCCTTGAACGACCTCCGTCAGAATTACGCCCAGAGAATTGTCTCTTATAATGGAGAGGGAGACTGGTCAGCCAAATAGCATGTTGATAGATTCAAATATTTTTTAGACCTGTAGGAAGTGGACCACGATGATGCCACAATGAGATTGTTTGCTCAAATCCTATTTGGAGAACCTAAGAAATGGTTCAGACAACTACCTAATGCATCCATAGCCGATTTTGCAGCTCTTAAAGTATTGTTTCTAGAAAGATGGGAAACCATGGGCAGTCCTGCTATAGTCTTGTCCCTGTATAATCACTTAAAGAAAGGTGGGTTTGATTCGGTCCATGAGTTTTCTGCCAGATTCATGAAAGCATACAATTATATTCCCGATGATCTAAAACCTTCGGTAGGCGCAAAGCTCCACTATGCAGATGCCTTTGATGGAGACTTCTCGTGCACATTGAGAGAAAGAAATTCTGCCTCACTGCCTTCCATGCTGAAGGATGCCTTGGAGGTTTAAGCTAACATGATGGCTTCTGGGAAAATGAAGGGAAAAACTGAAGCAGACAAGAAGAAGCAAGAAAACCTAGCCTCTTCTAGTGATGCTAAATTCGATACCATGATGAGAACTATGGAGAAATTGTTGGATAGGTTAGCTATAGAGAATAAGCCTCTTACTAGGGAACAACCTGAAAATAAGATAAGGAACCCTAATTTTAGAAGGCCACCCCCTCCAAGAAATCCAAGAAACCAAGAAGATCATCAGATAAGACCTCCTTTTCCTGAGAATTTGGTAGATGAAGAAGGACCCGAAAACCCTGCTGCTGACCAGATACATCTCTTTGATACCCTTGAACACATAGTACATTTGACTGAAAAGGAACACAATTTTGTCATCAAGGGGAATGCTGATAAGGCCGTAGAGTTTGATTCTGAACAATATCAAATGGGTTACATGAATGTTGTGGACGACATCCAGAGAAAAATGAGGTTGAGAAACAAAGAAATACCAATAACTGAATGGCAGTCTGCCGAGAGTCAGCCCCAAAAGACTCCACAGAATACAGATAAACTAAAGGGGAAACAACCAATGGATCCTGTGCATAAATTCTCAGAAGATGGGGGGTAGCATTCTGAAGAGGGTAGGCAACCAGAAGTAACTGAAACAAGGAATCCGACGTCAATATTCATCTTGAAGGCTGAACTGTCTAAGGTAAAGATCTCTATCCCTGTGAATGAACTATTGAGAGTTAATGAATATAGGGAAGAGATAAATAGCCTAGTAAAAGGGCAGGCTGGAAATACACAAGATATGCTGGAAGTGACGGACAATGCCCCCACTATAATCTTTGGTTCCAAAATGGAAGAACCAGATGATGAAGAAGTCCTTCCTTTCTACTTGAGCCTGAATATCCACGACCAGTTATTACACAATGCCTTGATAGATTCTGGAGCTTCGCATAACTTGATACCAAAATCGGTAGTAGACCTATTGGGATTAGAGGTCACTAGACCCTACAAAGACCTATATTCTTTTGATTCCAGAAGGGTACCCTGTTTGGGGCTGATTAAAGACGTGGTGATAACCCTCGCCTAGATTCCATCTAAGAGCGTCATGATGGACATAGTGGTAATTGATCTACCGGCTAAGTTTGGGATTTTGTTCTCAAGATCTTGGGTAAAGAAGCTAAAGGGAACCATTCAGATGGATTTATCTTATGCTACTATACCATTATTCGGAATCAATAGGAAGTTATACAAAGAAAAAAGGATGGCTTATGTAGTCAGTAGTGATGACAAGCCTAAGAATCACCCTATATTCGTTGTGGACACAGACATGGGTTCCTCCATCCTTTTCAATGATGGGCCACATACTGATCCTAGACCCCCATTTTTTCATGAAGTAGAGGAAGACAAAGAGTTTGCAACAAGGCATGAGGAGTCAGAGAGGCAAAAAAATTAAGAAGGGTTGTGGAAGATGTACTTTGATGGTTCACTAAGCAAAAATGGAGCTGGGGATGGGGTTTGGATCATACCTCCGGACCAAGAATCTAGGGCCCTATCCTATAAATTGACTTTTGAGTGCACAAACAATGTGGTTGAGTATGAAGCCTTACTATTAGGACTGAGAGCTCTGAAAGACCTGGGAGCTAGGAGAGTACACGTATTTGGAGATTCAGAACTGGTGGTGAATCAAGTGAACAATAGTTATCAGGTGAAGCACCCCAGAATGAGAGCTTATAGAAATGAGGTCTGGGACATGTTTGGAAATTTTTTCGATGAACATAAGATCTGGGCAATTCCAAGATGTGATAATCAAGTAGCTGACTCCTTGACCACTACTGCAGGTGGTTTTAAAACGCCCATTTTTTTCCAAGAAAAATACGAGGTCGAAGTGGTAAACAAGCCATCCATCCCAGACAATTCCAAGTATTGGCAAGTGTTTGAAGATGACCTACAAATTAAAATGTTTTTAGATCTGTCTCATGAGTTTGCTAATTTTCAGATCGATACAGAGAATGAGAATGTAGAAGGTCTAGTGCACCAAGAGCAGTCAGAAAGCGAAGATAAGGAAAATAGAGGTTGGAAGAACACTCTAGGAGGCAGAGACATTATCCAGTCAAAAAGCAACTATATTCCCAAAGGACTGATACCTCTAGAAAATATCTTTGACCAAAACGATGTGGCAAAGAATCCAAAATTTGAATCTCCCAAAGATACAATAGAAGATCAGAATTTGGGTTCTGTTGGGGAGCCTCGGATGGTAAAGTTGTCTAAAAATTTAGAAACCAGGAGAAAAAAGCAGTATGTTGATCTGATGAAAAAGTATGCTGCTACCTTCGCCAAGAGCTATGAAGAGTTAAAGGAGTATGATACTTCAATAATCCAGCATTCTATCCCAATTCGTCCTGGAGAAAAACCTTTCAAACAGAAGTTGAGCAGAATAAATCCCAGGTTGGTACCGGTGGTAGAAAATGGGATCAGGAGGTTGTTCAACGCAAAGATTATTGTCACTTTGAGATTCTCCCAATGGGTGGCTAACCTAGTTCCTGTAAGAAAAAAGAATGGGGAAATTAGAATTTGTATAGACTTCAGGAATTTGAACAGAGCATCCTTAAAGGACAATTACCCTTTTCCCAAAATGGAGCACATCCTGCAGAAGGTAGTAGGGGCAGAAAGGATTTCTACAATGGATGGTTTCTTAGGGTATAATGAGATCAAAGTCAGTCCTGAAGATCAAGAAAAGACTACTTTCACCACTCCATGGGGTACTTTCATGTATGCTAAGATGCCTTTTGGATTGATGAATGCTGGAGCTACCTTCCAGAGAGCGATGGACATCGCCTTTGCTGAAGAGAAAGATAAGTTTCTGGTGGTATACATGGATGATATAATAGTATATTCAAAGTCTGACGACGAGCATCTCATACACCTAGAATAGGTTTTTAAGAAGTGCATAAAATATGGTATCTCCCTCAACCCAAAGAAATCCCACTTTGCTTTAGAAGAGGCTAAACTCCTGGGACATATTATTTCTAAGGAAGGTATTAGGATTGACCCTGAGAGGGTTAGTGCGATCCAGAAAGTTGGAGAGCCCAGAAGTAAAAAGGAAGTGCAATATTTTATTAGACAAGTGGGTTTTTTGAGAAGGTTCATACCTAGCTTTGCTGAGATTATGATGAGCATTACCAATATGCTGAGAAAGGAAAACCAGATAAGGTGGATAGAGGAAACAAGAGACTCTTTCAAGGGAATAAAAAATGCTATTTATGAGGCCCGTGTATTAGCTAGTCCTAATTTTTCTAAAGATTTCCTGATTTTCTCTTAGGCTTTTGAGCATACGGTAGCAGGAGTGCTGCTGCAAAAGAATGATCAGAATGCAGAGCAGCCAATTTCTTTTTTCAGTAGAGTATTAAGAGATGCTAAGTTAAAATATGATATCATGGAGAAACAGGCTTATGCTTTAATCAAGTCATTAAAAGATTTCAGGGTCTATATTCTCCATTCACCCATCATTGCTCATGTCCCAAACAGTGCAGTAAAAGGTATCCTTACCCAGGCTGATCCTGAAGGAAGAAGAGCAAAATGGATCGTTGTGCTGCTAGAATACGATCTGGAAATAAATCCCACCAAACTAATAAAGGGGCAAGGGTTAGCAAAATTGATGACCAAAGCTAACTATGAATCTTTGCAACTAAATTTTTTGAAAGACTCTTTATGTCAGCTGGACATAGGATTACAAATAAAGCCTGAATTTTCTGCGTCTCCCTGGTACTCTGATAGTGTTTATGTATTGCAAAATATACAGGCTCCAGCAGGATTAAGTAAGAGTAGGGCCAGAGCTGTAAAATTAAAGGCCGCAAAATATTGTATCATGAATCAGTTCTTGTAGTGGAAGGATCCTGGAGGCGTACTTTTAAATTTCCTATTAGAGGGCGAAGCCAAACATACTAAGAGAGAATTTCATGAGGGGGATTGTGGTGGTCATCATTCTTGGAAGGTCACAGTGAACAAGATCCCGAGGGATGGTTTCTATTGGCCCACCATGTTCATAGATGTGTATAAAGAAACAGTAACCTATCACCAATGTCAAATTTTTGAAGGAAAAAGGAAATTTGTATCACTACCCCTTCACCTAGTCATAGTAGAAGCTCATTTTCAACAATGGGGATTGGATTTCATTGGGGAGATAAACCCTAACTCTTCTGGGCAGCACAGGTGGATATTGACAGCCATGGATTACTTCACTAAGTGGATAGAAGCTATACCTACCAGGAACGCAACATAAAATGTTATTATGGACTTTTTGGAGGATAATATCCTATCTCTAGGTTTGGTTGCCCCAAAAGGATCGTGACTGATAATGCGCCTGCATTTTGTTCTAAGAAGATGGTTAATTTCTGCCACAAATATCATATCCGACTAAACCACTCTACGGCATACTACCCCCAACGAAACTGTCTGGCAGAATCCTCCAATAAAAGCTTAGTAAAGATCATAAAGAGATTATTGGAGGAGAATAAGATGGCATGGCACACTAAGCTGAAGTATGCCCTGTGGGATGATATAATAAGCACTAAAAGGGCCATTGGAATGTCTCCATTCTAGTTGGTGTATGGAGCTGAAGTGGTTTTTCCAGCTTCTTTGGGGTTACCAGTTATGAGGTTGCTGCAAGGTTTAGAAGAAGAATCGAATCATATGCAAAGGAGAGTGAACCAGATAATTGAGTTAAATGAGTTGAGAACTAAAGCCGATGACAGATTACAAGGACACCAGGAAAAGATGAAAGAGGCATTTGATAAGAAGACCAAGGAAGATAAATTTCAGGTGAATGACCTGGTTCTGAAATGGGACTGCCCAACAGAAGATAGACATGGTAAATTTTACCACATGTGGATGGTTCCATACATCATTGCTGCACCCAGGGGAACAAATGCTTTTATACTAGAAGAGCAAGATGGGTCTGCCTGGTCAAGAGGACCAGTCAATGGAAGATTTTTAAAGCATTATTTGTCCTAAACGAGCCAGGTAATTCATGTACCATAACTTGTACATATTTTTCCTTTTTTCAGTTGTTTGAATATTTAATGGAAAACCAGAAAGACTTGAAGCCCGAAGTGAAGGCCCTAAGGTCTGAAAGGGGACGCCATGCAATTTTTGTTTTCTTTTTTTTGTTTGTCTCTAAGTATCCCACTCGGAGGCGAAGGCAAGCGCAATTCCCAGCATCAAGTTCTGAGAAACATTTTCAGTCTAAGACCACAAGGAAAAATGCCCAATGGATCAGGAACTTAGTCTATGGAGTTCTTTGCTACCTCGCAGGGAGGATAGCATCCCTGAGTTGGAGCTAGTTGTTAACACCTGATTTTTCACCTCATAAATATCAAGTGTGAAAGGAATAGGGTTAGAAAAAAACATACCTGGTAAAGGCTTGAAAGCCCTAGTCTTCCTCCATGGTTGAAGGCCAGAACATGGGCAATTAAGATATAAAAGGCTAAGAGGGAGTATCCCACAAGAAAAATCCATGAAGAAGTATGTAAAGGGGTCTCCTAAGCGAATAAATAACCCCAAATCCTAAGTCCGACAGCCTAAAGTATTATGAAGGTTAAGTCTCGGCAAGAGAAACACTGTGGATGCAAAGCGAAGCCAGATCCGTGGTCCGAAATCCATCTCATCGAAAAGCTGCATGATGGATAACCAAAAGGGTGGTAGCGATGGGTGATACTGCCGGACAGATGGCAGCGGGAGGGCTCGTCGCGGGGAGAAGAGTGGTAAGCGAAACCACCACAACGGCGCGAGATACTGGGGTGGTAGAGTCATAAAGCAATCCACAGTGCAGAGAGTATGTGGCCTAGATCGACGGTGCGGAGATGAAGGAAGGTGCACGAAGGAATGGACAGTGGGACCCGTCATCGGGGAAAAGTGGAACATTAAATGTGTCACTCATCTCTACCGTAGATGAAAAGCGAAGCCAGATCTAAGGTCCAACATCCATCTCGTCGAGAAGCTACGCGATGGATAACCAAAAAGGTGGTAGCGATGGGTGATACCGTTGGACAGGTGTCAACGCCATAGGTGATCGCGGGGAAGGAAAATGGTATCTAAAACCACTCTGGGAAACATCGGTGATGATCCATGGACACGTGGTAGCAATGGAATGACATAGAGTGGGTCCTACCTGGGATCCGACGAAAGGAAAGCATAAAATGTCACATCATAATATTAAATAAAGGTCTAGATCTGATGACTGAAAATCACCAATGAAAAATCAACGGCCAGGATCATCAAACAAGTGGCGGATAAAACCGAGGGTTAAGTAAAGAAGATTTATATGTAAAACCCTCAATAGATGTAGTAGGCATTTGTTTATTTCGAAAACTGTCAAGGTCTGAAAGTTCTCGGCGGGTGGGAGACGGTGATGGTGACTGGGCTTTCGACAGGAGCATTCCAGAAGATTTGCTGGCAACAGGTAGGCCCTTTCGACTAAGACTTGTCAGTAAAATAGATAATTCAGTAGAACCATGGAAGAAGGTTCCGCCGTGAACACAAGTAGAGTTAAGAATGCCCTGGAAGATAGGAATGGTAGTATTTTTTACACATTTACCCAACTGCCCGTGACTGAGATAAAAAGAAGGCTGAAAGGCCTGCGGGATGAAGGTACAGATGTACATAGGCTTTTTTAGTCATTTTTCATTTTGTTTTGTCCAGACCAGATCATGTCATTTCTTGAGTTCATCTCTTGGTGTGTATCCAACTATGAGGGATCTCAGAGAGTTATCATGAATAGCCGACAGAGTAAAATTGTCTGTTCCACAGAACCATAGGTAGTGCGTCGGTCGTTTGAAGTCCCTGTTTTTCTCCCACCCGAGTCTAAAGAGTTATCCAAAAAAGCATTGGTAACCCTCTATCGTAAGCATCCTCCTGAGAGTCGGCAAGCCATTTTTAGCACTTGCCTAAAACCAGACCTGGAAATTGAAGAAACCCCTTACCCAGTAGATGTTAGCATGTTTAATACCAATACCCAGTTGGTTCTGTCATTACTTGCATAGTTTTTTGGTCTTGATAGTGACAAGGGGGTGACGGAAGTGCAATTAAGCTTGTTGTATAGAATAAGCGTCGGCCCACCCCTGGTCAGTTATGAGTCAGTCCCTAGTCTCAGGTTTGAAAGTTTTATAGCAGAAAGCATTAACGCCCAATTGGCGGCTTTCCCGAACACTAGATGTTTCCATTTTCAGGCCCATCTGATGAAGTTGGTTATGGACAGTAACCACAATGAGTTACGTTTCCCACCGGAATTTTATGGTGGTGACTTGGAAGACACCATGTTCAATTACATGAATTCTATGTTATCTACGTTGTAAAAATTATTTTTTGAAGAAGGGATGCCAAGAGTATTGCCTGAAATGAAAACGTTGTTGCAGTTGAAAAGGGAAGTAGGAGTAGGAGACTGGTTTTTATCCAGAGACTCCACAATCATCCAGCTGTATGGGTTTACACTCAAAACTTACATGCTACAAGCCTTTTTGACATCCAGAATTTTCTCTTTGGAATTTATCAGACAAAAGCTGACCCTGGAAGAAGAGCTTTTTGAAAAGTTCAGGAAAGGAACAGATTGAAATTTCCTTGGGTCGTTGGCCCATTCATTGTAAATAATAAAGAGGCCATTGCAGAAGTATAGAATTTGATGGAAGGATTTGAGTTTGAAAAAGATGTCCCAGCAAGCTACAATCCTTATCATATAACCTTTGACAGAAGGAAGCTGAATAACCAGAGCGGTTTCAAGCATAAAGAAATAGAAGGGTTATCGGCCAAAAGGAATTTGTTGCAATACGGACTAGAAGCAGAAACGGCCCCTGGCTTGCAAGGCGAGGAGCTTGCTTTGCTGAAGGAAGCTATAGAAATGGAAGAAGTGCCTAGGACTATCGAAGTGGGAGAGAAGAGGAATTTGCACGAAATCTTAGAAGAGTATGATGAAGAAAGAGGAAAGAGATGCAGAGTTGGGGACCAGGAATTGGCCCAAACACAAGTTGTCGCAACTATTTCAATGGAAGCCGAAGATAATAGAGAAAAGGAAAATCCAATTCCCGGTGTGCAGGTAAGGGAGTACAATTTCCAAGAAGCTCATGAAAGTGGGGATACAAGTAAGTTCTCTTCAAGAGAGAAGATGTTTCAGAAATATGCACAGGACAAGCAGGCCTTGGCTCAGCAGATATACGACCTATTGCCAAAGGCTTGAAACTTGTCGAAATCAGGCATCTCCCTAGTAGCCAACCGAAATGTGAAGGCAGGTACTCTGAATGTGGCGGTGGCTACCTCGAGTAAACTGACCGAGGTGACGTATGATTTAATGAAAATATCGGCCCCCGATAAGGTCCAGATGCATAAGCAACTAGGGGACGTTATTTATGAAGATTATATACAGGCGAAGCTAAAAGTGGATAAGTTTGAAGAAATAATCAGTAAAATGGACACTCAGTTCAGACAAGAAAAACAAGAGAACAAAGCACACTAATAGCAAATCAGGAAGATACAATTAGATCTGGTTGCTAGCTATGGTAGTGGTAAAGCTACTAAGAAATTGTTGACGAATAAGGAAAACCTGATCCAGACATTACAGAAGAAAGCAAAAATCTCAAATACCCAGTTGATCCAAACTCCTGAAGTGACTAAGTTGGAACAGGAGAAAGAAGCCTTAGTCAAATAAATCAGTGAAAGTCGGGCTGAATAGCTAAAGTTGACTGAGAAAAAGACAGATTGGGCAGAGGGAAATTTAATTTTGGAGAAACGAATTGAAGACTTGAAAGATAACTTGCCCATTTTGAGCATGCGGCCCACCCAGGCAAATCAAGAGAAGGAGAAAGATAATACTGATAGCCTCTCACGAGCTATGTCACCGGTTAGTCTCAAGGAAGTAGAGATCAAAGAAATAAAGGAAAGGACTTCGAAACTAGAAGAATAGAACATGCATATGGAAGAAGAAGTGAAAAAATTGGAGAAAGAAAATAAAGTGATGGTATTAACAAATCACCGATTTGTCTCCCAAGTAACTGGGCATATCCCTATGTAGATGGGAAAATATCTAATCTGGGACGAGATTATAGAGATCACTACAAATCTCAGGACATATTTAATCTCCTTGAATGCTCGGGAGAGAGCAATAAAGAAAGCTTTGAAGAGTTGTGCATTAACCAGAAGTAACTTGCAACTTAGACCTAAGGAAATAGCTCAAGACGCCATAGACTTCTTGAAACCTCAATCTGAAGAACAATTGGGTGCTCTGAATATAAAAAATAGAGTGGCCTCTATTGCTTGGGCATGGAGGACGCTAGGTAAGTTTTCCCTCGTAGAAGAGCTGGAGGACTGATGTGCATCAATGAACGAGCAGATTGCAGAGATAAAGAAAGGGTTCGAGAAAATCTTTTAGAAAGGGTTTCCTTCTCTTTGGAACGAAAGCAAGGAACTCATCTTACATAATGATTACTAAAACCTGCTATGTATCTTAAAGATGGACCATGAAAAATTCTAGATGTTGAGCCAGATCCTCACAGGAAAAATACTGTTGGAAAAGCTCGCACCTGATTTCGAGATCCTGAACCAGCTGAGAAGTTTGAGCGAAAGAGCTTTCGTATTGTCAAATGACGAAAATGTGGAGCTAAACGTATTGGTGAAAGAGATGGCATCGCATGAGAGCATCATGGCCTACCAATGGGGTTATGTGGAGAAGTTCGAGAAAATGAAAAATTCACTTCAGACTCTTTAGTAGTGGTTATTTGTTTTTTTATTTTCAAAGGATTGATGTTATGAGCAAAAGGCTTCTAAGACATTCCTTTTTTAGAATAACACCTATGTAATATTTTTTGAGGTGGCTAAATGGATAGCCAGCTGGAACTTTTATACTTACTATGTTTACTTTACTATGATGTCAATTCCTTTCGATAATAATATCGGCAAATGTAAAAGGTAGTTAGGACGGCTCTACGTGTTTTTTGTTTGAAAACAGTTGTGGAAAACCAATTTTTGATGAGATGGCATATGGTTGTAACTATTTTCTGTTTTGAAGGAGCCGAGCCTAGAGCTCGAAGGTATCTATATATACATGTGTAATCGAAGGCACAAGGGTTTGAAATCTTATGATAAAACTATTTGTGTTTTTATGATTAGTTTGTAAGACTTTCTCTTTGAGTTGTTTAATAGAAATTGTAGAGCTGAATCCGGCGTTTTGGCAAGGATTCTTGTGTAATCGGTCTGGTAGTCTATATATTCCTTTTTTCCCATGTGCAAATGTGTTTCTCTCTTTGTTATTCCATTTTGTGTTATTTCCTTCATGCTTGGATCAGGGTAACAGTTAAGTACAATTCATAGAGATTATGCTCTGCTTAGCTTATTCTGAGTATTTCACCAAATATATTTTGCTAAAGTCGATGTAGGATTCATCCTTGATAGATGCCTTACATTGATGGATTGTTTCTTTTCTCTTCTGTTCCACAAATTAAAGCTCTTTGACTACTAGCTGCTTGCTACCTTGTCCTTGTGAATCCATTTGCAGAATCTTTGTGAATATTGCTTTCAGATTTTTGTTAAATGTGACTCCATTTCCCAAATGAAATTCATGTGTTTTCAACCAAACATTTTGCGAACCCTTTTCATTTCCTAAACATAAATTTGATCTTCTGTATAATTGTTGCAATTGAATATCTTAGCCATGAATGCTGGTGTTCATTTTTCATTATTGACAATTTTGATTATTCCAGTCCTTTCACGAGATCATAGAGAGATCCCTCTCTATTTATGTTTGATCAGAAGCGTAAACCAAAGATTGGTTAGTGGTTACCTGAGATTACCCTCTTTCAGCCTTGGGGGTCAGTTTTGGTGTTAACACAGGGATAATATGAAAAATTGTATGATGACTGTTATGAACAGTCTTGATATGATGAACACATCTATTTCCTTCCAGCTATGACATGAATTACTATATTTATCTATCGAATTCAATGGAAAAATGCATATCTTATCATCTATTCTTAATTTGCGTATCTATACTGGAGTACGATGAACAAAACAACATGGGGAAAAATATAGATACTGGTTTATCAATTCAAAACATCTTTTAAACTTTACATTCAGACTTCAAACGAATTTAGAATTAGATTCAATTTCGAAAACAAGAAACAGAGATTACTAAATATACAGAATAAATCTACTAGCTAAGATAAGGTAGAAAATTTGTAAGAACCTGGATAAATCTGTAGGGTAACAAACAGCCCAAGAAAACTGTTCCACCCAACCAATTCCTGAAAATAGTCTAGAACTACCTTAGGCCCCCGAGCCTGTTCACTGAACCACCCAACCAATTCCTGAAAATAGTCTAGAACTACCTTAGGACCCCCGATCCTGTTCACTGAACCACCAGGAGGAAGAAACTCAGGAAATAGGACTTCTTCTTGCAGTAGCCAATAACTTCTGAATCTTCAATAGCTAGCAGTCTAATAGATTTGCGCTAGCATCTCTGGTTCTTCTCAGCAATATGCAGACTTAAGATTTCACTCACAACTAGCCTCCCTATTCGAATCTCTCAGTGATCACCTGATACACATGAGGAAATATTCTGCAGAAAATATTGATTAAGAGCCGCCTGCTCAATTTGAATTTGTCTTTTATAGGCTGCTTAGGCCTTTTCAGATGTTACTGGGTCATTAAATGAGCTGCCTGCTCACTCCCTCCACCCGGGGGATAATGCCACATTTTTAGGGGTAGTTTTCCCATAACCAACAGCTAGTGGTGTGATGCAATTGCTGCCATCTGTCCCATACCTTCCAACAGCTTCCATTCCTCCTAGTGGGTCAGTGAACACTCATTTAATAGTCCTCTTGGGTGTTTGTCTGCTAATTAATTTATTTAAATAATAATATTCAATAATTACATTCATCCTTGATCAAAACTGATCATAATTACAAAACTTTGTAATTAAATTTAACATAAATTATTTTGCAAATAAAATAATAATTTTCAGAAATTTGGGTAGGTGACAGTCATACAGTCATGCAATTATCTTAGCCAATGCTTCAATACAACATTTATCCATATCCCGTGACTTCCTAGATGCCTTCCAATCTCTACCAGAACATTGTTAAGATTGTGCACAACTCCCAACATGTCAGCAAAGATGTTTCATTCTAAATAAGTAGCAATGGAATGTTGTACAATGCCATAGGCCACTTACCCATGTATATTAGTAGTATACTGTTCATCAATGCAACTATTCTAATATGCATAATACACAACCTAATTCTAGGAACATGAATATATACAGTATTATTTAAACAATAAAATATGCAAGGAATGATAATTCAAATACTTATCTTTGTTTGTTTGTTGGGTTGACTCCCTCTCATTCTTTGCTTCTTTTCTGCAACTCCATTCTGATGTGGATTGTGAGAAGTGGTCAACTCCCTCTGAATATTTGCATCCTTGCAGAAACTACTCGAGTGTGCTCCCTCTTGATCTTTACTTCCTGGATTACCTGTCCTTGAAATTATATCCATCCTCGATCACTATGCATGCTTACAAGTATCATTATTGTGATATCCTCGAGATCTCATACATAATCATACATTTATTAGTATATTCTCAATACTATCAAAACACAATAATCTTAAGCATGTATAGTCATGATCATTTCAAACACAGATAATAAACATAGTATTCAAGGTTTCAGGGAAGACCTCTTTTACTCATGCATATTCTTATTTGATCTTAGGACTCTTCTGGTTAGTCAAATCATTAATCAAGATAAGAGACATAATATGCATAAACCCTTGATTACTTACATTTCTAACTTTATGAATAAACATAACCAATCATACCAAGTATACTTATATAAGGGATCCTAACACAAGGTAAGATTCTAACTTGATATAGGAAAAACATACCTCGATTACTATGTTAGCTAGTAATGTCTAACATACCCGCTTGATGTCTTCTGGTTATTTTCAATGACTTGTGCTAGTAACCTACATGTCTCAATTGTAGAACCAAGTTATACATACCTCGTAAGTAGATATTCTATGACAATGGATGAATCTTTGTCTTCATGTCACCATGATCATATGTTCTTGAAGTAGAACATGATCTGTCTTTCTTGGTGTACCTTTCATGTTAGCAAACAACATAAACCTCATACAACATCACAATGCATTAGTACCATCATAAGTGTCAAAACCTTAATCAATGAGTATCTTCTATCATGCATTCATAATTTTATTAAGGTGATACAACAAGTCTAAATTTAATCAAGATTGTACTAACCGTAATAATATGAAGACAAACATACCATAAACTTAATCATGAACAAATATTGAAACATACCTGGATAAGTCATACCTGTTGAGATTGCTTGTGATCTTCTTATGTAAGGCCTTAGCCTCATCTCCCTCTGAAACAGGAACTTCTTCACTTATGCAGGCGACCAATCCATTCTCTTCTAGGATTAACCCAATCCACTTGATTTGCAGGAACTTGATCTAGAGCTGGATTAGGGTTTGTTAGTGAAACCCTAAAAATTTAAAATTTGAATTTCAAACTTCTGAAAGATAGAAAGATGCGCCTTGATGAGCTGATCAAGCTGGTATACTCAGAATTTGAAAACTGCAAAGTTTCACCCCTCAAAATTGTCTTCGAAACTTCCGGATCTTCTGGACAGGATCCCGAACTAGGGTTTGATAAAGACCACCCTTCTTCCCAACCAAAAGGTTCGATCCAAATATCTAAACTTCTATTTTTCTGAGGAGCTTCTAGCCATGGTCACAGACTTCCAAAATTCCTACTTTTGCAGAAGCCCTAATTTTCCATCTTTCCGATCAAAGTCCCGAACTGGGGTTTGATCAAGCCTGGCCTTCTGCCCAACCAAAAAATCTGATCTTGGTCTCTAAATTTTTATTTTGATGAGTAGCATCCAGCCATGGTATCCGATTACAAAAATTCCAACTTTCTCCGAAACCCTAAATTCCCGAAGCCATGAATGAAGGTGCTCAAAAATATTTCTATTTTGACATAAATATGCACCTGATTGTTTCTAGTTTAACTCTGAACTTTCTAATCCATAGGGTCTAAACAATATTCGTGAGGTAGCCTAACCTGTCATCTTTCCAACCCCACAGGTCTGACCTCAAATTTATTCTCTGAGAGAGAGTTATGCCAAGTGTCGCAACATGACCTATTTATGGGATAAAACAGGAGAGCTAACTTGTATAGCTTACCACATGTCCCTGGCTCGTTTTCGGCCTCTGAAACAGTTACCTGAGCAATTACAATCTGTGCACTACCTGACACATTTTACAAAATTTCATTTGGAGCTTCCTAGACGAAGTTATGACCTTTTTTCCTAGGTCACCTGTTTATGACTCAGATCTGGAAGAGGCAGAAACCCTAGATTGTACATATCACAAAACACAAAGTAAAACGAATTAGAAGTTGTACTTTAGACACAAGGTACATGGGGATCGGATCTTCAACCTATAAAAGTTTTAGATCTGAAATTTTTTCTAAAATGGATTTATAGCAAAAGTGCTATGATGACTAGTTTTTTCTATATCAAGCCCTAGTATCGCAAGTGCAACAAGTGTCACACATGCCATACCATGCCTTCTTTTAGGCTAGCTCTGATACCATGTTAATTTTTCAGAATTTGCATCAATCTGATCTAGGATCTTAAGTGAGAGAACAACATGTACAACATATCAATCATGGACACAATAATGCAAGCACACAAGAGACACAGAGTTTACTTGGGGAAAACCATAAAGGTGAAAAACCCCAATAACTTCCTCAGAGATAGATAGAGCAATGATACAACCCAAGCATAAGAGATAGACATCTCCTAGCAGCAGCTTCTCCTCCTTCACAAGTGCGCCACTCTCCAAAGAGTGTGTGAGAGAATAGAATGATGAAATAGAGTGCCTCCCGCACTCTATTTATAATTGACTTGACTTGCCTAATAACCTTTACTAGGTCGGCCTCAACTTAACCACATAACACAATGCTGACTGGGCCGACACCCAATAGGGTGGTCTAATAACCCATCAAGTATAAGTTACGACACTTACAATATAAATGACGACACTTCCGTATAGAGGAATAATAACATCTCTATAGGAATACAAACACTTCCGTATAGAGGAATAATAACATCTCTATAGGAGTACAATATACATAGATGAAATACATGGGTGAAATACATTCTGAAGTTACATATACATCAACACTCCCTCTTAACTAGGAATTTATTTCTCGACACAGATCTTGAAATAATTTTGACGAGATGATGAAATGTTGGATGATGAAACCTAATAGTTTCGTGCCCAAGGTGGATGATCTCTATCCTATTATTTGGTTCAAGGAACCTTACTCTTTACTCGCAACCATGCTTTGCAGGCTTTTTGGTCTCCCCAATTGCTTAGTTTTCAAGGCTGAATGGGCTCCCATAGCCCATCATGTGTTAAAAATAGGTGAATCCTTTCCCTGGGCATCCATCCTGTCATCAGAAATTAAGACACAAATTAAAAACTATGAAAAGGCACCTGCCTCAAAGAAGCCACATTTCTATCTATCAGCCTACATCCTTGATGTCTTCTGCACTGACTTTCAATATCCTAACTTGGGGTGGAATTGGACTCCTGAGGCTCCACCAGTTCATATATACCATTCTGCATTATGGGAAAGCAATTATCTACCCTAGCTTTATGAAATTTGTAAGACCACTTCATGGGTACCATTTATTTTAAATTATTTCACTAGGAAGCTCCTGCCTTCTCAGTAGATGCTAGAACCTTCATCAACACCATTGGGGACTGGTATGTTTATGAGTCTTTTTCATATATCAGAGTTTGGGGAAGTGACATTGTTCACCTGTTTCCCAGAATTGTACCTGATAGGTTGTTTATTCAAGAAGTTTCCTATCAGACTGTCACTGCTGGAGTCTACAAGAAACTTATTGGTCCTAAAAAGAGAGGCTAGCCTAATTTCTCTCTAAATATTGGCCCACTAGTTATTCCTACTTCAACCTGGGCTGCTGTACTTGGTGATCAGTTGGCTCCTTTGAAGTTGGGAAAAGCACTCAAAAGAAAGCATGATCCCAAGAAATTCTTGGATGCACACTTCAAGCAATATCACAGGAATATGGACTATGTCCATGAAGATTTTCCAGATGACTCTATCTATCGAGGGGTGAACACCTTCCCTGAAGTGTTAGCAAGAGCTAAGAGCTTGGATGAGCAGCAACAGATTATGGCATTTCACAAAGAAATAAAATCTCAGGTTTATGGGCAAAGAACCTTGGAGTTGAATATCACTGAACAGGTTAGAAGGAGTAGAGAACAAAAGCAAATTCATCTAGCCAATGCTTCCTTAATGTTTACTTATACAGATGGAGACAAAGGTAAAAATTCCATGGAGGAACCTCCTCAGATTAAAACGACTGAGTAGGTTAAATCCTTGTTGTAGACATCTCAAAATTTTCAGCAACATTTGGCAAAATTCACTTCGGTGTTGGGTACCAAGACAACTGAATCGCCCAAGGTTGCTATGAGTGTTCAAGTAACTGCTGCAGCTTCGCAGTTGGTTGATGAATCGACAATGATTGAAGATAATCCTCGTAAGAGATAGAAAGTTCAGGTTTCCACATCTGAAGTTCCTACTGTTGATCTCACTAACAGTGATGTACAAGATGAGCCATAGGCTGCAATTCAAGTGACTGAAGAAGTACCTAAAAAGGCAACTAACAAAGTTGTGGAAGAAGTCACTAGGGAAGTGACAAACAACTCACAGTCACTTACAGACTTGTTGGACAGTATTGAAATGGACCATTCTGATCTTGATCAACCAATTTTGAAACTTACCTCTACTAACCCTGACATCATAGTTCCATCACTTTTGTTACCACCTATCCAGGATCTTTCTATTTTGCCTGCAGGGGAAATCCCACCACTCTCTATTTCACAGTTTTTTCACACTTTGACTCATAGGGCCACCCCTTTTCCTAGTAACTCAGTTTCTTTTTCCATTCCTTCTTCTATACTTGCAGAAGCCCAGTCCTCGACTAGCCTTCTGCAATTACCCACATATACTTTTATCATTACCCACTGATAGAGATTCAGTCACAACTACTTCTTCATTACCATCAGCTGCTAATGGTGACTAAGTTCTCCTTTATGAAGCTATCACTTCAATCCCTTCTCCTACTATTCTCTCATCAATTCCTCAAATTGTTTCTACCCCTATTATTGTTCCTCAAGTTAGCATGCCTATGCCCGATGCCATGGCCACTCAAACTCCCTCATTGGTTTCAACAGAAAATGTTATTTCAGTCACTTCTGAAGTAATAACTGAATGGGAGGATGATGAAATAGTCCCTTTTGGACATTACTTCTACACTAAGGATAATAAGGTAGTGGTAAAGAGGGGTAAGAAGTGAAGCATTGATAAAAAAGGCTTAGAAGTGTCTGTTCCTAACCAAATAGTCTCAGCTCAACAAGACAGCAACCCTCATACAAGGGAAATTGAGGCAACTACAGCGCTAGGGGCATTTGTAGGAGCAAACCTTGATTCAATACAGGTTCTCAATAAAGGAATTGATCAAAAGAGGGAAGAAGTGGAGAAGCTTCAAGAAGAGATGGCAAAGGTGAAAGAGTAACACCAAATTTATGTTGATGATCTTAGAAGGATTTGGGAAGATAAGTTGGGATATGAGGAGTGCAAGAGCCAATCTTTGCATGTTGAAATTCAAAGATTACAAGCTGAGAATTCTGCCAATGTTCAACAAATTGCTTTATTGCAAAAACACTATGAGGATGCAACTGCAAGTGCAGCCTCTTCTAATTTCTTCAAGATGACATCTCAGGAATTCAAGGACTTGGCTTCTCAAGTCAATAAAGAGTATCACGAATACCTGGAAAAGCTGTTTTGCACATTGGATGAAATTAGAGAAACTCATATCACTTTTGGCAAGATGCTTAGTGCCTTTGAAAGGAAGGAAGGTAAAAGGTTTGAGGCTTCCAAGGCATATAATAACATTGTTGAATGGCAGAAGTACATCAAAGACATTCCAGAAGGGTTTTCCATGCCTAGCAGTTTTCAATTTAAGAAGATCAGAGGTGCGTTGAATACTTGGTTCGAAATAAACAAATCAATTGATGATATTCTTAAAAAAGCCCGAGCCATCTATAGCAGGTGATGGTATGAAGTAGATAATGTTATGTTGGCTCTCCAGTTTCCTACCATGGAACTCATCGAATATGCATGTCCACCTAAATTGAAGATTGAGGAAGTTGAGCGTAAGTTTGATGAAGTTCAGCAGCAAATTCAGCTTCTAGAAGAAGTCAAGGTTGATGACGTGGAACAGTTGATTAGGGAGCCAGTTTCCCTGGAACGTAAGATCCAAGTATACATCCGTATATGGCATAAGATGGCAAAGAATGAGATGGAGATATTCGAATGCAATGCCTAGTTGGGACTCAAGTCAGCAAATTATCCTATGATAGATGAGCTGTTAGAGATTTGGGGCAAATGGAAAGATGTCCTAGGACATTAGGTTATTTTTTATTTTCTGGATCCCTATTTTTTGTGGATCTCCATTTTTGTACCCTGTTGTAGTTCTTATTGGACATATGCCTCTTTTGAAAAGGGGTGGATAATTTTGGGATTGGGAATCAGCAGGAGACGACTGGGGATTCTCTGTCTTACTGGAGCTTTGTAATTTTGTTTGCAGAACTCATTAATACAGTAAAGTAATTTTATTGAATCTTTTCCTGTTTATTGTTCAAGTTTATTTGACAATGCCTGATTTTGTATCTTAAATTGTCATCTACAGTATGTGATCCCTTTTGCATGTATGAATTAATGCACAAGTCTGTTGTATTGATTTCTCTTATGGCTGATCTATGTATAAAATATCTTGTTGAATTTCCTTAATTAAGATATTTTTCTTTATCGATTTCTGCAAATGATTCACATGCTATTTGATCAATGTTAATTTTTCAATTGACATAGTGATCACAGATTGATCTTGAATAGGTTTAAATTACTTGTATTATTCTCTTTTAATTTTCATTAATTGGTGATGATTTAAGTAAACAAGTAAAATGCATCTTTTAGATTTCCGTTGGCAAACATGCTTGTTCCTTTCACGTCAAGACCGATCTGCACAACAACAAGTCTTCCTTAGAATAGATTCTAACTTAGATTAGGATCCCTCCCCTCATGTTCTCCACGTGCTTTGGGGATGGCCCCATAGATCATGCTGACATCCGTAGCCGGGGGATAATGCTCCTCGAACTCAAGTTTACTTGTGGAAGTAATTGTAAATAAGTAACTTTACACATTTACATTAGTATCATAATAGTAGCATTATATGAAAGCTATTCTATTCTTTCTTTTTCTTTTTTTTAATAGAAACATCCTTTTTTTAAATAGAAACATTCTTTCCTTTTGTTTTTTTAAATCGAAGAATTATTTCTTTTTTTCTTTTTCTAAATAGAATGAAATCTCATAAAAAGAATGAAAAGTGTTGTTAGTTATTATTATTTTTTAATTAAAGCCCTTCATGCTAGAAGGGAGGTATGAATATATAACCTTCAAATGTCAATTTAAAATAAAAAAATGCAATTTCTGATTTGAAAAGTGTTCAAAATTGCAATTTTCATTTGTAATTGTTCAAAATTTTAAGGTGAAAAGCTATAACATATAAAAATAGTTTTTCCCGACTTCCGTTTTCTGACAACAAGGATCGGTCGCCCCTTCTTTTTGTAGTTAATTGGGAAAACCTGTATCCAACAATTTAGCTATATCCATAATGGAGAACACAAGAAGGATCGACCGACCCTTCTTGCAGTGTCAAAATATTATGAAAATAATATTGGTAATAACAGTCGACGGACACTTCTTGCAGTGTCGAACTATTATGAAAATAATATGAGGAATAAGAAGGGTCGCGTGGCCCTTCAACTACGAGGGAATTGTAAAAATAGTGTTAGGATATTCCTATACTCCATCCTAGTCCCACCAGTATTTTGATCATTTACATTTTCAGTCATGCATGCACCTTTTAGGGTTTGCATGCATTCTAGGGTTTGCATGCATCCCAGTCATCAGTCCAGCACCTATCCCTTAGTTAGCCAGCCCCCAGGAGCTTCTCACTATTCAGTTTTAGCCCTCCAGTTGCTTAATGCGCCCTTCTTCCTTGATTTTAGGGAGCAACTCGCCCTCCTTCACCTACCAGTCCAGTTGTCACTCAATTACACTGATTTACACTCAGTTACAGTCAGTCAAACTCAGTTACACTTAGTTACACTCAGTTACAGTCAGTTACACTCAGTTACATTCAATTACATTCAATTACACTCAGTTACGTTGAGTTACACTCAGTTACACCTACCAGAGTTAGTTTGACTGATGGTTGACAGTTACTTGAGCATTGATGACTCCACTGATGATGATGAAGACTTCCATTTGCGCTCCGATGATCATGATGACACCTAGTTGTGCTCCGATGACACTCCAGTGATCCTTTGATCACTCCATGAAGGCTAATTCGAATTGCCACCTTAGGCATTCGAATTCCTCATGCATTGTATTATTTATATGTCCATTTGTGATTAATAATTAAGTATGACCGAAGTATCATTGCTTCTATCTGAGTTCTACTGTACCATATTATTCTGTTGCTCATTATACTGCATGTATCACTCTTCTTCTATTTTCTTGCTTAATCATAATTATTCTCTTGTGAGATACATCATCTCTTAGATCTGCTGTGAGGATTTTCACATGGTATCAGAGCATGTTGAGAGAATTGTTTATCTCCATTCTTGAGAGTTTTTTTTTGCAGGTTATTACCAAGATTTCGAGTGCAGCAGTTGCAGCAGTTTCTGCATTTTTACAGCAGTAGCAGTTGCAGTTATTCTATATTGTTTTTGCAGGTCCTCTACAGCTTCAATGTATTCATCAGGAATTACTCCTCTTGATCCACTCAACTATGATGAATGGAAACCAAGAATGATAGCAGACTTGAAGATCCATGATCGTTTTTATTGTTATTTTGAAAGAGAGTTCGAATCCCCTGAAGAGAAGATTGACTGGTTAAATAAAAGAGACATGCACTTTGCAGCAATAATGTTTTCTTTGTGTGCATACCAGAGATTCCAATTCAAATACCGTGATGGTGTTGAAATTCCAAGAGAGTTATGGACTCCAAAAGAGATATGGGCTCACCTGGATGGAAAATTTGGCAGAGAGAATCAAGGACTTGGTCCCAACCCATTCGAAAGAAAACAAAGTGATGCATTCGCTCCTCTTGATGGTCTCTCAGATCATGAACCAGTGTCATCTCATATTGAATTTGCTGACAAAGAACTTGCAGATTCTCCGCTCATGCTCAAACTTTCTTCTCTTTCTGTGCCAGCTCACACTCTAGATATTGCAGAAGGTCCTAAATCCTCTCTTGCACCAGAGTCTGTTGGTTTGCATCATGATCACATGATTATTTCAGAGGTCAAATCAGCTAATGGAGGTAATGCATTCGCTCCTCTTCAACAAACATCTCTTTTATACTACTATATGATCATAAATTCATGCTTTCAGAAGGTCATTGAAGAATATGGCCATTGCCATTTGCTTGGGATAATTTCTCATGCATCTACTGGTTTTGATCTCCCCTCTGATGGTTCAAAGGAGATCTCAAGAAGCCATGATTCAAGTCTTGTATCTAATTTGGGTTCTAAGCAATTACTGCTTGGGAAAATTTCTCATGCATATGATAGTTTTGATCTCACCCCTGCTGGTTCAAAGGAGATCTCAAGAAACTGTTTTGAAAGTCTTAAATCTGATTTTTATTTCAAGCAAACATGTAATAGTTCTTTTTGGCATAATCTCACCCATGGTGGTTCGAAGGAGAAGACAAAGGACTATATGCACATTCAAAAATTTGATCCTACCTCAGCTGATTCGAATCACAGGTTCAAGGATCATTCTAATACTGTTGGATTTGTTCTCATCACATTCGATCTGAAGAGCAAGTACAAGCACATGCTTTTTGAGCATGATCCACTTCTTCCCAAGAAGAAGATACCTCCAGACATATGACCAAGCATCACACATGCTTGAGTTTGGAGCTTTTATTTTTTATGTGTGCCTTACAGTCTATTTTTTGAGGAGTGTTTCCCATGAAATTTTCCCACTTCCTTGGTTTATTGATTGTTATTATTCATTGTATTGGGTGACCTTTGGTCTTAGTTACCAGGGCCCAGGATGGATTAAGGGGGGGTGTTAGGATATTCCTATACTCCATCCTAGTCCCACCAGTATTTTGATCATTTACATTTTCAGTCATGCATGCACCTTTTAGGGTTTGCATGCATTCTAGGGTTTGCATGCATTTTGCATGCATCCCAGTCATCAGTCCAGCACCTAGCCCTCAGTTAGCCAGCCCCCAGGAGCTTCTCACTATTCAGTTTTAGCCCTCCAGTTGCTTAATGCACCCTTCTTCCTTGATTTTAGGGAGCAACTCGCCCTCCTTCACCTACCAGTCCAGTTGTCACTCAGTTACACTCAGTTACAGTCAGTCACACTCAGTTACACTTAGTTACACTCAGTTACACTCAGTTACACTCAGTTACACTGAGTTACATTCAGTTACATTCAGTTACACTAAGTTACATTGAGTTACACTCAGTTACACCTACCAGAGTTAGTTTGACTGATGGTTGACAGTTACTTGAGCATTGATGACTCCACTGATGATGATGAAGACTTCCAGTTGCGCTCCGATGATCATGAGGACACCTAGTTGTGCTCCGATGACACTCCAGTGATCCTTTGATCACTCCATGAAGGCTAATTCGAATTGCCACCTTAGGCATTCGAATTCCTCATGCATTGTATTATTTATATGTCCATTTGTGATTAATAATTAAGTATGACCGAAGTATTATTGCTTCTATCTGAGTTCTACTATACCATATTATTCTGTTTCTCATTATACTGCATGTATCACTCTTCTTCTATTTTCTTGCTTAATCATAATTATTCTCTTGTGAGATACATCATCTCTTAGATCTTCTGTGAGGATTTTCACAAATAGAACACCTTGGAATTTATATCATATAAAAATGGTTTGTCCTGACTTCCATTTTATGACAAGAAGGATCGGCTGCCCCTTCTTTTTGTTGTTAATTATCAAAACCTTTATCCAGGAATTCAGCTATAGCCATAATGGATAATACAATAAGGATCGACAGACCCTTCTTGGAGTTTCGAAATATTATGAAAAGAATATTTGGAATAAGAAGGGTCGGCCGACCCTTCATTTAGGATGGAATTGTAACAATATAAAACCTTGGAGAAAGAGCGGCCGCTCTTTCTCTGAGAATATTTCCACTTGTCAGCAAAGTCTTTAAATCAAAACGTCTATAAATTTTGTTGTTAAAATGTTGATATCTAGTATTCTAGGGTGACACATGGAATGATCATATTGTGACACGTGGCATATTTGATTTGACACACTGAGTATAAGGAGGTTACTATTTTTTATTTGATTTGGCACATTGAGTATAGCGAAGTTACTAATGCGGGTTTAACCACAACACAATCAAGAAATGAAAATTCACTCAGTAGTTTTAAGGATTAGGCACATGCAAGATTACCCTGTAGCTGGAATGCTAATTGAAAAATTAACATGAATTTATTAATTTATGTTAATCATTTGCATAAATAGATAAATGTTCTAATTAAATAAATTCACTAAAAACATAAAACACACACAGATCATTAGTGAAGACAAATCCAAACTGTAGATCAACCTAATCAGAGGCAGGAGGCGGGATATGATTAAACATGACAATGCTATGTAAAGAAAACTAATCAGAGGTAGGATAGTTGATTAAAGAGATTTTGTTTGGTGATTAAAGAATATGATATGAACAACCCATCAATATAGATCTTATGATAATGAATTCTATACTGAATTAAGCAGAAAATGGTAGTGGATGCTTGAAATGAAAGCAACAGAGCATAATAATTATGACTTATGTCCCGATACAACACTTATCCAAGCATGAAAAAGCATAATAGTATGAATTAAACAGTGAGAGAAACATTCACATAAGCTAAGAAGTAAACAGACTCTAAGATGAATAACACAAGAATCTATGATAGAAAACCTTGCTTGGCCTAGCCAGAATCTCAGACTGCTTAATAACACAGGGAATTCACGAGTCCAACAAAAGTTTCCAACCCTTTCTCCTTCTATTACATTGCTTACATAGATGCTCAGAGCCTTCCGGCTCAAGCTGCCTCAACAAGAAGTTGTTACAATGTAGGTGACACCTATTCAAAAAGGTTAGCCACCCTCAGGAACTAGTTACAAAAAAATGACAATGCTGGTAAAACTGGCTCAATTTCCTTTTACAAAATTACTGAGTATTTTTACTGAAAGACAATAGACTCTAACAAACTAAACAAAATGCTTCAGCGAATATTTCCTCCATGTTGCTATCCCACGATCATAGAATATTCAGCGGTTCAATATCAGCTTTCCCTTCCCATATTTCTCAATGAGCTTTCATATCTCGGCAACTGGCAGCTCTGAGGTGGCCAAATCCTTCATTAAGACTCAGATCTCAGTGTGGTCCCTATAAGAGTAGCTTCGCAGATGTGGACTAGCCTCCTTGAACATCATGCTTAACTCAAAATCCTTTGCCATTTTCTCCACCACTGTCTTCCTTGATAGCAACTGATCCATACCTGCAAATCGTTGAAATGCACTTTACATCCTGCCAATTTCTTCTGATATTCTTCTTCTGTGAGCATTGTTCCATCCTCCTCCCAAAAGAGAGGTAACCCTTTCTTGAACAAAGGGTCAAACATGTCTTTGAAATACTTGGTCTGTTGTTCCATGACATCTATTTTAGCTTGAATAGCCTTTACGTGCTAGTGCTTGTGCATCACTTTTTTGGCTCCAATAATGATGGAAACCCTATTTGTTACACCAATTGTCTTGACCTAGTCCTTAGATAAGCCGTTCAAGAATTTGATGGCATTCTCAGTATACTCTATAGGTTTTTTGTTCAATTTCTCATTTGTTGCTCTCACACTACTCTTGGCTAATTCTATCATTGTTTCCTTGTCCAAGACAAAATCGAGGAAGGGCCTCAATTTCCTTGCTTCTTCAACAATGCCATCCCATATTACCTGCTTGGCCTCTAGCAAGGAAGTCTTCCCTATAGCTTATCTTTCCAACTCGTCATATTTACCCTGCAACTCCTGGTGCTTGGCTTCCCAAGCCTCCTTTTCTCTTTCTGGATTATCCTTCAGGTTTTTCAGATTCACATTCTTCTTTTTTAATCTTGTTATTTCCACGTCTTCCAGACTAGCTTCAGCTATAGCCCTTACCAGGGAGAAATCACCAGCCTCTATGGATGGAGTGGCCATGCTTTCTACTTCTTGCTCTTTCTGCTGCAGTCTCTTCTCAAGCTCTTCCACTCTAGTCTCTTCGATTTCTCACTTGCCACCACAGTGGCTATATCTATCTACCATTGTTTTTCCTTCGCTTCAAACTTCAATAGCTTGGCCCTATAGTCTGTCAAGTCAGTCTGCAACTTCTCTTTCTTTTCCTCTAGTTCTGTTAGCTCAGAGACTGCTACTAACTAGGTAGAGGGGATTTTCAGCCCCTTTTTTAGAGATCGGATGATGTTGTCTTTAGGTTTTGAATAATGGCTCTTTTATCAGGCTGGCCCTTAGTGGCCACTATTTTGACCCTGCAATTTTTTGATCTTTTCCTTATGAGATTTGTTTTCCATCTTTTCCTGCTTGAGCTGGCTGGAAACCTTACTCTTACTGACCTATACCTTTGATAGCTCCAAAGCTGTCCTCAATAGTTTAGTATAAATAACATCCCCGGTTTCTTTGTGTAAGTTTATTACATCTGGGATAGGTATGTAATCTAAATTCATCCTTAGCTCAGTGGCCTTGCTCTTGGTGGCCAAGGCCAAACTAAGGGTGTTCTGAGCGAGGCTCCTGCTAGTCACTAAAGACACTTCTTTTCTTGAAATTTGCCTTAGTTCAGTATATAACTTGGACTCCTCTGAGGCTGCCCATGAGCCCACCTTGTATTCATATATCAACTCATCTCTAGTCTTGCCTAAGGAAACAAGCTAAGTGGTTGCTGGGTTAAACACATAATATTTGATCCCAAATGCTGGTAGCTTATCCACTTGTTTCTTTTTTCCTTTACGAGTCCCCACTGGTACTAGCTGCTACTCAGAGTCGTCAATTTTCTGCCACTTTGGGGATCTCTCAGCTTCCCCTTCTATGTCCATAGGGACAATGTTAGCTTCCTTGCTGGAGTTTATTAAGTTGATGGCCATAGGCATGGATCCTGGTGTTGATGTATATGTAACTTCGGAATGTATTTTACCCATGTGTATTGTATTCCTATAAAGATGTTATTATTCCTCTATATAGAAGTGTTTGTATTCCTATAGAGATGTTATTATTCCTCTATATAGAAGTGTTTGTATTCCTATAGAGATGTTATTATTCCTCTATATGGAAGTGTCGTCATTTATATTGTAAGTGTCATAACTTATACTTGATGGGTTATTAGACCACCTTGATGGGGTCGACCCGATATGAGTCATGTGGGTAAATGGGTTATTATACCACCAAGTGTGGGGTCATCCCAAATTAAGTTAACCATGGGTTATTAGTCCAAGCTAGACAAGTCGGCCCTATTAGTTTATTGGGCAAGACAGGACAAGTATAAATAGAGATCTCCTGATCTCTATTTGATCACTCACTCACTTCTATCTCTCTCAGAAAGTGGCGCACTTGTGAGGACGAGGATCATCTACTAGGAGAAGACTATCTATTGTAATTTGGTTGTACTTTGGTTGTATCATTGCTCTATCTATCTCTGAGGAAGTTGCGGGGTTTTTCACCTTCTTGGTTTTCCCCGGTGAAACTCTGTGTCTCTTGTGTGCTTGCATTATTGTGTTTATGATTGATATGCTGTATATATGCTGTAGATATGATGTACATGTTATTCTCTCAGTTAAGATCCTAGATCAGATTGAAATTTCTGAAAAACTAACATGGTATCAGAGCTCGCGTGAAAGAAGGCATGGTATGGCATGTATGACACTTGCTGCACTTACGATGCTAGGGCTTGATATAGCAAACACCAGTCATCATAGAAATTTCGCTATAAATCCATTTCAGCGAGGTTTAAGGATCTGAAACTCTTACAAGTCGGATATAAGATCCCCATGTACGTTGTGTCCAAAGCACAACTTCTAATTCGTTGTACTTTGTGTTTTATGATCTGTACAATCTAGGGTTTTTGCCTCTTCTAGATCTGAGTCATAAACAGGTGACCTAGGAAAAAAGGTCATAACTTGAGCTAGGAAGCTCCAAATGAAATTTTTTAAAAGTGACAGGTAGGTCACGGACTGTACTTTCACAATCCGAAGGTTCAGAGGCCGAAAGTGAGTCGGTGACACATGGAACTCCATACAAGTTCGCTCTCATGTTTTATCCCATAAACCAGTCATGTTGCGACACATGGCATAACTCTCTCTCAGAGAATCCAATTGAGGTCAGACCTATGGTGTTAGAAAGATGACAGGTCAGGCTACCACAGGTAGAAGTTTCATACCCTGTGGATTCGTAGTTTCATAGTTACACTAGAAACAATCAGGTGCATATTTCTGTCAAAACAGAATTGGATTTTGAGCACCTTCATTCATGGCTCCGAGAATTAGGGTTTCAGAGAAAGTTGGAATTTTTGTAATCGAAGACCACGGCTGAATTCTACTCATCAAAATAGAAATTTAAAGACCAATATCAAATTTTTTGGTTGGGCAGAAGGATGAGCTTGATCAAACCCTAGTTCGGGACTTTGATCGGAAAAGTGGAAAATTAGGGCTTCTACAAAAGTTGGAATTTTTGAAGTCTGTGACCACGACTGGAATCTCCTCAGAAAAATAGAAGTTTAGAGCTTTGGATCGAACCTTTTGGTTGGGCAGAAGGGTGGGCTTTATCAAACCCTAGTTCGGGATCCTGTTTAGAAGATCGAGAAGTTTCAAAGACAATTTTGAGGGGTGAAACTTTGCAGTTTTCAAATTTTGAGTATCAGATCATCAAGGCGCGTCCTTCTATCCTTTCAAAAGTTTGAAATTCAAAGTTTGAACTTTTAGGGTTTCTCTGACAAACCCTAATCCAGCTCCAGATCCATTTTATGCAAATCAAGTGGATTGGGTTAATCCTAGAAGAGAATTGTTTGCTCACCTGCATAAGTGAAGAAGTTCATGTTTCAGAGGGAGATGAGGCTAAGACCTTACATAAGAAGATTACAAGCAATCTCGATAGGTATGACCTATCCAGGTATGTTTCGAGATCTGTTCATGATTAAGTTTATGGTATGTTTGTTTTCACTAAGGTTAGTACAATCTTGATTAACTTTAGACTTGTCGTACCACCTTAATAAAATTATGAATGCAGATATTCATTGATTAGGGTTTTGACACTTATGATTGTACTAATGCCTTCTGGTGTTGTATGAGGTTGATGTTGTCCGCTAACATGAAAGGTACATCAAAGAAAGACAAATCATGTTCTAGTTCAAGAACATATGACCATGGAGACATGAAGACAAATATTCATTCATTATCATGGATCACATAGAAGATCTACTTACGAGGTATGTATAACTTGGTTCTATAATGGTTAACTTATGAGATATGCAGGTTACTAGCACAAGTCATTAAAGAACAAGAAGACATCATGTGGGTATGTTAGACATAGCTAGCTAACATGCTAATCCAGGTATGTTTTTCCTATATCAAGTTAAAATCCTACCTTGTGTTAGGATATCTTATATAAGTATACTTGGAGTGATTGATTATGATTATTCATGAAGTTATAGGTTTGAGTAATCATGGGCTTAGGCATATTATGTTTCTTACTTTAATTGATGATATGACTAACTAAAAGAGTCCTATATAAACCTTGAATACTAATGTTTATTACCTGTGTTTAAAATGATCATTACTATACATGTTTAAGATTATTGTGTTTCTGATAGTATTGAGATTATACTAATAAATGTATGATTATGTATGAGATCTCGAGGATATCACAATAATGATACTTTTAAGCATGCATAGTGATCTAGGATGGATATAAGTTCAAGGATAGGTAATCCAGGAAGCAAAGATCAAGACGGAGCACACTCGAGTAGTTTCTGCAAGGATGCAGATATTCAAAGGGAGTCGACCACTTCTCACAATCCACATCAGAATGGAGTTGCAGAAAATACTGAGAGGGAGTCAACCCAACAAACAAACAAAGATAAGTATTTGAATTATCATTTCTTGCATATTTGATTGGTTAAATAATAATGTTCAATGATGTATATACTGATGTTCCTAGAATTAGGCTGTGTATTTTGGCATATTAGAATAATTGCATTAATGAATAGCATACTATTAATATGCATGTAATGGGTAAGTGGCCTATGTCACTATACAACATTCCATTCTACTTATCTAGAATGAAACCTCTTTGCTGACATGTTGGGAGTTGTGCACACTCTTAAACAATGTTCTGGTAGAGATTGGAAGGCATCTAGAAAGTTACGGGATATGGATAAATGTTGTATTAAAGCATTGGCTAAAATAATTGCATGATTGTATGACATATTTCTATATATGTAAGAATTTGTTCTGAAAACTATGAGAAGTTTCTAATCATGCAATTTAACTTGTTTTGTAGGAAAGATCGTATACAAGCACCTACAAAAGAAGGACTACAACATTTGTTTCAGCAACAAAGTTATCTATTGAAGATATTGAATCTATTAAAGTTCCCATGATTTGGGAAGAATGCCATGATCGAGGAGTATCAGTCGATCATGAAGAATGATGTTTGGGATGCAGTCCCAAGACCTGAAGGGAAGTCTATTGTGATTTCCAAATGGATCTATAAGATCAAGCATGCTGCAGATGGTAGCACGGAGAAATACAAAGCGAGGTTTGTAGCTCATGGCTTCTCCCAGAAAGAGGGATTGAGTATGAAGAGACTTCTACACCTATAGCCAGATACACTTCCATTAGATCAGTACTTTCTCTAGCTACAGTGATGAAATGGAAGATACACCACATGACTGTCAAGACAACTTTCTTGAATGGTGTAGTCGAGGAGGAAGTTTATGTGGAGTAGCCACTTGGTTTTGAGACACATGACATGGAGTCATATGTGTGTAGACTGAAGAAAGAACTGTATGGTTTGAAATAGGAAGCCAGGACCTGGTATGGCAGGATCGATGGCTTTTTATCCAGTTTGGGATTTACCAAGAGTAAAGCGGACTCCAACCTTTACTACAAGGTTGAAGAAGGCAATTCAGTGATACTACTTTTGTATGTGGATGACCTGTTTGTTATAGGTGATGATAGATTTATTGCCGACACGCAGCGAAAGCTTGCTGCCGAGTTCGAGATGAAGAACTTGGACATGATGCACTACTTTGTAGGCATGGAGATGTGGCAGAGTGCAGATGGAATCTTCCTTGGACAAGGGAAGGATGCAGTAGAAATTCTGAAGAGGTTCGGGATAATGGACTGCAATTCCATGGCCACACCTATGGCATCGAACCTGAAGCTTCTGTGTGATGCTTCATCTGATCCAGTTGATGTCACGATGTATCATCAGATGATTGGGTCCTCTATGTACCTGACGAAAATGAGACCAGATATTTGTTTTTAGGTGAACACATTGAGCCAGTTCCTGACAGATCCCAGAGGTGTTCACCTGGTTGCTATAAAGCATATTCTGAGGTACCTGAAGGGTACAATTGATTATGGGCTCAAGTATGATGCGAATCAAAAGTTCAACCTAGAGGGTTATGCTAATTCAGATTGGGCAGGCAGTGTTGCAGATAGGAAGAGCACATATGGGTGTTGCTTCAGTATGGGATCATGTGTGATCTCTTGGTTTAGCAGGAAGCAGTCTTGCATAGCACTGAGTACAGCCGAAGCAAAGTATGTTGCAGCTTGTTCGGCTAGTTGTGAGGCAGTATGGCTCCGGAAGATACTATCTTAGCTATTTGATCTCTCGTTGCATATGTGTTGCGATGGATGAGCAGGTTGCATATGTTGGAAGATACTATCGCAACATACAGGAAGATATTATCTTAGCTGCTCCTGTATGTTACGATGGATGAGCAGGTTGCATATGTGTTGATGAAACCACTAGCCAGAGTGTAGTTTGAGTACTTCAGAGGGAGGCTTGGTGTTCTTCAGATAGATGACACTTCAAGGAAGAAGAGATGGACACATTTGCATAAGCCATTCCAAGAATGGTGGTAGGAGGATCCTCCCATGGCTGTGGATGTAAGCGTTGTGTGATGAGCATCAGGACGTTGCTCCAGTTACTGCTTTGGATATGATCAGTTGGATCATGTATATGATATGCATCAGGTAGATGCATGATATGTATCAGGTGGATACATTGTATGATCAGGTGGATCATGTATATGATATGCATCAGGTAGATGCATGATATGTATCAGGTGGATACATTGTATGATCAGGTGGATCATGTATGTGATATGCATCAGGTGGATGCATGATATGTATCAGGTGGATACATTGTATGATCAGGTGGATCATGTATTTGATATGCATCAGGTGGATGCATGGTATCAAGTGGATACATCGTATGATCAGGATGATCATGTGTGATGAGTATTAGGACGATGCTCTAGATGAATTGCATCAGGAAAAGAATATTTGGAATAAGAAGGGTCGGCCGACCCTTCATTTAGGATGGAATTGTAACAATATAAAACCTTGGAGAAAGAGCGGCCGCTCTTTCTCTGAGAATATTTCCACTTGTCAGCAAAGTCTTTAAATCAAAACGTCTATAAATTTTGTTGTTAAAATGTTGATATCTAGTATTCTAGGGTGACACATGGAATGATCATATTGTGACACGTGGCATATTTGATTTGACACACTGAGTATAAGGAGGTTACTATTTTTTATTTGATTTGGCACATTGAGTATAGCGAAGTTACTAATGCGGGTTTAACCACAACACAATCAAGAAATGAAAATTCACTCAGTAGTTTTAAGGATTAGGCACATGCAAGATTACCCTGTAGCTGGAATGCTAATTGAAAAATTAACATGAATTTATTAATTTATGTTAATCATTTGCATAAATAGATAAATGTTCTAATTAAATAAATTCACTAAAAACATAAAACACACACAGATCATTAGTGAAGACAAATCCAAACTGTAGATCAACCTAATCAGAGGCAGGAGGCGGGATATGATTAAACATGACAGTGCTATGTAAAGAAAACTAATCAGAGGTAGGATAGTTGATTAAAGAGATTTTGTTTGGTGATTAAAGAATATGATATGAACAACCCATCAATATAGATCTTATGATAATGAATTCTATACCGACTTAAGCAGAAAATGGTAGTGGATGCTTGAAATGAAAGCAACAGAGCATAATATTTATGACTTATGTCCCGATACAACACTTATCCAAGCATGAAAAAGCATAATAGTATGAATTAAACAGTGAGAGAAACATTCACATAAGCTAAGAAGTAAACAGACTGTAAGATGAATAACACAAGAATCTATGATAGAAAACCTTGCTTGGCCTAGCCAGAATCTCAGACTGCTTAATAACACAGGGAATTCACGAGTCCAACAAAAGTTTCCAACCCTTTCTCCTTCTATTACATTGCTTACATAGATGCTCAGAGCCTTCCGGCTCAAGCTGCCTCAACAAGAAGTTGTTACAATGTAGGTGACACCTATTCAAAAAGGTTAGCCACCCTCAGGAACTAGTTACAAAAAAATGACAATGCTGGTAAAACTGGCTCAATTTCCTTTAACAAAATTACTGAGTATTTTTACTGAAAGACAATAGACTCTAACAAACTAAACAAAATGCTTCAGCGAATATTTCCTCCATGTTGCTATCCCACGATCATAGAATATTCAGCGGTTCAATATCAGCTTTCCCTTCCCATATTTCTCAACGAGCTTTCATATCTCGGCAACTAGCAGCTCTGAGGTGGCCAAATCCTTCATTAAGACTCAGATCTCAGTGTGGTCCCTATAAGAGTAGCTTCGCAGATGTGGACTAGCCTCCTTGAACATCATGCTTAACTCAAAATCCTTTGCCATTTTCTCCACCACTGTCTTCCTTGATAGCAACTGATCCATACCTGCAAATCGTTGAAATGCACTTTACATCCTGCCAATTTCTTCTGATATTCTTCTTCTGTGAGCATTGTTCCATCCTCCTCCCAAAAGAGAGGTAACCCTTTCTTGAACAAAGGATCAAACATGTCTTTGAAATACTTGGTCTGTTGTTCCATGACATCTATTTTAGCTTGAATAGCCTTTACGTGCTAGTGCTTGTGCATCACTTTTTTGGCTCCAATAATGATGGAAACCCTATTTGTTACACCAATTGTCTTGACCTAGTCCTTAGATAAGCCGTTCAGGAATTTGATGGCATTCTCAGTATACTCTATAGGTTTTTTGTTCAATTTCTCATTTGTTGCTCTCACACTACTCTTGGCTAATTTTATCATTGTTTCCTTGTCCAAGACAAAATCGAGGAAGGGCCTCAATTTCCTTGCTTCTTCAACAATGCCATCCCATATTACCTGCTTGGCCTCTAGCAAGGAAGTCTTCCCTATAGCTTATCTTTCCAACTCGTCATATTTACCCTGCAACTCCTGGTGCTTGGCTTCCCAAGCCTCCTTTTCTCTTTCTGGATTATCCTTCAGGTTTTTCAGATTCACATTCTGCTTTTTTAATCTTGTTATTTCCACGTCTTCCAGACTAGCCTCAGAGAACACATAGAGTTTGAACTTTAAGTTTCAATGTAGGCAGTGGGCGGGAAGAGCGGTGTGGGCGGGAAGAGCAGTGTGGCGGGATATCAATGCAAAAACGTTCGTGACATTTATTATCACAGTGTGGAGGAATATCATCTGTACGTAGTGACACATAAACACAATCCATCATAAACGAGCGCCTCATAAACATGATGAGATTATTCACACGAGTGATACAATCCATCATTTACCATTATCGTTGTAGAAACCATTTTAAATAGCGAAAAATATCAACTCCATTCCAACATACAAACCATTTTAAATGTTCAAAAATATCACTTCCGTGCGAACGTACAAACCATTTTAAATGGCTGAAAAGATCAGCTCCATACCAACGTGCAAACCATTTTAAATGAAGGAAAATATCACCTCCATGCCAACGTACAAACCATTTTAAATGAAGGAAAAGATCAATCGGGCGATGGAATATCAAGGGTCCCACTTCCGTTCCGCATCCCCAACATGGATGCCAGGACAAGGGGATGGGTGGTTGTGAAATATGAAACTGCTCTCCACGTGGCAGCACCACATGATTTCGCAAGTTGGAAAGGCGGTAAGGAAAACCACCGTCCTCCATTTTCGAAACCACCTTCACCCATCCTTCACGGTCGCTGGCACAAGTGGATATGATCTGGCCGGTCCACATCACACCTTCTTCCCATGCAACTCCTCCACGTCGGGGCTTCTGCCAATGTGTCTCCTCCACGCCAGACTTCCTGCCCACATGGCTTCTCCACGTCAACCTGCACATGCACAGTGGAAAACACCTTTCAATAACACAATCACAACATAATTAAAAACATTTCAATTACACAATCACAACATGCAAGAATGAAATAAAAATGCATCAGAATCAAACGCATAAGATTACTTATCTTTATGCAACATAGATCCAAGCAACTGGCTTTGTAAGAGCGCTTTTCCACTTACTAGCATCAATATAAATGTGTGGCTGTTTATCAGTTGCAGAAAATTATAGATAAAATGAGTTAATTTAACGAAGAAATTCATTTAACACATAATAACACATGAATCATATATTAATAGAAATCCAACCTAAAGATCGACGTATTCATGAAATTGGCAACATAAAACATAGTTCAAATAAATTTAACAAATTAATATCCAAAAAGGATGGCCAAGAGAAACCGACTGAATTTCATTAATTATGCAAAAAATTACAATGAATCAATACATAAACATTAGAATAAATTTACCTAAATTATACATAATCCAAATTGAATCGACATCCCCACAACTTGCCTTGATATTCTTCTTCCTCTGTCCTTGTGGTGCCATCCTTCTCCCAAAAGATAGGAAGTCCCTTCTTGAATAATGGATCAAACATTTCTTTGAAGAGTTTTACTTGATGTGCTAAAATGTCTATCCTTGCTTGAATTGTGTTCACCTGGTAATACTTATTCACCACCTTCTTTGCCCAAATAATACTAGACACTCTATCCTAAGTTTATGCTAGTTGTTTTCACCTCATCCTCTATCAGCCCATTCAGAAATCTATGGCCTTTTTTGCACAATCCATGGGCTTCTTGTTGAAATTTTCCTTGATTGTTGTTAGGCTTTGCCTAGCTAACTTTATTACACCCTCTTTGTTCAGAATGAAATCAAGATATGGCCTCAATTTATCTGCCTCCACAATAATGTCATCCCAAATGACTTTCTTTTCTTCCTGCAGGGAGGTCTCACCTGTAACCTGCTTTCTTAATTCATCATATTTCACCTGTAGCCCTCCTAGAGAGGTCGTCCCAGGTAGAGTAAAAGGCAAGTGGAAGACAAGTATAAATAAGTGGAGGAGGTAGGGTTATTAGACTCTCTATTTATTCATTCATTCACTCACTCATTCTCTCAAGTGAGTAGTGCGCACAAGTGGAGGAGGAGAAATACAAGGCAAGGTTTGTGGCTCGTGGCTTCTCCCAAAAAGAAGGGATAGATTATGAAGAAACTTTTGCAACCGTAGCCAGATACACTTCCATCATTATTAACGGTACTTGCTATGGTTGTAGTGATGAAGTGGAAGAATTACACCAGATGGATGTCAAGACAAATTTATTGAATGGTGTAGTCGACGATGAAGACTTGTGCTAAAGAACTGTGTAGAGAAATACCTTCCTAGTTAAGAGGGAGTGTTGATGTATTTGTAAATTCGGAATGTATTTCACATGTATATTTTATATTGTATTCATATGGAATTGTACTTCCGATGGAGAGGTTTCATTCCTCCGATTTGAAAGGTCATCATTGTATGTGATATGGTTATCAAAATCCCTAGTGGGGTCAGCCCTGAGTATATTAGGATGTTAGAAAAAAATTGCATTAATGAACAAGATACTACTTATATGCAAGTAATGGGTATTAGTGGTTGATGGTACTGTACAACATTCCATTACTACTTATCTAGAATGAAACCTCTTTGCTGACATGTTGGAGTAGACTTGCACACTCTTAACAATGTTCTGGTAGAGATGGAAGGCTTCTAGAAAGTTACAGGATTAATAAATGTTATATTGAAGCATGATTGGCTAAGATAATTGCATGACTATATGGCATATGTCTTTATGTGTAAGAATTTGTTCTGAATACTATGAGATGTTTCTAATCATGCAATTGAACTTGTCCCGTAGGAAAGATCTTGTACCATCACCTACAAGAGAGACTTGTTTCGAAGAACAAGTGACGATGATTGAGCAAGAAGATTGATGAAGTCAAGAAGAAGACTTTGAAGAACTAGAAGTACTCAGGAATCGATATGAAACAATGAATGAAGTAAAACCAAAAGATAATGAAGATAGTGAAAAGGGAGATCATACACCAGATGGATGTCAAGACAGGATTCTTGAATCACTATGGTGTAGTGGAAGAGGAAGTATATGTGGAGCAATCACTAAGGTTTGAGACACACGACACGGAGACTCATGTGTGCAAACTAAAGAAATCCTTGTATGATCTGAAGATTATGGGGTGACATTAGGGTACAAAATTTTTTGTAGAGACAATGTAATCAGTGCTGAGATGTACCTACTTGATCGCTTGCTCACAGAGATGATGAAGACCTATGATGATGCTCCAGTGATTCGGTGTTGATGATCTAGCTCCAGTATTGAAGACTTGTTCCTATATGTATTGACGCCTGTGTCAATAGAATACCTTCCTAGTTAAGAGGGATTCTTAATGTACTATATGTAACTTTAGAATATACTATCCACTTTTATATTGTATGTATTACATTTGTACTTGATTGTATCCCCGACGGAGATGTTCTTATTCCTCTAAACTGAGGTGTCGTCATTTGTATTTGCAAGTTTCACAAGTTTTATTCTAAGTGTTGTAACATATATTTGATGGGTTATTAGACCTCCTTAGAGGGGCCGGCCCAGTATGTGTTAAGTGGAAGGGTTATTAGACTCCCCTAGGGGGTCGACCCAGTTAGGATAAAAGGCAGGTCAAGTTAATTCAAAGTATAAATAGAGTGGTTGCACCACTATATTTTCTCATTCACTCACACATCCAACTCGCATAGTTGAGAGAGAGGAGTGCGCACAAGTGGAGGATCCTGGAGGAAGAATTGTTGGAGACATCTATCTTTTGGGGTTTCATTTTTGTGATCTTTTGTATTGGTGCTTATTCTATCTTTGAGGAAGTTGTATGGTTTTTCACCTTTATGGTTATCCCAGGTGAAATGCTTTGTGTCTCTTGTCTCTTGTGTTTGACATGTTGTACATGTTGTTCTCTCAGTTAAGATCCTAGATCATATTAATTTGAATTAAATAATGAAAATCTAACAAAACGAGGCTACAACCCCTTGGTTTTCATAATTTCCAACCTATAGATAGGAATCCAGACCTCAGTAAAGTCCAACTCAATAATTTTAGTAGCACCAACTAGATGGAATCCCCAACTCCCTGAGATCACAATCACCAAACCAAAGGAGACTTCAATCTCCTATCCTTGCTCGATCCTACCACCCTAATATGAATAAGAAGAATAATACTCCAGTGCCATTGTATCACGGTTTCCATCAACCTATATGTGTATCTATGTCCTTGTACCTGTATTTCATTATCCATGTATCATTGTATTGATGTCACTATCACAATCCATGTTCATCCCCTACCCTTGGGGGGTTTTGAACCTCGATTTGACTAGTAAAATTCCCCAACTTCTCCTGAAGTTAAATGGATGTTGCTGAAGTATTCTGATATTAGTCTATAATCAACGATGAGGTTCCTTTTGATTTCCTAATGCCCTCCATATACCTTGAGACCCAATTTGAAATCCTTTAAAGAGTCTTTTGGAGCCATCTACCCTTGGGTGCTTCAACATAGATTTTCCTAGTGATTCTTCCTTTCATTCTCTAATTGTAAATGAAAGTGGTTGAATTTTATTGGAAGTTTCCATGCCTATAATAGCTGCATAAATGTGTCATATTACACCTCAATCCACTCTAGACATAGTTCGAAAGAATTTGGGATCATTTGGGACATTTTGAGGCTTCACTAGTCCAAGTTTTGAAAATTGACTGAATTGGGAAAAGTTCCAAGTTGGGGACATTACACAAGAATTTAAGGTAAAGAATGCCTTAAAGGCCGGTTGAAAAACACAAGAAAGTAAGGCTTACTAAAAGCATAAAACCCCGTAGTTGTCAAAAGAACTTTATAAAACTGTCTAAAGGCTCACGAATTGGCTATAGCTTTAGCTTTGGTTAATGTTACCTTTGCACTTTGTCGTCCAATTTCAAGTTGCCAAAGGGCTTCAAAGGAGTGGCATTTGTTAATGACGTGATTCAAGATAATATTTTTTGTATTCATGAACATATTTTTTAGATTCACTCCCTCTTTTTTGTTTATCGATCTCTGTATTCATTGGCAATTGCATAGATTGTATTCCATTTGCATCCAACCTTGGTTTTTCTATTAGAAGTTTGATTACTTGTCAATTCAATCTCAACGGTTATGAATATTTTTCAAATGTTTTTTTTAAATTGTTAGGTATTTTTTATGTTTCTAAAATTTCCTCTATATGGGTTCTTGGTTTATCTCGGTTAGACATTGCTTATTAAGAGCCGTAGAGATGAACAATGCAAATTTTGTCGCTTTTTATGTCCTAATACCTTTCAAACACCTTGAGACCCAAATCAAAAGCATTTGGAGCCATTTGGAAGCATTCGAGTTATTAGTAGTCAAACATGAACAATATAATTATGGAGCTAATATGAAATGGGTTGTTTAAAAAAACAACACAACCTTAGATGTTATTGCTATAACATGTGATCTCTCCTTCTTTTCCTAATTTAATGTTTAATCTCAATGCCATCAATGCCATCTTGGAAGATTATTCTTGTTGTTTAGACTTCTCTTATCTCTTATGGTCATCTCTCCCTCTTCTTCATCGACTTCTTCCCATGTTACACTAGATCTTCTACAGACCCATCTACAAACAATGTCTAGAATTGGTATTATTCATTAAATAAGGGATTTCTTCATATTGTTAACATTTTTGTCTTTATGTTTTTTAATTTTATTCTATATGGATTCTTGGGTTATTAATGTTTATAGAGATGAACAATGCAAATATTGTCATTGTTCTAAGGTCTCTCACTCCAAGGGCGGAGGTGGAAGAGGCACTAAACAATTGGACGACTCACACCAAAGTTGCAAACGTGTAGCAATGTGGCAGACACACCTAGATAATCGACGGTGGATATGGGTTCTTGCGCTAGAAACGGCATGGTGGTTAAACTTGGAAAAGGTAGAGCGTAAATTAAATCGCTTACCACGTGGCAAGCGTTGGTGGAGTCCGCTATGAAAAGCGATTAAATTTAAACCATTCATCGCAAGTTCGGAAACCACCTAATAATATGTTCTATAAAAGGTTTGTTCGAAGTTTTAAAAAATGTTTTTGTCGCTTACTTATTACCTGGAAAAAAAGAACGGTCCGCGAGAAACATGTCGTCGTCTTCGTCAACTCGAACAGCACCCAAGAAGCTCACTTCACAGTTCACAGGTAGCTCGAAACCCTCAATGTTTAGATTTTGTGTCTCAAATGGCGAAAACCCAAGACCTTCATCCCTTCAATGAAAGTTCAGATGAAAACGAGAAGCTTGTATTTGACCCTGTTTTGTCTGTGTGTAGTGTTTCGCAGTCTAAGGAGAAGCTTGTATTTGACCTTGTTTTCAACCCTATTTTGTCTATGTAGTATTTCGCAGTCTAAGGAGAAATTAATGGAGTTTAAGTCGCAGGGAAAGGATGTATTTAATTTTTTGGTTCTTTTATGTACTATTTTTGTGTCAAACAAACCCTACACTTCCCCGAATTTGTTTGTTGGTGTGCGGCGAATTATTCGCAGGGCGAAAGGGTAATCATTAATGTAAAAACGACCAAAATTCTATGCTCAGTAAATGTGTAGACTGTTCGTGAGGTTCTAAGTTTACCTGGAACATTTCCAGAATCCCTGAGTCATTTAACGAAGAAAATTTAGCAAATTTTATAGAAACAACAGTCTTGCAGAAAAAGACAAGTTTTTATTACAAGTCTTGAAACATGGTCAGTCGAATGAGAAACTGTCGTTCCCATTGAGTATTGATGTCTTTCAGCGAGATACCCAGTTAGTTTTGTCCTTGTTGAGTCAAATTTTAGGTCTAGATAGTGATAAGTCGAATCACGGAAGTTCTGTTAGGTTTCCTTCTCCAAGTAATTTCACCAGAGTCATAGTCGAGTCCGGTGTGTTGTTTTAATTTTGATGAATTCCTAGCTGAAGCGATTCATGTCCAGTTGGTGAATTTAAACCAGCTGAACCATTTCAGGTATCAGTCATATTGTTCAAACATTTCGAAATCCAAGTTTCTTGGTACCACCTTTTCTCATGACCTTAATAAACAGGTCAATATGTTTGAGTTCACCCATAAAATCATGGCAGAAATTTACAAAATTATTTTTAATGCTGAAATGCCCCGAGTGTTAGAAGAAAAAGAAACTTTGCAGCCTACACCAGAAGTCCAAATAGGTGATTGGTTCTTGTATAGAGAACATAGTATAATTAGGGTGTATGGTTTTACTAGAACTTTTGATGTGAAATTCCCCTTTAAAGTTGGTCCATTAATCATTAAGAATAAGGCATCCCTCTCTGAAGTAGAAAAATTACTGAAGATTATGGTTTTCCAAGAGGCTGAAAGGATGAATTATGATCCTCATCAAATTATATCGCAAAGGAGACATCTAAAAGGAAACACGGATTTTGATCATAAAACAGTAGAAGGATTGAAATAAATGGCAAATTTATTCAAACTTGAACAAGATAATAGGGGTTGGATCAAAGAGATTTCTTTGAAATTTCTCTTTTTAGCGACGATTTCAAAGATCATTTTGTATAAATTTTGATTTTACAGAGTAATAGGGGTTGGATCCGAGAGCATAAAATACAGTGACGTAATATTTTTTGAATACTTTAATGAAGAACAGAAGTAAAATTATATCCGAAACAAAGATTCATATGTTTTTACTTTCTTTAGTATTTTAATTTCTCTTTTATGGATGTATTTCGTGTTACACCATCTTATCGCTTTGCCTCATAGTTGACTGTAATACATGGGTTATAATTCATTTTATATGCTCTGATCCACACATTTAAATATTGTCAATGTTCTTTCTTCCAAATTAATGTAGAATTCATCCTAGAATTGAGATTGGATAAGTTATAACATATAAACAATATTTATCCCGATTTCCAACCTCCGACATGAAGGATCGGCTGCCCCTTCGTTTATTGTAAAATTGTGAACAACTATATCCAACCATTCACCTGTATCCAGAATAGTGAACACTAGAAGGATCGAATGACCCTTCTTGCAGTCTAGAATTTTTTTGAACAGAATACTCGGCAGAAGAAAGGTTGGTCGACACTTCATTTATGAGTGAATTGTAAAAATATTCAACCAGCCTAGGTTGGGACAATAATTCCATACTTCCGACTTCCACAATGAAATTATAGTTGGGATCGGTATATTGTTTAAGTTATAACATATCAACAATATTTGTCCCAACACGCGACAAGAAGAATCGGCCATCCCTTCGTCTAGTAGAGAACTGTAGACACCTATAGGTTACAATTCACCTATATCCAGAATGGTGAACACAAGAAGGATTGACTGATCCTTCCCGCATTCTAGAACTATTTTTAATAGAATACTCGGCACAAGAAAGGTCGGATGACCCTTCTTGCACCCCGCATGAGGATTTCATCGCCTTTACCAAAGACACAAATATGTTGCGTATTGCGGATACCTAGATTTCTTAAAACATTCCATCAATACTGCTATCCCGCAACCCGGAATGCAGATTGCGGGATGGGACAACAATTCCTGAATCCCTACATCCGCTGTAAATAGTGGGGGATGGATATTGGCTACAAGAAGGATCGGTCGCCCCTTTTTTTAGTATAAAATTGTGAACATCTATATCCAGGAGTTCACCTGTATCCAGAATGTTGAATACAAGAAATATTGGCCAACCCTTCTTCCAATCTAGAACTATTATGAAAAGAATACTTGGTAGAAGAAGTGATGGTTGCCCCTTCATTTGTAATGTCCCTTATTAGGAATTTTATTAAAATTGCAATTTTCCACTTTTTTTCCCTAGTTCGACCTTTGACTAGTTTTGATCTCTAGGTATATGAATGATATTAGAACATGAATATGTGTTTCAGGGATGCCTTTGGACCTTTAAAATACTTCTTCAAATCCTCTTTCAATTCTGATCAATGTAGGTAACTTTACTAGTGATTTTCCTTTGACTAGTATTGGTCTCTGGGTCTCAAATTGACTCCAAATGCCTTCAAATCTTCAAGGAAGGTGTATGAATGATATTATAACTTTAATATGATGTTTATGGATGACATATGTCCACCAAAATACCTCTGCAAACTCTCTTAAGATTCTGTACCAATTATGCAATTTTACTAGTAATTTGGGGTTCAAATCCCCCTGGGGTAAGTACTGGAAATGGCTTCCCAAATGCCTCCAAACCCACTAAAATTTATGAACAGAGGTATGTAATGTGTTAAGTATTTTATTAAAGTCTCATATGCACCATTAATGGATTATTAAAACTGTTCTCACCCTCTCCCATTCAACTGCAAAAATCCCCAATTCGACCCTTGGCGGAATGGCACTATTTCACCTCCCAATACAACTAAACTGAGTAAAAATGCTTCAAATGCTCAAGTACAGTACATGAAAATTTTAGAAGATATCCATGGCAGTATATTGATCACAAATATATCATAAAATCATCCATTCATTCGAAATCATCATCAATACATTGGCTCACAACAAGGTAGTGGGGAAATGACATTGTTCTTCCATTAAAAATGCGATTTATACATTTCTAATTAGAATTTTGACCTGAAAATTTTTGGATATGAATAACAGAGTATTTAATTCATATTACAAAAGAAATGGGGCATTAAAAGCTTCCCCAAAGAGTACAATAGCTCACCAAAAACGCCCTCCCTCAAGGATCAAGAATATGCCATCAAAACTGGAAATGGTTGAAGGAGTGAGCTGCAATAGAAGAAACCATGAGCTGCCCTGTAGCTTACACCTGAAAATAAAGACTCCATTAAAGCTCCAAATTAAAGGTCTGAATGGCCTTTCCAATTACCAACTTGGATGGGAATCTTTCACCCTCGAAATTGGCTAAGGCAAGAAACTAGTCATCCACTAGCTCTCCCTCTTCACAAATGCAATTGCAAATTCTACAAATGATCAAAAGCTATTCTCATACTTCATCTCTACATTTTATAACCAACATTAGCATTCTAAGGGTCGAAATCCTCTCAATAGATTCAATAGATTTCCATTTAGGAAATATTCCACATTTGCCACTTGTCTCCTAGTTCCAACCGTCCATCTTCTCCCAAATTCGATTTTGAGTCTCTTTGGCTTCTCCAACTCCCAAATTCGCCTTCTTTGAGCCTATTTTTGGGGCTGACATGTCATAGTGGTCATATTTCAGAGGTCAGGTCTGCAATTTGTCATAGTTGTCATAGATGCTCCATCATTGGTGTCATAGGGGCTAGGGAATCTAGCCCAAGTGTCCACAAACTTCCACTTTGACTCTTTATCTTCCATGGAGGTTACCAATCCTTCCCAATTCGACCTAAGATGCTCAATGACATGTGTTATGACTTACCAACTCACCCAAGAGTGTTCACATTCCCATTAATTCGAATTTGCAAAAGAGAGATACCATGTATTATGAAAAATCAAGCTAGTGTGGGTCCCACATCCTCCATATGTATCCAAAACCATTTGTAACCTAGGATTTCTATTGAATTTCTTTATTCACTCTATTTATTAAATACTTGAACCCTTATAATGTCTAAACATCATTTATTATCCCCCTTATTCCAAATCCCAAAGCTTCCACCCCAAACCTAAGAAACTAGTAATTTTCCTCCTTGGCAATTATTTGACCCTTAACATCAATTTTACAAACTCTAATGAATATGGCTAATGTGATTAGGCCATTGTGACCCAATTCCAAATTTGGGACATGAAAAATCCTCCCTTCCCAATATTGCTTGTCCTCAAGCAATTTCAAACATGGGTGTTGAAGAACCTGCTTTCTGTATAATTCTTTGAAGTTGCCATTGAATTGCCAAACCTTGAGTCTTTGAGTTTCCATGAAGATTTTAGAGAGGAACCACCATGCTTGCTGCTGCACTACTCTGATAAAAATCACTTTATTAAGTGGGAAATCCATCTCCCATACTTCTTGTTTCCCCCAAAAAATTGAAACCGATGAGATAAAAATTATTCCAGGGTCCCATTGCTTGTATTGCACCCCAACAATGAAGAGTGCTCTCCAACCCATACCATCAGATAAGATGATTCCTGGATCCCATTTTCTTGTATGCATTCTTCCAAACATCATGAGTACAAAATATATATCATCAAAGTACATAACTACATAATGAAAATGTACATCAAGGAGGTGCTTCATCAAAGAATCATGAAAGTGCTTGTACCTCCAAGCAAGTAGACCACGATTTTCCAAGTGCATACAAGCTTCAAGTGACCAATCAAATCTGCTCCAATGACATAGGTGAGGATCCCATGTCCTATAATGCTGCTCCAAAAGGATGTGATATGCATCAAAATATTCAACCATGTATTCTTTCATCCAAGAAGTGAATGAAGAATCTCCACTAAAATCTGAACCAAATAATGAGCAGAAAAAACAAGGAGACTTCAAATGACTCAAAGAAGTCTCACCCATACATCCATGAATGTGAGAATCATAAATATGTAACAAAGTATGTGGCTGCCAACAAAAATGTTCTCCCATCATAAATCTATTCACCCAAGTGTTGGATGAAGTTCCTCTAACATCAAATGAACCCAGTGTTGAGCAAGAAAAACTATGAGTCTTCAAGTGACTCAAATCCATATCATAGGTGCATCCATGTAGATGTGAATCATCATAAAGTAACAAATTATGCTACTGCAAATGTGAATAAGAATGTGCTCCAACCATGTCATCATAAAAGTTAAATCTAGGAGTTCCATACTCCTCATTTGGCACCATAAAAAATAACCCTTTCACCCATACTTCATTGAGACTAATACTGCAAAACATGGAATTGTAGGATGTAGGAGAATGTACTAACTCACCCAAATGATCAAAAAGTTCAGAAGTTTCATCATGGGAAGGATCCATGTGGGTAGTATCATGCAGCTCCTTCAAAAGTGGGAAACCTTTGTCATAGATTGGTTCCAATGTAGAGGAATCATGCTCTTCTTTAAAAATTGCATAAGCTTCATCAAGAGACAATTCAAGTTCCTCTTCCACCACATCAAGTGTTTGGATCTCTTCAAGTTCATCTTCAAACACATTAAGCACATTCAAATTCCCACATTTCTCATGATCCACCATGTCATGAGAATCCTCCAAACAATCTACCATTTGACAATCTGAAACATAGGAGGAAAAACAAGTATCTTACAACTTTTCAAGAAGTTGCTCATTTTGAATTGTGAGCTTATGAATATCCTCATTATTCTTCAAGTATGCATCATGTAACAATTCATTAATCTCAAACAAATGGTTTCTATCAAAAAGCAAAGACATGAAATTACCTTTGATGTGGCACATTGCTCTTTGAATCTTCTCCATGTCTTCAAGGAAGGATGTTTCCTCCAATGAAGTAGCTCTCCAACAAGAATTTGACACCAATGCTTGAGTGTCATGGAGAATGCTGAGGGACTCTTGGATCTTATTTTCATTCATCTTTAAGGACCCTTCAAGAAAATGAGGCTCTTGCAAATGAACCTCCTCATCTTCTTCAATTTTGCTTGGACCAACTTCATGAAGCTCAAGTGGTGATGGGGAAGTTGATCTTTGTTCTTCTTCAACTGCTACAAGGTCTTCATTATCATGCTTAATGGAACTTGGGCTTGTAGAAACATTTTCAAAAGTGATCTCTATGTCACCAACATAGAGGTGTGAACACCCATCAGTAGGTACTCCTTCGTAGTTTAAGCATCAATCAGTAGATGCTCTTTGGTTCATTTCTAAGCTAGAAGGTGTCTCAAAACGATCTTCCATATTTTCAATAGAATCTTCTGCATGCTCTTGTGATGTATCTTCATTTTTATCCTTCAAGCAAGATGATGCATTTTTCCCCTTGTTTTCCTTGTGATCAATATCTTTGGAATCTCTTTTTGAAGAATTCCCAAAATCTCTCCTCAAGTGGGACATAATTTCATGCACACATGTATGATACTCACTCCAAGGTTCTTTACAAGAAGGGCATAAACCTTTCTTTACTAACTCCACATCTTCATTTTTGGGCCTATTTTCAAAAACATGTTCAGCAAAGTACTCAAAAGACATGGCATTTTGTGTATTTTTGCTAAAAGCAAGATATTCTTGATATTTTTGATATTGTTGGGGCAAGGTTTTATATTTTGCTCTCCATCTTTGGAACTCACTCATAGAATTATCCTTGGTTGGTGTGACACACTCATATTCATCATATTTAAAGTCATAAGAATAATTTTCATTTCTCTTGAAATTGTAAGAAGTGTTGCATGATGGCACCTCTTCCTCGTACCATTCACATTCTGCTTCATATTGCTCATAAGCATCCGCATATTCCTCATAAGAATTGTACTCATAGGATTCATCATAATAGTAAGACATGGCTGCCAATTATTCTTGAATGTATGTACCTAATACACAGGTGCAAGGACCATGCTCTGATACCAGTGTAATGTCCTTTATTAGGAATTTTATTAAAATTGCAATTTTCCACTTTTTTTCCCTAGTTCGACCTTTGACTAGTTTTGATCTCTAGGTCCCAAATTTGCCCCAAATGATCCCAAATCTTCTGAGAAGGTATACGAATGATATTAGAACATGAATATGTGTTTAAGGGATGCCTTTGGACCTTTAAAATACTTCTTCAAATCCTCTTTCAATTCTGATCAATGTAGGTAACTTTACTAGTGATTTTCCTTTGACTAGTATTGGTCTCTAGGTCTCAAATTGACTCCAAATGCCTTCAAATATTCAAGGAAGGTGTATGAATGATATTAGAACTTTAATATGATGTTTATGGATGAAATATGTCCACCAAAATATCTCTGAAAACTCTCTTAAGATTCTGGACCAATTATGCAATTTTACTAGTAATTTGGGGTTCAAATCCCCCTGGGGTAAGTACTGGAAATGGCTTCCCAAATGCCTCCAAACCCACTCAAATTTATGAACAGAGGTATGTAATGTGTTAAGTATTTTATTAAAGTCTCATATGCACCATTAATGGATTATTAAAATTGTTCTCACCCTCTCCCATTCAACCGCAAAAATCCCCAATTCGACCCTTGGGGGAATGGCACTATTTCACCTCCCAATACAACTAAAATGAGTAAAAATGCTTCAAATGCTCAAGTACAGTACATGAAAATTTTAGAAGACATCCATGGCAGTATATTGATCACAAATATATCAGATAATCATCCATTCATTCGAAATCATCATCAATACATTGGCTCACAACAAGGTAGTGGGGAAATGACATTGTTCTTCCATTAAAAATGAGATTTATACATTTCTACTTGGAATTTCGACCTGAAACTTTTTGGATATGAAGAACAGAGTATTTAATTCATATTACAAAAGAAATGGGGCATTAAAAGCTTCCCCAAAGAGTACAATAGCTCACCAAAAATGCCCTCCCTCAAGGATCAAGAATATGCCATCAAAACTGGAAATGGTTGAAGGAGTGAGCTACAATAGAAGAAACCATGAGCTGCCTTGTAGCTTACACCTACAAATAAAGACTCCATTAAAGCTCCAAATTAAAGGTCTGAATGGCCTTTCCAATTACCAACTTGGATGGGAATCTTTCACCCTCGAAATTGGCTAAGGCAAGAAACTAGTCATCCACTAGCTCTCCCTCTTCACAAATGCAATTGCAAATTCTACAAATGATCAAAAGCTATTCTCATACTTCATTTCTTCATTTTATAACCAACATTAGCATTCTAAGGGTCGAAATCCTCTCAATAGATTCAATAGATTTCCATTTAGGAAATATTCCACATTTGCCACTTGTCTCCTAGTTCCAACCTTCCATCTTCTCCCAAATTCGATTTTGAGTCTCTTTGGATTCTCCAACTCCCACATTCACCTTCTTTGAGCCTATTTTTGGGGCTGACATGTCATAGTGGTCAGATGTCAGAGGTCAGGTCTGCAATTTGTCATAGTTGTCATAGATGCTCCATCATTGGTGTCATAGGGGCTAGGGAATCTAGCCCAAGTGTCCACAAACTTCCACTTTGACTCTTTATCTTCCATGGAGGTTACCAATCCTTCCCAATTCGACCTAATATGCTCAACGACATGTTTTATGACTTACCAACTCACCCAAGAGTGTTCACATTCCCATTAATTTGAATTTGCAAAAGAGAGATACCATGTATTATGAAAAATCAAGCTAGTGTGGGTCCCACATCCTCCATATGTCTCCAAAACCATTTGTCACCTAGGATTTCTCCTGAATTTCTTTATTCACTCTATTTATTAACTACATGAACCCTTCTAATGTCTAAACATCATTTATTATCCCCCTTATTCCAAATCCCAAAGCTTCCACCCCAAACCTAGGAAACTAGTAATTTTCCTCCTTGGCAATTATTTGACCCTTAACATCAATTTTACAAACTCTAATGAATATGGCTAATGTGATTAGGCCATTGTGACCCAATTCCAAATTTGGGACATGACATCATTTCATGGCAATTTTTAACAAAGGCAAGGTAGCCATTTAGTTACTGTCAAAATGATTTGGTCTGGTGGGAAAGAAGAGATAAGAAACAATCCAATCAATACTCTTTAATCATTTTTATTTGTTATCTTTGTATGATTTGTAGAGTTGGTTGTCCAATAATTGTCCAAGCTTAATTAAGGTTTCCATCTATTCAATACAACTAAATTCCATTCTTAATACCATAAATCTTTTCAAATTATCGGGTGGCCTGCACATACGTTTGTCCAATTTTAAGGCTTAACTCATTTGATCTCATGGAGGAAGAACATACCTATGTAAGTGGGAAATTTTCTTGCAATATGCATGGGAAAAAGATTAAACCCCTTAGCTAAATTAATTTTTCTTATATTATATCAAATATTCAAAATGAATATAACTTTGTTCCATATGTGTAATGTGCCATTCCATTGTAGCTCTCTTACCTGATTCTTTCAATTTTTCTTTGAGCTAGTTGTTTAGTTATTGCATCAGTTTTGTTGGAATTGGTCCCAGATGGAATGTGCATTCACCAAGGTTCTAGAGTCTATTTGAGTCTATCTAAATTAACTTTCCCCCTTGACCTCGACCAAGGAAGGAAGGGGGAAACCGAATAAAATAGTACTCAGATCCCCGTGCATCCCATTTTTTATATTATCTATCCTTTTCTATCATTCTTGCACCTCTAGGGATAAAGGAATTTCTCTGATCTGTCCATCTTCCATGATCGATCTAGTACCGTTGATATCCTTCCATGCTTAGCCCCACGACCTTCCACGGTCTTCAATCTCTCAAACACTGCCTTCCTCGCATCTTGGATCTGCATAGTTATTATCAACTTTCGATGTGGCCCCTATCCGCATCCTGACTCCCGACATCTGGCAAGAAGGATCGGCCACCCCTTCCTTTAGTAGAGAATTGTGAATTCACCCATATCCAGAATGGTGAATAGAAGAAGGATTGACCGACCCTTCTTGCTGTATTGAACTATTACGAAATGAGTCCTGGGTACAAGAAGTTTTGGCCTAGCCTTCATTTACGAGGGAATTGTAAAAATATTCAACCTCCGAAGGCGAGGGTGTCAATTCATGTATATGAAGGATGGTGAACAATGGAAGAAGACTAAGATAAGGGTCGGCCGACCTCTTGGCATCACCTTGTAAACAGGTTGAAGTCTAACCTGAAGCGAATATGGGGGTTTCATAATCAAGATTCTCTTAACCATGGCGATGCACAGATGTCGTTACCATCTTTGCATAACATTCTATTTAACATCAACTAGAACACCAGATGACTTCGCACTTGGAAGCTATCGCAGTATATAGAACTACGCTGAATCTCTAATGTATTCACCAGTTTGCTACGAATTCGTCAAACTATGTGCTTCTTCTTCACAATCACGCACTTGTATTCCAATTAATCAATGTGCAATTACCATTCACATACAGATAAATTAAGCACAAAAACTCACATAAACTCGAATAAAAAACATGTGATAAACTCATACACATATACTAGAAGGATTGGCCACCCCTTCTATGATGATTGCTCGTTCTATGATCGATCCTTATCCCAAATGACTATAAAATGTGCATTCTATCTCTCATGGATAATGCTAGTAGATTTGATCTTAATCAATCAATTGATTTTAAAAATGAGGGGTCGTTCCCTAACCATCGATCATTAGCATGAACATTTGCAAGTATACATCTAATATTAAAACACTAATTTATAATTATAGACATTGTATGCATTCTTATATTGACTACTTAATATTGACTGTTTTGTAGATAAAGCATGGCTGATTTGTTGAGCCTCAGTAACTACCAGGAAATCCCTTTCTTTGAATTGACAAAAGATCACTACCTTCCGCCATTCACAAATGGATGGTATCTTGAGATGGAAGAACTAGATAATTTGTACCCAGATATATATCTGTTCTACTTGGATTTCGAGGGAAAGCCAATTAGAGATGGGATATTGACATATGCAGAACCCGTTGATTCTGATAAAAAATAGCGAGTTCAAGCTGAAGCAGTGATTGCTGAAAAGTATTGCCTTATACAGTGTGATCTTCTAGTTTCTGATTATCGACCAGATCTAATGAAAAATGGTCCCAATCCAGATCCAATTTCCTGTGCTAAGCAAGAGTGGGTTTTTCCCTCATATGTTGTTTCTAATCACTCTGGAATTGATACCGCGACATCCTTGAAGAAAGGAATTTCGTTGGTATGGAGGAAAAGAATGTTGGCTAGGAAAACTTCCTCTGTATTACATTATATGAATATTAATAAGGGGCCGATAACGGTATGCCATGAAAATATTGTAACGTACAACAGAAGAGTATTTCTCCAAAATATTGTAAAAGATGTGCGTAAATCTACCTTGAAACAACTCAGGAAGTCCTTCTAAAGCGATGCTGCGGAAAGTGACTAAGAGCTTCGAAACTTCAAAAGAAGTTCAACAACATCAGATCAGATACTTTTTGTTCGATGAGAAAGTTTTTCCCATTGACGTAACAAGATGTGTTGTTGCACCTCCACACATACAATATCGAAAGGTTGATGAGGAGGTCATGCAAAATATGGTGGTATCAATTGTCCATACATTTACAACAACATTGAGAGATGCTATTCTATTTCCTTTCAATAAGGAGACCAGATTGCCGTTTCTTCCTGAAAATGAAAAAGAAATTGATCTGCCATCAGTAAATTTTTATATATTGGATGGCCAGCATATTATTTCTGCCCAGAAAATAATCATTGTAGATGATCAATATAAACAGCTCCATAAAAGGTATCGGCATTGAACAACTCGTCTTGTACATAGAGACATTCCTCAGGACATCATCAACAAATTATGAAAATAGCAGAACTTGTCAAACAAGGAATTTTCAAACACTACATTCATTTCTTCAGTTGAAAAAGCAAGGGAGAGATGGTTATTGTGCGATTGTCCATCCCACCTGGGAAAGGGAAATGCTCCCAGTGATGTTTGGATGGTATAGAATTTTTCTTCTTATCAGTCAAATTCTTTAGATTGCTGCCTGTGTTATGAAATTAGGAAATTAACTAGAATATTCAATTTTATATGTTTGCAGTCTTTCCAAACTCAATGTATCGATATCTTTCTTGTTAACCGGGAGAGCCTTAAACACAAGCTAACTCTTGTTTTGACATCGGAACGACTATGGAGCAAATGGCAGTCTGTATTCGAGCTTTACAAAAGTGGCGGCTTGGATTGCTCGCCGAAGAGCATCTATCAGGATGATTTTTCTCTAAATAAAATAAAGAGTTATGGCTCTAATTTTTTCAGACCATTGCGTGATCTTGATGAAGATGAATTGACCGCTGTGGAAGACAATATAATCAATGGATCCATTTGGTTGAGCAAATCAGTCGATAAAAATTTTTGCACAAAAAATTTAAGTCAATATTGCAAATGAATAAAGGACGAGAGGTCAACCAGGCATTCGATCGTTGAATATTTCAAAGTTAATTATGTTCAAATTGAATGATCACAGAATGCCACTGACCATAACGTCATTGAAATATATAAAATTGCACCAAACCATCTCAAGCAACTATGCAATATTTTATGCTCGGGAAAGCAACCAAAATCTCCAAGTAAAAGGAGAAAGAACGAATCTAAAGTGGACATTGGTACCAAAATACCAATTGAAGCTCAGAAAATATTGAATTTATATATCAATAAAGAGAGGATGTCCATTGAAGACATCGAAAATAGTTCACAGTTTGTTTGTCAATGTTGTTACCCTGATTCTTTGGTCACCACACTTAGAACAATTCCATTTTTTGGTGCGACCGTCAGCTGTGAATTTGTTGCTGTGGATATGTGTAATTGTGCTATTCCATGGACAGAAGAAGACATGCTGGCGTTTTTGTACTACCTTGAAACAAATCAAGAGGAATGTACTTGTATTTTTCTAGTTCATATGGAGAACTCTTGTATGATTTATAAAGATTTCCCAAGTTGGAGCAAGAAATCAAAAAAACATGTTACGGCGAATCCTACAATGGGAGTATATAGAGAATTCTCCGGGGACCTGTTTAGAGGTTTCTCTATTATACAATGTTGGAGAATTAAAAATGATGAGGATATTTTATCTACCTCTGAAATCTATATGGATTGGAAAGACGAGGGCCTACCGATGCCTGATTTACCTCAGCCCAATGTTAACAACGATAGTGCGAGGAGCCATGTGTTTCCAAAAGAAAGGACACAGGAATTCTGGGATCACATAGTTTTCAGACAGGTCTCTTATGAAGGCATAGTTCTTTCGTTGTACGCAGGAGGTAGGCTTCTTCGTTCGTTGACCAGGTCTCCAGAAAGAATAGTTATTTCTATTGTGGAGACGGTACAACAAGAGCTGTTCATGAACAATTTCTACCATGAATTGGGTATAAAACAAGGTAATTCTATTAACATTTTTAGATGTCTTTGATTTTATTTTACTTTTGAATTTTATTTTACTTTTTTCTCAAACAAGGTATTTCTATTAACATTTTCAGATGTCTTTGATTTTATTTTACTTTTCTCGGTCAGTTATGTTCAATAACTTCTTTAAATTCCTATTCTACTACAGCTTCAAATAAAGAGCATACCCAGGTATCCTCCAATCGAATTACAATATTCGATGACGAAACTGAAGATGATAGACAATCTACAAAGAACTACAAAACATGACAAGAAGGTAAAAAATTATTTTTCACAGATCGTGGTTAAATTAAGTAAATTATGAAAGCGGATAGTGACCTGCAAAAAATTATATAACATGTATACCTACAAATTTCCAGGTCAACATGTGGATCATCCACAACTAGAGCAGGCATCGACAATGTCCCTGGAGATTGGCCAGCAAGTCACATTGGATAATAAGGGACCAGGCGGGAGCTGGGACAATAATGAACAAGTCGAGAGCTTGAACAATGTAGCACAAGAAGACGGCCTGGCCAGTATTGAACGTGGAGAGGGTGCCTTGGTGTCAAAATGCGGTGTCTCCAGCGATGTTACTCACGAGTCAAATGTTGGATTGCCATTGACAGGTAAAAGACAATATTTTCTACTTACATTGATAAAACAAATTTATTCCGAAGTATATATAATGACAAACAATATTTCTGTGCAGCTCCCCATATAAAAATGTTATTGATTTTAGAAATGGAAGGTTTTCTATTTCGCAAGAAAGTCACAGAAAATGACTCCAAAAGAGAACAAAAAGGGGAAAGAGTAAAAAAGGGGGAAGAGACTACTCTAATAAATGGTGAATTTAAATATAGAAAAACTTCATATGAGTCATGAACAAATTCCATTTGATTTTTGGATTTACTTTTTTTCAAATTCAGTGTTGGGATTTGCTCATCTAAATGTGGTGTCAATGAGGAGAAGGTACTGCTTACAAATTTTTTGTTGGAATGCAGTAAAGATAAATCATATGACCAAATTTTTTTATTTATGTGGTTTCGAGATAGATGTACCTCCGATCAAGAAGGAAATACACAAAAAAAATATGGAGAGTGTGTGGAAGGAGTTCTCAATGCAAACTTCAGAAATTAATACATCAATGATTGTTTTGGAGGGTGATGTTGAGAAAGTAGTTCCATTTCAAAACTGTATTTTGTGTAATCCCTTTATTGGATCGTCCCTTCGGATAGAAACTAAATTGGTACATGGACTTTGGCAGCGTTTGAGTAAAATGCAAGAATCAACTGATATCAGAAACTATCAAATGTAACCTGTCATTGCCTAAATTTTCTAGATGTAATCTATCATTGCCTATTTTAAACCATTCAATGTGTTTTCTATTTTTTCTAGAGACGTTTCTATTTTCGTCTGAATGTAACATATTATTAGTTTAGTGTGATGCTTTTATTAAATCAATTAAATCCGTTGTGATCATTAACTTCATGAACAAAGTGTTGTTGTTGTCCTTATATTTATAGTCACTGTTCTTGTATGCAGTGAGGATATTATCACCGCAAAAGAAACTATTGGTCCTGGGAGCAGAGGGATTGCTCTTTGGAGTTCGGATGTTATCCAGCATTGAATATTCTTCCAAAGAACCTCATTTTGTCCATAAATGCTATCGTTATTATACACACATGTTCAGCTGCAAAATTATCAGTGTTGCCAGAGAGCATTTTGACGTTGCTCTATGGTTTTCGTGGTTCGACAACATGGAAATTAAAAATTTCCTGGATGTATTTGAATGGTTGAAAAATGAAGAATTTGTATTTATTTTGGGTCGAGAGCAATGCGAACCTAGTACTATTTATAATCACTCAATGTCTGCATACTGTAATGTTGGTGAAGTACCGAACATAATATACAAAAATTCCTTCAAGGATGTATTTATCCAATATGGGAATATATATAACCAAACGAACATGTTGTTTATAGATGAAGGGCAATATCAATCAACAGATAATAGCAAGGAAAACTGCTTGAAAATGCCAACTAGTTGGAAATTTGATGGTTCACAAGAGAGAGATATAACTATAAAAACAATGTTGTGTGCTATGTTGAATTATCTCGGGTGTCATTCAAAAATGGGGCATTGGTTAAACACATTGAATTTGATATGAACGTCATATTGTAGAAAACAAATTCATTTAGTAATTTGTATATTTTTTACAGTTACTCCTACATTTAATTGATGTAAGTTTTATTGCACAATTCTCATCTTATTTATGGACATCGTACCATGTATCTGGTAATGTGTTTACAAAATAGTTGAACATGAAAGCAATATACTTAGAAACATTGAACCATAATATTTTATTGATTAGTTTGTGTGTGTGTGTTCTTTTGTTTGCAGATAGTACTAGAAAACCATTGATCATTTTTTATTTCAATGGTGTTTTGTTACACGCAATACATAGAAAATAGAAACTCGGATTGCGACGACCACCGGACATCGAAACATCAACAAAGTATAATTTTATATGCCCAGGCTTAAGGGAATTTTTTGAAAAATGCTTTTGTATTTTTGAGGTTGGGGTATGGACATCTGCTCAACGAAAAAATGTTGACGAGTTTTTGCCTAGATTATTACAAAGAACATGATTGAAAAGGGAACAATTTAGATTAATTTTAACACAAGAAAATTATTCTTTCGTACACAAAGAGGGTTTTCAGGCTGTTGGAAATCCTAATGTATATCGCAAGCCTTTAAGTATAGTTTGGGACACTTTGAACCATGGTTGGGATCGAACAAATACTGTGATTGTCGATGACTCCAAAGAAAAACATGTTTCTAACGATGAAGGAAACTGTAATATAACAAAAATTTATAATTATTCCGACGATGTCAATGACACATTTTTGTTAAATAAATTATGGCCTTGCTTGCTGCACCTGGATGGCGTGAGCATTGTGAGGCAAATTGTGAATAAAATAAAAATGGAAGTATTTTGTTAAATAATACACTTGAATGTTTGTTTGTACTAGTATGTCCAATTTCACTGTGATTATAATTCTTATAAAGTGTCGAGTTTGGTTTCTGAAAATGTAACTCTGTTTAAATTGTATTGTTAAATCATAAAAGATATAAATATGTGTGCTTGATTTATCATTCATGTGATTTATATGCAGGTTATGCACCAATAAATTTCTTTACTTGATTCATATTGTTTCAAATTCTTCAATTACATAACAGTCATTAATATCATCATATTAAGTTAATTTTCTAAGTTAAGTTATTAAGCATCTAATTAACAGCTTCATAACTAGGCTTGTGCCTATCATCCTAAGAACATACAGAAGGCATCCATCCATCAATGAGGTTGTGACAGCATAAGCATACATGTATTACATAAATGGAGTTTAGCCATTCATCATTCACATACAAAATTAATACAGCAGATAGCTTATGCAATTGAAAGAAACCTCATTCATGAATATATATTAGCCGTCTAACAGGCTTAACATAGCATATTCATGGCTTACATTTATTTACACATAATTTCATTCCACAGATTGAACAAATAGTACATGTATGTTCCATGAGGTTACTTGACTCACTAGAGAGCCGAAGTAATAAAACCAGATATTGTCAAAAAGACTTCCTAGAAAATTACAATAATTTCTCAAAAACAGTCTCAGAATTTCATCCTTCTGCCAGAAAAATAAAAAAATTTCAGCTATTTAGAAACTTAGCCCTTCTAGGTCAAAAAGCAGTCCAAAATATGGCTTATGCGTTGTTTATATTTGACATCAAATCATGATATGTGATATAATTAAAAATTTTACTTCATCTTAATCCAAATTTTGTTGGCACATGCTATATGTTATTTCGTTACAGATGTAATAATTGCATTTCTTAGACCGAAAGGTTCTAATCAATTGCCTGACAATTCATTACAGTTAATCATTATAGGATCTTTAATGCTCTTCTTAAACACAAAGACCAATATGGGCAATTTGTTAGTCGTCATATTCCATAGAAAAAGTGTTTCTATTCAATTTCCAGAGGGTTATCTTGCTATGAGTGAATTTTCATTTCCTGCTTGTGTTGTGGTTAAACCCGCATTAGTAACCTTGCTATACTCAATGTGCCAAATCAAATATGCCATGTGTCACAATATCATCATTCCACGTGTCACCCTAGGATACTAGATATCAACATTTTAACAACGAAATTTGTAGACGTTTTTCTTTAAAGACTTTGCTGGCATGTGGAAATATTCTCAGAGAAAGAGCGGTCGCTCTTTCTCCAAGGTGTTATATTGTTACAATTCCCTCCTAAATGAAGGGTCAGCCGACCCTTCTAATTCCCAATATTATTTTCATAATAGTTCAACATTGCAAGAAGGATCAGTCGATCCTTCTTGTATTATCCATTATGGCTATAGATGAATTGATGGATAAAGGTTTTGACAATTAAATATGGAAAGAAGGGGCGGCAGATCCTTCTTGCCATAAAACGGAATTCAGGAAAAACCATTTTATATGATATAACTTCCAAGGTGTTCTATTTTTACAATTCCCTTGTAATTGAAGGGTCGGCCGAGCCTTCCTATTCCCCGTATTATTTTCAGATTAGTTTGACACTGGAAGAAGGGTTGGTCAACCCTTCTGATTACCAATATTCTTTTCATAATATTTCGACACTGCAAGTAGGGTCGGTCGATCCTTCTTGTGTTCTCCATTATGGATATAGCTGAATTGTTCTATTTGACGTCCATGAATTTACATTTCCCATCAGAAATTTTAATGCTTGTTATACTATACCCTATACCCTGTACTTCTTAGTAATTAATCTTGGCCATTATGTTGTGTCGCTCTTGCACAGCTCATTCAGTTTGGATTAATAGTTTCCAACACATAACATTTTAATGTTTCTTCAATCGTACTATACTTAATGGCCTATAACGTCTTAATCAAGAAACATTAAGACGTTATGTCTTGAAAACTAAATATTTTCATCCAAACTGAACGAGCAATGCAAGAGTGGCACAACATAATGGCCAAGATTAATTACTAAGAAGTACAAAGTATAGGGTATAGTACAACTAGCATTAAAATTTCTGACGGGAAATGTAAAATCATGGATGTCAAATAGACGTTTTGCATATTTTGGTAGTTGTCACGATCGACATTTCCATTTGAAATTTATTTGTCAAATACGTGTTAGAATGAAAAAATGTCCTATACGACGTTAAATTCCAGGCCGACTCATGACTCACAAGGGTCCACGTGCCAGACATGAGGAGGACACGTGGGGTAGGAGCCTCGACCTAGGTGCCCGTAACATGGCATGCATGCCTCATGCAATATACCACCTCCCTCGCTTCCACCTGCATGCCCTCACATGTGCGGCTTTATGGCTCCTTCTCGATTCTTCGCTCACAACTCCCTTCACCATCTAGCTGGCTACAACTATGTTACCTCAACCCTCTACGCATTCAAAGAAGCCCCATTCTCTCTACTTCGTGTCTACTGGGGAGCTTCCCCATTCTCTATGCTTCAACCTACGAAGTATAGGTTGTCAATTCATGTATATCTTGAATAGTGAAGACTGCAAAAATACTAAGCACAAGAAGGGTCAGCCGACCCTTCATTAAAGCTGGAAAAAATGGCGAAAACAACCCCTGGAAAAAACTCATAGTAAAATCCACACAACAAGTAATTTTTGAAGATGAAATATAATAAAAGGAAACAGAAACAAAATCAACATATTTATTAATTCCGTCGGGTTAAATCTAGGCCGTAATATTAAGACAAGTCGACGGCTGAGATCTAATCTGGGGAATGCAGAAGACGAGTTGCGGGGGTTTAATTGTTTGGAAATATATACAACGTTCCCGCAATCCGCAATTGTAGGTTGCAGGACTACAACTATAAATAAAAACAAACCAAAGTTTCCGCAATGCGTATTTTGCACTGTGGGTTGTGGAAACGCATGTCGCAAATCCATTATTTAAACCGTTCCCACAATCCGCAATCATGTATAACTAGATAGCCACTTCAACAAGCTATAGCATAATATGATGGTGCGTGCATTTTTCTGAAACCGTGAATTATGGTGGGCATTCTATCAGAGCAGTTTTGACTACTTTTTCCATACTTTCTCAATTTCCAAAGTTTCACAACCTTGCCATACTTTTTGTGAATGATGTCAGATTGCAACACTGACTAAATGATAGCACCAAAACACCATCTTGTGTCTTTCCATCCTCATGACACATTCCATGTCATCATACATACCATGTCATCACTTTCTTTGGCGTCAGTTCTCTCTCTCTATATATAGAAATTCGAATAAATAACCTAGAATATTATTATAGTAGATATTTAAATTTAAAATTGAACCAAATAATAAGTAATAATATTTAAATTTAAGATGCTAATTGTTTTTTAAATTATAAATAAAAAATAGTATAAAGATAATATTTTATTTAAAATGTTTATTTAAGTTATTTGTATTTGATTAACATAATAAAATAATAAGTAATTATTAAAATTTAATCATTAATAAATTAATGTTTTAACACAATAACTACATTTTTATTTTTATTTTTAAATTTAAAAATTATGAATAAAAAAATACTTTAAATAAATTAATATTTTATCACAATAACTACATTTCCACATTAACATGAGAATTTTTTTTAAAGATTATAAATAAAAAATACTATAAAATTAATATTTTATTTAAAATTTTTATTTTATATTTTAAAATTTAAAGATTATGAATAAAAAAATACTTTAAGAAAATTATTATTTTATCACAATAACTACATTTCCACAATAACATGGGATTTTTTTTAAATATTATAAATAAAAACCACTATCAAAATAATATTTTATTTAAAAAAATTATTTAAGTTATGTGTATTTGATTACAGAATAAAATAATAAATAATATATTAAAATTTAAACATTAATAAATTAATATTTTATCACAATTACATTTTTATATTTTAAAATTTTAAAATTATAAATAAAAAAATTATCACAGTAACTATATTTCCACAATAACATCATATTTATTATATAAAAATATCAATGCAAAGAAAATATGCAAATATATATAAAAAAATTATAAATAAAAAAAGTTATTAAAATAAATTAATATTTAATCACAATAACATTATAGTTATTATACACAAAAATGCCAATGCATAGAAAAAATACAACTCATTAAAGTTTAAAAAATAATCATTATATTTATCATATAAAAAATGTCAAAGCAAATATATAACAATTTACTAAGTTTTAAAAATAATTTTTGTGTCAGTTACAAAAAATTAATGAAAATTAATACACCTTAATATCTTAAAAAAAAGTTATAAATGAAAAACATTATTACAATGTCAATTTCCTATTAGTTCACTCGGTTAAAATGTCACCAAAAAACCGAGTTAAGACCATTCCTGCAAGTCAAAGTAATTTGAGCAAACAAAAAAAAACATTATTACGTTAAATTAATATTTTATCACAATAACATCATATTTATTAATTAAAAATATATAAATACTAATTATTTAAAAAAAACATAGATTTTTCAAGCTCCAAATTTCTTATAGACTTAAAGTTCATATAGTTATAAAAAAAACATGTATAATTTTCCAAGTGGTTTAACAAATAAAATGTGTTTTTCAAGCTCTAATGAATTTTAAAATTCACGTATTTCTAAGAAAACATATATTTTTTAAAGCTCTAGACTTTTAAACTTAATATATTTCTAAAAAAACATTTTTCGTTTCTTCTACAAATCATAGAGGTTTGAGGGAAAAACAAGTGTCATTTCATAAGATGTTTTCATAGATAACCTTTATTTTGCAAAGGATTCGCATAAAATTAAATTAAAGTAGTTTTGACTAACGGAAAGGATCTTAAACCCATTTTCGTATTTACATATTTATAATTTAAGATAAAGAATTTTATGTAATATCAAAAATAAATGAAAAGGTAAAGAGTGCAATAGTAAAGGAGGTTTGACATTAAATCATCTTTTAAATAGGAGATGTTAACCTATAACATATAGATTCCATCTCATAATATTTTATTCTAAACTATTGTTTTGTTGTAACTAAGAGGTTTATTTATTTTGTATTAAAGCTCCCGAAATTAAAGGAGGTAGTCATTGTTTGGATAAAAAACAAGAAGATAGCTGATCGACTACAAGTCGAGGAGTTAGAATGTAATTTAAGGAAGATGCATATTTCAAACTACAATGCAAATCGGGAAAAAGAGGTTTCTGAATGTATCAAGGTATTAGAACAGAAAAAAGAGGACCTTTTAGTGCAAGAGGAGATGGAATGGAGGCTGAAAAGCCGGGCCACTTGGATCGAGTTGGGGGACAGAAACACAAAAATTTTCCATGCTTATGCCTCACAGCGGAAAAATTCCAATGCTATTTGGGATATTTCATATGGAGATGGTAATAATGTCACAGGTTTGGGAGAACTTCATAAGGCCGCGATGAATTATTTTAGTCATCTCTATACTAACTTTGGAAACTATCATCTTCTCACTCAGATTAATGTGGCCAGGCAGTATCCTGTTTTTATTGATGAATTGATGGCGGAGGAGTTAGGGAAAGAAGTTACTTTGGATGAAATTGAAGAAACCTTAAAAGGTTTCACCAAGGACAAAGTCCTGGCCCTGATGGCTGGACAGTTGAACTTTTTGTTCAGTTCTTTGATGTCATGGGTTAAGATTTATTAAAGGGCATGCGCAAGCTAATGAGGGTCACTTTTGGCACGTTAGATGCAATAAAAAAATAAAAAATCAGGCATCCCTCAACTTACTTGGTTTTTTTTACATTCTTACACAAGATATCTTGCATCGAGTAAAAATGATGGAACATAGGAAATTGAGCCACGTTTTCGAATATATAAGTTTTAAGTATTGAAAATTTACATAACTATGTCAAATTTCATGTTTTCTAACAGACACTTTTTATTTTTTTGGAAAAATAATAAGGTATATGTTTTTGTGGGTGCAACCTTTCAATGCCTAAATGACGGTTTCGGGATACAAAAATTGGTAGACATGTATAGAACCCATAGCACTAGTGCAGCGCTATTTTTCCAAAACTAAATGTTCAATTTTTACTTTTTTTTTAATTATGTAAGTGATCAAACCTCGAGAGCGATACGTCAAATGTGGGTGCAGCCTTTGAAGGTCTTAATACAGTTATTTCGACTTGGATTTTTTATAGCATGTAGAGATCGGTGTCTTCTAGTGCAACATACAATTTTTTTTAAATGGTTGTGAAATAAAAAAAGTTACGCAATAAACACTAACAGTATGTTTTTTGACCAACGGAGTGATGAAACAAGAAAATTAGGAAATAAATAGAAAATCTCAATAATTTCTTTTTAATTACATATTTGGAATCTGCATAAAAAATTCTATCTATGCCTAAAATTTCGTCAATAATGGTCATTGTATGTCATGCTGTAGAGAGCGGTGAAAAACATGCATATTTAGGTGCATAATTGCACCTAAAGGGTCCCTCAACTTCGTGCACAAACCCTAAAGATGGTTGAATTTTCCAAAATTGAGGGCTACATCCCAGGTGGGCTCAACTCTACATTTCTTACTTTAATTCCCCAAAAAAGTAATCCAACAAACTTTGGGGAATTCAGGCCTATTTCTCTTTGCAATTTGGCCTACAAATTGATTTCCAAGATCATATATATTAGATTGAAGCCTATTTTGGACAAATGTATCTCTACTGAACAGTTTGGGTTCCTTAAGGATCGCCAGATTTTTGACACCATTGGCATCACACAGGAAATTATTCACTCTGTTAATAAGGGGGATATGAAGGCTATGTTATTAAAAATGGATCTTGAAAAAGCATATGATAGGGTTGATTGGGTCTTTCTAAGGCTGGTTCTTATTCAAATTGGCATTCCTCCTTTAGTCTTACATTGGATTACAGCTTGTGTGTCAACAGCCAATATTGTTGTCCTTGTCAATGGAGCTCCCTCATATTTTTTCAAAATTTCCAAGGGTATTCGACAGGGGTGTCCTCTCTCCCCCCTTCTTTTCTTGTTAGTCATCGAAGGCTTGAGCAGATTAATTAGGATTGGAAGAGCGAATGGTCGGATCAAAGGTATCAAGCTCTCTACTGATTTATCCCTTACACATCTCTTATTTTTTGATGATGTTCTTTTAGCAGGTATGAACTCTGTGGAAGAGTGGAGGAATTACAGTAGTATCATTGGTACATTCTATGGGGCTTCTAGAATGTTGGCGAGAAACAAAAATTCTAATTTCTATCACTACAAGATTGGAAATCATTTGATTGAAGAGTTCAAAAGTTTTTTGCCATATAACTTTTGTCTGTTGGATGAGGGTTTCAAGTATCTTGGATTCTTCCTGAAACCTAATGGATATAACAAAATGACTGGTTATGGCTCGTCAAGAAGGTTGAGAGATGAATTAACCATTGGACTTTCAAGTTACTTTCCATTGGTGGGAGACTCATGTTGGTAAAGTTTGTTCTAACTGGCATCCCAGTGTATTGGTTTGCTCTCCATTAGGTCCCCGTATTTATTATTAATTGCTTGAAAAAGATATTTATCAGATTCTTTTGGATTGGGGGTCCAAAAAGAGGTAAGCTGGTGATGACTAGATGGGAAAATCTTACTATTCCTGAAAACTGCGGTGGTTGGGGGATAAATTTTTTATCAATGTTCAGTTGTATTCTATGTTTAAAATTTTTTTGGTGTGGTCTTTCTAGCCCTACTCTCTGGACCAGGGTTCTTGCTGTCAAATACATAAAAGGGAATGTCATAAATTGGATCAGGAATCCAGTAAAGAAAACCTTGGGTGTCTCCACTATCTGGGCCGGTTTTATAAGAGTTTATAACTAGTTGGAAAAGGACCTTTCCTGGAGATTTGGGAATGGGAAAGATATTTTGGTTGGCATCGATCCAATCTCTGGTTTAGAGGATGAGTATACCTTTCCAGATAAAATTATGTACACTCTTCATTGGTTCGATAGAGCCACCCTCAACAAAATTAAAAGATCCAACTCTGGACCAAATGATTCATATTGGATCAGCTCCATGGAATTGGGGTTTACAGATGATGTTTCTCTTATTTGGGATAGGTATATTAAAAAATTGAACTGCATTGGATGTAGGCTTTCTTTAGTTAATGACAAACTGGTTTGGAACATTAATAAAGCTAATGGAGAGATCACAGCAAAGCTTTCCTACAAAGCTATCATGAGACAGTGGCGTGCCTTACCTCCAAACTGGTTGTTCCATGTGTTGTGGATGTGGAATATCCAACTTAAAGTTAAGTGTTTCTCTTGGCATGTTTTTTGGGGTGAGATAAAAACGTGGGATAACCTCCTCAGAAGAGGATGGTCAGGACCTAGCTATTGTTATCTTTGCAAAAACAATATGGAAAATACCAATCATATATTTTTGGAATGTGAATTCACTCGTTTAATTTTGATTCTAATTATCAAACACCTATGTTTGAATATTCAGTGGGGGACCGGACTTTTTGTTGATTGTGCACTTGATTGGTATCGGGAATGTGATAGCTTCCCTTTCCTTTTGGTGGTTATCTCTTGGGTTATTTGGCGTTCAAGGAATGATGTCGTGTTTGATAATAGGGTTCCCAATATACAGTGTGTGTATAACAAAATTGTATCAGCTCTAAAGGGTTACAGCTCTGATATTGGTTCAGTATCCAACATAAAGGATAGTACTTTTGCCTTTTCTCACCAGAAACCTGTTTCATTTTTTGACTGGGCTTCAAAGAATGGTCTTTGTGCAGTTGGAGGTGTCATTTATATCAACAAGGATCACTTCTTCATGCTTAAGATGAATTGTGGCTTTGGTACTAACACCAAGGCTGATCTTCTTGCACTCTAGTGTGTGCTTTTAGTCTCATCTTTGTTCGGTCTTCATGAATTGGTTGTTTTTGGAGATTCAAGGGTTACTATTAAATGGGCTCGGGGGGAGTACAATCTAAATGTGGAACAACTCTATTAGTGGCGCTGCAAAACTAAATAAAAAATAATGTTGTTCAGTGACATTACATTTGAGCATATCTACAGACATCAAAATACTTTGGCTGACAACCTATGTAAGGTTGCTTATGATGGAAACGAAGGAGTAATATTTTGGGAGGAATTCTATGACTCTCAGTTGGAGGAGCGGGGATCTTACAAAATATTTGACATATAGTATTATGGTTGATTATAATTATGTTGATCGCTTCTTTTTGTTGTATATGCCTATATTAGTACATTTTGGATTTTGATGTTTTATCAGTCCTGAAGCATTTGGATCATTAGTCATTTTGTGATGTTGGTATATTTGTACTATTTGATTCACCTTTGAATATCAATAGTATGGTTTTTTTTGCTGAAAAAAAAGAGGTTTATTTATTTATATCGCATGAAGACAAAGACAAGCTCTCATTTATTTGTTTTCGTGTCAAATAGTTTCTCATTTTCATGGATTATAAATAAAAAATTGAGGGAACTAGCCCTAATAAATGTTGCAAATGTGACATAAACATGAAGGCTTGGCACAATCAAACATAATCCTTAATGAATAATGAGGCATCGAAATTTCAAAGAAAGTTGCATTGTGAAATAACTATATATGAACATTTCAATGCAGAAATCCCTTGCAAATGTCACAATACAACATAACACTTATGATATCGCATTTCCACATAACCATTGAGGAAAATAGAAATTTTACATAAAAATGGCCAAGTATGTTTCACTAAAGTGAACCATCATTAACTAAGGTCAAACATGGTTCATTAAAGTCAACCATGGTTCATTAAACTCAACCATGTTTTAACTACAATCAAACTAAATTTAACCATGGTTAACCAAAGTCAATCATTGTTCACTAAATTCAACCATGGTCAAATAATAGCCAACCATGACTTAATCTTAGTTAGCCAATGTCAACCATAGTTAACTATGGTAGACGATCGTCAAACATAACTAACCCTGGTCAAACTTGGTTAATAATAACTAAATTCAACAATCGGTAACTAAATTAAAAAATGGTTAACTAAAGTCAACCATCGTTCATGAAAGTCATTTACATGCTCAACAATATTCATATTGGTGACCATCATTTGACACCCATCATTAACTATTTTCAATGATGGTCAAACATACTTAACCTTATCTAACCAATGTCAATGATAGTTAATTATGGTTCACCAAAGTCAACCATGGTTAAGTAAAGTAAAATATGGTTCTTTAAAGTCAACCATGGTTCACTAAAGTCAGTCATGACTTAACTATGGTCAAACTAAAGTTAGCCATTGTTAACCAAAGTTAAACATTGTTTACTAAATTCAACCATGGTTAAATATTAGTTAACCTTGATTTGACCTTATCTTACCAATTTCAGTCATAGTTAACTAACGTCAACCATGGTTAACCATAATCAACTATTGTTCATTAAATTCAACCATGGTTAACTAAAGTCGACCATGGTTAACCAAAGTCAAACATAGAACCATAATCAAACCATAGTTGATTAAATTCAACTACACAGTCAATAAATATTCAACCATTGTGACCATCATTCGACACCCATCATTAACTATGGTTGATGATGGGTGTCGAATGAAGTCAACTTTACAATGTTCCTTGAAGGTTTTGCAAGGGTTTTGTCACATTGCAACGTTCATCAAATGCCATTTCGATTGCGACATTCCTCCATGGTTTTGTTGCATTGCGACAATTATGTTGCATTATGACATCTACTTTATTAACTTATATCAACTAAATGATCTATTCAACAAGAGTTATATGGAATTGTAATTTTTTGCAAGGGTTTTGTCACATAGTGACGTTTATGTTGACAATGCAATGTGACATAACTTCATTAATTTTTATGTCACGTTTTACTTATGTCATCTTGGGACATTAATCAGTTATTATGTCACGTTTTAGGTTCTGTTAGATTGTGAACTTCATCACATTCCTCCATGTTTATGTCAAAGTTTGAAATTCAAATTTTTAATGTTCCTAAATGGTTTTGCAAGGATTTTTTTCACATACTATAGAGTTATGCTGGCTTGGGACATTAATCAAATGTTATGTCACATTTTAGGCTTTATCGCATTGTGATGTTCATAAAGTTTTGTGTTGGATTGCGACATTCCTCCATGTTTATGTCACAATCCGAAATTCAAATTTTTAATGTTCTTGGAAGGTTTTTCAAGGGTTTTCTCACATACTATAGGGTTATGTCATCTTGGGACATTAATAAATTGTTATGTCACATTTTGGGTTTTGTCGCATTGTGGCATTCATCAAGTTTTATGTTGAATTGCGACAATCCTCCATGTTTATGTCACAATCTAAAATTCAATTTTTTAATGTTCTTAGAAGGTTTTGCAAGGGTTTTATCACATACTATAGGGTTATGTCATCTTGGGACATTAATTAATTGTTATGTCACATTTTAACTCTTGTCACATTGTGACGTTCATAAATTTTTATGTTGGATTGCGACATTCCTCGATGTTTATGTGTAACGCACCCTACGTTACACTAGAATTTAAACACACTACATTTTTTTTCAAAAAATGTTACATGCATAATCGTTATATGCATTCTTATAACAAATATAAGTACATTCATAGCAAATGCATAAAACATATAAGCATTTAGTAGAAGCTTAAAATATTTCATGAGACCCATATTCACATGCATACATACATAATAGTTTTATGCATACTTGTGGAAACATAAGTATTTCTATATGGCACACATTTAACATGCATGAATTTCAACCCTTGTTATTCAAAAAATAGATATTTTTATCCACATACATTATTCCATACCAACCGACACTCTTATGATATCACATTAAATAATATACCATGCTAAAAATTGTCATTATAGTGTTGTTCACGAGTTACGACAGCCACTACAACACTATTGTTACTTCACTGGGAACTGTGCACTAACACCCTCCTAAAAATTGTGCAGTAAACACTATGCAGTAAGAAATGTCCAGTAAACATTATTTTAGGAATTGTGTGGTAAGAACTATCCTAGAAACTGAGCAACATGGGAATTTTGCAGTATAAGAACTGTGCAGTATGGAAATTGTGCAGTATAGGAACTGTGCAGTATGGAAACTGTGCAGTATAGGAACTGTGCAGTATACACAAAGTTAGGAACTCCACAGTAATAATTTTGCAATAAGAACTCTACAGCAAGAGAACTATGCAGCAACGGAACTATCCAGCAAGGGACCTGCGCAGTAAGGGAACTATGCAGTAAGAGAACTATGCAGTAAGGGAACTGTGTAGTAAGAAAACTGTGCCATAAAATCTATATAAAAAATATCCAAAAAGCAAATTACAACTACATACTTAGGCATTCTTTAAGCTAAGTAAATTCCATTTTACCATGACATCCAGAAACAATGGTCCAACATATTCATACTCTCTTTGTAAGCTCTAAAAAATAACACAATATCCTTCCTTCTATCAATTAATAACCTGTGAATTTCATATTAAACGTGCAATTTCAACCCCCTCTTTATAAATATTTATATTTTCATAATTCTATCGTAATAGAATCAAGGCATTAAAATAGCAAAACTAGCATATTCAGCCATGCATAAAACCAATGCATACTTAGCATTAAGGAATTCAACCATAATGCATAGTTACAGGAAATAATTACCATATTCCAATTTAATTACATAATTGGCATTTATTTCAGTCATGGATATAATAAAATACCAATATCTCATCCATTCATATAGATTCCTCTCTGCAATTAAGAATTTTTAACAAACATATGGTAGAATTAAAATCATACCAATTTTATATACAAGAATTCAACCAAAACATGAATTCCTTCCTTTTATCCAAACTCAGAAATCTAAAGAAGAACCCATACAAATGTTTACCACTCATAAATTAAACAAAATTGTGAATTAAAAATACCATTTCCATGACTTAAAAATGTATATGTAAATAATTGAAATGGGCTACTAGCTATATGTGAAGCAAGCTCCACCCAACCATTGGATATTTTGCTCGTTTATATGTCAGCAAAACACTACCCTCGATTTGACACTCACGCATTCACCAGATAGACATCTCACCAGTCCCCATGGTTTTTTGGAATTAAACACTTGGAAATCGAGAAAATTTGCTTAATTCTAATTCCATGCCAAAGAATGCATTTCACCTCCTTGATTTCCTTTTGATTGCACACTAGTGAGACACAACACTTCCATATGTGCTTAGAATTACACCAAGTAAGCTTCCTACACCATTTTCCATTTCACTAGAATAACTAAAGACAAAATGGACATAGTTTCAGCAATACCAAACTTACGATTGGGTTCTCAAACTCAGAATTCAATCCCAAGTTCCTTCTACATATAAATTCTCCCTCTTTTCTCCTATGAGTCTCTACTGGAAAAGCCAAATTTGAATTCTGGTTTTGCATGATAATTCTCTCCTTTTTGAACATTTCCTCCAGAACGAAAAATTTTAGACTTATGATTTTTACAAAATACTTCTCACCCCCACGTGGTTTCTCCCATGATCCATGTTTCTCCCTTTTCCATTAAAACTAAACACTACCTTTATTCCCACTCAAATCATAATTATGGTTTCACAATAAGTATAAAGTCATTTAAATGGGGTTATGACTTAGCTAAGACTTAGGCTATTCTAAGGGTCTAAAGGATACCAAAAGGTAATGGCATAATTGATACAGGAGGATCTCCACAGTCAAAGAATGCATAAGGTTTTCATTCCCACCAAAGGTATTCAATCGAAGAAGAGCTTGCAGAGAGCTTCCTAATGCAATTTGAACGAGATCGAATGAACTTCGTTTGTGAAATAAATTCTAAGTTGAAATTACAGACAAAAAGGAGGCTATTTTCCAACAAAAGTTGACAAGACATTGAACAAAGTGTATTTCACATTAAAATTGAAAGTTCAATGAAAACTATGTAAAAGGGGAAAAATGAAAGTACTCATACAAATTCTCTTTTAAATTTATAAAAGAAATTTAAAAAGATGTGAGAATACACCTCACCAATTGGTTTCTTAGTCCTAGGGGAGTGTTGAGATCTTCATGGGTAAAGATGAGACCATTTCTCCACCTACCTCTTAAGGTGCATCTAGATCATAATTTAGGGTATCATGGGAGAGATATTCTCCTTAACATGTGTGATGAGTAATCATCCATGGAAAAACTATAAATACCTCACATTTGGAGAAGGAAAGTAAGCTTTGTTGGAGAAAGCTTTCTGGTAAGCTTTGTATGAGAAATTTCATCCCAAGATGGGAAAAGCAACTCAGTTCATGTGAGAGCCTTAGTCCTTCTTGGCGATGAAATGAAAGGCATCCCAAGATGGGAATGAGCCACTTGAAGTGAATATCATGCAATTGTAATTATGAAAGCCATATATCTTTGAAGGAGATAATAAAGCGACTCAAAGTTTCAATGAGTGTGGAGACATAACCAGGAGGTCTCGCGAACTCCGTTAACAATTCTGGTTTGCATATCTTTTTCATGTGTTTGTTTTGTTAAATCTCTAATTTGTTAAATATCAAAGTTGATTATTATGCCAATTTATTTATGAATAATGAGGAATTGAGAATTTGATTAAGTATTCATTAATGGAAGAAAATTGAGTTTACACATTTTCGGATCAAGTTTGGTATCAAAGCAGTTCTGATCTGGTTTCCGATTTATTTTTTCTTTTGTGTGGGCATTTATCATCTCAATTGTTGATATAATATGGAAAGTCCACAAAATTATCCTTATATTTTAGTATTTTCAAATCTTTGTAGAGAGACATATTTTCGTGAAAGATTCTTATCCATGGATAAAAAGGTAAGAGAATTGTATAATGAAGGAAAAGAAAGTGTTGAGCTACGAAGACAATTGGAAGCTTTGGAAAAAGACAAGCAATAACGGCTCAAAGAGATGTAGCATGAGATGAAAATTAAGGAAGAGTTGTTAGCTAAGTATGAACAAGCCGACAATCCAAGGAGTCCTTCTACAAGAGAAGATAACCAAATTTGTACTTTTTGTCCTCATTCAGAACAATATTTTGTGGAAGTTTTGTCTTCAACATCTTCAAACAAACAGAAGGATGAGACCTCAAGCATGAAAGAATATTATTTGATCAGATTTGTTCCCCGGTCAAAAAATAAGGTAAATAATGATCATTCGATTTCATTACCTACTAATGCTTGGTTAGGATCTTTTGAAGAGCATACTCGAGGGATTGGCATGAAACTCTTAAAAAAGATGGGATACAATGGAGGAGGTCTTGGCACTAAGGGCCAAGGTATTGTTCATCCAATTATGGTTGAAGAACATCCCCGATATCAAGGATTGGGATATCAGGAGACAACTTTTGGCAAAATCTCTTGGGAAAATTGTTCCTACTGCCGCAAGCGAGGACATGTTACGGACCATTGCTGGGATTTGCATCCAGAGATGAAACCATAATGATTTCAAATTCGAGAAGGAAAAAGGAAAATGAATGCAAGTAGTGACTCAAAAATATAAAGTGGATCACCAAGAAGCAACACCGTTAAAAATACACCCAAGGTATGCTTTCGATGACCATTTTAATAGCATGAAAGATGTAATTAACTGCTCTTTTTGTGGAAGGACTCATCATATTACAGAATGCTGGAAATTTAAGGCATATGGTGGAAGGAAGGGTGCAATTAAAAGTAAACCACAAAAAGAAAATCCTTCTCTCTGAGTAAAGAAGGAAGATGGCTCTGTACTTCATAAAAAATTGTGGAAAATAATTCCACAAGATCAACCAAAGAAAATGAAAGAAGAAATTCGGGATACACAAGACGAGGCTTCTTCATCCAAAGGCAATGTGAAGCATTCGTTTGATTAGTTGGGTAAGATGTGGGTGACCTTTCTGCAAAACTGAATTTTAATTATTATGCACATAAATTTTTTGATATTGACCTTCAAAAGAATTCACGGCCCTACATGCAAGGCATGTATCCATTATTTGAGAAATATCCAACAAATCTATCTATTAGCATTTGCTGCAGAAATGGCGAACTTGTTAAAATATTCCTCTCAAATCTTTGTCTTTGCGTAAGCCATGGTTAATGTGAGAGCCGACTGGGGATCGCGTGCCAGGGCTATTGTTTGCAGGGTGTCACTGATTTGTGAGTAGTGACTCATCTGTGCATTAAAGGAGAGCAGGAACCATTGTTGGAGCTGTCTAGGTAATTGCTGAGCCCATACCTGTAAATTCGTGTCAACACAAGCTTGATAATTTCTATCAGCACGATTTTGAGAGACCGCTGGATTATTACTGGTTGCCACTGCCATTGAAGAAGGAGCCCACGATCAAATTTCGAGGAGCTCGAAGTGAAGAATTCTGGTACACCATTTGTAAAAGAATCAAGGAACGGTCAAGCCGTTTTGTAAGGATCACCGATAGTTGATGCAAGAGCCGTGAATGCCAGATCGTTGAAGAAGCATGATCTTCCCAAGTAATCGCATTCTCTCGGCCTCAGATCTATTTGTCAGATCTCATTGATTGATTCCTAACACAGCTGATATGAACCATTCAGTGTTTTGATCTGAAGCAACCATCCATCTAGTGTGATCTGCATAGTGTTTTCCCATGAACCTCGGCCTGAAACAAGTGTTAAAAATATGGGCAGAGACATGAACAAACGAGTTACAAAGCACGAACGGCTGAACTACTTATCTCATATTATACATCAGTATATATATGTTACATAGCTTTGACGGTTTAAGGAAATACCGACTAACCGATCGTAGAACTGAATAACGGAATGTAACTAACACACTTAACTAATGAGATTACTATTTCTAACACTCCCTCTTAATCTCAAGTGTTACATTCTTAATAAACACAACACTCCATCGTAATTATGATACTCTAAAACATCTAAACTGCAAATCTCACAAATGCGAATGCTTGCTGGTCTATGTCTCAGCCAAGCTTACAAACATTTAACAAAAATTTCAAAAACTAAATTGGGCCTAGTTCTTTCATCTTCATCTTCAAATATAGAATGTTCGCCTTCCCAAACTTGATTTTGTAGTCTTCCTCCTACCTTGCTTTCAATTGTATCCTCAATGAGGTGATCTTTGTGGTTAACTATATCCTTTGTCTCTTTGTGTCTCCACCCAAAACTCTTCCGCAAACACTTCCATAATTCTTCTATCTCAATGTTCAGCTCTATTCCTTGCAAAATTTCTGCAATGCTAATTTCAAATTCTTGAAAATTAATGTTTTCATATTTTTCATCTGCTACAATATTCTCGTTCCTGTCTTCACAAATTCTTGGATTTTCTATCCATTCTTCTAGCATTCTCAACTCTTCATCATAATTTGTTAACACATCCAAGTGATGTTCTTCTTTCATAGTACCTGCATAATCTGCAAACACACACAAATTTTCAGTTCCAAAAACATGAGATTCTTTGTTCTCATTTGATGCTCCAAGCATCTTTTCGATGTGCGGGATTGGACTCTCCAAACACTCTACAAAATCTTCATCTTGTTTCTCATCAAATACTGCTACATGGGCAGTTTTATCTTCAACTGAAATGTCATCAACAAACTCAACAAACTTTGTCACTATGTTAATGTCATCAACAATATCTATTGCTGGATTCACCAAAGTTTCTTCAATATCATAGGTTGCTACAATGGCAACTTTACCAACAACTTCATCATCACAGGCTGCTATAATGGTAGCTTTATCATCCACTGGTGTATTTACGCAATGGGATTCACCTTCCTCTTCATGCTTTGTATCAATATGCTGGAAAGTATTATTGTTTCTTCTCTTTTTACTGTACCTCATCTCTAAAGCATCCCAAAAAGCTTTTGCACTAACAACTTGACGAAGTTTATAGAAAACACTATAAATAACATTGTCATCAACTGCTGATAAAATAAGAAATCTTGCTATTGCATTTTTTCTATTATGAGGATCTTCAAAATCTTTTTGAACAAAATGCCATAAATTTACTGAACAAAGCAAATTTTTCATTTTATTTGCCCAAATTTCATAATCCATACCTTCGAAAAATGGCAAAATCGGCATAGATATTCTCAATATTTCATCTATCTCTTCATCTAGATTCGGTTTACTGTGCTTTAAATCTTCATTGATTTGATCCATAACTAAAAAATACTCTATATTTCCCCTCAATTTTTTTTTTCAGAAACAACAGTTCTTCACACCAAAGAAATTTTTTTTTCCTTCTCAAAATCAATTAATATTGACCAATACAAGGCTCCTCAATTTTGTTAAGATATGTGCAAAAATCTCAATACTCACCACCCTTCACAAAACTTCCTATGAAATCAATTCCAGCTTTTTATCTCCCCAAAACGAACTTTTTATAATTCTCTTTCACCACCAAAATTTCAGCTTCTCGTAATTCTCTTTCACCATAATAATAAATTTTCTTTTTTCTTAAAATTTAAGAATATAAATATTCTTTTTATTTTAAGGACGCACAAACTTCTTTTCAAAAAATATAATCAAATATTCAAACTTGTCCTTTTTAAAACCATTTCTTCAAAACACTTTCGTGACTTCAAAAATTCATTTTAACCAAGAAAACTTTTCAAAACTTTAACTCTGCTGGCTTTGCCGCTGGCTTTTCTTTATATAAATATAAAATCTTTCACCAATCCACAGAATCTTATTTTAATAATATAAACAACCTTTTGCCAAATAACAAACATAAACACTCTTACTCATTCCAAGATTTGCTATCATCACATGGATGGAGATTTTCCATGCAGATTTTTATCTTCTTCGCTAGCTTCTTCAAACATACACGAACACTAATTTTCCTTTTCATTCAAACTGGAACACATCTTTGCTAATGCTCAAAAACTTAACCGTAACCGTGCTCAGTAATTCAAAACTGGATCGCATCTCCACAAATGCTCAGTAACTTAATTGCTTTAACCGTGCTCAGTAATTCAAAACTGGATCACATCTCCACAAATGCTCAGTAACTTAATTGCTTGCAGCGATCTTTTCTTGTTCGCAGTAAACCACAATTTTCTTCAGGTGAATCTGCTTGTCTTCGCTGGCAGCGGGCTTCCTCTTAAAGACTGCAGCGAACTTTTCCATCAATGACTGTCACAGCCCGAGTTCTGTACTCAACGGGCTGGCTCAACATTCTCCAAACAAATCTATCTGAACAGATTTGCTCTTGCTTAGACATGACCTTCTCTTCAATCATGGAAGAGATTCTCAATAAACTAGACGCAGTCAAAACTCTGCGTAATGTTCTGCTTCAACAAATCAACGAACTGGCTGCAACAAACTTAATAGCAGACTTTACTTCTGCATTCAAGCCAGTCTTCAACAAATGTCCACTGAATAGCAGACCTTCCAAAACCTCCACAATGAAGAAGAGGCTATCTAAACCGTCACCAACGGATTAACCAAACTCTCTGATACCATGTTAAAAATATGGGCAGAGACATGAACAAACGAGTTACAAAGCATGAACGGCTGAACTACTTATCTCATATTATACATCAGTATATATATGTTACATAGCTTTGACGGTTTAAGGAAATACCGACCAACCGATCGTAGAACTGAATAACCGAATGTAACTAACACACTTAACTAATGAGATTACTATTTCTAACAACAAGAAGGGAGCCCTTCAATATGTGGGTGCAGTAAGAAGATTCCTAAAGAAAATGCGAGCGCGTGAGACAACCCAGCAATGTGCACCTCAACTTAAGTTTAGATTTGGTTGATGAGGCTTGCAAATGGATGCGCCATTTTAAGCATCAAGCCTTGCAAGGAATATCCATCACCTGCTTTTATGTATCTGTGCCTGAATGGCATAATTGTAGTCATTATATGATCAGGAATCGAGGAGCCAACAGAACCTATGAACCGCACGCCAAGCCGTTGATTCTTATTCGATAGATCACTGAACAATATTTTTTGCGAATGACAGAGTTTCGACGTTTTCGATGATTCCATGGGAGAATACATAGATATTGACGACCATTTCCACCATAGCACCTAGCGCTTGGTTGAAAGCACATGGCGCAGACTCCTTGTGTTAAGCGCAGGAACAAGGAATATGATTTGTTGCAGGTCACATGAGCATTTTCCCTATCGCATGTAGGGACAAATCTTGATTGGGATCAACCCAATTACAAGATAAAACGCGTGAAAGTCAAGTGGTTTACATAACCTGGAGTTCAGGTTTCTGCACCGGTTTTATGTTCGATCAACATAACGAGTCCAAGCGCTGGTTCTACTCGCTCATGCAATGGCAGCTGGAAAGTCATGTTTGGGTTTTATCCACAGATCCATAGTCACATAATTTTCCACAGGAACTTATCCACGGAGCCGAGCTCCAAAGCACTTGCACCGACGAAGACTTTGGTAAAAAAAATTTAGCAAAATTCTGCGTTTAATTTTGCGTCGATTTAAACTATGGTTGATACCGTTGACTTCACTGCTTCCGTTGGATGGCTTGAACGTACATGTTTTATAAGCTCAAGGTGGTTGGGCCAAACATTGGGCACATGGAAATGTATTTTGAACTCATAATATTTTCCATTTGCTAAGAATTGGTTCGAAGGCCAACCAGGGAGATGCAAATTTTATATGTTGCATTTTTCTGAAGTGACGTTTGAAACCATAGTGTTTAACCACTAAAGTGCACCTTGCCTTGTATGGCATATTTCCTTTCAAATTATGATTGAAATATATTATAAATAACTTGTATCCAATTTTAAAGTGCTAAGAGAGTGAGAGGCTTGTAATCATTGTTGAGTGATTTGCCTCGGCCTATCTTGGCTTTCCTTCTAAACTTTACTATGAGTGTTTAATAAAAGTATTGGCAAGTATGGTAGTGCTTTGAACATTTGTTAAAAGCTGGTACAGGTAATTGTAGCTTGCATTTTATATTTTTGGTGACCTTGTTAACAATTCTAGTTTGCATATCTTTTTTATGTGTTTGTTTTGTTAAATATCCGATTTGTTAAAGATCGAAGTTGATTATTATGCCAATTTATTTATGAATAATGAGGAGTTGAGAATTTGATTAAGTATTCATTAATGGAAGAAAATTGATTTTACACATTTTCAGATCAATAATTCCCTCCCTTACCATCTCAAGTGAATAGATGAAACCTCGATCTCTTCAAGGTACAACCTCAGCACAACGAGTTAGGGATTTTAATATTAATAATTGTAAAAGTACAATATGTTCAAACTTGCACACATTCATAGACCACAGTCACATATGGACATCATCAGACTAGGGGTTTCAAACCAGGGTTGTTACATTCCCCTCCCCGTTAAAGTCTACACCTTCCTCGGTGTCCTAATGCTTATAGGTATTTATACAATGTTTACATACATCAAAAATCACAAAATGCTACAAGTATTTTTCCTGCATTACATCTTTCAAGATGGCCTTTCAAAATTGGGCTAGGTCCATCTAACCTCACCATGTTGTTCCTAATGGCTTAGCCTTTTAGCTCAACATGCATACTAATCACTTCAACACTCTTCATTCAACTACCATCATACTTGTTACCTCTTATTGGGAACTTTTTGGAATCTATAGTTGACTAAAATCATTTTTTAAGGAACGTGGAGAAAACTTGTCATCAGTTGCCATCTTTCATTTTTGTGATTTTCTTCAGTATTCTTTAGATTTTATGATAAAAGCAACAACTTTCAAATGAAATATTTCCTCTGCAATCAATCATCACAATTTCATTAAGGCAATATAATAAAAAGCAGGCCATCCTTTTATGAAATATCAACTATATCATTCCTTGCTCATAATGCTTTCATGCATTTCATGTTTAACTCAACATATGCATATAGATGAATGCATTCGTCTTCATTTATTTAACAAAAAATTAACTATTTCAACATTCATTGTCTATTTCAAACAAAAATAAATACAAAAAATTGTTAGCTATAACAAGCATTTCAACAACTTTCTCTTTCTAGAAAGTAATAACATAAGTAAAAAGAGAAGAGTAAGAGTTCCCCCTCTTTGTCTATTCCAATCCGGATCTAAAAAACACCCATGGAATTGTTTGCTCCTTGGTCTCCTTCTCTTTGAAATGCAAGTGCTCAATCTATATAGTCTTCATCTAGGTTGGGATCCACATTGCTTGTCCCACACAACATGAGGAAGGTATTCCTTCCTTTGGTTCTATTCATTGTGTGCATAGAAGGATCACTCAAACCTTGTTCATATTCCAGCTAAGAACTTCCTATCTGAACTCTAACCAAAGGTAAATTACAACTAGGGATACTCCCCATGTTTTTCTCAAAGGATTCTTAGCAAACAAGACCACCAAAAATATTACATCATCAATCACTTTTATTTATTATTATTATTATTATTATTAGGTTTTTTGTTAAAGAGGGCACCACCCTCCCCTTCCGGATTTTGTTAGTAGGTGAGATTTTTTATTCTTTATTAATTTATTATACTATTTCAACCTTTACTGTAGGACTAACTTGCAAAATATTATGCTTGTTTAGAGGAGACACATCCTTAATGTAGACCCTCCGCTATGCATAATTTTTAGTTAGAGGAGACACATCCTCAATGCAAGAAGATAAGGAGTTCACTAATCCTCAGTTTTGCATAGTCTTCTTCTTCTTTAGTTTTTTCCCTCTTTCTTCAAAATGCAAGCACTCAAATTTACCACATTCCTCTTCCTTAGCTTTTCTTGTGTACTTGTTGGATACATAGTAAATAGAAACATTCATAATTATCATGATGTAAGTCACATAAATTTACCATAAAACTAAAAAAATATTATTATGTAAAATCTACTTCTCGATATTGAAACAACAGGAATGCATCCATTCCCTTGAGGTGTAATCAATGTGGGAAACCATGTCACAACACAACAATATGAATGCATCCACTCCTTTTCAATGTGTGCCATGTAGGCTAGAACTGTAGCTTATGTGTCTTTTTAAAGGAAAAACATTTTATGAATATTAATTCCTATACAAATTCTTTTCAGAATTAAATTTGAGGTTAGGATTAAGATTACTCCCTTCCTCCCATACACATCTCTCCATTGAACACCATGATGTAGAGATGGAATTTGAAAATTTCGAGAGAGCTTCAATATTGCTTTCTTTTTATTCTCTACAAAAGAACTTTATATTGTAGTCTCATTCCCTACATTAAAACACTTTTAACATTGTATATTCCTTACAACAATTCATACCAAATAGCATCAATTAACAACAGTTAACAAGTTCAATCAATTAGCAATTTTACTAATTAACAAAATTCAACAAGCTATAATTAGTTAATATCCACATTAGTTAACAATTTATATCATCCAACAATTCATCTTAGCTAGCATCACATTCATAGCTTTTACTTTCATAAATTATCATTAAGTATGGAAGTATTGAGAATTCATTTATATCTCACACAAACACATTGAACAAGAATCCAAGCATCCAGACCCAAAACATATGAATGCAATGTTCAATAGAGAAATATTTTTAACTAAATTCAATCACTTCATTGATGTTTCAGAATATCTTGCACATTTAATATTGCATTCAAATATATATAATTATGCAATTACACTAATTGTCATTAAATAACATCATTCCAATATTGCATGATCATAAACTATTCTTACACATATGGACTCAGGCATAGGCCCATCCAAATAATTTATTTAGTTTTCCAATTAGGCCCTCCTACATGGGCTTCAAGACTACAGAATTAGGCAATAGTATAATAGACATACATAGCATAGCCAAAAGAATTCATCTAGAGATACTATTCAGCTAGAGACACCACTCGGAATCAATACATCACTTCTACAATTCACACTCATCCATAAGGAGTATCCTAACTAAGAATAATAACATGAAAATATTTTGTTAATAATAAATTTAAAGTTGATGAAATGCATGCATATACAACTTATGCATTTTCCAACACCTGTTGGGTCTACTTCCCAACTTTAACATTACTCTAAAATAGAGCACTTGAATAAACCAGTCATAAATATCCATGCTACTGAATCATTCACTTCAGGAAATAAATTTCAAAATTAAATAACAAATGCAGCCAATCAATCACCAGATTTCCATATTCATACACCTCGATCACAATTGATTAGGATAAATACCCATGGTCATCCAACTCGGTTTTTCCGTGGCTAAAACATGGCATCGTAGAAACAAGCATCAACATGCTTAACCCACTCATACATCAACATGATCTAAATAATTACAATCACACACACCAACTAGCTATCAAGCATTCAAGCATTCAAGCATTCAACTGGTAATTGAAAATCATTTGGTAGGTCCCCAACCCTGCTACTAGCTGGATACTTAAGAGGTCACAAGGATATAAGGATGAAATACAAAAAATGCATAGAAAAATTGAGACTAGGCCAACATGCCCCAAACAAATAAACTAATCATCCTTGTATAAATTAAATGCAACTACTAAACATTTAAATGTGATCCCACAAGTTATGCAATCTATGCATACGCTGTCGATCTAATCTATTCAACTGTGAAGATAGATAAATACAAATGACACATGCTACTCAGCATGCTAGGGGATTGACTACAACCAAATTCATGTCAAGCAACGCATTTTCTTTACCACATTTCCTTCTCGAAGCACAACAGTGAGGCACATCACTATTTTGCATTTCTCAAGAATTTTATTAGGGTTGGTACATACACCATTCACCGTATCACCATCCCTTAGCTATGGTTTTGACAACAACAGCCAACATCCAGTAGAAAACAATTAATTAGATCAAGAATACGGTTACAGGGATAACTAGGATAACTACAGACATCTTACAAAAACAATGACCATACACAATAATGAGATATCACAATGGGATTTAACCAAGGAAAAATAAGACAAAGATCCTTCACCATGAACAACCCAAGACAAGGGTCCACTAGAGACTCCATGCAATAACCAAGTTCCATACAATATATGCTTTAAATATAAATCCCCTATACAATCATTGTCATATTGTTAATCAGAAACATACAACACCAAGCAACAGTATCTCACTTGAAAAAATCATCTTGCAAGTTATAGATAGCTCTAGAACTTCACATTCTTAAGGAGACAAATCATCTTACATCTGCAATTAAATTTTTATCAAACAATTGCATACACAATATGATCCATTATTAGCAACATATAAAATAGAGAAAATAAGAATGTATGTAACATTCCAGCAAGAGGCCAAACTCTTTCTTGGTCTCTACCTGCAAAATCCTCTTTAATAATTTCAAAACTTAGAAATTATATTCTGTCTAGAAACATAAAAAAAAAAGATCTTAAACTTCAAGCAAAACTTATGATGAAATTCCCATATGATTCAAACATCTTGACTTACCAAGATTAACCAAATGGATACTAAGTTAACCCATCATTTTCCATGCAAGATTTTCCTTTAATTTGCAACTCAATAAGATGAGAGTTGCAACCTCAACTACTCTTTGACTTTATACCCAGAAACTGAGTGTTGAAACCCAACTCTGTTTATTATCATTAGTTACATTTACCGAGAGGCTAGGTGTTGTAGCCGCTCTCTGATACCAATTTGTAACACACCCTATGTTATACTAGAATTTAAACACACTAATTTTTTTTTTCTAAAAATCTTACATGCATAAAATTCATAACAAATGTATTTACATGCATAGAAAATGCATAAAACATATGAGCATTTAGCGGAAAATTAAAATATTTCATGAGACCCATATTCACATTCATACATACATAATAGTTTTATGCATACTTGTGGAAACATAAGTATTTCCATATGTCACACATTTAACATACATGAATTTGCACGCTTTTTAATCACAAAATAGATATTCTTATCCACATACATTATGCCAAACCATCTGTCACTCTTATGATATCACATTAAATAATCTAGCATGCTAAAAATAGTCATAACAATGTTGTTAACAAGTTACAACAACTTCTACTTCACTGGGAACTATGCAGTAACACCCTCCAGAAAAGTGTTTAGTATTAAACAATGTGCAATAAACAATATTTTGAGAACTGTGCAGTAAGAACTATATTGGAAACTATGCAGCATGGGAACTTTGTAGTATGAAACTATGTAGTATAGGAACTATGCAGTATGGAAACTATTCAATATACACAATCTTAGGAACTGCACAGTAATAAATGTGCAGTAAGAACTATGCAATAAAAAATGTGCAGTAAGAGAACTGTGCAATAAGGGAACTGCGTAGTAAGGGAACTGCATAGTAAGGGAATTGTGCAGTAAACTCTATATAAAACATAACCAAAAAGGAAATTACAGTTTCATACTTAGACATTCCTCAAGCTAAGTAAATTTCATTTTACTATGACATGGAAACAACATTCTATCATATTCATTCTCTTTTTTTAAGCTCGATAAAATAACACAACAACCTTCCTTCTATCAATTAATAAATTGTGAATTTCTTAATAAACCTGCAATTCCATGCCCCTTTTTACAAATAATTATATTTTCAGAATTCTATCATAACAGAATCAAGGCATTCAAATAACAAAACTAGCATATTCAACCATGCATAAAACCAATGCATACTTAGCATTAAGGAATTCAACCATGATGCATAGTTACATGAAATAATTACCATATTTCAATTTAATTACATAATTGGCATTCATTTCAGTCATGGATATAATAAATACCAATTTCTCATCCATTCATATAGATTCCACTATGCAATTATGAATTTTTAACAAACATATGGCGCAATTAATCTCATACCAATTTCAGATATAAGAATTCAACCAAGCAAAACATGAATTCATTATTTTTATCCAAATAAGAGATGTAAACAAGAACCCGTACAAATTTTTACCATTCATCAATTAAACAAAATTGTGAATTAAAAATACCATTTCCATGACTTAAAAACTTATATGTAAATACTTGAAATGGGCAACTAGCTGTATGTGAAGCACGATGCATCCAACCATAGGTTTTTTTGCTCGTTTATCGCTCAGCAAAATGCCACCCCCAAGATGAGACTCATGCATTCACTAGATAGGAATCTCATCAGTCCCCATGATTTTTCAGAATTAAACACTTGGCAATTAGGAAAAGTGACTTAAGTCCAATTCCATGCCAAACAATGCATTTCACCTCCTTGATTTCCTTCTTACTGCATAATACTGAGACACATCACTCTAGTACCATCTGTGCCCAAAATTCCACCAAGGAAGCTTCCTACATCATTTTCCATTTCTCTAGAGTAACCAGAGACAAAATGGACACAAATTCAATAAAACCAAACTCAGGATTGGGTTCTCAGACTCATAATTCAATCACAGGTTCCTTCTATAGACAAATTCGCCCTCTTTTATCCTCAGAGTCTCTATAGGAAAAAGAAAATTCAAATTATGGTTTTGCATGATAATTCTCTCTTTTTCAAGCCTCTCCTCCATATGGGAAAATTTTAGACTTATTACTTTTACATAATACTACTCTCCCCCACATGGTCTCTCCCATAAGCCATGTTTCTCCCTTTTTCATTAAAGCTAAACACTACCTTTAATCCCACTCAAATAATAATTATGATTTTACAATAAATCTAAAGTGAATTAAATGGGATTATGACGTACGCGTCTGGCAATGAGGTGCACGTGTTGGAGATGTATCAAGTATCACTAGAAATCATGTGGCCTCTGCCCGCGACAATTTTCAACCATTAACTGATAACAACAGCCTGCTTTCATAGCTTAGAGCACCCGTTTAGTAAGCGGGAGGTCATGACTTAAACTCTCATTAAAAGCATTTATATATTGTAATGTGCCACCCAGAGTTAACTCTTCTGCTGCAAAGGTTTCGTGTTCGAACGACGCCCATTACCTTTAATAATATACCTTCTCAGAGGTTACCAGAATGTAGACTTCTCAGACTTCAAAGGGCTTCCACGCAATTCTCAAATAAATGCAAATAAATGTATCTCCAAGCTTGTACTTACCATGTAGTTCCAACCGTCGCAATCAAAATTTGATAGATACAAAATGACCTTTCTTCAAACTTCAATGTCCATCTTTCAATGCACTACAGAACAGCTCCTTGTCGCACGATCGAGGTCTCCTTCTCTCTCTCAGAAGCAGCTCATTGAAGTTTTGGTTCTTCTTCATTATAAATCAATGAAGGCCTGGAGTCATTGTTTGCAAAAACAATAACCACTTCATACCATTGTCTCTACTTCAAAAAAAACATGCAACAGTTTTCACCAATAGTCTCCAACGAGTGATGGAAAACGTAGTCTGTGGATGGAGTTGAACTATGGATAAGTCATGATAGAATTCTTTGATAAAAAGTAGTCTTCAAAACAATTAGATTTATTGTGCATCTCGAAAATGGAGGACGCAATAATCTTAGCTCTGAGATAAATCCACTAGAGTATTTCCGAATCAAAACACAGCTTTCTTCATCGTAGAATTCATGGATTCCCTTAAATCATTCCATGTCCAAGGTAGCTCGACAATTATGGAGATAGGTGAGAAGTTGCAGCTCTTTAAAGGATCTATACCAAAGCTTGCTTTCACAAGAGTCTGATTGCATCTTTGTGCAAAGATACAATGATGCTCCAGCTCGAGCTTAACTTAATGCACAATCTTCAAATAAAAGTGCAGACTTCCAAAGAAACAATATATATATATATCATGATCTCAAAACAAATCCATTGACAATTACCTAGTGTTGGAGAGGAAGGTTCTCAACATCAGATTCAAAGTAATTCTCCCATTCCTCCAATGCAAAAAAAGAAGTCACACAATCACTCCAACAATGCAAATAATAGGAGCAGATCCATGAATCTCCATGAAAGTAGAAATTAGGGTTTCTCCCTTTCATCAAATGACTTTAGAAAGTTACCAAAATATCCAAGTTCAACAGTCGAATAATCATAGTCATAGATTTAATGATCAAGCTAATGAAGGGTGGAGTATCCAAATTCGTTGGACATTTCTCTCGGTCTTAAAGACGCTTCATAGAATGGACCATCATCAATAGGGATCCATGTTCAGAAGGAGAGAGTGTTCAATTGATCGTGGTTATTAACCTTCACTCCTTTTTCTCACAGGAGATGCATGGACGCAGTAGCAGCTGGGCCTAATGCCAATGAGCACGCAGACACCTAATTCCACTGGAACGAAATCATTTCCGTGTGGCTATCTGACAGACAATAATGAACACATGTTGGATGAGGGAGAAAAACCCAGCTAGAAACCCAAACTTGAAAGTTCAGTGACTGCACATCAACAACAAACCCACTACTGGTCGCAACGCGCGCATTCTCCATGCAAAAAAAGAGATGGGAGCAATGGCACCACCGCCAGCCGGGTTTGGATGGACAAAGCCCACCCCAGACCATTCACCGAGCGGACCAGGAGAAAGTATTCGCAGGAGAAAGTATTCTGCGAAGGCAATTGACACCGATAAGATCCATAGTTAAAATTTGTTCATCATGGTTGGGCCTTCGAATAATTACCTTCAAAATTCTTCTCCAAACGATAATGTTTGAGCTGGAGGAGAATACCCTCTTCTTAAAAGTAGCTATGCACCAGTAGAGAGGTTCCAACTTTCATGCACTACATCACAACGGGATTTGTTTTTCCCCAACGAGACTGCAGTACATTCACGTAACAGTCTTCAAATATTTGAGAGACACCAATGATCAACACAAATCCACGACACTTCAATATAGCACCAATCTGAATTCCCACATCAATTAGGGTTTCGAAGGAGTCCAGTGGTAGCTCCACAATAGGCTATCCACGCAGCATTGAACCCCTTAGATCCTTCACACAACCAATAATCAACAATCATGATCACAGCTCGTAGCAATTGAAGTTGCAACACAGCTTCGGCAGCTAGCTATGCCCCTTCAACTGTCAATCAGACTTATGATGCACAGCTAACATTGATTAGCTCTCTCTGGTCTCATGCCTGCGCACTCCAAAACACAGAAACCATGAAACTCTTTTCTCATGCAATTTCAAGGAATTCTATTAATTCGAACCACAATAGAAAACAAATGAATGAAATCAATCGCCTTCAGACAATAACCATACTTTTTGTAAGTGAATTTAGCCCTGTCAACTATACCCATCCTTAAACTGTATATGAATTTAATAACTCTTCTATCAATTTGGTAAATATAGACCACATATAGATTTTCTAAACACAGAGTTAAGAAAATCAAGTCGATTCAGTCTTAATTTACTGGTTTCATAGTCAAACTCAACTTAATACATATACAGAAATTCACTTACTCATTCATAAAAGATCGCAGAGCTTCAATACTCAATAGATCGAATTACATAGAACAAATAACAAATTCCAATAAATATTTATTTAGGCTAACAGAAAGATCTTTTTAACTTAACACTTCTCAAAAGCAACCTTGAAAATGTTTGGTGAAATTACAGTCTATCATTGAAAATATAAGTAATCATCTATTAATATTGATTTAAAAAGTATGATGATATATAAATTAGGCTTAAATAATAGAAACAAAAACTGAACAGCGGCATAGGAAGTACCCTGAACAAGTACCCTGAACAGAGACACTCAACAAGTATGATGTTTATTGGTTTATATCCATCATCTTCCTCTCTATCCTCTTTCTACGAGGTACTATTCTAATTGTAGGTCTAGATTGCTCATCACATTGAACATCGTCCTGGTTATTCTTGTCTCCTATTGGTTGGAATTCAACCATGGTTTCTCGCTCGGGTTCATTAATGAGGATCCAATCATTGTGTGCAACAAATGATCCATTATGTGCCTGTAGCTCCTCATGATCACCACGCTCCTCATGATCACTACCATATGCTTCACCTGATGAGTTTGATTGTTGGGATTCCTATACATGACATAATTTAACTTATTAAGATAACATAATACCTCCAATTAAATGATTGCATAATTCATAAAATATTATAAAGAACTTACCTTAGATTCATGACGAGTGATTAATATCTCCCCTCAATCTAGCATATGTTGTCTAAGGCCTTGGGAACCATGTAGTAAAGCATATTTTAGGTCCTCCTCTGAAGCTTCCTTTTGAAATTGGTGAACCTACATAAATGAAGATAACCAAAAATTTATAAGGTATAATGACTCAGATACAACTAAATCGTGCATCTTTGTCATGATTTTTCTTTTGAAACAGAAAATATAGTAGATGAAAATTTTCACTTACCAAGCCACCATGAATGCTATTGTACCCACCAGATCCTAATTTATGGGATCCAATACTTGACACCCTAGCCTGGGTTGCTTTTGTTGTATCTCGAAGGTGTCTTTTAGCTCCTCCTCATGAAGATGGCCTATAGTTTGGATTATTGCAGGACTTCCTCTTAAACTTGGCATCTTTCATAAGTTCATCCCATGTCACTTGGTCTGTGATCCAAGCTGGACGTGGATATCTCAAGTCTTTTGTTAGCTTTGACCTTATATTGTCTCATTTAGAGTGAATGTATTTCCGTGCAATATCTAGAATAATTTCCTTATTAAAACCAGGATTGCCAAATGCTGTAATGACACCTTTAAAGAGTTCTTATTTCTTAGCATTGGCTTGCTTCCTCCAATCCATTTGGATGGTATTTCCAAATAATTGTTCTGCATGGTGAAAAATAAAGTGAAAGAATTTTAACCCCATTTCATCCTTCAAGACATTTCCTTCTGAGGTGAGAAAAATTGTTACTTCTTGCGATCCTTTTGTAGTGACTGAGGATATTGTTGTAGTCCTAGGGGTTGAGGTGGATTCAACTATAGGTAAATCAGTCCCTTTGTCATTTATTTCCTGTATTTTCAATAAGATTGTGAAATTGTTAGAATCCCAACCAAAATATGAAACTATTTTCAACTCTAAAATAATTATCATAAACACCATCAAGGCATACAAAATTACATGAAAATGATTACAGATTTGACTAGTTTTAGCACAGCATTGCATAGCAAATCTATTCATGAGAAGGGTTGTAACATGACAGTTCTAAAATCTAGGTTAATCCAATGCATTCATGAAAATTTTTAGAACTAATGACTCATTTTTTGTTGCAGCAAAAGACCCCTAAAACTCTATGTGCCAAAACCTGGTGTCTCTCCAAAATTGTGGTAATTTTTATGCATGGAAAAGGTTACAACAAGCCTAGCCTATATTTGTTGATGAGAAACTGTGCCTTGAGGTCTGATTTTTATGACATTTGGATGTCATTACCCTGAAGACTAATAATTGTGTGTTTGTAGCATAAGTGCATATCCATTTTGTCTTTTCTAAAGGAGGACTCTTTTGGCATGTTCATAAGAAGACTGATATGCTTTAACATGTCATTGCTATGATTTTCAAAATCTGAGAATTGCTATTAGTTGTGAAGAATAGATCATTTCAAGCACTACTTTTGTACTATTACTATTTACAAAGGTGCATAAAGTAAGGTTTGTGTCTTAACATTGATATCTAAAGATTTATTATGAAATCTTCTCTAGCATTCTCCCTAAACATTCCATCAAAAGCATAAGAAGCTCCCAAGTGGTTTCAACAAAGGTAAGACCTAGCCATATCTCTGTTTTGAACTACAATAAACTTTCAAAAATTCGAAAGACGCTATGTACTAAAAATTCTAAATTATGAAAATTGAAATCTATAATGCTCAACAAAATTATTAATTGGACAAGAATAATAATATAAATAATTTAACCTGTTCATCTGAAGTATGTCCTGCACTCTCCAACAATTCCCTTTGCCATAACTGAATTTGTTTAAGTATTTCTTTCCTAATTTCAGCATTTTCAAGAGTATCTGGTAGGAGCCTTAGTGTTCTTGATTGTGATTCTATGATACTCCTCAAGGAAGCTTGTTTAGGTGTTGGTGGGATAATTCTGACTGAACCCAAACTTGATGGATTATTCATTAATTGGGATGTACTCCTAACATGGGCATGCATGTCCATTTCAATAGGGATACTAGGAACAACCATGTTTGATGTAGAGGGCATGCTATGATTTTTTGCGCTTGATGCCACCCTTGTGACATGTGTTTTTGGTCTAGATGTAGAGTGTATGACATGACCCTCTATACCAATGGATTGCACGCTTGTTGGAGTAATTCTTGAAAAATCCTACAAGGCACAAATATAAATATTAAAATGGTAAATGGTGAAATAAATCAATTAAATGCACAAGAATCTAGATCAAATCTTACCGCTGGAATAATACTAGATGTATTAAAGGGTGTGATAGGGGTTGGAATGACTTTAGAGATGGCCTGCAATCCACAAACATAAATTAATATAACGTAATAGGGGAAATAATATAATTGAACCTATACAAGACAATTTGAAGCTTACCTCATGCACCATCGTAACAATGTTTTGCCCTTGCCCATTTCTTAGCATTTCAATTAAAGCATTTAAGATCACTGGATCCCCCACAGTAGAATCAGAAGCACCCATAGACATATTCTTAATGAAACACATAATGACATAAAATGAGAAAACATTGATTAGAGAACATATGCAAGTGATATTAGTAACATAAATCAAATTCACTAGCACATAAACAATAACATACACAATTTTCATTATGTTTCAATACATAAGAAAAACGTAAACAATGCTCAACTTCAAAAGGTTTTTTTATCTTTATGATATTGTGTTTCTCTTGCCTAGGTTTTGATTGCATAAAGTGCCTAGGTGTTGATTGTGTATTTAAGCTTCTCAACATTTCAATAAAGGAATTGGGGTGTGGTAGATCTCCTACCTCCACGAAACACAAAAATGTCTTTCAAGTAACTTGTTAAAGAAGTAAAAACATAAAATGAAACAGAAAAAATTGGAAAAAAAATTATTTTAACAAGCATCAACACTTAAAGGTATAAAACAGACTTTCTAGGTAACTACTATAACCAAGAGTGTATGCTTGTTGTACATAAGAACACATCCTTCTATAATATTCTTTTATGTCTCATTCTTGTTTAAACACAAAGAGCTCCTCTTTCTTACATTATATACTTTAGCTTAGTAATGCATTTATTATAAACTTGGGTTTAACCATCTGAATTAAATCTCATGAAAGGAATATCTATTATCTGCATCATATAGAGAGACAATTATAACAATAAGCTCATTACATGAAACCATAAGGATTGGACCATGAAGATATGTGTAATGAAACATTCCTTTAGGCATACATTAGGCCTTATACTAGGTTGTATTCGAATGTTCATACCGTAGATTTATTAGGCATCCAAATGATATTATCTATATCAATATCATCTCTTATAATCCAATTACTGACAGCTTAAACAATATAGTAATTCTTAAGAAATTACCATTATACTTAAAACCATTAATGCACATCATAATAGGATTAAATAGGGATGTTACATTATATACATTGACATTACAAACATCCACTAACAAACCTCTCAAAACATTCAAATTACTAGTTAATTTCCATTATATTGTGTGTACAATAAAAAACACAATACTTAAGCTATAAATATTTAATTATATTGTAATGAATCCTCAAAACCATCTTAAAGTGAACATGATGATCAAACATCGTCGTCCTCACATGAAATTTCCTCGTATGATGTCATAAATACACCATCATTAATGGGCCATAAATCCACAAATAAATTAATACCGGAGTTTTCATGGTCTTCGTCACCTTCAATTATAGGTAAATGAAAATCAATGAATTCATCATCTTCATGGACTTGATTCTCATGTGGTTGCTCATGTCCTTCGAGCACTTCAGTGAACTCATCATGATCTTCATCTTGGTCATATGCATCATCAACAATCATGTTTTCATCATCTTTACCATGTCCTCGGGGGGGGGGGGGGGGGATTCTGCATCTTCAAGTAAATCATGTTCCTCTACATCTTGAACAAATGTTACTATTCGTCCTCTTGGATCATAATCAATAACAAATGACCAACCGGGTTGTTCTAAATTTGGAATAAGAAATATTTGGTCACATTGATTTGGAAATACATAAGGTTCATAAGTGGCTTCAAACCTAGATGTATTAATCATTTCGAATCCATTCAAGTGTAGAAAGATAGTTTTTCCCTCGCCCACTTTGATAAGCTTGTACCATTCAACACGAAAGAGAAATTTTTTTAAAGACGTGAAATCAAGCTCTAAAATATCCTCCAAAACTCCATAATAGCAAAGTGTGCTTGTGATTGGTTGTCTATCATTTGCATGTGAATGACATTCCACCTCAAATGATGCTGAAATTCCACAATCATAAGTTTGTCGCTTGTCATCAACCTTTTTGATGCGAAAATGATGAACATTATTCCACATTCCTTTGTAATATGTTACCTAAATTCATATAAATATTAACTAATTAGATTCAAGGATACAAAAGTTTAAAAAAAAATTAATAAATACCTCCAATATGTTAATATATATGTATCACCTCTACATTTTAGATCCTTTAATGAAATTAAGTTGTTGTTGTGTTACTCTATTCCTCCCCTTTGTTGCCTCATGTTCAATATTGGTCTTTAGCCAATTCCATGAGCATCTCTCTGGCCATTTTCTTTTATGGGCTGCAGAAAGTCCTCGAGCAGTGTTTTGGCCATGTCTATTATATAAGTTGGCCCATTCCTTTTCATCCTCTAATTTCTTTTGTTCAGTGTACTTCTCCATCCATTCCAGCATAAAGTCAGAATTATATGCAACATACAAATGCAATGACTCTCACTCCTTAGCATCTACAATGAAAAATAGAATTGTTCAATGAATTAATAATTATTTAAAGCCATGTCTTAAAAAATGTAAGACAAAAACTACTACTTCCAACATTTTTATATACCTTTAATCCTCTTTGAAGTCCCTTTACCCTCTAATTTTTCTCCTTCAAATGATTGAGGTTGGTTACAATCCCATAATCGCGGTGCTTCAAGATGTAATTGAGGTAAGTACTCACTCAAATGAACCATTGTTTGGAAAACCATATACCCCTCAACCATGGACCCTTCTGGTCAAGCCCTTTGCCTCACAAATTGTTTTAGAACCTTCATATATCTCTCCACGAGCCACATTGTCCGAATATGGATAGGACCACACTGTTCAATCTCTTCTACTAGGTGTACAAGGTAGTGTTCTTGAGAATTGAAGAAGCTTGGAGGGAAGTACATTTGAATATCACACATCAAAAGTGAAACATTCCTTTTCCAATACTTCAATTCATCCTCGTGTATCTCTCTAGATGAGACCCACCTACATACATTAACATGTATCAAAATAAAGACTAATGATTTCTTCAAAACTATATGTATAAACTAAAATAAATGAATTACCAATGATATGATTCAAAGGATAAGTGTCATCGAAGAGCCTAGATTAAAGATTCAAAATAACTCAAATGTTTGGATAATTTTTAAATAGTTAACGTGACATCATGATCAAAAGTGCTTGGTATTGCTGCAGGCAACACATACTACATGACCAGTAACAAATAGCCATGTTAAATTATGCATGAAATTCTATTGTCAGTAAGATATACAAATTTATAATTATCTTGCAACAAATCTGTTGTACTACAAAGTTACCTTTATCCAGTTGTGCCAATCATGTGTTTTTAGGCCTGTAAACTCCGACCCATCTCTCGTGAATAAGTTTTTTAATGTTGCACCAAAACCATAAGGAAATCTTATGCTTTTCATTGTATCAATGATGTTTGCTTTCTCCTCTGATGTAAAAACCCAAGGAGCATGAATATATGAGTTGTTTTCATGCAACCACATGTTCGGCATGATATTGGCAACTTGGAGGTCCTTTCGTAACTTTATTTGCGCTTCATGGTTGGTTCCATTTAGATGTTTCCACAAGCACTCTACCACATTTTTCCCGATGTGCATAGTATCAAATAGGTGGGCTATTGGCAAGCTCTCATAATAATCTAATTTATAGAAAATAGAGAGTCTTTTCATTCCTAGTGGAAAGCCCATCCCTTCCTTTTTGTCATACAGTGCTTTCCACCTAGAAGGATTCATTTTTCTTGGCTTCCTCATTTCCACTTCCTTTCCATTGAACTTATTTTTCTCACGCACTCGATAGTGATGATTTTGTGATAAGAATTGTCTATACTCATCATACATAGTTTTATTAAGATCCTTTGAGTACCTATGCAACATTTGATGCCCACATGATGGACAACCATATTTCCCCTTTGTTTGTAGCCCTGAAATAAGTATGGAACGCATATTGAGTAAATGGTAAAATGAACAAAATAATTACAAATGTAATTTATAATATATTACCACAACAAATAGAGAGTCCTGGGGCATCATGAATTGTCTAGATAAGGATCGCATGAAAGAGGAAGTTTCTATCATTGATAGGTCTTGATACATCGTACATATTTACACCATCCCATAATTTGCGAAGCTCAACAATGAGGGGCTCCATGTATACATCTATATCCTTTACCTGATACCTCCCTAAATAAACAAAAAGTTTTATATGAGGGTTTAACTGAGTTGATTTTTTTTGTATATAATCTTCAAGAAAGCATTGCATTAATATGTTCCAGTACCTGGTATGATGAGAGTTAACATTGCATGCTCCTTTTTCATTGCCATCCAAGGGAGAAGATTGTTGTTAATAATTAAAACTGGCCAAACAGAATATGTTGTTCTAAGATCTCCAAACGGATTGACACCATCCATTGCTAGAGAAATTCTTGCATTCCTTGGCTCATTTCTTAAATGTGGCCATTTTTCCTCAATATCTTTCCAATATTTGCTATCCGCGGCCATACGCATGACACCATCCTCACTCCTCCCTCGTGCATGATAATCCATATATTTTTCCAACTCCTTGCATTTGAACATCCTCTCAAACCTTGGCTTTAGTGGAATGTGTCGTAGTACTTTATAAGGAACCTTCTTGGATACTTTATCTTTATGATACCTATCTGTGTGACACACTGGGCATTGTTGCAAATTTGCATTCTTTCCATAGTACAATATATGGTCATTTGGACATGCATCATATGTATTGTACTCCATTCCAATGTCTTTCATTACTGAAGATACTTCTCTATGCGAATGAGGCAACTTATTGTCCTTCGGAAGTATCTTGTTTGCCAAAAGTCTACATGATGCAACAAATGATTTTATAACATGAGTGTACACAATATTCAAAACTTTTAAGACATTTAGATCATTAATTTATAGGAATATCAAATCCTACCTTAATATATCGGTAAAGCATGTGTTCGTCAATCCATGTGTAACCTTCAAATTAAACAACAACATAAGTGTCGCCAATATAGAAGTATCTGCATTTGGGAAAAGAGGCATCCTAGCCAAATGAGCTAGGGGTGAATCAATAACTTCTTCAGAATATGTGTAGAAGTCTTGGATAAATTCATTAACACCAGCCTCATTTATCTGCGAAGTAGTTTCATCCATAAATGTGTCTTGTTCTTCATCTTGAGAATGGCTATCATCAGTGATATATGTCGGTTCTCCAGGAACATTGGGAACTGAAAGCGGCTTTTCATAAAAAAAATCATTTGAAATGATCAATAATAATGTATTAAATAGTGTGCATATTTATTTATTATAAGAATAACAATTTGTTAATTTTATAGTGTACCTCTTCTATATAAACTCCATAGTTCAATCTATGTTTACCAACTAGTCGTCACTTCTTTAGTTTCATGTTTTGGCACCTTTTGCAAGTGCAATATATCATTTCATTGAAGTATTCATTTGTCCCTGGAGTAGGTATTGGTGCTCGTTCATCTGAATATTCATGTGATGATGTGTTATTTCCCTTAATGCACCATGTATTATAAAAAATAAGAGTGCAACTTTTAACACAAGTATTACATCTTTCCAAAAAGAATATGACTCTTAGGTGCATGATATGTTATAGCTTAAGAAATTTGCAAGAGGTGAACTATAGAGGAGTATGTGTTAGATATTATTTTTTAGATGGTTTAGAGGATTAATGCAACGAAGTTATGTTTCTTTGCAAGAGATCAAACATTTAGAGTGAAATTCATATCTGACAATCCAACATTTGTACACATCTTACTTTGTTGGATATCATGTTATTTAGTTGTGATTCTTGAAAATGAAGAATGGTAAGGGAGTACTAAAAATGATGAGGACTTCAAAAGACTAATGTCATTTTTTCCGTGAATGATTTCTAATATGAAAACAAGTCAATCCTTAAGACTTGGCATTAATTCTTGGCAAAATTTACAGGTTTAAAAGAGGAACAACATTCGTATTTCCTTCAGAAGTGACAACCAATCAGATGACAAGGTGAGGTTACAAGGAACCCAAAGTTCCAACACTTATTAATCAAATTTTCACTTTATTTCCTTTTGCATGTTGAACTGCATCCTCAATTCATCCTATCCAATCCTATTTTTTCAATTATAAGTTGGTTGGTCTCAACGTATGAACCCTATTTTTGACAACAATTTTCATAATATGATTATCAGTATCTCGCCTATCTTGCCAATTTTTCTCTTATTTGATAGGGATGAATTGAATTGTGAATTATCTATAGGGGCGATTACTTCTCAGTAACTTTTTGTGTATGAGAAATTTGTTTGCAAGTTTTTAGTGAAAAGAAACTTAACGTGCAAAGGCAATGGTGACAACAACAGCAAAACCAATCAAGAATCCATCAACAATAAGAAAATATATCAAGACGTCAACAACAACAACAAAACCAAACAAAAATCTTGGATGGACTTAGCTCTCATGAAATAACTGGTCTGCCATTTCGTATAGTCACCAAGCAAATGGCACAAAATAAAGCTGCAATGAAAAGTGTGTGAATGCTAGTTAGGATCATTACATAAATAGTTGTTGAAATAATGAAAACATGTATCTTAAAAAAAATTATATAACATTATTCTAAAAGGTATCTTGAGAACCAAACACAATTCAAACATGGTTCAAAAAGAAGTGGTTCATAAGAATATATAGCCATTGTATTTTGACTTGAACTAGGAAAATATTATGCATCGGATTGAATTCAACAATTGAAGATTTCTATGTCATGATAATGGGGAGAGTATCCATTTAAAAAGATGAAATGGTTATAAATTTCAATAAAATATGATGTAATTTTAGAAAATCTTAGCATAGTCTTAAATTACTGTACTTGTGTTCATACATTTTTTTTCTTAATTTTCATCTCCATGTAAATAACTAGTTCAAAAGGGCCACCAAAACACTAACTTGGTGTATGAAGTTAATATGTCCTCCTTCTTAGAGAGAGCTACAAAGATAATATTCGGATGTAGTAGCAAATGCTTGGAACTTGGTCAAACAAAGTTATTAAACAAAATGTTTCCAATTTCCATAAAGAGTCATTTTAGTGGGGATGATACACCCCAAACGACCAATTCAAAATGCATGATGTGGTCTAAGATAATACTTCAATAATTCTTTCTTGGAGAAAAAATGTGGATCTAAAAACAACATAAAATATTATTTTATGTAAGGTTGAGCTAAACTTTATAAAAAAAAACGTTGTTTTTTTTTAATTTCATAATTGAATTTGAGAGGAGATACCAGAAGCCTAAGCCTAAATGATATGAGAGGAAATAATTGTTTTGCTTCTTCAGCTTCAAGTTCATGAGTCTCCATCTCTCAAGATTGAGTTGGAATGCTCTAATTATGTTTACAAAATCAGCTATAAGGAACATTATTGAAGATGTGTTGTAAGAAACTTAATTGAAGAGTAGTTGGGATTCAAACGGAAATTGAAGAAGATATATTGGAAATTTAAGATATATTGTAATGAAATTTTTTGATGATTAGCTATTTGAGGGGAAGTGGAACTTTTGTTACTCCTTTTAACTTTACAAAGTGGCAGTTATTTTTGTTGTAACCATTTTTGTTAATGAAAGAAGCATACCTTTCTAGAACTCTTAAACAAGCCATATAACTTGACAATACCATGTTTGTAACAGCATAGATACATCTAATCTCATCTTTCATATTTCATTACAGCCGACTTTTTCATCTCCATGTAATTACTGAAAATAATACTAAGAAATTAATACTAATAGATGAAATATCATATAAGGCCTGTTTTCACCTATTGTTGATTTTACAAGCAGACAGATATCACAGAGGACACCGGTTTCACACCTGATTCTTCCAGAATTCTGGAATCTGTCGGAGATTGGTAGAAATGGTGAAGGAAACACGTTATTACTATGACATGTTAGGTGCCCGTCCCATGGCCATTGAAGCAGATATTAAGAAAGCTTATTATCTGAAGGCTAGGAAATTTCATCCTGATAAAAATCCAAATGATCCTCTAGTGGCAAAAAAATTTCAAGAAATGGGAGAAGCTTAGCAAGTTCTCACTGATCCAGCACAGCGGGCATCATATAACGCACATGGAAAATCCCCAATAGAAGTATTAATGGGAACAAGGAATGACGCAGAAGAATTCTTTGCTATGCTGTCTGGAATCGAGTTATTTGAATACTATATAGGCCAGCTAATTGAGATGGCTTCTTCTTGATTGTTTAATTATAGCATGGAACTAACAAAGGAGAATTTGGACGCTGTCCTCAAGGAGAGAGAAGAAAAACTTGCACAGATTTTGAAAAATGGTCTTAATCAGTATGTACAAGGTGACAAAGAAGGGTTTGTACAACAAGCTAAATCTGAAGTTCAATGGCTCAACGGTTCAAGTTATTATGGAAACAATCTGCTGCATATAATTGGTTACATATATGAAAGATAGGCGGCAAAGGAAGTAGGTGGATATTTGGGTGTGCAGCTTGTTAGCACTCCATAAAAGTTTGTGCTTAAATTTCTTCTAGTAGCGTTGACGGTGCAAAAGTAGAGCATTATTATGGTGGAGTTTTCAAACCTAGTCAAGAAGAAGCATTTTGTCCTCAAGTGTACGACACCAAGGTTGCAAAAAGGGAAGAATTGGTTCTATGTGTTTGAGAACTAAACCTTTATGAAGGACCTAGAAGATTTTTGAACTAAAGTCGAAAGAGAGAAAAGCCTTTAATATTTTCATGAATAAACCTAAGCCAAAATTTATGAAAAAGAAAGGCTTTGATATTTTATTTGCCAAAGTTAAAACTTTGTGAAGGTTTTGATTTTTTAACTTTTTAGCCCGAATATTGATTTTATTAAAAAAAATGGTATGGCTAAAGCTTTAAATTAAGTTTTTTATAGCCTAAGGTTCATTATATTTTTTGTTTGGGCCAAATGGTTTAATAAAGTTGGAGCAAAAGGTATCATTAGCTCCCAACACCAAGGGCTCACCATGGAACCGAACGCCAAGACCAAAATCCTCTATATTTTGTTACTTGATATATATTGAGGGCGTTGAGGTATATAAAAGGTAAAAGAATTTTTTCTGTTTTGCATGTGGGATTGAAGCCAAGGTTAAAAACAATAATATCATAAGCCAAAGCCCAAAATGCTCGACTATTAAGCCACGGAATTGATAAGGAAAGACGTGGCAGCACTAATGAGGTCACAATTATTTGTGCTTGCTCATACTGTTTCGAATATGGTGAACAAACTCCAAATTACATTGCAATTGTGATGAAATGGTAAAGCTTGTATTGTTTGGAGGTTTGCAAGAGCCATAGAGGAAGATCGACGGCTCTCTATTTATCCTGCGTTGTCTACATGCACGCAAGATAAGGACGGTTGATGGTTGCGGTAAAAAACCACCATCTAAGGTGTCCATTTTTTATACGTCCGCATATGTAAAAATTGTATTGCAAACCACTCCAAAGGCCATGCGGTACCACCTTAACCATTTTTGCGAGGGTATAAAAGGAGGGTCATCTTATTTTTCATGTTTTTCTCCAAAGTTCCAAGAACCCTAACGCCAAGTATAAAGAAAGTATAATGCCATTTGTCCAAGCATTTAAATTGCCAGGGGTTGAGGCTACTGCACAAATGTCCGAAGAATGAACCAAGGGTTTCAATGAATGTTCGCCACGAAAGGTCGCAGGTGCTGGCAGTGTTAATATCTGGAGATATTATGTGCACAAATATCAAAGGGACCATATCAAGGAGATTACTGCATTTTCCCTCCGCCCTCTGAGTCTGACATTTTGCATTAGACTATTGAAGCCATTGCAACATTGGACTGTTGGAATTCTAAAACAGACAAGAACTGACCCGACATTTTGCTAGTTTGCAAATTTTGGGGTGAATTTTGCAGAGATTATTTTGGTAAATCAAACGACCAGTTTGCCTCTAGAATGGAACTTCTTCCTCCATTCGGTCTACGGCTCCTGCCTTATCATTCTTTTGAAGAGAAACCCTATTATGACGAGTGCTAGGTTGTAGTGGAGCACTCTATCCACTGGTGCATAAGCGGATTCTCCTGAGATTATCGTGGAGTGGAAGATATATTGGAGATGATATCAATGCTGCAATGTTTGAGAGCAAAGAAATACATCAAGTCTTGGATTCCATCAACTTTTGGTGAATGGCATCTCAAATCATGAAACCTATGATAGCTATCCCTGAGACCTGTGAAGATGGAGGAGCCAAGAAGCTAAGGCATAAACCCTAGTTCGTGGTGGAAACTATCATTGGTGAAAGGAGGTGGAATCTCCATGGTGTAAACTCTAGTTACTAGTGCATCAGACTGTTCATGTGGATCACTCTTTGCAACTGGAGGATGCGTCTATTGCAGTAGAATGCTTTCATACAGGTGGAGATTTAAGTGTGAAGAGATTGTGGTGAAGCTTGGAGCTCTCTTTTCATGAAGAATTCCCACTTTGGTTCCTACATATTGATATATTGCTGCGATCATTATAAAGAGAAATGGTCACTCATTTGTTGGAGCTTCTCTCTTTCATTCTGAATGAAGCTGAAGCGCATAGTTCGTTGGATTTGCATTCAAAGATGTGATAGATAATCGGCTTCGTATTGGGTTTTTGGCTTGTAAATCATATAATACAGTTTGTGTTCCCCATCCTGACTGTTCTGATAGAACTTTGTTCAGTAACAAGGAAGCAGGAAAAAGGATTTTGTACAAGTGGCAGAAAAATGGAGCACCCCCGAAAGCCCAAAAATTCTAGGAAGAGCATCAACAGGTGGCAAAATAATGACTATCAGTCGAATAAATGAAAAATTAAAGGCAGCTGGCAACCATCTTTAGTTTCCAAGGATATGACAGAAACAACATTCCATATTTTCCATCATTTATTGTTTAAAAAACTAATTCTTGTAAAAGTAGTGATTAGTTATTTGTCATTATTTAGTATCGATGGTTTATTTTTAGAAGAATACAGTTAGGGTTTGCTCATAAGGAAAAATTTTGTATAAATTATGCATTTTGCAATGTAAACAAGGAGATTTCCAGCAAGAGAGGACCCGTTTTGGGTGTTTGAAGTGTTTTCAAGAAATTAATAAAGATTTCAAAGTCGAGCAGAATTCATCAAAGATTCATGCGTTGTTAGTATTTACAGTCTGTACCCCTTCTTTCCTCATTTGTGCATGTTTATCTTCTTTGTTATACTATTCATTATGTCTTTTCTTCTATACTTATATGAACGTCCGAAATAAATTGGGATTCATACTTCTTATGCCTTGGTTTATCGCATTTAAGTATCCATTTGCTTCTCCAAAGTTGATAGTGGATTCATCCTAGTTTGATTCCCATTGTCGATGGACTGTCTTTATTTCTTTCCTTTCACCTGCAAAAAGCTTTGACTGTAATATAACAATTACCTTGCCTTTGTAAAAAAGTCTGTTTATCTACTGATCTATATTTTTTCTGTTTTTCGACTCCATTGCACAATGGTATCCTTTTCCTGTTGATCTAACCACATCATTTAAAAATCCATAAGTTTTTTTTAAATTTTACAATTTGGCCATTGAGTTTATTGTCAAATTGCTGTCGTGGTGACATTGGATAGTAGATTTGCTGAGAGAGCCCTCTCTGGCTGAAAGAGGCCAACTTTTCAGTCTAAAGATTGGTTTGAAATAGGTTACCTCAGGGTTTCTTTGATACAGCCCAAGGAAAATCCGAGTGCTAACACGGCTTATACTTGAACCGTTCAGAAACAAAGGGTATTTAATACTATCTGCAATGAGAGCAGGAACATGTGGTGTTGATGTACTACAATTACTACTAGACATGGAACAACACCTGTGTACACAGGGGGCGATTTCATACCATTTTTACAATCCAACAAAGAATTATTGATTCGCTCACTTTGGAAACTAAATGTGATTGATATTGAAGACACTCTCTGGCATGTGTGTCAGATGGTCTTTTTCTTCCCAAGGGATCGACCCATAATGCCTAGAATCAGGGTTGGAATTTGGATTCATCTTTGCCCGTCGTACAACTTTTTTTTGACGTTTTTGGTTCTTATACTCCCCATCAAAGAACGTTCTGTCTAAAATTGTGACAGTCAACAAGGAAGTTTTGATGATAAATTAACCTTTCAATTATGAAGTTTTAATTAAAAAATCATCCTTCCGTAATGAAATTTTCAATTAAAAAATCATCCTTCCGTAGTGAAATTTTCAATTAAAAACTATCCTTAATCCTTAATAACATTTATAGTAAATGTTAAATAATAAATACACAAAACCTTAATTTTCAAATTTTGAAAAAAATTGCTAATTTAACCTTGTAATCAAATTTTGATTGTAAATTCTCTTTTTCTAATTTCTCTCTTTCTATAACCTCTCTATATTTTTTAGAATAGACTATAATCTAAATGTGTTTACAATACATACAACTATAAGCTATTATGAATTTAGGCTAAATTTTGGGTTATATTGCTATTCTCAAACTCAATTCTTTTTAACTCAACTATAAGTTATGTATATTAAGAGATAAGTATATATTAATATTGACTTTAAAAAATCAATTAATTTTATAATGTCAAAATGATCAAATAAAAATACTCTTAAATTTGTCTTTTATATGTATTCAGTTTTCAGTATTCTTTAGCTTAAACTTTATAAACTAATAAAAAGTCCAAAAAATTAAAATAAAATTAAAATACAAATCTGATCTTTTACCTTACTTCCAAATAAGATGAGAGCTTGAAATCTCCCAAACTCTAAACCTCTTACATTTTTCATTGTATAAAACATCACATAGATTTAAACTCCATTTTTTTTCAAAGCTCAAGGTACAAATATTATTTGACCGCAGCCTTTGATGATTTTTTTTTTCCTTTCTTCCGTATCTTCATGGGAAGTAAAAATGCAGTGTTTTTATATCATGTACAGCTTATTCAAGAATTGTGGGCAGTGAGGAATTATTCATTAATCTTTAGAATACACATTTATACCTTATTTATAAAAAAAATTACACTATTTAAAAATTCTTTAAACTATATAATTCAAAATTGTTTAAATTTAAAAATTTAAATTGAATTTATATTTTAAAAATTAATGAAATTATATTTTGTAAAATCGTTTCATTGTGTAATATATTATTTCTTTTTGGAGTTGAGATATAGAAAATATTACTGGAAAATTCTCAGTTATTTTTGTATGATTTGGATTTATTTAAAATTATGGAAAAATGTATGATTTGGATTTATTTCATACATCTAAATACATGCTATAAATTCTCATAGAGGGAAATGTGCTGGTTACGGACCTAATAAAATTGTATTCATATGTAAATTTTCAACAGAATTTCTATTAAATTTGTCAAAAAACCACCTTTTTTTTTACCAAATTAATTACGATTAACTAACTTCAATGGAATTCCTATTAAATTTGTGAAAAAAATCATTTTTTCTATCAAATTAATTACGATTAACTAACTTCAATGGAATTTCTATTAAATTTGTGAAAAAACCTCTTTTTTCTACCAAATTAACTACTATTAACTAACTGGATTAAGAATAATGAGGAACCCTAACGTAGAGGGTAGACATTGCTGTAAAGTGGAAATCCAAGTCATTTTGAGCGCCTATCCATGGAAGGTAAACTGGGTAAAGAATTTACCTACCCAATTGAGACACCCTGATAAATTCTGGGTGCAAATATTTATATACACACTGGGCCTAATCCGTAGGGATTTGTACATACAGGAAACAGGGGCAAAATCTCAACACTAAAGAACATAGGATGCCCTATGTATTTGTACTATCTACTCGATAAGCTACCAATTTAGAAGACTTGTCTGGATATAGAAATGGATGGGAAGCATTAGAATTTCCGAGTAAACTCTTATACCAGTACTCGCACACTCTGTTGTATAAAAATGAAAGAAACAAAAGTTATGACTTTGAACTATAAATCCAATTTTATTAGAAAGACGAGAAGGACTAGAATTGTAAGCATTGCCTGGTTTAAGCAAAGTTTGACCTCCTTGAAAACCTAGAGAGCACACAGAGTACACATTTAGCTTGGAAATTTACAAGACAGAGACTAAATTAATTAAGGAAACTAAATATGCATGAAGCATTGAGAGAATATTATCTTGGCCACAAACAAATAACTCTGCAAATTCATGAATTGAGAACTTGTAACTCTACTTTCCATTACGATTGAGAAGTTGTAACTCTACTTTCCATTATGATTAAGAATATTACAAATGGGTCATCGAGTACTTTAAACCAAAAACAACAACGTTTATCAATCCTTTAAATAACTCATTAATCTGGTAGATTAGAGGAGAAACCATTTAGGAATACAGATATCATTTAATAAGAACGAAAACAACACAATGATAGCTTGAATTTGCAAATGGGGTTTTTAGTTTTGTTTGCACAACCAGCTAAGGAGGAACCCAAGATATAAGCTCGACTAAAATTACTATAACAATTAAAATGATTGGGTTGACTAGTATTGGTTTAAGACTAAACATTATTTACTGAAAATAATCAAGTGGACTCATCCATATGCAAGATGAAATACAAGAAATACAAGCGTTGAACATATGAGATAAGTGTCAAGCATTGGCAGGCTGTAGGTGTTCCAACCTCACTGTTAAATCAATAAAAACAGAGCATTCTAAGACTTACCAGATCCAGAATTACAGAAAGAGATAGCCTTGATGTTGGATAGTCGGGTTCTGCTTCTAACTCTTTGAGGTTCATGAACTAGCCTGTAGGTAACAAGAAAGAGGCTGTGGTCCGGTTCGGTGATTAGTTGGATACGGTGAGCAGCTGGAGACAGCAAGGAAAAGGTAGTGATCCGGTGGGTAGCTGTGAGGGCATAAGGAAGTTATGTTATTAATTAACCAAAACTAATGACGTTTAATAAAAACTATTGACAGTCAAAAACATGTTCTGCATGATTACTGGCCATTGAGTCCCAGCCTTGTTCCTTGTTCCTTTCATATTTGGTACCTTGGTCCTTAATTTGTCTCTGTAAGCTTGCTCGTTCCTTTGCTGCAGGTAGTAGCCGGGAGTAGGAGTAGGGAGTGAGGGAGTAGTAGGAGAATAAGCTCTCAATTCCTACTGCGAGAAAGAAGTTGGCTAAATGCACTCCAATAATAAGGAACATAGCAGACTTCTTTATTCTAGCTTAGTGTACATTAATAAATATCATTCTTCTATGGATCTTCCTAAACAAATACATATAAAAACCCTGGATGGAAGGAATATGTTCCTAAAAAAAATGCATATAAAAACCCTGAATGGTAGGAACTGGGTACCATATCCATGGCCTATACAGAAATAGATCAAATGCCTGATACCAGAGATGGGTATATATTATTGAACGGGGAGTGGGAGTTGGAGTTGGAGTATCGGCACCAATAATCCCTACTCCGGCCAAGCAGTTGTGGACTGTCAAGAATGGTCGTAGAGCTTCAAGTCGCGCAATTCGCAAGAGCAGAGACACACATGGCAAGGCTTCCTTTCATGAGGAATCAAACACATGGTGCAGGAGTGCAGAACAACAACTATCAAATCCTATTAACTGATTTACGGTAACATGTTGGGTTTAACGAAATCCAGGGGCATGAGAAGCTACAAAAGAATAGGTCGGGGATACACGGATTCAGTACTGGATATAAATTATCAGCCAAAAAGAGAAGTTTATTTTACCTATTTGGAATTTCGCTCACATGTAGGTGAATGCATCCACTTCCATGGGTTTTAGCAGCCTCAGCAATTAGATCTACACTCTGAAAACCAAAAGTCATGAAGAATAATTTAGCACTGATCCAATATTACATAATATATTGGGCCATTGTGAACTAATTATAAACAACCAAAAAAAAACCATCTACCTGATGAAACAGAGGCACCGCAGTATCACTCTTAGACAAGTTCACAGGGTTTCAATTCCTACCCTGTCCGGCCTCTACCTGCAGATCATTTTACCTCAACAAGCACTTTGTTCTCTCCCGCCAACCTCGAAAATATCCACACAGCTTGCCATTAATGCAGTAAGTCAATGGTTGGTGGTTGGTAGGTACGTGAATAATGCGCCTGCATGAAATTTTTTGCACGTAGCGTGACCCTTTTGTCTTTACTTAAGACAAATGAAAAAAATAAAAATAAAATATTTATTTAAGACAAAAGTGAGATTTCGTCTTAAATTTATGTCTTAAAACAACCCCCTATGCAGTAGTGACTTATGCTAATTAATATCATATATAATAAAAAGGCATCCAGTCAATAGATAGAGCATCTCTTTCTACCCAAGCATAAACCCTCATAGGTTCGAACCCGACATAAACCCTAACAAAAACTCATTCCTAGCAATATCGGATGCATTAATACAAGACCTGAGGCATATTGGATGCAATACAAGATAGGATTAGCAAACTGCCGAAGCTGGTTGAAGATGTTATTCAAACTTCTGTCAAACTTCTACTGAACCTATCAAATAATATTTAAATTATTATTTTTTTTTTTTTTTTTAATAATTTTTTTTTATATTGTCTTTAGAGAGATAATAGTTGGAATTAAGGATATATAGTCTTTATAGAGACAATATCAACTACTGTCTCAAAAGAGACAAAAATGAAATGTCTCTGGAGAGACAACAATATTTGTCTTCCATATCGTCTTTATAGAGACAATATTTTAAGACAATAATTTGAGACACTTGCTTAAAGACAATACTTAAGACAATACACAAGTTTTTTTTTGTCTCAATTTAAGACAATTTAGCCAATAAATGTCTTAAATATTGTCTTAAAACCCCCCTCTATCTAGTAGTGGACTTAGCTAAGACTTAGGATATTCTAAGGGTCTAAAGGATACCAAAAGGTCGTGGCATAATCCCCCCCCTTACCATATTTGGTGAATACACGAGTCCCCGATCTCTTCAGCATATAGCCTCAACACAACAAGTTGTGGATTTTAATATTAATAATTGTAAAAGTACAATATGTTCAGCCTTGCACATATTCATAGAGCATAGTTACATATGGCCATCATCAGGCCAAGGGTTTCATACCAGGGGTGTTACATTATGTCACAATTTGAGATTCAATTTTTTAATGTTTCTAGAAAGGTTTTTCAAGCTTTTTGTCACATAATATAGAGTTGTGTTGGCTTCAAGGGACATTAATCAATTGTTATGTCACATTTTAGGTTTTGCCACATTGTGACGTTCATCAAGTTTTATGTTGGATTGCGACATTCCTCCATGTTTATGTCACAATATGAAATTTAATTTTTTAATGTTCCCAGAATGATTTGCAAGTTTTTTGTCACTTTGTGATGTTCATCAAATGCTATGTTTGATTGTTGCATTGTAACGTTCATAAAGTCTTAGGTTGGATTGAGACATTCCTCCATGTTTATTTCACAATCTGAAATTCAACTTTTCAACGTTCCTCGAAGGTTTTGTAAGGGTTTTTTCAAATTGTAGTGTTCATCAAATGCCATCTTTGATTGCGACATTCCTCCATGGTTATGTCATACTATGACTTTTTTGTTGCATTATGACATATACTTTATTGATTTATATCGGCTTAATGATGTTCAACAAGGGTTATATGGAATTTGCAATTTGTTTGCATGGGGTTTGTCACATTGTCATGCTTATGTCGACAATGCAATGCAACATAAACTCATTAATTTTATGTCACATTTTACTTATGTCATCTTGGGACATTAATCAATTGTTATGTCACATTTTGGGTTTTGTTACATTCTGATGTTCATCGCATTCCTCCATTTTTATGTCATAATCTGAAATTTAAATTTTTAATGTTCCTAGAAGGATTTGCAAGGGTTTTTTCACATACTTTAGGTTTATGTCATCTTGGGACATTAATCAATTGTTATGTCACATTTTAGGTTTTGTCCCATTGTGATGTTCATTAAGTTTTTTGTTGGATTGCGACATTCTTCCATGTTTATGTCACAATCTGAAATTCAATTGTTTAATTTTCCTAGAAGGTTTTGTAAAGGGCTTCTCACATTGCAACATTCATCAAGTCCTATGTTTGATTGTGATCACATTCCTCCATGGTTATGTCACATGGTGACATTCATATTTGCAATCTTCCTTGAAGGTTTTCTTGCATTGTAATACTAATGTCTCATGAAGATGACATTCATGAAGGGTTATGTCATACTGTGACATCCATCAAGGGTTATATATCATTGTAATGTTTAGGTCGTCAATGCAATTCAACATAAATTCATTAATGTTAAATGTCGTCATTCGTTAAGGGTTATGTCGCATGTGGCATTCATCTAGGGTTATGTCGCAATGCGATGATGTCTCGTAAAGATGACATTCATGAATGGTTATGTCACATTGTAACATTCATCAACGGTTATGTCGCATTGCAATGTTTATGTTGACAATGCAATGCAACATAAATTCATTAATATTAAATGTCGGCATTCACTAAGCGTTGTGTCGCATATGAAATTCATAAAGTGTTAGGTCGCATTGTGATGCTTATGTCAAATTCATTGATTGGTACATTAATCAAGTGTTATGTCACGTTTTACTTATGTCATCTTGGGTCATTAATCAATTGTTATGTGACATTCTGTCTAAGTTCCTTAATGAATTTGTCATGTTATCATGTCCAACAAGGGTTATATGGAATTGCAATGTTTTGCAAAGGTTTTGTCACATTGAGACTTTCATCAAGTTTTATGTTGGATTGTGGCATTCCTGCATGTTTATATTAAAATCTAAAATTCAAAATTTCGATGTTCATTGACAATTTTGCAATATTTTTGTCACATTACAACATTCATCAAGTGTTATGTTCAATTTTGAAATTCCTCCATGGTTACTACATTGTGACATTTTGCAAGTAATATGATATTCATATAATACTATAATATAATATCCCTATCTATCATCAATATAGTAATTTTGTATACTATAATATAACATTATTGTTAAATATTAATATTTTTAATTAAATAATAATATTTAAATTAAATACCATATTCATATACTATTATAATATAATATAATTAATTCAATAAAAAATATTATCATCATATTATTTTTAAATTAATTATTATATTATATTTAATAAATTAATATTATTTTATTAATACTTTTTTAATATATTTATGTACCATTATTATATTAATTATATTTACTAAAGTACAACAAAATATTATACAACTTCATTTATAAAATAAAATGATTATTAAATATAATAACCATTATATAATATTAAAATAAAAATATAATAAATTATCTTTATTATTATTAATTATTAATATTTTCTTTATAATATTTTAATAAAATACAACATTTATAAAATATATACTTCTTATTTTTTTTTTCACGTGGAAAATACTACCTTCCTGCTATTTAAGGTTATTATATATGCTGCATGGGTTATTAGGGCAAGATCCTGTAACGGGTATGCTTAGGAGAGAAGAAAGTCAAGACGAGAGGCGAAAGAAAAAAAATGCATATCTCATATATAATGCCAACCACCATGCCATTAGAGCCTGTTGTTTTGCCCCCATTTAACTAAACCAAATAATTAAAACTCTCTCTACCAATCAATCAGTATATTGACGCGAGATATTGTTTAGAATCCACGATCACATATCCCAACCAAGCTAAAATCAAACCTAATCTAGTGCATGCCTTCTTCCCTTTGTTTCCTTTTAAAAAACACCCTTCCTATTGCCCATGCAATGCAATGTGCCACAATCATACCGTCTTTTAATTTGATCCCAACCAATTTAGATTCTGTATCTCTGGAGCCTCACATCTTGATCCAACCGAACAACAGAGCCAAGAGAGAACCATCCTGGTCCGACCGGAGGAAGCATCCCAATCCAAGCATAGTTGATCTGTTATAACCTAGCCTACAGGGATTAAAAAGATGGGTGTTAACATGGGATGGAGGGGATTTATCCTAATAAGAATCGTATGGTTCAGAATAATCTGGCTGGATAGTAAAAGTAGACACTTCCTAATCAGACTACTCTGGACGGGAAAAACCCCAATAAGATCTGTTGGGACCAATGAAAACTAACCACTTGGACAACTCATAAGAAAAAGTGAGGATAAAGTGGTGGGTTTGTTCCTTTCTATTCCGTATTCCTTCCTTTACCATTTGTTGAGGCAGTTTGAGCAGCTTTTCGGGGTGATCCCAACTCTAAGTTTTAAAAGAGCTAAGGCCATGCTCTTGGTTGGTTGGTTGGCTGACCTTTTCTCTCTCCCTTTGGTGTATTACTGATATGCTCAAGAATGGCATTAAACTTTGTTTTAAAGGCATGCCCATGTTTAAAAAGGTCGAATCTATCATTAATGTATTTAGAATGGGGTTTATTTGCATTTTTTTATAGAACCTTTCGAGATTCGAGTTGATGTCAGAAGCTCGTTTAGATGCCCATGCATGTAGGAGCCTATACTCTGCTTCTACTCAATGGGTTGGAGACCACCCCCTACCTTCCTTCCTCACTTTTCCATAAATCCTTTGACCCGCCACAAATCTCCCTTTGACACCTTTGCCATGGACCGACACTATATCAGTTGGAGCTGCTTGGATCTGTGGACTGGTGAGGCTGATCGGCACCTCGTTGTTCCTTTAGCACCGAGTTAGAGTTGGATGTTCCTCTCTTTAGCACCTAATTTGTATGAGACGACTACGGGAATGTAGGTTTATTGGAAATGCGTATATAAATTAAGATATGTTTTTACAAGACGGTTATCTAAGTCAGAAGTTGTCTCAACTGAATGAACTCGGGTGGATGGAATGAAGTACATCTATCCCCACCAACAAACCACCTTATCATTGACAAAAAATAAATATATACTTTTAATATCAATTTTTAATAATAATTTTTTAATTAGATTATAATAATACTTTAGTTTTTAATATCAACATGTATCATCCACATATTTTACGTTAAATTAATTATATAAATTTGTAGCATTACTATTAATATAATACAAAAAATTCAATAGTAATTTTTATTTTTATTTTTAAATTATAAAATATTATAATTTAATAAAAATATGTTTTTAATTTATTATATTTTTATATCTCATTAATCTCTTATAATATAAGTAATTAATTTTATTATTATATATATTTATGTAAAAAATTTAAATTTATTAATATTTTGGCAATATTTAAATATCATATTAATTATTATATAATTAATTAGCCAATATTAATTTTTTTTTTTTTCCAAAAGAAAAAAGCGTAGCAGCCAATATTATTTTATCAATACTTTAGAGATATTTAATACTTCACATATTAATATCAGTATATATCATCAACATATTTTAAATTATTTAACTTATTTATAATATATTAAATTATATTGATTTCATCTTAAACCTAAATATATCAAGCACACAAAGTCAAATATCCCTCTCTATCAAGAAATTCATACAAAGAGTTGAATACAATGCTTTCCTAAGAAGGTGGAGTGTTATGATCCTCAATTAGAGTAATAATGGAGGTCATTCAATATAAAGTGGACTAGGTCCAATATGTTGTTTTTTTAAATAAGACTCACTATAATAGAAAATAAATGTAATGGAAGGTTCACTAAGTAGTTAGAGATTAGAGTGTATTGTGATTCTATGTAATCCTCCTTATAAGAATGTGGAGAAGAAGTTGAGATAACTTCATTAAGAAGCAACTTCATCAAAGAGAATATTGATTTATCCCATAAAAATGTTTCCATAATAATAAAATAATGGTTATTAAATATCTCTTAGATGTAGTTTATTATTACTAATATATCTCTTTATAAACTAAATTACATAATAGATTTATAACTATCCAAAAATACTAAATCTACTTCAACAACAATTTAAAACCGCATAGGTCAAATATGGAATCCTCAACATGAGATAACTTCATTAAGAAGCAACTTCATCGAAGAGAATATTGATTTATCCCATAAAAAATGTTTCCATAATAATAAAATAATGGTTATTAAATATCTCTTATATTATTTATTATTACTAATATATTTCTTTATAAACTAAATTACATAATAGATTTATAACCATTCAAAAATACTAAATCTAAAAGCTTCAACAACAATTTAAAACCCCATAGGTCGAATATGGAATCCTCAACACCCATCTTAAAACAATTATAAACTAAATTACATAATAGATTTATACCCATCCAAAAAATACTAAATCTTAAATCTTCAACAACCATTTTAAAAAGCATAGGCCAGGTATGGAATCCTCAACACCCATCTTAAAAATATGGAATCTTCTGGTGCTTATTCAGTTCAGGCAATAAGCATTGTTGAGGACAGCCTCGCGGTGTTTTTGTTCACCAAGACACTTAGTTCCCTCGACGGACTGATAGCCGTATCTGCTGCTTTATATATGTCATTATGCAACTACCTTTCACTCATGCAATCACCAATTTTACGGTTTCTGTTTACTAACCGAGAGCCACTTTATTTGTATATGTAATTACGCTTCCGCTTCTCAGTATACCCTAGGAAGTCTAGGCTCACTACTCCATCTTATTCATAACCCACCATAACCACTTCACTCTATATATGTAATTATGCCGTTACTCTACTCATCCAACTTAGCTACTCCAACTACTCAAAAGCTCCTACGTTTTTCTGCTCCTGGAACGTATTTGACAGTTGGTGAAAACATGGACACGTCAACGATGACAAGCATGAAAACTTTGATACCGTAGATTTGACGTCTAACCATTTACATCTCCCGTCATAATTTTTAATACTCGTTTGAAGTTGTAGATGTTAATGGTTTTTACATTTCCCAGTCATAATTTTTAAGGTAATTTTTAATACTTATAGATGTTTTCCTCGTTTGTCTCTTGCGCTGCAATTCCGTCAGTCATACCTAGACAGTTTGTTCTTGTCATCCAATGAAAGCCGGTTGGTGCGTTGGGACGCATCCATCATGGATGGTACTATTTGGGAATCAATATTACTTTCATTGCACATAAAAAGAACCTGGACATGATAGTAGTTACAGCAAGTTGAAAAAACCACATCTATGAAATTTCATTTGCATGCTGCATTTACCCAGGTCCTTCTCCTCCCAAGTTTACGTGGCTAAGGTACTTTCGTTTGATCAGTCCGAATTTTTATAGGGGGCATGTTTTATTAGAGATATCGGACCCAGCAAACCAAGTAGGGTTTGAAATGACTGGACCGGTAAAAGATGGAGGTAATTCGTGCCCTTTTCAAAAAAGGATCGAAAGTAGCTTCAATGAGCTCTAAGATAGAGGTAAAGTCTATCAAAGGTATCTGGAGGCTCCAAAGGAATCACAAAAGATTCCAAATAACTTAGAAGTAAGGTTAACCTTTAGCTTATTCTGCGGTAGCTCATCAATCCATAACATAATGCATTCAAACTTTTTTTTTTCACGTTTATCTTCAGCTTCGCCTGTGAAGGAGTAGCTGCTAATGGTTAAAAATCCATAATGTTAGTGTGTAGTAATATACAAATACTTGGCTATTACTAATTATAGATCCATCGTTTACAGCATGCTTGTAATGTGCTCTAGACTTGTGAGCGGCTGATGATTCTTTCTCCGTAGGGAATACAATCAATTTTAACCTTTTTGTTGGAAATCAGAGGGAGGCAGAATCGTTCCAGAGGAAGCTGGGAACAGAGCTCTACGGCTCAGCTATCTCTATTAAAAATGAGAAAATTATATTACATATACAGCTTCTGGATGAATCCAAAGAGAGGGCGGGAAGCCTCTTCTAGAAACTAATTTAACTTCAACTACCCTATTTAATTCACTACCTACATCATTGACAAGTCACGTGGGCTTACATTGGAGGTCGGAATTGTTTATTCCAACACTCCCCCGCATTTCTGACCGTAAACATCTACATACAAAATGCTAAGCATATAGTCGAATGACTCTGTGGGCTTACAACAGTTCAAATCTATGCCTGCTGGTCTAAGTCTCAGCCAGGCTTACATACAGTCACAAAACAAGTCAAAATTTGTTTTACCTTCACCGGCCTTTTTCTTCCGTTTGCTCCAGACCTTGTACTCCACGATCCTTCTCGTTTTCTTCTTCTTTCTCACTTTCTTCTTCCGTATTTCTTCAAGCTCTTTTGGTCGCATTCTTCCATCTATGTCATCGAACTTGCCAATGGCATTCTGCCATGTCTCCTCACCTTCAATGAAATTCAGAGTTGCTTTCATCATATGATATTCCCACATGCTATCTTCAGGTTTCATATTTTCAGGAACCTGTGAATCTGTGGCTTGCTGCCACATAAGCTCATAATAGTACCTTATCTCTTCAGGACTCCATTTCTCAAAGATCTCTTCAACTAGCTTTTCATCTTCACATCCTTCATCCTGTTCATCCATCTCCTCATTTTCAGCTGGCTCAACTGCTGTAGAAAAACTGTCACCCTTTCCATCATCTTTTGCAGCTACATGGCTGCCTTCTTCACTCATCTTTGCAGCTTTCATGCTGCTGTCCTCTTCATCCTTGTTTGCAGCGATACTGCTGTCTTTTTCAATTTTATTTTCAACATACACATTGTTGTTTTCAGCTGGAATCTCTTCCTCAGCTGTTTTTCCATTCAATAATTCATCAATCAAGCTGATTTCATCCTTCAAAATCAGCAATTCTTCCTCTGAGAGAATCTCCTCATCATATTTTTCTTGAGTTTTCCGCTCTTCATGGCTGTCAATTTCACGCTGATTGCTGTTTATACTTGCAAACTCACAAACTTCCACCCTCTTGGGCTTGCTCTTCATGAGCTTCTCTTCATCACATTCAACCTCACTTGGCTGGCCTGTACCTTCCTGGGTTGCTTCCACACTCTCTGCTGCTACTATGGCAGCTTCCTCTTCAACCTCAACAACATCCACATGCTTGACTGCAATGTGGGATTCACTCATTTCAAACTTCTTGTGCTCTGTTTGACTGACAGAGGCTTCAAGCTTCTTCTCAACTTCAACTTGAACCACAACTGCAGCTGTTTCTTTATGGCTGCTCCCCCTTTCGCTGCATTCTTCCTCTAGAATGCACCATGCTTCCTTAGAAGTCTTTGCTGCTGTAATCATTTGCATCAATCTGTCATCCACAGCTAGTTGGATGAGATGCAATGCCAGAGCATCTTTGGCTTCATCATTTAATTCAACATGTGTATCTACATACCGTAGATATACCCTCATTCTACTTGTCCACATGGCAAAATTCGTGCCATTAAACTGTGGAGGTGATGGCAGATCCACTCTGCTCCACTGATTTTCTTTCTTCTTGGCTTGTCTAAGCCTGGACTTTCTGCCCATTTTTGCTCTGCTGTGTTGCAGGTGTTCTGTGCTGGCACTTGGCTTCTTCTTGCAAGTCTCCTACTTGCTTCTCCTTCCCTATCGCCCCCTAAAAAAAAATATACATTTGCTTGCTGGCTACAAGACCTGTCAAAAACGCCCCCTTAATGCAAAAACACTCTGTTTTTTTTAATTTTCTTGGCTTTTCTATGCCCGGGGCATTTTCATTACAATTTAAGGTTCTATGGCAGGAGGAGACAGAGCAAAACAGAGTAATCTATTAGAAATTTTCTACGCCAATTCAGCATGGTTGTCATCAAACGCAAAACCCAGCAAAGGTGAATTTACTGCGATTGAGCGCTTTTCCTGCGTCGACCCTTATTCTTATTTTGATAATTGGCATGCATACGTTTCATCAGAATATTCATGCACAGAGCACACTAACACCTTCTATGGATTCTGCAGGCACAAGAACTTTGACAGTAGGCGTATTTTGATAGAAAAAGGAACGAATTACATCACTTTTGGGGGATTCTGCGTGGAGGTGTTTAAAGCGGCCATTGACACACTCAATTATTCCATCAACTACAAGACATACGGGAATGGAATACTATGACCAACTACAATGATACCATGTTCAAATGCAGATTTGACCTGGGCGTTTAAAGAAAAACTTACATAGGCGCCTTTTCTTCTAGCAGTCAAGAGGTAGGCTCCTTTCTTTTTGGCAGGAACGGCCTTCTTAGCCGGTGACGCCTTCTTCGCAGGCTCTTTCTTGGATCCTCCCTTACGGCCTCCTCTAGGAGACCATATTCTACGCAGAACCGAACTTCAAATGGGCGTGAAGGATGAGAGGGGGCTCTTGATAGTCCAAGTATCAGATAGCTTCAACATTGCAGATAGCACCATCCTTTAAAAGGTAGCTGGACTTCAGCGATTTCGTAAAAATGCTTGCTGGAGAAGCGGAGATCCAGAGTTTCCCATAGGAATATATCCTCCCAAAGGCGAACCATAATGCCACATATTTACTTGGCCCGATTTAGATGGAATTACATTATTGTTATTGTTTGGCGTCTTACAGGCAAGCGTAACCCCGTCAAATTTCTTCGTCGGCTCCTCGAGTGCGCTCTGCGGCTCTGCCACGGGCTCCCTCACAGGCTTCTTCGGCTTTCTCCTTCGGCGTCCACGGGCTCTCCTCCTCTCCGCACTTCCTTCACGACTACAGGTCTCACGAACCTCTGATGGATTGGTCTCACTCTTCTACTGGACCACGGGCTCCCACAGGCTCTTCTGGCGGTCTCTTCTACAACCACACAGCCTCGGCTCCTCCACGAACTCCCTCCTCTGCAGCTAGTGACCTCCACCACGATGTTATCTTGGGCAGAGTTTCAGGCTTCAAGATGCGGCCATTGTACTCAGTCTCATCTTCCACAGCGGACTGGGCTTTAGCCCAGACACCTCAGCAGGATTACGAAAAAAAAACAAACCCTTACTGTGATGACGCGGCTCCCTCTCGGGTCTACACTCTTGTTCTCTGCAACCTAACGTCTGCTCTTCACCCGACTGGCTCTTTCACGCACAGCCTTTTGCACAAGTCATATTCCTCTTTTCGGCAGCGACCGGCTGCTCTCCTACACGCACCTCTACACGATCACCTTCTCCAGACTCAGGCTTCTTGCTGCGCTCGATGGACTGGCTACAGCGCACAGTTCTCATGGCTCCTCTTATTCTCTATGATCCTTCACGAGGCTGGTGAAGGAGGATTCGTGACTCTGGGCTCTGATACCATGTTGGAAATCAGAGGGAGGCAGAATCGTTCCAGAGGAAGCTGGGAACAGAGCTCTACGGCTCAGCTATCTCTATTAAAAATGAGAAAATTATATTACATATACAGCTTCTGGATGAATCCAAAGAGAGGGCGGGAAGCCTCTTCTAGAAACTAATTTAACTTCAACTACCCTATTTAATTCACTACCTACATCATTGACAAGTCACGTGGGCTTACATTGGAGGTCGGAATTGTTTATTCCAACACTTTTACTATGGAATTGGTCACAGGTCACATGGAAAGGTAAAATTGAAGGATAATCTATCATCGTGGAATCTTATTATTATTATAATTATAATAGATTATTTTGGTAAACTAGATTTTGGATATGTGGGATCATGTTTAATATTCTCGATTTTATTTAAATATTTTTACGCCTAAGGCGTTCTTTCTCTAAGAAGTTGTTCCTTGACACTGTAGCTAGATTCCTCGTCTTTACCAATGAAATCTTGCCACCTGTATACTTACAAGTCACACAAAATCTAGCCAAGTTCTGTTCGCATTCCATTCGTTTATCTTTTCTACCAAATTTAACAAGGTTATGTCCTCCTGCATAAGCAGACTGCCAAATTCGTCAAGGTTTTGTGACCTATCATATTCGTCTTTTCAGCAGGATTTCGTCAGAGCTGCAGAATTTCCTCAAAAATACCCCAAGCTTATCCATTGCAAACTTCGCTTGGTGAGGCATTATTGGCGTACATAGATGCACCACCGCAGTTCATCTCTGTCAGTTTGAAGAAATTTCCTTGAAACCAACTTCTCAGATTTGACCATATGGTGCATTTATCTCATTCAAAGCTTAGCTGCTGCTTTTCATTTCACCGTTCTCCCGTGACCCGACGAAGGTAGATAACAAACCCTAAGGCTCAACAATATTCAGGGCGTCAGGGCGTCGAGGGTTTTGTTTAGAAGTTCAATTTTTTTTACCATTGTCGTTTTCAGAAAAAAAAATTTAACATCCAGGTGCGGCCTAACTCTGTGAAAAGGTGCATTATATATAATAAGATGTGGCGGATTTTGTTTGTAAGCTCACTACGTTGGCTACCCCAAATAGACAGGTTAGGTTTAAGTCGCTTGGCGTGTTTGCTTTGATTTGTTCTCCCTATTCCTCGGTTGGTTAGTCTAGTCTCGGCACGGACAAAAGAAAGCAAGTGACCGTTGCATCCAGTGTTGGCGTGTAGAAGAGAGATATACAGCTGATTTTTGGGTTTCTTCTTTGTTAAGTTGGCTTGTAATGCCTTTTTAGGTTTTTCTGCAATACAATATTGTACTTCAAATTTATGCTGGATTGTTTTATGGTGGGATTGCTTGATAATTTGTGTTATTCATCCTCAGTTTTTAATGATATGGCACATTGGACATATTATTTCCTCTCATGGTTTTATGGGTTCGGATCATGTGTTTCTTGTGCATTTTGGGGTGTAGACTTAGGTCTTTCGAAGGCAAGTTCTCTGCCCCTATTTGACTTCGTGCATTTCCAAATTTCCTCTGCTTACTCTGCCTGGTTTTCTTGCATGCCCAATTTGTTATTGCTGGGATGGGTGCTCTCTGCTGCCGTTTCTGGGAGCTGAGGCCCAATCCTCTAGGATTTCCACCAAATGGCTGAGCTCTAACTGCGCTTTGCTGCGTTGTAGTCTTATCTACATGAGGCAAGACTCAGGTTTCGAACTATATTAAGACGAGCCAAAGAAAAATGGACCAAAATGAGTTCGAAGCTATTAAAAAAATGAGATCCAAACGAGTTTCATATCCTTTAGGTTTCCAAGCTATGCCATTGTGTATGTTGGATTTTTTTATTTTTTTTATTATTATAAGGATTCAAATTTAGAGAGCAGTCTAATTTTATAGAATTTTTTCTCAAAATTTAGAACGAAACAAAATCAAGATCATTAGACACAACAATCTCAAAATCAAGATCACATAGCAAAGCTTCTTTACACATGCACAACTTTGTGAAGGCAACTTTAGCTTCATATATGAATTACTGTTCTTCATAGATGGAATATGACTACTTCAGCCAATCGTTCAATCGCAGTGAAGCCATCTGATTGTTGTAGGGTGAAATCTCCACCTTGGTTTCCACGTTGAGAAAGGAACCCAGATTCATTAGCGAGTCTCCTCCAATACCACTTAAATTTATGTTGGGAATTACTTCGAAAGGGTTTATAGTGGATGGCAGTCCGTAAAGTTGCAACATAGGATGTTAAATTCTTTAGTGAATGGGCCATATTAGTCAACGTTCCATCCACAGACCCAACCTTCATATTCATATTGGGAAACTTTTTCTTTGAGTAGTTCAATGCAGCTCTGCATTTCATCGTCCATTTCTTTCTTTCTCTAAAAGTGATTATTTTTCATAAATCATGTATAATCTCCAGCGAATTCTTGCAAAACAATTCCATGATACCAACTTGATCCCAATTGCACACTAGCAGAAACTGTGCATCCACAACAACTGCAACGGAGTAATCTTACATATACAGTCCCTAAATAATGGTGCAACCGTTATTTAATCAATTCAGACAAACATAAATGATTTCAAGAAACAACATATATGACTGACATGACAAATTGGGCAGTGGCTTAACTCCTAATTCTTGTTTAAATAATAAGCCTGTGTACAACATATGAAAAACATGAAGCTTTACATCACCACTAACTATCATCAGCTAACTACCTGAATGAATTCAGCTTCACCCTTTTACTATCAGAAAACGGGTAATAAACAATATAGCCCAAGGGAAGGCGAACTATTTCACATCCCTTCTGTTCATATCCAAAAGTAAATTAGTGTGTAAGTGTTGTGTAGATGAAAGAGACACAGAAGAAGATGGTGATCTGTTATGATTGTTGGGTTTCCATGTGTAACCGTTTGTTGAGCTGTCTGTCCACATCAGTGTATTTGTGTTGAATTGAACTGGGTGTGATTGCGACGAAAAGCATGTGCCAAAGTAGTGCAACATATTTAAATGTGACCAAAATTCTGAATAGTGCAAGTGGGTCACAGTGCTTGAAAGTGTGATTTTAAGTGGTCCATAAAATAGTGCTGGATTGTGATTTTGATGCGTGCCAAAACTGTGTTTTCATACTTTTAGATAATTTTTTAGGCTAAATTCTCTAGCATGATTCCTTCAACCATGGATTTAGTGAATCTCTGACTCCGTCCAGGATCAACTCTACTCTAGCATGCATGGATTTGGTTATAGTTCAGAACTTCAGAGTCACTCATACCATATGTTTTTGGTTTGGGGAAGTGTTGATGCACAGTGATTCTTTTGTTCCTCCTTACAACATTAGTTTATTTCATTTCTTGGTGGGAAGCCTCATTTTTCATTTCAATATTGAGAAGTCTCTGCTGGCAATTGAGCAATTCCATATGCTTCCCACTGTGTAGACTGTGCCTAGATAGTTATTCACAAGTTGGATCTTATAATAATATACCCATCTTGTCTGCAATTAGTGAAATACACTTTATCAGTTTGATTAAGCAGTGAAGCCAGAAAGCTTCCACAAATTCCAAATCTGGCAAATCTTGTAGAAATGTTGCAGATCTAATAGGATTTTTTTCATTTGAGCTCTCCATGCTACTTTGTGTTGTTTCTTTGGGCTTTTCCTAAATGTGTGTTTTGGTGTGGAAGTGCCACAATGTTTGCATGCAAGAAGATTATAAAGATCTATCCTTTTAGGAGTTGTTGTCTGGTTGGTTATGTGATCGCTGTCAAGCCATTGCTTTGGGTTGTTACTGAATGCATATAAAGTCCCAAAGGAGGGCACTCAGCAATGTTTGTAGAATGTTCTGCAGGACTGCCTGAAGGTTTGCTCATTTAGGGTATAGCCTTGCAAGTCATGCATATTACTTTTCATATTCTCTTGGGACTCTTCCGTGCAAGATAATTGCTGTAGAACATAGCAATTCTTTCCTAGAAGTTGTGTAGGACTCTGAGCTTGTGCTTTAAATATGTTAATTGCCTTACTTTGTCATCCTTATTACTTCAGGCTATGCCTTTCAACAGATGATGTTTCTGCTTGATTTCATATGTCAAAATAATCTGTTATGGTCCATGGATACTGTTTTGGTATTTTGTATATGTTGTCTCTAATGACATTTTAATGGTATTGATTGCTTTGGGTTGTTAAAATTCCTCTGCTGGGTGGGAGCGCCCCCCACCCCTTTGCTCCCGCTCCGGAAGCTCGCTCCCTTCAGAATCTCGCTCCCAAAACGCTCCAAGTTTTGGGAGCTCGCTCCTGAGGTGCTCTCGGGACGCTCCCTACCTTTCGTATACTAAAAGATCCTATATTAGGTTGATCATTTGATGTTAGTGTTATGGTACCTCCCTTCTTTGCCAAGCTCCTATAAACGCTGTTATGGTTGATCATTTGATGACAATGTTATAAGTTATAACTACTAGATGATTGATGTTATATGGTTTAATCCGTGTTTTCTATAGCTAATTCAACATCCTACATGTTTCTTCTATATAAATCCATCAAAATATATATTAAAATATATGTTATATAAAAAACGCTCCCAAAAAGCTCCGGGATCTTTTGAAAGTTTTGCTTTTTGCTCCACTCCCACTCCCTGCTCCCCACTTTCGCTCCCCTCTCCCAACAGCATAGTGTTAATCAATGGATATCAAGTCCAAGGGAGGACATTCAACAATTTTTGTATAATGTTGTGTAACACTGTTTGAAGGTTTGCTCTTTTAAGGGTATTGCCTTGTTTAGTCATGTATATTACGTTTCATATTCTCTTGGACTCTTACTCAACCTTCAGGTCATTCAGGAGATATTTAGTATTTACTGTAGGATGCAGCAATGCTTGCCTAGATGTTGTACAGGACTCTGAGGACATGATTTAAATATGTTAATTGCCTTACCTTGTATGGTCCCATGGATATCATTTTGGTGTTCTGTACATGTTCTCTTTAGTGACACTTCAATGGTATTGATTGCAGGACGGTTACTTGGAGCATTGTGTAACATGTTAGAGAGGTTTGGTCAAAACTCCCTTCTCTCAGGCTGCCGGTAATGACATCTGTGTGCGGAAAGAGTTTAGTTGAGAGTGGGAAAGGAGCTTTTTGAGTTGAAATGCCTAGGTAAAAACATCAATGTTGTAATCAAAGGTTGTAGCGGCATCATTCTTGTGGCCATTGTCTACCATACTCTAGATAAGATATGTTATAGGATTTGGTGTAATAGTTGGGTGTATTAAGTTAGTAAATGAAGTGAAGGTTCAACTAGGATCAGATTTCCCTTGCACATAAGAAGGCCGTCAAGTATATTGAGATGATTAGCTTTGATATAATTCATTTGTATATTAATTGTGAGAATTATTAAATAAAATAGGACACTCTCCTGTCTTGAGGAGGACTGAGATTCCTCTCTTCATTAATGTGCTCAAGACCAGTATTGAGTGCCAGAATAAAAATGATTCTTTCTATGTTAATGTTTAATTATTTTCAATGGTCCCATTCATTCGTTCATTTAACATTATATATGTTGTCTGTGTAACTGGATACTGTTTTCAAGCTGCATGAAGCATTACCATGTTTACTGATCAAATAGTTTCTTTGTTTCCAACAAAATATTCAGATGACATTCTTTATTTGCTTTTTGAGTAGGAAAATCACTGAATTAACGTTTGGCTAAAAGTTTGGGGTCATGAAAGACTATCTTTCCTATGTTCCCCACAAGCTTCCTCTCCCCACAAGCTTCCTCTCATTATCGGGACACAAGTCACTCTGTGTTTTCATGGTCAATGGGCTATAACAAGGCAGAGTTTTTGGAGTGATAAAATTGTCTATGAAAAAGTAAGAAGGTTGCTAACTATCAGATCGGTCTCATTTGGAAATCGTTGCTTTAATTGTAGGTATTGTGGCTACAATAGTTTGGCAAAGATTAACTATTGAGCCGCAGAGCATTAAATGCGGTGGCTCGGTGATTAGTGACCATCAGATCTGGAGATTCTCTAGATCTAACGGTCCCTAATCACTGAGCCACATTTAATGCTCTGCGGCTAGGTGGTTAGTCTTCGCCCAATAGTTTGACAATCCAATGCTCCTATTTTAATCATTAGACACAATAATCTCAAAATAATCACCCTGTGTGAACACCAAACTAGGTGTTTTGGATAGGCTTTTTATTTATGAATATGAGCACTCAAGTGGGTCATTTATATAGTTTTTCCACTGTAAAGATATCAGCTCTTTTGGTTTAAGCTTTGAATAGTTATCTCCAAGAAGTAGGTGTTAAGCGTCCAGTTTCGTGTGCATAAAACTATGCAAAATCAATGATCTAACTATAGAATTTCTCTCATTTTCTAGACATGACATTATAAATGTGTTCAAAGTTTTCTAGACATGACATTATAAACATGATTTTTTTTTCTTTCCACATATTAATTAAATAAAGTATTAAGAAAATAGCTCAATTGGAATTTTGTTTTTCAAAAAATAACTCAATTGGAATTTTGTTTTATTTATTATTATTGATTAAATAAAAGGTCAATTTTTACATTTTTATAATAATAAATATTATAAATTAATAATATTAATGAGTGATTTTAATTGTTTATATTGATTTTATATTGAACACATTATAAATGTGTTCAAAGTTTTCTAGACATGATTTTTTTTCTTTCGAGATATTAATTAAATAAAGTATTAAAAAAATAACTCAATTGGAATTTTGTTTTTCAAAAAATAACTCAATTGGAATTTTGTTTTATTTATTATTATTGATTAAATAAAAGGTCAACTTTTACATTTTTATAATAATAAATATTATAAATTAATAATATTAATGAGTGATTTTAATTGTTTATATTGATTTAATTGTGTAATTATAAATTAAAATAAACATCCACAATATTAAAAATAATTTTAACATTAAATTTATTTTAATAATTTTAACTAAATTTAATATATTTTTAAAAATTTAATCAAAATTATAAATAAATATATTTTCTTTAAACCTCCAATAATGTAATACATATTTTATATATCATTATATATGTATGTTAGGTTTAAAGCAAGTGTTTGAATGAGGAGTGTTATTCTTCCTAGTTAAAACATATTTTATATATCATTATATATGCCATTTGGGTTTAAAGTGAGTGTTTGAAAATGGGCTCATTAAACCTCAATCAATGAGATTTGTGGTTAACATAGTTGCATATTGCATATTTAAAGGTTGTCACATTTTGAAACCTTTAATTCACTACAAATATCATATATGTGTTGTCCTTTAAAATTGACAATTACATGGTTAAGAAAAGGATGTTACATATCCATCGTGGTTGAGGCTTGTCATGTATTTCACAAGACAAATATTGCCTTTGAAAACTCATTGAAATTCTTAAAACATTATTACATATAAATATTATTATTACCCTATTTTAGTAATATGTATGATGATTATTTCCAAAGTAACCATCAATCAATAAATTGACCCATTAAACAAAAAAATAAGAATATAGTTTTAATTGAAGATTAGCTCAAAATATTTTGTAGAGCATAAAAATATCCAGAATGTCTTTTAAAAAGGAGACAACTTCACTAAGCATAGATTTAATACTAAGGGATATAAAATATATTCTACCTTCAAAATGTGATGATGTGAGTGAGTCACATTAATTAAATTATAGCAAAACAGAAAAAGTTCAATTTATCAACTTTTGACAAAATAAATGATAACAACAATGTCATTTTTTGTTGCAGCATTCAATGTTTATATGATTTATTGACTTATAAGTTATAATGGAATTCATTATGTATATTGAAGTGTGAGAACATTGATTTTGATTGTCATGATAAGTTAAAAGGTTTTGAGTTTTATGTCTTGGTGGATTGTCTCTTGGTGGATTATATGTAATAAATTAAATATTTGGAGTTAAGAATTAGTAATTAGTAGGTTAGATGTTAGTGCTTACATAGTTATAGAGTTTATAGATTTGGAGAAATATAATTACCTCAATGTTGATGAGAATGTCAATATCAAAGGAGTTTTACTAATCTATACATGGTTTACCCTTGTTTAGAAGAGCAAGTTTTATTCTTACAACATAAATGATATTATATTATAGAATGTATGTGCTAACTTTCTAACCATTTTAACAAATTGTTATAATTAAATTTTTTTGGCTAACAATGTCAAAATTCAATAACAATTTTTATTAATATATTTTAATATGCACCATAGCTATGTTGTCAAATTGTATGACTTAAAAATTGTTATAATTTAAAATAGTTGGTTAACAATGTCCGAATTGGATCACAATTTTTTTTAACATATTACAATTTTTATTAATATATTTTTATGTGCCATTTTACAATATGAAATTTGCTTATTCTGAATAACTGTTAAGGCGTCCCAAGTAATTTAGAAAGTAAGTAAATTATATTCAAATTTGATGTTGATTGACAACCTTGATTAAAATTCAGTTTAAAATGATTTGTTTATAATCATGACTTACAAATATGAGAAATTTTAAATTTGTTTCCGCGTCCCTTTGCACCTTTGAGGCAATTGCTAATTATTATTGTTTTGGAAGAAAAATAGTTGGCACTCATCAATATGACAAAACGTAAAGTGAAAGACACTAAGAACACCAAACCGTCATGAATTTTCAATTTACAGGAAGGATACATTTGAAATTCCAGGCCTGGGTGCTACTTCCACTGCTGATCTTGTTGCTGGTCAATAGGGTAAACAACTGGAATGGTATATGGATCCACGCCTGGAAGCGGATCTGCATCTCTAACGAGGCCCCTCAAGCTTTAATTGGCTCTGTATCTGTTAAATCCCTGCTTCTTAGGGCTATGCCTTGATGGCCGGGCATACTTTCGCACATGGGAGGTCAATAAATAAAGGAATAGGTAGGCCTAATTGCCTAGGTTTAAGTCCCGGTCATCCTACGGGAGCATAGTTGGGACTCGGGACCACGTCCCTTCTGATCCAATCCCCCAGTCACACCGCATAATAGTGGGTACCATTTTAGATCCTTTTAAAAAAATTCTATGTTTCTATTTAAATAAATGCGTAGCTAGCATAATAGTGGGTAGTTACTTGTGTCTCTATTTAAATATGTCTTTATTTAAATAAGTTGGCAGCATATTAGTAACGTGCAAAAGTATCACGAATGTACAAATCCCCAATAAAACATTGACATGCTATGATGAGTTGTAATGATGAGTTATGAAGACACTCGAAAAATAGTTTCAAGCTGGACCGGCTCTCTAAGAAGCATCTTAAACATTTTGTCTCCAAGCTCCTATATAACCAGGAAGCTTTGTAAGAATTGGATCAAGGGAGGGTGATTCTATCAGTAGGTAGTTCGTTCAACCCTCATCCAATAGATCTACCTCCACAACACGATGAGAAATACTGATCACACTAGCAAAGTTTTCGATAAGCATCATCATCTCAGAGAGGATGTTGTCAAGAAAACAGGCGGGGAAGGCAAATTAAACTACTTGTCTATACCCAAGGATAAGCCTAAGCTACCACATGAAAAACGATCATACAAAGAGCCACTGAGTCCAGGCGCCTGCCTGACCACTGGGAGGTCATTTCATAGTTATATCCTTATCATTGTGGGATTTAAGAAAGATATTGACGTTGCGTCGTTCAAAGTATCACTTCAATATACTCTAGCGCAGCACCAGAGATTTTCGAGCATTTTAGTCAGTACCCCTTCGCATTGTTTTGTTGAATGCATGTGTACTCCATGGTCTTGTGTTGGTTTTTCATATATTACAGTTAGTTTTCTTCTGATATGCATTTTGGTTGCAGATAAGGGACGGCCAGAATCGTTTGAAGTGGTCTCTGAGAGAGCTAGAGATAAATGACCATGTGATTGTCCCCTTCCTTGATCCTTCCTTTACAAGGAATCCAGACTTTGTTAATGAATACACAGCTTCTCTTGCATCTGCTCCTCCACTGAATAAATCCAGACCTCTGTGGGAAGTCCATGTGTTGAATGCAAAATCAGGAGAGGCAGCAGCCAGCCTTGTCTTCAGAATCCATCACTCTCTAGGAGATTGTGTGTCTCTGCTGTCTCTTCTTGTTAACTCCACACGCAATGCCTCTGATCCCAAATTCCAACCAACTATTCCAGAACATAACAAGCTGTCCAGAGACAAAGAAATATCAAGCACTCTTCGGCCTGTTTACGGTTGGCTTGCAGCATTTTGGTTAATATTTTTAAATATGCTCGATCATGTTGCCACCATTTTATGGAAAAAGGATCTGAATCCATTGAGAGAAGCCGTTACCAAGACGGCAATCTTTAACCCAAAGCGCCTGGCTCACGTTACTCTCGATATGTCGGATATATTATCGGTTAAGAAGGCTGTGAACGGAGTACGTGAACTTTCATATTATATTTTGTCGGATTTTAAAATTAGTTCTGTGTGTTGTTGACAGTTGGTTCAGATCGAACTGTTCATATCGAGCAGCACTTTCATATTACAAAATTGTAGTTTTATAAATTATTATGACTCCGGGTTTGTTAAATAAGTACAGGGTAGTAGTCTATTTAATGTTAACAGTTGAATCAGATCCCTGTAGCAGCTTATTGACCGTGGGATCAGATTATCATGAAGCAGCATTAAATGGGCTGCTTCTATATTATATTTTGTAGTTGTATAAATTATTATGAGTCTGTGTTTGTTAAATAAGCAAGGGTTCCTCTAACTATTTAAAGTAGCCTATCTAAGGTTGATCCAACTATTCATATCCAATGGTTGCATTAAATGAAGAAGCAGCTGTTGTTAGTGGGCTTACTGATGGGTTTTTCATTAGACTGGATAAGTGCATACCGATACTAATGGGATAACATTTAATGATGTAGACTGTGAATGATGTTATGATGGGAGCCATTTCTGCAGGACTTGTGCGTTATCTCAGTAGGCGCAATGCTACACGTACGTTGGCTGTTTTTAATTTCTTTAATTTTCATGATCGTATCCAATTCTCTGGTGCTTTAATCATATCTCTGCCAATATTCATTTTCATACACAAGGTACAACTCAGATTTGTAATTTGTTTCGATTTGTAAGTTGCAGCGAAAACAGCCAGAAAAAGCGACGGAAGTGCAGATCATGAATACTATTTGCCATCAAACTTGCGTGCTAGGGCACTCGTTGCAGTTAATACGCGGCCGTCTCCAGTGCTCAAGGTAACCCTATTTTATGTTTCACAGATCCAGAGGGTAAAACATATATAGATCGATATAGTAATTATTTGTGTGGCTATTGCTCACAGAACCTTGATAGCAATATGAAAAATCCAACGCAAGTAATCTGGGGTAACAAAGTAGGGCTTTGGTTGTTCCCGTTGCCGATGGTTCACTACGAAGATCCCTTGGAATACTGTCGAGCTACAACAAGTATCTCCAGGATTAAAAAGTTTTCTTTTGAAGCTTACTCTACATTGCTCTTCAGCACATTCATGACAATCAAGGTATATTCCCTCCAGCGTATATATTTGTTCACATGATATCGATTGATCTTATTGCATAGACCTGAGATTCGTCGAACAAAATTTGAAATGGCAGTTGGTGGAGTACGTAACCAACAAGTTAAATACGAGGACAACGTTGAATTTCTCGAACGTGATTGGGCCGGCAGAGGAAATTGAATTCTGTGGCAATCACGTTACTCACATTATTCCCATCACATATCATGTTAACCATAATGTGAGTATTATCTAGTGTCTTTGTTTGATTTACTGCATATGTATTTGGATTTGTAAAGGCGTATTCTGAGTTCATGAATGAATGTCGAAGCAGTCGATGATGATGCATTTCATAAGCTACGGTGGGAAGGGGAAGCTCGTAGCATTGGTCTCCGAGGACGTGGTTCCAGATCCCCAGCAGCTTTGCTCAGATTGTGCCGATGCACTGCAACGAATGAAAGAAGCTGCCGATAAATAGTTATGGCTTGTGGAGGTCCAGGCCTATATATCTTCTTTATGTACACAAATATGTTTTTTCGTAGCATAGCATAGCTATAGATGTTATAGGATATTAGTAGGGCGAACAGACAGGAATGTGCATGGAACGCGGGAACTCAATGACAGCCACATGCAATCCTGTAACATAACCAGCGTCAATAAATATGTGGCACTTTTATTAGTGCTGCTTGGGGAAGCTTATAAATTAATGTTGTTCTTAAATGGTTTTGGGCATTGAACTGAATTGATTCGGTAATTATGACTTGCAAGTCAAAATTCACGGTCAGTTTGAGCTATTTCGCCATTATTGTTACCCTTGCATTAAGTATTTTACCAAATTTGAATCAAGTTACTGAAGTTCCAATTACCATATATTAAATAGTCTCCATCTTCTTCAAATCAAAACACCAACATCATAGAAAAAGCACCTCCCTTTGGATTGGATGTAGAGTCCTAGTCTTCTTCAATCAAAACACAAACATCATAATTGCTGAACATACATAGAATGAAACCTATACTCCATCCTGGTGTGTGCCCTATTTAAATCCCCTCTTGATACTCAGTACATTTCTTTGTTTTTTTTGAGTTAGTTATTTTAATTTGTTTAAGATTCCATTTGAATGGTTAAGGGTTTATACACTTTTCTTTGAAAATGGCAGGAATTAATTTGCATAGTTTCTTGTTTTTTTATGGTGCTTTAGAAAGAAATTACACTGTCTTTTTTTTCTTAAATTTGTGCTTGCTTTCTTGTTTCTTTTTATGGTGCCTTAAAAAGAAATTACACTGTCTTTTTTTCTTAAATTTGTGCTTGCTTTCTTGTTTTTTTATGGTGCCTTAAAAAGAAATTACACTGTCTTTTTTTCTTAAATTTGTGCTTGCTTTCTTGTTTTTTTATGGTGCCTTAAAAAGAAATTACACTGTCTTTTTTTCTTAAATTTGTGCTTGCTTTCCCTGTTTGCTTAAATTCTTATCTCCTTACACACATGTTCCATTCTACACTAAATTCTTCTTTGGCAAATGACAACTTCTAACACACTACAACAAATCTTTAAGAACAACAGCTTTAATAGACAAAATGAAATGTTTTTTTGCTCAACTAAATATGTAAAACGCTAGGAAAGTATAGATTTACTATATACCATGCCATGCCTAAATCGCTTTTTTTCCACTCCTTTGTATTGTGTTTGTTGTTGATTTAAATTTTCCAGTCCTATGACGTCTGCTTCACCACTAGTGTAAACAATAGAAACTATCAATGTAAAATAACAAAACAAAATAGCAAAGGCATTAGAGATTGGGACACAACAAAGTTAATAAAAATTAAAACAAAATAGCAAAGGCATTAGAGATTGGGACACAACAAAGTTAATAAAAATTAGATATTTTCTTTTTCCAAATAACAATGTTATACTTAACCTTATTCTCTATCAATACTAGAACAAGAATATGCATAGACTACAAAATTTCTCTAGATCGTGCAAACTACTAGGCATTGTTCATGCTCAATCTCCTTGTCACTGTTCGTTTCATTCTTTATATTTGATCAATTGTGGTTTGTAATTACATCCTTGAGCAAAACAACATGCAACCAACATGGGTTGGTGCAAGCTAATGCTGGCCACTCATGACGCGTTAGTCGCAACGGACTCCTGGAAAAACATAAATCTGAACGTCAATAAGCAATATTAGAGCTACCTACACAACTTTTTGGAATATGACAAAAGAAGATGAAACGTAGATAATCAGATCACCTTCCGGAATATATAAATATTATTTATGGAAATTAAGTATAAATTCCAAAAAATGGGGTTCTCCTAAGGTTGGTATGTTATTTTTTTAAGAAAACATAATGAATATGTTTGTGTTAGTTCACTGGTTTGGTATGAAAATGGTGGAATTTTGTGAAAAAAATTATATATAGTTGTAGATAACAAGCCGTTCTAGTGCAGCGCTATTTTTCCATATTTATTTATATTAATTTTATTTATTTTTTAATTAAGGAAGTCGGCCAAGCCCTAGAATGACTAGGTTGAGCGTTAGTGCACAACATCATGGTCTTAACATAATCAATGAACCTTTTTTTTTTAGGATGTAGGTCTTTGTGTATACTTGTGTGGGTTCTTTTCCGTTTTCAAAATAGGTGAGCCAATCAAAAGTTATAGATGAAAGAAATAACTTACTTTTTGTGTAAGATTGACATTAGTGCAATTGAAATTAATTAAAAAATAGGAACACATAATAGATTTAATAAAAAATTACATATTCGGAATCTGCACACATAGTTCTACAAGTGTGTGCAATTTCATTAGCAGTGGACTAGTGCAGGATACGCAGAATCATGCTCAAAACAGAAGAAGTTATAGAATAAGATGTATTTTTTTATAGTATTATATGTATTTTGACAACCCGAACCTAAAACCATAGCAGCCAAGTCATCCACCACGTTGGTGGGAAAGGAATTACCCGCCAAAACTTAAAAATTTAAATGGCGCATGCGCGCTGATTTAAAGGTGCGTACACATAGATAGCGTGTACGCACCACGGGGGCTTCACTAGAAGACAATATAATACCACGTTCATTCATATTGTGGTATTAAATATTCATGAAAACCTAAAAATCATATTGCTTATCTATTAAGGGGCAAAGGGTTTTTTTTATTTAATGTAACAATACAAAAATACTTTGGGGTCTTTTTTATATGGGCAGGCTAACAAATATTTGCCAAATGGAGATGGTGGGATCATGACCGGATGAGAAATCAGGTTGAGGCAAGGCTCGGGCTTACTAGTACGCGGGGAAATTGCATCTTGAGGCATGCTTGAGGCCAGGGGGTTTTTTGGTGAAGTGGGTTTCCAGTAGATCATAGTTGATAGAGAGTGGTCATTGACAGCCAATTGTTACCAATAGCACTCAGCTAGTTGTTACCAATAGCCTTGGGAGGCTCTAAGCCTCCAAGGCCTGTTATAGGCCCTCGATAGGCCTTGGGAGCTTGAATACCTAACCACTGATTCCTATTACAGGCCTTCGGAGCTTTAGTCATCCTCCTAGAGCTTGTTACAAGCCCCGGGGGCTTGGATACCTAGCCCACAATAGGCTTAGTCAGCGATTGGGGAACTGCAACATGCAATCTAAATGTTGTACTATGTGCATTGGCTCTAGTGACATACAAGAAGTGATCTCCTATCTCTTCATTAGACCATTAGATGTTGCAAATCATAATGATATGTGGTTGAGTAATTGCATTGTGGGTGAAGTAATGTGCATCCACAATATACATCGAAAGAAGCAAAGTGCATTGTAGAATGCATGTGGGGTCATAAGAGGGGTATCATATCACTATACTAGGTAGAAATATAAAGGGGTATAAAAAATGTTAATGAAAAAATTGATACATACAATATCTAATGAAAATAGGGGTTTTTTTTTAAATTGGGAAGGTATATTGGGAGGGAGTTAAAAAAAACGATTTTGGAAGGTATTTTCCAATATTTTTAGTGAAATTAGGGGTATTGTTTCATATGCCACGAACGCACGTGTTATGATAGCGATTTATTGAGTGAAGCCCCCATGGTACGCACTAATAGTGCGCATGCATTAATAGCGTGCACGCACTATTGAGTGCGTGCGCACTAATAGCGCGTACGCACTAATAGCGTGCACGCACGATTGAGTGCGTGCGCACTAATAGCATGTATGCACTAATAGCGCACACGCACTATTGAGTGCATACACGCTATTTAGTAAAATCGGACCAAACCATAGCTTAAGCACATATCCATCCATACAAAAATCCTATTGAATGGATGAAGTTGATGATGATGATGTTGATGATGATGTTGATGATGATGATGTTGGTGATGAAGATGATGACCAAGATGATGATGAGGAGGAGGAGGAAGAGGGTGATGACGCCGATGATGATGATGACGATGATGATGATGTTGATAATGAACATGATGACCAAGATGAGGATGAGGATGAGGATGAGGATGAGGAAGTGGGTGATAACAATGATGATGAGGATGGGGATGATGATAAGGAAGTGGGTGACAACGATGATGATGATGATGGAGATGATGATGTTGATGAGGATGATGATGAGGATGTTGATGATGAGGATGAGGATGATGATGATGCTGATGATGACGAGATGATTATGATGATGATGATGATGATGATGATGATGAAGATGATGATGATGATGATGACGATGATGATGATGTTGATGATGTTGATGATGATGATGAGGAGGAAGACCGTGATGACGACAATGATGATGATGGAGATGATGGAGATGATGATGATGATGATGTTTATGATGAAGATGATGACCAAGATGATGAGGATGAGGATGAGGATGAGGATGAGGAAGTGGGTGATAACGATGATGATGATCATCATCATCATATTCGTCATCATCAGTATCATTATCTTCATCTTCGTACTCATCTTCATCATCATCCATCATCTTCGTCATCATCATCATTGACAATGATGATGATGATGATGTCATCATTGATAATGATGATGATGACGAAGATGATGATGATGATGATGATGATGATGATGATGACGAAGATGATGGATGATGATGAAGATGATGATGATGACGTTGATGATGATGATCACGATCATGATGATGTTGATGATGAAGAGGATGGACAAGATGATGATGATGATGAGGATGAGGATGGGGATGATGATGAGGAATTGGGTGATAATGATGATGATGAGGATGAGGATGGGGATGATGATGAGGAATTGGGTGATAATGATGATGATGATGATGATGATGATGGAGATGATGATGATGGCGAGGATGATGACGATGATGATGATGATCCTGATGAGGACGAAGATGATTATGATGATGAAGAAGATGATGATGACGAAGATGATGATGATGATGTTGATGATGATGTTGATGATGAAGATGATGGATGAATATGAGTATGAAGATGAATATGACGATGTTGATGATGACGAATGATGATGATGATGAAGATGATGATGACGAAGATGATGATGATGATGTTGATGATGATGTTAATGATGATGATGATGAAGATGATGACCAAGATGATGATGATGAGGATGAGGATTATGAGGATAAGGATGAGGATGATGATGAGGAAGTGGGTGATAATGATGATGATGATGATGGAGATGATGATGATGACAAGGATGATGATGATGATAAGGATGATGATGATGAGGATGATGATGACGATGATGATGATGACGAAGATAATTATGGTGATGATGATGAGGAGGAGGAGGAGGAGGAGGATGATCATATTCGTCATCATCACATCATCATTTTCATCTTCGTACTCATCTTCATCATCATCATCATCAATGATGATGATGACGAAGATGATACTGATGATGATGATGATGAAGATGATGATGATTGATGATGATGATGATGATGATGATGATGATTGATGATGATGATGATGATGATGATGAAGATGATGGATGATGATGATGCCGATAATGATGATGTTGATGATCAAGATGATGACCAAGATGATGAGGAGGAGGAGGAGGAGGATGAGGTTGATGATGAGGATGAGGATGATGATGAGGAAGTGGGTGATAACGATGATGATGATGATGGAGATGATGATGATGACAAGGATGATGATGATGATGAGGATGATGATGATGATGTTGATGATGACGAAGATGATTATGATGATGATGAGGAGGAGGAGGAGGATGACGATGATGATCATATTCGTCATCATCAGAATCATCATCTTCATCTTCGTACTCATCTTCATCATCATCCATCATCTTCATCATCATCATCATCATCATCATCATCATCATCATCATCATCTTCGTCATCATCTTTGTCATCATCATCATTATCAATGATGATGATGAAGAAGATGATAATGATGATGAAGACGATGATGAAGATGATGGATGATGATGATGCTGATGATGACGATGTTGATGATGATGAGGAGGAGGAGGAGGATGAGGATGATGATGAGGAGATGGGTGATAACGATGATGATGATGATGGATATGATGATGATGATGAGGATGATGATGATGATGAGGATGATGATGATGACAATGATGATGATGATGCTGATGATGACGAAGATGATTATGACGATGAGGAGGAGGAGGAGGATGATCATATTCATCATCATCTTCATCTTCGTACTCATCTTCATCATCATCCGTCATCTTCATCATCATCATCATCTTCGTCATCACCATCATTATCAATGATGATGATGATGAAGATGACGGATGATGATGAAGATGAGTATGAAGATGATGATGATGATGTTGATGATGATGATGACGATGATGATGATGTTGATGATGAAGATGATGGACAAGATGATGATGAGGAGGAGGAGGAGGATGGGGATGATAATGAGGAAGTGGGTGATAACAATGATGATGATGATGGAGATTATGATGATGATGAGGATGATGACGATGATAAGGATGATGATGATGAGGATGATGAGGATGATGTTGATGATGACGAAGATAATTATGATGATGATGATGAGGAGTAGGAGGAGGAGGAGGAGGAGGATCATATTCATCATCATCAACATCATCATCTTCATCTTCGTACTCATCTTCATCATCATCATCATCATGATCTTTGTCATCATCATCATTGTCAATGATGATGATGAAGAAGATGATGATGATGATGTTGATGATGATGATGACGATGATGATGATGTTGATCATGAAGATGATGGCCAAGATGATAATGATGATGAGGAAGTGGGTGATAACGATGATGATGATGATGGAGATGATGATGATGACGAGGATGAGGATGAGGGTGATGATGATGTGGATGATGAAGAATATGATCATCTTCTTCATCATCTTCATCATCTTCATCATCATCATTGATAATGATGATGACGACGAGGATGATGACGAGGATGAGGATGATGATGATGATGCTGATGATGACGAAGATGATTATGATGATGATGATGATGAGGATGATGATGATGATCATATTCGTCATCATCAACATCAGCATCTTCATCTTTGTACTCATCTTCATCATCATCCGTCATCTTCATCATCATCATCATCTTCGTCATCATCATCATTATCAATGATGATGATGAAGAAGATGATGATGATGATGTTGATGACGATGATGATGATGATGATGATGATGATGTTGATGATGATGAAGAAGATGATGATGATGATGTTGATGACGATGATGACGATGATGATGATGTTGATGATGAAGATGATGGCCAAGATGATGATGATGATGATGAGGATGGGGATGATGATGAGGAAGTGGGTGATAACGATGATGATGATGATGGAGATGATGATGATGACGAGGATGAGGATGAGGATGATGATGAGGATGATGAAGAATATGATCATCTTCTTCATCATCTTCATTGATAATGATGATGATGACGAGGATGATGACGAGGATGAGGATGATGAGGATGAGGATGATGATGATGATGCTGATGATGACGAAGATGATTATGATGATGATGATGATGAGGATGAGGATGATGATCATATTCGTCATCATCAACATCTTCATCTTTGTACTCATCTTCATCAGCATCCATCATCTTCATCATCATCATCATCATCATCATCATCATCATCTTCGTCATCATCATCATCATTATCAATGATGATGATGAAGAAGATGATGATGTTGATGATGATGATGATGATGATGACGAAGATGTTGATGATGATGACGATGATGAAGAAGGTGGTGATGATGAGGATGATTATGATGATGATGATGATGACAATGAATATGATGTTGATGATGAAGATGATGATGTTTAAGGCATGCAATGTAGCCTAATCATGGTATATGTATCCCTCTACATTTGCTAGAGATACCCCACAAGGGTTATGTGTGGTGGTTTGAAATTCATTCAACATCATATCCTAAGAAGCTTCTTGAGCCGTAGGTGTTGTTCAAGGTGCTTGTGCCTGAGAAGCTTCATTTAAGGCATGAGAAGCTTCTTGTTATCCATATACCTTGGTCAGACCTCGAGACCCATTTTTGGTTCACAACTAACCTAGTCATCGCACACATAACACTTGAAGTTGAATAATACCCTATCGATTTCATATGTGGTGGTATAGGGACTCATTCATGGTGTTTGTGCCTAAGAAGCAAGAGTTAGTGTTGGAGGTTCTTGTTTCCCTCCACTAGCCATTGTTAAGGAGCCAAGATAAATCCTTGATGTCCAAGACATTATAATGGCAGCAATATTCAATTCTTATGCAAAAGGATCCTTGTAGAGGGATAATGTCATGGATTCTATGTGTTATTGATGACACATGAGGTCTAGAATTTTCAATTAAGGCCCAGGTGGAATTCAATTGAGCTCAATATGCTTCAATAAGATCTCAAGGAACCTGTTTTCATTCTTCGATGATGTTCAATGCTTTTCAACATATCCATGGTCTTGCATGGTAGGCTAAGGATGAATTCATGGAATTTGATCTTTACAAAATATGTTTTTTGTCAAAATGAAATTCAAATTGCCACTTTGATGAGTCCACCTCTACAAGACTTCATTTATTGCATGAATGTCACAGACTCATGAAAACTCTAAACAACACTCAATGGCATGCAACTATAACCACAAACCAAGAAGAGGTTGATTTTATGCATTGATACAAAGAGGTGGCAGTAAGCACACAATATGGAGAAACAATGAGTTAGAAAAAACATTTGGTCCAAAGTACCACAATGGTTATTAATAAAATGTAAAATAAAAAAATTTGGCTCAGGAATTGTCTTCAATTTGATGGGTGGCATGATCATGATTATGTAACCTCCCTTCGTCCTTCCAAACATATGTGGTTTATCATCACGTTTCTCTTCGACACTCGCCATCAAAATATGTATAAAAATAACATGTTTTTACATCCTCTTCCATTTAAATCCTCATCTCATAGTCATAAATAAGGATTATTATGCATGCACATACTCACCTTACAATATCAATTGGGTCAAGGCGCATAGACAACCATAAATTATCAAATGTGTCAAGACGCAAAGAGTAAGCCTTTCAAATAAAAATTAAGACCCACTCTTCAAACTTCATCATCGAGTCCAATTTATGCAAATATTTTCGAAGTGGGGGAAGGTTTGGCATTAAATGGTGTACACGTTGGGGAATAAATGGCATAAACATTATACATGGGCGCGTGCATGTGTTTTAGCATGTGCGCGCTAGTGACGTGTACGAGCTAAAAAACACACATGTGTGCGTTTAAGCATGCGTACGCGTCCCTGTTACTAGTTAAAAAAAACAGAGTTCTCTGTTTCCCGGGAATTCTACCAAAAACACGGGTTTCATTTCTTCCGCGGGTTTCAAGCTCTTACAGGTTTCTTATTGGCTCACACTCATTGATAGTTTGGACACTCATTGATATATTGGACACAAAATCACCCTTGGAATCTAGCAAACATCTTCAGTGGTCTTGGAATCTAGTGGATACATTCAAGTTACTAGTTTCCATTGCAAGTGGAGATCATTTCTAAAGAGGTGTGGTGAATTATAAATAAGTCTTTCCATTCACAAGATTTGATATTCTCCCATGCCTTTTTTTTTAGCATTTTCCCACAACAATATCCATGCATACACAACAATGAATTTGACAAGAAGATTTCCCAAGTTCACATCTAAAAAAACTCATATGAACTCTAGACAAGATGAAGTATGCAACCTCCTCATTATGTAATTAGTTCCCAAGTTAATTTTGTTCTTTTCACCTTAGATTATGCTAGCAAAAAATACTACACACACACTAAACATGACTAAAAATATCACTTCAACTCATCCACAAAACGTCAACTCTCTCATCTCTTATTCAATACCATTGTATGGAATGAGGATATCTATAAGTATATGCACCTTTCATTTCTCTATGAATCCAAATATGATAATATTCATCCATATTCACCATCCTTACAATATCCCCTCACCTTTAATAATGATTTTTTTTCCAAAAACCAAGACTTTCTCACTTCATGCTCTATTCAACATGATCTTTGTTGGTATAGTCCCTAGTTCCCCACTCTCCGACACCTCCCCACCCTAGATATTGCACATTGAAAGGTCAAATTATATTCCCCCTAATGACCCTTCCCAAGACCATGATCCTTGTTAGAAACCTTTGCATCCTCCTTAAGGTTTTGCACAATACAAGGTATACATTCATTCTATTGTGATGCATTGTTGAATTCAGCCATGGGTATTTTAAACTCAAAATCACATTCTATCATTTAAAGTTTTATAAATAAGGAAATACTTTGTTGTTGTTTCTTCAACTCCTTAAGGTGTTATATAACCTAGTAATTTATGATGGTAAAGGACATTGCCTCAAATGGAAGGATATACCATTCCACTATGAAGACAAAGCAATCAAACTAGGTGCAAAATTTAGAATTGATAACATTAAGGGAGAAAGCAAAAAATGCAACTAATTAAGGTGAAAAATATGATGTAAACCAATAAGAAAAACTATTTCCAAACTATTCCCAGACTATTCTCGTAGGTTACCTTATTTGAGGTAGAAAAACTATCAAACTATTCCCAAGGCATCTCTAGCCATCTCTGTTGTAGGGTGTTACTACTATAATTTTTATGAATTCATGGCTAGGAAAGACACTAGTTTCTCCACTCTACACTTGACCAACCATCATCTATATTGATTGGAATTGTAAGGGATAATGATGTTTATTCGAACACAAATAGTGGCACTAATATCTTATTTGTTGTTTCTTTTGCAGGGGTAGGCCTGATAGTTGTGTTAAAGAGACTTTTGGAGATGGGAAACTCATGAAATGAAAAAAAGAAAATATAGAAGGAATATTCCCATTGAAAAGGTCAATGACTTAAGAGAAAAGGCGAGGTTGGGAATCGAAAGATTGAGACATGGTCCTATCATTGCCCCAGATTGTTAAAATTTGAGCATTAATTCACAATACTCTTGGATCTTTACTGAGAGAATAACATATACAGTATATCAATGCATAACAATCACAATAAGCATCACAAGCATCACAAGAATCAAAAGCATGAGAGACAAGAGACACAGAGTTTCCGTGGGGAAAACCCTAAGGTGAAAAACCCCACAACTTCCTCAGAGATAGAGAGAGCAATGGATCAACCAAAGTACAACCAAAATACACTTGAGATAGTCTCCTAGAGAAGATGATCCTCCTCCTCACTAGTGCGCCACTTTTTGAGTGAGAGAAGTGTGTCTTTCCGAATGATCCAAATAGAGATCTCCCCATCTCTATTTATACTTAACCTGTTTGCCCAGTGACCTTATAGGGCCGACTTGTCTATCTAGATACATCCAGAATATAATATATATTTTAGGGACGACCCCACACATGGTGGTCTAATAACCCGTCGGCAAGTACACACACTTGCGACACTTGTCAATCCACATGAGGACACTTCCTTATAGAGGAATAACACATCTCTTATAAGGGTACAATAAATATATATGAAATACATAGATGAAATACATTCCGAAGTTACATATACATCAACACTCCCTCTTAACTAGGAAGGTATTTCTCGACACAATTCTGCTAGACAAGTCTTCTTCTCGGGATCATCGTCATCGATGCATCGTCATCATCATCGTCACTGCTGCTACTATCTCAACCAATCTCTGACTCTACTCGTCATAGGATTTTCTACAGAGCCATTCCTTTTTCATACTGGATGTAGGCCCACCACCTACAAGTCTTCATCATCTGTGCGAACGGTCTGATAGAGGTGGCCTCTCAAAACTAATTTTATGTGCGGATGCAACACTGGAAAGAGTATCCCAGGAACATTTATGTGCCTAAGCACGACCGGCAAGATCTCCCAGGATTGATTACATGCATCTTCTCCACAATACCTTTAAAGAGCATCCTAGGAACATTTATGTGTCGTAGCACGACCGACAAGATCTATAAAGAGCATCCCAGGACTTATTACGAGCATACAGCTCAACCTCTCTGATCTCCAGGGCTGATTACGTGTGGATAGACAAAACCTTTAAAGAGCATCCCAGGAACATTTATGTGCTGCAGCACGACCGGCAAGATAACTAAAGAGCATCCCAGGACTAATTACGAGCACACAGCTCAACCTCTCGGATCTCCATGACTGATTACATGTCTCCGTAGTAATACCTCATCCCAGGACTGATTACGAGCACACAACTCAACGTATCGGATATCTGAGGACTGATTACATACTACATAGCAATACCGGAAAGAGTACCCCAGGAACATTTATGTGCCGCAGCATGACCGACAAGATCTCCAGGACTGATTACATGCTATTTGCACAACTTGCCACATATCATCTCTGACCTCCAAGTATCAACCTGATACTCATGATCCAAGGGATCATCATCGCACGAGGCATCATCCTGATTCCCATGATCATACTGATCATCACCACTTGTACCATCCTGGTACATATCATCTGGAGAAACATCCTGAAGCTCATCATCATGATCAACCTGATCATACAATGCATCCACCTAATGCACACCAAGTATCTACCTGATACATATTGTCATACATGATCCACCTGATCATACAGTGTATCCACCTGATACAAATACAAATACATGATACATATCAAGATACATGATCTACCTGATCATACAATGTATCCACCTGATACAGATACATGGTCCAAGCATCCAACATGACGCATATACAAATACATACAAATGATCCAACCGATCATATCCAGCATCCAACATGATGCACACATACATATAAATGATCCAACTGATCATATCCAGCATCAACACGATGCATACATACATACAAATAGAAATGATCCAACTGATCATATCCAGCATCAACACGATGCGTACTTACATACAAATATAAATGATCCAACTGATCATATCCAACATCAAAACGATGCGTACATACATACAAATAAATATAAATGATCCAACTGATCATATCCAGCATCCAACATGATGCATATACAGAGCAGTAACTGGAGCATCATCCTGATACTCATCATCCAGCGCTTACATCCACAGCCATGTGAAGGATCCTCCTTCCAACATGCTTGGGATGGCTTCAGCAAATGTGTCCATCACTTCTTCCTCAAAGTGTCGTTGATCTGAAGAACACCAAGCCTCTCCCTGAAGTACTCGAACTTCACCCTGGATAGTGGCTTCATCAACACATCTGCAATCTACTTGTCCGTCGCAACATACAGGAGCTTCACGGATCCTCTCTGCACCATATCCCTGATATAGTGATATTTGATCTCTATGTGTTTTGACGTGTCATGAAACACTGGGTTCTCAGACAGCTTCACACAACTCTGGTTATCGCAGAATATACTAGTAGCATCCAATGGGAGATCAAATAACTCAGACAGTAGCTTCCGTAGACATACTGCCTCACAACTAGATGAATAGGCTGCAACATACTCTGCCTCAGCTGTACTCAGTGCTATGCAGGACTGCTTCCTACTGAACCAAGAGATCACACATGATCCCATACTGAAGCAACACCCAGATGTGCTCTTCCTATCTGCAGCACTTCCAGCCCAATCTGAATCAGCATAACCCTGCAGGTTAAACTTTTGATTCACTTCATACTTGAGCCCACAATCCACTGTACCCTTCAGGTACCTCAGAACATGCTTTACAACAACCAGATGAACACTCCTCGGATCCGTCAGGAACTGGCTCAATGTGTTCACTGCAAAGCAAATATATGGTCTCGTGTTCATGAGGTACATCAAGGACCCAATCATTTGATGATACATAGAGACATCAACCAGCTCAGATGAAGCATCACATAGAAGCTTTAGATTCGATGCCATGGGTGTGGCCATGGCCTTGCAATCCATCATCCCAAATATCTTCAGAATATCTACTGTGTACTTCCCTTGACCAAGGAAGATCCCACCTTAATTCTGCCACACCTCCATACCTAGGAAATAATGCATCATTCCCAAATCTTTCATATCGAACTCAGCAACAAGCTTCCTCTTAGTATCTGCAATCAATCTGTCAACTCCTGTTACAAATAAGTCATCCACATATAGGAGTAGAATCACAGGATTCCCTTCCTCAACCTTGTAGTAGAGGTTGGAATCCGCTTTACTCTTGGTAAATCCCAAGCTAGATAGGAAACTATCCATCCTACCATACCAAGTTCTGGGAGCTTACTTCAATACATACAAGGCTTTCTTCAATATGCACACATATGACTCCCTGTCGTGTATTTCAAAATCGAGTGGCTGCTGCACGTATACTTCCTCTTCAACTACACCATTCAAGAAAGCATTCTTGACATCTATCTGGTGTATTTTCAATTTCATTGCTGCAGCTAGGGAAAGTGTTGTTCTGATGGAAGTATACCTGGCTACAGGTGCAAAAGTTTATTCATAATCTATTTTCTTAGAGAAGCCATGAGCTACGAATCTTTCTTTGTATTTCTCTACACTGCCATCTGCAGCATGCTTGATTTTGTAGATCCATTTGGAAGTCACAACAAAATTCTCTTTAGGTCTTGGGACAACATCCCAAACATCATTCTTCATTATTGATTGGTATTCCTCAACCATGGCATCCTTCCATTCTTTCTTTTCCGTTGCTTCTTCATAACTGGAAGGTTCTTTGTTCATAATGTCACAGAGTAAAGCAACATAGCTGGTATGTGATCTGGCTCTTTTCTTTGCTTTGTGTTCTTCTTCTGGAATGCCAAATCTTTCTGCATCTTGAATGAGCTCTCTATCCCATGCAGGTTTCCTCTTGTGAGAGTTATCCTCACGGGGTGGATCTACAGGTTCTTGCGGATCTTCAAACTCACGAACAACTTCTGGAATTGCTTCAGTCATGGTAGTGTCTTGAAATCTAGTTTCCTTAGGTTCTTCATAAACTTCGATAGGTGCCTTCCTTGATTTGATGAATGCTGAGTTTTCATCAAATGTTACATCCCTGCTGACATCAATCTTCTTGAACCCTGGAAAGTATATTCTGTAAGCCTTCGAGCTTTCACTGTAATCCACAAAGATACCCTTCTTTCCTGAAGGATCTAGTTTGGTCCTCTTTTCCTTTGGGACATGAGTGTATACTGGACAACCAAATATTCTGAGATGGCTGACTTCAGGTTTCTTACCACAAAAGACCTCTTCTGGTATCATGTTTTCCAATATCTTGTGGGGTGTTCTGTTCTGCACATATATAGTTGTTCTAGCTGCTTCTGCCCATAGATGCATATGTAGATCCTGGTCATGCAGCATTGCCCTTGCTGCTTCCATGATTGTTCTGTTCTTCCTTTCTGCAACTCCATTCTGTTGAGGATTATAAGGAGCAGTCAACTCCCTCTTAATCCCTGAATCACTGTAAAGCTTCTTGAAGTCACCTGAGGTGAATTCTCAACCATTGTCAGATCTGAATGTTTTGATCTTTTTGTCACTTTGATTCTCCATCAAGGTTTTGAATTCTTTGAACTTATCAAACACCTCATCTTTGTTTTTCAAGAAGTATACCCAAGTCTTCCTAGAGAATTCATCAATAAATGAGACATAGTAAACATACCCACTTAGAGAACTGGATGACATAGGACCACATAGATCTGAGTGGATGATTTCTAGGATATCGTTTTCCTTGCTTTCACTGCTTTGGAAAGCCTTCTTAATATTCTTACCTTTTGTACATCCTTTGCAAACACCTTCATGTTTGGTCTTGATTTCAGGAAGACCCTATACAGCCTTGCTTGCAATTGGAAGTGCCCTATAGTGCATATGAGCAAGTCTTCTATGCCAAAGTTCACTTGGCTCCATGGATTCATGCACCATGGCATGTTTAGGTTGTCCTTTTAATTTATACAAACCTCCCTCTTGCTCTCCAATCACAACTTCATCATCTATGGTCTTTCCCTTTGGCCACATTAGGACTTGGCCATCCACAAATGCAACCCTCATACCTTTTGTATTCAATGTAGAGATGGAGTGTTCTTCTTGAGCCCAAGTACATAAAGGACTTCTTTCATCTTCAAATATTTTCCAAAATCTAGGTTGTAGGAGGCTTCACCACTTCCTTTGATGGGATATTGATAATCATCCCCAAGTTTCACTTTATGGGGTGATTCATGTTCAGACAGATTTACAAAGGATTCTTTAAACCCAGTCATGTGTTTGGAAGCCCCACTATCAATTAACCAATCATTACAACCATGGGAGATAGTACCTATGAGAGCAGAGATTAGAACATACTCTTCTTCACTTGATGAGTCATCATTACTATCATCACTTTCTGCCCTAGCCTTCTTCTTTGGAGGTTCATCATCTTCGGCAGCATGAGCATGGTACCTTCTTTTGTTACTCTTCTTCTTCTTGTTGGAGTTGTTGTTGTTGTGTTTGTCCCTTTTGTTCTTGCCACATTCTGAAGCAAAGTGACCCTTCTCATTAGAGGTGAAACACCTTAGATCTTTCTTGTCTTTGTGAAAATGATGAGAATATTTCTTCTTGTGATGGGATGGCTCCCTCTTGAAATTTCCCTTCTTAGTGTGAGTTGTGAGAGCTTGATCTTCATTTCCCATATTCTCTTCTCTTTCCACAAGCCTTGCTTCTTCTTGAGAACATTCCTACCATAATCTGCTGAAGGAGATTAACTTCTTTCTGGCACAGATCCCCTGGATAAAAGAGTCCCATGACCTAGGTAGGCCATTCAAAGTAGTCATAACAATTTTACCATTCTCCACCATTTCATCTACAGCTTCAAATTGTTCCTTGATCTGAGAGACCTTGGAGAAATAGGATTGAATGGTTTCTCCATTCGACATCTTGACCCCTTTCAATTGATTCCGCAGGGTCATCTTCCGATTTATGTTCTTTCCTTCAAATAGCTTGGTCAAAGAATCAAACATAGCCTTGGGTGTCTTTAGAGAAGACACATGGGGTATGAGATGGTCTTTGATAGAATCAGTAATGATTATCTTTGCCTTGACCAAGTTCTTCTTATGCAATACCTTAGCCTCTTCATCCTCTAGGATAGGGATGTCTTCTTTTATATTTGAGTCCAACTCATTCTCTTCCAGGATTAACCCAATCCTATACTTCCAAGCTCGGAAGTTATCAGCCCCTTCAAGCTTATCCTCAAGATTGGTGTGGTGAGACATCTTAAAGAGTACTTCAAATGAAATAGAAAAGATTTAGGTCTTACCACTTGAAATGCTGAAAACGGGATCTCGTCCCGGATTAGGGTTTGTCAGAAAACCCTAAAAATTCAAAATGTGAATTTCAACTTTCTGAAAGGATAGAAATATGTTCCTTGATGCACTGATCAGCCTGGTGTATTCAGAATTTGAGATCAGCAAAGATTTACCCTTCAGATTTGCCTTTTTGTCCTCCGAGGTTCACTAGGGAGAGCCCTGAATTAGGGTTTGAGTTTCCCGGAGATCTACCCAGCCAAAAATCTCGATCCAAAGCTCTAAACTTCGATTTTTGCAAGGAGCTTCCATCTATGGCTTCAGATTTCAGAAATTCCTATTTTTGTGGAAACCCTAATGTTTAGGGCCAAATCTGAAAATGCTCAGAATTGAATTCTGATTGGACAGATAGATTCTCCTTGATGAGTAGAGTCAATCTACTATACTTATTTTCCAAAAACTGTGTAGAGAAACCCAATAAACAAGAAACTCAAGTTTCCATCACTACAAAATGTCTTCTTCTCAGGTTAACTCTGATACCATGTTAAAAATTGAGCATTAATTCACAATACTCTTGGATCTTTACTGAGAGAATAAAATATACAGTATATCAATTCATAACAATCACAATAAGCATGACAAACATCACAAGAATCAAAAGCATGAGAGACAAGAGACACAGAGTTTCCGTGGGGAAAACCCTAAGGTGAAAAACCCCACAACTTCCTCAGAGATAGAGAGAGCAATGGCTCAACCAAAGTGCAACCAAAATACACTTGAGATAGTCTCCTAGAGAAGATGATCCTCCTCCTCACTAGTGCGCCACTTTCTGAGTGAGAGAAGTGTGTCTTTCCGAATGATCCAAATAGAGATCTCCCCATCTCTATTTATACTTAACCTGTTTGCCCAGTGACCTTATGGGGCCGACTTGTCTATCTAGATACATCCACAATATAATATATATTTTAGGGCCGACCCCACACATGGTGGTCTAATAACCCATTGGCAAGTACACACACTTGCGACACTTGTCAATCCACATGACGACACTTCCTTATAGAGGAATAACACATCTCTTATAAGGGTACAATAAATATATATGGAATACATAGATGAAATATATTCCAAAGTTACATATACATCAACACGGATCCTGCCACTGATCTTAACATAGTTGTTGACATGACAACCTCTTGTTCAGAACCATAGGTAAAGTGGTTGCGTCCAACGGACCCAACTCAAATTCCAACATCAACACAATCTCCAACCAACAATCCATCAATGTGTCATGCTGAAGCTCCTCATGACACAAGAATTTTGGGAGATGCTACATGTGTAGAGATGGACATACAAGCCTTGCTTAATTTGCAATCTCCCCAAGAAGAATACAACCATGTCGACCACACTCCCATTATGGCCCAATCTGTGAACGAAGCACCACAACAAACAAGCTCCGGTATTCATGTCTCATGTCCACCCTCCCTACCTCGACTATCCAGTGCAAGAAGAAGAACTCCTAGATGTATTCATGTGGATGAGAGTGCTATGTCGGGGATTGAAGGAAAGCTTCCAAAACACACTATCGAATGGCAATGCAACAAAATTGTCAAAGAATATTTTGAATCCAAAGGTGATGCAGGTAAATGTCAATTATTGCTATGTTTGTTAAAGTCACGTTCTTTAGCTGTTGTTAGGAGAATATTGGGCATAAAGATGGTTAAAAGTTCAGAGGCCAATAGTCATATTGTTAGAAATCTCCAATCTGTATTTAATGTGATTGGGAAGACGTCTCGTATAAAAGATCTTTGTGCAGCTCGTCGTGTTTTAGCGGAATCAGTTGTAAGCAAGTCCACAAGGCAATGTCGCCTGCTATCACACACTTCTCACATACTCAAACTAAATAGAAAAACTATTAAAAAGTACTCTGTTATAAGAAAAAATCTTGACACTTCGGGTGGGAATGATTGTTGGGCTTTTGTTGGTAGGTTGCCTCGTGTAGATAGGAAGCTAATTGATGTTGTTAAGGAGTTAGTACAAAAGTTTTGGCATGATCATACTAGACCTTCATCAAACGAAAGAGACGTGCTAAAGCTAAGAAAAGGTTCTACTAAACGTGAACCCCATGTTAAAGACTTCCTTGACACCACACAGACTAAACTCTATCAGAGAGTCAGGAATGAGCACACACAATTGAACCTGGGCCAAAGGTCCTTTGAGAAATGCAAACCATGGTACGTTCAAATATGCATTGATTGGAACACCTGTTGTTGTAGATACCATGTAGAATATGAATATTATTATGACACATATAAACATATATTTTGTGATTTTCTTACTAACATTATGCAAGGCTGCAATGAATCCATACTACCACCGAATGCATCAAGAGACTTTATCTACAACATCATGTGTCCAAGGCCCAAAGGACAAAAATATTATGAAAAATCGTGTCTATATGGGACATGTTCTAGGTGGAGTGTGTTTTCTCGTTTGAACCATTGCATCCATGAAAGCAAGGAGCATGATTTTGGAAGGATGGGCATGGAGATGCAGAGCTTCAAGTATGTAACCTATCAATTAGACAGTGCCAGGGAAAGAAAAAAGATTGCATTAGTGAAGTCACAGGTACAAATGAATATTGCATATTTTTCATGTTACACGTTCAATTTATGACATATACATTTTTCCAAATGCCACATTGTAATATTTTCCTTGTTTTCATGGTAACAGGTATCAGTATGTGACTTCTTGACGGAGTTCTATGAGAAAAAAAAGCAGTATGTTCAACATGTGCATGTAGCGCGATGGCAAGATGAGCAGTACAAAAATGCAAGGACACATTTCCTGTTGGAACCATAGTGTCAATTGTAGATTTTGCAGAAAATTACACCCTTCAGCCACAAAATGAAATCCAGAGTCAATACTACCATTCAGACCAAGTCAACATCATGGTACATATTATGTATAGGCATGGTCCAGAGAGCAACAATGATAAGAGGATAATACTGAAGGAAACAAAATTTTACGTAAGTGATGATAGAACCCATGATCTGCATTATGTGCAACATTGTTTTCGAATTTTCTATGATCAGTTGAAGGAGAGAGATATACAAGTGGATCATCATTGGATATGGTCGGATGGTTGTGCGGGCCAGTTCAAAAATGCCCGAGTATTCCAATGGATGAGTATTTTGCATAATACTTATAATGTGCCGCATATATGGAACTATTTTGAGACCAGGCACGGCAAAGGCGAGCATGATGGGGTCGGTGCATGCATCAAGACCGCACTACGAAGGGAAGAGATGAGGTTTGACAGGGAACCCCATATCCTAAATGCAGAATCCATAGTTCAATGGTGCTCCGCAACAATGTCAGACCGACGAAGAGATCAACAAACATCATTAGTGGCAGGATGTGTGGTAAGAAATTTTTGGCAGGTTGTTGACATAGACCGATCGCGTTCCTATAGTTGCGACACAGTACAAGGAACACATGGATTTCATTCAGTTCGAAGCTCAAACAACCCCTTATTTGAAATATGGACACAAAATTATGCATGCTTTTGTATCCCTTGCAGCAGTGGTGAATGGGATGAATGCGAATGCATGGACTGGGTTGATTAATGGGATCATGTTTCACTTGCAGTAGACCAACGTGCAGTTTTTGAAACAACCTAGTTAGAGGAGGGTCAGTCAGCGATTTCGACGGACTACGACCATATCTCAGATCTTGTACAACCAAGACACATATACGTAGTTGTTGCACCGGAATGGGGTGTGGATTATTGGTTGCCACAGTGCATCCAAGGTAAGCAAACCCTCGGATCATTAATCGACGATTAAGGCATTGAATTTCCTACTGGCTCGATGGTGGTTATGGGGGAATATCTTACACTAGATGGGGAGTCAAGAAAGACTAGTGGACATGTATTCTCTAATGTACATTTTATATTAATGGTATGGCTTGGTCTAAGGTGGTGCTCTCAAATAGCTATTTAATTGTGAAATATTTAACAAGACATGAATTAAATTTAAGATAAGTGTATTGTTGAATATAGTGAGCATTGAGCATGGGGAACCAAGTCTATGAATATGTGTATTGTTAAATATAATTTTGTTGGGTGAAGCCAATAACCAACATGGTCAACATAATAGAAGAGTTTTTTGGGTTGGGGATATACCTCAAGGTACCCAAAGCATGAAAAAGGTTTGGGTGGGCATAAAACCAAGAGAACAAAAAATGTTGAAGAGGACATGTGGGGTGGGAGGTCGGCCTCTAAAAACTCAAGAATTGACATGACTGAGGTAGGTATAAAGCAACTTCTCTCATACCAAATGAGAGAAGTGGTAGGTAGGTCTCTAGGTCTCTAAAGCAGCTTCTCTCATACCAAATGAGGTAGGTATAAAGCAACTTCTTTTGTGGGGTGGTGTTGCATTTTGAAGTTCCCTTGGTCATTGTGTTCTAGTTGCATTGTTGGTTTTGGCTATTTGTTCCCAATGTTAGGAGTTTTTCTTTTTTTTCTTTAACTTGTGTGTAGAGATCTAGGCATTCATCTAAAATTTTCCCAATCAATCTATCCAAGTGTCATTATGTGTCATTATCCAAGATACATCTACATATTCATACACATAAATGGAAAGTGAGAAAGGGGAGAATGTGACTTTAGAGCCATCAATAATTAGCCTTTTATTAATCCCTAACAAATGTTTATTTTTACAATGTATACCTCCAGTCAACTCTTTATCCTAGTTGACTAGTTGACACAAGGGATGGGTCTCTAGACCTCGAGCATGGTGATTAAAAAATATAAAGGTTATTAAGTCCTAAATGAATATATGCATGCTCATGAGCCATGAACAAGTCCTTGAATCACTACACAAGCTCTCTAGACGGGATACATGGGCTTTGTTTTGGATATGGATTCCATTTGGAGGTTTTGTGAACTAAGGATGGGTCTTTAGGTATTGACAATGATAAGGTGAGGACATATGAGGCCTAAAAGCGAATATAAATGTTTTAAGGATATTATCCATCAATATTCCCTCTACCCCCAGACATGCCCTTTAGTAGAATTTTTTATCTTTGAGTGTGATATGGGTGCCAACATGAGGTTTTGACTACTAAGGATGGATCTTGGCATCTTGACCATGGTTGAGGTGATGACAATGAGGTTCATATGACTCCAATGAATCTTCCATGGACAATGGGGTAAAATGATGTCTTGAACCATTGAGTTGACTATGTTCAATATGTGTCTTAACCTCAAAAAATCCAAGATACTTAAATTACAAAGAGTGATTATCAATATTACCAAAACATTGAAGACATTATCAACACTAAGGGTCTATCCCAACTTATGAAAGTAGTAGTTCAACACATTAACCATGCTTTCATTAAAGGCACATACTAACACACAAAGAAAGATCCATATGTAACTACATTAATAATTATCTTTTATTGCTCAATCCAATTACACCTATGCATACCCCTCATGTTTGAACTAATTCAAGTGATATGGTTAACCCTTCCATCCAAGCACACATATGAATTTCTCATATATCTAGGTTAATTTGATATAATATGTGATGCAATGCTTGTTAGAATTGACTATTATAACCATTACAAAGTTAAGTATGGACGAAGTCATCGTCTTCTATTTTTTTTTTGTAGCCCTAAAGTCACAACACTTTGTAATGTTAATATCACTCCTTAGTTTGCTTGGTTAGGTATGTTGTTGCTGAAAGGAAAAGATGCAAGACCCATTAAAATATAAGGGACTCATATTGAGGTCACTTGGTGTCTAGAAATAACATCTATATGTATGTGAAAACGTTTCCATGACATTGTTATTGAAGACAAAATCATGTATGCAAAAATGTAATCAAAGACAAAGTCATATAGAAAAGTGCAGATCCATCTATTAATATGCAAAAATAATCCAATCATGTACATTTTTTGGAAAAATGGAACATCGTTCCCAACATCTATATAATGGAAACTCGTTCCATGTACAAAATATGGCAACTCATGCCCTATACCAAATATGTCCCATGGTGCCCTATACAAAATATGGCAACTCATGACCAAAATGCCACATCGTGGCTAGTGCACATAGGAGGGTCTCTCAATCCTCCTGCCCACCATCGGGGCTCCCAAGTGCATCTCCAAAATCGATCTTCCTCTTGTTCGTGCTAGAGGAAGCTGGGTCCTTCGGGTGTCTTGGACCACATCCCCCTGAGCCCTGAAAAGACAACGATAATATGTCAACGTTTCCTGGGAATTATACAAGTATAAAACATAATTTAAAAATAAAAATAGTTTTCAAATATTAGATAACTCACCGCATGCGACACTGTAAGTCGTGAGGGGGTATCCCTCCTCCGTGCTCCTAGTCTCTTGCAAATGCCACCCTGCAACATTTAGAATGTTGATGTATTTGTAACTTCGGAAGCTATTCACTTGTATATTGTATTTGTAATTTATTGTATCCCCAACGGAGATGTATTATTCCTTCGATTGGAAGTGTCGTCAGTTGTACTTGCAAGTGTCGCAACTTATATTTGATGGGTTATTAGACCACCTTGTTGGGGTCAACCCTGTATGAGTTGTTTGGGTCAAAGGGTTATTAGACCACCCTAGTGGGGGTCAGCCCATTCAACATTGTGTTAAGTGGTTAATTTGATGCCGAACTAGTTGAGTAAAGGTCAAGTGAAAGTTAGTGTATAAATAGAGAGTGTGTCTCTCTCATTTTACACATTCTATTGTTCACTCACTTCGCATTAGTGAGAGAAGAGAAGGATGCACACAAGTGGAGGAGGAGCATGGTGTTGTAGATATCTATCTCTTGGGTTTGATCATGGTGATCCTTTTATTGATGCTTATTCTATCTCTGAGGAAGTTGCGAGGTTTTTCACCTTCTTGGTTTTCCCCAGTGAAATGTTTTGTGTCTCTTGTCTCTTGTCTCTTATGCTTGATATGTCGTACATGTTTTTCTTTCAATTAAGATCCTGGATCAGAATGAATTAAATTATGAAAAACTAACATGGTATCAAATCTATCTTGAAGGAAGGCATGGTATGGCATTTATGAGACTTGTTGCACTTGCGACAAATTGGAGGCTAGGGCTTGATATAGAAAAAACTAGTCATCGTAGAACTTTCGCTATAAATCCATTTTGGCGAAGGTTTAGGATCTGAAACCTTTACAGGTCGTAGATAACATCCCCATGTACGGTGTGTCAGAATCATTGCATCTAATTCACTGTACTTTGTGATTTATGATCTGTACAATCTAGGGTTTCTGCCTCTTCCAGATCTCATTCATAAATAGGTGACCTAGGAAAAAAGGTCACAACTTGGGATAGGAAGATCCAAATGAAATTTCGTAAAAATTGACAGGTAGGGAACAGACTATAGTTTCTCTGGTAACGTTTTCAGAGGCCGAAGTTGAACGAGTGACACGTGGAACTACGTACAAGTGCGCTCTCTTGTTTTATCCCATAAACAGGTCACATTGCGACACTTGGCATAACTCTCTCTCAGAGAATCCATTTGAGGTCAGATCTGTGGGGTTGGAAATACGACAGGTCAGGATACCACAGGTCAAAGTTTCAGACCCTGTGGATTCGTAATTTCTGAGTTACACAGGAAACAATCAGGTGCATATTTCTGTCCAAACAGAATTGGATTCTGAGCACCTTCATTTTTGGATCATCACTACTGTGGGAAATTAGGGTTTCGGAGAATGTTGAAATTCTTGGAGTCGGAGACCACAAATGTATTCTCCTCATCAAAATCAAAATTCAGAGACCAAGATCGAATTTGTGGTTGGGCAGAAGGCCGGGCTTGATCAAACCCTAGTTCAAGATTTTGATCACAAAGGTGGAAAATTAGGGCTTCTGCAAAAGTTGGAATTTTTGAAGTCTGTGACCACGACTGGAAGATCCTCAGAAAAATAAAATCTTAGAGATTTGGATCGAACCTTTTGTTTGGGAAGAACGGTGGGATTTATCAAACCCTATTTCGGGGTCCTGTCTAGTGAATCCAGAAATTTGAAAGGCAATTTTGAGGGGTCGAATTCTGCAGTTTTCAAAATTGAAGTATACCAGCTTGATCAGCTCAGCAAGCCACGTCTTTCCATCCATTTAGAACTTTGAAATTCAAAGTTTTAATTTTTAGGGTTTCTCTAACAAACCCTTATCTAGGTCGAGATTCAGTTTCAGTAAATCAAAGTGGATTGGGTTAATCCTAGAAAATAATGAATTGGACACCTTCATAAGGGAAGAAGTTCCAGTTCCAGAGGGAGATGAGGCTGAGGCTTTACATGAGAAGGCTACAAGAAATATCGATAGGTATGACTTGAGGAGATACAGGTATGTGTTGAAATATTTCATGATTAATTTTATGATATGATTGTCTTAATATTATTGAGGTTAGTACAATCTTGATTATTTTTAGAATTTTCTTATCACCCTAGTAAAAGTATGAATGCATGTGAATGATAGAAGACATTCATTGATTATGGTTATATGATTGTACTAATGCACTATGGTATTGTATGAGGATGATGTTGTCCACTAACATGAAAGGTACAAATCAAGTTTTAGATCAAGAACATATGACCATGTTGACAGGAAGACAAAGACTCATGAAGCTCTACTTACGAGGTATGTATAATTTGGTTCTACAATGCTTAACCTATGAGATATGCAGTTTACTAGCACAAGTCATTGAAGAGAACACGAAGACATTATGTGGGTATGCTAGACATAACTAGATAACATGATAACTAGGTAATTTTTTCCTATATCAAGTTAGAATCCTACCTTGTGTTAGGATCTTATACTTTTGTATGAATGATAATGATTATTCTTGAAAGTTAGAAGTTTAAGTAATCAAGGGTTTATGCATATTATGTTTCTTACTTTGATTGATGATATGACTAACTAGAAGAGTCCTATGGTCGATAAGAATATGCATAAGTAATAGAAGTCCTCCCTGAAACCTTAAATACTAACGCTTATTACCTATGTGTGAAATAATCATGACCATACATGTTAAGTTTATTTAGGATCATAATGTTTTCATAGTATTGAGATTATACTAATGGATTTATGATCATGTATGAGATCTTGAGGATGACACTAGTGCACACTTAAGCATGCATAGTGTTCCAGGATGAATATAAGTTCAAGGACAGGTAATCCAAGAAGCAAAGATCAAGAGGGAGCACACTCCAGTAGTTCTTGCAAGGAAGCAAAGATCGAGAGGGATCCCACCCAACAACCAAACAAAGATAAGTATTTGAATTGTTATATATATGATTACTTAAATGTTGTTGTTCATCCATGTACATACTCATGATTTAGGATGAATATTATGCATATTAGAAAAGTTGCATTAATGAACAAGATACTGCTAATATGCAAGTAATGGGTAAGTGGCCTATGGTATTGTACAACATTCCATTGCTACTTATCTAGAATGAAACCTCTTTGCTGACATGTTGGGAGTTGTGCACACTCTTAACAATGTTCTGGTAGAGATGGAAGGCATCTAGAAAGTTACGGAATATGGATAAATGTTGTATTGAAACATTGTATAAGATAAGTGCATGACTGTATGACATATGTCTTTATGAGTAAGAATTTGTCCTGAAATATATAAGATGTTTTTAATCATGCAATTGAACTTGTCTTGTAGGAAAGACCGTGTACCTACAAAAGAAGGACTACAACATTTGTTCCAACAACAAAGTTCAAAGAAAACTATCTATTGAAGATACTTCGAGGAAGAAGTGATGGGACACATTTACAGGAGCCATTCCAAGCATGGTGAGAGGAGGATCCTTCCCTTGGCTGTGGATGTAAGCGCTGAGTGATGAGCATCAGGAAGATGATCCAATTACTTCTTTGGATATGCATCAGTTGGATGCTTTGTATGATCCGTTGGATCATGTATATTGATATGCATCAGTTGGATGCTTTGTATGATCAGTTGGATCATGTATATTGATATGCATCAATTGGATGCTTTGTATCATGTATATTGATATGCATCAGTTGGATGCTTTGTATGATCAGTTGGATCATGTATATTGATATGCATCAGTTGGATGCTTTGTATGATCAGTTGGATCATGTATATGTATATGCATCAGGGCGATGCAGTGACGATGATCAAGATGATCATGTGTGATGAGTATCAGGACGATGCTCTGGATGACATGCATCAGGACGAAGCAATGACGATGTTCAGGATGATCATGTGTGATGAGTATCGGGATGATGCTCTGGATGATATGCATCAGGACGATGCTATGATGAAGGACTTGGGTATGATGCATTACTTTCAAGGTATGAAGTGTGGCAGAGTGTAAATAGAATCTTCCTTGGACAAGGGAAGTATGCAGTAGAGATCTTGAAGCGATTCGGGATGATGGATTGCAAGGCCATGGCCACACCTATGGCATCGAACATGAAGCTACTATGTGATGCTTCATCTGAGCTGCTTGATGTCACGGTGTATCGTCAGATGATTGGGTCCTTGATGTACCTGACGAACAGGAGACCAGATATTTGATTTGATGTGAACACATTGAACCAGTTCCTAACGGATCCGAGAAATGTTCACATGGTTGCTGTAAAGCATATTCTAAGGTACCTAAAGGGTACGGTTGATTATGGGCTCAAGTATGATGCGAATCAAAAGTTTAACCTAGAGGGTTATGTTGATTTAGATTGGGCAGAAGTGCCATTGATCGGAAGATCACTTCGAGGTGCTGCTTCAATATGGGATCCGGTATGATCTCTTAGTTTCACAGGAAGCAGTCCTGTGTGGCACTGAGTTTAGCCGAAGCAGAGTATGTTGCAGCTTGTTTGGCTAGTTGTGAGGCAGTATGGATTAGGAAGCTATTGTCCGAGTTATTTGATATCTCGTTGGATGCTACCTGTATCTTCTATGACAACCAGAGTTGTTTGAAGTTGTCTAAGAAACCAGTGTTCCATGACAAGTCGAAGCACATTGAGATCAAATATCACTATATTAGGGATATGGTGCAGAGAGGAGTAGTGAATCTCTTGTATGTTGCGACGGATGAGCAGATAGCCGATGTATTGACCAAGCCGTTGGCTAGAGTGAAGTTTGAGCACTTCAGAGAGAGACTTGGTGTACTTAAGATCGAGATTTCTTCCAAGGGGAAGTGATGAGTTCGGAGACACAGATGCACATGAGCCATTCTCACATGTTGGTAGGTGTGTCCTCCCATGGTGCAAATATAAGGGCTAGGGCCATTCCAACATGATTGAATTGCGTCTTCCCAGGGTCGTTGATGTAAGAGTTGTGTCATTCGAGCATGGTTTAAGTGTGTCTTCCCATGGCTGCGATATAAGAGCTGTGCCAGTCGAGCATGGTTGAAGTGTGTCTTCCCATGGCTGCGATATAAGTGTTGTGCCATTCCTAGCATGGTTGAAGTGTGTCTTCCCATGGTTATGGATATAAGTGCGATGGCATTCTCACATGGTTGAAGTGTGTCTTCCCATGATGTAGATATAAGTGTTGAGCCTTTCACGGATGGTTGAAGTGTGTCTTCCTATGCTGGTGAATGTAAGTGTTGTGTGATGTGCATCTGGGTTGTGCTCCGTGGACTATGAGGTGATCTGAAGATGATGAGGTGATAGTATGGTACATAGGTTTTGCATAGGCATATAATCAGTCCTGAGATGCTCTTGCAGGTTTTGCAGAGGCAGTGTAATCAGTCCTGGAAGATCTTGCAGGTTTTGCAAAGGCAGTGTAATTAGTCTTGAGATGTACCTACTTGATGGCTTGCTCGCAGAGATAATGAATACCTACATGGAGGCTAGGCCTACATCCAACATGAAAAAGGGCTGGCTTTGTAGAAATTCCTATGACGAGTAGATTGGAGATTGATTGAGATAGCAGCAGCAGTGACGATGATGCTCCGTGATCTAGTGATGATGATCCAGCTCCAGAATTGAAGACTTGTGCATATATGTATTGATGACTTGTGTCAAGAGAATACCTTCCTAGTTAAGAGGGAGTGTTGATGTATTTGTAACTTCGGAAGATATTCACTTATATATTTTATTTGTACTTTATTGTATCCCCAACGAAGATGTATTATTCCTTCGATTGGAAGTGTCGTCGGTTGTACTTGCAAGTGTCACAAGTATTATTGTAAGTGTCGCAACTTATATTTGATGGGTTATTAGACCACCTTGTTGGGGTTGGCCCTGTATGAGTTGTTTGGGTCAAATGGTTATTAGAACACCCTAGTGGGGTTCGTCCCAGTCAACATTATGTTAAGTGGTTAAGTTGAGGCCGACCTAGTTGAGTAAAGGTCAAGTGAAAGTTAGTGTGTCTCTCTCATTTTACACATTCTATTGTTCACTCACTTCGCATTAGTGAGAGAAGAGGAGGATGCGCACAAGTGGAGGAGGAGCATGCTCCTGTAGATATCTATATCTTGGGTTTGATCATGGTGATCCTTGTATTGATTCTTATTGGATTGATATCTATGAGGAAGTTGTGGGGTTTTTCACCTTCTTGGTTTTCCCTGGTGAAATATTTTGTGTCTCTTGTCTCCTGTCTCTTATGCTTGATATGCTATACATGTTGTTCTTTCAGTTAAGGTCCTAGATCAAAATGAATTAAATTCTGAAAAACTAACATAGAACAATCAGATAAATGATGGAATTAGATGCATATAGTAATTTTCGTTAAAATTCAATGAGATTTTCATAAATTAGTCAAACTCACCGTGAACACAATAGGCTGGTCTTCAGAGCTAGCGGATGGAGCAGTTGGCCGAACAACCTGCTCCACAGCTAGGGTGGACGGTAAAGGAGAGGATGTAGCCACATCGATGGTGGCTACACCACTAGGGGGAATAGTGGAAGAAGGGGGGGTGGTAGAAGGAAGCATGGACTGGGGTGGGCGAAGTGGAGGTGCACATCTAGGGCTATAAACCCCAGCTAGATGTAGTATGGAGCGGGGCACCCTGGAAGGGGAAGTGAGTGTGATGGGGGAATGTGGGAGGGGGCGAGCTTTGTGTTGCGGTAGAGGGATGGGTGACTGTGGATGGGTGGTGTTCCATGGTCGGATGGGGGAGGGTGGGAACATGGGAAACTGATATGGAGGTGGAGATGGGTATGAAACATAAGGGGGAGATGGATGGAACTGTGGTGCTGTATAGGAGGGGGGGACTGGATGGAAGGGGGTGGGGAATGGGGCATGTATGCTAGGGGATACAACTGGCATATAAGGTGGCTGAAAGGCTGGGGAGGGATAAATAACGGCACTGCCAAGCCGAGGTGCTTGCACCTGCATACACATTTATAACCTTGTAGTTTAATATAGAAAAATATAAATATACATGGACAAGTCATCATATTTGAAATTAAATTTATGATTTAACACACACGATACCTGCGCACATGGATATCTGCTGATCCCCGGTGGCGATGGTTGGTCACTAGAGCCTGCAGACATTTGTGCGAACACTACAATTTTTAGATTGAATTTATAAAAACAATATTAACAATATTAAACACAATGCAAATGAGAATGACAACGATGGTGCTTAAAAAACATGAATGCAATTAATTTATATTCAAGTTAGATGATAGTGGTTTGATTGGCTTTGGATATTATATAACGTTTTTATTGTATTGGTGCAGTCCATTTGTTCAATACTTGGTAGGTGAGATTTTCCTTTAGCCCTAGAGAGATGTGCAGTGCCTCATAAGCGAATGGAATTCATGTCCATTTATAAATTTGAATTGGAAACCTATGTAATGTGTTTGGGTTCTTGATGAAGAGTTCCTAGGTTTTGATGTCTTCTTATAGATTTGCAGTTTCCTACAAGCTTGATTCACCCAGTGGAAAAGTATTTGCATCCCTAGAGTGAGGATCTTGAGTCCCTTTATTTCCATAACATTTACATCATCAAATAAAATGGCATCTCATTGTTTCAATTTGCAAAGAGGTGCTAAATAGCAATTAAGTAAGTGTGCATGTTATTTAATACACTTTAGAGTGTCGATCGTTAGAAAAAGGAAGAAAGATAAATCTTTTTCATGATTAACTTACTTACAAGATTGAATGTGCCATGTTCTTTTGCATTGAATGAGTAATTATGTGTTCTTGATTGAATAGCTATGTTGTCAGAATGATATCACTTGATTAAAATCATAGAAATTTGAGTGAAATGAGTTAAATGAGTATTCTTGATGCCAAATGTTTTACCAAGTTGTATTTGAATCAAGATAATAGCAAGGCCCCATAGACCATATTTGTAAGATTATCACTCTTCCTTATGGGCCTTACATCATTTTCAAAAAATTTAGTGACAATACATGTGATAAGTTGTTTTATGTTGTTTATATATCTTTCCTAATAGCATGTTCTAGGAGTAGTAGTATGATTACTTTTAGTCTCAAATATTAGAATAAATTGGAAATCCCATGATAATAAACTAGGGTAATAAGGACATGAGAAACATCAAGTTCTTGAATTTCTAGAAGCTTGGCCACTATGATTCTCTTTTTCTTGAGAGTTTTGCACAATGTAGTCAAAATTCATAGCAATAAATAGTTTTCCTATTGGTCTCGGTGGATGCAAAAGTTACAAGTACAACATCTCAGTGAACTCAATTGATGCAACAAAGTTAGCAGAAGCATAGAAGTGATTTGACCACCTTTACCACTAAAAGAACCTATTAGTAGAATACAGGGGAAAGTGATAATTACCATGGTAATATATTCTCAAAGTTTAAGCTTGAATAACAAATGGCATAAGGGCATGGCAGCAAAGGTTGATTTGGTGGACAAAGTGATGGGAATTAGAGCCATTGGCACACCTATTGAGCCAAGAGTCAAATGACCCATACTGTGGTCATTTGAAGATGATTTGGAAAAGGAGAGTACATGGCAAAGATAACTCGGATGACATGGTGACAAATGGAAAAGAAACAATAACACACATGGCATTGGTCAAGCACATGAAGAGAAAGCAAGCATTGGATGGTAGTCTGAGGATGAAGGACACTGCGGCCATCACCAAAACCCTAGTTGCGGGCTCATCATTGGTCAAGTAAGAATGACATATTTGGAAATTTCTCTCCCATTTGTATAATCATTAGAGGTCTAGGATGCCTAAAGTGAACATGGACAAATGTTTCTAGTTTTCTTAGGTTTTCATGTTTTATAAGGTTTCATTTTTGTTTGGTTGGATTATATGAATTTATAGCTCTCAAATAATTTAGACAATATGATAAACACTACTAACACATATTTCATTAAATTTGGAATTAAACAGTGAATCTAGAATTCCAAAATAACCAAAAAACTCAATTATGGCATTGTTCTTGTAATAAAATATTTCCAATTTTAATGAAATATGTGTTTACTGTAAAATACGATGATAATATGGTAATTACTCAATGCTAATTAATTTGTAATTACTAAACACAAATTACTAGTAACAAGATCTAATTATTCAAAGTAAAGAAGTTACCTATGTGTATGGTGTCGCAATCTCCTCTACTGTTGCCATGGTTTCGTCGAGGTCAAAGGAACCGACGTCCTCCCACCTAGGGGGTGGAGACCCGACCCCTAATAATTGTACATTAAAACAAATAAAGTCAACAATGTGTAATTCAAAGTTAAATATATTAAACAATACGATATCAAATAAAATACAACAAATACTTGAACATTAAATAAAACAATAGCAAACCTGATCCATGAAGCTCCTTGTGCCATGCTACTGTGTAGGACCATGGAAAGAATGACCATAGTGAGAACAACGATGTGTCATTGTTCCAGTAGAACTAGAAGGCCCTGCCCGGGTTCCACCTATACCCGGCATGTCCCGGACCCCACCCATAGACCGTGCAGCTGTCTGTGTCTCATCGATGTCCTCCTAGCGCTGTGAAGACATGGCCACAAATGTGGTATGTCTAAGCAAGTGATGTGTGGCATGTCTAATGGAGTCATCAATCTCATCTAGGCCGCTACCAACCCCGGGTGGCTGAGGAGGGGGGTTTGGCTCTCTCTTAGGTGCAGGAGGTCCTCTAAGTGGGTTGTAGTGCGCTTGAGGTCGATCTTGGGTAGAGCCAAGACTGACACCCTGAAAATCAGTGATGTCAAAATAGTTGACATGGTACCCTAGCTCAAACTCAACCCACAATTTTTGAAGGAAATACTGTGAAACCTCCACATTGTTGCACGGGGGCCTATCAAACACCATGAACCACCTCTTTCTCCAGTTATCTCTCCATGGATGGTAAATACACCATTCCATGCAAACCCGCCTCCTCGTCACAGCTAGAGGTTGTCCTGTCGAGGGAACTATGAATTTGCTATATAACTGGGCTTTGGTGATGTTAAGGTCTTTTATCTGCTCTTTAGACAACCCAATGGAGTAGTGTTCCCTCATTCGAGCCCTATATTGGCTCAAGTTTGTTATCTCACTGTGTGCAATATTGATTGATTCAATAATGTTTTGCAATGATGAAGCCAAGGAAACCCGAGAGGGTTCCTTGGTGTTGTTCAATTCATTACTTAGTGCCCTTAATTGATTTAAATCTTGGTGTAATTGATCTTCAGGGTTTTCATTCGGTTCATTGTCGGTTCCCATGTTGTCTTTTGGAGGTCGGGTTTCATTGGTTTCATCAGATGATTCAGGTGTGTTTGTCATCTTGTTAGGTGTAGATGGCCTGCAATGAATTTTTTTTGGTTTCTAAATGGATTGTAATTTTTTTTACACTAAAATTCAAATGGAAAACAAACAAAAAAGCAAAAATAAAAACAAATGGATGCTTTGTTGAGCACCTACCTGGAGAAATGGTTAGTGCCGTGGTGTAGGGGTGATTTGGAGGCGTTGAGGAGAAGTTGGGTGCTCTGAGACGCGTTCGTGGGGTAACTGTTTTCCCAATATGCGCTCGCGAGTTTGTTGAAAATGACAAACCTATGAGCTCTGTTTTTTTTTTTAAACACAAGGGCGTGCACGCGTCATTGACGCGTACGCGACAGTTTGTGCGTACGCATCAATAACGCATGCACGCGCCTTTTGTCCATGTAGGCTCAACCGCGTGGACGTTCGGCATTGCCGAAGCAGCGACACATGCGCGCATTTGTATGTGCGTGCGCGTCGCTTTTTTTTTCGCTCAAGCACTGTCATTGTGGTCTTTTTGGGTACCAGCTTTGTGCGGGTACCCACATCAATATTGCAACTTTCTTTAAGTGCACATAATAATGACTTCGAAGGTGATGTGATGGCACAATATGGTCCTGCCCAAAACAAAAACCTGTCTTCGCCTATAAAAATACAGTTGCTACAAGTTGATCTTGTGGATAAGGATGGGAAAACTACCGTAACTGTAAATCTTAACTATCACATAATTCCCTGTTTTATGAACTAGTTTTGGCCTGGAGAAAGTGTGAGGATATTTGAGTTCGTCGCCCAAAAAAAGGGGACATACCATACAACGGTTGAAAGTACTAACTAGGTTTGTATTTATGGAAGACTCGGACTAGATATTACTATAAAAGAATTGCTTGCATCAGATGAATCATTTTCAATTGGCCCATTGTCATTGGATGTGAATAGGACAATCATTATTATGAATTGATTATCAAATACGGGAAAATAGCATCTGACTATGCTTCTCTAAGTAGTTTGCTAGTGCAACAATATCTTTGCTTCTATATATTATTTGCCCCTAAATGATTTTTAATTTTATGTTTTTTTTTTAAATCTTAATGATTACTACATCTTTAGTCCAATAAACATATTCTAAATGTTTTATTTCCTTGCAACCAATTATAAATTGGTGAAAACTAATAATGGTTATTGGAACAAATCCAAGAATTATTATCAGACATCCCTTCATTGTACTTGTTTAAAAATATCATAAGAATGGTACAAAAGGGAGCCACACATTGTCATGCTATGTAGAAAACTTCATAGATGTTATGAATGATGACTTTGCAAAACAAACACTACTTGATATCTTTAACTCCAAAACTAAGGTATTAAATTATCCTACTTTACTAACATAGTGTTGTTCAATTTTCTATGCAATAGAGAAGTTGTTTTTCTTGCTTGTCTTTTAAACCCTTCTCTCTTAAGAAAAATACATTACCAAATAATTACAAAACAAAGCTTCCTTGGATGTAGCTGCAGGCATGTTAAAATTGAGCAATGCTTATGCACTCCCTTTCCAACACATTTTCAACAAATGGGTGTGTTCAAGCTAATGCGGATCTCTTTTGACATGTTAGATGCAATAGAAAACTGAAAAAATAGGCATCCCTCAAGTTAAATGGATATTTTGAGGCATATACAAACTTAATTATCTCTTTTATAATTATCTAAGTGATCTAACATCATAAACAATATGCCAAGTGTGGGTGAAACCTTTGAATGCATTAATGCAATTATCATGAAATGGTTTTTTATAGCATGTAGAGGTCGGTGACCTTTAGTGCACCATGCAATTTGTTTCAAAATGGTTGAGAAATGAAAGAGTTATGAGCAAAACACTAAGTGTGTGTTTTTTGAGTTAAGGAGTCACGACACAAGAAAAATAAGAAAAAAATAGAAAAAATATATACTCTTTTTAAAAATTACATCTTTGGAATCTACAGAAAAAAAAAATGTTATATGTGTCTAAAATTTCATAAAAAATGATGTTGTGTATCATACTGTAACCAGCGGCTAAACACGAGCATACTGAAAAAATTGGATGTAATGCTCAATTAGTCATGGTTTACCACATTCCATGGCGCATGATTGGTAAATATGAAGCAGAAACATAGGCACAAAGAGGCCACACCAGCACATCTGCAGGTTCGGGTTTAGTGCTACAAAACGAGTAAGCATATTGTTTAAATTCATATTTGTTTACTACCAACTAAAACATGTACACAATTTGGTGTTACAAATTGTGTACTTGTTTATTCTTACAGAAACACGCATGCATTTTTGGGAACAAAAAATGCCACTACCCCCTAATAAACCCCCTCTCCAACTCCCAAATACCCCCACAACCATGTAACATATCCCCCCATCAACCCCTAACAACCCCCCCTCCTACCCCTCCCCTAACCCCCGCCCTCCTCTCCCCTCTCACTCCCCTCCTCCCCCTAACTCTTGCTAACCCCCACTCACTCTCTTTCTCCCATACTCCACCTAGTCATGTCTCTCCCCCAAACCCTTATTATCCCCCCACCCTACTCTCCCCTCTCTCAAATATTTCCTCCTCTATCTAACTTCCCTAATTCTCCCTAAACCCATGTCCTCCCACCCCTATTCTACCCCCACTACTCTCTCTTTCCCCCAATCCTATACAAAAAGACCTCATTGTCTCTCTCTTCCCCTAACACTAATCATCCCCCCTACACCTAACCCCCACCCCTCTCTCTCTCTCCCTCGATCCCCTAACACACTTCCTCCCCATTGGTTCTCTCTCTCTCTCTCTCTCTCTCTCTCTCTCTCTCTCACACACACACACACACACACACAGGCACAAACACACACACATGCATCCATATCCTACCCCTACCACTAACCCTACTCCTCTCTCTCTCTCTCTAATGCTTACTAACCACTTCTCTCACTATATTTCTCCCCTTCTTGACTTACCCCCAATATCCTAGTTCACCCCCCTATGTATCTACCTATAACCTATTAACACTCCCCGTTTGCCTCTACATGTAACCTCTTAACACCACCCCTCTCTAACTACCTCCAACCCGTTACCACCCCCCAATGAATCTCTCTCTCCCCCTCTCTCTCTAACCCAAACACTCACCCTCCTCACCTATACTCCCCCTTTATCTCTAATCACCCAACTCCTCCCCAAAACCCCTAACCCCCTGGATCTCTCTCTCTCTCTCCTACTCTCTTCCCCCTAACTCTTACTAACCCCCTCTATCACTCTCTCTCACTCCCCTACTCCTTCACCTATACCTAACCCCCACCCCACCACTCTCTCTCTGCCCCTCCTCTCCCTAAACCTTACTAACCCCTTAACACTCCCTCTCTCTCTCCACCTCTAACCACTTACAACCCACCAATCTCTCTCTCTCTCTCTAACTCAAACACCCACACTCATCACCTATACCCCCTTTATCTCTTATCATCCTAATTTCCTCCCCAAACTCCTAACACCGCCCCCCTCTCTCTCTCTCTCTCCCCCCTAACTCTTACTAACCCCTTAACACTGCCCCTCTCTCTCTACCTATAACTACTTACCACCCCCGAATATCTCTCTCTCTCTCTAACCCAAACACTCATGCTCCTCACCTATACCCTGCTTTATCTGTAATCACTGTAAGTTCCTCCCCAAACCCCTAACTATCTCTCTCTCTCATTCTCTAACTCATACTAACCCCCTATCTTATTCCTCAACCTACATCTAACCCTAACCCCCCCTCTCTCTCTCCCCTCTTCTCCCTAACCCTTACTAACCCTTTTTCTCAATCTCTTTCTCCACTGCTCCACTTACCCCTAATTTCCTAACACCCCCCTCTATATCTACCTCTAACCCCTTACCATCCCCCAATCTCTCTCTCTCTCTCTCTCTCATTCCTATGTCTCCCCCTACCACTAACACCCCTCCTAAATCTCTCTATCCCCTCCTATTCTTAACTCTTACTAACCCCAGATCTAACTCTCTTTCTCCACCCCACTTACCACCAATCTCCTAATACCCCCCTATGTCTCTGCCTCTAACCCTTTAATACCCCCCCTCTCATTCTACCTATAACCTTTTAATACCCTCCCTCTTGTTCTACCTCTAATCCCTTAGAACCCCCATAATTCCTTTTAATGTTATCATCACCAAACCAAACAATATAGTTGTATTATGTTAAATATTGCATACACATTGTGGTAAACAAAAACACATTCACGTTATTCTTACCTATGCTCCTAACCCCTCAAACTGCCTAATACACCCTCTCTACAACTCCCAAATACCCCCACATTAATCTAACAAACCCCCCCAACCCACTAACACACCCTACTCTTACTTCCCCTAACAACCCCAATCCTACTCCGCCTCTAACCTCGCCCTCCTCTCCCTTCCTACACCTACATAACAACTAGTACAAGTGGACCACTATTTTTCCAAAAAAAATTAATAACTTTTTTTTAATTATCTTTTTCATTTTTAATTTTATTATTTTTTAAATCTTTTATGCTAGCACCCCCTGTAGAGGCATCAAGATCTTGCAAGATGTTAGAGATAGTGGTGTATCTCGGGATGTCCCCCATGTTCAGATTCCTAGCATGGAGGTGCATTTTTCAGTATAAGCATGAGGATGGGGTAGAGGGTGAGATGCACTCTACCAAGTGGAATGAATACAACGGTGGATGCACACATACCTTTTGGGGTGATATGCCTCTTGCATGCAAATTTGTGCATCCAACATTTTTAATTAAAAAGCATGCAAAAGTGGGATTTTTTCATGCACTCACTTTAGGGTTTTGAAAACCATAATCGGTTAGTGAATTGTTATAAGGAGGTAGGAGGTCAGCAGAAAAGGTTTCTTCACAGTTTCTTTAGAGAGTGAGGATATCTACACAGTGAGGCCACACTTGTCCATGCAGAGGGTAACGTCCTAAGGAGAGGGGTGCTTCTGTAGAGAGAGAAAGAGAGTGAGGGGATCCGAGAGGGATTTGTCCCTGCTTGATATGAGGCATTGAGTAGCCATTATAGTTAGAAGTGAGTGAATCTGTGCAGAGATAGCTCAGAGTTTGAGCTTGGGTGACTTCATAGAGGGAGGGGCACATTTCCAATGTAGATGGGGTGCACTTACTTGTGAGGGAATCCGTATTGATGCCAAGAGGGTCGATATAACCAAATTTTATCTTCTTCAATGCTTGAAGAAGAACATAGCATATCTCATTTGAGTTTGACTGAGATCTGAGGGCTAGGGGAGAATTCATATTAGAGGAGGAGGGGCACATTTCCCATGCAAAGGCAGTGCACCTGCTTGTGAGGATATTCATATTGAGTCTAGGAGGACCAACAGAACCAGAGTTGATATTCTATAGTGATTGAATAAGAATATAGTAGATCTCATCTGAGTTTGAATGAGATATGAGGAGGGGTGACTTCAGAGAAGAGGAGGAGGGGAACATTTCCCATGTAGAGGGGGAACACTTCACACTAAGAGGAGGTTGCATTCTTTCTTCTGTGTCACAGAGAATATCAGAGTAGAGTGATTAGAGAGGTTGTACTACTTCCAAATATTAGCAGTGACAATATTCAGAGATCCAGTTCAAAGCAAACAGTAGGGGCACATTTCGCATGAGTAGAAGTTCATTCTTCATGGATATATAGGGTTTTGACCAGTTAGGTTCTTTTGTATCTTCTGAACATTTGTGTGTATTTTTCTCTCTATTATATGCTATTCTATTTCTCTCTCTCTATTGTTTAACTTTGATATTCTATGGCATAGAGAAGTTGAGGTTGTTTGTGACTTATAGAGACTCAACGCCAGTGGAGATCTCCTCTTCTGAAATCGAGTAGTGGCATATGGGAAAAAATATCATGGTATCAGAGCCTTAGTGAGGGTTAGGGTGCATTCACACTCAGATATGTGAGATGTATAACATATCTATGTGGAGACTCGATGGTGATATCATATATGTGAGATAGAGACCAGATCTACTATATCTGAAGAGCGGATCTCAAATTTGTGGTTGTAGAGGTCATATCTATCATATATGTGAGTTTGGAGGGGAGATCTGAGATAGATATTTCATATCTAGGAAAGCAAGTGCTAGATCTATGCAAAGGTATATCATATCTGAAGAGTAGTGTTAAAATCTATGAAATCAGAGTCCATATTTGTGGCATATACATCATATTTGAAGAGTAATGTTCAGATCTGTGAGGCCATAGTCTAGATCTAAAGAGCATATATCAGATCTATGAGTGCAAAAATGATATATGTGAGGATATATACTAGATCTATTAGATCTATAAGCACATACATCAAATATGTGAGGATAGAAAATAGATCTATCATATCTGTGAGTGAGAACAACATCTCTATGGGGATAACTACCAAATATATTAGATTTGTGAGGGTAGAGACCAAATCTATGAGAAAAGAGATCAAATTTCGGAGAGTGAACCCTAGATCTAAGAAATAGAGGGTTAGCTTGTTCTCCAAGGCATAGATCTATAAATTGGTTCTGATTCAGAGAGTTTGAATCAACAATGTTATCATATTTACATAGTCATGTATTCAGGACTTTGTATGGTTATGCATCTAGCCGTATGATGGGAATACGAGAAGTGTTCCTTAGTGTTTCAGATATAGACTCAGACTGCAATGAGTGATTAACATTGGGTATATTTGGTTCGATGATGTTCTAACTAAATTCAGAAGGTCTATTGAGGATGGAAGGACATTAGTGTTTTAACCATTAGGACATGGAGGATGTGCACAATATGAAAAAAAATAATCTCAACGACATTAGAGTTTTAACCATATAATTACTTGACCAAAAGTCATCAAAGAGGTACCATGTGTTGGTCCACAACCATAGCAGGCTTGACCACACACCATGCACACGTGTGGATCAATGTGGGGCTCATGGGATGTCAGTATATCCCTAGTACTAGATTGTAATATGCCACCGAAAGCTAATGGTTGTGCCCCACCAGAGGAAGAGGGCCCTACCTAGTCAATAGTTGTGCTATGGCGAAAAAAACACCTGAAATAGCTTCATAAACACCTCCTTTGTTTGGGGAATCATATGATGTACAGGAGGGACATCTGGCCTAGGTAGATGGATACAAGTAGGAGGTATGGTCCAATTCAAATCTCAATGGATAACATTGGTTTGGTTTCGGGACATCCCCGTACCAGTGCCTTGGAACCCCAATATATCAAAATAATTTACATATTTGCCTAGTACAAACTCAACATACAACTTCTGGAGGAAGTATATTGGTAGTTCCCTATTGTTGTGTGGTGGAATATCAAAAACCATATACCATCTATCCATCTAATGATACCGCAATGTTTTATATGTGCACCACTCAATCGAAATATATGCTCTACTTGTGTTTGGAATTTGATTCATTTCGGGCACTCTGAAATGCACATATATTCTCTCTTTTGTGATTTTAAGCTTCTTGACTTCATTGTAACTCAAGCCATTTGCATATTCTTTCCATTTTCTTTCTCTATATGATGCTATGTTTTACAATGCATTGTTTGAGCGACTAATAGTGTCTACAATAACATTCAATAAAACTTCAAGGGAGCGACAAAGTTCAACTCCACCCCTCCATGTGGCACTGATCTCTCTCAAATGAGAAATCTTTCTCAATATCTCTACATTTTGATCCATAGTAGCCACTGCAATCATAAATATAAAAAAAATATCATTAGAAAAATACACATGGTATAATGACATCTCTAAGAAATGAAAAATGTAAAAATAGTGTACAACAAATAACGACGTGAAGTATTTATAATTTAATATTTATAATTGAACAATTGCACAAACGAATAAAATTTTAAAAATTTTCCATCCTAAATTTATGTCGTATATGTCTATTAATTTAAATTTCCATACACGTACATTAAATGTCCTATGTGTATATGTCATGGCAAGCTTCTCTATCTTATTTTGAGGCTTGGATTATGAAGTTTCATCAAGACTGTAGGGTGTTGTCTAATGCCATTGGAGGACCAACTCCGAGATTTTTGGTAGAGGCAAGAGCTAGAGACTAAAGGAGGGAAAACATGGTGGTATTGATGAATAAAATATCAATATGAATTCCACTTGATTTTTTTTTAGTTGTATTTTGGGGCAGATATGAATTCTACTTGATTTTTTTTAGTTCTATGAAACCTTGCTATATACACGAGAAATTTGCATATTTGTGAATAGTGGTTTGGATTCATAAGGATGCTCATGGATATATATGCATCTAGTGAAATTGATTTAATTTTTATGATTAAATTGGATTTTGAAGTTCCTTTGGGCATACAAATAACTAGAATTATGGTTCAATTTTTTTTAGGGCATACAAATTAATAAAATTATGGTTTAAATTTATTTTAGGGCATACAATATAATAAAAATAGATTTTTTAGAAGGATGGATTTTGATTTAAATAACTAATATGGAGGAGAATGATTCCCAAGGTGGAAGATGGAGGCCCTTCTCACACAAATTGTGTTCACCAATACGCTCTTTAGTCACCTGAAATCGCTGCATGTCGCTGTTGTGGAGAAAATGACAAGTGTAATAGAAGTTAATTTTAAAAATGGAGAAAAGATTTCACCGAAATAAATTCCCCTGCCTAATAATATCCCTTTTCTACCAAGAGGGATATATACTTCTCCACTTTACCTTCTGCATTCAACTTATTTGTAAACAACCATTTGTTTCCAATGACGTTTCTTCCAACTAGTAACTGAACTAGATCCCAAGATTCATTTTTGCTTGAGGTGTCAATTTCTTCAACCATGGCCTTCTTCTAGAGATGACTACCCTCTAAATCAATAGCTTCCTTCACATTTATAGGATCATCATCAGTAATAGATAAAGAAAAATTAGACCAAATATCAGGTTGGGAATACCTCTGTTGTTTCCTTATTTCACAATATGATCTCCACAAAACTGGGGTATGAGGTTCTTCTTCTTCTGATTCAACTTCTTCTGTTGAGTCAAATTCTTCATCTTCTAACTCAACCTCTATTTTCTCTGGTTCCTTTTCCATTGGAGTCACTTCCTGTTTGGGAACTTCTTTGATCTCTCTAAAGAAAAAACCTCTACTATAAACAATCTTCTTAGTTACACGATTCCAAATATTATAACCTTTCAAACCATCTTTATAACCGATAAAGATGCATTTTTCATCTTTATTATCCAACTTACTCCTTTTCTCCTTTGGAACATGTACATAAGCATCACAACCAAAAACTTTCAGATGTTTAATAGAGGGTTTCTTTCCAATCCATACCTCATGTGGAATTTTGTCAACCAATGTTGATGTGAGTGATTGATTTACCAAGTAACATGTTATATCCACTGCCTCTGCCCAGAATTCTTATCCTATCACTGTATTGTTGAGCATGCTCCTTGCCTTTTCCATCAACATTCTATTCATCCTTTCTACAACTCCATTCTGTTGAGGTGTGTATGGAGTATTCTTCTGCCCTGTTATATCGCATTTCTTACAGAATTCCTCAAATTCATTCCCGCATAACTCCCCACCATTATCTATCCTCAATGCCTTTATCTTCTTTTCTATCTAATTAGCTACAAGAGCCTTAAATTCTTTTAACTTAGCAAATACTTCAGATTATTTCAAATGAAATAAATCCATGTGTTCCTTGAGAAATCATTTATAAATGAAACATAATACATATATATACCTAATGATGGAACGAGAACAAGTCCAAACACATCACTTTGTATTAACTCTAAAAATCCCTTTGCTCTTGTAGAACCAGATCCAAATCTTACTCGATTATGTTTTCCATATATGCAATGTTCATAGAAATCAAAATAGAGTGTGCAATTAGACATACCTTCAACCATACATCTACCTTGTAATGATGGAAGGCCCTTTTCTACGATGTTCCCCAATCTTTGATGCCATAGCATTGTCTTTCCTCCCAATGAAGCCGGGGTTCTGTCTTCTTTATCTCCTCTATCGGGAAAAACAGAACTATTACATTCATCAATTATGGTGCTTCCCAATAGTTTTTATAGAGTTCCAAACCGAACTCCCCTCAAGAATACCATTGATCCTTGAACCATTTTTTATTTTCAATTTCCACACACAGTCTGTACACCTACAACATCCATATTTCTAATAGATATCAAGTTTATCGCTAGATATGGAATCTGTAGTACTCCACGGAGACTTCTGATCCTTCCATCCTTGAGTTTCAACTTGACTCTTCCACATCCAATGATATTGGTTGGTGAATCATCTCCCAAGAACACATATCCTCCATTGTACTTTCATATTCACAAAACCACTCCCTATGAGGGGACATATGACTCGAAGCACCTGATTCAGTTAGCCATATATCAACGTTATGAATTATTACCTATGGAATCTAGGTACACATCCCCTCCTTCTTCTGAGGAGGTCTTCACCTATGTGGAAGGGGTATTCTCAGATCGCTCCACTATTAGTTCCCAACTTTACCTCATTTCCAACACTTCCTTATCACATTTCCTAGGGATTTAGATCTACCCTTAATTTTAGATCTCCCTACAAATCCCTTATATTTGTTTCTCTCCCAGGAGCGACCTCTCATAGTGAATAAGAAAATATATTTTTCTTGGATTCATTTGATATTCTTCAAAATTATTGAACTTATATCATTGAAAATATCAATCCATTTACCCAATGGAGGATTTATAGTTTTCATTTGTTTCCATACATCATAAGTAACATTCCAATCTATGTCATTTAGAGAATAAGGTGCTTTAACAGAGAAAAAGCATTTACATATCCAATGTCTCCAATGAAAGTCTTGATCTATCATCATTTTTATCATGTTTAATTTTGAGAAGCCTCTTTCACACACAATTGTACTTGGTGAAATAGCAAATATAGCTTTCCATAATCACATCAAACAAGGAATCCTTCAAACCATTTAGGCTCATCTCGACATAGATCCCTTGCTCCAAACATATTATTTTTAGGGTATGATTTATAGTTAGTACAAATAAATGGATACATTTCATTGAAACATTTAGCAATATCCACAATAGGTGAGTCCCCAACTCTGAACTTTTCACATAAACATTCCAACCATCTTTTCATTTCAGAGTCTCTATCATCCATTTCTTCATAATTTAATGTTGAGGACAAAAAACCTTAGCATGATTAAAATATAGGTAGATCTGTGAACCGATCGAATCACCTTAAACACAAAACATTTTCATAAAAGAATGCAATCCTCTAATGTCCCTTATATTTGTGTATTTAGTAAACTTTCAAACCTTAATGGATGTAAATGTACTTTACCTGTGCTATCTACAAACTCAATATTTCTTCATTGTGCTCTAATTAAAAAAGAGGATATATGTGCATTTCTCCTGCCCCAAATATGCCTCCCAAAAGTTGTTTACAAAGCATGTTAATAGTAACATCTAAATTAGTGCCAATAGAGGTAATATCAACATAATCCTCTTGGAACTTTTGATTCAACTTGTTTAAATCATTGATAACATTTACAAGCAAATGGATGCAAACTTGCACTTGAAATATTGTTTCCAACTCATACATATTTGTCTCCCTTAACTCTCAATATTTTAACAAATAGAGCATGAGTTTGACGAGTCTTTCCATGACCCTTCCTCTAGAAATCCACCTAATTTGATGAATTTGTAAAACCTATAAATTAGTGATTTGAAATGATTATGTTAGCTCTTTCAGTTCTCCATGTATCTCAAGATATTTCCCAAGCATGAATAAACTTTGTTTGCAAATTTATCAATATACCATAACTATGGAAAATGAGATGAAGCATCATTTGTTGCTAATTCTTTTCTATGAGATATGCAATGGATATCTAATAAATGAGGAGCTAATAGACATATCTTAGACTATAAACCTTCACGATTACCCCTCATGGAAGATTCCCTATCAGATCCAAATCCAACTAACTTCATCATATATAGATCCATGTCTGTTAGAAAAGTTCTCACTCCATCATAAATAGATTGGGTTGTTCCATATTTCATTTGAAGTAAGCATGTGGATTTTGTTACACATTGACCTCTTCCTTCATTTGTAAAATATTTAATATAAATACTCAAATGGTGCTCCATAGTTCTATTCAAATGCTTTCATCAACTAAAATTGAGTAAAATGGGCTATGTAAATTATCGTCTTTTAATTTTTTCCAATATACCTCCTTAACAACTTGGAGAAACTCTTTATTTTTTATTTGTGTATGAATGGTATTCATCTCTTAAAGGAATGTATGGAGTGCACTTATACCTATTCAAGTCACAAATGGTGATGGCATATGGTAAGTTCTAGGTTACGCCATTAAACTCTCATGGATTACTCCTAGATTTCTATGCTTACATTTCTAACAAAAATTGAAGTAGGACTTAATATTTCATTGTTTTGGGATAGGATAAGTCATTCCAAAGGAAATTTGAACTAAAAAGAATGGATTCCCACATTCCCACCATCCAAGGGTTCGTAAATTGAAATTAATATTGATGGGAAATTTAAAAAGTTGTCCTTCCTTTGAAATGTTGCTTTTGTTGGAATCTTATTAATACTGAGAGAGGGGTTGAATTAGTATTAGTGCAACTATGAACAATTTTCACTTCTTATCAAACTTAAACAGTAGTTATTTTATGCATTCACCATAAACAATAACATTCATCCACATATGCGCAAACACATAACACAATTTTTTTACATGAAAACGTAAATGGGAGAAAACCACGAAATGCTCTATTATATTATAAATATTATATTCATGGAAAGAACCAACTTCCAAATTTCTCTAGCACCAACTGGAATGAGGCTTCAACCACTTGGATTTACAGGCTACGACCTGAAGGAAGCACCAACTCCCTGATTTACCAACATCGACTGGAAGGAGGCACCGACCCCCTGGTTTTATAGGCACCGACTTGAAGGAAGCATCGACTCCATGTTCCTTGCCCCGTCCTACCGCCCTTATATGTTCGTCGAATATACTTCTTTGTTGTTCTACTAATCCACACATTTTTCAGATTTGTTGCAATACATTCCATTGTGTGCACCTTTTGTATACTAAGATCTTGCAATCATTGAATTGTATCACTTACTTACTTCACTACATCAACATTACACACTTGATAGATCATACTTCATAAACTTCCGCAATATGTGCACTGGTTCAACATTCCATTATATTTCTGCGCAATTGCAAATTCAACTGATATTGCGCGTACTTTGTTGTACTGCTATTCTGAACTTGCGCATTTGTATCAGATAAATCACATCATTCTACATATCCTCTGTTATGCTTCACTTCTATATTGGTGCATCTATCTTATATAATCTGTGACCTTCTACATACCATGTGTGATATTGTCTTTATGTTCTTACACACTTGGTCATACACTACATTATTATGTGCATCATCTCATCTGCTTCATTTCTATATTCTCGCATCTGTCTCAGATAGATCATTTCATCCTAAGCACCATCTATTGTGGTGCATCACTATCTCTGCGCAAATGTCACAGATAAATTACATCATCATGTGCATCATCTATTGTGCTGCATTTTGTGGATCTGGCTCTTCTACTAGATTATGTTGTTCTGATTCCACGAGCCATTGACACCCCAATAATTAGAATTTTTCCAAATCAAAGTACTACCACTTTCACATCTTCAAGCTTGCTTCAACTCTCCAACTTGGCTTCTTATTTATACTTGTCCTGCGCAGACCGTATTCCCATAAGTTGAACGAATACATCCCTTCTTTCTTTCTTCAATAATCAATTTGGCTTACGCATCCACCACTTGTCATAATATACACCACTGAGGTATCATGCCTTGTGGGTCTTGCGCATACTTGGTTCTTTCCACAGTGGGTCTTGCACACTTTGGAACCACTTCGTGTGGGATCTTGTACCTTGAAGTACCATTGCTTGTAGGTCTTGCACAGTTAACTTTTCCGACTACCTCTAACTTATGGGACTCTTTTGCTCTTCAAAGACTTGTGTACTTCTTCCGATTGGTGGGTCATGCACACTTTGGGGACTTGCGTACATGTCCAACTGCTTCATGCTTACGAACCTCTTGTGCACTCTTGAGACTTGTCCAACCACCTCCTTGACATTACCTTCAAAGTATCACTACTAGATGGATTAGGACTTGCTCACATACCTTATGAACTTCTTCAAACTAGATGTACTCACTGAATGTATTGGATGTACTTCTACAATCTGGGTGTACTTATTCAATCTGGTTATGTACTTCTTCAACCTGGAATTAATATACTTATTCAAACTAGCACAAGGATACTAAATCCCTTTTGACATCAGTTGACATTAATGGAAAGAAAATATCAATAGCTATAAATTATTCCCTTCGTAAAGAATTTTAAATTTATTTTGAAAGGAAATTTTAACTTATCACTTCTGGGAAAGGCCAAAACCCTCTTGAAGGGCAGGGACGGGTTCAAATTTGAACCAATAAATGTAATGGGCATAATTAAAGATAGTTCACTTAGTGGTTACGAGATTAGAGTGATAAAAATACTGTATACATGTTGAACTAAGCTCATTAAGAGGTAACCCCCTCGAAAAAGAAATAATTAATCATTTCCATAAAATATAACTTTGGATATATCTATGTCTCTTGTGTATGATGTAAATTGCACATTGCATAATTAGTATAATTCATTTTCATAATAATCAAGATGGAGCTTATTGTATATTTCTTGTGTTATTTATTGTTACCGATATCTCTTCAGTATAATCTATATCTCTCGTGTATAATCTAAATTGTATAAAAAATTCATTACATATCATACATTCCATTCTATGTTCAATAAACTTGTTTGTATATTATTATTATTGTAAAGTTAAAATTAAATTCTAATAAATATATACGATCATTTTGTTTATATAGTAACTATTTATAATTAATGATCAGAAGTAATTAAAATAATATTTTTAATTAAATATACTTATATTAACTAACATTTAAATTTTTATAGAAATCAATTTACTTTACTAGATTATATTATTCTTTTTTATGAGGAATATTTATTTGTTTAAAGTTTTTATTGATTTCTTTTGATTACATTTTTTTTTGTCATGAATATTTATTTGTTTAAAGTTTTTATTGATTATTTTGTTTAAAGTTTTTATTATTTTATTCATAGTTTTAAATTTTTAAGAATTTAGAAGAGTTCCATAGTTTTGAAGTTTTTATAGATTTGTTTAAATTATTTTATTTATATTTTATAAATTCAGAGTTACTATTTTTTTAAAATAAAGTTGTTTATTTTTGAAAATATTTATTTTTTTTAAATATTTATTAATCTAAAATATTCAATTTAAAAAAAAATAATATTTTTAATTTTAGATAGTTGTAATATTTTATATTTTATTATTATTTTCAATTTAAACTTTGTAGAATTTTAGAGAAATTTTTATTTTTAATTGAGTTAATAAATTTGTATATGACATTTTAATTTTAATTTTTTTATGTTTAAATCTTAATTTTCCTCATCATATTAGTTGATTTTTTTAAAATAATGTTTAAAATAACTATATGAAATATTGAATTCTCATATATTGTTTCATATAATATAAAAATATAATAAACATAATTATTAAATCAATCACATACATAATAACAAATAATATTTATCCTTAAAACTTTTAAATAAGTTTTTTCACAAGCAATTCACACTTTAAAATAATAGGTGAAGTTAAAATTCACACTTCTTAAATAATAAAAGTAAGTACATAACTTCATATTATATTTTTACAAATATTTTCATATTTTTATGAAAAAAATAATAATTATCCATATCCTTAATTAAAGGTTAATAAAAATATAGTCCACAATATTGATTATGTATACTATCTCATACATAATTGTCCACAATATTTGACAATCCATACTATCTAATAAAAATTGATAAACATATGGTCGACAATATTGAGTATCCATATTGCCTAATAAAAAGTAAAATATGAAAATATAAACGAGTTAAGATATATACATATAAATAAATAAACAAGTTGGTATATACATATAATTTATAGATAATAAGTTATTATTTTTCATAAACATTTAGTAATTATCCATATAATTTATTAAAAATTAAAAATCTCAAAATCAGAAAACTTTATACAATTTAGTAAAAAATATTATTTAATAAAAAATATTAAATGATAAATTAAATATAACATTTTCTTATCACTATTTTATATAAAAGTTGTATGTGTAAATGCAAATGTATTAAATAGTAAGATTTTCATTTACCACAATCTTAACAAGAGCTACGAGCATGTGTTAACAGGTATTGCAATAACATAAAAGCTATTGAAAAAACAAATGAGAAGAAAAGCATATCCAAAATTCTAAACCTTTCTCATAGTTTTATAATGTCATGAATAAAATTAGAATTAAAATTATTTTTATAAAAAGTAGTAAAAGCTATTGAAAGAAAAAAATGAGAAGAAAAGTATACTCAAAATTCTAAACCTTTCTCATAGTTTTCTAATGTTATGAATAAAATTAGAATTAAAATGATTTTTATAAAAAGTAGTAATATGTATGTTTTGGATTTTTCATTGATCAAGCATGTTGATGTGGCCATCTTCCATGATGTTTCTAGTTATTTCCCAAGCTTTAAAAATTAAAGAGAAGTTCAAAGCTAGTTATATAGATAATGAACATTTGGTGGAAGTTTGGTAACATAAGGGAATTAGGGTAATCTAGTTAAAGGCATTAATGAGATATGGTTAATGAGCAAGACGAAAGACTATGCTTGGGGATTAGGTAAAAGATCTAACAATGGAGTGGATTGGCTTGCCTTGATCGAGGGTTTGGAACTAGCAAAAATGGATGGAATTGAATATCTCGTTGTCTTCGGTGATTCTATGTTGATCATCAGGGAAGCCAAATGATTATCAATGAGCAGAAAGACCCTTGTCACCAAAATGCACCATTTGTTGAACAACATTGTCAAGGAATACAAAACAATCAACTTCCTACACCTCTTGAGATCTAACAACCAGTATGCGAACAAGATGGACAATATGGGAGCCAAATTGGAGTGTGGTGTTTTGGTTTGCAACCAGCAATCGAAAGTGTTTTCTTGGGTTCCGTAACTTGTTCATTCTTTGACCATGGTGAATTGTCTCAGCATCGCCTCATACATTCGGAATTGGAAACATTGGTTGCTTAACATTACTTCTTCACATCATTATAGAAATGGTTTTCCACACTATAATTGCAACTTAATGTTCGATGCCACCTCATGCATCCTCTTGACGGATCTAGACCTCCTCGCGTGCTCGACCCACATGGCCTCCATGAAAAATTTATTATCGTATGATTCTCGAGGCTTCTTATTTTTTAAGAAGGGATGGGTCTTCACCATTCCCTCATTCGAGCCTTCTATTTGGTGTATTTGCAAGAATAGAGGGAAGCGTGCCATCTGGTGCATTTACAAGACCAGAAACAAAACAATGTTTAGTGGCAATCGCATCACCAGCTGCGAGGATCCTCCTAGCTGTGTAATTATGGAGGAAGACTCCCAGGCCCTTAGTCTTTCAACGCTGCAATGCATTCTCTGTGGAAAAAAATAGCTTCCCATGGTGGGATAATCTATGAAACCCTGAAGAATCCTCATCCAAAAGAAGTCATCCAAGACAAGAATATGGATGGAACGGGCATGGAGCATCACACCTCGACTAATCCCTGCAAGGCAAGATTTCTTGGACAAGGAATCAGTGCTCTCTCCAGTAAGATGAATGATGAGGGTAGTAGCTCTGCAACAGGGTTCCCCAGTTTTCCAGTTGAGGTTCAGTCATACCTTAAATATTTAGAAGCTCAAATATGAAACCTCCGAGGAGAAAATTATGAGCTCAAGCATGCACTCACTCATCTCTTCTCTCTTGTTCATACCACCAATGCAGAAGTTCGTAGCAGCAGTGCCAAGATCTCTGGCCAGGTTAATAGTTTGGCTAAATTTTTTTAAAATAGATGCCCATGTTCTGTCAACCTAGAAGCAAGGATCACTACAGTTCACAACTGTGCCAAGGCGGTGGAGGGTAAGATCTACATCATGTGCGTATAAATCAAAAGCTTCTCTAAGGAGTTAAAAGGAGTCGCCGGAAAAATCAGTGTGGAGTCTGCTCATCTTTAGTTTGATCTTGCTCTCATCCCTTATGTCTCAGCTTCGGGTTAGAGTTTTTTTGTCAGTTTTTAACTCTCTTTTGTCATGTAATGGGATTCCTCAGAAGTATAGTCTAGATGAAAGTTTGGATCCTTTTTGTACCGGTCATTGGGATAAGTAATGCTCTGTTCTTTTGTTTTGTTATTAGGCCAGTTTTTCAGGAGCTACAAGCTTGATAGAATAGTTTTTTTTCATGTATTTTCCAGAATGTCTTAAATTAAGCAGGAAAGGATGTCTCTCATTCTCCATAGAGAGCATTTTCGCTGTAATATTTTGTAAACTATGTTCTATCTTTTATATAAAAGTCCTTTATCTGTTTCTGTAAAAAAATTAAAAATGAGCAAGATAAATTTAAATTTAATCAAGACTAAACAATTTTGATTTTAGTAATTACACCAATAGGTGTTTAGATATTATCTGAGATTTTGGACTTCCTTAGTAGATCAACAAGATTAACCGGAGTGTAAGAAGTATACTATGGTGATTCATTTCATGTTCGTCGTATCTTGTTATGCTCAAATGCATAGTGATTAAGATTTAAATAAGATTTAGTTAAGTTGTTGTTAAGAAAAGGGGTATGTTTATTAAATAGTATTTATTTTTATGTTTATATTAATTAGTTTAATGTTTATGTTACTTTAATGTTTAGTCTTTGTTTAACAACAAGTTATCTCTACAAAACTAAGTGGTTGGCTACGCCTATAACTGTTCACCGACCACTTTACACTTTACTTGTGGGTGTGTTAATAGATATCTAGATTGAAAAAAATATTTAATATCTCATAATATTATAGTCAATTTTTTTAATCTAAAAGTAAATATTCATCTAAGTTGTGAGCACTGTGCACCTTTTCCTAAAATGCAACATTTTTCGTGCATATAGCAAAAAAAAATTGCAATATTTGTTGTGTACATGCAAAACACCCAAAGTTTGGGGTCTCAAAAGATTACAAAAATGAAAATTTATGAACATTGTTGTGTATATCTTATCCTTTGTTTTCACTTTTTTCTGTATGGATGGCCGTAAACTTTCATGGATCGCTATCAATGTATAAGTTAAAGCTCTCATCTTCAACTTCGAGGAATGTCGCTTATGTACATAGCCGTAGTTGTGTGGAAGTTACATATTTAATTTTTAATATATATATATATATATATATATATAATTTTAATATTTGCAAATTAATAATTAATTATATTTATAAATTTAATAATCATTTAAATATAAATGTTTTAAAATATAACTATTTTTTCTTATAAATTAAAAAAATTAACAAAAAGAATGAACCCAAACGGATCTAATGAGTTATATCTAAATATTTAAAAGCATCTCCTAAATTCACTCTTGGATTATGTGCCTTAAATCCACTTAATGCTAAGAACTGCTAATTAAAATAAAAATAATAAAAATCACATGAACGACCTTTCTATCCTTTTACTGTCCACGGGAATGTAAGGTTGTCATGTTTTTTAATTTCTTGTAATTCTAAATTCAATGCTGGATCATTTTCTGTAGCCAATAACAAAGCAAATAAATAAATTTCATTACAAATTATGTTAAATATAAAATTGTTTTCAAAAGTATAATAAAAAAAATTAGTTGTAAAAATTGGATGATCATTAGATATTTTAATAAAGAGATTTATATGTACAAGCAATTGTAAAAGGACTGTAACAAGACGGTGTTATAAATGGTCACATGATCTTGACCTATCCCCATGTTTGAAAAAAACCAGGAAATTGTTCCTGAGAGCGTCTCTCCCAAAAATTTAGTTGGGTTGTTTTTGGGCAATCGCTCAAAGCACTGTGTGGATCATGGTGCTAGAGAGGGGGGGTTTGGCTTGGGATTTCTCGCCACTCAAAACTCGCAGTGCTCGAAAGTTTTATCCAAAGGGGAACTTTCGAGCCATACTAGAGACACTTTGGAACTCAGACACGATTTTACTTCTTCTGATACTAGGGCACTTAGAGATATAAAAGCCCTTGCTAGGGTTAAGGAATGATTTGTCTTTCTTTGAACATTCGAGGGAGTAGGGGGCCTCCCAAAACAGTTTGCCATGCAACATATCCTACTGTTAAATAATCCTTATATTGTGATGCTTCAAGAAACAATGGTTTCAGAAGAGAAAGCTCGAGTTTTTTTCTCCAAATTAAAACCTAATTGGAAAATGTGTTGCATAATCTCGAATGGCCTTTCGGGGGGTCTTCTTGCTGCTTGGGATCCCCTAGTATTTAACCTGTGTTCTTAAATGTCCAAGGCGGGTATCCTTCTATCAGGGAGGTTAGTGGGTCTTGATATGGATCTAAATTTTATTAATTGCTATGGGAATTATTCAAATAAACAACATTTTTGGGAGGAGATTTGTGTGGACCAGCTGCTAAATCTGGAGAATTTAATTCTCTTAGGAGATCTAAATTTCACTTGGGCAGTGGGTGAAGTTTGGGGCAGGAATGCAAAAATCGACCCTTTGGGAACCTTTTTTCAGGACATGTTCTCATCCAGGAATCTCATTGATATAGAACCGGATCCTTCAACTCCCACTTGGAATAATGGCAAACGAAGCGATGGTTGTGTTGCAAAAAGATTGGATCGTGTCTTTATTGTAGAAGATCTATTATCAAAATTCTTTAAGTATAGATTTTGGGTCCAACATGTCCACATTAGTGATCACCTTCCAATATTTTTTCAGTGTGATATATCAGATATAAAATGTAGATATCCTTTCAATTTCAACTCGACTGGTTAAAAGATTTGGATTTTAGAACGGAAGCTGCGGCTTTTTGGACTAACCTTGTAGTTGTGGATGAAGTATCTTCTATGGACATTTTGTTAAAAAAATTAAAATGTCTCAAATCTTTTACCATTCGATGGGAAAAAGGAGAAGAAGAAGTCGATGTTTCTGGAATTATCACATGTGGAAAATGAGATTGAATCCATTCTCTCGGCCACTTGTATGACTCCCACTCCTGTTCCCGATTCTATTAAATTGGTGGAGCTTGAAGGAAGGAAGCAAAATATTCGTTGGTTTCAGGAGGAGTCATGGCGCTTAAAAAGTCAAGCATTATGGACCTAAGCAGGAAAAAAAAAATACAATTTTTTTTCATAAATTTGTGGACTTGAGGAAAATTCAAAATGCAATCTGGAAGTTAAATTATAGTGGTGGAAGAAATATCTCCTCGGTGAAGGATTTACAATCAGAAGTTGTCCAACATTTTCATAGCATTTTTCAGGACCCAAAAACAACCACCCCATTAGAACAGTTCAAGGTCATAAAAGAGTATCCACAGATTTTTACTAAGGAGGAAGGTGATGGGAGTTTTGTTACGGTCACTTGTCAGATGTGGAAAATGCCTTAAAAGGTTTCTCAAAGGATAAAAGCCCCGGGCTTAATGGCTGCTATATGGAATTATTCCTTACTTTTTTTGACATTATGGGGATGAATATGTTGAATGTTGTGGAGGAATCCAAGTCTGTGGGAGTTGTTTCAGGTGTGTTAAACTCAACCTTTCTGGCACTTAGTCCTAAATGTTCACATCCGAAAGGTTTCAATGACTTTAGACCCATCTCTCTATGTAATTTAATTTACAAAGTCATTGCAAAAATCATTGCGATAAGATTAAAGCCAGGGTTGTCAAAATATCTCTCAAAGGAACAGTTTGGGTTTCTACACGATCGGCAAATTTTGGATGTGGTGGGGGTTGCCCACGAGACTTTTCACTCCATAAAATCCAAGAAATTAAAGGATATCCTCTTGAAAATGGATCTAGTGAAAGCTTATGATAGGGTAGACTAGTCTTTTTTAAGATCAATATTGATTCAAATTGGTCTCTCGTGGGCAGTCACTAAATGGATTATGGGTTGTGTCACATCTGTCAACTTTGTGGTTATTTAAATGGATCACCCACTGATTTTTTCAAAATCTCTAGGGGTTTGCAGGAGGGATTCCCACTCTCCCCTCTGTTATTCCTTCTGGTCATTGAGGGACTCAACATACTTATCCTCAAAGTGAGGGGGGAACAAAAACTTCAAAGAATTCAAGCCGCTCCACATTTGGTGGTGACTCATGCTTTCTTTGTAGATGATGTTTTTCTATATGGTAGTGGAACACTAACGGAATGGTCTCAGATAAAATTGTTATTGAATTTATTCTGCAATGCCTGTGGTATGCTCATTAGTAAGGAAAAAACAATTTTCTTGTTCTCTAAGGTGGATGAGGATATTCAAGAGAAGATTAGTCACATTGTGCCTTTCGATTTCAAGCAGTTGGTGAAGGGTACAAACTATCTTGGTTTTTACATCAAGCCAAATTATTACCTGACACATGACACGGGGTGGCTATTAAAAAGATTTGACAAGAGGATATCCCACTGGTGTTGGCGATGGCTCTCCTTGGGTGGTCGACTTACACTTGCAAAATCTGTTCTGCAGAACTTAGATGTATACTGGCCCTCTTTATCCAAAATTCCTCGAGTCATCTTGGCAGGTATCCGTTAAAGAATCTTAAAATTTATCTAGGAAGGTGGCGCTGACAAGCGGAGATACCAACTGGTGGGTTGGAAGAAATTGGCTCAGCTTACCCATTATGGTGAGTGGGATTTAAAGAATATGGATCTATTTGAAAATGCACATAAGGCAATAAAGTCTTTAAAGTCTTTGGAGGGATCTGTTTTCTGATTCATTATAGGGGGTGATAATTAGAGACAAATATCTCAAAAATAGCTCGTTGACTCAATGGTTTTGGAATTGTCAGTTAAATACCAAAGGAGTATCTAATATCTCGAAAGGACTCCTTGGTTCTTTCAAAACTATATCCACTTGGCTTTCCTGGGTACCAAGGAATTATCGAGAGATTCAATTGGAGGAGGATCCTATCCTGGATTAGTGCGTAATAATTGGGCTTATATGGTCGGATGGAGGAGTAATGGGCGTATTATGTTTGGAGTTTAAAGAGTGAAAACATGCAGCTGAGGGATGGAACAGATACTATGGCTTGGTCATGGAATAGAGTCTCTGGTGTGGTCACTGCTCGATTATCATATGACTCTCTGTTCCATTTGACTAATTACACTTTGCAGTGGTGGCATCAGGAGGTTTGGTCACTGAATCTACGGCTTAAATTGAAATGCTTTATGTGGCTTGTTTTAGACAACAAGATACTGACATGGGATAATATCTTTAAATGTGGAGGCTGTGGTATGAACAAATGTACTTTATGTGGATCTCATGATGAATCGATCAACCACTTATTTTTCATTTGCTCTTTCTCTCACCTCATTTGGAGGGAGGTTTGTTTGAGGTTTGGGATAACAATCATATGGAATTTTAGTTCTTTTAAGGAGCACATATGGGCCTGGACAAAAGAAGATTCCTAGTGGTTATCACTTCCATTTTTTACGGTGTGGGAGGTGTGGAAGACTTGCAACCTCCTCATTTTTTAAGGGATTCAACCAAACTTAACGTGGACATGCTGTCGAGTGGTGGCCTCTTTTATTGAATATATTGGTCTCTCTTCTACCCTTCTAAATAAGTCTAGTGATGATTTTCCTCCAGATTTGGAGGTTGAGGATGATCTTCCTAGGGAAACTTTTGATGGGGAATCTCAATCGGGTGCTTTATTTAGCGGGGCAGGTGCAGTGGTTTATTTAGCCAATAATCGTATGATCAAGATGTTGATGAATTGTGGAAGGGGTACAAACACTCGGAGTGAACTTATTGCTCTTTGGATGCTACTTTATGTGGATCAAGGTCGTAGTATCCCTCTGCTACAAATCAGGGGGGATTCCAGTGTGATCATCAATTGGGCTCAAAATGTTTGCGGTCTCAATGTCTTACAACTAGATTTATGGTTGAGGGACACCAAAAGACTCATCAAATGTTTTGGGAAGTTTTCTTTTGTTCATGTTTTCATGGAATTTAATTTGTTGGCTGAGGAGCTCTCAAAAAGGGCATTATCCACTCCGGAGGGAACTATATTCTTGGAGGACTGGTGTGATAACATTTTATGTTCTTAGTCTTCTTTGGATTACTTCTGAGTCTGCGATTGTATATTACATGTTTTTATTTTCATTGGAGATGTTATTTTTCTCCTGCAGATGTTCACACTCTTACAACATTGCAGGTCCTTAGTTGTCCACTTTGCAGGGTGACTTCTTCGTTTCTCAGTTCATCATATGATTATGGTTGTGGAACAACATTTTGGTCTTTTTTATGCTGGGCCTCGGATTGGCCATCAGCGGCTGTATGTATCTTCTTTGATGGGTGGTTTCTCATGGGCCGACTGTGGACACCTGTGACTGTCGGTTGGTCATTACTCAGCTGCTGTGATGGCATTCTCTGTTTTGGGCATGTAGTGGCCTTTTTTTCTTCTTTTGTGGGTTGGTGGCAGTCTTTCATTTTTATTTGTTTCGGCTATGTTTATAGCTTCTTGTTTTTCCATGATATGGTTTCCGATCCTTTTCATGAGGCTACTATGTTTCGTTGGGGATTATTTGGACAAGTCTTGGTTTTCCTTTATGCAAATTTTGCCAATTTTATTGGCATTCTAGTTCTTGGAACTTTTGTAACTCATTTTACTATCTTTAATATAAATAGTAAGTACTTTTTCAAGTAAAAAAAAATGGTCACATGATTGATTTTATTATGCTCTATACTTCAACACGGCGGTGTTATTAATAATCACATGATCGGTTTTATTATACTCCGTACTGCAACTAAATATTTCTGATTAGTGGAACACCTCTATATACAAAACTAGAGGTTATGACCACATTATAACTTCATTATGTTGTTTTAATCTTTTGACAAAAGATACGATCTTATACTACTTTCACATAAGTTTTTCCCTTTTCACTTTAAATATTTTTCTTGGCCCCACAACGTTCAGGTTTAGGCATTTCATTTAAATGGTGTTCAGGGCATCCCTACATTGTACATTCTGATGAAGACTAGTTTTTGGCCATGTCACTTTAATGGTTATACACATCGATCATGGTAAGAAATGGCACTCAAATGTACTATTGCAGTGTGTACTTTACCAGTTTCCATTTTGCAATGACGTAGTTTAAATGTTGAAGGTTTTAGGTTTTAAACTTGAGGGAAATATTAATTTTTATGTTATACGATTAATTAGAAATTTGTTATTGTTGAAATTTCATCTGTGGTTGTTGTTGCTTTTATTATTATTATTATTATGTATAAATAGATTCAACTGTTTTAAATAATTTTTGGTGCACTTGGAATACAATTTCAATTATTTATATTTATATTTATCACAATATTTTTAAATTTTTAAGAGAAAAATTCTCAAATTTTATGTTTTGATCTTCCCTTGGAGTAATGGGGAATCCCTAGCCCATTAAAGTAGTAGAGGTCATTCAATATAAAGTGGACTAGGTCCATTATACTCTTATCATTAAATAATACCAACTATATTAAGAAATAAATGTAATGAACCTCATTAAAGAAGGTTCACTAGGTGGTTAGGAGGCTAGAGTGATAAGAATATTGTATACATGTTGAGCTTATCTCAATAAGAGGTATCCCCCTCAAAGAAGCAAGTGAACAAAAGAAATTCTTAGGGAGAATAATATTTGTTCCACTTGTGTATGATGATGACATCCTGATGAGTTTCTTTGATGGGACATCACAAGAAGGTAGTCAAAATTGTGGTGCAATAGCTATCTTGAGATTGAACTCTTCTTTGTATTTTCAGTTAAGAATGAAATTCCAAGGAACAAACACCAAAGGGGAACTTCTGGCTTTCTCGTGTCTTCTTTATGTTGTTTAGATGAAACATTTTTCTCATCTTCAGATTATGGGTGATTCAAAAGTAATAAACAAATCTAATCTAAAGGTAGTAGCTCTTCACGGGTGGAAGTAGAAGATCAAACAACTATGAGCATAATTTTAGCTTGATAATTCAACATGTCTATAGAGAATACAACCAATTGGATGATATCTCTTGTGTATGATCTAAATTGTATATATCCGATAAGCTCCATATTTTTTTTTTGTATATAAGCTTGAAACCTTCTATTAATGGGGTAAAACAAAATATGGTACAAAAATTACAGACGAGCTACTCCGGCTCGTGCCACCCACAGAGACTTGGTGTGGCCTACTACACAGAACATATCCATGTGGATCAAATTACATGCTTACAGAGTCTTTGCTCAGAAGTAGATACATGATGTTCCTTGGATTACAAAAAGTCATCTTCAGCATAAGACCAGAGCCGATACAAAAAGGAATCTTCAGCATTAGACCAGAGCTCAAAAATGGACAACTGGATAACCAAAGATTATCAGATCCAAAATAGCAGAAAACCAAACTGACCCTTTTGAACCGTCAAAAAACTAGAATCTTCCAAGAACCCAAAGTGACAGCGGATAAGCTCCATATTTATTATTATGGAAATTATTATTTTGATGGGATGAATCAATCATGTTAACTTGCCTCTTCAAGGGGGTTACCTCCTAATGAGCTAATATCAACATACAATATCATTCAAACTCTCCTAAGAGAACTCCATCCTTATTTATAGAATCACAATACACTCTAACATTCTAATCACATAATAGACCTTTTTTTTTTGTAAGGAAGAAGTTTTTGTATTATATCAAAGAGGAGTTACAGTAGGAACAAGCTTTTCGAGGCACAGACTTGTTCAACAAAACATACCATTGAGCTACTAACTTATAGACCCAAGCATCCTTAACAGTTCGGTGGTCAAAAATCACAAAAGCAAATGAGATGCTTCCATACGACTGACTTGCCCTATCCTCAAAAAATTTGCGACAACAAAATTCACTACCTACCCAGAAAGTAGCTAAACCGGAGATATTCTTAACATAGGCACGTAGGCCCGAAAACAAAAAAACACCGCATATTGCCACTACACCCAACATGCATGATATACATAAGATAACAGATAACCAGCTTAACATCCGACCCACCCTGAAAACAAAGAATTGGAAATGAAAGTAGACTCCTAACCAAGCGTCAGCGGATAATGTAAGGAGCCTCAGGAGAATTCCCCGGATGGGAAAAGATGGAAGACGACAAAAAACATGGGGGAGGCCGCAGCTCCATAGCTTGCAATAGAAAATACAGCTTCCAATTCATTGCACGAGACTCCTCTAGATGACGCTGCATCATAAGTTGCATTGTCGACTCATTTCTGAGGGTTTTTCTTTCGCAAATGGCGTAACCCACAAGGTTTTCAATCATCTAGTATAGGGAAACCGTGCACTTGTATAAACTAAGTTGTCTAGCTTTGTTTCCTGGATCCATAATCCAATTCTCCAGCTGTTTGCACTCCCCCAACAGCGTCTCCCTGCTTAACCTCATCCACCATTGATGCTCATAATCACGGATATCCATCTGAATCTCCCCAGGGACATTAAGAGCAAAATCATTAGCATCTCGACGAGCACTCTGACATGCTCGAGATAAGCCACCCCTCGGTTCCCCCGAAGATTCCCCGCGTTTTCGCTTCTTATTGCAGCTGGTATCTGCATCAATCTCCACTTAGCAATTGGTGTCCCCCAGTTCCTCCATCTTCTTACCAGAGTCTGGATCCATAACTAAACAAACAAACAACACTTGCATGCATGCAGAGGAATAGCAATGATGATCCCGGGAGTCACCCTGCTCCTCCATATAAACACGTTTTCCACCTCCAGTCATAATGAGCCTGGTACCGTCGATTAACTGAAGGAGTTACAGTGTGTGATGCTCGCATGGACGAGCACTAACTGCTCTTAAATTATATTTCATCATTATCCCACCCAAATTATTCCCATCGGCCTTAGAGAAGACAGCACCAGATCCACTTAAAGAATGAAAAGACAAATCCAACCTCAGCTTTTAAAGAATGGCACGAACCATAGAATGAGATGAGGGTTACGTGTCCTAAAAAATTTCCGCCTGGTGTAACCTCGCATGTTCGACACGAAAAATGATCATGTCAACATCCTGGGTATCCCGGCAACTATACCGAATAGCTAAGTCCGTCAGAGCCTCCCACATATTAGCATTGGTTGTCATGTGAACACCCGTCCCAAAGTTGGCCAGCACGTCAAGTAGTTTATTGCCATTGCGCTTTAAATGGGAGAATGAAAGCGCCATACCCTGAGAAAGTACCTAAGACAAATCATCCAATTTGCTTTCCAGTCGCCAGGATGATGCCACCTTGGAGTTGGATTTTCCACGGTGTATTTCAGTAGCCATTTGGAGGATGATCTTGGAGTCTACCTCCACAATTAGAGGGGTCCAAGAGTTTTGACAAGCAAGCCGGATACCCTCGAGCAACCCTTCCAGTTCCACAGCATTATTAGATTCAATTCCCAAAAAACCAGCTATGAAGCCCATCATAAAGCTTTCAGGGTCACAAAAGACACAACCATACCTGGCTGGGCTGGGATTTCCCTTAGAGGCACCATCAAAGTTCATTTTGATGAAACCGACTGGGGGAGGGGACCAAATTACCAGGCTCGGAAACGTCTGGGGAGTTTGGATAAGTTTCCCGCAAAAGGGGAGAGGACCCATAATACCTCAGTCTCGAAGAATTCTGGTCTCAGTTTCATTAGTCTCCCAATGTTGAAGTTTGATGGTCTCCAGGACCTTATTCTGCATGGCATTCCAAGTTTTATTAAATTCATTTGCTTTGTCCCTGAAGACTCTAGAGTTTTGCTTCATTCAAATTTCCCACAGAAGGAAGTACGGAAAAACTTGCCACAGTCGATTTACCACTCGGCTCAAGAATGGGTCCTTAGACCAGTCAGTAATGGATAACATTGGGTCATTTCGTTTTCTATCCGTGTGCCTGAAGATTGTCGCTCCACGGTCCTACAACCACGATGCAAACGAGCACGAATCAAGGGGATGCGGCATGGTTTCTTCTGCCTCGTTTCACATAACACATAGGTATGGACCCAATTACCCCCTTTCTCTGCAAATTTTCCCCAGTCAGAATACTTTTTTCCAATGTTTTCCAAATAAAGATTGAGATTTTAGGCCAAATCTTAGCAAACCATAGCTGTTTCCATTTGGGAATGGGGTTGAGATGGTTGAAGCTCATCCTGATATCATAGGCTTCTTTAATGGTGAAACACCCTCTCGGTTTATGACCCCAATGAAGCCTGCCTTCCCTAATTTTATTTTTTATTCTGCGGTTGTTCAGAGCCTCCTCAACCTAGTTAATCTCTTGCTCCAGGCCAAGAGGAGTCCACCAATCATGATCACACCATACCCTAAAATCTTGTTCAGGAGAGTCTGCATCCCACAAATACCTTACCCTGACAATGTTGCTATTAACGCAACCTTGAATAACATGGGGAGTGTCGACGGAATTAATAATTGGGGGTAATTGCTGCCACGAGTCGACCCAAGCTAAATCCCGGCTGCCATCACGAACCTCCCAAAAACCATTTTCTTGGACCAAGCTCCTCTCTTGGGATGCTGATTTCCATATATGAGACCCTTGGACCATTTCTGAGAAGCGAACTAGATCCTCTTTTCCCCATTCTGCTGCATATTTGGAGTTCCAAAGTCTTGCCCACGATTTTTCCCTGTGGGTTACCGACCTCCACCAAGTCTTTGCTCTAGAGACGATACTAACCTGCTCCAGGTATCGAAGATTAAGGCTGCCTTGATTCTTTGGAGAGCACAGATCTTCCCATTTGACCAAAGCCAATTTCATGTTGTCTCTAGGGCCACTCCAAAGAAAGTGCCGCTAAATTTTCCGAAGCTCTTTAAGAATAGCTTTGGGTGCTAACATAGTCGAGAAAAGATAAGTGGGCATTGCCTGAAGGACCACTTTAAGAAGAACTAAGTGGCTGGAAAAATTCAGGGGGCGGCAGATCCAATGTGAAAGACGTTTCCTCATTCTGTCCACTAATTCCTGCCATGACCCGTGTCGGACCTGGGAGTCTAGAAGAGGAGCCCCCAGATATTTGGATGGAAGGGATCTTTCCGAAAAAACCAATATCCTACAGATGTTTCTTCTGGTGATTTTGGGAGTATTGAAAAAGAAAACCCGATATTTCTGACCATTAACTTCAAGGCCAGAGGACTTCCCAAATATGTCAAGACCCCGACGAATTGCCCTCGCTTCCTAGACAGAGAGATGACCCATAAGCATGGTATCATCCACGAACTGGTGGTGAGTTTGGCAGTCCGCTCTGGGGTGAACAACTAGACCCTAAAGCTCATGATTTCCTTACATAGCTTTGATCTTCCCAGTCCTTCCGCCATAGTAAGAAAAAGAAAAGGGGAGAGGGGGTCCCCTTGACGAATCCCCTTGGAGAGTTTTAATAGACCCGTAGGGACACCATTAAGGAGAATGGAAGAGAATGATGAGGAGACCAAATTCATAATCCAACTGATCCACCGTTCAGAAAAACCAAAAGCATGCAACATTTCTTTCATAAATTGTCAGTTTAATTTATCATAAGCCTTGGCTATGTCTAGCTTTAGCATCATCCCTGGGATCTTTTCTTTTTTGAGAGAGTGCAAGACCTCATGAACCAAGATGATACCATGCATAATCTTCCTACCTTCCACAAACCCAGATTGTTCTGGGGAAATGACGAAGGGCAAGATTGGTTTCAGGATATTAGCAATAACTTTCATGACAATCTTGTAGATCACATTGCAAAGGGAAATCAGTCTGAACTTGTCTTGGGTATCACCTCCATTAGTCTTGGTGATGAGGGCAAGAAAAGTAGTGTTAAAAGCAAAAAGGATTTTCCCAGAGCATCATGAAAACTCCACAATCTGCCACACCTCCACCTTCACCAGATCCCATAAATAATGGAAGAAATTGGTAGTAAAACCATCAGGACCAGGGGATTTTCCATCCGCCATTTGAAGAACAACTTCCTCAACTTTTGTCATGGAGATAGGTCTTAGAAGGAGGTCATTTTTCTCCTGGGTCACCAGGGACGGGATGTTATGAGTTATTAACTCAATATGTCTTCGTATTTCCACCACATCTTTAGTCATGATGTCCTGGAAGAAATGATTTGGTTCACCTTCAATCTCCTCCCTGGTTTCCAGTCTGATCCCTTCCCTATTCTTGAGTTTGATGATTCCGTTTTGCTGACGATGCTGAATTATAGAGCGGTGGAAGAATTTTGTATTGCGTTCACCATCCTGTAGCCAATTCAATCTTACCTTCTGACGCCATAGGACCTCCTCTTTTTTTCCCTTTCCATGATCTTGTTATGCACAGAGGTTTCCTCCCTTTGTAACTCTGGGGTATAGCCCGAGAGCATTCCCATCTTTTGGATTTCCTCCCTTGGAGCCTCAAGGGCTTGTTTATCTTCAAATATATTCCCAAATTCCTCTTTGTTCCACTTCTTGATTTTAGCTTTAAGTGCTTTAATTTTTT